>OW387026.1:35222413-40022413 GCA_936439885.1 Nowickia ferox | reverse complement strand
ATCAATATGCTTGGATCTTTTGTGACATGAGGGATTACTAGCAATGCTTATGCAACCCTGGTTGTCTTCCAGTATCAATTGCTCCATTATAATTAATTCTGATACCTTTCAGAAATGAGCGCAACCAGATGCCCTCTTTAACAGCCTCAAATAATGCCATGTATTCCGCTTCGGTAGATGCAGCTGCCACCGAATTTTGTCTTCTAGTACACCAACAATTAAACAAGATTCAAACATCCTAAATAAGTAACCAGTAGTACTTTCCCTATCAATTTCACATCCCGCCCAATCAATTCTTATTGGTATATCTACTTAAAATATTTACTGCTGTGCTCAGGTCTGGACGTGTGCATAGCATAATATATATCAAACAACCTATTAAATTTCGGCAAGGCGCAGCACATTCTTCTTTCGAATTTTAAGCTTTAATTAAGTTTACTTTTAAGTGGGGAACCAAGTGGATTACAATCTGTCATGTTAAATTTCCCTAAAACGTTCTATATATAGGCAGACTGGCTAAGAGTTAACTTACCGTTATGTCTATCTATTTTAATGCCAATAAAATGTTGAATTTCTGATAAGTCTGCCATTCTAAATTTGGTCTTTAAATAGGACTTAACCTCCGACATTGTTCCTGCATTCCTTGTTGCTATTACCAAATCATCGACATATATATACCTATTATATTTTTCGAAATATCACCTTTATCAAGAATATAAATACATCGATCAACAGCCGAATTCACAACGCCACTGTCTTTTAATGCTACCTCAAATGTTTCCATAAATGGCCTTAATCAGTTTACAAACCTTATTTTTATCAACAGGTAAGCCTTGAGGAACCTCCATATAAATTTCCTCCTTTAGACTTCCATTCAAGAAAGCAGTTTTCACATCCATATGGTGAACTATCAAGTCATATTGATTTGAAATAGCTAAACCTAACCGAAAACTAGAAATTCGCGCTACTGGTGCAAATGTTTCGTCATAATCGACTAAATATTCCTGAGTAAACCCGCGAGCTACAAGACGAGCCTTGTATCCAATTGCCTTGCCAAACTCATCGTATTTAATTGTAAAAACACATTTACAACGAACTATATTCTTATCCTCGGGTTTTTGTACAAGAGACCAAGTTTGATTTATAAGGTGAGAGTTTAGCTCTTCATTTATAGCCTCTTCCCAGTTAGACCTATCCTCTCTATTTCTGATCTCTCTATATGAATTTGAGATGCTACTAAAGAAATGTTGTGCATTCATAATGCAAGCATTGAGTAATGTATATGATTTATAGGGCCTATCCTTTAACTTTTCACTTCGTCGAATCTCTCCAACTGCTATAGTTTTACTAGGCCACCTGTTTTCCGTACTTTCATTCCGAAAATAATCGTGTGACTCTTCCGTACTCTCTTTCCGGAAATTATCTTGTACCTCTTCCGTACTCTCATTCAGGAAGTTTTCTTGTATCACTTCCGTACTCTCATTCGGGAAGTTTTCTTATATCACTTCCGTACTCTCATTCGGGAAACTCGACTCTTTTTCTTCCGTACTCTCATTCAGGAAGTTAAGAAAAGTATTATTTAGTTGTTCACTTTCGTTCTGGAACGCCAAGTCTTTTGATTGTACAGCTCTAGAATTGACCATATTTGTTTCATCTACAATAACATCTCTTGCCACAATAAACTTTTTCGATTCCTCAAACCATAATTTAAGATCATTTGGTTCATATCCAACAAGTATACACTTCAATGGTTTGTCATCAAATTTTATTTTTCTCGTTTTATTATGAACATATACTGTTGAACCAAATATTCTTAAATATTTTAATTTAGGTTTTTTGTTGTGCCACATTTCAAAAGGTGTTTTATCACTATTTCTAATACACTACTTGGGCTTCTGTTTATTAAATATGTTGCTGTCAAAGCAGCTTCACCCCAAAAACTCTTATCTAATTTAGCACCACTAATCATTGCACGAGCCTTTTCAGTAATGGTTCTCATCATACGTTCAGCAACACCATTTAATTGCGGCGTGTATGGGACTATGAGGTGATAAGTGATTCCTTTTTCTACGCAGTATTCACGCATCTCATTAGACAAATATTATCTGCCATTATCAATATAAAAATTTACAACTTTTAAATTGAAATGAGCCTCGCTTTTTGCGACAAAATCTTTAAATATGCCAAAAACGTCAGATCTATATATTCATAATCAGATCTATATATTTATAATCAAATAGTGTGTAAATTGATCAACAAATATTACATAATAGTTTTTTCCATCAATAGTAGAAGGTGTTATTGGACAAACATCCGAATGAATAACAAATAAAGGTCTCCTAATAATAATCTCTGTTTTTAAATTTCTCAAATGGTAATGTTGCTTGCTTTCCGTTTATACAATCCTCACGGAGTTCTCCCTTCAACTGTACATTTTCTAAAAGATTTATATCTTCAAGCATATTCTTCCGTTTTATTTCTAAAAACTTCCCTTTACTTATATGCTTTAATCTCTTATGCCACAACTGATACTCGTTGTTACATATTATATTCACTTCAAATGCTTTCTGACATAATAAAAGTTTAACAGTAGGTACATTTAAAATAAAATTACCTTCAATTATTACTTGCCCATTCATAGTAACCTTCACACCTCCTGCATTAAATTCAATTATCATGCCAACATCTTGCATTTTCTTTACAGACAACAAATTATGAGGTATATCTTCACAAAACAGCACATCTTCCAGTGTAATTCGCTGTTGCAATTTGCTGAAAAGTCTTACAATGCCTTTAGCTGTACCACAGACATATTCTCTGCATTTTGCCACTGCAATCTCAATAGACGACTCCAAATCAATGTAATCAGTAAACAAGTTCTTATCATTGATCATATGGTCCGAAGCTCCAGAATCCAAAATAAACGAAATACCGCGTTCCTTAAGCCTATAGTACACGGCATGTAAAAAGCCACATGTGTATGTGGCGATGACGTCACGAGAATTTTCAGCATGTTCGTTGCATTTTTTAAAATTACTAGTAGTGGCTACATGTCGTAAAATTTTTATAGTATTTTTGTGTCTAAAAACAAATATGGCACATTTAGCCGAATCGAAGACATTTTCTGAGACAGCACGTGAATATCTACATGTACGTATATTGCTAGTACACGGCATGTAGGAAATGTAACATCGTGATGTCAAAATTACGTTAGAACCACATGCGCATGTGGTTTTTTACATGCCGTGTACTGTAGGCTTTAGGAATACATTTTCTCTTTGTCATCATAAACGCGAAACCTTTTTCTTGTTGAACGGCCGCCATGTGAGCATGCTTATCTGTTTGGTCATCGTGCCGTGGTTGATTATTTAAAATTCTCTTAAAATAGAAGCAGTCTTTTTTAATATGCCCCATCTTACCACAATGATGGCACTTTTGTTTAGGTTTAAAATTGGGTTTGAAAAATTTGTGCTTCTTTCCGTCTTTAAAGTTAATATTTTCACTTTATCTTGATATTTTCTGCAGTTTCGTGTAGCTTGTAATACCTTTGAGCTTGTATCTCTGCTGGCGGTTTTTAATTTTATCTCATGATCAAGTAAACAGTTTTTGACAAACGCCAACGTTAAATTGTCCTCAGACAAGGTTTCAAGAGCAGTTATAACTCCATCATAAGAGGATGGTAACATCAATAATAAGTGCGATACTTTGTCTATTTCGTCCATTTTTGCACCTGATGCTAATAATTCGGTCATCAAATCATCAAAAATATTAAAGTGGTTTAAAAGCGTAGATCCACTTTGTAATTTAAGCGATAAATGCTGTTTTCGAACAGAAAGCTGCGATGCTAGACTCTTTCGCTCATAAATTGCATCCAAATTGGCAAAAATTTGTTTTGTGGTGCTTCCATCATTTGCAAAGCCAAGAAAATAATCACTTAAAAATTCAATTACTATACCTTTAGCCTTTCTTTCTTTTTTGTCCATTGTTCAGTAATCCTTTCAGGGACCTCATCATCAACGACTTGTGAAGCATCCATTTCGGCCAATAGCGCTCGAACTCGAAACTTCCAAATGGAATATTTTTCACTATCAAAAATTTTAATATTCCTTTTCGAATTGTCCATTCTAATAGTCTGTGAATTCGGCATTCTCGGCTTAAAACAAAACGCTGTCAATGACTTTCACAGTTCTTAATTTTTTTTTAATTGTTTTTTATAAATTTACGTATTAGGAGACTATGTGACCTATTGGTTATGAGGTTTCAAAGAATAAAATAAATAAAAAACGATGTTTAGCTTCCAATTTCTTATAGAATAATAATAATGTTTTTATTTTAATTTTATTCAAAACCCAACTTATCGTAATTCAACAAGCCTACTTAAATTAATATACATACAGTACAATTCTCTTTTTAATATCAATGTTGCTTTTGCTATGCACACCAAGAAGCGCTTTCATGTGCATTCAACAGCTTTTTTATGAATATTAAATATTTTTAAGTTTAACATTTGTTAACGAAACTTTGTTTAAATGAAAGTTTAACATAATAAAATAACTCTAGATGTAATAATTTATTCGATCTTTTTTTTATTAATTATATAAATTTTATTTACGCTTTAGGTCTTTTGTAATCAATTTACAATTTTATTAATTTTTTTTATCGATATTTCGCTTCAACTTTGTGTAGCTTCGTCAGGAAATAAAATTATTCTAAATTTACTAATACATAGATATATAAAATGATAAATATTTGTCAGAATTGAAAAAATACAAAAGTTCAGAAAGCTTTTTACATACAAAAATATATTTAAAAGAATTAAATTATTAAAAATAATAAAATAAATATATATGTCCATAATTATAATTTTTAATTAAATATATAGATGTGTACTCATTCACATATGCACATAGACATACATATATATGTACATGCATAAACATACTCACGTACATATGTGACAGCGCATAGAGAAAGGGACCTAAGGGTAAAAAATCAATTTTAACTTTTTTTTTGGATGTGGACAACATCTGAGCATCGAATGAGACCGATCCCATGCCCCAAAAGTGTTCCCTCCCAGAGATATGCGCGTTTTATGATGTGATGGTACACCAAAGATACACGTATTTAAATCTTTAAAATGGCTCTCCTGAACAAAACCTGTTTTTACCCTTAGGTAACTTCCTAATTTTGCGCGTCACATATATATACACATTTTTACATGCCCTGCAGAAAACATGGGATTAAGTGTCCCCAAGTCACCACTTTTGTCGACTATTTTGGTGACATTGTCAACAGAGCGTCTATTAATAATGGTTTTAATGCGTAGAAAACATTTTTTCAGATACACACAACTATGCTTCTTCTTAATGTTTTATTGGTTTGTTGAAAATAAACGTGACGTCAAGCAAAATTTAAGTGTTTATAAAAATTATCTTAAGAAATAGAATTATAAGGTTAATATATATAAATGTACTTAACAATAATTAAAAACATAATACAAAAAAAAAGAAATAAAAAACAAATAAAATAACAATCAATATCGTATAAAAATATAAAATGTGAAAATTGAAGAGTTTTAAGTGAAAGATGGCAATTATGGAAATTTTGACCCTGTGGAAGATTTTGTGCCATCAGGTAAAGATTTGTCACATTTTAAGATCCATACGTAAGTGTTTGACTTTACTAATTCAGTGAAACATACAATTTTTAATTTTAATATACATATGTATTTAATAGAAATGACAAACAATTTCCTGCAGGTGGTGACAGTGTCTATATAGTGAATCAGTACAGTTTTACTATGGACATCGAGCGAGGAAATATCGATATTGTAGACTAGAGCCCCTAAAATTTACTAGTGAATCTTTGGTGCCAATGTCTCCATGTGGTCCCAAAAAAACTACTTAGTCAGTAGTGTTGCAGTCTAGTGGTGGATTTTCAATGACAAGCTAATGTTAAATGTCAATAGGCGATTACATTGGCTGGGGTTCACCTGGTCAGTAGTGCTACTGACAATGTCACTAGTAAATCACTGCATTTTTTTTTATATATGTTTTTATATAACAAATATATGTAGGAATGAGCAAGATTAGCTGTATCTACTCTAAAATTGATTCTTTTATCCGTTTTAACATTAATAATCTGTATCATCTCTAACATATAACGTCTTCTGTAGTTACTTTCTGTATTTAGATACGTTATCAAAATCAGGATTATGATTTAAATTGGCACAATGAGATGATAATGCTGTTCTTTGTGAATTGATGTTCCTATATTTTTGATCAGATTTATGACCAGCTCTTCTTGTCTTATCACAGTTTTCGCTATTATTACCATTATAAGGTATCTTGTAAACTAAATTAGACCTTTCTAGTTTATGTATTTTGTCCTTAGGTTTGCTAAATATACATATATCTGGAGCAAATTTGGGTCGTCGCGGACAGAGTCCAACAACTCATTAGCAATGTTCATGCGATGCTGTTTTTGTATGTTTACGTATATGACTATGTATTTATGAATATGTTTATACATACATATGTATTTTTGTGTAAGGTTCCCTGATGATCTGCATTAGCAATAGTCAAATGCGCATAGGATCCAGCTAAACCCGTTAATAATCAATTTCAATGTATTGTTAAAAAAAATATTGCACTGAAGAAGTTAAATAATAATAATAATTTGGGATTATTAGTAGAAAAGTAACGAATGCCAGTTTAGTGAATGCGAAAGCGAATAATACATTTATGTTTTGCGAAAGCGAATGCAAGTATTACAATACGTAAAAAAATCACATGAAAATAAATTTGTATAAGAACATGAAGTTGTATTATATACGTAGATGTACTACATATAACATTTTATTTAAGTTGAGTCTTGAATTGAGCAAATATTTATTAATTTATTAAAAATACAAATTCTTAAAACAGAAAGATATATGAAATTATAATGAAATTATATTGAAATAAGTATAGATAATAATTAAAAGTAATTAACAAAATGTTAGGCAATCAACCCATTCGTACTTTAGCCCTATTGCCTGGTACTCTGTTCAACATTTCATGTGAAATGCTGTCAACATACATAAGAAAAATTTGGCACGAATTGTTCATGAAAAAAGATTGCAGAAGTAGTACTCTGTTTTAGTGCGAAATATAAAAAGAAATTTGGTATAAATAAAAACACGATAATTTTATATGTGAAAAAGATATATTTAGATATGTATTTATACTCGTAGCAAGATCTACTTGCTCGCTCGAAATTCACAGAACAAATTGATATAACTGGTAAAAGTTGAAGATGGCGAAGACAAAGTTTAATCACACCGTTAGCGGTTTACTCGTTAGAACCTAAGTGAGTACTCCGAAAACACAAAGTTGCTAGCAACTGGAGTTAAATTTAGGCCCTAACAGAGGAGTCAAACCAAAAGGTTTAGATTGAACTAAATATTATAAATTATAAAGGAAAAAAGATCCTACTGGTATCTAAAAATATAAATTTTGAGTTTCACGCGATTTAATGAATTTAGCAAACTGGAAAGCTACACAATTCCGTTTCGTCTTGTTATATGCTGGTGCAATTACTTTGATTAGATGTTGAAATGTACCAAAAATTTTTTAATTTTATTTAATGTACTTAACATAGATGCTCCTTTATCACAATTTTAAGCTTTTGACTTTGAAAATAGTTTGGAGTATTTAAACTCAATTGTTACATCAACTACAAATCCAATAGCGCAAATTCAAAGGAAATTGCACATTTTCCATACTAACAGTTTCTCAAATAATACACCATTAGTATTTCCTTTTGTTAAAACTAGAAAATATTCACTGGAACAAATTATAGACACAGTAGAATCGAAAACACTATTTTCTTTCCTCAACATTTATGGCTATAAAACTACAACCGTTCCTCCCAATAATATCTGTTTACTAAGTAATGGAAATGTCATGGTTATATCAAAAATTTTTAGTAGTAAACTTTCTGTATACAAATGTGATAATATTTACTTAAAAGGCATTATATTTAACGAAGCTTTTGATTTTTTACGTATCCACTGTCATCCAGTGACGTAGGATTATAAATCGTTAAAGATTTAGACCAAAAAAAATGTAAATAGAGCTTAGCATGGTAGATCTTAAGTGTATTCTTACCAAATGCCAAAATGAAACAGTTGCTATCACCCTTTTACAAAAAGAAATTAATGTACATTAATATAAAAATAAATAAAAAAGAAAAGAAATAAAAAAAATAAAAAGAAGAGAGGTGTCTTACGACACCCGGTTAGCGCTATGCTGCTTAGCAATGTAAAAAAAAAATTAATGTGTGAAATAACAATGCAATAAAATTATATTATATGATGATGTCAAATTCGCCGAACTTATTTCAAAACGTTTCTATTTATTTCCCATTAGTTTATTTTCTCACTGCGTTCGATTAATGAATTGCTTGTAGCTGGCGGCGGCTGTTAGCCGTCTTACAGCCGATCGGCTTCGTTCTCTGGCTTGTGCTCATGTTCTAAAACAAATTGAGCAATCGTTATCATTGTTTTCGTTTTGTTTCACTCACTTCTTGAAAGAACGAAACAAAACAAAATCAAACATTTTGTTTCGTTTATTTTCGTACTCTCCTTTCAAGTACAAAGAAATCAAAACAAAAATGAATTTATAACTGTAAAAGTGTTGATTGGCAAATAATTTTTCAGATTGTAAACCGTAACGTTAGCAAACCGTTTCTTGGTTTCTTGAGTAAGGGCCATTATTAGAAGTTAAAGATAACTTAAAGTTAGATTTTATCGGACGTATAAAATGCTTTTCGTTAGTACAATTTTACTTTAAGCTAAAGTGAGCGATAAGTTCAAGGCAGGTTTATCCTACTTGATAACTTAAATTAAATTTTTAATAATGAAAAACTTTACGTCCGATAAAATCCTGCTTTTAACTATCTTTAAGTTGTAATAATGGCCATAAAAGTGCTTTCCCAGTGCTACAATTTTTGTACGGTTGGCAATTTCTGCTGGGTATGTAGCTTTTTCATGCTGCCTTAAAATAATTTTCATGTTTTTGACGTTATTAATCGTAAATTATTTTCGTATTTGTGTCTTAGTATTCGCTTGAAATATGCGCATACATTTTAGCGAATGCGAACATTCATTGCATCCCTAATTATTAGTGCGTTAATGTTAAACTTAAATTGTAACAATTCCCATAAAAACAATAATAAATATTTTTGTTATCTTCAAATACAATATAAGATAGTTATATTTAACTATGTAATATAAAATGAATTATAAAACTTTTGTTTGTGAACCTCTTTAAAAGAAATTTTTTTAAATAAATACCTATAAAAAGGATACATCTTCTAATGTTCCCGAAAAATCTCGGAATTTGATTTTTTGAAATACCGAATCCCGGGATTCGAGAAACCTGCCCCGATTGGAATCCCTATATACGCATATAATATGTATGTAACTGAACTGAAAAACGTGTTTTGTTGGGCAAGTCCGTCCACCTCACGAACGATTATCGCAACAACCTCAAAATGTTTTGGGAATTCTTATACATATGTATGAAAATATGTGTATTAAACTGATGTATAGAAGAAATTGTTAATAACTGTGTAAACTTTTATTCTGGCATCAATGATTAAATTTTGAAAAGTTTTGCTTTTAAAGAGTAATCTAATAAAAAATTGCCAAAGGTTTATAAAATAAAATTCCTTTTATATCGCATTCTAAAATGAGAATAATTAATTGTTTTTCAAAAATTTGCTAATGGAAAGAAATCAAAGTGAAATTTGTAGATGTTTTCCATAAATTTTCTATTTAAAAAAAGTAAATTTGACTAATGAGGAAAGATTTTGTGCAGATTTAAAAAATATTATGCAGATTTTTTTTTTTGCAATTTAACAGATTTAGGAGAGAATTTTCTGGCAACAGTGCTTTCATACAATAACAAATAATATCAAAAGGAAATACTATAAACACAGGTACATGTTTTGTTTCTTTTTTTAAGTGTAAGCTAATTTATGGCTGTGTACTATGTGCTTGTAGCTCCCAAAATATAGATTGTGCAGAAAAACTTTAAAATTATATATATCGATCAGATAAGCTATTCAAAAATTTCTTTTTGGAGATTCTTCACATTTTCCTGTGAAAAGTTCAGAGCCCCGTAGCTCGGAGACTATGGGTCGACCCGAACTTTTTATTTAATTTTTTTTTCTTATTTTTTAATTTTCTATCTCATACAGTCACTCCATAAAGCGAGTGTTCATCCCTACCTAAAATGTTTAAGTCAATATTTGAAACAAACTAAGTTAAATCCATAAAACTGTATTTGTGCTGGTTCAGGTTAAATAAACTTTAAAATTACACACAATACATATGAAAATATTTCATATACCAATAAATAAAATATAAATATTTTTTTTTTTATAGTGCAAAAAGTGAGTGCTCATTTCATAGTAATATTTTTGAAAAATCTCTTGAACTACAATCTAGTAATTAGCATGTGATTCATTGATCTTTATTGTGGATCCTATTATGATTTACAACTATGTAAATGTATAGTTTAGTTGTAGTTTTAAAATTTTTATTATGGATGACAACTTTTTTTACCATGAGACAATTTCTTTTTATCAGTTGTATTTTGGTTTTTATTTCGAGTGTTGTATTAGTTTTGCTTCATTATTCAAAACGCCAACCAATCCCCAATATTCTTGCCAAATTCATAAAACATAAAGTCTAAAAATAAAATACAAGGGCAAAACTTAAAATATTTAAAATGTTTTGTGATGGCTACTATGGTTTCAAAAAACATTGCAGATAAAAACCTTTTATATTCGGGAATTTTTCGAATACAACTAAAATTAGTTGTAATTCAGAAATCCAAAAAACAGTTAAGTTGCTTTGAAGTTAAGTTGTTACAATTTGAACTAAACTTAGTTTAGTTGTAAACCGTAATAGGTGCATATTACTTGCAGTCTTCCCGGAATCGAATCGCTCAAATTTTGGAATATTTCATATGGAATTTTGTACAATTATTCCTGTACAGTTACTTTTGTTTCTCCAACTTTTCTGTGATCCCACAGATTCTCAATGAGATTTATATTTGGCGATTGAGGGGGAGTTTCGATCCATTTTGGAGTATTGTATAAAAGCCTCATATTGATGTTCGGTGCCGTGTTCTTCTAGTCATTGTCTTCAGTAAATATAAAATTTTCAGCTATTCTCATTTTGCTGATACTGGGTTGGAGATAGGCTTTCAAAATCTCAACTATTTTTTATTGTCCATTATTCCGTTCATTTTATGATGTTATAAATACACATTTTCAACAAAAATTCATGGCAATTTCGCACGTTTTAGTATCACGTAGAATTCGGAACATACTCGAAGAAATACTTTAATACTTTAGTCTTAAGCAATATTTGTATCGTTAACTTTAAAAACTTAAATTGCCAAAAAAAGCTCAACAAATTTTTACTTTACTTTACAATAGATATCTTAATTTTTTCATAAAAAAATATACTTTATTTAAATAAATTGAAACATGTTACTTGTTTCTTTTTTATTATAGATCTTAAAAAAACATGAATATTTCGGTAAATATGGCAAAATCCATAAAGTTGTCATCAATCCAAGCACGGCATATGCAGGAGTTCAGGTATGTACACTGAATGATTTTTCTTCACATATTCTTTGAACTTGTTCTTCAGTTAGTGAAAGTTTTTATTAAAATTAAACCGATGATGCAATTGCTTGGATTAACAGCAAAAGCTTCAATCTCACCATATTATATTTATGAAAAAATTAAATTAAAACTTTCATTTAATTATTGAAATATCTTTCATTAAATTAGTGAAATATCTTGCAGTAAAATTATGACTGTATTGTCATTAGATGAATAAAATGTGGGATAAAATAAACATAAAAATTTCATTATGCAAACGAAATAATTAGTAAATAGAATTTATGTTTTTAAATATTTTAAACTACCTGTACTGCTTCTTTGAAGGACTTTGCATCTTCATTTTGAAGCTATTTTACCTTATTATTGTAATCTATGTTCGAAAAATAAATAAATAAAATAACATAAAAATGCAGATTTTTGTCCTATTCCCGGAATCAGCCTTTTTACAAAAAATATTTTATAAAAAAAAAACATTTTGATTGGACTAAAACATTGTCTTAAAATCAGGGTAAGTAAATGCGCACTATTTTGCTCATTGTGCACTGTTTACTTGCGCATTAAAATGTCGAGCATGCGCAAAGAGCGGAGCACAAAAAAAGAGCAATCAGTGTTTGCGTTTCGCGCTAGATTTAGCACATTTAAACTATGCCAAACGCGCTTCTTTTTCGTCTTAGCGCGTTTAATAAAAATCGGGTATTTTAAATAAAGTCAATAACATAATTTCAGTTCAATATTTTTTTTACTTTTTTTTATAAATATGTATAACAATTTTCTAGTATCCATGATTCAGCTGTCGCAAATGTAAATGGCAAAAATTTTTAAATCTCACAACTATAAATATGTACTCGTATTCGTGACACAAATTTTGTAATACAACTTATTAAGCATCTATTCTAGCTGAAGTACAAAAAGCATTTGAATCGCAAAACTATTCGACAATTTATATACATATGTACATACCCAGTAAAAAATTTTCATGTTTTTTGAAGCAATAGGTCAATAAAGCGCATCATAATTCGCTTTAAAATATGAGCTGCTTAGAAGCCGTGAACATATATGAAGCAAACTAAAGAAAATAAGGTGACTTAACAGCGCCACAACAATGCAGGTTTTAAAGCCAGAAATTTTCCTAATGTAATCTTAAAAAGCGCTTTTTTATAAGTAAATACGTTTATATTATTAATCCTTTAAAGAGCGCTTGAGATAACTGCTATATTTGCATGTTTTATTAGATAAAAAAAAGCGCTTTTGTGAGCAAAAAATTTAGTACTCCAAACCGGGAACTCGCCATACAAAAATCAGCAGCGATATCAGCAGGTTTGTCAGCTCTACTTTTACTCTCTCATAGTAAAAACCTACTTTATTTGAAGCAAAATTTTTGCTGGGTAGGTAAGTTTTTACAAAGTTTGACAAATAAAATAAAAATAAAAAGTAAGGATTTCGATTATTTGGACGGCCATTCAGATTCTGTATTAAATTATTTAAGTTATTTCGGATATAATTTCGAAGAAGCAATGTTTCAAAATCTGAAAAAGATTTACTAAAAAAAATCAACTGTGTTTATTAATACCGAAATTTAGAACCTGGTTTTAACGTTAAAACCATAAACAGCTGATTTTGCGTTCCCACTGCAAGTTTGATAAATTCAAGTTTTAAACAACAGGCTGTCTTATAAATTTGTCCAAAATAAAAAAAATTTACTGTAGAAATGCGTGTATTTGTTGCTGTATTTTTTTCAGTTTTTTATAATACTTATCTGACACCCTGTACAACGATTGTTTTTGTTTGCATGCAAAACTCAAAATTTTACAATGCCAACTTTTATTAAAACCGTGTCAGTGTGAAAACACTATAATACGAGTATATAATCAGCTTTGGGAGATTTTTTCATTATTTTAATCCCTTGCGAATTTTCATATTTATCCAATATATGTATAATGATTTAAGTAGAAATTTGCTAAAGAAAAATGCCATATACTTAAACATAATTGGTCATTTTGTCGAAAAACAAAAGGAATTTTATTAAATGGTACTCCTTTTATATGAAAGAAAATAAAAATAATTTTAAAGTGGTTTCAATACCATAAATTTCTATTTTCTCAACATTAAATTTTTTGTATTTGCATATGTACTATGTACATTAGGGATATAACTTTTAAACAATTTTTTAAAATATCAAAATTGGCATAGCACAGTCCGATAGAGCATGAAAAACTATAAGGGAACGTATATTTATTTTTTCGGTAAGGTCAAAAAAGTTCACACACCAACCGCGATGGAGTTTTGAAAATTGTTAACTTTCTTTTTGGTTAAGAAAACTTAATAATATGTTTATTTAAAACAAAAAATAAATAAAAACTTTAAATCTTAAATTTTTATCTCTCAATCCCCCTTACTCTATTTGGCGTGGGCAACATCGTCGTAAATTTTGAAACAACATCACTTTAACACAACATCAATGCTAACTTTGTATTCCCTAACAGTGTTATGACGACGTTGCCTGTTTATCGATAAATACAATACACATATCTAGTATTTGGGTCATATCGATAAATACAATACACATATCTAGTATTTGAGTAATTTTTTTTACTATTTTTGGTAAAAGTGTTTTTGAATAAGTAAAAGCTTTGTAAATAAATTAAAATAAAATGTTTTTCTTAACGATTGGGACGAAGAAAATAAAAAAATTTAATAGGGAAAAGAAGATCTCTCAGATAGAAGTCATGCATTTGTCAGTTAGCCGATGAAAACTAAGTGATAAATTCAGTCATATATTTGGAGTAATGTTCATCGTTTTAATAATTTAAAGTTATTTTCGACTGAATAAAACATCATTTAAGAATGTATTGTATACAATAGAGCCTAATTCTTGAAAGAAATCGACCAGATCAACGTTTATTGGAAATTGGAGCTTCCTCCAAAGGGTCTCAGTACTATTGTTTATATACGCCGCCTTATGTTGCTTCGCAATCAGCTTTCACGTCCCGCCAGATCTGTAAAAATAATTCTATCATACAGTATACCTTCCCAACACATTTTTGCCTTACTTTTTGCCATCCACCAGTAGTTCTAATTGGTGAACCGAGGACATTAAGTGTAGTTGCAACACTTTCCCACTGTTCCTTGAAATTATTAGAAACACTGCCCCTGCGGAATCGTCTAACAGGAGAAGGATTCTTTTACAACTCTTCCACAAGCTTTTCAAATTGGTTGGGGTTGATAATTTTAAGTTTGTCCATATTATATTTTTCACTTTTTTTAAGAAATTTATTTAAATAAATATGTATGTATACTTTGGTATTTTTTATATTGCACTTTTTTACTATTTAAATTTTTTTTGAAATTCGTTGAGGTGTACACACAACAGAACACGATATCAAAAACATGGACGACAAAATGAACGGGACATCAACATCAATTTTTCTTACAGAATACCAAACATATGTTGACAGTCATCGATAAATGGCAATACTATCTACGGGAATATTGATTTGCCAAAAAACATTAAAAACGACGTCGTGTTATGTTGCCGACGCCAAATAGAACAAGGTTGAATAACTAACTCATAATTTTTCTTTTTTTTTTTTTTGTTATACATATATAGTATATGCAGCTTTAAGTAATTTAAAAAAACCAATTGGCGCGTGAACTTTTTTTGAGAAAAATTACAAAAGATTATGATTTTCGTGGTTACTAGGACATGGTTGACCTCATGGTACTATGCCAAAAAAATTGGTTATACACCTAATGTACATATTATACCGTGTTCAGACATACCAATTAAGTGGTAAATAAAAAGTGGAAACAAAAAAATATACTATATATTAACTATAACATTCACTGATTTATTAGCTATAAGTGTAGTTGAAACACTCTCCCACTGTTCCTTGAAATTATTAGAAACACTGCCCTGCGGAATTCTCTAACAGGAGAGGGTTCTTTTACAACTCTTCCACAAGCTTTTCAAATTGGTTGGGGTTGATAATTTTATGTATGTATACTTTGGTATTATTTATATTTCCCTTTTTTACTATATAAATTATTTTTCAAATTCGTTGAGGTATACACACAACAGAACACGATATCAAAAACACTGACGACAAAATGAACGGCAGATCAACATACATTTTTCTTACAGAATACCAAACATATGTTGACAGTCATCGATAAATGGCAATACTATCTACGGGAATACCGATTTGCCAAAAAACATTAAAAACGACGTCGTGTTATGTTGCCGACGCCAAATAGAACAATTATGAATAACTAACTCATAATATTTCTTTTTTTTTTTGTTATATAGGGTGTTTTTTATTGAGGTATAGAACTTTAAGTTGGCATCACTTTTTTAACTGGCGGCCATTTTGTCAGCTGTCAAGTGATTAATATTTAGTTTGGTTTGCCATTTCATCATTAACAGGTTGACAAAAGAACAACGCTTGCAAATCGTGCAAATTTATTTCGAAAATAATGGTTCAGTTCGCGAAGTTTACCGCAAGCTCCGTCCATTTTATGGTCGACATAATCGTCCATCAGAGCACTTAATTCGGTTAACCTGTCAATTGGCCACCAAGATCGTGTGATTTGACACCATTGGATTATTTTCTTTGGGGATATGTGAAGTCGCTCGTCTACGCCAACAAACCAGAAACGTTAGGGGACTTGGAAGCCAACATTCGTGGCGTTATTGCCAACAGACGGCCCCATATGCTCGAAAAAGTGGTTGAAAATTGGACCTGTAGAATTGGCTTTATTCGAGCCAGCCGCGGCGGCCACATGCCCGAAATCATATTTAAACGTCAATGGCATAAAATTATCCTTCCAATAAAGATAGTATATGCAACTTTAAGTAATTTAAAAAAACCAATTGGCGCGTGAACTTTTTTTGAGAAAAATTACAAAAGATTATGATTTTCGTGGTTACTAGGACATGGTTGACCTCATGGTACTAGTCCAAAAAAATTGGTTATGTTCAGACATACCAATTAAGTGGTAAATAAAAAGTGGAAATAAAAAAATATACTATATATTAACTACAAATAACACAAAAATATTCTGGACGGGTCTATACAGCACTTTTTTTTTGCATAATAATTGCATTAATGTCTTGTACATTGACAAATGTAATATAAAAAACAATTTTTTTTGATGGCATTCGCAAATAAAAATTTAAAGCAATTTTTTTATGTAAAGCAAAATATCTCTAAAACTAGAGGGGCTGAAAAGGTAATAGACCTATTTTCGTAATCAGCGAACAAAAATACGTAAGGATTAGTTATACCAGGTTAAAAAAATTATTATCATAGAAATTTTAAGGACTAAACTAAAAACACGATTTTTAATATCCTTACAATAACATTAAGATATCCTGATATTTATCAATGTGACTCTATCTAGATAAAAAAGATTTTTGTGTAGATTAAAAATACAGAAAGGATTTTTAAGCTTGGAGGACCATTTGTGAAGTGGTGTAAATTATGCAAATGTTAAATGTCACTATATCTTTAAAACTAGAGCTGATAGAGAAAAACTAATGACGCCATCGTAATCAGGAGATAAAATTACATTAGGATCGGTCATTTTTATTTCAACATCAAAACCACTGTTGTGCAGTGTAATAGTTGTAATAAAGTAAAATGTATGAATTTTAATGGTGTTTAAATATTGTTTTCATCTAAAAAGATTCTTCCACATCATCAAAATTGTTATCATTTTCCAACTTTAGCTCTAATAATGCGAAGAGCAATAGCTGCTGCTTTCTAACAATTTATAGAATGATCAAGTATTTCGTTTTCTTTTTTTTAACACTGCTAATTTTTAAGAGTTTGGCATTTCTGTTATATACTAGTGAAATTTCTTTTAAAGCCGAGTTTGCATCAATTTTTTAAATGTACAAACGCGAATATTCACGAAACATATAAAAACAATGTTTTCTTTTTCCGTTGCCAAATAGTAATTGAGTAAGCTAAATTGAGTATGTGAGAACACTAGATTTAATTGCTCAATTAAAATTAAATTGTCCCAATTAAGAATGCTTGTCTGAACACCCCTGTCGGAAATTCCGTTAACTTTAAAATAACTTTAAGCTAACTATTTCGCAACTAGTACTGACTGACACTTGGATTACTTTTCAATGTAATCAATTGACTATTTTAACATTGCGATGTCCTAGCCGATAGTCAATTATCGCACTCTGCATTACTTAAAGTTAAAGTTGGTTTTTTTAAATCACCTGCTAGTCAGTAAATTTAAAAAATTTGTCTGGGGTTCGAACATATATCATCACACTCCTACCCAGCTAAGGTACCATCTAAAATAATGAAATGAGTTTTAAAATAGCTGAGAATAAATTTGTTGTTTCTCACCAAATTCGATTACGTACTCAACTTAAGAATTAATTTTGGATTTCTTCTGGATGACATTGCAGTTAGCTTTTTATCATATGTCGTCATTTTGTGGAGTCATTTTCATAAGTGTGCAATGCCGTTCACACAATTTTGTTGTGTCATTGTGGCAGGAAAGTTTCGCATCCCTAGATAATGGCAATGTGGCATCCTTGTTTACATCAAGAACCTAATTTTGATATAATGGCATTTAGTGTCATTTGTTTTGTCATTGTTAGACTTTGTTTTTCGTATTGTTTGTTAATTAATATTTATACAAATGGTTAATCGCAAATTTATTCAATTGGCTAGTGCCACTATGTGTTTATCAATAATAAGAAACAAATACAAAAAAAAAATCTAAAAAATGGCAAAGAAACTGGTGGAAAAGACCAGGGCTTAATATACGCTCCACCAAAAGATTCTATTGTACTCTGCATTCCAGTTTATGGAAGCAGGATTCAAGTTGGTTTAAAAATTTCGTATGAATGATGCCTAATTCCACCAAAATTTCTGTCCATGCAGTTTCCGTTGCATTTCTACCTTATAAATGACACATAGATGATCCCATGCAGCTTCACGAACCTCCACAAGTTGAATAAGCTACATATGTCGTCATGTCATGCGTCCTGTACTTTTCCACTTTCTTTTTCGTTTTCCATGCATTTAAGTTTGTATACCCGTATACATTTAAAATTCTTTCTGTATATACATACTTAATGCAAGAAAATGTCAACACGCTGACATTTTATTTTTGTGTCTGCAGTGCTGCCAACTTATTTTTACAACTGTCTACATCAGACACATAGACACTTTTATTTTTGCTTGCGATGTCACAAAATGCCATAGTGTGTCAGCATTACTTTAAAATTTTCAAGTGTCTATATACATATAATTGTATGTATATTACATAAAATTTTAACATTTTTCGTTGCTCGATTTGGAACACCCTTTAATTTTTAACTATCATGTATTTGTTGCTGTAGCGGCCGAAGTTCTACATATTGTGTCCATATATTGTGTGTGAAATAGTTAATTTTATATATGAAGTCGAATAACGTATCACTTTTGTTAGTGAAGATGCCGCTACCATTCATTCCTGGCGGATAAAATGATGCACCTTAAATCCAACGTTGGTGGTTGCGTGAGTGTGTCAGAGGGGAATTACCTACATATATTTAAGAAGTTAAAAATACCATGTACTTACATTTAAAAAACACGCGTAACTTTTAGATTAAAGGCCAAATTTTGTAAATAGAAACGATTTTTTCGTTTTGAAAATTGTATGGAAAAAATATTTTTTGAAACGAATTTTCGCTATTTTTCATACAAATTTGAAACGTTTAGAAGCGATATTTTTTTTACAAAATATGCCTATAAATGTAGTATAGAACTATAAAAAAATTACTCGCTAGAGCACATTAATTTTGTATGTTGTTTACTATATATGAGAAGGATATACCATAGTCCGGTTAACGAGAACTAATAATTCTGAAATTTTGTTATTAACATTTAATAAGTTATAGCAATAATGGTCACTATTTTGTTAAATAATATAATTTATTTTTTTAGGGACCTTCTGCATCAGCTTATGTTACATATGTTCACAACACTGATGCATTGAGGGCAATACAAAGTGTAAATAATATAATGATTGACGGGCGCCTGATAAAGACAAGCTTGGGAACAACAAAATATTGCAGTCATTTTATGAAAAACCAACAGTGCCCCAAAGGCGATTGTATGTATTTACATGAGCTTGGAGACCCTGAAGCAAGTTTTACGAAAGAGGTATAATTTTGAAATAAATTCATCATCTAATCCTAATTTGTCTAATATTTTTAAGGAAATGCATCAAGGAAAGCACCAAGAGTATGAGAAACGTTTACATGATGTCTTAATTGCTTCATCAACTGGATGCACAAGCACTTTGAGTAATATCAGTAAAAGTTCTGAGAACACTAAAATTACTGGCATTAATTCAAGTGCTGCGCCAACGAATAGCATCGCATCAGTTTCGTTATGCGCAACAACGAATAGCTTATCATCTACAATTGGTTCTACTTGTAGCTTATCATCTACAGTTGGTTCTACTCCGCAAAAAGAAGCTTGGCCAAGTTTATCTACTTCTCCCGTTAATCAAAAAGACTTCAGTTCAAGTAATGGCAACAAAAATAAAAAAGAACGTACAAAGCAAGATAAAAATAAAAATGATAAAAATAAAACAAAAAATAATAAAAATACTATGAATAATAGCACGTTAAATCCCTTACATAAAGATATTGATTTGCCAGTTATAATTGAAGGTCCCTCAACAAACAATTGCATAAATGAACAGTCATCCAAACCAAAAGTGGACAAAAATAAGGAGAGAAATCAACATAATTTAGTTAATCGGGGAAATACAAAAAAGGATTTGAATGCATCCACAATTGCTGAAAATGAAATGAAACGATTCGGTAATCACGCTAAAGCATCATCGTCAACATCTCATAACTTAGATAATAGCAGTGAATATATCTCAAACAAAATTATAAATGACAATATTACGAAAGTAGATACTCAGCGCTCTCTAAGTTCCAGCAGCAATAGTAGTAGTAGTTTTATTATCACTTCAAGCGAAAACAATTCATTTGTAAACGAAAGCATAAGTGGTCAAAGTTCTCCCAGCGGCTTCAATGAAAATAATTCGAATGATGAAAATTCAAAGTCTACAATTAAATGTAAAAGTTCGCTGACACCTACATCCGAATTAGATTCTAAATCGGAATGCAAAAATGAAAGAAAATCCTCAGAAGGTTGCTCAAAATCTTACGGATATGGAGAAAATTTGTTTGGTAAAAGCGAAAATATTGAACCCAAAACAAGCCAGGATAATATTAATAATAATAATTTGGATAAAAACTTATATTTGAAAGAAACAATTGATAGCAACCGTTATGAAAAAATTAATTATAATGAAAATGAGGGAAATGACTCCGTAACAGGTAAAAAGAAAAACATTTTGAAATAGTTGAATCAAATCGTTTGAATATTGCACATTAAAATTAATTATTTCATTTCATGAAACCTGTTCCAAAATTTTAGCAAGAAACCTTTTCATAAAAAAAGAACATAGCAATAAGCTGTCTAACTTGCGTTTAAAAATAAAATAGGTAGCCTGTTAAAAAAAAATAATATTATTTGTACATAAGTATGTATATTAAATAGGGTACATATGTATATGGAAGTTCTCAGGTCATTGACTTGTTTTCAGTGATTCTGGAAATTTTTTTTCATAATTCCATAATTCTTTCCAATAATTTTTCTTCATATATTTGTTGTTAAAGTATGTTTTCATATGTCAGTTGTTCGTTTTTTGACAAGCTTAAAGTACATTTTTTATAAAAAAATGTCTGCTTGTTTTCCATTGTTGTAGATTTGCAGGTACTACCCTATAAGAACTCAAACCCATTTATAAGTAACTTCAAACTGGTTTTTTAATAATTACATCTAGTTGATTAAGTGACTTTTTTCCTTGTCACCAACTCACTATTTTAACATAGGCATGTCATAGGCGGTAGTCAATTGTCCATCTCTACATGACTTTTAAATTCTACTTACTTACTTACTTTTACTTATTTTTCAACCAATTTGAAGTCAATTAATATTATAGTTAAATAAATATATAGATATAGATATACGAGTACGAGTGTATATGTATGTACATATACATATATCATATACATATACTGTATGTAATGTATATACGAGTATGTATATTTAAATATAGAAATAATTAGTATTTTTATATATAAAATAAAAATACATACATACATTCATACGAAGGTTTGTACTGCCCACCAAACGAAATGCTCCGAATTCGGAAAGAATTCGTAATGACAAAATCTTCCGATTTCGGAACCGAAATATTACCGAAATCGTTACGATTTTCGTATGAAATGGTTGACGAAATCGATACGATATGTCGGTACGAATTCGTAACGCCGTGTAGGTACGATTTCTTTTTCTATGTACAGCCAAGTACCGCTTCATCTTTATGTTGCTGCTTTCCTCGAAATAATTTGCACATACTTACGTTGTTTGATATTTATTACAATTTTTTTTATATTTATTATACATATGTATTATACATATATATTATTTAAAAGAAAAATTTTCACAGAGTTTTACTTATTTATGTACTTAAAAATCAAAGTTTTAATGTTTTTAAAATTTTTATTAAAAAAATTGTTCAGAGAAACTACAGAAATTTCTTAACGAATTCGGTACGACCAGTCTGACTTCAGGAAAAGTCGTAACATTTGGTTTAGGGGGTGGTCATAGAAAATATTATACATATTAGTATTGAAATTATTTAGTTTTTTTTTCAACACAAACATTTGACATTTGACTTCATGACATGCTTCTTTTGTTTTTTTATTTATGTTTCATTTACTTAGTCCTAGTTTACACTATGCAAGTCTTATTGCTAAGCTGATTAGTTTGCTAGGAAAGAGAGACGAGGGGAAAAGAAACGTTACTGTTCCCCTTCTCTCTCTCCATCAAACTAATCAGCTTAGCAATAAGACTTGTATAGTGTAAATATGGACTTATTTTGCTTTTATTTATTTCTTAGGCCGGGTTTACATCTGTGTGCCATTTGCCACACACGCGTTAAAAAAGCGTAACCACTAATTACTAATGAAAAACTGTTTCATTCAGACACGTATAATAAATAATTAAACAGTTTCATAAATAACTAATAGACAATTTTATAGAATCCAACATGATTGGAAATAGTTTAAATCAATAAATACATGTCTGAATCAAACAGTTTTTCATTAGTAATTAGTGGTTACGCTTTTTTGGGCACCTGGCACACAAGAAATGCCAGATGTAAAATCAGCCTTACGTGTGCTTCTATTCGATATGTTTGGTTGATATCTGCATGAGAAATAAACCAATTTGTAGTCACTTGCAAAATAATGAATTTACAGCTAGTGTTTTTTGTCAACCGGTTATTTTATTCACTACAGGTTAATTATACTTAAATATACATGTGTACATACATACTTTACAAGTTACAGCAAATATCAAATAGAAAATATCAAACTAAATGAAAAATATAAAAAATGTGCACTTAGAAAAAAATTTATTTTGCAATTTTTAAAATATTTTATCAGTTCCCTTCAGTTAAATTTTTACAACTCTAAATTAAAAAATTGATTTTTTTATAACTAATAAATATTTTATTTTATTTCAGATGCTATGTCGAAATTGAACCTTTTTGATGAAAATAGTTTCTTCACTTCAACAGCGGGACTACTACATCCATCCACTCATATTAAACATAATGAAGAAATACTACTAAATCAATTGAACATTGGGACTGCGCCTAATTTGCCAGATCTGATAAATGGTAAGATACTTTCTATTATATTGCAAATCAATACAATTTCAGCGATTTTTCTTTATCCGATAATTCTTTTATTGCTCACTAATATGTTAAATTTTTATCATTAGGTATTGATGGATATCAAAATACAGCAAATGGTAATTACAACAAACTAAAAAAAACTAGAGATGACAAGAGGCAAAAGTTTTTACAAACACTAGCACACCATATTTCCTTATTTTTTTCGAACTTTACACGCACTTTGTACTCATATTCCAAAAAAAATACTTTTCTAAACGATTTTGTAATAGATAATTTAGAAAAAAAAACAAATTCCTTAATATCTATATACTTACATAACGAACTGAACCCTATCTTCATGTTAGGCTCTTAAGAGAGATGTTTGGATGCAAAGTAGTCTATAAAGAACCTATCAAACTTAGTCAGTTTAGGAACCTAGTTTCCTCAATATACTTTCTTAGGCTTTACCAGTTTGAATCCCTAAGATATTCTATATCTGATATATTTTCCACTTGGAAGGTTTGTCTTCTAGTTTGACTAAATGCTGAACAGTGACACAAATAGTGTTCGAGAGTTTCATCATCTTCCTAACAAAAAAATCCTACATATATCGTCAACAACATCCATAAAAGACAGGTGATTTTTTAACTCGGTATGTCCTGTTATTATGCTAACCAAATTCCGAAGTGTTTGCCCTTTTAAGCTTATGCCGAGTACACACTATGGCATTTTGTGACATCGCAATAGTGTATACTGTGGCAACGTTTGTCATTTCCGATATTTTTCGTTGTGTTGCATTACTTTCCATATAAAAAACATAATTGGAACGGTGTTGCACATATTTTGAAAATAACAACACAAGAAATGCCAGATGTGTACTCGGCTTTAGAATCTCTTTTGTCTTTTCACTATTTGGGTTTCCCCAGAGCATCTAGGCCACTCTTCCAACAGTTCTGCCAATCTCTGGTATGTTTTCCTATTCATATTTGAGTTCTTGAAAAGGTTTGGCGTTTTCTAGGGTGATGTTATTCAGTAATGATCCCATATTTCTCAACGTATCCAACCCTTCGCTACCCTGGTATCCTGAAATCCATATTCACCCTTATTCCATTTGTCGTCATCAACGTCGCCGTCATTTAAGTGTCAACATCATTTTATTTCAACGTCATCATCAATTCAATAACAATTTTGCATTCTATAACAAGGTGACGTCGACTTTTACAATTTATCGTTTATGTCAACATATCAAACACACATATCTAAGTATTTGAAACAGATGTATTTTTGAACCAAAATTTTATTAAAAAACTCATATTAGAACGGGAGCTTCTATGACAGAAATTCAACATATTTAACCTAGGAGAGCAAGTGAGCAATAGTTTCAGTGTATTGCTTTAATTATTGTATAATTATTTTTTTTAAAGGTTTGAAAGTTACTTTAGACCAAACACGACTGCTTTTAAATATGTCTTAGAAACAATAACACCCAATTTGAAAAGCGGTGTAAGGCCAACATACATACATTTCCAACGAGGTTGGCAGCAGT
This sequence comes from Nowickia ferox, assembly GCA_936439885.1. Lineage (NCBI taxonomy): Eukaryota > Metazoa > Arthropoda > Insecta > Diptera > Tachinidae > Nowickia > Nowickia ferox. Next base: position 39,997,398 of record OW387026.1, on the reverse strand, counting down.
GTTCAAAAAACTGAAAGCAAAAGTTTCACTCCACTCACTACTTATGACCCATATTTATTACTGCCTTGAAATTTTCACTTATTTTCAATCGTATTATTAGATTAGTTTTTAGCCTAAAAATCTCTGATCATGTTTCTGAATTTGCCAAGAAATTTATAAACTGTTCTTTCCAGGACTTTATCAAAATTCGAATCTTAGGCACACTATTTCAGATTATCAAATACATTGCACATCCTTGTTTACAACAACTGCTTCGTTTTCCAAGATCTACTCGTAACTTACAGCTAATCATTCTACAAATTAACTACTCAGTTTTTGAAAGTTCGTTTTTAGTTAGCATGTAGACTCTTCAATGAATTAATTACTCATTAACCTTAGAAATTTTGAACTTTCAATGAGCAATTTTTTGCATACAATAATGTTTTCAATTAAATATAAAAAAAGATATTTTGCATAGTATCTGTAAATTTTTTATTAGTATTACACTGTGGAACAAATTCAAATTTTTTTTTAATCGACCTTCGAACTTTGCGATTAAAAAAAATTCGAAAACAAACGCCGCGATACGGGTCTTCTAATTTAGCCTCTATTTTCACCCCTCGCTCTCAGAATCGACCTAACTTTTGCTGACCTGAATTTGTTCCACAGTGTTATTATATTCGTATATATTATATATAATACTAATTGTACATATTGTATATATGGGTCATTCTACGTTAAGAGGTGATCTGATATTAGGAAGGGCGGCGTGAAAAAAATACTTAAAATAATAATTTTTTCCAAGATAATAGTATTTAATCATGTATTTTGTATGCATATTTAACAATGGCAGGTCAATTAATCTACTTTTACGGGTATTTTAAGTGACCAGGGGAGATACTCTGTATAAGGTAGAGACATGAAGACCACCTTACTTTACAGGGAAAGATAATTGAAAACAAACCTCATTTTCTTAAGAATCAACTTTAATTATTCACTATTTGGTGATAGGTTATATAAAAAAATCAGACTATAGGTATTAAACATCGAAAACAAAAATACTTAGTATCTGCTTACAAAAATCACGTAACATATTTTTTCTAAAATAACATAAACGTACTCGAAAGAAAGTAAATTATTTGATTGCACATATTTTGCAATGTAATATGACAAAAACATATAGAGCATAAATAAGAACTTTTACTTATAACAACAAACATAAAAAAAATGAGATGACGCCTCTTCAAAGACTTTAACTTTCGTCAAAAGCATAAAAAATCATCTGTCCTTTCATTTTAAAATTGGCGGCTTGTATGTTAATGGTTGTTCATTTACAAACTAGCATGCCTTCTCGGAAACTGCCTGAGAATAAGACTACGAAGATACTTTAAGCTGATTTGATTTTCTATAATTTATTAGTGGTTCGTCGTCAGATTCACTTTCAGGCCCATATACATTATCAACATTATGGCGCGGTTTTGTATTCATGGAAGCAAAATCCAAAGTGCCGAACATAAAATGATGGCATACTTCAAGATCATAGAAACAGCTTAAGCTCTTCATTGTCAAGAGATTGGGGCAACCTATACTGAAAGTAGTTTGATGGACCTTCATAGTGCCTGACAAACTTTTTAAATTTCTAGTATCTTCCGCTTTTTTCTTTGAAATGTCTTCGTTATCAATGGTGAACACTTTTACATTGGGACAGTTTTTCTGGAGGGCGTTCGTTAAATCTGCCAGCGACGAAATGCCGTTCCCAGCTTCAACAAGTCTAGTCCTTTTGCACGTCGCACCGACTCCATACAGCGCGCCCTTGCCGTGACCGGTTTCGTTGTAATTCCACGTAAAGGCATCCATTTTTAAAACGTTAAAACACGTATAACGTATATAATGGAAATGTGTCTCACTTCTTTATCTACCCTGGACGCAAAGTTTCTACCCTGGCATCGGATGAAGCAGGGGAAATACGGCAGGCAAAAGACGTTTTCACTAAAAAACTAACACAATCAGAAAAATATGTATTGTAACGAAAAAACAAACTAACACGGTAAACTATGCTGAAATTAAAATAAATAAATATTACAAACAAACCTACCCAGGCAGAAAATGCAACTTTACGCAAAAAATATGTCCCACCGCAACACTGTAAATACAAAATTACTAATCTTCCAAAATTTTTGTACCACCTCAGTACTGTAAACACAAAAATATGACTTAAAATTTACAAATACCGCGTTCTTAGTAATGCTATACCACTGCAACGCTGTATATTCAAAAATTCGACGTTAGTTTCCCAATACCCCGTTTACAATAATTTTGTACCGCTACAACATCGTAAATACAAAAATTTGACTTTAGTTTCCCAAATACCCCCTTCACAGTAATCCTACAACACCGTATATACAAAAATTTTACTTTAGTTTGGATATGTTCATTGTGACGACCTTATAAATTTGTTCTTAGAGTACTGTGACAACATTGAAAACAAGAGTCTGAGGACGGTCACTCGGCGTTATCATTTTAATGTTATGAGTTCATTAAAATCTTGGTAAACAGATGTTATGGTGGTGTTAGTTTTACTCGGAGACCATCGTAGCAACATCGTGCTGATTGTCTTTTTCTGCCTGGGAACTTAAACGATAAATAACAAGTAAATAAAACTAACCAAATTGAGATACATCAATCACTGACACGTCCGAGCGATACTAGTAGCGTGGTCGAATTATCGGTGCAATGAGAGCACGCTAGTGGATCACGCAAGGTTTATTGTTAAACTCACTTCAAAAACAAACAAAAAAAACTCTGCTGTTAAAGTTTGCAGCGTCAACGCATTTTGGCGGCATTTTTAAACAGACGAAAAATGTGCAAGGGAGGAGACTTAAAATACGACGGACAAACCTGCGTAATATTTTTTAATAGAATATAAAATTAATTTGAGATGTTTTAAAATAGTTATCATTGTTATTTATACTACTTTATGTAACAAACAACGCTTAAATGTTTAGTGAATTAGTAATGTGTTAAATTTTGTTACAGAATAGTAAAGGGACAGGCCAGGGTAGATACTTTTTTCTTGGTAAACATGAAATTATGACTTAACTAAGCTAATTTAGGTATTGAAATTTATGGGTAAAAAAGTATACTTTACTTATTATTAAATATGTTTGATATTTCCGCAAAATTTCAAGTTATATATGATTTTTTGATATAGCCGTCGATAGTGCCTCTTAACGTAGAAACACCCATATATTATTAGTATATATTATATTTCTATTCTATTGTTACTACTACTTCAATCGTATACTATAATAATCGAGCCCTGTGGGCTCGGTTGAAATAATAATAAATAAATTAAAAAAATAAAAGAAAAGAGACACTTAAATACTTGAAATATCACAAAAAATTTTCTTAATACTTTTGATCAAATATATAAGTATATTTAAGATCTATCTGTTTATTTATTTTTTAATTCAGAAGATTTTTTTATTTATTTGATTGTGCATTAGTTCTCCTCCTCAGTTTTTAACATTGCTAAAGGCCGTGATACACTATCGTACAAAGTCGTGCGATCTACGAAAAAATATAATCCTGGTATGATGGAGTTTATGAAAATTTTCAAAAGACAATAACAATTCATCACACCAGGGTTGTACTTTTTCGTAGATCGCACGACTTTGTATGATAGCGAGTCATGGCCTTAAGCGATCGTTTTCCAGCTTATGTTTTTATCGTCTACTACTGACTTATTGGTAATTACTAATCACAGAGATTACTAATCGCAGTTCGGTACACTCAGTAATAAGTGAATGGTCTATTTTATATTCAGGACTTAGTATCATCACCTACTACACCAGCCTTTACATCTGATTTTTATAAGAAATATTTTAAGTTTTATTTATAAACGTTTTGCAAAAATATACACATATGTATGTATATCTACAAATTTTTCTCCAACGACCACAGCAAATGAGCGGTTGTAAGTTTTTCACAGTTTTAACAACACAATTGACACAATTGTAAATCATAATCGCAAAAAGTTCAATATAGACAAGTAAAATTGCGACACTCAATCAACTGTTGCAAACGATAATCGGGGTCTTGGTTAAATTGAAATTTTTGAACTGCTTTTATAAATTACAGAACGCACATTTCGCGGTTTCTATTCGCAATATGTATATGCATATGATGGAATAAATAGTTGAACTTTTGCCTCTAGTCTACATAAATTATACAAAACAAAATTATGTTTTTCATAATAGAAATTCTCTATTTTCAAGAATGGGAAGAAGCATTGAAAAATGTAATGTTTAAAACAAACAAGCAGATGGAAGAAAAAATTCAACAGAATTTACAACAACAACAGATTCAGAATCAAAGCCATTTAAAGCAGCAAGAAGATCTGCAAAGACTTCAAGAAATTCAAAAGCGTAATAGTATTTTGAGTTCGTTGGGCACATCTCAATTAAGTGGAAGTCAATCTGGTAAGTACAATATATATCACTTTTAAAATATGCATTTATGAAATTTAATTTTTTTGCTCACCCAACTCTACATATGCGTTTGCATGAATTTTTTAGATATTGCCAATGTGGGAATATTTCGCTGTAAAATGTATAGCGTTGTAATGTCGTATGTAGCCAGTGTTGTCAGATTAGGGGATTTTTTTGCAAATGGGCATACAAATTTTGGTTTGGGGATTGAGGAATTCATTAGGGATAATTTGTATGTTTTGGGGAATTTATGGGGATTTGTATTTTACTTAATATTATTTTTTTTTCTTGGATTATTTTAATTTCAATACATTTTCCAGTTGCTCTTTTTTATTTCATAAATAATATAAAATTTTAACAAAAAACACTTAAAATAAAAATTGTTACTGGTAAAAATGAACTCGTTTTTAACATTTGTTGTTGGCAAGACTTATGCCCTAATTCTGTTCGACGATTGTTTCGTCTTGTCTATGGACGAAAAAAAGCCGCAGTTTTATGCCCTAGTTCTGTTCGACGATTGTTTCGTCTTGTCTATGGACGAAAAAAAGCCGCAGTTTTGATTCTTTAAAACAATTATTATTTATTGTCCATGCTAGAAGGTTTGTGAATTTGCTTTATGATTTTGTTCTAAACATTATATCCAACACATATTTTTTCAAATATTTTTCAAACTATTGTATATTTAATTAACCGAATTTAATTTAATTTTTATGTTTTAAAAACATGGTAATTATATTTTTATTTTTCATTATCAAAGACAACAACCAATATTGAAGAAAATAATTTAGATAATTCAAAAACAAGAACTCAAAAGTATTTTCAAACAAAAACGTCCTAAATCTTCTTACTGAATTAGGGCATTAAATATGAACCATGTGTACAAATAATATGAACCACAGTGCAAATAAAATATTCATAAAAAATAATTAAATAAATTGAAATAGTATTATTTTTAGTAGGGATTTTTGGGGATACTACAAATTACTTTTTAGGGAATTTCGGGGATCAAAATTTTCAAATTGGAGATGACAGTCGAAAAAAATCAGGGAACCCTGTATGTAGCATTAATTTATGCAATCTAAAGTGTATGGAGTTTTTGTGTTAAAAAATACTCACTTTTTGTATACGTATGTTGAGTAACTTCGGGTGTTGAGGAATATGCGTGTAATGAGGATCCCCCTCTTATTCTCAAACTAAATGGTATTTAGAAGCTCACTATATCGAGCCATAACCGCTAAAATAGCTTAAGCGATACATTTTGCACTTCGTTTTTTTTTTGACGAAAATCGACTATTTACGATCGCAAGTAATCGATTTTGGTAAAAAAAATCAAGTTCGAAAATTATGTCGCTTAAGCTTTTTTGGAGGTTATGGCACGATATGTAAATAAAGCTTATAATCTTATAAGAATTCTTTTAAATTTCACCTTTACTGTTCATCCTTTAAAATCTCAAATGCTACTAAAGTTTATTTTAAAATTACCAAAAGCAGAAAAAGAAAATGTTGTGATCTTGAAGATTTTATTGTTTTAATAACCGCATCTTTCTAAAAACCTAATTGTCCTCAGTGACAAACATTAAATGCATCGTAGAAAAATATTTGTGCTATGCATTATCTAGTGATATCGAATAAGCTATCGGGTAGCAATTGTTACAACTAATGGTGAATAGGAGCAGATGCAGAAGCCAAGTGTCATACCCTTACACTAAAGCTTTAGAGAGAAAACACTAGGGTATGGTAATTATATTTTTATTTTTCATTATCAAAGACAACAACCAATATTGAAGAAAATAATTTAGATAATTCAAAAACAAGAACTCAAAAGTATTTTCAAACAAAAACGTCCTAAATCTTCTTACTGAATTAGGGCATTAAATATGAACCATGTGTACAAATAATATGAACCACAGTGCAAATAAAATATTCATAAAAAATAATTAAATAAATTGAAATAGTATTATTTTTAGTAGGGATTTTTGGGGATACTACAAATTACTTTTTAGGGAATTTCGGGGATCAAAATTTTCAAATTGGAGATGACAGTCGGGGTTTTGATTTAATCGGTTAATCGCTCGATTAATTAATCGAGGTTTTGGCTTAATCTGTTAATAATCGGTTAATGTCGGTATTAACCGGTTAACGCATTAATAAAGTTTTTTCATAAATCAAGTAATTTGAACAAATAAAACTGCATGAATTATTTATTTGAGTTTATTTGTAAAACAAGAAAACACAAAAATTCTTAAACTAAATCAATAAAAAAAAATGATAAATATGTATATTAGTACTAAAATAGCGATAGAGATCTTCTAACACAATCTTTCAGCAAAATAAATTGGTTTAAGTGTTTAGGATTTAAGCGAATTAGTTTGGATAAAACTTGAATACATAATATCTAGTTTATCGGTCCTTTTTCTGGATTTCTCTAAACATACATATAAAATCTTTCGTTATGCCATTAGCCTTGTTTTATTTTTTCTTTTTTAATTCTTAACACTTCTAGTTGTTTCGGTTAATTTTGTTAAAACATTTCTTGTAATACTATCGATAGTTTTTTCTGTTGGCGGGTCATCATCTGACTCATACTAGCAGAGCTAAGCGACGAATGTTCTGCAAGAAAGTTATTTCTGATTTTCTCAGTTTTCGTTTTTGTACTTTAAAACAATTGCTAGAACAAAATATTTCAGAGTGTAGGTATAAAATAATTGAATTCGCCTATCATTAAATCGTATCCTTAATTAAATCGTTGGCAACACTACTATTGGCTTTTATTAAATTATTAAACAAAAACTTAATCATTTCCTCTAGTACAATTATAGTAACAGTCTTTGCTAAACTCGTTTATAGCCACTTAAAAGATTTTGAAGTTTTACTTAAGTTAGAATAACTGAACATACTTCTTTGTTTGTATGAAAAATAATTTCTAAACAATTACCTTTTGTATGTGACACGAAACAAATAATTAAACACACAAAAGAAACGTTATAATAGTACAAAATATTTAGAAATTTGTTACTTCGGTTAATCGACTGCAATTAATCGGTTTAACCGTTAATCGAAAAAAGGCAATTTTTAATTAACCGATCAGTTAATCGCGTAGTAATTAACCGATTAACGGTTAACCAAATGAATATCCTAAAAACACCTACCAATTCGCTAGATACTTGCGATAATGGTTTCTGCTTATAAGACTGGGCAGTGTTGTCAGATATGGCGATATCTCGCCAAACGTGGCGTTAAAAATTTGTTTTTGGCGATGACAATTTTTAAATGGCGTGGGAGAGTGATCGGAGTACACATCTAGAGAAGCTTCAACATGAATTAAATCCCTAGAGATATTTTTAATGACGCCAAAATCTACAACATCCGTTATTTTTTGTATGTCTGTAGGCCAGTAAGTGGGCTCCCCACTCAAAATGACGTTCAAGCCAATTTTTGAAAATGTGTTGAACAACTCTCGACCTCTAGGTGTAATAAGAGCGAGAGCTGCTACGAAGCAAGATTCAAGAGATTTGTAGAAATGTAAAACGAAGGCAAAACGACTTTTTAAGGCTATTAACATCAGCTCCATGGTACATCATAAATTCAAATTTACATCGTGATCTAAATATACCACTGGTGACTGCTGAAATTGCAAAATACGTAGGCAAATATTTAACAAAACTCGAGTCACATCCTAATCCACTTGCTCGTAATATCTTGAACTTTACTGGACACATCGCTTAAAAAAGAGCGACAATAGGGCCCTAATAGCCAACACTCCAAATGAAACGTCTTGAAAATATTTTTGTGCTTAATACGACATTTATGTATTATTGATTACTATCACTAAGTTTATGCCTGACACTGGTTGGGCCTAATTATTATATCTAGATTTAAGATTTGAATACTTATTGTTACTTCATTTTATGAAGATATAATAAATAAATATGAGCATGTAAAAAGAAAAAAAAAAATTTTAGAAATCCTCGTATTGATCCTCAGTGATTGCAAATGTGGGAGGGAAGTAAATTTATGATATAACGAAATTTGTACAAAAATTTTCGACACAAATATTTATTGCTTGTAGATTTTCCTCAAAAATGTTGTCAAGAATATACTGCTTGAGTCTTTACTTTATTAGAATTGCTGATCTTCTCGGGTCCTTTGTATCATATAAGATGTAGCCATTTATTTTGAAAAGGCTTCTCGAAGTTAAATGAGTCTCAGAAACCCACATTATATCAATATTTTTTAAGGTAAGGAAGTGCTAGAGTTCATTTTTGTGTTGGCGAATGCCGTTTGCGTGCCAGAAACATACTTTTAACGTGTTCATGGCTTGTTAATTATGGTTGAAGCAGTGTATTTTGCATTCGCAGCATTTCTTGCATTATGTTAGTCATATCGTCGCTGTTTTAACTAACCGACCTAACGAAATTTTTTTGAAAAACGAGTTATGTCCTTTACTAGACTTTATAAGTCATAATACACCTTGTGTATTACTTGTAAGTGTGAAGTTCTCATCGCACTCATGATACAATTATACAAGGTACTTGCACAAGCCCAGCCTGTTAATGTATACAATGCAGAAACTTGTCAAACTTTGTTTACAAGCCGCAAAAATGTTAGTGTATGTGTGTGAATAAAATGATTACAGTGTTGCCAATGAATTTGCATGTGGCTGTGTCTCCAATTACACATTGAAGAAAATTACACTACACATCCTTTGTGTAGGTTAAAATTAAAACAAAATTAAATAAAAATAGAAGTCAAAATAGAATTACACACAGATTATACATGAATCTAATTATAGGCCTACACATGTGAGTAGAAATTACACACTCTGTATATTACACACATATTGGCAACACTGAATGACTATAATCATTCATGAATGCCGCGTCTGCAATTGTACTTTAGTTACCCTGTAATTGTTATTTTTAACAACAACAGACATCTGTTTTTGACTAAATTCTGTTTGTTTCTACCAACAAAATGCGTGTGTTTCTTGATGTTGCAATTTTGTTGTAGTCGTGCAAGTACCTTGTATAATTGTATCATGATCGCACTCATACTTATGACGTTGTTAATTTCGACTCTCTTGAACTCAATGTTTATAGACGATGCAAAATACGTAAGTATGGTTCGCTTTGCCATAGAACTTCGCATACGAACATTAAAATACTCATTATGAGGTTATGCGTTCGCTCATTATGAGGTTACAAATGTGTTTCTTTATACACTTTATACTGTTGTAGTTAAAGTTGTACTATATGGATGAGTTGAGTGAGCTGACTGAATGTAAGTAGTATAATGCCCTAATTCTGTTCGACGATTGTATCGTCTTGTCTATGGACGAAAATAAGCAGCAGTTATGATTCTTTAAAACAATTATTATTTGTTGTCCATGCTAGAAGGTTCGTGTATTTGCTTTATGATTTTGTTCTAAACATTATATCCAACACATATTTTTTCAAATATTTTTCAACCTATTGTATAATACTTTAATTTTATTTTTATGTTTTAAAACATGGTAATAATATTTTTATTTTTCATTATCAAAGACCAACTATTTTTGAAGTAAATAATTTAGAGAATTCAAAAACAAGAACTCAAAAGCAATTTCAAATAAAACCGTCCTAAATCTTCTTACTGAATTAAGGCATAAGTGTTTTTCTGAAATTATAAGTCAAACTGAGGCGATTTATGAGTGTGACTGTGATATGATGTCGACGTCACATTCATACCTTGCAGGAAATGTGAATAGTGAAATTGTATTGATTTACTAGTGAAATTGTCAGTATTATCACTGACCAGGTGTACCCCAGCCAATGTAATCATCTATTGACATTTAACATTAGCTTGTCATTGAAAATCCACCACTAGACTGTAGGACTATTTTTTTGGGACCACATGGAGACATTGACACCAAAGATTCACTAGTAAATTTTAAGTTCTGTAGTCTACAATATCAATATTTCCTCGCTCTATGTCAATGGTAAAATTGTAGTGATTTACTAGTGACATTGTCAATATTACTACTGACTAGGTGTACCCCAGCCAATATAATCGTCTATTGACATATAACATGGGGTTGTCATTGAAAATCTACCTTTAGTACTATTCTTTTACGACCATATGGACACATTTGAACCAAAGATTCAGTAGTACAGTTTAGTGACCCTCATCCCTCATGACCCTCATAATGTTAGGGCAACAATCTCAAACACATACTCGTACTTACATGTGTATTTATTTTAACATTATTGCACAGCATAATAAAAAAGAAAACCAAAATATTGACACGTTCATTGACAATGTCACCAGAACTACACTAGAACTGTTGTCTCTAACGTATCCCTACTCGCGCATAAAAGGAAAAATTTCGACATTTCAACTAGTGGAATTGTTGCTATAGAAAAGAGTGTTGACATAGAGACATATGGTTCTAGGCTGACTAGATTATAATTATTGCAACCTATACTTATAAATCAATCTTATCGTGAGTGTGCGTAAATCAGAGTAGTTGAGTTTAAACGATGTCTACTCATTTAGATTTAAAATTTCATGAGTCAGTATCAATAGCGAAAAAAACGATGCATTTCTAATCACTGATGGGTACACTTTTTGCGTTGGAATATAATTGATCTTCACAGCGTCGGCATATGATTCTTGTGTAGTAATTGGTTGAGTCTTTCCTGTTTGAACTGTTGTTACTTTAGGTTTTTGACTCATAGCCTTTTTAACGAAAAAGTACACAGGACATCCTCTCTAGTTAGCAGTGTGGTTACCTCCACAATAACTGCACTTCTTTTCTTTTTTGATCTTTTGGCAACTAGCACTACCGTGCAATTCGCCGCATACAACACAAACAGTAGGTAATTTGCAGTAAGTTTTCGTGTGGCACTGTACGGGTCCTGATCGCTTGCGTGGTTCTTCTACTGTGATTTTTCGGTAAAAGAGATATTTTAAGCTATAGATTGGATGGGTCTTATTTTTCCTAAATTTTATATCACTTGCTTCCAGTTCAACGCGAAATAAAGGTTGGTGGATTTTCTACCTATTAATTATATTAGGGAAAAATGTTGTCCTCAAATCCCTAGAGGATGCGTGCATCTTTTATTTCATCAGGAACAACATAAAAATCTATGCCCTTCAATATGATCTGCAGGCCTTTAGCAGAAATCTTTTTCTTCGTATATTTGAATTTTCGTTTCATCAATGTCACCACGTTTCATTGGAATAATATGAGTGGCATTCTCACCAATAATCGATATTAATTTTTTTAAGGGTCATCTTGCAATATTTTAAAACAGTTTTACGGTCAGTTGAGGCGACATCGTTATTCTTGGATATATTCGGAACCGATAAGATTTTTGATGAATTTGGGCTTCGCCCGCGACTTGCACCTTAGACCTTGGACCATTGTTATATAGTCCATATTTACACTATGCAAGTCTTATTGCTAAGCTGATAAGTTTGATGGAGAGAGAGACGAGGAGAACTGTAAAGTTTCTTTTCCCCTCGTCTCTCTTTCCTAACAAACTAATCAGCTTAGCAATAAGACTTGCATAGTGTAAATATGGACACATAGTTGTAACTTGGTTAAGTGGTGAACACGAGCACAAAGCGAATGTTAAAGTAATGTTAAAGAATCACTAGTTGGCATTGGACAAAGCGAGGTTGATCGCTGACGAAAAAGTGAATTTGCCGTTAGAAAAAGACTATCATCAAATTTTTTATTTTTATTGTTTACAGTAAGATCTTCAGAACTCACAGTAAAATGGCATTTCTGCCGTTAGAACTCACTTCACAATTTTTTTGTTTTTGAAGTACTCATATAGAGTATTCCTCAATGTCATACATATAAACTAATTAACGTGTTAAATATTTTCGTTATATTTAAGTCTTTTGCAAAAAAAAATATTTATTTTAAAAATTTGGTTTTTCTTACTTTTTGGTTATTTTTATAAAAACTAAAATCAAAAAGCAATAAACAATATTTGAAGGAGCGACTTTTAACGAATGTAGCTGATAGATGAGTTTTGGGATATTTGTTAAAATAATTAACTTCATTATGCATCCACTATGTTTTTTATGGTTGACAATATGTGTGATGCGAAAACGTAACGCTGGGCCTTAACGATATACAAATTATTATTTGGTCTGTTGTTTTAACCGTTTTTATTTTCTCAAAATATTTATTAACACGAATATTTTACCCATTGTATATTGATAATTTTTTACATATCGGCATTAGCATAGCTAGAAAGTTTTATCTGAGTGGGTTAAAGTCAAAATTAGTCTTTTGAATACGCTTTTATTAATTGAGGAGCGATTATTTACATTCAGAAAAAAATACACAATACCTGCTCAAACTGATCATATTTGTTGTCAAAAGTGCATCAACAAAACTTTTGTGTTAAAATTGTATACATTGTTGTCAATTTGACAACGAATGAATGCAAGTTGACAACCAGCGATATCAATAACAAAAAGTTGACAATGTACCGTTGTCAGTTCGTACACGTCCGTTTACAAGTTGACGAATTGCGTTCTTAGAAAAAGTGACAGCGTAGAGTGTTATATTGACAAAAAGGCTTTGTGCATCAGAAATAATAGAGAGCATTTTATGGTGCATATACATATGGAATCAGTGATGCCAACTTAGGCCTTTTCCGGGCTAGATTTAGCCGGTTTTCAGTCAAACTCGAAAATACATTTTTGGCCCCAAACTAAAAAACGCGCAAATCTAGCACTTTTTGAAATTATGCTGTTTTGATTTGCAACAGAAACATTTTAAAGCTATCCTCTTCGCGCTTATTCGAAAAATTTTACTTTATTTTTGGAGTCTCAAAAGTTGGCATCACTGTATAGAACATCTGACAATGTAATATAATGTTACAAAAATATTGCGTACGTTTTGGTAAACTTTTTTCTCATGCCGCCGTATGTAACCATGAACTCCGATTAGTTTTCTTATATCTGTGGCAAGAAGGAAAAATTGTTTAAGTCGAGATAAGCTGATTTTGGGTTAACAGTACGTCCATAATCTGCATATTCGAAAGTACCACTGGTCAAAATCTTAACTAATTTGTGTGATTTTACAGGCAGTTATAGCACTTTGATTTGTGTCTTATCTTTTTTAAGCTTCTAGTCTCATTTGGAATAAAATCTTAATTTAGGCTATTCTTTGGTATACTAGTATTTCAACTTGAATGTATTATTTACAGTGTGTAAAACGATGTTTTAAAAAACTAAAGGTAAACAGAAAATTTAACAATTTAACTGTAAAAGAAATAAATTTCTGAAAATCCACTTAAACGCTTAAAAGTGCTCTCCTGCAAAACAGTGAAATATGACTTAAGCACTTTTTCCTTATTGTCACAGATATAATATATATATATATATACATATATATGTTAGTTGGTACAGTTGAAAAATGTTTTAAGACAACAATCATATACAACAAATTAAATATATATGTTCTTTAAAAAGTTTTTAAATATGAGAGAAAATAATCAAATACTAAATCTATAAAGTACGAGTACATATATAAATACTGTTTTCAAGTGATGCAAATAGTGTAAGTGTAAGCATGATAATTGGTTTTCGACATTACCTGTTGACCTTTCAAAAGGAAATTATAAAGGATTGCGCGACTCATATAAATATTCCAATGCTAAACGCCATTTATCATAAAAAGGCAATGGGAGCTGTTGACTTTTTTGACAACATGACGAATAATTTCGCATTCAAGTTAGAGGTAAGAAATGGAACTGGCCACTTCTTACCTATATCCTGACGCAGCTTTTGTAAATGCTTAGAAACTGCATAGCTTGTTGAGAAATGAGGAAAAAACAGATCATATTTCGCCACTGGAACTAAAAATTTTTGTGATTGAATGCTTTAGCAAACAGAAAATGTTAAGAGGATAAGAGTCAAAAACATCAGTTTTTCATCGCCACTATCACCTGTTCGAAATGACCGTATTGATCATAAAACTGTTCGAAAAGCCAGTAGATTGCGCTTTCAAAAATGCAACAGTCAAACAGTTTATAAATGTGGAAAATGCAATGTAAATATTAGTACATTCCAAGTGCTCTGATACTTATCATAATTGAAGATATTTTACGTTTTTGTTTTTTAATAAGTTCATGTTAACTACTTTTATTTTAAGAAGTTTAATAAAATATTTAAATTTTGAAAAAAAGTTTATTATTTATATCGCTAAGCTTTGCGTTTTCGCAATATAGATTTACTCGGTTTCCACCGATTAAATTTTTTTAAAGTCTCAATATGATGAGACTAAACTAAACTAAGATGTTCTGAAAATTTCACTTATGTAGCTCAACGGGAACGATGCTTGGGCCTTAATGGCTTAAAAACAGCATATAATCCCACTTTTTGCTTTTTAGGCGATTCTTTTTTACTTTTAATAAAAGAACAAGTAAAAAATTTTTTTTTTGCAAATTTTTAATGTTAGTGGTACGGTTAAAATAGCATTAAAAAACTTATACAGTTGGGGTAATCCCTTTTTTGATTCAAATAATTTAACGGCCTGTTTGTGGAAGACGTTGACAATGGAAAGTTTTGACGTTTCTGTAGTAGATTAAAGGAAAAGTTTACAAGTTTTATTTAATCTATTACAATTTTTAAAAAAGGTGGCACCAAAAAGGGGATTTTGAGAAAAAAAGGGGCAACCTTAAAAACAAGAAAAATTAAAACGAATCTGCTTATATTTAAAAACATCAGGAATAAAAATCAGGTTTTGCATATTTAAAGACTAACATATCGTCGCCTCAGAATTGTTTTAGCCCATACACCACAAAGTTGGAGTGGAGAAAAACGACAAAGAAGGTTTACATGAAGTTTCCTCAAACTATATCCCATGGATTTCTTTTGTATTTGCACCACTGCTTCCGACATATGTTTTGAAGAAAAATTTAAATTTTTGTGAACTTTCATGAATGAAGTTAGAAGTTAATATTACTTGTGATTTGAGAATTTTTTTGTTTTGTTTATTTTTCTTGCTGTCCAGAGAAATAAGTCGATCGTTTAACGCCGACCAAGAAGCCGCCGCCAAGAACCATGTAATCGGGCTGCGTCTGGGTGATGATGTTTTTCCTTAGAGCCCGTTTAGATGAAGGGTGACCTAGCTGCGACAACGCTCGGGGGACTTTTTGATATTAATTTAATCAATGCCTTTTATTCGTTCATTCGTAGCAGTGTTGCCGTTAAGGAACTAATTGTTAGTTTGGGAAATGTGGAATTCATATGTCCACATATTTTTATTTTATTTTTTAATATACTATCAAAATACAATAATTTTTTTTGCTCTGCTTACTTTATGTGGCTACAATTTTTATATTATAACTGTTTATCTTATGCATGTTATAAAAATTGGTCTAACTGGCAACATTG
This sequence comes from Nowickia ferox, assembly GCA_936439885.1. Lineage (NCBI taxonomy): Eukaryota > Metazoa > Arthropoda > Insecta > Diptera > Tachinidae > Nowickia > Nowickia ferox. The sequence continues at coordinate 39,981,526 of OW387026.1, read as the reverse complement.
CTTGTACATAGCATAACAAAAAAGAAAGAAATATATGAGAGAGAAGAGTTAAAATTGTCGCTTTAGTTCCCAGTACGTGCGGCTTTTGCTATTCCGTAAGCTCCTTTTCACTTCTCGCCTATAATATAAACGCGACTCGCAGGCGACGTGTCTAGGGCTAGGCCGCCCTTCATCTAAACGGGCTCTTAATAGTCGCCGTTGAATTTTTCTTACGCCACTTCTTTTATTATTAATTTCTTATAGAAATAAACCAAAAGAAGAGTTAACTTTACTTCGTACATTTATGTATGAAGAATTTTACGCAATCGCCAAACGGTGGCGTGTACAGCAAAACAATACTTATTAACCTAAAAGTAGTGGATATGGAGCAAAATTAATGCTTAATATCTCAGAAACAATAATAAATTTTGAGAAATGCGTTTTTGATTCAGAAAGAGGATATTCAAAGTATATATATTCCATACCTAACTATTTTTTTAAGAATGGTCGGTGGAGCAAAACTTTTCTGTACCTACGATATACTATTTTTATGGTAAATAAAGCCACAAAATGTAAAAATATTTCATATTGTGCTTATTATATGAAATTACTTGAATTTTCTGAAGATATAGATATATTTTTAATTCTTTTTTTCATTGGCACTTATTTACAAAAAAAAAACTAACTCAGCTATTTACTTTAGAGGAAATTTTTTTAATAAATAAATATCTGAATATTGAATTCTCAAGAGACAAGCACAAGGCAATTATGTAAATTTTTTGTACATTTTTTTTAATTCACGGTAAAAGATCATTTTTAGAAATTTTTAATAGTTATTAAAACTGTATATGTGTGCTTTTGCATAGGTTCATCATTTGAAATCCAGTCTTTCAAATCCCTTTGCTACAAACTTAAAGTAGATAACATGGAATGACAAGTTTAAACTTTCAGTCTGTTAGACAATTTATTTTCTAATTTTTAAAAATAAAAAAGCTTAGCGGGAGCACTAGTATGCAGAAAACTAAATATAGTTATATGAAGCAAATGTTTACAATTTATGTTATAAATTTTTACCAAGCAATTTAAGAAATTGCTTTTTTCATACCAACATTTCAAGTTGAGATATTTTGAAAATTCCATCAAAGCTTTTTTCATTCACTTAGCTTTCTTATACACGTAACGTTTAAGCTTAAATTAGTCGTGCCATAGCCATAATATCATAGCCATAACAAAACCAAAATTCAATTGGTTTCTATGGTAATAACTATGGCGTTATGGCGAGTCACCTATAATCAAATACACTGTTGCCCATAAGTTTGGTTCGAACAGCTGTTTTCTATGGTTATGGCACGTCTGATTGAACCTTAACTCTTTTACAAAAAACTCAAGTTCACTTATTATCCTCGATTTAGAAAAATGAAATCGGATTCGGTTTACAGAACATGGCCGTATATTACTAAAAACGGAAATAATTTTAAAGTAGTTAGTGTCCTCAATTGATTTAATAAATACCGTATCTAAATAAATACTTTAATACAATCAGTCTTTTATCGCTTCTATTAATTCTTGACAAAATTTCACTACATAATTTTGACTAAACAAATTTTTGAAGTATATAAAAATTTGAATAACAAAGTTTGTTTAATATATTGCACATACATACATACATAAATATGTAACATATCCATACAGACAGAGGTATACGAATACAAGCCAGCGAGGGCATATTAATTATTCGAAAGATATGCCTAAGCTAACAACGCATGAAAAAAAAATTTCGTATAAGCTGGTTTAAAAACCAATAAGTAGTATATTAAAGCAGCATAACTTTTATAGGTATTAATAAAAAAAAGTATCAAAAAGTGGCAAATATTAGAAAAAGTATCAAATTTGGTAGCATTTTGTAAAGGTAGCACAATGTATCCAAGCAGTCGAAAAAGTGGAAAATTGCTACTTTAGTAGCACCAACGGTAACGCTGCTAATAATCCCAAATTATTATTTTACTTATTAAGTAAAATATTTTTCTTTTGTTGTTATATTTCGCACATTAAAATTTTTCTTTTGTTAGTTATATTTTTCCTTTAAGCTGCCAGGCCTATCGTATTCAATGTCAATAAAAATGCAATTTATTACATGTTTTCCCGACGTTTCGTTTAATAATTTAATTAGCAATTGACAAAAACCTGTGATACACCTAAAGGGGGAAAAACATTTTATAATTTTTATTTTTTACAATACAATTTTTTGGCAAAGTTTTATATAAATACCTATATATTTCATGTGTTTTTAACATAGCGTCTACAACTGCGATTAACTCTGACATAATATGTGAGAGAACGTCGGCAGAATAACAAAAATAAAATGCCGATATTTCTCTTCATGTCAAACAACAGGAACACGTAATTCTACTTTTCTTATAACATTTCATTTTATGCAAATTCTCATCGAGTTAACATGTATTATTATTGTATAATTATTTATTTTGTTTTCACTTTTTCGCACAAACTTTAATTCACAAATCAAATTAAACATATAAAATCCCAGAAATGTTGTCCAAAACATTACATCACACATGCATACGAATTTATTTTCATGTACGTGTGTTTTTTGACAGTTCATCTCATAAGATTGTTGTTATAGGATTTCTTATAACAACGCTCTCATAAAAAATCTTATAAGATTGAGATAACACTAATTTGAAGTCTACACGTAACATAATTCGCTCTGCGATTGAATTTGACGATCTCATCTTACATATTATGTTAGGTGTAGACCCTATGTTAAAAACAAACAACGACATCCCTTGAAAAAGAGAACAAAAACTTCACGAAACGTCGGGAAAACATGTAATAAATTGCATTTTTATTGACATTGAATACGATAAGCCTGGTAGCTTAAAGGAAAAATATAACTAGTAAAATAATTTTTTTTTATTAAAAATACATTAAAATTGGTTATTGAGGAGTTTAGCTGGATCCTATGCGCATTTCACTGTTGCTAATGCAGATCATCAGGGAACCTTTACCCAAAAATTTCTTAGAACAACTAGAGTTAATATGTTAAACTTTCATTTAAGCAAGTGAGAAGCTCAACAAATAACAAAGTTGAAACAAGAACTCAATAATCAACATGTTTTTTTTTATTTTCTTACTTTATCATTGCTACATTGGCTGACTTTTTTCAGCTTCAAATTGTAGTTGTAGGAGTATGTAAAAAGAAAATAAATGTAAATAACAACAACAGCTATTCAATAATATAGTGTTGCCACACAATTTTTTTTTTTTTGACCGGGTGCAGTCAAGTTAATAATTAGTGTTTTTATGGGAATTGTTACAATTTAAGTTTAAAATCTTTTAACGCACTAATTAAAGTTTAAAATCTTTTAACGCACTAATTATTATTTTACTTAAGTAAAATATTTTTTTTAATTAAAAATACATAAGTAAAATCATAATTTGGGATTATTAGTGCGTTAAAAAATTTTAAACTTAAATTGTAACAATTCCCATAAAAAACACTAAAAATGAAAGAATGTTGTTCGAATATTCGAAGAACATTTTGTTTTTGTATCTGTAATACTACCAACTTGTTCTCACATTTGGCTACATCAGATGCGTAAACTGTTTGTGAGGTAATGTCACACAAAGAAAAATTTCGGAAATGACAAACGTTGCCACTAGTACACACTTTTATTTTTGCTTGCGATGTCAGAAAATGTCTTAATGTGTACTATGCATTACACTTTTTTCCCAAGAAATTTATGACGAGGAATTTTGCCTGGAGAAAATAATTTCCGTGAGAAATAAATTCCGAGGGAATATTCATGACTGGGCTGATTAAGTAAAATATTTGTTTTATAAAGAAATATATATGCTAGTTCTTATGCGCATTTCGCTATTCCTAATACATATTATCAAGGAACTTTTACCCTAAAATTTCTTAAACTATCATGAAAACAAATGAGAGTTGAAATAAAAAACTACATTCCACATAAAAAATGACACATAACGTGACAAACAAACAAACTTTTTAAGCTTGATCTCAAGTTTCATGTTTTTTATTTACTACGTATTGCAAATTAACAACAAAAATTTTTATTTCAGATTTTCAAACTAGTTCCAACAGTTACCTAACTGGTTCCGATTTAAGTCGACAAACAAACTATCTTCAACAGTACCAACAACAATCTAATGAATCATCAAACGATAATATTGTACAGAGTTCTTTGTTTGGAACAAATATGTCAAAATTTTTCGATTTTCACAAACACCAGCAACAAAAGCTTCAACATGTAAGTAATCTTAATAGAAACATACATATCTTTTATTTTTAAATGATGTACATATATTTATATGTATATTCCTATATGCAGTTTGTCAAAAAAATGTCATTGCTGTAAAAAATCAAATACTCTGTCCTAGTTTACACTATGCAAGTCTTATTGCTAAGCTGATTAGTTTGTTAGGAACGAGAGACGAGGGGAAAAGAAACGTTACTATTCCCCTCGTCTCTCTCTCCATCAAACTAATCAGCTTAGCAGTAAGACTTGCATAGTGTAAATATGGACTCTGCAAAGAAACGCTTGTTTTGAAGTGAATTACAAAATGTTGGATAATTTTTTTTTGTGTACCTTCTCAAAGTTGTTTATAACTATATTACTTTAAAAAAATTAATATTACTTCAACAAGAAATTTCTAATGATAGCTGTTGGACGGTGGACGGCCTAGTAAATAAAACACAGATTTCCGCTTAACTTCAATTCGTAACTTGACGTGATGTGATGCTTTAATCTATAATTTAATCATAATAAATTCAAGTACAGAGTTTTGTTTCTTATTTAAATTTCACTTACACTTGTGCTTTTTTAAACTAAATGGAAATTTACTAGTGTCCGGTCTCACAACGGAGTTTGCCAGTCACAAACGTAAAATTAACTAATAAATACAATTTTAAATAAATCTACAATTTAAATTTGACTTATATACGTATGATAAACTCAACAATTTGCGCAACTAATATTTCTTTTCAATATGGCGAATATACATATGTATATTGAGTTTTTGTCAGACGACAGATATGTCAGGTGTTTTTTTTCGTTTTCTGCTTGACGTTACCAGTGTTGCCAGATGATGTTTACAACAATACAGTGGAGTGATAAAGTAACTACCACGCAACGATAGCTAAAACCAAAATAGTTCAGTTTTCGTATTGTCAAATAAATGTTTTAAAATTTGTATCATATTCAATGAACCGTGTGTTTATTTCCCTAAAATTTATTTTTTCTCTGCTAATACTTTATATGATTTATATTACCGTTTGTAAACATCTGGACCTGTGCTCCTTGTAGGAGTTAAAAGTAACATGTATATAAATATCTGAACATCGAATGAATTAGCTTGGGTATATTATATTCTTCAGATATTTTCCCTCAATCCTTTATAACCCGTATTAACTGTACTTTATTTTTCCTAGAGCTTTTTCTTTATGTGAGCTAACTAATTTTCAGTGGGGTCAAGTCAATACTTTGTGCTGGAGTGTCAATAACTTTTCTGCTGTTACAGTAATTTCCCTTTATTTGATTTTCTAAAAATGCGCGTTTTTTGGTGCAATTAAGCGGAAAAGTCATTTACCCGATACTCTGTTAATTGATCCATTAACGCAATTAAAAGAAAACACGTTTAATTTAGTATTGAGGTCAATAATCCGAAACATGTTATGACTCTCTGCAATGATTATGTATGTATGTATACGCACATGTGCATACGAGTATGCAATGTAAAAATTAAATAAAAATATATGATTTTAAGAGTTGGCACATGTTTTTATGTAGTTTTACCAACAACAAAATGGATTTTATTCAAGAGTCAATTAACCTGGTAAATCAATTAAGCGGGGAGCAATTAACCGGAAACTACTGTATATGGCAACCATATCCTACAGAGATTTTTGCTTCGAGACGTTGTCTTGATAAATTTTATAATTAGGATTTACCGGGTTTCCTGTGTCAAAAAAATTTAATCTTCGAGCACTGGCAGACAATTCGCTCTTCAGAATACCAAGATAAACTGCCTTGGAGTCATTATGCATTCAAAAATCCGAATTTCACCAATTCCTTTGTGTAATATACAATTCTGTACCATGACAGATAATTTTCAAAACGTTACTATGGGTATTAAATTTTTATTTTCTAGTGAGTCTCTAGTGCAGTGGTCATCAAAAAGACAAAATCTGTAAAAGTGGAACAGCACTAAGAGCATATTTCACCAACTTATTTAAATATCAATTCATATTTAAAAGTAATTTTTCCATACAAAAATTAATGAAAATCGACATTTAAATATCAATTGATATATAAATAGAGTTGGTGAAATGACCCTAAGACATGTTTAGTGCTGTTCCACTGAAAACAAATCGCTCTTGTAAATGTTTAATTGTGTATATGTAAAATATTTTTATGGCTTTATTTTATAAGAATGAATTGACTGTATGTACTAGCTTTTTCAATTTCTGGACATATACTAGACACTCAGCATCTTTAAAAGTATTTAAGCCAAATAAAAACTTATTTTCCAACTCTGGGGGGTTACTCTCTATTGCGATGCGAAAGAAAAATGCTACGAAATCGAACGATTGGTACTCTCTAATGCGTTTGCGCATTTGCTTTTCGCATCTATTTTTTCTTTTCTTTCGCAAGTCTGACATCACCGCACTCTGTAATGCGAAAGCGTCTGTCAAAATAGTCCGATTATCGAAAATATCTTGCGATAAGTAAATATCAAACGCAAAGGGAGAAAAACATGTGAATACGTTGAACAAATATTTATATCTATTTGATATTGAAATTGTTATTTTTAGAGAAAGATAAAAAAAATTACATTTCATTTTGTGATCACATGCATATGTATCTAAAAATGTAAAATCAAGGTGAAATATTATTAACCAAACCATAGCATTCATACTGTGCAGCAATTTTGTGTTGAGGTGTAAGTGCTTGTTTTAGGCCGATCTAACCGTTTGTATGTGAGTACCATCTACTGCTCCAATCACACCAGGAATGCCTCACGTGTTGTAAAAATATTCTTTGACTTCTTGTTCCCCTTCTGCAGCTAAATTAAATTTGATATGGTTGTAACGTAGTATTCTTTTAATGCCACGTAGACCTCTACGCAATGTGAGACTGCTGCGATAGACCTAAGGTATGGTCCTGCCCAATTTGATGTTGATATCCGCCTTGGCCAAGTAATTTGAATGCGGCGGCTAGTTTTATAATACATGAAATTGCTCTGGATGTCCTTGAAACTTTTAGCTCGTGTTGAATAACGTTTATAGCATACAGGAACGCTTCCTTATTCAAACGGAAATTTTGAAGATAGTGTATTGGACTTACATATCTCTTAAGACTCGTCCTACATGGTAGTTTTCCTCATCAAACACTATTCTGCTTTCAATTAAAAACTGTTACACTTCACTTTTTCCTAACTTTACTTTTTTTAAAAGACGTTTTTTACATATTTTGACATTTCATTACTGTCAATCTTTGCCATATTTCCTTTTGCAAAGTCAGTGCTGCCACTTTATCAAAGAATTTTGCGAAAGGATTTGCGAAAGTAATAGAGAGTACCAAATTGGCATTTCATCGCATTTAGCTTTCGCATCGTATTTGCTTTCACATCGCAATAGAGAGTAACCCCCCTTGTATAAAAAAAGTTAAATTAGATAATTTATTTATATTAATAATATAGAAAATAAATTTTTATAATTTTGGTGGTGCTTGAATACAGAAAGCGACAGAAATCTGCTTTTTTGTGTCTTTTATTCTCTTGCTTTAGATTTTTGTTAGTAGTTGTGCTGTGTACGTATGCAAAGCAGAATGTTAGCAGATCCCTCAAGGCAATGGGATCCACAAAGTACACAGAGGTGTCACGAGACCATAACTAGACGGAAAATAATTGTGAACTCTTGACGCCCCGCTCACACCGAATGTTTCTTTCGTAGCGGCATTAATTTAACGTTTTTCATTTTATGCTTTGTGTCCCCATTCGCTATGAGATTTTTGTAAATAAATGGTAATAATTAATATTTGTGAACGAAAATGCTTAAAACGAAGTCTCTAATGATTTGAAGACAAATTTTAATCACTTGTTTAATACTAATAATCTTTTTCGCATTGTTTTCTTTAATTCAACACCTCAAGTTCCTCCATTTAATTTTGTACAAATGTTCATGTGCTCAAATGTATTTTCATCTTATGCTTTGTGGTCTCATTCGTTGTCGGCTTTTTGTAAGTTGAAGTTAAAAATTAATACTTTTGAAAGAAAATTTTTAAAATTGAGTTTGTAAGCATTTGGAAACTAAATTTAATAACTTATATAATACTAATAATTCTTTACATATTGTTGTTTTTAGTTCAACACTACAAAATCTTTCATTTAATTTTGTAAAAATGTTCAATTGTTCATTTCACAAATTACACATTTTCTCTTGTTTGTTTTGATTATATCGTTAACAACTTGATAACAAATACATATACTACAGTTGTCTCTTTCTCACCGAACCTGTGTTAGAGCTGATTTTAGCTTTTTTCATCACTCACTTTCTTCACCTCTGTGTACTTTGTGATGGGATCCCAGCTGAAAAAGTAGGCATTAATTACATAAATAATGGGAGAAATAATGTATTATTTTCCAAAGCAAGACAATGCATTCCCTTAGAAACGAGAGGATAATTTGATCAAACACATACATTACCACATCTGCATAAGAAGAATGTATAGTTTTTGCTTGTGACGAGTGTTATGAGTTATAGAAATCATTCCTCGGACGTATTAAAATAATTCATTACTTTCCTAGGACATGTTCTGTGTTAACAGTAATGAATTCTGGAATGAAAAATTATACATGCATTACCTCCTCCTTTACTATTCATTTAAGTAATTTACGTGTGTGTAGTTAAGCTCTTCATTTCATTAGTATAAGTGTTATTAGTAAATAAAGTGTAATTCTTAACCCTAATTAGTACACTGGGGTCTTTTATTCATTTGCAAATCTTCGAGTTCACGGAAAAGAGTTTTTCAAGGGTAAAAACGTAACAATATTTTGAAAACACAAACACTATCAAAACTTAAGAGAAAAACTTTTCGGATGATGCTTGCTTTATGGAAGAGCAAACGCCAATACATTTAAAGAAAAACTAATTTTTATTCAATATTTTTTGTTGTAAGAACCAATCCATAAAATACCAATTCCAGCAAAGTGTTGTTGCTTTACACTTGGGTGTATACAGTAAAGAACAACAAAAAAAAACTAATAAGACAAAGTTGTTTGTGTATTTCGTATTGCTAGTGCTGAGTGTTGTTTGTTTCCAGGCAGAAAAAGACAATCAGTACGACGTTACCACGATATTCTGCTGGTACAACTAACATCAGTACAACATTCGATTACCAACATTTTAATGTACTCATAACATTAAAATAATAACGCCGAATGACCGTCCTTCGACTCCTGTTTTCAATGTTGTCACAATACTCTAAATACAAATTTATATTTCTGTTGTCGTATTAAATTCTGCCTGTTGATATATCCAAACTCCATGTTGGTGTCTTCATAGGTTGCCAAAAATAATGGCCAATCCTCAGGCTTTCCATCAAAAGGTGGCAAATGGTATAGTTTTGTTGAAAATTCACTACATTGGGTAGTAGTTGGCACTGTTGTGTAGTTGTTGACGTTGGCGCACGGTGGCCCAGAATCAATTTTCATCGGCCAAAACCTAAATTTTTTCTTGACACAGATTCTAAAAATTTTTACGCCATTAGAAAGGAAACATATCAAAACTAAGGTAGCCAAAAAATTTGGTCAAAATATTCTTAGTAGTGGGCGTGGCATGCTGCCAAATCAAAAAATTTATGTTAATTTAAAAAAACAAAAATTTCTCATATTTTATCTGAAATAAATTACAATTCCTCGAAAACTATTATCGATAAAAGGCTGCTGTCTTTTTTGTTATGTTGGTAAGTAAAACTTGAAGTTTAGTAGTGTATAACTTTTGAAGATCAAAAGGGATCAAAAAACCGTAACCCTCCAGAGAAAGACGAAAGTGCCTTCTTTAAGCGTATATATACTTTTGCACCCGCCACGACCCGCCTGTGGAACACTTTTTTGTTTTAATGAAAATACTCAAAAATTATAAACAAAAATTTGTACCCAAATTGCTAGAAAATTTACCTTAGAAATCATGTAAATGCCATTATACCTGAACAAAATAAAAATAACAATAGCAAACTTATTATTGTATACATAACTTTGAATTAAAAAATAGAGATTTATATTTAAAACCGAATACGGCACACTCCAAATAAACAATCATAAGTACAAATGGCAGGTAACAAAACGTATTATGTTGATTGTTTTCCTGCAATTTTGTATAGTTAATTGATTTTTTAATATTAGGTTAGGTAGAAAGGTTGCTGGGAAAAAATAGCTATAAACTCACGTTCATTTCGAAAGTCTTTTCATGCTTACCTGAAAGAAAATAAAGAAGGAGCGAGCGGAGGACTTAATTATATTATAAAATTGAGGATTCAAGTAGGTAACCTAGATTAGCTTTAAAAATTTTATATTGAGTATAGTATATAAGGATAATAATTTGGAAATAAAAATAAGTTTCATACAAATATTTGATTCTAAAAGATTGATAAATTTGTGCAATTTTTTTTATAGCGTTTTAGGAAACACGCTACTTTCATAGAAAATTAAACTTAAATTATTACAGCAGAATTGGACTTGCAAAAAAAGTATCTGCTTTTGTCAAAAATTTAAAAAACGCTACAAGGAAGCTGATGGGAGTAAAAGTAAATTCAATATGTGCTTTGCAAAATGGTTACAAGGTGAACTTACTATCCAGATAACTTCTGAAACTACAAGTAAAAACAGTGGAGGAAGACCAAAAAAATCGCTAGATAATTGTAGCGATAGATATAAGAGGCGAAAACTGAAAACATTGAAGATAATTTACTTTGCCAATTGCGATCACAGAAACAACTAACGAAAGTGGAAGCCGAAGCTAACAGAAGTAATACAGAACTGAATAATGAATATTTGCAGGCAATATTCCAGCCAAATGAATAATAATTATAATTTGCATTTACTATTATTTGAGTGAAATAAAGTATAAAAATATTAATATTTAATGAATGATATTAAAATAACGTGTTTCTAAAGTGTTTTGTGCATTTTATAAAAAAAGGTCAAATATAAATATCCATGATATCCATAGATTAACATTTCTTCAGGTACTAATATTTAGTTTTGAATTATGGTTAAAGTTTTGGGAATTATATTATCATAATATAATACTTAGCGTAAGGGCTTTATGATACCTAATTATATTTTAAATATTAATAGGTAATTTGTGCTTTAAGTGATACTTAATTATTTTAAACTAGTTTTATGATTCTCATAAGTAGTGTTTCAGTAATTTTTTTTAATGCAGTGTCTTGCAGATATTCATCTAGTAGAAACGGTTCAGTTATTTATGTCTGCACATGTCTATGTGTATGTATATAGTATATATTCAAATAACCAAGAGTCTATAAGCTATTTATGATTGAAAAAACTAGGCTTATGTATTCAATTTTCAAAAACTTGCTCTTTTGTTTTTATAAAAATTATTTAAGTTTCATTATAAGGCCTTTTTTCAACAAAAATAAAAAATAAAAAGCGCGCATTTCTAAGCAAATTAAAAAACTTTAACTTTAACCTTAAATTTCTCCACAACCACTGTACTGATTTTAATGAAACTAAAACTGGATAAAAACTTAAGATGTTATCTATCCACGAAAAAAAAAATTAAGAGAAAAATCTTCATTAGTTCAAAAGTTACTGAGTTTTAGCCGATGAAAAACGATTCTGAACCACTGTGCGGCGCACAGTGTTTTGTTCCCATATAGCGATAGGACAAAAATAGAAGGAGTTGACCTAGGCTTCTCAAATTTGTTACCGTATTTACCTTAGTTAAGAAAAATTCAAGTTTTGAAAAAAATCGGACCAAGGACACGTCTACCGCCCATGGTCTAAAAAGTAAAAAAATTTTTAATTTGCTATATTTTTCAAAATAAAACTGTATAAACTTATATTTTTTATAACCATATTAATCGCACCTCGTGGGTTAGTTTTACCGTAACTGTGAAAGGGACCTTTCGTCCTGTCAAGTGTCCTTTGAAGAAAATATGCAATAACTTTTAAAAAATTAACAGAATTTCATGTAAGTTGAAATCTTTGTACAAATCTAATAGCACAGAAGTGCGCGTGTCTGTTTATGACTTACTGTCATGTTTTATTTGAAAATATATTTATTCTTGATTAATTACGAACAATTAAGTAAATATGTTTCAGTTTCACACACTCTTACGCATGAAAAACATGTATTTAGGTCACGTCATAATAAAAACACGCTTTTTTATATTTCATAAAAAAGTTTTAAAATAACATATAAATTCATGAAACAATTTAAGTTTTTGTTATTAAATATCATCATCATTACTACTTGAAATAATTAAATATTATTCATGAGTTTTTCTATTTGTATATACTTGGAAATGTCTCCAAACTCAATATTTTTTTTAATCTTTGAAGATAAAAAAGGATCTGAGCTTAGCAGCTAATGAAACATTAAATCCTTATGAGTGTCTATCCCAGAGGTTTTTCTAGTATGCGACTACCGCACCTTTCTCATATTTTTGTGATTTGCTTTTAACGCTTCTTCCGACAACCAGCCTAGAATAGAATGTTTTATTATTTAATTTTTATTTGAATTACAGAAAGGTTTTCTAAATCATATTACCTATAGGCAAATTAAAAAATTGTATAACATCACTTCCATGAATTAAAATTTTGGGTGTAATACTTGGCATGTAATACCATCCATAATGAATTAAATACATATTTCTTGTCAGTGTTAAAAGATTTTTGATTTTTATATTTACTGACAAGCCACGTGACTCTTAGTATAATACCAAAATTCTCAATAATTTCTTTATTTAAACCAGTTATTTCGGCCGCTACAGCACTGCCTAAAAAACTCGACGTGTAGTATTGGTATTGCCATAGCCAAACTTAACTTGGTCTATTATTAAGCCTGTTCTTTTTTTGAACTCTTTCTGAATTCCGGCTTTATTTTCTAAAAAGATTTCTTTATTATCCTTACCAATTTGCCAGTTTTAAAAGGAATTCTTTAAGAAATATGCAATAAGCATTCAAAGCATTTTATCCAGCAGTGAAGTGTTGAAAGACCGTAGTTATAAGTGTCCGTATTTAGAATTTTCGTGAAATTAATATTGTACATTTACGTTGGAACTGCTTTGCAGATGAAACACCTACTTGCAGAATTATTGCTCAAGATATTAGCAACCGCACCATCTACCATTGTGCATTTATCTCAAAGATATCACATTTCAAGTTTTTAATATTGGTGTCTGTTTCATTAAAAATATTTCTTATAATATCTGGATTCTCTTTTTCTAAAATAAACTTAATTTTCCTACAGTACAGTGTAGATGACGGTGTTCTATTCAACCATAAATCTTGCCTTGATGTTGAATTTATCATTCTTTATAAAGAAATGAAATGAAGTTTATTTTTATATCTTTTGATGCACAAATATTCGATAGTATTACCTTAATGAAACAAATGCAGTAATAAATATGAATTCATCTGAAAGAATATCATTTTCAAACTTCTGCTTATACTGGCTATGACCAGAGCTGCCATCCATACTCCATTTGCGAATTAACGTGAGCTTACTCGCATTTTCGGATACATTACAGATTTGAACTATACTTTCCGCGGTTTTACGCATTAAATATTTTAAATTCACTTCTGCTGAATTTTCACTTACAGTTACTTGTGGAATAATTTTTTTTCGGCCTGTAGAGCATAAAGAGACGGCAGACAGTTTGGGTACAATTCGTTAATTGTTTTTCGCAAAATAATGTACTTTCTTTCAGTCAAATCTAAGTCTATGTACAGAGCTAAAGCTTTTGCTACTGATAAACATTTCAAATTCGCAATCTGCTCTTTTCCCTTAAATTTGTCGCGTTAAGTTCCTCAACAGAGTAATTTGATATTAAGTCTCCTTCGTTGTTTTGTTTGCACTGAAGTTTTAGTAAATTCTTTCATTGGCCTACCACATTTTATTGAACAGCCTGTAGCTGAAATTTCAATTGGAACATTTCCTACGTTCACCGCAACTTCTAAATTAATTTCTGAAGCTTCTGCCGTACTTGAACCCACAACTTCACAATTCTCTGTATATGGGTCTAGCAAAGGTCCAGGAACACTTTGACATGTGCTGGGCAACTAAAAATAACACTCCATAAATTATAGTTCAAAGATAATAAGCGAAAAGTATACATTATCAGTACAGAAAAATTGTTGGTTAACCACAGACGATGATTTTTTTCGAACTAACTTCTATTATACATATTTGCTTTGTTTCCAAAACAGCTTCATTTTCATATTAAAAAAATAAACTCTTTCCATTAATTTGTTTTCGTTAAAAGGTGAATCAATTATTTTGCTTCTAACATAATTAAACACTTCAAATTGTTTATCTTCAACCAGCAGTCTATTAAATCAGAATTATTTAAAAGAAAAGACATCGCAACAGGTTATTTTCATAAATATGGAGATGTACATGTTAACTTACTAGATCACTCACTCTTCACGAATATATGTATTTAATATTGAAACCATTTAATTTAAACTTTTTTACATGTGATATTTCTGATAGTATTATGTAAATATATAAAAACAATAAACTTAAATATGTATGTTTATATTTTAAAAAATAAAAATTTTTTACATATTTTATTATTCTAAGCAAAATTTGAGGCGATCAAATGTTTCACGCTCTCATTCCTAATTTACATTAAAATATAACGGAAAATAACAAACAAAATTAATGAAATTTTGTCAATTATTTTCTGTAAACATTTCTTTTAATTTGAGTTTTTTATTTAAATTTGGAAAATAATCCTTATTTGCGGTCCCTGTTTGTTGTTAAAAAATAGTCTGAAAAAAATCATTTGCTTTTAAAATACATATGTACATACATATGAAATACATACATATGTGTGTATGCATGTATTTTACTTTTAAGTAAATTTATTTTCTACTAGCTGTACCCTGCGCGCGTTGCTACGCCACCAACTAAAATAAATTTGAAGGAAAGACATTACACAAATATTTAATTAATTTTCAGTAATTTGATTGATTTTTAACGTTTCGGAGGGGGAGAAATTTCCCTCTATCGCCCTCTTGATCCTAGTTTTAAAAATGTACATAGCATATGTAACTCTTTAGACGCAGATCTATCTATGTTCTAAATTTCATTAAACTCGGTTTGGACGTTTAAGAGGGGCAGAAATTTCCCCCTATCGCGCTCCTGGTCCTAGTTTTAAAATTTTCTCTCCGTAAGAACCCTCCTCGTACTTCAAGAAATATTATTAAAAAAGAATTGGCGAAATCGGTCCAGTTGTTCTCAAGATTTGCGCTTAGCAACACATTCAGCGATTCATTTTTATATTATAGATTAACTTATATTATTAAAATCACTATTTCTGCAAGGGGCGTAGCATTTACCGGGGTAGAATATATATAAAAACACGCGCCGGTCTTTTATAAATATTTTGTGGGGTGGAAGGCGAAAATCTGTTGGGGCATTGAAGAGTTCACCCCTAACAAATAAACGTGTTTTTGATTTTTATATATATTAAGATTGTGAACTATTAAAATTTAGTGTTACTTGCAATACAGTGCTTTTTTTTATTTATCTTGCAGTGCTTACAAGTCAACTGTCCAACCAATATTAATGTGGCTGTGAATGAAAACTTGCATATGATGCCATTAATGGAAAATAGTCGCTTTAATTCGCAGCTGATGGATTCAAGTTGTAAGTATAACTTCATTTTTAAATTATAATCTTTAATGAACGCTTCTATCATGAAAATTTTTCCCGTTTTCAAAAATTGAAATCTACAATATTTTTTTTTTATCTTGAATAATATTTTTATTTATTTATTTATTTGTTCCTTTAATCTTACGAATAAATTCTAAGACTAAACTTAAAGTATATAAGCACTAGCTACAGAGGCTATCGGCTTTAAAAAGTTTAAATACGAAGTCGGGTTTGTTTAATAAAATTGTATATTGTATTTATGTTGTTGATGGTTGGATCGCCAAGAAGACTGGAGTATGGAGTACAAGCAGGGTCTTTACTTCTGAAGTTTTGAGTTGTCGGACATTCATCCAGAATATGTTTAATAGTGAGGTTAATGTTACATATATTGCAAATTGGGTTAGATGTTTTCTGCATAAGGTGGTGAATAGTATTTTTGATTGGGGATTTTATCACTTTTCTCCGTACTTGTTGTTTATTTTTGCACGCGTACTGAATTAAAATATCGCTTAGTTTCAATATGTGTTTTCCTTCCAATTCAATGTTAAAGGTTATAAATATTTATTGTAATGACAAGATCAGTAAATACTATTAATGACTTTTAACAATAACTCCCTGCAACACCCTTTGGCATAAAGTATAAACCTTTTTGGTTCACATGACGTAAATTTTAAATTTAAAGTTGTATATATTTATTTCAAAATACAATTTTATATTTAAACCATTTCACTTGAAACCCAAAAGTTTTATTTCCTTACTACTAGACTTAAATTATTTTAACTTTTTATTAATTTTTAAGCTTTATAAATCTTCCCTTGTTTACATTCAAAAGGGGTCTACTCTGTAATTCGAAACGAAAGCAAATGCTTTCGAACTGCAATATTAATAGCATGCAAATTTGAAAGCATTTTCTTTCGTTTCGAAATACAGAGTAGACCCCCCAGGAACTGATAGTAGGAAGAATACAATTTCACGTGAACTTCATTCGCGCTTCCCTTCGAGCGGAATGAAAATTTCTTGGGCACGAAAAATTCCATTTCTTGTTTACGATAAGATACGATATAGGTATTTACTCGTATATATATATAAGTACGTGACTTTTTGAAAAAAACAGGTTTTTGGATAAAAAATAATTTTATTTTTTAACCTAGTCTCTTTTGAGCTTTATACACTTTGTCCTACGTTTATCCAAATTTGTTATCCTTACCAAAAAATAAAATTGTCGAGTTCATCAAAATAGGTATTTGTTTGTGAAAATATGCATTTGTTTGGCTCTCCGCCGAGCCCTTTCTTCAGGTTTGGGAATAAGTGTTGGTAATTGAAGAAAAAATCTGACAACCTCTAAGCAATGTGAACGCCGTTGTTTGTCTCTCTTTTGTAGTTTTATTCATTCCTTTTATATATCTTGTGACGCTAACAGACCAACCTAAATTACAACGCAAAGCGTTGTCTGGCTGTCAAAATTTCTCATGCCCATACAAAATGTATGAAACCAACCGAAATAACGCGGCGTCAACGCTTTGCAATTGGAAAATCCTATTTTGACAGCGCGTAAAGAAGTGAAGTTGGCTGCAAAAGTACTGTTGTTTTTGTTAAGTAATGTAACTTTAGCTACTTTCAGGTCAATTTAGCGTTTATATTTTTATTTCTATTTAGGCTTTTTATTAACCAAAATGAGTAAACATTACTGTTTCTTGCGCAACGTTAACGCTCTAATTTAGGTTGCTCATTTCAGCGTAAAGGTAGAGGTCCATAGCTCGCTTTTTGCGTGTTATGCTTTACACGCGTTTCATCCACTTGTTTTATTCTATACTTTGTTCGCGTTGAGTTACATGCACTGCTTTTCATGCGCCATTTAATTTTTGTTTTGATCAGCGTTTGTTTATAAATACTTATAAAGAAAAAATGGAGAGTGAAATCGAGTTTTTAAAGGATTTTGTGGAGTTAGTCGAGTTTGTATATTTAATTTTATGTGCAAAAAATGCCTATGAGCAATTTCAAAAAAGAAAAGCTTTTGGGTACGGCCGTTGTATTTAGGACGGAATTTAAGTGGGTTTTTTGAAACCACATTTAAAAAATTAAAATTTCTGACCCTAAGCAATTTCGAACCGCGACAAGAATGTCTGCAGATGTCTTTGACTATTTATTCAGCATTTTAAAAGATAGTCTTGAGAAGAACTCGGCCAGGGCTATTCCAGCAGATTGTCGGCTGATGTTGACTTTAATGTAAGTAAATTGAAAATTACATATAAATGTATGCAAATTATTGGCTTAAGCAATAACTTTTCTAAGCAGCTATTTAATACAGATTTAGCGGAGATGACACTCAGTACGTAAAAGTAATCGATAACTAATATGCAAAATTTGTTACTGAGAAAAGTGTGGTGAAAATTTAATTAAAATACATCGCATTAATGAAAATATTCACATATTTTATTAAACAAGTTTTTTTTACTAAGAAATTTTTTTATTGAAAAAAAAAAGAAAAAAATTATCCACTGCAAAATAATATTTATCGATGACGTAAGAAATAAAGTATTATTTAACATCTTTAGCATGCAAGAACAGCTGACTTTCTTTCATGGTGCTTGTAACGCGTACAAAAGTAGAAAGTAGACCTACTTTTTGCTTTGAACGCGCCTACGCGTTCTGCGCTTTTTGCAATGTAACTTGTCACATACTATTACATTGATTCTACTTTTTTGACAGATGCATAGAAAGCGTAACGGGCAAAAAGCGAGCTATGGACCTCTACCTTAAAAGCTAAGCGCTAAATTACGTTGCGCTTTGCGCCGTAATTTAGGTTAGCCTGTAAGACGTTTATTACCTTTGCATTCTTAAATAAAACTTTTTGCTAATTTAAAATAAAACAGGTTATGGGCCCATGACACAGTCCGGCTAAAGTTAACTAAATATTGAAAAAGGATAAAGTAAAGGTAAATTTAAGCCGCAAGTAATTTTGGAAGGCGTTTGATAAAGAAAATGACATCGCTGTATCATATCGAGAAACTGGACGAATATAATTATGATAGCTGGTGTGTTCAAATGCGCAGTGTCCTCGTACACAGCGGCCATTGGAAAATTGTAAATGGCACCCAAAAGAAGGAATTTGCAGCGGATGATAAAGCTAAGGAAGTTTGGGCAGACAGCGACGAAAAGGCGTTGGCATCAATAATGATATGTGTAAAATCAACTGAATACAATAAAAAATTGTGTGAGATTTCATGAGGCGTGGTTGCGGCTGGAGGAAACACACAAGCCTAGTGGACCCATCCGTAAAGTGTCGTTGTACAAAAGACTATTAAACCTTACGATGTCTGCGGGTAAAAACGTGAGTTAGCTGAAAAGCTAGCAGAAACAGGCATTGTCATCCAAGATGAGCTACTGGTGATTATGCTACTCTCCAGTTTGCCTGAAGAGTTCGAACATTTCGTTATTGTTATTGAGACACGAGATACCCTGCCGGCCCTGTCTACCATTAAACAAAAAATTATGGAAGAAGGGAACAGACATACAGAAAGAAATGACCGCGAAGAAGCATCAACTAATACACTCGCACAACAAGCATTTTTCATGAAACCATCTCATAGAGAAAAGCATAGACAACAAAAAGACTTAAAAACAAATTTAAAGGGAAGTGTTTCAACTGTGGACAAACGGGACATTTTGCAAGCAAATGTGATAGAAAGAAAAAACAACCCCAGTTACTGCACGCAAAACAAATGCCAACTACAAACACAATGAAACAGCTTAACAGCGGTGCGACTGCGCACATGTGTTGTAGCAGAGAAGCGTTCATTCACAAGTTTCGTGGAAATTACGGAAAGTATATCGTTAGCTGGCGACAAACAAATTGTCGCAAAAGGAAAAGGTGATGTAGAAATATTAAATAATACCGGTTTAAGAATTAGATTCAGAAATGTATTTTTTTTGCCAGAATTACAGATGAATTTTATTTCTGTTAGTCGTAGAAAAAAGCTCCAATACAGTCCAATGTAAAACGTGTATGTTAAGCAAAATTCATGTAGAGCCCAAGACACGAATGAGTGACCTATTGGAACTTATTCACAGTGATGTGTGTGGCCCATTTATATATTTGTATATTTTATTAAAAATAAAAACGAAGTATTTACAACATTTAAGATTTTCAAGCAACATGTAGAAAAACAAACCGGAAAAAAATATAAAGGCCATAAGAAGCGATAATGGACGAGAGTTTTTCAACAAGAAAATCAGCACGTTTTTGCAAAGTGAAGGCATCGGTAGACAGCTCACTGTTCCCTACACCCCGCAACAGAATGGGGTAGCAGAGAGGACAAATCGTATGCTGGTGGAAATGGCACGGTCAATGATGGTTCATAGTGGTGTTTAACAAAGCTTGTAGGCAGAGGGCAGTAACATAGCGGCATATTTCCGAAATAGGTGCCCAACTAAGATATTAGGCCAACAAACACTATAGGAGGCCTAGTTTGGTAGAAAACCAAATTTGTGTCATCTTAAGACATTCGGTTCATATTCGATTGTTTGATAAGAACAGCCACAAAATAATTGAGCGTCGTGATGTAATGTTTGAGGAAGGCACATTTGAAATTAGAGGCGAAGAAGAATACACCAATAGCCCTGAAAATTATTCGATCATGAGTATCGACAATGGACAACAACAGGTGGCTGAGGAAGTAAAATTTGAGTCAAACAAAGATGATATTGATTTAGTTGGCGTATGTGAACAAGCTTCAGACTCATATGAAGATAGTGATGGCTTTATTGGTTTTAAGACTGCCGAAGAAGAGCAACCCAAAACTGAAACGGAAAACAGTGTTAAAGGGAATACAAATAAGACACGTTGCAGACCACAGGTAGACCCAAAAAGAAAAATTATGAAGCTCTCAACAACTTAGTCGACGAAAATATTTCTGCGACTGTGGAAGAGGCAATGAAGAGTTCAAACTGTAATGAATGGTACGAGGCAATGCGTTCGGAAATGCAGTCACTTAATAATAATGGTACCTGGTCATTAGCTGATTTACCTCCCTGGGCTAAAGCTATAAATTCTAAGTGGGTTTACACTATCAAGAGAAATGAGCATGCAGAAGTTGAGCGTTTTAAGGCTAGGCTCGTCGCGAAAGGATGCAGCCAGAGATTCGGTATAGACTATACCGAATATTTTTCACCTGTAGTAAGGTATTCAACAATACGTTTGATGCTGGCTTTGGCATTGGAAAATGCACTTGCACCAGATAGATATCAGCTCGGCTTACCTCAACAGTGATATCCATCATGAAATTTATATGCGACAGCCAGAGATGGCAAAAGATCCCAAATATCCGAACAAAGTATTAAGGCTGCATAAAGCAATATATGGCCTCAAGCAGTCCGGCAAAGAATGG
The DNA here is from genome assembly GCA_936439885.1 of Nowickia ferox. Classification (NCBI taxonomy): domain Eukaryota; kingdom Metazoa; phylum Arthropoda; class Insecta; order Diptera; family Tachinidae; genus Nowickia; species Nowickia ferox. The sequence goes on along the minus strand of OW387026.1, from coordinate 39,960,208 downwards.
TATGACAAGTTGGACTCGGTACTGCGACAAGTTGGCTTCGAGCAAAGCAAAAATGAACCGTGTGTTTACATAGCTACGCTCAATAAACAAATGGTAATAGTTGTAGTATACGTAGATGACCTTTTATTTGGTTGCAAAGAGAAAGCACAAATTTTAAAGGTAAAAGAAATGTTAGCGACGATGACCAACAGGGTGAATTACACCATTATCTCGGCATTGAAATAAAACAAGAGAGTAAAACGGGCGCAATCTCGATATGTCCGTTCCAATATATCAACGATTTACTGAAAGAATATGGTATGGAAGATTCTAAACCAATGGCAACTCCACTTGAAGCGAATTACCAAGTTAGCTATGATTTGGCTGATTTTGAAGTATTAGACCAAAATCAATATCGATCTATAGTTGGATCGCTAATGTATTTGGTTCTTACGACGAGACCCGATATTCTTCACTCTGTATCGAAATTGGCGCAAAGAAATACAAATCCACATGCTGAGCACATGCAAGCAGCTAAACGTATTCTACGCTGTCTTCGTGGAACTACTTATAAAAAGTTAGTGTATCAGTCCAGTGAAAAACTGATGATAGGATATGTTGACGCAGACCGTAAGTCTTTCACTGGCTTTATTTTCTTTGTTGACAATTCTCCAGTATCTTGGGAATCCAAGAAAGAGTCATGCGTGGCTCTAAGCAGCACAGAATTCTGAAGACGCTTGTTAATGGAAGTTGGTTACTCATCTGGAGAACCATTTGTAACAAATGTTGACAACCAGATTACAGAAAAACTTGCTACAAATCCCATATACCATAAACGAACGAAACATATCGATATAAGATTTCATCACTTTCGGAAGTTGTCAAGAAGAAGTAGTTAACTTTGAAATAGTGCTCAATCGAAGATTGATATGAAACTGCTTTGAAGTGGCCAAAAGATTGGGATAATTACAGGTGAATTAGAAAAACTTATACACACCCAGGCAGAAAAAGACAATCAGCACTACGTTGCTACAATGCACTATAGGAAAGTTTCCCCCTTTTTTGGCCAAAATTAATTACAGCCAAACGGGTGGACCGATTTGAACGATTTTTGGATTTTACTTTTGGTGAACACTTAAAAGAGAGAGAGGGAGTGACCGAAAAAGTTTTTTATACACTCAGAAAAAACATAAGTAAATTTAACTAAAAAATTAACAAATAATTAGTTCTAAGAAGGGGTTACGGGTTATAGGTTTTTTTAGATCTTTGATAGATGATCTGGTTTTTTAAACTGCTTTTTTTCTAAAATTTTTTCGAGTGTACACTTACCTTTTGAATATAACAGTAGAAATTAATTTTACCAATTTAATGAAGTAACAAACAAAATCATGTTTAAAAAGAAGTTTATTCAACAATTTGATTTTCGAGTTCCAAACCGTGAACTAAATGTAATATACATTTTATATTCATATTTGAAGAAAATAATCGTGAATGCTCTTTTAAATACTGTTTGAAGTTTTCGGAACAACCACTCTCAGAAATGTATGACAAGAAATGGGCGTAAATAGCGACTCTTTTGTCAATTTCGTTGTGTTTCTCTAGCCATATATTGAAAAATTCTGAATTTGGCACGCAGTATTCACCTGAAAAAATTTATTTTTTTTAAATCATTCATTCAAATCGCAAAAACTTTGCAGATGAAATATATTAAATTTGTAAGATAATTGATTGTTCTAGAGAACTATTATGATATTATGTCTAACATGTGTTATCATTTTTTTGTAAGTCTATATAAAATTGTAATTCATAATCCCATTAGTTCATTTTAAGGTCACTTTAATTTTTCCAATTTAATCGATTTTATAGATGAGTTTACCGAAATTTTGCTGTAGAATATAAAAGTACTTACCTTCGGCATTATTTCCCATTTTGTAATTTTTCAAAAATATAAATTTTTGTTACGAAAATTTTTATTAGAAGATGTCACAAAATTCACTGCACTTAAAATTTTTATGATAACTGGTTTAGAAATCGAAACAAAAACAACTGTTAAAGTAACAGAAATTAGATTTTTTTGAAAAATTTAAAAAGCTATGTTTACTTTGTTATATTTTTTATTATACTAAAGCAAAAAAAGTCTAATTTTTTAATTTTTTCCAAAAAAATGGGTGAAATTTCCTATAGTGCAATGGTCTGCGAGTACAACTAGCATTAGCACAACATTTGTTTACCAAAATTTGAATGTACTCATAACATTAAAACGATAACGCCGAAGGACCGTCCTCCGACTCTTGTTTTCAATGTTATCGCAATACTCTAAATACAAATTTTTAGGATGTCACAATGGAAATTTCCAAACTAAAGTCAAATTTTGTGTATTTACTACGGTGTTATAGAAGTATAGGATTATTGTGAAGAATGTCTTCTGATATTCTTAAAAATAAAGATAAATGCGGAATAATGTATGAAAAAAAAACTGGTAACTCAACAGAGAGTGTGTAAAAAATTACAATAAAATTTTGAATATCAGTTATTAAAAAATAACGATTTCATTTGTTTTAACCAAATTGTAAGTTCATTTGCTTTCAAAGTGCTAGTTTTTCAAAATCGAAGTGATGAGTTTAATACTAGCGCTGTCTGTGATCGAAAAATACAACATTGTGAAAGCAAAAACTCTTCTTCTCTTCATTTTACAATCCAGTCAGTTGTTAAAAAATTGCCCATGATTGATATTGCGAATGGCTAGCTCTGTCATAATAAATTACTGCATTTAAAAAATGTTCATATTGCTAACTAAATATTTCGTTGTATACTTAATTATTCTTTGGAAAAATACTTCAATCTTTTCTAGGTATGCTGACGTCCCAACAGCACCATCAGAAGCAAAAACTGTTCGGAAAAATAGATCAAATGGTAAATATGTAAAAAAAAAAATAATTAAAAACATAACATATGTATGATAATGTTTTGTTTTAGCTCTGTCATCAAACACTGCAACAGGTACCTCCAAACCAGCAAATTACCCCCGTACAAACTCAACAAAATCAGTACGGTCATAATTCAACTTGTGATGATGAATTAGGTAAGTAATTTTTGTTTTAAATTTTAAAATTTCTCCACTCATAAAAAGACTTTTCAACAACGCTAAACCAATTTTTATAGTTGTAGAAATTTTCGTTGCATCGAAACTTTTTTTGTCTATTAGTGAAGAAATTTTATTACAATCTGTCTTAGAAGAAACTGTAAAAATGTTTTACGAAACAACGTATTACTTACTATCCAAATCTTAGTGAATAGCAATGTATTATATTTACATAAACAAAAAACGGAAAAAATTATAATAATAATAAAAGAATTGTTAAGGATTTGTCTTAATTGAGGAGCTGGCGAACAAAACCACACTAACTTTGTTAACTGTTTTTACAGGACAGGCAAATTACTGAACTACCTAGATAGAGACTAGCAAGGAAAAGTCAGTTTTCGTTATTTTTTAATGTAGGATCGAATGAGTTTTGAATGAGAGTTCAAAAAAAAATTTTAAAAAAATCATTTACTGAGTACATGTCTAGTTTTGTTTGCCAGCTCCTCAATTATCAGTTTTAAACATTTAAGGGTAGATTTTGTAAAGACAAAAAATAAATAAAAAAAAAGAGGACAAAGATAACACAAACGCAAATTATTCTATAGCTTTATTTTAGTTAACATACCTACTGTGATATTAGATTTAAGAACAATTGTGTACTTTTTATGTGATCAAAATTGTTTTGGACGTTTGTTTTTAGATTTGTGCCTTATGTAATGTTTTATGTAAAATACAAAGATATAAAAACAAATTTAATAAAAAAATTAATTAAGATTACATATTGAATAAAAAACAAAAACATCCCTGAAGAAGTTGGGATTTTCCAACGAAACGTCGGATGACATTGCAAATTTAAAATATTCTTTTATTTAAAATTTAATGACCTTAAAAGCCCATTAATAGTTCAAAAAGAACTTCATATATAAAAACCAATAGAAAAAGGTCAATAATAACAACAAAAAGTAAAAAATATTTTCGCTTTGAAATTTGTATGGAAAAAATATTTTTTGAAACGAATTTTCGTTATTTGTTCATACAAATTTGAAACGTTTAGAAACGAATTATTTTACAAAATTTGATTATTAATTTAAACAATACTATTACTATTATATGAAATCACTACTTTTAAAATTTTGAAATTTCCAAATTCCGAATTTGTAAAAATCCCGTATTTCAGAATTCTGAATCTCAAATTCCCGAACTTTAAAATTCCGAAGTTTGAAATCTTAAATTTTAAAATCCCGATATCAATCCCAAATTTAGATAATCCCGAAAAATAAAAGTTTGAATTTTTTGTTTTTATTTATTTATCTGTGTCTGTGTATCTGTGTCTGTCCGTGTTTGAAAGGTGACTTGATCGAGAGGGTTCTCAGCTAATATTTTAAGAAAAACTGTCCAGCCGTTTAGAAGATATCAAATCTTTTCAAGTCATCTGGCAACTCTTGTGCGATCAACAAGCTAAATTTTTCTGCTCCCAAATTATAGGTCATCATTGCAAAACTGCAATTCGTGGTGAAAGTGGCTTAATGTACGAGGGGATCTGCAAAAAAGTTTACCATTCTACTGAAAAATGCTCTGGTGTGGATCAATATTTTCGTGGAATACTTGAATCTACTGGTTTCATCAGGTTTCTTTGTGATGACTGCCTCCAATATATTCATAATGTTGATTTGGTAATGGCCGAAGTGCAAGATAGTGTTAAAAAAATAGTGATAATTTGGCTCAATACAAATGTGAGTTTAAAGACTCGTTAAAACGTAAGGAAATGGAAATGAAAAAGTTGTTGGAAGCTACAGAAAAAAGATATGTTGAGAGATTGCAAAAGCTTGATGAAGTTCAAAGATCTTGTGATAAAAATCTTAAAGAGATTAATCATTTATGTGGTGCATTAAATGAACACCATAACTAAAACAAAGAAATTTGTCACAGTATTACAGAAAACAACAAAACAATATGTAATGTAATTAAAGAGACAACTGCGAAAGTGAGCAAAGCGTCTTTTTCGGATGTATTAAGAAATAATTTGGCTACTTCTGATATGCATAATGCTGCTTTAGTTAGTGCGATTCAAGAGGACATTGTAGTGCCTGAGTTACCTCCGTCAAACTCTCAACAACAACCACCTGTTTCTGTCCTAAGTAATGATGAGCTTGGTGCTAGTACACTTGTCGATTTAATTGTCTCACCTAGCCGTAATACTTCAACATCTAATGTAAATAAGCAGTCTGGTTTGTCTGTTTTTTCTTCACCATCGCATTAGTCACGCAATTCCGTTGTAAATAAACATACATCTACACACACTGTCAACAAACATACACTTGCACGTGCCAGTAATAGCAAGCGTAACATTAATAAAGGCCCTGTGATTTATGGCGTAAATTCATCTAATGATTTGGATGCTGTTTCCCATAAAAAATGGATTCACATATCGTCGTTCAAGACAACTGTTACAGAGGATCAAATTTTAATTTATATTGAAAAAACTTCGAACATCAGTAAGTCGCACATGGCCTGTTTTAAGCTGGTTAAAAATGGTGTTGATTTATCTACCTTGAAACATGTTAACTTTAAGATTGGTATTGCGGATGGTCTCTATGACAAGATCCTAAAGCATGAAATTTTGCCAGCGGATATCAAAGCTCGGCCTTTTGTAATTTTTCGAGGACAAACGCCGCACACGCAGCAACACTAGCTAATGGATGTAATGGTTTAAAGATCTATTTTCAAAATCTCTCAGGAATGCGATCCAAGTCTAAGACAGTCTACGATTTTTCTTTTTTTTTTGACGTTTTTGTGTTAGTTGAAACTTAGTTGGACAGCGATTTTTCCGATGCTGAATATTTTGACCCTAATCTTTGGAACGTATACCGTAAAGATAGGGATCCGTTCTCCACTGGCCTCTTATTGGGTGGAGGTGTCTTAGTTGCAGTAAAAACCAGGGTTTGAATTGCTGACTTCAAGATAGCATCAGCACACAAATTTTGCTATGCTTCGAGCTATGCTATTTACATTGTATAAGCAGCAGCAATCAGCATCAGCACACAATGTAAAAAAAACTATTTGCTAATGCTGTGCTGTGAAATGTTTGAAGCACAAGCAATCAGCAAAATTAAATTACTGAAAGAAAGTGCTGATGTAAGCATCAGCAATAGTATTTTTTTTGAAAAATTGCTGATGCTGACCATCAGCAATTTTGTTTTTTTTGGTTTTTTTTTGCTGATGCTGATTTGCTGTGCTGTGAAAGTTTGTCAGCATCAGCAATGAGCAAATTTTCAAAACTACGGTTTTTGCTGACTTCAGCATGCTTAAGCATTGCTGAAGAATTTCAATTGTGAACAATATTAAAAAGGAAAGAAAGTGAATATACACATACTACCTACATACATATGTACATGTATGTTTGTATACTTACATATATTTTTGTTGTTAGTTTTTATGAGGTGATGTGTACCTGCATATACATATGTGCTACATACAAACATACATATACATATGAATATGTATGTATGTAGAAATAGATGTAGAGTAGAAATGGATGAATTTTTGATTGAAAAGTGATATCCCTGCAGAAAATGCGAATAGTGAAATTGTAGTGATTTACTAGTGACTTTGTCACCAGTACTACTGACGAATTGTACCCCAGAGAATGCTTTTTGCTATAGACATTTAGCATGTACGTGTCATTGAAAAGCCACTACTGACGTTGGTACTACTGAGTAGGTATTTCTTTTGGTACCATATGGAGACATTGGAAAGAGATAGTCACTAGTACATTTTAGTAATTCTAATGATAATAAAAATGAATATTTTATTAAAAATTGTTGTTTTAATAAAAAATAATACATTAAAAAAGGGAACATTCGTTCAGCAAGTAAGGATTTAGTTTGCTGTTTGTATTAAATATAAATGAAAAATTCCAGGTACCGTCGAATTATTAAATCAAATACTTACGTATGAATCTGGACTTACTGGACTGTACTTTTTAACTGATCCCACAAAATCTTCTACAGGCTCTTAAAAATTTCCACAATTATTTAATTTAAAAATATTTTTATTTTTATAATTACAAAATGGATTGCTTTTTATTTGTCTTTTGCAATTTCTTTTTATTTGATTTTTTGAATTATTTTTTAGTACATTTTTTTATTTGCCTTTTATATTGATTTCGTAAACTAATTTTCATAAAAACTTGAATTTTGCTTGAAGCCACTTGTATTTTCAACAATGTTAATATGTAGACGCTCGTTTGACAATGTCACCAATATAGTCGATAAAAGTGGTGACTTGGGGACACTAAACCCCATGTTTTCTGCAGCGAAATTTTTGTTGTGTATTTTGTTATTGTAGAAATTAATGTGCAAACAAATCGAGCCTTAGTAGAGAATTTTAAGTGAATAATTATTTTAATTCTGATTAACTTTTCTAACATACTAATTTGTGTACTATACAAACAATTTACAAATTTGGTATTATTTATTATGATTAATAAATATTTACACTATGTGTAAATACATGCATATATATGTAGTATGTAGATATCACAAAAAAATTTTTTGTCTTAATAAAAGTCATCATGCGTCTCTACATATGTGCATTTACCTTGATATCTACATATGTATACACATATGTACATACATACCTACTACCTACATTAATTTCTACAATAACAAAATACACAACAAAAACATATCACTTTTCAATCAAAAATTCATCCATTTCTACTCTACATATATTTCTACATACATACATATTCATATGTATATGTATGTTTGTATGTAGCACATATGTATATGCAGGTACACATCACCTCATAAAAACTAACAACAAAAATATATGTAAGTATACAAACATACATGTACATATGTATGTAGGTAGTATGTGTATATTCCCACCCATACATATTCACTTTCTTTCCTTTTTAATATTGTTCACAATTGAAATTCTTCAGCAATGCTTAAGCATGCTGAAGTCAGTAAAAACCGTAGTTTTGAAAATTTGCTCATTGCTGATGGTGACAAACTTTCACAGCACAGTAAATCAGCATCAGCAAAAAAACCAAAAAAAAAACAAAATTGCTGATGGTCAGTCAGCATCAGCAATTTTTCAAAAAAATTCTATTGCTGATGCTTACATCAGCAATTTCTTTCAGTAATTTCATTTTGCTGATTGCTTGTGCTTCAAACATTTCACAGCACAGCATTAGCAAATAGTTTTTTTTACATTGTGTGCTGATGCTGATTGCTGCTGCTGATTCATTTGCACTAAAGTGCGGCTGTGACTCCTACACGAAGGTTTCGATACGGACACTACATATGTAATGCTATACCTTATATAGACATTTAAAAAAATTTAAGTAAACTTTTTATCCAGTTTTTTAGTTTTTGCGGTTTCTTTTCATTTTGGCGATTTTTTAGGCCTTAAGCGTTTTATTTTAGTTTTAGATGTTTTTAGCTTGGCGTTTTTTCCTTTTGGCGATTTTTGTCGGTTTTTGATGATTTTTTTCGGTTTGGCGATTTTTTAATTTTGGAATTTTTTAGTTTTAGCATTATTGAAAATTTCAAGAGTTTGCAAGCAAGTTGTCAAAATTATTTAAGGGTATTATACCCTTTAATTTGGATTTTTTAAATTTTAGTGTTAATGGTTGCAGTCTGTATAAAAATACACTAACTTTGCAAATTTCAAGTGACTATATAATTGTATGTATATTACATGGGATTTTAACATTTTTCGTTGCTTGTTTTGGAACACCCTTTAATTTTTAATTGTCACATATTTGTTGTTGTAAAGTTTTTACAGAATATGTAGAGCTATGGCCCAACATATTCTTTAAAAATTTCAGCTCCGTAGCTCTTACGGTTCTCGAGAAAACAGCCTGTGCTTAGCGAAAGCAATAGCGTTTTTCTTCACCTTTGGTGTACGGGACCCTAAAAACGATTCGATGATATATTAAAAAACTGGAAAATGTGGAATTCTGTTTTTTATATTTTGTTATCTTTTTATGCTCGTAAATAAACGTCTTGAAAATTTGGCCGGAACTTTAATTTCTTTAAGTCGCTCTAGATTTCAGCTCAAATTTCTTTACGTTTTAAAATACTATATATAAAAAGAAACTCAAAACATTGCAAAACATATACACTGCTGTTGGATTGATTAGAACCTATTACTAGCAGTGATTGTATTGAGTTGAGCTGAAAAGTATCAACAATGTAGGAATATCCATTTGCCGGTTTCAAAAGTAAAGTTAAATAGAACACAGTTCTCATTTAACCTTCATAGTGAACAGACGTCGTAGCAGGGTTTTTGCAATTTCTTCAGTCACTAGTTGCATATTTAAATCACGATGTAAATTCTAATTTTTGATGTATCATGGAGCGGATGTTATTAACCTTAGAATTTCGTTTTGCCTTCGTTAGATTTTCTCCACAATTGAAGGCAGTGTCCCATAGCTGAATTCCGTAGCACCATATAGGTTTCAAAAACGACTTGTATATCAAAAGTTTACAATCTAGACTCAGGGTGGAATTTCTACCAATCAGCCAATGTATCTGAGTTAATTTTAGTTTTATTTGTATTAGCTTAAATTCAATGTGGTGTTTCCATGTAAGACATCGCTCAAGGTGTATACCAAGGTATTTAACATGTGAATGTTGAGGATCAACTTGGTTGTTGATTCGAAGGAGTTGTTGATTCGAAGGTAAGGTAAATGTTACCTGACCACACTTTTGTTCGTTTACTTTAATTCTCCATAAATTTAACCATAGTTTCAGCTGGGTAATATTTTCCTGAATATATCGGGATGCCTCGTAAGGGTTTTCATGCACACTAAGGCAGGCTGTATCATCGGCAAATGTAGAAGTGTGGATATTACTGCTCACAAGCATATCACAGGTATAAATCAAATACAAAATTGGCCCCAGTATACTCCCCTATGGCACACCGGATGATATAGTTTCGGACATACTCGTAAAGTCTGCTTCCACAACAGTGAACTTCCGGGCAAGAATGTAACTTTCCAAAAGACTTAGAGTATTTATTAGTAGATATGTCTTCAATTTTAAAATTAAGCCTTCATGCCACATTTTATCAAATGCTTGAGAAACATCAATAAAGAGGGTAGAAAAATACTTCTTTCTTCAAAAGTTCTTATAAATTGGACCAATCTATGCGAAAATGCAAAAAGTTATACCCTTATGAAAATACGGTCAGCTTATTGACAAACCAAGTGACGAACAAAAAATTCAAATCGTGTTTTTGCTTTTATTTTTATATTACATGAAAATGCATTATTTACTCAAGTTTTAAACTTCATTCTTTAAAAACTATGACATTATAAAAATATAAACACTCTTTTTCCTCTTAAATAAAAACAAATATTTGCATAATTTTTAGTTTAAGACAATGAGACGAGTACGTAAATATCCATTAAGGTTATTTCTCATATTTATGGATATTAATTATATGGAAGTGTATTGCATGCCACCATTTTGTTATACACACATACATATTAACGTTAATATAAAAAATATATATTATATCATTTTAGGTTTTGATCCGTTTATAGAAACTCAAAAAGCATTAGCTGAATTAATTGAAAACGAGGAGGAGCAAAATATGGTAGCGAATTCTTCAAAACTAATAAATCATAAACAAGTAAATAACGTCAGCCATCAACCACATCAGCAACACATGATGGAATACATGCAACGTGCACGTATGCCTCCTCCTGGATTTAATCACGTAAATAACTTTAGCGGTTATGGCGTTTCTCCCAGAATACAAAATAGTAAAGTTATGTCATTTATGAATTTATCAAATAATTATGCGGCTCCATCTGGTCAACATATGCAACACCAACAACAAATACAAGTTCCCAGTAACGCATGGGGTACACATTTGGGAAACTATCAGCACCACATTAACGAACAACAGATTCGTCAAGCGAGTTCTAACCAAATGCCCAATGCCGGTAATCAAAAAGGTAAGCAGCAATCAACACTTGCAATAAAAATAACTTAATAGGTCCATAACAAATCGCAACAATTCCATTTTAACAAATATTGGAGCAATTATGAAAATGTATGCATCTACTATGATTCACAACTACTGAATTGGTAGTTGAGTTTTTTGTTGTTGTCAAATTATTATTATGGATTACTACTCAACATTCGATCAAATCTTCGCTGTACTTATTAGCCGTCTTATGATTTACAAATAATCTAGGATTAGTTGTAAGTGCTCTCAAAGTGTGACAATTATTTTGTAGCTGTTGTCTATTTGCCTGTGAGCTTTTTTGTTCTTTATTTTTTTTAAACAAGGTAAATTTGTAAAAGTAATTACAAATATACAGCAACTATTTATTTACATATCGACGAACATACATACATATCGTTACCCCAATATAGAAAGGCCCTAGCTCGAGGTCTTTCAGCAAATTGTAATACGATGAATCAAAAGAATTCACATATTTCATTTGCACTGAAAACTTGAGTATATAAAGCAAAAATCTACACCAACTAACACCACACACAGTGGACCAAACACATGATGATGAAGGTGTAGTGACCTTCGAAAACAGCTGATCGCTCTGTTATACTCATGTTTGTCAGAATATCTACAATTAACTTTGGTGTGATGTGTTCATTAATAGCACGTGTTTACAGTACATCGCGTTTCATGAAAAGTTTAGCCGTTACCGACTGAATAGGTTAGGAAGGATGGTGCTGTACCGCACCTCCACCCGGAGACCCAATTGGGTCCATTGTGATACATACTGACTAAATATGTTATGCATATTTTAAGTTATGCATATTGTAAGTGTATAGTTTTCGAGATATACCGTTATGTCCAAAATGCTCTATTCAGTTAAGGAAAAAATTCAAAAATCGAAAACGAATTTATCTTTAAGCCGTTCAAATATTATTTCTAAATTTTCAACAGCAGTTTTATCGATATCGTAAAAGTTTGAGCAAAAACATAATTTTTAGGCATTTTTTCACATTTCTGTTTTTAAAACTTCATAACAAAAGAAAGACACAACAACTGACCAGTTTTTTGTTCAATTGCGTGTGTCTAAATACATATATTCCAAAAGAATTGAGCCCTTTTTCATTTAAATTGGTGCACAACTTTTGATTTTATTCACAATTTAGTGACAGAACACAACTGATAGAAATTGAAATTTCCATACAACAGTACAACACACAAACACAAAATGAAAAGTCTTACAGATATCTTGAGCTTCAAAGTTATGTTGCATCTCTTTCCAAACTGTAAATAATATCAAAATTTGTGCACCAATTTCAAGGGCTCCATTTTTTTAGAATACATTTCGCTACACGCTACTAAATCAAAAATAAGATTGTTGTATTTACATTTTTTATGCATTCTTAAAAACAAAAACATCAAAATTTTTTTTCTAAAATTTGTATTGTTTCGGGTTAAATTTTTATCATATTTCTGAAAGTACTAAGCAAAATTAGAAACAATGTTTGCACGGCCTCAAAATTTCGGTTTTTGTTTCTTTACTCAATAGAGAAACCCCTTCTGAATTTATGCTACTATATGTAGTAAAAGCGACTTTAAATTTTACATAACGCTATATCTCGAAAACTAGAGCTGAAAGATAGAAATATAGTGCAGATTCGCTTTCAGCGTTCAAATAACTAAGAAATAACTTTGATTCCTAGCGGACGAACGAAGTTCTACGAACTTAAGCCTAATAAAATCATAAAAATTAAATATATTTCATTATTGTTGTTCGAACTTCATTTATTTATATATTTATGATTTGATCAGGCTAAAGTTCGTATCGCTTTGTAAGCCAAATTACATGTGATAATTATTAATGAACAAATAACAATAACAAGTTAGTTGTAAATATTCTGACAAACACATATTTGAACGGAACAACTAGCTGTTTTCGAAGGCCACTAAACCTTCATCATCAGCGTTCTTTTGTGTTTGGTCCACTGTGTGTGGTGTCAGTTAATGTAAATTTCTATAATATACATTGCAGGTTAATTTGCTTAATAATAACCGCTCATATACACTTGCTAGAATAAATGTCCGTACACATGAGCTGTGGCAACCCAAATCTTAAAAATACAAATGACGAAGAGAGAATTAAAAAAAAAATGCTTAAAAAAATTGTTGGAAATAGCGAAGTATTTCAAATGATTTGACATCAGTATTTTATTTTAGTATCGTCTCTTATGACGTTTATCATTCCTTGTTCATTTTTTCTTTTGTTACATGCAATTTAAAATAACTGCCTTTTCTTTTCTTAAGCAAGTCAGTCCTTAATAAACTCTGAATAATAAAGCACGCATATTTTTTGGTAGAACAAACTTCAATTTATTTTAACAAAAATAATTCTTCAAAAATCTTCTTTTTATTTAATGAAATGTTTTAAAATTAATTTTTAATTCTTAGCATTAAAAAAAACAAAAAAAAACTAAAATATCAGCGAAATTTACAAGAAAAAGTTCTCGTACACAAAGGCAAAATTAAAAATTATTCAACTTTTTTAAAAAATAAATAAAAACTAATAATAAAATTTGGCAATTTATTATTAGTTTTTCGAATAGTAAAAAATCGAAGAGCACACCAAAACACGACTAATCTTTTTATATGTCAAAAACAAACTGACAATCTAAAATGGCTGATATTGCCAACATATATAACAGACATGTGTACCAACATAACAGGAAAAAAAATGCGAAAATCGAACATACGTAACTCACGAAATTTGAAAATAACGGTTATTTTTTTTATCAGACCTCGTATAAAATATCCGCTAACAAAGTATGCTAGAAATATATTAGGGCGGGTCGATTTGTATGGAGGCAAAAAAAATTGCTCAAATTACAAGGAAAATCGTATTCTAGGGATCAAAATAAGAAACTTTGCCGAAGGAACCATACCTCTAAAATGTATTTTGATGTCCCGACTTTTGATCCGAATTGTCAAATTTTAAAAAATCTCACTTTGGCCCATTTAGAGTTCCTCACCGAGTCAAAATGTATGACCGACCCCCATAATTTAAAAAAATCACCATTTTTGGCACTTTACAAGAAAAAATCAGCAAAATGGCTATGTTTTTTAATTTTTGGAGATTATTTTTCTCTTTAGAAATTTATTTAGTCAGAACATATGTATGTAAATGAAACAAGAATCTTGTGTTATTTTTGGGTTAAATACTGGTAATCCCTGATAGCTAGGTAATAAAATATATCTTCCATGTGTTTACAATATGTAACTGTATGCAGTAAAGAGCATGCCTAAAATCAGGTACGCATATGTACTATTTAGTTTTAAGGTTTTCAGTTTTAGTATTTAAAAATTCAGTATTTTACAACTATTCAAAGCGTAAGCTACATAGTTTATTATTTAAACAATCATCATATTACAATGAATCCACAATCCTGTAAACCGCAAGAAGAAGCCACAACAACTATCGAAAACCCAATGAGTCATATACCCAAGCATGATCTTACTGTTTTTGGTGTGTCTACTGATTTGAGTGATCTTAATTTACCAACCCATCTGGATATCTTGAGATATTATTTTTACTTGAGCGAACGTGCTAAAACAGTCCAAAAAAAGTTTTCTTATAAATCATTCACTATTGAAGTACAAAATAAGTTGATTGGAATTTGGGAAAAACTTGGTATGAAAATAATGGCGAAATATTGTGTATATATTAAATTGAATAGATTGCTTGACAAATATCAAGAACAAATCAAGAACAAAATGAAAAACCCACAATTTCCAGAGTTTCTAAAATCTCTGGAAAGAATTTTTCACATTGGAACATGTAAATGCGTTTTGAAGGCAGCTCCATGTGCATGCGGCTTGGTTCCAGAACGCCTCAAAGAGTTTATGCACGGTCAACATAATCAGAGAAGACTAACAGTGGCTGCATTTATGATGTAAATCGAAGAGCAAGGAGCAACGTCTATGTCATCAATGCCAACATACCAAGATCCCTATGATTCAACATACGCACCGCCATCGGTTCAAGAAGATATGGATACAAGCACAAGTTCACAATACACAGAAAGATACGACTGTTTTAACTTTGCCTTGATATGTGACAGATTTGTTGTGCCTGATAGAGTAGCATTAGGAACCGCTCTTTTCCAAGATTTAAAAATGAAAGATAAGCATGGCGAACCTCTCATAATCGATAAATCGAAAGTTCGCAGAGAAAAAGAGAATTGCAGACAAGAAGTGCTTCGCAAACGGTTAGATGATACCAATTTGTTAGCGTTTTCATTCGATGGCAGAAAAGATGATACTTTAACGATACATAAAATTGATGAGAAGTATCATACTACTAGGATGGTAAAATAACCTCATATTGTTATTTTGAGAGAACCGAATTCTGAATTGATTGGTTACGTAAGACTGGAACATGATTTTTTCAACGATAAAAATATATCATTGGATGCATTAATTGGCATATGCACTGACGATGAGCCAACAAACACTGGCCCACACCTTGGAATTATACGACGATTCGAATTGCTGTTAAAAAGACCATTGCATTGGTTCGTTTGCCTTCTACACTATAACGAACTTCCGTTTCGGCATTTTTTTGAAGCTTTGGATAAATCAACCATCACTGGACCAAGATCGGCAAGCGGAAAACTGAGAAGTCAAATCGAAACTTGTGACACTCTTCCGGTAAGTTATTGCTATCACTCATTTATTATAATTGTCAACCGTTTTTAATTATTTTATTATTATATATTTAAGGTGGTGGACGGCTTTCAGAAAATTGAGTTGAAAAATATGCCCCCTGTTCCAGAAAAAATTGAATTTTCCACCGATTCGAAGTACTTATACGACAGGGCTCATGCAATTTCTAGCGGCGTGGTTTCGATGAATCTGGCTAACATCAAACCAGGGAAAATTGTATATTCTCGCTGGCTTACCAAGGCCGGTAGATTATTACGATTGTATGCGACAACGGAAAATACATCGGAAAATTTGGTTTCTTTTTTTTGGATTCTGGTTGAATTTATAATTAAATGTTATGTGCCAATGTACTTCAATATCAAGTCTTACAGCTCTGTCGTGTACGGTAGTGCATTATTTTTCAAGTTCATTAGTTGGTCACGGTTTCTACAACCTCATTTACGCAGTATTGTCAATAAAGTAATTAAAGATAATTCATATTATGCGCATTCGGAAAATATCTTGCTATCAATGTGGTTTGATGATAGCAAAGAAAAGTGAGACTGTGCTATAAAGAAAGTTCTACGCTATCGCACCGATGTTGGAAACCCAACAGAAGTTAGAGTTTATAAAAAACCAGATATAAACTTTAATTGCACAAGTTACACGGAAATGATCAATTTGAATGATATAAATAACGTATAGGATCCGCCATCTGACGTATACGCTTGAACAACGCTTCGCTAAGTGGGCCTGCGATCGACTTACAGAAGATGCCGATTTTGCAAAAAAAAATCATCTTTTCAGATGAAGCTCATGTTGATCTTGGCGGGTATGTAAACAAGCAAAATTGTCGCATTTGGGGCACAGAAAACCCGCACGCATACATTGAAAAGCCGACGCACCCAAAACGAGTCACTGTTTGGTGCGGATTTTGGTCCAGAGGCATAATTGGGACATTTTTTTTCGAAAATGAGCAAGGAGTGGCCGTTACAGTCAATGGCGATCGTTATCGGGCCATATTGAACGAATTTTTGTTCACAAAAATTGAAGAGGAGGATATTGGCAACATTTGGTTTCAACAGGACGGCGCTACGTGCCACACAGCCGAAGCTACACGCGATGTTTTGCGCCCTGTTTTTAAAAAAAAAAAAGTTATCTGGCGGACCCTATATTTGAACCACCATTCACGCGAAGCATTCCGTACGATACATTGAAAGAATATTTAAATCAAGATGATCCACCGTTTTTTTATCCAAAAATTCCATCACACATACAAAGAATGGAACGACACGTTCAATTAATAGCTAGCGTTTCCAAACGAGTTATTCCGGGAAATGTAGAGGCTGTTATGGCGACGACATTAGAGAGCCGTGCGAAATTGCCCAGACTTGAAAGCAAAAGACTTCAAACAATAAATTTTTTTTATTTTCTTTTCTATTACTAAGTAAAATTAATTTTTTCATTTCATTCTGACTAAATCAATTTCTAAAGAGAAAAATAAACTCAAAAATAAAAAAACATAGCCATTTCGCTGATTTTTCTTGTAAAAAAAACTTTACCCTTCGGATGAAAAGTCGGGACATCAAAATACATTTTAGAGGTATGGTTCCTTCGGCAAAGTTTCTAATTTTGATCCCTAGAATACGATTTTCCTTGTAATTTGAGCGATTTTTAAATCGACCCGCCCCAATATATATATATATATACATATATATATATTTAACTGTTTTATTAAATACAACCTCTTTAAACCAAAACTTGCAAGAAATAAGAAATTTAAGATATTACAAGAAAGTGGGTGTTTTGATGGAGGGTGTATGAATACGAATTTTGCATAGTGTACGAGTATGCACGTATTTAGCAGAAATTGTGAGAAAATCAACTAGTTTTCATGTAAATAAAAAGAAAACAACACTTTATTATTCCTTTGTTGTTGACTTTAGCCCAAATTCATCAGATCACTTCAGTATACTCTTGTAATTTGAACTCGCCAAGGGTCTTGTGATTGCGATTTGCAGAACACGTCTCTTGCGAGTTCAAGTCACAATCGCAAATGTTCAGCGATAATGCTAGTGCCAGAACATACATCAACGTCTTAACGAGCTTTTGCAATTTTACATATAAAATCACGCTAGGATTTAATAGTGGGTTAAAGCTACATTATGCTCCGATTTTTAATGTCAAATTGACTCGTTAAGTCCATATTAAATTTTGCCACTTATGCTTCTGGCAAGAAAATTTTTCATACGTAATGCTCATAGACATTTGTTGAGTTGTAATCAATGGTTACATAGATTGTAATAATTGGAATGGGAATAAGTCATTAAAACGAAAAACTTAAAAAGTGAAATTCTATTATAATCAAAATTGTTAGCTGAAAAGCAAATCTTTATACATGTTACAATTTCAATTCGAAAGTGAGGCCAAGTCATTAAAAAAAAATCAAGATAATATTTATAGATTTTACTTGCTATGATTTATGTATGTATTTGTGAACAATTTTAAAAAATTGATTTGCTTCGCTTTTAAAATTAACAACTCATATATATGTATAAACTTGTGTTACCTATTCATAATGCATCAATTCGTTCTTTAGGTTATACTGGGAATGATTGGACAGCAATGGATCCAGCAATACTCTCGTTTCGACAATATTCTTTTCCCCATCAAACACAAGTAACACCACAAATGCAATCCCAGCAACAAGAAATTTTTTTGCAACAACTGGCACAACAACAGCAGCAATCAGGTAAATTTATTTCATCTACATACTTATGTATGTACTAATACGTGGGGTAAAAGTCCTTTTATGTTCAAAATACGGCGCGCCGCGGCGCACGTTGGGAAAAACATTAGAGCTGAACCAAAAAAATATCTAGATATATTGAATATATGAGAAACGTATTTTTGAAGACAATTAACCTATCTCCATATGATCAACAGCCTCACAAACATGGTACTAAAAAAAGAAATTTTAATTTTTTGTATAAACTATTTTTTTTTTGTTGCATTGAAGTTAAAATGGCGTAGGTATTTATTTGCCGAATGATATAAGTTTCGGTATTTATAGTAAGCACAATTATACCATCATACAGTAGTTCAAATTTTGTTCTTACTGTTACTGGTACCTCTTATTTCAGTTGTCGACATTGACGTCACTTTAACACAATAACAAAAAATTAGGGCTTTTTTACTCGCTCTCGAGAACAATTTTGTGCTGCTGACAAGCTATTTCCGTTCCCTAAGGTCTAGAAAATAGCATAAACCTGCCAACAAGAATCAGTGGTTTTCGACAAGGGGTACATGAGCCCCAATTTTTTGAGTGACGTCGATGTCGACAACTGGAATAAGGGTGAATATATCTAAAGATATTAGCATTTCAAAAATATGTTATTTTTATGGGTTTTTCAATATATTTTTGGATTTTCATTGGAAAAAGACTTTCATGGATTCACCAGATTTCTATATATTGATAATGCTGAATGCTTAACAAAAAAAAATTTACCTAATTTTTCTGCGCCTTCCTGGGCCTTTTTGAGATTTTTCAATATCATTGTGTTGTAGTAATAATAAGGTAAATATCGTATGACTAATTCATAGAGTAGACTAAACTTAAACGTCAAATCTTTATAAATTACACTTTTAATATAAATTTCTAATGCCAAGTACACACTATGGCATTTTGTGACATCGTAATAGTGTGTACTAGTGGCAACGTTTGTCATTTCCCATATTTTTCGTTGTGTAGCATTGCTTTCCATATTAAAAAATATATCTAATGTGCACGGTGTTGGACACATTTTGAAAACGGTAGAACAAAAAGACAACACCAGAAATGCCCGACGTGTACTCGAAATAAGTGGCTTGCAAAACTAAACCGTTTTCTTAAAAAAACAATAAAAGATACACGATGACTCAAGAGAGTAATGGGTCGATTATTATTCAGTTGCCGTGTTAACGAGCAACGCAAATCAAATTAAAATTGGTATTACGTATGGCAACTTCTTCCAGTTGCCAAAAGGTTATCGAAAATACGATTATGACAGATTGGCAACTGAAAATAATTTAAACAAAAATTCTAAATATAAGAAATACAAGTGCTAAAAAGAAAATAATTAAGTAAAAGTGCTTAAAACATTACTCATCATGAAAATTATTACTTAAATAGAATTAATTTTTTATGAAGAGAAGAATGTACTGTGAGCAAATGTTATTGCCTAAAATAAGTTTTAACAACCCCTTTTCTAGCTTTTAAGCATATTTTCTTTAAATATGCAAATAATAAATTCAAAAATAAAAAAATATTGCAATTACTGTTTAATTTTTCCAATTTTTTGCTTTTAAACTATGCAGCAACTATAAATTTGTGTTTGCCAGTATGGCAACTGAAATTACCAGCTGTTAGTTGCCAGTTGCCATCCGTAATACCATTTCGGTAGGGTTGTTATCACGTAATTTATAAAAAGAGGACAGTAGACGGAAAAACCCGGACATATGATTAAAAAAGTAGAACTTAAAAATAAAACATAATTACTCTTTTCCAATAATAGTGTTACCAATAAAATCTTAAATACATATCAATGGTATTGCATAAAAAGGGATTGACCCTCGCAAAATTTTACATAGAATATTGAATATTTTAACCCAACACCATCGATATGTTTACATTAAATTGTACCTACATAAACGTTTAGAAATGACACTTCAAATATCATTTAAAATGTTGGAAACATTTTAAAAATTCATACTCTTGTCATTTATACTTACCAAGAATTAATTAAAAAGTAGTTCTTCATGAACTGAGAACCCAAAATTGTTTAAAGTGCAACCGATTACATATCAAATATTTCTAACGGAATGGCTGCTGGTAGATTAAATCTACCTTATAATGATTTCTGCAGAAGCTGTCAGGACGAGGAAGAGGAGGAAACTGTTGAGCATTTTCTCTGTCATTGCCCAGCACTTGCGGAGGTGCGTTCACTCCACATGGGGGCTCCGATACTGCAAGGTTTGGAGAGTCTGTCGGAATGTGAAATCGGTAGTGTGAATTCATTCATACGCCTTTCGGGTTGGTTTCAGCTGAATACTGATAGTGTATAGGATAAATGAGGATGGGCAGCCCACCTCAATCCGCCCAGGCAGCACAACGGGACCTCTAAGGACCCAAGTGGGCTGGTTTACTATAAATCGGCAGCCTGTTATAACCTAACCTAACCTAACCTAACGGAATGGCTACCGACTTTATTTAAACTTTCATTGTTTGTTTAAAATGTCTTATTTTTATGCAACTCCATCGATATTTTAAATACGTCTTAATACTTTTTTAATTGAAATTTATTTGGTGGTGGTTAAGCATTGTATATATATTTCATTGGTGCTTAGCCAAATCATTAGTAGACTTCAACCACATTTTGAACAGTCACACACTTCTTATCTTATGCACAGACTTTCAAAAACTATTTGAGAATTCACAAATAATAATATTTTTTGAAAATCGTAGAAGAAAAATAAGCGTAGTAGGCTTAGAAACTTTAACAAAACCCAGCAAATAACTTATATTCGATATGAATATATTTTATTTTTCTACACCTAGATAAACGCTTATTTATTAAACGTGATTTTCAAAAATATAAATAATAAATTTTTTACATCTAAATAATTTTACGTCTTAAAACAACATACCACAGCCCTCATGAGCAGTGTTATTTATAAGATAAGCTGGACATCCAATACCAATTATTTTCCTTTTTAGCTGCGTTTTTAATAAATACCATTTGTCAACCAATTTAAAAGCGAAAAAATTTCCTTAAAAAGTATGACTTTTAAGGACGGTAATTTTTTCAGAAGACAGAGATCCCAAAAAGAGGACTGTGTCGGGGGAAAAGAGGACGGATAACAACCCTACATTTCGGCAACTAGCAACGTAACTAAAGTTCGGTTACCATCCATAATTGAGCCATAAGTAAAATTAATTTATGCGTACTAATGAAATAGTAATATGTATGTATTAATTTTAGTCTTAACAAAACGAGTAGTTTGCGGATAAACTTTTAAAAGAAAAATGTCAAGACTTTTTGGAAAACGCAGAGGCAATTCAGAGCTTTTTTGAAGAATCTGGAATATGTGTTCCCGCTCTTTAACAGATTTATCGTAGCATCTGATTAATTAATAACTAGTGCATGCGCTTCCAACAAAATGATGACTCATGAAAAGGAAGTACCACCTGAAATTATATCTATGCCAGTATAACTTTGTAAAAATCAGTAATAAAATTCTTTCATTTCGAACAAGATCCCCATGCTAGTAATGTAACTTTTTTCCTGCCAATTGAAGAGTATCAGTGTAGGGTACACAAAATTTAAATCTTTATACAGCAGACTACTTTCTTAAAAATCTTCTGCAAGTGACCAAATTTTGAATTTCTAAAACGTAGTATGTGTGCAAATAACAAAAATGGCATATGAGCGTTTTTGGTTTATTTCACCGAAAAAATGCTTTACTTCAAAAATTTCAAAAATCGCTGATACACATGTATTCTTATTTTTTATTATTTAGGATAATCATTTGCAAAAATTTTCAATATTTTTTTATTTTTCATGTGATGCAGTTGTTTAAAAGTCTTGACTTCCGAGTGTAGGGTATTTACGTCCAGTGCTATTACATAAAAAAAATTATACCACACAATTCTCTAAAAAGTTCTATTAAACATACTCAAAATCTGTGAACCTATCGCTAATAACAGTGGCGTTATTAAGTAAATTAGGCGATGCGAGCGTTTTTACTATGTTTTTCCCAACATGCGGCGCTGCTCTTAACCAAAAGCATAATATTTAAGATTTACTTATTTAAATGTGAGTTTTTTTTTAATTTTCTTAGTATCTTGAGCGTTTACTAGTTCTACATACAAACATATTGTAATTTAAATATTAACCCAATAAGCACTCAAAAATTTAAAATTTTCTCAAGTAATTTTCAAGTTTGAAAATATTTTGAAATGAAAAATCAAACAACATACACACATACGAGTATATGTATGTTCAAATCTTTTCACATACGTAATTTATTTATTAATAAAATTGAAATTGTGGTAAAAATATCAGAGATAAATAAAAAAGTGAATTAAAAAAAAACAAAAGGTGATTAAAATCATGAAAACAACAGTGAAGGTAGATGTGCAAAAAATTATTATTAGAAAATATATTAATTGTATTTTTTTTATTTTAAATATACAACTGAATTGTTCGAATTGAATTTAAGTTCCCTTTTCAGTGGAGAATGCTATTAACTTAAAGTATAAATAGAGCATAATTAAACCCTTGACAATTAAACGTGTGACTTGAATAACAATTGTTTTACATTTGGTTTCAAGCAAAATTGCTTATTGGGTTAGAATTTGAGAATAACTTGAAAGTAACTTGGAAAAATTAGCTTTTATTGTAAAGGGAAGAAATTATTCTAAAGCTGAAATTGTACTTGTCCTCAAACTTTTCTCAGGAAGTGCAATTCGGAAATAAATGTATATAAAATATGTGAGTGCCCTTAATTAGGGTTGTTATCCGTCCTCTTTTTCCCGGACACTGTCCTCGGAAAAAATGTGTGTCCGGGAAAGTTCTACTTTTTAATGACATTTTTTTCCGTAGGGTGTGGTCCAATTTAAACAAAAAAAAAACTTCCTCTATTATATTTCTTTGAAACTTATATTTTCTTCTTTGATGTTCACGTCTCAAAATCTACTTTCACAATGATCTGACTGCGCTAATTTACACGGACATAATTGTGCTGGCATAACATGCCAGTTTGTTGGTGAGACGGGCAAAGAGAGTGGTTTTGCGGTTGGCATAATTCGACCAGCTCCAACCCCGCATTATCAGCACAAAACCAATACACACACAACTTCAAAAACAGCAAATGTTAAATGAATATGAAAAACACTAACCCATACAAAGCTTCCCTGTCGGAGAATGTGGGGTTGACTACAAAAATAGTTAACTTACAGTTAACTTTTCTTAGACTGACTAAAAGCTAACTGCAATGTCATCCAGAACAAATCCAAAATTAATTCTTAAGTTGAGTACATAATCGAATTTTGTGAGAGCCAACATATTTATTCTCAGCTACTTTGAAACTCATTTCAGCTTTATATTAACATTTTGCTGTTATTATTTTAGATGGTACCTTGGTTGGGTAGTTAGCGCTTTGAGTACACAACGTATGATGATACATGTTCGAAACCCAGAAAATTTTTTTACATTTACTGACTACCAGGTGATTTAAAAAAGCCAACTTTAAGTTAGTTGAAAAGTAATGCAGAGTGAGAGTGTAGTGTTAATGCATGAATGTCAAAAGTTGGTTACAATTTTCGTACGCCATTTTGTTTTGTTATATACTATTGTGTGTACTGAAAAATTTTAAATAAATTTTTACTCAAAAAAGGTGTTACAAACCATTTAAAAATAATTATATTTACTGCCAGTTCATAGAAGCCATGTAAAAATTCTCGTCCGGCTATTTACATTGAAAACAAAAACAAATTTTGAGTGCTTGTTTTCAATATAAATAGGCAGACGAGAATTTTTACATGGCTTCTATGAACTGGCAGTTAATTATTAAAATACATACATATGTTGTATGTAGATCTGGGCCTATTGCATTAAATAAGCAAATGCATTGACCACCACTCTAAATCAAATCATTGCAAATGCAAATTTATTACATTATCACTAACTTTTATAATTATAGTACTTATATACTTGAAGTGTGAAGCATATTAATTTTTTTCAATTGTTCCTTAAATGTAGTTTGTATTAATATTGAAAATTTTTCTTTTCTCTAATTTGTATGTACGAGTCCGTACATACTTATATAGGTGCCCTGAATGTGAACTTTAAGGCCTGTCCCACGATGTCACCAGCAAACGTTCGATCGACAATTTGTATTGCAAACAACAATAACATTAGAAAACTTGTTTTTTTTTTCAATATAAGTATTCGATCGATTGATTTCTAGTGACATCGTGGGACAGGCCGTTACAGTAATATGTTCACGTTTTATTCAATTTTACGGAATAAAATATGTGATAATGCAATAATATTGCATTACTTCATGATGTGCTTAGTGGCAATACAAATTGAGTGCATTTTCGCCATGCGATTAGCTGCTAATGCAATATTAATCCATTACTTTTAAGAGATTTTATTTAAGTGCAAAAAATAGTGCACTTCAAGCATCAAATTTAAATTTGCACTAAAATTTTTGTTTTTCAATCAGTGCTTATGCAAAAGTAATGCAAGTTGCCCAGGTCTGGTTGTATTGCATGGGGCGTTTTTAAAAACAAGAAATTGTAGCATAGTTTCAGGGCTAGTTTATATTGTTTACATGTCAAATTTTTCGTATGAAATAATCAATGTTGCTCAAAATTTTTCACAAATTTGAACAGAGTACTATGCTTTAGTTGTTGTAGACCTGCATATACTTTAAATAAATATGCTTTGGTTATGTGTGTGTTTAATCTGCACTAATAGTTGCCAGACTCGACCATTTAGAAATACTGGACTATTTCCTCCTGAGGTGATGATGCGTTTCCGCATTTTGCCTAAGTCTCTGATTTTGGTATTCTGTGGTCTTATAGGCCGTAAAAATTGCAATTAGTCTTAAGTTAAAAGTTAACGAATGCTGTTTAAAATCAATGAATACTATTTAAAAATTAATCTGTCTTCCGATTATTCTGCCGTTTCAATTGAAGGTGTAAGTATAAATTTGGCATAATAAGCTAAATAATCCATAAAACAATGATTCCATTTCCATTTTTCTAATCTACGAGACAGTATAATTTCGTCCTTAATCCCAGACATCCAAAGTTACTTGTTGCGATGGTTTTGTATTCATTCCATCTGGCAACTATGACCACCTTTACATATTGCGTGCGTATGTTCCCTTTCTTCATGTTTGTGCAATAAGTACCCTGTCGGAGAATGTGTGGTTGACTACAAAAATAATTAGCTTATAATGAACTTTTCTTAGGCTGACTAAAAGCTAGCTACTATGTCATCCAGAACAAATTCAAAACTAATTCTTAAGTTGAGTACGTAATCGAATTTAGTGAGAGCCAACAGATTTATTCTCAGTTACTTTGAAACTCATTTCAATTTTATATTAACATTTTGCTGTTATTATTTTAGGTGGTACTTTAGCTGGGTAGTAGCGCGTTGAGCACACAACGTGTGATGAAACATGTTCGAACCCCAGAAAAATTTTTTAAATTTACTGACTACCACCTGATTTGAAAAAATCAACTTTAAGTTAGTTGAAGTCATGCAGAGTGAGACAATTGACTACCGCCTGGGACATCGCAATGTTAAAATAGTCAGTTGATTACATTGAAAAGTAATCCAAGTGTCAGTCAGTACTAGTTACGAAATAATTAGCTTAAAGTTAGTTTAAAGCCAACGGAATTTTCGACAGGGTATGTATAAGTACATTCATATGTATTAGTAACTCGCAGCTTGAAGTATAAGCACAACTGGGTTGGAAGTTCCTTATACAGTTCCACTGAAATCATCCAGTAGAGTTAAATAAAATTAAAGGTCAGACTGGTTATATACGTAATGCAGTAATAATTAGGTGCCAAATGTTCCAACAGTCCAATTTACCACCTCTGAGCAGACGGGAAAAATTAACGGCCTGGCCCACGATGACGACAAGAAAGTTTCTTTCGCTTACTTATATTGAAAACAAAAACAAAACAAGAGAATTAACAACAGTATCATTGATATGAATAATGCAATAACATCTTTCATTTTTTAATCTTAAGTGCTAGCTCAATATTCAATTTAGAAAATTCAAAATTATGATGTTTGATTCGTAATCATGCAGATCTCTGATACGCATGTACGTATTTGCGCAAGTAGTCGTATTTGTAAGAGTTCTATGAGGTAAAGAGAAAATAACTTTGCATATATGTATATAACCTTCACATACATAATTTTGTTACTTGCAAAGAAAACTATTTAAATAAAATGGGAAGGGAAACCAATCAACGATTTAGGATTTTTCCTCCCAGTTCGTGAATATTTAGATTAAAATAAGTAAAAAAAATTTTAACATAAGTTAATAGTATGTATCCACTATACGTGCTTCGCTCTCTATTCATGCTTCACACCCCAATCATGAGCGAATCAATTTCCTTCGCCATAAAAAATTATGAGAGCGAATCAAGTAGGGTCAATATGAATCTACTTGCGAAGCACGTAAAATTGGTATCTTTTCTAACTTTTATCGGAGTTTATCGCCAGTTTATCTGAACTAGCTATCAAAATAAAATAGGTAAGAGTTGTGCAGCTCATGAACGAACTACTTCAATTGAACGATTCACTTCACTGAGCGCTGTGAGCCGTTCAATCCACTGAGCGCTTTCAGCTCAGTACTGAGTGGTTTCTAGATTTGTATCGAACTCTTTCAGTAGCTCGTTTTAGGCACAAACCTGTAATCAAACACCACATTTAAATTATATGTAGACTTCTATAAACTCTTTCATCAGCTCGTTTTAGACATAAACCTTTAAGCAAGCGCATGTAATTTAAATTGGTTATAGGTTTGTGTCTAAAACGACCTAATGAAAGAGTTCCATGCAAGTATTGTGCTTTTTTTAAGCAAATTTTTTGTGTTGCACAAGTACATCAAAAAATAATTTATATATTGTGATAATATTAAAATATCTGAAATACTAATTAGTTTTTTTATTAACAAATTCCTCTTAATTTAATTAAACTATTTTAGTTTTACTTATTTTGTATACTTCATTGCAGCCGATGTTATCAAATGTAAAACTTTGTTCTGTCTTCGTTGGATTCTATCTACTTTGAAAGCTGAAGCAGTGCCCCATAGCTGAATTCCGTAGCACCATATTGGTTTCAAAAGCGACTTGTATATTAACAGTTTGCAGTGTAGGCTGAGTGTTTAATTTCTGTCAATCAACCAATGTATTTGAGTTAACTTAAGTTTCAGTTGAGTTAGTTTAGAGTCATTATGATGTTTCCATGTAAGCCTTCCATCAAGGTGTATACCAATGTATTTCACTTGAGAATGTTGAGGAATATTTTGATTGTTAATTCGAAGGGGAACAAGTATCTCTTCTTAAGGTAAAGGTTATATGGACACACTTCTGCTCATTTACTTTAATTCTCCATGAGTTTAACCATATTTCTAGCTGGGTAATATGTTCCTGGAGATTTCGGGATGCCTCATTAGGGTTTTCATGCATACTCATACAGGCTGTATCATCGGCAAATGTAGAGGTATCACAAGTATATATTAAATACAAGACTGGCCCCAGAATACTACCCTGTGGGACACCAGAAGATATAGGATCGGACACACTTATGAAGTCTCCTTCCACAACAGTGAACTTCCTATCAGTAATATAACTTTCCAAAAGTGTTTGTATGTTTATTGGCAGATATGTCTTCAATTTTAAAACTAGGCCTTCGTGCCATACTTTGTCAAATGCCTGAGAAACATCAATGAAGAGGGCAGAACAATACTTCTTTTCTTCAAATGTCTTCCTTATAAATTGAACCAATCTATGCGTTTGCTCAATTGTGCTATGCTGACTTCTCAAACCAAATTGATGGTCAGGGATGCACCCATTATCAGCTAAAATTTTGGAAAATTTAGTCATGAGCAGCTTATGACTCAGTCTTGGTAGGATCTTTGCTCGACTTTGGAATAATTTTGATCTTCGCAAGTTTCCAGTTATGTGGAAAATACTGCATTCGTAAAATGGCATTAAAAATAAATAGCAGAATTTTTATTGCAATTAGAGGCAAATTCATCAGCATCTTGTTACTAATAGTTGAACGGAACAACTAGCTGTTTTCGAAGGCCACTAAACCTTCATCATCAGCGTTCTTTTGTGTTTGGTCCACTGTGTGTGGTGTCAGTTGATGTAGATTTCTGCTTTATATACTCAGCCATTATTGCAAAAGGATTATGTGAATTGTTTAGATTCATCGTATTATAATTTGCTGAAAGCTTTTTTGTAATGAAAGCTCATTTTTACCATCTCTAAATTTACAACAGTCTTGCCATTGTCGTTTGTTCTTTTTTAATTATGCACATGTTAGTTAATTTGCTTATTTTTTGTTCTACTTAAGACAAACTTTTTTTGGTTTGATACTTAAGTATATTTTTATTTAGTTTTTTGCCACAGGCCCTTGGCTATTAATTTTAGTTAATTTTAATTATTTTTTTCGAACTTCACTTGTTTCTATATTTATGATTTGATCAGGCTAAAGTTCGTATCGCTTTGTAAACCAAATTCCATGTGATAATTATTAATGAACAAATATTCTGATATTTACAACTAACTTTGGTGTTATTTGTTCATTAATAATTATCACATGGAATTTCGCTTACAAAGCGATACGAACTTTAGCCTGATCAAATCATAAATATAGAAATTCTATTAAAGCCAGTCTGCG
This sequence comes from Nowickia ferox, assembly GCA_936439885.1. Classification (NCBI taxonomy): domain Eukaryota; kingdom Metazoa; phylum Arthropoda; class Insecta; order Diptera; family Tachinidae; genus Nowickia; species Nowickia ferox. Next base: position 39,930,985 of record OW387026.1, on the reverse strand, counting down.
GTTGGGAGGTAGTGGCATGTTCAGCAGCCTGTTTAATATTTTCGTTAATATTGGCAACGTTAAATTCAATATCTTCGGATGTTCTTAACTTAATGTTTTCCGTACAATGACTACTGAGATACTTTTTGAACCCCAGCCAATTAATACGATTGATAATCTTCACGTATGGGTGAGGTAAGCACTTCTTAGTGGGCTACAAATTGCAACGATTGTGGGAGAGTGATCGGAGGAGAGATCTATTGAAGCTTCAACATTAATTAAATCCCTAGAGATATTTTTCATGGCGCCAAAATCTATAACATCCGGAATTTTGTGTATATCCGTAGGCTAGTAAGTGGGCTCCCCACTCGAAATGACGTTCAAGACCATTTTTGAAATTGTGTTGAACAACGCTCGACCTCTCGGCGTAATAAGACGCGAACCCGAGAACGTATGTTTTGCATTGTAGTCGCCAGCTACGAAACAAGGCCCAAGAGATTTGTAGAAATTCTCGTATTGATCCACGGTGATTAAAAATCTGGGAGATATCTCGAAATTTGTACAAAAATTTTCAATGCAGATATTTGTTGCTTGTAGGTTTTCTTCACAAATGCTATGAAGAATATAGTGCTTGAGTTTTGACTTTATTAAAATTGCTGATCCACCGCATGCTCTTCCTCTCGGGTCCTTTGTATCATATAACGTGCAGCCATTGATTTTGAAAAGGCTTCTCGAAGTCAAATGAGTCTCAGAAACCAACATTATATCAATAGTTTTTTCCATGAGGAAGTGCTCAAGTTCATTTTTATGTTGGCGAATGCCGTTTGCGTTCCAGAGACATATTTTTAATGTGTTCATGGCTTGTTAATTAATGCTTGAAGCAGAGTATTCTGCATTCGCAACATTTCTGGTATCATGCTAGTCATATTTGTTGTAAAGTTATTTATAGATTACACTAGATTATCAATAGTAGCTTCAAGGCGATTAAAGTTAAAGCTAGAGATTGTGTTTGTCGAATTATTTGGCGGTGAAACTTTTTGTGCGGGAATAGAATTTGTCTTAACAGCATCGGCATACGATACATGTGAAGTCATTGGTTGGCTCATTTGAGGAAAAGTCGCAGAGTAAGGGTTGGCTGATTGAACTGGACCTAATTTAGATTTTTGACCCATAGCCTGTTTAACGAAACAAATACAGGACATCCTCTGTAGTTAGCGGTGTGATTACCTCCACAATTACTACACTTTTTATCCGCTTGATCTTTTGGCTTAGTACAGCTAGCAGTACCGTGCAATTCACCGCAGATCACACAAACTGTAGGTAATTTGCAGTAAGTTTTTGTGTGGCCATATTCTTGGCAATTGTGGCACTTTACGGGCCCTAAACGCTTGTGTGGTTCTTCAACTGTTATTTTTCGGTATAATAGATATTTTAAACTATAAATTGGATGGGTCTCATTTTTTCTAAATTTTATATCATTTTTCTCAAGTTCAACGCGAAATAGAGGTTGGGGGATCTTCTCCCTATTTAATATGTTTGATACATTTGTTACCTTAAATCTCATACGAATCTATGCCTTTCAACACAATCTGAAGGCCTTTAGCACTCTTAAGCTTTTAAGTGTAGAAACTTGTTTTACTTTTTTCAAATTCAGTAACCATTTTGCGAAAATCTTTTTCTTCATAAATTTGAATTTTCGTTTCATCAATGTTACCACGTTTTATTGGAACAATGTGAAATTTATTTCCACCAATGATCGAGATTAATTTTTTAATAAGGGCGTTTGAATTTTTTTCTCTCAAATAGATTGGTGGTGGCTTAGAAGTTTTGTTTGAGGATACATCGGGTTTGTCGTTGTCATCTTGCAATATTTTAAAACGGTTTTGACGATTAGCAGAGGATGCGCAGTTATCCCTAAACATCTTTATAGCAGATGAATTTAGAAGAATTTGAACTTCGCCCACGCTTTACCACGGTTATATATCTGTCCATTCCGACTTGGACCTTGGGTTTTGAGCTACTGTTATCAATAGTGATAACTTGGCTAAGAGATGAGCACGAGCCGGAGCAGATGATGTCGCTGGCTTAAATGATGAGGTACTAGGCAACTGTAACGTTAACGAATCACTAGTTGACATAGGACAAAGCAAACTTGATCGCTGACGAAAAAGAGGATTCGCCGTTAAAAAAAAGACTATCATCAGGTTTTTTACTTTTGTTGTTTTCATTCAGAGCTTCAGAACTCACATTAAAATAGGCATTTCTGCCGTTAGAACTCACTTCACAATTTTTCTTATTTGAGGTACTCATATAGAGTATTCCTCAAGGGCACTTTGCGGTTTTTTAATTTTTTGTTTTGTTGATTCTTGCTATGTAAAAAAAATGTATGTATGTATTACGAATATTTTTTTTGTATGATTTTTGTTTTTGTTGTTTTTTTTTACGTATGAATGTATGTATGTAAAAAAAGAAACAGCGTTATTACGTCTGCTCACTATGAAGATTCAACAAGAACTGATAGAATCCAACATGATTGGAAGTTGTTTAAATCAATAAATACATGTCAAACAGTTTTTCATTAGTACGCTTTTATGGGCACATGTGTGCCAGATGTGTACTTGGCAGTACCTCGGCACTTTTTATACCTAGTGTACGTATCTGTTTAATTTCATTATAATTATATTAATAGTTTTGGAAAGAAATTGGATAAGAAATACAAACAAGGATAAGAAATACAAACAAGGAAATATTAATTTTTATAAGTACATACATATATTAGAAGTCTTATTGCAAATTAATAACTATAGAAACCTATTGACTACACAGTAAAAAGTTGTGGTTTAATTTCTACTTTTTAATACTCAGCAGTTTTAATAATAAACTATTTTGGAATTACAATTTTAAATCAATTCCGATATAGTTTTTATGTAAAGCCAGAATTCATTTATATTCATACTATTCTTGGACTAATTTAATTCTGGCTTGATATTAAAATTAATTTTACTGTGTACTTACTGAGGCCAACGGCTAATATATCTTTTTAAATGCAATTAATTTGATCATTTTGAATAAAACTTGTTATGGATTTGATCTAATTTAAAACTACGCATCATTAATAATATATTCCTCAATTAGATTTAAACAACAATTATACATTTATATATATATATATATATATATTACAATTTTTAGTAAATGTTGATTTTTTCCCCCTTTTTAGGTTTTAATTCTCAGTCACAACATCTAGGCGCAGGAAATGCTGGTATGCCCAATCCTGTTATGAACTCGCAACAAAGTTCGCAAACACATGTAAATGCAAATGTCCAAGGAATGTTAGAATACTTGAAAACGCGTCAATTCATATAATTTAATCTATATTATGTAAACATATAAACAAATAAACGCTAATACTAAAATAAAATATGAGTATTCAATAATATTTTGAAAAATAATATTAGTTTCTATTTTATTTTGACTGCTAAGGAATGGCCCTTCAAAAGGTAATTCGGAAAATGCAAGAAAACGAATACACCCTGACAAAAGCGAATTTATAATATAGTATACGGACTAGGCGATTGAAGTGTTACCAACTTTCGGTTGGTAATGATGACAAACCGATAATGCCAGTTATGCCAAATATATACCAATGAAAGCTGTTTAAAGGTGTGTTCGACTACTTTTCCAGTGAAATTCATTAACTGAGTAAATATTGAGTAATATAAAGAAACTACAATCAATAAAAAATGTGTACATATAAAGTACGAAAACGGAAAAAATTTTAAAACATATATAGAACAGCTGATTGCTAATAACACTGTTCCGCAGCAAAAATATCTCAATCAAAAATATGTGTAATAAAGAGGCATTAATGCCCTAAATTCAAATTCGTTTTGAGTTTTTATTTATCACGTACAGTTTTTTTTAAAGGTTTGTTCGATTTTAATAAAATAAATACTGACATAGCCGAAATAAAATGACTTTTAAATCAAAAACAAAAAATTTTTTTTTAGATTTTTATTGCAAAATTATTGCTTAATCTTCATAAAATTTAAATTCATAAAAAAAAATAAAATAAATTAATTTGTTCTGTTAGTGACTATTTTTCTCATTTCATATGCATATGTATTCAACTAAAAAATTAATATTTGAAAACTTAAATACATCTCTCAGCATGCTAGATTTGAAAACAGATGTTTTGCTTATCACCAGATTATTATAATTGAAAAATTAAAAAATTTGATACCCATATTGCCTATATTAAAAAAAGATAAAATACATCGCGATTTTCGCGTTTTATGTGAATAATTACAAAAAAGAAATAAATTAACATTATTTCAAAACAGATTCAATTTGAAAAGCAACACATTATTTCCAAACACCTAGAATTTGTATTAAAACCCGAAACGAAAATATGTATTCAGTTAAATATCTCAATTAGTAGGTCGCAAGTGGTCAAGTTTTATATGCTATTGGATGCTATTCAAAAACGCTTTTCGATGATACCAAATTTTATTTATGTCGTCTTGGAGCAAAGTACAAAAAAATTCGAAAAACTGAAAAAAGACCTTTTTTAAAAATGGCCCAGCTCACGGATGGTCAACGCTAGAGCCAAAATATTTTGCGAATCATCATAAAACGCTTGATAAGCTTTATTTTCAGAGGGGTAACAAAATCACTTTTTTCTCTTCCATACAAGTTGAGTCGGTCTATTGTACATACATATATTAAAATTTTGAGTTTTGATATTATCCAACATGACTACATTAAATCTCAGATCAAGCACAAATATCACTAATAAGAATCTTTCTGAAGTTTAAGCGTTGGTTAAGTTAAAAAATTGAGAAGTGATTAAGATATATTATCGTGTTTTCGCTAATACAAGGTTACATAGAACATTGAGCAGTGAATAGGAAGAAATATAATAAGCAAAATTACGAAATTTCCCTAAAATACTCATACTTAGAAAAATGAGAAGTGAAAAAGAGACAGTGTGTTTACAAAAATTTGTTAGAGTTTCACCTAAAATGTTCTCTTGTTAAGAAAAATGAGAAGTGAAAAGGAGGCAGTATATTAAAAATATTCAGTTTCCCTTTTTTAGTCTGTACATAGAAAAAATGAGAAGTGAATAGTAGGCAATATATTAAAAACGTAAATTTTGTCAGTATTAAGTTCAGCGAAATCACTCCAGCCGTTCTCAAGTTACGCGATAACATACATGGACCGTTTCATTTTTATACATATAGATAGATTTATTTTTTTGATAAAATGAATTGCTTTATAATTTCTTAATTTTCAATCATATCTAAGGAATTTATTTCTATTTAAGTCTGTGGTGTTAGTTGATCTAATACCATGTTCACACTTACGTATTTAACGCCTCATTAAGCTATTAAACACGACGATTTTGAGATGTTTTACCATACATTGACTTGTTTTGTTTAACATCTCAAATGAAGTGTTTAAGATCTAAACACTTCCTTAAACACTTAAATGGAGTATGTTCAATCTTTTTTTTGATAAGTCTGGCAACTTTGTGTTGTTTTTAAATGGCGGCATGTGAAAAATGATTTGTTAAACAAGTAATTAGTTAAAAAATATTCAATTATTTACAAAAACATTTGTTGTTTGAAAATAATAAACCAATATAAAACCATAAATTTTCGTAATTTTTTACAAATACAATAATTTACTAACAAAACGTTAACCATAAACATTTCAAATGTTATGTGAACGGTTGTGTTTAGTTTTTTAAAACACTTGCCTTAACACGTTTAAGACCATAAGTGTGAACATGGTATAATGCGAACATTGAAAAATCAACAACACATAAAAAATCTAATAAATTTTTTTCTCAGAAAACAAACCTCATTATTTTTTATGTTACAACTACTGGGGTCTCCACGCGCAATAAACTTGGAAATAATTATGTTCTCATTTGTCAAATTCTATTTCCAATACCATATGTCCACGTGTGGACCTCAGAAACATTTATTTGCAAAGAAATTGCGAAGTAATTGTTCAAACTTGTTTTCAAGATATAATGTTGAACATAAGCTGTCAAATTTAATAGACATTTGTGGTTTCTATGAAATTGACAAAAGAAACTAGTGCCTGTAGTAAAAATACATCTTTTTTAATATATAATAAAATAAATATATATAAAATAGTTTTATATGTTATGATTTGTTACGGGGGGTAGGGTGGTCTGTAAAATTGTTACGTAACATAAATTTTACTAATTTCGTACAAAAACACTTCGATTTTTCATTTATTTATGTATTTAATTTATCAAAGAAATACATAATAAATCAAGAATCATGAGTGTTAAATAGATATAAATATATGCATATACATACATATGTATGCACATAAATACATAATTGTTATTATTTATATTTTGCAAGCTTATTTGATTTTTGTCTACGCACTGTTTTAGTCTAACAGAAAATAAAAATAAAGGAACAAAAGTATTCGAATTCCCGAATATTCGTCCATTCTCAATTACTTGCATTTTCCCATAAATAAAATAAATAAATGCATAAATCCTAAACGAAGCTTAAGAAAATGCCATAAAAATATTTGTATATTAGTTTGTAATAACTAAATAAAGAAATTTACTTCAATTCAAACAAAAAGTTATTTAAAAATACATACATATGTATGTGTATGAATTAAATTTAATTTTTTTTTAATAAAAACTTAAAACAATTTAAATTTTTTTAAAGTTCTTGTTACGTTATTGTGAGGGGGGGGGTGGTCTAAGAATTGTTACGATCTGTTACTGGGGGGGAGGGGTGGGGGGTCAAAAATCGGAAAAAATGGCGTTACGTAATATGTGGTTGGCCCCTATGTACTACGCTACCGAACATTTGGCAGTAATTTTTGCTTCATTTACAGGAACCGTTCAAAAACATAAAAACCATCTTATCAAATGCACAAATCTATGAGTTTGTAAAAAGCTAACTAGACATGCAAAGTATTAAACATTCCTCCCACACTGGCAACATCTAATTCTTTCCATCACGACCATAAGTCCTCTTTTACATTTGAGACATTTCTTGCCGGACATTTTTTCAATTCTCTTTTGTTCTTGCCCGAAGCTTTTACATATTGGAAATTAATAGACAGACAGAAATTTTGTAGTTTGTTTACTTCTTTTTCGCGATTGCTACTCATACACATGCACATAAATACCATATGCCTTGATAATACACATCAAGTATACATAGATTCGCTGAAATGAGAAAAATCATATGAAGCAACAAGAATAAATTGCGAAAAGTAGAAAAGCGAAACAAAAAAAAGTCCAGTACAGAGGGTCGTTTACTATACACTCTGCATCTTCGCCCCTTCTTCTACAAACTTCGTCTGTCTGTCTTTCAATTTCCCAAATGTAAAAGGGCACTAACAAAGCATGTAAATCCAACTAACTCACATATTTTTTAATAAAAAAAAATATATACATACATTTTCCCGACCCCGGATGAGTCAACTTTTTTTTTCTAACATCATCAACTACAAGTTTTTAAACAGCTAACCAGATGCGCAAAGTATAAAACATTCCTCCCACTCTGGCAACACTTTCCTTAAACCCGCAAAATAGGCTTCACATTTTAACTATATATAATTTAACCTACAGTAGAATCCAGAGATAAAAAAATTTTTTAAATTTTTTAAAAATCTGAAGAGTTTTTGAAATAAATACATTTTCTCAAGGCACCAGCCACTTATTTCGAATTTCTGAGATTTTGATATTAATGGGTAAGAATAATCGTGGTTTTACTGTAACCATCAACCTTAAATCCGCAAAGTAGGCAACAATTATATCATTAAACCAGGGATGGAATGGTTCAAACAACTAAAAATTAAGGATATATCATTCAACAAACCAACAATGCCGGCTGTAGCGTAGGCCTGAGCCAAATTTTATATGGAAAACCGTATCTGAAAACCCCACATACATGTATACTACTTTTGTTGCTTGCGACCCATACCTTTATCCAGCCTTTCTTTCCCTTACCTTTCCATTTCCGCCTTTATTTTATACACTTAAGCCAACATTATTATTTTCTTTTCAAAATTAGAACTTACATATGTACTTTATTTACTCTGTATATAATAATTTTTTTAAATCTTAACGTCTTTAACATTAACTAAATTTGCTTTATGTAAACGACTTTGATTTCATATATATTTTTCTTTTCTTTTTATATTTTTTTATAATTTCATTTAATTTAAAATTCCCTGACTCTATCAATTAAATCTACCAAATTTTATTACAAATACTTAAGCTACTTTATATAAATATTTCTTTACTAAATGCTTAACTAATTCTTATCAGATTGTTCCAAATTCTCCCCTTTTTATCTACTAAATTTTCTTTTCCGCTCTATTATGTAAGTTTTTTTATGTTTCCAATTTCTTTACATTACTTTCCTTTCTTTGTATTTTATTAACACCGATTTTCGATTTTTGACTATAATTTTTTTTTGTCGAATCCTATTACACCCTATCCTACAGGAGCTCCCTGAGGCTAGTCTGCAGTTTGGAGACGCAACTATTCTTAGTTGTATAATTTACTATTTTGTTCTATTGATGCACTGATTTCTTTGTTTTATTTTTTTTTTCGTATAAACGTGATTCCCGCATTATTTGTTTCACTTAAGTTCATCCACTAACCTCATAACGCACTAAGTATATTTGTATAGCATACAATAAGGGTAATAATTTGGAGTACTGAATAAAACTGATTTTAACTACCTAAAATACACTTAAATTTGCTTACACTATTTTTGTATTATACTGTGTTCAGACATGCATTTTTAATTGAGTCAATTTAATTTTAATTGAGCAATTAAATCTAGTGTTCATACGTACTCAATTTAGCTTACTCAATTACCATTTGACAGTTGAAAAAGAGAACATTGTTTTTATTTGTCTCGCGAAACTTGATGCAAATTCGGCTTTAAACTACAAAAAATCTCAAAAAAAGAATTTAAATAGCTTATCTAATAGGAAATTAAAAAAATAAGAAACAAATTAAGTAAAAGAATTTGGTGCAACCCTATTTTCCCGAGTTATAGGCCTCGGAAGTTTTCATAGAAAATTCTGATGTGTGGTAGAAAATTGTTTTCATATAAAATTGTTGTGGATTACATTTATGAATTTACCAGGTATGATTCAATAATAATAATAAAAATAACACAAAACTTACTTGTTTTTAACATCAACATTACTAAACCACAATAAATATGTATGTATGTACGTACATATGTATGTACATATGTATGTGTATAATAACTAGAATGAGCAAATGTCGTAATTTTTCGTGTCACGCATGACTCACGCGAATCGTGATTACGAGTTATAATCAAAAATACAATAGCGTACGTAATCCTACATGATTATCACACAATTTTCATTTTCATACATTATTACATTTGGAAGGCTCCGATTAGTTAAGATAGAGTGAAAAACCTAACAAAATTATTTCCGTCATGCGAGAAGGTATGTATCTAAAGATATTGCATTCATGAGCGTCGTGCGTGGTAGTGAAAGTATATAATCTTGACATATGTGAAAACATTAAAGTTTCGTGATCGTGCGTGATCGTCAGGTTAGTTTTACTCACGCGCACATCTCTATTATAAACTAAGAAGTTACTGTTAATTTCATTTCTTTCAACTTCAAAATTACCTTTATAAATGTAAGTATGTATGTGATATTAAGAATTTTATAATATTAAAACACATTTCTAAGTAAACGATGGAGGTAAAACGTACCACGGAAATTTTTTCTACATTTAAAAATAATTTTAAAGGAAGTGTACCTGCAGAGGCATTTCCAATACTGGTAGGCTGGGGACTTATTCCAAAAGAAGGAGAGTATAAGTGTTCTGAATGGCATCCATATAAATTAACCCCGGATGACGATTGTATTGATGGATTCTCATGGTGGTAAGTAGAAATGAATATGTATTATAACTAAAATAACAATACAATTTTAGCTGCTGGAATTCAATTTCAAACAACAACAAAAAAAAACAAACGATGTAACATCAAATTGTCCTTTAGAAAAGGTAAATTTTTCGAAAAATCGCATCTAAGTATTTGCCAAATACTTATATTTGCATATTTGTGGATGGAAAATGTGAAGCTAGACTTTATAATGAGAGAAGTCGAAATTGAAGGGATAAACACTGCAGTGGATTGTAAGAACTTCTGTAGAGAAGTGGTAATATTCGGTTCGTTCCAATCCAATCTAAAAATCGGAGGGCCTGGAATTGTAGTTGAAATAGACGAAAGTAAAATAGGCAAAAGAAAACACCATAAAGTCCATCGTGTGGAAGGACAATGGGTCTTCGGGGGGTGGAGAGGGTAAGTGGGAAATGTTTCATGGTTCCTGTAGAAAATAGGAGCCGTGAAACATTATTACCACTTATCCAAAAATTCATTTCCCCTGGATCAATTATTGTCTCCGATTTTTGGAAGGTATGATATTGATATAAAGATTTTAATTTTCATTAACTGTGCCTATATTTTTAGCCGTACGATAACTTAAACGATTTGGATTATATTCACAGAAAAGTGAATCATTCAATTTTCTTTATAAATGAAAGTGGTGAGCACACAAACACTATAGAAAGCTTTTGGAGGCATTTGAAAAGGTCCGTTCCAGAGTATAACCGAAGGAAAACCTTTTTCAACGGTTATATTAAAAAATTTATTTTTATTCGTTGATGCAAGGCACATAAAAAGAATAAATATTAGAATTTTTGAAAATGGCGGGTATTGAGATTGCGGGTATTGAGATTGCACAGGATTAAGAAATAGGGGAGTTATCAGGAAGTGATTCCCAAAGCGATTAGTTTTTAAGTCTATTATGTTAATTTACATTTCTCACATTCAAAATTAAATTATAGTGTTTATGTTTTATGACAAGTATTTTGTAATATTAATTTTTTATGCTTGACTTATGATCTTTAGTTTACATTATTAGATAAATTATAAAAACTGGACAGCATAAAAAATTAATATTACAAAATACTTGTAATTTGTTCCCAGAATTTAAAAGTAAAAATTCTCCTGAAGACGTCGGAAAAGAGTTGACGAAACGCTGAGAAAAAATATGAAATAAATTGGTTGTATTTGCATCCCGAAAAATTACGAAAACTGACCATAAATAGCCTGTGTTAAACACTATAAAAAACTTAAATTAAATTAATTAATTAATATGAATTAATATTTTAATAATTTGGTGAAATTAGCTTTAAGTTTTATAACGTTCAATAAAAATAATTTAAAATTGGAATTAACACAATTTAATTTCATGATTTTTTTCTTTAATATTTTTCTAACCCATAGTATTTCCCGAAACGGCGCTGCGTACTAAGGATTGGCGCAGCCCAATAAAGATTTTCTGCACTGCAAAATGGCTTTTTCGCTAGCCTTTTCCTCTTGCTTTGTTTATTGATTATTTTTTGACATTTGGTCCGCCATTGTAGGAAATTATTCTACTCACTGAACACAGTTCTCAATAAACATACTTGTGACCAAAGCATCTTCTATATATATAAAACGGAATGTGTGTCTGTTTTTTGTTTGTTTGTTTGTACCTTATGGGAGACCAGACCTCTTGACCGATATTCCTGAAATTCTCACAACATTTATCTGGGAATCTGGATTGAATTATAGGCAATTTTTTCACCCACGCCCACTTTTGCGCCCACATTTTTAAATTATGTTACTCCTTCCACAAAGTATTTAACAGGTTTGTTTTATATATAATATTAACGAGCATAACTCAGCCATTTTTTTTTTCATATAAAAAACTCCACTTATTTTTTTTTTTTGAGGGGAGGAGGGTGTCACAGCTAATTGCCCGCCCCAGTAATTGATTAAAAATAACTTCCTCATCTATCGACCACTTTTCAAAGTGCTTTTTGCGTATGGAAGAGGTCCACTAAATTTTGTTTTTGAAATTTTAGGAAGGTGAGAAGGGGGCTAAATGTGTCCGCTAAAAAATTGGATTATCAAATTGCTTCGTCGTTTGTGGACCAATTTTCAAAATTCTTTTTGCATATGAAAAAGGTCCACCAAATTTTATTTTTTTTATTTGGAAATTAGGGGGTAGGGGCGGGGGTAGTAAATTGCCCGTTTTTGTATTTTGCTTATGAAAGAGGTCTACCAATTTTTTTTAATGTTGAGAGGGGAGGGGGGTCGAAATGTGCCCGCCAAAAAAATGAATTATCAAGTTACTTTGTCGTATGTTTAACAATTTTCAAAATTCTATTTGCATATTGCAAAGATCCATTAAACTTTTTTTAAATGATGGGGTGGGTGGAAGCAAAATGCTCGGCACAAAAATTTGTTATCAAATTTCATTTCTGTAACTTCGTCGTTTGTCGACCAATTTTCAAAATGATCTCTGCATATGGAAAAGGAACACATTTTGTTTTTAATTGTGGGGGAGATGCAAAGTGCCCTCCCGAAAAATTGACAATACGTTAATATTTTACCTAAACAATCAAAACAAAAACTTCGTAAAAAGATTATTAAAAATTTACGTTTTAAGCACAATAAATTTTGTTTTTTAATAAACACAAATTTATTTATAATAACCTCTTTATTCTGATCTTTGGGACAAATAATAAAATTAGAATGTTATTAGCAATGTAATAATTGTCAATTATTATAATTTTTATTTTCTCAGAGAGCTAACCAAATAAAATCCCAAAGAGAAAAGGAAACATTTGAAGAACACCAAAACCAGTTTTTTGAACTATATAAACACTTTTTATTCACATTTCACACTGATGGGGGTAGCAAACCGTACCGGCTTAAGCTAGTATTTATATAAAGTGTATGCAGGTCTACAACAACTAAGAAAATACAAAAACGACAGGCGCTTTGTTTGTGTAAAAATAATCAATGAATGTCCAAAACAGATGAAAAACTAAAATTTTAGTCATAGACTAACAATTAGACTCGACACGACTGCATAAATGTTGCGATAGAGATATCATCATTGGAGAATTTTGCTATATTTTTCTCTATCATACCAAGTATGCAGTTTTGACGTTTAATAATTTCAATGTTTACTAAAAATAAAATTTCTTGACAGGATTTGGAGCAAAGTGGAGAAAAAGTGATATTGCGCCAAAATCCTAGCCAAAGTTGGTAATATGTGGACAAAATTTGGTAGATTGTTTTGTCCACATATTACCAACAGTGAGAAAAGTGATCAAAACAAAAGTGGTAGTGAAAAAAAACATCGATTTACTGGGAACATCACACAGCAAAATTGGAAATTTAAGTATAAACTTATTTTTTCTTTTAGTTATTTACAATAGATTTAATAATATATACTTATTTTCTAGGAGCCACAGATGCACTATAGATTGTCCTACAGGATAGAAGCTGGATTTGTTCCCGAGAGAGCCAACTAAGTAAGTAATTTATATGAAAACTGTGCAAAGTGAGTTTTTAAAGTGAGTTTTATGTGTGGAATTTTGTACATTGGGAGGGACAATGATGTTCAGGTCCAATGTACAAATTCTTTGGTTAACATGTCACCTTGAAATGAAGTGTTTGGATCAATTGGAATCCAATTTTGTTCGCTTTTTGCAAGTGAATTACGAAAATAAGTTGTTTATATGGCTAATGTGTACAGATGCAGTGAAGTGTAGGTGTGGAATCGTGTAAATTGGAAGGGACAATGATGTTCTTGTACAATGTGCAATAGCACAAGTCGTATAAAAATGCAGTGTTCGGATCCTTTGGATTTCAAGTGTTTCGTTCCTTTTGTGTTTTTTGCAAGTTCTTAACAAAAATAAGTGATTTGTATCTACGTAAAGTGAATTGTTTATGTGGAAATTTGTACATTGGAAGGAGGAGTGATGTTCTTGTCCAATATACAAATACGTTGGTTAACAAACCGCTTAAAAAAGAAGTGTTCGGATCAATTGGAATCCAAATATGTTCGCTTTGTGTTCTATTTTACAAGTACTTGAGACAAAAAAGAAATCACTTTTCAGTAAATAAAAAGCCATTTTCCGGGCTACAGAATACTTTATAAAAGAGATTCAACTTTTGTTTTATAGACATAAAGCCTTACTTCCATGAACAAAAAGCTCTTTTTTTCTAAAAAATATAATTTTTTATAACTAAAAATACAATTTTAATAATGCTATTTTTTTAATTTTAATTTCTTTTAAAGGTGAACGGCAAGAAGAAAATCTGGAAGAACCTAAACGAAATATCGCTGCTATGTAGAAAGACCATTCGACCCCTAAGAGCTAAGGACGAATTTTTGCAAGGAGAAAACCACTTTAGACTTTGGTGGCATAAGTAAAAGTATTTTTATTTAAGTTGTTAAAAAATTTAATCAATTCTATTAGTAAATATTCTCATTTTGTTTTTCGGTTTGCAAATTTTGGAATTTACTTTTGTTTACATATGTATGTAGTGCAGAGTTCTTTTTGTAACAATTTGAGATGATCTAAAAATATATACATATTTATACAGTTGATAAAAAAATAAAAATAAAAATAAGAAAACAATTCCAAAATTGAACATAACTTTTTTCTTTGAAGATTTTATTACTAAAAATTTGGGGTGAGTATATGCGCAATAATAACTACAAATACGCCTTAATACCTTAACAAATTCAAATGGAAAACTAATTAAATATAATTGCTAATTTAATTTCTTTTCAAGTATATATTTGGATTTTAAGATATATAACGACAAACATTTACATTGCACAGTGAGGACTTTTGAAAAATAAATGTTAATAAATCTGGAACTTTTAAAATATTGACTGGATTTGTTTGAAACTTCGAACATCTTTATAGGAGGACTTAGTCTTTATAACACATGTCTAGGCAGCCCTCTGGCTTAAGCAGGAGAAGAGTTACAGTGGGACAAAGTTGACCACCTGGGACTCCAAAAATTCTGAAATAAAATAAAATTGTTAAATAATATAAGTCTAAGATGTGGTTGATAACACAACCCTATGATGGTTTTGCTCTTAAGAAATTAATAGCAATTCAGACAGAGCAGTAATTTTCAATTATAGTATTTTGTTTTCAAGTAATTGTGATTTAAATTACATCATCCGACTCTAAGCACTTGTATGTATAATGCGATGGCCGATCATATTCTTCTTTCCCTTCATAATTCACTAAGGCCATGAAGCCATGATATAAACTTTGTTTATCAGCCGCTGCCCTTTCATCGCTGCAATACATAATGTAGCACATTTTTCACGCAATTGTCCATTTTATACATAGCAATACCTTCGATATCACCCACACCACATGCTTTACTGTAACATTTTATGACATTTTCAAATCTATCTATTTTTTTTCATAGGTCTTTCCTAAAATAAAAATAATTTAAGCATGTATTAAAAAATTATGTGTGTAAATATGTATATATATTTTATGTAAAAAAAAAGAATCTAATGTGTATTGAATCAACATTTAAAGCCTTACCTACACAGCTTTTCTATAACTTTGTGTCAGCATTCGTGCTTTTCACCTACATATATAAATTCATGACCCACTAAAGTCCAAGCGGCCAGATATTTGAAATTTATTTTCAAGGCTCTTTGAAAGTATGTGATGACCATAAAATGATCACATCCACATAAGAACCCCAAACATAGGTGCTGAACGTATCGAATGTATCAGTAACTACTGAGCAGTTTGATTAAGATCAATTGCTTTCCGTACTACACCATACAAATACATGTCATAACCATCCAAACGTCCCCGAGAGTATTCAGCTTTTAAAGCAGCCAACAAATCTGCCAAATCTTTTACGTGGCCCGAATCATTAAGATTCGACTAGTCTGCAGTTGAGTCCAATCTACGCTTTTCCAAGTCCATATATATGTAGCATATAAATGATGATGCAGATTCGGCATTACGCACGAAATACGCCGCCCGGTCGTATTCCCGTACACCAAAATAACATTTGGCCAAAAAGTAATTACCATATTCCACTTTGCTTTGAATTTTTCACTATTTGCATCGATGTCTATGTATATCGCACAGACCATGGTTCATTTCAGCCAGCCATTTGGCACTTTGCATCAGCCTGTGTTTTTGGCATTCCACAATGCCGCGACGTAATTCGCGTTTCACATGCTCCAAGGGCACATTACAATAGTCATCTTCCATTTATCGCAATCTGAACTAATTCCAGCTAGTTCTGTTTTCTATTTTACCTTTATTATTACACAAAATTGATCAATTTAACAAGCGACCGTAGACTAACAATTAAAATTTTTTATGAAAACAACCAATTCCAGAGCGATGCATTGGCAGAAATTATTGAAAACACGTCATACGAATAGGTTTATCACCGATTACATTAACATTTATTGTATTTAAAGTAAATTAAGCATAAAAAAATATATTTAAATGAAATTTATTTTGTGGCAATTAAAACTCATGGAATTGTTTTTGCAAATATTTTAACTTTTTCATATTATTTAGGTCGCAATTTATAATCAATAGCTGAGGAACACCACTGGCCTTTACTTAAACAATTTAAAACACAAAAATCACCGCTCTTTTATGCAAATATTTAAGTTTTATTAAAAATATGTGTAAAATAATTCACTTTTGCAAAATTTAATTTTGTATTTTTTCACAGTCATATGTTAATAAATGCTCATTGCTTTTTACACATGCAAAAAGCAAATTTTTTCTCTCCCTTGTGCCATTTATCTATCAGCTGATACGGCGATTTCGCTTAACTCAGAAGTGAGGATTCTGGTTCATATTCTGTGATTTTAGTGAAAATTTAAATGTGATGCTTGTGGTACACAATTGTTTGCGCTAAAATAAAAAGTCTTAAAAGTAATGGACTAATATTGCATTACCAGCTAACCGCATGGCGAAAAATGCACTAATTTTGTATTGCCACTGAGCACACCATGAAGTAATGCAATATTATTGCAATATCACATATTGTACACAGTAAAATTATATAAAACGTGAACATATTTTTATCAGATAGCAAAAAAAAAAATATAGTAAAGTTCACATTGAGGGCACCTATATAAGTATATGCCCAGCGGTAAAACTAAGAAGACTTCAGGTATTTTTGCTCAGGAATTTTTTGTCTCCACTTCCATTCTTATCAAACTGCTAAAGAATGCCTTATAGAAGGCCTAGGCTTTTCCGTATAAAAGATAAGGTACACATTCCACATTCCCTTCTATGAGAAGGGAGAAGAGAAGGAGTAACATTTTTTGTTTTGTTATTTTGTCAAAACAAAAGCAAACGAATTCATGTTTTTGACTCAGTTAACATTATTATGTAACTTCTGAATAAGGGCTCATAGAAGACTTCGGCTCTTCAGTAAAAAAAAGATAGGGGTACACATTCCTCATTCCCTTCTATAAGAAGAGAGAACAGAAGGAGTATAGTATTATGTTTTGCTTTTTTTTTTGGCAAAAGAATTCAGATGCCGTTATTAGAAACAAAATTTCATATAAAAATACCAAATACAGAGCGATTAAGGAAAGGAATCCTAAATCATTTTAGTTTAGTTTTGTACGTTAAATAAGACAGTTGTTTTGGTCGATCAATATTATGTATACTTTGTGGCTTATTGTTATTTTCAGAAGTATCCTTTCAAAATATTCGACTCTTTTGATCACAAAAGAAACGTCAAAACACTATATGTATGGATGTGTATATTGAATACCTCGGACCTGTTTCTCTAAACTTAAAAGTGCTGTAATACAAGTAAAACAGTTGGGAAAATATTTTATATTCATATAAAAAATATATTTTCACAACTATTTTACTTGTATTTCAACAATGCCCCAGCAGTTGAAAAGCTTTCAACATGACCTTTATTTGAAGGCCTTTTAACAGCCATTCTCTGGAAGGCCCTTAAAGAGCCATTAATTTGAAGGCCTTTTAGAATATCTGCGAAAGAAGCGAGAACGGAAGGCCTACCTCGCAATGACAACGTGTGTAAAAAAGATATGAATATGAATATTTTACATATGGTCAATGCTAATTTAACGCGATAGTCCCAGATCTGCATACAACAAAAAGGAAATGTATGGATAGACAAAACCAAAGTAAATTTATTAATTCATAAACCTTTAATACGTGAAATAAAAGATACATACATATGTATTTTAATAATTAAATATAATTATTCTTAAATGTTGTGTAACACCTTTTTTAAGTAAAAATTTATTTAAACTTTTTCACATACGTTTTCACTGCACTCAATTGTGTTTAATACCTTGTTCAGACATACCCCTTAATTGCGCAATTAGGGAATTTCTTTCAATTAAGGTCTTAATTGAACACAATTTACTATACAATAAGTCAATTAATAAATTGAGCAATTACTAGATAATTGTAACAATAATTGCGTAAAACTCGAAATGCAACCCTGTAAATAAGTATTTTTTTATTAAGAACTGTGTTCAGTGAGCAGAATAATTTCCTATAATGGCGATCCAAATGTCAAAAAATACACATACATATAAACAAAACAAACTGAAAAGACTGAACTCCAATAAATAAATAAACAAAATGCAGATTGGCGATTCTATGAATTAAAAAATGCTACGGATGTAAATAAATTTATTCCAGTTGCACTTACCAACGTCCAGAGTGACCTTTGAGTTGCATTTTGCTGGAATGATGCAAGGAGCAATAGCTGCCGGATTCTCAAGCTTTGTAAAATTTTTAAGTTTTTCTTTTTCAATCAGAAATAATTTCTTAGTCGGGCGTAAGTTCAGTAATTTCAATTCTTATTGAATGAAATATTTTTTATTAACTCATGTGAGTTTCTAAAGAAGAGAAGAAAAATTAAATTAGACTATAAGCTGGGGGAAATACCGATATTTTTCTGTGCAGCAACGCACTTCATCAGCACCCAAGTCTATATACTGGGGTAGAGATTGTTATTAACATCAGCTATTTAACGCAAATTTTCAATGAAATGCAATATGAGAAATATTGTGTATACAATTATTGATTTACCTTTGGTAAACACATTTGTAAGTATCACTATTCATTTTCTGTTAATCCGATTTTTTCATTTTTCTATTCAGGTTAGCACGAAGTTATGTCCCTCTACCTAAGTATGTTTTACTATTCCTGCTTATCTTTTACGATCATCACATTAATTTTAAGACAAGAGGCAAAAGTTTTCTGGCAGCCATGTATTTACATACAGCGGGTGCTTCTAAATTTGGGAAGTAAAGGGGGGGGTTCCACATTATCCACATATTCCACAATACCCGAAGTTGCTCTAGTAAAATTTTACTTAAACCTAAAATGAGAAATAACCCTGAAGGAAACGTGGGGTTAAGAGGTCCCAAGTCACCACTTTTGTCCACTATTTTGGTGACATTGTCAACGGAGTGTCTATTAATATTGTTTTTACTGCGTAGAAAGCACTTCTTCCGAAACACAGAACTATGCTTCTTCTTGTTTTATTGGTTTGTTGAAAATAAAAGTGGTGTCAAGCATAATTTAAGAAATTACAAAAAACAAATGAAATAACAATCCATATTGTATAAAAATATAAAATGTGAAAATTACGAAATTTTAAGTGAAATGTGCCATTTTGGAAATATTTGTTTGACCCTGTGGAAGAAGAACATACGTAAGTGTTTGACCTTACTAATTCAGCGAAATATAAAATTTTTGATTTACATACATATGTATGTATATGTGACAGCGCATAGAGAAAGGGACCTAAGGGTAAAAAAAAACATTTTCACTTTTTTTTTGATGTGGACAACATCTGAGCATCGAATGAAACCTATCCCATTCCCCAAAAGTGTTCCCTCCCAGAGATATGCGCGTTTTATGAAATCGAAGTACACCAAAGATACACGTATTTAAATCTTTAAAATGGCTCTCCTGAACAAACCCGGTTTTTACCCTTAGTTCCCTTTCTATTTTGCGCGTCACATATATATTTATTTAACAGAAATGACAAACAAAATCCCTATTTGGTGGTAATATGCTGAACGAATGAATAAATTAGTTCCTGTTATTGTATGTTTTTTATGCATAAGTTCCATTTTTTATAAATTTGTTTAATAAAATACCAAAATGAAAACCAAATATGCAATTTCATTATCAAAAGTGTTACTAGAATTACTAAAATGTACTAGTTACTATCCGTTTCCAATGTATTCATATGGTTCCTAAAGAACTATGTAATCAGTAGTACCAATGTCAGTAGTTGCTTTTCAATGACACGCACATGTTAAATGTCTATAGCAAAAAGCATTGTGTGGGGTATAATTAGTCAGTAGTACTGGCGACAAAGTCAATAGTTAATCAGTACTGATTCAATAGTGACATTTCCTACAGGGAAGTTAAAGGCCTGAGAGTTGATTCTCGTTTCGTTGTTTTAAACCAGTGATGGGTAGATAGGGAGCACCGAATAAAACAGAGTAAATAAGTTGCTTTACACTTAGAGAAATAAAAAAATAAGCAGCTATGTGATGAAAAACGATTTAGACACAAAACATATTTGAAAACGATAAAAGGTGTGATGTATTTGCAAAAGTCGTTTTTCCAATCATTTTCAAATTTGATTTTAATAGTTTTTTCAATAAATCAAAAGATGTAAGTACGTTTTTGTGAGGAATGATTCTGACAAGTTCGGTTTTACTTATCCATACGAGGGACCATTTGAAGTATTAAAGAAAATTTTTTAAGCTTAGAATGAATTCTGAGGTTAAGAATGTTGCGATAGATTGGTTGAAACCAGCATTTGTTGAAGAAAACTCGTTAACTGTAGACAAGAAAAGGAAATCTGTATCTTTTATTTTGGATGAAATTCTTTGAAAGAGGGGGTAATGTAGTGACGTATATTAGCTAAATACTTGTTTTATTAAATTTATACATATAAAAAATATAACTAAGTAAACATATCATTTAAATAACTTTTTTGTATTATAAAAACGCTATTATTACTTTTAAATAAAATTATTATTATAAAATTTGTTATCAAAGAAACATCCTTGATTTTTGTCTTTTTAAATAAATAACAAATAGAAGCTACAATATTATATTATAAATAAATAATTATTACATTTAATTTTTTTTTTTTTGATAATTTCAGTCATTTCTAGAAACAGAATAGGTACATGTCCGCATAAAATATATCATAGTATCACGACTTTATAGAAGCTGTGGTTAATATAAATTGTTTCACTATTGATTTTAATTTCAATCGCAAAAAAAAACGACGTAAACCTGTAATAGAATTTAAATCTAAAAATATACAATACGAGAACATACTTTACGTAGCGAAAGTAATTGCAAAATTATATTAATAGGCAGATTTTGTAAAAAATTTCGTTTCTAAACGTTTAAAATTGGTATTGAAAATAACGAAAATTCGTTTAAAAAAAAAAAGGATTTTTTCCATACAAATTTGAAAACTAAAATATCGTTTAAATTTACAAAATATACCCTTAAGCTTTGTAAAATTTTGTCACTCGGAAATTCCTCATTTATGTACATAAATGGGAAGGCTATAAACCCAGCGCATTTAAGCAAGAATTTTTTATACATTAAATACTAATACGAGTATTTTTGTACATTAAAGCGAGGAATTCATTTAAGCAGGCACATTGAAGCGGTACATACTCTTGGACAACTTCCACATCAACAATATAACAACAAAAACACAAACTAAAACAAGCTCAAAACCAAGTTTTTATGATCGTTGGAAATCAGTTGGTTTCTATCTCTCTATTTGAAAGGTTTAAAAGCGAGTTAGGCGGGAGTTTAATTCTTTACAAAACGTAAGCGCATAATAAACTGTCTTGATGTATTTTAAAAATTAAATTACTTTGTTGCTAAGACCACAGCCAACTCAAGCTGCAACATTAACATTTATATGTACATACATACATACATATGTAGCCTTTGGTTAAAATATACGGAATAAATTATAATTGATAATGATGGTGTAGTTGGGAGATTGTATATAAGTTAATACTTATGTACATACATATGCATATTATTAAATAATTAAATGACTTCATCTTTTTTAAGAAACTCCTACATAAAACAATAAAAAAGTGTTGAAATTACGTGGGTATAGCGAAATAAGTATGTATAACCAAAAACAACCTTTATAATGTATACATACATACGTTCATGGGTATATGTATACGAATAACTACATATGTACATATCGCTCCTTTATTTCAACATAGTAATATCTCAAAAAATGAATTTTTCGAGTTAATGATGCAGAATTAATCCTCATATCGTTATTCTTATTGTGTAAAAATTTCATACAAATATTTTGTTTACTCAGCTCTTGAGAGAAAAATAAAATTTTCTTTTTCCATTAAGTTGTGTGTAAATTGAAAAGTTTAAACTCGCTTTTTGGCGAACTAGTTTTTTGAGTTATGACTACGTTGCAATAAAGGAGCGATATGTACATATATACATATATACTTATGTATGTATGTACATATGTATGTATATTACAAATGTTTGTTAAAAAATTTGCATAAAGTTTTGATAGTATGTACTCAGAAAAATAATTAATTGCATAAAAATTCATACATAAAATCTTTAGACACACATACACATACATATGTATGTACGAGTATATACATATGAAATGTTAAAACCAAGAAAATAGGCAATTATTTAAGAAAGTTACGTATACATACATATGCATGTGTATATTGACATATGTACATGTGTTTATGGCCAAGGCTAAGATACGAAACTGGGAAAACGTTTGAGTAAATTCAACTTTTTAAGTCCAATCTTGTCAAAGCATTAAATATTTGAAGTTAAATCTAGTGCTCCAGCCGTGACATTTGAATTGAACTAAGCTTAAAAATTATACAAAAATGGATAACTATAAACAAAGAAGCCAAACTCATATTTTATTTACGAACAAGTATTATGTACATACATATGCATATATGTATGTATGTACATTAGGGTGGTTCATAAAAAAAATATTGGATTGATCGTGAAAAAATGAAGCAGGATTTTTTTAAAATTTTTCTTTTAAGGTTTAGGGGTCGCTACCAGCACCCGAACTTTGGTGTTTTTGAAAAAACTCTCTGGCTTTATAACTCTTTCCATGTGGGTGTGTATTAAAAAATTATAAATTTCATTCACACCATTATTGAATGAAGATTTAAAAAAAAAAATGGTGGTATATTGTTTGTCAGGATCGCTTTTTAAGAGGATTTTGTACTCTAGTCCGTCTTTCGGTTTCTACACGAAAATTAATGGAACAATTTAAAACATTAAATATGAAGATATTTGCTTACATTCGTCTTTAATCTAAAGGAAATGATAACAACAGAACCGTAGCCGAAAAAAATCCCCTCTCAAGTCCTCATTTTAATTATTTATTCATTTAGTGTGCATATTGCGAGCATATTTTTAAAAAGATTTATTTCAAAATTAATTAATATAATACAAACATATTTAAATAAAAATCTACAAATAGGTTACTTCCCCAATATTTATAAAAAATAAAATGAATTTGAAATCCATTTTAGGAAAATTTTGTGTGAAAAATTTGAGATAAAATACATTTCAAATTAATTTTAAATTTTATGAATATGTGGGCATGTGTTTAATGAAACTAAAGTATATAATAATTTAAAAAAAATTGTTTAAAAGATAGCTATGCTTTAACGTCAATGCTCTCTGTCAATTCTTGAAATGTTTGCTGATAAACATAAAATATTCGTTTACCTTTATAGAATTTTTAAGTTTTGTATATTTATTTACAAATAATTATTGGAGCAAAGTTGATTTACTTGAATTGGGATATTTTTGTCTATAGTCTTTCACCAACAACAATAAAAACTGCTTCTGCTGTTTAGTATATTCCTCCATCAGTGCTGCACCTCGTTCGACTATATCGTTAACAACTCTCATTGAACAAACTATTTCTCTGCCATTTACGTAATCCTCATCTTCATCTCAATGAGGTAGTTTACACGAGAAAAATTTTTAAGCCGCTCAATTTTTGTTCTTTTCCAAATTACACGAGACTAATTCATCTGGCATAAAATGTATACGTATAATCAGCTGTGTGTGTGTAGTGTTTTTCGTATTCATTTAACATTTGCGGTTTTTTAAGTTGTGTGTGTATTGGTTTTGTGCCGCTAATGCGCAGCGATGCCAATTTAGCGCTTTTCGCGCTAGATTTAGCGCGTTTTAACTATGCCAAATGCGCTTTTTTTCGTCTTAGCGCGTTTACTTAAAAAAGCGCTAAATTAGCGCGTTTTGAATAAAGTCGTCATTATTTCAGTTCAATATTGTTTTTGCATAAATTTAACAATTTCTAGTATTCAAAACTCATAAAATTTTTTAAATTGGTTAATGATTCAGCTGTCGCAAATAAAAGTCTCTTGACTATGGTTAGAATTAAAAATGCATTTTAATACTGTAAATGGCAAATATTTTGAAATTCACAACTAAAAATATGTACTCCTACTCGTGACCAAAAAAATTTATATAACTTATTAAGCATCTATTCTAGCTGAAGTACAAAAAAAATAGCTAAGAACCGTCTCGATCAAGTCACCTTTCAAACAGAAAAAAAACTAAATCAAAATCCGTTCAGCCGTTTGGTCTGTGCGTGGACACGTACAGACACATAGATGCACAGATACACAGACACACACTACAAACTTCACTACTCCTTTTGGTCGGGGGGTTAAAAATAAAAACTAAGGATTTCGATTATTTGGAAGGCAATTCTGATTCTGTATTAAATGATTTTAGTTATTTAGGATATAATTTTGAAGAAACAATATTATAAAATCTGAAGAGAGCTACTAAAAAAAATCAATTGTATTTACTAATACTTTTATTAAAATTTAATTTAGCGCGTAGGAAAGTAGCGCGTTTTGGCTATAAATAGTTGACAATGCTGAAACTTAGCGCGTTCTAGCGCGTTTTGCGAAGGGGAATAGCGCGTTTGGGTTATAAATAGTTGGCATCGCTGCTAATGCGGCCTTTTAGCTGCTTGAAAAGTTATGCCAACCACAAAACCACTCTCTTTGCCTCTCTCACCCACAAACTGGCATGCTATGCCAGCACAATTATGCCCGTGTAAATCAGCGCAATCTTCAACACTTTTCTTTAAGAAATTTGATGACATGCCGGCAATGCTAAAAAATCTAAGAATGTTTTTAAAAACGAAATCTTCTAATTGTTTGCTATTTATTACAGTGGCATCTAATGTTATTCGTTTTAAAGGGCTTTCCATCCTTTCAACATCTAAAGCGGCCACCATCTTCTTTTTTGTATCAAAAGAAACTTGATCGTCAAATAAGGCGAATTCAATTAGCTCTTCTGATAAGTACCAAGCATTTTATTAATGACTGCAGTTCCAATCAACTCATTTACTTCTTCATAATATTTTAGGTCCTTTAAAATCTGAAGATAATTTTTTTGCGCACAAACTGCTGATTACGTAAATTCTTACTACAGATATACAAACATCTCGAATTGCGGATGCTTCGCTTTCAGTTAGCTTGAATTCATTTCTAAATAAACAATTCTTCAAACAATAAATGGCTTTAGCCATCCATCTAGCTCGGTGAAGACCACCAGGTGCTCTAAAAAACATTCCAGTTTCAGGAATACCTCCTAAGAATATTAAAGATAGCTTCAGTAGCTCTTTGTAGTCATGTCGAGGCTGAAACTCTTTTAACTGATTTTGCAAGAAACAATTGGTGTCGTCAGTAACATATTTAGCATTTTTTAAAACAAAAAGATCAGAAATTCCTGATTTAAAGTTTTTCCGATTAATTTTGTTCCAGGCTAATTTGAATCTTTTAAATATCAATGTTTCAGGCCCAGTTGAAGTACCAAGTGCTTGGCGAAACACAGCTTCAAGCATTATTTCTAAGATGTGATGACGACACGCCAGCCAAAGCGTATCTTTATCCATCTTTCGTTCTAGCAAAATACATACACCGTTTCTTCTTCCAATATTTGTGGCAGTTGTGTCAAAGCTCATGCATGTGACTTTTTCGCTAAGTTTACAGCAACTTCTGTTCCAG
The DNA here is from genome assembly GCA_936439885.1 of Nowickia ferox. NCBI lineage: Eukaryota > Metazoa > Arthropoda > Insecta > Diptera > Tachinidae > Nowickia > Nowickia ferox. The sequence continues at coordinate 39,904,927 of OW387026.1, read as the reverse complement.
CAGATAATTTTGGCACTACGAGAAGCTTATCAACCCCTATACCAGACACCAGAATTGGAAGACGTTCTACGATTTCACTTGCGCTGATATCTTCTATTTCTTAAAACCTCTGCCATATTTTCTCGAAAGTCAATTGACGAAGACGATAGTTAAATTCGACTCCGCTTATTAATATTATCAATAAACTTGTTCTCACTGTCCATCATTTTATTTTCGCGAATTTCTTTTAAATTGCACCATTTTTCGTATTTGCGCATTCATTCTTAAGTGTTGAGTCCACATTACCTATTTTGCCATCACGACTTACCTGTCGCTGTACATCTAACAAATCTTTATCCTCCTGTATTACGATCATGTTTAAGGAATTAGCGTGAGCAATATCAGAAAGGATTTCCAACGTAGCTGCCCAGTTTTGTTCTTTTTTTATAAAGCCTTCTGAGCGCTTCGCTTTGTTTTCTTTATTTTTTTTAAGTTTTTGCCAAGAATTAAATAATATTTAAATTTTATCTACTACTCGGTTTTTTGTTTGTGTTGGTATTGCGGCGATTTCCCATATAGCCAAGACATCATTTGCAGTTGAGGTGCAACATCCTCTTATGGTTAGCTTGCTGTAGATTTTGTAGTAAAAAAGGAGACTTAGGGCCTGTCCCATGATGTCACCAACGTTCGACTCGTCGCACAGTTATATTGGAAACAACAACAAAATTTTAACAAGTCGAACGCTGTCGACATCGTCGGACAGGCCCTTAATATTTCTTTTTTTAGAAAGTTTGGTGTTGCATAGCTCTGGTGTTACCTGCCCGATTAGCCATATTTTATTGCTTTTGCGGGTTGCCAATGTCGATGAACTAGAAGCCATTATATTTAAAACATTATTCTGCAGCTGACTTGCTTAAACAGTACTAAAATATTTCACTGAATTATTTTTATATTGCTTCAATATTAAACATTTTTTATAACTCACCACCTGTTTAAGCATAAAATCAATTGTAAGGTTGTTAAGCAACTTATTTGTTGTAAATATATTACAAGTTATATTCATAGCAAAAGTTAACAAAATATCTTTATTGTTTTAAAATTATACCTCGCTAATTAATTTAAAATTACAATCGGAAGGGCAATTGTATAAAAGTTGATAAATCGTCTCAGGAAAAGATTTTTAAATAAATTCTTTCTTCCTGGCGAGCTTTTTCAAAAACACCAAAGTTCGGGGACTGGTAGCGACCCCTAGACGTTAATAGAAAAATTTTAAACAAATCATCTGTCATTTTTTGCTTAATATATATTCCGGTTGGCCCCATTAAAATAAAATAAAAAACAAAACAATACCATACATGAACCAGTGTACATTAGGGTCGTTCATTACGGTTCTTTTCTTATCATTTCCTTTAGATTAAAGACGAATGTAAATAAATATCTTCATATTTAACGTTTTAAATTTTTCCAATAATTTTCGTGTAGAAACCGAAAGACGGACTAGAGTACAAAATCCTCTTAAAAAGCGATTATGACAAAAAATATACCAAAATGTTTTTTCACAAATCTTCATTCAATAATGGGGTGAATGAAATTTATAATTTTTTAACTTTTTAATGCACACCCACATGGAAAAAGTTATAAAGGTAGCGACTTTTTTCACAAAACACCAAAGTTCGGGGGCTGGTAGCGACCCCTAAATTTTAATAGAAAATTAAAAAAAAAATCCTGCTTAATTTTTTCACGGTGCTTAATATGTGTATATTCCGGTTGGCCCATAACAAAATCCAATATTCTTTTTTATGAACCACCCTAATGTACATACATATGTATGTATGTGGAAATTATTTTAAGATAGAACATGCAAACGAGTATAGACGCATGCGTGTGAATATGCAAACCTGATTTTTAATATTTCTTGACAAGTGTTGCCAGAAATACTAGTTTGTAGTTGTTGAACTATTAAAATTTTTTTTTAAACTATTGTAAAACAAAATTCAATAAAGATGTTTTACCCACACATACTCCTCACAGTCTTTAGACATAAGTCCTATTAAATATTTACTGGAGTAATTTGACCGCGTGCGTGAAAACACGCTCCATTTTAAACAGATCTGGGGGCAAATTACGGCACTCGTTATCGAATTTCAATAGAGTTTATATGGGAGTATTTTGAAATTTCGAATCGTATCGTAATTTGCTCCCTGATTCAAAAGCCGAAATAGAGGAAGAAAGACTTAACCATGGCATTCCTTACAACGTTAGTAACTTTTAAATCATTTTAGCGCATGCTTGCAGTTTGTCGCTAATTTCCGCGATAAAAGTGAATTTTGATTGAGTGATTTTTAATTCATACATATATCTATTTGATGTTAGTGAATTTGAGTGAATTTTCGTCATTTTGGCATTCCTTAGATCTTTAGGTATGTGTACGTTATTTTAGGGCTTGTTTGCGATTTTGCAATTTATCGAGAATTTTCTCTATTTTCGCAATAAAAGTTAAAAGAAATGGGAACATTTCTTCGTTTCTTGACAGTTTTATATATTTTTAATTAGTATCAGACTTTGATATCTATTTAATGATACCAAGTTTTTGCGAATTTTCGACATCGTCGCAAATTTTTCCAAGTTTTTGAAATTCGTTATAATTTTAGCGCTTTTTAATAAATTTTAAGGCTTTTTTCAATTAAGAAATTATTCGCAAATTGCTGCAACCTTTTGTACATGAGATTGTTATTGATTCTTAAAATCTACTGAGTTTTTCCGTCTACCTTTTTTTGAGGTTTTCGACTTTTTTAAATGATATTCGCATTTTTACAAGTTTTCGCGATAAATATCGAGCCTTATTTTCAATTTAATCGTAAGCGACAAAAATTTAATATTTCAGAAAATTTTTTTTAATATTCAAATATGTTTTTGTACGTAAATTGTCGCTTACGATAAAATTTTACAGCCCGTATCTTAAAATTTATCAATAATTTTGGCATTTTGATAATTCTAAGCCCAAAAAACTTTAATTTCAATAAAAAAAGTTATTGCTTTTTTATTTTTTAAATGCTTGCGAGCTTGAATAATTTTTTTAAAATATAACTTTTTTAATATTTAAAAAATTATTAAAAAAAACCCGCAGTTACGCCTTTTTGTTAATAGGAGGCCTGAAGAATAAAATTAGATAAAAAAGTGTCATAAATGCTTCAGAGATTCATGATATGTTATTTTTTATATCATTATTTTCTCTAGATCTGCAATTAACAAATAGAAAAAGGTTCCTGAAAAAGATTTCATGAAAAAATGCATAATATAAATTAGGTATTTGTTAAATTTATACACAAAGATTTTTTTTATATACATACATACACATTTTTGATTACATTGTTCATATCAGACCTGGGACATTTGCATTATACAATATGGTAATGCATTGAGCATTTTCCTACACTAAACCAAATCAATGCAAATGCAAATTTATTGCATTAGCACTAAATCTTATGCTTTTAGTGCACTATATTTTGCATTAAAAAATCCCTTCAAAGTAATGCATTAATATTGCATGGACATTAATCCTGTTGTTTTTAATGCACTATTTTTATTATCACTAAAACATAATTTGCCTTATTGTGGCTATAGATTTTTTCGATTAGACTTTGAAATTTTATATGTACTAGATTAAAGAAAATTGTTGCATTCTTCGTTAAGCTACATAGAAGCTGCTGAACTTAATAAACAAGTATCTGAACAAAAGGATTTTCATTAGTATTTATTGGTTGCGATTATTCGAGCAAATGTTTGCCGAAGTGTTTCAGTATCTTAAAAAATATATTTAAGAAAATTGTATGAAATGAAAATTATAAAATTATATTGAAACATAAAAATGGACTGGGAAAAATGCATCACTTTCTTTGGTCAGAAACAGCTGATAAGTTATAACAGAAGATTAAGTATTAAAATTTAACAACAGAACTTCACAGAATAGAACAGCTGCAGAAAGTAAAGACTAATGAGGCCTTTAGATAAAAAATCAAGTAACTTAATTTTTTTTTCAAGAGAAAGAATTGATCAAATTATTCCAAGCGAAAGTGTTTTTCGTTTATAAAACCGCTATTTTTAAGAATATAACTTTACAATAAAATCAACAAAAACTTAAGTTCCAACGTTTTGTCAACTGCATTTTTTCAATGATGAAAATTTAAAATTACATAGTAGGGGCGTGATACTGCTTAGTTTCTTTCAATTGGTTCTGAAAGGTAGGAAATAGACCATTTTTCTTTTTTCATTGCTCAGATCAAAAAAAAATTCCTTTATTATACATACGTATGTTCAAATGCAGGTGGCCTCAATGTGAGCTTAACTTTTTGATACTTATTTGTTCTGTTCACGCTCTATTTAATTTTATAGTGTACATTGTGTTTAAGTGATAACGCAATCATGTTTCATTAGTGATAATGCAAAATTAGTGCATTTTTTACGTGTGATTTAGTGAAGATGCAATATTAATGCATTACCTTGAAGATATTTTAATTCAATGCAAAAAATAGTGCATTAAAAATATCAAATTTAATGTCAATGCAATATTAATGCATTACTTTGAAGAGATTTTAGTTTAATGCAAAATATAGTGCATAAAAGCATAAGATTTAGTGCTAATGTAATAAATTTTGCATTTGCATTGTTTTTTTTCAATTTAGTTCTAATGCAAAAGAACAGAAACGTTTCTTTTCCCCTCGTCTCTCTCTTTTAACAAACTAATCACCTTAGCAATAATACTTGCATAGTCTAAACTATGACTTACATGCTTATGCGCAAACATATTTATACGAATATCTATAGAACATTTGTTTGATCGAATTAGCACCTATCGATATGCGCACTTATCGTCATTGATTTAACTAACATTTTAACAATTTAACAGGAGAGCAGCTTTTATGGATGTTTTATACATTCATTCTTAGGGCTGCGTCTGAAATCTTTTTACTTATATAGGCACAACAGTAATGTTTACAGTCATGAAAATCGTAGACAAGGTGTATTATCATTTATAAAGTCTAGAAAAGAACTTAACTCATTTAAAAAAAATTTCAGTTAGGTCAGTTAGTTAAAACAGCGACGTTATTTGTGTTGATAGCTATAGATATGCATGCCTGTATATAAGCATGCTTGAGGATGAGAGTGTGCTATAATACTCATACTCGTTGGAGTATCGATATGTATTGAGCACATTGTTGACATTTTAGCATTTTCACTGCCAGATCTGGCATTTTCATTAGTTAAAAAGCATTTAACTTTCAAAAAATTCTGCTAGATGCTTTCTGGCAGAATTTGTTGAAAATAAAAAATTTTAATTTCTTAAAAAAATTCTTCTGTATAGAGGATTTTTCTCATAAATGTACATGTATTGCAGGCTAAAGGTTCCCTGATGATCTGCACTAGCAACAGTGAAATGCGCATAGGATCCAGCAAAGTAAAAAAGTAAAATAATATTTTGGGATTATTAGTGCGCTAAAAATATTTCAAACGTAATTGTAACATTTCCAAAAAACATCAATTAGGGGCCATCCATATATTACGTAACGCCCTTGGGGGGGGGGGGCTTCGAGTTTTGTTATGATTTGTTACGGGGGGGTAGGGGGGGGGGGGTCTGTAAAATTGTTACGTAACATAAATTTTACTAATTTCGTACAAAAACACTTCGATTTTTCATTTATTTACATATTTAATTTATCAAAGAAATACATAATAAATCAAGAATCATGAGTGTTAAATAGATATAAATATATGCATATACATATGTATGTACATAAATACATAATTGTTATTATTTATATTTTGCAAGCTTATTTGATTTTTGTCTACGTACTGTGTTAGTCTAACAGAAACTAAAAATAAAGGAACAAAAGGATTCGAATTCCCGAATATTCGTCCATTCTCAATTACTTGCATTTTCCCATAAATAAAATAAATAAATGCATAAATCCTAAACGAAACTTAAGAAAATGCCATCAAAATATTTGTATATTAGTTTGTAATAACTAAATAAAGAAATTTACTTCAATTCAAACAAAAAGTTATTTAAAAATACATACATATGTATGTGCATGAATTAAATTTAATTTATTTTTAATAAAAACTTAATAAAACAATTTAAATTTTTTTAAAGTTCTTGTTACGTTATTGTGAGGGGGGGGGGTCTAAGAATTGTTACGATCTGTTACTGGGGGGGAGGGGGGGGGGGGTCAAAAATCGGGAAAAATGGCGTTACGTAATATATGGATGGCCCCTTATTAACTATTTTATATTTGTATGTGCCATAAAAATACCTGTAAATACATACTAATAAGTTCGTATAAACATGAAATTCAAAGCTATTTCAATAATTATTTCTACATTTAAATCTGGCATTATATTTACTTTTCTTCTGTAGAACATTTTAGCAGAATTTTTTCACCGATTTAGCATTCTCTCATCATCATTTTCTGGCAACGCTGATTGAGCATTCAAAAAGTAACTTTTTGGTTTTCTCTGGTACTATACATACATATGTATGTATGTATAAATTTATTGAAAAACTTTTCGGACAGCCATATATAGTATGTATGTCTTTATTTATTTCTTTGCTTGAAATTTAATGTTTTTTAATTATACATAAGTACGTAACCAAAGTTTAAAAACTATCCAAAAATAATTGTATTTACCAACAAGTATCAGCACAAGAAAATTATTTTAAAACATGACATAAATACGTATGAGTCATTCCAAGTAAAATAAATAAATAATATATATAATTTTTAATTAAAATACATACAATGTACATGTGTACATACATACATATGTATGTATGTACATATGTGTGTCTTTAATACAAGTTTTATAAGATAATAAGGTTCAGTTTTGTGAGATTCTGCTTAATAGCACTACAACAATCCAGTCTAATAATTAAATAAAGAAACTATTAATAACACAGACTTGAAGGTTTAAAAAAATTTTAATGAAATTTGATAAAAGATTAGCAAGATTATATTTAGCAAATTTCTTATTTATTCAAAATTGAACAAACGTGTGTATCTTTTTGCAATTAAATCAATTATGAAATAAGTCAGTGTGGTATCTCGGAGAAAGAATATGTATATATGTACATATGTATGTATGTATATCTAAAAATTTGTTCTGAATAGTAGAAAGCTGTTTGGTATGGGTTTCTAGCGATTTTAAGAAACCACACATAGACATCCATAGGTCAGGATCAGTTCTGAGCAGCGTAACCATTTGTCAAGTTTTCCCTTTTTTGGAAGTTTTTTGAGATGCTAAAAAGTTTTTTGAAAATATAAAGTTTTGTAAAGTTTTTTATAAATACATAATTTAACTCTTGCAGTATATTGGATGAAAATATTAAGTGATGTTTGTATGCAATAAAACGATCTTATACATATTTTCTCACTCCATTTGACTGCAACATTGTATAATTGTGTTTACTCCCTCTTATGTACGACTATGCCGTTTAAATGGCTTTAAATTTTAATAAAACAGTGTACAAATAAGAAATATATTTATTAATGTACATATGTACATATGTATGTATGTGATATTTTTTTAAAGATCTCTAAATCTGAATATGAATTTTATTTTATGTTTTTTTTATTACATGTTATGTTTTTGATTTTAATCGTTGTTATATTTTTAAATAAAATTAATTCCAAATACACTTTTATCTTTTCTTTTAAAATTTTGGTACTTATGTAGAAACAAATTTTATTTTGAAGTTTTTTTTTCAGATATAAGAAGTTTTTAAAAAAATATATATGGGGTAACGCTGGTCATGACCTGGCTTTATCGCAAATGTAATTGATGTGTTATTTAAAATTGAGTTTTTTTGTATAAGATATGTAATACGCTGATATTTAGCATAATTTTTACAATCGACCTAGGCTCTCTTTTTAAACAGTTCAAGTCAGCGCTCACATTTGCGCATTAAAATTATACGCCTGACATTCGCTACATGCCGTGTACCAGTAACTTATGTATTTAGATATTCTCATGTTAACACATGTGCTGCCTCTGCAAATGTGTCCGCTTCGGCTACATTTGGATTTTGGAACAAAAATACTATGAAAATTTTACTGCATATAGCCACTACTACTTATTCAAAAAAATTCTCGTAGAGTCATAGACACAACCGCTTAAATTAGTTAGAAATATTGTATATTATTGGAAAATAAGACACCTTACACATTTCAATGTCTTTTGTTAATATTTTTTTTCTGATTGAAAATAAAATTGGAAGAGTTTAGTATGTCGCATAAATATTTTGAAATTATTTTGCATAGCATATTTCAAAGACCTGGGAACATTAAACTAAAGAAAAATTTATAAATACCAATTGTTTAAATTAATAATAAAATATATTACTCCTTTAAAGTTTTTGAGTGCAGGTTGGAACAGAATGCACCCAGGTCTGGTTGAACTCTCCCGGAATGCAATGCCACACAACGAAAAATATCGGAAATGACAAACGTTGCCACTAGTACACACTATTGCGACGTCACAAAATGCCATATTGTACACATGGCATTTGATTTGGAATATTCTTCCTTAAAAAATCATAAAATTTTTTTTAAAATCTGCTAAAAAAAAAACTATGTAAATTTATTAGCTAGCATTTTATTTTTTCTTCTGTAGAATATTTTAGCAGATATTTTGGACGAATTTCGCATTCCTCCATCGTATCTTCTGAATCTTAAGTCAATTTAATTGGGGCTCGGTCTTTTATTCTAGTAAACTGCAATAGACAAATTCGATGTGGTTGTTTCCAGGACCTATAAAATAGTATAAGTCCTGGCGGTTGCCAGTTCTAATCGCCAAAAAATCTCTGCTTAAAAATAAAATATAATTGTATTTGTAACATTACTTAAAAAAATTATAAATTTTCATTGTTACATTTAACTGTCAGAATGGCACTTATGTATGTATATATTAGGGAGTAACGAATGTTCGCATTCGCTTTCGCATTCGCAACTTATTCGCTTCCTTTTGCTATTTGCATTCGCTAAACCGTATGCGAATATTTCAAACGAATACTTAAGACAAAAAAATGTTGTACCTCTTTTACGAAAATAGTTTACGATTAAAAAGCGTCAAAAACACGAAAATGATTTTAAGCCAGCATGAAAAAGATACATACATATACTTACAAGTGAACAAAGCTTTAAAATTTTAGCGGAAAAATTTTCTATAAATAACTTGGTACAAGTATCAAATTGAAACCAAAATCCAGCTGCTGGAAATGTATTTCAGTTTTTGAAAAAGAAAAGGCAGCGTTTGATTTGCGCGAAAATATTTTTTACTTAAGACTAGTCTGTTCAAACTTTTGCAAAATGTTGAGCACCATTCATTACTTCGTACAGAAAATTTAAAATGCACACCATATTAACTAGTTCTTGTTTGTTATAAATTTCTTGCGAAAAAAGTGCCACTCATATTATTTCTCATGAAAACTTAAAATGTTGAAGAGATATATATGTTTTTCTCAAGATGAACAGAGTACTACTCCTGCAACATTTTTTTCATAAACAATTCATGCCAATTTTTCTTAATATGTATTTTGACAGCATTTCAAATGAAATGTTGAGCATAGTACAAGGCTTTAGGGCCAAAGTACGAATGGGTAGATTGTAAATTTGTTTTTAATTATCATCTATACTTATTTCAATATGATTTCATATATTTTTCTGTTTTAGAAATTTATATTTTTAATAAATCAATAAATATTTGCTCAATTCAAGACTCAATTTAAACAAAATGATGTACTACAATCTATGCATACAACACAACTTAATTTTCTTATACAAATTTATTTTCATGTTTGCATTCGCTTTCGGAAAAATTAAAATGCATTATTCGTTTTCGCATTCGCATTCGCTAAACTGGTATTCGTTACATCCCTAGTATATATAATTTATATTATTCTACTCCGAATATGTCCCTATATGATAGTTCATTGACAAGTAACAAAGTGCACACAAATTATAAATTGAACGCATCCTGGCCATCCCCATGTAAAAGTGACTTGTCCGCTTCATAGGAAGTGTTAGAACTCGGACTGGTCCGGTCCCTATCACTTAGGGATCAGGGTATTGAATTTAATATTCTAAGACTGCCAAAAAGACATCAAAAATTGTTTTAGACAACCTTTTAATCGCATACCATGCAGTTATAACTAATGATTTATATGTTAATTTTTTGCTGGGTTCTTGTTACATCGTAATGCAGCGACCGCAGGACCTTCAACTTCAGCATCAATTAATATTGCACCAAGTGGGGAACTTCGAATTACTTTCTACATCAAGCAGCATTTGCTCCAGTTGCAATTTCAATTTAGGTCATGTTTCCGCTTTCGTTGTCTAGCTCCGGAAAAGAGATTGCGACACGTCGAGTTACATGGGTGTTGCTCTTGATTCCTATCATCGAGTCATGCGACCAAAGACTGCCTTAGTAAGAGTCACTGTTGACAATGCCAGGGTGACCACCACCGTCTCTTATGTTCTTATATATATATATATATATATATATGTATATATGTATTCTTCAGAAAATCACAAAACCGGCCAAACCAAAAGTTAAAAATAAATTCGCCTTCCACTATTCGTCACGCCGCAAGTGGATCAACATAGGAGGAGTTAACCTAGCCTTCTAAAATTTGTTACAGTATTTACATTTACCTTAGTTAAGAAAAATTCAAGTTTTGTAAAATATCGGACCAAGGACACGCCTATCGCCCATGGTCTAAAAAGTCAAAATGTTTGAATTTGCTATATTTTTCAAAATAAAAGTTATATTTTTTATAACCACCTTAATAGCACCTTGTGGGTTAGTTTTTATCTTAACTGTAAAAAGGACCTTTCGTCCTTTCCAGTTTCCTTTGAAGAAAATATGCAATTACTTTTACAAAAATTAACAGAATTTCATGAAAGTTGAAATATTTGTACAAATCTTATAGCACAGAAGTGCGCGTGTCTGTTTTTGACTTATTCTCACTCACACTCACAGTGAGAATGTATATAGTCACTCAAGTGAGCGTGAATGTCACGCAAATTTTCTTTCAGGACATATTTATTCTTGAATGATTACGCACAATAAAGCTAAATATGTTTCAATTTCATACACTCGTACTCATGAAAAAAATGTAGTTGAGTTGTCACTCAGTCTCACGTCAAAACAAAAATACGTTTTTTTATTTTTTATAATGGACCTTGTTAATACCAGACGCGTTTGCCTGGCTTAACTGCTGTTTGAATGGTTATAGTCTTATCCAAGTGGTACACAATGATAAGTAAGTCCTAGTTTACACTATGCAAGCTTATTAGTTTCTTAGGAGAGAAAGGCGAGGGGAAAAGAAACATTTCTGTTCCCCTCGTCTCTCTCTCTCTCCCTCAAACTAATCAGCTTAGCAATAATACTTGCATAGTGTAAACTAGGACTTACTTATCATTGTGTACCACTTGGATAAGACTATAACCATTCAAACAGCAGGTAAGTCATGCCCTGATGAATAAGAATCATCATAGCAGTTCCCAAAATTACTTTACGGTTTTGAGTAACATGGAAAACCTGACGATTGAAATTGCAACTGGAGCAAATGCTGCTTGATGTAGAAAGTAATTCGAAGTTCCCCACTTGGTGCAATATTAATTGATGCTGAAGTTGAAGGTCCTGCGGTCGCTGCATTACGATGTAACAAGAACCCAGCAAAAAATTAACATATAAATCATTAGTTATAACTGCATGGTATGCGATTAAAAGGTTGTCTAAAACAATTTTTGATGTCTTTTTGGCAGTCTTAGAATATTAAATTCAATACCCTGATCCCTAAGTGATAGGGACCGGACCAGTCCGAGTTCTAACACTTCCTATGAAGCGGACAAGTCACTTTTACATGGGGATGGCCAGGATGCGTTCAATTTATAATTTGTGTGCACTTTGTTACTTGTCAATGAACTATCATATAGGGACATATTCGGAGTAGAATAATATAAATTATATATACTAGGGATGTAACGAATACCAGTTTAGCGAATGCGAATGCGAAAACGAATAATGCATTTTAATTTTTCCGAAAGCGAATGCAAACATGAAAATAAATTTGTATAAGAAAATTAAGTTGTGTTGTATGCATAGATTGTAGTACATCATTTTGTTTAAATTGAGTCTTGAATTGAGCAAATATTTATTGATTTATTAAAAATATAAATTTCTAAAACAGAAAAATATATGAAATCATATTGAAATAAGTATAGATGATAATTAAAAACAAATTTACAATCTACCCATTCGTACTTTGGCCCTAAAGCCTTGTACTATGCTCAACATTTCATTTGAAATGCTGTCAAAATACATATTAAGAAAAATTGGCATGAATTGTTTATGAAAAAAATGTTGCAGGAGTAGTACTCTGTTCATCTTGAGAAAAACATATATATCTCTTCAACATTTTAAGTTTTCATGAGAAATAATATGAGTGGCACTTTTTTCGCAAGAAATTTATAACAAACAAGAACTAGTTAATATGGTGTGCATTTTAAATTTTCTGTACGAAGTAATGAATGGTGCTCAACATTTTGCAAAAGTTTGAACAGACTAGTCTTAAGTAAAAAATATTTTCGCGCAAATCAAACGCTGCCTTTTCTTTTTCAAAAACTGAAATACATTTCCAGCAGCTGGATTTTGGTTTCAATTTGATACTTGTACCAAGTTATTTATAGAAAATTTTTCCGCTAAAATTTTAAAGCTTTGTTCACTTGTAAGTATATGTATGTATCTTTTTCATGCTGGCTTAAAATCATTTTCGTGTTTTTGACGCTTTTTAATCGTAAACTATTTTCGTAAAAGAGGTACAACATTTTTTTGTCTTAAGTATTCGTTTGAAATATTCGCATACGGTTTAGCGAATGCAAATAGCAAAAGGAAGCGAATAAGTTGCGAATGCGAAAGCGAATGCGAACATTCGTTACTCCCTAATATATACATACATAAGTGCCATTCTGACAGTTAAATGTAACAATGAAAATTTATAATTTTTTTAAGTAATGTTACAAATACAATTATATTTTATTTTTAAGCAGAGATTTTTTGGCGATTAGAACTGGCAACCGCCAGGACTTATACTATTTTATAGGTCCTGGAAACAACCACATCGAATTTGTCTATTGCAGTTTACTAGAATAAAAGACCGAGCCCCAATTAAATTGACTTAAGATTCAGAAGATACGATGGAGGAATGCGAAATTCGTCCAAAATATCTGCTAAAATATTCTACAGAAGAAAAAATAAAATGCTAGCTAATAAATTTACATAGTTTTTTTTTTAGCAGATTTTAAAAAAAATTTTATGATTTTTTAAGGAAGAATATTCCAAATCAAATGCCATGTGTACAATATGGCATTTTGTGACGTCGCAATAGTGTGTACTAGTGGCAACGTTTGTCATTTCCGATATTTTTCGTTGTGTGGCATTGCATTCCGGGAGAGTTCAACCAGACCTGGGTGCATTCTGTTCCAACCTGCACTCAAAAACTTTAAAGGAGTAATATATTTTATTATTAATTTAAACAATTGGTATTTATAAATTTTTCTTTAGTTTAATGTTCCCAGGTCTTTGAAATATGCTATGCAAAATAATTTCAAAATATTTATGCGACATACTAAACTCTTCCAATTTTATTTTCAATCAGAAAAAAAATATTAACAAAAGACATTGAAATGTGTAAGGTGTCTTATTTTCCAATAATATACAATATTTCTAACTAATTTAAGCGGTTGTGTCTATGACTCTACGAGAATTTTTTTGAATAAGTAGTAGTGGCTATATGCAGTAAAATTTTCATAGTATTTTTGTTCCAAAATCCAAATGTAGCCGAAGCGGACACATTTGCAGAGGCAGCACATGTGTTAACATGAGAATATCTAAATACATAAGTTACTGGTACACGGCATGTAGCGAATGTCAGGCGTATAATTTTAATGCGCAAATGTGAGCGCTGACTTGAACTGTTTAAAAAGAGAGCCTAGGTCGATTGTAAAAATTATGCTAAATATCAGCGTATTACATATCTTATACAAAAAAACTCAATTTTAAATAACACATCAATTACATTTGCGATAAAGCCAGGTCATGACCAGCGTTACCCCATATATATTTTTTTAAAAACTTCTTATATCTGAAAAAAAAACTTCAAAATAAAATTTGTTTCTACATAAGTACCAAAATTTTAAAAGAAAAGATAAAAGTGTATTTGGAATTAATTTTATTTAAAAATATAACAACGATTAAAATCAAAAACATAACATGTAATAAAAAAAACATAAAATAAAATTCATATTCAGATTTAGAGATCTTTAAAAAAATATCACATACATACATATGTACATATGTACATTAATAAATATATTTCTTATTTGTACACTGTTTTATTAAAATTTAAAGCCATTTAAACGGCATAGTCGTACATAAGAGGGAGTAAACACAATTATACAATGTTGCAGTCAAATGGAGTGAGAAAATATGTATAAGATCGTTTTATTGCATACAAACATCACTTAATATTTTCATCCAATATACTGCAAGAGTTAAATTATGTATTTATAAAAAACTTTACAAAACTTTATATTTTCAAAAAACTTTTTAGCATCTCAAAAAACTTCCAAAAAAGGGAAAACTTGACAAATGGTTACGCTGCTCAGAACTGATCCTGACCTATGGATGTCTATGTGTGGTTTCTTAAAATCGCTAGAAACCCATACCAAACAGCTTTCTACTATTCAGAACAAATTTTTAGATATACATACATACATATGTACATATATACATATTCTTTCTCCGAGATACCACACTGACTTATTTCATAATTGATTTAATTGCAAAAAGATACACACGTTTGTTCAATTTTGAATAAATAAGAAATTTGCTAAATATAATCTTGCTAATCTTTTATCAAATTTCATTAAAATTTTTTTAAACCTTCAAGTCTGTGTTATTAATAGTTTCTTTATTTAATTATTAGACTGGATTGTTGTAGTGCTATTAAGCAGAATCTCACAAAACTGAACCTTATTATCTTATAAAACTTGTATTAAAGACACACATATGTACATACATACATATGTATGTATGTACACATGTACATTGTATGTATTTTAATTAAAAATTATATATATTATTTATTTATTTTACTTGGAATGACTCATACGTATTTATGTCATGTTTTAAAATAATTTTCTTGTGCTGATACTTGTTGGTAAATACAATTATTTTTGGATAGTTTTTAAACTTTGGTTACGTACTTATGTATAATTAAAAAACATTAAATTTCAAGCAAAGAAATAAATAAAGACATACATACTATATATGGCTGTCCGAAAAGTTTTTCAATAAATTTATACATACATACATATGTATGTATAGTACCAGAGAAAACCAAAAAGTTACTTTTTGAATGCTCAATCAGCGTTGCCAGAAAATGATGATGAGAGAATGCTAAATCGGTGAAAAAATTCTGCTAAAATGTTCTACAGAAGAAAAGTAAATATAATGCCAGATTTAAATGTAGAAATAATTATTGAAATAGCTTTGAATTTCATGTTTATACGAACTTATTAGTATGTATTTACAGGTATTTTTATGGCACATACAAATATAAAATAGTTAATAGCGTGTCTGTTTTTGACTTACTGTCACTCACACTCACAGTGAGAATGTATATAGTCACTCAAGTGAGCGTGAATGTCACGCAAATTTTCTTTCAAGACATATTTATTCTTGAATGATTACGCACAATAAAGCTAAATATGTTTCAATTTCACACACTCTTACTCATGAAAAAAATGTAGTTGAGTTGTCACTCATTCTCACGTCAAAACAAAAATACGTTTTTTTATATTTCATAAAGGACCTTGTTAATACCAGACGCGTTTGCCTGGCTTAACTGCTGTTTGAATGGTTATAGTCTTATCCAAGTGGTACACAATGATAAGTAAGTCCTAGTTTACACTATGCAAGCTTATTAGTTTCTTAGGAGAGAAAGGCGAGGGGAAAAGAAACATTTCTGTTCCCCTCGTCTCTCTCTCTCTCCCTCAAACTAATCAGCTTAGCAATAATACTTGCATAGTGTAAACTAGAACTAAATAGTAAAAGTTTGGTGTTTTTATCCAAGTGGTACACTAGGATAAATAAACTGCAAGAGGTTGTGAGTTTTATCCAAGTTTTACACCAGGATAAATCAGGTTATGAAGCAATCAATTAATTATGCAGGTAGTACACGAGGATAATGTAATTGACTGAACGAATTGTAGTAGATGACGAATTAAGTTGCAATCACAAACTTTATTGAATAATTGTTGTATTTATACAAAATGCCAAAAAAAGCTTAAAATTAATACAAAAACTAAAAAATAGAATCAATAATAAAAAAATTCCCATCTTAAGCTAAGCAAATTCAATTTCACTACTGCCTGGCTGGTAATTTGAAGAACACGTGGATAAGAAATTATTTATTTGTTTCATTTCATTTCAATTATGCTGACACGGTGGTTCTCATACCTTGCTTGATAAAAATGTGAGAAATAAATTAATTTTATTTTAATTAAATTATGGGATAAAATTTAAGTTTACGTGAGACTTGACTGAATGAAATATTAACAAAAAAAATATAAAAAAACAAAACAAAAATGGAGTAAGCGTTTTGTTTAAATTTTAATTCGATTAGCGGTTCTTTTTATTTTGATACAAAATTAAAGAGAATCAAAGGAATTAACAGACCTTTTTTAATTGAAATTTTTGTTATTAAAAGTTTGATTTTAACATCATTAGTGACACTGTATATTTATATATATTTTTTTAAATTATGGGGCTCCTTCAATATAACAAAGGATCTGGGTAAGGAACATTTATTATTCTTACCAATTCGCCAGATTTTATAGGGAATTCCGTAAGAAATGTGCATATGCATTCGAAGTATGTTATTAAGCAGTGAGGTACTCAAAGACGGTATTTATAAGTATCGTATTTGGAATTTTGAAGAAATTAAAGTTATTCATTTTCGTTGGAACTGCCTTGCAATTAAAACACAGGCTTGCAGAATTTGTATTGCTTAAGATATTAGCAACCGCACCATCTACCATGGTACAATGCATTTAGTATGAAACATCTAAAACAATTATCTAAAATATATCACATTTCAAGTCTATAATATGTATTGTAATCACTTTCATTAAAAGCCTTTATAATATTTTGATTATCTCTTTCTAAAATAAACTTAATCTGCGGGCCAATAAGTAGATAGATGTTGCATTCAACCACAAATCTTCTTTGATGTTTTTATATATATATGAATAATGAAATAAAATTTACTTTTAAAAATTTTGATGCATAAATATTTTATAGTATTATCTTAATGGCACAAAAGCATTAAAAAACCTAAATGCATCAAATTTTTGTTTATACTGGCCTGGCCATAGCTGCTATTCATGATTTTAAATTAATTAAATACTCGTATTCCAGAGTTGAAGTATACTTTCCGGGATACTACTCGTTAGATTTTAAGTTAATTTCTGATAAATTTTCATTCACAGATACAGGTGGAACAATTTTAATTTCTCGCGTATTTTTTAAACTTGTATATATGATTTTACCTTCCCCTTTTAGCTTCAGAATACAGCAAATTAACTTTTTTAAAATTTTTTACTTAAAAACAATTTTTCTCTTGTAATAGTGCGTTCAGGCTGACACGAAATTAAGTAATTTTAAGCTCAAATTACAAACGAAATCAAAAGTGTTCATGCTGTTCACTGAATGACATTTGAGTTGATTTCGCAAACATCTTATTCATTGTGCCAGACATTGAAGTTCTTTTTTCAGTTCAATAAGCTCTTTATTACACTTATACAAATTTTTCTTGTAAAAATCGTCATAAATATAATAACTTTAAATCTTTTTTTAATTTCATATACAAATTACAAATTACTCCATACAGTAGTCATTTGTTGGTTACAAAACAAAACGAAAACCTACCCGGTATTGACCCGAATCTGTGTTGAAAATTTCAGTTCCACAAATCATGCGATAATAACAAACACACACTGCGATTTTATATATATATATAGAAGATATATAATCTAGCGCCTTAAAATATGCAATAAACTTGAATTTTTGTACAAACTGTCAAACAATGTATCACACACCGGCGCCATCTACTTAAAATGCAACAAAATGAAACGTACTTATTTTCGTGAAGTATACTCACACACCACATTGTAGTACATACTATGTATCAAAGATGGCGCTGTCTGTGAAAAATGATTTTTCCTGTTTTCCTGCTTTTCTCTTGAAATTTTCCCTGAATTTTCTTTACTATAAGCCTCACGGAGCCCGATACCTTTCCAACGAATGCAAAACCGTTCGTGCGTTATGGAGTTATAGCGTCAGGAAGGAAAACCCGACTTATTTTTATATATTAGATTAAAAATTTTTTATTTCTTTTATTTGTTGTTTCTCATAGTTGTAAATTTATTAATATTTGAACAAAAAAGTAGTTTTAGTACAAAAACAGCGTTGTATATTGTAATTTCTTGTTAATTTCATCGAAATTAAGTAAAATAACTTAATTTGGAAAATGTCAAAATGTATGGGAAATTACTTAATTTACTAGTTTTTGTAAGCTATTGAAAAGTGGGTAAAAAAGCAAAATAATTTAATAATTTTTTTTTCCAAATTAATAGAAAAACAGGAAAAAAACCAGAAGACCATATTTTTCTTTTTTAAATAAATTCAATAAATTTTTTTCACTCTAAATCAATTACATGCGATTTTTAAAGCAATGAAAAGCTATTGTAATGCAACTTTTTAAAACAAAATGTATATGCATTTTTACGCTATAAAAAAACAATAAAAAAATTTTATTGTTATTTGAAAAAAAAATTTTGCAATTAATTTTCTAAAACATTAAAAAACTACAAAAGTACAATTTTTTCCATTAAAATTTTGTATTTATTATATTTTGTTGCAAACAGTTCAATCAATTTAATTTTTTTAAATGTTTTTAGTTTTTTTCCTTAAATCTCTTTGAAAAGTCGAGAAATTCGAACCGAAATCGATAATTTGGGCTTGTAAAGAAATACACATTTTTAAAGTTGTGGCAAAATTTTCAAACATTTTTTGTAGCAATATTTTAGAAAATTTGACAAATAAATAAAAACTGAAAAAAATCAGAAGACCATATTTTTTGTTTCTTTTTAATACACCATTAAACTTGAATGTTTTTTTAGTTTTAAGTTGAAAAAAATGAGTTTTTTATGGGAAAAAAATCAGTTATAAGTAATATTTTTTAAAACTGGTTATAACATATTATTTCTTTCACTCTTAGCTATCAGAAAATCTTAACTTTAATCTTTTACTCAAAAAACTGAAATTAATACAATTATTTGAGTGAAACGGCCAAAACTAAACTTTTTACTTACTGCCTTATTCATAAAAAATATTTCAGGATTATTAAGCGCTTTATTTCTATGTGAAATTTGTCAAATAAACCTGTAATAAGCCTAAAATATTTTTTATGAATTAGACCGTTAGTAATTAAGGCACAAAATTCACTGACTTTTACCCCCTCTGGTGGGATTAATAAGAACTAAGACTTCAAAATTCTTTCGAAGAGGTTTCAATTAGATTGTTACCTATCGAATAACATAACTTTTATTACAATATAAGACATGATTATTTTTTGTTTTTTTGTCTATGGAACAAAGTACTGTGGGTCGTCTCGATTTGCAACTCTGCATTTTGGCATTGTATATTTGTTAGTATACAATTTCCTGCTGTCAGAAAATTTTCGAACGTTTTGCTTTGATTTGGCGAAAGAGAAATTAATAGCTGACACCATATGCTAAATCGAGATCACCAGGTGTCAATTCGCCTTGGATGTACTTAAGTATGTAAATGGACTATAATTTTCACTAAATATTGATTACTTTCTTATTTTTTTAGTATGGCAGATATTAAAATGATTTTGTCGGTCGCAATCCTAATTGGAATTGCAGCAATAATAGAAGGAACATATGAAAAAAAGTTGAGTGTAAAAGAGAAGGATATAATGCACAAATCGATTGTTTTTGATAAAAAGACACCAGATCTATTTTACTGTCCAACTCAGAAGCCGTCTGCTATGAACAAGCTAATCGTAAGGTAAGTCTTTATTACAACTGGAAAATAATACACAATAGTTATTGGTTTATTTCTGCTCGAACTTAATTTTGTTTCTTTGTTTGGTTTTATTTAGGGAAATTAACATGCATGTGCTTTGTTAGTGAAGAACAAACAACAGCGACAACACTGTTGTAAATTAGGGATCAAGGCATATCAAACAGGTACTGTTATAAGCGAAGTTATTCATCAGCTGACTTTTTGTTTACACGTTTATAACGAAGAATTTTGTTCACAATTACTTACATATTCCTTGATTCATAAAATTTTTTGACAATTGCTTTGTGAAACTCTGTGAAAAGTGCAGAGTTGTATCTAATGCGTGTACCTATATTTAATAGCATTTTCACACTGACAGTAATTATCGAGGTTCGCTCTCTCATTCAAGGTTCTCGGTCGAGTACTGATTGAATCATCATGGCTCGCCATAAAAATTTTTGAGAGCTACTCATCTTGGTTTAGTTTGAACCTTGCTGCGAACCATGAAAAAATTGCTATCATCCTTAGTTTTGATAACGAATTATCGCTAATTTATACGAACTAACTATCAAAACAAAAAACAAACCAAAAAGTTGATGTGTGCATGAATTAAAAAAAAAATAGAACACATTTTATTCATAGTTTTTACTTAATTTGTTTATCTATTGTAAAAAAGCAAAGAACAGAAAATATAAAGCTCGTGGTAACTATTTACGTAGGTATGCATGTATGCATATAAGTACATTTAAGGCACATTGCTCATCAGCTGACATTTTGCTTACACGTTCAGAACGAAGAATTCATTTGATAATTACTTTTGTGCCTTGCTTGGTGCATAAAATTTTTTGACAATTACTTTGTGCAACTATGTAATGAGCGCAGAGTTGCACCTAATGCGTGTACCTGTATTTATTATGCCTTGAGTACATCAAAAATATTTGTCAAAACGAACCACGAATGTATCGTGTGAACGGCATGATTCGCAATAGTGGTTCAGAGATCGAACCAAGTGGTTCATGTTGTCATCTGAACGTAGTATAATGTGTCTTGTTAGGGATGGTAAATTTGCGATTTCATTAGAAAAAAGCTTGCAGGAAATTCTAATACGATAAATCAAAACAGTTGACACATTCCATTTGCACAGAAAAATATATACAGCACATACATATATATGTTAATATATAAGGCTGAAATTTGCATTGACTGACACCACACACAGTAGAAGAAACACAAGAACGCTGATAATGAAGGTGCTGCGGTCTCAGCAAACTGTTCCGCTCTGCCAATAGTACTCAGAATATTCAAAACTATCTTCGGTGTTGTTTGTTTTTTAAAAACCATTATCTGTTTGAAACTTTCTTGTATGGGTTTTACCAGTTTTGACCATAAGTCACAATTTTTAATGTCAAATTGTATAGAAGAATTGTTAAGATCATGTTCAATTTTGCACTTATGCCAGTTAGCATAAGGCTGTCAGTATTTATTAAGCTACTCGATTTTACTTGAAAAATAAACGAACTAACCTAATATTACATTTTAGTTATACTTATATAAGGCAGCTATTTTTTATTTTGTATAATTTTCTACTAAGTAATGCTGCTAATATTAGCAAAAAGTAACCCAAATACCAAATTGTATACCATGGCAGTAAAAATACACAAATTGCTACGTAATATAACTCAAGCTAAGCAAGTGTACTACAAAAACTCATTTCGTTACGTACTCGCCTGTGTATCACATGTTTACTTAAGAACTTATGTATC
Source organism: Nowickia ferox (assembly GCA_936439885.1). Classification (NCBI taxonomy): domain Eukaryota; kingdom Metazoa; phylum Arthropoda; class Insecta; order Diptera; family Tachinidae; genus Nowickia; species Nowickia ferox. Next base: position 39,882,974 of record OW387026.1, on the reverse strand, counting down.
AAAACTCACTCACATTAAGAACTTATGTAGTTGTTATGTAGAAACAGGCCATTATTTTGACACAAATAATATATCAATAAATACATTTCTTTTCAGTTTTTAGGTAGTCGGATTTTTTGATTTTTTTAATTTATCTGTTATTTCAAACTTTTTAATTTTCCGGCAACTCTCATGTACAAACTTACCCACGCAGAAAAATACAATCGGGTGAACGTTGGCAAAGCGTTTCCTAGGGTGGTTCAAACGTTGGCAAAACATCACAAATTCTACTTTTGGAGTATTGTGCCAACACACAAATGATAACCTCATGATGGGGTTGCCCAACTATTTTTTACGTCGTTGGCTAAACACTATGAAAACCACAATTTAAGTGCTTTGCCAACATAATTTTTTTGTTAAGTGTAATATATTCCCAAAACTTCAAACTCAAAAATGAATATGTTATCCAAAAATGTTAAGCTTTTTTCAGCTAGGCAGTTTTAAGCAGAATTCGTTTTAGAAGCCAATAATTTCATTAGCACAGGTATAAAGAAAAACTTTCAAATGTTAAACCTGATATGTATATATTTTTTTTATTATTCTTACATAGGTATACAACTGAACGAAAAACTTTAAAATTTGAAATTTTGCTTTTTGTTGCGATAAGCTAGCCCCAGGTTTTGTTAAATGCTACAGAGGTCACACTGGATTTTTTCCTGCGAAAGGTGTATCGTTAAGGGGAGACAGTCAATAAGAATTTAAGGAAACAAATTGCGAGGAACGCTCATATTCATTTAAAAATAAATCAAACCCGCAACATCACTTATCAAAAAAAGATAGCCCACTACTGGACATTATTAATTTCGATCCCATAAAACACGTCGTTATTGATGAAATGCACATGCTTTATATCGGAATTAGTAAACAATTACTTCCAAAGCTAACTGTAAAATAAATTCATTCTCTTATATTTCACAAGAAAATGTATCAGCACTTCATCAGAACTTACTAATGGTATCTAACAATATACCTTTTCAGTTTGAGGAAAGCTACAGAATTCCGTTTCTTCTTGTTATATGCTGTTGCAATTACTTTAAAAAAGGTATTAGATGTTGAAATGTACAAAAAAATTTTTATTTTATTTACTTCGTATTTTGTCGTAAACCAAGTTAGGCATATTAAATTCAAAATACGTTGAAGAATTGTTAAAATCATTTGATGAACTTATACTACGATAGATGATGTAATTAACTTAGGAGCTCCTTTATCACAATTTTCAGCTTTGACTTTGAAAATAGTGTGGGGCATTTAAAGTCAATTGTTAAATCAACTACAAATCCAGTAGCGAATTCAAAGGAAATTGCACATTTCCATACTAACAGTTTCTCCAATAATATACTATTAGTAGGTATTTCCTTTTGTTAAAAATAGAAAACAATCACTACGAAAAATTATAGACACAGTTAACTCGAAAACACTATTTTCTTTTGTCAACATTTATGGCTATAAAATTACAACCGTTCCTCCCGATAATATCTGTTTACTAAGTAATGGAAATATCATGGTTATATCAAAAATTTTTATTAGCAAACTTTCTGTAAACAAATCTGATATTTACTCAAAAGGCAATATATTTAACGATACTCTTAATTTTTTACGTATCCAATGTCATCCAGGGACCTACGATTATGTATCGTTGAAGATTTAGACCAGAAAAAAGTTGAAATAGAGCTAAACATGGAAGATGTGACGTGTATTTTTACCAAATGCCAAAATGAGACAGTTGCTATCACCCTTTTACATAAAGAACTTAATGTACATTAATATAAAAATATAAAAATAAAAAAAAAATAAAAAAATAAAATTTTTTTAAAAGCACTGGCAAATAATTTTTCAGATTGAAACCCGTAACGTTGGCAAACCATTCTGGTTTCTTGAGTGAAAGTACTTTCCCAGTGCTAAAATTTTTGTACGGTTGGCAATTTCTGCCTGGGTTATGTATGTATATCTTCTATATGTATCTGTGTAATCGACTTTTAATTTTTTTTTTATTTTGATAACCTGCTCGGTTTCTTTAATCTATTTTTTTTTATTAAAGTAATTTTTATGAGAGGTCCCAGCCAATTATTAAGACATATTTAAACCAATTTATTATTCCTAATTAAATTTAAACATATGAATTATATATAGCGATGTCCGAATCCCAAAATCCTGGGATTTTTTTAAATAATACTTAATTTTTTCAATAATTTTATGGTTTAAAATTGTTTAAAATTCATAATTTGGAAAATTCATTTCCACTTATTCTATATTATAACTATCTATATGGCGGCTTTCCTCAACCCTATACAATAAGATTTACACTTCTCTACTTGTTGTCGGTAACAATTGAGTACTATTGATGCACGCTTTTTGTGGTCGGGTTGACGTACAAGCGAGACATCTGTGGCAAGGAAAAAGTGCTTAATTCATATTTTACTGTTTTGCAGGAGAGCACTTTAGAGCGTTCAAGTCGATTTTCAGAAAATTTTTTTTACAGTTAAATTGGTTCTCTGTTCTCTGTTAACCATTATTATTTTATACAAACATCGTTCTACACACTATAAGTAATACATTTAAGTTGAAATATATCAAAATATAACCTAAATTAATATATTATTCCAAATGAGATTAGAATCCTAAAAAAGATAAGTCGCAAGTCATAATGCAAGAACTGAAAAAAAGTGCACAGTATTGTATTTTTTTCAAGAGTGAATATTGTTTATAGTGGCGACTGTAATTGAGTTTAAAGCAAAAATAGAGAACAAGGAAACAAAAAACACACAAGTCAAGTGTGCAATATATGAAATAATTATAAAACTTTTGTTTGTGAACTTCTTTCAAAGACGTTTTTTTTTTAGTAAATATCTATAAAAAGCATGTGTCTTCTATGTTAAAAAAATCCAGAGTCGCGAATAATTCCTGAATCTCAAAAAATAACGGGATTTAATTTTTTGAAATCCTGAATCCCGGGATTGTAAAAACCAGTCCCGATTGGCATCCCTAGGTGCTACCCTGTTTTTAAAAGTAAGGTGGTAATTTATACCAACGAAGTACATGTGCTGTTGGAATATTTGTTGTAGTAATGAGGGTACCTGTACCTGAGTTCTGTAATTTGCGAGCAGGGTTGTCAGATTTTCCTGACCTATTTCGCCAAATTGAATTTAAAAATCGCCAAAAGTCGCCATAATCATTTTTATGTAGTTTTTCTTAATAAATATTAGATAATTAATTTGTTTTTATATAACACTATTTTTAATATAAATTTTTATAAAACCACCATATAGAAATTTAGCAGAAAATCGCCAAAAGTAGAAATAAAGTCGCCAAAAATTATTATTTTTTTTTAATTTTTCTCATCCAAATTCAAAATGAATTAATTAATATAACTAATATAAGAAAAATCATCAAAATCAAGTTGTTTTAATTTCTTCCAGACGAGTTTTGGCAGGATATATTTTTTTAAACTACTCCTTAAAATGCTGAATTACAAAAATTTTTAATTTCAATTTTGTTAAAAAGTAGCCAAGGATCTAAGTTTTTTGTTACTCATCGTGTGTTTCACAGTATGATAACAAACTTTTCGTCTGAAAAAGTTCTCACCAAAGTTACAGAACATAGGCACTGATTGTATGCCTTGGTAGCAATCTTATCAATTAGGCTCGCATTATGTAAACCCACACTTGTGATGGAAATTCCTGGAAAATATAATTTTTCCCTCGTTTGCGGATAATTAAAAATGTGTTATATTTGACCTTTTACATTTAATATCAAAACTCACTCACATTTGTTTATTTTACAGATCTCGACCTCTTCATAAACTTTGTGAATACGAAGGCCGCCCACTTCCAGAGGATTACAAGTCTGACTGCTTTGATGACATTGATGAATCGAATTACGCTTGTAAGGAAAAATACAGAATAATGGTAAGCAAAAATAAAAAAACAAATATTTTCAACTAAATAATTGCTTTTAACACAACGCTATTGTTTGTTACAATGTCACTGGCCACGTTCTTAATTTATAATTCATATGTATGTACATTACAATGCATATACATATGTATATATGTATGTATGCCCCTTATGCAAAATATCGAATTTCGAGAACTCCGGATCCTATTTGTTACACTTAGTCTAAATATTATATTGTGAATATATATCGAAAAATTCTAAATCACATCACATAGAGATTAAAAGGTCAAACTCGTAATTTTTCCAAAAAAAATCACTATAAAATAGTGTTTCTTCATATTTAAAAATTACTAAATACAAAACTTCCCTAAGGGTAAGATCCCAGAGAATAAATATAAAAAAAAACTGCCAAGGACACTAAAAGTGTGTGCAGAAAAAAGCTTATGTCCATAACAGTTGTTTACATTGAACTAATTCAAGCACACAAAATTATTTTACCTGAAAAATGCTTGCACACAAGTCACTTTAAGGGCCTGGTTCACGATGTCGACAGCGTTCGACTTGTCGCACACTTACATTCAAAACAAAAACAAATTCTAAAATTTTGTTGTTGTTTCCAATGTAAGTGTGCGACAACGTTCTACTTGTCGATATCGTGAACCGGGCCCTAAGTTTATATTAAGAAAACAATAACCAAAAATATTTCGGAAATGTGTTCGAAAGTAACCGCGCATGTGGCTATGTGTTTTTTTCACGTGATGGCAATTTATTGCCATCACTCAATTGAAAGTCGATTTAGTGCACTAGAGCTGAAAAATATTTAAATGGATTAAGCAGTTACGTTGTTTTTAGAAACAAAAATTCGGAATTGGTCCATGTTATTAGCGAAATTTTTTGTCCATGTAAAAGAGCATATAAAATAATATAATTTGTCATCAATAACTCAAGATCTACAAAAATGGACATCTTATTCAAGAAAACCACAGATTTATTTTTCACCTGTTACTTGTGGTCTCCACCTGACATAAAATGTCTGACTTTAATATAAACTTCAAGTTAATGTTAAGTGTAGACTGCTCAAGTTAATGCTTTTTTAAGTTATAAGATTTTTTTGTAAGTGCATTTGTTTTAACAACTCAATTATAACTTCAACTTACAATCAAATTTCATGTCAGGTGGAGACGTAGAGTTAGTTAGTCTTAGTCCAGACTTGTATTTTTTTTGCAAAAATTCTTGGATATGTGAGAGAGTGTTGAAACAAAAATATATACTTTTTGTATTCCTATTTCGCTCTTTTACACTAAATAATAAAAAGTTGCTGCAAGAAAAATTGCCAGTCTGGACTGGACTTAAGCTCAGATAATTTTCTGTCTGAAGTAATTAACCCCAGAAATGCCTTGGGCCATAAATGGCCGATTAGTAAATATTTTCATCCATTTTTTTTTATTAAAATACAATTTCAATAAATTTTTAAACATGTATTTTTAATTGTTTTTTTAATAACTAAACTAAAAAACAAAACTATAAAAACGTTCATTTTAAAAACTGTCTACTGCATACAAACAAAAATTACCAATTTTTTATCATAATTAAATAACAAGATGCATTTTAGAAATACCTTTTGATTTTGATTGATTTTCCATTGTTATTATGTTTCTCTCTTCCTCTGCCTCCAATCGTTTTTGATTTCTTTTGTTATTTTTGAATAATTTATAATACATATGTACATATACATACAAATGTATGTATGTATTCAAAGCATGGAAAATAAGATTTTGATCACGCGCTAGACAGTGAAGTTGCCTGCTTAGAAACTGTTTTCGTTATTTTTATTGTTAAAAAGAATAGGCATTTAAGCGATTTTATTTCCATATTTTATTTCTATTTTGTGGATTTTAGTAAATAACACTTGGAGGCTTTTGTTTTGGTGTGGAAATTACGCATAGACACTAAGCGCCATGTAACATAACACATCGCTTAGCACTTTTGTTTGGGTATCGCTGTTATAGCGAACTCCAGTTAAAGAGAACTTTCGCTTTTATGAACTTTAAGTTCTGTGAATAAAACTGCATTGAAATTTACAAGCTTTTATTGAAAACAAATCGTTTTTTAGTCTGTCGTTTTCTGAAACAATAAAGGAATCATTATTAATTTTTTTTTTAATAATTTTGTACCACTAGGTATGTTTTCAGTAAATGTCTCAAATATTTTTTATATATCTGAAAAGAAAAGTAATTTATTCCAATTATAACGAACTTTGTCTATGTCGAAAAAAATTTCCCGATCCCACGGTATTCGTTATAACCGCACCACCGAACTATTTTTTAAACTAGAAAATAAAACAAAATTATTAAAAGTGCGTTCGTTTAAATAAGAAAATTGTGAATAATTACCCATTATTGGCCCAAGGCATTATAAAGGTTAAATAACTGTTGAATAAAACATAATTAGCCGTGTTGCGTATGTCTAGTTGAATATTCGTCTACGAGAAAGAAAAACTGTACACCTGTCCTTTAATCTAGCACAAAATTCTCGTAGGCGTATATTCAACTCTACATACGCAATACGGGTGATTATAGGTTTGATCCCGTACTCCACATTGGGAGCCCGCGGGATCCCAGTTTTACCGAAAACTGTTCCCGTACTCAAAGTAAGGGAGCTTTTAAGAGAGTAATGTTCTTCTTCTTCTTGCACGAAACATCCCGTAATTTTTCTTTAAGCTAGTTTAGGCAAGCCGAAAAACCATCAGCTGTTTAAAAAATAACCAATAACAAAGTAAAAATAAATTGTCCTAAACACTAAAAACATTAAAAAGTTGTATCAAAAAGGTTTATAGACTAGTGGTGAACTAAGTTTTATGAGTTTTTATATAAAATTAAGAAACAAAACATTCTTTTCATGCAATAGAATGTAAAGCTTAAGGTCCATACCATCCGAATAAAGTAGGTTTACCTTCTACTTTTGTATCCGTCGCATGCATCATGAAAAAGGTCAGTTGTTTTGGCAAATTATATTATATTTTCAATGATATCGATAAAAATGTTCGTGTGGTGAATATAAGTTTTAAATTTTTTTGCATAAAAAAAATTTTTAATAAAAGAAAAAGCTTTTGTAATAAAGCTTACAACTATTTTCAAGAATAAAATACATTAAAATCAGTTTTTTTTAACATAGTTATTTCACGAACAAAATTTCCATTTTAGTTATCGATTGCTTTTATGTACTGAGTGTCACCTCTGTTGTGCTGATGGATATTTTTATGTAAAAGTAGATTACGTTACATTACATCTCCATAACCATTTTCATTACTTTTCAGATAACAATATTGATCAGCTGTTTCCTACTGTTGCAGTTACATTCCATTACAGTCGGCTAACTGAGCCTTTAATTAGATCGACTGTAATGGAATGTAACTGCAACAGTTACAGCTGATCGATATTTTTATATGAAAAGTAGGTTACGTTACATTACATCTCTATAACCATTTTCATTAATTTTCACATAACAAAATCGATCAGCTGCTTCCTACTGTTGCAGTTACATTATATTACAGTCGGGTAACTGAGCCTTAAAACGTATTGCATGTAACTTGAAGTTATGTACCTCCAGCTTAAGTAAGCGCATGCGTGTGTATGTGCATAAGTATGTATTTACTGTGTATACGTGTGCATATGCATACATGCATTCACGTTGGCTTTTATGGTAAAATTTTTGGTTTTTCGTGTTCTCGTACTTTTTTTTGTACTACATAATAATAAGAATTTCATAATAAATTGTTTTGGAAAATATTACGAGTTTGACCTTTTGACCTCCGTGCGGGGTGGTTTGCAACTGTACTACATATTTGGCTGCAATTTTCACCACATAATGGGCGTAAATACGAGTGGTGTATTTCAACTTCGACTACGATGCTTTTGTACTAGATTAAAGAAAAAGTGTCGCAATGGTTTTTAGTCTTCTTTAGTTGTAGTCGAATTCGAAACACGACACTCATATTTAAGCCCCAAAATTTAGACCAATCTTAAAACAATAGGGAACTTTGTTCTCGAAATTTTACACTTATCCAAGTAGCTGCAATCCTGTCTATAAAATAGATAATCAGTTATGGCACAGAAACAAAATTGGTACGAAAATGAAGAAGAAAACATTTTTACCTCCTCTAGAAAACGTTATTAAATGCAAAAATTTAACATTTGAAATCCTTTTAAAATAAGTAAATCGAAATTGATAACTTGAGACTTACATGAGAGACTCGTTCAAAAATATTTTCAAATATTGATACTCAACAATTTTTTTAAGAATACATTAGCCTAATTCACAATCATGTGCATTTGAGATTGCAAGTTTATGCAAGTGTAACAATTTCCCATCAATAGTGATTGCAAAATACAAAATCCAAAATTTATTGTATAGAAAATATGTATACCGATTACAATCTTTATATATTTCTGCGGCTTCCTGCAGATAATGTAATGACCCTTATTGTGGTTGGTGTATTTCCACTTCCAAATTATGGTCCTAGATGAAAGAAAATGTTGCAGTGTTCTGTAATCTATTACAAGAACCTCTCAGTCGAAGTCGAAATACGCCAACCACGATCAGGCGGAACATTTTATATATGACCTCTTCAATTAATTTTTTATTCGGTCTTGCCTTTTTATTCGCATTTCAATTATTTTATTTTCTATTTTGCATTTGCATTTCTGTGTATTTTGTTAGTATAGACTCAAAATACTTAAATTTTTTTATACATATATTTTTGTTCCGTGTTCTTTTATTTACGTCTCTTTTGTTTGCAAAGCAGCTGGTCAATAGAGATACCATATTTAATAATAAAAACAAACGTTTTTATTTTTTTATCGGATTCATGAAAACGTACGAATTGAGAATGGGGAAAATTTTAAATTTTGTACAAATTCTGTGACACACCTGCATATATGAGATTAAAATATGAACAATTCAAATCTTAATAAGTTTTGAAAATGAATTAGAGTTGCTTTTGATGTTGTAGCAAAATAGCATTATAACAAGCACTCTGCTACACCTAATTGGTAATGGAATATTGCTTTTTTTACAGAGACGGGTATCCCAAGATGATAACATACTACCAAACACAAAATAATACATCATGAAAAGCGTACATATTACAAAAATATTAATACCTGATTACCAAATTAATTATCTTGTTTTACTTTATAACATTTACCTCGATGTTTTAACATACCACTTCACATAAAATATATATTATATATTATACAAAAGCACACAATAAATATTAAATTTTTAATAATTATTAATCTTATACGACTACTTGATGGTATCCAAAATAACAAAATAAAAATTTCAACACTGAAATTAAACCAAAAATTAAATTTGAAATTTCTTCAATATGTGGATGCAGAGAATTTGTGAACTTTTAGGAGGAAAATTACGGTATTCAATATCGAACAAATTTGCATAAAATTTTAATTGTGTTTGTATCAAAATTTCTTGTTTAGAGATTTATCATAGTTAGAGTCTTGAGAATTGGTATGTGTCGATTTGGGAATATGAATCAACATAGAATTTTGCGCTCTGTAGATTAAATAAGCAATTAAATTAGAATTTAAACGTTTTGCAGAACTTAACAAAATGGAAAAACTAAAAATAATCAATTGGAATCTAAGAAATTTAAAAGAAACACTCAATAAAAACTAAGATATGTTTACGTTCGGAATTGCGATAGCATTGCTGTTAATAATATTACATTTTTCCAACAATTCTATGAAAATTCCGCACGTTTTAATTTCACGCGGAATACACAACATTCCCGAATATATTTCCTGGCATCAAACTTAAATAAATGTTATAATCAGGGACAAGGAATTCATGCAATTAAAAAAGATGTTTTAGGCGCCTAAAACATGACATCAAAAACTCAAAATATGCACTAAAACAACATACATATGTATTAAAAAAATGTTTATTCAAAAGAAAAGTTTTCAATTTACATACAACTAAATAAAGATATATAAAAATATTTTCTTTTCTCAAGAGGTGCGTGTACAAGCCTTTTATATTGAACTTTTAAATAAGATTAAATATGATATAACGATTTTTTCTGCATTATTACTTTCAAACACGCATTTTTCGACATTTGTTTATAGAAAAAGAAAAGTGTTGTTATTGATTTATTCCCATAAAAAAATTTTATATTTTCGAATGTGAAGTCCAATCAATTTGTTCTTAGAAAGCTTTTGTGCATTGAAAAGGGTCTTCTAACGTCTGTGGATTACATCAGCTCAAATTTAAATGATTATTTTTATATAATATTGTATATTTATTTGACTCAACCATTAGAGTGAATTGTATACTGACTATTAGATTTGTTTTTTAAATCCGTTATTATTTTTAAAAACAATATCAAGTTTTCGAAAAATTATTTCACTACTTTCGGCTTTAAAAGCAGACAATAATAAGATAATTATGCAAAGGGCCGTACGTTTAATATTGATGATGGATATTTATTGCACCGTGTGGTCTGGGATCAAGAACATACCTTCCGCAACATTTAGAACAAATATGATCAATACGCACGGAAAATTTTGGTCAAAAAGTAACCATAGTAATCGATGGTTAAAACGATTCAACAAAAAATATTAAAGCGTTCGAACAACCTCGCCGTGTGACATGATCAGCAGATTGCTCTGATATTCTCTTTGACTAAGAAGTCCTGCCTCCGAGAATATTTTAGTTTACAAGCTGACAATGATGCTGATGTACTTACTTATGTACATACATATGTTGAAATTGCAATCATTCAAGACGCACCATTTGGTGCTTTTTTAAATTTTTTGTGCGAAAAGTTTCTTAGTTGGTGGTCGGTGCGCTTCTTTGAAATTTCTGTGCGTTTTTTAATTTTTGGTGATACCAAAGCAAGTTCAACACAACTTTTAGTTTCAGTGTGAGAAAAAAAATCTTTGTATGTACAATAAAATACGCCTGTTTCAATAGTGCAAGAGTTGGGCAAAATATATGGTTTGCAGTATTTAAAATACAAAATACTTGCTGGTCATGTATTTAAAATACAAAATACCTTCAGCTGTTTATTTAAAATACAGAATACTTTTACGTCATGTATGTATCTAAAATATAAAACACTTTAATTTTTTGTACGTTAATTAATCGAGGTTTTGGTTTAATTGGTTAACCGATTAAAAACAATTTTTATACATTTATGAATTGTAATAAATAAAAATATATAAACTATTCATTATTTTGAGATTTCATTAATGAAAAACGATAACATAACAAAAATAATATTAATAAAATTTTCGAACTAAATCAGACGAGGAAAGCTGTATATAAATACACACATATACATATGTATTTATTAATTTAAAAAACAAGTACATAAGTGAGTTTTTTATATTGTTTAATAGATTAAAGAGATCTGCTAAAATAATCTTTTAGAAATAGTATTTGATTCAAATGTTTAGGTTTTAAACGATTTTTTCTGTACCCAGCTATATATTTTTAATATATAAATGTATATAAATAATATGTAAAAGGGTTAAAGTTACGCGTATAAGAAAGTTAAGCGAATAAAGAAAGATGTGATGCAATTTTCAAAATACTTTAATCTAAAATGTTGATACAAAAAAAGCAAAATTGTACATATTTTATCATCCCGCTTAGCGTTTTTTCTAAATTGGCATCATTGGAAAACAAATTATCTACCAGACTGAAAGTTTAAACTTGTCATTCCATGTTATCTACTTTAAGTTTGTAGCAAAGGGATTTGAAATACTGGATTCCAAATGATGAACATATCCAAAAGCACAGTTATACAGTTTCAAGAAATAGGCATTTAATAACTATTACAAATTTTTAAAAACAATCTTTTTCCGTTAATTAAAAAATGCAATGTACTAAAAATTTACAGAATTGTCTTGTGCCTGCTCTTGAGAATTCAATATTCAGATATTTATCGAAAGTTTAATAAATTTTCTCTAAAGTAAATAAGCTGAATTAGTTTTTTTTGAAATAAGTGCGAATCCCAAAAAAGCATTATTACAAGCACAGATTATATGAACTCTTTTTGAATTTTGTGGCTTTATTTTATCATCAAAATAGTATATTTTATTCTTTAAATATGCAAACCCTGATTTTTATTTTTGATGTTTTTAAAAATAAGCAGATTTGTTTTAATTTTTCTTTTTTTTTAATGTTGCTCCTTTTATCTTTGGTCCCACACATGATACAATTATACAAGGTACTTGCACAAGCCCAGCCTGTTAATGTATACAATGCAGAAAGTTGTCAAACTTTGTTTACAAGCTGCAAAAATGTTAGTGTATGTGTGTGCATAAAATGATTACAGTGTTGCCAATGAATTTGCACATTGAAGAAAATTACACTACACATGCTTTGTGTAGATTAAAATTAAAACAAAATTAAATAAAAATAGAACCCAAAGTAGAATTACACACATATTATAGATGAATCTCATTACATGGTCTACAGATGAGAGTAAAAATTACACACTGTGTATTACACACATATTGGCATCACTGAATGACTATAATCATGCATGAATGCCGCCTCTGCAATTGCACTTTATTTACCCTGTGATAGTTATTTTTAAAAACAAAAGACATCTGCTTCTGACAATTATAGGTATGTTTCTACCAACACATGATACAATTATACAAGGTACTTGCACAAGCCCAGCCTGTTAATGTATACAATGCAGAAACTTGTCAAACTTTGTTTACAAGCCGCAAAACTGTTAGTGTATGTGTGTGAATAAAATGATTACAGTGTTGCCAATGAATTTGCATGTGGCTGTGTCTCCAATTACACATTGAAGAAAATTACACTACACATCCTTTGTGTAGGTTAAAATTAAAACAAAATTAAACAAAAATAGAAGTCAATGTTGAATTACACACAGATTATACATGAATCTCATTACATGGCCCACACATGAGAGCAGAAATTACACACTGTGTATTACACACATATTGGCAACACTGAATGACTATAATCATTCATGAAAGCCGCGTCTGCAACTGTACTTTAGTTACCCTGTAATTGTTATTTTTAACAACAAAAGACATCTGTTTTTGACTAAATTCTGTTTGTTTCTACCAACAAAATGCGTGTGTTTCTTGGTGTTGCAATTTTGTTGTAGTCGTGCAAGTACCTTGTATAATTGTATCATGGTGCCACCTTTTCTTAAATCCCCTTCTTGTGCCACTTTTTGAAATCTTACAACGGTAACGCTATCGCTAAGAATCTATAAAGTTGACTTTCGGCTTTCAAACGTGTATTGCTTAATCAGGCAATGGCTTAGCAGGCGGCATGTTATAAGTCCCCAAAAACAAAATGAAATTAGTCTCCAATTTTTGGGGTCTTGTTTCATACGAAATAAGTCCCCGATATTAAAAATGAAGTAAGTCCCTAACGAAATGAAATAATGCCCCCAAACAGAAATGAAATAATGCTCTAATTTTTAGGAACTTATTTCATATGAAATAAAAACCCAATTTTTAAAATGAAATAAGGCCTCAATAGACATTCAACATAATGAAACAAATTAATCAATTTAATTGCTTTGCGGCAACAAGATAATTGTATTTTTGCAACCCATTTGAAATTGTATTTGCCATTAGTTTCAAGGCATCCGAGTGTCACAGCGTATTGTTAGATGCTTGCATGAAAGAATAACAATATTTGGAGCCTTGTCCTTACAAATTACATGCTAGTTTTTGGCTAAAATCGCGAGCTCAAAAATCTCATCTGACGATTCTATTTACTTCTGTAGAGGCTTCTTCCAGAATGTTCTCACTATGCACCATATTTACAAAAATTCAGACACAGAGCACAACATATAACTACCCTGCAGAAAACATGGGGTTAATTGTCCCCAAGTCACCACTTTTGTCGACTATTTTAATGACATTGTCAAAAGAGCGTCTATTAATAATGGTTTTAATGCGTATAAAACATTTTTTCAGATACACACATCTATGCTTCTTCTTAATGTTTTATTGGTTTGTTGAAAATAAACGTTACGTCAAGCAAAATTTAAGTGTTTATAAAAATTATCTTAAGAAATAGAATTATAAGGTTAATCTATATAAATATACTAGCTTAACCCGGCACGCTTGAATTTGAAACTTGGTCCACAAATGACCAAAATATTGACAATCAATTTTTGGGGCGGGCATTTTGCACTCCCGTAGCCCCATTTTCTAAACAAATTCTATTTCAGTGAACCTTTTCCTTTTCCAATTGAAATTTTGAAAATTGTTCCAGAAATGACAAAATTATTTGATAATACATTTTTGGAGCGGACACTGTCATTCCCCCTCCCTACAATTTAAAAAACTTAGTGGACATTTTCTATATGCAAAAAGAGTTTTGAAAATTGGTCCACAAACGACAAAACAATTTAGTAATCCATTTTTTGGCGGACACATTTATCCCCTTCTCCCCCTTCCAACATAAAAAATATTAGTGGACCTCTTCCATATGCAAAAAGCGCTTTGAAAATTAGTCGATAGATGACGAAGTTATTTTGAATCAATTACTTGGGCGGGCAATTAGCTGCGACACCCTCCTTCCCTACCAAAAAATAAATAAAAAATAAGAGTATATGTACCGAAAATGTCAGAAAGATTAGAAAAGTCAGAATTGTATGATAAGACAAAATTTATTTACCAAGATTAAAGATAGGATTAAAAAACTAGATAGATCTAATGTAATTTACAAAATACCATGTAAAGGAAACGACAACGAGAGATGCGACAAGATGTATGTAGGCACAACAAAGAATAAATTAAAGACCAGATTAGCGGGACATAAAACAGATCAAAGGTATAGGAATATTAATCCACATAAGACAGCTTTATCTTCACATTGCTTAGATTTAGATCATTATCCAGATTTTGATAATATTTCAGTTTTGAATACAGAACTTAATTATAAAAGTAGGTATATATTAGAAATGTTACACATTATAGATGTTCCACCAGATCCGAGAATAAATTTCAGAACAGATACTGCTAATGTAGCGCAGACTTAAAGATATTTATTGCATAAGAACAAGAATAGGGCTTAAGAAAGAAACATACTATAACATATTTTTGTTTGTTCATGTTATTTTACTAAAAAAATATAAAATAATATAAAAACAAGTTTCATTAATTAATGTAGTTAGTTGTTTTTTTGTATATAATTATTAATTAGTTATGTAAAAGTTTTTTAACAAAGTCAAAAAAAAATTTTAATTCATATTTTTGTAAATATTCATTAACATGATAAAATATTCTGGACTTAACATTCACATTTTTCAAAATTTTAAAATTTTAAGACACAATGTTAAAAATATTTATTATCATTTCTAAAAACCATTCAAAAAATGTATATGTTAAAAAGCTTTTTTTCAATTAATGTTTTTTAATATTATTAACATGAACAAATATTGTAGACTTATACCTATTTTGTTTTATGACCAAAACTTTTCAAAAAATTGTAAAAAAATTTTTTTATGACACACATTGTTAGTTAGCAATATAAAAACATTTTTGTAACTGAAAAGAGAAAAGAAAAAAGAAAAATTTAATTTCAAAGAAACAAAAATAAAAAATATCCTGAAGAAAGGTTAACGAAATATCGTACTAATGAAATAATAATATAAATAGACCTAAAGCTCAAAAAATTTGTTTAATTGATAAAAGATAAAAGAATTTGATAATATAATTGTGAGCCCATAAAAACAAAACATAAAAGTGATGGATAGTGAAATTTATTTGCTGGTGGTTAAGCTATGTCTATATGCATTTCATTGTTGCTTTAACAAATCGTCAACAAGATAATAAATCTCTTGAGTGATGGATAGTGATATACTCAATAAGAATAGACACAGAACTTATCAAGATAGGAGAACAGAATACAACAGATACAAGTGTTGTGAACAGAAACATTTTCAACAGAACTTATAGAAGAGATAATCAAAATGAGCAAACTATTAGTAACAATGTAGCAAGATATCAAGAAAGGTATTATATCCAGGAGAATAGAGAAAGCAATATAGTCAGAAGAGTAAGAGAAGGAAGAAACCACAATAATTATGAAAATATGAGAGAAAATCAATACACACACAATAACAGATTCAGGAGAAGAAAAGAAGACATAAATTTTGAAAACAATAATAGAAGAAACGGATATAGTATACTTAAAAAGAATAATGAGACG
The DNA here is from genome assembly GCA_936439885.1 of Nowickia ferox. Taxonomy (NCBI): domain Eukaryota; kingdom Metazoa; phylum Arthropoda; class Insecta; order Diptera; family Tachinidae; genus Nowickia; species Nowickia ferox. The sequence goes on along the minus strand of OW387026.1, from coordinate 39,866,799 downwards.
AGATGGACCATAAATAGGTATAAGAAAATCAGGGGAAAAATTATAAAATGTAAAGCAACAATAACGTTTATAATTTGTTCCCGGAATAAAGGTATTATTCCAAATTTCATAAAAAAATTCCACTACAAATATTTTTACTATTTTTCATGGTAACGGTAAAACATCTACACAATCGATGATTTCGAGGAATATTGAACATTTTCAAAGCAAGATGCTAAACTGGGCAATAAAGGAAAAACACGATAACCTTAAGTATTTCAAAATGGAATCATCAATTATTGAAACAACATTAAGAAGAATTTTAAATAATCAAGAAATAACTAATTTGTTAGAATATACAAAAAGAGACATTTACAAAAAGAATTAAAAAGGTACATATTAAAAAATATAATTGTCTTGTTAATTTACAAGAAAGAGAATTAGGAATCAGGTTAAATCAAAATTGGTCTGTCAATAAATCAAATGTAGTTTTTCCTTTTGATGTACAATACATGTTATCTTTAGGAAAGAAACATGCATTACCAATGCAAGGAAATGATTTTCCTATTGTGAAGGTAATAGCAGATGGTGAAGACTTCATCCAGACTATACAAGATAGGGAAAAACAGGACAGGTTGATAGTCACATCAACAGAAGTAGTTTGACCAATAGGGATAAGTATATGATAAATTGTGTAAAATCAGCAACAAAAATTTTTAAATTAAATAATAATGTAATTATTTTAAATGTAGATAAGGGAAACGTTACAGTTGCCATGAATAAAAGTGACTATGATGTAAGAATCGATAATATTTTAAGTGATGTTGTAATAATGATTTAGTTGAGGAACTTTTTAGAGCAAATATTATTTCTAATTTAGAAAAATATAAATTAAAGACAAATACTGCTGTTTCTCCAAAATTATATGAACTACCAAAGATCCATAAAGATAATTTTCCCTTGAGACCAATTTGTTCTAGTATAAATTCTCCTTCTTATGAACTTAGCAAATATATGACACAAATTCTAAAAAAAATTAACAATAAGTTCAAAATATAATATCATGAATTCATTAGATTTTAAAAACAGAATAAAACAGTTAAGATTAGATAGTGATGATAAATTAATATCCCTTGATGTTGTATCGCTATTGCCAAGCATACCAGTCGATTTGGCTATGAATATCATAGATGAAAATTGGAATAGGATAACACAATATAGAGACATTAATAAGAGTTTATTTTCACGTATTGTAAAATTTTGTATAGTAGACAGTAGATATTTTAAATGTAATGATAAAATATACCAACAACGAAAAGGTCTGCCTATGGGAAATCCTCATGTTTAGAAGCCAGCGTTGCCACTGGTGGAAAAAGAAATTACACAGCTGCAGGTCTAAAATAGTGCAAAAAAATCTAAGAAAAAATTTAATTTTTTTATTAGTGTTTAGTTAATTGAAATTTAAAAGGAGATACTTTTTTTAATTTATAAAAAACGTACAACAAAATTAAAAATATTATACAAAATTCATTAATTCACAAATATTTACTTCAACGAATAATAATTTACCACTTTCCTCTTAATATTTTGTCAAAATTTCATAAAATATTATTTAATACAGGCGTTTGAGAAGAACGTGCTTTCCATTTTTCTTTTCTTAATTTAAACTCATTTTTTTTACTGTACAAGTTGGTAACTCATTTTTGGGGTATCAGTTTTAATTAAGTTCAGTTCACTAAAAAAAACTCTTTCAACAGAAGCGTTTAAGAATGGTAATGTCACAACTATATATTAAATTTAGAAAGAGAATATCGCCAGCACAGTTTTTACTTTGAAAATTTTTAGACTTGTAAATTTAAAAACATCCAATTTATCGCATAGATTAAGTTCTGTATGGTCTAAAATCTTTATACATTAAAATTTTTTGTGTCTCGGAACAGTATTTTAAGCAGCTAAATAAAGATAAATTTCACTTCGTTGTATAACAAGTTCCTCGTTTTTATTGGTCAATCAAAAATAACTCATTTTGTTTAAAAAAAATCAGCTTTTGTGTAATTAGACAATAACAAATTTGCACAACTTTGACTACTTCAGCTGGTAATTTGTACACAAGCAGGGATTCGCTTTAAAACATTAAATTAAGATTAGTTAAACGTCCAAGAGAATGTGAAAGGAACTCCAAATAATATTTTGTAGATTTTCCATCTAATGCAGAAAGCATTGATTCAGTTATTTTTGAATGATCTTTAAAAACTTCCAATCTTCAATATAATCGCAATACTTCATATTTTTCCAGAGCACTTTCAATACAACATGCTGTTAATGATAGCAATTACGTTATTATAGGTGATAAGATTGTTTGGCTCTCTAGTGAGATATATAGTAGAAATTCTCGGAGTTTATATTACGTTTATAATAGGATCCGAGATTTCTTAGCAAATCTTCTAAATATGTTTAGTATAATTTGGCTGTTAGCCACACCTCATTTTATTTTATGCTCTTTAATTTAGTTGTACATGAGACAGCAAAGAGTGTATTTAATACAATACAGTACGTAAAATACATGATCCCAGCTAAAAAACATATGTATGGTCCATATATTTGTAATATATGAATGTATGTATGGGATTATACATGGCAAAACTATTATATATGAATTGATATATGGACTATATAGAAATTTAATTATGAAGCTCTTCATATGTGGATTCATATATGGAAATAAGGTGTCATATATGGAGCGATATAAAAATGTATGCATCATGATATCTCACATAAGATTGTTTTTGTCATCGAAAAAAATACATACGGTATGCAAAGTTTACATGCGTGGCGCCTCCACGCTTAAAAAATAAAAACTCTTGCACACCGTTCTTGTAGCATTTTATATATTGTGAGCCTATTTAATAAATCAAATAATCAAAAGGATAATTCTGTCATTAATTTTATAGAAAATAACGGAATTCTCTAGATATTTTTAAGAAACAAAGCTTATATTACTACCAAAAATTAAATTGAAAAGCACCCAGGCAGAAATTGTGACTTTGCGCAAAAAGTATGTACCACCACAACACTGTAAATACAAAATTACGTTTCTTCCAAAATTTGTGTAGCAACACAGTACTGCAAACACAAAAATATGACTTTACGTTTACAACTACCGCGTTCTTAGTAATCCTACAGCACTACAACACTGTACGAGTATATACAAAAATTCGACGTTAGTTTCCCAATACCCGGTTTATAATAATTCTATACTGCTACAACACCGTAAATACAAAAATTTTACTTTAGTTTGGAAATTTTCATTGTGACGACCATGATACAATTATACAAGGTACTTGCACGACTACAACAAAATTGCAACACCAAGAAACACACGCATTTTGTTGGTAGAAACAAACAGAATTTAGTCAAAAACAGATGTCTTTTGTTGTTAAAAATAACAATTACAGGGTAACTAAAGTACAATTGCAGACGCGGCATTCATGAATGATTATAGTCATTCAGTGTTGCCAATATGTGTGTAATACACAGTGTGTAATTTCTGCTCTCATGTGTGGACCATGTAATGAGATTCATGTATAATCTGTGTGTAATTCTACTTTGACTTCTATTTTTGTTTAATTTTGTTTTAATTTTAACCTACACAAAGGATGTGTAGTGTAATTTTCTTCAATGTGTAATTGGAGACACAGCCACATGCAAATTCATTGGCAACACTGTAATCATTTTATTCACACACATACACTAACATTTTTGCGGCTTGTAAACAAAGTTTGACAAGTTTCTGCATTGTATACATTAACAGGCTGGGCTTGTGCAAGTAGCTTGTATAATTGTATCATGGTGACGACCTTATAAATTTGTTTTTAAAGTATTTTGACAAGGACGGTCATTCGGCGTTATCATGTTAATGTTATGAGTTCATTCAAATCTTGGTAAACAGATGTTGTGGTTGTGTTCGTTCTACCGGGAGACCATCATATCAACGTCGTACTGATTGTCTTTTTCTTCCTAGGTAGTGTTAATATAAAAACGGATTATTTTTTCTTTTATAATTTCATTAGTTTTTAATCTGGTTTCTTAAATTAAATTTTATTTGCGAATATGAGTTTTGTGTTTCTTAAATAATCGATTCACCTTTTCCCTTAAATTAATGAATAAAATGTCTTTTAGTGGGTTTTAAATTATTTGTCAAAACAAATGCTTCATTAAATACAATCTCCCTGTTCAAGATCTTAAAGAAAAGTAATTTTAATAATGTAATTAATTGTACAGCAGTACGCTTTTTTAACATGCATACATGTATAAAAATGTATGAATGTATATTATGTGGCCATATACCCTCATTTTGCGGATCGGAACCATATATGGGATATCATATATGCTCCATGACTTTGGTAATGCCCAATGTCTTCTGTGTCATCAAACCTTTAAAAGGCATTGGGAAAATGTTGCTAAGAGGCATTATGGTTCTTTTCATAGCAATATGAATAAGTATAATGATAAGGAAAAGGATGTGATTTTTATTACAAAAAAAAATATATATATATTCTTAGAGAAGTTGATAGCGAGATTAAGAGGGGAAGAAAAAACGAAAGCAAATTAAATTTTAATTTAAAAAAAGAAATTTCGACAGCAGTGAGCTTATATATTTTCAGGTAGGGCAGACCGTTTATCGATGAAGTTTGTATTAAAGAATTGCTTAGCAAAGTTCTTCTTAAACTAAATTATAATTTTAATTTAATAGAATTTGTGCCCTTGTCTCGTAATACTATTGTACACAGAAAAAAAGATTTGTAAATATAATTAATTTATTTGTGAATACAATTAAAATATTATTTAAAAAAACACCTACAACGATTTTTGTAAACACAAACACACATTTGTAACATAAGAAAACAAAATCAACTCAATTATTTCCAATTAAAATGATTGTGTTATTGACAATTGAGTTGTTAACGGAAAACCAAAATTTTTAATGAATTTGTTTTTCAAATTCTAATGTGTGTTTTTTAGTTTGTTTTTTTTTATTTTATTTAGAATTTGGTTTTTGTTAAATTTTAAAGTTATTTATTTTTCCACACAACCCTCGAAACTAAATGCGTTTGGGATGAGTTGAACCGGAAATTTCTTGACTAATAGACTAACGTACTTACCATCCAGCTAAAGAGCAAATCGTTATTGGACATGCATGTGCGCATTGCGTTGATATAATTTAAAAATAACTTTGTTGAGTAAAAAAAACAAGCCACGACGTTTTTCGGCTGCTTGTCGGAATTCAAACGTATACAACAGCTTGTTATTTGTGTTCGTTGCGTCGATAGTGAATACAGGGTTTTTGAAACAATGTTTTCGCTGGAAACTTTTTATGGAAATGTTACAGGTAAGTCATTGTTCGATGTTGTAAGCGAAAAACTTCTATCGCTTGTAGACCCTAAAATTTTTTTGGGGTTTGCACAGATGGTTCAAGTGTTATGTCGGGTAAGTATGAAGGATTCATCGGGCAGTTAAGAAAACATGGTTTTTATTTCGATGCCTTTCATTGTGTTATTCTTCAAACTGCCTGCAATGAAGACTGCAGACCAAATAATAAATAAAATACGAGGTGGACATTACTAGCTAACACATAGAAAATTTGTTAACTTTTTAAAAACTAAAAATGCCTCACACAATGACTTAAAATTTTTACCGAGGTTCGATGGCTAAGTAGAGGTGATTGTCTTAACAGATTATTTGATTTAAGGGAAGTTCTTCAGTTTCTGGAAATAGAAAAAACCGATAAATTCTTATCAGAGTCTCTTAAGAACTATCAGTTTATTTCAGATTTAGTATTTTTATCGGATACCACTAACTTCCTTAATGATTTTAATTTAGAATTACAAGGAAACGAAAAAGATATACATGATGTTTTTCAAAATACTTTTAAATTTCAAAACCAAGCTATATTTATTGTTATCAAAAATTAAGTTGGGCGATTACACGAATTTCCGTAAAATTCTTATATTTTTAACCAACAGGGAAACGTTAATACATTAGAATATATTAACATATTTGAAACGCTGTTTTTTTATTTTGAAGATATGTTTAAAGATTTCGGTGATATAAAACTACTTCTAGAGCTTTTTGAAAATCTTTTTAATGTAGATATTACTAATTATGAGTTTAAAATACATTCAGAACTTATTATCTTACGAAGCGAGTTACGAGTTCCACCGAAAATTGATAAATTATTGTTTTGGAGAACTTTGGATAACTCAGCCTATCCTGATTAAAAAAAATTGTTTAAAGCTGCTTTCATTTTTCCCTTCAACATACCTATGCGAAAAAAATTTTCGGGCTTAAAATTTATTTGTTCAAAACACCGTAACAAAATAAGCTCGGTGCACTTAAAACATATTTTACTTTTACGAAATTGTTATAAAAACATAATTGTACAGGATTTTATTTTTTTGTAATTGAAAATTATAATTCTAAATTAAATTCATTAAGAAAGTTTGTGGTATCCGATAAAATTGCTAATCTAAAATAAACTGATGGCGCTTAAGAGACTCTTATAAGCACTTATCGGTTTTTTCTATGTCCAGAAACTGATGAACTTCTCTCCTTAAGTCAGGTAAAGTGTAAAAAATGCAAGTCATTGCGTAAGGCTAGATTTGCAATGGTCGTATTTTATTTATTATTTGCTCCGCAGTCTTCTTTGCGGGGTAATCGCTTAATAATATTCATGATTGAGCAGTCTGATGTATAACACAATGTAAGGCATTAAAATCAAAACCACGTTTTCTTAACTCCCCGATGAATCCTGTGCAGACTTCAACAAAAAATTTTAAGGGTCTACTATGAATGAACGTTTGTCGTAAGTCGAACAACGACTTACATGTATGTAACATTTCCATAAAAAGTTTCCAGCGAAAACATTGCTTCAAAAACTTTCAGCATTATTTATGAAAATTGTTAAGGCTTTATAAAGGCTTAATAAGAAGCATTTTTAATGAAATTGTTTTTAAAAAACCCTGCATAAAGCCTTAATAATTTTTATAAGTAAGGCTGTAAGTTAGTGTTGAACGAAACTGTGATTTTTTAATAATGTTGCTCCTTGTGAACGTGATTTCTAAATCGCTGTTCTTTTAAACTGTGATTGTGATCACAGTTTAGCAGTATTTTGTTTGTAGCAGTTCTGTTATTTTGACAAAATCTAATAAGAAGAGCAGTTGTGAAATTAAACAGTGACTGTGATCACGGTTTAACACATTTCAGCTGTTCTGCTTTAAAAGTATGTATTAGTATTGGTATTTAGATAAATGCTAATAAGAAGATCGACAACAACAAACAATTAGCATCAACCCCAACCAAATATTGATAATTGTCGTATGAGAGTCAGGGAGACAGTAAAATTGCAAATACAAAAATGTGATAGCTATACATAGTTGCCAGAAAACACGATTTGACACGATTAGACGATTTTTTCTCTGTGGTAGCTTTATTTACTGTAAAGTAAGCATGCAAGAGCATTCACAGTTTGTATGAAAGAACTACATTTGCAAAACCTGTTACTTGATCAATTCAGTCACAGTTGTGATTAGTGATTTTTCAATCGCTGTGAAAAAGTAACAGGTTTCGAAAAGTAGCTCATCACTACTGTAAGTATTTACTACCCACCCAACGAAAATAAATAACAAAATATTTCTTGTTAAATTTTAATGAAAATCTGTATGATTACTTTTTCGTATAACTGTACTTCAAATTCTCTCACCACTCCACCTGCAAAACATTTTTGGACATCATTGATCTACATACATATATGTATGTATGACATACATTGTATGTACTCGTATTTGACAATAAAGAAATAAAACCACTACTTTATTTCTCTTTACCTTATGGAGATTTTGTTAAAATTTTTTTATCGTCATATGTATTTCTTATTTACCAGCATCCAACTGCATTTCCCCGTGGGAAAATAATGCAAATACTTTTTCTCATAGAGTGTTATGAATAAAGGTGGATCGAAATCAAAGAAATTGTCTTATATTCTTTTTATACTGAAATAAAGAGCTACATATGTATTTTTTTTACCCATAGGAACAAAAAAAGGTAAAATTTTAAAAAATAAATAATATTTAAGTAAAGTAAAATTTTTGTTTGTATTTAACTTCTTACGTCTTTAAACTATTCAATGTCTACAAATAAATATGAAAATTAAATAATTCTCCAAAATAAAAATGAAATAAGTCCCCAAAATAACGAAATAACATTTTGTTTTTGGGACTTATTCCGTGGGGAGTTATTTCATGCCGCCGCCATACTAAAAAACGCGCTAAATTAGTGCATTTTGAACAAAGTCATCATCATTTCAGTTCAATACTTTTTTTTTACTTTTTTGCAAAAATTTAACAATTTTCTAGTATTCAAAACTCATAAAATTTTTTAAATTGGTTGATGATTCAGCTGTCGGAAATAAAATTCTCTTGACTGTGGTTAGAATTAAAAACGCAGTTTAATACTGTAAATCTTTTTTTTTATATGTTTATTTATTGTATTTTCAAAAATGAACTAACAATAAGTATTCAAATCTTAAATCTAAATATAATTCTTAGGCCCGACTAGTGTCGGACATAAACTAGTGATAATAGCTAATAATACATAAGAGTCGTGCAAAGCAAAAAAAATATTTTAAAGCAGTTTCATCTGGAGTGTTAAGTATTAGAGCCCTTGGGTCCCTCTTTTTTAAGCGGATGTGTCCAGTGAAGTTCAAGATATTACGAGCAAGCTGATTAGGGTGTGACTCGAGTTTTTTAAATATTTGCCTAATTTCTTCAGTCACTTGTGGCATATTTAAATCACGATGTAAATTTGAATTTATTATGTACTATGGAGCCGATGTTATTAACCGTAAAGTTTTGTTTTGCCTTCGTTGGATTTTCTCTACGTTTGAAGCTGAACCAGTGCCCCATAGCTGAATTCCGTAGCACCATATAGGTTTCAAAAGCGACTTGTATATCAAAAGCTTACAATCTAGACTCTGGGTCTAATTTCTACCAATGTAACTGAGTTAGTTTAAGTTTCATTTGTGTTAGCTTAGATTCAATGTGGTGTTTCCATGTAAGCTGTCGATCAAGGTGTATACCAAGTTATTTCACATGTGAGTGTTGAGGAACAATTTGATTATTGATTCTTGTCCCATTAGAAGTATCTTTTCGTAGGGTAAATGTTACCTGAGAACACTTCTGTTCGTTTACCTTTATTCTCCATAAGCTTAGCCATAGTTCCAGCTGGGGAATATGTTCCTGAAGATATTGAGATGCCTCGTGAGAGTTTTCGTGCATACTAAGGCAGGCTGTATCATTGGCAAATGTAGATGTGTGGATGTTACTGCTCACAGGCATATCACAAGTATAAATCAAATACAAAACTGGCTCTAGTATACTCCCCTGTGGCCCACCGGATGAGATTGATTTGGGCACAGTCATGAAGTCTCCTTCCACAACAGTGAACTTTCGGGAAAGAATATAACTTTGTAAAAGATTAAGAATGTTTATTGGTAGATATGTTTTCAATATTTCTTTTCTTCAAATGTTCTTATAAATTGAACCAATCTATGCGTTTTTTCAATGGTGCAATGCTTCTAAAACCAAATTGATGGTCTGGGATGCACCCACTACCAATTAGAATTGGGGACAATTTTATCATGAGTAGCTTTTCGAAGAGCTTTGAAATTGTTGACAGTAGACTTATTGGCCTGTATGACTCAGCCTTGGTAAGATCTTTGCCCGGCTTTGGAATAATTTTGACCTTGGCAAGCGTCCAGTGGTGTGGATAATACTCCAGTCGCAAAATGGCATTAAAAATGAATAACAGGACTTTAATTGCAATACGAGGCAACTTCATCAGCATATTATTACTAATTTCATCAATACTCGGAGCTTTCTTTGGGTTGAGTTCAGTAATTAGTTTTTGTACATCAGGTATCTTACACTTCTAGGGTCGAGGGAGTAGAGCAACTACACACGGCAAATCAAAAATGCCCGTACATGTGTTTGGGGTAAATACGGATTTTAAATGCTCAGCAAATATGTTACCTTTTTCAGTATCGCTTCTTGCCTGAGTGATCAGAGGAGAGATCCAGAGAAGCTTCAACATGAACTAATTCCCTAGAAATATTTTTCATGATGCCAAAATCTTTAACATCCGGAATTTTTTTATGTCTGTAGGCCAGTAAGTGGGCTCCCCACTCGAAATGACGTCCAAGCCCATTTTTGAAATTGTGTTGAACAACGCCCGACCTCTAGGCGTAATAAGACGCGAACCCCAGAACGTATGTTTTGCATTGTAGTCTCCAGCTGCTACGAAGCAAGGCCCAAGAGATTTGTAGAAATTATCGTATTGATCCTCGGTGATTGAAAATCTGGGAGGAGAGTAAATTGATGATATCACGAAATTTGTACAAAAATTTTCAATACAGATATTTGGTGTTTGTAGGTGTTCTTCACAAATGTTGTCTAGAGTATAGTGCTTGAGTCTCGACTTTATTAGAATTGGTGATCCACCGCATGCTCTTCCTCTCGGGTCCTTTGTATCATGTAAGGTGTAGGCATTCATTTTGAAAAAGCTTCTCGAAGTCAAATGAGTCTCAGAAACCAACATTATATCAATATTTTTTCCATAAGGAATAAAAAACGGCGAATGCCGTTTGCGTTCCAGAAACATATTTTTAACGTGTTCATGGCTTGTTAATTAATCCTTGAGGCAGAGTATTCTGCATTCGCAACATTTCTTGCATCATGCTAGTCATATTTGTTGTAAAGTTATTTATAGCTTGCACCAGATTATCAATAGTAGCTTCAAGGCGACTGAAATTAAAGCTTGTGTTAGTATTTCTTGAATTGCTTTGTGGGGACACTTTCTGCGTGGGAACAGAATTTGTCTTAACAGCATCGGCATACGATACACGTGAACAGTGATGCCATTAGGATACGAAAGATAAATTTTTCGTATCTTTTGATAACTTCAGGTACCATGTGTAATCCCGACATTTTTCGTATCTCTTGAATCTGTACGCAAAATGTACAGAAAATATGAACATCTTTTTTTTAGGAAATATGAACATCTATATTATTTTCAGGAAATTTATGTATATGAACTTTTTGATTTAATCGCCTTAGTATAAGCGCGTATATTAATTTTTACAAAAATTAATTTTTTTTTGATAACATCCAAAGATATACATACATACATAAATGTACATATAATTAATTTTAAAGTTTGCTTACTGTATTTTTAAAAATTACAGGCCTAATATTTATGACTTAAATAAATATGAAAATGAATTTATATATAATTTTCTTTACAATATTCATTAAATATGAAATAAAAATGTTAAACATACATAAATGTTAAACATTAAAAATGGACTTTAAAATTTTTTTACAAAATGTATCTTTTTGCAAACTAAAATGTAACTTTCTCGAAATTTCACTGGAGGAAAATTGGCAGAGTAAGCGTTTGCTGATTGAGTTGGAGCTAATTTAGATTTTTGTCCCATAGTCTGTTTAATGAAAGAATATACAGGATAATCTCTGCAGTTAGCAGTGTGATTACCTCCACAATTACTGCACTTTTTTTGGCTTCATACAGCTAGCAGAACCTTGCAATTCACCGAGATAACACAAACTGTATGTAATTTGCAGTAAGTTTTTGTGTGGCCATATTCTTGTCAATTATGGCATTGTACTGGAGCTGAACGCTTATGTTGCTCTTCAACTGTGATTTTTCGGTGTAAGAGAAACATTACGCCATAAATTGGATGGGTTTAATTTTTTTCAATTGTTTGTCATTCGGCTCCAGTTCAACTTACTTCTTCGGGGTCTACATATGAACATATGCCCTTTAATACTATCTGTAGGCCTTTAGCACTTTTAAGTTGGTATGTGTAAAAATTTGTTTTATTTTTTTCAAATTCACTAAAAAAATTTTTTAAATATTTTTCATCATATACTTGGATTTTAGTTTCATCAATATTACCTCGTTTAATTGGAATGATGTGAAAAGTATTTTCACCAATGGCCGACAATGTTTTTTTTTAGAAGCGCGTTGGAATTTTTTCTCTCAGATAGATACATATGTAGGTGGCTTAAAAGACTTTTGCGATGATGCAACGGGCTTGTCGTTATTGGCTTGCAATAATGAAAAACGATTTTGACGATTAGTAGATGATGCGCTGTTATCCCTAGACATCTTTGGAGCAGATGAGCTCCAAGCTTGGACTTGGGCTTTGTGCTACTGTTACGAGCCCGAAGGAGATGATATCGCTGACTTATAGGAAGAAGTACTAGGCAACGGTAGTGCTAACGAATCACTAGTTGGCATTGGACAAAGCGAAGTTGATCGCTGACGAAAAAGTGGCTTTGCCGTTAGAAAAAGACTATCATCACATTTTTTATTTTTATTGTTAACATTAAGAGCTTCAGAGTTCTCAGTAAAAAAGGAATTTCTAACGTTAGAACTCACTTCACAATTTTTTTGTTTTTGAGGTACTCATGTATAGTATTCCTCAATGTAACTTTGTTTGCGGATTTTTGCTTGTTTTTGTTGTTTCTGACTATGTAAAAAAATATTAGCAATATTTGCTTTGCTTATTTATCAAAGTTAATATGTATTACGAATTTTATGTATTACGAATATTTTTTTATAATTTTTTGTTTGCTTAGTATGTATATAAAAAAAACTCCTAAAGCGTCTGTTAACTATGAAGGTTCAACGAGAACTGTATACTGTAAATGGCAAATATTTTAAAATTTCGCAAATAAAAATATGTACTCGTACCCGTGACCAAAAATAATTTATACATATAACTTATTAAGCATCGATTCTAGCTGAAGTACAAAAAGCATTTGAATCGCAAAACTATTCGACAATTTTTATATTTATATACGTTTCGATTATTTGGAAGGCAATTCTGATTCTGTATTAAATGATTTTAGTTATTTAGGATATAATTTCGAAGAAACAATATTATAAAATCTGAAAAGAGCTACTAAACAAATTAATTGTATTTAAGAGCAACTCAGACTATTATACGAGTATATGTAAAAAGACTTTCATCATCTAAAAAATTCTAAAGAAACCCTGAAGGAAACGTGGGGTTAAGTGTCCCCAAGTCACTACTTTTGTCGACTATTTTGGCGACGTTCTCAACAGAGCGTCTATTAATATTGTTTAGAAAAAAACATTTTTTCTAATACACACAAATATGCTTCTACTTAATGTTTTATTGGTTTTTTTAAAAATAAACGTGACGTTTATAAAAATTATTTTAAGAAATAAAATGAAAAGGTTAATATAAATGTATTGGACAATAATTAAAAACATAATACACAAAAAGAAATTTAAAAAACAAACAAATAAAATAACAATCCATATTGTATAAAAATTTTAAGTGAAAAGTGCCAATTATGGACATTTTTGTTTGACCCTTGGAAAATTTTGTGTCGTAAGGTAATTGGCATTTCCATTTAGTTAACTAATTTAATTTTTTCTATTAGTAACTATTTTCCCATTTTATATATGTATTCAACTAAAAAATTAATATTTGAAAACTTAAATATATCTCACAGCATCCTAGATCTGAAAACAGATATTTTGAAATATTGCTTATATTAAAAAAAGATAAAATATATCGCGATTTTCGTGTTTTATGTGAATAATTACAATAAAAAAATAAATTAACATTATTTTAAAACAGATTCAATTTGAAAAGCAAAACATTATTTCCAAATACGTACAATTTGTATAAAAACCCGAAAGTTAAATATCTCAATTAGTAGGTCGCAAGTGGTCAAGTTTTATATACATACCATTGGATGCTGCTTCAAAAACTCTTTTCGATGCTACCAAATTTTATTTATATCGTCTTAGAGCAAAGTACAAAAAAGTTCGAAAAACAGAAAAAAAACATTTTTTTTTAAATGGTCCAGCTCACGGATGTTCAACGATAGAACCAAAATATTTTGGGAATCATCATAAAACATATCAAGCTTTATTTTCAGAGGGGTAACAAAATCACTTTTTTCTCTTCCATACAAGTTGAGTCGGTCTAATGTACATACATACGTATGTATGCATGTAAGCAAAGTAAATTAATATAAAGTATATGCAAGTACGCAGGTGATTAATTTTTTTCTCGTGTAGTGTTAATGCCTGAATGTCAAAAGTTGTTTACAATTTTCGTACGCCATTTTGTTTTGTTTTGCTTTGTTATACACAATTGTGTATACTGAAAACGTATGTGAAAAAAGTTTAGATAAATTTTTACTTAAAAAATGTGTTACAAAACATTTAAAAATAATTATATTTAACTATTTAAGTACATATGTATCTTTTATTATACTTATTTCACATATTAAAGGTTTATGAATTAATAAATTTACTTTGATTTTGTCATTGATCATTTTCTCACACTAAACCAAATCAATGCAAATGCAAATTTATTACATTAGCACTAATTTTGATAATATTAGTGCAATTTTTCTTTTTTGCATTAAGCTAAAATCCCTTCAGAGTAATGCATGAATATTGCATTGTTACTTTTACTCTACACAAATTATGAAGAGTATTATTGCATTGTAGTGCAAAATACAACGTAAATGTGTACATACATAAAAACATATGTACATATATAAATATGTAAATTTTAAGTTAAGTTCTGATCTTTTATCAATTGCACGGTTTTTCATATAAGCTCGAGATGCAACGTACTTGAAGTATGAAACTTATTCATTTTTTTCAATTGGTTCTGAAATCTAGTTTGTATTTATATTGACAGTTTTTCTTTTCTTTAATTTGTATGTACGTACTTAAAAAGGTGCCCTCAATGAACTTTACTGTTTTTTTTATTTTATTATTTGTGCTATCTGATAAAATAGGTTCACGTTTTATTCAATATTACTGTGTACAATATTTGATAATGCAATAATATTGCATTACTTCATGATGTGCTTAGTGGCAATACAAAATTAGTGAATTTTTCGCCATGCTATTAGCTGCTAATTCAATATTAATCCATTACATTTCAGAGATTTTATTTAAGTGTAAAAAATAGTAAACTACAAGCATCAAATTTAAATTTACGCTAAAATTTTTGTTTTTCCATCAGGGCTTATGCAAAAGTAATGCAAGTTGCCCACGTCTGGTTGTATTTATCTGTTTTTGACATTCATCCATTATTCTTACACAAACAAATCGCCTGTTGTTTTTGTACTTTATTAGTTGTTGTAGACCTGCATATACTTTATATAAATATGCTTTGCATGTAAGTATATAAATAAAAATAAAGCAAAATTTTTTATACGTGAAACAATAATTATTGCATCGTGGTTTTTATTTAAAAAAATTAATTTTGTCTTTTAAATGTTTTTGTCTGGTCATAGTAAAACAAACAATTATTAACTTTTTTAATTATAAATATAGATATGTACATAAGTACATAGACATATTGAGATACATATTTATAAATTAGAATTTTTATATGAAATTGATTTGACATTTAATGAAAACTTTGTTGTTAGTAAAATTTTTGGGATAAAAAAATAAAAAATGTATTGCCATAAAAAATTTGTTGGTTGAACCAATATTAATTTTAACAATTGTTTTTGCATTTTCTTTTTTTTTTGGTAAATTGCTTAGAAAGAATATTGCTACTTTCGAAATGAAAATTAATCGGGGGTGTCATAGAATCCAAGTCGGTTTTGAAAACCAATATTGGATTCATTTCGTGTCATGAAAACAAGTCGGTTTTGTTGTTTTCGAATGCAAACATGTTCGATGTTCGAATCAGATTTTTTATGTTTTTGTTCATTTGTTTACGGCTTCTAATGTAAGTTTTTTCAATTATGGTATTTGTGGTATTTGAGCTAAAACATTGTGTTTTTAATAAAAATCAAATTATAAAGAGATAAGAAGTGGTAATTGAGTACCAAGTGGATACTAAACTATGCAAATATTTACTGCTGCAAAAATCACTTCCGAGTCTTGAAATTTATTAAAAGTCGCTTAAACTCTAAATAGGCTGAAATTTGGAATAAATCATCAATATTGGAAACAAGCAATACGAACGAAAATTCGCAAAAGCTTGCAAATTTTAAATGTTAAGCTCCTAAGTAAAAATTAATAAATAAAACCAAAAACTTTCGAAAAATTACATCTTTTGCAAAAATAACAGAAATTTGCGAAAAATTGCAAAATTTTAAAAAAGTCATAATTTCATTAAAACTTGAATTAACCCTAAGGAATGCTAAAAAATCGGTACAAAACGTGAAAATGGCAAAAAAAAATCAAAAACTTGCTAACAGCAGAATAATAGGAAAGTCTAATACGAAAACTGTTAAGAAGCAGAATACTGGCAAAAACTCGCTTTCATCGCGAAACAAACCTTAAAATTTATTAGAAATCTCCAAAACTGTTAAAAATAAAACAAACTCGGAAAAAACGCGAAAAATCGCAATTTCGCAAAAAAAAAATTTATTTATCATAAAAACATTTCTGTGTTAATATATTTTCGTTTCTTTTTTTTTAAATAATAAAAATACATTGGTTTGATTCTTTCTTTTTATAAAATTATAGTAGACTATTATAATTTTAGTTATAATTATCGCAATTATTGCAGTATAAAATATAATTAATATATTTAAAAAGATATTACTTAAAAAAACGATAGAAATATTATAGCGAAAACGGTATATTTTTCTTTTTTTAACGATATCATAAGACAAGATAAAATATATAAAAATATAGGTGTTAAATTCATTAATTGAATCTTTTTGGCTTTAACTCTGCATTTTTAAAACAAAAAAGTAAGTTTTGTTTTAGAATAATTGTTTGGTTAATGGTAGATTTTGATTTAGCATGTATTTAAAAGAATTGAAGAAACTTCTATTCAATCTTTGTTGGAAAAAATAAGGGGTTTTAAAGATTGTATGTATGCGCAAATAAATATAAACGCAGGCTTTTAACCCAAAAGTGAATTTGTTAAGGCCATTACACATTTTTGTAAAAACTATTTAGGGGTAGATAAAAAAACCAAACAAAAAACAAAATTATTATTATTATTATTATTATTTTACAAAACAAAGAGAATGAGAGTACTTTCTATTTATATACCATGGTACATAAGGTGTGTGAAAGGCGTCTAAATAATATTGTCAAACATTTGTTGATACATGTTTGGGTGTATTTATATTTCGTTACCTTAATACCGAAAGGCCCTAACTCATTATTTAATTTAAATCAATTTTTATGCATATTTTGATAGAAATATCTTTAAAGCTTAGACTCTAAGCTTTAAACTAGGGATGTAACGATACGCCATTTCACCGATCCGACACCGATACTCAAAAATAAATATCGCCGATACCGATTCCGATACCGATACGCATATTTAAATTGAGCTCAAGTAAAAATTAACAAAACTCAAGTAGAATAATTCTTCTATTATACAAAATAACATTATTATTAATGAGCCATTCAAAACATCAAAATTTTCAGTACATTTCAGTTTCTAAAATTCAAATTTTCAAACTACAAAGCGTCTGCAATATTTATGATTTTACAAAATAAACGTTGGCATTCAGTTTAGATTGGCTCAAGATTTAAAATTGATATTAATAAGACTTAAAAAAAAAAGAATTGAATTTCAATTCATGTTAACAAAAAATTAAATATTGTTTTTCACAAAATAACAGTGTAAGATTGAATGAGTCAATTCAAACTGAATGACTCAATGAGTCAATTCAAACTGAATGTCATACTGTTTATTTTCTAAAATCATCAAAATTGTCAATACCTTTCAGTTTCAGTTGTTCAAAAAACTCTAAAGAAAAATATAAGAAGTATCGGCGTATCGACAGTAAAATATCGCCGATATCGATATATCGGAAAACCAGCAGTATCGCCGATATATCGGTATCGGTTGCATCCCTACTTTAAACACCAATAACTAGGGAAATATGGGTCGCATACAATTATTTTTAAAATTTGTTGTCTTATTTTTCACGTTTCTATCAGATAAGCTATTTAAAAATTTATTTTTTGATATTTTTCACGGTTTCCTATGAATAAATCGGAAAATATGGGTCGGCACCAACTTTTTTATAAATTTTTTTCTGTGGCCTTTTTTATATTTTTTTTAGCTGCTTTACTAAACTGCATTTGCCCAAATATTTTTTTTATGTACTTCACATAGCGTCTATACCTGATATTAACTCTGATATAATATGAGAGAGCACGTCGGCAGAATGAGAAGAAAAATATATTTATATTAATATTACTATCTATGTAGGGGAAAACGCACTCTTGTAAATATCATAATATTTCACAATTATCAGGCAGCCGTGCAGTAAACATCTTCGTTTATTGTAATTGCAAATAATATTAGTTTTGTAAAAATTTTGGTATTTTCTTAATACATCGTGCATAATTAAAATATTTCTGAATTTTTTTATCAAAAAGTTTTAATTTTCACTTTAACACGCAAAATTCTCTTCACATATCCATGTATGTTTACGTTTTTTGACAGCTGATATCATGATATTGTTTTCTAAATATATATTATGAAAACAATATTATAATATCTGATATAATACTAATATTGCAGTCCACACGTAATATTATTCTCTGTACTATGAAATTTGACGTTTGCTGATAGAAATATATTTGATATTATATCAGGTATAGACGCTGTCAGAGACAAATGAGGCAACTTTTCTCACACATACAACTATAATTTTATTTTTGACATGACTGAAATTATTATTCTTGTTGTTAAGAGCACAGAGGAGACCAGAGGTGTCACGAGCACAAAGTAAGACGGAAGATAATTGTAATTTTGTGGTGTTTTTAGAGGTCTCGCTCACACAGTCATCAAATCCTCTTTACTTTTTCTTTCGCGTGGTATTATTTTAAAGTAATTACGTTTTATTCCTTGTGGTCTCATTCGCAGCCTAGTTTTTGTAAATAAATGGTAAAAATTAATATTTGCGAAAGAAAATGCTTAAAACAAAGTCTGTAATCATTTGAAAACAAATTTTAGTCACTTTATTAATACTAATAATCCTTTCCGCATTGTGTTTTTTAATTCAATACCACAAATTCCTCCATTTAATTTTGTGCAAATGTTCATGTGCTCAAGTGTATTTTCAATTTATGCTTTGTGGTCTCATTCGTTGTTTGCTTTTTGCAAGTTGAAGTTAAAAATTAATATTTTTTAAGGAAAATTGTTAAAATTGAGTTTGTAAGCATTTGGAAATTAATTTTAATCACTTTTATAATACTAATAATATTTTACACATTGTTTTACTTAGTTCAACACTGCAAAATCTTTCATTAATTTTGTAAAAATGTTCAATTTTTCATTTCACTAAGTATACATTTTCTGCTGTTTGTTTTGATTATTGTACTAAAAATATTCAATAACAAACACACTATGTTTGTCCCTTTTTAACAGTGATCAAATCAGATGATTTGGGCTTTTTCCTTAAGTCACTTTCTACAACTCTGGTCTACTTTGTGGTTAAGAGAAAAATTAAGTTCAGTGAATAAATGTTCTTGGGTGTATGAACACACATACACATCAGTGTTGGGATATGGCTATGCTTAAATTATACCATGAAAATGGTAAAATTGTACCAAATTAACATCAATTGTACCAAAATATAGCCATCTGCTAAATAAGCATACGCAGTAGGGTTGCCAGTCTGGCTGGTTTTGGCTAGATTGTCCAGCTTTTTAAGTACCTGTCAACAATTTTCACACAAAATGTTCTTAATATTTATTGCCTTAAATTTGTTGTATAAATTTCCGTATGGGAACATAATAATATATTTGCAATAATGTCGTGATTTCTATTTTCGCTTTTTTAAATCGTATTGTACAATACTGATTTCATAGTTTCTGTAACTACTTAAGTATATGATGAAAGTATCATCTCTTGTTTTTCCCCTGTTCTATCATCACTAACTAACATTACCGAACACTTGAACAGATGATCTCATGATACAATTACACAAGGTACTTGCACAAGCCCAGCCTGTTAATGTATACAATGCAGAAACTTGTCAAACTTTGTTTACAAGCCGCAAAAATGTGTCTCCAATTACACATTGAAGAAAATTACACTACACATCCTTTGTGTAGGTTAAAATTAAAACAAAATTAAACAAAAATAGAAGTCAAAGTAGAATTACACACAGATTATACTTGAATCTAATTATAGGCCTACACATGTGAGTAGAAATTACACACTCTGTATATTACACACATATTGGCAACACTGAATGACTATAATCATTCATGAATGCCGCGTCTGCAATTGTACTTTAGTTACCCTGTAATTGTTATTTTTAACAACAAAAGACATCTGTTTTTGACTAAATTCTGTTTGTTTCTACCAACAAAATGCGTGTGTTTCTTGGTGTTGCAATTTTGTTGTAGGCGTGCAAGTACCTTGTATAATTGTATCATGGATAATCTCATATAAATCTTGTTGGAAAAAACTTTACAAAGGTCAAAATTAAAAGAACTGAAAAACGGGTTTCGCCAACAACAACAATCTCGTTATACGTTCTAGATAGACGAAAACAAAGGCTACATAAAATATCTATTTTTCCGTAATGTTCGATTTCATTTGAATTTCCCTTTTGAATTTTACGTTAGATGCCCATATTATTTCGTGCTGCTTTTATTTTGATCGTAGCTGCACATATATAAATAGTCCTAGTTTACACAATGCATGTCTTATTGCTAAACTGATTAGTTTGTTAGGAGAGAGAGACGAGGGGAACATAAACGTTTCTTTTCCCCTCGTCTGTCTTTCCTAACAAATTAATCAGCTTAGAAATAGGACTTGCATATTATAAACTAGGACATATGGATAAATGAACTAAAAGAATTGAAGTTTTGTTATATTATGATTTCTTTTTCGTTATTTAATTTTAATTCTTAACTATATACATATGTACATACTATGTATAAATGATCTGAAAAAATTTAAGTTTAGTTATGTTTTGCTATGTTAATAGTATATTAGAGTATTATATAAAAAATTTTAAAAACAATGTAAACATATATTTTGTATAACAAAAAAGTAACTATTTTTTCAAAATTCAAATGTCCAGCTTTTTGTTACTCTCAATCTGGCAAGCCTAATACACAGTAAGAATTCATAACAATTTTTCATTTATTGATAACAAAAACATAAAGAAAACAACTAATACTATCGAACAAAACAGCTTTTTATATAAATAAGTATACATACAAAGTCTAAAGAATTGAGACAAGTCTTGTCGCACTTAGGGCTAATAAATCAGTCAATGATTATATGTATTTTATTTTTAAATCTTATTTAAACACAAAATTTAGTTTTTCACCACAAAATTAAATGAAACTTAAATAGGCAACATTGTGCATTTAAGTGTTGTTTAAGTTTTACAAACATACCATATGTTTTGTGCATGTGCGTGTTTTTTGAAGGCATGTGTACATGAAAACCATGTGGTCGTATTAAAAAGAATTTCATTTAATTTTCGCAAATATGCAATAAATGAAACACATTTTTTCATATCAATAAATATATAAATAAAAAAATGCATTCCGATGCTCCTTTTATATCATAAAATGTGTTATTTGCTATTTCACTTTTCTGCAAATTGATAAATCAACTTTTTTATTTATATTGAACAGCTGTTCTTTGGAAAGCTTTCTATAATATTTGGAAATCTTGTAGTGCTAGCGTACTTTCAGCGTAATTTGATAATAACTTTAATTCGCCACTGAAAAAATTAAAGTGTATTTAAATACATTTTAATTTTTTATGAAAATTAACTTAAACTATATTTAAGTTTTCACTGATTTATTAGCCATTAGTGCTACCGAAACAAATAGAAAATATGAGCATAACTACCAAAATTTGTACTTATGATCAGTGTTGGGCAACTATGGTAGGAGAGGAGAAATTGTCACTACTGTATGACAAAGTACTTCTTTCAAATTGTACCACTGAAGTATAAAGTGTACCAAATTTGGTACAATAGTACCTCAAATACCAACAGCGATAGACATAAAGGCCGTGATACACTATCATGCAAAGTCGTGCGATCTACGAAAAAATACAACCCTGGTATGATGGAGTTTATGAAAATTTTCAAAAGACAATAGCAACCAATTTTATGTTGTATGCAAAATTTGTTATTGAGAAAAGTGTGGTGAAAAGTTAATTAAAATACATCGCATTAATGAAAATATTCACATATTTTATTAAACAAGGTTTTTTTTTACTAAGAAATTTTTTTTATTGAAAAAAAAAGAAAAAAAATATCCACGGCAAAATAATATTTATCGATAACGTAAGAAATAAAGTATTATTTAACATCTTTAGCATTCAAGAACAGCTGACTTTCTTTCATGGTGCTTGTAACGCGTACAAAAGTAGAAAGTAGACCTACTTTGTGCTTTGAACGCGCCTACGCGTTCTGCGCTTTTTGCAATGTAACTTGTCACATACTATTAAGGTAGAGGTCCATAGCTCGCTTTTTGCGCGTTATGCTTTAGACGCGTTTCATCCTCTTGTTTCGTTCTATACTTTCTTCGCGTTGAGTTACATGCACTGCTTTTCATGCGCCATTTTATTTTTGTTTTGATCAGCTGTGTTCGTTTGTTTATAAATACTTATAAAGGAAAAATGGAGAGTGAAATCGAGTTTTTAAAAGAATTTGTGGAGTTAGTCGAGTTTGTACATTTAATTTTATGTGCAAAAAATGCCTATGAACAATTTCAAAAAAAGAAAAGGTTTTGGGTACGGCCGTTGTATTTAGAACGGAATTTATTTAAGTGGGTTTTTTGAAACCACATTTAAAAAAATTAAAACGTCTGACGCTGAGCAATTTCGAACCGCGAGAAGAATGTCTGCAGATGTCTGCTCTGCTCTCTTTATTTTATTTCTATATAGCAGCAAGCTTTTGTTATATAAAAGCTCGTGCTTTTTTACAGCATTAATTAAATTTTCTTCCATTTTATTCTTTAAAAATATGTAATGAACACAAAGTAAATAATACAGATTTAGCGGAGATGACACTCAGTACGTAAAAGTAATCGATAACTAATATGCAAAATTTGTTACTGAGAAAAGTGTGGTGAAAAGTTAATTAAAATACATCGCATTAATGAAAATATTCACATATTTTATTAAACAAGTTTTTTTTTTACTAAGAAATTTTTTTTATTGAAAAAAAAGAAAAAAATTATCCACGGCAAAATAATATTTATCGATAACGTAAGAAATAAAGTATTATTTAACATCTTTAGCATTCAAGAACAGCTGACTTTCTTTCATGGTGCTTGTAACGCGTACAAAAGTAGAAAGTAGGCCTATTTTGTGCTTTGAACGCGCCTACGCGTTCTGCGCTTTTTGCAATGTAACTTGTCACATACTATTACATTGATTCTACTTTTTTGACAGATGCATAGAAAGCGTAACGCGCAAAAAGCGAGCTATGGACCTCTACCTTTACATTGATTCTACTTTTTTGACAGATGCATAGAAAGCGTAACGCGCAAAAAGCGAGCTATGGACCTCTACCTTAAAGTATCACTTTTGACCCTTTTTCGTGCCAATGACACTTTTTATGACCATTTTTTTATTTTATTCCATTGTATCATTTTAACAAAATGAATGCCACTTTTTGAAAAAGAGTTAAAGTTCCAATATTCCTCACGAAAGTTTTTAAAAAAAGTGGCACAAAAAGGGGATTTTTTAAAAAAAAAGTGGCACCAAAAAGGTGATTTTAAGAAAAAAAGTGGCAGCCTTATAAATAAGAAAAATTAAAACAAATCTACTCATTTTTAAAAACATCATGAATAAAAATTAGGTTTTGCATGTTTAAAGACTAAAATATGTATATATTTTGTGTGATACAATAAAGCCACAAAATGTAAAAATAGTTCATATAATAAAAAATTACTTACTCACCGATTAACCGAAATAACAAATTTTTAAATATTTTGTAGTATTATAGCGTATTTTGTGTGTGTTTAAGTACTTGTTTCGTCTCAAATACAAATTTTTCATACAAATAAAGAAGTATGTTCAGTTCTTCTCACCTAAGTAAAACTTCAAAATCTTTGAAGGTGGCTATAAATAGTTTATAAAGACTCTGCTGCTCTAGTTAAACTAGAGGGAAATGTTAAGTTTTAAGGATTAGATTTAATGAAAGACGAATTAAATTATTTTATACCTGCACTCTGAAATATTTTCTTCAAGCAACAGTGTTTTAAAGTACAAAAATGTAAACTAAGAAATTCAGAAATAAACTGTTTTGCAGAATGTTCATCGTTGACCTCTGCCAGAATGGTCAGATTATGACCCGCCAACAGAAGGAACTATCGATAATAATACAAGAAATTTGTTAACAAAATTAATTAATAAAAAAAAAATAAATAAATAAAACAGGACTATAATGCCATAATTAAAATTTTTATATGCTTAGAGAAATCCAGGAAAAAAACTAAGAAACTAAATGATCTGTATTATAGATTACTTTCAATTTCCTCAACATCTACGATTAGTTAAAGGATTTTTACAAGTCAAGTTTTATCAAAACTAATTCACTTAAATCCTAAGCACCTAAAAAAATTATTTTTCCGAAAGATTGTGTTAAAGATCTCTTTAAACTATTGAAGTACTAATATATTTATGATTTTTTTGGTTGATTTAGTTTAAGAATTCTTAGGTGTGTTTTTTGTTTATTTTACTAATAAACTCAAATTAATAAATAATTTATGCACTTTTATTTATTCAAATTACTTGATTTATGAAAAAACTTTTTTAATCGGTTAACCGGTTTATACCGAAATTAACCAATTAAGCTAGAACCTTGATTAATTAATCGAGCGATTAGTTAGTGTCCTCAATTGATTTAAAAAATACCGGATCTAAATAAATACTTTAATACAATCAGTCTTTTATCGCTTCTATCAATTCTTGACTAAAACAATTTTCTGAAGTATGTATATATGTATATAAAAATTTAATAGGAAATTTTTTTAATATATGTATGTATGTACATTGCATATACATACATACATAAATATGTGTGTACATATTTATATTTACATATCCCTACAGACAGAGGTATAGGAATATAAGCATGCGTAGGCGTATTAATTATTCGAAAGATATGCATAAGCTGACCACGCATGACAAAAAAAAGATTTCGTATAAGCTTGCTTACATATTGATATATTAAAACAGCACAACTTTTATATTAATAAAACCGAAAGTACAAAAAAGTATATCTTCATTCAGTAAAAAGTATCAAAAAGTGGCAAAAATTACAAAAATTGTTGTATACATATTTCCATGCATTATGGTAGAATTACTGAAATCGTATTGTGCTGTTGCGTATCAGCTGAAAAAATCCGTAACATTTAATAAGCATGTTGTTGCTTATTGAAAATGTGTTGGCAACGTTTGCTACGTAAAAATCTACAGAAAATAGATTTTTACGTAGCAAACGTCAACTTCTGGCTTACATACATACACACACACGTATAAAGCAAAGTAACAGCTGACACTTTCGCTGGCAGCCTCACGTTTTTACTAACTAACATACAGACTTAAACGATACGACAACTTCAAAAGTAAGACGATACGATTTGACTAACGAAGCCATTAGTTTTGTAAACGTACATATAAAAATTGCATACTATATTATTATTACAACAACTGACTTTTAAACAACTGTCATATTCCATCCATACCTATTTTTTTCATATAAAGCGGCCCATCCATTATGCAATATTATTGCATATATTGTTGTACATATTATTGTCATTTGGATCTATACTATGCAATAAATGACCAAATGCCTTTAAAGAAAATATTGCCCAATTTTCCTGGCAGTGAAAAAGTAAACAACATTGAACAATGTTGCCACCACATTACACAATTGTCTTGTTTGTACAATAAAAATCAAAAGTCTTTTGATATTTGCCAATATATTGTGCCACCTTCGAATATGACATACACATTGGCGGTATTTTATTTATTTATTTAGGTTCTCTTAATATTATTGTACAATACGAAAAATTGTGCAATTATATTGCAAGTGGGTGAGCCGGTTAAAGTTTAACAGTTATATAAAATGAACTGATGATCAACTGTGAGTAGGCCCTGATTTATAAACATACTACCAGTATATTAAATATTAGAGCGTTGCACGAGCAACATCACACAGTGGCGTGAAGTAAAAAAAATTAACGAATTTTTTCAAAACTATCACTGATTAAAAATAAACTTACAAACAAACTTAAAATAGAGTATTAAGTATTTCTAAAAAAGTATCAAAAGTTTTTGTAAAAGTAACTTCTTTTTTGATAATATGATAATGTATTTAATTAATTGTTAAAATTCGTGTTTGTTTTTTTTAATTCAAATAAATTTTTTTTGTTCATAAAAAACTTGATCCTATTTTACATTAAAATACCATTTTTTCTTAAATACACTTTTTATGACACCTTTTGCGAAATTTTCAACGGTAACCTTGAATTTAGTATTTAATAAATAAACAATATTTATTATAAGAAAATTTCAAATTTTCAATACAGTTATATATCCACGCAGGAGTGTTATCTCGTGAGAGCGTGACAATTCGTGCGTGATTCTTAAAAAATCTTATGGACGAGAAATTGTAGCTACGCTATTTATTGCGCGATACAGGAGTTAGGACGTGATTTTCGTAACAAAAATAATCGAGACTATTACAGTTATAAATTTATTTTTGTTTTGATTTCTTTGTACTTAAAACCAGAGAAGGAAAATAAGCGAAACAAATTTTTTGATTTTGTTTTGTTTCGTTCTTTGAAGTGAGTGAAACAAAGAGAAAACCAAAACAATGAGAACGATTGTTCAATTTGTTTTTGTTCTGTTTTTGCACATGAGTACATACCAAAGAACACAGCCGATTGGCTGTAAGCCGGCTAACATCCGCCACCGGTCACAAATAATACATTAATTTAATCGTACGCAACTAGAAAAGAAAATATGTAATGGGAAATAAATGGAAACGTTTTGAAATATTTGCGGAGAATTTGACATCATCATATAATATAATTTTATTGCATTGTTACTTAACACATAAAGGTTGTTTTATATAACTTAGCAGCGTAGCTACAACCGGGTGTCCTAGACACCTCTCTTCTTTTTCTTAAGTCACGGTCACGCACTAACGCGTAATTAATAATAAATTTGATCACGATCACGCGTGGCACAATAAAATCACGACATTTGCACATCTCTAGTACTCAAGCATATACATATGTGTGTGAATGGCAACATGTACATATGTATGTTCGCGAGTAAGCTCCACTTATACCAGCCACTATTCCTTATATAAAGGCTCAAGTTTTTGAGCTCAATTTCCGATAACTCAGATAGGCTGCCGAAGGATATTCTGCCAAAGAGGTGCAGCCGCAGATCCTCCAGAGCGGAACAATGACACAGGAGGTGCAGGACATTTTCCTTCTCGCTATTGCACAGGTTGGCTCGTTGCGCCATCTATCTTGGGCTATTTCAAGAAAGGTAACATCGAAGCGTCTCCAGCTTCGATATTGACCACAGAAATTGTCAATATCAACCTCTGTAAGTGTGGTTCCCCTCTTTGCCAGTTCATCCGCAACTATGTTTCCTGAGATAGTCCCATGTCCCCGCACCCAACTTAGTAGAATATTTGAGTGCTGTGCAATTCCATCGAGGGCTTTGCGACATTCTTGGGCGAGAGTAGATGTGGTGTACACACCTATGAGAGACCTAATAGCAGTTTTGCTGTCAGTTATGACATGGATATCTCTGTTTGAGATTCGATAGAATCTTAACCAGTGAATCGCTTTTTTAATGGCAGATAACTCTGCATGTAATATACTTCATTCGTCCGGGAGTCTGAAGGACATTTCAATTCCATATTCTGGAATATAAACGCCCCCACCAACCCTCCCCCTTTTTTTGAATCGTCCGTGAAAATCTGTACGGCTCCGTTCAATGAGGAAACCCCTTCTGTCAATGAAATTTTAAAATTCCTGTTGAAGTAGGGTTTTGGAGTGCAGTAGTCGATAATATCCGGAATGTTATCTACTATATCTAAAATGTTTGCATGACCCCAAGGTCGGTAGTTCTATGCGCCTGTTGCGTTTAGCCTGACGGCGGTACGTAGAGCCAGCTTTCTGGCCGCTAATTCCACTGGAAGCCAACCCAACATAGCGAAGAGCGCTTTTGTTGGCGTTGATCTTAGAGCACCTGTTATCATGAGTGCCATTTTGCGGAGAGTTTCCTCTATACGGGATTGATTAACCGCTGAGTCTAGTGCTTTCCACTAGACTGAAATTCCATAAAAAAGTATAGGTTTTATAACCGTCTCTAATATCCAACCGATTCCCTTGGGACATATTCCCCAGGTAGGTCCGATTGCGTTTCTACAGACGTATATTGCCGTTGTAGCTTTCGCTACTCTTGCCTGAAGATTTTCAGATATTTGGCATTATTCAACAGCTTTGGGTTGTTGAAGTGGGGAACCTTGTATCTTCTAGAAAAGAGTACCAGTTCCGTTTTGGTCAGGTTGACACTAAGTCCGCTATGTGAGCACCAGGCACTAACCTCATTTAGTGCTGTTTCTAGTCTCTGTGATATAGTATTCAGATGGAATCCAGATATTGCAATCGCTACATCATCTGCGTATGCAACTGTTTTAATATTCATGGAATCCAATTTTTTGAACAGATTATTGACTGTCACATTCCACAACAGGGGTGACAGCACACCACCTTGAGGTGTAACTCTGTGGGCTTGCCTGGTGATGGTGGCTGTTCCTATGGTAGAAGTGATGATCCTGCGAAGTACCAAATTCTCAATGAGCTGATAGACCTCTCGATCAACCCTCAGTTCTCTGAGAGACTGAATGATTGGCTTCGGATCAATGTTGTTAAAGGCACCTTCAATGTCCATGAAGGCTATCATGGTATAATTTTTATGCTCGAGTGACCTCTATGCATCCTACAAGCGAATGTAAGGCGGTCTCAACCGATTTGGCCTTGGTATATGCATGTTGAGAGGCCGAGAGCTGAGAGTTATCAATTACTGTTCTAATATGAACATCCATTATTCTCTCAAGTGTTTTTAGAAGAAAGGAAGTTAAACTAATAGGTCTAAAATCCTTTGCCTTGGTATTTGATGCCTTCCGCCCTTTGGGTATGAAGATCACATTACATTTGGTCCATGCAATTGGAATATATGACCATATAATGCAGGCTTTATATATTGCAAGTAACCATGGGATTACTAGATCTGCGTTATGTTGCAGATCCGCAGGAATGATACCATCCGGACCTGGAGATTTAAATGGATGGAAGCTATTGAGGGCCCATTTCACTTTCTCCACAGTAATGTCTATGGATACATGTGTCTGGGCATGGGAAGGGTATACTTGTTGAGTATCACTATAGGGTTGACAGCCCGGAAAGTGGGTGTTCATTAGGACCTCTAGAGATCCGTTACTATCTGACATCCAGTTTCCATCATTATTCTGGATGTAACTGGGTATCGACGGTTTTTTCGCTAGGATTTTACGCAGTCTGCTAGTCTCGGAATGGGATTCTACTTTGTTACAGAATTCTCTCCAAGTTTTGCGTTTTGCGTTGCTGACTTCATTTTTGAATTTATTCAATGAGGCTTTATAAAGAGACCAATTAACTGTCCTTTTTGCCGCATTGAAAAGTTGTCTGCAGTTCTTACGAGTTTCTGCAATGCTATCAGACCACCAAGGTAGTCTCCCATTGTTGCGTTGTATAGATGCCCTGCAAGATAGAGCAGTGGCTTCTTTAAATGCATTTGTTAGCGTATATACGGATAATTCAATATCCGCAGCCTCTCCTATAATTGGAGGTTGCGCAATCAAGTTGGTGAGGATCTGGTTCTGTACCTTCCAGTTGGTTTTACATCTGTTGATGTATAATCTTGCGTTCCTACTTGAAATGCTAATTAAGAATGTTAGATAGCGATTGTCAGGGAACGAGCAGTCCGACGAGACTCTCCAATCTTGAATTAAATGAGCGTGCCTCGAATTTACTAGAGTTAATTCTAATACCTCCTGCTTATTAGAGACTACGAATGTTGGTTCTGAACCCTGATTTATTATTGCCAGATTATTATCCATAATAAAATCAAATATGCACTCACCTCTTACATTTGTGTCTGAGCTTCCCCAGATATGGTGATGTGCATTTGCATCAGCTCCTAATAAGATATCATATCTTATCTTATATCATATACCGCGCTTACTTTTACGCGTTTTGAATGATAGTGTTGGCTGTTCAGACTAGCGATGTAACGAATGTTCGCATTCACAAATTATTCGCTTACTTTTGCTATTTGTATTCGCTTTTGCATTCGCTAGTATGTATGCGAATATTTCAAGCGAATACATAAGGCAAACAAAGTTTTGTACTTCTTTTACGAAAATAGTTTACGATTAACAAACGTCAAAAATACGAAAACTATTTTAAGCCAGCATGAAAAAGATACATATACATACTTACAAGTAAAGCATCATAATCAGAGCTTTAAATTTGTAGCGGAAAACTTTTCTATAAATAAGTTCTCATAAGTATCAAAATGAAATGCAAAATCTATTAACTAGTCCTTATTTGTTATAAGTTCCACGAGAAACAAGTGCCACTCATATTATTTCGCATGAAAACTTAAAGTGTTGAAGATATATTTCGTATGTTTTTCGAATTTTTCTTAACATGTATTTTGGCAGCATTTCACATGAAATGTCCAACGGAGTACAAGGATTTACATCCAAAGTACGAATGGGTTTATTGGCTAACATTTTGTAAATTTAGTTTTAATTATTATCTATGCTTATTTTAATATAAGTTCATATACATATCTTACTGTTTTAAGAACTTGTATTTTTAATAAATTAATAAATATTTGCTCAATTCAAGACTCAATTTAAATAAAATGCTATATGTAGTACATCTATGTATATAATCCAACTTCATGTTCTTATACAAATTTATTTTCATGTGATTTTTTAACGTATTGTAGTATTTGCATTCGCTTCCGCAAATATTAAAATGTATTATTCGCATTCGCTAAACTGGTATTCGTTACATCCCTAGTTTAGACTATCGATCATGTTCGACACTCAAACCTTCATTCAAGAAAAAAATTAAGTACACAAACACAGAAAAAACACAAGTTGAATCTGCATTATTGCTAAAAACATTTTTTATAATGAATTATTTTAATGTTTTCTTATCTTTAACAACTCATCGTACGACGTATTCTTAATATTTTATCTTTAACATCACACACAGCCTTGCGTTTCATTAAAATATGTAAGTTCCTTAAAAAAATATTCTCCGCGTCCATCTAGTGTTGTTTATGCTACAAAAATATCTTTTGACTGACGCTTTTTGATACACACTATCAGTCAAAAACCAATATGGCCGCTGATTTTCACTCAACCACAAAAACTGCTGTGGTTGACTGTTGACTGACGAAATCCGCGTTCACACTATCGATCAATGTAAAATTTGGGCAAAACTGTCACTCATGTTCGATAGTGTGAACCCCACTTTATAATTATATATAATTTATTGGTAATGATCGTACACCTTCACGTGAGTACAAAAAATTAATCACAATCACGCAAATTAACGTTAGCGCTTCTATCAAAATAAAATACACCACATTAACGAAGTAAATCGTGATTTTTAACCCCATAGTTTAGCTTAAGACCTGTGTAAAGACTTCCTTAATATATATATAATAATCATCGATGAGTTTTTTATAATCATAAATCGATCAAATAATGAATCTAGTCACGCACGATCACTTATTCCGCACGTTCTTATACTCACAGTCACATGAGTGTGTCCTGCAATCACATGCCAACTTCCACATTAATGCTCATGTGTATTATTATATGAGCCTTTCATTTTAAAATTAAGGCAAATTGATTTTTGCTTGCAAACTAAAAGAAATAAGTAGCTTAATTTATAAAGACTTGTTATCCTAATATTATTTAGAACATCACTTGCCTCACTTTCAAAATGAAAAGCTCATATACATCTCAAATTTTTTATATTATTTATCTTTACTCTTTATTTTAGATGCGAAAATACCCTCCTGGTAGCGAAGAACCCTTCAATGGTACCCGTTTATATAAATTTATGACCATGGACATTTCTATAAAATACAAAGACAATTAATAAACGTTTGAAATGAATAATAATAAATTAATAATAACAACAAATTAATAAAATTACAATTAATTATAACTCTAAATTGGATATTTCCTTATTACGAGCATTAAGATGGATTCAACCATTTGGTCCGGAAAAAATTTTTGTATGGACAAAAATTTTTTTACTGAGAGTTTTCATCCCATTTTTATCCATTTTTTTATCCACTTTTATTTTATGTTTAGCTATTTTTAGCAATTTCTCCATACATGAAATTTTTTGCGATTTTTATAACAAATTTTAAGGAACTACCAAAAGAAAAACAACAGAGTAATATGTATATTTTATATTTTTTATATTTTGGAATTATTATCAGTAATAGAATAAACAAAAATGGCTTTTAAAATAGTATGTAATCATTTGTTATGCATTTTAAGATGCAAAATTGGTAACAATACGATTTGCTACCCCTTTCTTATAATCGCGGTAATGTCGTTGTAAAGCGACCCACCCCCCCCATTTTTCGTATTGTACAATAATATCGCCAATGTGTATGTCATATTGGAAGGTGGCACAATATATCGGCAAATATCAAAAGACTTTTGATTTTTATTGTACAATCAAGACAATTGCATAATGTGGTGGCAACATTGTTCAATATTGTTTACTTTTTTACTGGAAAATTTGGCAATATTTTCTTTGAAAATATTGTGCCATTTATTGCATAGTATAGCTCGAAATTACAATAATATGTATAACAACATATGCAATAATATTGTATAATGGATGGGCCGCTTAAGTTGTCAGGACTATTTGGAGCCTTATGATATCAGTGAAACAAGTCTCATGTTTTTTTTATCCAACTGATAAAGTTGAAATAAAAGTTCAATAAAACAAATTAAAATGTTTAAAAAGCCCAGACGTATAGACCAAGCGGCTGGGCCGATTTTCTTTAAATGTAAGCGAGAAGATATTAGATCTACTCACCTTTAAATCGAAAAAATCTAATTAAAATCCCTTTATTCATTTGGCAGCTGGGGCGTCAAAGATACACATATTCACCAGAATACATCTGAAAAAGATGTGACATCTTCTAAGCGGCTGGACCGATTTTCTTCAAACAAAGCCAAGGACACTCTCGATCAAGTTATCTTTAAAAAAAAAATAAAATCGGTCCAGTGGTTTGGTCTGACATGGACTCGTGTATACACAGACACACACTACAAACTTATAACACCCCTTTTTTGGTCGGGTGTTAAAAAATAGAAAATGGACAAAATAGGTTTGGATTGAAAATATCATGTAGTTTTTGTAACGGCTATAAAATTTCTCAGTTTCTTAAAATTTATTGGCACAAACGACAACTATGACAAAAACAACAATGATGTTAATGATGACGATCTAATTTTTTAATTAAAAATTACCTACATACATATCGTTGGACTCAAGTAGAAAGGCTCTAACTCAAATAATTGTAACTTTACAGAAGAATGTAAAAACATAATAGAAATTGTTCAGTTTTTTATTTGCTTCTTGAGAATCTGAAGAAAAATTATTTATTTATTATTTAAATTATTATTTTTACATTTATTTAGTTTAAAATTTTTTCCCAATTTGCATCAAAAAATATAATATGAATTACCTTATTATTTTAGCTAGTTTTTAGCAATATTTTAGCCTTTTTTCGTCTTCATTTAGCCATTATTGGTGAAAACATTTTGGCATCACTGCTCCAAGGTACATCAATCAGGTACCCGCATTTTACACAAATTATAGTTAATTTTATATTATAATTTATGTTATACCTATTATACTTCATAATTTTATGTTATACATACATATGTATACATGAAGAAACAGAATAAAGTCTGCAACTTCAGGAACATCGCTCCCAAATTCATAAAGCACATAATATCATCGTCGGCAGTAACTTCAAATGCTCTCTAATTTTTGTTTTATTTTCTTTTGTGCTTATTTTTCTTTGTAGTTTTGATTACAAAATGTATGAATTTTATTGAAAGTATAGTAATATTTTTGAGAGAATGAGTACTTATGTATATGTGAGAGCATAAGAAAAAACGCTCTCTCACGACTACTTTCGCGGCTGCTTTTTTGTGCCAATTTGTATGGAAAATGTGTTTATGCCGGCATTCTGTTTAATCATTAATGGTAGAATTACTGAAACCGTATCGTGCTGTTGCGTGTCAGCTGACAAAATCCGTAACATTTAATAAGCATGTTGATGCTTATTGAAAATGTGTTGGCAACGTTTGCTACGTAAAAATCTATTTTCTGTAGATTTAAGACTTCTGGCTTACATACATACGCATACACGTATAAAGCAAAGTAACAGCTGACACTTTTGCAGGCAGCCTCACGTTTTTACTAAGTCCTAGTTTACACTATGCAAGTCTTATTGCTAAGCTGATTAGTTTGTTAGGAGAGAGAGACGAGGGGAAAAGAAACGTTACTGTTCCCCTCGTCTCTCTCTCCATCAAACTAATCAGCTTAGCAATAAGACTTGCATAATGTAAATATGGACTAACATACAGACTTAAACGATACGACAACTTCAAAAGTAAGACGATACGATTTGACTAACGAAGCCATAAGGCTGATGACAGAGTGACCGCTTGAAGCTAGTATAATATAAGATTTCGCTACAATGTGCTACAAACCTCCTGTGTTTTCTTATATGATCTCACAAAAGATGTCAGAGTGGGAGCGAAGCTATATGCGAGTGTGTACTACAAAGGAGGTTGTGCAATGGTTCTAGCACGTTCCCTTTTGTTTTTGTTTTTTTGCCATTGCAGTTTTCTTTTTTCTTTTTGTATGGGGTTTTTATTCATATTTTTATCCTTCCTCTTTTTACGGAAAAATATATTGAAAGTATGTATGAATTAATCCATTTTTCATACAAAAGCGCTTATAAAACTCTAAAAAAAATTAATATCAACAAAAGAAATCGCTTTGTTCAATATAGCGTTGACTCTGGCACCTTCTAGCATGATATAGCACAAACTATTATCGCTTCTATCTTCGCTTCGCTTCTAGCGGCCACTCTGTCATCAGCTTAAAAGAGTGTGCTGAAAGAGTATGTTTTAGTTCTAAAAATTTAAATCAAACGCGAATTTGATTATAAGTGAATATAGAAAATAAAATAAATAAAATAGATTTTAATTAAATTTTTTTTCTTTTTGGGTTCGTGAGATTTTCAATTGTTTCTCCATTTACACTTCTCACTTTAAAGTGCATTCTGTGAAAAAAGAACAAGTTCATAGTTTTTTCTGATTTGTGGAGATGAATTATTAAGACATTTTTTGCTATGACTAAATTTTCTTCATTAATTGTTGCGAAAATTGCTTCTGAGGCTTTCGTATGCTATATATGTACATTAGGGTGCACCTTATATGTATGGGACAATTTTTTTTAACGGATTGGATCGTAACTCCCACCAAAAATGTTCTGCGTAATAAAAAAATGCATTGTGGAAAATTATAGGCAGATTGTAATACAGGAAGACGTGCCGCATCCGCCCACAATTTGGTAGTATATGTTAAATTTATATGAAATAAGTTAAAATGTTAAGTTGGGGATCGGTTAATAAAATTTAATGTAGATTATAATGAATTTATTCGACATGAATCTTTTTTCGTTTACAAAATAATACTAATAATAACAATAATAGTAATAATAATAATAAGGAGGAAAAATGTTTAACCACACTTTAAAAATATGTATTATGGTTTTAAGAATATCGTGGTTTTAACAGCAAATGTTATTTATCGTTTGTGTGCTCAGACAACAACTGAAAAATACATGGTCAATTAAGTCTGGCAGCTTTTGAAGTTCAATAACGACCAGTTGTGTAGTCTCGCTTCATTTGCTAAACAAAGCGGTGAATTCCCGAATAAAAACAAACGCACTTCGATTAAACAACACTCTTATCGAATGGGAGTAAGTGCATATTCAAGTGAAAAAATAAGTGTAATTAAAAGAAATAAAGCGATAAAACAATCAAGTTTGTAAAATAATATAAAAAATATATATGGATACAAGACGACAAGAGCAGTGATGCTATGATGCTAGTCAAATAATCGGTGCCAAATTGCCTTCAAATGGTCTAGTGCTTCTCTTGTAGTGAAAGAGGTAGACTTTTTATGGAACAAAGCACGAATACCAGTTAGAGCTTTTGACAAGTGTGTCTTAAAAATTGAAGGTTTGTATTTAGAATGGAGAAACTTGCAAAAAAGTTCGAAACGCCGGACATTACTCCAGGAAACACGCGAAAAAGACTTCGTAGATAAGTTTGATGTTTCACATGCCGATGCATTTGATATTATCACTCTGGCAGAAGAGAAGCTTTTTTTAACAAACCAGAGAAAAAAGGAAGACCTGGTGCGATGATAAGTTGTGACTGCAACTTGGCGAAAAAAGAAAAATCGCTTCGGGAGGAGAAAAACAACGTTTCCACGAGAAACATACAGTCGTATTGCAAAATAAATATTGAAGGTTTAGTGCGATTTCAGTCAGGTCTTCGCTTGCAAGTCCTCAATTTTATATGTAATTTGATATATACATATTTATATATATATATATCTGAATCTCACTGTGAAACTGTTATATTATTCTGCAATATTTCTTATAAAATTTTTTAGATCAATGTGAAACCGTCCAATGGCAGTCAAGTCATGAAGAGGCTATTGAAGATTGTGAAGTGCAACAAGCTTCAGAGTCGGTATATAAAGTAGGTCCTACTACTTCAAGAAGAAAACGAGGTAGGCATAATTTTATAACACCAAAACTTGTGTCAGTATTAGATAGGTGTAAAGTAAGTTACCGCGACGCCGTTCGAATTATTATAACAACTGTGCAAGCATTACAACATAACGTTAGCGATTTAATTATAAATTGCACTTCAATTCGCCGATCCCGTACAAAGTTTAGATTTGATGTAGGCAAAAAAATCCGCGAAACATTTAAAAACAAAGAAGTTAAGGCGGTAACTGTTCACTGGGATGGTAAAATGTTGCCATCTTTAATGGGTAGGGAGCACATCGATCGTCTGCCTGTAGTTGTATCTTTTAATGGAACAGAGCAGCTACTCGGTATCCCAGCGATAACTTCAGGTACTGGAGACAGCAAGCAACGGCTATCTTTGACTTACTCAAAGAATGGGATCTCGATGAAAAAGTGGAAGCCATATGCTTCGATACCATCGCATCAAACACAGGACGAATACAAAGCGCATGTGTGCTTTTAGAACAAACACTAAACAAAGATCTTCTGTATTATCCATGTCGTCATCATATATTTGAAATACTTTTACGGAGCGTATTTGATGCAAAAATATCAACATCCTAGTATCAAATTATTTCATAGATTTAGAGATGCCTGGACTAAAATAGACAAAAGTAATTTTATATCTGGAGTTGAAGACTTACACGTGAAAAATTTTATTGGGGATACAACTTAGATACAAGATTTTACATTAAAGAGTTTAAAAGAGATGCAACCGCGGGAAGATTACAAAGAGCTTCTCTAATTGGCGGTAATTTTCCTAGGAGGGTCACTTCCAAATTTTTCATTTCGAATGCCTGGAGCGTTCCACCACGCACGTTGGATGTCTAAAGCAATATATAGTTTAAAAATTTACTTATTTCGAAACCAGTTAATTTTGCCTGACTGTGAAGTGAATGGAATTAGAGATATATGTGTTTTTATTATAAAAATATATTTAAAAATTTGGATCAAAGCTCCCATTGCCGCAGAAGCTCCTAACCAAGATTTGACATTGCTTAAAAGCTTACATCTTTACCATTTAGTTGATGAGAATTTAAGTCGGGAGTTAATTCGAAAATTCTGCAATCATTTATGGTATCTATCGCCAGAATTAGTAGCGCTTTTATTTTACGATACTCAAATTTCAAACAAGTCAAAACGCCTCATGGTTTCAGCGCTACATCGACCCAATGAAGATGACAACAAAAAAATTACAATTCTTATTCATCACATGGAGCAGTACGTTAATAAAATCATTGAAGATTTTATCTCGCGAAAAACTTTAAATTTTTTCAAGCGATATTGTATTTTAATGGATTTTTTGCAGAAAAATCCTGGAGATTGGGAAAACGATAAATCGTATAAAATCGGCTTGGAAATAGTTGGTAAATTAAAAGTTGTCAATGATACTGCAGAAAGGGGTGTAAAGCTTATGGAAGAATATAATCAAGTTTTGTCGGGAGATGAAGAGGAGAAACAGTTCATAATGCAAATTGTAGCTAATTATAGGAAACAATATCCAAATGCAAACAAATCGGTTTTATTAAGCATATGAAATGACTTAAAATTTTAATACATTTTAGTACGAAATACTTTTGTATGAAAGTTAAAGTGAAATAATAAAAGTTGGTAAAACTTAACAAAATAAATTAAATGTCTTATTTCATTTCTTATAAGTTTAGTAAATCTTGAATACAAAATATTTTTTTATTTATTTTTTTTTTCTTAAAATATTTCAGATTTTCATACGAACAAATATTAAAAAATACATTGATGGTCATTTTATAGTAATTTAGAAAATGTTGACAGTTTGTGGGCGAATGCAGCACGCCTTCTCCTGATGCAATCTACCTAAAATTTTTTATAACATACTGTTTTGTTACGGATAACATTTCTGGGGGGAGTTAAAATGATATTTCGCATTTTTTTATAAGGTGCACCCTAATGTACATACATACATATGTACATATGTTATTGTTGTATGCGCTGGCTTAGATAATCTGCTTCGATAAGATAATCCACCCATGTACTATGTACATGAAGGAACTCAATGCTCCTCGGCACAGTATCTTTCACTTTGTGGCAGAGGCTAATCCGTTTCTTTAGCAGTCTAGGGCAAAAATTAAAAAACCAGGAGGCAACAGAAGGGAAAGAAATTCGTTGATTTTATTGCAATTTACAACGGCGTACTTCATTTTTAACAACCCTATACATATTTTTTAATTAATTTAACTTTTAATTTAAATAGCACAGAACAGAAATAACTTTTTCACAATGCAATCTTTTTTACTACAGCGACGTCGGCAATACCAGCTGGTTTGTGTACAAAGTTAGCGGACCTGCACAATGCGCTATCTTGTATTCTCTGTTTCATGCTTTTTGGTATAAATTAGAGATGTGCAAATGTCGCGATTCACGCGTGATCGTGATCCCATTTAATATTAATCACGCGTGAGTGCGTGAACGTGACTTAATAAAAATTACTCGTGCGTGATCGTGCGTGAGCTATTTTTAAGAATCATGCACGAATTCTCACGCTCTCACGAGATAACATTCTTGCGTAGGTTTATATGTAACTGTACCTATGTATGATTTTTAGATATTACGAGTATGTAGGAAATATCAATTGAGAAACGCTACTGATTCACCAGTGCCTTTGTCACCAGTACTACTGACGAATTATACCGCAGAAAATTTTTTTTGCTCTAGACATTTAACATGTACATATTATTGAAGATCAACTAATGCCGTTGGAACTATTGACTACGTAGTTATTTTTGGACCATATGTAGACATTGACTCACTAGTACATTCACATTTGGTGTTTTATTAAAAGAAAAGAAGTAATCGGTCAAGTAGAAGGACATGAAATAATAATTACGGATGTTCCGCCCACTTTTTTAAATGCCAGAACGTATAATTTTTACAACCCATGGTATGGGTCAAGTTTTGTAAAAATCGGTTAAGTAGAAGCACGTGAAATATAATTTTAAATGGGCCCATATATATTGTGCCATTATGAGCGTGCAAGGTGTATTATAAGTATCGTAGCAATCCCATAAGTAAAAGTAGATAAGTGTTCACCCCTTTTTTTAAATTGGACTAAATTGGAAGCTTCCTTCCAGAAAAAAAAAGAATATCTCAAATCCGTAAAAAAATTACTAAATACAGACGGATGGATAACCTCATCGTTTTTGGAAGATTAATTTCTTCAGCGTTACCAGTAAGTAGGGATATTAATATATAGGCGCTCCTCGCTCAGGTTATCTGTTTTTCTCAGTTTTTTTTAATTATTGAGCAGTCGTTCAGTTTTTTGTTTCAAAAATCCGTTTCAGTTCATATAGCTTTTATAGTTAACAATAATTGTTTATAAGTGAAATTTATTTGCTGGTGGTTAAGCGATGTCTACATGATCAGACAAAAACCTTCGAAAGACCAAATTAATTTTTTTTTAACAAAACCATGATGCAATGTATGTGTAAGAACCTATTTTTCAATCCAAATAACATACAAATTGAACTTTATACTTTTTCGAAAGCGTGCGTGATCGTGATAAGTTGTAAACCACTCGTGTTTGATTAAGAATATCTTATTCGTGAGCGTGCATGATCGTGAAAAGTTTCAAGAGAGAAGAGTCAAAAAACGCTCACGTGCACATCTCTAGTAGTAAGCGTAGCGATTTTTTTTGCTGTGTATAGGAAACGACTGATAGTAGTCAGGTTACGAAGCAAACCAGAAAAAGAACATGCAGGTGCAATTTGATTTGAATCGGTCTACACCCGAAATTGCGTACAAAATATATAAGATCAATACACGCAGAGCAAAGCCCCGAATAAGACTTGATAAAGTAATGGCTGAAGCTCAAGAAAATCAAGGATAAATTAGGAATTTATCGCAGACCATATTGACTGGCTCATCCAGGGGTCACCCAAATGATAAGGAATCCTTGGAAGCAGAAATACCAGGTAGTAGCAAGCAAAATAAAAGTGTAAATGAGCGAATGAGAATGGATAATTCGATTAAAGTGTTAATTCCAGATAATGTTAGTGAACAAATAGTTGACATGAAAAGACAAATGTCAGATTTAACGGCTACGTAGGCTATAAGTAGGTTAAGTGTCGTAATTCAACAAACCCAACAGGATAATAAGAAACTGGTGGAGTCTAATTGGGGAAATCTTACATGAACATGGCTATCGATAGCCAGCCTAATACTAA
The DNA here is from genome assembly GCA_936439885.1 of Nowickia ferox. Classification (NCBI taxonomy): domain Eukaryota; kingdom Metazoa; phylum Arthropoda; class Insecta; order Diptera; family Tachinidae; genus Nowickia; species Nowickia ferox. Next base: position 39,825,529 of record OW387026.1, on the reverse strand, counting down.
AAGGGCAGGTGCAGATATGCCCTATAGGCGCACCTCAAGAGACTCTTCAATAACTGAAATTTACCAAAGAACGTGCGACAGACCGCGAATGAAAAAAGGAGGGATACAGTTCGATGGAGACCATAAAAAATTAGCTGTGGAAGACTTCGTGTTTTGTTTAGAGAGACTACAATATGCCAATATGGAGTTTCTTGGAAAGAGGTGTTAGAGAATTTCCATTTAGTGATGAAAGGAGCAGCCGAGAGATGGTATTGCCTTTTCATAAAGACAAATTACTTTACTGAATAGGTCACATTGAAATCAGCTCTTTTGAAACAATATCAATCTACGAGATCTAGTTTTGAATTTATGAGGGATATGGTAGAAAGTAAACAACAGCTTGGGGAGTCTATAGATACGTTTTTCTTCGAAACGACACAACTTAGATCGCGACTAAGCATTTCTATGCTAGAAGAAGAAATGATAAGAAAGAATTTATGTCAGAGCATAGGAAAAATAGTTTATCCAATGTCAGTAGCTCCAGTAGAGTTCTTAAGAAGAGATATACGAAATCAACCACCGATAGTTAATAGATTTCAAGAACATTTGAGTGAGTTGTATGAAGACCCGGAGAGTCCCACACCTGAAATACAGTCAGTAGAAGTGGCTGGTATTAGGATGAGTAAGTCTACAAGTTCAGCGCTATAAGAGGCAGTGGTCTGCTGGAACCGTTGCCAAAAAGGTCATATTTTTGTGGACTGTCCATCGACAGAGAGGAATATATTCTGTTATAGATGCGGTAACCCAGATAGTATTGCCCCGAACTGCTCGACATGTAAAAATAAAAATTTTGCATGGAATGACGGGAAAGCGGGGAAACATCGTTCGTTGGAAGACCCGCGAGGGGAAGTACAACAAAATTAGGGCAACCATCAAATCTGGTTAGGTTAGGTTAGGAAGGGTGGTGCTATACCGCACCTCCACTCGGGGACCCAATTGGGTCCATTGTGATTCCCTTCTGTTGCCTAAACAGTAATATTTACCTCACTTTTATAGCCAGAAGTGACCCTATTACCCATCCTTGAGCCACCGAATTCCCATAATGAAGCCCCTGATGTCCTCTAGTTTACACCTCCCGATATCAGTAATGCTTTCATGGAAACGTCTGCTCAGCTATATAAGCCTATGACGTTGCAGCTTCGGGCAGTGACAGATAACATGTTCAATGGTTTCTGGTTCTTCTTCATCCCTACAAAAATCTGGAGTGCCAGTTTCCCAAATGCTTGTTCTTGCTCTGACCGAGCAGTGACCTGTCAACACGCCTATCACAGTTCGTATCGCCTTTCTATCCATGTTCAGTATCAATTTGGATCTTCCTGAGTCAAGTTTTGGCCACATAGCCCTCGTTACTACAATCCTCGCTACTTCGCCATGAACTATTGGTTCTGCTTTCTATCCAGTTAATGAGTTCCCTATAGTAATGACTTATCGGTAATTTTACCGACCTTTCTATCATTCCTTCATCTAATGCCGACCCTATTTTTGCCAGCTCATCAGCAATTTCATTTCCCTCAATACTGCTGTGGCCAAGAACCCAACATAGTCTGATACTATATTTATCCATAAGCAAGTTGAGGGCTCTCCTACAGTCACTAACAAATTTCGATTTGACAATGTGTCCCTTCAAAGATTTTAGTGCTGCTTGGCTATCGACGTAGAAGATAACCTTCTCACCTTCTGCTACATTCCTGGTCACCAGCTCCGTGGCCCTGAGAATCGCCAAGATCTCAGCCTGGAAAACGCTGAATTCATTCGGCAGTCTTTAAGAACTATGAATGTTCGTTCCCAAAATATAAACACCAGCCCATGTGCCTTCCTCCATTTTTGAGCCGTCTGTAAAAACTGCATTTCCCTCATATAGCTTATCAGATTTGACCCAATAGTCCCTATCCGGAATTATAATTGAGGATATTCGACTAAAGTTGATTTCAGCGACCTTATAGTCCGTAAGCCCAAGTGTAACGGATCCCTGATCACTAAAACTGATCTCATTTAAGATTGATGTGTGACCTGTTATTCCTGTCCTCACCAAACCTGTTTCCACGAGTCTAAGGAGACTTCTAGTCGCCGTTCCCACCACAAAGTCCTCTATAGGAAGTAGATGAAGAATGTCGTCCAAAGCAGCCAGAGGCTCCTCTGAGCACCTGTGTACCCATCGAGGCACATCTCTGAATATTAGCTAGTAATTTCCTGTGACTTTCCTTCCTCAATGTTTCCTACCATACCACACAACCATAGGAAATAACCGGCCTGACAACCGATGTGTAGATCCAGTTTACAATCTTCGGTTGCAGACCCCAGTTCCTTCCTATGGAGTTCCTGCATGCGTAGTAGGCATTGAGCCCTTTTTTTAGCCTGCGTGTTCCTTTTCCAAGAAAACTTGCTATCTAGGAAAACACCCAGGTATTTAGTTCCCTCTGCAATGCTCAGCTCCACCCCTCCCATCCTGGGCAGTACAAAGCTTTATACTTTGTATCTCCTGGTGAAGAGGACTAGCTCGGTTTTCTCTGGATTGACTCCCAATCCTTTACTGCTGGCCCAGGAGGATAGATCGCCCAACGCCGACTGCATGACTTCACTAATAGTGGGAAGAAACTTTCCCGTTACCAGTAAAACCACGTCATCCGCATATGCAACTATCTTCCTTACGCTCCTGTCAAAACGCCTAAGAATTGCGTTCATTGCCAACAACCACAATAGAGGTGATAAAACTCCTCCCTGTAGTGTACCTCTTGTCACTAATTTCCTCAGTTTTCCCCTTCCCATACTCGAGTTGATGATTCTACTATTAAGCATGATAACTATCCACTCCACTAGAAAGTTGTGCACCCATAAATCTGGTTAAAAATATAAAAAACTTTAATAAAATTACACCACAAGCAAAACACTTGTATACCTTAGAAGAAAGAGAACAGAATTATGAGAAAGTTAGAGAAACAATATTTAATAGCGAAATTTACGATAAGCCTACCGTTTCAAGAAAAATAAAAAAATTAAGGGACAAATTTGCGGAAAAGAATAGGATGAGGAAATTAGTTATAGAGGCGATTAGATCTGTAGATGATAAGCCGTATGATCCCAGGCCTTTTGCATCAGTCTGTTCTTGTCACTATAAGAATGTATTTAAAGGATGATCACCGGAATTCAGACATGTAAATGTCAGAAATTGAATGCGCGCTGCGATCAACGATTCATACGGCAACGGGTTATACACCGTTTTTCGCGCTGTTCGGGTATCATATGTATTCTAGCTTCACTGGATATAAATTTGGCAGGAAATTGCAGTCGCTGAGTGACCACCAGATAATAGAGCTCAACAGAAATGACAAATTGGATGTAAGCACAGAACAAACGAAGCTAAATATGAAAATAGCATATGAAAAGAGCTAGGGCAGGAAGTTTACCGGAGAAACTTTATTCTAAGCGATTTTGCTAAAAATAGAAACTCGAAATTTTGTAAAAAAAATTCTTGAAGTGTAGAGTGGTTTGACCCATAGGGAATAACATGTATGAATTGCAAACATTACAGGGAAAATCAATCGGGGTATATCACATGAAAGATATCAAAGTGTGAAAAAAATGTGTTATCTGAGCAATAGCTATAACAATAGACTAAAGTAGTGTGAGAAAATATTTGCTTAGAACTAATAAACTGTGATATGAAAACCACAACAGAGTACCTGATAGAGTTAGTTTTTGATTATACATATAAAGTAATTATACACAATATAACATACCAGTGCAATATAGAATTAAGATTTACCATAAAGGGGAACCTTTGAAATCCATCTGTGATATAAACTAGTCGTGATGTCCCAATTTTTTTTATTTGTGTAAATTTAGCCAGATATTGACAGGAGAGAATGATATATCAGGAATCAAAAGCACCGAGAAAACTAAAGAAAAATGTCACAAAGTATCAGTTATTTAACAAGTTGATAATTAAGTATATTTTCAGCTACAAATCTATCTAGGTATACATGTAGATATTGGATTCTCAAACTTTTGCTATCAAAAGAATAAGAATTCGAGAGCCAATTTCGTGCAGCAAGTATGTAATTTCAGAGAAAGGGAAGCATAGAGGCTAAACTCAATCGAATCTCATGCAGTCCATAGAAAAAGGGACTAAGAAAAAAATTTTGTTAGTTTTGTAACGACACGTTTGCGCTGGTTGCCGGGATAGCTTCAGAGGAGTCCAGGGAACGTGTATAGTTGCATAAAAATTTAATATATTCTCTCTTATATTCTGAATTCCAATTATTTATTAATTAGTTTGCTCGTCTACAATGGTTCTTCGAACGGTTGACCTTTCACGTGACGATATGCAGGGTGTCGGTGAGTCGCCCAGCGAGTAATAGTAAAGTTACAAGGAATCGGTAATTCCTTACGAATGCCCAGTCACCAAGTGGGGTACCTCTGAGAGATTGATTCCCCTCCCGAAGTGTCCAGATGGAACAGTACCAACCTAGCACTGGTGTTTGTAGGAATTGATAACTCCAAACAAATGCCCAGCCATCAAGTGTCCTATCTAGCACTGGTATTTACAGGAATTGATAACTCCAAACAAATGCCCAGTCACCAAGTAGAGTACCTCTGAGGTATTGATAATTCCTCCAGAAGTATCGTGATAAACAGAGCCAACGGTCGTACCAACCTAGCCGGAGTATTTGCGGGAATTGATAGCTCCAAACAAATACTCTCTAAGCCACACGACACCACAAGTACAAATGCAGCGCAAAATAAATATTGTACGCATTGATAACTCCAAACAATAAGATCTTACCTGCAGGTCGCCTGTACGCCAACTGCCGCTTCGCTTGTGATCTTCGCTCTTTTATACCTGTTTTCAGGCACACAGTTGGTACACACACACAGCCACTCATTATGGGCACATATGTGTTTCGTCGTCGACAAGCGTTGTATTAAATGGTACGAACAGCTGATCATATATAGTTTCTCACCACCAGATGCCGTCACGGGGTCGGCCATCCATTAATTTTGACTCTTACAGACAGTTAAATACAAGCGATAATTCAAATAAACACTATTCTTAAGATTAATAAAAAATAGACAATGAAGTATATAAATGAATTTAATATAATAAGTATAGTAAATAAACTATAATTATATGAAAACAAAAGAAAAGGAAAATAATATTATTATTCTAGGCAAAGGAAATTCATGAATGTAGCTTAAAACGAGGGTAGCGACTTTAAGCGTTACAGCCTCAAAAGGGCGGTCGTTTAAAATATATGTAAATGGTATGCCAAAATACCCTACCAAATTAAAATAATAACAAGATATCAAACTTTTCATAAAAGGGTTGCCTCTACAATTTCTTTTTATAAAAGAAAATTACAAGAGTGTTTTGGTGCGAGGATGGCTAGAACTGCAGGTTACCGCTTTGAAGTTACGAAGAAAGAAAAAGAAATAGAGATAAATACTGTGATATAGGTAATACATTAGGCAAACCTGTGAATGCCCGGCTAGAATAACTATTTGAGACATCTTTCAGAGTCATAGGAGTTCCCCACGTTGGGCATCGTAAAAACAAGAGGGAATGCGCCGCACACCGGTTCATACAATTGGCACGGGTACGACCCGGAGTTTTGTTGCGGCTGCTCAAAATTATGCACTTACAATGTTCCGAAGCAGCTCCTGTAGTGTCCAGACGTCATGGAGGGGTGGGAAGCATGAGACCGCTGTTTTGTTTTTATCACATTGATGGAGATTGATTGATTGTTTTCTGTCCGCCTTCTTATATGTGAATTGTTTTGATTCGTAATTTTATGTTTTTTTTTCAAAATAAAATCTTTACTTTTTGTTAGTTCTGAACAATGTTGAACAGAAAAGAATGTCAGCTGTCATGAAATATGCAAGAACAAATACAAAAAATTTATAGATTTTACAACTGTCATCACTGCGTAGTGCTGGTAAATAGAATGCAGAATGTAATAACAAATACAGGGATGTCATTTTCATTCAAGCCACAGTAAAACCAAAACGGTTAAATTGCAAATTTAAAAAAATAAAAAAACAAGAAAAAGAAAGCATAAAGAAAAATAAAGTATGTTAACTTTCTAATTTGGCTGTAGTCATAGTATAAGAGAAATAGCTATGATATGAAAATGAGTAAAAGTTCAGAGAAAAACAAAGCAAGATATCAGGAATTGGTACAGATAAAAACAGGAAATATTACAGCACATATATAAAAGTTTTTTTTGCAGATATATGTAAAAAATTTTCCGTTTGTCATGTATATATATATATATATATATGTAGATATGTATATGTATATAGATATATATAAATACATAAGAGTAAATAGCATAGAAGTTAATTCGGTGGAAAAGTCCAGAAAGAAAAAATATGGCTTATTGGCGGGATTAAGTTGGAATATGTAAAGAGGTACGTCAGAATAAAAATAATACCTGAAGAACATTAGTTTAACAGCAGTCAAAGAAAATAACTTAAAATTATTAGTTTTTTTTGAAAGATATGCATAAAAAGTGGTGAGATATAAAATAATAATATGAATAGAAAAGAAATTAATTTGTGCTTATAATAAAATTTTTATTAAAAACGGAAGTAAATACCCGCAGATGAAAACACAACCAGAAAAAAAAATAAGTAAAAGGTAAAAATTAGTGATGGAGCTTGCTAAATTAAGGCAGCCAAGGAAGTAAAGGAGTGAACTCTGACTGCGTCAAAAAAATAAAAAGTAAAAAAGAGGTAATAAATTTTATATTGTATGTTGATAATTTTTCTTCGACCTTAGAAATTTGATATAATTGTTTTTCTCTTAATCTTAAGTTTATGAACAACTGAGATGCTACATATAATTAATACTCCCGCGAATATAAGGATGAACTATAAAACAGACACAGAAAATTGCGCGCATACATACAGACATGTATTGGATAAATATAAACAAAAAATTAAGTAAATAAACAAACAAGTTTTAGTAAGAATATGACTCTTTTTCAAAGCGGACAGCTGACGACCTTACTCTAAGTTAATGTTATGTTTTTGTTGTATTTATGTATATAAAATTGTAATTTGTATTTACATGTATAATTAATGTACATACATATGTTTATATTTTTGTTTTTGTTCTTCCTATAGAATTTTTCCTGAAGAAGGACACCGAAGGTGTTCGAAATGTTGAAAAAATAAAATATTAAACAAAATCAATAATTTAATAAAACAAAAAGAGTTTTATTTAAATGATTATGACCTTGAGCCTGATTTAGAGAAAAACAATTATATCAATTTCATGTTGTAATAAATAATTTTATAAACGTGAGAAAAAGTCCCTTTGAAAAGAGAAGAGAAAAGGAAAAAAAAAAAAAGAATATATATATATATATATATATATATATATATATATATATATATATATATATATATTCTTGAAGACTATAGAAAAGAAAAGACAAAAAATAAATAAAGAAGTGTGTCTTAAATAAAGAATGTATTTTAGGTAAAGTTAGAAAATTTAAGCCTAAATGTATGCTATATCAAATATGTTCATTTTCTCGTGTTATTAGGTTGAATGCTAAACTAAAATTATAATAGTGGATTGGATTTTTACGTTGATAAAGAAAGTAGAAAAACATAAAAAAATACGTGTGTCACTCGGGGACTGCCGCGGTAAAGCTATTTCTTAGCATTTTTTATCAACTTATGCAATTATAATTATTTATTTATTTTTTATTTATGCAGTATTTTTTTTTCTTTGATATTAATTCAAGTTTTTTCTTTAATAAAAATTCAAGTTACACTTTTTGAGCGTTTTGACCGATAAGAATACAAATTCTTTTCTTTTATTGAATAAATGAGAAGTTAATATCGTTTAAAATATTTTTATTATCTTACATTACATGTAGGTTATTCAGGAATTTTTATCATTGAAACTATAGGTTTATGGTAACTGAAATAAGAAACACATGTAAGTGTAACCACTTGATATTGTTGAGAAGAGAATGAAAATTATATATAACGTCCTTATTTACTCATGCACTTTATTAGTATAAACACTTGTTATAATTATTTATAGTTGGCTATGCTTTTCATATTGTACTGAATATTTATAATATTAATATTTTTAGTCTTTTCAATAAATTTATCACAATAGGTTATGGGCCTTATGTCACAAGTGAAAAAAATATATTAAAAATTTAAAAAAGGAAATATTTTTTATTTTTTTATTTGAATTTTGGCTGAAAAGATTCCTTTTTCTGTTTTCAATAAGTGAAAATGACAAAACTCCCAGGAGCATTTTCAATAGAAAAATTGCGTGGAAGGGAGAACTTTGATGTCTGGAAAAGACAAGCAAAATCGTGTTTGATCATTAAAGGATGCTGGAATGTAGTAGAAAAAGCAGAGATTGAAGCAGGTGATACAGTTTTTAATGGACGGGCATTAGCGGAAATAACGTTAATCCAAATAATTATGCAAAACATGCCTGGGATGCATTGATGAGTGCGTATGATGACACTGGTCTCACAAGAAAGGAGGAATTACTAAAGCATTTAGTAAATATTAAATTGCAGCATTACAATTCAATTCAAGAATTCGTAAACGAATTGGTAATTGTTGCATTAAAAGTAAAGAATGCTGGCCTAGTTAAAAATCTGTTATTGCAAGACGCCAAGTTTGATGAGAAAGCAGATAAGGAAGCGGTTTTGTATTCGAAAGAAAATCGCAGGAAGAAGCAAGTTCAATGTTATAACTGCAAGGAATTTGGGCATATTTCGGGGAACTGCCAAAGAAAATTTAAAACTAATATTAATCAAAACAAGGATAAATTTGAAGAGGCCAACAGAAAAGATTTTTCATCAACATTAGTAGCATTCACAACCAATAGTGTCAATAATCAAAACAAGGTAAATAAAACTGGTTGTGTAAATTGGATTATTGATAGTGGTGCCAGTAATCATATGAGTAATAATGGTGATTACATAAATAAAAAGAAAAATATATCAAATAAAAAGGTGATCATAGCAAATAACACTGAATTGAATGTTGAATGCGTTGGTGATGTCGATTTAATACTGTGTTCAGACATGCATTTTTAATTGAGTCAATTTAATTTTTAATTGAGCAATTAAATCAACTGTTCACACACTCAATTTAGCTGACTCAATTATCATTTGACAGCTGAAAAAAAACATTGTTTTTATTTGTTTCATGTATATTCGTGTTTGTAAATTTTCAAAATGGATGCAAATTTTGGTTTAAAAGAAATTTTACTTGCATATAATAGAAATATGGAACTCTTAAAGTCAGTGCGATCGATTTTTGAAAAAGAAAAACTTGACAATTTTACAAAATCTGAGAAAGCAGCAGCTATTGCTCCTTGCATTATTCCAGCAAAATGCCACTCAAAGGTCACTGTGGACGTTTATAAGTGCAATTGGATTAAATTTGTTTACATCCGTAACATTTTTTAATTCATAGAATCGCCAATCTGTATTCTGGGAAGTCGCTTGCAATTGTAATGACGACCATTTCTTTAAGACTCATTTCCGTATGAATCGCTCAAGTTTTAATATACTCTGTGGCTTTTTGAATAAATTTAATAGATTTGATACAAAGTGGGGCAATGCAATTGTACTAGAAAAACGTGTAGCTATCGCTCTATTTACGCTCAGTTCATCTGGAGAGTACCGAGTAGTTTCGGATCTCTTTGGCGTTGGGAAATCAACTGTATGTACAATTTTAAGCGAATTTTGTGAGGAAGTTTGGCAAGAGTTGGTAAGCATAAGATGCTAACAAACATGTATCATACAATTATTGCAAAACGAATACTAAAAACAAAATAATATTTATGGTTCCTTTCAAGCGTTTCCGATTTATATTTTCAGATGGCTGCCATATTGAAATTAAACCAAATGCAAACGATGCCACCGAATACTATAATTACAAGGGATGGTATTCTCTGGTTCTCCTAGCTCTTGTGGCTTATAGGTACAAAATAATTTTTTGTATTTAATTTATACATACATATGTACATATTTATAATTTACAGATACTGTTTTCTGTATATAAACGGTGGTGCTCCTGGACGCTGTAATGACTCCCAAATTTATAATTCATCCCTTCTAAAAAAAGCATTGGAAGAAAATGAAATATTGAAGACCAATAAGAGAAACATATGTGGTACCCAAATGCCAATATGTATTTTAGGAGACTCTGCTTTTAGATTTTCAACCACTTTAATGAAACCTTACGCTTTTTCTACCAGCTTAACGGACGAAAATTATTTAATTACAAGTTATCGAAGTATAGAAGAGTGATAGTGAAGTATAGAAGAGTTAGAACGCCTTCGGGCATTTAAAAGCACGTTTCCGTCGCGTAGGCAAAGGCATAGACAATCGAATTGGGAATGCGCCGATTATTATTCTAGCTTCTTGTGTTTTACACAATTTTCTAAATGACAGGAATGATAATATTAATCAGATATGGCTAGAAAATATGCAAGATTTAGAAAGAAATCGAGAAAGCCCCAGAGATAATGTTGTGCTGGCTGATAACGAAGCCACTGCTGAAGTTATAAGGCAAGCCCTATGTTCTTATTTTAGTAAGTATAAAGATATGATTTGCTTTATTTTTATTTAAAAGGATAATTTATTTTTTTTTTAAACAGCCATTTATTTTTGTAAATATTTATTTAACAACAGTAATTTATTTTTGTAAATTTTTATTTAAAAACAGTAATTTTTTTCACTTTTTATTTAAAAATTAAATCAAGGCATTTTTTAATTCCGAATTGTCTTTTGCAATGCTCTCAAGACGATCTACTTTCTTCTTTTCTATCGTAATTAGTTCCCTTTAATTTTCTTCACTTTTTTTCAAATGTTCCGATATGTCGGTAGACAGCGTTGGCTGAAGTATTTAGTTAGCACGTTGACTACGAAAAACGAAGGTCCTGGGTTCGAGCCCGGTATCAGGCAGTCATCAAATAATAACACCACGCATTTTTCTGATGTACATTAGTGTCCCTTTGTATCAGTTGTTGTAGGAAAGTTCGTGTGATGAAGGCATAGTTACTGGTCACTGATTTATACCGACTTTAGCAGATACTAATACTAATGTAACATCAGAGCGCCCTCCTTCGTTCGCTACTAATCACAGCTTCAAAAATTTAATACGTGTTGAATGCAACACCAGAAGCGCTGCAACAGTGCATTATTAAGAACGTGCAAAACGCATAGTTGTAAAACATTGAAGCTTTCCTCTATCTCTTCCTTCACCACCTATCTTCTCTATCACTATCCCTTTCCTAAAAGAATGTAACACCTAGCAATAGTAGTAGGCATTCATTGCCTGAGTGTTACTTCTCTTTAAAACAAAATAAAAAATTAATTTTAATTATGGTGGCTTGAAAATCCAATTTTCTTTTCTTTTTCGCAGGTTCCACCGATGAGGCTGACTGACGTACTTGGACCAGGGGATGATGAAACCGGTAACAGTGACGACGAGAGTTCAGCCAACGGAATGGGCGGTGATAATATTACTGATGATGTGAAAGAATTTAAGTAAATGAAAAAATATATACATATGTATACGAAAAAGTATTAAAATTCATGCATTTTATTTTAGCTTTATTATGACTATAAGTATTAATAAATATTAATAATTATTTGACCCATCTAAACATTATTCATTAAAGTAAAACATTTTTAAATGTTGTTGGTGGATGCAAAGTAACAAAAACACATACCGTCAATGATTTCCAACATTAGGCCTGCAAATGTGTTTGCCTTAAACCCTCCAATTATTTTATGCACTCTGTCATACTGCGGCCATGTAGAAGGCGATCCTCCCGACACTCCCATTGCCGTCTTTTCTTTTCTGCAAAAAATTTTAGTTTTTCGTGAGACATGGAAGTCTATGTATGTACATACATACTAAAGTATTTACATACTATGTGCATAATTTCCCTCACACAGAAAACATTATTGTTGAATTTTTTTCAACTAAGTGATTGCTTAGAAAAAATAATATTTTTGATTAATATTTTAATTGGATGTATGTTTATATTAATTGAATTTACTGCTCTATCAAAAAAGTGCCATCAACAGAGCTTAACTCAGAATACTATAAAATGCTTAACAATTTTTACCAATTAATTGTATTTAAATAATGTAACTTTTGTTTTTATGTGTGAAAATCGAGCTGTTTTTTAAAGTATGCCACATTGTTTTGAAAAAATATTTTCCATTAAAATACCCAATTAAACTTCTAATTGATTTTAATATTTTGTATGGAAGAAAAAAACTACTCAGCTTAATTTTTACATGCGTTAAATAAAAATAAAATATTAAAATAAAAAAAACAGAAATTCATTTTGTTTTGTTGAGAAATAAGAAGCAAATAACAATGAGAAATACAAGCTTATAGACCAAATGTGGATGGTATTTGGGGTTCGATGCAAATGGTCTTGCAAGTACATATGGAAAATACCGTAGCCTCTCTTTAACATCCAATCACAAAATGCCCACACAATTCAAAGAAAAGCTACGATATTCTGCAAGAATATGAAACACCAAATACGGCCGTTATACTTTTTGCACCATTCGAACTTCAAAAGCCATACGATGCATCACTTAGGCTTTTGGCACAAAATACAAACGTTTCCATTTTTCGAAATTTTTTATACAACACATCGGCGCATAACCATAGTCAAAACAAAGTATACTTTAAGAATTTAAAACGAGTATTTTGTATGGTAATAATATTTTTTTAATTAAAAAAATAAAAAAAATTTTCAATTAAAATCGATGAGTTAATACTACAATTTCCGTCATTGGTTGAAAACTAAATAATTTTTTAACAAACAAACATGTAATGCATACAGTGCTGTGTAGAAAATTGTAATTTGCAAGGTGGTGTAGGAGGGTTTTCGAAATGGTTCCAAAATTGCAACGAACACTTCGAAATAATCACCTTCAATTATCATTGCAAAGTTTGGGCTTAGATCCTTCTCTCAAAAATAAATAAAAATTATCCCATCCGATTGAACGTAAAATAATACGATAAAAAAATTGCCGGCGAGTCCTAGTTTCGGGTTATGGGCATCCAAAGTTTCAGTATAAAGTTCTGATTATGTGATATATTTTCCATCCAATGCAGTGCTATTATTTACAAAAGAGTTCTGCTTACTAAATCTCTTAATTTATACAAATGTTGGCCCGTCACACTCAGAAATACAATGCACAAACACGGTTTTATATAAAAACTTTAAATGCCCATAATTCGGAAACTGAAATTTTTCTTCTTATTTTTTAATTTTCCATCGGACAGAATAATATTTATTTGCTGTTGTGAGGATTTAAACCGTTATTTTTATCAACATAAATACATACATATGTACATATGTATGTACATAAATTTTATTCCAATGAAAAGAACTCTTTCCTTTGGTGTTTTAAGTTGAAGTTTTATTTTCTAAAAGCTTAAAAATCTAATTGAACAATATGTATTTATATCAATTTGAGCAACCGTTAGTCGCAGCTACTGCGATCGGCGATCACGCCACTTCTTCAAAAAGTTTATTTGCCAATCAGAACTGAGTTCTTTGTTTCGAAGAAGTCAATTATGATTACGTTGCAAAAATGGTTTAAACTCATAAACAAAAATATTTACATCTATCAAAGGCTCAAATTACAAGTAAACAAAGCAATTATTCGCAAATTCGATACTTCAAATAGCTTAAACCTACAAACAAGAAATATTCATAAACAATCATAAAATAATTTATATTATTACGGGATACTTATGCATAATGACGTCGTTGGGTAAAACTCCCCCGGACGAAGATTGGTTCCCAATTTCTGAAGGAATTTTGGGAAACGATACAATTGTTTTATTTATTATTTTTTTGGATTTGAATTTAACAATTAAGTACCCGACAATTATAATTATTCCGACCATGATTACTATGTAAATCAATATATTAGTGGTTTTTTGATTGTATCTTAACTCATTTATATGTCTTACATTTTTAATATGTTGATACGTTAAATTTTCTAATGTTAGTTCTTCATCAACTTTTATTTGTATCTCTTTAAACAAACTAGGTATTATTACATCTTTTCCATAAATCTCTCTGTCATACCATTTTCCAAAAATTTGTACTTTACATTGTTCTATTTTTATAAGAAAGTGGCCAGTTAAGGTCACAGGTATCTCATTACATGTTTGATTTATAGTTACATTATTCATATTTAAAGCAAAAATTAAATTAGAGCTTACTTCCTTTACATTTGTAGACGGATTTTTCCGATATGTACATTGCATTTTTTTATAATTTAATAGGTTCTCAATACAATTATCCCTTAACATCGTTAAATTTTTCTTGTAGTCTGTTTCAAAATATATAACATTATCTTTTGAGATGTACTTGCACACTTTTTCACTTAATTCTAATTTGTTGTTATTGGGAATAGGTTGGATAAATAAGATATTATAAAATTCAGATGTTAATTGAGGAATTTGGACAATAAAAAGGATATTCCTTTCACCTGTTGCCACAGCTATTCTAATATTTTTTAGTTTTTCAAAAGTTATGTCATGTTTTTCTATCTCTTCATCCGTTAGTATATTCTGACTCAAAAGTCCCAAGCTTGATGTCAAAAGTATTCCCTCGACCTTATCGATTATTTTCTCCAATTTTGATATTTGGAAAGAAATCTTTGTCTTTTGTATTTCTAGTTCGTCTCTTTCAGTCTGATTATTAATTGTCACATATTCTAAATACATCTTCTTTTCCTCCATTTCATATACCTTAGACAATTTGGCCAATTGCTCATCAAAGTGCTGGTTTATATGGATTTGACTATTAGACTGTTCAATTACGTTATGTGTGTTAGTTTCTATGATTTTCAATCTGTTTTCTATTTCTTGTCGATCTTCATCATCCATTGTTCCGTACAAGTATTTTAGTCCTGTTCCCATAATATTTATAAGTCCTCTTTTTTGTCTGTGTGGAATAAGCGTTCTTAGTGACGTTCTTAAATGATGTAGTTCTTGGTTTATATAATCATCATTTATTGTATTATTTTCTAGTTTCTTTATATACTGTTCATACTTGGTAACATTGAATATATGAACAACATTTTTATATTCCTTTATAAGTTGTTTTTTACCCATATTAACAATAGTAAAACCATTTCCTACACTTAGGTCTGTATACTCAATTTTCTGAGCATAAGTCGTTTGAAATATCATTGTCATCACCAGTGTCAACCAGAACATTTTCCATAGACATGACATCAACATATTCGTCGGTAGGATCAACCAATACGTCCAATAAGCTGAAAGTATTTTTTGATCGAATTAGCTGATCTTTATAAACATTCTGATTCTCATTCAAATATCTTTTGTTGCTAATTTTTTTCAATATAACTTTTTCATGTCTTGCATCCGTTTTATGCGCTCTAAAGTCCCTTTTGAAATCTTTATTTACCCCCTGATCCTTTCGATTTCCATTAAGATATGCTAGATTTTTTATTTTCCTTGAATCAATTACTTCATGAATTCGCTCATTTTCCGTAGAATTATCCGGAAAATGAATTTCTATTGGTTTTTTACGAGTTGTTAGGTGAAGAGTATTGTTATAAACAAAATTTGCCTGAATGGGTAAATCTATGGTATAAATTATATCAGACGTTTCTTCTCTCTTTCGCAGTATCCTTATATTTTCGTTAAGGCTACTATGAAATCTTTCAACATCTGAGTTTCCTGTGTGACGATAAGGAGTAGTAAAATGATATTCCACGTTATTCTTTTCTAGAAAATCCCTAAAAAGACTTGAATTAAAACCAGGTTCATTGTCCATAATCATCTTTTCTGGCGTTCTCATCAAATTGAACAGCATAGTAAAGTGTTTTATAAAATTTAATGGGGTTCTTTCTTCAATTTTTGTTACAAGGGCATACTTAGAGAATTTATCAATCATGGTTATGTATGCATTTTTTGTATCTAAAAACCATATATCAGCATGGTAAATTTTATATGGACCAGTAGGAGTTTCTGTTTTCTCAAAAGGAAGTTTAATGGGATTTCTTTCTATTTTATAATTACAAATCTCACAATTATTTATAACTCTTGCAATTTCTTTTCTTAAGTTTGGATAATAATATTTCCTTTTCAATTCCAAATATGTCTTGTCTATACCAGGATGGTTATTTTCATATTTATGGTGTCTCATTATGACTTCCAACAATTTCTCCCTTTCTAGATTTTCCAGTAGTGTATAAGTTCTATATATTTTAAATTTTTTTATATTTTTCAATTTAATCACATGATTCTGAATCATGGCATATAATTCTTCAATATCGCAATATATTACTAAATTTTCTTCTTCTTCAATTATCTTAAATATTTTCTCCAATATTGTTTTATAATCGTTTGATCCGACTCCAAATTTGAACAATTTTTTATTGAATTGTGTTCTCTCATCAAACGAATCTTTTTCCTGTTTTTCGATTAATATTTGCCTTCTTGCAAACTGCAATGGACTTTCTGTTATCTGAATGTGATCTAGTTCATCATCATGAGCACTGTGTACAGTTGACACTATATAATCTTGTTTCTTTCTTACTTTCTTTTTCGCAGTTCTAAGTTGAACATTTTTCCTTTCTACAATTCTAAAATTTAATTCTTCATTCCTATGTTTCCGCAAAGAATGTCTCTTTAGACATACCTTGCTTTCAAACACGCCATTACAAAGCTGGCATTGAAAAACCGTATCACCATGCTTGTTTCTTACATGTTGATTCAAAACTTCTCTTCTTTTATAAGATTTTTGGCATTTATTGCATTCAAACAAATTCAATTCTGCACTTTTGTCTATTCTTGACAATGCATCTGCGACTTTATTTTCTTTACCATGTACATGGTTTATATCAAACTCATATTCGTTGAGCCTAATTTTCCATCGTATCATCTTTGAATTTGGTTCCTTTAAACTGGATAACCAAATTAGAGGTTTATGATCTGTATGTAGCTTAAATTTTCTTCCATACAAATAATGTCTGAATTGGCCACAAGCCCAAACAATAGCAAGGAGTTCTTTTTCTATTACGCTATAATTGATTTCATGTCTATTAAGTGTTCTCGAAGCAAAAGCTATAGGGCCATTATCTTGAGACAGCACAGCACCCAATGCGAAGTTGCTGGCGTCTGTGGTAAGTGTAAATATTTTCTGGAAATCGGGATACCTCAATACCATATCCGAAGTCAGTATTTTCCGTAACCTTTCAAAAGACTCTCTATAGTCGGTGTCATTTTCGTTGATCTGCCCGGTTTTCTTCGGTAATATCCACTTAATCCCAAAAATGCCTGAAGTTGTTTCAAAGTCCTTGGAATAGGAAAACTTCTTATACACTCTATTTTACTAGGGTCCGCCCTTATTCCGTCCGCTGTTACAATGTGTCCAAGAAAATTAGTCTCCGACTTCAAAAACTCACTTTTGTTTAGTGATACTTTTAAATTGGCTTCCTTCAATGTCTGTAATATTTTTGTTAAATTATACATATGTTCCTGAAGGGAAGTACCAAAGATCAATATGTCATCCATATAGATAACACATATTTTATTAATATAATTTTTAAGTACATTATTCATCATTCTCTGAAACGTTGCTGGGGCATTTTTTAACCCAAATGGCATACGTTTGAATTCATAGTGCCCATCATTAGTAGAAAACGCAGTTTTTTCCTGATCATTTTCCTCAACTTCTATTTGGTAAAATCCTTTTGTCAAATCCAATGCAGAAAAATAGTTCGCCCGTCCTAGCTTATCTAGTACGTCGTCAATAACAGGTATAGGGTATTTATCTTCCCTGGTTACAGCATTCAATTTTCTAAAATCTATAACTATTCTCCATTCTTTATTTCCTAATTTGTCCATTTTCTTGGGAACCACCCATATTGGCGAATTATAGGGTGAGTCACTTGGAGTGATTATACCCTGCTCTAACATTTCAGTTATTTGTTTTTTAACTTCTTCTTTATGAATCTGTGGATATCTATATGACTTTGTGTAAACTGGTCTGTCATTGTTAGTAGGAATTCTGTGCTTAACTTCATTCGTAAAGGTCAAATCGTCACCTTTTTTATAAAATATATCTGAAAACTCTTTTAGCAGATTTTTAACTTCAATTCTTTCTTCTTTGTTCAAATGCTCCAATCGCAATTGTTCATCCATTCCCAATTCATCCATATGATGTAATTCGGGTAGATTTTGTATTAATTCTAAGTCATACTCTTGATCATCCTCCCCTTGTCCCTCAAGATACAAAGGAAGTTTTTGTTGATTTATTATAATACTATGCTCTTCATAATCTATTATGGCATTATTTTCTTTTAATAATGCAGATCCAAATATTCCATCAAACACTGGATGGAAATTACATATTTTAAACAACTCATCTTTTTTAAGAACTATCTGTAAACTATTCTTGGAAACCTTAGCTTCCTCTTTTATCACCAGAAATCCTGCTGCTGTTTTTATTTTCACTGGTTGTGCTAATTTATATATTATATCTTTTGGACAATGATTTTTCCTAATAATATTCTCAGTTGAGCCTGTATCTATTAAAATTCTTGTTTTATTTTTTCCTCGTTTGAATAAAACATAGGGCAATCCAAATTCGGTGGATCTCCCTTCGTGGAGGCTGCTTGTTGAAAATTTTCAGGTTCTTGCCTGTTATTTATATAATTATTTTGCCTACGTGTCTGTCCGCTTATATCCATCGGTTCCGGTCTTGTATGTTCATTTTGTCCGAAAAAATTGTCTCCTCTGGGGCAAAAACCATTCGGTCGAATGAAATTATTTTTTTGACAACCTGGATTAATTTTTGGAATTTGGGGATTGGAAGGCATTTGGAAACCTTTCCTATTATTATATGTTGGCACATTATTAAATTTTCCTTTAACATTTATTTTTTCAATTAAATTTGCCTGTCCCAGCTCATGAAGCACCACTTCAAGTGAAGCTGGTTTCAGGGCACAGATCACTGTTCTTAAGTTTAAAGGTAGCTTATTTATAAATACTTTTAATGCTACTTTATTATTATGCTCGATTTCTGACGAGCTTCCGTCTAGTTTATGTCTCTGATTAAGCAGGGACAACTTTGCTTGTATAAAATTATAAAATTGTAATACATCACCTCGATATTGGGCGCTTCTTAGTTCCTCATACAAATTTTCAGCTGAGGATAAACCTCCAAAATTCAGTTCTAATAAATTTTTTATCTCCACCCATCTGGAGAGGTGTGGATGAATTTCTAAGACTACTTTGGCTTTACCTTTTATTTTTCCTTTTATAATAGCTAAGAACATCCGTTGTGAATTAGGACTATACTCATCCATTGAAGCCACGACATTATCAATGCTTTCCAAGAACGGGTAGAGTTCCTCCTTCCTTCCATCGAAATCTTGAACCAGGCTCAGGAACTTCAGGGGATCAATATCTCTTCCCGCCATTTGATGCGGCTGTTGTTGTTGCTGAAATTGTGCTTCTTGTTGTAATTGCTGTAGCTGTGCTTCTTGCTGTTGTAACTGCTGTTGTTCCATTGCCGACAACTTTTCCCTATTGCTGGAAAATATTTCTCTCCTTTTTAGAGATCGGAAATATTTCTTATCCACTTTGCTGTTTTTTAAAAATAATTTTGGGAATAGTCTTTATCCTTTTTCGTAGGACACTTTTTTTCGTAGAATACTTTTTTACCCTTTTTCGTAGGATAGTTTTGTAGGATACCTTTTCACTCTTTTTCGTAGAATACAAAATATCACTTTTCATAAAATAATTTTTTATCCTTTTTCGTAGGATATTTTTTTTTTTATTCTTTTATGTGTAGGACTCTGGAGGGACTCGTAAGTTTCTCAGAGGTATCCTTTTCGTAGGATCTTTTTATTCGGATAGATAATTTATTTATCTATCCTACCGACTGCGCCAATTTTATTCCAATGAAAAGAACTCTTTCCTTTGGTGTTTTAAGTTGAAGTTTTATTTTCTAAAAGCTTAAAAATCTAATTGAACAATATGTATTTATATCAATTTGAGCAACCGTTAGTCGCAGCTACTGCGATCGGCGATCACGCCAATTTATTATTATTATTACAATTATTTGCCAATCAGAACTGAGTTCTTTGTTTCGAAGAAGTCAATTATGATTACGTTGCAAAAATGGTTTAAACTCATAAACAAAAATATTTACATCTATCAAAGGCTCAAATTACAAGTAAACAAAGCAATTATTCGCAAATTCGATACTTCAAATAGCTTAAACATACAAACAAGAAATATTCATAAACAATCATAAAATAATTTATATTATTGCGGGATACTTATGCATAATGACGTCGTTGGGTAAAACTCATACCTGTACCGCTGTGTAAAATTTTGTAACTTAACTTCTACATCGCGCTGGCTGTATGGAAAGCTCAATTTCTGCAGCTCATCCGCCATCTCAGCATATACCACGAAGCTCCTCTATCCGACATGGCCACAACTCCAATAGAGCAGCTTCACTGGCCTCACTCCACGCGATCCTCTTAATTTTTTTTCCTATTATAAAAGATATTTGTTAATAAATTTATTTATGAATTTAAAAAAAAACTTACGTTCTTCACCAGCCATTTCTTTTTTGTTTATTTGTTTATTTATTTATTGAAGTTCAGTCTTTTCAGTTTGTTTTGTTTATATGTCGCACTTGTTCCTCAAAAGCGTAACAACTCAAAATTCATGAATTTTCAGTAGAGGCCAAAAACTGTTTCTGTTGATTCTAACGATATATTACAGCAAAGAGAGTCATTACGGTTTTTTTTCACGGAAAAGAAGACAAATCAAAGGGAGATTTTTACAGTGGGTAGATATGACCTCTGTTGCAAAAAGTGAAAATTTTAAAATTTTGAGTTGTTACGCTTTTGAGGAACAAGTGCGATGTATGTATATTTTTTGACATTTGGATTGCCATTATAGGAAATTATTCTGCTCACAGTTCTTAATAAAAAATACGTTTGTTGATGATTTTTCAAGAAAAGTTTTTGCATATCCTTTAAAAAACAAATCAGATGTTTTTAAATCTTTTATTGAATTTAAAAAACTGGTGGAAAATCAATGTTCGAAGAAAATCAAGATACTACGTACTGATAATGGAGTAGAGTATTTAAATAAACAATTCACTTCATTCCTAAAAGATAATGGCATAGTACATCAAAAAACTTGAGTATATACTCCTGCATTAACATACAGTGTCGCCAGAACAGGTTTTTACATGCAGGAAAACACTTACGAGCAATCGTGGTTGACAAAAAATGATATACACAAACTGAAGAAGGGTCGAAAATACTTGGTACAAATGGTAACAAATTTCCACTTATTTTGGCTGGCGACTTCAACATCAACTTCGCTGGTAAAAAATTAGAGCGGTTGACAACTTTTCTTTCGGAAAAATTCAATTTGAAAATGAATAATGATCCACAAGAATCCACAACAAAATATGGGACCACCATTGACGCGGTATTTTCCAGATATTTCGAGGATATCAAGTCTCAAACTTATGTTTCTTATTTCAGTTACCATAAACCTATAGTTTCAATGATAAAAATTCCTAAATAACCTACATGTAATGTAAGATAATAAAAATATTTTAAACGATATTAACTTCTCATTTATTCAATAAAAGAAAAAAATTTGTTTTCTTATCGGTCACCACGCTCAAAAAGTGTAACTTGAATTAATATCAAAGAAAATACTTGAATTAATATCAAAGAAAAAAAGTACTGCATAAATAAAAAATAAATAAATAATTATAATTGCATAAGTTGATAAAAAATGCTAAGCAATAGCTTTACGGTGGCAGTCCCCGAGTGCCACACGTATTTTTTTTTTTGTAATTGTCTTATATAGAGACAGTTGATAAAAAAATTATTTCAAGCATTTTACATTCATTTGTTATTGAAACAACATTTTGTGACATTTTGTTTTCATTTGACACTCGATTACTGGAAATATTCCAGTAAAAACAGAATCAGTGTTGTCTGTTTTCGCATTCAAATATACAAACACTTTTTTCTCACAAATCGAGAAACAATGGAATTTTGTGTTTCAAACTTCATGTGAGAAATTTTACGATGCGAGAAATACAGAAATGAGCTACCTCAAATAAGTTGATTTCCTCGAAAACATGACAAAATTTGTCAATGCAACACTACGTTGCTGGCTGAAAATTTGAAAAAAGCCGCAATATGCTGATAAAACATGGTACTAGTACAGAATATTAAATTTTTTAAGCAATTGCACAAATCACATCAGTTGTATTTATAGGTTGTGAGAAATTTTTCCCTTTTCTAATTAGAATTTTTTGTTTTCCCTATTACTAGCTATTAGTTGGAATTGTTCCTTTGAAAAAATTTCTTGAGGAATTTTATTCATAATTGCCCTCTATATGTAATTGAGTGAACAATTTACTAATATGAATTGTAAGGTGTGCGGTCCTGATAATAAAATCAAATCGATTTCGAAAATTTATATACCAAAAAACACTTCGAAGAATATGTAGAAATTCGCCCGTGCAACATCGCTTTTCCGGCAGAAAACTTCGAAAAAAGCCGAATTGTAATGACAAGAGATGGCGCGTATTGAATGCTTTAAGCAATTTCACAAGCCACCTTAGTTGCAGCGTTACCGTTTGTGCGACTAAAGTGGCAATTTTACACTTTTTTGAAGCCTTGCCACTTTTGTTGCCAATTTTTCAAAAATCCCCTTTTTTGCCACTTTTTATAAATAAATACTTTATAATTTAACAATAACAAGGTTATCCGTGCGAAATGAAAATCCAAACATTCCAAAGTTAAATTATCTAAGTACTTAATATTTACATAAATATTTACATATGTATATGAATTTGCTTCTATGTACCTATCTTCTAAAGAATTGTTGTTTAGTTTTAATGTTAATTATTATTATATTTTATTTTATTATTTTACCGCTTTTATAAATGAACTGATTGTTTTCTGTTATGTTTTTGTTAATTTTTACTAAATTCCAATGTTTTGTTTAAAATAAATGCCTTTATGAAAACTTTGCGACTTTTTTTTTCAAAATCCCCTTTTTTGTGCCACTTTTTTATTTTAAATCCCCTTTTTGTGCCACTTTTTGAAATTTCTCAACGGTAACGCTGCTTAGTTGTCTTCATAGTATAAAAATAGAAGGTACAAACTTCCTTTTTCATGACATTCACAATCTGGCAAGAGTAAGGAGTATGACATTTCCGATTATAATTTACTATTTCCCCTCTGTTTAATGTTGGTTTGAAAATTTTATTCAAAAATTATTGAAATATGAAAATATACATAGTTACGAAATTTATTTTTTTAGACATTTTTCTGCACTGTTTTACATTTCTTTTATTTTGTATAAATCAGAGTTTAATGATTAAAACACCGATCATCTGAGTGAGCGCGATATTCCTAGTATTCCCGTGACCACGTTGGCGGGTCTAACAAGTTTATCAGACTGTATGTTTCTCAAATGTGACTTAAAATTAAAAAAATTGTAATGTATATGTGTATGTTTAATATATTATGCTAAGTGAGTTACCAGTTACCTCGCGAATGCATCATCGCTAAATCGGACGCTGCTTTTCCTTACATTGGTGGCAAGTGAATCAAAAAATTTGTTGCCAGTCCGTGATGACTACTTAACCAGGCAATTAATTCAAGCCATCGAAAAAATTAATCCTGAAAATATTTAAATATCTAAATTGTTAACTGAATAATCTAAGGTAAAACAACCCAAAAAAGTTTAGATGTTTCAAAACCTTTAAATATAATTTAGAAAGTTGCTTTACTAAGTTTTTAAAATAATCCGTTTTAACTTTTAAGGTTTCAAGCTTCAAGATGCAATAGTAAATATTTCAATTTTTAAATAAAAAAAAATAAAAAGTAGTATAAAATTAAAAATATAGATGGAACTAAAAGTATATTTATAGCTAATCCATTATAGCACAACAGTTTGCTGACAACATTTTAAATATCTCGTTTTCTATGTTGCATTTGACATTTGTCTTTTTTTTCAATGTTGGTTGCACTGATACAAGTTTGGTTTGTATTGTGTTCTTCTTTGCCATCGACGTCGCCATTTATAAGTCGCGAAATATAAAGGTCTTTTTAAATAATAATATTTTTTCTTTAAATCGTGAAATTCGTATTTGTTTTAACTTATAATATAAATATTTAATGTTACAATGTGGCTTTGTGAGTTTTTAACGTACAAGTGCGAACTCGAATGTAAAACAATGTAAAAAATATTTTCAAACAGTGTGTTAATGACAGATTCCAATAAAAAATTTTTCAAAATATCTATGCTATTGTCATAGTAATACATTAATTTCTAATATTATTGAATTAAGCAGATGATATATTTCAATTGTAAAAGTCTCATACAACAACGTAGGTAGCAATGCTGTTTTCTTCTGATTATTAATAATTTGTGAATAAATTTACTTTTATGTATGTATGTATGTTTACATGTACATGTTTCTTTTATTTTGTATAAATCAGAGTTTAATGATTAAAACATCGATCATCATGAGTGAGCGCGATATTCCTAGTGTTCCCGTGACCACATTGGCGGGTCTAACAAGTTTATCAGACTGTAAGTTTCTCCAATGTGACTTAAAATTAAAAAAATTTTAAGGTATATATGTTTAATTTATAGTGCTAAGTGAGTTACCAGTCTCTGAATCCCTCGGGAATGCATCATCGCTAAATCGGACGCTGCTTTTCCATACATTGGTGGCAAGTGAATCAAAAAATTTGTTGTCAGTCCGTGATGACAACTTAACCAGGCAATTAATTCAAGCCATCGAAAAAACTAATCCTGAAAATATGTAAGTATCTAAATTGTTAACTGAATAATCTAAGGTAAAACAACCCAAAACTGTCTAGATGTTTCAAAGCATTTAAATATAATTTAGAAAGTTGTTTGAGAGATGGCACATTGACGTTGGATGATGGAAAATCGTTCTAAAATAAATTTCTTGTTGGTCATATTTAGCTCGATTAGGTATAGTAAAAAATATTATTTAATGTTGCACTTTATAATGTTGGGCCTTAGGATTTTTTATTGCAATTACTCGTAATTTTAATACAGAAGAATACAGCTGGCGCCTGTAAAAACTTGTCTTTAATAGTCATATCTCCAAAGTTTACAGCATATAAAAAACCTTAATATACATAGTTACAAGTTATATTTGCCTATAAAATAAAAATAAATCTGGCTCACTCTCTCACTCCCTACTTATGAGACATGGTCAGTGACTTCCCGTTACCAATCTACATTGCATAAACCTTGTTTATAATTGTAACATAAGATAAGGGAAAGAATTTTGATGCATTTAAAATCGCGTTTTATGTACATACGTAAAATATACCTTAAAAATATAAAAATATGTATTAAAAAATAATAAAATATGCATTTATTAACTCTTTTTTACAACATTTAACAACAAAAAAATCTTTAAAAAAATCAGCTTTATTGCTTTCTTAACAAACATTTGTATTCCATGTACAAAATACAGTTAAGAAGATCTTTTATTTACGTAAATGAATAAGTGTTTTTGTAAACTGTCAAAAGTAAATCTTTGACTATTTTTTCTGAAAAAACATTTTTATTGTAAAAATTAACATTCCGCGCCAGCAAAAGTTATTGGTGCATATTTAAATGCTGCTAGTTCGTTTGTGGAATATTCAGTTTCTAAATTTTTGCTGTTTGAACTATAAAATATTGATTTGAATATTGAATTTTTCCATAATTTTTTTGGTGTAACTTTATTTAATTTATTTTTAATTTCTTCAATTATTCTGTCTTTCATAGCACTTTTTTTTTAATGCAGCAGTTAAAGAATCAAAACTATCTAATTGGGCTATAGTGTCAACACGAAAGCCAGTCTCTGGGTGCACACTAGAGTTTTTCTTTTCCCGGACTTTTTCATTTCCCGCCCATCGCAAAACTATACAAAATATTTTTTAATTTAATTTATTTCGACAAAAAACAAATAACAATTCATGAGATCGATTAAATAATAACGTTTTATAAACACATTAGTCGAAAAACTAATATAATTTCAGTTCTTTACATAATAGTAATGCATTAATACCCATGTTCGCGTATGTTCTGCATTCCACGTGAAATTAAAACGTGTGGAATTGCCATAGAATTGTTGTTGCAAATATGTATTTATAACAACAATGCTATGACAATTCCGAACGATTTAATTTCACGTGGAATACAGAACATACCCGATTATATGTAAATGCAAAGTCAAGTGCATTGATATAACGCAAAAAAACAAATTACATTATTAAAAAATATTACAAAATCTTGCTTTGAAAATAGGACTTTAGTAAAGAATAATCATTAATAGAATCGTTCGACAGTCTATTTCTAATTTTATTTAACAAAACTCCTGCTAATGAAAAAATACGTTCACTTTCTACGGATGTTGGCCTTATAGTCAGAAGAGCATTATATAATCTCTGGACACTCAGTTTTTTCACCATATGTGTACATATGAACTAAAGTTGCCATAATAAAATCAAAACAAAAAAATCCCGGGAATTCCCGTAAATATATCCCGGGATTTCTTTCCCGGAAATTGTGCGGGAACAATCAATAGTGAACACATATCAATTCAGTGCTTTATTTTTATTTTTTTTAATTTAATATTTCTTTAAATTTGTTAATATATATTTATATAGTATTCGACAGCATTCAACCACGCTCCCCATGTAGTTACTATAGGCTGTGGGGAATTCGCAAAAGCAACACGCAAAGGAGCTTTTAAAAACACTTTCTATCCACATGAAATTAATATGGAACCTGTAAAGAGCATCCAAAAAAATTACACAATAATTTTTGGGTTTAAAATGGTTTTATCCCATGCTTTTGTTTTTTTTTTGTATTGAGTTTTTCAAATGAATTGAGCTTTCATCCCAGTTGAAATTGTTTTCGTTTTCCTCTTTTTTGTTCTTACACAGTGTTAAGAATTGCAAAAATACTTTGCAACTAATCAACAAGTAGTAATTAAAGAAAATCAAAAAACTCGACTGCGACCAACTTTGAACCGTTAAATATCCTAAATGGGCATTCTAAATGAAAAAAATATAAGAAAAACCTATAGATGATTAAAAATTAAATAAAAAAATAAAAAAAATACTAGTCGAATGATACCCATTTTTATATATAGGGTCCGCCATCTAACGTTTTTTTAACTAGTGTTTATTTCGTGAATGGTAACATTTAGCTCATGTCTGATTTGACAGATAATTAGTTTTATCCTTCCGCTGAACGAATATAGTTGTGTATACGCTTGAACAACGCTGGGAAAGTGGGCCTGCGATCGACTTACAGAAGATGCCGATTTTGCCAAAAAAAAAATCATCTTTTCAGATGAAGCTCATTTTGATCTTGGCGGGTATGTAAACAAGCAAAATTGTCGCATTTGCGGCACAGAAACCCCGCACGCATACATTGAAAAGCGGACGCACCCCAAACGAGTCACTGTTTGGTGCGGATTTTGGTCCAGAGGTATAATTGGGCCATTTTTTTCGAAAATGAAGGAGTGGCCGTTACAGTCAATGGCGATCGTTATCGGGCCATGTAGAACGAATTTTTGTTCACAAAAATTGAAGAGGAGGATATTGGCAACATTTGGTTTCAACAGGACGGCGCTACGTGCCACACAGCCGAAGCTACACTCGATGTTTTACGTCCTGTTTTAAAAAAAAGAAGTTATCTGGCGGACCCTTTAGTTCGCCGACTTTGATTTTTTCGTATTTACAAAATGGCGTCTGATGGCCGCCATATTGAATTTTTGCTACTGTCATATCTTTAATCCCAGGATTAAACAAATCGATTGATGTAAGAATCATCAAAATCGGTCCACTCGTTCGATTTATATAGTGCCGCAAAGGAACACACATACAGGCTGATAAACACAATACCCTTCTTTGCGTCGCGCAATAGGGTAAAAAATACCAACATTTGTTTTATATCATGAAAAAATTAAAAATGTACTAAAACTATACATATAATGAAATATGCAAAAATAAGTATTTATTTTAAAATATGCAAAAATATGCACTAACAAATCGATGCCATTTATGCCATTTTGTCGCAAATTTGTTGATTCGTAAAGATATTTTATTTATGTTGAACTACGACCAACGACAGAAGACATGAAAATCCTTTCCTTACATAAGATTTATTTTTAGCCTTACAAATTCTGATCATACTTGCCAAAATGCAAGGGGAATATTAAAATGTTCTTTCAATAACTTTGTCGAAATACGAATTTTATTAACACTCCGAAATCATTAAATGTAATACCGATAGGGATCTGTATTATAGTAGATAGGCGTCTACTATAATTGTATCATTTCTCGAGATCCACTCGAAATTAACAATTCCGTTTTCGAAAGGTCTTTTTGGTAAGATCATGTAAGCTCTTTAACGACTTGCCCATTAATGTAAGAAGTTTTGAACTATAAATTTACAATTTTATATAATGTTTTCAATTAAATCATTGTAGCACATTGTTTCTCCAGTATTATATTCACTTTCAATTTGATTATATTATTTATTATTCTGTACCGATAATATTTATTTAATTATGTGTTTCTTACGCCAATGGACTACATCGTAATTATAGGCGTTATTTTCTAATAATATTCTAAAACTGTTCTCAGTCAAAGAAAAATCTATTGCAACAACATTATACATATTCAGGTATGTGATGGAAAACGATAGTTTTCAAAATGATTTCAAAACAATCGTTTTGAAAACAATTTCTAAAATTATTGACAAAACGACTAATGTATAGGAAACATATCACGCGTTTTATCGTTATTATATACATATGTATGTATTGAATGGATAAAAGTTAGAAATTTAAGTAAATTGCAATTTTAAATTTAATACATTTTATAGGTTTTTGTAATAATTTGATTTATACAAAAGTGGTAATAAATAATAATTTATTGGATTATTTACTTATTTATTTCTTTATTATTATATTAACTTATAATTGAAATTATAAGCTAATAAAGCAAAAGAGCTTTAGCAACATAGGCCTTTAGCTCAACATGTTAATAAATTACATATGTACATAAGTGGATATAAATGTATATATAAATTAAATATTATATGCAATATATATAGTATAAGGATGATATAAGCACGAGTTTACTGAAAAAAATAAAAATAATTAACAATTCAGGAAAAGCAAAGATAAAAACAATTTATATAATAAAAACGTTAAATTAGGATTTATATGATTACGATTACAATCCAAATTACATTAGTAAATTATCAGTAAAACTATTTAAGTGAAGTTAGGTAAATAATTATTGGCTTTACAATTATTTAATTATAAAATTTAAATTAAACTGTAAATATTAGTGATTTTGAGGAAATGTATAATACATTGTATATTATCAATTGTTGGTTTAGATAAAAATTCCTTAGGATTTGCATTTTGAAAATTTTGTTGGCGTTGTACTGAAAATTTGGGGCATAATATTAGGATATGGCTCAAGTTATGTGGATTAAGAATATTACAATTACATACATTTGGAGGCATTATATTCATTCGATGGATTAAATATTTAAAAAAAATGTCAAAGCTTATTTCGTGTGACTGACTTTTTGGAAAACAAATCCTAATTATTCTATTAATGGATTAAATATCTAAAAAAAAAAATACCATAGGGTATTTAAAGATTAAAAAGTTTTTATTTCAATCGCAAAGAAATAACCAAAAAAGTTCACCTTTTGAAAGATTTTTTACATAAAAGTAAAATCCAATTCACAGCTTAAGCCTAGTACTCTGTTCGAAGTTGTGAAAATTTTTCAGCAACATTGATTATTTCGCGTGAAAAATTTTACACGTAACAAGTGATGCCCATATTACTTTTTCCAAAATTGGTTTTTATTGGTTAGAAGTATGCAACATTGATCGACTTTTGAAAATATAAACATCAGCTGTCAATATTTCAAGCGAAATAAATGCCAGTCACAGTCGTAAAGTAGCTTTGGGCGAGTCAACATCAAGCGTCGTTGGCAATTTTCTCTTAAGTGCAACCAGGCCACTGTTGCTTATTGGCCTTCGAGAGTTTTGCGTCTCGCTTGCACTGGTTGACTGTTCTGCCACGGATAACCGTATATTCTTGCTGTTCTTCTGTTGAATTTCTTTAACAACCACGTTGCTAATTCCTATGTGAAGGCATAGGTCGTATACAGTCAGTCACAAAATCTTGCCTGATACATTTCATACATTTTTCACGAGTTGCACAGAGTACAAGTTTTGCAAAATTTTTTCATGAATATTTCATGTGAAATTTTTTTTATATGGATTATGTCAACATTTCGCGTGAAATTTCGAAAAGAGTACGGGGCATTACACGAGAGTGTTTACCATAAAACTACTTAATAACTATAATTTTTTTCTTCAATATTTTATTTTTATTTAACGCACGTAAAAATCAATACGAATTTAAAAAATTCATTTGTTGTCTTCGGTTCAATCAGACATGCCATAACCACAACCATAGAAAACAGCTGTTCGATCCAAACTTATTGTCAACACTGGACCAATTTCACGATTTCGACAACAGAGTACAGTTGCTAACAATTCACACACTCAAATATGTAGCGATGGCAGTAGCGTGACCGTTTGACCGACTAAAGTGGCACTGCCGTGCCACTTTTTGTCCCCCTTTTTTTATGAGCACAATCTGCTACTTTTTGTGATATTTTGCCCCTTTTTGTTAAATTGTAAAAAAGAATATTAAAATACCAAAAAAGTAGAAAATATAGATTTTATTAACATTTTATACGTTAAAGATATCGTTGACAAATGTATACGTCCATGAGGCCGAAAGTGAGATACATACATACATATTGTATGTGCTGAAGGGTTTTCTGAGAATTGTATAATTAGAATTAAAATCAAAATTTGAACTTTTTATCAAAAACTGTGTGGAGAAATACTATCAAGAATTGATGTGGGATAAAAAGTTTAGTTTACTAACGTATTTGGATCCAGTATTTTTTAAAGTCCAGTGAAGACATAAATTATTTCGAGCTTCTTTCAGAGTTTACTAATGTAATAACTAATAAAGACGCGATTGTTAATGAATTAAAGTTATTAGAATTTAAATTTAATGACCATAGTTTTGATCACATATTTAAAATTTCTAATGCTGAAAAATTTTGGCATGAGGTAAGAAGTTTAAAGAATGGCATTGGAAAGTATTTATTATCAAACCTACACACATTTGCCACTTACATATTTACTTTACCCCACAGTAGCTAATGAAAAACAAGTTAACAAATAGATCGAAGATAAATACTTGCAAACCTGGATCTGGAAGATTGGATTCCCAGTGCAGATCTTGTTAAAAAATTTAGAAACATACATATCACAATAAAATAAATCAAATTTAGCTCATTGCTCATGTAATGCTTTACTACCCACGCAGAAAAATACAATCGGGTGAACGTTGGCAAAGCGTTTCCTAGGGTGGTTCAAAGGTTGGCAAAACATCACAAATTCTACTTTTGGAGTGTTGTGCCAACACACAAATGATAACCTCATGATGGGGTTGCCCAACTATTTTTTACGTCGTTGGCTAAACACTATGAAAACCACAATTTAAGTGCTTTGCCAACATAATTTTTTTGTTAAGTGTAATATATTCCCAATACTTCAAACTCAAAAATGAATATGTTATCCAAAAATGTTAAGCTTTTTTCAGCTAGGCAGTTTTAAGCAGAATTCGTTTTAGAAGCCAATAATTTCATTAGCACAGGTATAAAGAAAAACTTTCAAATGTTAAACCTGATATGTATATATTTTTTTTATTATTCTTACATAGGTATACAACTGAACGAAAAACTTTAAAATTTGAAATTTAGCTTTTTGTTGCGATAAGCTAGCCCCAGGTTTTGTTAAATGCTACAGAGGTTACACTGGATTTTTTCCTGCGAAAGGTGTATCGTTAAGGGGAGACAGTCAATAAGAATTTAAGGAAACAAATTGCGAGGAACGCTCATATTCATTTAAAAATAAATCAAACCCGCAATATCACTTATCAAAAAAGATAGCCTACTACTGGACATTATTAATTTCGATCCCATAAAACACGTCGTTATTGATGAAATGCACATGCTTTATATCGGAATTAGTAAACAATTACTTCCAAAGCTAACTGTAAAATAAATTCATTCTCTTATATTTCACAAGAAAATGTATCAGCACTTCAACAGAACTTACTAATGGTATCTAACAATATACCTTTTCAGTTTGAGGAAAGCTACAGAATTCCGTTTCTGTAGAGCTGTTGCAATTAGTTTAAAAAAGGTATTAGATGTTGAAATGTACAAAAAAAATTTTATTTTATTTACTTCGTATTTAGTCGTAAACCAAGTTAGGCATATTAAATTCAAAATACGTTGAAGAATTGTTAAAATCATTTGATGAACTTATGCCACGATATTACGGCCCTAATTCGCAAACTATGAATATACATAATGTAATCCATATACCAGATGATGTAATTAACTTAGGAGCTCCTTTATCACAATTTTCAGCTTTGACTTTGAAAATAGTGTGGGGCATTTAAAATCAATTGTTAAATCAACTACAAATCCAATAGCGAATTCAAAGGAAATTGCACATTTTCCATACTAACAGTTTCTCCAATAATATACTATTAGTAGGTATTTCCTTTTGTTAAAAATAGAAAACAATCACTATGAAAAATTATAGACACAGTTAACTCGAAAACACTATTTTCTTTTGTCAACATTTATGGCTATAAAATTACAACCGTTCCTCCCGATAATATCTGTTGACTAAGTAATGGAAATATCATGGTTATATCAAAAATTTTTATTAGCAAACTTTCTGTAAACAAATGTGATATTTACTCAAAACGATTTAACGATACGATTATGTATCGTTGAAGATTTAGACCAGAAAAAAGTTGAAATAGAGCTAAACATGGAAGATGTGACGTGTATTTTTACGAAATGCCAAAATGAGACAGTTGCTATCACCCTTTTACATAAAGAACTTAACATAGGGTCTACACCTAACATAATATGTAAGATGAGATCGTCAAATTCAATCGCAGAGCGAGTTATGTTACGTGTAGACTTCATATTAGTGTTATCTCAATCTTATAAGATTTTTTATGAGAGAGTTGTTATAAGAAATCCCATAACAACAATCTTATGAGATGAATTGTCAAAAAACACACGTACATGAAAATAAATTCGTATGCATGTGTGAGTGTTTCTTAAAATAAATGAAAAACAATGTTTTGGACAATATTTCTGGGATTTTATATGTTCAAATGTGTTAAATTTAATTTGTGAATTAAAGTTTGTGCGAAAAAGTGAAAACAAAATATATAATTATACAAAAATAATACATGTTAACTCGATAAGAATTTGCATAAAATAAAATGTTATAAGAAAAGTAGAATTACGTTGTCCTGTTGTATGAGATGAAGAGAAATATCGGCATTTTATTTTTGTTATTCTGCCGACGTTCTCTCACATATTATGTCAGAGTTAATCGCAGTTGTAGACGCTATGTTATGTACATTAATATAAAAATAAAAAAATAAAATTTTTTTAAAAGCACTGGCAAATAATTTTTCAGATTGCAAACCGTAACGTTGGCAAACCGTTCTGGTTTCTTGAGTAAAAGTACTTTCCCAGTGCTAAAATTTTTGTACGGTTGGCAATTTCTGCCTGGGTAGTTATATACATAGTACATATACATATGTATAGATATATAAATCTCTAAGGTTTTATATGTATGTATATATGTAGATATTTTGAAGTAAATTGAACATAATACATTAAAAATAAAAAGTTTAGTGTATTTATATAGTTTTTTTAATGTTGCCCCTTTTTTGACAAATCCCCTATTTGGTGCTACTTTTTTTTTAATCCCCTTTTTGTGACACTTTTTGAAAAATGTAATCGGATGGCAGCTCCCGTGGCCAGGGTTGTCAGAATTTGTCTGACCTATTTCGCCAAATTGATCCTAAAAATCCCTAAAAATCAATTTTATGTAGTTTTTCTTAATATATATTTGATAATAAATTTGTTTTCATATAACACTTTTTTTAATATAAACTTTTAAAAAATAATCCTATAAAAATGTAGCAGAAAATCGCCAAAACTAGAAATAAAATCATAAAAAATTATTTCTTGAAAATTTGTTTCATCCAAATTCGAAATGAATTAATTACTATACTTAATATAAGAAAAATGATCAAAATCGATTTTTCTGAGTTACCAAAATTGTGAAATTCAATTTTGTTAAAAAAATAATTTTATTTATCGCCAGAAGAATCGCCATGTCGCCAAACCAAAAATTTAGACGCCAAATAAGTTGAGAAATTGCCACATTTGTCGAGAAATCTCCATATCTGTCAGCCCTGCCCGTGGCAGCAAAATTTGCATTCGAGTGAAATTGAATTGAATTGAGGAAAAGTGTTACCCTGTTAAGCATTTGATTAAAATTTATTGGATTACTGTGAAATTTAAATTAAAAATTTAATTCCATTTGTTAAATGTACTACTATGATTAATTTATTGTAATGCGCATAAAAAATGCAAGCTTGTTAATTATGGAGCATTAATATTATCAAAATAATAATTATAATAATTAACATGTGCTTATGATGAACTCGGTAACTCTATAAACAAAAAGGAAGCAATTTTTTTTTACTTGAGAAGTAAACAAATGTTCTCGAGTTTACTCTTCGCCGACATTTTTAAAGTGAATTTGCAATTGCATGTGTAAACAGTAGACAACACTTGCATGGCACTAGTAGCATGTGTAATTGCAGGGTTAAGGCTCAGTTAACCGACTGTAATGCAATGTAACTGTAATGTAGGAAACAGCTGATCGATATTTTTGTATGAAAAGTAGGTTAAGTTACATATGTGTGTGAAGTTAAATTTTAAAATTTAAACCCTTGACACAACCTTGTGCTTTAACAGAGCTCTCTTAGCGTGTTAACAGAGCTCTGTTAAGCTACAAAAATTCGATTGATGTCTTTCCAAAGGACTTTTCTATTAAATGATGCAATCCAGATGGAAAAAAATAATGCAAATTTATAGACAAGGTGTTCCTTGATTATTTTCCATAAAAATATTTCTGAAGAACATGAATAAAAACCAAATATCGTCAAGTTTTCAACTTGACATTTTCTAAGGGTTACGCACTTTTTTTTGGAAAGGAGGCGATGCGGGCGGAAAAAAGTATTGACCTACTATGGACCACATTGTGCTCTTAAAACTTGCATATTCAGAATTTCTGAGAGTTCGAGTTTTGAAGAGATTTTTGCAAAACTTTGAATTTTCCCCATCTATATTGCCATTTTGCAAAATAACACCAATTTTTTTTTGGGAAAGAGGCGATGCGGGCGGACAAAAGTGGTGGCCTATTATGGACCACATTGTGCTCTAAAAACGTGCATATTCAGAATTTCTGGAAGTTCGAGTTTTCAGGAGATTTTCGAAAAACTTTAAATTTGCCCAACTATATTAACATTTTCAAAACAAATTTTTTTTTGGGAAAGAGGCGATGCGGGCGGACAAAAGTGGTGGCCTGTTACGGACCACATTGTAAACCAAAAATGCGGGCGGACAAAAGTGATAACCTATTATGTGACACATTCTGCTCTAAAAACGTGCATATTCAGAATTTCTGAAAAATCGAGTTTTCAGGAGATGTTCGAAAAACTTTAAAATTGCCCAACTATATTAACATTTTCAAAACAAATTTTTTTTGGGAAAGAGGCGATGCGGGCGGCCAAAGGTGGTGGTCTATTACGGACCACATTGTACTCGAAAAACGTGCATACTCAGAATTTCTGGAAGTTCGAGTTTTCAGGAAAAAAAACTAAATTTGCCCAACTATATAATAACATTTTGAAAAATGGGACAAAATTTTTTTTTTGGCAAAGAGGCGATGCGGGCGGACAAAGACGGTGGCTTATTACAGACCACATTATACTCTAAAAACGTGCATACTCAGAATTTCTGGAAGTTCGAGTTTTCAGGAGATTTTCGAAAATCTTTAAATTTGCCCAACTATGTAAACATTTTCCAAACAAATTTTTTTGGGAAAGAGGCGATGCGGGCGGACAAAAGTGGTGGCCTATTATGGACCACATTGTAGTCTAAAAACGTGCACACTCAGAATTTCCGGAAGTTCGAGTTTTCAGGAGATTTTCGAAAAACTTTAAATTTGCCCAACTATGTAAACATTTTCCAAACAAATTTTTTTGGGAAAGAGGCGATGCGGGCGGACAAAAGTGGTGGCCTATTATGGACCACATTGTGCTCTAAAAATGTGCATACTCAGAATTTCTGGAAGTTCGAGTTTTCAGGAAAAAAACTTTAAATTTGCGCAACCTTTTCACATAACAATATCGATCAGCTGTTTCCTACTGTTGCAGTTATATTACATTACAGTCGGCTAACTGAGTCTTTAGTCTCGATTGCATTGAAATGCTATTCGGTTATATTTCGTCATTCCATTTGAAGAGCCATCTCAGTCATTGACTAACATCCGACCTGTTAACAAGTGTATAAACGAGCAAGTTCTTTTTTCTGACATCTCGTTACTGAGCTCTTAATTAACAATTATATAAATAAAAAACAACTAATAATAAATTTTCTTAACCTTTTGAGCAAATACAACAATAAATTAGACAAATATATTGATGGAAATAGATGACACATTCCCTCCAGGGAAGGGTTTAGTCGTTTAGTCGAAACCGATAAAAAAAACGTAAAAAAAACAAAAAACAAGCTTGTACCTATTTATTGAAAATACTTTAGGCCAATGTGTCTATTTATATAAATTGAAGAACAATCTGTATGAGTTCACGTCAAAAGACCGTTTACTTATCGATTACTACTTTCCACAGGACAATGCCTCAAACCCCACAGCCCATATTGCCAAAAAAAATTTATTTTTCAAGACACTGTATAGCAAAGTCAAAGTCCAGATTTCAGTCAATGCAACCACTTAAGCTTGTTTAACAAACAAAAAACTGGAGAGCGCGTAATCGATTTTCTTGGATATGTGGGAGTAAAATTGGGCGCAAACGAAAAATAATATTGAATGAGTGACTAAATGAGTGCTTTACACAATCAAATACCACCAGAAAAGTATTTAAAAAGGGAATATTTTTCATAAATTTTATAATTTTTTAAAGTAAATCCCCATAATATACAAGGTGTGTCCTTACTTTTGCGGCTCGAGCTTATGATGTTTCTGTAATATTTTGTTTATTATTCTACATTTATGAAATTAAGCTCATAATTTTGAGTTAATTTATTAATTATGTTTTCCTTTTGTGGGCTTAGTAGTTTTTTGTTGGTTAGTTTTTGCAATAAAAAGAAAAATCGAAAAATTTGCTTATGATGGTGATGAAATAGTTTAGTACTTGCATTTTTAAATAAGTACATATATATTTTTTATTGTTTTAATTGTATTCATTGATTTTAATTCATGAAAATATATTAAATAAACAAACAAAAGAAAGAAATATTAGATAATTATTTAGTAATGAAAGTAAAACAAAATATATTAAAACAAGAAACTAAAACAAATGCACATAAGAAACAAATTAAGTTTTAATTATATTATATTATATTGTAATTATTTTACGGGTCAAATGAAAGTAAACAGTTTCAACCTTAAAGAAGATACATACATATACTGCAAATGTTAAAATGGTGGCAGCTTCTTACATTTTTGTTTGTTTCTAAGTATAACGGGAAAGTATACTCATATTTCAAAGTGTATGTTGCATTAAAGAAATCTTTTAGTATAAAATAGTTAAAAATAGAAAAGGGAAAATCAATGCGCAGAATATGTAAAATTATTGAAACTATTGACTATAAAAAAAGTATATAAGTATAAATACGCCAAATAAAACAGTGGGGAATTTGTCGCGTGGAAGACCCCCAAACAGTCTTACAAACAAGGAAGTTTGGAGTGTTGTTAGAGAAGTGAAAGCAACTCCGGCTTCTAGTGCTGTAAAAATATCTGAAAATATACAACGAAATTCTGAGAAATCAGTAAATGCTAGCGCCGTCAGATGATGACTACACCAAAATGGTCTACATGTCATGTCGAAGGCCAATCAAGTCAAACGCCTAAATTTCACAAAAAATATAGAAACTAGCCTTTAACCTTTTGGAAAAACATTCTTTTTACGGGTGAGAGCAAGCAAGTTTGACATATTTCATGCCAAAAAACCACCGAAGATTTGGAGAAGTGCAAATGAAGCATTTAATGATAAGTGTGTGGTTTAAACTGTAAAGCATGGTGAAGGCCTGTAATGGTCTGGGGATGCGTGGCGGCATCGGGGATCGCTAATATTGTGTTTATAGAATTGACAATAAAGAAGAAGACTATCAGCATTTTAAGACACAATGTTGCCCCTAGTGTGGAGAAAAAAATGCTGTTGGCACAGTACTGGATACTTCAACAGGACAACGATCCAAAGCATTCCTCCAAAACTATGAAGGAATGGTTGCTATATCGTACCCCAGAAACACTTGACCACCCACCGCAATGCCAAGACATAAACCCAATCGACCATCTGTGGGAACATGTGGATAGAAAATTGAGAGAAAGGCATATTTCTTGCAAGGATAATCTTAAGGCTGCATTGGAGGGTGAATGGAGTAAAATTCTACCTGATGTTACCAGAAAACTTATTGAATCGATGCCTAGGAGGTTAGAAGCTATCATAAAATCAAAAAGACGGCAAACAAAATATTAAAAATAAACTTTTGTCTAATATTTATACTTCTGTTTACTTTCATTTGACGCGTAAAATAATTATAATATAATTAAAACTGAATTTGTTTTTTATGTGCCTTTGTTTTAGTTTATCGTTTTAATATATTTCGTTTAAAGAATTATGTAATATTATTTTTTTTATATCAATGTTTATTTATAAGTAATAAATATTTTTTCACTTTTACTTTCATTTGACGCTCACAGTATATTAAAAATACACGTATGTATGTATATGCTTTTCATATGTCCTGCATTCTCTTTTTGTCAATTAGAGTTAAGAAATCAAATTTTATTTTTTATTTAATGATAATTTTATACAAGTCTAATGATAATAGAAATTTGTTTGTGTATACTTTTTTTACCGTTTTCTTCTATGTTTGAAATAAAATCACGAAAATTGTTTGTAGATATGCAAAATTAAAGATACAATGTGATTGAAACTTTAAGGAATTGAAGAACATTTGAAAGGGATAATTTATAGAAAATAAAGAAATCTACAATCACATGAATTCAATTATAACATTTAATAACTTTTAATGGATTGGACATTTTTTCAATGCTATAATAGCTAATAATGTTTTTACACTTGATCACATTTCAGAGGAACTTGTGGAATATTTTGAAAATTAAAAAAAAAATACTGTTTATATTACATCTTTCATGTGTCATAATATTTACTTTCACGAGTGTGAGCAACTAAAAATTTAATAATAAAATGGAACTTAAAAACTCTGTAGTACTTGGATTAATAACTGCTCTTATAGAGCAGAAAGAATTATTTCTACAATATGCAAAATTAGTAGAAATTATTCTACATGACCATGATGGTATGCACTTACGGTATGTATCAAGGTACATTAAATACAGGTACACGCATTAGATGCAAATCTCACATAGCTTGACAAAGTAATTGTAAAAAATTGTATGCCTCAAACAAAGCACAAAAGTAATTGTCAAATGAATTCTTCCTAAAGCTTAAATTAGACGTGACATAGCCATAATGCCATAGCCATAACCAAACCAAAATTCAATTGGTTGCTATGGTGAGAGTTATCGCGTTATGGCGAGTCACCTACATACATATATTCAAATACAGTGTTGCCCATTAGTTTGGTTCGAACGGCTGTTTTTTATGGTTATGGTTATGGCACCTCTGATTGAGCCTTAATAAACGTGTAAGAAAAATTACCTGTTAAGAGTACTTGTTTGATATGCCTTGGGTATTTATGTATGTATGTATCAGTGATCTGAAATGCATCGTTTTTTCGCTATTCATACTGACTCATGAAATTTTAAATCTAAATGAGGTAGTTTACACGAGAACAATTTTTAAGCCGCACAATTTTTGTTCTTTTCCAAATTACACGGGACTAATTCATCTGACATAAAATGTATACGTATATACAGCTTTGTGTGTGTAGTGTGTTTTTATTCATTTGACGTTTGACTTTCGTTATACACGTTTCGAAACATACGCGGAGGAAATATGGCGATAATAAATGATGAAGAATTGCCAATTATTTTAGGAGGAATTTCAATAGCCTGTAATTTAGAAGCTGGCTCATTAATTCTGGAAGCAGATAAAAAATAAAGAAAAGCAGATCTTTTTGGGTCAAGCTACAACTTTGTCAATATTGATAGCAAAAAATCAGGAGTCCCTATAAGTTATTCTTAAAAGTGAAAACAAATTTTTTACTTGCAACAAAAAAGTGCACGAAGTGTTGGCCAAAAAATGAGGACACAATTTTCTTAGGGCGCACATATTTTCTAAATCTTTGGAAGCCCATAAAAAAAATTTATACCAAATTCATGAAACTGAGTATAGGGTTTTACTACCATTTGGTAATACTATCGAACCTATACTGTCCATTCCGCGTGTATTTATTTAATAATAAACTGCCTTATTCATAAAAAATATTTAATGATTATTTAGCTTATTTAACTCTTAATTGAAATATTTCCATACAAAATACCTTATTTAAGCTTTGAATAACCATCAAATATTTTTTAAAAATAAGGCAGTAAATATTTTTTTTAATAAATCCATATCTATTTACTAAAAATTAAAATTAAAAAATTGTTTTTAATATCTTTTATGAATTCATGTGAAGATATGTTTATAGTTCTCAATAGTTATACTATCCACAATTATATTTTGTAACTTCTTTTTATAAAAATTAAATAAAATCTTGTTCATGTTATTTCCATATGATTTATTCAACACGAAAAAACAAGGAAGTAAATAAACATTTTTGAAATAACTTCGATGAAACATAAAAACTATTATAAACTTAAAAAAAATGGTTAAATTAAACAATTTTTTTGAACCTTAGGTCTGTTTAAAATTTGTTGGCGTGACCAACCCCCTTCTTCTTTCAAATTCATGTTTCCACGACGATGGTCAACTAAAAACTAAATACGATCTGTTTAAAAAAAAAAACGCCGAACC
This sequence comes from Nowickia ferox, assembly GCA_936439885.1. NCBI lineage: Eukaryota > Metazoa > Arthropoda > Insecta > Diptera > Tachinidae > Nowickia > Nowickia ferox. Next base: position 39,784,109 of record OW387026.1, on the reverse strand, counting down.
TGTGATTTCGCATGTGCATATGTATTGGTTTTGTGCTGCTAATGCGGGGTTGAAGCTGGTTGAAAAATGATGCCAAATACAAAACCACTCCCTTCACCGAATTTGCCAACAAACTGGCATGTTGTGCCAGCATAATTATGCCCGTGTAAACTACCTCATTGAATATAATTTTTCCCTTCCTCTAAATCCGCGCATGCTATAGAAATAGTTAATTGAAAACGTTATTATTTAACATATGTTTATTTCAAGTCAACAATTACATATTAAAAAGGCCTATTGTAATTACTTTACTTTTAGCGAATTAAAACCGCAATACGAGATCCAGCAACATGAAGTAAATATTAGCACTTATCCCCAGTTATTACAAGGAATTTATAATTATCGCCCAAACATATTTAACAAAGATAGAGAAAGTAAGTACAAATTAATGCGCTAATAAATCTACTTATTAATAACGTTTTCTATCACTCAATAGATATTAAGGTTGATACCCCAGCCAAAGAATGTGAAGCCGGAATTTCTCAAAACGAATCGGATGCAGAAAAGTGCAAAATCTCTAACACAGACAATGAGCAGGGTTCTTATACGCTAACAACGTCAAGGTAAGAAATTGAGGTTGCCAAAATTGAGAAAAAATATTATGATGACCTGAAAAATACTATGGGCCAATCCCCCGATGTCGACAACGTTTGAGTTTGAACAACAAAAAAATCTTAAAATTTGTTTTTGTTTTGAAGGTAAGTGTACGACAAGTCGAACATTGACGAAATCATGGGATTGGCGCTATAATGAATTTGCACAAAAAGTGTAGCAATGAGAAAGAAAGCACTTTTACAAAAGAAACCAAAACGGTTTGCCAACGATATAGTTTACAATTTGAAAAGTTGTTTACCAATGCTTTTTCCAACAATTTTTTTTATTATTTATTTAATTTTTTTTATTTATTTATGTATAAATGTAGCAATTTTTTTATTTTGACATTTGGTTAGAATACACAACATCTACGAGTGTTAAGCCTATTTAAATTTTTTTCTGGTCTAAATCTTTAACAATATACATATAATCCAACGTCCCTAGATGACAGCGGATACGCAAAAAAATCAAGCATTTTGTTTTAGGTAAATATCACATTTGTATACAGAAAGTTGGCTTCTAAAAATTTCTGATATAACCATCACATTTCCATTACTTAAGCTGTGTTCACATTATATGTATTTGCTTATGGAATGTAACTTTTTTATACACATAATATTTTCTGTGTATGTCAAAATCTGCGCTGTACTACGGTTTATAATTTTTGTGTTCACACTAGTGATGTAACGAATGTCAAATTTTGATATTCGCGAATACGAATATTTAAAACGATATTGCATGTGAAATTTTTAGACATTAAATTGGGGTTATATTTACGGGTACAAAATTAAATACGAAAAAAATTTTATGAAAAAGAATTTCATACTCCTGTTAGCGTACATTTAAGTAAATAAAAACTATCCAGAATTCTAATGGTCGTCATTAAATCTGTGGCAAAAAGGAAAAAGTGCTTAAGTCGGGATAAGCAGATTTTGAGTTAATGGCACCTCCGTAATCTGCATATTCGAAAGTACACCTGATCAAAATCTCAATTATTTTTAGTAATTTTTCAGGAAGTTATAGCACTATGAATTGAGACTTATCTTTTTTTAGTCTGCTAATCTCATTTAGAATAATAGCTTAACTTAGGCTATACTTTAGTAAATTTCAACTGAAATTTATTACATGTAGTGTGTAGAACGATGTTTGCTTAAAAAATCAAGGTTAACAGAAAATTTCCCAATTTAACTGCAAAAGAAATAAATTTCTGAAAACCGACTTGAAATCTTAAAAGTGCTGTCCTGCAAAACAGTAAAATATGACTTAAGCACTTTTTCCTTGTTGCCACAGAAATAATATTTATTTTTTAAAATTCTGTAAATTGATTAATACGAAATACTCTAGCAGACTAATTGGCGGAAAAACGGACAGCAAATGACGTCGATAATCTAACATGGTTCAAACTAAGTTTAATAAAGAACAGGATTTTTAGTCAGTGTTGGTGTTGGTTTTATTTACACACCTCATCGTAATAGGCTTGGTAGAGAAAAAGCTTCTTAACTTTTATTTTTGAAGTTAAACATGCCTCTCTTTAGGTGAAGAAAAGTACTTCAACTTCTTTAATGCTAATTGTACAAGAAGTTTGTTTTGAATTGTCTTGTTTGTTTTGAATTGTTTTGTTTGAATTGAAGTAACTCAGGCAGAAATTGTGACTTTGCGCAAAAAATATGTACCACCACAACACTGTAAATACAAAATTACGACTCTTCCAAAATTTTTTTACTACCACAGTACTGCAAACACAAAAATATGACTTTCCTTTTACAAATACCGCTTTTTTAGTAACCCCATACCACTACAACACTGTATATAAACAAATTCGAAGTTAGTTTCCCAAAACTCCGCTTACAATAATTCTATACCGCTACAACACCGTAAATACAAAAATTGTACACTAAGTTTCCCAATACCCTGTTCACAATAATCCTATACTGCTACAACACCGTTAATACAAAAATTTGACTTTAGTTTGGAAATTTCCATTGTGACGACCTTATAAATTTGTATTTAGATAACGTTTCTAATTCCGTATATGCCTAACATGTCTAATACTCCGGTTTACACCACCAGTGACCAAAAAACTACTTCGCATCCATCGCCTTCATTTTACCCGACTAATTCATTTTCCGCTTCACAGTTTGGGCCTAAAACAAGTGCATTTGTGACAAATCCTTATATTACAGAAGGTACTTTTACGACACTATTATGTTATCAAACAACAACTGCTTTTATACCACAAACTGTGCCACCAGTACAGTACAGCGCTTATAACCCTTACAGTAATGTACGTGCGGTAATAGGGCTGTTGCCGGATTTTAACCCTTCATTAGAAACAGCATTAAATGCATCCCAATTTGTAACACGTGTAGATTGCAACAAAAACTGCAAGGCCCAGCAAAATATTTGGTTGACGCTCTTTAAGACGTTTTTCTTACGTGGGCGGATTTCTGTGCAAAATTTTGAGCCGATTTTCCAGTTGTAAAAAATATTGATGAAGTGCATATCAAAATGACCAATACTAAGCGTTTGTATAATGAGACACCACAAGACAATGGTCGCCATTGGGTGCAAAGCCGGTATACCTGAATCAGCTACCATGCGTCATGTCATAAATGGTATTAATGATTTAGATCTTAAAAGTAAGATTTCAAACGATTATTTCATGAGCAATGATCTACTATGGGATATAATGAATTATTGCAGTTAAAATGAAATAAAACCAACTAACATTTCTATATTTATGATTTGATCAGGTTAAAGTTCGTATCGCTCTTTAAGCCAAATTACATGTGATAATTATTAATGAACAAATAACACCAAAATTAATTGCAAATATTCTGACAAACACGTAGTAGAACGGAAAAACAACAAATCTCCCTCTAACACAAATAAAACACAAATTGAAGTAAAATGCTATAATTGCTATGAGATCGGTCACTAGTCATCAAAATTTCCAAAGTCACAACGAAAATCAGGCCGTGGAGTATGTAATCGTACAACACACGTAACTGAAAACTGTCCGGAAAAAATAACACCAAAAAATTCAGTGAATAAAATAAATGATCAACAAATATGCAAAAAAAAAGCACAGTTAATAATGAAATCGTTAAATATATAACTGTCAATGGACAAAAGACTCTCGTCTTCGTTGACCCAGGTAGTAAGTGATCGTTAATTCGTAATTCGTATGCTTCCACCATTGGTAACATTAAGAGTACATATTTGCCACTAGAAGGTTTTGCTAGTGGTTTTTGGTGATTGAAATTGATATTAATTTACTTAATATTGATTTATTTATTGTTGATGATGATCTTGTGAGTGAAAACATTTTATTGCTTAGGTTTGGTTAGGTTAGCAGGCTGCTGGTAAGGAAGGATGAAACTTAGGAGTCCAGCTCACTTGGGTCGGATACAATGATCCCTTTGTGTTACCTGTCAGTCGAAAAGAAAATAGTGAGAGAGGGTGATAGGGAAGGGATAGTGATAGAGAAGACAGGTGGTGAAGAAAGAGAGAGAAGAAAGCTTCATTCTTTTACAACTCTGCGTTTTGCACGCTTTTTTTTAATCATGCAGCCTTCTGGTGTTAAATGAGGCGTATTAAATTTTTGAAACTGTGTTTAGTAGGGCGCTCTGATGTTACATTAGGATTAGTATCTGTCGGTATAGTTTAGTGCCTTATGCCTGCCTGCATCACTAGAATTTTCCCACAACAACTGATACAAAGGACACTAATGCACATCAGAAAAATGCGTGGTGTTGTTATTTTAATGACTGTCGGACACCGGGCTCGAACTCAGAACCTTCGGTTTTGTAGTCAACGTGCTAACTACTTCAGCCAACGCTACCTTCAAACATTTTATTGGGTTGAGATACTTTGTGCGGAAAAGGTAAACGATTGGTAATAGAAGACACTGACTGCCGATTAGAAAGCGTGGACAATATAACGCCTTCTGCAGATCTGGAAACTAATGCATTGGCTAAGCTAAAGTCGTTATTACTGAATCATCAAAATTTTTATTTTGCTGAAAATACGTTTGGCTTAGAAAAATGTAACTTGGTTAATATGGAGATAAATCTTACTCCAACTAACCCATTCAAATGAATCCTTATAGAGTACCATTCGCTAAACGAATGGCGAAGTCCTAGCTTGCTTGGAAGACATCGTAATTCTCAGAAAACTATCGAAGATGGAATAACTCGACTGGATAGATTTCTCAACATTTTGGAAGAAAGTGGTCAACAAAAATTATACATTTGGGGCATATCATCGATGAAACTGGTATTACACCTGGTGACGGAAAAATTAGTGCAATTAGAAATTTTCGTCCACCATCTAATATAACTGAAGTGAAAAGATTTCTGGGACTAACCGGGTTTTTCCAGAAAATTCGTCCCAAATTATTCACTGACAACAAAACAGAAAATATTTTCTATTGGGGTCCGGATCAACAGCACTCTTTTGAAAAGCTATTGGACATACTTTCACAACAACCAGTCCTTGCTCTTTATGATAGCAGCGCTCAACACGAGCTACATACTGATGCAAGCAGTTTGGGGCTTGCTTGAATCCTTTTGCAATCTCATAATGGTAATGAATGGAAGCCAGTTTTCTACTACAGTAGACATTGCACAGATACTGAGAACCGTTACCACAGTTATGAGCTCGAAGCACTTGTTGTAGTAGAGGTGCTAGACCGTTTTAGAATTTACCTACTCAAGTGAATGCCAACAAAGAGCTCAAACCAAAAATCGCTATGTGGTGGATGCAATTGCAAGAATATGATTTTACACCAGTTCATCGAGAAGGAAGTCACATGGCTCATGTGGATGCATTGAGTAGAGCTCCCGATAAACCACCACATAAAACCGAAGCTGCCGCACGTATAATGAAGGTTATTGCCGAAACCGATCACTGGGTGGTATCCATGCAACTAAATAATAAAAATATTTGCAATATTATAATGGTCTTGAAGGGAGAAGACAAATAAAATCCGAATTTTGTTTCCGAAGTTCTAGACTCTACAATAAAGATGATGATGGATCGAAGTTGGTGGTTCCCGCGAATAGTAAAGTATTCATATGATGATATGGGCCATTTCGGGCTGAAGAAAACAATTCAGCGTATACGCCAAAAGTTTTGGTTTCCGAAGATCCGTAAGTATACCAAAGAATACATAGCAAGTTGTATAGCCTGCTGCTATAATAAATCCCGTGTTGGTAAGCCCGAAGCCCGCATACATTTGGGTGAAGTTGAACCACTTCCTTTTCAAGTCATCCACATTAACCATTTGGGTCCTTTCCCGAAAAGTAGAAAAGGACAAAGCTATGTTCTTGCAATATCTGAGATGACGTCATATTTTGGTCTTCCAAAGTCCATCATCACCGATCGGGGTACTGCTTTTACTTCAAAAGGATTGAAGATTTTTGCAATTACAACAATATAAGACACATTAAAATCGCTACAGGTACTGCGAGGTCAAATGGGCAGGTCGAACGCGCAAACCAAACAATTTTGTTTTATATTCGTACGACTGTAGAGGATACAAAAGATTGGGACACAACTTTAAGAGAGCTTCAATAGGCAGTAAATTCCCAAAAAGTGCCACCTCTGGTTGTAACTCTAACGAAATTGTGTATGATTTTAAACTGCGTGACATTGTTCATAATCACTTAGTTGTTGCTATCCATGACGATACAATAGAAGACAACACACGCATAACTGTAAAGAGAAGTATAGCCGTTGAAAATATTCAAAAAGAAAGAGAAAAATGGGAAAAACGTTTTAACATAAAGCACACTGATCCAAAACTATATGCAGAAAACGATCTAGTTGTGATCGAAAAAGAATCACCAGCAATGGGGGAATCTAGAAACCTGGATCCAAAGTATCGTGGCCCTTCCATGATCGCCAAGGTATAAGGTAAGGACCGTTACTTACTTAAAGATGTACCTGGCATTCAACTTACAACTCGTAAGTTTTCATCTGTTTATGCAGCAAATAAAATTAAATTAGAACATGGTGTAGAAGTTGTCCAAATCTTGATACTTCTAAAGAAGTAGATTACCAAATTGACGATTTGATGTCAGAATAGGCCGAACTGACTTACTGCACTTAAAACTTATTTGTAAAAACTATATAGGCATAGATTAAAAACTTTATTCGATAAAAAACTTGGTACATAAAAAGGAGTTCAATAAAATAATATAGACGGAAAAATATTTAAAATTTTTCTTATTTTTAAAATCGTTTTTGCCAACTGTTCTGACACATGTAAGATTTAAGACACAGACATTTTTGATCCAATTGGTACACTTGGAAAACATTTATAGCTAGATGTTTTCTTCCACCAAGGGGCGAGGAATGTTGTGAATCATAATTGAACAACCCTCGTACCCGTGCATTGCACTAATTTGTTAACGCATAAGTAACCAGTTCATTGATTTGGTTGCTTGCTAAATTCTTTGCGTCGATAAATTGTGCAATGCCGATGTTGCAAAACCAATTGGGTCAGAAGCTAAATAATCCGCGTGAAATTTCTCCCTTTTCCAATTTGTTTTCCCTATTACTTGATATTTGTTGGAATTTTATTCATGATTGCCCTGAATATTAAATATTAATAAAATTAAAAGATTGTCTAGTAAACATTAAAATATGAATAGTGTTAAGTTGCATAAATATAATTCAATTAAAATATGATGATGCGTAAATTTTGCAGTAGGTTATTAAGTATAAATAGCTAGTTTTAAGAAAGTAAAAAGCAGTTACATTTGTATACTCAAGAAAACAGTTTGAAATTAATAAAGAACACCTGCGATTGCCAAGGGACCCTCCAGGTTGTAAATATAATAAAGAATACTTGCGATTCTCAAGGGACCCTCCAAGTTGTAAATATAATAGAATAAAAAAAGCTTTCCTGTGTAAAACACCCAACAGTAAAATGACACAGCTTTCCTGTGTAAAACACCCAACATTAATTGGCGCAGCCGGTAGGAAAAGTCAGTTTTTGTTATTTTTAAGGCAGGATTGAACTGGTTTTGAATGAAAAATTTCGTGACTGCATAGTCTGAGTTTAGGCGGGCGATCATTTGGAGGGAAAACATCTACAGTATTTTTTCTTTAATCAAAAGTTAAAAAATGTTACACTTTTTCCAGAAAAGAAAATAAATAAATAAATGTTTCCCTTCCAAATGTGTTCGTGTCTAAACGCAGACATAGATGTGCACTTGGAGAGCCCGAAAAAAAATTAAAAAAAAAAATATTTACCGAGGATATGTCTACTTTTGCTTGCCAGCTCCTCAATTATGAGGTAATTTTTTAGTATATTTGAGGGTTCTTTATATACGAGTACACATAGAACATTAATGTGATCAGCTGACATTAAAGGCTAACGGTCTATCGTTGCTACCGAATTACGAAGTTCAAGTTTTCTTACGAATTGTCATTTGTTTGAAAATGTGACGTAACAGAAAAATTACTAATTTCATTTAAAAATAAATATCTATGTTGTTTTTATTTATTTAATTAATTGAAGAAATACATTTATTTAATTAATTAAAGAAATACATATACTCGTACATACATACTAGTGGTGTGCCAAATGTTAATTTTTGATATTCGCGAATACGAATACTAACATTTGAAACAATATACGCAATACAAATATTGTGTGTGAAATTTATCGGCGTTTAATTGGGGTTCTACATTAAAGTTTATAAAAACTATCAAAATTTTATGGTTGTCATTAAATAACATTTGAAAATTATACAAAATTTCTATAAATTAAATGGATTATAACACGAAATGATAAATTTAAATTTTTTACAGAAAAGCCACTTTATACCAAATAATCTAGTGATGTCGATGTTGACAACTAGGATAAGGGTGATTGTTTATTCTTTGAATTGAAATAAATCGGGAATTAGTGTTACGTACTATGTGGATTTTCCCTTGTAATAAAATCAGTAAGTTTTTTACCCGGGTGAAGACCATACTAGTATAATGCTCTTATAACTGGTACTACATACCATATATTACTCTAGGAGAAGAGTTTATGACTGCACTTATGAGGTATCAAAAGCCAATTGTTAAATCAACTACAAATCCAATAGCGCAAATTCAAAGAAAATTACACGTTTTCCATACTAACAGTTCCTCAAATAATCAGGTATTTGATGGAAAAATATCGTTTTCAAAACGATAAAAGGTGTGATGAACTCTGATCGATTTTATGTATAATTTTTAAGAAAAATCTTAAACTACTAACTTTTAAAAACCACACTAGAGGATAAAATATAAACAATATAGTAGGGATGTGAAAAATTATTATTATTATCAAAATTATTGCAAAAACTATTAAAAAAATGTAAATGATTGACAAAACGACTATATCAAACACACTACATCTTTTATAGTTTCCAAATTGGTTTTGTGGCAAAATCGATTTTCATCACATATCTGAATATTAGGCAAAAGCAATTTCTTTTCGGGCGGGTTGGTAATGACCCATAAGAAGAGCATTTCTACGCGTATGTTAATCCTTGAGGCTTTTAATTCACTTTCCGAAAGATTTTCTCTTCTTCGCTTACATATTATTTTAGTTTCATTACTGGTGATGCTCACATCTTCTTACTTATGCTATTTGCTAAATTTTCCCTGTAGTAATGACCTATTGGTCATTTCACCGACCTGTCTGACATTCCTTCATCTAATGCCGACCCTATTCTTGCCAGCTCATTGTGACTCTATCTTAATGAAAGAGATTTTTGTGTAGATTAATAATCCAGAAAGTATTTTTAAATTTGGAGGACCATTCGTGAAATATTAACAGAATAATACAAAAAGTTTTGTAAATTATGCAAATGCCATGCAAATGTCACTATATCTTTAAAACTAGAGCTGGGGGCAAATTACGGCATTCGATACGATTCGAAATTTTAAAATATTTCCATATAAACTCTATTGAAATATTTCGTAATTTCGTTCGATAACGAGTGCCATAATTCGCCCCCTGATAGGGAAAAACTAATAATGCCATCGCAATCAATAGATAAAAATACGTAAGCATCTGCCATTTTTATTTAAACATCATAAGAAAACCTCTATTTTGTTGTGCAGTGTAATTTGTGTTTTCGGAGGTCCCGTTTACTCAGTGGTGGCATTTTTTAGGGTATTTTTGTTTTATACTTTGTAACATCGTTCGCTGTGCAATTTTTGTAAATAAATGGTGAAAATTAATATTTTTTAATGAAATGAAATCAAATGACTTCTGTAATCATTTTAAAACAACTTTTAATCTCCTTTTTAATTGTCATAAGCTTATTCGCATTACGGTTTTTAATTCAACACAACAAATTCTTTCAATTGATTTTGTAAAATTGTTTATTTCTTAAAATTTTTTTTTATATTTTTTATTTTTTACATGCTTATTTTTATTTATTGTATCTTCAAAAAATTAATTAACAATAAGTATTCAAATCTTAAATCTAGATATAATAATTAGGCCTAACCAGTGTCGGAAATAAACTTAGTGATAGTAATTAATAATACATAAATGTCGTATTAAGTACAAAAATATTTTCAAGAAGTTTCGTTTGGAGTGTTGGCTATTTGGGCCCTAGTGTCCCATTTTTTAAGCGGATGTGTCCAGTAAAGTTCAAGATATTACGAGCAAGTAGATTAGGATGTGGCTCGAGTTTTGTTAAATATTTGCCTGCGTATTTTGCAATTTCAGCAGTCACAAGAGGTATATTTAGATCACGATGTAAATTTCAATTTTTGATGTACCATGGAACCACCGATGTTATTAGCTTTAAAATCTTGCTTTGCCTTCGTTGGATCCTCTCTAAATTGGAAGCTGAAGCAGTGCCCCATAGCTGAATTCCGTAGAACCATATTTATTTCAAAAGCGACTTGTATATTTAAAGTTTATAATCTAGACTGAGTGTTGAATTTCTACCAATCAGCCAATGTATCTGATTTAATTTTAGCTTCATTTGTGTTAGCTTCGAGTCAATGTGGTATTTTCATGTAAGCCGTCGATCAAGCTGTATACCAAGATATTTCACATGTAAATGGGGAACAACTTATTGTTGAATTCTCCATAAGCTTCACCATAGTTCCAGCTGGGTAACATGTGCCTGGAGATATCAAGATGCCTCGTGAGGGTTTTCGCGCATACTAAGGCAGGCTGTATGCACCCCTGTGGCACAACGGATGATATAGATTCGGGCACACTCATGAAGTCTGCTTCCACAACAGTGGACTTCCGGGCAAGAATGTAACTTTCTAAAAGATTTACTGCCATATACATAAAAACTATTTCAGGTTATTATGCTCCTATTTGACATATTTCTACGGGAAATTTGTCAAATAAACCTGTAATAAACCTAAAATATTTTTTATGAATTAGACCGTAAGTATTCAAATATTAATTCCAAATATAATTATTAGGCCCGACCAGTGTCGGACATAAATTTAGTGATAGTAATTAATAATACCTAAGAGTCGTGCTTAGCAAAAAATATTTTCAAGCAGTTTCATCTGGAGTGTTAAGTATTAGAGCCCCTGTGTCCCTCTTTTTTAAGCGGATGTGTAAAGTAAAGTTCAAGATATTTCGAGCGAACTTTTGTTCGTTTACTTTTATTCTCCATAAGTTTAACCATAGTTCCTGCTGGGTAATAGGTTAAGTTAGGTTAGGAAGGGTGGTGCCAAAAATGCACCTCCACTCGGAGACCCAATTGGGTCCATTGTGATTCCCTTCTATTGCCCATTAAAAGTAGTCTTTACCCCCCATTTGTACCCAGAAGTGACCCTATTATCCGTCATTAAGCCACTGAATTCATATGATGAAGCCCCTGATATCCGCCAGTTTACACTTCCCGATATCAGTAATGCGCTGAAACTTCCTGAGTCAAGTTTTGGCCACATAACCCTCGATACTCTACAGTCTTCCCTACTTTGCCATGAACTGTTGGTCCTGCTTTTTACCTAATTACTGAGTTCCCTATAGTAGTGATCTATCTAACACTGACCTTACTCTTGCCAGCTCATCGGCAGTAGAATTTCCCTTAACGCTGCTGTGGCCAGGAACTCAAAATAGTCTGACACTATATTTATCCATAAGATAGTTGAGGGCTTTCCTACAGCCACTAGCAAGTTTTCATTTGACATTGTGTCCCTTCAAAGCTTTTAGCGCTGCCTGGCTGTCGACGTAGAAGGTTACCTGCTCACCTTCAGCTATATTCCTGGCCACCAATTCCGTGACCCTGAGATCGCCAAGATCTCATCTTGGAAAACGCTACATTCATTCGGCGGTGTGAAAAAACTACGAATGTTCGTTCTCAAGATGTAGACACCAGCCCCTGTGCCTTCCCCCATTTTTGATCCGTCTGTAAAGACCGCACTACTCTCATATAGCTTATCGGATTTGACCCAATAGTCCCTATCCGGAATTACCGTTGAGGGTGTTCTACTAAAGTCGATTGCAGCGACATTATAATCTGTAAACCCAAGTGTAACGGATCCCTGATCACTAAAACTGATCTTATTTAAGATTGATGTGTGACCTGTTACTCATGTCCTCACCAAACCTGTTTCTACGAGTCTAAGGAGACTTCTAGTCGCCGTTCCCACCACAAAGTCCTCTATAGGAAAGATGAATAATGACGTCCAAGGCAGCCTGAATTGTGCAGCTCTGAGCACCTGTGATGCCCAGCGAGGCACACCTCTGAACCTTAGCTAGCAATCTCCTGTGACTTTCCTTCCTCAATGCCTCCCACCATACCACACAACCCTAGGGAATAACCCGTCTGACAACCGGTGTGTAAATCCAGTTTACTATCTTCGGTTGCAGACCCCAGTTCCTACCTATAGAGTTCCTGCATGCGTAGTAGGAATTGAGCCCTAGCTGGGTAATATGCTCCTGAAGATATCGAGATGCCTCGTGAAAGTTTTCGTGTATACTAAGGCAGGCTGTATCATCGTGTGGCACACCGGATTAGATTAATTCGAGCACACTCATGAAGTTTCCTTCCACAACAGTGAACTACCGGGGAAGAATGCAACTTTGCAAAAGATTAATAATGTTTATTGGTAGATACGTCTTCAATTTTAAAATCAGGCCTTCATGCCACACTTTATCAAATGCCTGAGAAACATCAATAAAGAGGGCAGAACCATACTTCTTTTCTTCAAATGTTCTTCTTATAAATTTAATCAATCTATGTGTTTGTTCAATGGTGCTATGGTGACTTCTAAAACTAAATTGATGGTCCGGGATGCACCCACTACCATTTAGAATTGGGGACAATTTTGTCATGAGCAGTTTTTCGAAAAAATTTGACATTGTTGATAGTAGACTTATTGGGCTATATGACTCAGCCTTGGTAAGAACTTTGACCGGTTTTGGATTTTGTCCTTGGCAAACTTCCAGTGGCATCAAAAATAAATAGCAGGATCCCGGCTTTGGAATCATTTTGACCTTGGCAAGCTTCCAGCTGTGTGGATAATACTCCAGTCGTAAAATTAATAACAAGATTCTCATTGTAACATCGAGGTTCTCCACATAATGTTTAAGATATGCAGTTTTTTCAGATGCAAGCAACTCTTGGAGTAATTTAGTGCACTCTTTAAACCTGATTTTATATTGGGGTAATCTGTGTTGTTGCTATTCCCTTCTAGCTATTGTTTTTTCACATACGAGACGTTTAATATCCGTAGAATAAATTCTACTAAAACCGGTCTGCGTATAGGAGGTAATGGCATGTTCAGCAGCCTGTTTAATCTTTTCGGTAAGATTGGCAATGTTAGATTCAATATAATCGTGTGTTCTTAGGCCGAGTACACACTGTGGCATTTTGTGACAAATATGGCAAAAATAGCAGTGGGAACTAGTGGCAATGTTTGTCATTTCCGATATTTTTCGTTGTGTGGCATTACCACACAAACTGTTTATGTATCTGATGTAGACAGTTGTGAGAATAAGTTGGCAGCACTGCAGACAGAAAAATAAAATGTCAGCGTAGTGACATTTTCTGGCATTAAGTATGTATGTATATACAGAGAGAATTTTAAATGTATGCGGGTATACAAATTTAAATGCTTGGAAAACGAAAAAGTGGAAAAGAACAGGACGCATGACATGACGACATAGCTTATTCAACTTGTTTAGGTTCGTGAAGCTGTATGGAATTATCTATGTGGTATTTATAAGGATAGAAATGCAAAGGAAACTGCATGGACAGAAATTTTGGTGGAAATAGGCTTCATTCATACGAAATTTTAAACCAACTTGAAAAAAAAACGAAAAACGAAGTCTCACAATGATAAAGCAAACGACACTAAATGTCCTTATGTCAAAATTAGTTCTTGATGTAGACAATGATACCGTATTGCCATTTCTAGGGATGGGACTTTTCCCTGTCCCACTGCACACATATACAAATTACACCACAAAAGGACAACACATGAAATGCCAGATGTAAACTCGGCCTTAGCGTAATGTTTTCCGTGCAATGACTACTAAGATATTTTTTGAATCCCGTCCATCTTAACATATGGGTGAGGTAAAACACTTCTTAGTAACGATAGTGGGAGAGTGATCGGAAGAGAGATGTTGACAAGCTTCAATGAACTAAATCCCTAGAAATATTTTTCATGACGCCAAAATCTATAACATCCGGAAATTTTTGTATGTCCGTAGGCCAGTAAGTGGGCTCACCACTCGAAATGACGTCCAAGCCCATTTTTGATAAGGCGTGAACCCCAGAACGTATGTTTTGCATTGTAGTCCCCAGATGCTACGAAACAAGGTCCAAGTGATTTGTAAAAATGGTATAACGAAATTTGTACAACAATTTTCGACACAAATATTACTTGCTTGTAGAAGTTCTGCACAAATATTATCAAGAATATAATGCTTGAGTCTTGAGTTTATTAGAACTGCCGATCCACCGCATGCTCTTCCTCTAGGGTCCTTTGAATCATATAGCCATTAATTTTGATTAGGCTTCTCGAAGTCAAATGAGTTTCAGAGACCAGCATTATATCAATATTTTTTCCGTGAGGAAGTGCTCAAGCTCATTTTTGTAATGATGCCGTTTGCGTTTCAGAAACATATTTTTAACGTGTTCATTGCTTGTTAACTATTGCTTGAAGCAGAGTATTCCGCATTCGCAGCATTTCTTGCATCAAACTAGTCATATTTCTTGTGGATCTTCAGGCCTTTAGCATTCTTAAGCTGGTAAGTGTAGAAACTTGCTTTATTTTTTTATAATTCTGCAACCATGTTCGAGGATACATCGGGTTTGTCGTTGTCATCTTGCTATATTTTAAAACGATTTTGACGGCTAGTTGATGTGGCGTTGTCATCCCTAGATATCTTGGGAACTGATGAGATTTTTGATAAATTTGGGCTTCGCCCACACTTTACCACGGCTATATATCGTCGATGATTTAACTAACTGTTAAGTGCTTGCCTGCGTATTTTGCAATTTCTTCAGTCACTAGTATATTTAAATCACGATGTACATTTGAATTTTTAATGTAATGTTTGAATTTTTGATGTTATCAAAAGTAAAATTTTGTTTTGTGTTCGTTGGATTCTCTCTACATTGGAAGCTGAATTCCGTAGCACCATATTGGTTTCAAAAGCGACTTGTATATTAACAGTTTGCAGTTTAGGCTGAGTGTTGAATTTCTGCCAATCAACCAATGTATTTAAGTTAACTTAAGTTTCATTTGAGTTAGCTTAAAGTGAATATGATGTTTCCATGTAAGCCTTCGATCAAGGTGTATACCAAGCTTTTTCACTTGATAATGTTGAGGAATATTTTGATTGTTGATTCGAATGAGGGAACAAGTATCTTCTTAAGGTAAAGGTTGCATGGACACACTTTTGCTCATTTACTTTAATTCTCCATAAGTTCAACCATATTTCCAGCTGGGTAATATGTTCCTGGAGATTGCGGGATGCCTCATAAAACTTTTCATGCATACTCAGACAGGCTGTATCATCGGCAAATGTAGAGGTAAGAATATTATTGCTCACAGGAAGATATAGATTCGGGCACACTCATGCAGTCTCTTTCCACAAGAGTGAACTTCCTATCAGTAATATAACTTTCCAAATGTTTTTGTATGTTTATTGGCAGATATGTCTTCAATTTTAAAACTAGGCCTTCATGTCATACTTTGTAAAATGCCTGAGAAACATCAACGAAAAGGGCAGAACAATACTTCTTTTCTTCATATGTCTTCCTTATAAATTGAAAAAATCTATGCGTTTACTCAATTGTGATATGCTGACTTTAAAACCAAATTTATGGTCAGGGATGCACCCATTATTAGCTAAAATTTTACAACATTAGTAATGAGCAGCTTTTCGAAAAGCTTTGAGATTGTTGATAGTAAGCTTATAGGCCTATATGACTCAGTCTTGGTAGGATCTTTTCCTGGCTTTGGAATCATTTTGACCTTGGCAAACTTCCAGTGGTGTGGATAACACTCCAGTCGTTAAATGGCATTAAAAATTAATAACAGGATTCTAATTGCAATACGAGGCAACTTCATCAGCATCTTGTTACTAATTTCATCAATACCAGAGCTTTCTTTGGGTTGAGTTCAGCAATTAGTTTGTGTGCATCACGCATCTTAAACTTCAAGGGCCGAGGGGGTTGAGCAACTACACACGGTAAATCAACAACGCTCGTACATGTGTCTGGGGTAAATACGGATTTTAAATGCTCAGCAAATATGTTACCTTTTTCAGTATCGCTTTTTGCCCAATCTCCAGATGTGGTTTAAACTCAACGGGTGCTTTAAGTTTTCTCACAGCGCGCTACAGAGAGTAATTAGATGCTGGTGTGACATCGAGGTTTTCCAGATAATTTTTAAGAGATGCAGTTTTATCAGATGCAAGCAACTCTTGGAGTCGTTTAGTGCACTCTTAAAACCTGATTTTATGTTGGGGTGATTTGTGTTGTTGCAATTTCCTTCTAGCTCTTCTTTTTTCACATACGAAACGTTCAATATCCGTAGAATAGGTAGTAGCATGTTCAACAGCCTGCTTAATATTTTCGTTAAGATTCGCAATGTTAGATTCAATATCATAGGATGATCTTAGCGTTATGTTTTCCGTGCAATGACTACTAAGATATTTTTTGAATCTCAGCCAATTAACACGATTGATCATCTTCACATATGAGTGAGATAAATCACTTCTTAGTGGGTTGCTGCAGATTGTAACGAGTAACGATAGGGGCAGAGTGATCGGAGGAGAGATCTAGAGAAGCTTCAACATTAACTAAATCCCTAGAAATATTTTTCATGACGCCACATCCGGAATTTTTTTGTATATCAGTAGGCCAGTAAGTAGACTCCCTACTCGAAATGACGTCCAAGCCAATTTTTGAAATTGTGTTGAACAACGCTCTTCCTCTAGGTGCAATAAGGCGTGAAACCCAGAAGGTATGTTTTGCATTGTAGTCGCCAGCTGCTACAAAAAAAGACCCAAGAGATTTGTAGAAATTCTTGTATTGATCCTCAGTGATTGAAAATCTGGGAGGGGAGTAAATTGATGATATCACGAAATTTTTACAATTTGTTGCTTGTAGGTGTTCTTCACAAATGTTGTCAAGAATATAGTGCTTGAGTCTTGACTTTATTAGAATTGATGATCCACCGCATGCTCTTCCTCTCGGCTCCTTTGATTCATATAAGGTATAGCTATTCATTTTGAAAAGACTTCTCAAAGTCAAATGAGTCTCAGAAACCAACATTATATCAATATTTTTTCCGTAAGGAAGTGCTCGAGTTCATTTTTGTGTTGGCGAATGCCGTTTGCATTCCAGAAACTTATTTTTAACGTGTTCGTGGCTTGTTCATTAATGCTTGAAGCAGTGTATTCTGCATTCGCAGCATTTCTTGCATCATGTTAGGCATACTTATAGTAAAATTGGTTATAGTTTGCACCAGATTATTAATAGTGGTTTCAAGGCGACTGGAATTAAAGCTTGTGTTAGCATTTATTGAATTACTTGGTGGGAACACTTTCTGCGTGGGAGCAGAATTTGTCTTAACAGTATCGGCATACGATACACGTGAAGTAATTGGTTGGCTCATTTGAGGAAAAGTGGCGGAGTAAGCGTTTGCTGATTGAGCTGGAGGTAATTTAGGTTTTTATCCCATAGTCTGCTTAACGAAAGAATATACAGGACATCCTCTGTAGTTAGCACTGTAATTACCTCCACAATTACTAAATTTTTTTTCAGCTTCATCTTTTGGCTTAGTACAGCTAAGAGAACCGTGCAATTCGCATCAGATAACATAAACTGTAGGTAATTTGGAGTAAGTTTTTGTATGGCCATATTCTTGGCAATTATGGCACTGTGGGTTTCATTTTTTTTCAATTGTGTGTCATTCGGCTCCAGTTCAACTCGAAATAGGGGTTGGGGGACCTTTTCTCTGTTAATTATATTAGTAACATTTTTTACCTTAAATCCTTGGTCGATAAGTGCACATTTTACTTCTTCGGGGTCAACATATGAATCTATGCCCTTTAATACTATCTTTAGGTCTTAAGCACTCTTAAGTTGGTATGTGTAAAAATTTGTTTTTTTTTCAAATTTACTAACAATTTTTTGGAAATCTTTTTTGTCATATATTTGGATTTTAGTTTCATCAATATTACATCGTTTAATTGCCGTGATGTGAAAAGTATTTTCACCAATGGCCGACAGTAGTTTTCTTGGAAGCGCGTTAGAATTTTTTCTCTCAGATAGATAAGTTGTGGCTTAAAATACTTTTGCGATGATGCAGCAGGCTTGTCGTTATTATCTTGCAAAATTTTAAAACGGTTTTGACGATCAGTAGATGATGCTTCGCCCACGCTTTACCACGGTTATATATCTGTCCATTCCGACTTGGACCTTGGGTTTTATGCTACTGTTATCTTTAGTGATAACTTTGTTAAGTGATGTACACGAGCCCGAAGGGGATGATATCGCTGGCTTTTATGAAGAAGTACTAGACAACGGTAGTGTTAACGAATCACTAGTTGGCATTGAACAAAGCGAAGTTGATCGCTGACGAAAAAGTGGCTTCGCCGTTAAAAAATAACTATCATCAGATTTTTATTTTTATTGTTAACATTAAGAGCTTCAGAACTCACAGTAAAATAGGCATTTCTGCCGTTAGAACTCACTTCACAATTTTTTGTATTTGAGGTACTCATATAGAGTATTCCTCAATGCCACTCTGTTTGTGCTTTTTTTGTTGTTGTTATTTCTTGCTATGTAAAAAATATTAAAGAAAATAAAGCTTATTTATAAAAGTCAATATGTATTACGAATATTTTTTTAGTATGATTTTTGTTTTTTTGTTTCGTATGTATGCAAGAAAAATACCGCTTTGACGTCTGTTCACTATGAAAATTCACAACACTAGTCTTTATCTAGGTAGTTCAGTTATTTGCCTCTCCTGATGCCTTCATTTTGGTTATATCGAAAACCAGAATTAATTTTAAAAAGAAGAAGTGTGCATCACTTCTGTAACAATATTATGAAATCGCTGATACCATTGATTTTGCAATCCGCGATATCTCTTATTGGAAAATACTTCTCAGTATCGCACAATAACACATATGCATAACATATAGCAAAGCTTGCGAAATTCTACAGATTTTACCGAAGCCTCCCTCGCTGCCTCGTCTAACATTACCTTAACTTAACAATGCTGCAGCGGTCTCACTCGCATGGCCTGGAACCGATCATAGGCAGTTCAGACAGTTCTTTTAACATTAAATAATTTGTATGCGAAGCCAAGGATTTTTTAACTGAACGAAAAAATGTAGCGGCCTTCGAAAAATCCATGTTGGTCCGTTCGGTCGGTGTCAAAATAATTCAAATTTTCTTTGGAGTAATTCTTGTTAAAAATTATAGCATATAATATTGCTTCTAAAATGTGCGAAATTTATCCCAATAAAATAAAATAAAGAAACTGAAATAATTTACAACAAAAATTAGAAAATGAAAAATATTTCTCTATAATATAAACTTAAGGATGCAAATATGTGATTTAAAATTGTATGGAAAAGGTCTATAAAACCATGTTAAATTTTGCCACATATCTAACTTCATGTCAGTTTTTCGTCATGCATAAAGCTGCTAATTTTCAATATACTTACTATAGTTTCGAAGGTAAAAATTCAATATATTTTTACAATGTTCTGTTATGTTTTATTTTATTTAAGCCCTTTAAATGAGAAGCAACCAGAAATAAATGCACATTCTTGTGGAAGCAAAGAAAATTCCGAAGCCGAACAATCAATAAAGCTAACAAAAATCAACGATTCTAGTAGTAACATCAGCACAGTTTCTTCAGTGTGTAATAATAAGAATCAGACTAGCGATAATATACTTCAGGGAGGTGTAGAAGATAAATTGAATAA
This sequence comes from Nowickia ferox, assembly GCA_936439885.1. Taxonomy (NCBI): domain Eukaryota; kingdom Metazoa; phylum Arthropoda; class Insecta; order Diptera; family Tachinidae; genus Nowickia; species Nowickia ferox. The sequence goes on along the minus strand of OW387026.1, from coordinate 39,764,032 downwards.
CTTGGAGGTTCCAACTCCAAAAAATACAACAGTGCAAGGAGATTTTCAAAATGTCTTAAACATGCAAAGAGAATTATCCAATGCTGCTCAACAAAACATACTAAATGACAGCTCCACAAAGACTAGTGCTGCTGTCCCAGCGCAGACGGTCGTTGAGAAAGAAGATACGAAGGAAAAGTCAACCATTGTAATGAAACCCTCATCGTGCTGCAACAAATCGCGTGTTTTGGTACGTATCAATCGGATAAAGGCCGAAGATGTTCGTCTAATGCAACAAAGTATTAAACAATTTATAAAAAAGTCACCAGAGTTGGCAAAAAAGATGTGCTTATTAAAATCGGATGCAGCAGAAATAGTAAAGATTGAACCAGGCGAAGCACTTCCGGACCAAATGGGTCAGCAAACTCATCTGCAAAGCGAATCGGAAGATAAAAAATCCACAATTGTTGATGATACTTTTAATATAATGAAAGCACACGAAAAAATGGCACAAAAACGTAAACATCCTACGTTCGTTGACGATATTCCACCTGAACAAATATGTAAGTAAAATAATTTACATTCATAACCCTTTATTAAAAATTATTTTTCATTTAAAAAAGTATTTTATATAGTCATTATTTTTCAAACAGTTGTATTTTAATTATTTTGTTTATGCTTGCCAACAAGCACAGCAACTGCCTTCGAAATGTGGTGATGCGACTTATTACTTTCTCTTATTCCCGTGGAATTTATGAATAGAGGAATTTTATGTCGGAAAAATTATTTTCCTTGAGAAATTGATTTTGAAGGAATATTCATGATTGGCCTAAATATATTTAATTACGAAAAGAAAATACCAATGAAAGATGTAGATTGTCTAATTTTAAATTTACAAAACAATCACTGATCATCTTTTGTTAAAAAGTCCTTAAGTCTGTATTATTAATAGTTTCTATATACAATTGTTTTACATCTATTTGTATATGATTTTATTTTCAATTCAGTAATAATAAAGCCTATAAGACGAACTATTTATTACGTACGGGTAACAATAAAAAACTACATGCTATTAAAATTAATAGGAATGATATACCGGTATAATATTCAATACTAATAATAGAGAAAAAATAAAAAAAACAAAAAAGAATAAAAAGTAGAACTTCAATCTCATTTGTTTCAAAAATACTTAAAAAATAAATATATGTACTATGTACATAAATATATGATTTCGTTACATTTCATGGCTCCCCAACCGTTTACATAATAATTAAAAATTGAAAAAGAAATAATAATAATAATAACCAGGTCCAACTAAGCGTTGGTCTGCATGCTTGACAGATTCTAAAGATGTTCTAGTAGTTTTTGATGATATGTATAAGTCGTTAACAAAACGTTTCTGAGGTTGTTTGGTAAATTGTTAAAAGATCGGGCAACATCTAATATGTAGTTGTAAGGACAAAGTTTTATTAAAAATAAGTTTAAAAAATATATCTAATCTAAGGAGCAAGGAACCTCCCTTAAAGAAAATAATGATAAAAAAATTAAATAGACATGGTGGACCGTCAAGTATTTATCCACCAAACGAAATACACTGTTATATAAAAAAAAATTGTTTTAAATAAAAATATGTGTTATATTATGGGAACAATAATGCAAGTTTTCACTTTTTATCTATCAAGTACAAACCTTTTTAAATGGACGTGGATAATATCGTCGCTGTTTTAACTAACTGATCTAACTAACATTTTAAAAATTTAACAGGAGAGCAGCTTTTATGGTTGTTTTATACATTCACTCTTATGGCTTCGTCTGAAATCTTTTTACTTATACAGGCACAATAGTAAAGGCTTCATTAGTCTTTACTTTCTGTTGCTGTTCTGTGCTGTGCCGTTCTGCTTCTAAATTTGCGTACTTACTTTTTCTGTAGTAAATTATCAGGTGTTTCTGACCAGAGAGGTTGCAGTTTGTCACTTAAGTGATGAATTTTGCATCGTTCATTGTTATGTTTCAATATAATTTTACGTTTTTCTTTTCAAAATTAAACTTTTTAAACTCTAAACGCACAATCACAATTTATTTCAAAATGTTTTTTATTTCATTTATGCTGTCACTTACATTTACTTAACAATTTTTTGATTTTCACAGGTTGAACCGAAACAGAACAGAACGAAACAGAAAAACTAACGACCTGTATTAGATTTCTGTAAACAAAAAAGAGTTAGCTGATTCATAACAGAACAGAAAGTAAAAACTAATTCTGCCTTAATGCTTGCAGTTATGATAATTGTAGATAAGGTGTATTATGACTTATAAAATCTAGTAAAGCACTGCACTTAACTCATTTTTCCAAAAAATGTCAGTTAGGTCGGTTAGTTAAAACAGCGATGATATGAGCCCATAAACAAGGCTGTCACGCTAACTTATGTATATCAATATAACCCGATAACGGTTTGCTCGATTTTAATAAATTAAATACTGAATGATGCAAAATAAAATCACCTTCAAGTCAAAGATTATATCTTTTTCGGGTTTCAACTGTTTCGGAGTAATTCAGAAATTATTGGCGAAAAACTAAATTTTTGTTTTGTCTTCAAAAATTCATTAAAAAACCAAAACGGCAAATATTTAAAATTTTTGTTATATATCGGAAAGCTAAGTACGCTATTCACACAAGCGGAAAATATTATTCTCGGACGCAGAAACAATTCGCGTAAAGAATGGATCTGTGAAGAAACTTGGGAGCTGGTGTTACAAAGAAAGGAAGCTAAAGCCATGGTCAACTCCAGCAGAACATGTTCGGAAAAAGCTTTACACCATCAGCTCCACCAAAGTCTCAATCGAGAAGTCAAACGAAGCGCGCGGCGTGACAAGCGAAACTGGGCTAACAACATTGCCAAAAGCGCTAAGCTGCAGCCGAGACACACCGCGTGGGAGATATTTATCGTGCGACAAAGAAACTGACGAACAGAGCCCTTAAAAAACGATGCTGGTGAAACCATTACATCCAAAGAACAACAACTGAAGCTGTGGGAAAAATTCCAACGTCGGCTGTTCCCATGCAAGAAAAAATATGTAACTGTGAACTACACCCAATAAATGAAAATATATCTTATGAATGCCCGATTATCAGCGAAATATATGATGATATCAAATCTCTGAAACACAATAAAGCATCTGGAATAGATAATATTTCTCAAGAGATGTTGAAAGCAAATGAAATGACGAGCGCCAAAATTATTACTCCGGTTAGTACCCAGTTCTGGAGATCAGAACTCCTGCCAGTCGAAATCTCTGAAGGTGTGATTGTAAATTTGCCGAAGAAAGGAGATCTATCGGAGCGAAAATATTGGAGTTACCCTTCTATCCATGATAAATAAGCACAAATTATAAATAGAAAATTATCAACTAGTCTTATGCTTAGAAAAAACAAGCTGATTTCCGAGCCCATAAATCGTGTGTTGCCCCATTTTAACAGCATAATAGTGATTGTTGGAGATCGCCTCTTTACCTAACATTTATATATTTTGAAAAGGCTTTCGATACCCTAAGTCACTCCGCAATATGGAACACACTTGAATGTAAAGGTGTACCCCCCAAAATAATAAGACTCATAAAGGGTCTATATGCGAACGCTACCTGCCGAGTTCTCCATGAAAATCAGCTAAGCAGGAAAATCAAAATAAATTGTGGTGTACGTCAAGGCTGTGTACTATCACCGCTGCTTTTCAACTGCGCACTTGATGTAGTAATGCATAAGTCAACGCCCAATAGAAGAGGAATAACCTGTGGGCTGCAGGGAAGATTGGCGGACCTGGATTACGCGGACGATATTTGCCTACTCACTCACACTTTTTCCGATATGCAAGCTAAACTGACGATGGTACAGGAAACTGCATCTTGTGTTGGCTTAAAAATTAAATATCAATAAAACAAAAACAATGCGAATAATGGCGAACAACGAGCAAAAATTTTTTATAAGTGGCCAAGCGCTTGAAGAAGTAGACACCTTCTGTTACCTGGGCAGTATATTAGATAAGAGTGGTGGTTCCAAAGCTGACATCTCCAGTCGCATAAACAAAGCCCGTCAAGAATTTGGTCAACTTAATTGAGTATGGAACTCTTCATACATATCAAGAAGAACAAAGTTAAAAATATTCGACACAAATGTGAAATCCACACTATTATATGCATGCGAGACATGGAATACATCAGCACGCGAACTAAAATCTACGCAAGTTTTCGTAAACAATTGCTTAAGGAATATCCTTCGAATATACAGGCCAAGAACAATTCAAAATAATCAGCTTTGGCTAGAAACCAGTAAGAATCCAATCATAGTTGAAATCCGAAAGCGCAAGAGGAATGGATTGGACACACTCTGCGTAAGTCTCCGGATAATATCGCGAAGCAAGCTATAGATTGGAATCCACAAAGCAGTCGAAGACGAGGACGTCCAGTACAATCTTAAAAACGACAAACCGAAATTGAACTATCTCACTTAAATATAGGCTGGAATGAAGTAAAAAAATTTATCACAGGATCGAGTATACTGGAATAATCTTGTTGCAGCCCTATGCTCCATACAGGAGTAAAAAGGAAGAAATATATATAAATATGGTTTAAATAAAATAAGCTAAAAGTAACAAAAATCTGTGCAAAAATTTTGATTTTATTCACAATTAAGGCAGGTATCCCACTTTGACAAACATTGTGTAATACATGTATCCGTAAATCACTTGCACCTTGTGTTTCAATTCCAAAATCATATGGTTATGGTTCCTGAAATTAAAAAAATAGTAATAATAGAAATATATGTATCCAATTTCTTTGAGGAAGTGTTGCTATATTATGGAAATCAATATCCGTCCGTACTATTAGCTCATGCAGTAACTATGAAACAGAGGTATGAAAACATGAAATTTTTGCTAAATTGATTTCAGTACAATGGCTATTTGTGGATTGATTTAAGAGAAATGGGGACGATATACAAAATGTTGCTTTTTTGTGAATTGAGCCTTTAGTTGGCTGAAGGCTAGCTTTTACCATAAAACTTAAAATATTGTTTTTCATATAAAGATTATCTAGTTAATAATCTTAGTTTAAGCCTAAAGTACCAGATACGAACCGTCCGATTGTTATGAAATTTCATACAGCATTTAAGGAGGTGTCACAGAGCTAAAGTATGGAATTAAAGGGGGCGGAGCCACAAGGCCCCAAAGTGGGCAAGTGGATTTTTTTTATCCAAGAACTAAAAAAAGAATCTCTAACATTTAGGGGTTTTCGCTTGCACTTTTTTTTTTTTGACTTTTTTAGCAACCTTGGTCCTTGGAGAAGTCTAATTTTTTTTTGATTTAGAAAAGTAGGTTAGGTTAGCAGGCTGCCGGTAAGGAAGATTTGAAAGTTAGAGTCCAGTTCACTTGGGTCCATTATAATGATCCCTTTGTGCTACCTGTATTAAAAGGATAAAGAACGAGAGAGAAAGAGAAAGGAGGGTGAGGTGAAAAGATATGACAGTTATATTTATAGAGGTTAGGTGAGGTGAGAGTGTATCCTAGTTTTCGTTTATTTTCGTACTCTGCTTTTAAGTACAAAGAAATCATAACAAAAATAAATTTATAACTGCAATAGTGTCGATTATTTTTGTTACGAACATCACGTCCTAACTCCTGTATCGCGCAATAAATAGCATAGCTATAAAAATTTGGTGTCAAAATCATAATTAAGTCAAAAGTTATACGTAATTTAAATTAATTAAATTTTTTCAGAACAAGGTTATTATGTAGTTAAAGTTATTTAAAGCCTATTATCCCCCATATTCATAAAAAAATAAAACGAATTTGAAATCCATTTTAGGAAAATATTGTATGTAAAATTTTAAATAAAATACGTTTCAAATTCATTTTAAATTTAAAAATATGGTGGTATATATGTACATATGTATGTATATATGTTGGAACTTGATATTCGTTTCTATAAAATCCGAGGCTTATGTCCAAATTAAACTTCATATGGCGTTATGTCATTCAATGCTTTCGTCGGAGATCGATTCCTCGCCGCGGTATTAACTGCTTCGGCCCATAGATTTTCAGCAAGATTTCCCCCAACCAACATGCATCTTGCCATTTCAACTAGCGTGCGGTTGAATCTCTCCGCAACGCCATTTTGCTGGGGAGTATAGGGCACGGTTAACTGACGAACGATGCCATTTTCTTTCAAAAATTATCAAAAATCCTGTTCACAAACTCTGTGCCATTATCGGTTCGTAATATTTTAATTTTACGTTCGGTTTGTCGTTCAACCATGCCCTTAAATTCTTTAAATTGGTCAAAAACCTCCGATTTACTTTTTAAAAAGTATACAAACACGTAACGGCTCTTATTATCGATGAACGTAAGCATATACTTCGCACCACCACTGGAGGAGATGTTCATGGGACCGCACACATCGGAATGTATAATTTCCAGCAAATCATTTGCTCTATTTTTTGAGCAGTCAAATGGCCTAACAGTACATTTGCATTTCAAACAGACGTTGCAGCTAATATCTTGTGGAATTTTTAACTTAATTCCCTGTACCATGTCCTTGTCCATCAATTGCCGCAAACTGGCAAAGTTCATGTGGCCAAATCGCTCATGCCATTTCATCACCTCATCAGTAGTGCCACATGAAATATACCGCCAACCCATTTAGCTTTCAATAAAACCTTACCGCCTTCAACCACCATTGCACCCTGATCATTAAATTTTACCACGCATCTATTACTTACGGCTTTACCGACAGATACAAAGTTGCATTGTAAGCAGGGTACGTAGAGAACTTCTCTCAACGTTATATCAAAATCTTTTATGTACACATCGCCTTTACCCTCTGTTCGAATTTTGTTACCACCGGTAAGTATAATTTCCTCTATATGATTCTCAACGCTCTGACGCTCCGCTGTCAACACACCAGAAATTCTGCCGCAGTGTATTTTCGTTTGAAATGTAAAAAATTCGATGTTTTTCATTTTCTTTCAGCTCTGCTTTCACATTTTTTTCTTTGCACTGTGCTGCATAGTGACCGTTTCTGCCACAGTTAAAGCATTTAAAATTTGATTTTCTACGGCCATTGTTGTTATTGTTGCTGTACGCGTTTCGTTGACTTTGCTTTTTATCTTTATTCTCTTTTGCCATAAAAACTTGTACATTACTGTCCGCATGCATATTTTAATTACTTGCTTTTCGGCGCTCACCGTCTTCAATTAATTTAACTTTCAACGTAGATAAATTTGGGAGTTCATCCCTTGCCTCAAGAGCTACCACCAGGTTTTCAAACGATTGTGGTAGACTAGCGAGCAACATAATAACGTACAGCTCCTCCTGGAGAGTGACGCCTGTTTCTGCCAACTTATCTACAAACGAAGCAAAGTTGCATATGTATTGCTAAACACACTCGTCGTCTGACATACGCATTTGTAATAGTTGCCTAAACAACGTGACTTTTCGTACGCGACCTTTCGGGCGGTGTACTTCCTTTAAAGCATTCCAGGTATCTTTCGACGTTTCACAATTCTTTATGTGCGCTATTTGTATTGGTGTCGAACACAATATTAGAGTGGCTGTGGCCTTCTCATCTTTACCAACCCATTCTGCTACCTTTGCAGCATTTGTGCCACTTGGTTCAGGCTTTGTCAGGCTTCCTGACACAACAGACCACAAATCTTGATGTATAAGCACAGTTTTTACCTGTAGACTCCAAGAGTCATAATATGTGTCGTCTAATTTCTGTATATTAAACATAGATGCCATTTCTGTTAAATCTCTAAACCAATTAGCACTTATATGGCACTGGGCTCAACCTGTTGGAACTTGATATTCGTTTCTATAAAATCCGAGGAGAAATAAAAAGCAGTTGCGCACAGTTTAAAAGTTTATTATCAAGTGAAGCCATTAATCAAAGAATAAGAATAGTAAAAAGAAATAAGATAACATGGTAGTAAAATATTGGCATTGTCAGCAGAGATGTATTTAAATGTAATTTAGTCTCCAATAATATATTTTGAAAACAAAACTGATTTGTTAAAAATTCAATTTAATTTATAGTTTCTAAACCGAAAATACGGAGAGTTGAGCGTAATATAACTGTGCATACTCCAAAATGTTCGAAAGATGAGGTTTTACGTTCACAAACGTATCAGCAATTTATGCGCAATATGGAACAAATAATTGAGCTTCTAGATGACACGGAATCTCCCAACTTTGAGTCAGGTAAAATCGGAAAAATAAATAAAAAACTACATACCGTAAATTTAAGTTATAAATGACAAATGTTGTCTTTCAGACGATGTTGATGAAAATATTGAGTGCATTTCTGCCAAAATGCTAACTACCATGAGCAATGATGTAGCAAAGCTGAAGGCCAAAAATGTTTTGGATTTAATACCAAAAAATAAGCTAACTTTGCTTATAAACTACGCTATGCGCAACGTTTATTTAGCAAAAAACTATTCTGCTGGTCCAGTAAGTATACATTTCTTTTTGAAGTTTGTTTGAACCATTTACATTTTCATTACTCTTATTGCAATTTGAAAAATTAGGACGATGAAGATGAAATATTTGACGATGAAGTTATGGAAAAAATCTTGAATGCAATTGAGGCTTGTTTACTTATTTGTAATATTTATTCGACGGTGAATGATTTGAAATTTTTGCAAGAAGATAATATATCACTTATTATTAAATTCATTCAATTTCAACTGAGGGAAACAATATTTCCATCATATGACTCCGTATATACTGTAAAAAGTATGAAAAAGAACGACAATAGAAAAAAATCGAAAAATCATCAAAATCACAACCGCAATCTACATCTACTTTATTCAAAAGTTGTTGAATTAATGAAAGTCTTTGTAATGTTATTTGACAAGTGTATTTTTGTGGATACAATTGTACTACCACTATCTACTCTTGCAATTGAACCGTTTTTTGTTGATAACATTGATACATTACAATTTGTTTGCTTGGAATTGGTTACTACGGTAAGTGTTCATTCCTTATGTTTATGAAAATTAAAATTAAACTAGAAATTCTGAAAGTTTATATAACAAATAATTTATTGGTAAGAAAAAAAAATATTTTATATTAATACCAGCACGAATGTTAGAATCACAATGAATGTAAAAAGTGTGTTTGTTGTGCATTAAGCACATTCAATCTTATATGCCAAAAAGTTTTGAAAATATAAAGTTTTGTAAAGTTTTTTATAAATGCATAATTTAACTTTTGCAGTATATTGAATGTCTAATTGTGTTTACTCCCTCTTATGTACGACCATGCCGTTTAAATGGCTTTAAATTTTAATAAAACAATGTACAAATAAGAAATATATTTATTAATGTATGTGATATTTATGTATGTATGTGAATGTGAATGTGTGAATATTATTTCATGTTTTTTATTATATCCCTGCAAAAAATTGCAATACAAATCATTAGCTACTGTATTGATGAACTCAGCTCCAAGTAGTTCCATTTCTGGTGAAACATCAATGAATTTAACACATAGTTGTCATAAGACGGAAGTCATCCAAATAACTGAATGGTATTCGCTTATAAGGTTGTCTAGAACAATTTTTTATAGAATATTAAATTCAGCTTTTTAAAAAAAAATTTTTTACTTTTTATTTATTTTTATATTAATGTAGATTAAGTTCTTTATGTAAAAGGGTGATAGCAACTGTTTAATTTTGGCATTTGGTAAGAATACACGTAACATCTACCATGCTTAGCTCTATTTAAATTTTTTTCTGGTCTAAATCTTTAACGATATATGCAAAGCAGCTGTCAGCAATTAACTGAACATTCAAAATGGCATAAGTCAGAGAGATGAGTACCAACATAACGCCACAAAAAATCAAAATTCGAATATACTTAACCCGCGAAAATTCAAAATTCGCGATACGTTTTGAACACACCTAGTACATAATCTAATCCATATACCAGATAATGTAATTAACAAAGAAGCTCCGTTATCACAATTTTCAGCTTTTGACTTTGCAAATAGTTTGGGCTATTTAAAGTCAACTACAAATCCAATAGCGCAAATTCAAAGGAAATTGCACATTTTCCATACTAACAGTTTCTCAAATAATAAACCATTAACGTGTTAAAAATAGAAAAAGGGAAAAAGTATAGACATAGTTGATTCGAAAACACTATTTTCTTTTTGAAAATTAAGGGCTATAAACTTACCACCGTTCCTCCTATAATATCTGTTTACTAAGTAATGAAAATGTCATGGTTATATCAGAAATTTTTAGTAGCAAACTTTCTGTATACAAATATGATAATATTTAACGAAACTCTTGATTTTTTACGTATCCACTGTGATCCAGGGACGTAGGATTATAAATCTTTAAAGACAGACCAGAAAATAATTTAAATAGAGCTCAGCATGGTAGATCTTAAGTGTATTCTTACCAAATGCCAAAATTGAACAGTTGCTATCACCCTGTTACATAAAGGATTTAATGTACATTAATATAGAAATAAATAAAAACGAAAAGAAATAAAAAATTCAAAAATAAAAAGAAGAGGTGTCTTAGGTCACCCGGTTAGAGCTATGCTGCTTAGCAATATAAAAAAATTTAATGCGTAAAATAATGCAATAAAATTATATTACAGGGTGTTTTTTTTAGAGGTATAGAACTTCGAATTGAAATAAAACACAAGAAAATCGTTTTAATGTCCATCAATTTGGCTTTATTGGAAGGATAATTTTATGCCATTAACGTTTAAATATGATTTCGGGCATGTGGCCGCCGCGGCTGGCTCGAATAAAGCCAATTCTACAGGTCCAATTTTCAACCACTTTTTCGATCATATGGGGCCGTATGTTGGCAATAACGCCACGAATGTTGGCTTCCAAGTCCCCTAACGTTTCTGGTTTGTTGGCGTAGACGAGCGACTTCACATATCCCCAAAGAAAATAATCCAATGGTGTCAAATCACACGATCTTGGTGGCCAATTGACCGGTTAACCGAATTAATTGCTCTGATGGACGATTATGTCGACCATAAAATGGACGGAGCTTGCGGTAAACTTCGCGAACTGAACCATTATTTTCGAAATAAATTTGCACGATTTGCAAGCGTTGTTCTTTTGTCAACCTGTTCATGATGAAATGGCAAACCAAACTAAATATTAATCACTTGACAGCTGACAAAATGGCCGCCAGTTAAAAAAGTGATGCCAACTTAAAGTTCTATACCTCAATAAAAAACACCCTATATATGATGATATCAAATTCGCCGAAATTATTTCAAAAGGTTTCTATTTATTTCCCATTAATTTATTTTCTAACTGCGTACGATTAATGAATTGTTTGTGGCTGGCGGCGGCTGTTAGCCGTCTTACAGCCGATCGGCTTCGTTTTCTGGCGTGTGCTCATGTTCTAAGACAAATTCAGCAATCGTTATCATTGTTTTGGTTTTGTTTCATCAAAACAAACAAACATTTTGTTTCGTTTATTTTCGTACTGTCCTTTTAAGTACAAAGAAATCAAAACAAAAATAAATTTATAACAGTAAAGTGTTGATTTATTTTTGTTACGAAAATCACATCACAATCACGGCATAAAGAGCATAGCTTCAAAAAAATTTAAAAAGCATTGGAAAATAATTTTTCAGATTGTAAATTGTTGGCAAACCGTTCTGGTTTCTTGAGTAAAAGTGCTTTCCCAGTGCTAAAATTTTTGTACGGTTGGCAATTTCTGCCTGGGTAGTTACTAGGGTTTGGGAAACTGGAATTCCCGGGCGGGAAATCTCGGGAAATGTCTGCCTAATATTCCCGGAAATTTTTTGAGATTTTCCGGGAAAACGGGAAATTAAAAGTATACGTTATTTCATAACTGTCATATTCATTAAAAATATTTCAGGTTTATTAAGCGCTTATTTCGCATATTTCTATGGGAAATTTGTCAAATAAACCTGTAATAAACCTAAAATATTTTTTATGAACTAGACCGTAAATATGTAGACTTTTCTGACACACATATCGCACTTAATCAACAAGAGGGTATTAACTCAAAATTTTAAAATTTTCAGTAGAAATTAAAGACTGTTTGTGGTTACATAAACAATTTGGTTATTTTTAACGTGAATAAATACTCAAATCAAAATAATACATTGTTTATGAAAACATACGACACATTTCTATTTCCAGTTTTGCATTAGCTCAAAATAACACCTTTTTGGTGATATATATAAAGGTAGTCACTACAATCACAAAAATGTCTCTAATCGGAATACGTTGAAATTTCTACAGTAGGTAGCTGAGATCTTGACGATCCTCAGGGCCACGGAACTGGTGGCCAGGAATGTAGCTGAAGGTGAGAAGGTAACCTTCTCCCCCGACAGCCATGCAGCGCTAAAAGTTTTGAAGGGACACAATGTCAAATCAAAACTTGTTAGTGGCTGTAAGAGCCCTAAACTTGCTTATGGACAAATATAGTGTCAGGCTATGTTCGGTTCCTGGCCACAGCAGTGTTCAGGGAAATAAAACTGCCGATGAGCTGGCAAGAATAAGGACGGCGTTAGATGAGAGAATGTGTGACAGACCGCTGATATTACCGATAGGCCACTACTATAGAGAACTCAGTAATTGTGTAGAAAGCAGGACCAACAGTTCATGGCGAAGTAGGGAGGATTGTATAGAGGGCTATGTGGCCGAAAATTGACTCAGGGAGATCCAAACTGATATTGGACATGGATAGAACTGCGATGCGAAGGCTTAGATGGCTGAGCAGGCGTTTCTTTCCATGAGAGTATTACTGATATCGGGAAGTGTAAACTAGCGGACATCAGGAGCTTCATCATGGGAATTTAGTGGCTTAATGACGGATAATAGGGTCACTTATGGGTAAAAATGGGGGGTAAAGATTACTTTTAATGGGCGATAGAAGGGAATCACAATGGACCCAACTATGTTTCCGATTGGTGGTGCAATTCCGCACCACCCTTTTTAATCTAGCCTAGATATTGATGTTGTTGATTGATTTCTTGCAAAAAGTGAAATTTTAAAAATTTCGAGTTAACCTCGTGTTGATCAAGTGTGATATGTATTTATAAAATGGCGTAAGTGACATTCAAATTTATTTTCATTCATTAAGAAATTTGTATTATCGGGTATGTTCTGTATTCCACGTGAAATTAAATCGTTCGGAATTGCCATAGCATTATTGTTATAAATACATATTTCCAACAACAATTCTATGGCAATTCCACACGTTTTAATTCCACGTGGAATGCAGAACATAGACGTATAATATTGTTTTACTTTAATATCACAATTTTCATTGTTTTTTATATACATATTACAAAAGTTCGTTTGAATGATTGTATGACTAAATTTACACGATGAAATTGCTTAGGTTCACTTTAACAGTACGACCACACGAGTAATTTGTTGTGTCCAAAGCATATTTATATAAAGTATATGCAGGTCTACAACAACTAAAAAAGTACAAAAACAACAGGCGATTTGTTTGTGTAAGAATAATGGATGACTGTCAAAAACATGGATACAACCAGACCTGGGCAACTTGCATTACTTTTGCATAAGCAATGATTAAAAAACAAAAATTTTAGTGCAAATTTAAATTTGATGCTTGGTAGTGCACTATTTTTTGCACATAAATAAAATCTCTTAAAAGTAATGGATTAATATTGCATTAGCAACTAATCGCATGACAAAAAATACACTAATTTTGTGTTACCACTAAGCACATCATGAAGTAATGCAATATTATTGCACTATCACATATAGTACACAGTAAAATTGAATAAAACGTGAAAATATTTTTAGGAGATAGCACAAATAAAAAATATAAAATACACTAAAGTTCATTGAGGGCACTTTTATAAGTACGTACATACAAATTAACGAAAAAAACTGTCAATATAAATACAAACTAGATTTCAGAACCAATTGAAAAAAATTAAAAAGTTTTATACTTCAAGTACGTTGCATCTCGAGCTTATATGAAAAACAGTGCAATTGAAAAAAGATCAGAACTTAGGTTTTCGTTTATTGTAAAGTTATATCTTAAAAAATGGTGATTTTATAAACGAAAAATACTACCGCTTGGAACAATTTCATCAAGTTTTGTCTTTCTCTCGAAAATTATAAAAAACGTAGTGATATGATTTTTCCTCTTGGATGACGATATGTACATAGAATATGTAAATTTTTACATATTTATGTATGTACGTATGTTTTTATGTATGTACACATTTACTTTGTATTTTGCACTATATGTTTCACTGATAATGCAATAATACTAGTCATAATGTGTTTAGTGGTGCAAAAAATAGTGCACTAAAAGTAACAATGCAATGTTGATGAATGTCTTTGAAGGGATTTTAGTAAAATGTAAAAAAAAAATTGGACTAATATTATTAAAATTAGTGCTAATGTACTAAATTTGCATTTGCATTGATTTGGTTTATTGTGGGAAAATGGTCAATGCATTTGCTTATTTAATGCAATAGTCCCAGATCTGCATACAACAAAAAGAAAATGTATGGATAGACAAAACCAAAGTAAATTTATTAATTGATAAACTTTTAATATGTGAAATAAGTATAATAAAGAATACATATGTACTTTAATAATTAAATATAATTATTTGTAAATGTTTTGTAACACATTTTTTAAGTAAAAATTTATTTAAACTTTTTCACATACGTTTTCAGTATACACAATTGTGTAGTATAACAAAGCAAAACAAAACAAAATGGCGTACAAAAATTGTAAACAACTTTTAACATTCAGGCATTCACACCAGAGATCTGTATGAGTTGATTCACCTTCGCTCTCCACTCACTTTTACAATGCTTTTGCTTTGTTATTTAACATCAATATGTACTAATAATATTGCTTGCAGAGTTACCTCTCTAACAACTGACTGTCATTAACTCACTCTCTTTTTTTGAGTGCTGTTAGTAAAAATAAATAAAATATTCTATACTTGTTTGATTGTTTTGTATAGTAATCAAATAACTCACAAAAGCACGTTGACTAGATGAAGTCTTATGTTAATAAAACATTGTGTATTAATTAATAGTTTTTCTCGAATTAAAATAATTTATAAAATAAAATGAGCCTAGTTATTTTATTTTGTAATATTAAATAAAACTATATTTGTCAGAAGGGGTTTTAAGAAGTTTTCAAAACAATCATACTGATTCATTGCTTTAGTGAATCATATGAATGAATAGCAATTGAAAGCAGTGGCATCCATTTATTAACAACAGTCTCATTGATATGAATCATGCAATAGTATATTTAATTTTTTAATGTTAAGTGCTAGCTCAATATTCATATTAGAAAATGCAAAATTATGCCGTTTGATTCGTAATCATGCAGATCACTGATTCACACTACACGAGAAAAAAATTAATCACCTGAGTTCTTGCATATACTTTATATAAATTTACTTTGGTTGTGTCTTAACACAAGCAATAACGTCGACAGAATGATGACGTCAAATTGCTTGTGTTCAACAATATATCTAGAGGTGGCGAACACGTACATTCAAATATATTTCTTATTCTATGCATATACTTACCTAAATTATCATTTATTAGATCTTTTGCTAATTTTTAATTGAAATTCTATTTATTTTTTTATTACAGTTTTTCTTATTTTTTTTTTTTTAATTTAATATTATTTCAATTTGACAGCATGTGTTAAGAGATTATTCCTCAGAAATGTATTTTAACATTTGTTGCTTAGTATATATTTGAACACATATTCATACGGTCCACATGCTAATATCTTGTGTCGGCAATCGAATTTGACAATTGCCAATCATGAAACACTATTTCATTTCGAACTCGTTCATTTATTTTTTGCTGGGAAGGGGCAGAAAATATGTTTGCGACCAGTCTGATATATATGTATATATTTTTTCAAAGTTATTCACCCTTATCTCGAATAAAAGTTCACGTGAAAATTTTTCCCTATCCCTAAAATTGTGATCGCCAATGTTTGAGTTGTTGTTGTATCAGTATACTGTTTTCTAACTTTGTTCGCCATTTTTTGTTCACGGGAAATATTTCATGTGAACAAATTGTTCGCCTTTTATTACCGATAAGGGTGATTAATATTTGCACTAGTCACTGTATTAATTTTAAAACTTTACATTAGATATTTCGAAAGGAACATTACGATAAAATACGGAGTAGCATTCTTGGAGATATATTATCATCTATCGATCGCTTGCCGAGTTCCAAAAGAAATTTGCGACCATTCAAGTTGACAAATAACGGCGGAAATATACAAATGGTCACGGCTTTGGTTTTGCAACTGATTCAGTGCGCTACAATTTTACCCGATGCGCTTTGCACAACTGATTACACAAAGTCAAATAATTGTGATAAAAATGATGTAAATAAAATGAAAAAACCGAACGTAGATGTCATTGTTTTAAAGAAATATGATGTAGCGATAAGTATAGGAGGAAACTTTCTTACAACCTTCCTAAATAAATGCAAATCCCGTTCAAACGAAACAGATTTTCGACCACTTTTCGAAAATTTCATTCACGACTTGTTGTCGACTGTAAATAAACCTGAGTGGCCGGCTTCTGAACTACTACTCTCTCTATTAGGAACGATGTTAGTACGGTATGTTTCGGATAAAACGATAGAACAAAGCATTCGTCTGGTATCGTTAGATTATTTAGGCATTGTCGCGTCAAGACTTCGAAAAGACACAGTAGAATCGCGATGCAAAGTAAATATAATAGATTCCATGATAAAATCTATAAAAGTCGAACAAGAGCGAGAAGGAGATCTCCCAATGGTTAATGTAAGAAGTGTATGAATTAATGTAGAATAATATATGGTCAAACTTAAATGCATTTTTTCTTATTTTAGAGTAAAATAAAATTGGATGTTGAAGAAGAGCGGACGGAATTTCTCCAAAAAATTCTTTTAGATTTTTTAGCGGTTAACGCTCAAGAAGAGAATTTAATATGGGATTATGCTCGACACTTTTATTTAGCTCAATGGTACAGAGATATCATTTACCAACGACGAAGGGTAGCTGATGGTGATAAAACATATGCTTCCAGAAAGAAAAGCAAAAATCGGAAAAAACTTCGGAAAGGTAAGAGTAAATTTAATGCTTAAGCCTTAATTGTAGATCTTGATGTTACGTTGGGCCTTATCGTGGTTGGCGGTTTTTCTACTTCGACTAAGACAGTTTCATCCTATATTAAAGAACAAATGTTGCGGCGTTCTTTAATGTATTGCATAAACGTCATAGCAAGAGTCCAAATACACCAAGCACGATATGTACATACTAGAAGTGTGCGCAAGCTGTAAAAAAGTGCACAGTATTGTATTTTTTTCAAGAGCGAATATTGTTTGTAGTGGTAAAAGTAATTGAGTGTGAAGCAAAAATAGAGAACAAGGAAACAAAAAACACACAAAACCATTGTACAACAGTTGAATGGACAGTTGTGTCAAGTGTGCAATATTTTTATTGAACACTTCATAGTGCACCATACTTCATTTCACAAACTCAAAATTTCATAAAATATTAAGTGATAATAAAACTTTTTACTTTTATATCCATCGTCAAAGTCATAATTTTTATACATATTTAATTTTTTAGAGCCTTAAATTAATAAATTATAAAACTTAGAACAGTATCTCATACGAACTAACACGCTCAAACAATCTACGTTGTTTGTTTTTTCTTTTACACATACACATATTTTTACACTTGTGTGCTCATATTATAATTGTCATACGGTGTGCACTAGTGAAATATGCTTCGACACTACAATAACTAATGCCCTCGCTTGGCATATTAACAAATGCTGTTGCATACTTTTGATAAAATTGAGCACCAGTTTCAGTGTTCTCATAAAATCAAGAGCACTAAAAAGAGAGAACAATTCAATAATGTACAACATGAAGATTAAGCAAGCAAGCATATGTATGTATATACTAGTGATGCACGAATATTCGTATTCAAATTCCCGAATATTCGTCAATTTTTAGATATTTGCATTCGTATTCGCTTAAATTTTTTCCCAAAAATTAAACAAATGCATAGGCAGAAAAAGACAATCAGCACGACGTTGCTACGATGGTCTGAGGGTACAACCAACATTAGTACAACATCTGTTTACCAAAATTTAAATGTACTCGTGACATAAAATGATAACGCCGAATGACCGTCCTTAGTTGGGTAACAGGTATAAAGGTAATTAAAGCATTGATTAACAAAATCAAACTAAAAACAAATATGTACATACATATGTACATTCTATATATGTACATCCCTAAATCCATATGAAAATTTTACTTGAAAATTTTGGTGTAAAAACATTGGCGCATATTCGTAGTCAAAACAAAGTATACTTCAAGAGTTTAGAACCAGTATTTTGTATGGTTTTAAATTCTTAAAGTTTACTTTGGTTGGACTATGAATGTGCGGCATTAATTATACAAATTCTTGGAATGTATTTTGTTAAAATGGGTAGTTGGACATTTAAAACTTAGACAGTTTAATGGGTTGCCTTGTGGGTAGGATGTTTTAGTAAACGTACTTAGGTTGAGTTTACATTTGGCATTTCATGTGTGCCATGTGCCAAAAAAACGTAACCACTAATTACTAACGAAAAACTGTTTGATTCAGACGCGTATTTATTAAGTTAAACAGTTTCATACATAACTAATAGACAATTTTATAGAATCCAAAAGATTGGATCAATAAATACATGTCTGAGTCAAACAGTTTTTTTTATTAGTAATTAGTGGTTACGCTTTCTTTGGCACGTGGCATACAGATGTAAACCCGGCCTTAGTTATGAAAAATTTGGTTTAAGTCAAGCAGTAGAATACATACGGCCTTATGCATAAGGAAAAACTGGCATGAAGTTAGCATAAGTGGCAAAATTGAACATAGTCTTAACGAGTTATGCCATACAATTTTGCATTAAAAATCAGGCTGAGATGTAATAGTGAGTTGAAACTACATTATCTTCATTGCTGCAAATATGGCAAGTTGCGCCTGAGTCGACTACCCATACGTTAGTTTCTCCATTTAGAACGAAACAACAAATTTTATTATATTTTAAATTTATTATAATTAAAATTACAATAAAATAAACTAAAAACTAAGCACTAGCAACTACTAGCTACCGCCTTCATATAATTTAAATGGCTAAATTTTATTCGATAGATTTAAATACTTGTATATGTACGAGTATATGTTATTTATATTGTCTTCGAATGGAAATTTTAATAAGTTTATAATGTTTGATGAACTGCAGAACCTTAAACGAATTTGATGCAATGCTGGACAATCTTTAAGGAATTGCAATATTGTCAGGTGGCATTGTTACAGAATGTGCATAAAGGTTGCTGTTGTTTTGACATAATGTGTTGATGTGTGATTTCAGCGTGTGTTAGTCTTAGTCTTACAAAGCATTTGTTTTTCTGCCAGTTCTTTGCAGAGGGAAGTTGTATTGGAATTTTCTCCGAGCTAATTTCTTTATAAGGGTGATTGTAGAGGTTCCATGCTTGTATTGATGAACCGAGTAGTTTAGATTATGTTCCAGATATATAGGATCTAGATTGCGGGATAACTTGGAAAGTAGGATAAAATTGGCTGAATTTTACTTCTTTACTTGAATACTCATTGCCCATTACTCCCATGTGGCTAGGAACCCCACATCAGCTTAACTTTATTTTGCAGTTGTATCAAAAGTTGCCTAATACACAGCATTGTTTCATTTTTGCCTCTGTGGCTAGCCAATGCATCGAACACCGAGCGGGTGTCGCAGCATATTATAGTATTAGCATAGGTTAGGTTAGGAAGGGTGGTGCTATACCGCACCTCCACTCGGAGACCTAATTGGGTCCATTGTGATTCCCTTCTGTTGCCCAAGAAGTAATATTTACCCCCATTTATAGCCAGAAATTACCCTATTACCCGTCCTTGAGCCACTGAATTCCCATGATGAAGCCCCTGATGTCCTCTAGTTTACACTTCCCGATATCAGTAATGCTTTCATGGAAACGTCTGCTCAGCCATCTAAGCCTATGACGTTGCAGCTTCGGGCAGTGACACATAACATGTTCAATGGTTTCTGGTTCTTCTTCAGTATTAGCATATGTTTTGCATAATTTTAGAGCTCCTAAGATAGCTTCAGCTTCCGCTTTAAACACCGATGCATTAAAGATAATATGCCGCTGAGCAATAGTGCCCTTGTTCACCGACAACGGCAAATCCAACATTTGTGTCAGATTTTGACCCGTCTGTGAAAATGAAGTTCCAATTCTTTTCTCTATAAATAGAGTGGATTTCCATGGAGATGCGTTTAAATATTTCACGCGAGTTTTTGGATTTGTTATACATTGAAAGATTCCTTATAAATACTTCCGGATTTAGTTGTCAAGAGTGGCGAAGTTCTTTGGCAGACGATCTTATATATATTTTTAGCATTTGGGATATTTTGAAGATTTGGCAAAGAATAGATGGGTATTTTAGTTCCGTTTTTCTTTTCGGTAGAAAACACAAGTTTTTAATAACGGAGAAGATGTGTTACCAATTTTGTAAACTAGGTAGTGTTTGAGCTTTTCCGCGTGAATATGCAACGGTTCCAAACCCCTCTCAGCTTGAAGAACTGTTATGGGGGTTGTTCGGAATGCTCGTAGGCTTGATCTGACAGCAGCGTTGAAAATTTTTTTGTAGCACCTTTATGCTATCGTTTGAACCTTTGATAATCTCAGTAAACTATCAGCATGCATATGGCTGTTTGATGATGACTGGTATCTAACGATGTTTAATCTATTCATTAATTCTTTTTAAAGATAATTACAGTGAATCTTAAAATTATGTTATAAATTAAATCTATATTTTTACAATTTCTTTTTCTACATAAATACATATATGTTTGTTTTTCAAATGAGATATATGAGCCAGACAGTGGGTATCCGTATGGGATTCCATTGTACAAAGGAAACATGTCTGAGTAAGTGCCATTAACCCGTATGGTAAACTTTCTATTAGTTAACAACGATTTTATTACATTATACATTTTTTCCCCCTTTCCACTTTGCTAACTTTTGGAGTACTTTATGGCCACCTACATATTCTGTCAAATGCTTTGAAAAAATCAATTGAGAGAATAGAGGTGTGATCCAGATACTTAAATGTGATTGAAAACCTACTTGGTTTGCCGAAAGGAGATTGTGTTTTTTCATAAAACCCATAAGGCGCCTCGAAATAATTTTTTCCAATAACTTTGTTAAACAAGATAACATGAATATGGGGCGATGGGAATCGAAATTTTGTATAGATTTGCCTTGTTTCAATATTTAAATTATAGATACCATTTTGAAGTATTGAGGGATGATGCCGCTGTCATAGATGTTCTTGAATAACTTTAAAATCATAAATATAGGGTGAGTATGTTTTCAGCATAGGATATGAAATCTTGTCCAGGGCTGGAAATTTTCCTTTGGCTGAATTTAAACTATGGTGTAGTTCTTGTAAGTTAAATTGGTATTCAATTACTTTTGATTTATTGGTGCATGTATGTACCGCAAGAGAACAGAGAGTGTGTTGTATCGACTGTTGGAAGTGTTGTGAAAATGTACAGTCTTTGGATTTGGTAGACCATAATCATACACACTAATCTTATACAATCTTTACTAAAATTTAAAGGCCCATAACCTATTAAAAGATTGCGATTCAATATTAAAATTTTAAATTTATAAAACAATGAAATTATACAAGTCAGAGAAGTAGTAATAATTATATTATATAGAAAATTTTTCAGGTGAAAACAAAAGTAAAATTCTGCACATACTAACAAAACATTTAAAATAATTATTCATAAAATGAGCGAGCGGAAAAACAAACAATATATTTTTAACAGAAACCATATTTGCAAACACTTTAAATAAGTCACATTAAATCAGTATCGAAATCTTTAAAATTTTTATATTTAAAACGGCGTTACGAAAGTTTTATCAATCTAATAAATTGTTATAAGTACAACTTTAGAGAATTCGGAGGGCTTTTGTAAATTTTTATGAATACGGCTGCTTTTGGTTTAAAAGTACACAAGAAACAAATGAGAATAACACGTTTTTATGTCTCGTTTTATAATTGTACTCAAAAAAAAAAAAAAATTTTAAATTATGTTTTTGAATATTCAATCAATTTCTTATTTCAAAAATAAATTAAAAAAGTTACGCTCTAATTATTTGATAAACATTGGCCAATATATTTAAATTAACAGTCGTAAAGCAGCTCTGGGCGAGTCAACATCAAGCGTCGTTGGCAATTATCTCTTAAGTGCAACCAGGCCACTGTTGTTTATTGGCCTTCGAGAGTTTTGCGTCTCACTCGCACTGGTTGACTGATCTGCCACGGATAACCGTATATTCTTGCGGTTCTTTTGTGGAATTTCTTTAACAACCACGTTGCTACTTCCTATGTGAAGGCATAGGTCGTGTACAGTCAGTCACAAAGCCTTTTTAAAAAACTGTTAATAACATCTTGGGCATATGGTCTAGCTACCCCGCCCATATTTGTGCAACAATACTTTGCAAATTTACTTTGTAAAGTATTTCTTAAATAAATAAATATTTAAATTAAGTCAAACGTAAACCTTTAAATATGTCGATACATTAAAAAATGTACTTGTTCCACTTTAAAAAATAATAAAAAGAAAAAGAAATAATGATTTTACAATAAAAAGACATCTTGGCTAATGGAATTTTTTTAAATTTTTTATAGGTGGATCGTCCGGATCATCAGAAAGTGAAAGTTGCAATGAAAGCGGAGACGATAATATTGCCGATAATACCAACAACCGTGATTCTGGTATTATAGATCAAGAGCTAAATTTGGAGATATTTAATGTACTGGAGGAACGTAAAAGTTATTTAATAAATAATATTAAACCGTTTTCTACATTAACTGATAATAATCATACATCACAACATATTAAAACTTATATCGACTACAATAACGCTCACCTTATCGCACAATATTTGGCAACTAAACGGCCTTTTAGTCAGTCTTTCGATGGTTACTTAAAGAAAATAATATTAGTCGTCAAGTAAGTGTACATTATAGTTCCTATTCCACAGTTCATAATTGATAAATGATTTATTTAAAACAGTGAACCCTCAATAGCAGTAAGAACACGAGCAATGAAATGCTTAGCTAACATAGTAGAAGTAGATCCCTTTGTCTTGAAAAGGAAGGATATGCAAATGGGTGTTAATCAAAAATTTTTAGATGCTGCAATATCTGTGCGGGAAGCTGCTGTAGACTTAGTCGGAAAATTTGTTCTAAGTAATGAGGAGTTAATTGATCAGTATTATGATATGCTATCCACCAGAATACTGGTATGATATGGAAAAGAAAGTAATTAATGTCTTGTAAAAAGTCTACATCCTTCTTTTTCTTTTAGGATACAGGCGTTTCAGTGCGAAAACGTGTAATAAAAATACTTCGTGACATATGTATAGAATATCCAGACTTTAAAAAAATACCAGAAATTTGTGTTAAAATGATAAGGCGGGTAAATGACGAAGAAGGTATCCAAAAACTAGTAACGGAAGTATTTATGAAAATGTGGTTTACACCTTGCAACAAAAATGATAAGGTAACTTTATTCATTTGATTAATAAGTATGTTTGACTTGCTATACTCAAGAAAGATTTAAACAAAAACTAGCTTTATATACAATGTATCTGCACGATATTTTTTTTTTTTTTTTTTTTTTTTTTTAATACATATATTTATTTATTGTATCTTCAAATATGAACTAACAATAATTATTCAAATCTTAAATCTAAATATAATTAATTAGGCCCGACCAGTGTCGGACATAAACTTAGTGATAGTTATTAATAATACATAAGTCGTGATAAGCAAAAACAAAAGTATTTTCAAGCAATTTCTTCTGGAGTGTTGAGTATTAGAGCCCTTGTGTCCCTCTTTTTTAAGCGGATGTGTCCAGTAAAATTCAAGATATTACGAGCAAGCGGATTAGGATGAGACTCGAGTTTTGTAAGATATTTGACTGCGTATTTTGCAATTTCTTCAGTTACTTGTGGCATATTCAAATCACGATGTAAATTTGAGTTTCTTATGTACCATGGAGCCGATGTTATTATTCGTAAAATTTTATTTTGCCTTCGTTGAATTTTTTCTATATTTGAAGCTGAAGCAGTACCCCATAGCTGAATTCCGTAGCACCATATAGGTTTTAAAAGCGACTTGTATATCAAAAGTTTACAATCTAGACTGAGGGTTGAATTTCTACCAATCAGCCAATGTATCTGAGTTAGTTTAAGTTTCATTTGCGTTAGCTTAGAGTCAATGTGGTGTTTCCATGTAAGCCTTCGATCAAGGTGTATACCAAGGTATTTCACTTGTAAATTTTGAGGAACAATTTGATTATTGATTGTAATGGGGGAACAAGTGTCTTTTCGTAGGGTAAATGTTACGTGAGCACACTTCTGTTCGTTTACCTTTATTCTCCACCTGTTTAACCATAGTTCTAGCTGGGTAATATGTTGCTGAAGATATCGGGAAGCCTCGTGAGGGTTTTCGTGCATACTAAGGCAGGCTGTATCATCGGCAAATGTAGATGTGTGAATATTACTGCTCAAAGGCATATCACAAGTATAAATCAAATACAAAACTGGACCCAGTATACTCCCCTGTGGCACACCGGATGAGATTGTTTCAGGCATACTCATGCAGTCTCCTTCCACAACAGTGAATTTCCGGGCAATAATGTAACTTTCCAAAAGATTTAGAATGTTTATCGGTAAGTAAGTCTTTAATTTTAAAATTAGGCCTTCATGCCACACTTTATCAAATGCCTGAGAAACGTCAATAAACAGCGCAGAGCAATACTTCTTTTCTTCAAAAGTTTTTCGTATAAATTGAACCAATCTATGAGTTTGTTCAATGGTGCTATGCTGACTTCTAAAACCAAATTGATGGTCCGGTATGCACTCATTATCAGTTAGAATTGGGGACAATTTTATCATGAGTAACTTTTCAAAGAGCTTTGACATTGTTGACAGTAAACTTATTGGCCTATATGACTCAGCCCTGGTAAGATCTTTGCCCGGCTTTGGAATCATTTTAACCTTGGCAAGCTTCCAGCTGTTTGGATAATATTCCAGACGTAAAATGGCATTAAAAATGAATAACAGGATTCTAATTGCAATACGAGGCAACTTCATCAGCATCTGGTTACTAATTTCATCAATACCCGGAGCTTTTTTCGGGTTGAGTTCAGCAATTAGTTTTTGTACATCACGCGTCTTAAATTTTATGGGTCGAGGGGGTAGCGCAACTACACTCGGCAAATCAACAGCACCAGTACATGAGTTTGGGGTAAATACGGATTTTAAATGCTCAGCAAATAATTTACCTTTTTCACAGTCGCTTCTTGCCCAATCTCCGGTAGATGTGCGCAGAGGTGGTTTAAACTCGACGGGTGTTTTAAGCTTTCTAGCAGCGCGCCACAAAGAGTAATTAGATGCTGGTGTGACATCAAGCCCTTCCAGATAATTTTTAAGAGATGCAGTTTTTTCAAATGCAAGCAACTCTTGGAGTCGTTTAGTGCACTCTTTAAACCTAGTTTTATGTTGAGGTGATCTGTGCTGTTGCCATTCCCTTCTAGCTCTTCTTTTTTCACGCACGAGACGTTCAATATCAGTAGAATAAATTCTATTAAACCCAGTCTGCGGATGGGAGGTAGTGGCATGTTCAGCAGCCTGTTTAATATTTTCATTAAGGTTGGCAATATTAGATTCAATATCATCGGGTGTTCTTAGCGTAATATTTTCTGTGCAATGAGTACTAAGATATTTTTTGAATCCCAGCCAATTAACACGATTTATCATCTTCACATAAGGATGAGGTAAGGCACTTCTTAATGGGCTACAAATTGAAACGATCGTGGGAGAGTGGTCGGACGAGAGATCTAGAGAAGCTTCAACTTGAATTAAATCCCTAGAAATATTTTTCATGACGCCAAAATCTATAACATCCGGAATTTTTTGTATGTCAGTAGGCCAGTAAGTGGGCTCTCCACTTGAAATGACGTCCAATCCCATTTTTGAAATTGTATTGAACAAAGCTCTTCCTCTAGGTGTAATAAGGCGCGAACCCCAGAACGTATGTTTGGCATTATAGTCCCCAGCTGCTACGAAACAAGGGCCAAGATATTTGAAGAAATCCTCGTATTGATCTTCAGTAATTGCGAATCTGGGAGGAGAGTAAATTGATGATATTACAAAATTAGTGCAAAAATTTTCAATACAAATATTCGTTGCTTGTAGATGTTCTTCAGAAATGTTATCAATAATATAATGCTTGAGTCTTGACCTTATTAGAATTGCCGATCCACCGCATGCTCTTCCTCTTGGGTCCTTTGAATCATATAAGGTGTAGCCAGAAATTTTAAAAATACTTCTCGAAGTCAAATGAGTCTCTGAGACCAACATTATATCAATATTTTTTTCCGTGAGGAAGTGCTCAAGTTCATTTTTATGTTGGCGAATGCCGTTTGCGTTCCAGAAACATATTTTTAACGTGTTCATGGTTTGTTAACTAATGCTTGAAGCAGTGTATTCTGCATTCGCAGCATTTCTTGCATCATGCTAGTCATATTTGTTGTAAAATTATTTATAGTTTGCACCAGATTATCAATAGTAGCTTCAAGGCGATTGAAATTAAAGCTTGAGTTTGTATTTGTTGAATTATTTGGTGGTGAAACATTTTGAGTAGGAATAAAATTTGTCTTAGCAACATCGGCATACGATACACGGGAAGTAACTGGTTGGCTCACTTGCGCAATAGAGGCGGATAAAGCGTTTGCTGATTGGGCTGGAGCTAATTTAGGTTTTTGCACCATAGTCTGTTTGACGAAAGAGTACACAGGACAACCTCTGTAGTTAGCGGTGTGATTACCTCCACAATTGCTGCATTTTTTATCACTTTGATTTTTTGGCTTATTGCAACTAGCAGTGCCGTGTAATTCGCCGCACACAACACAAACAGTAGGTAAATTGCAGTAAGTTTTAGTATGGCCATATTCTTGACAATTATGGCACTGTACGGGTCCAGAACGCTTATGTGGTTCTTCAACTGTTATTTTTCGGTATAAAAGATATTTTAGATTATAAATTGGGTGCGTCTCATTTTTTGTCAATTTTATATCATTTGGCTGCAGTTCAACGCGAAATAGAGGTTGGGGGATCTTTTCCCTATTTATTATGTTCGATACATTTTTTACCTTAAATCCCTGGAGGACGAGTGCATCTTTTATTTCTTCGGGAGCGACATAGGAATCTATGCCCTTCAATACGATCTGCAGACCTTTAGCACTCTTGAGCTGATATGTGTAGAAATTTGTTTTACTTTTTTCAAATTCAGAAACCATTGTGCGAAAATCTTTTTCTTCATAAATTTGAATTTTCGTTTCATCAATGCTACCACGTTTTATTGGAACAATGTGAAATTTATTCTCACCAATTACCGAAATTAATTTTTTAATAAGAGCGTTTGAGTTTTTTTCTCTTAAATAGATTGGTGGCGGCTTGGAAGTTTTGTTCGCAGATTCAGCGGGTTTGTCGTTGTCATCTTGCAATATTTTAAAACGGTTTTGGCGATTAGTAGATGATGCGCTGTTATCCCTAGAGATCTTTGGAGCAGATGAAATTTTAGAAGATTTTGGGCTTCGCCCGCGCTTTACCACAGTTATATATCTGTCCATTCCGACTTGGACCTTGGGTTTTTGGCTACTCTTATCTATAGTGAAAACAGGGTTAAGTGATGACCACGAGCCCGAAGCGGATGATATCGCTGAGTTAAATGTAGAGGTACTAGGCAACGGTAATGTAAAGGAATCACTAGTTGGCATTGGACAAAGCGAAGTTGATCGCTGACGAAAATGCGGCTTTGCCGTTAGAGAAAGTCTATCATCAGATTTGTTATTTTTATTGTTTTTATTAAGAGCTTCAGAACTCACAGTAAGTCTATTATCAGATTTGTTATTTTTATTGTTATCATTGAGAGCATCAGAACTCACAGTAAAATAGGCATTTCTGCCGTTATAACTCACTTCACAATTATTTGTTTTTGAGGTACTCATATAGAGTATTCCTCAAGGGTACTTTGACTGTGTTTTTTTGTTTACGGTTTTTTTTGTTTTTGTTATTTCTATATGTAAAAATATTAGCAAAGCAAAAAAAAAGCTTATTTATCAAAGTTAATATGTACTACGAATATTTTTTTGTATGATTTTTTTTGTTTAGTATGTATGTAAGAAAAATTCCGCTATTACGTCTGTTCACTATGAAGGTACAACGAGAACTGCACGATATTAGTATTGTATTGATGTATTGCAAAAATGCACGTACGTTTAAAAACTCATGCAATATAATCTAGTTTAGTGGTCGTC
Source organism: Nowickia ferox (assembly GCA_936439885.1). Lineage (NCBI taxonomy): Eukaryota > Metazoa > Arthropoda > Insecta > Diptera > Tachinidae > Nowickia > Nowickia ferox. The sequence continues at coordinate 39,735,541 of OW387026.1, read as the reverse complement.
TTTATATTTGAAATATTTTCTATTTCAAAGCCCGTATCATCAGAGCATAATGAAACCTACAATGAAATGTTTTTTATGGGAATTGTTAAAATTTAAGTTTAACATTTGTAAACGCACTAATAATCCCAAATTATTATTTTACTTATTCAGTAAAATATTTTTTTATTAAAAATACATTGAAATTGATTATTGAAGGGCTTAGCTGGATCCTATGCGCATTTCACTGTTGCTAATGCAGACCATCAGGGAACCTTTACCCAAAAAATTTCTCAGAATAAATAGAGTTATTATGTTAAACTTTCATTTAAACAAATTAGAAGCTTAACACATATCAAAGTTGAAACACGAGCTCAATAATCAGCATGTTTTTTATAACGCTGGCAAAGCGATTCCTAAGGTGATTCAAACATTGGCAAAACATCACAAGTTATACTTTTTGATAACCTCATGATGGGGTTGCCCAACTATTTTTTACGTGGTTGGCTAAACAATATGCAAACCAAAATTTAAGTGCTTTCCCAACATCATTTTTTTTTTGTTAAGTGTAATATATTCCCAATACTTCAAACTCAGAAATCAGTGTTTTCCCAAAGTACCAAAAACTAAAAACAAATAGTTTGCCAATTTAAAGTATACATGTACAGTAATTTCCGTTTAATTGATTTTCTAAAAATGCGCGGGTTTTGGTGCAATTAAACGGAAAAATCATTTACCCGATAATCTGTTAATTGCTCCATTAACGCAATTAAAAGAAAATCCGTTTAATTGATTATTGAGGCCAATAATCCGAAACATGTTACAACACTGCAATGATTATGTATGTACACATGTGCATATGCAATGAAAAAAGTAAATAAAAACTACGTAAAAAATCTTTTTATGTAGTTTTATCAACAACCATTTGTGAAAATTTTCAAGTATCAATTAACCGGCACTTTTGTTTGGGATTTCGGAAAAGGGATTTTATTTAAGAGTCAATAAAAAGGGTAACGCAATTAAACGAATCTCATTTAAACGAGTATTTTTCCATGTGTTTTATATGGAATATTTTCATTCAATGTTTCTTATAGCAAAATTAACCGGGTAAATCAATTAACCTGGGATCAATTAAGCGGAAACTACTGTATCTATTATAATAATTCATATGTATATAACACTGTTCTGCAAAAAAAAAAAATTTGTTTTCAATAAATATTCGTGCATTAAATTCAAATCCGTTTTCAGTTTATGTCTATGACGCACAGATTTTGTTAATGGGCGTGGCTAATATTAACCCGTAAACAAGGCGGCCACGATTAGTTATTTCAATATAACTTGTTAACAGTTTGTTCGATTTTAATCAATTAAACACTTAAAGATGTAAAATAAAATTATCTTTAAATCAAATTAATATATTTTTTTTTTAGATTTTCAACGTTTTCGGAGCTATTCAAAGATTAATGACGAAAAAAAATATTTTTAATGCAAAATTTATTTTTTTTATTCATTTTCAAAACTTTATAAAAATATTAAAACCGCAAATATTTTACATTTTTGTTATTTTTCGGAAAGCTAGTATGCTGGGAATGAAAAAAGCTATAGGTAAAGAAAGTCTGTACAAAAATGTTGATTTTATTCATATTTAAAGCAGATATCTCACTTTGACAAACATTGGTAATACATTTATCCGTAACACACATGCATGTTGTGGTTCAATCGCAAGGCCATACCCAGTAAAGCAAATATTTTTTATAATTCCTGGAATAAAAAAATATAATATAATAGGAATATATATATAAAGCAGTGTGGCTACATAATGGTAATCAATATCCGTCCGTACCATTAGCTCATGCAGTAACTATGAAAGAGACCTACAATAACATGAAGTTACTGCTCAACGGAGTTCAGTACGATCTCTATTTGTGAAATATATGTGCAAAGTCGCTATGTTAGGAGCATATACAAAATATTGTTACTTTTTTGTGAAGTGGTCCTTAAGATCCCATGCGATTCCGGGAATCAAAAGCACTTCAAATGAGCATTTAGTTGCATCAAATAAGGCTTAATAAACGATTCGGTATAAGCTATGAAGAAAGATAGAAAGTCATTCAAGCACGTGAAAAGTATATTTCCACGTGTAAGTGAGAGCAAATCGAAGGAAAGCGTAGTTGTGGGTCCCCAAATATGAGAAATCTTTAAAGAATTGCTCAAATCTAAGTTTGTCAATTAAGACAGAGGGGCAAAGTGCCATTAAAAATACACTTCCTGCATTCACATTTAAATTTTTTCGTGGTGTCATACAAAAAAAAACAGATTTGGAAATACAATTAATTTATCTATGAATTCAATTAAAATATTTGGGGTATTCATAAAGTCATAAAGTCCTAACATTTGAAACAAGTTTAAAATTATTTTTATTTTCTTTCATATAAAAGGTGTACTATATTAATACTATTCTTCAACGTATGTAATTGTTACTGTCATAACTAATTATTTCGCTTTTTTACTTTCCTTTTTCGACAAAATGTCCATTTATGTTTAAATATGCGGCATTTTTCTCTAGCAAATTTCTACTAAACACGTTATATATTGCAAAAAAAATATAAAATATAAGTGATTAAAATAATGGAAAAAATCTCCCAAAGCTGAAAGAAAGAAAGCGTTCTATATGACCGCAAAAAAGCAATAACTCGAAAATAGGCTTGCAGCAAATAAATCGCGAAAACTTGTAAAAATGGGAATAGCTTTAAAAAATTTCCAAAGCCGCAAGAATTGTTAATGAACAAACTCAATGGATTTTAAGAATCAAAAATAATCTCATGTGCAAAAAATTGCGAAAATTCGCGAAAAAATTTTTATTGAAAAAAGCCTTAAAATTTATTTTAAAAAAAAACGCTTAAATTGAAAGGAATGCAAAAAAGTCTGACACTTAAACTGCAAAAAACAAAGAATTGGGAACAATCACTTTTATTGCAAAAATTTGCGATAAATTTCAAAATTGCAAACGAACCCTAAAATTACTTACAAATACCTAACATATAAGAAATTCCAAAAAAATCGCAGAAAACTGGCAAAATGATGAAAATTCGCACAAATTTGCTAACATCAAATATATAGATGGATTAAAAATCGGTAAAATGGTAAAAAGGGTAAGATTTGGCTAAAAATCATTTTTATCGCGAAAATAGGAGACAAATTGCAAACAAGCCCTAAAATTTTTTAAAAATATGTAAAATTATAAGAAATAAAAAACTCGGAACAATTCGCGTAAATTACGAAAATTTGCAAAACTTGCTAATATCAAAATGATAGCAAAGTGTGATATTAATTAAAATTCGTCAGAACTGCAACGGGCAAAAACTGCAAGGAAAAAAGAATTCTATCAGAGAATAACATGGCTTGAGTCACCCCTAATTTGTTAAAATTACGCACAATAGCAATAAATTTTATCAAAAATTACCTAATTCGCAAAACTTACTAAAATTTGCAAATAAATTCCAAAGCCTTTAAAAGGATAAGTGCTCGAAAAACTTTTGTTTAACATATTGCAAAAATTAGAAAAATTCGCAAATAATTTTCGGATACAGATAGAAGCCGAGAATAATTTTCTCATAATTTAGCATTTTCGTACCAAATATTATTTTAATTTTGTAATATTTTTTTCTCATTTGTTTCAACTTACACACTAACGCTGTGTTCACATTATATGTATTTGCCTTATGGAATGTCAGTTTTGCACATGGTAAATTTGTACATATAGTCTGAACACCTTTAAACAATAACATGTGTTATTTCTCAGTGTACAGTACAAACGACAATTTTAATTTAGAGCGGGTTCTATTTTCAATTGACAAAGCATCTGACATCAGCTGGTTTTAAATAAAGCAAGTGCTTGTGGCGTTAAAAATTAAGTGAAATTGTAAGATAAATTAAAATTAATTTAATATATTAAAAACTAAAAATGAAAGAAAAAATTTAAAAGGCCTTAACAAAGGTAAGCATTTGTTTACCTTATACGTTATGTCAAATGTACATAACATACCAACGTGTAAACACAAAAATTATAAAACGTATGTAAAACGCAGATTTTGGCATACACAGAAAATATCATGTGTATAAAAAAGTGACATTCCATAAGGCAAATACATATAATGTGAACATAAAATATGAGGGGTTGCTCACAGCAGTCATATTTTAACCTAGTTTAAAGTTTTAAGATATTATGACGTTATGGCATTCACACTACCGTTTGAATACCCCAATTATTTAAAAAGGCACCTACAACGATTTTTGTAAATACAAACACACATTTGTAACATAAGAAATCAAAATCAACTCAATTATTTCCAATTAAAATGATTTTGTTATTCACAATTGAGTTGTTAACAGGGGTTACTCTCTATTGCGATGCTAAAGAAAAATGCTACGAAATCTAACGATTGGTACTCTCTAATGCGTTTGCACATTTGCTTTTCGCATCTATTTTTCTTTTCTTTCGCAAGCCTGGTATCACCGTACTCTGTAATACGAAAACGTCTGTCAAAATGGTCCGATTATCGCAAATATCTTGCGATAGGTAAATATAAAACGAAAAGGGAGAAAAACATGTGGATACGTTGAACAAATATTTATATGTATTTGATATTGAAATTGTTATTTTTAGAGAAAGATAAAAAAATTACATTTCATTTTGTGATCACATGCATATGATCTAAAAATGTAAAATCAATGTGAAATATTATCAACCAAACCATAGCATTCATACTGTGCTGCAATTTTGTGTTGAGGTGTAAGTGCTTGTTTTTGGCTAATCTAACCGTTTGTATGTGAGTATCATTTACTGCTCCAATCACACCAAGAATGCCGCACGTGTTGTAAAAATCTTTTTTGACTTGTTCCCCTTCTGCAGCTAAATTAAATTTGATATTGTTGTAACGTAGTATTCTTTTAATGCCACGTAGACCCCTAATCAATGTGAGACTGCTGCGATAGACCTAAGGTATGGTCCTGCCCAATTTGATGTTGATATCCCCCTTGGCGAAGTAATTTGAATCCGGCGGCTAGTTTTATAATAGTTGAAATTGCTCTGTCTTTGTCCTTGAATATTTATCTCGTGTTGAATAGCGTTTAGAACATACCGAAACGCTTCAAACGGAAATTTTGAAGATAGTATATTGGACTTACATACCTCTTAAGACTCGTCCTATATGGTAGTTTTCCTCATCAAACACTATTTTACTTTCAATTAAAAACTGTTACACTTCACTTTTCCCTAACTTTCCTTTTCTGACATTTTGACATTTCATTACTGTCAATCTTTGCCATATTTCATTTTGCAAAGTCAGTGCTGCTGCTTTATCAAAGAATTTTGCGAAAGGATTTGCGAAAGTAATAGAGAGTACCAAATTGGCATCTCATCGCATTTAGCTTTTGCATCGTAATTGCTTTCGCATCGCAATAGAGAGTAACCCCTCAGTTTTTGACTTTGAAAATAGTTTGTGTTAAATCAATTACAAATCCAATAGCGCAAATTCAAAGGAAATTGCACATTTTGCATACTAACCGTTTCTCAAATAATATACCATTAGTATTTCCTCATGCTAAAAATAGAAAATATTCACTGGGAAAAATGTTATATACAGTTTTTTTTTGCATATATTTATATACAGTTTTTTTGCATATGTTTTATTTCAAAAGAACAATAACTGCCTTGTTCATAAAAAATATTTCAGGTTTATTAAGCGCATATTTCTACGGAAAATTTTTCAAATAAACCTGTAACAAACCTAAAATATTTTTTATGAATTAGACCGTAAGTATACAAATCTCAATTCTGAATATAATTATTAGGCCCGACCAGTAATTAATAATACTTAAGAGTCGCGCTTATCAAAAAATATTTTCAAGCAGTTTCATCTGTTGTGTTAAGTATAAGAGCCCTTGTGTCCCTCTTTTTTAAGCGGATGTGTCCAGTAAAGTTCAAGATATTACGATCACACTTTTGTTCGTTTACTTTTATTCTCCATAAGTTTAACCACAGTTCCAGCTGGGTAATAGGTTATGTTAAGTTAGGAAGGGTGGTGCAAAAAATGCACCTCCACTCGGAGACCCAATTTGGTCCATTGTGATTCCCTTCTATTGCCCATTAAAAGTAATCTTTACCCCCCATTTATAGCCAGAAGTGACCCTATTACCCGTTCTTGAGCCACCGAATTCCCATGATGAAGCCCCTCATATCCGCCAGTTTACAATTCCCGATATCAGTAATGCTCTCATGAAAACGCCTGCTCAGTCATTAAAGCCTATGACGGTGCAGCTTCGGGCAGTGACGGATAATATGTTCAATGGTTTCTGGTTCCCCTTCATTACCGCAAATCCTACAGAAATCTGGAGTGCCAGTTCTCCCATATACTAGTTCTTGCTCGGTCAGATCTTCCTGAGTCAAGTTTTGGCCACATAGCCCTCGTTACTCTACAATCCTCCCTACTTCGCCATGAACTGTTGATCCTGCTTTCTACCCAATTACTGAGTTCCCTATAGTAGTGACCTATCTGTAATTTCACTGATCTGTCACACATTCCCTCATCTAACACCGACCCTATTTTTGCCAGCTCATCGGCAATTTCATTTCCCTCAACACTGCTGTGGCCAGGAACCCAACATAGTCTGACACTATATTTATCCATGAGCAAGTTGAGGGCTCTTACAGTCACTAACAAGTTTCGATTTGACATTGTGTCCCTTCAACATAGAAGGTTACCTTCTCACCTTCAGCTACATTCCTGTCTACCAGTTCCGTGGCCCTGAGTATCGCCAAGATCTCCGCTTGGAAAACGCTACATTCATTCGTCAGTCTGAAAGAACTACGAATATTCCTTCCCAAGATATAGACACCAGCCCCTGGGCCTTCCCTCATTTTTGATCTGTATGTAAAGACCACACTACCCTCATATAGCTTATCGGATTGGACCCAATAGTACCTATCCGGTATTACCAGTGAGGTTGTTCTACTAAAATCAATTTCAGCGACCTTATAGTCCGTGAACCCAGAGGTTATGGATCCCTGATATCTAAAACTGATCTTATTTAAGATTTATGTGTGACCTGTTACTCTTGTCCTCACCAAACCTGTTTCTACGAGTCTATAGGAAGTAGATGAATAATGACGTCAAAGGCAGCCTGAATTGTGCTCCTCTGAGCACCTGTGATGCCCAGCGAGGCACACCTCTGAACCTTAGCTACCAATCTCCTGTGACTTTCCTTCCTCAATGCCTCCCACCGTACCACACAACTGTAGGAAATAACCGGTCTGACAACCGATGTGTAAATCCAGTTTACTATCTTCGGTTGCAGACCCCAGTTCCTACCTATGGAGTTCCTGCATGCGTAGTAGGCATTGAGCCCTAGCTGGGTAACATGCTCGTCAATATATCGAGATGCCTCATGAAAGTTTTCGTGTATACTAAGGCAGGCTGTATCATCGGCAAATGTAGATGTTTGGATCTTACTGTGTACTCCCGTGTGCTAGACCAGATGAGATTGATTCGGGCGCACTCGTGAAGTCTTCTTCCACTGCAGTGAACTTCCGGGGAAAAATGCAACTTTGCAAAAGATTAATAATGTTTATTGGTAGATACGTCTTCAATTTTAAAATTAAGCCTTCATGCCACACTTTATCAAATGCCTGAGAAACATCAATAAACAGAGCAGACCAATACTTCTTTTCTTCAAATGTTCTTCTTATAACTTCAACCAATCTATGCGTTTGTTCAATGGTGCTGGTCCGGGATGCACCCTCTACCTATTAGAATTGGGGACAATTTTGTCATGAGCAGTTTTTCGAAAAGTTTTGACATTGTTAATAGTAGACTTCTTGGCCTATATGACTCAGCCTTGGTAAGATCTTTGACCGGCTTTGGAATCATTTTGACCTTGGCAAGCTTCCACCTGTGTGGATAATACTCTAGTCGTAAAATAGCATTAAACATTAATAGCAGGATTCTAATTGTGACACCGAGGTTTTCCACATAATGTTTAAGAGATGCAGTGTTTTCAAATGCAAGCAACTCTTGGAGTAGTTTAGTGCACTCTTTAAAACTGATTTTATGTTGGGGTGATCTGTGTTGTTGCCATCCCCTCTAGCTCTTCTTTTTTCACATACGAGACGTTCAATATCCGTAGAATAAATTCTATTAAACCCAGTCTGCGTATAGGAAGTAGGGGCATGTTCGGCAGCCTGTTTAATATTTTCGGTAAGATTGGCAATGTTAGATTCAATATCATCGTGTATTCTTAGCGTAATGTTTTCCGTGCAATGACTATTAAGATATTTTTTAATCCCAGCCAATTAACACGATTAATCATCTTCACATATGGGTTAGGTAAAGCACTTTTTAGTGGATTACAGATTGTAACGATAGTGGGAGAGTGTTCGGAGGAGAGATCTAGAGAGTATTTAACATGAGGACTTTGACTTTCCTTCCGCAATGCCTCCCACCATACCACACAACCATAAGAAATAACCGGTGTGACAACCGATGTGTAAATCCAGTACCTTCGTTTGCAGACCCCAGTTCCTTCCTACTATAGAGTGCCTGCATGCGTAGTAGTTATTGACTCCTTTCTTTAGCCTTTCCTGCGTGTTTTTTTTTCAAGAAAGCTTGCTATCTAGGAAAACACACAGGTACTTTGCTCCTTCTGTTAGTCTCTCTCTTTGCTGCTGGCCGAGGAGGATAGATGGCCCAACGCCGACTGCATGATTTCACTGATAGTGGGAAGAAACATTCCCGTTACCAGAATAACCACGTCTTCCGCATAAGCAACCATCTTCCTTCCGCTTCTGTCAAGTACACACTATGACAGTTTGTGACATCGCAATCAAAAATAAAAACAGAACGTTTGCCATTTCCGATATTTTTCGATGTGTGGCATTACCACACAAACGGTTTACGCATCTGATGTAGACAGTTGTGAGAATAAGTTGGCAGCATTGCAGACACAAAAACAAAATGTTAGAATGTTGACATTTTGACATTGAGAAAATCCGAAAGAATTTTAAATGTGTGTGTATCATGGACTGATGACATGACACAGCTAATTGAGTTTGTGCGGGTTCCTGAGACTGTATGGAATCATCTATGTAGGATTTATAGGGATAGAAATGTGAAGGAAACTGCATGGGCAGAAATTTCGGTGTAATTCGGGCTTCATGCGCACGAAATTTAAACCAACTTAAATCCTGTTTTCGTAAACGAATGTAGAGTACAATATAATCCTTTGGTGATGCGCATATTAATCCCCGGTCTTTTCCACTTCTTTCTCTTTCGTTTTTTAGATTGTCTTAATTTTATTAGGGATGGGACATTTTCCTGTTACAATGACACAACAAAATTTTGTGCTATCGAAAAACTTGGTGGGAACGTGCAAACTCAGCCTAAGAATTGCGTTCATTGTCAACAACCACAATAGAGATGATAAAACTCCTACCTGTGGTACACACCTTGTCACTAATCTCCTCAGTTTTCCCCTTCGCATACTAGAGTTGATGATTCTGCTGCTAAAAAGTTGTGAACCCTGAGTGTCTCCAGCGACTACCTAATAGCCTCTATACTAATGTTGTTAAAAGCTCCCTCAATGTCTAAGAATGCAGCCAGTGTGTAATCCTTGGGCTGCAGTCCTCTCTCTATAACACCAACCACGTCCTAAAGCGCACTCTCAACAGACCTGCCTTTTTGATAGGCATGCTGAGCGCCACTAATGACGAGGGTTTCAATTGTGTTTCTTAGATGCAGATCAATCAGTCGTTCTAATGTTTTCTGAAGAAACGACGAAAAACTGATTGACATGATATCCTTCGGCTTTGAGTGGGTTAATTTACCCGCTTTGGGTATAAAAATTACCCTAATTTCTCGCCAGCCTTTCGGTATAAACCTCCTGCTTAAGCATATCTTAAAGATATCCACCAAAGACAGTGGTACGCGCTCTGAGACATTCTGCATTTATTGCCCATGTTGCTTTTTCCAATGTCACTATGTCGTCTACTGTTCCTCCTAATTCTGGTTCCGACATGTAGTTAAAATTAATCTCCGTCGTTGCCAGGAAAGTGAGTGTCCATCATAAAGTGTCTCAGAGCTGGATCCCGTCCATGAGCCATCCATTCTTTGAATATTTCCAGGAGCCCTAGGGTCTTTTGACAATATTCGCCGAAACCTGGATAACTCATTTACGGAATCAATCTCCTCACAGTATTTCTTCCATGAGACTCTCTTCGCTCTTTTGAAATCACCCTTTTACCTATTATACAACACCTTTTAGTTCCAATTTTCAATCCTTCCCGTGAGTTTAACCCTAATGAACAATCTTCTTACAGAGGACCTCAGGTCTTTTAGATCTTTGATCGATCTCTTTTTCCTGGCAAAACCAATGAACAGAATTGTTCAAAACTTTCCCTACAAGTATTAGTTAGAAAAATTTGAAAATTTTTAGAAAATCTGCCTACATTTATGTGTAGGATGTCAAGAGTTTCTTACAAATGACTTAAAACAAGTTTATTTATAACAAAAGACCAAAAAGTTTATAAAAAAGAGCGTGCAATTTTTTTGCCACATCTTAAAATTAGAGTTTTTGCAAAAAAAAAAGTTTACTTTCGACCAATGCTCGATGCAGGGTGCACCATTAAAAATCTCTAAAATTTATTTCACAGTCTTTCTTAATACCTCTTCTCTTAGAAACAATCAAATACTTAATAATTTTTTCAAATATTAAAAAAACAGTACTTTTTTCACAAAATATACAAAATTTTCTCATAATTTTCAAAATTACAAAATTATTCCTTGCTACAAGTTTTGAGATATCAAAATGATTTTTTTCATAATAATTGTAATGAAGTTGTCTTTTAAAAACAACAAAACCAAATGATTTTTGTCAAGTAACAAAGAAGTTATGTACCAATTGAAAAAAATACATGGCCAAAAATTAAAAAGAAAAATTTTTCAAGTAAAATAACTTGGAAACTGTGAGAGATAAGATTGTGCTTTAAGCATGTTTTATTTCAGTTTCTTAACGTTGATTGTTGCGCTGAAAAAATTATTAAGATCGGTCGATATTTACAAAAGTTACAAGCTCCGAAAGAATTCCGACATCCGCAGTTTCCCACTTCGACGCTTTTGAAGCTACCATGTCTTACAACAGGGTGATTCAAAATATACTTTCTCAAAATCGAAATCGGATCATTAGTTCAAAAGTTGGGGACTTTTTACCACACACACACAGATCGAGCAAAACTCTGAGACATCTATTTACGTGGGAAAGAACAAAATTACAAACTAAAAACAGACAACGTTGTATACGATATCACTTGTCAAGGTAATGAAGGGGAAAGGTGTAACAAAGTATATGTAGGAACAACAAAGCGGAAACTCGGGACTGGAATATCAGAACATGAAGCAGATATAAACAATGGAAAGGAGACAACAGCTCTAGCCCCACATGCGAAAGAAATGGAACATAAAATAGATTTTAAAGGAGTGAAAATACTAGACAGAGAGAAAAAAACAAATAAAAGATATACACTAGAAATCCTACGAATACAACAACGCATAAAGAAATCTATAAACACCAAACTACAATATTCCATTGCAATAACCTGATAAGTAAAGTTCTGTGATATTAGTTTTTAAGTTTGCCTGTGATATTTTCGTTTATTTATTATTATTTAAATTATACACTTAATTGTTCGTGCTATCCTGTTTTTTTAGAAGCTGTTAGTAGTAGGGAACTGCCAGTACGGGGGCAATTAAACTTGTTAAATTGTGGGCTGAAATTGTTAAATTGTGGCTGAAATTGTTAAATTTGGGTAATTAAAATTTGAAAATTTTAAAATTCTTGGAAATTTGATACCTACGAGGGTGGTTCAATAAGTCCGTCCGATTTTTTGTTTACATAAGGAGTTTTTTGTTTACATAAGGAGTTTTTTTATTATTACTACATACGAGGGCGGTTCAATAAGTCAGGTTTTTTATGACCGTGGGAATTTATATGTATGTATGTTTGTGGGGTGGATTAAGGGGTTTCATAAGAATAATATTTCATAAGTATACATGTATGCCGACGGGAAAATCATGAAATGATTTTTCCTAATACCAATAGGGAAATCATGAGATGATTTTTCCTAATTAATTAATTAATTTTTCCTAATACCAATAGGGAAATCATGAGATGATTTTTCCTAATACCAACGGGAAAATCATGAGATGATTTTTCCTAATACCAATGGAGGGAGTTGTGAAACTTAATTTTTCCTAATGCCTACGGCAATGCATGATAATTTTTCCTAATGCCGACGGCAATGCATGATTATTTTTTTCAAATGCCGACGGCAAAACATTATTATTTTTTTCAAATGCCGACGGCAATGCATGATTACTATATTTCGTAATGCCGACGGGAAAATGATTTTTCCAAAGGGAAAATTGCCAGTGTTGCCAGACTGTATAAATTTGTTATCGTAATACTATATCAGTAATATCAGAGAAAATATATTTGATGACTACTAGGCGATTGTCACATGAATCGTGGGAATGTGTATGTGTGATTTCCTCACGCTAATAAATTGTTTATAAATAAAATAAATTGTTTATAAATAAAATAAATTGTTTATAAATAAAATAATTAAATAAATTAATTTAATTTATTTAATTATTTTATTTATTTATTTATAAAATGTTCTCATGTATGTGAACACCCTAAAATGTTCTCATGTATGTGAACACCCTAATGCTTGTGTGTGGGTGGTCCAGCTTGATTGTCGATGGTAATTGTATATTGTGTTTATTTGTTTAATAAATATATTTGTATGTATGTATGTATGTATGTATGTATGAATGTATAAATGTATGTATGCATGTATGAATGTATAAATGAATGTATGAATGTATAAATGTGCGATCGTGGGAACTTGTGCGTGGAATATTTTGTGCTTGTGTAGAATACATTTATATTTTGCAACGTAGTCATTTTCTTTGTCTACAATTCTTTTAAAGCAGAGGAACAGAGAAACAAAAAGCAAACATTTGCAAGTAAGCAAAAAAGTTAACTTCTCCTCCTCCCCACCTCCTTCTATTCCCTTTATGTAGTTTGTATTTGAAATAAGAAAACACTTGTACATTCTTTTATTTTGTATACATTTATTGTTAAAATTTTTTTTAAATTTTATAATAATACTTACATTAATATTTTAAAAAGTGAAAAAGTTCATTTAAAACAAGATATTTCTTTGGAGAGTAAAATAGCATTTCTTAATGCGCAAACACCAAAATTATGATAATTACAATAAAAATATTCTGGATACTTGATTTCCATTTGTTTAAAGTTGATGCAGCCTATATCCTCAACGTTAGAAATTTTTCGGTGTAAAATTTTTTCCAACCATAGTCTTTTTTCTTCACCTTTTACGTAAATTTTAGAACATCTTACGTTGGCTTTTAAAAAATTGCAAACGCTATGAAATGAAACTGATCCAGCCGTCCAGCTTAGGTGATGATAGTTTTTTGTTAGCCACTTTGCTTCTCTTTGCTTTTTTATTGATAAGCATTTAAAATCAAATGGTGGTTTTATAATGAAGTTGTTATATTCATAATTGTTGAAAACAATCGCTACTTCTTTTGCGATGAAATCGTTTGAATTAGTTTTGAAACCTTGTACGTCTATAAAAATTATGTTATTTTCCATGTTATTCAATTTATAACACTTTTCGAACTTGTCCTTTGATGGGTATATATTCTATTATACGATCATGAATAAGAATGCAGTAAGCTGATGTCTTTGGTGCAATATTAGTTGCTGTTTCAAATTCTATTTTTATATCAATCGGTCCATTATTGAGTGATTCATTCTGATGACTGACATCTACTACAATAATAGGAGCTTTTGTCTTAAACTCTGATGCAGTTAGAAGCGGTTGAGATTCTTTCATATAGTAGCTTTGTTGGAATCTTAGATACATATCATATAGAATTGCATAACGTTCATTTTTGAACTTTATGTTTAGATCATCATACGGGTATGAGACTGAATTTAAATGTACTTTTAAATTAGTCAAATCACAATGAACAAACTTATTTTCTTGTTGAAAAGCAATCAACACAAAACGGGGGCGTTCTCTATTTGCAGCCAGTTTAACATTCCAAATATGGCTAGTTCCTGTGTTTAATTGTGGATTAATATGACAATCCCAACTGCGAAATGCCATGGGTATAGAAGCACCATTGTTAATAATTTTAATCATATTCAATTTGCTAAGGTCAGATAATTGAACATGAGGTATTCTCCATGAGATGAGTGAAATTTCTCTTTCAATTTTCATCAGATTAGATGAAAAATATGGATTCGAAATAAGATTTATAGACTCGTTTAGATTTATGGCTTCGAGTTTAGATACGTTAGCGAAAAATCTTGATAGCAATGATTTTAATACTATTCGGTCATGTTTCGTTGATGAAGCTCATTTCAACCTGATTAGAAGAAAATGTGTATTTCCGTACTCTTACATGGATTCCATGACTAAGTTTAAGGAAACTAAGCTCCCTAGTATTATTATTATTATTATTATTTTTTTTTATTTTTATTTTTTTTTTTTTTTTGACAAACATAACCCACAAAGCGATTAGCTTGTCTGCAGAAAACACCCAGGGTCTATGGTGGGAATCGAACCCACGACCTCTGGACTGAGAGTCTAGTATCGCTTCCTCTCAGCCACAGGGGCACCCTGAGAAGAGTTCTTCAATATTCTAACGAATGAAGACTGTGATGTAGTCGATTATGAACATCCTCAAAAAATATGGAGTAAGTTTAACTATAAAACCCCCTTGACTATACTGAGCTCTACCTAACTGACGTGTTTGAAAATTTTAGGAAAATTTGTGAAGGTATATACGATTTAGTCCTCCATCACTAGTATACAGCAAAACGGAATAAGAGGTGGACTAGTTCAATGCTCGCAAAGATATTCGAAAGCGAATAATAAATATTTAGAAGATTTTGATGCATCAAAACTGTCAGAATATCTGGTGTATTTAGATTCTAATAATTTATATCAGTACGCAATATCAGAATATCTTCCTTACAGAGAATTTGAGTCGGTATGACTTACACACAAAAACAAATCAGACCATACACTATAGAGTTTTAAAACAAGACATTTCAAATGGCTTCATCTTAAAACAAATTCCATAAGACCAATGCTAAAACTAAGTTTGAAACATATTTCTTCAAACTTTTAAATAATAGTGTTTATGGGGAGTCAATGGAAAACATTGAAAAACGTAGGGGGCATTAAAGTAACTTCATCTTGGGAAAACAACAAACAGGAATCATTTGAGTCTCAGACCATTAATTGCGAGACTGAATTTTAAATATTTGACAAAATTTTCTGATGATATGTATGCAGTAGAGTTGGAAAAAATGGAACCAGTATATGATAAACCCATATATGTGGGGCTTTTAAGTACTAAAGTTAACCAAGTATAGAATGTATGTGTCATATTACAGCTTCATGAAGACTAAATTTAGTGAGAATCTCTCTATCAACCTAAATATGAATACCTGAAGAAACTAATTTCACCAATTAAAGGTATGGGGTATTATACATTCACCGATAATGAATCAGTTATTCCACCTGACGAAGCTAAAACTAATTCAATTATGATATTTGATGATGTTGCATGTGAAAAGCAGAATAATATACGTACATATTTTTGTATGGGGCGACATAGGGATGTTGATTCATTCTACCTGTGTCAAACTTATACCAGAATTCCCAAGCATTTAATAAGAGACAATGCAAATGTTATTATAATGTTTAAGCAAGATGAGACAAATATGAAGCATGTTTATAAGGATCATGTTGCCAGCGATATGAGCTATGAAAAGTTTCAAGAAATTTGTCGAGAATGTTGGAAGGATAAATATGGATTTTTGATGATAAGCAAAGATAACGAATTAAACGATGGTCGCTACAGAAAGCAGTTTGACTATTTCATAACTATATAAGCAACTACTCATAAAAATTATCTCTAGTTATTAATCTAACTTTAAACTTGATACATCCATTTGCTATAACCTCATCTGATACCTGATAAGCTGATCTGAAAACCAGACCAGGTCCTGATAAGCTGATCTGAAAACCAGACCAGGTCCTGATAATCTGATCTGAAAACCAGACCAGGTCCTAATAAGCTGATCTGAAAACCAGACCAGGTCCTAATAAGCTGATCTGAAAACCAGATCAGGTCCTGATAAGCTGATCTGAAAACCAGATCAGGTCCTAATAAGCTGATCTGAAAACCAGATCAGGTCCTGATAAGCTGATCTGAAAACCAGATCAGGTCCTGATAAGCTGATCTGAAAACCAGATCAGGATAAGCTGATCTGAAAACCAGATCAGGTCCTAATAAGCTGATCTGAAAACCAGATCAGGTCCTGATAAGCTGATCTGAAAACCAGATCAGGTCCTAATAAGCTGATCTGAAAACCAGACCAGGTCCTAATAAGCTGATCTGAAAACCAGACCAGGTCCTAATAAGCTGATCTGAAAACCAGACCAGGTCCTGATAAGCTGATCTGAAAACCAGACCAGGTCCTGATAAGCTGATCTGAAAACCAGACCAGGTTCTGATAAGCTAATACCTGATCTAATAGCTGATACCTGATCTAATAGCTGATACCTGTTATTTACTATTATTAAACATGGATGAGAAAATTTTAAAACAGTTGGTGTTGACAAGAAATGTCTTGAAGAAAAAGCTTCGTAGTATAAAAACTGGTGAAATAGATACACGTGAACAACTAAGAGATACATTTAAACCTATAACAGAACCACTTAAAGAATTCATAAATAGTTCTAAAAATATTAAAAGAATTCCCATAAAAGAAGAAAGTAAAATGAAGACAGAAGTGGAAAATAATACAAGTTTCAAACCTGAAAAAACATCAGTCAAGATAGAGACAAGTACACCAAAGAAACTAGCAGAAGGAACAATATTCGATAATACCATATTATTTAATGATGCTAATACTGTGAATGATGACGATGATGAAGATGATTTTTACTCACAGACTTCCAATACAGAAGATACTTATACTGACTTATCAGCCTTGGAAGGAAGAAATGAATTAGATACAAACTATGGTCCACATAAAGATTTCAATAATGAATGGAAATTTGGTGATAGTAACCTCAAACTTAATGAAGATAAAATACAAGTTGGTGGTCAAATATGGGCTCTAACACCAGGACTATTTTCTCTAATGTTTCATAAAATACCAAAAAATTATGATAAATTTGAACTCGAAATCTATAAAAAGATTTTAATTACTACTAATGCATATAGAAGGGACTATAAGCCTGATGGTCAAATTAAGGGTACTAGAGGATATAAATACAAACATATTATTAAGAAATTTATTGACGAGAAAAACCAGAAGAATTTAAACGAATCAACAGGATCTAAGCCAAAAGGTAGTTATTTAGGTGATGGAATGATGGAATTTAACGCCCATAAGCCAAACTATATATACTGGGACGATCCAAATGAGTTAGTAGATCGTCTTCGGCTACTGCTTGCATCACAAGGTGCAGGTCATACTAATCACAATAACGAGATTGTATCAATTATTGAAGAACTACGTGAAGCAAATATAATACATTAACTTTAATAAAGTATATAAAGTATGTCTGTTGATAAATTTGGACATTATTTAAACGATACTAGCAGCATAATTTCTTTGAAAAATGCACCTAAACTGCTGGGGTTCTTTATGGATACGAACAACAACATTGATGTCCAAAACAAAAGAATCAAAAATGTTGCAAAAGCTCTGGAGGAAAACGATGTTATCAATAAATTGTTTCTGCAAACTCAAATCGAAAAATTAGAAGAGAAATTATTAACATACTTTAAGGAAGATAATACTATAATTCGAGAAGATATTCAAATGCAAATTGAGGAGCTACAACGCGAAATAAAATTAGATATAGAAGAAAATTATAAAATTCAAAAAGACATTCTTCAAATTAAAACATTCTTTGAAGAACAAATTGAACAGCTTAATGAGAAAATTTATAGATTGGAAAATTACATGTTTGTATCAATAGCTGAAAGTGCGTCAAGTAGATCACAACACTCTCCAAAAAATCTGTAAAACAACTTAATGTCTTCAAAAAGAAATTTAGTAAACGAACTACATAAGCAAGCTCGAAAAGTTTTTATGCGTCGTAGAGTTGTAATGAAAGGAATAGATGATCTTTGGCAAGCTGATTTAGTTGAAATGGGGATCTATTCTAGAGAAAACAGAAATTATCGATTTTTGTTAACTGTAATTGACACATTTTCAAAATTTGCATGGGCAGTACCACTAAAAACTAAAACTGCACTCGAAACAACCAAGGCGATGGAAAATATTTTTGAATTAGGACGAGTACCAAAAAACTTACAAACAGATGATGGTAAAGAATTTTTCAACAAACACTTTGGAAAATTAATGGATAAATACACCATTAATCACTACTCAACATATAGCAGTATGAAAGCATCAATAGTAGAACGATTTAACAGAACATTGAAAGGAATGATGTGGAAAGAATTTAGCTTTAATGGTTCATATAAGTGGATTGATATATACAAAGATTTAATTAATGCATACAATAGAAAAGTTCATCGCACCATTAAAATGTCTCCGATTAAAGTCAACTCAACAAATGAGGAAAAGCTACTAAATACAGTATACAGTCATTTGAAGATGTACAAAATGTCGAAATTTAATGTTGGAGATAATGTACGCATAAGCAAATATAAGCATACATTTGAAAAAGGTTATACTCCAAATTGGACTACAGAAATTTTCACAATTACAAGAGTTCAAAATACAAATCCTACAACATTCATATTAGAAGATTATCTTGGTAATCCTATTAAAGGTGGATTCTATACTGAAGAACTTTCGAAAACTAGATATCCAAATACATATCTAGTTGAAAAGGTTCTTAAAACTAAAGGAAAGGAGGCATACGTTAAATGGTTGGGATTTTCTAATCAACACAATTCTTGGATAAGTAAGAACGAAATATTATAGCTGAATACCATCATCAACAACAATAGCAGTAATATTAAGAAACTAATGTTAATTTTAAAATAAGAAAATGAAATAAATATGTAAATCATGCTTATAAACCATATGTTGTACTAAACTTTATTTAATTGTAATCAGACAGTTATAATGTCAATAACACTTACTCTGAGCTCTAACTCATCAGAATTATCTGCTAGTTACTTTCCTCCTATTGAATTACATGGTGCATATGAGTGTGCTCTAACTGATTTTCATTCATACAACAGCATTCCAAATGTAGACACCTACAACAATATGTTTCATATAGGGGAACATACAATTGAAATACCAATTGGATCTTACGAATTGAATGATATTGTAGATTTTATACAAGAGCAATACAGAAGACTCTGTCCAGAAAATAAGATTTTTATTGAAGCCAATAACAATACAATGCAAGTTAAAGTTAATAGTTCCAAAGATCCTGTATATTTTAATAAAGGCAACACAATTGGAAAACTTTTTGGATTCAATAGCAAAATCCTAACACCAAACAAATATTATTACTCAGATCTTCCAGTTAATATTTTTAAAGTGAATCTCTTGCGAATTGAAAGTAGTATCGCTATTAATACATATATGAATAACTCCAAATCGCATACACTTCATGAATTTCCGATTAATGTGCCTCCAGGCTATAAAATAGATGAGGTTCCAAGAAATCTCATCTATTTAACTTTCCCGTCGGTATTAGAAAAAATAAAGATGTTTTCCCGTCGGCATTAGGAAAAATCATACAAATATAAAAATCTTAAAGCTATAAACCCCCTTAATGTATTCCCACAAAATATTCCACGCACAAGTTCCCACGGTCATACATACATACATACATACATACATACATACATACATATACTTAATATAAACAAAAAAAGTTAATATAAACAAAAAACTCCTAATGTAAACAAATTTTGTCAATGGCGATCGGTAGTCATATTTATCAAATATTTCCGCACCCAATTGGATATATTTCTGAGAGCCTATCACATACCATTTATTCGACTTCTTAAAGGATTATAGTACCACGTGTGATACGTGTCCCAAAAATTGGTGGTTTTTTACCTCTAATACCGATTTTAACTGCTCTGGGTGCAATTGGTAGTCTAACAACTGGAGGTGCTGCCATAGCTAAAGCTGTAAATGCAACAAAGAATGCTAAAAATCAACTTGATGAAGCAACTAGACATAATAGAGCGATGGAATCTATAGCAGTTGGAAAAGGACTTTACTTAAAACCATATAAAAAGGGTTATGGTTTAGTTCATAAAGAGGAATCAAAAAACTCTTAGAGATGCTGCCCAACAGACCACTTTCTGATGTGGACCTAAGACGTTTCTCTATAAATATTCCATATTTTAGAGGTGTTTTCATGTTGAATACTCTACCAAAACGAACAAAGAAAATTGAATGTGGAATAATCAATTTAGATGTATCAACAGGACCTGGTACACATTGGGTAGCATATTATAAAAACATCAATGAAAAAGAATATTTCGACAGCTTTGGAAACTTACAACCTCCTTCAGAAGTAGTCAAATATCTTGGTACAAATATAAAATACAACTATAATCAACATCAGAATTTTAATACATTTACCTGTGGACATTTATGTCTTAAATTTCTTTATGAAATAACTGAAAATATTAAATAAAAACACAAACATTTATATTTTACAAAACTCTTTAATGTCTTTTTATTCATAATTTAATAAACGTAATTAATATAATTTATTGCCAGACAGGATATTGGGAATTTTGAATTAGAAATTCACTCAGCTTATTCGCAACGATTAGGTTTTCTTCACCTTCTCTACTTAGACAATATGATTGTGCATGTTTAATTTATGTGAAGACAAGACTGTGCATGTTTAAGCAATATGAAAACAAGAATTTAAAAATAAGCAAAAACAAAAACTGTTTGATCCAACGAAGTAAAGCCAATAAAGAAATAAATAAAAAATAATTTTACTACATATAAGTTTACTTTCTCGTATATCAACTGACCTTAAACTTCATTCATCTAAATGTTATAAATGGTGAGCCACTTGTATACTGATAACCTAATTTGAATCAGATAACCTGATCTGAAAAGCAGATCAGGTACCTGATAACCTTATCTGGTAAGCTGATCTGAAAATCAGAGCAGGTACCTGATAAGCTGATATGATAGCGGAAAACCTGATCTGAAAACCAGACCAGGTACCTGATAAAAACTAAAAGATTATCTTTACGGATGAATGAATAAAGGAGTCAGTATCTATATAGTTGATAGAAAAATTCTCACTAAATTTAGTCTTCATGAAGCTGTAATATGACACATACATTCTATACTTGGTTAACTTTAGTACTTAAAAGCCCCACATATATGGGTTTATCATATACTGGTTCCATTTTTTCCAACTCTACTGCATACATATCATCAGAAAATTTTGTCAAATATTTAAAATTCAGTCTCGCAATTAATGGTCTGAGACTCAAATGATTCCTGTTTGTTGTTTTCCCAAGATGAAGTTACTTTAATGCCCCCTACGTTTTTCAATGTTTTCCATTGACTCCCCATAAACACTATTATTTAAAAGTTTGAAGAAATATGTTTCAAACTTAGTTTTAGCATTGGTCTTATGGAATTTGTTTTAAGATGAAGCCATTTGAAATGTCTTGTTTTAAAACTCTATAGTGTATGGTCTGATTTGTTTTTGTGTGTAAGTCATACCGACTCAAATTATCTGTAAGGAAGATATTCTGATATTGCGTACTGATATAAATTATTAGAATCTAAATACACCAGATATTCTGACAGTTTTGATGCATCAAAATCTTCTAAATATTTATTATTCGCTTTCGAATATCTTTGCGAGCATTGAACTAGTCCACCTCTTATTCCGTTTTGCTGTATACTAGTGATGGAGGACTAAATCGTATATACCTTCACAAATTTTCCTAAAATTTTCAAACACGTCAGTTAGGTAGAGCTCAGTATAGTCAAGGGGGTTTTATAGTTAAACTTACTCCATATTTTTTGAGGATGTTCATAATCGACTACATCACAGTCTTCATTCGTTAGAATATTGAAGAACTCTTCTCAGGGTGCCCCTGTGGCTGAGAGGAAGCGATACTAGACTCTCAGTCCAGAGGTCGTGGGTTCGATTCCCACCATAGACCCTGGGTGTTTTCTGCAGACAAGCTAATCGCTTTGTGGGTTATGTTTGTCAAAAAAAAAAAAAAAATAAAAAAAAAAAAAAAAAATAATAATAATAATAATACTAGGGAGCTTAGTTTCCTTAAACTTAGTCATGGAATCCATGTAAGAGTACGGAAATACACATTTTCTTCTAATCAGGTTGAAATGAGCTTCATCAACGAAACATGACCGAATAGTATTAAAATCATTGCTATCAAGATTTTTCGCTAACGTATCTAAACTCGAAGCCATAAATCTAAACGAGTCTATAAATCTTATTTCGAATCCATATTTTTCATCTAATCTGATGAAAATTGAAAGAGAAATTTCACTCATCTCATGGAGAATACCTCATGTTCAATTATCTGACCTTAGCAAATTGAATATGATTAAAATTATTAACAATGGTGCTTCTATACCCATGGCATTTCGCAGTTGGGATTGTCATATTAATCCACAATTAAACACAGGAACTAGCCATATTTGGAATGTTAAACTGGCTGCAAATAGAGAACGCCCCCGTTTTGTGTTGATTGCTTTTCAACAAGAAAATAAGTTTGTTCATTGTGATTTGACTAATTTAAAAGTACATTTAAATTCAGTCTCATACCCGTATGATGATCTAAACATAAAGTTCAAAAATGAACGTTATGCAATTCTATATGATATGTATCTAAGATTCCAACAAAGCTACTATATGAAAGAATCTCAACCGCTTCTAACTGCATCAGAGTTTAAGACAAAAGCTCCTATTATTGTAGTAGATGTCAGTCATCAGAATGAATCACTCAATAATGGACCGATTGATATAAAAATAGAATTTGAAACAGCAACTAATATTGCACCAAAGACATCAGCTTACTGCATTCTTATTCATGATCGTATAATAGAATATATACCCATCAAAGGACAAGTTCGAAAAGTGTTATAAATTGAATAACATGGAAAATAACATAATTTTTATAGACGTACAAGGTTTCAAAACTAATTCAAACGATTTCATCGCAAAAGAAGTAGCGATTGTTTTCAACAATTATGAATATAACAACTTCATTATAAAACCACCATTTGATTTTAAATGCTTATCAATAAAAAAGCAAAGAGAAGCAAAGTGGCTAACAAAAAACTATCATCACCTAAGCTGGACGGCTGGATCAGTTTCATTTCATAGCGTTTGCAATTTTTTAAAAGCCAACGTAAGATGTTCTAAAATTTACGTAAAAGGTGAAGAAAAAAGACTATGGTTGGAAAAAATTTTACACCGAAAAATTTCTAACGTTGAGGATATAGGCTGCATCAACTTTAAACAAATGGAAATCAAGTATCCAGAATATTTTTATTGTAATTATCATAATTTTGGTGTTTGCGCATTAAGAAATGCTATTTTACTCTCCAAAGAAATATCTTGTTTTAAATGAACTTTTTCACTTTTTAAAATATTAATGTAAGTATTATTATAAAATTTAAAAAAAAATTTAACAATAAATGTATACAAAATAAAAGAATGTACAAGTGTTTTCTTATTTCAAATACAAACTACATAAAGGGAATAGAAGGAGGTGGGGAGGAGGAGAAGTTAACTTTTTTGCTTACTTGCAAATGTTTGCTTTTTGTTTCTCTGTTCCTCTGCTTTAAAAGAATTGTAGACAAAGAAAATGACTACGTTGCAAAATATAAATGTATTCTACACAAGCACAAAATATTCCACGCACAAGTTCCCACGATCGCACATTTATACATTCATACATTCATTTATACATTCATACATGCATACATACATTTATACATTCATACATACATACATACATACATACATACAAATATATTTATTAAACAAATAAACACAATATACAATTACCATCGACAATCAAGCTGGACCACCCACACACAAGCATTAGGGTGTTCACATACATGAGAACATTTTAGGGTGTTCACATACATGAGAACATTTTATTTATAAACAATTTATTTTATTTATAAACAATTTATTTTATTTATAAACAATTTATTAGCGTGAGGAAATCACACATACACATTCCCACGATTCATGTGACAATCGCCTAGTAGTCATCAAATATATTTTCTCTGATATTACTGATATAGTATTACGATAACAAATTTATACAGTCTGGCAACACTGGCAATTTTCCCTTTGGAAAAATCATTTTCCCGTCGGCATTACGAAATATAGTAATCATGCATTGCCGTCGGCATTTGAAAAAAATAATAATGTTTTGCCGTCGGCATTTGAAAAAAATAATCATGCATTGCCGTCGGCATTAGGAAAAATTATCATGCATTGCCGTAGGCATTAGGAAAAATTAAGTTTCACAACTCCCTCCATTGGTATTAGGAAAAATCATCTCATGATTTTCCCGTTGGTATTAGGAAAAATCATCTCATGATTTCCCTATTGGTATTAGGAAAAATTAATTAATTAATTAGGAAAAATCATCTCATGATTTCCCTATTGGTATTAGGAAAAATCATTTCATGATTTTCCCGTCGGCATACATGTATACTTATGAAATATTATTCTTATGAAACCCCTTAATCCACCCCACAAACATACATACATATAAATTCCCACGGTCATAAAAAACCTGACTTATTGAACCGCCCTCGTATGTAGTAATAATAAAAAAACTCCTTATGTAAACAAAAAACTCCTTATGTAAACAAAAAATCGGACGGACTTATTGAACCACCCTCGTAGGTATCAAATTTCCAAGAATTTTAAAATTTCAGCCAAAATTTAACAATTTCAGCCACAATTTAACAATTTCAGCCCACAATTTAACAATTTCAGCCACAATTTAACAAGTTTAATTGCCCCCGTACTGGCAGTTCCCTACTACTGCTGTTATAACATACATAAAACTATAAACAACAAAAATTTTGTAATTTGTTGCTAGAACTTAATAAAAAAATTAAAGATGAAGTAGATTTGTTTTATTTGCATCTTAATAATTAAGAAAATTAAGAAAACTGACCATTAATAGCCTACTTAAAAATAAAAATATCAACTAACGAAATTGGTTATAAAATATAAACAAAATATTTGTTTAGGTTTATTTAAATTTTTTTTTAGTATATACATAGATTCTCAAACACGTCTGCAGGACCATTATTAATTTTTTTAAAACGAGAAATTTACTCGGATTCGGTTTACAGAAGAGGGTCGAGTTTGTCGTCAAGATTGCTACCGTTGGTTCAAAATTGGTTAAAATGCAAAAAAAGAGTTTTTAAAGATGTATACCTCTTTTATAAGTCGAAATTTTTTTTAATTTTGATGCTAATTTACGTCTTGAATATCAAATAGTATTTACAGTTGAAGATTTTATATGTTAGAACAATATATAACAAGCCTGTTTCTTGTGATATACGAATATTCAATAAAACATTCTGATTCAAACTAATAAAAATTTATCTATTTTCAGTATGGTGTCTTACGTAAAATCAATCAAATTATCGATGTTGTCAACACAGCACACGATACTGGAACATCTTGGTTGGAAGGTCTATTAAACAGTGTATGTATAAATGTTCACTATTTAACACAATTAATAATGAAAAACTCAAGAGCGCTATTTATATATATGTATAAAAATTAATCCCTTTTTTGTCGCGATGATATCATGGTTTGTTATTGTCTGGAGAAGAAGAATATGAAAGAAAAAATTAAGAAAGTTACCCCATTTTTCCTGTTTAAAATCTACTCAGATTCTTACTGGATGCGAACAAAGTCGCAGGAAAATGCTAGTAGTGAATAAAAAATTCAAAATTTGATTGAAGTCAAAAAATTCATATTAGATCACTAAAAATTTAAAATTTTATGAAAATTTTTTTACTTAAAGCTTGCCTTTACACTATCTGAGTCTCAAATAGAAACTTTCCATTTTCATTAAATTAAAACTCAGAAAAAATTTGTCATTATGTGTTTTGCAATATATTTTTATCAAAATTTTTATGGAAATCATGAAATCATATCATTACGAGATTTTGTTAGTAGAACGTTGCATCATACATGAACATGAAGGTGGTGTTGGCTGAAGTAGCTAGCACGTTGACTACCAAAAAGAAGGGTCCTGGGTTCGAGGCCGATCTCCGACAGTCATTAAAATAACACACATTTTTTCTGTTGTGCGTTAGTGTCCCTTTGTGTCAGTTGTTGTAGGAAAGTTCAAGTGAGGAAGGGATAGTCACTGGTTACTGAACTGCACCGGCTTCAGCGGATACTAATCTTAATCTAACATCAGAGCGCCCTCCATCGTCGGTACTGTGTAGCAAAATTAATCAATTAACCAATAAAATAGTTACTAAACACAGCTTCGAAAACTTTAATACGCCTCATTGACACCAGAGGCGCTGCAACACTGCATTATTAAAAACGTCCAAAAAAGCAGAGTTGTAAAAGAATGAAGCTTTCCTCCATCTCTTCCTTCACCACCTGTCTTCTCCATCACTATCTTTTTCCTAATGAAGGTAACACCTAGGTAGTAAGGAATTCATTGCCTGAGTGTTACTTCTCTTAAAAAATCTGGATTTCTATTACAATAAGGTTCCAAATAAGAAGCTAAATTTTTTTGGCATATCTCAACTGGTCCAGTCGTGCTAAATAACACAAGTATGCAAAGTTTTTTGTTAAAGTAACAGAAAGTTTTTTATACTCGTAAGCTTATTAGTGTTTCCAAATATGTTCTGATTTCCGAGAATTACCATTATTTCTAAAATTAAGGAAGTGACACGTAATGTATGTATGTATTTCATAAAATGCGTTCGTTATTGGAGTTAATAATTCAAAAGAAATTGCAATATCATATTTAATATACTGTTAAAATTTCATATAAAAGGCTTGTACACGTACCTCTTGATAACCGAAAACATTTTTAATTCATAATTGAGCTTCATGCAAATTGAAAACTTAAAACTTATTTAATACAAAACTAGTTTATTTTTAGTTATGCCTCTGTTACAATAAATGAGCTATATATTATTACAACTTGAGAATGGTTTTTCTGGATATTCGGGAATACGAATATGTATCTGAAACTACCCGGGCAGAAATTGTGACTTTGCGCAAAAAAATTTGTACCATCACTGTACTGTAAATACAAAATTGCGACTCTAAAAATATGACGACCTTTACAAATACCGCGTTCTTAGCAATTCTATACCACTACAACACTGTATAAACAAAAGTTCGACGTTAGTTTCCCAATATCCCGTTTACAATAATCCTATACTGCTACAACAGCGTAAATACAAAAATTTTACATTTGTTTGAAAATTTCCATTGTGACGACCTTATAAATTTGTATTTAAAGTATTGTAATAACATTGAAAACAAGAGTCGGAGGACCGTCATGCGGCGTTTAATAATTTTTTTTAGTAATTTTAATGTTATGAGTACATTAAAATTTTGGTAAACAGATGTTGTACTGATGTTAGTTGCACCCGCAGACCATCGGAGCAAGATCGAGCTAATTGTCTTTTACTGCCTGGGTAGGTACGTTGGGTACATAGGCTATGTCTTGTTCTAAATGAGGGATACCTTTGCTCGGAGGAGCAGGAGTCATCCTTTGCTCGTTGCTTGGCTTACAAAAGTTATAAGCAATTATTTTAAAAATCCATCAGAGTATTCCAAATGGTACAATGGAAAGAAATACAAGAAGGTTTCACCTCGAGATACACGCATAATTCTCTAAATGGTTTCGAATTCATCTGTGAGTTTAAGTAGAGTTACAGTCAATAAAACAATAATTCACAATGTTATAAAAACCTCGGAGTACCTGAAGCGTCGAAAATTTAAAGGAAAGCCACCATGGGAACTAAAATTTGGGACTTAGATGGTGCAACAAGATCATCAAACAGTTTTTTGGGATGCACGCAGGATAATCGACATCTATTACCTTCAAAAGGGAAAAACAATAAGCGGCGAATATTATGGCAACTTACTAGACCGATTTAATGAGAAAAAAGTTATTTTTCATCAAGATAATGCACGGGTGCACTCCTGTGCAGTCTCAATGGCAAAACTCTGTGTATTGGGCTACGAATTGGTACCACATCCGACATATTCTACGGATTTAGCTCCTAGTGACTACTTCCTATTTCCAAACCTAAAAAATGGCTCGGTTTAAAGAGATTTAGCTCCAACGATTAAATTATTAACCAAACAAATGCCTATTTTAAGGCATTTGTTTGGTTAAAAATCCTATTTTTTGGAAGGGATACAAAAAACTGGAAAAACGTTGGACTAAGTGTATTGAGTTAAAATGAGATTATGTTGAAAAATAAATTTTTGTTTTGAAAAAGTCACGGACTTATTGATCCGCCCTCTTAACTACAAAAATTCATATTGATAATCTGGAAATTCAGGAAATAAAAAAAATTTAATAAAACAATTTTAGCTGTGAAAATGTTCAAATATTGTGTGGATTAGCAGCGGAGAAAAGTTTTTGGCAGTCCTATATCTGGAGAACACCGGTAGTGAGAGCTTTCAAGTTTCGTGTTTACCTTGGAGATAGAGTGCGTAGCGAACAATGTTTGGGATCAGGAAGAAAATTATTAAAAACATTAAATTTCATATATCTAGAGAAAGAACCACAAATTCGGCGTGGGTTATTTTATAAATAAAAGCAAAGAGCATGAGTTGAATAAAATCCTATCAATATACGGAAGGATACTAATAAATAAAGAGCCTAATTGCGGGTGTCGTATTTCGACTCCGACGATTATGTACTAGGCTAAAGAACATTGCAGCATTATTTCTTTAATCTACTACAACATCGTTATAATCGAAATGGAAATACTACACTCGTAATTACAAACCAAGTACACCGAGTTAAGCTAGTATTATATATATATATATATGTAGATATTCCTAATCACTACAAACAAACATTTAAAAAATATCACAACAAAACAGCAATATTATATTCAGAAGTAAGATTAGTTATTTCTTGTATGGATGATGAAATTAGCGAATTACTTAAAATAAAAATTATCGCAATTATGTATAAGAAAAAATTGGCTGAAGTTAGCCACTTTTATCTTATACATAAAGCCGTAATAGTACATACATATGTGTTTTAGCACCTGAATTTAGAAGAAAAAATATTTGGAAAACTAAAAAATCTATTGTTCAGAGAGCGAAAGCGGTGATTTTCTAGTGCGGGACAGAGTCGCAGAAGGTGTGTTAGTGTCTTCCCTGCCTCTTTATCTAAAAACTTAGAATAGTTGTTTAAGGGAGACCCAGTCTTTTGGCATTGTACCAAAGAGCAATGCGCTCGGGAAACCTTCGGTTTTGCAAATATGCAAGGACGGTGTGTTCCCGCTATAGAACAGGCAAGTACTACATTTTGCCAACAAGATTGCCTTGTTGTTTTTAGTAGATAATCGATGCGTTTTCAGCAGAATTTGGATAGAATGTCACAGGCGGTCGCACCTTCCTTGGTAAGTCGCGCGCATTTAAGATCCCTGTTGTCTCTCACATCCGACATCTTCACGAGAGAAGTACGGCATTCCCGGAAAAGAATTGATTTCGTGTATGCATCCGTGAGGCATCTTATGGAAGCTTAGCTACATATACTACATACTGCATAAAAATAAAACCTTAGTGAGTTTTCTATTCTTTTGACTTTAAGTACTTGTGCATGGACGACTCTACACGTTCATTTGGGATCTAAAATTCTTCTATATAGACACCATCCTCTTGGTGCCATCCATGTACTAAGCAGAGCTCTAGTGGATATGGAAATATTCTTTTCGATAAATTTCCTCTCGAAGAAGGGTCGTGAAGTTCAGTAGTCAATCAGTTCAGGGATGCAATTTGTGTTCTCCACTAAGGGCTAGCAAACCTATAAATCAATACAGTATTTAAACCATCTGTAACCGCATAAAATTGGGCGTTTAAGCTACCAATACAGGCCATATGGTTTTGTTACTTACAGACCATATGTTTTGCATTAAAAGAGCACTCAACTTTTTTCCAAGTCTACTTTTTCTTCAGATCTTTTTCGACTTGTTTTCTTACACTCTATTATTGTTTTATACTATTCTACTTCGCCAAGCATAAATATAATTCTTTTCTCAGTAAAATTTGGCGACCTTTAATTAAATTTTTTAACTTTTTTGCATTTTTGATTGTGCAAAGAATTGATAGCTTGCTGCAAAACAGCTGTTTTTTAACATTTATTCTAATGCCACAATATTATTTTTTAAACTACACAGAAGGTATGGTTCACTGATTTACTCCTGTTAAGTTTAAACTATATATAAATTTGAGTTTAGTTTAACTAAACCACCACTTAAACTTTGATTTATTAGCCCTAAGTAAACATGTTCCGATTTATTGGGTCGGCATGTACCTGTTACATTAAGCCTAACATCGCGGAGTGTCTTGCTTGATGTTATTTTCATGTTACCGGTTTTCAGGATTACTATTGTGCTAACAATCGTTTCGAGGTATATTCTATGATTCGTTGAATGTAGAGTGTTCCACTAAACAATTAAACCATAAAAAGTATGGGTTTGATGACAGCATTTAATAGCCATTGACGCATACGTAAAGAGCCGTATTTGGCCGTAAAGTATATATATATATATATATATATATATATATATATATAAGGGATTAAATATATATATATATATATTTAATCCCTTAATTCCTAGGAGAAAAATAGGGCCGTAAAGTGACATCATTTAATTTTAGTAACGAGAGGGATCTTATATTTTCTAGTGAAAAGCGTAAGCCTGGTTTTGCTTGGATTGGCGCTGAGGTCACCCATGAGATGAATTTCAGCTACGGCCACTAGATACAATAATTTTGACTGACATGACTGTTCCCATACCTAACCAGACATCCCGCTTTAGGCGGGATTATCTCGCTTTTCATAGGTCGATCCCGCCTCAAATGTCCATCCCGCATTTTACAGTTTTGAAATATTCAATATTAATCTTTCTTATTTGATTTTTATCAAAATGTTACTGATAAAAATTCATTCAAAATATTTTTTTAAGTGTAGTTATTGCATAACTTGCCAAACACCTGTCTGCTTCGTTGAGATCAAAAGAAAAATTTTTTATATTATAAGTATCACGCTTGCGGTTCAACCTTCACTATTTTGTAGAATACAATTCTCATTATTAACGTAAATAGTCATGAAGAGTTTGAAAATTCTCACTGCACTAGTTTCCAAGATATTTTTTTCAGTAGCCATTTTCTTCATTTAAGATGAGCCGCGCTCACTTCTCCAAACCTTACTATTTTCTATTGTCGGCAGAATCAGCGGAATTTTAAGTTTTTGTTTGTTGCATATACCAAGATACGAGTACTAAAAAATTAATGTTTAATTTACTAAGGAGGTAACACACTTTTTGCTCCATTGTTGGCTCCTTTTTATAATACTATTCTCGTTATTGGCGTTACTGCTTACGCAAAAATTTTAAAATTTTTAGTGTTTTGGCTTCCAAGATATCTTGTAGTAAATGTTACTTCTATGTGGGTAGTGCCACGCAAAATTTGGGCATCAAATAGTTAATATCCTATTGTTCCTTCCAGATAAGATACGCTGTAAGCAAATTAGCAAGATGAGTACCCGGATACTATTTTGAAGACAATCAAATGTTCGCACTATATTAGAGGTACCACGCGTACTTGTTTAATTCTGAAATTGCTTCCAGAGACAATGCTCAATATCAATATAGTTATCCCTGCAAAATTTCAAAAAATCTCAAAGTAAATATTTTATCTTTATGGGAGGTGCCACACCTCAGGTGTTTTACAGTATTAGTTTCCAAGATATTTCAAACCAAATCCAAACTCCTTTAAACTACGAAATTAAAAAAATACTAGACAAATTGGCCCAGTCGTTCTCCGAGTTTAGATAAATTAAAAGAAGTGGGTGCGATCAATTTTTCTTCCGTAAAAACCTGTGCTGGGTTATGACCAGGGACAGGGGTTTAATGGAAATTCATGTTTTTCACCTTAACCCTGATAAAGACAAGAACGAAATATCTTGCTGAAAATGCATATTTTTGTCTCATATTTTGGTATAAATGCATGGGCTTGTGTTATATTTTGTCAAGAATTCACATTACAAAAAATATTATAGTTGGTAAATTTATTCGGTTGAATTGTTGTAGAATTGTGGAACGATTGTACAAGCACACACTCGTGCCAAATTTAATGGATGATTTTAATAGGAAATTGTCTGCTATTAAAGCCGAAAGTAGTGAAACAATTCTGCGGAAACTTGATATTGTTTTCACAAATTGTATCGGATTTAAAAAACAAATCTAATAGCTAGTATTCAATTCATTGTAATGGTTGAGTTAAATAAATATATAAGATTATATAAAAAGAACCATTTAAATTTGAGCCGATTACATCTACTGACGTAATGCCCTATGCTCCTTGTAGTAGTTAAAAGGAACAAATATATACAGTTTGTCAAGAAAATGTTTTGACATACGAGTAGTTAAAACCGTTTTAAATTTTGACTTTTATCGTAAATATATTTTTACTTTTCAGATTTCATTTTATTTACATTTAAGTGAACAAATACTCGTAGTCGTAAGTTATAAGCAAAATTAAAAATGAGAACATAAAAATTACATGAAAAGCAAAGAAACTCAAAAATTTCTTTGTCAAGAAAATGTTTTTACATCCTTGTATTATATAGTAAAAAATAGGACAGATTTTAAGGTGTACAAAAATAAATATTTTTTGTGGCCGCCATTGGCATCAAATCGGCTTGTAAGACGACTTCTCATGAAAAAAAATTACTTTTTCCAAATATGCCTCTGAAATTCTATCACATTCCCCTCGTATTACTGTTCTTAACGGCATTTAGTTCTTAAAATACCATCTGGAAATACTATTTTTCAAATAAATCCATAAATTTACCATAGGGCATTGATCTGACCTTGAGATGGAGTATCCTTTACCGCAATTGAAAAGACACCATGTTCTTACCCAAAGTGCCTCATGTTTGAAGTCAATACATTAATAAAAATTTAAAACTTCCATATTTAGCAGCAATAAAGGCAACTCTACTCGCCCTGTCAACCAAAAACCATTTCAACGTATTGATGTACCGCTCAGTAAAAGTTTCCCAAGCTCAAAAGAATCGACTGTACTTCAAGAACTACTCCCCGCTTCTTAGAGTGCAGCACAAAGAAAAACAATTGTCTTTTTCGATAACGCATACTTCCAAGCTTGATGGCTACTACAATAATGTGATTTTCTGCTACGAAACCAAAATTTTGCGTTATTATAATGATGGATCTAACAAAGTATGGAGGAAAAAAATCTTTAAAAATATTGGAAAGTGAAACCATAAACCCAACTGTAAAATTTAAAAAAGTTTGGTTGATGGATTGGAAGTGTATATGCTGTAAAAGGTAGTATAAATTTGCTTTATTGAGAATACCATGAATGCGGGGCAGTACCGCAATATATTGAAGTATTTTTTTGGATAACAGCTCGAGTAAGTTTTTGTTTATTGCTGGTAAACATGTAAGTTTCCAATTTTTATCAATCTAATGACACCAAACATAAGGGAATTTCCGTAAGAAAATGGTGTCTTTTCAATTGCGGTAAAGTTGTGGCTACTCCATCGGAAGGTCCAGATCTATGCCCTATTGAAAAGTTATAGGTTTATTTGAAAAACAAAATATTTTCAAATGGTATTTCAAGAAAAAAATGGAGTTGAGAACAGTAATACGAGCGGAATGTGATAAAATCTCAGCGGAATATTTGGATAAGGTAATTTTTTTCTTAGAACAACTAGAGTTATTATGTTGAACTTTCATTTAAACAAATGAGAATCTCAACAAATAACAAAGTTGAAACAAGAATTCAATTTTTTCTTTCATGAGAAGTCGTCTTACAAGCCGATTTGATGCCAATGGCGGCCACAAAAAATATTTATTTTTGTACACATTAAAATCTTTCCTATTTTTTTACTTATAATACAATGATGTAAAAACCTTTTCATGTAATTTTTATGATCTCATTTTTAATTTTACTTATTATATTATACTTACGACTATTTGTTCACTTAAATTTAAACAAAATTAAATCTATAACAAAAAATTTCATAATACAAATAAGGAAAAAACATTTACGATAAAAGTCAAAATTTAAAACGATTTTAACTATGTCAAAACGTTTTCTTGACAAACTGTATGTATGTAAGTATATATCTGTGGCAATAAATAATAATGGCTTAAGTCGAAATTTCTTGTTTTGAGATATTAAGGGTCTTGTCTAAAATAAATTGTGTTTGGTTTTTATAAAAAAAAATTTAGCCACCGAAAAAGATGCACATTTATTTAGAACAAAACTGTTAATTTTATAAAAAAAACGTTTTATTGGTTAATATTCGTTGTTTTTTAGTTAAGATATTATGAAAAAATCCATTTACAGAAAAATAAAAACTAAAGTGAACTTAAGCTACTATATTGTAAGGCAAAATAATTTTTATTGGTAGTAAGTCGAGATAAGTGCTTTAGGTTAAATTGAAAAATGCGGAAAACCTGAGATAAGATAATTTTTTTTAAAGCTTAGTTAAATATAAGGTTTTATTTTTATGAGGAATAATTTGAATGGGCTGTTACTTATTGAACTTAAATGTATACAAGTTTTAATGCTCAAACATTTTAATATTGATGTAGCTACCTTAAAAAAAATTAAGTTGAGTTAAGATGTTATGGCTTATTTATTATTTTCCAAGAAGACTAAAATATAAATGCGTATAGTTTTATTAATAATAACATTTTATAATTGAAATTTAGCTGAGTGATAGATCTTGAAGAAGAGAATAAGAATAGGTAATAAAATGAAAAAGCACCTATGTCAACTCAAGCCATTATTATTTATTGCCACAGATATACATCTACAGACGTTACAAGGTCTTTTTCAATGCACAAAAGCTTTCTAAGAACAAATTGATTGAACTTCACATAAAATATAAAAAATATAGAATTTTAAATGAAAATAAATATAGAATTTTAAATGAAAATAAATATATAACAACACTTTTCTTTTTCTATTTACGTATCGATCCCATACTGTAATATAAAAATATCTCGAAAAATGCGTGTTTGGAGTTAATAATGCAGAAAAAAATAGTTATATGAGTAAGGAAAACCATATTGGTCTTGCTAATCGCTTGACTGGTTTGCTTCTAGGCAATATGGGACGGCGCATTAATTAAGTTGTTTTTAAAATGACTTTTTGTTGTTTTTATGGATATTTAATCTTGTGTGAAAATTTAATATAAGAGGCTTGTGCACGCACCTCATGAAAGAAGAAAATATTTTTATATCTTTATTTAATTGTATGTAAACTGAAAACTTTTCTTTCCAATAAAAATATTTTAAAAGATGTGCATATTTTATGGTTGTTAGTGCATATGTTGCGGTTTTGAGGTCATATTTTAGGCGCCTAATATATCTTTTTTAAATGCATGAAGTCCTTGTCCCTGGTTATGACAGACATTAAAAAAATAGCGAAATCGGTGCAGCCGTTGTCAATTGATGCAATCACTAAATTAAATTTATACATTAAATTTGTAAAAACGAAACTGTGTATATACATATTACACTTCCCGCTTTCTAAAATTTATTTATTTATTAATCCTGCTTTTTGGCGATGTTTTCTTCAAAATCCCGCTTTTTGCAAAATCATCTGGTCACCGATTATCCTCTAAGGAGTATGGCGGAAAAACGTCTATAGGGAATAAAAACATCTCTAAACACAAAAAAATAAAAAAATTTAAAAAGCACTGTTTTAGGACCTAATTTGCAGTACACTTTTCCGTAACTTTAATCACATTTGGAACTTTTTTCGAACTTATTTGTATTAATTTTGTGACTCCGTGGAGTAAATCTTAACTTTTTTCGTACTATTACTCTGTTTCTAAAATATTTATAAGACCATGATCAATAAAAAACAAAAAATTTAATTTTTTGTCGAATAGTCCAGCCGGTTTTAATTTTTCTGTAACAATATTTCTTTTAACGTGCATTTTTATAATTGAATGTATTTTTTCATGAATTATAGATTTTTCAACCAAAGGAAAATATGTTAAAATTAGATGGAAGTAATCATGATCCTGTAAAAAAGAATACTGAACCTCCCCAAGAGATTGTGTTAGCTTGTCAACAATTAGCAGATGGATTGGTTGAACGTTTAATTGAGTTGGAAGATACAGATAATGAACGTATGTTGGGTTGTATTACAACATTGCATTTGTTGGCCAAAGTTCGTCCTCAGTTATTAGTAAGACATGCTATAACTATAGAGCCATATTTAAATATAAAATGTCATCCATCAACTGCACCAAAATTTATATGTGCTGTCGCAGACATTCTGGAAAAGGTATGTACATATGTTATATTCAATACGAGTAAATGATGAAACAGAATTAGATTTAAACAATCTCTTTTATACAATCTGTTATATTTTGAGAATATATTTTCATTCCGCCAACATAAAATTAATACGTTTTGTAAACAGAACCATTCGTAATTGAAGCTTGAGCTCAAGGAAAAATAAAATCCAAAAACCAATTGAATAAATATAGTAAAAACCTATTTTCTTTT
The DNA here is from genome assembly GCA_936439885.1 of Nowickia ferox. Lineage (NCBI taxonomy): Eukaryota > Metazoa > Arthropoda > Insecta > Diptera > Tachinidae > Nowickia > Nowickia ferox. The sequence continues at coordinate 39,698,599 of OW387026.1, read as the reverse complement.
GCATAAAACGTAATAGGATTTTGATATGAAAAATTAATGAAAGTGGTATGTATAACCCTCAAAGAAGCCTCCCAGTAAAAAATTTACATGTTTTTTGAAGCAATAAAGCGCATCATAACTCGCTTTAAAATATGAGCTGTTTAGAAACAGTGAACACATATGAAGCAAACTATAGAAAAAATGTGATTTAACAGCGCCACAATAATGCAGGTTTTAAAGTCAGAAATTTTGCTAATGTATGTAATCTTGAAAAGCGCTTTTTAAATAAGTAAATACGTTTATATTATTAATCCTTTAAAGAGCGTTTGAGATAACTGCTATATTTGCATGTTTTATTATTTAAAAAAAACGCGCTTTTGTAAGCAAAAAATGTAGTACTCCAAGCCGGAAATTCGCCATACAAAAATCAGCAGCGATATCAGCAGGTTTGTCAGCTATACTTTTCATAGTAAAAACCTGCTTTATTTGAAGCAATTTTTTTCCTGGGCTGGATCAAGTGTTTCCAGTCATAATTTTGTGTTTCTATAGCTGCGTTAAGTACTTAACTGTTTGCAGTTAGTGCCAAGAAGACAAACTCTATCTTATTAGTTTTTTTTGCACATTTATATTTATTTATTGTATCTTCAATACTTAACTAACAATAAGTATTCAAATCTTAAGTCTAAATATAATTATTAGGCCCGACCAGTGTCGGACATAATCTTAGTGTGATAGTAATTAATAATACATAACTGTCGAATTAAGCACAAAAATATTTTCAAGAAGTTTCATCTGGACCGTTGCGTTTTAGAGCCATAGTGTCCCTCTTTTTTAAGCGGATGTGTCCAGAAAATTTCAAAATGTTACGAGCAAGGGGATTTGGATGGGACTCGAGTTTCCTTAAATATTTGCCTGCGTATTTTGCAATTTCTTCAGTCACTAGTGGCATATTTAAACCACGATGTAAATTTTAATTTTTAACCTTAGAATTTTTTTTACCTTCGTTGGATTCTCTCTACATTCGAAGCTGAAGCAGTGCTCCGTAGCTGATTTTCAAAACGGACTTGTTTTAACGGTTTTTACGAAAACCTTCCCATCAGGCCAAACTTTTTTTTTTGTTAAATGAGTGTATTAGTTCTGAGATATCCCTAGTCCATTCTGTCCCTTACTTTTTATTTTATATAGGCTTTTTTTTGTCGTACATTTCTGTACATTTCATACATTTTTCACCTTATAAAACCTCAAAAAATCATCCCAGGCCCATTTGGCTGTTGCCAAAATGTTAAGTAAAGGATTCTTTATTTAAAAATCAACAAATTTCACTCAGTGTCGTATATAAAAGAACTACAAGCTCTAAGTAAAAACAATCACTGTCGTATGGAAACGTACGACATGGCACCCCACGGCGGGATAGGTGTCATACGTACGACGTGGCACTCAATGTGTTAAAAGTTTACAATCTAGACTGAGGGTTGAATTTCTACCAATCAGCCAATGTATCTGAGTTAATTTTAGTTTTATTTGTGTTAGGTTATAGTCAATGTGCTGTTTCCATGTAAGCCGTTGTTCAAGGTGTATACCATGTGAAATATCACATGTGAATGTTGAGAAACAACTTGGTTGATGATTCCAAAGGGGGAGCAAGTATCTCTTCGTAAAAGGCCTATTAGACACGCATACTTGTCTGCAGACATGTACAATGACATACCAAAACTCACTGTCTAATAGCATGTATGTCGAGTACGTCAGACATGTATGTATGTTGGTTTTCAAAACTTTTTGATTTTCTGATGTCTGTCGCACATCAACATACTCGTGTCCGCGATACTTCATACAAAAATTCAGTTCGTTTGTTGACGCTGCTGTGTGCGTATCGGAAATTTGTGGAAAAATTTCTTTTGCTAATGTTACTTTCTGGGGAAGAGTTCATTGAGGAATATAAAAGCTTGCCACAATTGTGGCAAATAAAATCAGATCTGTAACACAACAAACAAGTGAAAATTATTTCAGTTGATAACCATAGCCGCTACAACTTGCCGCTTCATTGCCATGCTTTCGCTTCAAAAATTTCTGTGCACTGAAGTATGCCGTTAGCGTTCGACAGTGTAATAGCAAAACCCAAAGTATACTATCGTACATGTATGCAGACAAGTATGCTTGTCTAATAGCCCTTTAAGGTAAATGTTACCTGAACACACTTTTGTTCGTTTACTTTAATTCTCCATAAGTTTAACCACAGTTCAAGCTGGGTAACATATTCCTGAAAATATCGACATGCCTCGTAAGGGTTTTCATGCATACTAAGGCTGGCTGTATCATCGCCAAAGTGGAAGTGTGGATATTACTGCTCACAGGCACATCACTGGTATAAATCAAATACAAAACTGGCCCCAGTATACTCCCCTGTGGTAGACCGGATGATATATTTTCGGGCATACTCAAAGTCTCCTTCCACAACAGTGAAATTCCGGGCAAGAATGTAACTTTCCAAAAGTTTTAGAATGTTTATTGGTATATATGTCTTCAATTTTAAAATTAAGCCTTCATGTCACACTTTATCAAATGCCTGAGAAACGTTAATAAACAGGGCAGAACAATACTTCTTTTCTTCAAATGTTCTTCTTATAACTTGAACCAATCTAAGCGTTTGTTCACTGGTGCTATGCTGACTTCTAAAACCATACCACAACGGTATGCACATATTCACCCTTATTCCATTTGTCAACATCGTCGTCACGTCAATACAATACCAAAAAATTGGGGCTTGTCTATTCGCTCTTGAGAACAACTGGCTGCTATTGACCGACTCATGAAATTTCCTAGACCTTAGGGAATAAAATACACTGTCAATAGCACAAAATTGTTCTCGAGAGTGAATAGACAAGCTCCAATTTTTTGGTATTGCATTGACGTGACGTCGATATTGACAACTGGAATAAGTAGAATAAGAGTAGCTTTTCGAAGAGCTTTGACATTATTGACAGTAAACTTATTGGCCTATATGACTCAGCCTTGGTAAGACCTTTGCCCGGCTTTGGAATCATTTGGACCTTGGCAAGCTTCCAGCTGTGTGGATAATACTCCAGTCGCATTGGCATTAAAAATTAATAACAGGATTCTAATTGCGTTACGTGGAGCTTTTTTCGAGTTGAGTTTAGCAATTACTTTTTTACATCACGCGTCTTAAACTTTATGGGTCGAGGAAGTAGAGCAGCTGCACTCGGCAAATCAACAACACCAGTACATGTGTTTGGGGAATCGCTTCTTGCTAAATATCCAAATTATTTAGGAGATGGTTTGTAAAGAAAAAAAAGTAAAAAATTCCTGTTAAATCTCGGAAAATTTAAGTTTCTAATATATATTACCTACTATTTTCTCATTTTTTCGAAGTACAAACTAACAATATTTTTAATATTTTTAGTTTGTACTTTTTCTAATTTTTCTTAATAAGAGCAAATTTTAGCAGTAACTCGAACTAATTTGTTTAAACACAGTGCATCCTTTTCACTTCTAATTTTTCTAAGTTTGAATTTTTTATGGAAAATTAGTAATTGCTTCTATTATATTTCATCCTATTTACTTCTTAATATTCTACGTAACATTCTTAGTAAAAACTATGATTTTTCACTTCTCAATTTTTTTACTTTTCCAACACTTAAACTTTAGAAAGATCCTAATTAGTGGTATTTGTGATTGCTCTGTGATTTAATTTAGTCGTGTTGGATAATATCAAAAGTGAAAATTTTAATATACATATTAATTTTAAATAATTTTTTAAGAGTATAAGTTTAATTTAACAGTTTTTATAAGAAAAAAGCACTAGTATTTCGATATTGTCATATCCATGTAAGAATATATTTTTAAAGGACACTTTTTGTCCATGAGAATTGGAAGAAATATTTTCATAAGCTGCAAGACCATTTCCTTCTATGTATTTGTTATATTTATTGGTAATAAACAGGGACAAGGACTTCATTCAATTAAAAAAGGTATTTGAGTTACCTAAAATATGACATCAAAAACTCATAATATGCACTAAATACTCTAAAACATGTACATATTTTAACAATTTGTTATTCAAAAGAAAAGTTTTCAATTTACATACAACTAAATAAAGATATAAAAATATTTTCTTTTCTCAAGAGGTGCGTGGACAAGCCTTTTACATAAAATTTTTACATAAGAAAAAATATGATATATCGGTTTTTTCCGCATGATCAACTTCAAACACGCAACTTCAAACACGCATTCTTGACATAATATGACATAAAACAATGCATTTATACCAAAATATGAGACAAAAACATGCATTTATGACCATATTATGCAGAAATATGCATATTCAGCTAAATATGCACTAACAAATCGATGCCATTTTAACGCAAATTCATTGTTTGGTAAAGTTATTTCGTTCTTGCCATTATCAGGGTTAAGAGTTATAAACATCAAAAACAATTTGGTTAAATGAACTTAAACCAATTTATTAATATTTTTTTTTATTATTAAAAAACACTATATAAAAACATGGAAAAAATTTAAAATTCTTTAAACAACAATATTAATCAAAGCTTGCTTTGATTATGTCCTAGACATCATTATTTTGCTTGATTCCTGACATCTACTGAATCCGTCCCGTTTACCATACCTGTACACTTTGTCAGAAGTCCCTGTTACTTGTTTCACACATAAATTTATTTCAGGTGTTGATCTAGGCCAAACGGATAGATCTAGAGTACTATAACCTTCATTCCTTAATTCAGTTATACGATGACCAATAAAACAATATCGGCTAATGCTTTCTTTTGAGATCTCAGGAGATTTAATTGGCGAAGAATGTAGCAAGTTCCTTCCACCCAAGAGAATTTCGATTTAATTGTAAACCAGCAGGGAAAATAAACGCTGACAATGTATTTCACAAGAAGTTCTAAGTAACGTCTTCAAGTTATTGCTCTTAAGGGCAAGTCCTATTTGCAGTTGTTAACCACCGGGAGTATCTAACTGGATCAATTTCTAATAGCGCCAGATCAGTTGGAAGTATATCCGTCCTTATCGATTGAGTTATCCTGTAACCATAAGTCTGATCTATAGATAGATCTTTGACAATATCGTTACTCAATGGAGCCAAATGCTCTGGTAAGAACAATCTGACGAATAAGGGATTGATTTCAAGTTCAGTTGCAATATCAAGCATGTTGCCAATCGGTCCACTCCACTTATCGTTATACAAAGTTTTTCCATCCAACTCTGTCATAAAGTGGCGCAGAGGTAGGTCATTGCAATGAAGAGAACAAACCAGCCAGATGAGTACCATTCATTATTGTCATGAGTACCATTCATTATTGTCATGCATGACTCCTTGCCACCACCAATAACCTGCAAACTTTTATCAATGCTGTTCTTTAAGAAATCGACAAGATGGTTAGCAATTACTTCAGCAGGTTTTCTTTTCGTTAAATCCTCCTCTGGAGTAAAATGGCAAAGATATCTTCCACCTGGCTCACAACAAACAGTGTAATGCTCTTCTTTTTCAAGTAGTTTTATATCTTTTTCTTGTGCCCTCTTTACTTTATTATGATCAACTACAGGTCTTATCTCCTTCCGTAATTAAGCCAGCATCCACAAAAGCAGCTGTTGTAATGGCAGCTGTAGCACGTAAAGCGACACCATACCATACCTACTTTTCAATATAACATTACGCAATTCTAATGTACATATTGTAAAGATTTATTTTAATTTGAAGGGGTATCAAAATCATCGCATGGAATCTGCAAAGGTTCTTCAGGTTCACCAGTGTGCTCTTCATCTTCGCCGGAGGAAATAAATTCACTTGCTTGTAATGCTATCTCTGCCTTCTTTTTTGCTGATATTCTGAAGTTCTTCTTAAATTATCTTCTTGCATCTTCTAGTATGACTTCTATGGTCAAATCCAATTTGATGCTGTTCAATAGATCCAACCATCTCTCTTTGGCTCTTAATAAACACTAGCTCTTTGGCGGGAATTTTCATACCCTTACAACAAGAGCACGAGATGTGGACTTTATGTTTACAGCCAGATCCACCTGGACATGGACCCTCAAACTCTGAATATGGCTTAATCTCATACTCGCAATTAAGTATGTCAAAGAGGAGGTCTAACATTGCTATGAAAGCCTCTTTCATATCCAGTTTTCCTCTGCCAAGTGATATGTTTTTGGCCATTTCCCAGTTTTTCTCTATCTTTTTCAAAACAGTTACTTTCGAATTTAAAATTTTTACCACAAAAAAACTGTTTGCTAGCTCCCCCTTTTTTTTTTTTGCTGATTTTATAGTAGCGGAATTCACTGTTCGTATTAAATTTAAAACCCTTTTAAATATACTACGATTTTGAACATCCAATCGTGAACGACCTTTTTCTTCTGTATTATAAAAAATGTTTATTGTTCAATTTAAAGAGAGACAGAGACTGAGAGTATGTATTTGTATATAGCTTGTTCTTTTGTGCAGACTGTGGTAAATAAATTCAGCTACAACATCTACTACAGTTTTTAGTATAGTAGATGGTGTAGACATAGTTAATTAAAAATATATGCATTTTGTTGTTGCCGTGTTTTAAATATAACATGATTTACCAAAGCTACAATATGTAAAAGATCTACAATAGCCAACCGTGAATACCGCTAGTATAATATATATACATATAACGTTACTTTAATATAGAAAGACCGTAACCCATTATATTTTTTATTATTTATCGCACAAAATTTTAAATGTTTATATATGTATGTATATTTATAACCAGGGCAAGTTTTTTGTGGCATATGCCATTTTTGTCATATTAGCCATTCCTTCAATCATTGATATAAAAAGCCATTATTAGCCCACTTTGCCATAAAATGCCGTTTTTGCAACGTAAAAGAAATTTTTATATGTCAGAGTTTTTTTGCCATCCATTTTGAACCGTTCCTCGTGCCACAAAAAACTTGCTCTGTTATAAGAAATAAGGGGCCGTCCATATATTACGTAACGCTCTAGGGAGGAGGGGGGTTAGGTCTTTGAAAATGTTACGTAACAGAAAAAATTACTAATTTCGTACAAAAGTACGTATGTTTTTCTCATTTATTTATTTAATTGATCATACGTGTTACCTACATACATATATTATGTGTGTATACATACATTCATGGGCCGAAGGTAAATTTTTGATATTCGCGAATTCGAATTAATGGACATCATTTGAGTCATTTGATCTCCCTCTCGCTAAGTGCACTGGTTAAAAACTGTTCTCTTTTAGAAAATGAAATATTTTTCACCACGGCAACCTTTATTGACCCAAGATATAATTTTTTTTTAGTTTCATGCACATATTAGATTTATATGAAGATGGCCAAACGGAGTTATCTTCAAGCTCTCTGAAATACACGACGACTTCACTTATATAGACACTAGTGAAAGCGACCGTGAAGCTAATACCAATTCTCATCTTGGTGTTTCAAATACTGCTCAGTCATCAATACGGAAAACTATAACAGAATATTTGGCGGAAAAACGGATATAAAAAAAAATAAAAAAAAAATTATTTTTTTAAATTATTACAAACTAATATTTGTGTGTCATTCATTTAAATTTCGTTTTGCATTTATGAATTTCTTTATATATTTTTTTAACGAATACGATTATCTAGAAATGGCTGAATGTTTGGGAATTCGAATACGCATCACTAATCCATACATACAGTTTAGTAATAAGCTCTCCATAAAACCATAATTTTTGGAGGGAGGACACTTGGGAAGAAATAAAAAAAAATTGTTTTGCCAATACTCGTATTTGGAGTACGTTCATAAGTAATCTTATTTAATATTTGTCTACGCCCTGTTCTAGTCTAACAAATGAATTAGTTTTAATTTTTTTAATAAAATTTTTTAAACTATTTAATTTGATTTTTAACTCATTGTTACGTTATTCCTGAGGGGGAGGGGGAGGTTCATGATTTTGTTACGATCTGTTACTGGGGGATAAAAAATCGGGGAAAACAGCGTTACGTAATATGTGGATGGCCCCTAACTGTATTTATACAATAATTTAAAAATTGTAAATCCTTATGTATTTATGTTTGCACATCTCTATGTGTATATGTTTGTATTTGTGTACTCGTATGTATACATGCGGGTGATATATTTGTATATACATATATTTGTGTGTATATATGGATGAATATGTGTTGATACACATATACATCTATGTGTATATGTGTACGTGTATATATTTGCGTATGTGTCTGTACCCACCAAACCAAATGTTTCGATTTTTTCGGAAGTCAGACTTGTCTTACCGAATTCGTTAAGACGTTTCGATAGTTTGTCTAAACTCAGACTTTTCGTAACGAATTCGTTAAGACATTTCGGTAGTTTCTTTGAAATTTTTTTTTATAAACATTAAAATTTTGATTTATAAGTTTTGTTTTAAATAAATGAATAAATAAAAAAGAATTGTAAAAAATATTAAAAAATGTAAGTATGCAATAAATATGTACGAGGTTTGTTCAAAACGTATCGCGAATTTTGAATTTTTTAGCGTTATGTTGGTACTCATGGTTGATACGCCGACAATTTCGGCCATTTTGAATGTTCAGTTAATTGTTGATAGCTGCTTTGCTTGCACGTGTTTTGGCTCGTCTTCGATTTTCTACATATTAAAAAATGGAACAAAGAACTTGTATCCAATTTTGTGTGTAAAACGAAATTAAGTGCGCGTGCGAATGTTGACTGTGGCATACGGAGAACCTACCTTGGACCGAAGCAACGTTTATCGGTGGTACAAAATGTTCTCAGAAGGCCAAAAAGATGTGAACGACGAAGAGCGTGGCGGACGCCCGAGTACTTCAACAACAGACGAAAAAGTTGATGAAGTGAAGAAAATGGTATTAGCCAATCTTCGAATCACCATTAGAGAAGTTGCTGAGGACCTAGACATATCAATGATTTGGGCATGAGACGGGTCGCCGCGAAATTCGTACCAAAATTGCTCAATTTCGACCAAGAACAGCATTGTATGAACATTGCTAATGAGCTGTTTGACTCTGTCCTCGACGACCCAAATTTGGTCATAACTGATGACGAATCGTGGGTTTATGGTTATGACGTGGAAACCAAAGCTCAATCATCTCAATGGAAGCTGCCGCACGAACCAAGGTAAAAATCGAAGACGAGCCAAAACACGTGCAAGCAAAGCAGCTGTCAACAATTAACTGAACATTCAAAATGCCCGAATGAGCGACATGAGTACCAACATAACGCCACAAACAAATCTAAATTCGAATATACGTAACCCGCGAAAATGCAAAATTCGCGATACGTTTTGAACAAACCTCCTCGTGTGTATGTTTATGCTAATTACTCTGCTGTATACACAAAAAGAAATCACCTCGTTGCGAATACTGCAGACTACCGGTTCAGCGTTATGTTGCTAGTTTTGTCGAAATAATTTGCATAAACATACATATTTATTGCATACTTACATACATTATTTAATATTTTTTACAATTATTTTTTATTTGATGACATCTAAAATATTTCGGCTCTAGCTTTGACCACTCGTGAGCTGGACCATTTTGAAAAAATTTATATTTTTGCATGTCTTGTCAATTTGAGAATCTGTTTCCTTACCAATATATACAATATGGGTATCATAAGAAAGGTTTTTAAGGCGCGTCCAACTATAGATACAATTTGTCCAAGGACGGTCATCCATGTCCTTTTTTTAAGGATATTCTTTAAAAAATTACAGTTTTTGAAGTTTTTGCTCGGTGTTGTTTGTAATAAAAGTGCCAAATCAACATATTTTAATCTTTAGTCGATTTAATTAAATACGGGTCTCAGCTTTTTTTGAATTTCTTGCTAGTTCGAGTTTTGACAAAAATGCAATGGGGTGGTAACCCTTGTTTCAATTCAATTAAATTTTTTTCACAACAGCTTTAGCTTTAGTGGGGCTAGTAGGCAGGTTACGCTTCACTTTTGCCACTGCCTTACCCAATGTACGGCAACTCTTGTAACTAGTGCTCGCTTTTTCAATGTCTTTCTTTACGCCGCTTTCTAATTGCCTGCATTCTTTCCTTAAACTTTTTTCTCTCCAATTTCTTGAAATCTTCATCCGACTCCATTTTCATTTTCATGGCTGCTCTCCGGTTGGAGTCACGAGCTCTTTCCCTTTGCAAATGGTCTGCATAATTCTCAGGATTATGTTTTCGCTTCCGTCTGCACTTTTATTGAGCAGTCTCCATATTTGCTATATGATCAATATGATAAATTATACAATAATGCTAAAAGTCATTTCTGTTGCACCCGTTATTCAAATATTATGATGACGGGTGCAACCATTTTGAATTGACGTTAATTTCAACGCTAATCAGAATATACACTTCACTTTAATAGATTTCTATTTGTCTTTGACTTTTTCTTACTTTCACAAAGTTTCAAAGCATTGGCATTTAATTTTTATGAAAAAAAGTAGACTTTTATACGTTTTGCATGACGGGTGCAACATGTTAACATTGGATTTTTAAAATCAATAATTCTGATGAACTAAAAACAATTACTTACTTTTTTTTATATCGCTGATTGATAAATGTTTGCAGTTCAATATACAAAATAAAAATATGATCACAATCTGGCAATAAAAGGTGTTTTGAACAAGTGTTACCACGTATGAATTCGCGCCAAATCTATGAATCTTAATGCTTCGAAGTGCACAACAAATTTATATTTAAGCTTACGTCTTAAAAAAAATTATATTATTACAAAATATAGACATTTTACTTTAAATTGGCATCAAAAAAAGTATCAAATAGTGTGATTTGAAAATTGATGTTAAAAGTTGTCTAGAATAGAATCGCCCATAAGTAAAAACAATAGTGAATAAAATAAATTTACAAAACTTAATATAATATATACATATTTCTTTTCAAAATTTTAGATATTTGTAAAAAGCAAGATGCGTTGGACGTGAAAAGGTGTAAAGAGGGCTACATATCGCCTAGGTTATTCGTTTTTTTTTTTTAAATTATATCTTTCGTTTCCAATATTTTGTTTACTTTTATATTTTTTTAAGTGACTTTTTATAATAAAAAAAAAACAATTGGAATAATAAACATTATATTTATTGTCAGTATATCAATCATGTATGATTGCTCAATTGTGGGGGTATATTAGTCAATTATGATCATTCAAACTTGACTAATATTTATGCTATCATTGATTAGTAAAAAGTCATTAGAGTGAGATGCAACATCACACGTACACAAAAGTTTCCATCACATTTTTCATTTTGCCCTTAATAATGTGATAGAAACTTTGTTCTACGCAATGATAAATATATCCTTCATGACTTCCGATCAAATGACCGGTCAATTAAATGATACCATTCTTGTAGGGTTCCGATCAAATGACCAGTCAATTGACTGATACTATATGCGCCTATATTACTACTATAGTTTTTTCATTTAGAAAGTAAATTTTCGAAAAATTTTATGACATGTTTCAAAACCTTTTTTTATAATTTATAAAATATCAATTTCAATTGCTTATTTTCTGACGATGTTAACAAAACGAAATATCGAAAAAATCAATTACAATTTTATAAAAACGACCTCGAGCTTAATAAACATAAAAAATAAGCTAAAAAGGTCAAATAAATATTTTTTATTTGTTTTTTTTATTAAAGTAATCGACCCTAAAGGACTGTTACCAAAAAATATCTGTAAAAAGTACGTAGGTCAGCGAGTCTAGATTTTGCAATAGGTGGAATCGATCAAACAACAGGCCATTTAATGAATACTCAAATTTTAAAGTAAATCATTTATGTCTTAATAATTGATTTGTCTATACTATTTGTTAAATATCATTTCTTTTTTACAGGTTGTACCTCTAGTAAACAATGCCAGTGAATCTTTTTTGGCGTCATTGGAGGAGCATTTAATGTTACTTGTAGTATCGCTGAATCAAGCTGTGGTTTCTAGTTGTGTATCTTGCTTGGGTGCCGTCGTAAATAAAATAACAAAAAATTACAAACTAATTCGTGATTGCTTTCATAAGTAAGTTTATATTTTAAACATCTTTCATTTTATGTATATGTACGTAATTTGTAACTACCCAGGCAGAAAAAGACAATCAGCACGACGTTGCTACGATGCTGTGCGGTACAAGTAACATTAGTACAACATCTTGTTTAGCAAAATTTTAATATACTCATAACTAGGGAAAGGATTTTTATGTAAATACATGTTTTCTGTCGTTGGTCGTAGATCAACGTAAATCTTTGCAAATCAACAAATTTGCGACAAAATGGCATCGATTTGCTAGAGCATATAATATTTGCATATTTTAAAATAAATATATATTTTTGCATATTTCGCTATAAATGTATATTTTTTCTAACACTGTGTAAGAACAAAAAAGAGGACAGTCGACACCAAGTTCTCTTTGAATACAGTTCGATTTTTTTTTAAGCCTCTCCGCAGTTATTTTCTATTTTCGCAGTTGTATCAATTACTCTCATCTTATTAAAACAAAAAATCTTCGTAGTTTCCTTTACTGATACAACTGTTTAAATTTATTAGTGACATTAAAGACACTTAAATATGGCCTCCTCCTCTGGAGGAAATTACTATTCTATACTCGATCCAGACAAACCAAAACAAACACCATCACCTAAACGTAAAAAAAATAACACTCACATTAACCTAAACAATGTATCCGATTTTCCGCAAATTGGTTCTAAGGAAATAAATACTCAATTCTCTAACCAACAGTGTCCTAAATTTATAGTTTTAAAAAGCAAAAATAATGATAAACCAATTCAAAGCTTAAATATATTCCTACTATCCAAAGCACTAGAAGGAGTTTCAAGTGATCCACCTACTAAAATATCATTCACCAAGGATGGTAATCTACTTATCCTCACAAAAAATTCAACGCAAACCAACAGATTCCTTAAAACTACTAACCTACCGGGCATATGTCAAGTAGAAAGTTTCTTAAACCCAACCCTAAATACAATAAAAGGAGTAATTTTTGCACCAAGTCTAAAAAATCTTACTGAAGAAGAAATCGTCAACGGCCTCAAAGATCAAGGCGTAATTGAATGCAAAAAAATTACTAAATTCTATGACAACAAAACAAACAACACCTCATTACATATTTTAAGTTTCAACCTATACAAACTTCCAAATGAAATTAAAATTGGCTTCCTAAATTGCAAGGTTGAACCTTACATACCTAACCCCATTCAATGCAAAAAATGCTATAAATTAGGACACACGCGGAAACATTGCAACGGTCTAGACAATTGTGAAATCTGCGCAGCAACTTTACATGATCCTACACCTTGCACCAAAATTCAATGCATTAATTGCAACCACGCTCATCGTGCAACAAACAAAAACTGTCCCGCACTTAAAAAACGTAAAGAAATCTTAAAAATCAAAACACTCACCAATTGCTCGTACAAAGAGGCCTCAGCGCAAATCTCCAACACAACAACTTATGAAATTCCAACAGAAGACTTAAAAACTGCTATAGAAGAAAGAAAAAATAAACAAACAATAACAACTAACACGGGTACCGTTAAGAAATCATACAATAATGAAAATAATATTTTAACATCAATTATCAACCAAAAAGAATCAAATAACTCTTCAATAACAACACAAGAACTAACTGACGCCAACTCTCTTACTTCAAGCTACATCTCTTCAATAACCAATAATACAAATCTACTCACTAATACAACTTCAAATACCGACACAATAACCCACTCAAATAACAATATGCCTTCACAATCTAATAAAACAAACAACTAAACAAAACAACTTAACAAAGAAAAAGCGACTAAATTACCTCAAAGACTAACATCTTCAGAATATAACCCCTGCAAAATTACCCATAGGAGATCTGAAATAGACTCCCTCCTCTCCGACATGGAGTACTAAATCAATATTATTTTCCTCATCATGGATATTAAGCTCCTACAGTGGAACATAAACGGTTTTTATAACAACCTTCACGAACTACAATTACTTATAAAGGAATACGTACCAGACATTATTGCTCTGCAGGAAACCCATCACGATGCAAACCCCATCAAAATCAACGGGTATAGTTCAACGCTGTCAATTAGTACCAGTACTAGACGTGGTGGATCAGCCCTATTTTTTAACAATAACCTTAAATATAATATTAATACAATAACAAACTTTTACGTTGACATTGAAATATCCTTTGGTATCAAGCTGAAGGTTGTCTCAATTTATCTACACCCATCGGAACCATTAAAACTGCTCCTAAATATCCTAATGAAGCCTCCCGACGCGACATTCAAGTCTACAGTCGGCTGAGAATGGGCCATACGTTAATTACACACAAGCACATCTTTACCGGTTCATCTCCCAATATTTGTCATCTATGTAACACCAATACCCCCATAAACATCGCCCACATAGTTTTTAACTGTCCCTTTATCAAACAAGCGCAATACCTACTTTTCGGAAAAATAAGTTTACCTGAAATTCTTAAATCAGTCAACTATACCAACATTAAAGCTGCAATTATACTTCTAAAACACTGTAATCTATACAAACATATCTAAAAACACAGAAATATCTAGGTCGAAAACCTTTGCTGTTAGCACCTGATTCTCCTTTTTTTATTTGCATAATTTATTATGTTTGTAAAATTTTTAAATAAATAAATAAAAAAGAGGAAAACGAAAATAATTTTAATTAACAGACATTTACGATAACAATTTTTGTGATATTATTCGACATTCAAAAACTCCACAGGACTCCTTCAACTCATTTGAAAAATACAATACTTTGTCAAGATTACCAACACAGTTGAAAATTAAAAAATAAAACAAAAGAATAATACTTTTAAACCCAAAAATTACTGTGTAATTTTTTTGTGTGCTCTCTATTGGTTCCGTATTAATTTCATGTGGATATATAAAGTGTTTTTGAAAGCGTGTTGCAGCGTTTATAGAAAAATATCCAGAGACACGACATGGGGATGAAGGCTCTCGGATAATATATTTCTATCAACAAAGTTAAAAGTGAATTGGTACGAGTATTTGTGCGCACAAAGTACGGCTTTCTTGTTGATACTATAGTCCAATTACAGGGTTTTGATTCTTTTAAAGTTCAAGTTGAACTGTTTGAAGATGCTGTTAAAAGAATTTGTGGTCTAAAATGCAGAATAAGTGAAAAAAAAAAAATAAAAGTAAATTAAAGTTATACAAAAAAAAAAAATTATTTACTTAAAAATTGCATCAATATTTTATAGTTCTAACAACGAATATTTGGAAACTGAATATTTCACAAATGAACCAAAGTTATTTGAATATGCACCAATAATTTCTGCTGACGTGGAACGTTCATTTTTATTATATAGAAGTTTTTTTTTTCGCAAAAAATCTTCAAAGATTTACCTTCGAGAATTAACAAAAACGATAAATGCCCTACGTAAATAGAAGTTCGACTAAGCTTTATTTTTTATTCCATATGATTTGACAAGATATTTGTTAAGAAAGCATTGAAGCTGAGCTTTTTATACTTATTTTTTTAAGTTTTTAATGACAAAATGTTTGTTGAGAAAGTAATGAAACTGATTTTTTGAATTTTTAATATTATTAAATGGTAATAAATGCATATTTTATTCGTTTTAAATACATACTTTCTTATTTTTTATGTACATAAAACGCGATTTTAAATGCATAACATAACATTAAAATGATAACGCTGAATGACCGTAATCCGACTCTTGTTTTCAATGTTGGCACAATACTCTTAATATAAATTTATAAGGTCGTCATAAAGTTAGAATGACATCAGTACAACATCCCGTTTACCAAAAATTTAATGTAGTATAACATTAAAATGATAACGCCTAACGATCGTCTTCCGACTCTCGTTTTCAATGTTTGCATATACATGTATATGCTTTCAATATACATATATGCTTACTGACCCGGCAAACGCTGTTTTGCCACATAAGTTATTCCTAGAGAATTTCTAGGGTAGAAAATAATAACTAACTCATTGTAAGTGTGTGGGGATGTAGTATATGAGTGATAGAAGCAGGGAGTGTTGTAAACGACAACGGAATATAAAAGTAAAAAAAAAAACACCCACCATTTGTTGTTTTAAATTTATTATAATTTATACTTATATTAATTGTTTTCAAATTAAGTCATACCAAATTCGAAGACTTGCTATTATAGCTTTCAAAATATATTATTATTAATTACTTTGTATGGGGTTGCCCCTTCCCTTGGTCCTATTCTAACAATATTTTGAAATACTTCGCACATCGTTCTTAAAAGAGTTCATAACAAATTTCATGATTTGCTATTATAGCTTATATTATTAATTACTTTGTATGGGAGGGAGTACCCCTTCCCTTAGTGCTATTCTACCAATATTTTGAATTACTTCGCACCTGGCTCTCAAAAGAGTTCATACCAAATTTAGGACTCTTGTTGTTATAGCTTTCAAGATATAAAATTATTATTAATTACTTTGTATGGGGGTGCCCCTTCCCACGGTCCTATTCTACCAATATTTTGAACTACTTCGTACCTCGTTCTAAAAAAAAGAGTTCATACCAAATTAGAAAACTATTGCTATTATAGCTTTCAAGATATAAGATTATTTTTAACTACTTTGTATGGAGGGTGCTCCTTTCCCCAGGAATATCCTACCAATATTTTGAATTACTTCGCATCTCGCTCTCAAAAGAGTCCATTCCAAATTTTAATACTCTGACTCCTACACCTTTCAAGATATATAGATAAATAACCAGATACCGACTGCAGCGCCATCTACCGGGCTATTTGTGAATCTAAACCATTCAGGACGCAACCCAAACGCATACAAAAAATCGGTCCAGCCGTTTAGGAGGAGTTCTGTGACATGCACACGTACAGTAGCATTATATATGTATATACAGGGTGTTTTTTTAGAGGTATAGAACTTCGAATTGAAATAAAACACAAGAAAATCGTTTTAATGTCCATCAATTTGGCTTTATTGGAAGGATAATTTTATGCCATTAACGTTTAAATATGATTTCGGGCATGTGGCCGCCGCGGCTGGCTCGAATAAAGCCAATTCTACAGGTCCAATTTTCAACCACTTTTTCGAGCATATGGGGCCATATGTTGGCAATAACGCCACGAATGTTGGCTTCCAAGTCCCCTAACGTTTCTGGTTTGTTGGCGTAGACGAGCGACTTCACATATCCCCAAAGAAAATAATCCAATGGTGTCAAATCACACGATCTTGGTGGCCAATTGACAGGTCCATTCCGCGAAATTATGCGCTCATCGAATGTTTCCTTCAATAAATCGATTGTGACGTGCGCTGTGTGGCATGTAGCGCCGTCTTGTTGGAACCACAACTCATCCACATTCATGCCATCCAATTCGGGAACAAAATAGTCGGTTATTGCTGTGCACGGTGGCGAATCGATTCATACGGGTCCTCTTCAACACTTTGCTCTACAGCGGCAATTGTTTCTTCGGTGCGCACTGTTCGACGTCTCTGCGGATGCGTATTATCACATAGAGTAAACGTAGTGCGAAAACGATCCATGGTTAACCGAATTAATTGCTCTGATGGACGATTATGTCGACCATAAAATGGACGGAGCTTGCGGTAAACTTCGCGAACTGAACCATTATTTTCGAAATAAATTTGCACGATTTGCAAGCGTTGTTCTTTTGTCAACCTGTTCATGATGAAATGGCAAACCAAACTAAATATTAATCACTTGACAGCTGACAAAATGGCCGCCAGTTAAAAAAGTGATGCCAACTTAAAGTTCTATACCTCAATAAAAAACACCCAATATTATGTAACTATATAAAGATATACATATCGTCGGCTTAGAGTGTAAACCTGCTAACTCACAGCAATTTTACAGGAGATACAAAATACTGCTAACGGTTTCTATACAAAGCTTAAGAAATTAGCCTAATACATTAAGTTTCTTCGACATATTGAGCTTCAAATTAAAGCAAATATTTAAGCAAATCGATGAGGTGTCTCTTTCTCTTTCGAATGGCATTAAAATGTTATATGCTATAAAAAGTGGATTTAGCAGGTTTACACTCTAAGCCGACGATATGTATATTGGTTCTTTTTTTTAACTCTATATGTGCTGATATGCTAAACAAATTCCCAACTGTTGGCCTTTTTAAACTTGGAATTTCTTTTGTGTTTTCAATATTTGGGGTTTTTCCGAGAATTTCGGTCACTCTTCCAACAGCACAGTTCTGCCAATCTCTAATGTGTTGTTTTATAGCCCATTGGGTCGAGTGAATAAAAATGTAGTTTATACTACAAAGTACCAAGTACGAGCACTAGCTTTAACTTTTCAGTCTAGCTATCCTGAAATGTTTAAACTACAAAGAAGTGTGAATAAGTCTTTGCTTGGATTAACGACGAGTCTTCGTTTCTCCGCCCATCTTGTTAAATGTGAAAGACCATCCTATAAGATAGAGGGTGGCGTTGGCTGAAGTAGTTAGCACGTTGACTACAAAACCTAAGGTCCAGTCATTAAAAATAATAACCACGCATTTTTCTGATGTGCATTAGTGTCCTTTGTATCAGTTGTTGTGGGAAAAGTTGTAGTGATGCAAGCATAAGGCACTGGTCACTAAAGTGAAATAACTAATAAAATGGCTACTAAACACAGCTTCAAAATTTAATACGCCTCATTTAACACCAGAAGGCGCTGCAACACTGCATTATCAAAAAAGCAGAGTTGTAAAAGAATGAAGCTTTCCTCCATCTTCCTTCACCACTTGTATTCTCTATCACTATCCCTTCCCTATCACCCTCTCTGACTATCTTCTCTTCAACTAACAGGTAACACAAAGGGATCATTGTATTGGACCCAAGTGAGCTGGACTCTAAATTTCACCTTTCCTTACCAGCAGTCTGCTAACCTAACCTAACCTACATAGCTAGTACTGAAAGGTGGAAACAAAAACTAGGAAATGTGCCAATTAAATCAATTAAATTTATACATAGAAACAAAAAATAAATAAATAACAAACTGTTAAAATGCTTTATGTCCAAAATTTTATGACTAAGCAATTGTCTAAACATTAATACTAGTATCAGTAGATGAAAAGATAGTCTAAAATTATTATTATACAAGAATTATTAAACTGTTGTTTGCTAAATTATCATGAGTAATCGTACTTGCGCCATAAAATCTTACTTGCGATCGTAAATAATCGATTATCGCCAAAAAAAATATGTTCGAAAATAATGTCGCCGAAGCTTTTTTGGCGGTTATGGCACGATATGTATGGGTGACAAATGCAGTGCATGTTTGTCACCAATACATATCTGTTGTTCTGTAATTTGCCAAAACTAAAGCTAAATATCGATCGCTAAAATGCTGAACAAAAATAAAATTAAACATTTTGGCCATGACATAAAGCACTAAAATTTCGGTGGATTAAATATTTAAGCAATTGCCTAATTTTGCAATGCACATTTAAAAGTTGCATTCTTAGACGAAAATCGATAAATCGTCTTTATATATTAGCTTTAGCGAATTGCATAAGGGGCAGGCATATAAAGCATAAACTAGTAATTTCAAGCATTCCCTTGTTTTTATTCACATATACATATATTAAGCCAAAACTGAAAAAAATACTTTCTGCTTGTAAGTATAAAATACTAGCTTTAACTGAAATTTTTATTCACCTCAAAGCAAGTTTAAACTTTTTAGCTTTAGCTACCTCTTTATTCACACGGCCCATTGTTTGTTCGTTTTTGAATTCTTGAAAATGTTTCCGATTTCAAGTGTGATCATCATCATTAAGGTGCTAATTCAATATGATATCGTTATACAGTTTGCTGTAAAAATATTGCTGTAAAATCATTGCTGTAAAAAATCAAATACTCCTTAAAGTAACGCCTGTCTTAAAGTGAATTACAAAAATGTTGGATATTCTTTTATGTGTAACTTCTCAAAGTTGTTTATAACTATATTACTCAAAAAAATTAATATCACTTCAACCAGAAATTTCTAATGATAGCTAAAAACAAAATAGTACATGTTTCGTACTGTCAAATAAATGTTTTCAAATTTATATCACATTAAATAGTTCTTATTTTCTTAAGCAGGGAAGCTATTACTTTGTGTGCCCTCCTTGAGCATCAATTACCGTTTGTTAACATCTGAACCTCGAATGAATTAGCTTGGGTATACTAAAGTCTTCAGGTATTTTCTCCCACTCGTCCTTTATAACCCGTATTAACTGTACTTTATTTTTCCGAGAGCTTTTTCTTTAGGTGAGCACACAAATTTTCGATGGGGTTTAAGCAGGACAATTTGTGCTTCGGGTCGTTGTCTTGACAAAATTTATAATAAAGCTTTCCTGGGTTTCCTGTGTCAGAAAAAAATTTTATCTTCGAGCCTTGCCAGAAAATTCGCTCTTCAGAATACCAGGATAAATTTCTAGTGCCATCAGATGCTAGCTTTTTGTGGTCCATTATGACAGTAAAACATTAGCTTTGTATCATCATCACAAAAAATTACGTTATTCCAGTACTCCAAAGGAAAAGAAATATGGTCAATAGCAAATTCAGTCGGTGTTCAATGTTTTGAGCTGGCAGCAGAGTTTTTTTCTAGCAACTCTGAAGAAATATTAATGATTTTTCAGCACGTTTCGAACACTTTCACGTGATACATTTACTCCGCAGTTATTACTGATTTGCTGTGCTAGTCCTCTAGTGCTGGATTGCGGTTTTATCTATTACTACGTTTATACGCCATATTGTTGTTTTTATTGCGACTTACTAATTAGGAAAATTATTCACGATTAACGCACTATTTGCAAATAGAATGCTTGAGGTTACTACACTTACAAATGTTTGCTAATAAGAAACAATAAATTTATAAATATTGCACAAAAAACATTGATGGAAGAAAATAATGGCAATAAAAATAGATTATTATTTGATATTTTACACATTTACACAATTTTTTTTTGTAAACATAAGTAACATTTCTATGGAAGTGCTACCAAGTTTTTATGCATTTATTTATTTTATAAACAGTGAGTTAATTTATTTGCAAATAGTGCGTGTATAAACGTAGTACATAACTAGTATATTCCAAACTGACGATACAATCGTTCGTATTTTAAATGTAAATAATTGTATGAAGGACCTTATTTTGTAAAACGCAACGCCAAGGGTTGACAAATTTTGTATGTGTTTAGTTTTTGTAATTTAAATTTTATCCATACAAAATTAGCCCCTAAGATTCATAGAAAAATTAACGAGACGTCTATTCCGTTTATACGCACTTCTTATTGAGGTAGTTTACACGGGCATAATTATGTTGGCACAACATACCAGTTTGTTGGCAAATTCGGTGAAGAGAGTGGTTTTGTATTTGGCATCATTTTTCAACCAGCTTCAACCCCGCATTAGCAGCACAAAACCAATACATATGAATAAATCATATGGAAATAACATGAACAAGATTACAAAATATAATTGTGGATAGTATAACTATTTAGAACTATAAACATATCTTCACATGAATTCATAAAAGATATTAAAAACAATTTTTTAATTTTAATTTTTAGTAAATAGATATGGATTTATTAAAAAAAATATTTACTGCCTTATTTTTAAAAAATATTTGATGGTTATTCAAAGCTCAAATAACGTATTTTGTATGGAAATATTTCAATTAAGAGTTAAATAAGCTAAATAAGCATTAAATATTTTTTATGAATAAGGCAGTTTATTATTAAATAAATACACACGGACTGTACAGTATAGGTTCGATAGTATTACCAAAGGGTAGTAACACCCTATACTCAGTTTCATGAATTTGGTGATCAATTTTTTTATGGGCCTCCAAAGATTTAGAAAATATGTGCGCCCAAAGTAAATTGTGTCCTCAGTTTTTGGCCAACACCTTATTCAGCTAGCTCTAAACTATATATATGGTAATAATGTAGCTCAGATTCTACCGAACAAATCTTGTTAACATCTTATACCCAAAAAATAGTTATTTCGTACACTTTTTTGTTGCAAGTAAAAAATTTGTTTTCACTTTTAAGAATAACTTATAGGGACTCCTGATTTTTTGCTATCAATATTGACAAAGCTGTAGCTTGACCCAAAAACATCTGCTTTTCTTTATTTTTTTATCTGCTTCCAGAATTAATGAGCCAGCTTTCAAATTACAGGCTATTGAAATTCCTCCTAAAATAATTGCCAATTCTTCATCATTTATTATCGCCATATTTCCTCCGCGTATGTTTCGAAATTCAAACGTCAAATGAATAAAAAAAACACTAACACACACAAAGCTGTGTATACGTATACATTTTATGTCAGATGAATTAGTCCCGTGTAATTTGGAAAAGAACAAAAATTGTGCGGCTTAAAAATTGTTTTGTAAGAAATATTATGCACAGATAACAATGTGTGGCAATTTAGTAAACAGATAGTTGTGTATGCTATCTACGTATAACTCACCGTTTATACGTAGATAGCATATTCAATAGTTTTATTTGCAAATAAGATTTGCGTATAAACGAGGTAGTCATAAAACAATTCATTAAAACACAGACACACTGAATACATACGAGTACATACTTCCATCCATTTGCACCCACCCAGCTAGGATTTTTTATCATAATCGAATCTTTTCCGAATCAGCTTGACGGGAAAAATAACCGCATATGAGCTCATTTTGCGATCATAAGTGATAATCCCGTTGTGAGAAAATGGTACCCTACAAATGCATCATCCCAAAGAATCATTTATGATACGATTTGCTGATTAATTTTTGATAGTATTTAAGTCATTAGGTTTCTTTTTGCGGTTTCTTTGCATTTTGTTCCTCTATTTTTAAGAACTCATTATTTGATCATACATATGAATCATAAGTGAATCCTTTTTGAATCACCCAAGTGATAAATCAGTTTTTAATCATCAAAGTGATTTGAGGAAAATCATATAAGAGATTTTTGAAAAAAAAAATGCTCACCCAAATGCTAGCTGGGTGTGAACTAATAAATACATGTGCACTATGTGTGAATGTAGTAGTAGTAGCAATTTTAAACGCTTTAGCTACCAAAATACTAAAATGATTTCAATAAAATATAGATTTTGCTCATCTGTGCTGAAAATTTTTTAAAACCATATAAATCTTTTCAAAATCGGTGCAGTAGTACTACCAGCGTAAAAGGGATTACAAAAGCGTGTTGGCCTATTAATTATATACGAGTAGATATCGCTGTGAACAAGTAGAAAGGTCCTAAGTCGTATTTTCACGAAATGGAGTTTTTCAGTGATTCCAATACTTTTCTCAGCTCGTCACAAAAATTTATTGCAATAGTAAAAAATAACGCTTTTACAAGCAGTTGTAGAAGCACTTGTACTGTTTATTATTATGTTTGTACCTTCTCCTGTAAAGTTACAGTTATTTGAGTTAGGACCTTTCTGCTTGTTAACAGCGATATGTAGATAGATAATTCTTATTATTTTAGCTTCAAAGCCCCGAATAATCTTTTTTTTCTGCTTGGCGAATGCTTTGGTTCCACTCTGTCTTTTTTTTCAGTAGGGTTAATGATATAATAAACTATACTGAGACTAAGGGAAAACATTTAAACAATTACTTTACAGGATTTCCCTTGTAATAATTGAAATACAATTATTGAATAATATTTGGGGTATTCAAATGGTACTCATAGATTAGCGCCTTTTATAAAGTAATCACACGAAAAAATATGACTGCTGTGAGCAATCCCTCATAATTTACAATTGTAAATATTGTACTTGTTTGTATTTTGGTTGTAGCACCTTTGTATCTTACTCTCTCGCTCAATTCCTTTGGGAAACTCACGCATTTCTACATGTATGTAGTTATGACAAAAAATAAACATAGCTGGGAAAGTCTTATTATTTTATAACATTTTTCTTTGAGTCACAACAAAAATTGTGTTAAAATAATATGTCTCTGACACTTAAGACACTGGTGTGAATACCCCAATTATTTAGGGTTTTTTACCCCTGACCAAAAAAAGGGGTGTTATAAGTTTGTAGTGTGTATCTGTGTGTCTGTGGGTGTCCACGTACAGTTCAAACGGCTGTACGTTCCAGCCGTTTAGGAGATATCACATCTTTTCTAGATATATCTGGGGTTTTTTAAATTTTTAATTTTTGTTATGGGAATAGTTTCAATTTAAGTTTAACATTTGTTAATAATTACACTGATTGATAAAAATTAACTTCTAATTTGTTACATGAACTTTTTTGGTCTTTTTTACTTTATTTTGACTGCTTAAGGTGGAAAACAGAGGTAGAAAAAATTTGGCACCCATAGTTTTTTTTTTACAAGAATTCTATATTTCATAAAAAATACTAATACTTTACATACAATTATACTTGATAATATGTTTTTTTAATCTAAAAGCTATGATTTTCTGGAGAATTTGTCCTGAAGCTGGTCTCTTGTAAGTGTCCAACAATAATCTGCTAACATTCGAGGACTCCATTTGCCTTGGTATCGTTTTTCTATTCTGGAAATATCCTGATGGAACCTTTCGCCGTGTTCGTCGCTAACGGCTCCTAGATTCTCGGGAAAAAAAATTGAGGTGGGAGTGTAGAAAGTGTATTTTGAATGACATATTACAACCCAATGCTTGATACGTCTCCTATCAGATCTTTGTAGTTACTTGCTTTGTGGTTGCCCAAAAAATTTTGTGCGATATTTTTAAAACTTTTCCAAGCAAACAAACAACAAACTTAACTTTTCTTCGAATATGTTATCCTTTAACAATTCCTTGATCTGATGTCTGACGAAAATTCCTTCCTTTATTTTTACGTCACTAACTTTATGAACATTTTTTCTCAAGTACGTAAAACCTGAACCGTTGCAATCCATGGCTTTGACAAAAATTTTTATCAAACCTAGTTTAATATGTAGTGGTGGTAAAAGTACTCTGGTGGGCTCGACAAGAGAGGGTGTAAAACATTTTTTCCCCAGGAGTGAGGCCCTCGCGTTTTTGCCAGTCTTTCTTGTGGTTGAGATTGTTTCGATATCTACCGTCCCACTCACATAAAAAGCAACAATACTTTGAAAAACCTAGCTGCAATCCGAGAAGTAAAGCAATGACTTTTAAGTCCCCACATAGTTTAAATGAAAATTTATTATACTGGATTTTTTCTAGAACCAATTTCATGTTTTTGTAAGTTTCTTTCATACCGAAAGCATGTGCTACTGGAACAGAGGAAAATCTATTTCCATTATGCAAGAGTGCAGCTTTCAAACTGGTTTTTGACGAGTCCATAAACAAACGCCAATCTTGTGGTTCAAATTCAATATCTAGGAAGTTCATAACCGAAGTTATATCATTGCAATAAATTAAATTTTCTTCTTGAAAAAAGAACTATTTTAGTTCTTCGTCACGGTTACGAAAACGGCATACCTAAGTATCTGGATGAAGCAAATTCCACTCTTTCAATCTAGATCCTAATAGTTCAGACTGATTGTTTGACAATTTTAAGTCGCGAACCAGATCGTTAAGATCAGCTTGAGTTACCAAATGAGGCTCCTTACTATAAGGTACATAGATTGGATCATGAATTTCATTTGCAATTGCATTACATCAAAGTAACTCGATTTCATCATTTGCTTCGTCATTTGCTGGATTTAACACTGCACGTATAGGTAAATCAGCACTATAAGGAAGTAGTTGTGTTGCAGAACGTACATTTGCATATTTAACTGTATGTTTTGATGCTATATTTATACAAGTTAGGCAAAAGTAACAATCAGATACGTGGTCTACAGGCTCTGTCCAAATCATGGATTTTCCAAAAGCCATATATCGCTTTCCTTTTGCCCAACCTGTAAGATTCCTTACACATGTCGTACAGCATATATGAGGTGCCCAATTCTTATCTTGATTAGCCACAGAGAAGCCAAAATAATCACGATAACACTGTTTTACCAGTTCAGTTAAATTTCGTCGCTGACTTTTGAAAGTTGGCTCACCACATACGTAGCAAAAAGAATTATGATGATGCACTTCCTTTGCATGTTGAGAAAATAAAAACGTTTTGCTTTTGTATTCTAAGATGACGATGAAAACATGAAAAACCCTAGTGAAAAAAGCAATGTTAACATTGATTCAATTTGGCAAAATGTAACAGTTAAAAAGCGAAAACGAGTCGAATCGCCTAAAAAAAGTAAACGAGTTGACTCACGTGGTATACAGTTTCCTACTACATCATCCAGCAACAGATATTCAGAACTTGATATTGAAGAAGACAACGAGATGAAAAAACAATACCAAAACTTCCGCCGATTTACATTCCTAATGTTCAAAATATAAATCTTATGGTTGAAAAGCTAAGTGATATTATTTGTCCAACTGAATTTAATTATAAGTCATTGAAGGAAGGTCAAGTTCGATTCATAATCAAATCTGTAAATTCTTACAGGAAAGCTATCAAGTATTTAGAAACATCAAACATAATTTTTCATACTTATCAACTAAAACAAAAGGGCATATAGAGTAACTATAAAAGGTCTCCATCCCACTACTCCGACAGAAAACATAAAAGCTGAACTATTAATTCACTGTCATTCAGGTAGATCTATAACAAATGTTAAGAGCCGTGTTTCAAAAGAGCCTCTCTCAATGTTCTTTGTAGACTTAGAGCCGAACCCAAAAAATAAATCTATATATGAGATAAAATACATAAATCATGCATTCGTCAAAATTGAGCCACCTTTTAGAACCAATGGCTTACTACAATCTCATCGTCAACAGTTTGGACATACAAAAGCATATTGTAAGAAACCATAGAATGCAAAAAGGCAATTAAAGTATACTTCGTTGGATTTGAAATTTGATGATCTTTTTTGGTTTTATTTTTGTAGCGTCACTATTTTTTATGTCCATATTATTTATTTTTTAATATCCCAAAAATTCAGAATTCAGTTATTGAAGTTTTTTAAATAAATTTAAATAACTGCCACATCGCTTTTTAAGTGTTGCCCCCTTTACATAAAATATTTTCAACAATGCCACATCTATATTGAAAGCAGAGTATGGTATTTCTAGCTAAATTGACAACTTTTAATCTATCACTGAAAAACAGCATGGGCGGTTAAACCCCGTCTAAGTATTCAGATTTTTTGTATGTAAGTGTAGTTAGTGCCATGATACAATTATACAAGGTACTTGCACAAGCCCAGCCTGTTAATGTATACAATGCAGAAACTTGTCAAACTTTGTTTACAAGCCGCAAAAATGTTAGTGTATGTGTGTGAATAAAATGATTACAGTGTTGCCAAGGAATTTGCATGTGGCTGTGCCTCCAATTACACATTGAAGAAAATTACACTACACATCCTTTGTGTAGGTTAAAATTAAAACAAAATTAAACAAAAATAGAAGTCAAAGTAGAATTACACACAGATTATACATGAATCTAATTATAGGCCTACACATGTGAGTAGAAATTACACACTCTGTATATTACACACATATTGGCAACACTGAATGACTATAATCATTCATGAATGCCGCGTCTGCAATTGTACTTTAGTTACCCTGTAATTGTTATTTTTAACAACAAAAGACATCTGTTTTTGGCTAAATTCTGTTTGTTTCTACCAACAAAATGCGTGTGTTTCTTGGTGTTGCAATTTTGTTGTAGTCGTGCAAGTACCTTGTATAATTGTATCATGGTTAGTGATAATAACATGTGGATTGAACGAATAACAAAACACATTTGTTAATGGGTTTAATAAAGCTTTTCGGGAGGTGCTAACTGGTTATGCTACTGCTTAAAATAAATAACCCTTCACGTCACCAGATAATTAGAAAATAAAAGAAAGAATTATATTGAAATTTGGAAAAGTTTTGTTTGTATGTATTGATTTTTATTACTTACCGATAGATATCATTGTATGACAAAAAAAAAATGCCTGTGATAGAATAGGACCGGGAGAAGGTGCTCCTTCCATACAAAGTAAATAATAATAATCTTATATCTTGAAAGCTATAATAGCAAGTCTTAAAATTTAGTATGAGTTTGAAAACAATTAATATAAGCATAAATTATAATAAATTTAGAACAATAAATGTTTGATGTTTTGTTATATTTACATATATTCCGTCATCGTTCACAGCACTCCCTAGCTCTATCACTCATATATTACTTCCTCGCATACTTTCAATGAGTGAGTTATTATTTTCTACATAAATTCCCTAGAAATAATTTATGTGGCAAAACAACACTTGCGGATCAGCTAGTAAAGGGTCCGCCATCTAACGTTTTTTTCAACTAGTGCTTATTTCGTGAATGGTAACACTTAGCTCATGTCTGATTTGACAGATAATTAGTTTTATCCTTCCGCTGAACGAATATGGTTGTGTATACGCTTGAACAACGCTGGGAAATATTGCGACATTACCGATGCCGATTTTGCCAAAAAAAAATCATCTTTTCAGATGAAGCTCATTTTGATCTTGGCGGGTATGTAAACAAGCAAAATTGTCGCATTTGGAGCACAGAAAACCCGCACGCATACATTGAAAAGCATAATTGGGCCATTTTTTTCGAAAATGAGCAAGGAGTGGCCGTTACAGTCAATGGCGATCGTTATCGGGCCATGTTGAACGAATTTTTGTTCACAAAAATTGAAGAGGAGTATATTGGCAACATTTGGTTTCAACAGGACGGCGCTACGTGTCACACAGCCGAAGCTACACTCGATGTTTTGCGCGCTGTTTTTGAAGATCGCATTATCAGCCGCAGAGCTGATGTCGTTTGGCCACCTCGGAGCTGCGATTTGACACCGTTGGAATATTATTTGTGGGTGCCGTCAAAGATAAGTGTTACGCCGACAAGCCAGAGACAATTGACGCTTTAAAGGACAATATTCGTGAAGCCATTGGTGAAATACAGCTGCACACAATCGATAATGTGCTTAAAAATTGGACCGATCGTGTAGGCTACTGCATGTCCAGCCGAGGCAGCCATTTGAATGAAATTATTTTTCATTATTAACCGGAAAGATTGTACTTTCAAATAAGAAAGAAATTTGAGAAAATATTCAGTAGTTTTTTTTATAGCATTTTCAAAAAAAGTTGAATAACCGATCACCGTAGTTGCAAATACAAAGACACTTTCTTTAGGAAAGGGATAGTGAAGAAAGGACAGATAGTGAAATATCAAGTTATTAAGCTTAATTAATTTTTAAAATTTTTATAGCATCGTCTCTGATGTTAAGTAGGCGCATTAGCATATACAATATTAAAAATATTCACGTCAACTCTTGCAATTGTGCAAAATGCATAATTGCACTTTCTGACGTGAGCAACCCATTTTGCTTAGTTGTCTATAAAGTTAAACACAATAATCACATACATACCAGAACATATGTACATATGTATATTCTGCTCGTATGTTTCTTGATTATTAAAAGATTTTGTTAAAATTATGAAATAAGGTGTCAAAATTTCGTTGATTAATTCTGTAATTAATTCAGTAATAAAAGTATCAATGTTAATAATATTGGTAGTCTTTAACCAAATTCTAATAACACATACATATGTATGTATTTGAGCAACACGTTTTTTTGAAAATAACAAAATTATGAAATCGAATTTGAAAATTACTTGATAATTTCTATATTTTCACTAGTTAAGAATTTTTACAATTTTATGAATTTTATAATTAATTTATTTATATGGAACACATTTCCAACCACTTGATTTTTCATTTAAAAGAAAAACATATGCATAAACAGGCATTTCTGCGTTGTAATTTGGTGTATAGTTGATTTTATTGGTACTTTTTGTAATTTTTTTTTTTTGGATTGGCAACGCCATAAAAAGTTGCACAACGTTGCAAAATTTACTCTGATAATCTTGCACTTACTCCGACCCGACAATTTTGCATCATTTGCGCAAAGTAATTTTCTATGTGGTTGTTGTTATATTTTTTTAAAATTTTGCAATTTTGCTTTTCCGCAACAGTGCAACTTTTGACGTGAATACCTTTAATGTATGTCAGAAAATCTATGATGTTGCTATGAATGGGACTGACCAGCACCAACTATAATTCCCATACTTACATACGTATAAATATCTCTTATTTTTACATAATCAAACCCAAATTTTTTATAATTTTTCTCCTATTGTTTTAGATTTTATCGAATTTTGGATTATAGCCGAAATCAAGTTTCTCATAATAATCAAAGTGTTGAATCAATTTATACTCCAATGTTTCGCCGAAGTTTGTTTACAATAGGAATACTGATGCGATATTTCGACTTTAAAGCTCCTCATGTAATTGGTAAGTTTATAGAGTATGATCTACATTACACGTGAAATGATACTTTCAAAATTGTCATGGCATTGTTTTTATAAATACGTACACATGTAAATATGTACATACATACACTCTAGTTCATTTAAAAAACCATCACTATTGCTAAAAATTGACATTTCGATAAAAGTAACTAAAACTTACATATTATGTTAGTTGACCACACTGGTTCAAGAAAATGTGCAAAAAAAAAATACAAAAAGCCCCGTCACGTATGTAGCGTACAAAGCATACTCAAATGGACAAAAATATGATTTTAAAATAGTTCATATGAATAACAACAGTTGCTGTTTGTTGATATTCTTGACCGAATGTGATTGTTCTGTCTTAATTAATATGATAAATTGCACATCATAAAATAAAAACTCTTTCAAAATGGGCGTGGAAAGCCATTAACATCAGAAGAAAATGGAAAAATTTTATTTTGAACAAAAGTTATCCTTTAGAAAAATTGTAGAAAAAATCGTAGGAAGTGCTCGTGTTGTCTTCAATTACATCAAAAATCAGAATTCCTATGGGAAAACATGAAAGCAAGACCAGCAAGTATCTTATCGATAACAGAGAAGCGTGCAATTTTAAGACTTGCATCTAATTCATGTGATTCCATACCAAAAATTAAGGCGAAAGCCGGAGTTTCTGCTAGTATTTCGACTGTTCGGCGCTTGATTGTGGATGCTCCGCATATCCAGAGAATGAAACTTAAAAAAACCTGTATTAAAACTCATTCACACGGTTGCCAGATTTGACGATTTATCGTCATTTTGACGATTTTGTGTGCCAAAAATAACATTTTGACGACTGGACGAATTTCGCCTTCAATTTGACGATTTTTAAATAATTATAACATGACATGATTTATTAAAACAATTTTGAACTCGACCAATAATTTGGCACCTTTTTCTAGAATAAGTAATAAAAGAAAGGAGTAAAAGGCAATCAATCTTAATTAGTTTATTATTAATAGCTTTGGAATTATATTTTTTAAACCTGTTGTTGTATATAATTTATCAATTGAAACAACAGAAATACAAAAATAATAGTTTTTTAAAAGCAAATTTGATTGAGTGTGACAATTTTTATTCGAAATTCGAAACTTTCACATATGAAAAAAGGCGTTAACTAATTTTATCCGATTTTAACTAATTTCATTTTAGTTTTGCTGCAATCTTTAGCAAATGTAGAAAGAGTTCTTAGACAAGTTAACTTAAATCAAAGCGAAGTAAGAAATCGTTTGGAAATATCTTTTCTGGAATGAATTTTATAAGCTTAGGATCACTTAAAACTAAATACTCGTAATTGTAATTGCTTAGACTTGATACTACTACCTGGGGGTCAATTCTTGTTCTGAGAAACTGTGAAATGAAAAGCTTTTTCGCCTTTTCATAGTAGTTTTGATTCTCGTTTAATGAAACAATGAAAAGGAATATCAATATTTTTTCATATGAAAAATATTGGAACGAAACAAAAGTTTTTCACAATTACACAGCACTGCGATTCTTGTTTTGTGTAGCAGTGAAAATTACTCAAAAAAATTTCATATGAAAATTTATTTTACACAGAAAATTTCTAAGTGAAAAATATTTCGAGAATGGTAAGAGCAAACTTACAAGCGAATAAATGTTTTGTTTTTTATTATTTGATTATTTATCAATTAAGGGATGATTTTGACCTTCCAAAAGATAATGATTTAAATATGCGACACACAAGAGGGATTTTATTTCAGATGATTATATACATACATACTAATAATAATAATCGTATATTTAAATAAAAACAAACAAAAAACCCATGATACAGGAGATGCTGCAAAAAAAGAACTGACTTCCAATTCAATACACCGATTCAAAGAACACTGAAAATTAAATAACTTTTCAAGCAAAGAAAACTATCCCTAAATCGGCCAGCCTTTTGGGAGCTATAGCGATACAGACAGGCAGTTACGAGAGAACACGACTAGAAAAGGAATGATGAAAACGGATGCACCAATTTTCTTAAAACATATCTAAGCACAACCCCGACCGAATCATCTTTTAAATATGAATTAATTAATTTAAAGTTGAGCCAGCCATTTAGGATTTATGTTTCCACACACGGACAGACACACATGCACACAATTCACACTGCAAACGCTTTGTCGGAGGTTAAAAACAATTAATTCAATAGGTATTATTTTAAATTTTTGCTCTAAAAAGCAATTAACGCAAAAACCATTAGAAAAACAACTTTTTTTTCTAATTAAAAACCATAATATATTAATATGTACACACAAATATTATTATTGAATATTCCATTTTTGTTTTGATCCTTGATAATGTAATTAATAAGTTTTCATGGGTACACATGGAATGAAAAATTTTATCATAATTGAAACGAGAATCAGAAAATGTGCAACTGTGAAAAGATAACTTGAAAAGTGACAATCAAAACTTTCTTTTCATTGCACATTATCACAGAACGAGAATTGACTCCCTGGATAGTCCTGACGGGTATAACTTTTATTATCATGACATGAGAAAAGAGGAAGTAATATTAAGCCGTCGACACAGCCGCATTGGTGGAATTATTAAGGTGTATTTACATGGTAATACAATGTATTACGACATGTCAAAAAATGCTGTAGATTATACAAAATCTTATCATGTAAAAGCAAAATGTATCGAGTAGGAGAGAATACGGATAGAAAATTTGACAAGCGGTCGGTAAATGTTTATTTTCTAAACCATTTTAGAAACTTAAGTATTCTCATCACACCAGAGGTGTATTTCAAAGTAAACATTGGCAGCACTAATGGTATATATTGAAGATGTTGACACTTTTACAAAAACAACCAAAATCAACTCAGGAAATTTTCATGTTGTTTTTGTAAATATTTTACGACTGCAACCATCAGCTACTGGTACAGCACAACCAAACAAACAATAAATATACTTAAAAAAAAAGTATATTTTGTAGTATAATTGCATTGAAATTATACAATGTTTTCTCCAATATTTAGTTTTATTAGTACACAATTTTTTTTTTTAAATTTCCCAATTTTTGTTATTAACTCAACAGTTTGATATCATTGCTTGCATTTTACTTATAGTATCAGTGTAAACATGAAAAATACCTACAACAGACTTTTGTTCTCTTTTTTTTAGACACGGAGAGAATTTCATAATATTTTGATTCTACAAAGTCGTAATACTTTGTATTACCATGTACAGACACCTTTACCATGCAAAGACAGCTTTACATTACCTTAAAACTACGATTCCATTCCAAGTCGCATATTTGAGATTATAAAGCATAATGGAAGCAACACTCATTATTAAACGTTAGAGAAACCAACAACAAAATAATAGAATCTAATTTAGTGAATAATTTTTATGTTTTTCAAACTTTTCTTTGCCGTTGTTATTCAAATGAAATGTTTTTTTAATTTTCCAGCAGTTTTTTGTTCATAATTTAATAAATATATTACAAGAACATTTAACAAAAAGAAAATCTCGGTAATAATAAACAATAAAATAAAATATCTAAAAAAATAATGCCACCTTTTTGTTTTGCTTATTTAATCAAAAAATCGCAGCAACATATTAACTTTTTGCTGTTGTTATTTATTTAAATGAACCGGAGTGTATGTACATATTTCCATCAAAAATCTCGAATGTTTCTATTTCACGAAGAATACGTAATATAATTAAAATTAAAAATTATATATGTATTTTAAGAAATTTATTGTTTGACATATTGTCATAAATTTATTTTAATTGAAGTTTATGTGCTGACTGATGCTTTTTCAAAGCACTGATGAAATGCATATACACATGCTTAACCACCAGCAAATATATTTCAATTATTATATATTTTATGCATTGAAAGTTAATTGTAATTCTTTAAATTTTATAAGAGTATGCAAACTAAAACTATGTATTTGAAAAATCCAAACATCATGAGAGAGATCCCACTATTTGTGCAATGTACCGATTTTCATCGGCTCACTGCAATAGGGGTCAGAGGTGGTGGTAAGCCAAAATGTTTTAGTGCTTTTTTGGTATTTAGTCGTATTTTCTCCCAATATAACATATAATCAAGTAAATTACTTCGCCATTCGTACAATCATCAAGGAAATACTCCATAATAAATTATAGTTAAAAAAAATTAAAAAACGCTTGATATTAAAGCGTGAACAAAAATTAGAAAATAATTTGTTAGTATGAAGAGTGTAATAGCAATAGAAATACTTACTGACAATCATTTATGACAATTTAATTTGGAATAAGATAAAAAAAAACTTTAAAAAAATTAAACCGACTTTATGTACTAAAAAGTTAAAAATAAAATAATTACTTTGTGTGGCAGGAAGCCTTCCCCTGCTTTTACATCACCACCTTTCTGCTGGACTTCGGGTATTAACTATAAAGTAAATAACACATATAATACTTTTATTATATAATCCAGCAGAAAAGTGGTGCTGTAGCAGCGGAGATGAATACCTCCAACACAAAGTAGTTACTAATTATCGCATATGTAGTATGCATTATCAATGATAGTGTTCCAACTTGTTCTGTAGACTTATTCTGAATTGCGATGCGAAAATCAATGCGATGCGCAAATGAAATGCGATGCGAATGAAAATTGGTATTCTGTTAGACTTTCGCAATCGCATTCGCAATTTATTTCAAATCGTGGCAATGCTGCTCAAATAAACGTCAGTGTCAACAAACGTCAAATTAAAAATAAATAATTAGTTTGTGTTTCGCTGCGAAAATTGTTTATAAAATTTATTTAGGAAATTCTGCAAGAAAAAAAATAATAAAAATGCATTCTGTGGCACTGTGGTTCGACGACGAAGAAGGGCATGAGCAAAATGAAAGGATACAGAGAAGATTGCTTAGAAGCAAATCCGATATTCTAAGCTTGAATGGAAAAATGTAATTTATTTTGATGCTTGCGAAAAATAAACGTTTACTTATGCAGAATATTTCTTTTTTCAGCTTTATAAAAAATTTTAGATTAAATAAAGAAGCATTTGTATATGTCTTAAATAATATTAGCTCGGAATGCAATACTACGAAATCAAGTGCAATTCCGCCAATTATCAAATTAGCGGCAGCGTTAAAATTTCTTGGTCAAGGTGGCTACCAACACCTCCTCTAAGGGAGACAGTGGATTACATCTTGATGGGCCACCTCCAGTGCCGCTAATGTCGGTTTTATTTCGTCTAAGCTTCTGTTTGGTGTGTACTTTAAAATCGGCCCAAACCTATTAAAATTAAAGTTGGAGTCAAATATTTTTGAACTGGTTTATATATTTCATACTTTTTTCTCTAATAGGTGGTCTATTGATATTTAGTTCTTCAGTTAACGTTTGCTAGAAAGTATTTGCCGACTGACGTGCATTTGGTGTTTTCAAATGGCCTTTTGCCAATTGGTTGTGCTTATTCATAAATTCTATCATTATTTCAAATTGACGCGGTTTGGTGGTCTTATTGCTTGCTTCCCTGAATTAAATAATAAATATATGATGAATAAATAAATAAAATATTATCTTTCACTTACATGTTTGTACTTTGCGAATGCTATTTTGTTGTCGAATAAATTTTGCGAATTTGACATGTGTTTGACATTTGTTTTCGCAATGTAGAATACCGACTTGCCACCTTTTCGCATTTGAAATGCGATTAAAAAGAACTTTGCGAATATCGCAATACAGAAAAGCAATTGTTCGCATTTATGTATTTTCGCATTGCATTGATTTTCGCATCGCAATTCAGAATAAGCCTCCTGAATTCCTTTCTAATCAATGCACATAGCCCAGTAGAAAACTAGCGCTATAGGAGCAGTAGAAGGGGTGTCTGCCGTGAAGTCATTTTAAATTATCGCATATTTGGGATACTATATCAATGAGAGTCTTCAACTTGGTGATAATTCTTTTATAGTCAAAACTCGTAATCTAGCACAAAAGTGGTGGTGTAGGTCCAAAAGAAGGGTTGTCTATCATACACAGTAATCAAATTCAGCGTCAAGGGAAAGGCCATACAAACTACTAATAATTAGTTTGTTAAGCACTAAAAACTAAAACTGAAAACTTAAAAAAAATTTATTCGACTTTATGTACTAAAAAGTTAAAAATAACAAAAGTATTATATGCGTTAACTACCAAGTTTTTGACATTCGTTATAATTGAAGCTTTTTAATAAATTTTAAGGCATTTTTCAATTAAAAAATTATTCGCGAATTTTCGCAACTTTTTGTACATGAGATTGTTTTTGATTCTTAAACTCTACTGAGGTTTTAGACATTCCTAATGATATTCGCATATTTCCAAGTTTTCGCGATTAATATCGAGCCTTATTTTCGATCTGATCGTAAGCCACAAAAATTAAATTTTTCAGAAAGTTTTTTTTTAAATATTCAAATATGATTTTGTACGTAAATTGTCGCTTACGATAACATTTTACAGCCCTCATCTTAAAAGTTATAACCTATGGGTGTAGGCCCATAAAATTTTAATTTCAATACAAAAGTCTATTTTCCATTACATGTCGCTTACGATAAAATCGAAAAAAGCTCGATTTGCTATAAGCAAACTTGCGAGTTATTGCTTTTTTTATTGTTTTAATCCTTGCGAGCTTGTTTAATGTTTGCAATATATAACTTTTTTGATAGAAATTTGCTATTTGCTTATTTACGAAATTGGTTGTATGAAAATTTCATTTGTCAATAGGAGACTGAGAATCAAATTATTATTAGTGATATTATTAGTGATACATATTGGCTCTATCGCTAAATTAGCAAATAGAAAAATATGAAATAGATTTCATGAAAAAAATGCATAATATAAATTAGGTATTTGTTAAATTTATACACGATTTTTTTTATAGACATACATATTTGGTAACATTATTCATATACGAGTATGTAGTTATAATCGTCATAATGCGCATACAAATTGATACAATATCTATAGCATATTTGTTTGATCGAATTAGCACCTATCGACATTCGCACTTATTTGTGTTGATAGCTACAGATATGCATGCCTGTATGTAAGCATGCTTGTTGATGGGAGTGTGCTAGAATACTCATACTCGTGTGAGTATCGATATGTATTGAGCATTCAAAAAGTAACTTTTCTCCGATATATATGTATGCCAACTTATTTTTAGAAGAGTTTTCCGCTAAAATCTGAAAGCTTACAAGAAAGTATGCGTGTATATCTTTGTCGTGCTGGCTTAAAATCATTTCCGTGTTTTTGACGTTTGCTAATCGTAAACTATTTTCGTAAAATATGTATAAAATTTTTGTTTGTGTCTAGTATTTCTTGAAATATTCGCATACATTTCAGCGAATGCAAATAGCAAAGTTAAGCAAATAATTTACGAAAGCGAACATTCGTTACATCCTTAATCCATGATAATTATCTATATTACCCTTGAAGAGCCATGCTATAATTCTTGGCCGATGAATAATATTGCCTTTTATTCATGCTTTTATTGCAATTCGGTAAGAATCGAATACTATTTATGCTTTTCTGTAACTTAAATTTTTTTTTAAATAAAAAATTAAATTATGTACTATAATTTGTAATGTTTTTATTTTTAGCGATTTTTTTTAGTGATTTTTCATTTTGAAATTTTGTGCGATATTTACTGCCTCTTCCACTATGTCCAAAGAAAACTCCTGCGAATGAAATCTAGTCGCTCGAACTTTAATAAATTTGCATTCCACTATGTCGTCAGCTTTCTTTCGCTTATGATTACGGACATCATGTCAATTTTTTGTGTTACGTGTTTGTAAATCAAAGTAGTGCCAATTTGTAAATTTCAAGTACTTTTAGCGATGTTTGTAAATTTGCATGAAAGAAAATACAACCATATTGAACAATGAAAAAGAATTCAACAAAATAGTCGCACAGTTAAATCATGTTATTACTGTTTTGCTTTGCAACTAAATTCGTTATGTTAGAAATGTGCGAGTACTTTGTATATTGAATATAAAACAATAATCAAAACAAAAATGTCCAATATTATTTTGATGAATATTTTATGACTTTTTTCCTACAAATAAAAAAAATACAAGTAATTTGAACATGCCACTACCTCCCATCCGCAGACTTGGCTTAATAGAATTTATTCTACGGATATTGAACGACTCTAAGAGTTGCTAGCATCTGAAAAAATTGCATCTCTTAAAAACTATTTGGAAAGTCTCGATGAT
This sequence comes from Nowickia ferox, assembly GCA_936439885.1. Lineage (NCBI taxonomy): Eukaryota > Metazoa > Arthropoda > Insecta > Diptera > Tachinidae > Nowickia > Nowickia ferox. The sequence continues at coordinate 39,659,992 of OW387026.1, read as the reverse complement.
ACACCAGCATCTCATTACCCTTTGTGGCGCGCTGCTAGAAATCTTAAAAGACCCGTAGAGTTTAAACTAGAGATGTGCACGAGTAGTAGGGAACTGGCGGTTCGGGCGCCGATTAAAATTGTTAAATTGTGGCTGAAATTGTTAAATTGTGGGCTGAAATTGTTAAATTGTGGCTGAAATTGTGAAATTGTGGCTGAAATTGTTAAATTTTGGCTGAAATTTTAAAATTCTTGGAAATTTGTGAAATTTGATACCTATGTGTGTGTGTCCGTCCGTCCGTCTGTGTTTTTTGTTTACATTAACTGTTTTTTGTTTATATTAAGTGTATGTATGTTTGTATGTATGTATGACCGTGGGAACTTGTGCGCGGAATATTTTGTGGGAATACATTAAGGGGGTTTATATGTTTGAAGCTGTTATATGTATATGATTTTCTAATGCCGACGGGATAACATCTTTATTTTTTTTCTTACTATGGGAAAATAATGAAAATTAATTTTTTCAAATGCCGACGGGAAAACATGTTTATTTTTTTCAAATGCCGACGGAAAATCTTGGAAATGATTTTTCCTAATGCCGACGGAAAATTTGTGGTTGTGTCTAGCTGTAGGATTTGAAGTCTGGCTATGATCCTTGGAGGACGAGGTGTGTCTAGCTGTAGGAATTGAAGTCTGGCTGTGATTGGTGGAGGACGGGGTTTGTCTAGATTGTGAGACCTTAAGGCTGACCGTGATTTGGGTAGGTGAGGGTGTTTTGTAATATGTAACCGCGGGAATTCGGTGAAGTTTATGCTTGTTGGAATTTAAACCAAGCTGTGCTTGTGGAGGGGCGGATTGTATTTGAGGTAGATCGACTGGTGGAGGGTGGGGAGTTTTTGTAACATGTATCCATGGGAATCTGTGTACATGTATGTATGTATGTATGTATGTATGTATGTATGTCTGTAAGAGTTTAATGCTGTCTGTGATTTATGAAAGGCGAGGTGAGAGTGTTCATGTAATACGTATCCGGGGAATCTGTGTATATGTATGTTCGTAGGAGTTTAAGGCTGATTGTGATTTGAGGTGGGGGAGGGTGTTGTTGTGATAGATAGAATGTGCCTATGTGTATGTGTATGTATGTATGTATGTATGTATATGTAGCAGTTTAAGGCTTTCCTTAATTTGAGGTAGGCGGGGGGTGTTATTGTAATATGTATCTATAGGAATTTGGGTGTTTATATGTTTGTAGGAATATTTATGCATGTATGTATATAGGAGTTTAAGGCTGATGGTGATTACGATTGTTGAGATTGATCGATTGTATGTGACCTTGAGAATTTGTGTATATATATCTGTAGGAGATTTAAGGCTTATCGTGATTTGTGAGGGGCGAAGTGTTCATGTAATACATAACCGCGCAATTTGTGTGTATATATGTAGGAGTTTAAGGCTGATCATGATTAATGAGAGGTGAGGTGAAGGTGTTCATGTATATGTATACATATCTGTGTGCATGTATGTATGTCTATATGAGTTTAAGGCTGATCGTGATTTAGGTTGTGAGATTGATAGATTGTATGTTACCTTGAGATTTTGTGTATATATATCTGTAAGAACTTTAGGCTGACTGTGATTTGTGAGGGGAGGGGCGTTGTTGAAATAGGTTTAATTTTTCGTAGATGAATTTTAGTGTGTGTGTGTGTGTGTATGTGATTTTCTCACCATGGTATTTATATGTACGTAGAAATAAATTGTTTCTCATATGAACATTTTTTGCTAGAAAATATTATCATATATCTGAACTTCCCTAATCCTAGTATGTTTTTCATATTGGAGGATGAGATTGCTTTATATTTTATCAAGCTTAAATTTGTCCAGTGTTAAAGTCTGTCGGTCAGAAATTTGTTTATATTTGTATAAATATTAATTTCAGATTTTGCAAAATTCTTGTGTACGATCGTGGTGATTTTTTTTGTGTGTGTATGTGTGTATGCGCGATAGAGTTTGACTGGTCTGTGATAAGTTTGTTTATTTAAGTACATTTGTCTTCTTCGACTTTCGTCTTCAAGCGTCAATAGCTTGGAGAACGGTTTGTATGTTTTCATGATGTAGATATGTAAGTGTGATTGTTAAAATCCAATAAATACTTGAGCATGGGTAAGAAATTTGATAATATGTGTACATACATATGTACATATGGATCTACAAATTGATTTTATGTATGTATGTATGTACATACAAATAAGTCTGGGGCTCCCTGTTTAAATACATTTTTTTGTCATGTGCGGTCTTTTGTTGTTGCTGTTGTAAATATTCTTCAGGTCTTTTGTGTATAGATGTGAAATATATCCATAGTTTTTTTATTTGAAATTAAAAAAACGTTCTTTTAATTTTTAGATGCATTTTCTTAAAAGTTTGTGAGGAGTTTCTGTTTGAAGTAGAATTGAATTCCTCTCTAGTTTTAGTAACTATAGTATAAATATTTAATATATTTTATTTCCATTTGTTTAAAGTTGATGTAGCCTAATGCGTTAAATCTTCGTCAACATTAGAAATTTTTCGGTGTAAAATTTTTTCCAACTATCATCTTTTTTCTTCACCTTTTTCATATATTTTAGAACATCTTGCATTGGCTTTAAAAAATGACAAACGCTTTGAAATGAAACTGATTCAGCAGTCCAGCTTAGGTGATGATAGTTTTTTTGTTAACCACTTTGCTTCTCTCTCTCCTTTTTTATTGATAAACATTTAAAATCAAATGGTGGTTTTATAATGAAATTGTTATATTCATTATTGTTAAAAACATCCGCTACTTCTTTTTGTAATGAAAATCATTCGAAACCTTACTCGTATATTAAAACCATTTCTTCATTCATATTACTTAATTTATAAGACTTTCAGGACTTTCTATTATTCGATCATCAGTAAAAATGCAGTAGCTGAGGTCCTTGCTTACTGTTTCATATTAAATTTCTATATCAATTGAGCCGCTATTGAATAAAAGGAACTTTTATCTTAAACTTTAGTGCATTTGGAAGTGCTTGAAATTCTTTCATATAATAGCTTTGTTGGAATCTTAGATAAGAGTACATATAATATAGAATTACATAACGTTTATTTTTAATTTTTATGTTAAGATCATCATCATTTGGATATAAGACTGAATTTAAATGTACTTTTAAATTAGTTAAATCATAATGAGGAAACTTGTTTTCTTCTTGAATAGCGATCAACAGAAAACGAAATCGTTTTCTTACAATTTAGGTCTGGCCTCTCAACGGTTCCTCTAGTATACAAGATGACTTTCTATGTCATCATATCTGCCTACTCTTTATCAGCGTTAAGGGACAATTAAATGTTAAAATTTTAATTCCTCAAATTGTGTTACTTCATACTGATAATATGTTTTCATTAATAAGGTATATGTTTATCTTATGAAGGTTACTCGCCTATGGCTTTTATTTGATGTTCTAGATGATTTTTTCTTTCTCATTTTATTAAATTTCAGCGTATTGTGTATATATTTCTGATATTTTTAAGTGCGCTTTATTTACCTGTCAGACAAAGTGTACGTATCAGTTGATCACTCAGTCTCTCTTTTTAATATTTTTTTTTCTTTTAATGTATCACTACTATTTTTTCAGATTTTACTACTTGAAAAAGAGAATATTTGTATAATTTTTAAATGTATTCATATATACATATAGGTAAATATATGTATGTATGTATAGAGAAATTACTTTATCTACAAAGAAATACATGTTTAATAATCAACTATTCTAGAAAATCTATCTCAAATAATTCAGTTACCTCCACCATCAATTCACCTTCTGTGTTTTCATAGTATCAGAATCATTAGAATATCTATGTTTGAGAGAATTTTTACATCGAGTTTTTTCTACATGAGTTTTGCTGGTTGACCCCCTTGAAGTTATTGTTGACGTAGACTGGGTTGTATCACATTCAGATGTAATCATTTCTTACTTAAAAAAGATCCTCATCACCATCAACCATATCTGTATACATTTCATTCATGAGTTGGTTTGATCCAGATACAATTGCTGTCTACAGATTAATAATTAGAAACAAGTTTCTCATCACCTTCTAACAGATTTATATATTTTGCTAGCATGCATGCCTTAGCATGCTTCTATTGATAGTGAAGTGAGAGTCCGACATGTAGTGGTGTTTCAATTAAAAATCTATACTATTAGAATTTAAGATTTCGCTCTTTTTATTCTTTTACAAAGTAGATACATATTTATGTATTTCATTTAGCACAGAGTCCTAAAATTTCTTTGCTTACAAAATTGTGTGACATTCTTTTAAATTTGCATGCTTAGGCATGCTTTCAATATTTTTTCTGTAAATTTATTTGATACTCATACAGATACAGATATAAAGTAAGATCTGCTTACATTCCATTTTACAATTTATGTATGCTTCAACATGATTCCAGTTGAAGTCCATATTTATTCAGTAAGTTTGTTTGATACTAATTCATACACATATACATTCTTAAAGATTGGAAATCTAAGTCCAATTTATGTAGTTTATCTATATTTTCTAAAGATTAGATAGCTATAGAAATTAATAGAGTAAAGATCTATTATAATAGCCCATGGGCATATTTTAAAATTTCGCTTGCTAGAGCTTTCGAAATGGAAAATGTACAATTTTCACTATAAAAAGTGATAATATTAGGTGTTACTGAATATTACACTGTGTTGTAATTTATTTTGAACACTTAAGTTTTCACAATATTTCATACAGCCCAACAAGTTTAGAGAATTTCCAGTATATTAAGTTAATTATCTTTCTTAAGACCTATTATTCCTTCAAAAATACAAACCAAACTAGATTTTTCCTGTTTAATTTTATTTTTTACTTTCATTAAATTTCAACATTTTGTTCATCTTCAAATTATTATATTTAGCAGCTTTTTCTCATTTGTTGAGTTAACTTTAATCGGAAACATTTAAATAGTGAGATGAACTTTTATATTGTATGCGAGTACATTAAGTAATTCTTTGTATATTTCATTTATATGAACCATCATCACATAATTCCTTTGGATGATCTATTAAATCATTCTACTATTGATGCTTTCATATTAAGTAATGTTTAATATTCTACATATGCATGAATTTTCCAGTGTCTTTTAAAAAATTCTTTACAATCATCCATTTGTAAGCTTTTTGGTACTTATAACATTTCAAAAATATTTTCCACAGCCTAGGTTTTTTCGAATGCAACTTTTATTTTCAACGGTATTGACCATAGAAACTTTGTGAATGAATCATTTACAGTCTACAATAATCAATAATTTCTATTTTCTGTAGAATAGTTTCCCATTTCACCTAAATCAGCTCCATAAAAGATCAACTATTCCTTTCATTACATATCTACAATACACAAAAAATTTTCGAGATTTATTATAGAGTTCGTCTACAAAATTTCTTTTTAAAGACATTGAGTTATTTTAAAGATTTTTTGGAGAGTGTTGTGATCTACTTGATGCACTTTCAGCTATTTATACTATCATGTAGTTCATTTTCCAATCTATAAATTTTATCGTTCAGCTGTTCAATTTGTTTTTTCAAAAGATGATTTGATTTTTAGTATGTATTTTATCAATTTTATAACTATCTTCTATCTCTAATTGTATTTCACGTTGTACTCTATCAATTTGCATTTTAATATATTCTTGAATTATATTAATTCCTTAAGCTATATTATTAATTTGTCCTATAGTTTATCGTTTGGAGTTTCCAGAAACAATTTACTGATAACATCATTCTCTGTCAGTGAATGATGATGATGATTAGTAGAAATTATATATTTTATATAGTTTTCAACATCAAATTTCTCATAGTATTTCCATGTTTTATTATCAATCATTAAAGAAAATAAGCTACTATTAGGGCCTATATTTGACCATCAACTTGCATTTTATCTTCATTTAGTTTTAGGTTACTATCACCAAACTTTCATTCATTATTCAAATCTTGATGTGGGCCATAGTTTGTATCTAATTCAATTCTTCCTTCCAAGACTGATAAATGAGTATAAGTGTCTTCAGAATTGGAAGTCTATGAGTAAAAATCATCTTCATCATCCTCATCATCATTCTCAGTATTAGCATCATTAAATAAGATGATATCATCAAATATTGTTCCTTCTGAAAGTTTCTTTGGTGTACTTGTCTCTATATTGACTGATGGCTTTAAACTTGTATTATTTTCAGCTTCTATCTTGATTTTACTTTCTTCTTTCTTGCGAATTCTTTCAATATTTCTAGAACTATTTATGAATTCTTTGAGAGGTTCTGTTATAGGTTTAAATGTATCTTTTATTGCTCACATGTATCTATTTCACCAGTTTTTATACTACGAAGCTTTTTCTTCAAGACATTTCTTGTCAACACCAACTGTTTTAAAATTTTCTCATCCATGTTTAATAATAGTAAATAACAGGTATCAGCTATTAGATCAGGTATCAGCTATCAGATCAGGTTATCAGGTAACTGGTCTGGTTTTGAGATCAGCTTATCAGGACCTGGTCTGTTTTTCAGATCAGCTTATCATGACCTGGTCTGGTTTTCAGATCAGCTTATCAGAACCTGATCTGGTTTTCAGATCAGCTTAATAGGACCTGGTCTGGTTTTCAGATCAGCTTATCAGGACCTGGTCTGGTTTTCAGATCAGCTTTTCAGGACCTGGTCTGGTTTTCAGATCAGCTTAATAGGACCTGGTCTGGTTTTCAGATCAGCTTATCAGGACCTGGTCTGGTTTTCAGATCAGCTTTTCAGGACCTGGTGTGGTTTTCAGATCAGCTTATCTGATTCAGATTGGGTTATCAGTTTACAAGTAGCTGCCCATTTATAACATTTAGATGAATGCAGTTTAAGGTCAGATGAAAAACGAAAAAGTAAACTTTTATGTAGTCAAATTCTCTTTTTTTCTATAACGATCATCGTTCAATTCAATATCGTTGCTTATAATCAAAATCCATATTTATCCTTCCAACATGCTTTATATTTGTCTCATCTTACTTAAAAATTATAATTACATTATGATTATCTAGTATCAAATGTTTGGTGATTCTGGTACAAGTTTGACATCAGCAGAATGCATCAACATTCTTATCTCACTCCATACAAAAATATGTTTCTCACATCTAACATCGTTAAATATCATATCGGAATTACTTTTAGCTTTGTTAGGAGAAATAACAGATTCAGTATCTATAAATGTGTATTATCCCATTCCTTTAATTAATGAAATTATGTAATATCTTTAAGTATCCATATTTGGGTTGATAGAGAGATTTTGAGTATTAATATGTAGATGTTTTAAAATTTTAGTTCATTAAGACTTTTTAGCAAGCCAATCATATCATATTATTTTTTATTTATTTTTTTTTTTTTTACAATTTGACAGACCAACTATTTTTGCGCAAATAAAATTTGATAGAGGGGGAACTATAACTTGTTTTTGAACTAACGTTTGATGAATCATCAAAATTTCTTACCATCCTTTTTTTAGGTTGTTTTGACTATGAGTATGCACCAATATTTATGAAATATTTCATAAATATTGTCTCTTATTTAGAAAAAATAAAATAATACAGCTATACGACACCAGAAAATATTTTCTGGTATCATATAGCTGTATTATTTCATTTTTCCTATATTAGAGATAATGGTCCCTACTCATAGTCAAAACAAAGTATATTTTAAGAGTTTAAAACCAGTATTATCATAAAAATACTGATTTTAAACTCTTACAGTCTTATTTATAAAAATTATTAAGACTTTATAAAGGTTTTTTTAGAAAAATGTTCATAAAAAAATTTTCTAAAAAAGCCTTTATAAAGTCTTAATAATTTTTATAAATAAGGCTGTTAAAATATACTTTGTTTCACTAACCACATTTGTGTAACTAATTGCATTTCATAAATATTGACGTATACTCATAATCAAAACAAATGATAGTTTTATGTTGTTTTGAATGTGAGTATACATCATTATCTCTTATTAAATAAATAAAATAATGCAGCTACACGATTTCAGAAAATATTTTCTGATATCGTATAGCTGTATTATTTTATTTTTTTAATAAGAGATAATATTTATAAAATGCATTTAGTTACACAAATGTGGTTAGTGAAACAACTTAAAAAAAGGATGGTAAGAAATTTTGATGATTCATCAAACGTTAGTTCAAAAACAAGTCATAGTTCCCCCTCTATCAAATTTTATTTGCGCAAAAATAGTTGGTCTGTCAAATTGTAAAAAAAAAAAAAAAAAAATAAAAAATAATATGATATGATTGGCTTGCTAAAAAGTCTTAATGAACTAAAATTTTAAAACATCTACATATTAATACTCAAAATCTCTCTATCAACCCAAATATGGATACTTAAAGATATTACATAATTTCATTAATTAAAGGAATGGGATAATACACATTTATAGATACTGAATCTGTTATTTCTCCTAACAAAGCTAAAAGTAATTCCGATATGATATTTAACGATGTTAGATGTGAGAAACATATTTTTGTATGGAGTGAGATAAGAATGTTGATGCATTCTGCTGATGTCAAACTTGTACCAGAATCACCAAACATTTGATACTAGATAATCATAATGTAATTATAATTTTTAAGTAAGATGAGACAAATATAAAGCATGTTGGAAGGATAAATATGGATTTTGATTATAAGCAACGATATTGAATTGAACGATGATCGTTATAGAAAAAAAGAGAATTTGACTACATAAAAGTTTACTTTTTCGTTTTTCATCTGACCTTAAACTGCATTCATCTAAATGTTATAAATGGGCAGCTACTTGTAAACTGATAACCCAATCTGAATCAGATAAGCTGATCTGAAAACCACACCAGGTCCTGAAAAGCTGATCTGAAAACCAGACCAGGTCCTGATAAGCTGATCTGAAAACCAGACCAGGTCCTATTAAGCTGATCTGAAAACCAGACCAGGTCCTGAAAAGCTGATCTGAAAACCAGACCAGGTCCTGATAAGCTGATCTGAAAACCAGACCAGGTCCTATTAAGCTGATCTGAAAACCAGATCAGGTTCTGATAAGCTGATCTGAAAACCAGACCAGGTCATGATAAGCTGATCTGAAAAACAGACCAGGTCCTGATAAGCTGATCTCAAAACCAGACCAGTTACCTGATAACCTGATCTGATAGCTGATACCTGATCTAATAGCTGATACCTGTTATTTACTATTATTAAACATGGATGAGAAAATTTTAAAACAGTTGGTGTTGACAAGAAATGTCTTGAAGAAAAAGCTTCGTAGTATAAAAACTGGTGAAATAGATACATGTGAGCAATAAAAGATACATTTAAACCTATAACAGAACCTCTCAAAGAATTCATAAATAGTTCTAGAAATATTGAAAGAATTCGCAAGAAAGAAGAAAGTAAAATCAAGATAGAAGCTGAAAATAATACAAGTTTAAAGCCATCAGTCAATATAGAGACAAGTACACCAAAGAAACTTTCAGAAGGAACAATATTTGATGATATCATCTTATTTAATGATGCTAATACTGAGAATGATGATGAGGATGATGAAGATGATTTTTACTCATAGACTTCCAATTCTGAAGACACTTATACTCATTTATCAGTCTTGGAAGGAAGAATTGAATTAGATACAAACTATGGCCCACATCAAGATTTGAATAATGAATGAAAGTTTGGTGATAGTAACCTAAAACTAAATGAAGATAAAATGCAAGTTGATGGTCAAATATAGGCCCTAATAGTAGCTTATTTTCTTTAATGATTGATAATAAAACATGGAAATACTATGAGAAATTTGATGTTGAAAACTATATAAAATATATAATTTCTACTAATCATCATCATCATTCACTGACAGAGAATGATGTTATCAGTAAATTGTTTCTGGAAACTCCAAACGATAAACTATAGGACAAATTAATAATATAGCTTAAGGAATTAATATAATTCAAGAATATATTAAAATGCAAATTGATAGAGTACAACGTGAAATACAATTAGAGATAGAAGATAGTTATAAAATTGATAAAATACATACTAAAAATCAAATCATCTTTTGAAAAAACAAATTGAACAGCTGAACGATAAAATTTATAGATTGGAAAATGAACTACATGATAGTATAAATAGCTGAAAGTGCATCAAGTAGATCACAACACTCTCCAAAAAATCTTTAAAATAACTCAATGTCTTTAAAAAGAAATTTTGTAGACGAACTCTATAATAAATCTCGAAAATTTTTTGTGTATTGTAGATATGTAATGAAAGGAATAGTTGATCTTTTATGGAGCTGATTTAGGTGAAATGGGAAACTATTCTACAGAAAATAGAAATTATTGATTATTGTAGACTGTAAATGATTCATTCACAAAGTTTCTATGGTCAATACCGTTGAAAATAAAAGTTGCATTCGAAAAAACCTAGGCTGTGGAAAATATTTTTGAAATGTTATAAGTACCAAAAAGCTTACAAATGGATGATTGTAAAGAATTTTTTAAAAGACACTGGAAAATTCATGCATATGTAGAATATTAAACATTACTTAATATGAAAGCATCAATAGTAGAATGATTTAATAGATCATCCAAAGGAATTATGTGATGATGGTTCATATAAATGAAATATACAAAGAATTACTTAATGTACTCGCATACAATATAAAAGTTCATCTCACTATTTAAATGTTTCCGATTAAAGTTAACTCAACAAATGAGAAAAAGCTGCTAAATATAATAATTTGAAGATGAACAAAATGTTGAAATTTAATGAAAGTAAAAAATAAAATTAAACAGGAAAAATCTAGTTTGGTTTGTATTTTTGAAGGAATAATAGGTCTTAAGAAAGATAATTAACTTAATATACTGGAAATTCTCTAAACTTGTTGGGCTGTATGAAATATTGTGAAAACTTAAGTGTTCAAAATAAATTACAACACAGTGTAATATTCAGCAACACCTAATATTATCACTTTTTATAGTGAAAATTGTACATTTTCCATTTCGAAAGCTCTAGCAAGCGAAATTTTAAAATATGCCCATGGGCTATTATAATAGATCTTTACTCTATTAATTTCTATAGCTATCTAATCTTTAGAAAATATAGATAAACTACATAAATTGGACTTAGATTTCCAATCTTTAAGAATGTATATGTGTATGAATTAGTATCAAACAAACTTACTGAATAAATATGGACTTCAACTGGAATCATGTTGAAGCATACATAAATTGTAAAATGGAATGTAAGCAGATCTTACTTTATATCTGTATCTGTATGAGTATCAAATAAATTTACAGAAAAAATATTGAAAGCATGCCTAAGCATGCAAATTTAAAAGAATGTCACACAATTTTGTAAGCAAAGAAATTTTAGGACTCTGTGCTAAATGAAATACATAAATATGTATCTACTTTGTAAAAGAATAAAAAGAGCGAAATCTTAAATTCTAATAGTATAGATTTTTAATTGAAACACCACTACATGTCGGACTCTCACTTCACTATCAATAGAAGCATGCTAAGGCATGCATGCTAGCAAAATATATAAATCTGTTAGAAGGTGATGAGAAACTTGTTTCTAATTATTAATCTGTAGACAGCAATTGTATCTGGATCAAACCAACTCATGAATGAAATGTATACAGATATGGTTGATGGTGATGAGGATCTTTTTTAAGTAAGAAATGATTACATCTGAATGTGATACAACCCAGTCTACGTCAACAATAACTTCAAGGGGGTCAACCAGCAAAACTCATGTAGAAAAAACTCGATGTAAAAATTCTCTCAAACATAGATATTCTAATGATTCTGATACTATGAAAACACAGAAGGTGAATTGATGGTGGAGGTAACTGAATTATTTGAGATAGATTTTCTAGAATAGTTGATTATTAAACATGTATTTCTTTGTAGATAAAGTAATTTCTCTATACATACATACATATATTTACCTATATGTATATATGAATACATTTAAAAATTATACAAATATTCTCTTTTTCAAGTAGTAAAATCTGAAAAAATAGTAGTGATACATTAAAAGAAAAAAAAAATATTAAAAAGAGAGACTGAGTGATCAACTGATACGTACACTTTGTCTGACAGGTAAATAAAGCGCACTTAAAAATATCAGAAATATATACACAATACGCTGAAATTTAATAAAATGAGAAAGAAAAAATCATCTAGAACATCAAATAAAAGCCATAGGCGAGTAACCTTCATAAGATAAACATATACCTTATTAATGAAAACATATTATCAGTATGAAGTAACACAATTTGAGGAATTAAAATTTTAACATTTAATTGTCCCTTAACGCTGATAAAGAGTAGGCAGATATGATGACATAGAAAGTCATCTTGTATACTAGAGGAACCGTTGAGAGGCCAGACCTAAATTGTAAGAAAACGATTTCGTTTTCTGTTGATCGCTATTCAAGAAGAAAACAAGTTTCCTCATTATGATTTAACTAATTTAAAAGTACATTTAAATTCAGTCTTATATCCAAATGATGATGATCTTAACATAAAAATTAAAAATAAACGTTATGTAATTCTATATTATATGTACTCTTATCTAAGATTCCAACAAAGCTATTATATGAAAGAATTTCAAGCACTTCCAAATGCACTAAAGTTTAAGATAAAAGTTCCTTTTATTCAATAGCGGCTCAATTGATATAGAAATTTAATATGAAACAGTAAGCAAGGACCTCAGCTACTGCATTTTTACTGATGATCGAATAATAGAAAGTCCTGAAAGTCTTATAAATTAAGTAATATGAATGAAGAAATGGTTTTAATATACGAGTAAGGTTTCGAATGATTTTCATTACAAAAAGAAGTAGCGGATGTTTTTAACAATAATGAATATAACAATTTCATTATAAAACCACCATTTGATTTTAAATGTTTATCAATAAAAAAGGAGAGAGAGAAGCAAAGTGGTTAACAAAAAAACTATCATCACCTAAGCTGGACTGCTGAATCAGTTTCATTTCAAAGCGTTTGTCATTTTTTAAAGCCAATGCAAGATGTTCTAAAATATATGAAAAAGGTGAAGAAAAAAGATGATAGTTGGAAAAAATTTTACACCGAAAAATTTCTAATGTTGACGAAGATTTAACGCATTAGGCTACATCAACTTTAAACAAATGGAAATAAAATATATTAAATATTTATACTATAGTTACTAAAACTAGAGAGGAATTCAATTCTACTTCAAACAGAAACTCCTCACAAACTTTTAAGAAAATGCATCTAAAAATTAAAAGAACGTTTTTTTAATTTCAAATAAAAAAACTATGGATATATTTCACATCTATACACAAAAGACCTGAAGAATATTTACAACAGCAACAACAAAAGACCGCACATGACAAAAAAATGTATTTAAACAGGGAGCCCCAGACTTATTTGTATGTACATACATACATACATAAAATCAATTTGTAGATCCATATGTACATATGTATGTACACATATTATCAAATTTCTTACCCATGCTCAAGTATTTATTGGATTTTAACAATCACACTTACATATCTACATCATGAAAACATACAAACCGTTCTCCAAGCTATTGACGCTTGAAGACGAAAGTCGAAGAAGACAAATGTACTTAAATAAACAAACTTATCACAGACCAGTCAAACTCTATCGCGCATACACACATACACACACAAAAAAAATCACCACGATCGTACACAAGAATTTTGCAAAATCTGAAATTAATATTTATACAAATATAAACAAATTTCTGACCGACAGACTTTAACACTGGACAAATTTAAGCTTGATAAAATATAAAGCAATCTCATCCTCCAATATGAAAAACATACTAGGATTAGGGAAGTTCAGATATATGATAATATTTTCTAGCAAAAAATGTTCATATGAGAAACAATTTATTTCTACGTACATATAAATACCATGGTGAGAAAATCACATACACACACACACACACACTAAAATTCATCTACGAAAAATTAAACCTATTTCAACAACGCCCCTCCCCTCACAAATCACAGTCAGCCTAAAGTTCTTACAGATATATATACACAAAATCTCAAGGTAACATACAATCTATCAATCTCACAACCTAAATCACGATCAGCCTTAAACTCATATAGACATACATACATGCACACAGATACGTATACATATACATGAACACCTTCACCTCACCTCTCATTAATCATGATCAGCCTTAAACTCCTACATATATACACACAAATTGCGCGGTTATGTATTACATGAACACTTCGCCCCTCACAAATCACGATAAGCCTTAAATCTCCTACAGATATATATACACAAATTCTCAAGGTCACATACAATCGATCAATCTCAACAATCGTAATCACCATCAGCCTTAAACTCCTATATACATACATGCATAAATATTCCTACAAACATATAAACACCCAAATTCCTATAGATACATATTACAATAACACCCCCCGCCTACCTCAAATTAAGGAAAGCCTTAAACTGCTACATATACATACATACATACATACATACACATACACATAGGCACATTCTATCTATCACAACAACACCCTCCCCCACCTCAAATCACAATCAGCCTTAAACTCCTACGAACATACATATACACAGATTCCCCGGATACGTATTACATGAACACTCTCACCTCGCCTTTCATAAATCACAGACAGCATTAAACTCTTACAGACATACATACATACATACATACATACATACATACATGTACACAGATTCCCATGGATACATGTTACAAAAACTCCCCACCCTCCACCAGTCGATCTACCTCAAATACAATCCGCCCCTCCACAAGCACAGCTTGGTTTAAATTCCAACAAGCATAAACTTCACCGAATTCCCGCGGTTACATATTACAAAACACCCTCACCTACCCAAATCACGGTCAGCCTTAAGGTCTCACAATCTAGACAAACCCCGTCCTCCACCAATCACAGCCAGACTTCAATTCCTACAGCTAGACACACCTCGTCCTCCAAGGATCATAGCCAGACTTCAAATCCTACAGCTAGACACACCCACAAATTTTCCGTCGGCATTAGGAAAAATCATTTCCAAGATTTTCCGTCGGCATTTGAAAAAAATAAACATGTTTTCCCGTCGGCATTTGAAAAAATTAATTTTCATTATTTTCCCATAGTAAGAAAAAAAATAAAGATGTTATCCCGTCGGCATTAGAAAATCATATACATATAACAGCTTCAAACATATAAACCCCCTTAATGTATTCCCACAAAATATTCCGCGCACAAGTTCCCACGGTCATACATACATACAAACATACATACACTTAATATAAACAAAAAACAGTTAATGTAAACAAAAAACACAGACGGACGGACGGACACACACACATAGGTATCAAATTTCACAAATTTCCAAGAATTTTAAAATTTCAGCCAAAATTTAACAATTTCAGCCACAATTTCACAATTTCAGCCACAATTTAACAATTTCAGCCCACAATTTAACAATTTCAGCCACAATTTAACAATTTTAATCGGCGCCCGAACCGCCAGTTCCCTACTACTTGCACGTGAGCGGTTTTTGACTCACGACACGCACGCTCCCGCAGAAAAATATTTTACTCACGCACTTTCACGCGCGAATGATTTTGAACATTTTCACGATCACGCACGCTCACGTATAAAATATTCTTAATCACGCACGAGGGGTGTACAACTTATCACGATCACGCACGCTTACGAAAAATATATATGTAATTAAATTTTTATGTTTGGTTGAAAAATAGGTTCTTACACATACATATGTACATACATACGTATTGTGTATTAGGGAGTAACGAATACCAGTTTAGCGAATCCGAATACGAAAGCGAATAATACATTTTAATTTTTGCAAAAGCGAATACATATATTACAATTCTTTAAAATATCACATGCAAATAAATTTATATAAGAATATGAAGTTGTATTATATATGTTTGTACATATGTAGTTGTGCTACATATATAGTGTCCGCCAGATAACTTTTTTTTTTTAAAAAAAAGCGCAAAACATCGAGTGTAGCTTCGGCTGTGTGGCACGTAGCGCCGTCCTATTGAAACCAAATGTTGCCAATATCCTCCTCTTCAATTTTTGTGAACAAAAATTCGTTCAACATGGCCCGATAACGATCGCCATTGACTGTAACGGCCACTCCTTGCTCATTTTCGAAAAAAAAATGGCCCAATTATGCCTCTGGACCAAAATCCGCACCAAACAGTGACTCGTTTTGAGTGCGTCGGCTTTTCAATGTATGCGTGCGCGTTTTCTGTGCCCCAAATGCGACAATTTTGCTTGTTTACATACCCGCCAAGATCAAAATGAGCTTCATCTGAAAAAATGATTTTTTTTGGCAAAATCGGCATCTTCTGTAAGTCGATGGCAGGCAATATTTCCCAGCGTTGTTCAAGCGTATACACAACCATATTCGTTCAGCGGAAGGATAAAACTAATTATCTGTCAAATCAGACATGAGCTAAGTGTTACCATTCACGAAATAAGCACTAGTTGAAAAAAAACGTCAGATGGCGGATCTTATAGCATTTTATTTAAATTTAGTCTTGAACGGACCAAATATTTATTAATTTATTAAAAATACAAATTGTTAAAACAGAAAGATTTATGAAATTATATTATATATATGGTCTTTACAACATATGACTTTCAGTTTGGACACAAGACTCAATCTTATACCTATCGTGACTTCAAGAATTTGAACTATGACATTTTAAATAGAGGCTTTATACATGTAAATTGGGATAGTATCTACAGTACCTATAAAAACTAAAACATTTACGGCAACACGGAAACCATGGCTTAACTCTGATATACAAGAGTCTATTAAACGTAGAGACTTGGCATACTTGCGGTGGAAGCGTTTCCGAATACCAGAGTTGTTGAATTTATATCGTTTCGCCAGAAAATTTACAAATAGAATGATATAATCGGGTAAATCTAACTATTACTCTAGTAGATTTGGCTCTGCTCTTGAATTAAAGCGCCATTGGCAAACTATTAAGGAAATTGGAATTGGTAATACTACTACTAGTGTATACTGCTCTATTGATGTTGACAAACTTAATAATATATTTGCTAATAATACCACCGCAGTGAACGTTTCAGTTGAACGTGAAAGAGTTTCAGCAATGCATGATGCTCATATCACAGGGGCTGGAAATGTTCAGTTTTTTATGCGTCAGTTAGCTTGATGTCCTTTCAAGTTTTTCACAAATAAAGTCCAATGCAATAGGTTTTGACAATATGCATCCTAAGCTTATAAAACTTATGCTACCCTCTCTTTTGCCATATATTACTTCCTTTTTTAACACCATTATTACTAAAAGTTGTTTTCCTATGAAATGGAAGCACGCAAAAATAATTCCAATTCCTAAATCCAGCGATGAGTATCTTCCCAAAGCTGTATTAAGCTTCCTTTCAAAAGACTAAAAAAATTTTGCATTGTCAAATAAATGATTACCTTAAGGTTAATAACTTGTTGTCTGATGAACAATTAGGTTTTCGACCAAATCACAGTTGTGTGACTGCTTTAGCTAATGTTACAGAGAATATTAGGTGTAGTTTGGATGATGGGAAAATTATTTTCTGGTCCTTGATCATTCAACAGCATTTGATACCGTTCATCACGGAACACTATACAACAAGCTTAAAAATTATTTTAGATTCTCTTCGACTGCGGCACAACTAATTTTCTCGTATCTTACTGCCCGTAAGCAATCGGTATATGCTAATGATGTAGTATCCAGGCTTATTGAACTAACAAGGGGTGTGCCTCAAGGATCGATCTTAGGACCACTACTTTTTTCGATTTATGCAAACGATTTCCCAGATAATGTATCCCATTGCAATATACACATGTATGCTGATGATGTGCAGCTGTGGCTCAGTAGTCCAACTCAATCCATTGTGGAAAATATTAAAAAACTTAATTATCATTTAAATAATATCTTCATGTGGGCATCGGCAAATCGCTTATGCTTGCTTAAATCCTAAAAAAACCAAATGTCTGGTGAGCCACAGGAAATCAGTACATCCATCTATATGTGGTGATATCGTTATTAACCAGGAGAAAATTGAAATAGTTAGTACTGCAAGGAATCTTGGAATTGTATTTAATAGTAATTTAACATGGTCAAGTCATGTCAACACATTGGTTTCCAAAGTATATATTAAGTTAAGAACTCTATGGTCTGTTCAATATCTCACACCATTGAGGATAAGAACGTTACTAGCAAAAGCTTATTTGGTTCCAAGCCTTACTTATGGTTGTGAACTGTTTTCGAGTTGTGATAGCATTAGTAAGAGGAAACTTGAAGTTCTATACAATAACATAACAAGATATGTCTATAATCTTGGGAAAAGAGATCATGTCTCATTGTATGCTAAAACATTATATGGTGTATCATTTGAAAATTTATTTAAAATTAGAACATTAATATTCCTTCATAAAATTATACACGAATTTTAAAAGCTCCTTTTTGGTTAAATGATTTATAACACTAGTAAATACGTATATCTCACTGTAATTTATTCTTCATTTCTACTCTTTCAAACAAATAAATGTACCGTGTATCAATTATAAATGTTCAAGAATCACTCTTAGTTCTGAGAATCGTCTAATTACATATAAATTCATTATCTCTTATTTATATTGTAATTTTATGAAATCTTAATCTTACACACTTACACATTTAAAAGTATTTGTAATATTATGCATTCAACATTATTACATATCGAGCCTTTGGTGCAATACCGTAGTAATTCAAAAAATCGTGAACTGAGAAAAATGCATTTGAAGTTTTCAGCCATGTTTTTGATAGTATTTTCTTTTGCTAAGGTAATCTTTTACAAGTTTTTAAACAAAGAGGAATGTTTTGTAAATAAACAGAGGTAAAAAATTATTAAAAATGTGAAATATTTATTTATATTTAAGTATTTTGTATCAACCTATCAATGATGTATCGTTATTGTCACAAAATCAACGACATATTTATTAATTAATTCGGAATATATCGTTATAGCAAATAAAATTTTACGATTTTTTAAATTTTGCCGAAATTAAGCCATATATTATAAAAAATAAAGAAGACAATATGTATAGATTTTTGGATTTTTATAAATTTTTCTGTTTTATTTGATTTTTATTTTCATAGTTTTAAAAAATATAAGAACTTAAAACAAACCAAAACTTAAAAGAAAAAAAATTTGCAGAAAAACTACAAATTTGAGTAAAATGTCTTATAAAATGATGGTATTAAATTATTTTTAATTAAGTCCATAAGATCAGATTTTTTTTATCTGAAATTCCTGGTTTTGTTCGGTAGCCCTTGTTTAGTTACATCTCGCATTTGTTTTTATTTTTAATCACAACGATCTTCTGAAACTCGCTCTCCGTATATGATGTTTTAATGAATATAGATCTTGGAGCAGTTGACAAAATTTTTATTACTTTTAACTCAGATATTTTCAATTGTTTTAAGTTTGTTAAATCGGAGGCAAATTGTTTTATATCTAGAAAATCTTCATAAGACATTTCTACAACATGAAAAAGTTCTCCTTTTTTTTTGCTGACTTGACAATAGAGATAAAAGATTCAGGAGAGTATATAGGTCCACTTTTCAGTATTCGTCTGACTTCTTTTTCTATGAGTGCATGACAGGAATCACCTTCATTTTGTGTGTGTCCCTTAATGAGGTACTTATGTGTTATGGAATTAAAGCCAAACTTTTTAACTGCATATATGTGCAAGGCCAACATAAACTTATTTTTTTGTTGGCCAGCGCAATTATCAGAGTAAAATATAATTTCAGATTCCTTAGGAAACTGTTCTAGATATTTTAAGACGCATGTTGCTAGTTCGTTTACACTACGATGACCATTAGATTCATCCCAAATAAAGCATGTGCATTTCTTGGATTTTAAATCGTATACCGTAAAGTTAAATGCATTTAATTTGCTTTTGTAGTAAAATGCTGATGTGTTGCCCTTTGGAATTTGAACTACTGCTTCTAAGTCATAAACACTTACAAAAGCATTGGTTTGGTTTTTATCATTTTCTTTTTCAGTTCTGGATAGTTGTTTTTCTAATTGGTGTTGCTCATATCTTAATTTCATGTCTTCCTTTTCTTCCCCAGTTAAATTTTCAAAGGCTGTACACAGTTCACAGACATCATTTTTTGGGGGAAAAAAAGGAAATGTTGAAATCTTCATTAAATACTCTATAGAAAAAGCTATAGGACGAATATGACTCATTTGAATTTTTGCAACTTTCAACATAATCTCTATAAATACTTGAAACAGTTTTGCCACCATCAATATATCGTCTGGTACTTTTAGCTCTCGTATAATGACTTTCAATTTGCGGAATTTTTTCAATGAATGACTTAATTCCGTCCTTGACTTTTTGATCGATAGTGGCGTGATTTGAATGCCTTCCTCTTTGATCTATTTCCATAACACATCCAGCAATATTTTCTCTTTTTTCAACAACAGTCATAATGTTACGATCATTTATGCATAACGTGTTTTTGAAAAATAACTTACACACTCTTATATCTTCACCATTCTTTTTTAAATAGAAGGAGTTGTTGTTTCTTCTTGGACCTCTCTTTCCCCCAATTCGAATATATCGATAAGTGGGAACAACGTCTACCATGGAATTCGCAATGAATTGTCTCTGTTTTTCTATGTCACCGAGCTCCCAAAATGATAAAAACAGCGCTTTTCGATCTTCATTCGTAAAGTTCTCAGAACATTTGTGTTTGCATCGCTGTGAGCATGGATCTTTAATTTCTTTTTTAGGACAGACTTTTTTATGCTTAGAATTTGAGATGTATTCTTGGCCGCTGTTCCTTAGTTTTTTTTTGTCATTGTCCGTTTCCATCTATCATTATTACGTTTTCGTTTTCTTCCACGTATCGGGCTTTGGAGTTGGTTGTGTGCTGATGAATTTTCACATGTAGATTCTTGTAATATTTGTTCATTCAGAGAATTTATTACATCTTCATCGTCCAATCCTTCAGTATTGGCGGATTTAATTTCTTTTATACTGGCTTCCATAATTCAAATTATTTTCTTCCTAAAGTTTTAATTTTATATTTTAGATATTATAAGAAATCAAATTAAAATGCACTTACCTGATATATAGTTTCAAATCTTTTTTGTTTGTAATAGAGTTTTTATTTATAATAATACAACCACTTTACTGACGAACAGTTGAGCCTCACATGATGCGAATTAGCATAAGAAGAAATGATAACTAATTTTTTTTTCTACAAAAATGAAATGTGAAATAATACAAACAAGTAAAAAAGAAAACAAATTATGCAGTTGTGTTTTTGTGCCTAAAACGTAGGAAAAAAAATATTGCTTTATTGTTTTTTTCACAATTTGTTTTCTGTTTGTAAATTTCTTGTCATAAAGCAAATATTTTGTTATTGCAAATAAATATTGCTGGGAAAAGCTGGAGGCAATAAATGCATTTTTAGCTGTAGAATCTGAACAGTTAGAGATATAACCATAATCTTTTTTCTCTAGATAGATATTTCCCCAAAAATCATTTCTGCATACCAAGCTCAAAATATTCAAATTTTGAGTTACTACGATCTTGCACCAAAGGCTCGATATGTATAGGGTGTTTTTTATTGAGGTATAGAACTTTAAGTTAGCATCACTTTTTTAACTGGCGGCCATTTTGTCAGCTGTCAAGTGATTAATATTTAGTTTGGTTTGCCATTTCATCATGAACAGGTTGACAAAAGAACAACGCTTGCAAATCGTGCAAATTTATTTCGAAAGTAATGGTTCAGTTCGCGAAGTTTACCGCAAGCTCCGTCCATTTTATGGTCGACATAATCGTCCATCAGAGCAATTAATTCGGTTAACCGGTCAATTGGCCACCAAGATCGTGTGATTTGACACCATTGGATTATTTTCTTTGGGGATATGTGAAGTCGCTCGTCTACGCCAACAAACCAGAAATGTTAGGGGACTTGGAAGCCAACATTCGTGGCGTTATTGCCAACATACGGCCCCATATGCTCGAAAAAGTGGTTGAAAATTGGACCTGTAGAATTGGCTTTATTCGAGCCAGCCGCGGCGGCCACATGCCCGAAATCATATTTAAACGTTAATGGCATAAAATTATCCTTCCAATAAAGCCAAATTGATGGACATTAAAACGATTTTCTTGTGCTTTATTTCAATTCGAAGTTCTATACCTCTAAAAAAACACCCTGTATATGTACATACATATATTAAAAATTGTATAGCTTTATTATTTTATTTAATTTGATATTTTCATTTTTCTTTTATTTTTTTTGTTAATTTTTTTTATTTTTATTTTAATTATTTTAACACAAATCTTTTAACTTAATTAAACCTTGTACTTTAATTATAAGACTTATTCTTATATATATAAGACTTATTGTTGTGCAGGGGTGAAATAAATAAATAAATATAGATAATTATAACTTACAAAATGTTAAGCAATCAACCCATTCTTACTTTGGTCCTAAAGCCTTATACTCTGTTCAACATTTCATGTCAAATGCTATCAAAATACATACATATTAATAAAACTTGGAATGAATTGTTCCTGAAAAAATGTTGCAGAAATAATACTCTGTTCATCTTGGGAAAAACATATGGAATATAGTATCTTCAACATGAGAAATAATATGAGTGGCACTCGTTTCGCATGGAATTTAAAATAAACAAGGACTAGTTATTATTGTTTGCATTTAAAATATTCTGTACGAAGTAATGAATGGTGCTCAACATTTCTCCAACGTTTGAACAGACTAGTGTTAAGCAGAAAATAATTTCGCGCAAATCAAACACTGCCTTTTCTTTTTTAAAAACGGAAAAATATATCCAAACACCGCTGGATTTTGGTTTAATTTTGATACTTATGACAACTTATTTATTGAAAAGTTTTCCGTTAAAACTTTAAAACTTTGATTAGAATGCTTTACTTGTAAGTATATTATGTATCTTGTTTATGCTGGCTTAAAGTAATTTTCGTTTTTTTACGTTAATCGCAACATATTTTCATAAAAGATGTACAATTTTTTTTTTGTCTCTAGTATTCGCTTGAAATATTCGCATACATTTTAGCGAATGCAAAAATTAAAATTAAACGAATAATTCGCGAATGCGATCATTCGTTACATCCCTAGTATGTATATACATACATACATATGAATGTGCATAGATCAGAGGTGGACACCGAGAGAAACACGAGAGTAATGTATTCGCGTATGTGTATTATATTATACAAATAAGAAGCCGATTGATGATGAGACATAGATTGTAGTATTTATTGTAAAAAAATCTAAAATTTTCAATAGTTATATACCCACGCAGGAGCGTTATCTCGTGAGAGCGTGAGAATTCGTGCGTGATTCTAAAAAAAACCTAAGCACGATTACGCACGAGTAATTTTTTTTAAGTCACGGTCACGCACTCACGGGTGATTAATTATAAATTTGATCACGATCACGCGTGACACGATAAAATCACGACATTTGCACATCTCTAGTTTAAACCACCTCTGCGCACTTCGACCGGAGGTTGGGCAACAAGTGATACTGAAAAAAGTAACATATTTGCTGAGCATTTAAAATCCGTATTTACCCCAAACATATGTGCGGGTATTACTGATTTGCCGAGTGTAAATAGTTTCTCGTTAAGCATTGTGTATATATTTCATTGGTGCTTAGCTAAATCATCAGTAGACTTTAACCACATTTTGAACCGTCAGAAACCTCTTATCTTGTGCACAGACTTTCAAACTATTTGGGAATTCACAAATAGTAATATTTTTGAAAATCACGAATGAAACAGAAGCGTAGTAGGTTTAGAAACTTTAACAAAAACCAGCAAATAATTTACATTCAATATGTTGCGGGAGCTGCTTGTAACGTCCAAGCCCAAACTAGTACAAGCCAGATATTACAGCTTGCCAGTAATCGCTCAAACGCACAATGAATCCCAAAGCAAACTCACTCGCATGTGTTATGTACATAATTATGTTCAACGTTTGCTCATCGTCCTCCAATACATAAAAATCCACTGTGGTAGGTAAAAAAAAAAAAAATAACCATCCATTATTTTGATGTTAGCCACTTTTATTTAAAAATTTTAGAGTAGGATAATTTTGTTTTGCAATTTTTTTTTGTCATTTGTTTAGTGCCTTCTGTCAAAAATAAAAAAGATGTGAGTGATTTACGCATACTACAGTTGTCAGCACTGTGTTTTTGTAAAATTATAGTAAAAATGTTGTGGAACGTAAACTATTAAACTCCCAGGGTTGTATTTTTAATTCAAACATGGGAGGAACAATATGGAAACAGAATACAGGTCACGAAAAAGGAAAAAATTAATGAACTAAAGACACCTTTCTATTTTTATGAAATCCTGTGAAAAGAAAAACCATCCTATGTAAGAAAAGCGGGGAAAAAGGTCATGGACTTAAGGATAAAGGGAACCGTTGGTTAAGATTAAATCATAAAATAGTCCATGATACATAAAATATTGTAAAAAAAAATAAATAAATCAACTGTTAGGAATGCCAAAAAAAAAATTAAGCTGTTTTCATGAAAAAAAAATCATTCTAGAAAAATAAAGAAAAAAAGATGGAGGAATTGGCGGGAAACACTTTAAGGGAAAATTGGAAAAATCCAAAAAGAAAATCTGTAGGTAGGTAGAAAGAAAAAATAGACAGAAAGATGAGAAGTTGAAAAGTGCTCAAGGTGTCCGCAACAGTGTTATTTAAATAAATACAGAACTTAAAAGTTAATAAAATAAGTTATAGAAAAAAAATAATACGATGTGAGTAAAAATAGTTGTTAGTAGAAACAAATTTTGTTAAATTAATTTATTTGTTTTGTGTGCATTTAGTGTTGAAGAAAAATTATTGAGATCCATTTTTTTTCTGGATAAAATAAATAAAAGCGTAGGAGTCGAAGAGAAATATAAGTGGTTTGTGTGAGGATCTAACACTTGTCCCATAAAGGGATCAACATAATTGGTACAGACACCAAAAAGGGCAGTAGAAGTCTCGCAAGGTGCAGTAAGAAAAGAACAAGCCAGGTAAACCTTCAAATACCCCTATTAAAAAAAGAAAAAAAAAAGAAAAAAAGGAAACATTCAAAAGGAAGCCAGGAGAAAACCAATTAAATTCCCCGAAGAAAAAAAAACAAGAAAAAGAAAACAAAAATATCTATTCAACATAAAGTGAATTAAGTATATTATTTTGCCCATATCTGTAATTTTGTTTATTTGTTAACTTGCTATAAATTTGATTTTTGCCTGCGTTATTTGGTTTGAATACTTGTTTTAAGAAGTCAAAATTAGCCCGGAGAGTGCGCTAGTCAGTGTATCCTTTGTATTCCAACCGGTATAGAAAATTTCCGCGGTTCATGTCTGCTATAAAAATACTAAACTAGCCTTAGGGAGCTCCTTCAGGGTAGGGATAAAACAGTCATACATACGAAATTAGAAAATAATTTGAATTTAAATATATATATAGGTTGGAAATCCAAAAAAATACCTGCACGAAAAATTATATAAATAAACGAGAACAGAATTAAATGAAAGCTTAGAAAAAAAAAAGAAATAAAAATAAAATAAATTATAGAACGAAATAACGCAAATAAAAATATGTAATCAAATATAAAAAAAAAAAAAAGGAAAATTAGTTTTAGAATAGATTATTATATTAGTAAACAGGTTTTGTAGAGTCAATATTGTCAAAAAAAAATTGTTTAGGAAAGTAAGGTTTTTATTAATAAAATTAATGTATAATTATGTTGTGATTGAAAGTCACACGATGTGCTTGGAATAAAAAAAAAGGTATGGCATGAAGGTGAGTTGAGTTAAAAAGAAGTCGAGTGTGTTATTGGGTCACAAAAAAATTAATAAGGAAATTGTTGTGACATGGTTGGGAGGGCGAAAAAAGGGACAAAACATCTGTCTCTAGAAAACAAAGAGTATCGCTAAACCAATATGTCAGTGTAAAGTCCATGTTTGTTGTATATTTCTTTTTTTTGTGTACAGCGTACCCAATGAGAGGGTTGGAACCCGCTGGGATAATAATGTCACCGTAAATGAGCTTGTCGGAAACCTCATCGGTCAATACGGCTGTAACAAATATGAATCTATTTTATTTTTCTACCCCTTTATTCAATTAGAAATCCATTGGGTAACAATAAAAGTATTTAAAAATAAATTTAACATTAACATTTAAAATATAAATTTAACATTTAAGGAATTTATTATTCGACATATTGTCCTAGGTTTATTTAAATTGAAATTTATTTGCTGGTGGTTAAGCACTGTTCAAAATATGTTTGAAGTCTACTGATGATTTGGCTAAGCACCAATGAAATATATAGACAATGCTTAACGAGCGAATCCAACGAAGGCAAAACATGATTTTAAGGCTAATAACATCGGCTCCATGGTACATCAAAAATTCAAATTTACATCGTGATCTAAATGTACCACTTGTGACTGCTGAAATTGCAAAACACACAGTCAAATATTTAACAAAACTTTAGTCACATCCTAATCCACTTGCTCGTAATATCTTGAGCTTTACTGTACACATCCGCTTAAAAAAGATGCAACTGATTAAAAATATTTTTTTGCTTATCACAACTCTTACGTATTGTTAATTCCTATCACTAAGTTTATGTCCGACACTGGTCGAGCCTAATAATTATATTTAGATTTAAGATTTGACTACTTATTGGTAGTTCATTTTTGAAGATACAATAAATAAAAATAAGCGTGTAAAAAAAGTAGTTTGAATAAAAAATAATAATAAAGTCATAACATAATAATTTCATAAACTTAATCTGATTGTTTGCAAATAAATTTTGCTAGTGGAAAGCAAAAGAGCAAGTACTTCATTTTGACATTGCGTTCGCTTTATTGACAATTCATTCGAATTAGTGGTATCAAAATTTTTATGAAAACACTTGCTGCCTGTCGTTCGAGTCAAAGTTAGCACAAAAGTAAGATAAAGAAATGAAAATCAGTTTTCTTTCGCTTAGAATGCGCATGAAGTCATTCTTTCGACATAGTGGTAGAGGTTAAAAGTTAATTTTTTTGGTGTTTTTTCATTTTGAAATTTTGGGCGATGAATCTAATAATTTTATTCTCAATTTACTAAATTCATAATTATTTGTTGTATTTTGTTTAATATTGTTGCATTCTATTTACAGCCTGACCCAAGATTTCGAAATGAAATATGAAAATTTTTTTTCTTTTTCAATGTAAATTGTAAAAACAATTTATTTGAACATCGTAGGACAGGCTGTTAATATTAATAAAATGCTTGTTAGAAATTATTGATAAATAGTAAAGAAATAAATCAAAGCGACTAGTATGCCTATTAATAGATGCCCGGATAATTGAGCTGTATATCATAGTAGGAAACTTTAGTTATTGTATATTTTTTTAATTTTTATTCAAATTTAGTGATATTCTTTAAAATTTTTTATTTTTTAGGAGAATCCAACAACCTTTCACCAACTATATGTGATGATGCTTTTGACTGCATTATGTTTTTTACTCAATGTTCTAATTATGAGATTAGAAAACAGTCATTAATTGCTTTAGGATCATTTTGTGTAATGAACGACGACTATTTAATAAGACCAGAACTGAAAAAATTTTACTGTGATATACTTTGTTCAGAAAAAACGGAACCTAATATTAAAATAATATGTATGCGAAACATATGGATATATTTAACTGAATCAGAGATGTATATGTATAATAAAGAAAAAGAATGTACGTAAAAGGATCAATATTTAAAATAATTTATATTAATTTATTATTTTTGTTTGTTCAGGGGAAAAGCAATCCAAAACTGAAGATTTGAAGGAAATGAACGATGTGTCGTCGGGAATGGCAAGTAGAGTAATACAACTATATTTGCAGGAAATTTTAGATTGTTTTTTAAACCGCGATGATGCCGTCCGTCTTTGGGCAGTTAAAGTAGTACAAATTGTTTTACGTCAAGGTCTTGTTCATCCAGTGCGAATGGTACCATATTTGATCTGTTTGAGTACAGATAACAAACTTGAGGTAATTTTCTAACTCGTATATAATTTGAAATCAAAGTAATACTAAAATTATGGAATTTTTGTGTGCCCACCCGTATGCAGTCAGCACATAGAGCAGATGCTTTGCTAAAGGATATCGATAAAACGTATTCAGGATTTGTAAACATGAAAGTTCAATTTGGGTTGCAGCTGTGTTTTAAACTACAGGAATTATTGCAATGCATTAATAAGACCAAAAATAACATTATTCGTGGTTATGTGTAAGTATTTTTATACATAATTTTAACGTAAAAATTGTTATGAAAAATTTACCAAAAACAAAAGTTTAATTTTAAATACCTAAATGGAGACTAGGTATTAATTGCGAAAGCATGTAGCTTATCTTTTTTTTTATATGGCAAGAAGACTTGATCTATGTATTTTATATGTACGTTCAAAAATAATAAAAACTCCATATTGATTTTTATTTTGCATTTCAGTCAAGCAATTTGAAATAAAACATGAAATTTGTCATAATTTACTAAGTCCCCGTCCAGACTTGCAAGTTTTGTTTCTACAATTTTTAAAAATTCTGCTTTGAAATTGCATTAGAGTCCACATTATGCAATTCTTGTTTTGCAATTATGTATTAAAAAAATATATTTCCCTGAAAAATAAAAATTCCATTTACCTTTTGTTATATTTTGTATTTTTCATACAACTGAAGAAAATAAAATAAAACGTGAAATTCACCTAACAACTTTAAATTAACAAGTGCGAATTTAAAAGCAAAAGAGAATTGCAGAGTACAAGAAAATGTGTATCGCTCCCAATCTTCTCACCTCTCTCACCAAAAAAAACTCAAGAATTGATGCAACAATAAATTGCAAGTCTGGACGATCTTTGCCGCTGATACCAATTTGATGAGGGTGGGATGAAATAATGTCCATGCACATGTCTACTGGACATTATTTCCTTTTTGGAAAAAATTTAGTAGTAGCAGTAGTAATACATATATGTATACGTTCTCTAACCAAACTTAAGGTTTTTTCTTTGTGTATGTCGCTTAGTAAGTCCTAGTTTACACTATGCAAGTCTTATTGCTAAGCTGATTAGTTTGAGGGAGAGAGAGACGAGGGGAACAGAAACATTTATTTTCCCTCTTGTCTCTCTCCTAACAAACTAATCAGCTTTACAATAAGACTTGCATAGTGTAAACTAGGACTAAATATTAGAGACCTCCTGCGCCGGGCTTAAGATTTTTCTGATCGGAGTGGCATAAGTATTTTTGTCATTAAGGGGTAAAGGTAAGTTGGGCAGAAGAAAAGTTTTGCTCAACGAATCCACTACTTGCAGAAAACTATTAAGACTAATCATAGTCTGAAAAGGCAGCAAATTATTAATAGGGCATTGATTGATTGATTTATTTTTCTTAAAATTGATA
This sequence comes from Nowickia ferox, assembly GCA_936439885.1. Taxonomy (NCBI): domain Eukaryota; kingdom Metazoa; phylum Arthropoda; class Insecta; order Diptera; family Tachinidae; genus Nowickia; species Nowickia ferox. Next base: position 39,630,393 of record OW387026.1, on the reverse strand, counting down.
CAACAAAATATTTGATGGTGGACTATCTGTATTTCGACTGTTTCAAAACTTCGCGAACCAGTGGAAAACATTTAAAAGGTTTCTATGAAAAGTCTTTCCGGACTACAACAACTGTTTTTTTAATTTAATTGGTAACTTTGTCCCTTGATAATTACGCAGTTTATTTATTTGTAAATTTTCAACAATTAAACCACCAATAGTAATTCGCTACACAAAAGACTTCAGTCCTTCATGTATTAAAGTGCAAAGAACGGTATTGTGTTTATCATTCTATGTATGTGTGTATGGGTGTATGTATGTATGTACATATATATATGTATGTATGTGTTTACATGTATACAGCAAACCAATAACAAGATGTTTAATTTTTCCAGCAAACGCGAATGTGACACAATGCCAACAGCATTGAACGATTTTCTATATACATTGTTACGAACAACCAAACCTCAAAGGCGTGCATTAGTGCAAACAGTCACGAAACAGTTTGATGATCAAAAAACTCCTCTACGTCAGATGCTTTTTATTGCCGATAATTTAGCATATTTTCCTTATGTTGTTCAAGATGAGCCACTTTATCTTATTCATCAAATTGATTTGCTAATTTCAATGGCAGGAACCAATATATTAGCAACCTTCAAGGAATGTCTTAAACCTCACGAAAACGCTGTAGATGTATTAGAAGATGATGACGACGAAGAAGATAAAGAAGTACTGTTTAAGCGTTTACCTGATGATATAACAGAAATTCGAAAATGCATAACTTCGGCGCAAGCGTGTATGCTACTGTTAATACTAAAGGAGCACTTAAAGGACATGTACAGTATAACCGATAGCAAAATTTCAAGATACTCTCCATCTGAGCCCAAAATTCATGAAAAAGCAGTATCTCGAAAAACTGTTCAAGATTTTAATCCCAAATCAACTATAGATGTAATAAAAAAGCACCAAGAGCTTCAAAATTCTTGTACTTCCGAGGATGCTGATAAGAAACAACTTTCTGATGATGAAAAGATGGATCTCGTTGTAAAATATTTAGATGTATGTATGAAATTTTATTATTATTGACATGGAATAGTTTTACAATTTGTTTCTTTGCAGTTTAAGCAATTAATGCTAAAACTTGATCCCGATGATGTTGATTCCGATGAAGAGGCGAGAGAAAAGTTAAAACTAAGCACAGCCATTAAAGCAGACACATCACCAAATTCCTCAGTCCTACCGTCAACCGAGCCCTTGCAGTCTTTAAACGAAAGTAAACAGGCTATAGATAATGATGCGCATTCTCTAACACCTAATTCAAGAAATAAAACTGCAAACAATGATACGACTGCAAATGCACCAATAAAGGTACCTAAATGTTACTAATCTATAAACCTTATGAAGTTTATTATTATTCTTGTACTTATGAATTACCATTAGATATGCTCTTTTTACATACGCTAGGATCGCCCGGTGGTTTAAATTGGACCACTTGACACGTATGTCTTTATCTATTTATATAATTAATAGGCAAACACGTTTTTTGTAATCCCTTTTACGCCGCGGCGTTAAAACTGCACCGATTTTGAAAATATTTATATGGTTTTAAAGGTTTTTCTGCACACCCAGGCAGAAAAAGGCAATATATTGAGCCATATAAAAATGTATGCATACATGATATCTCACATAAGATCGTATTTGCAATCACAAAACCTTGTATTTTATTTACTCGATCTTTTTCTCTTTTTTTATCAGTGGTGAATTGAAAATCTATTAGAAAATACATACGGCATGCAAAGTTTATATGCTTACAGCCTCAATGTTTAAAAAGAAACCACATTCTGGTACGATTTTATACATTGTGACCCTATTAAATAAATCAAATAATTAAAATGATAACTCAGTCATTAATTGGATAGAAAATTACCGAATGCTCTAGATACTGTTAAGAAACAAAGTTCATTTTACTGCAAAACATTATATTGAAAACTAGTGTTAGTATAAAAATAGATTATTTCTTCTTTTATAATTAATTGCATTAGTTTTTAGACTGGTTTCCTAAGTTAAATTTTATGTACGAATATCAGTGGTGTTTTCTAAATAACCGATACACCTTTTCGCTCGAAATGATGAATAATTTGTCTTTTGTTCGTTTTTAATTATTTTACCAAACAAATGTTTCATTAAATACAACCTTCCTGTTCAAGATCTTAACAAAAAAGGTAATTTTAAAAATTTAAATTATTGCACATTAGTGCGCTTTTTTGAATCAAGGGAGTATGAATGTGAACTTTGCATACTGTATAGGAAATATATACACATACATGTATGAAAATGTATGAATATATATTATGATATATGTCCATATACCCTAATTTTTCGGATTAGAACCACATATAGGATATCATATGTACTGCATACATATTTTTTAGCTGGGATTTTAAAAGTTATTAATTTCGCACGGAAAAGTATGTAGGTGTTTGAAACATAGTGCATTGGTGAAAATACTTTTCACATCATTCCAATTAAACGAGGTAATATTGATGAAATTAAAATCCAAATACATATATGATGAAAAATATTTAAAAAAATTTTTTAGTGAATTTGAAAAAAATAAAACAAATTTTTACACATACCAGCTTAAGAGTGCTAAAGGCCTACAGATAGTATTAAAGGGCATAGATTCATATGTTGGCCCCGAAGAAGTAAAACCTTTTTAATATTAAACCTTATATTTATTCACTTATTTAATTTGGTTAAAAACTGATGTCTTCTCATTAGGACAGTTGGCCAAATAGTGGGAAAAATTATTAAACTAGTGTTGCATCTTGTGGTAATGTTGCAAATAAGGGTTACCCCCAACATCTCCCTCCTTAAGACAATTGCGCTGACCTAGAAATTCTTTCGACGGGTTGTCTTCGGCTGTTTATACGCTGTGGAGTCCAAGTCGAGAAGCTGTTGGAGTTGAAAAGCTTTCTTCTCGTGTTGGAGATGTTATTTTAAATTCCTCCAGTAGTATATCCAGAGGTATTTCTGTTGGTTCCGACGAAGACCCATTTTCGGTAAGTCTGGGTCTCAGTATTTTTCTATTGCAAACATATATCAGGGTATTGTAGATTACGTTGCCAATTTTTTTATTTTTTTATTATTTCTCCTGGCACCCATTGTTGTTTGTTTCCTTTAAAGTTTAAAGCATAAACTTCTTCACCGTAATGAAATTATCTTTTCCGTGTTCCATGTTTGGTGTTATACTGCTTTTCAATTTTTGCATTTCTTTCGTTCAAGACAACTTTAGGTTTAGTAATGATGTCGAATACGGTTCTCATTTTTCGACCAATCAATGATTCAGCGGGTGTGTTACCGTTTGGTGAGTTCGGGTTGGGTGTTGATCTATAGACTTCCAAGAAAGTTTGAAGTCGGCGTATCTTCCCCGTCAGATTTTTTTAGACCTCGCTTCAGGATGTCTACAAACCTCTCGGTTTGTCCGTTTGAGCTGGGGTGGACACTTACTGTTCTGGTGTGTTCTATAGCCCTTTCTTTGCACCAAGTTTGGAATTGTGCTGAACAAAATTATGTCCCATTGTCTGAAACTATTTGTTCCGGATTTCCAAATTGTGCACAGTATTCGTTCATGATTTTTATTGTAGCAACCGATGTCATTGTATTTGTTTCGTAAATAGCCGTTTATTTAGAAAATGAATCCATTACTACGAAGTAGTATTTATTCTTTATGGGTCCAGCGTAATTAATGTGAATTCCTTCAAGTGGATTTGATGTTATTGGCCAAGAGCAAAGGTTAGTTTTTACGGGATTCTTTGCGGCTGTTTGACAATTTTGAAATTTTCGGACGTAGTCTTCAATTTGCTTATCTAGACTAGTCCAGTAGAAGTAGCTTCGAGCTATGGATTTGCTTCGTTCTGCTGAAAGATGTCCTGTCTGGTATACGATTTTTAAACATAACACATCCTCTGCTCTCGATAACGATTCTCTGTGATTGAAATATGGTAAATGACATTTGGTGCATTTGTGTTTAGCATACTGACAGAATTTTACGTAGTGCAAATCTCTATAGAGCCAGCGTGGTGTTTTTGGCCGTTTGTTTTTCTGGTTGTTGCTGTTTTTACAATTGTTGAAGTTCGCTTTGTTGATCGAGTAGTTAAGTTTTTGTTGGTGTTCAATCATTGTGTTGTCTGATTTCAAATCCAGTATGCGTTGTATTTCATTCACCAGTTTGTCCAGATTTGCGGTATCAGAGCAGTCGTCTAGAATTGTCAACGATAGAACTCGAATGTCAGTGTCCTTATCTAATTTTAAGCCCAATAAGAAAATTAGGCATTTTAATTCGTCAATTCTTAACTCGGGCATTTTAAATAATTCGCATTGGAGATTTACTCAGCTGGCATATTCTTTAAAGTCTTCATTTTCTGCTTTTGCCATCTGTAAGCATTTGCATCGTTGTGAAACTTGTGTTTCCAATTTGCCAAAAAGTCTGTTTAACTTGTCAATAGTTTCCGTGAAGGTCGTGTCTTGTTTGTTAGGCAGTATGTAATATGAAAATCTCTCGTAGACTAGATCAGCTTTTGATGTGCTGGGCGTTTGCGGCGTGCTTGTTGTAGATGTGCCATAGGCTTGTAGAATCTGTGCCATCTCTTGCATGATGACTGTTTGCTGGCGCATCGCGTTTTGGTGGTCCTCAAGTATTTGTATGAGTTTGTCATCAGACATTGTTCTCTTAATTGTATGGCACGAATTAAATTTTATTTTAGTTCACCTCGTCGCCACTAAGTGCTTTTATATTAATTAACAACAAACACCTTTTTAATATTAAACCTTATATTTATTCACTTATTTAATTTGGTGAAAAACTGATGTCTTTTCATTAGGACAGGTGACCAAAGAGTGTGAAAAATTATTAAACTAGTGTTGCATCTTGTGGTAGTGTTGCAAGTAAAGGTTACCCCCAACAGTAACTAATATAATTAACAGTGAAAAGGTCCCCCAACCCCTATTTCGCGTTGAATTGGAGCCAAATTACATACTCATACAATTGCAAAAATTAAACCCATCCAATTTATAGCGTAAAGTTTCTCTTACATCAAAAAATCACAGTTGAAAAGCCACGTAAACGTTCAGGTCCCCTGCAGTGCCATAATTGCCAAAAATATGGCCATAAAAAAACGTACCGCAATTTACCTACAGTTTGTGTTATCTGCGGTGAATTGCTCGGTACGGCTAGCTGTACTAAGCCAAAAAATTTAGTAATTGTGGAGGTAATCACACCGCTAACTACAGAGGATGCCCTGCATATTCTTTCGTTAAACAGGCTGCGGGTCAAAAACCTAAATTAGCTCCAGCTCAATCAGCCAACACTTACTCCGCCACTTTTCCTCAAATGAGCCAACCAATTACTTCACGTGTATCGTATGCCGATACTGTTAAGACAAATTCTGTTCCCACCAAGTAATTCCACAAATGCTAACACAACCTTTAATTTCAGTCGCCTTGAAGCCACTATAGATAATCTGGTGCAAACTATAAACAACTTTACAACAAATATGACTAGCATGATGCAAGAAATGCTGCGAATGCAGAATACACTGCTTCAAGCATTAGTTCATAAGCCATGAACACCTTAAAAATATGTTTCTGGAACGCAAACGGCATTCGCCAACATAAAAATGAACTTGAGCACTTCCTCATGGAAAAAATATTGATATAATGTTGGTCTCTGAGAACCATTTGACTTCGAGAAGTATTTTTAAAATTAATAGCTACACCCTATATGAATCAAAGGACCCGAGAGGTGAGCGGTGGATCAGCAATTCTAATAAAGTCGCGAATCAAGCACTATATTCTTGACAACATTTGTGAAGAACACCTACAAGCAACAAATATCTGTATTGAAAATTTTTGTATAAAGTTCGTGATATCATCAATTTACTCCCCTCGAGAATTTCTACAAAACTCTTGGGCCTTGTTTCGTATCAGCTGGCGACTACAATGTAAAACATACGTTCTGGGGTTCGCCGTCTTATTACGCCTAGAGGTCGAGCTTTGTTCAAAACAATTTCAAAAATGGGCTTGAACGTCATTTCGAGTGGGGAGCCCACTTACTGGCCTACGGATATACAAAATACTCCGGATGTTATAGATTTTGGCGTCATGAAAAATATCCTTAGAGATTTAATTCATGTTAAAGCTTCCCTAGATCTCTCCTCCGATCACTCTCCCACAATCATTACAATTTGTAGCCCACTAAGAAGTGACTTACCTCACCCATATGTGGAGATGATCAATCGTGTTAATTGGCTGGGTTTCAAAAAATATCTCAGTAGTCATTGTACGGAAAACATTAATATTAATCTAAGAACATCCGAAGATATTGAATTTACGTTACCAATCTTAACGAAAAGATTAAACAAGCTGCTGAACATCCACAGACTATGTTTAATAGAATTTATTCTATGGATATTGAACGTCTTGTATGTGAAAAAAGGAGAGCTAGAGGAGGATGGCAACAACACAGATCACCCCTAAATAAAATCTGACTCAAAGAATGTACTAAACAACTCAAAGAATTGCTATAGTCGGAAAAAACTGCATTACTGGAAAAATATCTAGAAGGTCTCGATGTCACGTCAGCATATAATTACTCCATGTGGCGCGCTGCTAGAAAGCTTAGAACACCTGTTAAGTTTTAACCACCCCTGCGCACATCTACCGGAGGTTGGGCAAGAAGCGATACTGAAAAAGGTAAAATACTTGCTGAGCATTTAAAATCCGTATTTACCCCAAACACATGTATTGGTGTTGTTGATTTGCCGAGTGTAGTTGCTCTAACCGCTCGACTCATAAAATTTAAGATGCGTGATGTACAAAAACTAATTGCTGAACTCAGCCCGAAGAAAGCTCCGGGTATTGATGGAATTAGTAATCAGATGCTGATGGAGTTGCCTCGTATTGCAATTAGAATCCTGTTGTTCATTTTTAATGCCGTATTACGACTGGAGTATTATCCACACAGCTGAAAGCTTGCCAAAGTCAAAATGATTCCAAAGCCGGGCAAAAATCCTACCAAAGCTGAGTCATATATGCCAATAAGTCTACTATTAACAATGTCAAAACTTTTTTTTTCCCCAATTCTAATAAGTAGTGGGTGCATCCCGGAACATCAATTTGGTTTTAGAAGTCATCATAGCACCATTAAACAAACTCATAGATTGGTTCAATTTATAAGGAGAACATTTAAAGAAAAGAAGTATTGTTTTGCCCTGTTTATTGACGTTTATCATTTGATAAAGAGTGACATGAAGGCCTAATTTTAAAATTGAAGACATACCTACCAATAAACATTCTTAATCTTTTGAAAAGTTACATTCTTCCCTGTAAGTTCACTCTTATGGAAGTAGACTTTATGAGTACGCCCGAAACTATCTCATCAGGTGTTGCACAGGGGAGTATACTGGTGCCAGTTTTGCATTTGATTTATACCTGTGATATGCCTTTGAGCATCAACATCTACAATTGTCGATGATACAGCCTGCACGAAAGTCCTCACGAGGCTTCCCAATATCTACGAGAACATATCACAAAGCTGGAACTATGGTCAAACTTATGGAGAATTAAAGTAAACGAACAAAAATGTGTTCAGGTAACACTTACCCTGCGAAGAGAACTTGTTCCCCAATTCGAATCAACAATCAAGTTATTCCTTAGCATTCACATGTAAAATACCTTGGTATACACCTTGATCGACGGCTTACATGGAAACACCATATTGAGTCAAAGCTAACACAAATAAAACTTAAATTAACTCAGATACATAGAAATTCAACCATCAGTCTAGTCTACATAGATTGTAAGCTTCTAATATACAAGTCGCTTTTGAAACCAATATGGTGCTACGGAATTCGGGTATGGAGCACTGCTTCAGCTTCCAATGTAGAGAGAATCCAACGAAGGCAAAACAAAATTTTAAGGTTAATAACGTTGGCTTAATGGGACATTAAATATTCAAATTTACATCGTGATTTAAATATATCACTAGTGACTGAAGAAATTGCAAATTACGCAAGCAAATACTTAGAAACATTTTGAATTTTGCTGGACACATCTGCTCAAAAAAGAGGGATAACACGGCTCTAATACCCAACACTCTAGATGAAACTGCTTGAAAATACTTTATTTATATTTTTTGCTTACCACGACTCTTATGTACACGGAGAGAACAGATTGGTTAAAAATCTGTTGGAGCAATAAATAATTAATTATGTATTAATTATACAATTTTTCTATATTTATAAACGTAAAAACATAATTACAATAGAAATAGGATTCTCACAATACTATTACACTGCACAAAAAAATACGAGGTTCTTTTTATGACGTTTAAATAAAAATTTTAGATCCTTATGTATTTTTATCTCCTGATTACGATGGCGTCATTAGTTTTTCCCTATCAGCTCTAGTTTTAAAGATATAGTGACATTTAGCATTTGCATAATTTACACCAATTTTCTTTTTTATTATTCCGTTAATATTTCACAAATGGTCATCCAAGCTTAAAAATACGTTCTGGATTATTAATTTACACAAAAATCTCTTTCATCTAGATAGAGTCACATTGATAAATATATATCAGAATATCTTAATGTTATTGTAAGGATATTAAAAGTCGTGTGTTTTAGTTTAGTCCTTAAAATTTTTTTGATAATAATTTTTTAACTTGGTATAACTAATCCTTATGTACAAGGTCTATGTATGGTATGTTCGATTTTCGCATTTTTTTTCTGTTATGTTGGTAAACATGTCTGTTATATATGTTGGCAATATCAGCCATTTTGGATTGTCAGTTTGTTTTTGACAGATAAAAAGGTTGGTCGTGTTTTGGTGTGCTCTTCGATTTTTTACTAAATTTTGAGGAAAAACAACGTCGCATGGACATCGCTCAGGAGCTGTTGCACATCGTCAACGACGATCCATATTTCCTCAAAAATTTCATAACTGGTGACGAATCATGGGTGTATGGCTATGACATTGAAACCAAAGCCCAATCACCCCAATGGAAGCGTCCAGAAGAGCCAAGACCGAAAAAAGCACGTCAAGTTCGGTCAAATGTGAAGGTTTTGCTCACTGTTTTCTTCGACTGCAATGGCGTGGTGCATCATGAATTCTTGCCAAAAGGTTGTACGGTCAATAAGGAATACTACCTTGAAGTTATGCGCCGTTTGCGCGAAGCAATTCGTCAGAAACGCACAGAATTGTGGAAAAAACAATCATGGATTTTGCACCATGATAACGCACCAGCTCACACATCGATGCTTGTGCGTGAGTTTTTGGCCAAAAACAAAACCGTTTTCATGCCTCAACCACCGTATTCATTGGACTTGGCCCCCGCTGACTTTTTCCTCTTCCCAAAACTGAAGACACCGATGAAAGGAAAGCGTTTTGCTAGGATTGTGGAGATAAAAGAAAAATCGAAACAGGAGCTGTTGGCGATACAAAAAAGCGCGTTTCAGAAGTGTTTCGAGGATTGGAAAAAACGCTGGCATAAGTGTATTATATCTGAGGGGGATTACTTTGAAGGGGACAAGATAGTTATTGATGAATAAATAAATACTTTTAGAAAAAATTTAAAATAACGGTTATTTTTTGATCAGACCTCGTATTTTTGTTCGCTGATTACGGAAATAGGTCTTTTATTTTTCTACTATAGTTTCAGAGATATTGGGCTTTACATAAAAAAATTACTTTAAATTTTTCTTTGCGAATGCCATCAAAGAAAATAGTTTTTTATATTACATTTTTCAATGTACAAGACATTAATGGAATTATTACGCAAAAAAAGTGCTGTTATTTGTAGTTAATATATCTTATATGTTAAATTTGCAAAAAAAAATTCTGGACAGGTCCATAAAGCACTAATGACGACATCGTAATCAGGAAATAATCATACACAATGATCGGTAATTTTATTTAAACATCATCAAACATAACTGATTTCCTTCATTTCTTATAACCAGGGAAACCAGAAGTATGCTCTAAAAAAAGTATTTTATGCTCATTCAATATGCACTAAAAACTAGAAAATATGCACTAAAACTCAAAAAATATGCTCTTAAATATAAAATAAAGCAAAAAAAAATTAACAAAGATTAAGTGCCGTATTAAAAAAAATAATTTGGGTTTGAAGTGCACGTTAAGACAAAAGCAAATAATAAATAATTTTTTTTGGATACTCTCGTAAAAACTTAACTTCAATTTCAAAAGAGAGCGCGATATCAGAATTTAAGGTTTGGAGCTGTATTTTGGATAAGTAAGACAAGAATTTTATTTATAATTTTTATTGCAATAAACAACAAAATATTGACCTAGATTTTCAAATAAAAATCGTGGCTGTCAGATTTAAATAACCTTTTACACATTAAAAATTTTCCTTCAACGTCTTCTTGGGGTAAAGTCCGCCAAAAATAACAAAACCGAATTCTTATTGAAGCTAACGTGAGTAATAACTGTGTAATACATAAGAAAAATTTATACACAATATGGAACATTGGAATTAAGATTTAGATGGCAAAAAATAAAAATAAAAATTTTCTAAAAAAAATTCTATAAAGTATAAAAATATGCCCTAAAAGCATAAATTATGCTCTAAAAATTCGAAAGTATGCCCAAAATATGCGTGTAAGACTGATATATGCAAAAACATGCTTTTAAGGGTAAAATATGCAAAAATATGCAATAACAAATCGATGCCAAAATTCATAAAATGTTCTGAAACGGATAAATATCTTGTCCACGCATTAATACGTCACACAACAAAAAACATGCAATTGCATATTTGCGGTTTCCCTGCTTATAACCATTTCAACATATTGTTAGACACAACTGAATTAAATTCAAGTTAGAAAGTAACATAACTGAATATTGGCTTTTGAAATGAAAAAAAATATTCCTGTAAGCAATATTTAATTTGAAAAATATACTCGGTTATTGTAACTAACGAATCATTTAAAGGAAACAAAATATTTCTTTATCTCAATTGAATTATTCCTTAAGCACCCCATACACGTTTCAATTCAATTGTCAATTGAGTATTTCAATTGAATTGATTCTTGGCCAAACACTTCATAAACTGAATTCAAAGGTTTTCGTTCAACTGTCAAATTTATCGGCCTGTCTCACGATGTCACTCGAAATCGTTCGATCGACAACTTGTATTGCAAACAACAATAACATTAGAAAATTTTTAGCTGTTTTCAATATAAGTATTCGATCGAACGATTTCTAGTGACATCGTGGGACAGGCCGTATATTTTTTTCACAATTAGAAATTTTAAATTTTGCATTCATTCATTAATTTTTATACTTTTTGATTTAAAATCCAATGAAATTAAATACAATTTTAAAAATACATACATAACTTTTTCTATACAAAATTCAATTGAATTGATTCTTGGCCACACACTTCATAAACTGAATTGAAAAATTTTCATTCAACTCAAATTTATATTTTTTCACAATTAGAAATTTAAAAATTTTAAACTTTTGCATTCCTTCATTAATTTTTATTTTTTTTATTTAAAATTCAATGAAATTAAATGCAATTGCAAATTGCAGTTTGTTGTTGTCCAAATCAAAGGGCATATGGCTCTGTCGATTGATTAGTTTGGCAGTTGTCGAGTTGGTTGAAGAAAAATCAAAAGATTTCAATTTTTCATGTTGACTAGCAAATTCTTCAATTCGATTGTGCTGTGTGTGTTCGAGTATCTTGATTAGCTGTCAAAATGTATTTTTGTAGCTTTATTTTGTATAGAAAAAGTTATGTGTGTATTTTTAAAACTGTATTTATTTTCATTGAATTTCAAGTAAAAAATATAAAAATTAATGAATAAATGCAATAAAAGTTTTAAATTTTTAAATTTGTAATTGTGAAAACAATATAAATTTGGCAGTTGAATGAAAATCTTTCAATTCAGTTTATGAAGTGTGTGGCCAAGAATCAATTCAATTGAAAGAATCAATTGACAATTGAATTGAAACTTGTATGGGGTGCTTAAGGAATAATTAATAATTGGTGCTTTACTTGTAAAAAAAATTTGGAATGTAATTAACAAAAAATATTAAATCAGATACAAATGTCATACGAAAAATATTTTTTGAAGAATAATTATAAAAAAATCTCGATTTTACAAAAAAGTTAAGGACATTATTATATTGTATATCGCAAAATATTCGGCGTGTTATTACTGATTCTAACGTGAAATTTTTGTGCAAATTAGTTGCAGTTTGTTTATACGAAAATGTCTCTAGAGATAAAAAATGAAATGTATAATGAAGCCATACACCGGCAATGGATGTTACAATTGCACCACGCGGATCAAAAAAATTCACATTTCAGTTTAGAATATAAGCTCAAAATTTTTAATATTTTGCTATAAATGTAATATTTGAAATACCGAAGTATATTTATTTGACATAAAGTGTTTTATTTATTTAATTTGAAAATTTGCTTGTTTTTATGGTTTAGCAATTGCATAATGCATTTCGTTCCTGCTTTGGGAACTCGTCAGTACACATCAACCCAAAAAATTTTTTGAATTTAGTTAGTTTCGTTTGTTAACAAATTCAAAAATTTTTTGGGTTGAAGTCTACTGACGAGTTCCAAAAGCAGGAACGAAATGCATATATACAATTGCTAAACCATAAACACAAGCAAATCTTCAAGATAAATGTAATAATGTACTTACCTTTTTTTATTCTGCAAAAATTGTTTTTTATATGAGATGTGCCTACCAATGATTCCTTTAGGAATACCAATTATGTTTGAATTTCGGTTTTGTATCAATTAATTATTTCTATACTCACAATTAAAATTTTTTGTTGCAGTAACTGAATCATTCTATAAATTCACATATCACTATTGGAAAAATGGTGCATACAAAAGCTGTATTCATTAGTTACAACAGAATTGTGTGTTAGTTGTTGTAACAGATAAAATTCGATTTGCTATAAATTCGATTATCATAGCGAATCTGTTTTATCTGTGTATTATTAATTTACTATCACTAAGTTTATGTCCGACACTGATCGGGCCTAATAATTATATTAAATTAAAATTTGAATACTTATTGTTAGTTCATATTTGAAGATACAATAAATAAATACATACGAGTATATGTACTAAAAAAAACATGTATATTTATATACATCCATATATTAAAAATATATGGACCATACATACATATTTTTTTAGTTGGGCAGTGTTGTAGAGATATAGGATTACTAAGAAGGCGGTATTTGTAAACGTAAAGTCAAATTTTTGTGTTTGCAGAACTGTGGTGGTACAACAATTTTGGTAGGGTCGTATTTTTTTATATTAACAGTGTTGTGGTGGTGGTACATATTTTTTGCGCAAATGCAATTAAACTTAAAAACCTTTTCGCTTATATTTTATTTAACATCATTAAGGGTTTTTATGAGAATTCGTAAAATTTTCATTTGTGCAATTGGATAAATTTGCGAGACTTGTTTCATGAAGCTCCTTTTCAACTTTTGGTCAAACAGTTAAAGTCAATTAAAACAAAAAAAAACATTAATTTAAATTCAGAAAAAACTAAAATGTACTTTAAATCTTTTTTGAGAAAATTTTGTATGAACAATTTTAAATAAAATAAATTTCAAACTCATTTTAAATTTTAGGAATATGGGAGAAAAAGTGCAACTTGTGCCTAAAAATAAATATAAATGAAGAGAACCAAAAAACTAAACTGATCAGAATATTCAAAGAAGTTGTGTTTTATAAAATGCAGAATTGTACAAGTCAGAATTGTTGGGCAAACTTACTAGGTTTGTGTAAATAAATTTTCATAAAATTTTCGACAGTTTATTTACGAGCGTGGAAAAATGCATTACTTGCATAGCTTGCGATACTTTTAAATGTTTTCATAAGGACCTTTAGTGTGTTTCTTAGCTACTTTTGATTTTTAGTTTATTAAAATACTCAAGCTTCTCTCGCTACAGTAATTTTGCTTCAATAAAAATTATAACTATTCAGTTTTACATAAAAAGAATAATTCAATTATTGAAAAGGGCAAACAATTTAATTGTAAAATCGTGCAAAAGTTAGCTTATGTGGACTTAAGCACTCTTTCCTTTTTACTACAGGGCAGAACAGCGATTACGTCGAATACATATTTTTATTAAGCCTAGCTATTCCCTAAATATACTGAAAGTTGCGTAAATATCACGCGTTAAATAAAAACATTATACATTTTTGTATTATTGAATTTTTGACATTATTAATTAATTTACACATTCATTACTTGCATCATTTACACATAAACCCCTCATTAAGATGTTTTTAATGGTTCACAACCTACCAATAACTTATTTCCAAAATAGGCAGTTTTTTAACCATCGAAAAGTTTTAAAATCAATAGAAATAATTTGACTTTACATACGTAAAAATATCTAGTATAGTTTTGTATTAAAACTTTTAATCCACCCACCATTAATTCATCCATACCTTAAAATGAGAAAATAATGTCGATTTCTAAAAATAAATACATGAAATATGATTATACCGTTATCTATGAGTATGGAAAAAACATGTGATCCATCGTTTCTTCTTATTAAGATTTAGTTTTCAAAATAACACGTGACAAGCCAGTAGGTTCAGAAATTCGCGATTTGATCATAAAAAAATTCAATTTAAAAGAAAACTACGCTAAAATTGCAAAAGATTTTAGCTTATCTAGAGCAACCGTTCAATCCATAGTTGCAAATTATAAAAAAAATTGTACGACAGCTACTCGAGTAAGCAGTCGTGGTCGTGTTTCTAAACTTACCTCGCGCGAAACAAGAGCATTAGCATCAATAATCAAACAGGACCGTCGGACTACCGTTAGAAACTTGGCAGCGGAATAGTTGCAGGCAGTCGGAAGGCCCATACGACGTTAATGGACGAGGCAGCATTTAAAAAAATTGGGATATGGTTTCTACAAGGTATTTATTCTTGCCTACAATTTGTGGGCGAATTTTTATCGTTATATAATTTTATTGCTAGGCCAAGGAAAAACCCATGTTGACTGCCTTGCAAAAGGAAAAGCGGCTACAATGAGCGAAAATCAAGAGCTCTTGGACTCAACGACAATGGAACTCAGTCATCTTTAGCGATGAGTAAAAGTATGACGTTTGTGTTAGTGATACCAGAAATCGAGTTATTCGTAAAAAAAGGTGAAGAGTATCATAAATACTGCTTAAAACGAATACTGAAGTTCCCAGCAAGTGTTATCGTATGAGGATGTTTTTCGGCTGCATTTTATAGAGGGTACTGTAAATGCAGAGAAATATGTCCGAATTTTGGAACACTTATAACATCGGTACCAATATTAACCACTCTTGACGAATTTATCTTCCAGCAGCACGGAGCTTCATGCCATACAGCCAAAATCACAAGAAATTGGTTTCAATTCAACAGGATTAACGTTTTGGACTATCCTTCTTCTAGTCCTGACCTCAATCCAATAGAAAATCTTTAAACATGAATAGACGGTTGCGTAATGATCCCCAAAGAACTTTACAGGCGTTGAAAGATAAGTTACAAGCTATTTGGGCTACAATAACCCCAGAAGAATGTAATTATTTAGTAAATACCATGAATAAACACCATAAAGAATAAAAGAGATGTAACACAGTTTTAAAGTACATTAAATTACATTTAGATAACGCTGTATGAATTAAAAATGGTCTTATTTACGAACAGTGAAGAATTAGTGCATAGGTTTAGTTAAGGTTTTCTCAGAAAACATTGAATTTACTGTTGTCTGTACATAAAATCATAATAAAACATTTAATTTTCTTTAAAAAATTTGAACTAGTGTTTAGTTGTTGTGAAGAAAAATATTAGTAAATAACTATTTGAATACAATGTGAGAAAAAAAGCACAGTGTATGAAATAGTGGTTAGGGGTCATAGAATACTTTTTTCATTCAGTGTACTTACTTAACAAACGAAATTAACTTGTAAGAGATATCAAAAGATAAAATTTTTCTACTCCTCCTGCGTTTAACAGATTGATGTTTTCGACTCGAAAAGTTCACATTTTTATTACAGAAAGCCGTCGAATTCACTATTACCGGCTTTTCATATTTTTTTAAAAACAATTTTCTAGGGCTATCTTGAGCGAATATATGTGTATACATACGTAGCTAATAACTAAATGTGTACTCGTATACATACATACATATGTGTACATACGAAAGACATAATTACTAATTTTATTCTTTTAATTTTCTTTCAGGATGCTCTAGTAACGCCTACAACCAGAAATACAAGAACAATAACTTCAGCTAAAACTGCAATACGAAAACAGCCTCATCAATGTAAACGTAAAAAACGTAAAATTACAGCATCAGATGAAGATGAAGAATACAGTGATGATTAGTAATACATACCGCTATAGCGATAAAACTGTTAATTGTTTTAATATCGCCCTTATTGCGAATAAAATGCCAAAATTTAATTTCCCGATAATTTTTTTTCCACCGAGCCAAAACGACTAATTTTGCGGAAATAAAATATTCAGATTTTATTCCTGATAAGTGGCGAATATCTTTATTGTTATATATAACATTAGTTTTGGTTTTCGATAAAAAAAGTGTATTTTTTTAAATTAAAATATGTATGTATATTTATTATAAATGAATACTTACCTTTTGCAAAAATTTGTTAAATATAAATGTATATCTGTAACGTAGAGCATTAAAAATAAAAGCTTATTTTAATTTTAGGTAAATAAAATTATGTTTCAACTGTAAATATTTTTTTTGGAATACTACATACATAATATATATTTGAATTTCGGTTAAACTATCCAATTGTACACAATTTCGAAAGTCTATTTAAGGTATCGATAAAGGTCCAAATTTTAATGTTTTCGCGGATAATTTTAAGACTATTAAAGTAATAAATTTTATTATTAATAAACAATTCTATTTTATACGACATCAATCATATATATTTAAATAGTTTGTTCAAAACAAAATTTATGTAAAATCTGACAAGTCAGTTTCTATGACTTTCCATTTTTAAGCAATAATTCTTATTTTTTTACTCCGATTAAAGGTTTTTTACGAATCTCATTGGGACAGTCTCTATCTGCGGTTAACAATTTTTATAAAGCTTTTCCAACCTCTTCCGCTAAACGGATTCTTATGCAACTTTGCATTTATGCTGAGTCACCGAAACAATATAATACTATTCTGTTTCTCTACGAATGTCAAGAATGAGTTAAAACATTGAAAATAAATGTCGTAGCAAACATTTTTCATCTTGTCTAGTGACACATAATTTTTTAGTTATAATAATTATATGGAGGGAGTACATACTTACAAAAAGTAAATGATGAAGCTCTTTGAATCAAACAGTTTTTCATAAGTAATTAGTGGTTACGCTTTTTGGGCACATGGCACACAGATGTAAACTCGGCCTTAGTGTTAAATAAAATAAAAGCAGAGCAAAAACAATTATTTCAGGCCCTATGATCCTTATAGGATCGAAGGGAATATATATATATATATATTAGGGCGGGTTAATTTTTTTTTATGAAGCGTATAGCAAAAAAGTAATCTATATGTGATTCTGAGAAATTTTGCTCAAGAGACCATAGCTCTAAGTCGGATTTGGAGCCCCCCAAAATTTTAAAATAGATATTTTTCCATATATACATAGAATAATTTAATTAAATTCGTCATAAAATCAGATAGAATTATAGTAGACTTCTCAATCTAGGCTTGTTTGAAAGATATTTTTATCACCTTTTAGAATCTGTATTGATACCAATATTTTTTTTATTTTTAGTAGAGATATTAGGAATTTTTTGTCGAAAAATAGGCTAAAATGAACTTTTAACTAGTAAATTCTGAATTTTCTTCGATTTTTTTTTAAATTTTTTTTTGCAGATTATGAAAGTTCAGATAATTTCCAACAACTTTTATTACGATCAATTTTTTTGTTTTCGAACTCCTTTTTGTAGGAAAATCGATCTGAAAAAATCAACATTTTCAAGGTTTCAACAAAAAAAAAACACTATTTTTACATTTTTAATTCAATTGATGTTTCTTGATTATACATAATAACTTTGATATTATCACTGCACTCATTGATTGAGTCACACTAAACTTAAAAATAAAAAAAAATATGACGAATTTAATTAAATTATTCTATGTATATATGGAAAAATATCTATTTTAAAATTTTGGGGGGCTCCAAATTCGACTTAGAGCTATGGTCTTTTGAGCAAAATTTCTCAGAATCACCTATAGATTACTTTTTTGCTATACGCTTCATAAAAAAAAAAAATCGTTCCATACAATTTGACCCGCCCTAATATATATATTAGTGATACACGAATATTTGTATTCAAATTCCCTAATATTCGTCCGTTTTTAGATATTCGCAATCGTATTCGCCAAATTTAGATTAATGCATAAATCATAAACGAAATTTAAAAAAATGGCATAAAAATATTTGTATATTAGTTTTTAATAACCAGGGAAACCAAAACCATGCTCTAAAGAAAGTATTTTATGCGCATTCAATATGCACTGAAAACTTGAAAATATGCACAAAAAACTTAAAAAATATGCTCTTAAAAATAAAGTAAATTGTTTTAATTGTAAATAAAAATATATTTTTAATTCAACAATTCAATAAAATTTGCATATAAAATAAAACAAAAATAAAATAAACAAAAAAGTTTACAAAAAATATCTATGGTTAAAAAAAAATAATTTGGCTTTGAAGTGTGCGTTAAAACAAAATTGCAATACAAATTTTGACTAAAGCAAATTACACAAATTACTTTTTTTCGATATGGCCGTTAAAATTTAACTTCAAGTTCAAAAGAGATCACGATATCAGAATTAAAACCATGGAATTGTATTTTGGATAAATAAGACAATCTTTTTATTTATAAACAAAAAATATTGACCTAGATTTCCAAATAAAAATCGTTACCTGTCACATCTAAATAATATTTTATACATTGACAATGTTCCTTCAACGTCTACTGATGTAATCGCGGCAGAGTCCGTCCCAAATAGCAAAAGCAAATTATAATTGAAACTAACGTCCGTGACAACGAAAATTTTGTCCAGTTAATAGATGGCTTGTAAGCATATTAAAATATAAAATATTGTGTGAAGTATCAAAATATGCCTTAAAAGCGTCAAAAAAATTTAAAATATGCTAAAAATATATTTTAGATATGCAAAAACAAGGCCTAAAGGGTAAAATATGTAAAAATATGCACTTAACAAATCAATGCCAAAATTCTGAAACGGATAAATATCTTATCTCCGCATTCATACGTCACACAATAAAAAGATGCGATTGCAAATTTGTGGTTTCCCTGTTAATATCTTAAACAAGAAATTAACTTCAATTCAAGCAAAACAATTCAAAACAAACTAGACAATTCAAAATAAACAAAACAAACTTCTTGTACAATTAACATTAAAAAAGTTGAAGCACATTTCTTCACCTAAAGAGAGGATGTTTTACTTCAAAAATAAAAGTGAAGAAACTTTTTCTCCATCAAGCCTATCACTATGGGATGTGTAAATAAAACCAACACCAACACTGACTAAAAATCCTGTTCTTTATCCAACTTAGTTTGAACTAGAGATGGGCGCGTGTTGAATTTTTCCAACACGACACGAACGCGAATGCCAAGATGTCCAACACGTACGAAACACGCACGCGAAATTTTTCCAAATTTTTACACGAAACTGCACGACACGCACGAAACCATATTGAACAGCAAAAAAAGGATTTTTTTTATATTCAAATAGATACATATTGTAGTTTAATTTCAGAACTTTTAGCTTAAGAGATCCCTACACTATCAACAAATTGATGGTTTTTTCTTTACTGAAAATTAATGCATACATATTTTAACACCAAAAATCGTTTCATGTTCATCGCGTCAATTTTGCTCAACACGATACGACACGAACACGCATGAAAACAGATTTTCTGTCACGAACACTTCGTGTTGAGTCGTGCGTGTTCGTGTCACGAAAAAAAACACGACACGCGCCCATCTCTAGTTTGAACCATGTTAGATGATCGACGTCGTTTGCTTTCCGTTTTTCCGCCAAATAGGTCTGCTATAATTTTCCGTATTAATGAATTTACAGACTTTTAAAAACTAAATATTATTTAAAGACGACCATTACAATTTTTGATAGTTTCTATTTACTTAAATGTACGCGAACAGGAGTATGAGATTATTTTTGATAAAGATTTTAATTAATTTTGTAATTTAATTTCTAAAAATTTAATTTAATGTCTAAAAATTTGATTTATAATATTCGTTATCGTTTTAAATATTCGTAACCGCGAATATCAAAATTTGACATTCGGCTCATCACTAGTATATATATTTAGTATCAATTAACTGTTTCCACTTTATTTGTTTTACTTCTTTCTACATTCATATCAAAGTAAATTCTACATTTCTTTGAATTTTTCTATGTTTGTACATAAGTTCATATGTAGTGTTTCTTAAGAATTTATCGATTGTTGTTATATGACTTACTTAACCCATTTTCAACCATTAGTCAAAAATTGGACCAGTGATTACATTTTTTTTATAAATTGGCAGAACATAAATATTAATCTGTGACTCGAATATATTGTTAACTTGTGCTCTTAATGGCTTAAATTATTTTTGGTTTTAACTAGAGATGTGCAAATGTCGTGATTTTATCGTGTCACGCGTGAATCATATTTATAATTAATCACGCTTGAGTGCTTGAGCATGACTTAAAAAAAATTAATCGTGCGTGAGCTATTTTTAAGAATCACGCACGAGTTCTCACGCTCTCACGAGATAACATTCCTGAATAGGTACACACGTAACTGCATTGAATCTTTTATAAAATAAATTATTTTATAATAATAAATATATAATATATAATACCACAAATCTATATATATCGATGGTTTAATAACGCAACCTCGTAACTCGATTTTTTACGATTTTTTGTTTTAACCGGAAAATTAATCAGTGAATGCCGTATCACAATTTAGCAAAGTCATAAGCTTAAACATTTGGTAGTTAACCTTTTATTTAACAATATGCAAACGCGTATCCCAGCTGGTGGAAATATGTTGTGCATAACCTCGTATGTAGAAGTAAAATATGACAATATCTGCAGAACTATTTATGATTTCACTGGTGCGCGATTTCATACATTCAAAAATCGTTGGCATCACTGATATCACAAAAACAAACCTGCTCGTTACAACGGTATTAGCTTATTCTAATTTTATTGCGTATTGCATTCAGTTATTTTCCAAATTTGTAATCAACAATTGCTATATAATTGCTATATCATATTTTCAAAAAATATTTTTTCGGTAAGCAGAAGAAATTAATTTTAACCTTTCATTTAAATATTTTTCCATATACATACATATGTATGTACATATGAAAGAATAATTTTCAAAGAATACATATTTTTAGGAAAGCCAGTATTAAAAAAGATATAAATGGACAATGAAAATACCTACTATAATAATTGGAAAGAATGTGCATATGACGAATCAAATATGGTCCTTGATGAAACATCTGGTAATTTTTTTCCTGCTGAACATGCTCAAGTTGATGATTTTGGAGAAGAATTCGATAGTTTATTTGTAAAAACGCATCTAGATGAAACAACGGGATTATTCGTTGAAGACTTACATAGCTCAGTTTCATATTCTGCACCTACAGATTCTTCAGTGCTGAACGAAATTGTTAATGAGACAAATGATTCTTCTCCATCGCGTCCATTGAAAGTAACATTAAATGAGCATTCAGGAATCCTTTAAAAAAATCGAAGTCGTAAAAATCATGGTGACATTAATGAGTGGGAACGGAACAAAAAAAAAAGCTCGTGAAACAGGCAAGTGTTATTATAGCTTAAGTCGAAAAAAAGGAGATAACAGTTCACTTGTTCGGAGAAATGAACGAAGAATAAATCCAAAATGTAATTCAAAAAAATGTACAGCTAGTCAAGTAAAAAAGTGCAATGAAATTTCTGAGAAAAAAAGAAAAAAAATTTTCGATTCATTCTCGAATAATTTGAATTGGGACCAAAAACAGACTTACGTTATTTCCCTTATTAACAAATAAATTATTCCTCGCAAAGATAAAACCATTGAATCGCGGCGAAATTTTAGTTTTCAATACCATCTAATCGTTAATAATAAAAGATTATTAGTATGCAAAAAAATGTTCTTGAATACTTTAGGTTTAGGCGACTCTAAAAGTCTTGCATTGGGTTAAAGAAAGTAGCGACAATTGCTTACCTAACGAGAAACAATCAAAGGATATAAGAAAAACTCAAATGTAATACAAGTAAAACAATCTCGTGTAGAAGACTTTTTAAGTAGATTACCCAAAATAGAGTCACATTACTGTCGCAAAGATTCTCAAAAGTTATACATAGATAATTTTTATAAATCTGCCCAAGACGTTTACCGTGATTACATAAAACATATGGACGAACAAAAGATTCCAGCCAACGAAAGAGCTTGCTATGGATTTTTAGTTAAAAAAATGCAGAGTATGAATATAGCAAATTTTCAACGACGGAAAGATTTTTGTGACCTTTGTTTCGGTTTTAAGAGTAAAAATATATCTGCAGAAGAATACGGTATTCATGTTACGGAAAAAAATCGCGCTAGGGACGAAAAAAATAATGACAAAATGAAGGCTATTACTGGCGAAATAGAAGTTTTCACTGTTGATGTCCAAGCCGTGCAGATGATACCACATTTACCAGCAAGTACTCTTTATTTTAAGCAAAGGCTTAAATGTCATCAGTTCACGATATACGACTTAGCTAATGGGGATGTATTGTGCTATGTCTGGCATGAGGGTGAGGGCGGCATGCTCAAAACCGTAATATAACCATAACCAATTCATTATTTTAATTCTCAGCACAAAATAATGTAGAAATCTACTAAAAAATACTTGGTTAAAGGTCATATGCAAATGGAATGTGACTCTGTTCATTCAGCTATTGAAAGGCGTAAGAAAAACCGAGAACTATACGCGCCTTGTAACTTTGTTAAAATCATTGAAGAGTCACGACAGAAAAGACCATACAAGGTTAAGTACCTTGATTATAAATTTTTTTAAAACTATTCTGATTTAAATTTTTTTAAATCGATACGGCCTGGAAATAAAGCTGGTTCCGCTACTGTCTTACAGCTAAGAGCAGTGAAATATTGCTAAGATAGAATAATGTTTAAAGTATATTTTGATGAAAAATGGCAAATTCTTCCCCAACGTTTTAACAGCAAATTTCCTATCCATACCGATGTTGTGGACTTATATTTAGAAGAAATTCCATTATCTGGCCAAAAGTACAGAAACTTGCAATCTTTTAAACAAGTAATACCAAAGGACTATCACACCTTTTATAATAATTTAAAATACAACAGTGAGAAATATGTATTCAATCTCACACTATTGAGCTTTAGTAATAGTTATATTAAAATAGAACTGTTTTGTTATAATTGAAAAAAAAAATTAAATATAATATCATATAAGCACTAATAAAATAAACATAAAAGATGAAATGTTAAATAACACAATCTCGTATGTTATTATTTTATATAAATTTTGCAATGCAGAAAACACGTATCTCAAAAAAGTGCGAATAAATAATGGTAGATTATTTTTAACACAACTGTTGTATTGAAAATTTAACAAAAATCATCCAAGTAATTAGATTATAAAAAAACATACGAAGGGCTTATTGTAAAAACACGATAAGCCACACGATTTCAGAAAGTGGTTTTATCAGTTAATTCAATTACTTTACAGCATCGGAACGTTCTCTTAAAATATTGTACCTATATTCCGTTTAATTTCCGCCTTAGCCGCAAGTGTCACTTTTTAAATTTTGATTTTATTCAGAATTATTTTGTCCCAAAAACTCGATAAGACACAGCAATTACAAAGGCAGTATTACAAAACGATGGATTCTGATGAAGATAGCAGTGGAAGTGATTATTTTGTTGAAGATAGTGATGACAACGTGAAAGACAAAGAGTTTTTGCCAACAGATGATGAAGTAATTTCAGAAACCAGCGAGGTATGATTTATTGAAACTGAATCACAACTTATAGAAATTATTTGATGTAATAAATAGAAAAAATAATAAATTTTAAACTGCAAAAACACGATATGCCACTTTATTTCAACCAAAATAACAAAACTTTTGATATTAAAAATAAAAAAAATATGAATAAATTTCATGCAATAAATGGATAAGCCACAACCTTTTGCGATTTTAGCGATTTCCGAAGATTTCTTGGTGTACAGCGACGGGTATGCGATAGTAGTCTTCCTTAAGCACTAAATAAAAGTATCTGTATCATGATTTCATCAAATCCCTATTTTCTACATTTATTTTAAACTTAAAGGCGATTTTCTCAGTATTTTCATTTTGTGGCTTATCGAGTTTTTGCAATAAGCCCTTCATATATTAAAAATGTTTAAATACCTGTTATAAAGAATTTTTTGTCTCTCCTAAAAAGTAGTAGTTTTTAAGTTACGAGGTTGCGTTAGTAAACCATCGATATGTACATACCTATGTACATATATTTAGGTAATATGAGCCTACAAACTTTGTAAATATGTATGTACCTATGTATGTATGTTTTGTAGATACCCTGTAGTATATGAGAAACACTGGTGATTCACTAGTGCCTTTGTCACCAGTACTGCTGACGAATTGTACCGCAGAAAATGTTTTCTGCTCTAGACATTTAACATGTGCATGTTATTGAAAATCAACTACTGCCGTTGGTACTATTGACTAGGTAGTTATTTTTGGACCATATGTAGACATTAACTCAAGAGTACATTTTAGTAATTCCAATGTACATTTTTGCTAATGAAACTGCATGTCTTATTCAAATTTGGTGTTTTATTAAAATAAAAGAACTAATGCAAAGAAATATTTATGTATATAGGTACATAATATGTATTTATCGGTCAAGTAAAAGGATATGAAATAATAATTATGGATATCCCCGCCCACTTTTTTAAATGCCAGAACGTATCGCTTTTACAACAAAAAGGTGTGTGCCAAGTTTCATAAAAATCGGTTAAGTAGAAGCATGTGAAACATAACTTAAAATGGGCCCATCGATATTGTTTCATTACGAGCGTGCAAGGTGTGTTATAAGTATCGTAGCAATCCCATAAGTAAAAGTAAATAAATTTTCCCCTTTTATTTTGGAAATGGGACTAAATTGGAAGCATCCTTCCAAACCAAAAAAAAGAATTCCTAAGTTCGTCAAAAAAGACTGAGCTATGAAGAAACACACATGCAAAAATACAGCCGAATTGATAACCTCCTCGTTTTTGGAAGTCGGTTAATAAATTCATTAACTTGTTCATCATTACCAGTATGTAGGGATATTAATATACGAGTATAGGCGCTCCGTTGACAATGTAGCCAAAAAGTCAACAAAATAGTCGACAAAAGTGGGACCTGGAGACACCTAACTCCAACCTTCCTACAGGGTAAATATAATTGCCAAATGTGCAGGTTATCTGTTTTTCGCAGTTTTTTAATTATTGAGCAGTCGTGCAGTTTTTTGTTTAAAAAAATCACTTTCAGTTCATACAGTTTTTTGCTTTTCCTCTTTTACTTTTCACTACATTTTTTAATTCCAATACACAGTATATAAAACCAGAGATAAGCAAAAGGTCGCCCGTGGGCACTTCGTTATGCTCGTTTTTACACATACATTCGCATAAGCTTGCACTTTACTCTCTTTTATATATTATATGTATGTGTTTGCCTGACTTTGATAAAACGATCAGTAAGTTAACCGTTTTCGCGGATACAGGTTAATGTGAGTGACAAACTCATAACTACGCTCATTCATGTCCTGAATGAAACTGGAAAACAAAAAGAGGCAAGAATTTGTATGAAAATTATTAAACAGAATACTATACAAATTGGCGCAAAAAAGCAGCCGCAGAAAGCAGTCGTGAGATAGAATCTATTTTATTTTGATAGCGTTTTTTCTTATGCTCTCAGATATAAGTACTCATTCTCTCAAAAATGTTACAATACATAATAAATTTCATACATTTTGCAAACAAAACTACAAAGACAAAGAAAATAAAACCAACAATGCCCCTATCACGGTTTTCAACTTTTAAAATAGTTTGGTTGGGATTGATCAATTTGCATTGCCATTCTCCACTAAATTGGAAGTTGACTTTTCAGTTGTGTTTTCATATTGTAATTCACAACTCTGCGTAAGTTTGGTTGAGAAAAACGTTGAGTATACACAACTTCTTTTTAGTATTGGGTCTGTGATTGGGTTTTTCTAGTTACAGATTGGTGCGATATAAAAAGCAGAAGAAATGAAAAAATTTTAACTAGAAATATTTATTATACTTAACAAAATTTTCTTAACAGTTTCAGTATCAGCACATACTAAGATTTCTTCTTTAAATATGGTTTTAGGTAATCCAATAAATAACAAAACGTTTTTTTGTTCTGCCGGAAATAACTAAAAAAAAATTCAAAATTATTTTTTGAAGAGTTCGTTCCCTATTTTGATTATTCCTTACCTTATATTGGGTAGTTCAAGAGGGTTATTTTGATACGTAGCACGTCTATATTTGCGACTTCGTTTCGAAATAATACACTCAAAACAATATTTTTTGTAAAACTGTATTTTAAATTTTCACACAAATTAATTTCTTTCTGTCAAACTTGATATTTTAAGTTGGTAACACGATGACAATTTCAACTAAACAACAGTTGTGGTTCATAATACTAAAACACAGTTTGGTCGTGTGCAAGTTTGGTCTACTCTTAGACGACCAAACTGAATTTAGTCGAAAACCGTGATAGGAGGAAAAAATTATTATTCTGTTTCATCATAAAGACGTGTTGGGGGTAATTTCAAAGGAAACTCTTTTGTTTTGTCTTTATATATATTTACAACATGGAGGGTCCCTTGTTTACTTAAGGAGAAAATTTTTTTACTGAGAGTTTTTTGCAAGACGATTCATCCATTTCGAACATTTTGTCTGGAAAATCAAAGCTACCATATGAAATATACGTGTAAAAGATGCGTATTAATTTTACAATTGGCAGCACAGCGGCAAGTGATTACAATTTGCTGTGTCACAAACATCTTTTTATTTGTTTAATGCAATTGTTTCGTTCAACTCCATTTATATATATATATTTTATTTTAATTTTCCTTTATTTCTATCCTATAAAAATACTCTGTGCTTTTATTATTCATACACCATGATGTGGCAGCTCAGTTCAACTTTGGCTGAAAAATTAAAATAGTTGGCAGGTCAGTTCGATTTTGTCCGGACAAAAATTAAAATTAAACTAATTCAAGCAGAAAATGTTCCGAACAAAATTTGTTCTCTTCTTCTCTCTCTCCCAAAAAGAGAAGCGTCAAACTCCATATAAAAAAAATTTTCTCCTGACCAAAATTTTGTTCCGAAACAATGGGTGAATCCACCTTTAGAGTCTACAAAGGTGACAGACTATTTACTTTCTTAAAACTAGCTGTTTATACTTAAAAATCTACAAAAAAATTTACGTATTATCATATTTCAATTTAATTATATTTATGCAACTCGGCAATATTTATATTTTAATGTTTACTTGACAATTTTAATTTTATTAATATTCTTAAGCTTCTGATCCAATTGGTTTTTGCAACGTCGTCATTGCACAATTTGTTGACACAAAGAATTTAACAAGCAACCAAATTAATGAACTGTTTACTGCTGCGTTAGCAAATTAATGCAATGCACGGGTACGAAAGTTGTTCAAAAATTTTTTTTTTTTTTTGTACATATATTTATTTATTGTATCTTCAAATATGAACTAACAATAATTATTCAAATCTTAAATCTAAATATAATTAATTAGGCCCGACCAGTGTCGGACATAAACTTAGTGATAGTTATTAATAATACATAAGTAGTGATAAGCAAAAACAAAAGTATTTTCAAGCAGTTTCTTCTGGAGTGTTGAGTATTAGAGCCCTTGTGTCCCTCTTTTTTAAGCGGATGTGACCAGTAAAATTCAAGATATTACGAGCAAGCGGATTAGGATGAGACTCGAGTTTTGGAAGATATTTGCCTGCGTATTTAGCAATTTCTTCAGTTACTTGTGGCATATTCAAATCACGATGTAAATTTGAATTTCTTATGTACCATGGAGCCGATGTTATTATCCGTAAAATTTTGTTTTGCCTTCGTTGAATTTTTTCTATATTTGAAGCTGAAGCAGTACCCCATAGCTGAATTCCGTAGCACCATATAGGTTTTAAAAGCGACTTGTATATCAAAAGTTTACAATCTAGACTGAGGGTTGAATTTCTACCAATCAGCCAATGTATCTGAGTTAGTTTAAGTTTCATTTGCGTTAGCTTAGAGTCAATGTGGTGTTTCCATGTAAGCCTTCGATCAAGGTGTATACCAAGGTATTTCACTTGTAAATTTTGAGGAACAATTTGATTATTGATTGTAATGGGGGAACAAGTTTCTTTTCGTAGGGTAAATGTTACCTGAGCACACTTCTGTTCGTTTACCTTTATTCTCCACCTGTTTAACCATAGTTCTAGCTGGGTAATATGTTGCTGAAGATATCGGGAAGCCTCGTGAGGGTTTTCGTGCATACTAAGGCAGGCTGTATCATCGGCAAATGTAGATGTGTGAATATTACTGCTCAAAGGCATATCACAAGTATAAATCAAATACAAAACTGGCCCCAGTATACTCCCCTGTGGCACACCGGATGAGATTGTTTCAGGCATACTCATAAAGTCTCCTTCTACAACAGTGAATTTCCTTGCAATAATGTAACTTTCCAAAAGATTTAGAATGTTTATCGGTTAGTAAGTCTTTAATTTTAAAATTAGGCCTTCATGCCACACTTTATCAAATGCCTGAGAAACGTCAATAAACAGCGCAGAGCAATACTTTTTTTCTTCAAAAGTTTTTCGTATAAATTGAACCAATCTATGAGTTTGTTCAATGGTGCTATGCTGACTTCTAAAACCAAATTGATGGTCCGGTATGCACTCATTATCAGTTAGAATTGGGGACAATTTTATCATGAGTAACTTTTCAAAGAGCTTTGAGATTGTTGACAGTAAACTTATTGGCCTATATGACTCGGCCTTGGTAAGATCTTTGCCCGGCTTTGGAATCATTTTAACCTTGGCAAGCTTCCAGCTGTTTGGATAATATTCCAGACGTAAAATAGCATTAAAAATGAATAACAGGATTCTAATTGCAATACGAGGCAACTTCATCAGCATCTGGTTACTAATTTCATCAATACCCGGAGCTTTTTATATTTTATATTTGTTAATAACTACATACATAAGTAAACTACAGCGACTTCCACTTCTCACCCTTCCCCTTGTGGCACCTTTTTTACTTTCTTCTTTATGAAGAGACATTAAGGTCAAGCTCAGCATCGCCACGAGCTATGCCTTCAATTGAGTAAAGAGGCATCAAGAAATCCGCATCGCCACTATCTAAGCCAATAAAGTTATTCTCAGTCCAAAATGATGATTTTGCGCAATAGATGGCTAGTTTCAGCTGTAAAGGGTCGGACGTCGGTATCACCCATGTGAGCACCCATCTTGTACGCTTTCATATGGGATTTTTGCTTGGTGATTCATCATATAAAAACATGGCTAATACACATATCGGCTGGTTCGACATTTAATGTTATAAGTTGCTGAACTGAACAATGAACAAAGCGACTGATTGTTCGTTTTAATACAATTTGAAGTTATTCATTCAATTCGTTAGACGGTTTATTCGTCGGTTCATCTTTTCACTTTTGAGGCAAGAGTTTCGTTGAGAGTTTCCTTTTTCACTATAGTTTTAATATATTCAGAGTTGTGAGGTGCCTGTAATAGCGTTGAATGTAAGCTTGCACCAATTTGCGATAAACCTTCTTATCTTGTCAAAATGTTGGATAGCAGTACCAAGAACCACTCACTTGGGATATTGGAATAAAAATCCGCATGTATCCTGTTAAAGGTGTACTCAAACTGTGGACA
The DNA here is from genome assembly GCA_936439885.1 of Nowickia ferox. Classification (NCBI taxonomy): domain Eukaryota; kingdom Metazoa; phylum Arthropoda; class Insecta; order Diptera; family Tachinidae; genus Nowickia; species Nowickia ferox. The sequence goes on along the minus strand of OW387026.1, from coordinate 39,600,264 downwards.
GATATATGGATGACAGCAACGGTACCAGCATCGCCCTGCTTAATGTGGACGGATAGAAGTGTCAATGTTCTGTAGTTGATTTCATAGAAACGTAATCTATGCAAAGAACTGTTTTGACGTTTTACTGGAACTGGACTTCCCGACATAATCTGATCGAGCAGACTACTGGGAGTTCTGTTATGGTGGTCAATAATTCATCTTACATGTAGTTTTGATTCATTATTTGCCATCAATGTTTTACGCCCGTTGGATAAGAGCATTACTTGCTGTTTCAGCTGTTTTTTTTTGTTGGTGTGTTACTTGTAGGCTTCTTTTTAATTTTATTTTGTTTCTTGAAGAAATGGTTTAGATAATGCTTGTAATATGCCATCTATAAGCATGTAATTCGTCAATTAGGTTGTTGTTGCTGAGTTGTGGCCTCGGATATTACTTAACTGATTGCGGTAGGAGACTATGCGCCTTGTGCTATCAAACTTAGATGATGGTTGTAATTGTTGTTGTTTTCATTGTTGTTTGTCTTATCTTCTTGTTTCTGGGGATTTTCGCTGAGCCGCGGTTGTACTTATCATGATATAGTATTGGAATACAATAGTAATTTTTAGGTGTTTTGTTTCAAATACAAAATTTGTTTCATTCCTTAATGTTACATAATCACTTATTTATATATATATATATTCTTTTTATTTTAATAACTAAATTTTCAATTGAGATAAAAATTTAGTTTGGAATATTGATAATCAGAAGCTGTGTTTATTATTATTGTGTTACTTCTAAGTATGAGCCAATTATCCCAAACTTACTGGACAATTGATACTAGAGCTGTACTCAAAAACACCTAAAGATTTTCAATGTATTAATTTTTTGTGTTTTATCAAATTTTTCTTTTTTATAATTTTTTTTTGTTGCGGAATATATGTACGAGTTTATTGTTATGTACGAATGTGTATATGTATTTTTTTCTTTTTTTTTAATTTAATATTTTTTTTATTTAAATATTGTAATAAAATGTAAAGTATGTAAAGTTGTTGAACTTATTATACCAGTACAATGCCGTACAATGCATAACTGACCTAGCTTAACTTGTTCAAAGCTCATATTGCGCAGAATTAAATTAAATTCAAGCTTAAGTAGGCGGCAATGAAAGTTTAATGTACCCTACTTCGAACAGTATAAAGTAAACTTTTATAAATTAAAAACTTTAATGAATTTAAGCAAGGGTTTAAAAGAATTAAAATTTTTTTTCCAATGTATTTATTTACAATCTATTTTACAATAATAAGTAAATTTGATAAAGAAAAGAAACAAGTTAACAGTTGTTACTAAGCTTCAGCATGCTTAATAAACTAAACCTAATATTATATTTATATATAAATATTAATATTATTATTATTACTATTTTCTATAAGGTAAATCTAATATGTGAAACCGTTTCAGTCTCCTAACTTCCTTTGTTTCATCTCTAATGTATTGCAGTGATTACTAAGACGATTTAAGTATCTAAAGCTAAATTTATTTATTTCATCGCGAATAAAGGGAATTTGGAGGTCTTTATGAATTTGTTTATTTGTTACAAACCATGTAAAATTTCTATATTAGAATTGCTTGAAGTACCCTATAGTTGAATGCCATAAGTCCAAACTGGTTTCAATATTGCCTTATATATTTAAATTTTATTTTCAAGGTTAAGATCTGATCTTGATCCAAGTAGCCAATACATTTTTTTGTTTTTATATTTAAATGATCTCTTTTAGCCTTAATATGTTGCTTCCACGTTAATCGTTCGTCAATATGCATTCCTAGGTATTTCACAGAACTTGAAGTTGGAATCGGTGCACCGTTTAGAAATAATGGCGGACACTCTTCTCTTCTTAAAGAAAAAGTTACATGGGTTGATTTATCGTTATTAATGTTTATCTTCCATTTTGATAACCATTGTTGTAAATCATCAATCTGTCTTTGAATTAGATGATGCATCACATGGTGATTGATGAGATGTTAATATTGCAGTATCATCAGCATAAGTGGCTATTGTAATATTATCATTTACAGGAATATCAGCTGTGAAGATAGTATATAAAATGGGTCCAAATACACTGCCTTGCGGTATACCTGCCCTTATGCTACATATCTTTGATTTTTCATCACTTATTTTAACATAATATGTTCTATCTTCCAAGTAAGATTTAAAAAATAAATAATATGGCGATGGTAAAATATTTTTAATTTTAAATAAGAGTCCTTCATGCCACACTTTATCAAATGCTTGCTTAACATCTAAAAATACAGCACAGCAGTATAATTTCTTTTCTAGTGATTCTATACGATGACATTGCTCCGGAGTTCCATGTCTATACCGAAATCCAAATTGGTGATCTGGTATTATATTTTGATTTTCCAAAATTGGAATTAGTCTGCTTTTAAACAATCTTTCAAATATTTTAGAAAATATTGGCAATAGACTGATGGGCCCATACGAAGATACTTCATTTTCAGGTTTATTTGGCTTACATACCATTATAATTTCAGCACATTTCCACTGCATTGGAAAATGTGATAATCTGAGTACAGAATTAAACAACAAAGTCAAGAAAATAATGAATTTTTTCGATAGAGATTTTATTGCTTTCGATCCAATTTTGTCGTAACCCGGTGACTTAGAATTATTAATATTTGATATTTCAGTTTGAACTTCTGTTGGTGAAAAAGGTTTAATTGGAAAATCCATTGGACATGGAACGTCTAAAAACTTATTAACTTTGTCTTCTTCAACCGAAGTCGCCATTGGGTACATTTGAAAAGTTTGTTCTAGATGTTTAGAGAAAGCATAGGCCTTACTTTTACTGTTTCTACACCAAATTCCATTTGAATCTTTTAAAAAATTAAATTTTTTTGTCTTTATATGCATATTTTTTAATTTTTGTTTTTTGCAAATACATGCCACTGTCTTTATTTAGAATCGGAGAGAACGTACAGAAATGTATACAACGCATACGCATAGAACGGATGGTATGGACCTTCAGCTTAACATATAACTTCTCTGTATATTTGCGATTTTTAGAAAACAAAATTAGTTTTCTCTTCCCACAATGTTTGAATTTCTCTTCCTTTGCTGTTATTATTTTTATTTTTTTTATTGTATTTATATACGTATGTATGAATATTATGTATATATATATATTTACCGTATAGTGGAGATCGTTTCAGTATTGTCTACACAAATCTCTTACCATGTCCTTAAACTAGAGGTCATGATTTTAGTTGATCGACGTATATTTTCCTTCTCTTATGTGCGCCTGCATATGTATATTTCTTTTTTTCTTCTCTTCATTATTATTGTTAGATCGCCTTGTACTTCCATTTCACCTTGAACATTTGGTTTCGAGCCAAAGTTCAATAAGGTTGGCAATGAAGTGACAGGTCTTCCTTGGAGCTTGAATATCCTCTTCATTTATTTATACTAGTCTTGTATTCTTTGTATTATTATTTTCTTTTCTCTTATATGCGCCTGCATATGTATTTTTTATCGGGTATGTTCTGTATTCCACGTGAAATTAAATCGTTCAGAATTGCCATAGAATTGTTGTTATAAATACATATTTCCAACAAGAATTCAATGGTAATTTCGCACGGTTTAATTCCACGTGGAATACCGAACATACCCGTATATCTTATTTTTCCTTCTTCTTTTCCCTATTATTGTTATATCGCCTTGTACATTCCATTTCGACTTGAACATTTGGTTTCGAGCCAAAGTTCACTAAGGTTGGAAATGAAGTGAAAGGTCTTGTTTGAATTTATTCTAAGGTATTCCTGATTAGTTACTATCTTCAGTTGTTTTAGTCTTAGTTTCATTTTCTTGTTATATTATATCTACTGGCTTTTCCTCATCTGTAGTCTATCTTTTTTACTTAATTCAGTTTGGAAGAGCTTGCTTATTTCCGTTTTCTATATCTGTTGTTGTTTTTGTGTTCTGTTTCTACTTTCAAATCTTCTACTGTGTCTTGTTGAATCTCTTGTTTTGCTTCTTACGACCCGTCTTGTTTTTCCTATCGTTTGATTTTTCTATATACATACTTTCATGTCATCTTTGCTGGAGTGGCAGGTCGCTCTGGAAACTTACCACCATTAAGACACCTAAATAATTAAGCTAAGTTTTATCAAATTGTTGTGGTAAACTTTTCTGAGTTTCTAATTTTTAGCTTAACGTTTACAGGTATTGGAACTTGTGAGATTTCGTAAGGGCCTAACCAAATGGGTGAGAATTTGTTCTTTCGGGCTTGGTTTTTCAGCCAAACTTGTTGCCTTACCATGACTGTCTTTGTCCCCTTATCGTAATGTTTCTTGGAGTATGCTTTGGCTTGATCTTGATTTTGTTTTACTAATTGAAAGCTTCGTTGTATTTGGTATTTTAGGATCTTACTGAAATTATCTGCATTAACAGGTACTTCAAACTCGAATCCATATAGGACTCTATTAGGTGGTTGTTTGGTGGACGTATGCCTCGTATTATTGTGCACATGCATAGCATGATGTAGCCACTTCATCCCAATTAGTGCCATCCATCTTAACGAAACTTCTCAAATACTCTACCAAAGGCCTATGAGTTCTTTACAACGAGCCGTTGGATTGGGGTTGATAGAGGGTGGTGTTAATATTTTTCTTCCTAACAGCTTACAAACCTCTCTAAATAGTTTCGAAGTAAAATTTGTGCCATTATCAGTCACTAAAACATTGGGGATGAAAAAACGGGAAATTATTTCCTTGAAGGATTCTTTTGCCTCCGTGGTTGCTTCCATGTCTGGGACGGCCGCATATGCTAGGAATTTAGAAAAATCGTCCAAAAGGTTATTATATACTTCTTGCCCCTAGCGGATTTTGGCAACGGCCCAACAATATCCATACAAAGTCTTTCAAATGGTCTGTTCAGTATTTTCGGTAAAATCATCGGCATCCTTTCTACTTTTGAACTTTTGTTTCGTTGGCAAATTTTTCACGTGGCAAAAAAGTTTTTAATTTGTCACTGCATACCGTACCATTTGTACTGATTTCTAATGCGGTGGTATGTTTTGAGTGACCCTTGGTGTCCTCCCAAAGGTGTATCGAGAAATGCCTTTAATACCCTTTCAATATCTTCCTTATTATTCAAATACTCTGCGTTCTCTTCCTGTTCCGTATCTTCATTCGCATCTAATTCATCGGATAGCCCTTTGTTTCTCCTACACGGTTTTTCTTATAGATATCTGGCTTTCGCTCTACTTACTGACCCCATGTTCACTTCTTCTATTGTATTCCAATAGTTTGAGTCTTAGGCGGCATAATCTGCCTTCTTCATTTTTTAGATTAGCAATATCTTTTAAGGGCTTATGGTCTGTGAATACTGTAAAGTGTCGGCCTAACAAATAATAATATGCTATGTCCGAGGAGTTTGGTATCAACTTCCTATAATAATTAATCAGTCCCAGAAATGCTTGTAGCTCTTTGATATTTCTCTTCTTGTCTTATTAGGATCCTCCGGTAATACTTCCTTTTCTGAACATTGGTCGCCCAGATAAAATATCTCTCTTTGGAGGAAATGACATTTTTCAGGATGTAACTTGAGATTATACATTCTTTATACGTCTAGAACCCGCTTTAATCGTAACTGGTGGTCCTCCAGATTTCTTCCATAAATTACTATATCGTCCAAATATACAAAACAGTTTATTGACTGTAGACCTGTTAATATCGAGTTCATAATTCTTTGTAAAGTGGCTAGAGCTCCTGTTGAGTCAAAAGGCATACAATTGAACTCGAAATGGCCCAAATTTATACTGAAGGCCGTTTTCTGGCTGTCACTTGGGTCCATTAAAACTACTGGGAGAGATGATTCCATCTTTGACCAATTGGCCTACTTGTCTGTTAATCTCATTTCGATGAACCTCAGGTAACCTATATTGTTTAGTATTTATTGAGGTTGAAAGGGAACAGTTGTTATTTTGTGTTTAAGTACACTAGTATACGTTAGACTGTCTCCGGGTAGTTGAAACACATCGTCGTACGATTTCAAAATATTTTCAATTGAAATTTGCTTTTCCGGGTTCAAATCTGGGCTCAACGGTACTGTTGCCATAAGTAATTTACTTCTCACGGTTTTGTCTGAGGCTCCTATTGCATTTATGACTGATGTAGCTTCTAGTCAGTAGTTTCTCGGGGTTCTCTCCAAACCTATTTTTACATTGATATTTATTGCAGAATCATTGGTGTTTAAAACGGGCACAAATGCAGCTCCCTCTTTGACCGATGTTAAAGTTCCACCCACAAAAACCCTTGGCAAAATTTTTTATTTATTTATTATAATTTCTGCCTGGCAGCGCCCTTGATAGATAAATTTTCGGCTATATACACCTGGGGGGTTTTTCGACTGTAGTAAGGAGTAAGGAAGCTATTTCTTGCTTATTACCAAAAAATGTTTGTTAATTGTATCAGTAATAGTTCTGTTCCACAATACGTCTCTACCGAGTAATTCATCTGTTGGAATTCGGCTACCTTCTGGTACTACATGCATCTGTAATGCAAGTGTTTTTATGCATGCATGTTGTGCAGTTATTGTTCCTTTCGTTGTAATATTGCCACCAAATGCGCATTACAAGGCTTTTTGGTTGCTTAGATCTATATCCACGTGTGGTGCTAAATCTTTAGCTTTTACTAATGTGGTGTCTGCTCCTGTATCTACCAGTAAGGATATGTTTTTACCCAGTGCTTCATTACATGGGAAATCGTTGCCGCTTTGTAGTTTCTTTTATTTTTGCGACTCATATCTGTAGTGAGAATAGTTTTTCTTCTGTATAATTTTCCGGTATGGAGGTTTGTACTCCAATGTATTTTTTTGCTAGGCTTTTTGGGTTTTGCGCGCACTTCGTTAAATGCTAAAACACCTTGGTTGCCTGATTCCTTCTTACTATCAATGATATCGTGTGTCCATGAGTTTTCGGCATCCCAACCCATTAGTTTGGGCTGGGCCGCCTCGAGTTTCCCGAATTTCTTGCTGGGCAGTTAGTTCTAAGATGTCCCGTTTCATTACAATTATCGGTGGCTCGTTTATATCACATCCATGGCGTATTTGATTCATATTAGCATTTATGGACCTTTGGGTCGCAGACTGATGACCACTTTGCATGTTATTGTGTTGTTGTCTCTGGTCATTATCATTTTTTCTAAAGTAATTACCGTCAGATGTTTGCCAGTTTGTATTCAGCGGTTTGTTTTGGTTGGATACTTCGTTAATTTCTACAAAATATTCTGCGGTCAACTTCTGTTGCAAGGTATTATTGTATCCACCACTTTGGACTTCTACTTGAACTCCAAAGGCGTACCGGAATGCGGCTGCTTAAGACCTTTATAATCTTTGTATCGGCTCTCCGTGGTTTTTTAAATTTTTATTTTATTTATTTGCAACTTTTGTCTTCCGCTGTTGGAAACTATTGTTGCCTACTTAAAAAATTTCTTCGAAAATACCGGCTGCGCCGATTAATGTTGTGGGTATTTTCAAAAGAACGATGCGCCCATTTACTCTGGGTATTTTTCAAAGAAAACGCTTTTATTTTGTTTTTATTATATTGTTATGGAAATGGTCGTCGACAGAGTTAATGCAGCTATACACAAAAATATTCCAACGGGGTTAACGCAAGTGCTACGGAAAATATTCCTACAGGGTATATGCAAAGAACTAACTAGAACAATAGCAAAGAGCTATGTATATGTACATGCGTAGCACATACAAAACGTAAACTGCCAATTACTACGTTTATACGCAGGGCTTATTTGCAAATAAATAATGTTGCCATATTAATGTTTTTATTGCGACTTACTAATTCAGAAAACTATTCACGATTAACGCACTATTTGCAAATAAAATGATTGAGGCTGCCACACTTACAAATGTTTGCTAATAAAAAACAAAAAATTTATAAATATTGCACAAAAAACCATTGATAGAAGAAAATAATGGCAATAAAAACAAATTATTATTTGTTACTTTATACATTTACACAATTTTTTTAAACATAAGTAACTTTTCTATAAAAGTGCTACCAAGCTTTTATACATTCACAATGCCGTATAATCAGTGAGTTAATTTATTACCGAATATTTTTATTTGCAAATAGTGCGCCTATAAACGTAATAAATAATAACAACAAAAATCGTATGCTTATTAAGAAGATACACATATTTATGTACATACATACGTCAATTCAAACGAAAAAACAAATGTACTCCAGCAAGGGGCTATCCACATATTACGTAACGCCATTTTTTCCGATTTTTGACCCACCCCTCCTCCCCAGTAACAGATCGTAACAATTCTTAGACACCCCCTCCCCCCTCACAATAACGTAACAAGAACTTTATTTAAATTGTTTTAAGTTTTTATTTAAAAAAAATAAATTTAATTCATACACATACATATGTATGTATTTTTAAATAACTTTAAAATAGGGAACTGAAAAAAAGCAAAATTCATTTTATGTACATACATATATTAAATGAGTAAATATATATATCTATATATGTAAGTATGTGTGAATAAAAAGAAAATAATACTGTTATTAAATCATTTTCTTAAGTTTCGTTTAGGATTTATGCATTTATTTATTTTATTTATGGGAAAATGCAAGTAATTGAGAATGGACGAATATTCGGGAATTCGAAAACTTTTGTTCCTTTATTTTTATTTTCTGTTAGACTAACACAGTGCGTAGGCAAAAATCAAATAAGCTTGCAAAATATAAATAATAACAATTATGTATTTATGTACATACATATGTATATGTATATATTTATATCTATTTAACACTGATGATTCTTGATTTATTATGTATTTCTTTGATAAATTAAATACATAAATAAATGAAAAATCGAAGTGTTTTTGTACGAAATTAGTAAAATTTATGTTACGTAACAATTTTACAGACCCCCCCTACCCCCCTACCAAGTCACGTAATATATGGTTGGCCCCCAAACAACCACCATGTATTGTTTGTTAATAATGTATGCATATACACATGTATGTACATAGTTACCACATGAATTAATTGCGCGCTTAGTAAACAACACCTTAGATGATGATGACTTTGCTGAACTATAAAAAGGGGTGACATATCCAATGGCAAGTCAGTCGTTGATCAGAAGTCAGTCGTTACTTAAAGTTGTTGTTACTCGGAAGACAGTTGATAATTAAGTTGTGTGAACAATCTGTGCTTGCGATACAGTAGTGAGTTGAAACTGTGCTTTACAATACGTGAGTAGTTGAAGAGACTATAGTGAAGGTCTATAGTGACGTTTAAAGTCTGTCGTTGAATGAAGATTATTATGGAGGCTATCGTGTTGACTGAGGAGTGAAGAGCTGATAGACGTGTGTAAGAGTGGAAAAGTAAAGCCAGCGAGTTGTTATTGGTGTATCAACTGAGTGTCGGCCAAAGAGTTGTTATTGGTGTATCAACGGTGAGTGTCGGCAGAGCAAGTCTCGTGTATGACGAGCAGCAGACAAAGGGGAATTGCGTCAATACTAGCGCAGCCAGTTAGGAGACGTGCGTATACAACAACGAGGAAGGCGTAGTGGTAACCAGTTCTGAATATTTAAGTAATTTAAGCTGTATTAGTGTATTAAAGCTCTTGATTAATTTAGTTTAAGTGTATTTGTACATAAACTTCTATCATTCTTAACCCTAATTACTACACTGGGGTCTTTTATTCATTTGCAAATCTTTGAGTCCAGGTAAAAGCGTTTTTAAATAATAAAAACGTAACAATATATATATATATATATATATATATATATATACAACCTTTGGGGTCCCTTGGGAGTCGCAGATGCTTATTATTTTCAAACTGTTTACTAGAGTCTACAAAGGTGACTAACTTTTTACTTTCTTAAAACTAGCTATTTATACTACTACTACAACATTTAGGTATCATGATATTTCAATTTAATTATATTTATGCAAAATTGTCAAGTAAACTTAATGTTAGCAAATTAATGCAATGCACGGTTACGAGGGTTGTTCAATTATGATTCACAACAGTACTAAGTTTTGCGCAAATTTCACAGATCGTTGTTTATACAATTCCCGTATAGGCAATATATTTGTTGCATAACTTTGAAACAAATCTAGCGTAGGATACCTTAAAGGTAGATTAAATGCAAGTTTTAGAGCTTTATTCTGAACAGAATGAAGTGACCTCAAATAACTATTAACTCTACAACCATATATAGCAGGAAGGTAAGTAAAATGAAAATGTACAAGAGATTGGTAAATAAGTAATTTCGTTTCGTTGGCATATTGCCAATCCCTAATGAGATTTTTGTCTTCATTGAAAGTATATGTTCATCCCATAATAAATTTTGACTGAACACAACGCCTAAGTATTTTATCGTCTTAGATTCACATATAGCAATCCCATCTACATATACTACCGTTTTTTCATCATTCCTTATACTGCTTTCACACCGAAAGTTAAAACCTGGTTTCGACGTTAAAACCATAAACAGCTGATTTTGCGTTCCACTGCAAGTTTGATAATTAAGGTTTTAAACAACAAAATAAAATAAATGTACTGTAAAAATGCGTGTATTTGTTGCTGTACTTTTTTCAGCTTTTTATAATAGTTATCTGACACCCTGTACAACGGTTGTTTTTGTTTGCATGAAAAACTCTGAAATTTTACAATGCACCCTAAAATAGAAACTATTTTATATTTTGTAAATGAACATTTTAAAATTATGTAACTACTTACACAACTTGAAGAAGTGCTTGGAAATTATATTATTATATAAAAAAAATGCACAAATATATTATAAGTTTAACCTTTTTTTCCGCAGATGGATGTCAGTCATATCGTCTATTTTGACTTCCCAGAGGTCAGTGAAAATATTTTCGTTGTTTTCCGTCTAAAGGATACTTTTTCTTAAATTTTTTTTGATAATTATTGCCGCTGCATCTATTTTTAAATTGAAAATTATATCAATTGGTATCTATTATTTTTCACTGGCATAAACATTATCAGCTGCTTCCGGTCATTTTAACTTGGTAGCACTGAATTTAGCAGAACGAAAACAAGATTGCATTTCATACAACCAACTTAAGCCCAATTCAAAAATGGGTTTAAGTTAGTTTTAACAAAAACAAAACATTCTGGAAGGCTTGTATGAAGTATAAAAAGGGGCGACGCATCTGCTGGCCAGTTCAGTGGATAATTGAATAGTCTATACTTACAGTCTGTAGTCAGTCAGTCTATGTTTTACCATAACGCAGTTAAGGCCGGGGCACAATGAATACGTCATACTTTAAACTTCGCCTTTTTCAACTGACATTAATGCAACGACGGAGAAGGTTGGCACAATGATTACTTTATATACGGAAGCATATGACAGCTTCAATAGGTTGGTTTTCCATTTTATTCATTAAATTCAACTTTTTTATTTATTTCGTTTATTTCTTTTATTTTATTTTTGCTGCCGCAAAACACAAAAACCTAAATCAGAACATACCAAAAAAACCAACCAATATCTGTTAAACTGCTCAACGTACGCAAAAAGTTAAAAGTTTACCGATTTTTGTACTTTGCGTTGACGGACACGTACTGAATGTAACAGACCTCATAAGAAACCATGTATTTCAACTTAGCTGTCAGTTGGAAAAAGCGAAGTTTAACGTATGACAGATTCATTGTGCCCTGGTCTTTACAGTCTGTCGTTGAATTAATTGTGAAGTCTATCTTTTTGTCTTGAGTGAAGAGTAAAGTGAACATCGCAGTGAACAAACAATGAGCGTCAGCAGAGTGAGTATTATGTGTGTTGAACAGCAGAGTATTGCTTGAATACCCGCGCAGCCAGTTTAGGAGACGTGCTTATACAACAGCGGGGAAGGCGTAGTGGTAACCAGTTTTATGGTAGAATTAGCCGATTCGTATCGTGTTACTTTTGAGGTTGTTGTATCGTTTAAATCTGAATGTTAGTTAGTAAATATGTGAGGCTGCAAGCGAACGTGTAAGCTGCTATTGTATGTATTTCTCTTTGCTTTATACAAGTTATTATTTCCCTTTGTTGGGAAAATAAAAAAAAACACAATTTTTTAGACGGAGAGTGCGTCCGCTCTTTATTGAAGTTAAATTAAAACTTAAAGTAATTTACATTTTGGTTCTATATTATACTCTATTTTCTGCTTAATTGACTTATTTCTAAAAGTGGCATAATTAGCAATATCAAAGCTGTTGCCCTCATTTCCCAAGAAATGTTAAAACAATTTTTTAAAGAAAATTAATTATATTTAATGCTCAGGTTGCATTATTGGTAGGTGCAATAAACTCTATAATTTCTTTTTAATTGATTGCAACAGCTTGGTAAATTGTGACTTTGCACTTTTTATTTTAGTTATTTTATTTTACTTTTCAAATAAATGTTTATGTTAACTTTTTAATAAAAGTTTACGTTAACTCTTCCCCTCTTAAGTCGATTGTCCTCAATCGATTATTTATTAATTTGGGGCGTCGAAATTTGCAGAAATGGCCCATTTTTTACATCTGGGATATAACCCGTGCTTACTTGCGGTTCTGAAAATATGTACCATTTCCGCTTAAACTTTAAAACTATTACAAATGTTATAAAAAAAAGAATTAAGATTGCCACATCTGTGCTTAGACTAGTTACATGTGTATTTTTATTTTTAGTCGTTAGTATTTCAATTTTATCTTCATGCTGCAGTTGTTTAATGTATAAATTTTCAATTTTTAGATTAAGTTTTGTATTATTATTTTCTTTTATCTTGGTAATTAGATTAGGTAACACAAGTGTATCGTATATCCTTAGATTAGAATTAATATATGTTTTATTTAGTACATTAATTTTACAATTTTCGAATCTGATAAGAAACGTTCCCTTCTGTTTTATTTTTAATTTACTGCAGTCATGAGTTATTATGCCTTCAAAATTTTTAAATACAATCAATCCTTGAATAATTTCTGTAACTGCGGTTTTTTCTGACTTTTCGAGTTCACATTGAGCCTCTCTAAAATCTAAGATATTTGATAAGCATTTATTGTCTAATGTAATTAAATTTTTTTCCAGGTTGTCTTTAACGTTTCTCGAATAAATGTTATTATTGTTATCGGCTAATATTTCTGTTTGGTTTAATATTATCGATTTATTTTGGATGTTTGGCAGGGGTTCAAATATTATTTTTGACAAAATATTAGACGAAAATTGGGGTATCAGTAGTGTCAATATGATTCTGTTATTTTGAAAAAGTACTACAATTTTTATGCTACTATAACTATCGAAGTCCGTGATTAAGTCTAGTTCCTTTTGAGTCAAAATGTCAGCGGGAATAACTCCTAACTTGCAGGAAAATATTATTCGTCCAATGTCCTCGACATGATTGTTCAGAAGTAGTATGTCATTGTTAACTCTGTATATGTGTTGGATGAATTGAACTTCATCTTCTAGTGTTTTAATTCTATTTTGTGTTTGGGATTTAAATTCATTAATGTAAGTACTAATGAGAACTTGTTGTTTGTTTATATGTTTTGTGATATTATTAATTTGTTCGCTCATTAGATTGTTTACGAGAGTTAAGTTATTAATTGTTGTGTTAGTAGCCTGTTCGCTATCGTGTATTTTTGATATGGTTTCGCGTATTTCCCGTTCGTCGTCACTGTCCATAGATCCTGCTATGATCTTTAAACCTTTTCCTACAATATTAAAAAGTCCTCTTTTAGATTTAGAATTTATATGAAGGTTGTTTATACGAGTGCTGAGTAATAAAAAGTTTTTGTTTATTGTACTTATAAGTTGTTTATCCTCAAAAGTGGTGGCATTTAACGTTATTATGTTTTTGGAGATAAATAACATCGTCTCCTCATATGCTGTCAAGTTTATGAAGTGGAAAACCTTATCGTAGTAGCTAATTGTCTTCTGTTCGCCTGTTTTGATAGGTATGTACCCATTATTATTGGTCAGGTCTTGTACGTCCAGCTGTTGTGCCTTCGTCATTAGTATCCACATAAAAATTGTAAATAGAGGTTTCGTCATTTTTCCGGTCCTATAAGAAGAGATATTATTCTGTTATATTTTTTTAAGTGTTTTTAATATGGCTTTTGTGGACTATTCTTCCTGATTTAGTCTTAACTGTTGTATTGTAGTTCTGAGCGACTATTTCTTTTTTATACCTAGGTGACAGCTTATTCCCTAGTCTTCGATTTATTTTTATGAATATTTCGTCTCCCTCTGAATATTCCCTTGGTGGTTCCCTATTTGCGTTATGGTAGGTAATGTCATATTTTTGTTTCTCTATAAGTTTTTTTATGTTTTCTTTTCTATCTTCTTCGAGTTGCTCCGGATCGGTGCTAACTCGTCTTCCGAAAAAAACTTCCATTGGTTTTCTTCCTGTTACTGTATGAATAGAGAAATTATACTCCTTCACTGCGGAGTCTAGCAATTCTTGAAATGATCGGTATGTTTGCTCCTTTTGGAGGCAGCGCATAATTTCTTGGAGAGTAGAATGAAACCTCTCCACCTGTCCGTTAGAACAGCTTGTGTATGGGGCTGTTCGAAAAATTTTTATCCCCATCTCGTTTTCAATCATAAATTTAATGGATTCCGAGTTAAATGATTTCTCGTTATCCATGACTAAAGTTTCAGGAAACAACGAAAAAAGAATATCCCTCAGGGGTTGTCTTATGTCTTCGGTTGCTTTCGATCGTATAGATCTTGCAATGGCGTATTTGGAGAATTTGTCAATTGCAGTCAGTACCAATTCCTTCCCGACCAAAAATATATCTAAATGAACTATTTGCCCTGGGAATTGTGGTATTGGTGTAGCCTGTATCTGTTGCTTCATGGGGTGTCGGTCGTACTTGTTTTCCTTACATATTACACATTTTTTAATAATGTTCTTCACCTTCCTGGACATGGCAGGAAAATAATAATTTTGAAGTATTTGTATCTTATTTTCTTTTGCGTTTCTGTGCGCGCGCTTGTGAACACTCAAGATTATTTCTTCTTGTTCCTGTTCACTTCTGACATCAATTATTTGATTATTTGTAAATCTTACTTTGTAACTCCGAAAGTGATCCATATATACCTCTTGTATTAATCCCATAACAGGTTCTGTTGTTTTTATTCCGTTTATGATAGATGGGTACATGTATTTTTTTAAAATGCTAACTAGATTTTCTGTATTATAGCATGGTTGGGTTATTGTGTGTCTGTGATACGTAGGAAAAATTATTTCAAATTTGTAATCAGGTGTGGGTCCAATATTCAAAAAAATTTGATTTTTAAAAGCATTTATCGGTGAGTCTACGTGTGTTACCAAATTGTGAGATGAACTTTCGGCGCTATTTGTGGCAATAGAAAGGGTATTAATGTCACATTCAAGTGGTATTCTTGAAAGGGCATCAGCTACGAAATTTGCTTTGCCTGGCTTGTATAGGAGCTCATAGTTATACTCTTCTAAGATGGCTTTCCAGCGTTTCATTTTACTATTGTTGTTTTTATTACTTAGGGCATAGATCAGTGGCTGATGGTCAGTGTATATTTTTACTCTTACAGAGCCATATAGGTAATTTCGAAACGAGTTAAGTGCCCAAATAATAGCAAGGAGTTCCTTTTCATTGGCAGCATAGTGTTCTTCTGCCTTATGCAAAGTTCTGGATATAAATGCGATAGGTTTGTCGTTTTGTGACAAAACGGCGCCTAACGCGAATTTGGAAGCATCGGTTGTGAGTTCCAAATCCTTCGTAAAATCAGGATATGCCAATACTATATCGTCAGAAACCAAGGAATGTTTTATCTTCCTAAATGCTTCCCTGGCCTCAAAGTCAAATTTTATTGATACTTGAGAGGATTTTCTTTTCGATATTCGCCCTTCTTCCCCTCTTAAAAGCGATGTCAGGGGTTTGGCTAGCTTAGCGTAATTTCTTACAAATTTCCTATAATACCCCGATAGTCCTAGAAAGGATCGAAGTTCCTTCAGGGTTTTAGGTTCGGGAAAATCTGATATTGCTTTGACTTTAGCGGGGTTCGCTCGTATACCTTTCTCAGAAATAATATGACCCAAAAATTCAACTTCCTTCTGCAGAAACTTACATTTGTCCAGCTGGACTTTCAGATTTGCTTCCTCTAAGGTTTTGAAAATTTTCCCTATGTTATCAAAGTGTTCACTCTCTGTTTTACTAAAGATGATTATATCATCGATATACACGTAGCAAATTTTTGCTATATGTTCATGTAAAATGTCATCAAGGGCTCGTTGGAAAATGGATGGTGCATTCTTAAGGCCGAAAGGTAGCCGATTAAATTCAAATTTGCCATTACAAATTGAAAACGCGGTTTTTTCACGGTCGCTTGGCTTTAATGGTATCTGATGAAAGCCACTTTTTAAATCGATTACGGAAAAGAAAGAATTCTCGCCTAGTTGAGATGTTACATTATTTATTTCGGGTATTGGGTAACGGTCTGGAATAGTGACAGAATTAAGTTTCCTGTAATCTATCACCATTCTATATTGCTTGTTTCCTTCCGAGTCAGGTTTCTTGCTGACTATCCACACGGGAGAGTTGTATGGAGAGCGTGAGGGCTTAATGATGCCATCATGTAGCATTTTGTCGACCTGTTTTTCGATCTCTGTTTTCAACGATGCTGGATAAGGGTAAAGTCTGGTGTAGACAGGAATGTCTGTGTTAGTGCGTATTTCGCCGACTACTTTCGTTGTAAATGTCAGTCTTTCGTCTGGGTCCGCGAAAAGTTTAGGGTGTTTCCCGGCTATATATTTCAGTTTTTCTTTCTGTAATGGGGTTAGGTTATCGTCATGTATTTCTATGGAATTTATAGGGGAGTGAGAGCATAATTGTTTAATTTTGATTCTAACACCGTCTTTAACTTGCAAGAAGTTTTTACTGGTATGGATGACTGCCTCAAATTCTTGTAATGTTTCGTTACCTATTATGCCGTCAAAAGATTTCAATGTAGGCATTAAATAAAATTTTATTTTATTATTTAAATTAAATATATTAGCAAAAGTATGTTCTTTAATTTCCACATCACCTGCTACTGATTTTGCGTAAAATATTTCTTTATTTGCTAGGGGGTTTTCAACGAATTTTGGTTGTATGTAGTTTTTTGTCGACCCTGTGTCGATAAGAATTTTCAAAATGTCACCGCTCCTCGTTTTACATTCTATATAGGGCAACGAGGGGCTAGTTATCCTAAAAAATGTATATCACTAAATTCCAATTGTTCGCTTTCAAGCATTGTTGGTTCTTGTGTGGAGGCTAAGTAATCATCGAAAGTGTCCTCCTGTTGATTTGTCTCTTGATTTACGTTGGCTTCGTATTGCGAATACTCAGAATTTATGTGAAAATTCCGAGCAATTTTACGTTGAGGTTGATTAACTGATGCCGGTGGCCTATCAACGGTATAACCTGGCTTCGGTCTATTCATATAATTGATTCTCCTGCTATTCATGGATTCGTCAATCTCCATCGGTTCTGCCCTAGGTTGAGGTTTCGGATCTAAAGGTCTGGGTGGGGCTTGTGGCTGGTAACCGAAAGGTTTGCCAAAACTAAGATCCTGATGATTGTAAGCTCTAAATTGTTCCTGAGAAGTTCGTGGTACATGAGCTAGCTGGGGATAAAATGTCATTGGTTGCGAACGAGGTGGTATTTGTAAATTCCTGTTATAATGGGGTTGTTGAAATCCTGGCCGATTGCGAGGTGGTAATGGAGGGGATTGCATACGGAAATTGCTGCCCCTTCCACTGAAATTAGTGTTCTGAGCATAATTCGCTCGATATGTCTGGTTTTCGAGTTTTAAACATAAATGAAGGGCCTGCGGAAGGTCCGATGGTTCTCTCATTCCGAGAAGTTTAGGCAAATCGCCGTTTAAACCTCTAATAAAGGTGTCCAGCGCTTTGTCCCTATAAGTTTGTGTAAGTAGACCTAATGATTCATTTGATGCGTTCAGGCATCCTAACTTGTTTAATATTAGAGATAGGTGTTTATAAACACGTTGATAAAATTCCTGTACCGATGACTTGCCTTGTATAAGCGAAGTCATTTGGTATTCGAGAGTTGCAAGGTCTCTCTTGTCTGCGTAATGTGTTGCTAAGCATTTTGAAATTGCAGCCCAGTCTAGGGGCGTATTATAAGATTCAAGGACTATGTCCGCGTCTCCTACTATCTTATTTCTGATCGTACTCAGAATACCATAATATCTTGGTGTACCTCTCGTACTGTTATATATCTGTAAGACACGATCTACACTCTTCTTCCAAGAGCTAAACTCACCTTGTTTTCCCGAGAATTCACGCAAACCTTTAACTATGTCAGGGATCTTATCAAGGTCCCCAAGATTGTCTCTATATTCTTCATTTATTACCTGGTCTCTAACTATACCTTGTCCTGCTTCAGGATTAAGAGTTTCTTGTATAATTCCCGGTCCTTGTCTCCTAAAAATTTCTGTCGCTACATTTGCTATTAAAGCATTTAAGTCTTCTAAGCTTAACTGCGTATTGGCAGGACGGTTAGTAGCCTGGGAAAGGACGGCTGGCCTAATTAAGTTCTCTGGATTTGACATGTCTAATGAAATTTCCTATGGTATAATCTACACTTTATGCTTACTTATTTTTTTCAAAGAGCACTTTTTTCAATTTAAATATGGTTTTTTCCTTTTCTCTTTTTTTTTTGTATTTTAATATAATGTATTATAATAAATTTTCTTAAAAACTTTTGACAAAATAATATAGCTTTAGAGTATTTTCAATACTACTAAACAAATAAAATTAAGTAAGGTACAATACAACTTATAATATTTTCTACCTTGATTCTTCTGGAAAATTTTTAGAGTTGATAGTCGGCTAGCACGTAATGCTTCCCGTTTGCTGCTGCTACTAAGGGACCGTTGTCTATCAGGATGTTGTCTATCAGGATGTTTCTTCTTTCTACTTCCACTTTTTACTCGGATGTTTCTCACTTTTAGCTTGGGTGTTTCTCACTTTTCACTCGGATGTTTCGTGGTTGTCTCTTCACTGCTTTTGTTCTGTTAATTTTACTTCGGGATTATCTCAATTTATTTTACTTCAGTTTAACTCCACAGTATTACTTTATTACAGGATTGTCTCAATTTAATTCCACAGTATTAATTTTTATTACAGGATTATCTCAGTTTAATTCCACAGTTTAAGTTTTTGTTACTTTTTATTTCAGTTCAACTGCACAGTTTCTAGTTTATGTCTTACGACTATTACACTTAGTTACTCCTTCTTTATTTATTGGAGCTTTGTATCGCTTTATAGTTTATCTTAAGCTTTTGCTGTAAGTTTTCGTTTTTAAATTCTCTCAATGATAAGCTTTTTCTTAACGGAGCAAGACTTGGATTTAAATTAATTGTACACCGTTTTTTTTTTTTTTTTTTTTTTAAATATGTTTTGCACTTTTTAATAATAGACTTTACTGCACTTCTTCCTTGTTTCGAAGGATACACTTTATTCGGGCTTAACGTTTACTACACTGCGAACTTAAGGATGAATGCGCGGTAGACTTAGTTACTGTGCTACTTGAGGACATTTGTTACTAAAGGATTTATTTGTTATTTTTATTCCTTTGTAACTGTGCTACCTGAGGACATTTGTTACTAAAGGATTTATTAGTTATTTTTATTCCTTTGTAACTGTGCTACTTGAGGACATTTGTTACTAAAGGATTTATTTGCTCGGGCGCCAGTTATTATTTCCCTTTGTTGGGAAAATAAAAAAAAACACAATTTTTTAGACGGAGAGTGCGTCCGCTCTTTATTGAAGTTAAATTAAAACTTAAAGTAATTTACATTTTGGTTCTATATTATACTCTATTTTCTGCTTAATTGACTTATTTCTAAAAGTGGCATAATTAGCAATATCAAAGCTGTTGCCCTCATTTCCCAAGAAATGTTAAAACAATTTTTTAAAGAAAATTAATTATATTTAATGCTCAGGTTGCATTATTGGTAGGTGCAATAAACTCTATAATTTCTTTTTAATTGATTGCAACAGCTTGGTAAATTGTGACTTTGCACTTTTTATTTTAGTTATTTTATTTTACTTTTCAAATAAATGTTTATGTTAACTTTTTAATAAAAGTTTACGTTAACTTACATAACATGTGTGTGTATGGATGTGAGAGAGAAGTTAACGTTTGCTCCGTAAAAATCTATTTACTGTAGCTTTTTACCTCATACACTTTACGATACATATTAAATAAACAGCAACATGTTTTATTTATGTTTGCTGATTCGCAAACTCACGATACGAATCTACTAGTTCTACCATTATATATTTAAGTCATTTAAGTTGTGAGTGTGTGTATTTAAGCTCTTGATTAGTGTAAGTGTATTTATTTGTAAATAAAAATAGTATCATTCTTTTTTGTTTTGTTCCCAATATTCACACAGCTATAACCATTCAACTTAACACTGTTTCAGCAAGTGATATAACTATTTTTGAGCTTTATTCAAGTGAAATTTTGTTGACAGCATAAAATTAAATATTTAATTTTTTAATCAGAAATAATTTCTTAGTCGGGCTTAAGTTCAATTCTGGTTGAATGAAATATTTTTATTAATTAATGTGAGTTTCTAAAGAAGAGAAGAAGATGTACCGTCGGTACATACATGTAAGTATTATTGAAGTGGATATTATATTACATTGTTTTTTGCTTTCTACAGTTGATTTTACTTTCCAGTATATGAAACTGTGATTGCCAAGTGAACATATATTTCTCAAGTGCCCATGATAATTTAAGTGAGACAATTTTAAAAATGTTAGTTGAACTATAGTGAATTTTAATCAGAAATAAAAAAAATTAAATAAAAAAATTTAAAACTGTCTTATTTAATTTTTTTTTTAAGATTTCTGATTTTATTTTAAATATTAGGTATGTATTAAATATAAAAATATTGATTTGCAATCTGTGATTATATGTTTTAGTGCTTAACAGTGTAAAAAGAAAATGTCGTTTGTGAAAGTGTTTTTACATATGCAATTCAATTTTGTGTGGAATAAAAGTAGGATGGATTCGCCCGGATTCGGTTCACTGTTTGAGTAGTTGGTTTAAATGGGTTGTTATATATGTCAAGTTCAAAAATAGGCTGTAAGCTTTTGGTAATTTTTGATTTTATTTTTTTTTTTTCGTTTTTAGTTATAATGGCAGAATTTAAGCACATCCTTTTTTAATAATGCACAGTGACCAAAAAAATTTTAGTGGTTGAAAATCATGTATTTTCTAATATCATTGATCGCTCGAAATATAGCGAAGAACAATACCACCGAATTCAAAAATAATAAAAAATTTTATTAGGAAACTTTTAAGAAAATAGAAAGAAAGTCACAGAGTTATGGCAGTGTTCGAAGAGCGAAATCAGAAATGGTTGGATGAAGACATTGCCCCTTATTGCGAATGTCGTCGTCGACGTCACATCAAGACGACAGTAATATTGTAACAATATCAAGGAGAATATGTTTTACTTAAGATCTGAACTTAAAAGAAGTTATTTGCATTGTGGTGTTAAAAAAAAACAAAATTGTTGCAATATGGACTAAGTATTTTCAATAAATACTCAGCAGATTTTCAACAAATTATGACGTACCATAATACCTCATTCTCTAGGCTTATTAATTTTTATAATATTTTCCCATTTAAAGTCTCCAAATCTAAGGAATTGCTGGGAATTCAAAATGTACGTTAAAAACCTACCAAACATTGAAGATTGCTACGAAAAAATTTAAACAAATTATGCTATTTCTAAAAAGATGACAATAGGCGGATAGCGTAACAAAAAGTACCAGATATAGCAAATTTTAAAATAGTGGCACTAAGAGAGGCAAAAGGTTAGAAAAATATGATATTGATACTTTAGTCGCACAAACGGTCACGCTGCTTATGATCAATAATGCTTAACACTCATGTGCTTAACACTCATGACCAGAACATAAAATTACAATGAGAACAGGACTGGAAAATTTGCGATTCTGACCCAAATTAGGGGAATTTTCATCCGGAAAAAGGATGAAACTTTTAATTTTGGTTTTCAATGGGGGTAATTTACAAAAAAATCGTTTTTTTTTAGGAAATTGTAAATTTAAAGTGGTCTTCTATAAAATAGTAAAATATGACTTAGACACTTATTTCCACATATGTAGAGAATTAAGGTAAAACTAATCTATAATTAAATTTTCATTAAAAAATTCTGAAGAAATTACAAAAACATTAAAAAAACTCGCTAGTAATTTTCGTTTGTTGTGGGTTACGTTATTTATGCGGTCACATTTTTGTCTTTCCTGTTAAATATTTTTATACGAAGAATTAATGTATAACTTATTCTTTATTATTATAAGTAGGATAGGTTTAAGTTTTCATAAAAAAATTCTAGACAAATTGAAAAAAAGGTAAAAAAAAAACCTGTAAAATTTGTTTTTTGCGGGTTACGTTATTAGCGTTAGCGGTTAGGGTTCGATACATTCTAGATCTTATGATATGTTTCCTTTGTTTACAAACTACACTTTATTATTTTTTAAATAAAATTAATTATGACTTTTTTATTTGTAATTTCAATTTGCGGGTTACGTTATTTTAGCGGTTAGGGTTCGATACATTCTAGATACAGGGTCCACCATATAACGTTTTTTTCAATTAGTGCTTATTTCGTGAATGGTAACACTTAGCTCATGTCTGATTTGACAGATAATTAGTTTTATCCTTCCGCTGAACGAATATGGTTGTGTATACGCTTGAACAACGCAGAAGATGCCGATTTTGCCAAAAAATCATCTTTTCAGATGAAGCTCATTTTGATCTTGGCTGGTAGGTAAACAAGCAAAATTGTCGCATTTGGGGCACAGAAAACCCGCGCGCATACATTGAAAAGCCGACGCACCCAAAACGAGTCACTGTTTGGTGCGGATTTTGGTCCAGAGGCATAATTGGGCCATTTTTTTCGAAAATGAGCAATGAGTGGCCGGTACAGTCAATGGCGATCGTTATCGGGCCATGTTGAACGAATTTTTGTTCACAAGAATTGAAGAGGAGGATATTGGCAACATTTGGTTTCAACAGGACGGTGCTACGTGCCACACAGCCGAAGCTACACTCGATGTTTTGCGCCCTGTTTTTGAAGATCGCATTATCAGCCGCAGAGCTGATGTCGTTTGGCCACCTCGGAGCTGTGATTTGACACCGTTGGACTATTATTTGTGGGGTGCCGTCAAATATAAGTGTTACGCCGACAAGCTAGAGACAATTGACGCTTTAGAGGACAATATTCGTGAAGTCACATGCATGGCCAGCCGAGGCAGCCATTTGAATGAAATTATTTTTCATTATTAACCGGAAGAATTGTACTTTCAAATAAAAAAAGAAATTTGAGAAAATATTCAGTAGTTTTTTTTATAGCATTTTCAAAAAAAAAAAGTTATCTGGCGGACCCTTTATTATGACATGTTTCCTTTGCTTACTAACTACACTTTATTATTTTTTTCAATAAAATTAATTATGAATTTTTTATTTGTAATTTCATACATACATATGTACACATATAGTGTCTAGATCTAATAAATTTATATCATGATAACGCACTATAGGTCAAATCACTACTTTTTCTGTGCAAAATTAATACCAAAATATAGTATTTAATTGAAATTCTGAAAAAATGTATTACAAATTTTAATTTAACCCATTAACGACCAAATATGAACCTTTTAATAACAACAGTACATATATATATATGAATAAATTTAAATTTTAACAAATCATTAGCTAATTGCTTAAATCTAAATTTAGTAAATTTAAATAGAAAAAAAAACTTAGGACCTAATTTTGTAAAACGCAACGCTTAAGGCTGTGATACACTAGCCTACACTATCGTGCGATTTTTGAGAAAATACATGATGGAGTCTATGAACATTTTCAAAAGACAAAAACAATTCAACATATCAGGGTTGTATTTTTTCGTAGATCGCGCGATTGTGTAGGCTAGTGAATCATGGCCTTTAGCGTTCAAAAATTTTGTATGGGAAAATCGTAAATTACAAAAACAAAATACATATAAATTTTGTCAACGCTAAGCTTTGCGTTTTACAAAATTAAGCAATTAATTTTCATTAATTTCATTAATAGTTCAGTTGTTTTTATACAAAGGTTACCTACTAAAAAGAGACATTACTCGCAAACACAAAGCCTACCAGAGATGTCACGAGACGGAAGACAATTGTTTTTTCGGAGGCTTCGGTCACACAGCATCAAATCCTCTTTACTTTTTCTTTCGAGTGGTATTATTTTAGCGTAATTTCATTTTATAATTTTTGGTCTCATTCGCTGCATGATTTTTGTAAATAAATGATAGAAATTAATATTTGTGAACGAAAATGCTTAAAATGAAGTCTGTAATCATTTGAAAACAAGTTTTAATCACTTTTTTAATACTAATAATCTTTTTCGCATTATGTTTTTTAATTCAACACAACAAATTCCACCATTTTATTTTGTTCATGTGCTCAAATTATTTTTATTCCATGCTTTGTGGTCTCATTCGTTGTCTGCTTTTTGTAACGCTACAGTTACACTACCAAGATTTGCTTTCAAGTTTTTCACATATACTGGTTGTCAAAATTAATTTTAATTGAAAGGTTGAATTGACGTAGGTTGCACGCAATTTCTAAGCAAATTTATTTTCAATATGCCGTCGTTAAGCAAACAACTTAACACAACTTCATGGCTTCTGTATAGGTCTATAAACCGCAACATATCATTGTACTTTTTATTTTTGTTCCCAAAAATATTTATTTATGTATGTAAATATAATTACAATTTTTCTGTGGAATATAATATTACCTAGCTAGCCACGAGCTGTTTAATAGGCGATGGTGTTTAATATACAGCTCCTAAATCAATCTCCTGATGATTATTTGGAGAGTGATATTGTACACTTTGTGTTTAACTCTCTCTTATAAATCTTGCAATGTTTAATCGACAATAAGAGTACATTTAGCTAAAATATGTTTGTTATTTTTTATTTTCGTGTTTACTGTTATAGATAATTATTTTTTCTTCATTTCTTCGCTGATGGTTTCATTTGAGTTTTGCATTAGAATCTTGCAGGTTGTTTCAAGTGTGTTTTTATTTTTTATTAGACTTAAATACATATTAGATTGAAGTATAAATTTAATGTTTGGTATTTCATGTCAAATATTTATTAAATTATTGGAAAATTGATTTTTAGGTCCCTTTCTCTATGCGCTGTCACATATATATTTAATTATTATAAAAAAACCGAAGATGTTCTTATTCAAAACTCAAATGAAAGCATCAGCGAAGAATTGAAGAAAAAAATAACAGTCTATAACAGTATATACATCTGAAAATAAAAAAGAACAAACATATTTTAGATAAATGTATCGCTGATTAAACATTGTAAGATTTATAAGAGAGAGTTAAACAGAAATGCTACAATATCACTCTCCAAACAATCAGCAGAAGATTCGTTTAGGAGTTGTATATTAAACACCATTGCCTATTAAACAGCTCTTGGCTAGCTGGACAATAAAAGAACAAAAATATTTGAAGAACACAGAATATTTG
Organism: Nowickia ferox; assembly: GCA_936439885.1. Taxonomy (NCBI): domain Eukaryota; kingdom Metazoa; phylum Arthropoda; class Insecta; order Diptera; family Tachinidae; genus Nowickia; species Nowickia ferox. The sequence continues at coordinate 39,574,623 of OW387026.1, read as the reverse complement.
AAAACAAAAACGAAAATTGTGCTCATTTAAATTGCTGTCAGTTTTTTTTTGCCTATAAATTTGAACACACAGTTGGATAGAAAATTTGATATCAAAATTGCATCAAATTCTTAAGGTATGAATGTATTAGTGAAAAAGTGTGTTTATTGAAATTTGAAAGGCAAAACTTGATCGTGTTACAATCAAGTAAGTTGAAGTTAAAAATTAATATTTTTGTAGGAAAACTTTTAAAATTGAGTTTGTAATCATTTGGAAACTAACTTTAATCAGTTTTATAATACTAATAATCTTTTACACAATCTTTAGTTTAGTTTTGTAAAAATTATCAATTGTTCATTTCACCATTCTCTGCCGTTTGTTTTGATTATTGTACTAAAAATACTCAATAACAAACACACTATTTAACAGTGATCAAATCAGCGGATTTTAGCTTTTTTATAAGTCACTTTCTAAAACTTTGGTCTACGAGTACTTTGTCCTCGCAAAACGCAAAATATCGCACTTTGAAATAAATTGAAAATAACTCATTGATAATTACTTTTTTTATATTTTAAATTTGAAAGAGGTTAAATGAGATCAAAATTTTTGGGGGCCCGTATAAAGTCAATGTTTTAGATAAATTACACCATTTTAATCTTATTTAAGCTAATGACTTATTTTAAAGAATACCGATATAAATATAAAGCACTTTTCACGAAAAACATAAATACTTACTTGTCGCTTTATTTTCCATTTTACACTAATGAGTTAATCTCAACGTAATTTGAGAAACACGCACTTAAAATCGGCAGATTTTTACTGAACTCACAAGTTTATTTTCAGAAAATATGAAATCTATTGACTTCGATGCACAAATATGCAACAGTGCTCACTATTTTCCGAAAATAAAATAACGTGTCTTTGTTTTAAAGTATTGAGAACTGAAAATAATCATAAAAAAAAGGTCACTTTCATTTTTATTACTTTTGCACAGAAAAATTGATAATTTGACCTAATGTGTAATGTCAAGATCACTGTCATCATTGTGGGGTTAAGGTTTTACAACACAGGCTTTGCATTGTAAAATTTTTGGCGTGAAGGAACTTTGTTAATTTTATACAAATAATAATAAGTAACGGGTAGAATTTGTATCACCAGGCCATCACAGGTACGTATGGAAAAGCGATATACGAGTATAATTAATAATGTTGTTTGGTTCATATCGAACTGGTGTTTTATTGAGATATAAGAATATTCTTTCTAGACACTGGATTATATATTCACGCTGAATTTATATTGTCATGTATTTCTTCTACACCTGGAATTTCTTTTAGTTTTGTAATGAACTTTTCATATTCTATTGATTCCTCTGGAAGCAATTCCACACTGTTCTGCAAAGAGAAAATTTAAAATATAAGAACATATACATACATATGTAGTAAAAATATTAATATTAACAAATAACGCAGGTATATTTCAAATCAATTGACAGGTAATGAATCTTAAAAGTTATGTAAGGTTTGTTCGTTTATGCTATGCTTCCACTACGAGTTGAATTAAATGCTTCGCTTTCTCAATCATGTTTATGAACTATGCCGTTTACACTGCGAATTCGTGCTTGGAATTTTTTATGTATATTCACACATACATACGTATCATATGCACGTCAGAGAACGACAAAAATCACGTATTTTCTGATTTAATCATACTATAAATTTGTTATTCACTTTTAATCATGCAAAATAAATCAACATTGAGTAAAATCATCATCGTAATGGTGAACGATTCATTTAAGTAAATGTGAGTCGAGTGATCGAACATGTTTTATTCACATCATTCATCATACATTAAACTTTTGTTCACATTTAATCATGCAACAAAACTTAATATTGAATAAAATCAGAATCATAATTACGAACGTATCGTTTGGTTAGTTGCAAGTAATTTCATACATGTTTTATTCAAATTTTTATATAATCAGGTTTTCATGTTGAATAAAATCAAAGCAGAGGAATTATGAAAAATATTATTGTTTTAATCCAAATCAGTAAGCAAACACTTTAAAAAGAAAAAATGGAAAACGACCAGGATTTTGTGCTAGACCAAATTTCTAAAAGTGTTTATACTTTATTACCGATACGAAAAGGAAGAAGTGTAATATGGAGCATATTATCACAAATAATTAAAGAGGATGGAGCTATTTTAGAGGGGTATTTGTACTGCCGTAAATATTCGAAGCTCCTCAAATATACGTCAAGACAATCTTCCAATTTAAGCCGACATAAATGCTGTCAATTACTTAAGGAGTCGAAGTGTCCAATAACTGTGAAGCCAGAAGACAAAAAGTCCGCCATCGATAACTGTGTAAAATGGATTACTCAGGATTGCCAACTATTTTCAGCCATCAATGGCTCTGGCTTTGTAAAGCTCGCAAGGTTTCTAGTTAATGTAGGAGCAAAATATGGGGAAGATATTGATGTTGAAGACTTGCTTCCTGATGCAAAAACACTTTCCCGTACAGTGCAGAAACTAGCAGAAGAAAAAAAAAATCAAATAAAAGGGGATATAGCTGATATTGTGAACACTGGAGAAGCATCTGCAACAATTGACCTATGGACGGATAATTATGTGCACAGAAATTTTTTGGGAGTTACGTTGCACTACGAAAAGCACATGAAGCTAAATGATATTGTTTTGGGAATGAAGTCTATGGACTTTGAGCGTTCAACAGGTGCTAACATTTTTAGCAAGTTGAAGAATTTGTTTTCCGAGTTTGGAATTACCAACATGAAGGAAGTTAAATTTGTAACAGACAGGGGATCAAATGTTGTAAAAGCATTGGAAAACAACATTCGTCTAAATTGCAGCAGCCATTTATTTGCAAACGTTTTGGAACAATCTTTTAATGAAACTGCTGAACTGAAGGGACTTGTGGATGCATGCAAAAAAATAGTTAAATATTTCAAAAAAGCGAACTTGCAGCACCAGCTACCAACTTCTTTAAAAAACGAATTCCCTACTCGCTGGAACTCTAACTTTACAATGTTTAAGTCAATTGTAGACAATTGGTTCCAAATTAACGAGATACTCAAAGAGAAAGAAGAAAGCCAACGACTATTACTTATAAGTATTTCAACCCTAGAAAAGCTAGTTGAAAGCTAGTATATTTAAAAAACTGCAACTTTGCAGCTCGCCTTCTTTATGTTTTGTTATACCGGCTATTCAAAAAGTTAAAATAATTTGCGAGCCTAAAAATACAGATGTAGCCGCCATAGTCATTGAAAGAAAAAATAATTAATAATGTTGATAAAATTTGGGTTTCTAATCTGAGTTTATAGCAAAAAACTGCTTTCTTTTTATATCCACCAGCTTTAAATATGCAACAAAGCGATTTAAGTGACATTAAAAATTTTTGCATATCTCAAATTGAAAATCGAGAAAAAAATACTTCCACATCATCATCATCATCACATTCTCTTAGCAGTCCAGAAACACCTAATTCCGTTTCGCAATTTTCATTTCCGGAAAGCAGTTTTTTAATAGACTCTGATGCAGAATCCGTAAATCAAACGCCATTTAATAAAGATGTGCAGTTTTTTTTACCAGACTTATTTAAAAACTCAACAATGAATACTATAAAAACACCTGCAGAAGAGATTGATTTATATTGTAAAGAACATGTTGAAATCAATGAGTTTGACGTAATTAAATGGTGGAAATTAAATGAAAAGTTGTATCCACATTTATCTAAGCTTGCCCTGCAAGTTCATTCAATTCCTGCTAGTAGTGCAGCCGCTGAACGAGCCTTTTCATTAGCTGGCAACGTAATAACTGAGAAAAGAAATCGACTTTTTTTTAATTAAATTTCTTATTATTTTATTAAAGCAAATTTGTGTGACTGAATAATTATTGTTTATAATATATATATGTATGTATGTACATACATCACGTCTCCAAGCGATTACGTGCTAAAAGTATTTTTAATAAAGTTAACAAAGCACGTATGAACATACATACAATTGCGTTGAAAATTATTCTTGTGTACATGCTAACATTATTTGTTAAATTATGTTTAATTACAAATGAGCAAGTGGAAAGTACTATACAAATATAGACTCGTATGTACATATGTACATATGTATGTGGGATACATCCGGGCTCCCGATAAAAGCACATATATAAAGGCGGAATTGTTGTTTATAGTCCCCAAACTCTGCTCCCATAGGGGCAAGTACGGGGTTCCCTGATGTTTACCCCCTCATGTAGAAACAAATGATGTGTATATGTACATACATATACATATGTAAATATTAATAAATGTACATACATACATATGTATATACATACATATAAAAGAATTTTATCAGGTTTAAATTTCTATCCAATAGACATGACTTGAAAAAAACATTTATTAACGACATCAACAACACTTTCATGTCGTATACTACAGTGTTCTCTGTTGCAGTTATTAGCTATCAATTGTTTTCATGGCTAAACTATTTTTATAGTTTGATATTTAATAGCTTTATTGCACGTCGCTGTTTAATTTGAACATATTTTGCCCAAATTTATCAACGACAACAACAACTTTTACACGTCGTATACTACGGTGTCCTCTGATTTTGTATAGAAACTATCTGCTCTGCGTGTTCTGTATATCGACGTGTACTTCGACGATTAAACGTTCAACATATTGGTTGTCCTCTGTTTCGTGTGTTATCGACTAAAATAATGTTATGACTAAACAATTTTTTATAGTATGATATTCAATAGCATGTATAAAAATTGTAAACTTAATCAATTCACACGCTATATGACGTTACATATACTCAACAACGTTGATAAATTTGAACGTATTTTGTGCAAATTTTTAAACGACGTCAACAACATTTTCACGTCATATACCACGGTGTCCGCTGCTTTTGTACAAAATGCCCTCTGCTTTGGGTGTTCTGTATAGGTACCTGGTGCCTGAAAGCTAGTCTTTCTTATACAGTAGAAAAGACTAGATCGTCTCTCGTTAGAGTATTATGCTTATTATATTATATTATTATTTATATATTTAATATTAGTAGCTAGTCTTTCGCATAATACTCTAACGAGAGACGATCTAGTCTTTTCTACTGTATAAGAAAGACTAGCTACTAATATTAAATATATAAATATTAATACATATACTCTTCTTCACCTGAAGAACACATGGAGCACATCTGCACTATAGTTAATGCACTCCACAATGCTAATATGAAAATATTTGATGAAAAATCCCATTTCTTTCAGGATTCTGTTGAATACCTAGGACATATAATAAAACATAATAAAATAACAGTGGATCCTAATAAAGTGGAGACAATAAAAAACTATCCCATTCCTACGAATTAAAAAGAATATAGGTCATTTTTAGGCTTGCAGCAATTTTAAAACCACTTACAATACATCTCAGAGGAGAAAATGGTGGAATTAGTAAAAATCAAAGCGCAAAAGTGAAAATAAACCTGGACGAACCAGCATTAGACGCATTAAATAAAATAAAAGAAGCTCTTCAAGCACAAGTACAAGTGATCTAACAATATACACTGATCACCAGTCGTTAATTTTCTCCATTTCGGATAAAAACCCCAACACTAAACTTAAAAGGTGGAAAAATTTTACAGAAGAATACGGCGCGAAATTAGTGTACAAGCCTGGACATCAAAATGTTGTTGCAGACGCTTTATCTCGCCAACAGATAAATAATACATCCAGTTGTTCACAACACTCAGCACAAAATTCACCGACAGAAGGTATTAGAAGAGTTAAGCTACCTCTAAATGCTTTTAGAAATCAAATAATACCGATATTTGATGAAAATAAAATAATTGAAATAGATACACGTACAATTTTCCCAGGTAGAGTTAGACATATAGTTTATTATAAAACAAAGAACGAGTTGATAGATAGACTAAAACAAATAGTAAACCCAAAGGTGCAGAATGCATTGAAATTAAATGAAGAAATGTTATTTCATCTACAAGATGACATTATCGCTACATTCCCAAATAATTTATTTGTTGTAGCACAAACACAATTAGAAGACGTAACTGATTTAGACAAACAGAAAGAAGTAACAATACAAATACATAGGAGAGCACATAGAAATTACAAGAATAACGCTCAAGAAATAGCATTAACTTACTATTGGCCTAAGATTCGAGAAATGTGTAAGAAAGAATGCATAGATTGTAATATTTGTCTACAAAATAAATACGAAAGAAGACCAAATAAACAGCCAATAGGGAAAACGCCAATACCCACAAAAGTAGGGGAATATATACAAATGGACATATTTTACATGAATAACCAAACATACATCAGCACAATTGATAAATACTCCAAATATTGTTATATACGTAAATTACAAAGCAAATTGAAATGTTATGAGTACAACGAAGAAATTCTCACACAGATATACCCAAATGCCAAGCATTTAATGACTGATAATGAGAATGTATTCGTTGGTACAGTAGCAAAAAATGTTTATGAGCGCCTATTTATACAACATACAGTAACGCCTATTCATCATTCGACAACCAACAGTCAGGTTGAGCGTGTTCATAGCACTCTGATTGAAATCTCAACAGCTTTAGCACAACAAAATAGCACTTCACCAGGAGACGAGTTATTCAACGCAGTTAGACAATATAATAAAACAATTCACACCACAACAGGATATAGACCTGAGGACGTTTTTTTCAACAGAGAACGATATAGTGATATTAAAGAAAAGCTTGAAGACAAACAGGAGAAACTACTCAACTACCATAATAAAAATCGATATTACAAGGAATCGAATTTACAAGGAAGGAGTCAAAACACACCGCCGCAATAAAAATACAATCAAATATCTACAACATAAAGTAAAAGAAGACCGTGGGGACACGATCTTAACTACGAAGGGTAAGGTTATACATAATTATAATATACGTAGACAAACCGCACTATGCATAAATTAACAGGAATATTAATATTGCTTTTTGTATCAATTAATTGCGATAAAATAACTGATTTGACGGATAAAAAATACGTCCTAGTAGAAACATGTTTATATCACATAGCTAACCTCACAAAGATTCTTAGACCATACGAAGACATTATGCAAAATTTATACAATATCGAACAAAGTCAGGAAGAAGAAATATTAATAAACAGATTCGAATCATTGAAGACACAATTAATTCCAAATACGTACCGTGCAAAAAGAGTGGCACCAAAAAGGGGATTTTAAGAAAAAAAAGTGGCAGCCTTATAAATAAGAAAAATTAAAACAAATATGCTCATTTTTAAAAACATCAAGAATAAAAATTAGGTTTTGCATGTTTAAAGACTAAAATTTACTATTTTTGTGATACAATAAAGCCACAAAATTTAAAAATAGTTCACATAATAAAAAAATACTTACTCACCGATTAACCGAAATAACAAATTTTTAAATATTTTGTAGTATTATAGCGTTTTCTTATGTGTTTAAGTACTTGTTTCGTCTCAAATACAAATTTTTCATACAAAGTGATTCTCACCTAAGTAAAACTTCAAAATCTTTGGACGTGGCTATAAATAGTTTATTAAAGACTCTGCTACTCTAGTTAAACTAGAGGGAATTGTTTAGTTTTAATTATTAGATTTAATGAAAGACGAATTAAATTATTTTATACCTGGACTCTGAAATATTTTCTTCAAACAGCAGTGTTTTAAAGTATAAAAACGTAAACTAAGAAATTCAGAAATAAAATGTTTTGCAGAATGTCCGTCGTTGACCTCTGCCAGTATGGGTCAGATTATGACCCGCCAACAGAAGGAACTATCGACAATAATACAAGAAATGTTTTAACAAAATTAATTAATAAAAAAAGAATAAATAAATAAAACAGGACTATAATGCCATAATGAAATTTCAAGTCAATTTTTATCAAAACTAATTCACTTAAATCCTAAGCACTTAAACCAAATTATTTTTCCGAAAGATTGCGTTAGAAGATCTCTGTAAACTATTGAAGTACTAATATATTTATGATTTTTTTGGTTGATTTAGTTTAAGAATTCTTAGTTGTGTTTTTTGTTTGTTTTACTAATAAACTCAAATTAATAAATAATTTATGCACTTTTATTTGTTCAAATTACTTGATTTATGAAAAAACTTTTTTACTCGGTTAACCGGTTAATACTGAAATTAACCGATTAAGCTAGAACCTTGATTAATTAATCGAGCGATTAGTTAGTGTCCTCAATTGATTTAACAAATACCGGAACTAAATAAATAATTTTATACAATAAGTCTTTTATCGCTTCTATTAATTCTTGACTAAAACAATTTGCTGAAGTATGTATAGAAAATTTTTTTTTAAATATATGTATGTATGTGCAATATGTATAAATATGTATATATGTATTTATATTTACATATCCCTACAGACAGGTATAGGAATATAAGCATAATACGCCCTCGATTAATTATTCGAAAGTATGCATAAGCTGACCACTAGAGATGAGCGATTTTACGAAACCTGTTACTTTTTCACAGCGATTGAAAAATCACTAATCACAATGCGACCGAATTTATCAAGTAACAGGTTTTGGAAATATAGTTCTTTCATACAAACCTGAATGTTCTTGTATGCTTACTTTATAGTAAATAAAGCTACCACATGCATTTTTTTATACCCCCACCGTTTGTCCAGAAAAAATCGTCAAATCGTGTCAAATCATTTTTGTATTTGCAATTTTACTGTCTCTCTGCCTCTTATACCGCAATTCTCAATATTTGGATGGGGTTGATTGCTAATTGTTTGTTCGCTTTTCTTACTACTAGTGTTTATCAAAATACCAATAGTAATAAATACATTTAAGGCAGAAGAGCTAAAATGTGTTAAACCGTGATCACAATCACTGCTACTCTTCTTATTAGATTTTGTCAAAATAACAGAACTGCTACAAACAAAATACTGCTAAACTGTGATCACAGTCACCGTTTAAAATAACGGCGATTTAGAAATCACGTTCACAAGGAGCAACATTATTAAAAAATCACAATATCGCTCAACACTACTGACCACGCATGACAAAAGAAAAAGAGATTTCGTATAAGCTTGCTGTCATATTAATATATTAAAACAGCACAACTTTTATATTAATAAAACCGAAAATACAAAAAAGTATATCTTCATTCAGTAAAAAGTATCAAAAAGTGGCAAAACTTAGAAAAAGTATCAAATTTGGGTGCATTTTGTAAAGTTAACACAATAGTATACCAGCAGTCGAAAAAGTGGCAAATTGCTACTTTAGTAGCACCAACGGTAACGCTGATCCAAACGTACGTGCATCAGAGAAAGACAAAATCTGATTGAAAAAATATTCATACGTGATCCATATCCTAAAAGCATGCCTTTGTGTTCATACATTCAAACTTGTTCCAACATACATAATCGTTGCTGCTTTTTAATCATTCCAATCAAAAAATATTCATACGTGATCCATATCCTAAAAGCATGCCTTTGTGTTCATACATTCAAACTTGTTCCAACATACATAATCGTTGCTGCTTTTTAATCATTCCAATCATACGGTTGTTGTTGGCTCTACGATTTTAAACATGTGTCGCATCATACCAATCAATTCGGGTGTCGACACATTGTTGTATTCCGACACATTGTTGCATTCAGACAGGTTGCCATACTCAGTGATGCCAACACTCCTTTTTCCCATTCATGATTATTTTGATGAAAAATAAAATAAGTAGGCAAAAGCGTTCGTTCTGATTATTAACAAATATTTGTATGATGAATAAAATCAAAAAAGCAAAAATGAGCGCGTATGAGCGCGTATACATCAAGTGATGATGATTTTTTAGAAACAAGGGAATTTTATGTACTATGTATGTATTTAGCAATTTATATACCTATACAGAACACCCAAAGCAGGGGCATTTTGTACAAAAGCAGCGGACACCGTGGTATACAACGTGAAAATGTTGTTTATATCGTGAAGAAATTTGCACAAAATACGTTCAAATTTATCAACGTTGTTGAGTATATGTAACGTCATTACAGAACACCCAAAGCAGGAGCATTTTGTACAAAAGCAGCGGACACCGTGGTATACAACGTGAAAATGTTGTTTATATCGTGAAGAAATTTGCACAAAATACGTTCAAATTTATCAAAGTTGTTGAGTATATGTAACGTCATATAGCGTGTAAATTGATTAAGTTTACTAGTACATCGTCTATGTAGACGTACGCAAATTTTCCTATATATGGACGGAGAATATCATCTACGCATCGTTGAAAAATGGAAGGAGCATTTTTGAGACCAAAAGGCATCCTTAAGAATTCATACCTTGCGCCATTCACACTGAATGCTGTTTTTTCTCTGTCTGATTCTTTTATAAGGATTTGATGAAATCCTGATTCTAAGTCTAATGTAGTGAATACTTTTGCTTTGCCTAAGTTCTGGATTGTCATTCCAACATCAGGAATTGGGTAGCGGTCAGTAATTGTCTGAGCATTTAGCTTCTGAAAATCGACTACCATTCATCTCTTGGGTTTACCTTGGTCATCGGTACCCTTTTTTGCGACCAAATGGGGGAATTGTACGGACTTCTACCTGGCTGTATGATTTCAGTATCCAAAAGCTTACTTATTTTGTTATTAATGAACTCGTTATCTGATATTGGATAGGGGTATTGCTTGACATAAATAGGATCTTCTGACTTTGTCCTAATATATGCTTGAATTGTTGTAGTAAATGGTAATTTTTCAGTAGTTGCGTTATTTTTCTGCATGCTCATTTCAATATATTCCCTATATGTCTCATTATTTATTGTATAATTTATTTTTTGTTCATTATTTTGCATTTCTTTTATGTATTTATATTTTAAACTATAATCAAAGAGATTAATTTCTGCTTTTATCATTCGTAGACCATCCTCACCAAGAAGCATATCGAATTCTTGAAGTGCTTCTGTTTCGTAAAAAGTTAAATTGTGATTTAAAACAGTAATTACTTTTTTTTTGTTAACCATGGAATATCCATGAAGTGTTTTGACTTTTATAGGCTTAATTTCTATGGATTTCCCTATCTTACAACTAGTACTGATATAATTATTTGTGGCCCCTGTATCTATTAAAATATTTTTTGATCTACCTGTTTCTCTGCAAGTTCGTTGTAGGCATGGTGGACCATTCATTCGTCTAAAAAACACTTCCAGTTTCAAAATCGTGTTCAGTGTGTTGAGGTTGGATGGACTGAAGATCCCCGTCATGTGTTTGATGTACACGCTGAACTTTATTTGTGTTGAAGTTGTAGGATGAAGGATTCCTTCCTCTCTTCCCAGGCATTTGGTTGTTGTTACGGAACGGATTGTGATGTGCTGCATTTTTTTTGTGGAGGATTATTACTACTCCATCTTTGTTGTTGTGGGAAGTTTGTAGGCCTTCTATATTTTGATGAGTTGTCGACTTCAATTGGCTCGACGTAATTTCGTTGTGATGCTGGATGATTATAATGTTGTTGCCGAACCTGATATGCTGGTCTTAGTTGGTGATGTTCATGACTTTGGTGATGTGTAGGTCGTTGTTTATTATGATGTTCTTGTCGCCTTGTGGTTGTATTCTCGAAATTAATGTCCTGGTTGTCATGTTATATCGTACAGGCAATGGCATATGCCTCCCCAAGACTCTTAGGGTTATTTGCGTACAAGATTCCTTTCGTGTAAACCCATGATGAAGGTACGTACCGCATCATCATTTGTATCTAATAGTCGTGCTGCCCTCATTCCTTCATCTGCCGTTTCAACTTTTTGTTGTATGAGAGTCAAGGCTTGATGAATCTCGTCATGGTATTCAGTTAATGACTTATTTCCTTGTTTGATCCTTAGCATATTGTCCCTCAGTACGTACAATGGTCTTCTATCCGAATAGGTGTAATCTAATCGATTTATGATTGCATAAAAGTTGAGTTCGGTCCCATTAACTGACAGAACCTTTGATGCAGCTCCAGTAATTTTTGCACGAGTTATGCATACACAATTGTAATATTCTGGGCTTTCTATAAACTGTTTGATATTTTCCATCTGGGTCCATACCTGATTTCTCCATGGATTGTATTCGCCTTCCGTTCCATCGAACGTTGGTAAACATTTAAAAGATTCCGTGTTTATTTGATTGGGTAAAGATAGTTTAGGTCTTAGTGCGGGCATTGTTGGCATAGTGGTCACAGCTAAGGGTGTTTGACTTTTTAATGCTTCGAAGTCTGTTTTCAGAGCCTTTAATTGCTCAGTTAGCACATTAATGTGAGCTTGGAGTGTTGCAGCTTCAATCATATTGATTTTTTCGTCTATTGCCCGTGATGAATTAAATATTCGTTGACGTTTCTTCCGGGAATCGAGTTTAAGGAATTTAATTTTTATTGTTTTTTTTTCAGAACTTTCACTTTTTCAATGGTAACTATACGAATTTAAAAATTTTTCGCGAACTTTGTATTATTTTTATTTATTATTTTTTCCAATATTTCAGAATTTATTATTTTATTCTTCTTTAGGATCGTGGATTTTTGTTTGGCTGGGAATACAAGATTATTTCGCTTGCATCCCGGTTGAGCCCCTAGTTAATTCCTTATATGTATAAAGAAATGAATCAAAAAAATATTTTTTTACGTAGCTACACCGAAACGTGTGCTTCTTTATTAATAATATTCTTAAGACTAAATTTACAAATGTTACTTAACTATTTATAATAAGATGAAATTCTTATTTTCTTGTTATGAAAATATTTATTTCTTTGTTATAAAAATATGTAAGATAAAATACTTATTTCTTTGTTCGGACAGTAAGATAAAATATGTTTTTGGTTATGTAGGATTTGATAATGCTGACCTTTGTTTGCTATTGTTTATGTTGTTTATTGGATGTGACTTGGACAAGATTGATCATGTATTAACTATGTGACTTGGACAAGATTGATCATGTATTAACTCGCGCGAGAAATTTTCCCAACACGAAAGTGTATGTGTGTGTGAAAAAACAAACCAAAAAACATAAATGTAAGTTTAATATACAAATATTTAAGTAAGTTATTAATTGCATACAAGGTAAAAATAATAAGGAACTGAGAGATGCCTTCAAAGGAAGATTTTTGAATGAGTTGAATATACATACATATCGCACATTCAGTTCAATAGTGTCATAACTCAAAAAATTATTTGTTTGAAAGTTTTATATAAATAGCTTGTACTATCACCTGTTGAGAGATGAATATTTCTGTGGAAAAAATAATAATAACTTAAGTCGAAATTTCTTTATTTGAGATATTATTATTAAATGTTTCCATGTACAGACCAAACGGTTGGCCGGATTTCGATTTAGTTTTTTCTGTTTGAAAGGTGACTTGGTCGAGAGGGTATGTGCTATGTATCGGTCCAAGCGTTTAGAAGATATCACAACTTTTCTAGATATATCGGGGGTTTTTAATATTTTCATTTTTGTTATTAATAATAACATTTTATAATTGAAATTTAGCTGAGTGATAGATCTTGAAGAAGAGAATATGTAAGAATATGTAATAAAATGAAAAAGCACTTATGTCAACTTAAGCCATTATTGTTTATTGCCACAGATTTGTTTATGCATTCATTGAGTTGTATGTAAATTGCAAGCTTTAAACGTGTTTTCTGCAAAACTAGTTTTTCTGAGTTTTGCCACTATTGAACATAACGTGCAATATGTACATATCGTCATGTGAGAACTTAAGTGTCCAATATGTAATAGCAAAGTGTGGAGTATTGGACACTTAAGTTCTCACATGACGATATGTATGTATGCTTATGTGTGTATATGTATGTATATGTACATGGGTATGATACGTTAGTATGTGTGAATATAAATAAGAAAATGCCAAAACGAAGCACAAATGAGTAGTGGCAACGTTTGTCATTTCCGATATTTTTCGTTGTGTGGCATTACCGATGTAGACAGTTGTGAGAATAAGTTGGCAGAACTGCAGACACAAAAATAAAATGTCAGCGTGGTGACATTTTCTCGCATTAAGTATGTATGTATATCCAGAAAGAATTTTAAATGTATGGGGGTATACAAATTTATGGAAAACTAAAAAGAAAGTGGAAAAGTACAGGACGCATGATATGACGACATAGCTTATTCAACTTGTGGAGGTTCGTGAAGCTGTATGGAATCATCTATGTGACATTTATAAGAATATAAATGCAAAGAAAACTGCATGGACAGAAATTTTTGTAGAATTAGGCTTCATTCATACGAAATTTTTAAACCAACTGGAATCGTGCTTCCATAAACTGGAATGCAGAGTACAATAAAATCCTTTGGTAGCGCGCATATTAAGCCCTGGTCTTTTCCATCACTTTCTTTGCTGCTTTTTAGATTTTCCTAATTTTTTCTTATTATTGATAAACGCACGGTGGCACTAGCCAATTGAATAATTTTGCGATTATCCATTTGTATAAATATTAATTAACAAACAATACGAAAAAGAGTCTCACAATGATAAAGCAAACGACCCTAAATGTTCTTATGTCAAAATTAGTTCTTATAGCTATTTCTTTTCTGACAAATATGTTGCATATATGTTACATGTTTTACATTTCTGTGTTCGTTTGTACAAAAAATACAAATGTGCGAAAAATTTTCAATTTCTTTTCTGAATATGTTGCATGAAAAACATGTAAATATGTTACATATTTTACCCTCACTTAATTTTAGGTGTACATACTGCCCTTTTTTCTAACTGTGGTAACGAAGGATTTATTTTGCATGTCATGTTTATAACTTTGAGAGAAGGTTTCTTAAATACAAAATATAAAAATTATTATTATAAAAATTAAAATAAATAAATATTTATTAAAATATTGTGACTGTTTTGATATATTTAGACGTAATTTGTGATGTCAATGTGTGTTTAAAAATCATAATAGTGCGCGAAAAACCTCTTAAATAGCCTTAAAAATCGCTAATGAAGTACATTAATGACAAAATGTAACTGTTGTAAATAAAAGCAGCTAATTTTGTTCGATTGTAGTAATATAATATGTAGCACTTTGAGTGATTCTAGGTAACATTTAAAAATGTTACATACATATAGTGTAACATATTTTTTTTTCAGAAAATAAATCGCCATTAATGTAGACAATGATACCGTATTGCCATTTTTTAGGGATCGGACTTTTTCCTGTCACAATGTTTGTGTGATTGTTTGATGGAACGGCACTGCACACATATGAAAATGACACCACAAAATGACAAAACATGAAATGCCAGATGTAAACTCGGCCTCACTATTGGTAGTCAAGTGATCAGTATTCTAACACAATCGGAAAAAATCATGTTACTGTTTCTGATGATTGTAGATAATTCTATTGACAGCTATTTTGAATTTTGGAGTTAATGTGTAATGCCTGATACTCTGTTCAACACTTCACGTGAAATGTTTTCAAAGTACATATAAAAAAAAATTGGCATGAATTGTTCATGGAAAAATTTTTGCAGAAATAGTACTCTGTTTATCTTGAGAAAAATGTATGAAATGTATCTTCAACATTTTAAGTTTTCATGCGAAAAAAGATAGGTGGGCACTTATTTCGTGTGAAATTTACAACACATGGGGCGCTTTTAAAAACATAAGAAATTGTAGCATAGTTTTAGGGCTAGTTAATATTGTTTACATGTCAAATTTTTCGTATGAAATAATCAATGTTGCTCAACATTTTTCACAAATTTGAACAGAGTACTATGCTTAAGAGCCCATTCACACCATGCCTTTTTAGTCTGCCTTGTTTTGACAATATTTTTTTAAGCCCCCTACGAAAAGTCACGCATATTTACATTAAGGCTTTTTTCTTCATGCCTTTTTGACAATTATATACACGCTGAGTGCTGAGAGTATGAAAAGGGCAAAGAGAAAATTCAAAAATCCCCTCGAATTTTCATTATGTGCCTTTTACTTTACCCCTCAAGCTTTTCACCTCCTCTCAACAACAAATTAAAAAACCTGCCTACACAGGCAAGCAGAAAAGGCACAGTGTAAATTGCGTCTAACGAGTTTTATGTTGGTAGTACCGTGTGTTGCTGGTAATACAGAGTTGATACCATGTGTGTTTGTATGGGTGTGTAGTAGGGTTTGCACTTCGATTATAATCATAGTCGAAATCGTGATTAATCGCACGTTTTAATTGTAATCGTATTCGAAGCCATTAATCGCACGATTACGATTAAAACTTTTACCCTTTTTCAAGCAAAGAATTTATGTTAAAAACCTTCGCCAATGAACTTTTTTCTAATCTTAGATTCATTTAAACTGTTCACTTTCATATAGGTCAAGTTTAACTCATAGAAATGTTAAATTTTAAGATTAAATAGAAAATATACGTTCAGAACATATTGCAATCAAATTAAACTGCTTATAGTCTAAGATTCCACGTAAGACAAAGTTTGACCGTTTGCAAACCGCGTACAATATATTTTGTAGCACTTATAAAATACAATTAGATTTTGTCCATTGTTAATTAAAGGTTTTGTGGCCAACTTGTTCTTAACTTTTCACTAAAGGCCATGATTCACTATCCTACACAATCGCGCGATCTACGAAAAAATACAACCCTGATCTGATGAATTGTTTTTGTCTTTTGAAAATTTTCATAGACTCCATCATACCAGGGCTGTATTTTCTCAAAAATCGCACGATCGTGTAGGCTAGTGTATCACGGCCTTAATTTGGCACCTAAACAAAATCTATCCAATGAAATGAAAATAACGTTGATTTGCCTATTTTTTCCGGTCACTTCTAAAGCGTTTCTACATTTTAAGTATGTAGGTGGGTTGATATTATACATTTTCTCAGAGATACCTATAAGTCTATAATGCTCATTTGCTGCAACATCGTGCTATCTCAAAAATTGCATTTTTTTTTTGATAAACACATTTTTCACTCTGTTGGCAGATATGTGCAGTTTTTCTTGTCTTGGGACCTCGCATTACAAAAATTATAGAAAATATTAAAAAAAAAATTATATAATGGAATCGATAATAATACGAAATCATATAAAAAAGAAAATAAGAAAAACAAGACTTTAATAGTATATTTTCTTGCTTAATCAGAATATCGATTAATCGCATATTATTTAATCGTAATAGAGATTATGAAAATCTGCGATTATTTGCAAACCCTAGTGTGTAGCTATACAATTATTGTTGTTCCTATAGTTATTCTTTCCGCTTCTATGTGCAAACGAGTGTACGTTTAGTTCTTTTGGCTGAATAATTCTAGATAGTCCTTTTTATTTACCAAATGTTTTCTTTATAAAAACATTTACATTAGCTCTGCTCGAATATTTTCGTTTAACAATATTTTACACAGAGGTAAAAAAAATTAAGGTTAATAACATCGGCTCTATGCAGTGATGCCAATTTAGCCATTTTCTGGTTAAATTAAGCTTTTTTTCAACCCATTTAGCCAGAAGAAAAGTCAATTCAGCTATTAGCCATTTTTTTAGCCAGTTTAATTTAATTTTTAGCTATTTTTAGCAATTTTTCATAACAAATTTTAACTCGCAACAAAGGAACTACCAAAAAATACAACAGAGTAAAATGTTATTGTTTTTGCATTATTATCAATAACAGAAGAAAGTGTGTAATCATTTGCTATGCATTTTTAAATAAAAAATTTTCAATTACGACCATAATATGAAAGAGATGGTTAAATTAGTAATAATAACATTTGCAACTTTTTTCTTATAATCGTGGTAATGTCGTTGTGTCATGTTTGTTTTATTTAAGTGAAAATAAAATAGAAATTAAAGTTGAAATAAATGTTAAAAATAAAAAGTGGACCAAATAGGTTTGGATTGAAAATATCACACAGTTGTTGCTACGACTATGAAATTGCTTATAGTTTCTTAAAATTTATTGGCACAAACACGACAGCTATGACAAAAACAACAATGAAGTTACCCAGCAAAAGTTTCTGCTTCCCAGAAGCGTTTTTATAAAGGAGAAAATGCTGTTGCTCATGAATAAGGCATGTTTTTTGTTCGAGATGAGCCAGCTAGTAGCAATATATTAAGCTTCCAAAAAGCCATGAAATTTTCGCCTTATTAAAGTGCTTTATAGAAGTAATACTCAGATGCAAAAGTTGCTGGTTTTCCAAATTTTCTGTAATAATTTTCTACTTTGTTAAGAGTCCGCCTTACGTTAGTGCTTTCCAGAAGCATTTTTCGAAGAATTTGTTGTCAAGTAAGCAATGCATTGCTTCCCTTAGTTGTTAGTGCTTCCAAATCAGATTTTTTGAATTCAGTTTTTAGTTTGCTTCTTGAGTACCTGAAGAAAAATTATTTGATTTATTGCTATAATTTAATATTTTTAATTTTATTTGCTTTAAATTTTTTTTCCCGATTTGCTGCAAAAAATGTACTATGAATTATCTTCTTTGTTTTTTTGATACTCATGATTTTTGCATTTGATCTCCCTTAGCCATTTTTTAGCTAGTTTTTAGCCATTTTTTTGTCAGAAAGAATTCTGGCATCACTGGTACATCAAAAATTCAAATTTACATCGTGATCTAAATATTTCACTTTTGACAGCTGAAATTGCAAAATACGCTGGCAAATATTTAACAAAACTCGAGCCACATCCTAATCCGCTCGCTCGTAATATCTTGAACTTTACTGGACACATCCACTTAAAAAAGAGGAACACTAGGGCTCTGATACGCAACACTCCAGATGAATCTTCTTTAAAATACATATGTTTGTGCTTAATACGACATTTATGTATTAGTAATTACTATCACTAGGGAAAGGATTTTCATGTAAATACATGTTTTCTGTCGTTGGTCGTAGTTCAACGTTAATAAAATATCTTTGCGAATCAACAAATTTGCGACAAAATGGCATCGATTTGTTAGTGCATATTTTTCCATATTTTAAAATAAATACATATTTTTGCATATTTCATTATAAATGTATATTTTTAATACATTTTTAAATTTTTTCATGCTTTAAAACAAATTTGGTGTTTTTTGATTAGTTGCAAAGTATTTTTGCAATTCTTACGACTGTGTAAGAACAGAAAAGAGGAAAACGAAAACAATTTCAACTGGAATGAAAACTCCTCATTTGAAAACTTCAATACAAAAAAAAATATACAAAAGCATGGGATAAAAGCCCTTTTAAACCCAAATATATCTGTGTATTTTTTTGGCGCTCTTTACCTTTCTTTCATGTGGATAAAAAGTGTTTTTAAAAGCTCCTTTGCGTGTTGCAGCCTTTAAAGAAAAATATTCAGGGATACGAATTCCCCCACAGCCTATAGTAATTAGATGGGGAGCGTGGTTGAAGGCTGTCGAATACCATATTTCTATTAACAAAGTTAAGGAAATTTTAAAGTAAAAAACTTAAGCACTGAATTGATATTTGTACACACAGAGTTATGGCTTTTTTGTTGAATGTTAATTTTTCCATTAAAAAGGTTTTTTAAGAAAAATAGTCAAAGATTTACCTTTGACAATTTAAAAAACACTTACCCGCAGTTTTTAACTTAATATTTAAGTACGTATTTAGCTAATTTTTATTAAAACTTAAGTTTTATTTAAATAGGGTTTCAGTTTTTCAGTGTGAAAATGTGTTTGGTATTTAATTGTGATAAAAGTATGGTAGCACTATTAAATTGTGTATATATTTGTAATAATAGTACGGTACCACTATTAAATGTCAAAAAATATAAACAACTTTTTCACTTAACAGCTGCAAAATGAAAATGGTTTGGTCTAGTTCTTATTTACGTGGACGCCGTAAAATTTGTCTTCTTAATCTTGCACAGACTGCTGCATCATTCATATCTTCTTTATCTGAATTCATTGTTTTAGTTCATATTAATAATAACACAATCACAATCACGAGTTTATTTATTGTATATTTTTATAAAATAATGAAAAAGTTCAATGTGCAATTTTCATAATTTGCAGAACTGTCAAAATCATGGTAGTATGAAAAACTCAAGTTTCACTTAAATGGATGGGGTCGGCGATTTAAGTCCTATTTAAATAGGATCTGTAAAAATGTATTTTTTACTTAAATGGAACTTAAGTTTAAAACCCGTTTAATTTTTAAGTTAAAAATTGCGCATTATTCATTTACGTAAATAAAAGTTCTTAACTTTATTTTTTTCCATATGATTTGACAAAATCTTTGTGAAGAAAGCAATGAAGCACATTTTTTCAAGTTTTGAATGTTATTAAATGTTGAAAAAAGTGTTAATAAATGCATATTTTATTAGTTTTTAATACATATTTTTATATTTTTAATGTATATTTTATGTACATAAAACGCGATTTTAAATGCATGAAAATCCTTTCCCTAACTATCACTTAGTTTATGTCCGACGCTGGTTGGGCCTAAAAAGTACATATATCTAGATTTAAGATTTGAATACTTATTGTTTCTTAATTTTTTAAGATACCACAAATAAATATTAGCGTGCAAAAATATATTCTACACCTAAAATTGTTTCGTGTAAATTTTTCTCAACACGATACGACACGAACACGCACGAAATCAGATTTTCTGTCACGTGTTGAGTCGTAAGTGCTAGGGACTCTCTGATAATTAAAATTGTCAACATTTTTTAATTTATGGCCAAATTTGAGTAACTAATGTCAATGGTGTGAAGTGAGGAGGATTATGAATGCTTTGTAGATAGATACCAAGTTTATTCAAAACGTATCGCGAATTTCGAATTTTCGCGGGTTACGTATATTCGAATTTTGATTTTTTTGTGGCGTTATGTTGGTACTCATGTCTCTCACTTATGACGGCAATTCTGTTATAGCTGCTTTTGATTTTATATAAAAAAGGTTACCAGATTATTGGCTGTGCTGGCATGCTGGCGGTTCGCTCAGGCTGAAGCTCGCCGTTGGGGAGGGATCTTGACAACCATTCAGCCACAAAAAAAAATAATGCCAGCTGCTCTATGGTGTCATAAGAGAAAAATTTATAATAAAAAGGAGCCGAAGCAAGTCTGGTTTACTCCCTGCGCACACACACTATAAAACCCTCTGGCTGATGGTCTGCCAGGATGTTTGCCCACCCTTTTTGAACTTATGTAAGTTCACCATGGCATCATAAGAAAATAATTTTTGATGCCCCAAATACGAACCCCTTTCACCTTAGCTTCCCCTTTTACTTACCGCTAAAAAGAACTTAAACCTTCATGTTTAAAACAAACAGAAGTTTTCTAATAAAGCAATACATTTGCATACATTATAATTTATTAAATATAATGACTTAAAAAAAAACTATATATTCAAAAGCAAAACATTATTTTTGGAAATTACTAACAATTTAATAATTATTTGAAATTCAAAAAAAAAGTGATAAAATGGAAGTTGAATAAAAAAAAATTTTTTTTGTATTAGAATTTAATTAGCATAAAAAAAATAATTAATAAAAAATATATGTATGTATTAACAAAATTTCACAAATGAGATTTATGCAATCTTACTTCTTGAATATTTAAAGCTTTTCTTGATATAAAAATAACGTTTTTCTTTTGCCAACTCCTAATTTTGGGCCAAAATGGTCATTGGTATGGCCGTCTGTTCGTGGCTGTGTCCACAGTTCACGTTAACTGTTTTCAGTTAAGTACAAAAAAATATGCTTATGCACACACTTTATATATTTCACTTTTTTACATATTTTTATTTATAAAAAAAAAATTTTTAGGGAAAACCTTTTTATATACATATACATATGGGATTAAACTCCCTACCCGAAATCGATTACCTATGGCTTGAGCTCAACCCTACATTAAGTATCGCGCTCTTTAGCCTAAAAACTGCTAAATGAATGTTTTGTTAAAAACGTAAGTAATCCCTAGCGATTAATTTTATATAAAATAATTAAATAAAAAAAGTTAATATATATAAAAATTTATTTAATACAGTCTGTAAATGTCAGTCGTATTTCGTCCTTGTCAATTGGCACGATACCTCACTTTTTCTTAAATTTCAGTACTGGTGGATGATGGCGTTTGGTGGCGTTTAATGCTCACTATTTATGGTAGTTCCCCTCTATTCTAGTGGTAGGAAAAATTCAGCACCTCTAGGCTAGTTCACTGGCTGGTAGATGTGGCTGCTTCCCTCTTATTAGGCTGTATTTTGTACGTTCTTTCTTTTGGGTTTTTAAGTGTTTTTGTTTGGTCAAATTATGAAGCACATAAATTTTTAAATGTTTAGTTGAAATGTCTTTGTTTTGTTTTCTGTTGTTCTTTTTTATGAAATAACAAAAAACTCTTGTAGTTCTTTAAAGTGTATATATTTCTTTTTTTCAAAAATTTTAAATAAAGTTATATAAAACTGTTTTTCTTAAAAGAACACTCTGGCCTTATTTCTTCCGTTCGCTTTTTATATATATATATATATATATATATATATATACTTCGGCCCTTGGTGAAGCCTTCCACCATTTTCGGTAACCTCACTTCGTCCCTCCTAAACATTTTTTTCTTTTCCAGCCATCATCAGCCTTTTTTCTCCTCTTACTTCCACAATCACAATTAATTGATAGCATTAACCACAAACATTTTTATATTTTCTTGTTTATGTTCTATCAAGCACACTGCATTACCCATCTATAGGGTGCATATTACAATTTCGGCCATTTGGAATGTTCAGTTAATTGTTGACAGCTGCTTTGCTTGCACGTGTTTTGGCTCGTCTTCGATTTTTACCTTGGTTCGTGCGGCAGCTTCCATTAAGATGATTGAGCTTTGATTTCCACGTCATAACCATAAGGCCACGACTCGTCACCAGTTATGACCCCCGGGCGCAAATTTGGGTCGTCGTGGACAGAGTCCAACAGCTCATTAGCAATGTTCATGCGATGCGTTTTGGTCGAGATTGAACAATTTTGGTACGAATTTCGTGGCAACCTGTCTATGCCTAAATCAATGGCACGAGTCAATCGATATGTCTAGGTTCTCAGCAACTTCTCTAATGGTGATTCGACGATTGGCCAATACCATTTTCTTCACTTCATCAATTTTTTGGTCTGTTGTTGAAGTGCTCGGGCATCAACACGCTCTTCGTCTGAGAACATTTTGTACCACCGATAAACGTTCCAAGGTAGCTTCTCCGTATGCCACCGTCAACATTCGGGATGCATCCGCGCACTTAATTTCGTTTTTCACACAAAATTTGATACAGGTTCTTTGTTACATTTTTTTTTAATAGCTATAAACCGGAGACGAGCACGTGCAAGCAAAGCAGCTGTCAACAATTAACTGAACATTCAAAATGACCGAAATTTTCGGCATAAGTGAGAGACATGAGTACCAACATAACGACACAAAAAAAATCAAAATTCGAATATACGTATCCCGCGAAAATTCAAAATTCGCGATACGTTTTGAACAAACCTCACAAAAAAGGGATTTTTAAAAAAAGGTAGCACGAAAAAGGGGATTTTAAAAATAAAAGGGAAACCTTAAAAGCAAGAAAAATAAAAGCAAATCTCCTTATTTTTAAGAACATCAATAATAAAAATCAGGTTCTTATGATAAAATAAAGCCACAAACTGTAAAAATAATTCATATAATATGTGCTTATAATAAAAAATTACTTGAATTTTCTGAATATACAGATATATTTTTAATGCTTTTTGGCATTGGCACTTACACAAAAAAAAAACTAACTCAGCTTATTTACTTTAGAGAAAGTTTGTTTAACTTTTGATAAATATCAGAATGCTCAAGAGACAGGCACAAGACAATTCTGCAAATTTTTGGTACATTGCATTTTTTCAATCTGTTAGATAATTTATTTTCTAATGATGCCAATTAAAAAAAACGCTCAGCGAGAGCACTAGTCTGCAGCAAACTAAATATATATGAAGCAAATGTATAAAATTTTGATTATAAATTTTTATCCAAGCAATTTGTGAAATTGATTTTTTCGTACCAATATTTCAGATTAAGATATTTTGAAAATTGCATCACAGCTGTCTTTATTTGCTTAGCTTTCTTATACGCGTAACCAGCGTTTAAAAACTTCCCATTCGTGTATTTTCTTTTGCTTCTGCTCATACTCCTGCATCTCAAAATTCAAGTGTCGTTGTAGAAGTTAACACAATAAACGAATAGATATGTTGCGCCATAAGAATAATCATAATAATGAAGAATGAATTTATATAATAATTAAAACTATTAATAATAATAAAATATGATCCACCCTAATATTAAATTATCATAGCTAGTAAATAATAAATATATAGTCTTATGTAATATTACATATGTACTAGTACTGTTAAGATATTGGAAATTTGTAAATAGGCACATAAGAAAATAACTGAAATTAAATATTATATCACTTGCAAAGTATATCTAAAAGTGTTCGCATGTTTTTTATTTCACGATCAAAAGTTGTATTTTTTCACCGTGCCCGAAAATCAATTTGAATTATAATTTATTTAATTTAAAATCGAGTTCCTAAAAACTATTAGGAAAAAACAAGATATACAAAACGAAGAGCTTCAGCTTTCGACATCTTCGAAAAGTTTTCTGTTTGCTATTTGCTGCAAACATGGATGAGAAAGTTTTAGAGCAGTTGCTATCGACAAGAAATGTGTTGAAGAAAAAGCTTCGTATTATAAAAACTGGTGAAGTAGATACACGTGAACTACTAAAAGATACATTTAAACCTATAACAGAACCTCTCAAAGAATTTATAAATAGTTCTAAAAATATTGAAAGAATTACCAGAAAAGAAAGAAAGAAAGTAAAATCAGGACAGAAATTGAAAATAATAAAAGTTTAAAGTACATCAAAGAAACTTGTAGAAGGAACAATATTTGATAACACCATATTAGTTAATTTTGCTAATAATGACGATGATGATAAAGATGATTTTTACTTATAGACTTCTAATACCGAAGAAACTTATACTTATTCTCTTGGAAGCGAGAAATAAATTAATTAGATACTAACTTTGGTCCATACAGAAATCATAATAACAAATGGAAATTTGGTAGCAGTAACATTGAGCTAAATCAGGATAAAATTCAAGTTGGTACTCAAAGATGGGCCTCAACTAGGGTTGCTAACCATACTATATTATATAATATTATTTTGTGTTTGCGTCCTATATACTGTTGGAAAAAAATATATAGTATACATACATTTTAATTTAAATACGTTAGATACCAGTTGTCAAGAAACTATGTAAAAAAAATACCGTTAGTTTGGCTAAAAAAAAGTTTGAAGCACACTGAAAAGCCAGATCTCCCATTTAAAGTGATGAAATAAAAAAAATTCTTATTATTCGTTGATAAATGTTTGGCATATCTTAACAAATTGTTTAGTTTCAATGAAAACAAGTGGTTATCCAAAATCCAAAAATTTAATTTAAAAGACGAAATTTCTTTTGATGATTGTGAGACAATATTAGTTCTTTATTTAAAAAAAATGTGTATTGATATGGACGAACTTTAAATCTGAAATTACAATATTAAATGATATACGTAAATATTTTAAAATATATAAGACTGTAGTGACTTTACCGAAAAGTCAACAGACCAAAAAAATTTTATTTTTTTTTATTTTTTATTTTTTTAATACATATATTTATTTATTGTATCTTCAAATATGAACTAACAATAATTATTCAAATCTTAAATCTAAATATAATTAATTAGGCCCGACCAGTGTCGGACATAAACTTAGTGATAGTTATTAATAATACATATGTAAGTCGTGATAAGCAAAAACAAAAGTATTTTCAAGCAATTTCTTCTGGAGTGTTGAGTATTAGAGCCCTTGTGTCCCTCTTTTTTAAGCGGATGTGTCCAGTAAAATTCAAGATATTACGAGCAAGCGGATTAGGATGAGACTCGAGTTTTGTAAGATATTTGCCTGCGTATTTTGCAATTTCTTCAGTTACTTGTGGCATATTCAAATCACGATGTAAATATGAATTTCTTATGTACCATGGAGCCGATGTTATTATGCGTAAAATTTTATTTTGCCTTCGTTGAATTTTTTCTATATTTGAAGCTGAAGCAGTACCCCATAGCTGAATTCCGTAGCACCATATAGGTTTTAAAAGCGACTTGTATATCAAAAGTTTACAATCTAGACTGAGGGTTGAATTTCTACCAATCAGCCAATGTATCTGAGTTAGTTTAAGTTTCATTTGCGTTAGCTTAGAGTCAATGTGGTGTTTCCATGTAAGCCTTCGATCAAGGTGTATACCAAGGTATTTCACTTGTAAATTTTGAGGAACAATTTGATTATTGATTGTAATGGGGGAACAAGTGTCTTTTCGTAGGGTAAATGTTACCTGAGCACACTTCTGTTCATTTACCTTTATTCTCCACCTGTTTAACCATAGTTCTAGCTGGGTAATATGTTGTTGAATATATCGGGAAGCCTCGTGAGGGTTTTCGTGCATACTACGGCAGGCTGTATCATCGGCAAATGTAGATGTGTGAATATTACTGCTCAAAGGCATATCACAAGTATAAATCAAATACAAAACTGGCCCCAGTATACTCCCCTGTGGCACACCGGATGAGATTTTTTCAGGCATACTCATAAAGTCTCCTTCCACAACAGTGAATTTCCGGGCAATAATGTAACTTTCCAAAAGATTTAGAATGTTTATCGGTAAATAAGTCTTTAATTTTAAAATTTGGCCTTCATGCCACACTTTATCAAATGCCTGAGAAACGTCAATAAACAGCGCAGAGCAATACTTCTTTTCTTCAAAAGTTTTTCGTATAAATTGAACCAATCTATGAGTTTGTTCAATGGTGCTATGCTGACTTCTAAAACCAAATTGATGGTCCGGTATGCACTCATTATCAGTTAGAATTGGGGACAATTTTATCATGAGTAACTTTTCAAAGAGCTTTGACATTGTTGACAGTAAAGTTATTGGCCTATATGACTCAGCCTTGGTAAGATCTTTGCCCGGCTTTGGAATCATTTTAACCTTGGCAAGCTTCCAGCTTTTTGGATAATATTCCAGACGTAAAATGGCATTAAAAATGAATAACAGGATTCTAATTGCAATACGAGGCAACTTCATCAGCATCTGGTTACTAATTTCATCAATACCCGGAGCTTTTTTCGGGTTGAGTTCAGCAATTAGTTTTTGTACATCACGCGTCTTAAATATTATGGGTCGAGGGGGTAGCGCAACTACACTCGGCAAATCAACAGCACCAGTACATGAGTTTGGGGTAAATACGGATTTTAAATGCTGAGCAAATAATTTACCTTTTTCACAGTCGCTTCTTGCCCAATCTCCGGTAGATGTGCGTAGAGGTGGTTTAAACTCGACGGGTGTTTTAAGCTTTCTAGCAGCGCGCCACAAAGAGTAATTAGATGCTGGTGTGACATCAAGACCTTCCAGATAATTTTTAAGAGATGCAGTTTTTTCAAATGCAAGCAACTCTTGGAGTCGTTTAGTGCACTCTTTAAACCTAGTTTTATGTTGAGGTGATCTGTGCTGTTGCCATTCCCTTCTAGCTCTTCTTTTTTCACACACGAGACGTTCAATATCAGTAGAATAAATTCTATTAAACCCAGTCTGCGGATGGGAGGTAGTGGCATGTTCAGCAGCCTGTTTAATATTTTCTTTAAGGCTGGCAATATTAGATTCAATATCATCGGGTGTTCTTAGCGTAATATTTTCTGTGCAATGAGTACTAAGATATTTTTTGAATCCCAGCCAATTAACACGATTTATCATCTTCACGTAAGGATGAGGTAAGTCACTTCTTAATGGGCTACAAATTGAAACGATCGTGGGAGAGTGGTCGGACGAGAGATCTAGAGAAGCTTCAACTTGAATTAAATCCCTAGAAATATTTTTCATGACGCCAAAATCTATAACATCCGGAATTTTTTGTATGTCAGTAGGCCAGTAAGTGGGCTCTCCACTTGAAATGACGTCCAAGCCCATTTTTGAAATTGTATTGAACAAAGCTCTTCCTCTAGGTGTAATAAGGCGCGAACCCCAGAACGTATGTTTGGCATTATAGTCCCCAGCTGCTACGAAACAAGGGCCAAGAGATTTGAAGAAATCCTCGTATTGATCTTCAGTAATTGCGAATCTGGGAGGAGAGTAAATTGATGATATTACAAAATTAGTGCAAAAATTTTCAATACAAATATTCGTTGCTTGTAGATGTTCTTCAGAAATGTTGTCAATAACATAATGGTTGAGTCTTGACCTTATTAGAATTGCTGATCCACCGCATGCTCTTCCTCTTGGGTCCTTTGAATCATATAAGGTGTAGCCAGAAATTTTAAAAAGACTTCTCGAAGTCAAATGAGTCTCTGAGACCAACATTATATCAATATTTTTTTCCGTGAGGAAGTGCTCAAGTTCATTTTTATGATGGCGAATGCCGTTTGCGTTCCAAAAATGACAGCGCATTTAAAAAAATACCAAAAATGATTTACCAAATTTATTTAAGATAATTCCATACCCACTCTCTATTCCTGTCGCTGCCACGTTCACAGAATGAATTTTTTCCGTTATAAATTTGAAATGGCTATAGGAAAGAAACGATGGGGAGTCATAAAGCCATAGGACATAAAGCCATATGGCGTCAAGTCCCATTCCATTGAGACATAAGGGCATATGCTGTTAAGTCTCAATATGATGGGACTTAACGCCATAAATTTTTTCCCCCAAAATGAGACATAAATCCATATTTTTGATAATGATGTTCTGTTAATTTTTTCTTAAAAGTTATATATAATTCATTTAACTAACTACATTATTACTTTGTTTTTGTTAACATTCTGTTAAAGGAAACATTTTATTTTATTTTTTGTTGTTAATTTCATTTATAAGAATTATGCTTAAGTTCCAAAAACAATAATAAAAAAAATTATATAGAAGTAAACATTCTGTAAAAGGGAAAATTATAGTGGAAAACTATTAATTTTTCCTTTTACAGAATGTTCGCAGCTTTAATTCCTGGAGCCTAACATAGACAAATAGGCATATTAAGTAAAATAAAGCATTTGTAACGCAAAACATCAAATGGGACATAAAGCCATTATGGTTCAACTAAAATTGATATGAGACTTAAGGCCATATTAAAATTATGGCTTTATGTCCGTTTGAATTGAGACATAAAGCCATTATGGCTTAATGTCCTATGGCTTTATGACACCCCACCGAAAGAAACAGAGCGAACAGAAACATACATACATACATTATTGGAAATTGAATGTAATAAAGCATATAAAACTTTTATTGTAGGCCAAAAATTTTTAAAATATGCAAAAAGTGGAAAAATATAACTTTTATAAAAAATAAGTATTATATAAAGACGTACATACATATCTTATGTTTACAATTTTTCTTCAGATACTATATTTATTAAAAAGTTTTAAAAAATTTCTAAAAAATACTATATTTCATAACAAAAATGTTGGGAACCCTAGCTAACACCGAGTTTATTTTCCGAAATAAAATTAGAGATAGAAGAGAATTATAAAATTTAAAAAGACATTCTAAAAATTAAATAATTTTTTGAAGAACGAATTGAACAGCTGAATGAGAAAATTTATAGATTGGAAAATTACATGTCCAAAAAATCCATGAAACAACTCAATGTCTTCAAAAAGAAATTTAGTAAGCAAGCTCTAAAATTGTTTGTGCGTCGTAGAGTTGTAATGAAAGGAATAGATGATCTTTGGCCAGCTGATTTAGTTGAAATGGGGAACTATTCTATAGAAAATAATAATAATAAGTAATTGGCGCATTGTCAAAATTTGCATGGGCAGTACCGCTGAAAACAAAAACTGCACTCGATACAACCAAAGAAATGGAAAATATTTTTGAATTGTGGCGAGTACCAAAAAACTTACAAACAGATGATTGTAAAGAATTTTTTAATAAACACTTTGGAAACTTAATACATATGTATATACATATAACAATAATCACCACACAATATGAAAGAATTAATAGCAGAACTATTTAATAGATCATTAAAAGGAATGATGTGGAAAGAATTTAGCATTACTTGTTCATATTAGTGGATTGATATATACAAAGATTTATTTAATGTATAAAATACAAAAGTTCATCGCAGCATTAAAATGTCTCCGATTAAAGTCAACTCAACAAATGAGAAAAAATATGCTAAATACAGTATACATTTATTTGAAGATGTATAAAATGTCGAAATTTAATGAAAGTAAAAACAAAATTAATAAGAAAAAATCTAGTTTGTCTTGTTTTTTTTTCTGAAGGATTGATTAGGAATGTTAGGACTTAGGAAAGATGATTACCTTAATGTATTAGAATTTTCTAAACTTGTTGGTCTGTATGAAATATTGTGCAAACTTAATCGTTAAAAATATAATACAACACAGTGCAATATTCAGCAAAAATTCACAAAATGTTAAAATATTTATGTATATGGGCTTATTATCATAGATATTAAATCTTTTAATTTCTAAAGCAATCATATCGTTAGAAAATATAGACAAACTATGGAAATTGAACTTTGATATCCAATCTTTAAAAATGTACCTGTATATGAATGAGTATTAAATTAAACAAACTTACTGAATAAATATACTTCAACTAGAATCATACTGAAGCATACATAAATAAATTGTAAAATGTAATGTGAACAGACCTTACTTTATGACTGTATTTGTATGAATATCAAATAAATTTATAGAAAAAAATACCCTGTAGAAATGTCACTAGTGAATTAGTATTGACAAATTATACCGCACACAATAGTTTTTGCTATAGACAATCTTAAATGTCTGTGCATGTCATTGAAAAGCAACTACTGACATTGGTACTACTGATTACATAGTTCTTTAGGGACCATATGAAGATATTGGAAACAGATAGTCACTCGTACATTTAAGTAATTTGCATATTTTGTTCACATTTTGGAATTTTATTAAACAAATTTATAAAATATGGGACTTATGCATAAAAAACATACAATAACAGGAACTAATTCATTCATTCGTTCATCATATTACCAGCAAGTAGGAATTTTGTTTGTCATTTCTATTAAATAAATATATGTAAATCAAAAATTTTATGTTTCGCTGAACAAGTAAAGTCAAGCACTTACGTATGGATCTGAAAATGTGACAAATCTTTAACTGATGGCACAAAATCTTCCACAGGGTCCAACAAAAATTTCCATAATTGGCCCCCTTCACTTAAAATATCTTAATTTCCACATTTTCAATTTTATACAATATGGATTGTTATTTTATTTGTTTTTGTAATTTATTTTTGTGTATGTTTCTTAATTATTGTTCAATATATTTATATTAACCTTTTAATTTGATTCCTTAAACTTATTTTTGTAAACACTTAAATTTTCAACAGACCAATAAAAAAAGAAGCATATTTGTGTGTATCTGAAAAAATGTTTTCTACGCATTAAAAACAATATAAATAGACACTCCGTTGACAATGTCATCAAAATAGTCGACAAAAGTGGTGACTTGGGGACTCTTAATACCACGTTTCCTTCAAGGTATTGATAGCATGCTTAAGCATGTATAATTTAAAAAAATTCCTCATGTCACACAATTTTGTAGCCAAAGAAATTTTATGATCTTTTGCTAAATGCAATACATACCTACATACTTTGAAAAAATTCAAAAGACCGAATTCCTAAATTCTAATAGTATAGTTTTTATTTGAAATACCACTACATTTCAGACTCTCGCGTCGCGTAAGGCCTGCATGCTAGCAAAATATAAAAACCTGCACACAGAAAAATTTCAACTCAAAATCTACGTAAACAAGGTTTTTTTCGGCAATGATTTTGCTTTATATGTGTTTCATGTTAATCTAACATGATTTATAGTAATTTTCAAAGAAAATTTTTTCTTATGAAATAACTTTATTTCACGTTGATTTAACATTTACGTACTGTTAAAATCAAAATGAAAAATCATATCAGAATCAAAGAGAATCAAAGTTATTTCAAGTTAGAATTTCTTCAATTACATACTGAAATAACAGAACAATTTTGAATCAGTTATTTCAAGTTGAAACAACATGATAAATTTAATGTAGTAATTGTATTATATTTTATTAATCATTTAACTTACGTGTGCTTGGCACATGCATCAGAAAAATGTTTATTTGCATATAAATTGGCTTCCCTGACCAAGATTTGAACTCGGAGCTCATCGCGTAGTAGTCAATGCGCTTACACCTGAAGCCACAACAACTTTAAATATTATTTAGATACACACGAAATATATTCCATCAGGAATAAAACAATACTATACAAAAACAACTCACACAACTGAGCACAAAAGTGTATTGCAGCTATGAACAAATCAATAAACACCAACACACTTAAAAAACATATTATTTCTTGCAAATTTAAATCAAAATTTCGTCGACTATAGTCCAAAGCGCTAATCGAACGAATTTTCATTTGGATCATGACGAGCATTCAACAAAAAATGTCGCCATTATGAACACCGTGTTTTTTAAAATTTCGCAATAATTTTAAGATTTTGTGCTCAAGGATGATACAGAATAATGGTCATAATAACAAATTAACTCTCTTTTTTTAACAAATATAAAATGTTACTCGGGGAAAAATATAATTTTTTTATTTCAAAAAATTAAAATTCTTGATACCTATAATAATAAAATATTTTTCTTTTTTATTATGATTTCAAAAATATAGAAGAAAACATTATAGTTTTTGAAACTTTTAGAATGAAGGCGGACTTTTTTGTTTTAGAACTGCTTCGTTATAAAAATAACAATGTTGTGTATTAATATTATAAGAAACATTCTTATTTTAAAAATGAATTTTAAAAATGCAGCATTTTTAAAACAAAAACGCAAAATTCTTGTTTTAATGCTTTTTTGGTTCAGTGTAGGATCTTGCGAATACAGCGGTTCACGAATACTTGCATTTTTTGCAGGACCCTAGTGGCAACATTCCATGTTTCACAACCGTATAAAAGGGTAGATTTCACATTCGCGTTAAATACAGCAATTTTCGCGCGCAAGATAGTGATGGGGACTTCCATATGGTTTTTAAGCGGCCAAATGTTTGACTTGCTTTCTGTAAGCGGTTATCGATATCCTCGCCGGATCCTCAGTTTATAGCTATAATGCTCCCAAGGTAGCAGAATTGGCTGACGTCTTATATTTCGCTTGCGCCAATTGCAAACTAATCCTGGGAGTTTGCGTTAATGCGTAAGGTTTTTGTCTTCAAGACTATTACCTTATTAATTACGCTGGGCTATTACCTTATTAATTGCGACAGTTATTATTTTCGGCGAGATAAACCTTTTTCTGTATGTTTATTATAATTAGTTCATGATCCAGATGTTAAACCTACCAGAATTTCCGAATGCGGGTCGGACTTAAAGACCGATTGTTTTGTTACCCTTAAGACGGCTAATTGAGTACTCGATCTCCTCCATGATAGCACATGCCGAATTGATGTTTGGGTCATCCACATGAGACTCACATTCGCATCAGTCCGTATGGAGTGCTTACTCCCCGCCAGCATACTACTTGCTGCTCCGCTGTTGTTGCAAGTACACCGTTGGCATCTCCATTTGAGCATCCCTGCTGATTCCGTCCAGCCATTTCCTTTTGACACGACGAGCACTTCGTTTCACTTCTCTTAATCGTTGTAGCGCAGATGTATTTTAGCTCCACGAGTTCACGTTCTATTAATATCACATTTCGTGCTTTTCCGTAGTTCAATTGTAGTCCAGGTTTCCTCTGAAATCCACTCCTTTCTCATACGTTCCTTGTGACCAAGAAATCTAGTGGTAAGAGCCACAAATATAGACTTTACCCTATTCCATTTTAGTAGCTCACCTTCTTGACAGGCCCCTACAGCATTTCTCAGTGATTCGGAATATGTAGTGGCAGTTTTTCTGTCCTTTAGCTTAAGCACGTTGACAGGTCGCATGATGTCTCTATTGCTGGTATTATGAATAGCTGCAAGCTTGATGCGCACTTCTGCGAAAAGCAAACGGTGATCTTTTGCCATGTCTGCACCCCTTCGACAACGTACATCCAATAGAGATCCACGTCATGTACCGCTTACCGCTACGTGTCAATTTGGTTTTCAGTTCTTTGGTACGGAGAGACTCAACTTGCTTTATGGATTCTTCTGTGAGGGAATAAGGACCTACCTATTACCAGATTGTTTGCCGCACACATGCCTAAGAAAAGTTAGCCATTCTCTGTCTTGCGCTCAAGTGCGTGAGTTCCCATTATGGATTTTAAGTTAGTGTTGTCAGAACCAATTTGCACATTAATTCGAACTTGCTTTTGGAGTTGGCATCTTCCGTTGGGGCATAACATTGGATGCAAGTAACATTGCGTGCGCGAATGATATAACCCTGTCTGAAAACGGTTTCCAAGTTATAAGGGTTCTTTTCGCGTGCCTTGCCAAAAGAAATCCAACACAACTCGACCTGGGCTTGCCTGAGTATAGCAGCGTGAGTCCATCAAGTATTGCAAGTATTGTGTGTTCGCCCAAACCGAGCCAACGTGTCTCGCTTATGCCTAGCAACAGCAGTCAGTCTGGTTCGAAAAGCGTCCTGACATCAACGTTAAGTCAGATTTTTCATTCAAATTATTTGAGGTTAAGAAATATATTAAAAGCATTTGCAAACAATTTTTCAGATTTTAAATCGTATCGTTGGCAAACCGTTTTGGTCTCTTGTGTAAAAGTACTTTCCCATTCCTACAATTTTTATACTGTTGGCAATTTCTGGCTGGGTAGTTGATTTGAATATTTAATAAGTGTTAAATATATATTTATTTGACATTTAACCCCATATGAAAAAAGTAACGTGTGCTTGAAGTGTACATTAAAACAAAATTTAACATGTTAAAGAGGTTTGATTATGCATTTAACCTTGTATGATATATGCAGGCTTTTTAATTATGGACCAACAAGTCGAAAAATTCATGGTAAAAAGATGATATATGTATACCATATACAGTTTAGTTATAGAAACTTTATATGGTATACTACCGTCAATATATTTGTCAATTCCCTTTTTAATTAGTTTAACTTACCTGTGGAATATATATATGATCTGTGTTATCAATTATATAACCATTGGCTTCAATGTTTTTCCGGAGTGATGTTATTTCAAAAGGTCTGCAAATAAACTGCCCAATTAAAATAATATATTAATACCCAGCTAAAAAAAGATTTGGGGTACATATATTTTAATATACTCGTATAAATGTATATAAATATATATGCATATATATGAATTCATGTATGGAAATGTATGGGATTATACATGACAAACCTATTATATATGAATTGATATATGGACGAATATATAAAATGTATTATACATATGAGCTCATATATGGAAATTTTATTATGAACCTCTTCACATGTGGATCCATATATAGAAATAAGATATATTATGTTAAGCCATATAAAAATTTATGCATACATGATATCTCACATAAGATCGTATTTGCAATCAAAAAAAGTTTGCATTTTATTAATTATATTTTTATCACTGGGTTAAAACATATAAAATCGATTGACGCTTTGACCTCGACCCCTTCCGATTTGGATCAAATTTTGTACTACACATCCCTTGGTAAGCATTCATTAAAAATTTTGGCGCATTATCGTGGCCCACTAGCGAGATATAGCGACTTGAAAACTAAAAAATGCAACAAAAATGTGCTACCCAGCTAAAAGAAAATATGTAAGGAGCACATATGATATCCCATATATGGTTCGGATCCGAAAAATGAGGGTATTCCAAATATGATAATATATATTCATACATTTTCATATATGTGTATGTAAATATTCTCTAGTATACAAAGTTCATATTCATACAAGCTTGATTCAAACAAGTAGTAATTAAAATAAATAAAAAAACCCGACTGTGACCAACTTTGAACCGTTCAATATCCTAAACGGTCATTCGAAATGAAAAGTCATAAGAGAAACCTAAACCATACTGATATAGTTCGCCAACTTTTATTTTTTTCGTATTTAAAAAGTGGGGTCTGTTGGTCGCCATATTGAATTTTTACTACTGCCATATTGAATTTTTACTACTGTCATATCTTTAGTAAAACTAGCGATTAAGGCAAATCGATTGACGTTAGAATCATTAAAATCGGTCCACGCATTCGGTTTATATAAGGCCGCAAAGGAAAACACATACATACATAGGCTGATAAACACAATGCCCTTCTTTGCGTCGCGCAGTCGGGTAAAAAGCGCACTGCTGTGCAATAAATTAAATTACTTAAATTACTTTTTTTTAGATTTTGAACAGGGAGGGTTTATTTACTGCCAGTTTATAGAAGCCATGTAAAAATTCTCGTCTGTCTATTTATATTGAAAACAAAAACAAATTGTGAGTGCTGTGTTTTTGTTTTCAATATACATGGCTTCTATAATGAAACATTTGTTTGGATAAAATAATTAAAACCGAACTAAAAGAATATTATAAAAGACATTTTATTCGTAATTTTAAAAAAAGAAAATTCATATGCAATTATAAAAAACATCAATTCTTATTATAACACTAGTTTGCAATATTGTTTTTTCCAGAAATATGAACTTTGTTTAGAGAATTCCGTTATTTTCTATAAAATGAATGACTGAATTATCCTTTTGATTATTTTATTTATTAAATAAAATCATTCAAGAATAGTTTTTTTGTTACAAGTTTTTCTTTGTATACTGTGTGTATTTGCTAATTTCCAATTTACCAGTGATAAAAGAGAGAGAAAAAGGTCAAGTAAATAAAATACAAGTTTTTCTGATAGCAAAGACAATTTTATGTGAGATATCATGTATGCATACATTTTTGTATGTCTCCATATATTACATCTTATTTCTATATAAGGATTCTCATATGAAGAGCTTCATTTTTAAATTTCCATATATGAGCTCATATAATACATTTCATATATTAGTCCATATATCAATTCATATATAACACCGCGTTACACACATTCTGTCCTATGAACCAAATATACTTTTTCGGAAAGGGGAAAAACAATAAAAATACACGTGTATCGGCGATTTTCAGGTACACGTCAGAATTTTTTTTTTTATAAAATATAAAGCTCGTAGTGTACGTCTGTCTGAAAAACTTTGGATAAGTTTTTAACCCTTTTTCCGTGATCCAATCGAGCTGAGTTTTTGCAGGCAGACTCGTGAAAATGTCTGTATCATGTCAAATTTAAAAAAAAATTGATTTTTATCAATTCTCAGATTTTTTTTTTTAATTTTGTTGAAGAATTTGTTATCGGTTTTTTTGATACGGTTTCAGCTCCTTAAAAACCCGATTTTTTTATTAATTTTGTTATATTAACATAGAAAATTGTTACATTAAAAATTTTAATGCTTTTAAAGAAACTTCGGCCTTTTATTCTTGCGTTTGTAAGCATTTGTGTCACCATCGCGACAAATAGACCAACAGTATTCGCCAAGCATATGCGTAATATCTTGTCCTTTAAAGCTACAAGCTCCTAAATCATCAGGGAAAAAATTTAAATGATTGTGAAGGAAATGGATCTTTAGCGACATTAATATGCCCATTTCGCCATATGCCGAAATCATTTCTGCGACAATATTTTTATAATTGGCAGCTCGTTTGTTGCCAAGAAACTGCTCAATAACGACAACTGTGCCTTTCCATGCACGTTGTTCGATAGCATTCAATTTAGATGAAAATTCATAACTTGCAACTATTTTTTTTATCTGCGGATCATTGAAAACACCTTAAATCATACACATCATTAAAAAAAATTTACTGAATGACTTCTTAAAAAGTACCTGCATGAATCTTTGCGCCGTTCAATTTTGGAAAAAATTTGCGCAAACTTGCAATCGCCTCGCCCTCACGATCCAGTTTTTTAACAAAATTTGATACGAGACCGAGCTTAATGTGTAGTGGTGGCAAAATGATTTGAGATGGCTGCACCAATGGTAGATGCTCTATACTTTCTACGCCTACTTTGTAGCATGTTCGCGGCTTCCACTTAAATTCAGTGTAATGCTGATCTCTTTTGCGACCTTCCCATGTACACAAAAAGCACTGGTGAGTTGGAAATCCACGCTTAAAACCCATGAGTAATCCGACCACTTTCAGATCGCAGCATATTTTCCAATTATGCTCTTGGTACTTTATCAGCTTTAATATTAATTCTATGCCTTCGTATGTTTCTTTGAGGTTTGTGGCATATGCGATCGGGACAGATGGATGTTTGTTACCTATATGAAGCAGCACGACTTTAAGGCTGTTGACCGATGCATCGATGAAAAGCCGCCACTCCTCTGAAATATGAGGGTAACCAATTTTTGCAAACATCGAATCAATATCATAACAATAAGCCAGGTTTTTTTTCCCGATCTTCGTGCAATTTAAAAAATTCGTCATATGGAATAGGGCTACCTCGATCACGAGCGGCTGTTATTTTAAAATCAGCCGCCACTATATTCCACTGCTTAAAGCGTGATGCAAAGAGTTCCGCTGTTCCCCTCGACAAATTTCCGTCTCGTACAAGGTCATTGAAGTCGGGTTGTGTTATTAAATGCGGCACTGCAGTCCCAAGTTCACTGGATGTTGGTACATATTCCGATACTTCTGAACTCTCGCATTCGATGCAAGAAATGTTGATAGTATTGTTGGAACTACTGTTGATTTTCCATCGCTTATTTCGGTAACATCATCAAAAATCTCCACTGAAGCCGCTATACGTTCTTCTGGTGAGTACAGAACCACTGGAATAACCAATTCCACATTAGCGTAGAGAACTTTGTTGCGGCGAAAGTATTGGTACCCTTTAATTTGAGGAAAAGTTACGCAAAAGTAGCACAATTCATTGCAGTGCTCCGTACGTGGTAGCCAAATTGTTAGTACAGCGTACTTTATTGTTGACCTTCCATCAGTAAGCTTGCATACATTTCTATAGCAATAGTCGGACACGACTTCCGGAGTATACCACAAGTAAGGAACATAAGCAGTCTTGAATATTTTCTGAAACGAATTAACCACTGTTTTCGTAATATTTCTCAAATTTTTACTTGGTGCGAATAAGCCACAAACGTAACAAAAGTTATTTCGAGTCGGGCACTGCATTGATAAACTGCAAATACATGGAGTAGGATGGGTCGAAAAACAAATCTTTTTTTTCTTCGGAACGCTTTAGTAGTTTAAAAATTTGGAGTCCCTTCAAGTTATGCTGAAAAAAGAGAAAGAAAAAATTTCAAAAAAAATCTGAGAATTGATAAAAATCTATTTTTTTTTAATTTGACATGATACAGACATTTCCACGAGTCTGCCTGCAAAAACTCAGCTCGATTGGATCACGGAAAAAGGGTTAAAAACTTATTCAAAGTTTTTCAGACAGACGGACACTACGAGCTTTATATTTTATACAAAAAAAAATTCTGACATGTAGATGAAAATCGCCGATACACGTGTATTTTTATTTTTTCTCCCATTTCCGAAAAAGTATATTTGGTTCATAGGACAGAAAAAAAGTTCGTTTTTGTATTATAATACATGAATTCATACATATTTATATATGTTTATATACATTCATATATTAAAAATATATGGACCATACATATTAATGTATGGACATACGTATTAAGGACTTAGAAATTTATTTTTATTTTCTGAACTTCTTAAGCGATATTCTTCATTGAGGGACGAAATCAAAGGGTGGAAAATAAGCTTTTAAGATTTGAAATTCAAAGGTCAAAATTTGATCTTGTGTTTTTGTTGTTTGTTTTTTTTAGAAAAAACGGTATTTTTAAAATTTTATAAAAATACATGTTTAATGGAAACGCAAACGAAAGCTGTAAGCAAGTTTATATCGAGACAACAAAAAGAAATCTGGGCGTAAGAAAATAACAAATTCCTGCAGCATTAGTACACACATCTAATGTGTGCTTGGACAATCGTTCTACAATTCTACAACAATGCAAGCGAATAAATTTTCGAAAAAAACAGTTTTGCATTAATAATTTGTCAACAATATATTATTTGAAATTTGAATTTTTGAAAAAAAGACAGAAAATCATGCATTTATACCAAAATATGAGACTGTTAAAGTTTTTAAATTAAAACACAAAATATTTTTTTACAAAAATATTAAAAAAATTAAGTTTAATTTACTTGCAGTTTCAAAACAAGAATCAATTAAAAAAATAAAAAAATCTTATTACATGAATGAAAATAATTCAATGCCAACATGATTATAAATAATTAGTATTGATGAAGTTGATTTATTTGCAAGTGTCTCCAACATCTCTTCTTTTTAAAATTAATCGGATATTCCAAATCTGTTAGGGGGCTTGCGATTTCGTTGTGGTCTTAAGTGTATGACGGGAGGTTCAGCCATAGGAGTGCTGAATGCAAACGAAGTGCCAGATTGATTATCAGGAGTGCATGGTGGAGTATTTTGTACAATTCTTCGCTCAGGATTTAACGTAGCTAAATTATTTTCTGCTCGTTGTTGCTGATGCGCTTGATTTATAGTACCGGACTTAATTCCAAATAACTCCAAAAAAAGTTGTATTGAATCTGACTGACATACATTGTTATTATCGTATCGTCTTTTAAGTTGGTTAGCATGAGACCTAATCAATTTTTTTTTATTATCAAAAATGTAAACATTATAGTTAACATTTCCAACTTTTTCGACTACAGAACCTGGGATCCACACCATTTTATTATTTTTGTGTACTTGAGCGTAAACAAGATCATTCGGTTCAAAACTTCGGTCCTTAGCTCCATGTTTAAAATTGAATTGTTTTTCCATTTTAACATCACGTTGTAATGGTAAAATTTAATGTTGAGGCTTTAGTAAGTCTAATGTTGTTTTAATTTTACGTAGAAGAAATAATTCTGCAGGAGACTTAAAATTTTCTCTTGGAGTCGAACGATACGTTTGAAGGAATATTTGGAGTATTTCGTGACTATTTCCCTCATCCTTAAGTTTTTGTAAAGCTTGCTTAAGCGTTCTTACAAATCTTTCTGCTTGACCATTTGATTGTGGATGGTAAGGTGCAGTCGTAATATGATTGATTCCACGCAGTTTGACAAATTGTTTAAACTGCTCACTGACAAATTGCGTACCATTGTCTGAGACTATTGTATCACAGTCTCCATACCTTGACAACATTTCTGAAAGTTTTGATATAACTGTTGAAGACGTGATGTTTGAGACTTGATATATTTCAGGCCACTTTGAGTAGGCGTCTATTATTATGAAATAATATTGCGAATTGCATGGTCCTGCTATATCAATATGCAACCGTTCCATTGGTTTTGATGCCAACGGCCATGACTGTAATGTATGCTTCGTGGGTGCTGTTGCTGCAACCGCGCATTTATGACAGCTTCTTACATAAAATGAAATGTCATCATCTATTGCTGGCCAGTAAACGTGACTCCTTGCCAATGCTTTCATACGTTCTTTTCCAGGATGGCCACGATGCAACTGTTTTGTTATCATGTTTCTTAGACATTTTGGTATAACGACTCTATCATTATACATTAAACAACCTTTAATCTCACATAAACTTTCCCGTCTGGAATAAAATTGTATAAGTTCTGCATTTCGGTTTGATTTCCAGCCATGTTTGAGTGAATGAATGACTGACTGTAATACTGAACATTTCTGTGTTGCTTGTTTTACCATGTTGAAAGTGACAGGTAGTTCATTAAAATGATCCATTAGTGTTGCGGAACAGTTTTCTTCAAAAGTTGTACATGCAATTATTATTTCTTCATCTGGTTTTAACTCATTGTCGATAAGTCTTGAAAGCATATCAACACAACCAAATTCTTTAGTACTTATGTACTGAATTTTGAAATTGTACATCATTAAAGTGATTGCCCATCTTTGAAGTCTGTTTGCTGCGTATACGGGAATACCTTTTTTGTTGCCAAAAATTGATAAAAGAGGTTTATGGTCTGTGCACAAAATAAACTCTCGCCCATATATATACTTGTGAAATTTTTTTACGGCATATAATAGACCTAATGCCTCCTTCTCAATTTGAGAGTAATTTCTTTCTGCAGGAGTAAGAGTACGAGACGCATGTTCAATTACCTTTTCGGAATTGTCAGGAAAAATATGACATATTAAGGCTCCAATGCCTTTTCCAGAAGCATCTGCTGCTACTTTTATTGGTAAATCTGGGTTGTAGTGAGTTAAAAGAAGATTAGAATTTAAGATATCTTTGAAATTTTCGAAAGACTGCTGACATTCTATTGACCACTCATAATTGGTGTCATCTTGAAGAAGTCTATCGAGAGGCGTTCTTAAATTGGTCATATTTTTAACATATTTTCCGTAATAATTTATAGATCCTAAAAACGATCTAAGCTCAGATATATTTGATGGAGGTGGTAGATTTAAAATTGCTTGTATTTTGGTTTTATCAGGACGTAAACCCGATGAAGACATAACGTTTCCAAGGTATTTTACCTCTTTAACAAAAAACTTGCATTTTTCCAACTTAATATGAAAACTATACTCACGGAGTTTTTGAAGAACTTTTTTTACGTTTTCTATGTGTTTTTCTACCGTTTTACCACCAATAATTATGTCATCAATGTAGCTTGCCGTGTCATCTATACCAATTAACATAGTGTCCATTAATTGTTGAAATGCGCCTGGAGCACTTTTAACACCTGGGGCTAGACGATTGAATGTATACAAACCTTTGTGAGTATTGATAGTAAGAAGTTTTGCTGCTTCTGTTGAAACTTCAGTTTGCAAATAAGCATCTGACAAGTCAATATGCGTAAATAAGCAGCTTTTTCCGACTTTGGCATACAAATCTTCAGGTCGATGTAATGGGTACATATGTGGTTCCAGACAATTGTTAAGGCCTGATAAATAATCTCCACAAATGCGAATTGTACCATTAGGTTTTTTTATGGCAACAATAGGTGCTGCCCACTCTGAGTAATCAACTGGTGTGATTATACCTAATCGTTGCAACTCCTCTTCTATCAAAGGAAGCATAGCATAAGCAACTGGTCTCTTTGCACGAAAAACTGGTTTTGAATTAGGCTTTAGATGAAGTTGCACTTGCGTTTTTGTACATTTGGATGGAAAATTCTGGAAAATGTCTGAATACTCAGTTTTAATATTATTTAAAATAGAACCATCGACTTTGTTTTGTTTGATTTGAGAACAGACACTATTCAACGGTTTATCCCACAAGTGAAAAACTTCAATCCAATCTGAACCAAAAATTGAAAGAGTATCAATGCTTACAACTAGTAAATTGCAAAGTTTTACATCACCTTGTAGCCGAACTTGACATGAAAAT
Organism: Nowickia ferox; assembly: GCA_936439885.1. NCBI lineage: Eukaryota > Metazoa > Arthropoda > Insecta > Diptera > Tachinidae > Nowickia > Nowickia ferox. The sequence goes on along the minus strand of OW387026.1, from coordinate 39,531,226 downwards.
TCGGCAATAATCTTGATTTTGTCCTTAGACGCGCTTGTGACAAAACGATTTGTTAGTTTTTTTCCAGGTTTACCCATTTTACACCATAATGCTTTTCCTATAATTGACACATCTGATGCTGTATCGATTTGCATTTTGACATCGAAGTTTGTTTCTGACAAAAAATTCTGTATGTTGACTGTAACAAATTTTCTTCTTGCTGCATACGAAATCCGATTGATTTGAACATTGGATTTTGCTTTCGAGTGTTTTGGATTTTTGTTTTTCCCCTTCTTTCCTTGGTTGAATTTTTCTGCTGATTTTGGGGGTTTGCAGTAACCTTCTTTATGTCCTATATTTTGACATTGTGTACACATGTGTTTTGCGTAGTTGCAATATTTGGAATAATGCATTGCACCACAATTCCAACAGGGCGTTTTCGGCTTCGACTTACCATTTTGGACGGCATATTGCTTTGTGTTAGACTGTATTGCATTTATGGATGAACTCGGTTTAACTTCTACAATAGCTGTGTCATGTTTTAAGTTAATTAACCGCTGAGAGCTAGAAATTAGTTTGTTGATGTTTTGGTTGGAATCATCTTCTAGAGCTGACAAACATCTCATGCGAATTTCTGAATCTGTATGAGACTGTAAACCACAAACAAACACTAAGCATTTAAATTGATCAGAGCTCAATTCAGATAATTTAAAGTTTTCACAAATTTTGTTGACACGAGCTCCATAAGAAATTAAATCTTCTTGTGACATCTTAGAAGTTTGAAGACAATTGTATCGTATACTAAACATGGAAGCTTGCATTCCATACATATCCTTCAGGATTTTAACTGAATCCTCGAACGATATATCCCTTGGATTTCTGGGTAGAATATATGCTGAATACTGTGCATAGGCTATTGTATTGAGTTTTCTCATAAGGAGTCTCACACGAGAAGCATCATCCAAATCTTTCCCTTCTACGAGAAAAATATCTTCATAACGAGCATACCAATTGCTAAATGTTGCAGAATTTTCTTGGTCATAGCAAAACTCTGTAATACTATTTGCCAACTTCTCCATAACAGAATCTTGATTGGTGTTCGACGCATTTCCTTGCGTAAGACTTGCAAGAAGTTTGCTTTGCATCTCCAATAATTCCAGGATTTTTAAATCTTGATCCCATCCTCGTCGCCAATTTGTTAAAGTTTTTAAATTAAAACACAAAATATTTTTTTACAAAAATATTAAAAAAATTAAGTTTAATTTACTTGAAGTTTCAAAACAAGAATCAATTAAAAAAATAAAAAAATCTTATTACATGAATGAAAATAATTCAATGCCAACATGATTATAAATAATTAGTATTGATGAAGTTGATTTATTTGCAAGTGTCTCCAACAGAGACAAAACCAAATTATGCAAAAATATAAATTTTCAGCAAAATATACAAAAATATGCACTAACAAATCGATACGCAATTCATGGTTTCGCAAAGGTATTTAGTTCTTGTCAATATCAGAGTTAAGGGAAAAAGCTTGTATTTGCATGAGACCCCTGTCCCTGATGATAATATATCGACCCATATTGATATAGTTTTTTCATAAAAATCAAAAGTTCCCTATCATTGGCATCGTCTGACAAAATATCATAGCTGTGTATTGTACCGTTATGATTTTACAGCAAAAACAATTTAGAAGTATGTACAATTCTTCATTTGTTGACATATTTTGTTACCGCGAACTGGCGCTTACGTCTTAATTCTATTAATTAATAATTTTGTCTTTATTTGTGCATTATGGAGTTGTGGCAACAAGTGTTAAGTGCATTGCTTTATTTTTTGTATATACATATTTTGATATAGTAGAGATTATTTATTGATGTTGTAGAACTTTTTTTAAGTTTTCAACCAAAAATAGTCTTGTACCATATAGTCAGTATCGCTATTCGAATCATTAATATAAGAAAAAAAAATTCTTCCGAGTTAGTACCTACAGAATCTGAGACTCAGATTGATGAAGAGATAGACGCATTTTTGCTTGCCTGTTTAGGCAGGCACGAAAATGAAAATTCGAGGGGATTTATGACATTTCTCTATCCTTTTCCTTACTCACAGCATTAAGCGTATATAGATGCTTAATGGCAATGAGGCATGGAGAAAAAAGGTTTAATGTAAGTAAGCGTGACTTTTCGTAGGCTAAAAAGGCATAGTGTGAAATGGCTCATAGTAATAAAAGGCAATATATGTACATATAGTTGTCATTAATTACAACAATAATCACCCTTATCGGGAATAAAAGTTCACGTGAAATGTCTTCCCTTTCCCTAAAATTGTCATCGCCAATGTTTGCGGTGTTGCTTTATATATTTCACGTGAACAAAATGTTCGCCTTTTATTCCCGATAAGGGTGAATGACATTAAAGTGTGCCAACAGTTTTTGCTGAAAACGCTCCACATGTCAGAAAACATGTTAACATTGACTAGAAATAATGCTAGTGGTTTAAAATTTCTAGTGTTAATAAACAAAAGCTGCGCCTCATAATAAGTCCGACGAGTTCAAAGTTGCACTTATAAAATCATTTATTGAACAATTAAAAGCAGTTCTCTCGCATTATTGTCGCAATCAAAACAAGCTGTATCTCTCTCAAAAATTCGCAACATAAAAGGATTATATGATTGATATACCAAACATTTGAAATATATGAATCAGGATTCCTCACTGTCATCCTTAAGGGTCCTGCGAAATATCTTCAATAATAGTATTCATATCGGCCTTAACTTGCCTAAAAAAGACAAATGCGTTACTTGTAAAAATTACAAAACTTTGACAATCAAGTAAAAAATATTTTAGAGCAAACAGAAGAATACCAAAAACACATAGGTAAGAGTTAAATATATTTTTATTTATTATTTATTTATTTAGTAGTCTTTAAAATACTTTCAGTATAATATTTTACTTTTTTATATACAAATTTACGCTACATTTACACATGAAAATTTTAATGAAAAAAATTACTTTCAATTATAGTTTTTTGTGGGAATTGTTACAATTTAAGTTTAAATTTTTTTAACGCATTAGTAATCCTAAAGTATTATTTTACTTATTAAGTAAAATATTTTTTTAATAAAAATATATTAAAATTGATTATTGAGGGGTTTAGCTGGATCCTATGCGCATTTCACTGTTGCTAATGCAAATCATCAGGGAACCTTTACCCAAAAATTTCTTAGAACAAGTAGAGTTAAACTTTCATTTAAGCAAATGAGAAGCTCAACAAATAACAAAGTTGAAACAAGAACTCAATAATCAACATGTTTTTTATTTTCTTACTTTATCATTACTAATTTTTTTTTTCATATATTTATTTATTGTATCTTCAAAAATTAACTAACAATAAGTAATCAAATCTTAAATCTAAATATAATTATTAGGCCCGACCAGTGTCGTACATAAACTTAGTGATAGTTATAAATAATACATAAGTAGTGATAATCAAAAAGGAAAAAATAAAAAATAAAAGTATTTTCAAGAAATCCCATCTGGAGTGTTGAGGATAAGAGCCCTTGTGTCCCTCTTTTTTAAGCGGATATGTCCAGTAAAGTTCAAGATATTACGAGCGAGCGGATTAGGATGTGACTCACGTTTTGTTAAATATTTGCCTGCGTATTTTGCAATTTCTTCAGTCACTAGTGGCATATTTAAATCGCGATGTATATTTGAATTTTTGATGTACCATGGAGCCGATGTTATCAAACGTAAAATTTTGTTTTGCCTTCGTTGGATTTTCTCAACATTTGAAGCTGAAGCAGTGCCCCATATCTGAATTCCATAGCACCGTATTGGCTTCAAAAGCGACTTGTATATCAAAAGTTTGCAGTCTAGGCTGAGTGTTGAATTTCTGCCAATTAACCAATATATTTGGGTTAATTTAAGTTTCATTTGAGTTAGCTTTTGAGTCAATATGGTGTTTCCATGTAAGCCGTCAGTCAAGGTGTATAGAAAGGTATTTCACATGTGAGTGTTCAGGAACAATTTGATTATTGATTCTAATTCAATTGAATGTTGAGGAATACTTTGATTGTTGATTCGAATGGGAGAGCAAGTATCTTTTCTTAGGGTAAACGTTATGTGGACACACTTTTGTTCATTTACTTTAATTCTCCATAAGTTCAACCATATTTTAAGCTGGGTAATGTGTTCTTGGAGATTGCGGGATGCCTCTTCAGGGTTTTTGTGTATACTCATGCAGGCTGTATCATCGGCAAATGTAGAAGTGAGGATGTTATTGCTCACAGGCATATCACAAGTATATATTAGATACAAGACTGGCCCCAGAATACTGCCCTGTGACACACCGGAAGATATAGATTCGGGCACACTCGTGAACTCTCCCCCACAACAGTGAACTTCCTATCAATAATATAACTTTCCAAAAGCTTTTGTATGTTTATTGGTAGGTATGTCTTCAATTTTAAAATTAGGCCTTCGTGCCATACTTTATCAAATGCCTGAGAAACATCCATAAAGAGAGCAGAACAATACTTCTTTTCATCAAATGTTCTTCTTACAACTTGGACCAACCTATGCGTTTGTTCAATGGTGCTATGCTGACTTCTAAAACCAAATTGATGGTCCGGTATGCACCCATTATCAGCTAAAATTTTGGACAATTTAGTCATGAGCAGCTTTTCGAAAAGCTTTGAGATTGTTGATAGTAAGCTTATAGGCCTATATGACTCAGCATTGATAAGATCTTTGCCCGGCTTTGGAATCATTTTTATTTTGGCAAGTTTCCAGTTATTTGGAAAATACTGCATTCGTAAAATAGCATTTAAAATAAATAGCAAGATTCTTATTGCAATATGAGGCAAGTTCATCAGCATCTTGTTACTAATGCCATCAATACCTGGAGCTTTCTTCGTGTCGAGTTCAGCAATTATTTTTTGTAGTTCACGCAACTTAAACCTTAAGGGACGAGGGGTTAGAGAAACTACACTTGGTAAATCGGCAGCACCCGTACATGAATTGGGAGTAAATACAGATTTTAAATGCTCAGAAAATAAGTTACCTTTCTCACTATCGCTTCTCGGCCATCCTCCGGTCGAAGTACGCAGTGGTGATTTAAGGTCAACGGGTCTTTTAAGATTTCTAATAACGCGCCATAAAGAGTAATTAGATGCTGACGTTACATCAAGACCTTTTAAATACTTTTCCAGTAATGCAGTTTTTTCCGACGATAGAAGCTCTTTGAGTAGCTTAGTACATTCTTTATGTCTGATTTTATTTAGGGGTGATCTGTGTTGTTGCCATTCTCTTCTAGCTCTCCTTTTTTCACATACAAGACGTTCAATTTCCGTAGAATAAATTCTATTAAAGCCAGTCTGCGGATAGGAGTTAGTGTCATGTTCAGCAGCCTGTTTAATATTTTCGTTAAGATTGGCAATTTTAAATTCAATATCATCAGATGATCTTAGCTGAATGTTTTCTACGCAGTGACTACTAAGATATTTTTTGAATCCTAGCCAGTTGACCCCATTAATCATTTTAAGATATGAGTTAGTTAAATCACTCCTTAGTGGGTTGAAAATTGTAACTATTGTGGGAGAGTGATCGGAGGACAGATCTAGAGGGGCCTCTACGTGAATTAAGTCTCTATGAATATTTTTCGTAACGCCAAAATCTATAACATCTGGAATTTTTCTTACGTCAGTAGGCCAGTAAGTAGGCTCCCCGCTCGAAATGACATCTAAGCCAATTTTTTAAATTGTATTAAACAACGCTCGACCTCTAGGTGTAACAAGACGCGAGCCCCAGTACGTATGTTTTGCATTGTAGTCACCAGCTGCCAGGAAACAAGATCCAAGCGATTTGTAGAACTTCTCATACTGATCTTCGGTAACTGAAAATCTGGGAGGTGAGTAAATTGATGATATCACGAAATTCGCAAAATTGTCTACGAAAATATTCGTAGCTTGCATATATTCTTCAGTAACGTTGTCAAGTGCTTGAGTCTTCACTTAATTAGAATTGCTGATCCACCACATGCTCTCAATCTCGGGTCCTTAGTATCATATAAAGTGTAACCATTTATTTTAAATAAGCTTCTTGAGGTCAAATGAGTTCCAGAAACCATCATTATATCAATATTTTTTCCCATGAGGAAGTGCTCAAGTTCATTTTTATGTTGGCGAATGCCGTTTGCGTTCCAGAAACATATTTTTAACGTGTTCATGGTTTGTTAACTAATGCTTGAAGCAGTGTATTCTGCATTCGCAGCATTTCTTGCATCATATTAGTCATATTTGCAGTAAAGTTGTTTATAGTTAGCACCAGATTCTCAATAGTAGCTTCAAGGCGACTAAAGTTAAAGCTTGAGTTTGCATTCGTTGAATTATTTGGCGGTGGAACATTTTGTGTGCGAATAGAACTAGTCTTAGCAGCATCAGCATACGATACTCGTGAAGTAACTGGTTGGCTCATTTGAGCAAAAGTGGCGGAGTTCGCGTTTACTGGTTGAGCTGGAGTTAATTTGGATTTTTGGCCCATAGCCTGTTTAACGAAAGAATATACAGGTCTCCTCTGTAGTTAGCGGTGTGATTACCTCCACAATTGCTGCATTTTTTATCACTTTGATTTTTTGGCTTATTGCAACTAGCAGTGCCGTGTAATTCGCCGCACACAACACAAACAGTAGGTAAATTGCAGTAAGTTTTAGTATGGCCATATTCTTGGCAATTATGGCACTGTACGGGACCTGAACGCTTACGTGGCTCTTCAACTGTGATTTTTCGGTGTAAGAGATACTTTACGCTATAAATTGGATGGGTTTCATTTTTTTAAATTTTATGTCATTCGGCTCCAGTTCAACCCGAAATATGGGTTGGGGACCTTTTCTCTGTTAATTATGTTGGTAACATTTTTTACCTTAAATCCTTGGTCGACAAGTGCACATTTTACTTCTTCGGGCTCAACATATGAGTCTATGCCCTTTAATACTATCTGTAGGCCTTTAGCACTCTTAAGTTGGTATGTGTAAAAATTTGTTTTATTTTTTTCGAATTCACTAACAATTTTTCGAAAATCTTTTCATCATATATTTGGATTTTAGTTTCATCAATATTAACTCGTTTAATTGGAATGATGTGAAAAGTATTTTCTCCAATGGTCGACAGTAGTTTTTTTAGAAGCGCGTTAGAATTTTTTCCTCTCAGATAAATAGGTGGTGGCTTAAAAGACTTTTGCAATGATGTAGCGGGCTTGTCGTTTTTGTCTTGCAATAATGAAAAACGATTTTGACGATTGGTAGAAGATGCGCTGTTATCCCTAGACATCTTTGGAGCTGATGAAGTTTTAGAAGAATTTGGGCTTCGCCCACGCTTTACCACGGTTATATATCTGTCCATTCCTACTTGTACCTTTGGTTTTGAGTTACTGTTATCTGTAGTGATAACTTGGTTTAGTGATGAACACGAGCCCGGAGCGGATGATATCGCTGACTTGAATGAAGAAGTACTAGGCAATGGTAATGTTAACGATTCACTAGTTGGCATCGGACAAAGCGAACTTGATCGTTGACGAAAAAGTTGCTTTTCCGTTAGAAAAAGGCTATCATTTGATTTTTTATTTTTAATGTTTTCATTAAGAGTTTCAGAACTCACAGTAAAATAGGCATTTCTGCCGTTAGAATTCACTTCAAATTTTTTTTCCTTTGAGGTACTCATATAGAGTATTCCTCAAGGGTACTTTGTTTGTGTTTACGGTTTTTTGTTTGTTTTTGTTATTTCTTGCTATTTAAAAAATATTAGTAAAGCCAATAAGCTTATTTATCAAGTTGAATATGTATTACGAATATTTTTTGTATGATTTTTGATTTTGTTGTTTTTTTTATTTTGTTTCGTATGTATGTATGTAAAAAAAATCCGCTTTAACGTCTGTTCACTATGAAGGTTCAACGCAGCGTTGCCACTTGTGGAAAAAGAAATTACACAGCTGCAAGTCTAAAATAGTGCAAAACCAAATGAAATAGTGCAAAAAATCTAAGAAAATATTTAATTTTTTTATTAGTGTTTTAGTTAATTGAAATTTAAAAGGAGATACTTTTTTTAATTTATAAAAAACGTTCAACAAAATTAAAAATATTACATAAAATTCACTAATTCACCATTATTTACTTAAACGAATTATAATTTACAACTTTCCTCTTAATATTTTGTCAAAATTTCATATAATATTATTTAAGCCAGGCGTTTGAGAACTAGGTGCTCTCCATTTTTCTTTTCTTAATTTAAATTCATTTAACTAGAAGTACTGAGCGATACTTACATATGTATATGTACAATCTTTAGTTTTTTTAAATCATATCATCTTTTCATAATTTTAAGCTAAAAATTTGCAGCACAATTTTAAAATCGTGCTACTGTATTAGCTGCTAACTCATTTTTATGGTATCAGTTTTAATTAAGTTCAGTTTACTAAAAAAAAATCTTTCAACAGAAGCATTTAAGAATGGTAATATCACAACTATTAAATTTAGAAACAGAATATCGCCCGCAAAGTTTTTATTTGAAAAATTTTAAACTTGGAAACTTCAAAATATCCAATTTATCGCATAGATTAACTTCTTTATGGTCTAAAAGTCCATATTCACGCCACTCATTTTCTTAAAATCTTTATACATTACAATTTGTTGTGTCTCGGAACAGTATTTTAAGTAGCTAAATAAATATGAATTTCACTTCGCTGTATAACAAGTTCCTCATTTTTATTGGTCAACCAAATATAACTCATTTTGCTTAAAAAAATCAGCTTTTGCGTAATTAGCTTGTAATTTGTACAAAAGTATTGATTCGCTTTAAAACATTAAATTAAAATTAGTTAAACGTCCAAGAGAATGTGAAAGGAACTCCAAATAATATTTTGTAGATTTTTCATCTAATGCAGAAAGCATTGATTCAGTTATTTTTGAATGATCTTTAAAAACTCCCAATCTTCAATATAATCTCAACACTTCATATTTTTCCGGAGCACTTTCAATGCAACAAGCTGTTAATGATAACAATTGTGTTATAATAGGTGATAAGATTGTATGGCTCTCTAGTGGGAAATATCGTAGAAGTTCTCAGAGTTTGCATTACGTTTATAATAGGATCTAAACTTCAGAAAATTTAATTGAACTTTTATTATGACTTACAGCAATATTCTTTTGTTTATATCTTTATTACAAACTTTGTTAGAGATATGGGGATTTTCTGCAAGCTTGAAGTTTCGTCTGTAGAATTTTGTAGTACATATAACTTGATTTTGTCTTAAGTCAACTTATCCTGTTATTGTTTTAGAACATATAAATAGAAATGCCATTAAAGTCAAATAGTGCAAAATTACACAAAAAATGTATAGTGCAAAAATAGTGCAAAGAACTTTAAATAGTACAGATTTTGCACTATTACACAGAAAGTGGCAACGCTGGTTCAACGAGAACTGATTACTACATTGGCTGACTTTTTTCAGCTTCAAATTGTAGTTGTAAGAGTATGTAAACAAAATAAATGTAAATAACAACAACAGCTATTCAAGAATAGAGTGTTGCTACACAAGTATTTTTTTGACCGGGTGCTGTCAAGTTAATAATTAGAGTTTTTTGTGGGAATTGTTACAATTTAAGTTTAATTTTTTTTAAACGCACTAGTAATCCCAAATTATTATTTTACTTATTAAGTAAAATATTTTTTTAATAAAAATACATTGAAATTGCAGATCATCAGGGAACCTTTACCCAAAAATTTCTTAGAACAACTAGAGTTAATATGTTAAACTTTCATTTCCAACTTCAATTTAACTACTTTATGAATATTTTGATAATTCTAAAACCAATTTAAATTTCATTTATAAGATCGAAATATTATAGGATAAGAGTTTATTTATTTCAACAAAGAAATTTACAGATCTAAAAAATCTTTGTTTGAAATACCACCTAAATGTCATAAGGAATATTTAAGCTTAAAGCATACTTCAAAAATAAAAAAATTAGTTAAATTCCCTACAATATTTTTTAAGCACATATAAGTACATATTTTAGTTGAAATAATATTTATGTTAAAGTCGAATATTATTATAAAAAGAAAATTAATAAACCTGATTTTTCCAGACTTTTTTAATACTATATGTATTTTAAAATGATTTAAAATTTATATTTAGCACCCTTAAAAGTTTTGTGCGCAAAAATATCGTGTGCCAAAAGTGTTTATTATTTTGAAATATACAATCATTTCCATAAAAATTACTATTTACTTATTTAAAGCAACCGAATATTACACATTTTCAATTTCATGCTAATGTTCTGCTGTAAAATTTTGTTTTTGTAACATACGATAATTTCGCACACAGGGGTCGATATATTATACACATACAAATGTCTTATGCTTCTGTCGACAACCACAACATAAGTGACTGATTTTGACATTTGTCATCGCATGATATATCATAGTGGGTCACAAATTTACCTGAAAATGTTCTCCTCATTTTTTGCAATCATTGTCGATCGACAAAACAGTTTAGCAGGGCAATAGCAACATTGTAGATTTATAAAGGGTGTAGTAAGGTGCAATGCCTTCCACCATTAGTGAGGGAGATTTTTTAGAATTAAACACACAACCTTTTTACACAGCAAAACATTTTTAAGAAACGAACATCAAATTGCACTTTTTAGATTGATTTTTTTAGAAAAGAAAACTGTGTAAGAGAATCTTGAATTAGAACTTCAGGGAGAAATACAATTTTACTATCTATTAAGAACTTGATTTTTTTTAATACAACTATATAATCTCATCACAGAGTTTCTGATATTAAATACATATGTATAAAAGTAGTTATTCAACAGAGCTATAATGTATATGAATTAATATTGTTTCACTTACGTTAATAATGCCATGAGCCTTATCAATTATTTCAACGTCCTCTGCGCCAAATTTAATAGCATCTTCTATTATCACATCTTCCAGGACAGTATCTATCCCCAATCGCGTTTTATCAATTATTGCTTGCACAAGCCCAATTTCTTCAAAAAGATGACTGGCATCTAAAATAGTCGCACTACAAATAATTTATTGTTTTAATTATAAGTGTGTATAAGTTGTTTTTTAATCCTTAATAATATTATAAATGTGAAAGTTAGTTTGTTTGTTTGTTACGTTTTCATGCCCAAACCGGTAAACCGACTTTGAAAATTATTTCACCAATGGAAAGCGTCACACAAAGGACATTTTTTATCCAGTTCGGAACTGGTTTTTATATTTGGTACGGATTTTTAAAGAAAAACACATTTTTGGGCTTTTTGGGAAATTTTCGTTTCGGATTTGATTGTTTAACCAGTTTTAAAACGGTTTTTATGTATTTTTTAAAAAGGTCAACCCGAGCGAAGCAGCGGGTAAAAGCTAGTTTACTTTATAAAAAAATGTTTAATTCAGTTGCCTTGAAGCCACTATTGATAATCTGGTACAAACTATAAACAACTTTAAAAGAAATATGACTAACATGATGCAAGAAATGCTGCGAATGCAGAATACATTCAATGTATAAGCCATGAACACGTTAAAAATATGTTTCTGGTACGCAAACGGCATTCACCAACATAAAAATGAACTTGAGCAGTTCCTCATGGAAAAAAATATTGATATAATGTTGGTCTCTGAGACCCATTTGACTTCGAGAAGTCTTTTTAAAATTAAGGTGTAGTTACCACCTTATATGATTCAAAGGACCCGAGAGGAAGAGCATGCGGTGGATAAGCAATTCTATTTAATAAAGTCGTAATTCAAGCACTATATTCTTGACAACATTTGTGAAGAATACCTACAAGCAACAAATATCTGCAATGACAATTTTTGTACAAATTTGTTTCGTAGCAGCTGGCGATTACAATGCAAAACATACGTTCTGGGGTTCTTATCTTATTACGCCTAAAGGTCGGGCATTGTTCAACACAATTTCAAAAATGGGCTTGGACGTCATTTCGAGTGGGGAGCCCACTTACTGGCCTACGGATATACCAAAATAGATATATATATAGATTTTGGCGTCATAAAAAATATCTCTAGGGATTTAATTAATGTTGAAGCTTCCCTAGATCTCTCCTCCGATCACTCTCCCACAATCGTTACAGTTTGTAGCCCACTAATAAGTGTCTTACCTCACCCATATGTGAAGATGATCAATCGTGTTAATTGGCTGGGGTTCAAAAAGTATCTCAATAGTCATTGTACGGAATACATTAAGCTAAGAACATCCGAAGATATTGAATTTAATGTTGCCAATCTTAACGAAAATATTAAACAGGCTGCTAAACATGCCACTACCTCACATCCGCAGACTGGCTTTAATAAAATTTTTTCTACGGATATTGAACGTCTTGTTAGTGAAAAAAGGAGAGCTAGAAGAGAATGGCAACAGCACAGATCACTTCAACATAAAATCAGATTTAAAGAGTGCACTAAACGACTCCAAGAGTTGCTATCACCGGAAAAAACTGCATTACTGGAAAAATATCTAGAAGGTCTCGATGTCACGTCAGCATCTAATTACTCTTTTGGCGCGCAGCTAGAAATCTTAAAAGACCCGTTGAGCTTAAATCACCACTACACACTTCGAACGGTGACTGGGCGAGAAGCGATAGCGAGAAAGGTTATTTGCTGAGCATTTAAAATCTCACTCCCAATTCATGTACGGGTGCTGTTGATTTGCCGAGTGTAGTTCCTCTACCCCCTCGTATCTTAAGGTTTAAACTGCGTGAAGTACAGGTATTAATGGAATTACTAACAAGATGCTGATGAACTTGCCTCATATTGCAATAAGAATCCTGCTATTTATTTTTAATGCCAATTTACGAATGCAGTATTTTCCACATAACTGGAAACTTGCGAAGATCAAAATAATTCCAAAGCCGGGCAAAGATCTTACCAAGGCTGAGTCATATAGGCCCATAAGCTTACTATCAATTATCTCAAAGCTTTTTGAAAAGCTGCTCATGACTAAATTTTGCAAAATTTTAGCTTCCGCTGCATTGGCGCTTCGCCTCCTAGCAGAGGACATGGACATTATATTGATCCAAGAACGAAGTCAAAAACGGTAGGATCCTTGGACTCAGCCGAAAAGGCTACAAGCTACTGTACGCCACAAGCTCAGGTAATAATAATAAAGCTATTAGGGTCTGAATTTTAACAAAACAGCACATAAACATCTTCATTTTATCTGATCACAGTGATGAATACACAGTGATCCGGCATGTGGATCGCTGATCATGATGGGTCACTGTGGCACATGACCATGTGGACAATCCTCGAGATAAACTGGTCCACAACACAATGGAGGAGCTAACGCGAATGAGCACCAACAAATATGGAGTATCACGGAGACTAACAATAGATGTGAGTCAACTATAGATTTTATTCGAAGATATGGTCTAGTTATCCGTAATAAAGAGTCAGAACACACTTTTATGACATAGAACAGGCAAGAAGTACTTGAAATTAAACTTACCAGTCCGAGCCTAACAAACCAAATCCTACAGGTCTCTACAGACTGTTCCTTCTCTAATCACCGCTACTTGATATTTTCTACATATACACTGACTCAAACAATTGCCCGTACAGCATGCAGCTAAAAATTTATTTGCTTATATTTTCCAAAATATAAGTATAACTCAAACAAATTAATTTTGTTTATCAAATGTCAAACACATACTTACAAAATTACAAATCACAAAAAATCCAAATAAACTTTTTAATTATTAAAGCGATGGGCAAATGAAACCATCTAAATTTAAACTTAAAAAATTCTCCGTACAGCTGGGAAAGAGTTAAATAATCAGCATTAAAATGTAACGAATCTTTAAAATTTTATTATCTCTAAATGTTCTCAGCACTGATTTAATTCGTTTTGTTCAGTTTTTATTTTACAAATATTAAAAATGAGTTCGAATTACAAAGTTGGAACTAAAATTCCTATTAAGATTAAGGATTTAATTATTAAATTGCACCAGGAGGGTAAAAGTTTGGGAGAAATATCTGAAATTATTTCTAGACCGCGATCTTCAGTTCAGTATATTGTAGAAAAGTACAAAAAAACTGGAACCATAGAAATTTCTCCAGGCAGAGGCCGTGCAAAAATTATTGACTCACGCTTGGGACGGAAAATTGAACGTATGGTGAAACTGGATCCTAAAATTAGTGCAGTAGTAAAAGCCCAAAATATTCAAAAAAGTGAAAAAATTTCGATTAGTGCACAAACCGTTCGAAATTGTCTGCATTTGAACAATATAAGGCATGTGTTCCACGCAGGAAGCCGTTTATTTCAAAGAAGAATGTAAAACTAAGTTTAGAGTATGCCAAAAATTACGTAAACAAGCCGGACGACTTTTGGAAAAGCGTAATATTTACGAACGAAAGTAAATTTAATATTTTCGGATCAGATGGCAGGCGTTTTGTGTGGCGTAGAGAAAATACAGCTCTCGAATTAAAAAATTTGAAAGCCACGGTAAAACATAGCGGCGGCAGTGTGATGGTGTGGGGTGCGATGTCGGCAGTAGGAGTAGGAAATCTTGTGTTTGTTGAAACGAAAATGGACAAACATAATTATTTAGATATTTTAAATGAAAATTTAAGAGCTAGTGCAGTGAAATTGGGTATGCAAATGGATTTTCGCTTCATTCATGATAATGACCCAAAACAGAAGTCGAAAATTATAAGTGACTGGTTACGTGGCAACATAAAAGAAGTACTTCCCCACCCTCCACAGAGCCCAGATCTTAACCCAAATTTTAGAGAATAAAATTCGCCAACACACAATTACCAACAAACAGATGCTGAAAACTATTATTCTAGAAGAATGGCGCAATATTGATAATGAAACCATTTCCAAACTAGCTTTGTCGATGAAAAATCGCTTAAAAGATGTAATCAATGCCAAGGGATATCATACTCGTTATTAAACATAGATTGAATTAATTCAAATCAAGTATTACTTTGCTGTACGTCTAATTTTTTGAGTTTGTTTTGAACGTTATTTTTTAATTTTTTTTTATTTTAAATAAAATATGTATCTGTTTGAAGTCTCAAGTGTTTTAATTTATTAGCATACCCATGGCTTTATCAAAAATTGCTACCCATATTATCATAGAGCATACATTTTTCAACCGACTTTCAATTGCATTCTCAACTGAGTAGTGTACGGGCAATTGTTTGAGTCAGTGTATGTGAAATGACTAGGAAAGCAATATTCTTTCTATACAGACGTAAAACAAATTGGGAGCTGCACTGCATTATACTCAATAGTAGTTTAGCACAACCCCTCGATATCAGAGAAGTTGCAGATATAGACAAAATAGCTTAACCAAAGCGATCAGATCAATGAGGCTACAAGAATAGCTTGTAGTACATCAGTACAACGCTCAAATAGGAAATCACCTTGGTGGTCTCCAGCTATTGCGGAAACTCTTCAACGGCGCTAAGAAGACAGGAAAATGGGACCTGGAAAGCCTTTAAAGCAAAGTAGAGGGAGTATGAGACCAGTAGGTTTCGTAAAATTTCTACCGTTGAGATAGAATACAATGGTCAATCAAAAGCTTTCATCCGTTCAAAACGTATGGGCTGGATGGAATCATTCCAGCAGAAATGCAATATAATTCATTAAGAATCATTCCATGACTTGAAGGTATGTATATATCGAGCCTGTTTGTCATGTTCACATTACCAGAAAGGTGGTCTTCATCCCAAAGGAAGGAAAGGCATATCATACCAAGTAGGGTGATCGACTCTGTTTTTCAGCCGGTTTAAAAACCCGGTTTTTGGTTTTTTCAAAATATTATTTTTCGAATATCGAGTACTCCGGTTTTTTTATAATTAAAAAACCGGGATCAATCGAATAATTTGTACGATTTGTACATTTAGCAATATTAGTTTTCACTATATTAAAACTTAGACGAACGTTTTCTGTTGATTTTCCTAGGTATTGTTTTTTAGTGCAAATGTTCTAGGCGTTTTTTGGGGTATGGCAACACTTACTGCAACATGAAATTAAAGCGATATTATGAGGTGGTAGCAGAGACGAATTAAGTACAATGGATGTCAATAAAAAGTGTTCAGATGTTCAGAATTGGCAAAAAAAACAAGCAACATAACAAGTAACATAAAAACAAGCATAACGATATCTTATATTGTTCAAGAAGACTGTGTTGCAAAATAAATTTTTGCAGTCATTAGACATTTGTTCAGTAACTGGTTTATAGAATAACAAAACCATTTTGATAATTTTGAGTTGTGACTGTTTATGATTTAGTGTGCGAGTTTACTCAAAGAACGTCAAAACTAAAAAAAACTAGTTTGCCAGAAACGATTTTGAAGTTTTCAATTTAATTTAACTTAATGGAAAAAGAAAATTTAATTTTGCTTTCAAGAGTTCAGCAAACAACATATTTGTATGAAATTTTTACACAATATGAAGAACGGTATGATTTATTCTGCATCATTAACTCAAAAATTCCATTTTTTTGAGTTATGACGTTCTTTGAGTAAATGGGCGATATCTATGTACATATATGAAGTTATTTTTATGTTTTACTTTTAATTTTTATATTATTTTATAGTATTTATATGAACTGTTAATTTTTTTTTAATAAAGCAATTTAAAATCAAAACTTTTGTATAATAATTTTCCCACTATAAACCCCTAATATCAAGTTTTAGACCTATCAGTCTAACGTCCTTTCTATTAAAAAAAACCTGGAAAGACGTACCCATCAGAACTAATATAAACTGCAAGCTTCTCTCAACCTTCCAACATGCATATACCAAAATCATAAATATATAAAACAGTAGAGACGACTTTACACAACTCATCCTGGTTGCCTATATTTATTATATTTTCTTACACGTAATTCACACGTTGATTTTTCAATGTTTTTTTGAAACACGATTTTATGCTCCCTTAAGAAAATATAATATAAACCAGTTGCCTATCACATTTTCCGTTTTTTCTGAGTTTTTTGTTTTATTTTTCTTTGCACTTATTTCAATTGTTGGTAAGTTGCTTTATTTTAATTTTTTCATTCAATGTGACAAAATCTTTTTATAATACAAAACAGTGTTACCTTTTTTTATATTTTGTTATTGTATCTTCACATATGAACTAACAATAGGTGATCAAATCTTAAATCTAAATATAATAATTAGGACCGACCAATTTCGGACATAAACTTAGTGATAGGAAATTAATGATACATAAGACTTCTGCTAAGCAAAAAAAATAAAAATAAATAAAAGTATATTCAATCAGTTACATCTGGAGTGTTGAATATTAGAGCCGTAGTGTCCCTCTTTTTTAAGCGGATGTGTCCAGTAAAATTCAAGATGCTAAGAGCAAGGGGATTAGGATGGGACTCGAGTTTTGTTAAGTACTTGCCTGCGTATTTTGCAATTTCTTCAGTCAATAGTGGCATATTTAAATCACGATGTAAATTTTAATTTTTAATGTACCATGAAGCCGATGTTATCAAACTTAAAATTTTGTTAGGTCTTCGTTGGATTCTTTCTACATTGGAAGATGAAGCAGTGCCCAGTGTTACCTGTAGGTATTTTTGTCACTAATATAGGACTGTAGGAAATATCGGACAAACATTTTATTTTGGTCAAAATGTAGGTTATTTTTATTCTCAAATTGCATTTTTTGTGCATAAATGTAAAGAATAATTATACTCAAAATATATATTTGCTCATAAGCCCTTTCAAAATTTGTTTTTGCTTGCAATTGCATAGACATTTATCTAATTATTTTGGTGTCGCAGTGCAGATCTTTCCCCTGTTCTTCTAATCTATTAATCAATGGGGGCTATTCTGGAAAATGCGTCGAAAAAGTGAAATTTTACATTAAAATAAAAACAAATTTTCAAAAATTGTTTTTCTTTGCCATACATTTCTAAAATGAAATAAACGTGAGAATTTCGACGCGTTTATCTCTCTTTTAAAAACGGTTAATTTTGTATGAAAAACAAAAACAATTTTTTTACATTTACATAGTTTTGTTTTTGTTTTGCATGTAACTTTCACCAAGTCGACGCGTATTCCAGAATAGACACCAATGATTTAATAATTAAAGATATTAACCCATGAGTGGACAAAACCCAAAAACAGCTGTATGTTAGTCACTTTAAATAATTTAATAGAAGAGAATTACATATGTCAAGTTTTAAGTAACGTACTGTACCTTCAATAAAATAATAACTGCTTTTGTATTCAGAAGAAATATTTTTGATTTACAAAAGGTTTACAAAATAAATTTTTTATGGACATTTGTTTGCTAAACGTTTTGTAATCCAAAATTATTTTTTTCTGAATAAGGCCTTAAATGTTTTTAATTTATATTTCTTTAAATTAAATTACTAAAATCTGTAGATTTTCGTATGGGAAAATTTTTTAACATGTAGGGAAAACGGATTTCTTTTAAAACTACTGGCAACACTGATACGATTGTTAAAGGCAAAGAAACCAAAACTAGAAACATGGAAAAAATCATCCTACGAATGAAAAATGTTTTTGAAAGCAACTTTTAAAGAGAATTTAAAATAAAACAAAATTTTTAAATCCTCGTATGAATTGGGCCTTAGACACTATGTGTTTCTTTACACTGTATTTACTTAAAACTAAATGTCAAAGTATCATTAGGGGTTATTACCCGACTGCGCGACGCAAAGAAGGAGGTTGTGTTTATCAGCTTATGTATGTATGTATGTATGTGTTGCTTTGCGGCCTTACATAAGCCGAACGCGTGCCTAAATTTTAATGATTCTTACGTCAATCGATTTGTCTTAATTCCGGGAGTGTCACTAAAGATATGGCAGTAGTAAAAATTCAATATAAGAGCCAACAGACGCCATTTAGTAAATACGAAAAAAGTAAAAAGTCGGCGAACTAAATCAAAATGGGTATCATTCGACAGATATTTTAAAATCATTTTTAGCTTTCTGTTATGATTTTTCATTTCGAATGACCGTTTAGGATATTGAACGGTTCAAAGTTGGTCGCAGTCGGGTTTTTTGATTTTTTTTAAATTACTACTTGTTTATACATAGGTTATAGTTGTTTACAATTAATAGTTGCTTAGAATTTAAATTTGTTTTTATGCTTTTATGGCTTAGTCTCTGTTGTCTTAATTTCTACTTACATGAATGCCTTAATCTCTATATAGATAAACATGTTCGTGAACAAACATACTTGTCTCTTAGATACTTTGTTTTTGTTTACAACTAACATGTGCGTCCTTATCGGCTTATAAATTACTTCCCTACCTAAGACATAAATTTATGTTTTCTCTGTTTATTATATTTCTATATTTTTTCCTGAACAAAGAAAGTGGTTTTATGGAAAATGTATCTTGTGAAAAATATCTTACGTTAGTGTCGTTAACTCCTGTAATCAGCGCCCTGGGAAGATTTGGAATCGATCAATCGAGCACCCACTTCATACAGCGTCTACTTAAGACAAGAACGATCACAGCTACCATAGGAGCAGCGAAAATCGCAAAAAAGAGCCTATATGGGTACACCACAAGGTGCGTTGATCTCGCCTCTCCTGTAGAACCTGGTTGTTTAAAAATTATTCCAATTATTTGACTCCTCGCTCATGAGACCTGTAGCATACATGGACACGATGTAGTAATTGTGGTTGCAGGAATTCACTATCTTACAAAGAGTGGAGACAGCACTGGAATTGGTCAGAAACTGGTGTCAGTACAACGGCCTCAGTGTCAATCCAACAAAAACGGATCTTGTGCTTTTCACTAAAAAAAAATACCAGATAACATCGTTCTCACCACCTGAACTTAATGGTGTCAACTTAGCTCTGTCCAACAAATTCAAATTTTTGGGCTCCATCTTAGACAGTAAGCTACTATAGAAGATAGAGGCAATGGTAAAGAAAGCTATACGGCTCTTTACGTTTGTAAATATGCCATAGGCTCTAATTGGGGTAAGACCCCTAAAGGGGTAGAAGGGATACAAAATACAATCAAACTCATACTTTTCTATGGTGTTGTGGTCTATTGGAGGGCTTTAGACTCAGCGAGTAATCACTCACATCAGGGGGGTTACATAATGTAATTCGATTCGAAAAGAAAACTGTTCGAATATGTATGTTATTAACATTACAATTCGAAAGCATTTCCGTTCGAATCGGACTACATAATAACCCCCCTGTAAAGGATTTTCTGCACTATAGTCCGAATTTAGACGGGCGAACGTTTGGAATGAAAACATCTGGAATTCCTTTTGTTGTTTCCTTCGCGTTCACACAGACAAAAATGTTGCCGCCAACATTCCAATATTATTGGATAATGCCAACCTATATGTAGCAAAGAATGTGTCAACAAGCGGAACAAAAAAATGATTCTTCCCTACCCGTAATATCCCACAAAACCAAATGCTCCGAAATCGTAAGAATTTCTAAAGGCAAAATCTTCCGATTTCGAAACCGAAATACATATTCATATATTCCATATTTTCTATCAATTATCAATCAATTGTACGATTTTTTCATATTTATAAACAAAAAAAACATAATTACAATGTAAATAGAATTTTCACAATTATTTTATTAATAATAACAATTGATTCCGTTTATTTCTAATAACCATTTTAAAGTATTGGTAGACACAACTGAATTAAATTCAAGTTAGAAAGTAAAGTGACTGAATATTGGCTTTTGAAATTAAAAAATTTATTCTTGTAAACAATATTTATTATTGAAAAAAACAAATTCGGTTATTGTAACTAAGTAATCATTTGCAGTCGTACTAAAATTTTATTGATGTTCCTAACCGAATTTTTTGTTCTGAATACAAAAGGAAAAACATATTTTGTTGTCGCAATTGAATTATTCATTATTTGTTATTTATATAAAAAAATATCTTTTACAGAATAATTGCTCAAAATCTCGATATAACAAAAAAGGTAAGGGCATTATTATTATATCGCATAATATTCGAAGTGTTATTACTTATTATTGTTATTCTGAAGTGAAATTATTTGTGCAAATAATATGTAGTTTCTCGATACCGAACACCGGCAACGGATGTTACAATGCACCACGCGGATCAACAATTTGCACATTTCATCCACTTCAAAATATAAGCAAAAACTTAGAATAATATGCGATAAATATAACAATGTACTTTTCTTATTCTGCACAAATTTTTTTTATGTATGTATGTATGTACGAGTATGTACATATGTCTACCAATGATTCCTTTAGAAATATTAAATATATTGCTTGTATCAATTAATTATTTCTATGGTTAGGTTAGGTTAGGAAAGGTGGTGCTATACCGCACCAACACTCGGAGACCCAATTGGGTCCATTGTGATTCCCTTCTGTTGCCCAAACAGTAATATTTACCCCCCTTTTATAGCCAGAAGTGACCCTATTACCCGCTCTTTAGCCACCGAATTCCCATGATGAAGCCCCTGATTTCCTCTAGTTTACACTTCTTGATATCAGTAATGCTTTTATGGAAACGTCTGCTCAGCCATCTAAGCCTATGACGTTGCAGCTTCGAGCAGTGACAGATAACATGTTCAATGGTTTCTGGTTCTTTTTCATCCCCGCACATCCTACAAAATTCTGGAGTGCCAGTTTCCCAAATGCTGGTTCTTGCTCTGACCGAGCAGTGACCTGTCAACGCGCCTATCACAATTCGCATCGCCTTCCTATTCATGTCCAGAAGCAGTTTGGATCTTCCTGAGTCAAGTTTTGGCCACAATCCCCTTGCGACTCTACAATACTCCCTACTTCGCCATTAACTATTGGTCCTGCTTTCTACCCGGTTACTGAGTTCCCTATAGTAATGACCTATCGGTAATTTCACCGATCTGTCACACATTCCCTCATCTACCACCGACCCTATTTTTGCCAGCTCATCGGCAATTTCATTTCCCTCAACACTGCTGTGGCCAGGAACCCAACATAGTCTGACACTATATTTATCCATAAGCAAGTTGAGGGCTCTCCTACAGTCACTAACAAGTTTTGATTTGACAATGTGTCCCTTCAAAGCTTTTAGCGCTGCCTGGCTGCCGGCGTAGAAGGTTACCTTCTCACCTTCAGCTAATCGCCAAGATCTCAGCCTGGAAAACGCTGTATTCATTCGGCAGTCTGAAAGAACTACGAATGTTCGTTCCCAAGATATAGACACCAACCCCTGTGCCTTTCCCCATTTTTGATCCGTCTGTAAAGACTGCACTTTTCTCATATAGCTTATCGGATTTGACCCAATAGTCCCTATCCGGAATTACCGTTGAGGGTGTTCTACTAAAGTCGATTTCAGCGACCTTATAGTCCGTAAACCCAAGTGTAACGGATCCCTGATCACTAAAACTGATCTCATTTAAGATTGATGTGTGACCTGTCCTCACCAAACCTGTTTCTACGAGTCTAAGGAGACTTCTAGTCGCCGTTCCCACCACAAAGTCCTCTATAGGAAGTAGATGAAGAATCACGTCCAAGGCAGCTTGAGGTGTGCTCCTCTGAGCACCTGTGATGCCCATCGAGGCACATCTCTGAACCTTAGCTAGTAATTTCCTGTGACTTTCCTTCCTCAATGCCTACCACCATACCACACAACCATAGGAAATAACCAGCCTGACAACCGATATGTAAATCCAGTTTACTATCTTCGGTTGCAGACCCCAGTTTCTTCCTATGGAGTTCTTGCATGTGTAGTAGGCATTGAGCCCTTTCTTCAGACTTTCCTGCGTATTTCTATTTCAAGAAAGCTTGCTACCCAGGAAAACACCCAGGTATTTAGCTCCCTCTGCTAGTCTCAGATAAACCCCTGGCATCCTGGGCAGTACAAAGCTTCCTACTTTGTATCTGCTGATGAAGAGGACTAGCTCGGTTTTCTCTGGGTTGACTCCCAGTCTTTTACTGCTGGTCTCCAGCGACTCCCTAATAGCCTCTATAATTATGTTGTTAAAGGCTCCCGCAATGTCTAAGAATGCAGCCACTGTGTAGTCCTTGTGCTGCAGTCCTCTCTCTATAACACCAACCACGTCATGAAGCGCACTCTCAATAGACCTACCTTTTCGAGAGGCATGCTGAGCGCTACTAATGACAGGAGTATGAATTGTGTTTCTCAGATGGAGATCAATCAGTCGTTCTAATGTTTTCAAAAGAAACGACGAAAGACTGATTGCCCTGAAATCTTAGGGTATTAAGATGACCCTAACCTCTCTCCAGCCTTTCGGTATAAAAATCCATATCTTAAAGATATCCACCAGAGACAGTAGTACGTGCTCTGGGACATTCTGCAACATGGCCGGAAAAATACCATCTGGACCCGGTGATTTATACGGATCAAATGTATTTATTGCCCATGTTGCTTTTTCCAACGTCACTATGTCGTCCACTGCTCCCCCTAATTCTGGTTCCGACGAGTAGTCAAAATTAACCTCCGTCGTTGCCTCTTCTCTTACTTCTCTACAGCCAGGAAAGTGAGTGTCCATCCGAAAAGAAAGTGTCTCAGAGCTAGATTCCGTCCATGAGCCATCCATTCCATCCATTTTATTCCCAGGAGCCCTAGGGTCTTTTGACAATACTCGCCGAAACCTCGACAACTCATTTACGGAATCAATCTCCTCACAGTATTTCCTCCATGAGGCTCTTTTCGCCCTTTTGAGATCACCCTTGTACTTATTATACTACACTTTATGATTGTTCCAGTCTTCAATCCTTCCTGTGAGTTTCGCCCTATTGAACAATCTTCTAACCGAGGACCTCAGATCTTCCCGGGAAAACCAATGGCAGGATTGTTCAAAACATTCCCTACAAGTGTTAGTGAAATATTTCACCTCCTCTTCCACTCCTCTTTGTGTATCCATACCCTGCGGAGTGACCCTTGCTCTAATATCAACAGTGGCCCTATAGGTTACAGTTAGTCTTTCTTGGATTCCTATATGGGTCACGCTTTTCCCCTGCAAAATTAAGACTGAATGATATCCTACTGTGGTCTGAAAACGTACTATAGTCACAATTAAAATTTCATTCTAAAAATTCACATATCGCTACTGAAAAATTGGTGCTTACAAAAACTATATTCTTTCATTAGAACAGAATTGTGTATTAGTTGTTAGAACCGACAAATTCGGTTATCAGAACAAATCTGTTTTCGCTGTGTATATACAAATGAAAGGAAAGAGAAATTGTCAATATAAATACAAACTACTTTTCAGAGCCAATTGAAAAAATTAATAAGTTTCATACTTCAAGTACGTTGGCATCCCGAGCTTATATGAAAAATCGTGCAATTGAAAAAAATCAGAACTTAAGTTTTCGTTTATTTTATTGTAAAGTTATATTTTAAAAAATTGTGATTTTATAAACAAAAAATATTACCGCTTGGAACAATTTCATCAAGTTTTACCTTTCTCTTGACAAATTATAAAAAACGTAGTGATCTGATTTGTATGTACATATGCCGAGTACACACTATGGATTTTGTGACATCGCAAGCAAAAAAAAAAAAAAAAGTGGGAACTAGTGGCAATGTATGTCATTTCCGATATTTTTCGTTGTGTGGCATTACCACACAAACTGTTGATGCATGTGATGTAGAAAGTGGTGATAAAAAGTTGGCAGCACTGCAGACACAATAATAAAATTTCAGCGTGGTGACATTTTCTTGCATTAATAGTATGTTTCCACTATACGTGCTTCGCTCTCTATTCATGCTTCACACCCCAATCTTGAGAGAATCAACTTGCTTGGCCATACAAAATTATGAGATCGAATCAAGCAGATTCAGTATGAATCTACTTGCGAAGCACGTAAATTGGTATCTTCCCTGACTTTTATCGCAGTTTATCCGAACTAGCTGTCAAAACAAAATAGGTATATGTGTATGTGTGTGTGCATAAATAAAAACAAACCACCCTGCACTTTTAAAAGTAAAAAATTACTCAAAATCGTTAGGTATTTCCCTGACGAAAAATCGACTAACTACTACAGTTGCCACAAGTAATACAAGAGTTCGCCCTTTGACTCTCTCGCTCATGGATATGTTAATGCCTTCAACCTCAAATTTTTTTTCGAGTAGAAAAGAACTGTGCTGTTATCAGCGTTGCCATTTTGGTGCTTTTCGGGTATTTTTTGTACTTTTTTTCTTTCTAAGAACGCGAACCTTTATTATAGTGGATTTTTCAATTTCTCTGTGCTTTTTAGTGCTATTTCAATAATCAAAATTTTTTAAACTTAAACAAAGCAAAGAAGCAAACGTTTCGACTTCAATCAATTTTTTTTAATTCCTTATAAGAATTTTTTTTATTCATTTGTTAAGCAAGGATTTTACTATTTCAATTCGCATACGTGAATACAGTTAAACAACGAGGATTTGTCACTTTTGCAAATTAAAGAAATAACAAAAAAGTATCTTAGTTCCTATGAAATTAAACATTTTTTTTTAAAAGTAAATTTGGCATTAATTTTTTGTTAAATCTTATTAATTTATTATGGCTTTCTTTAAGATAGAAAAACAACAATATAGAAAAAGCTCGGAAGAATTATCGAGCGTTGAAAAGGTGGCTTAGACAATCAAAAGATGAATTCAAGGCACTATGCATTTGATGTTATTTTAAAATAATTGCCCGGTATAGCGATTTAATATCCCAGCAAAAAAAAATGCTTCAAATAAAGCAGGTTTTTACTATGAGAGAGCAAAAGTAGAGCTGACAAACCTGCTGATGTCGCTGCTGATTTTTGTATGGCGAGTTCCCGGTTTGGAGTACTACATTTTTTGCTCACAAAAGCGCTTTTTTTGAAAATAATAAAACATGCAAATATAGCAGTTATCTCAAGCGCTCTTTAAAGGAGTAATAATATAAAAGTATTTACTTATTTAAAAAGCGCTTTTTGAGATTACATTAGCAAAATTTCTGGCTTTAAAACCTGCATTATTGTGGCGCTGTTAAATCACCTTTTTTCTATAGTTTGCTTCATATATGTTCACTGCTTCTAAGCAGCTCATATTTTAAAGCGAGTTATGATGCGCTTTATTGCCTTATTGCTTCAAAAAACATGAAATTTTTTTACTGGGATGTCATAGTCAAACAAAAAATAAATACTTATTTATATAAAACATAAATAAAAGAGAATATTTAGTTATAAAAATACGAAAAAGGCAAAAAGAATACGAAAAAGGCAAAGAGAAATGTCAGAAATTCCCTCGAATTTTCATTACGTGCCTTTTGTTTTACCCCGCAAGCTTCTCACTCCCTCTCACCAACAAACTAAAAAAGCCTGCCTGCACCGGGAAGCAGAAAAGACACAGTGTAAATTTCGTCAAAGAAAATCAACAAGAAAAAAGTTATTTTAAGTGTACTACAGTTATTTTGATTTTGTGTTGGCGATAGTTACAATTAGAAGTTCGTGGTCAGTGAATGTAAAATGACCAGCAGAAGTAAATTAAAACGTCGCATAAAAAAAGAATTAATTGAAAAATTTATTAATAATTAATTATTTTATCTATAGAAAAATTTATTGTATTGACTAGCGAAATCACTGAAGAATGGTTATGCAGATGGTGGCAATTGACTACCGTCAATGCTATCCCCATGTTAAAATCTTTAGTCGTGTGAATTGCTAGTAGTTAGGCTGGTAATTAGTGGTAACGATTGGTACTTAACGAAATAGCTAGACATTAGCTAGCTACGCCGAGTGCAGGGCAAATACACATGCGTATGATACATATGTATGTGTGAATATGCATAAAAAATGTCAAACGAAGCACGAATGGGACGTGTAAAGAGCATGGTTCATAAACATGATTGAGGAACCGAAGCATGTGATTCAACTCGTAGTGGAAACATAGCATAAGCATATATAGAAAGGTATAAAAAACTAAAAGAATGGAAAACGAAAAAGATAGTGGAAAAGCACAGGACTCATGACATGACGACATAGATTATTCAACTTGTGGAGGTTCGTGAAGCTGTATGGAATCATCTATGTGGCATTTATAAGGATAGAAATGCAAAGGACATTTCGGTGGAATTAGGCTTCATGCTCACGAAATTTTTAACCAACTTGAATCCTGCTTCTGTAAACTGAAATGTAGAGTACAATAAAATCCTTTGGTGTTAGTTATTATTGATAAACATATAGTGACACTAGCACATTGTGTAAATATTAATTAACAAACAATACGAAAAACAAAGTCTCACAATGATAAAACAAATAATACTAAATGGCATATTTTGATATAAATTAGGTTCTTGATATTGAATATGACACCGCATTGCCATTATTTAGGGATGGGAAGCTTTCCTGTCACAATAGCACAACAAAATTGTCTGTTATAGGAAAATTTATGGGAACGGCATTGCACAGTGGCGTGAATTAAAAAAAAGTGGTAAAAAGTCCGCAACTTTTGAACTAGTCAACCGATTTAGATGAAACCAACTGTTTTGGAAAGTAGAAATGTTGAAATTTTGAGGCACCCTGTTGTAAGACAAGGTAGCTCCAAAGAGCCTCAAAGTGGGAAACTTCGGGTATCGAAATTCTTTTGGAACTTGTAACTGTTGTAAATATGGACCGATTTCAATAATTTTTTCAGCGGCACAATCAACGTTAAGAAACAAAACTAAAACATCTTAAAGCACTATTTTTATCTTACAGTTTCTAAGATATTTGACATTCAATTTTTTTTTTTAATTTTTGACCATGACTTTCTTTAATCGTTAGTACATAGCTTCTTTATTACTTAGCAGAAATTGTTTAGTTTGATTGTTTTTAAAAGAAAACTTTATCCAAATTCATATAAAAAAAAAACATTTTGATATCTCAAAAATTATAGCAAGGAATAATTTTGTAATTTGGATTTTCGAAAAATATGAGAAAATTTTATATATTTTGGGAAAAAAGTATTCTTAATTTTTTTGCAATATTTTAAAAAATTATTTAGTATTTGATTAAAACTTTGTTTGTTTTTAAGAGAAGAAGAGGCATTAAGAAAGGATGTTAAATAAATTTTGGAGATTTTTGTTGATGCACCCTACATGCAGCATTGGTCGAAAACTAGCGATTTTATTCAAAAAAATCTGATTTTCGGATGTGGCAAAAAAATTGCACGGTCGTTTTTGTAATTTTTTTGGTTTTTTATTATAAATAAACTTCTTGTAAGTAACCTGTAAGGAACTATTGACATCCTACACATAAATGTAGGCAGGAGAGGAGATTTTCTAAATATGCTAAAATTTTTCCAACAATTTTTCCCAATAAGAAAAAAGTATTATTAAATTATATATTGCGAAACATTTTATTTTTTTTCAATAGTATACATTTAGCTTTGCAAACTGAAAAAAATATTCTCCTACCTTCAATACTTTTCAAAATATTCAAAATCCAATTTTGATAAAAAAAAAATTAATTTTTTACATTTTTTATTTTTGTCTAAATTATCAGTTAAAATACGTAAATTGTTACCGGAGGTGTTATATTTGTGTATACATTTTAAGACTGATATAACGGCAAAGGTATAAATATTATATACCGTTGAATAGACAATTATATCTATTATTGTGATAACATAGAAAAAGTTAAGAAACATTTGAAATAAAGAAAATAAGATCAATAATTTAGACAAAAATAAAAAAATTTAGAAAATTAAATATTTTAATCAAAATTGGATTTTGAATATTTCGAAAGTATTAAAGGTAGGAGAATATTTTTTTTCAGTTTGCAAAGCTAAATGTATACTATTGAAAAAAAAAATTAAAATGTTTCGCAATATATAATTTAATAATTCTTTTTTCTTATTGGGAAAAATTGTTAGAAAAATTTTAGCATATTTAGAAAATCTCCTCTCCTGCCACAATTGCTAGTTTTCGACCGATGCTGCATGTAGGGTGCATCAACAAAAATCTCCAAAATTTATTTAACATCCTTTCTTAATGCCTCTTCTTTTAAAAACAAACAAAGTTTTAATCAAATACTTAATAATTTTTTAAAATATTGCAAAAAAATTAAGAATACTTTTTTCCCAAAATATATAAAATTTTCTCATATTTTTCGAAAATCCAAATTACAAAATTATTCCTTGCTTTAATTTTTGAGATATCAAAATGATTTTTTTTATATGAATTTGGATAAAGTTTTCTTTTAAAATCAATCAAACTAAACAATTTCTGCTAAGTAATAAAGAAGCTATGTACTACCGATTAAAGTCATGGTCAAAAATTAAAAAAAAAAAAAATTCAATTTCAAATATCTTGGAAACTGTAAGATATAAAATAGTGCTTTAAGATGTCTTATTTTTGTTTCTTAACGTTGATTGTCCCGCTGAAAAAATTATTGAAATCGGTCCATATTTACAAAAGTTACAAGCTCCGAAAGAATTTCGATACCCGAAGTTTCCCACTTTGAGGCTCTTTGGAGCTACCCTGTCTTACAACAGGGTGCCTCAAAATATGCTTTCTCAAAAATTTCAACACTTCTACTTTCCAAAACAGTTGGTTTCATCTAAATCGGTTGACTAGTTCAAAAGTTGCGGACTTTTTACCATTTTTTTTATTTCACGCTACTGTGCATACCCGAACGCAGATAACGAACCAGGGTTTAATGGAATTTTAGATAATCAAATATATGAAAGACTACATATAAAACATGTTGGCTTAGCACCATTTCATTCAACAACAAACGGCACTATTATTGAATTAGTAAATTTAATTACAAAAAATCCACAAGAATCTAACTTATTTGAGGTTATACGACAGCACAATAAATCTATTCACTCAGTCACAAAAGAAAAACCCGAGGACGTGTTCTTCTCAGCGAAGGGGAATCCTCACATATATATACTATTAAAAAAGACTCAAGAAAAAACCTTAGAATATCACAATAAAGGACATAAAGAAACAACCTTCGATAAAGGAGACATCATATAGAAAACGATTCGTACATAAAGATAATATCAAAACTCAAAATGTTAAAAGAAACAATAATCATTATCACAATAATAATCAATGTAACACTATCATTTAATTAATTTGAAAATTTTCTTGTTTTTATGGTTTAGCAATTGTCTATATGCATTTCGTTCCGGCTTTTGGAACTCGTCAGTAAACTTCAACCCAAAAAATTTTGAATTTAGTTAACAAACTTCGTATGTTTATAGTAAGACTCTTAATACTATATTGAGAATCACAGTATACAAACATAATAAGTTTGAAAGCTTCAAACAAAAATCTTTACAAAACAAGCATCTTTATTCGATTGTCTATCTATTTTATTTTTCACCACCTTTTTACCATTAGCTGCCACATTGGGCAACAATAAAAGTATTAAAAAGCAAAAAGAAAAATAAAACATTTATTTTCATATTTGAAATACCGAAGTATATTTATTTGACATAAAGTCTTCATTTATTTAATTTGAAAATTTGCTTGCTTTTATGGTTTAGCAATTGTCTATATGCATTTCATTCCTGCTTTTTTTCAAATTAAATAAATAAAGACTTTATGTCAAATATATATACTTCGGTATTTCAAACTATCATTTAATGTTACAAAGTTAGACAATAAAAAATACATATTAATCCAAGATCAAGACGTATATACTTTCAGTAAATATGAATATCTATACCACGTGGTTAACTTAACCAAAACTTTACAATCATATGAAAACATTGTGAAAAATGCATATAACTTAGAAAACAATCTAGAATCACAAATATTAATCAAAAGAATTGAAATCCTAAAAACTCAACTATCAAGTGATAGAAATAAAAGATCCCTAAATTTTTTAGGATCTGCTCTGAAATTCATAACTGGAACACCAGATCATGAAGACGAAATCGAAATTAAAACAAGATTAAACCAATTAGTTGAAAACAATAATAAACAGAAAATAATAAATTCTCAATTTGAAAAAATAATAACTTTTACTCAGGCACTTTAGACTTACAAGAAATAAAAGAAATCATATCTAATGAAGGAGTTCAATTACCTATAATAAACATATTAGAATACTCTGATATACATGTATGTAGGTTAGATTAGGTTATAACAGGCTGCCGATTTATAGTAAAATCAGCCCACTTGGGTCCGTTGAGGTCCCGTTGTGCTACCTGGGCGGATTGAGGTGGACTAACCATCCTCATTCCTCCTATTCACTATTTATGTTTTGTTAAAACCAACCCGAAAGGCGTATGAATGAATTCACATCGCCGATGTCACATTCTGACAGGCTCTCCAAACCTTGCAGTATCGGAGCCCCCATGCAGAGTGACCGCACCTCCGCGAGTGCTGGGCAGTGACAGAGAAAGTGCTCAATATTTTCCTCCTCTTCCTCGTCCGGACAGCTTCTACAGTAGTCATTATAAGGTAGATTTAATCTACCAGCATGTATACCTATATAGCAGTGTCCTGTTAGGACTGCAACCAAAGTACGGAGTTGTCCTCTTGGAATCCTCTCCAATATTTCGGACCTCCTCATGTCATAACAGGGCCATGTCATTCTAGAGGCAGAGCATGTTACCTCATTTGACCATCTAGCCTGTGCAACTCGGAGAAAGTCTTGCTGTATTTGCATTTTGCAGCAATTCATCGGAACACCCACCAACCGATCAGTGTCCTCATCCTGCATTTGAGCTGCAGCCTTAGAAAGCTCATCCGCAATAGCATTTCCAACATTATTCGCATGTCCTGGAAGCCATTGTAGCTCCAAATCGGCATGCATTCCCAGTTTGTTAAGAGACATCCGGCAATCATGTACCAGATTCGATGTCGTAAAGACACCCGCAATAATTTTAATGGCAACTTTGCTATCCGTGAAGATACGGATATCCCAGTTGTATATCCTGTAATGCTTCAACCAGTTAGCCGCTTTACCTATCGCTGAGATTTCAGCCTGTAGTATACTACATCTATTGTCTAGCTTAAAGCTTATCCTCTTTTGAAAGCGAGGAATAAAGATTCCACCACCCACGCCTCTGTGTGACTTCGATCCGTCTGTGTACACCTCAAGCAGATCTTCCTCTGTTCCTATAGACAAGTTAGACACACCCGATGTGTTAGATTTGAATCTACTGTCAGGCAGAGGTATGGGTGATCGGTAATCAATATTGGCCGGTAGATCATTCAATTGATCTCCTATTATAGGGTGACCACAAGTCAGCTTTTTCCACGCATTTACCAACTGTAATCTAGTTGCAGAGTTCATAGCAATTTGCTTTACCATGAGATCCGCTGGCAGCCAGTGCATCATCACGAAGAGCGCCTTGGAGGGAGTGGTTCGAGGTGCACCTGTAATAGTCAGGGCTGCAGATCGTAGAATCCTTTCCACGGTGGATGGCCTTCTGCAAAGCGGGCCACCATACTAACGCTCCATATGTTAATATTGGCTTAATCACTGTATTGAAGAGCTATTTGGAATTGCAAGGGCTGATGACCCATGTCGTCCCTATTGCCTTCTTACATGTATATAAAGCAATGGCAGCCTTATTTGCCCTTTCTTGGACATTTCGTTGCCATGAGAGTTTGGAGTCTAAATAGATACCAAGATATTTGGCACAATCAGACAACTTAAGTTCCATTCCATTTAACCTTGGAAGTGAGAATTGTGGAATCTTATATCTTCTCGAGAAAAGTACAAGATCCGTTTTCAGCGGATTTACATTCACGCCATCTACTAATAGTACCCAGTGCCGCCTGTAATCTCTGAGATAAGGAACACAAACCGTGGATGAATTTTCCCAGGTGCACTGTTCAACTGTCATACCAAAGGGTCATATATTCTCAAAGTGGCCACATAGGATAAAAAAATGAGAGAACCGTGCAAAAAATCGGTGAGGCAGTTTTCGAGAAAATCGGGCAAGTTCAACTGTCACTGTTCAACTGTCATACCAAAGGGTCATATATTCTTAAATTGGACACATAGGAGAACAAAATTAGAGAACCGTTCAAAAAATCGGTGAGGCAGTTTTCGAGAAAATCGGGCAAGTCCAAAATGGCCAAAAAAAACCGTGGATGAATTTTCCCAGGAGCACTGTTCAACTGTCATGCCAAAGGGTCATATATTCTTAAAGTGGCCACATAGGAGAACAAAATGAGAGAACCGTGCAAAAAATCGGTGAGGCCGTTTTCGAGAAAATCGGGCAAGTCCAAAATGGCCAAAAACAACCGTGGATGAATTTTCCCAGGAGCACTGTTCAACTGTCATGCCAAAGGGTCATATATTCTCAAAGTGGACACATAGGAGAACAAAATGAGAGAACCGTGCAAAAACTCTGTGCAGCCGTTTTCGAGAAAATCGGCCAAATAAAAATGTTCATTTTCGTTTTAATACACAAAATTCTCTTGTATTTATGTATGCATATTTTTTTTACAGTTTATACATCATATAGTTTTCTAAATATATATTAAGTTTTTTATTCAGTTAAAGCGATATAAGTACATTAAAGTTAATAAGATTCATAAATGATAATATGTAAACGCTGTAAATAAAAGCAGCTAAAATATATTGTCGCGTTACTGGTTTGTTGCACAGTATATTAAGAATACATTATTACCGCGGCAAACCACTAACCACACAACTATATACAACATAACATATTTTTCGCAGAAAAAATCGCCAGATTTATTGCTTGTGCAAAGACAAAACAAATTACTCGTGTAGTCATGGTGATAGAAATTTGTATTTTTTGTGCTTTAATACAACTCTGTGTAAATCTGAGTTAAAAGCATAAAACAAACATAAGCCGCCATATTTGAATCAGAGTTGAAAGCATAGAACTAAATAAGACGCCATATTCGGCATTTTTTATTACAGGGATGCTATAACCTATGCCTTATTGGCCATTTTCGATTTGGCCGATTTTCTCGAAAACGGCTCAACAGATTTTTTGCACGGTTCTCTCATTTTGTTCTCCTATGTGTCCACTTTGAGAATATATGACCCATTGGCATGACAGTTGAACAGTGCTCCTGGGAAAATTCATCCACGGTTGTTTTTGGCCATTTTGGACTTGCCCGATTTTCTCGAAAACGGCCTCACCGATTTTTTGCACGGTTCTCTCATTTTGTTCTCCTATGTGTCCATTTTGAGAATATATGACCCTTTGGCATGACAGTTTAACAGTGCTCCTGGGAAAATTCATCCACGGCTTTTTTGGCCATTTTGGACTTGTCCGATTTTCTCGAAAACGGCCTCACCGATTTTTGCACGGTTATCTCATTTTGTTCTCCTATGTGTCCACTTTGAGAATATATGACCCTTTGGCATGACAGTTGAACACTGCTCCTGGAAATATTCATCCACGGTTTATGTTTCGTTTCCCCCTTTGAATTCCTAAAATCAACACTAGCTTGCTGATATATTTTTTTAAAAATACCCACAAAATTTCCCCCATTTTTTCCCGGTTTTTAAATTAAATATAAAAATATTACGCAATTGGAAAAAAAACAGTTTTACTGAAAAATAAATACATTCATACATAAATAAAACGGATGTTTCTTATGACGACGAAGATTTTAGTAATTATGAAACCTATAATAACTTTGATCGGACAATTGTGAGAAGAATAAGACATAAAAGCAATTCCAAATCATTTACGAAGTGGAATTATTGCAAAGATTTCGTTTAACAAAGAGGTATGTGTATGATGATTTTAGAATTAATTGGAAAAAAGTGGACTTTAAATTTGATTATCTTTCTTTGTTTTATTTTTGGAGCGTCACTATTTTTTAAGCCTATATTATTTATTTTTTTATTTTTCAGAAAATTCAGAATTCAGTTATTGAAGTTTTTTTATATAAATTTAAATTGTCAAAAAATTTTATGCATCAAACAAGGCACAAAAGTAATTGTCAAATGAATTCTTCGTTATAAACGTGTAAGCAAAAAATCAGCGGATGAGCGATTTGCCTGATGCATGTACCTGTTTGATATGCCTTGGAATTGACACATCGCTTTTTAAGTGTTGCCCTATTTACATAAAATATTTGCAAGAATGCCACCCCTACAAGAATAGTATCAGTCAATTGACTGGTCATTTGACCGGAAGTCATGCATGATATATTCATCATTGCGTAGAACAAAGTTTCTATCACATTATTAAGGGTAAAATGAAAAATGTGATGGAAACTTTTGTGTACATGTGATGTTGCATCTCTCTAACTAATGAATATAACATATAGTTGAACTGCTCACTCCAGTGCTTTTTTACTCAAGTTTGACTGATCATAATTGACTAATATATACCCCACAATTGAGTAATCATACATGATTGATATACTGACAGCAAATATATGTACTTTTTATTTTATTTTATATGCTTTTTTATTATAAAAAATAACTAAGATACACAAGTAAATAACATACGAATAAACAAAAACACCAAATAACTTAAGCGGTATCTAGCCCTCTTCACACCTTTTCACTTCCAACGCATCTTGCTTTTTACAAATATCTAAAATTTTGAAAAGAAATATATGTAATTAAATTAAATTTTGTAAATTTATTTTTTAATAAATAGTAAGTTTTACTTATCTTTTTTAGCACTTATAAATTTAATTTTCACAGATAGAATGAATTGTATTTAAAAAAAAAAACTCCATGTTTGAAAAGTTTTGGCATATGTACACTGGATGTTCCACTCTAACATATATGCTAGAGTAGAGCAACTATAATTAATAAATAAATCCATCATCACTTCCGATCAAATGACTAGTCAATTGACTGTCAATATTGATTTCAATGTAAAATTGTTGCAAACGTGTTAGTGAAGAAATTTTGTTTGTGTTAGTTTCAGTCATTCATTTCTTGTAGGGACATCTATATTGAAAACAAAGTATGGCATTTCTAGCTAAATTGTCAACTGTTAACCCATTACTGAAAAACAGCATAGGCGATCAAACCCCGTTTAAATTTGTATCTTGGTTAACTCAAACGTATGTTAAACTAAGTTTAACTAATTAGTAAAAAACTAGCCCTAAAAGAGAAATGTAAACTTTACAAAATATACCCACTCTCACAAAGAAATGGAAAATTAATGCTTGACGATAAGATTGCCTTTTGCAACAATGAATTTAAAAGAATAAAAAATTTTAAAAACATACTGGATACAAACATATGTAAAACTAATAATCCAGATAAGCCAGCACAATGTAATATTAAGCTCAAAAATAATGCTAACCTTGAAGACTTAGGGAACGGAAACATATTCATTGATAACGAACACGAAATCCTCGATCAAACATACAACGGACCACATTTGGTACAGTTTGAACAAAACATAACCATTAAGGCAGTCAGATTCATTAATGAGAAACAAACACTCCTGGAAATCATACATAAACGACATAACGAAGAACTAACAATTTTGGAGGTACTATACTCAGATACACCACACAAATTTTCAAACATACAAGAAATATCAACAATGTTTATTCCTTTAGAAGAACATCCGGCTATGACTACACTATACACATTTATTGCCATCGGCATACTAATAATCATAGTATACTCATCAGTACAGATATGTAAATGCTATAGAGCTATACAGGAAAAAAAGAGACAGGAACTATTCCAGATCTGCTATAACGCAGAACGCTGGTGCACGTGTTTAGAAAATGAGGACATTCTTATCTTAACACAGGTGGGAGTTAATAAATATCACAACCAAAGACTATAAATATAAAGATGTTCTACGTCCATACATTGTACTGTCAGTGCTTAATTTGCTGGTGGATTTTCTACTAAATCCATGTGTTTCAAAGAGAGTATTTTATTTTCTCAGAGCACTTATTATTCTCATGTCTTTGCTATTCATCTGCATATGCATACATGTATGTATGTGTGCGTTTGCATGCATAAGTATGAATGGATGTGTGTATTTTTCCTAAAGCAAAGAAAAAATATACACAAACAAAAAGAACTTGTGTTTTCGCACATATGCATAAGTATATGGACATAAGCTACGTAGAACTTAATGTTGTCGATTGTTTATTTGTATGGCAAAAATATGTATTTTATTGTTGTACTTTTGCAAATACATGGATTCGCACCGAATATAAATTTACCGTTATTTGAATTTAATATCAGTGTTCAAAAACTGACAGCAGAAAAGCAAAAGTTTCAATTAATATGCTATTGCTTTGATTAATGAACGGTATTGCGATTTATTTACCTGGTGTAGTGTGTTTTTTTCACAATCACACTTGCATGACTTGTTTCCAACCCTTAAAAATAAATGTTTTAGCATGTATTAAGTTTTTAGCAATAAAGACCATAAAATTAATTGTAAGAATATAATAATTGTGGTTTTACCACAACGGGTGCAATTAAATGCACGTGTGTACTGCTGTCTGCATATCCCAAGTTTTGTGATTAAAGCACATATATTTTGCTGAGGCAGGTACATATGTATGTATATTGGAAAAACCCACATACTTTAAAAAAATATCTCTGGTTAGCATTTTTTAATTTTATTACCTGCATTTTTTATTGAAAGACACTTGTTACTTTATTTTTCCTGATTAAGTCATAAAACATTTTTTTTACATATTCAATTAGTAAAGGAAAAATTTGCATATGACAATTATTTACCTAAATAAATCATAAAACGTTGTATATGAAGTAAAATTTTCTTATTCTACATCTTAACCCGTTGAAGATTAGGCAAAAATTCGACTGTACTACTGCATATACTTTAAGTATATTTTATATAGGGTGTTTTTTTAGAGGTATAGAACTTCGAATTGAAATAAAACACAAGAAAATCGTTTTAATGTCCATCAATTTGGCTTTATTGGAAGGATAATTTTATGCCATTAACGTTTAAATATGATTTCGGGCATGTGGCCGCCGCGGCTGGCTCGAATAAAGCCAATTCTACAGGTCCAATTTTCAACCACTTTTTCGAGCATATGGGGCCGTATGTTGGCAATAACGCCACGAATGTTGGCTTCCAAGTCCCCTAACGTTTCTGGTTTGTTGGCGTAGACGAGCGACTTCACATATCCCCAAAGAAAATAATCCAATGGTGTCAAATCACACGATCTTGTTGGCCAATTGACCGGTTAACCGAATTAATTGCTCTGATGGACGATTATGTCGACCATAAAATGGACGGAGCTTGCGGTAAACTTCGCGAACTGAACCATTATTTTCGAAATAAATTTGCACGATTTGCAAGCGTTGTTCTTTTGTCAACCTGTTCATGATGAAATGGCAAACCAAACTAAATATTAATCACTTGACAGCTGACAAAATGGCCGCCAGTTAAAAAAGTGATGCCAACTTAAAGTTCTATACCTCAATAAAAAACACCCTATAGATCAACCTTCACATACTTGTTCTTAAGAAATATTTTGAAATTAAACCTTCCGAGTCCTTCATCCCTTAGTAGATGGAGTAGCATTAAAAACTTGCAACCAGGTTACAATTTATGTTTATACAATGCGCTCACAGAAACAGTTCAAAAGATGCAACCTTTTGAAAAAGAATGTATTTTAATTTTTGATGAAGTCTCTATAGAAAAAAATTTACATATAATAAATGCGCAGATGTTATAGATGGAGTTGTCGATTTAGGATATGAACGAGTAAATCAAATGGGGTCCCAAGTTTGCGTTTTTATGATAAGAGGAGTTGTAAGAAATTTGAAGTTCGTTTTAAATTATTTTGTTACTTCCAGTTCAATAAAAGGTGATATACTAAAAAAAATTGTAGAGTCAAACTTGGATATTTTAAGAGAAATGGGACTAAATGTGCGTGGGCTTACGTGTGATCAAGGTCCTAATAATAGAAAATGTTATGATATGCTCGGCGGATCCTGTGAAAAACCTTATTTTGTTTATAAAATGTAAATGATGTACCCCATATTTTTAAATCTATAAGAAATGCTTTCATCAAAGCCGATTTTAAAACACCGCATGGCGTAGCGCGCTTCGAGGTTGTTAGAGAAATATTCGAATTGGAGAACGGAAAAGCAACAAAAATTACAAAATTAACAACGGTGCACATAAACCCAAATAATTTTCAGAAGATGCATGTTGGCTTAGCTGTCCAAACTTTGAGCAATTCAGTTGCTGCTGCAATCCAATCTGTAAATGAAAATCGCCAGTTTACACGAAGTTCCGCACCAATAGCCACTTCAACGTGCTCTTTTATAAAAAAAACTCAATAGCTATTTTGATTGCTTAAACAGCATGTATTTTAACGATGCAAAGCCCCTGAAGCGTGGCTTGAAGCCGAATAGCATAACTTGGCAATTACTCGAAGAGCTAATTACCTATATGAAACAGGTTGAATACGCAGGAAACAAAATATTTTCAATCGATGGCCTGATTCAAACTACGAGAGCTATTTTATCTTTATCGTCAGAATTGTTTGCGGAAAACTCAAATTTGATATGCATTTTAACGAGCCATTTTAATCAAGATCCATTGGAAAACTTGTTTTCATATATACGTGCTAAGGGTGGACACTGCAAAAATCCTTCGGTCTATGAAATAAATGTCGCAGTAGCTAAACTGCTATCTCTAAAAATAATGCAATTTAGTACCTCATCAAATTGTGCAAATGACGATGCGATATTTTTACCTATTGAGTTTCAAACAATTTTAGAAGATACTCAAAGAAGTGGAGTCGCACACCTGACATTAATGTAACAAACATATTCGATGAAAATGAAGATTATTTTAATGAAGATGCAGATTGTTTTAACTCTAACAACGTTCCAATAGAGTTAACATCAAGCCGATATTTTGTTGGTTATATAGCTCAACGAATAACTTGCGCTAAATGCCGCGTGGATGTAATTAAACCAGCGCAAGTTTTGTCATATCCTTCAGAAATGTTTGTTCACGCTAAAAATTATGATAAAGAAACAGATTTTGGAAGTTTGTGTGCTCCATCAGACTTATTTTTTGCAGTGTGTAAGATTCACATAAAAGTTTTTGAAAATCTTTTTTCTAAGTCCAAAGAAATAAAAAACATAAAAAAACTATTGTTGAACAATGCGTAAATTGTACCAAAAATACAATATATTCCTTTTGGTTTGACGAGAGCAACGTATGCTTTAAGCACAGGATGGAGATGCTTAATTTATTAGTTCTTACACTGCTAAGAAAACATTCGTCGTGGGAAACATATAAATTCCAATCAACAAGCACTGAAAAACTCAAAATTTTAAAGCAATAAATAAAAAAAAATATTGTAAGTATACAATTCAGATTTCTAAATCAAATAATTATATGTAGTTCGGTGCGAATCAACTTATTTTTAATTTTACAACAATAAAACACGTATTTTTACTCTACAATAACACAATCGGTCGCATTGACTTTACGTAATTTATTTGCACATGAATATATCAAAACAAGAAACTTCTTTTTGTAATTTCATATTTTTTCTCGTACTGACTTTGCTTTGAGCAAGAAATATAACACACACACAAACAAATTTCTCTATAAGCATCATTTATGTGTGTGCATACATTGTATGCCATTCAAAATTACTACATACATACTTATATAAAGTGTACAATCTCAAAAATTTTGTGCTCTCTTTGTTTGTGGTTTCGCTCAAATAACAAACAATATAATTTTCCCTTGTTACTTCCCCCGCAGCATCATTAAACACAATGTTCTACGTGGAACATCTTTATATATTTATAGTCTTTGTCACAACTGTACTTAGACAAATATTTTACAACAGGGATGGATGTATCACAATTAGCAAATGCAGACAGACCATAAAGTATGAGATAAAAATAATCATAACCAGACGATGTACTAAGCCTAAACAAATATTAAAAATAGTATTTGTGTACTACACAACACATATTGTAAGTATAAAATAAATAACAAAGTGCGAAAACATATTACCATGACGGGAACACATTTTAGTGAAGATAAGACGAAAACTAAATACTATCATATACAAGATAAACAACACAAGGCCATAGACGACAAAGGAAATTATTCCCAAAGACAAGGCTTAGATTAACAATATAAATACATGTAAACTTAAACATTAGTTTAGTTTTTAAGAATATATTGAAATAAAGAAGACCGCATTGAGTGCTACAAACATATTTTTTTACTCCTTCCTTAAGAAAGGAAGTTTAACTCGTGCACAACATTGTGCTGCAAGAACTTTGAATGGCAAAGATCTACAAAAAATTTAATTAATTAAAAGAATTAGATTATTTAAAAGCTTTTTACGTACCTCCAATAATTTAATAAATATTTGATGTAAAATACCAAACACATTAAATTAATAATTACTTCACTTTAATATATCTTTAATTATTACAAAAAATAAAAAACACACTTGAAACAACCGACGAGATTCTTAAATACCTGGGTAGAATAATTAACAATAACAATTCACCAATGCAACATGCTGAGTACTAGTGTTGTCATTCTAACAAAAATTATTCGAATATTCGAACAACTAAAATTTTCAATTTAGAATAAAAAATTATTCGAATAATTTTTGTAGAATATTCAAATATTCGAACAATTTCCTTAATCTCTTTGTATAAAAAGTATTTTACATTTCATAACTTTTTAGTTTGTTAACAATATGATGTTAAATAATCAAATTACTCCAAATTATATATACTCGTGTAAGCATGTTTATATATGTTCGCTAAACTCATCTTTTGTTTTCCTGCTTTGAAAAGATAATACCTCCTTAACAGACCAACCTAAATTACGACGCAAAGCGTTGTCTATGAGACCAACCGAAATAACACGGCGTCAACGCTTTGCGATTGGAAAATCCAATTTTGACAGTACCAAGTAGTCCATATCGGTGAGAAACGTAGATATGAGAAAAAAAATATTAAAAAAACAGATACTTGCACATGTCTTTACGTATTTAAAATAAAGACTTGGTAATGTACATATGTATGTATATTCAGTATTCTAGCGACTGAAAGTAGTTAAAAATACCTTTTTTTTAAAAGATTGCATGAGTTGGAGAAAGATGGAAAAGCACATGGTAACGTGTTCCAAGATCTAGCAATCCTTACAAAAAATTATCGCTCAAAAATAGAGTTGCTTTTTAACGAAATGATAATTTGGGGATTTCTTGCAGATCTCTTAAATGAGAACTTATTATAGAGATAATTGGGAGTTCCATATTTCATAACTTTGTAAAAAAAAATTTCTTGCCAGGAGGTATTGTCTGAAATGACAACCAAGAAAATTTTTAATGAAAATAGTTGTATGATCACATGTAAATATGAAGTATTATATGAAATTTCTGAAGTAACTGACAATGTTTTATTAGCTGATCTGAAAAATTTTATCAATAAAGTAAGAAATTGTACTAATATAAAAATAGTCAACAATTTTAAAGTTGATTTAAATTATTTGAATATCAAAGAAAAGAACACACAAACTGAATATGCTTTTTAATCCTTTTTTAACTGTATCACTAACATCGACAATTTCCGAAAGATATTTTTCTACATTTTCTTTTATCAAAAGTAAAAAAGAACCGTCTACAAGCTAAAAACTGGTATTATCTGCTGTTTTTAAATTACTATTTTAGAAGAAATTAATGACATTAAAAATTTTTGTAAATGTGTATAAAAACGTAAGTTTTTTAACTTATTTCCTTTCGGTTTTTAATAATATTTCTGAGTTAGTTTTTAAAACTATTTGTTTTTTTTTTTGTATAATGAATTATTTTTTGTTTGTTAATAAAAAAATTAAACTTATATTAAAACTTATTAAACTTTTTTGAAATTATTCGAATAAATTTTTTATTCTTTGTTCGTTCGAATTTTCGAACAAAATTTCAAAATTATTCGTCCGTTCGAACAAGAAAAAAATCATGAACTTTCATTCGAACAAATATAAAACACGAATAATTAACAACACTACTGAGTACACAATCAATTCTGTGAAGAAAACATTCAGATTTCTAAATATAATAAATGAGACATTCTGGTCTGGATCCTGTTCGATTGCTCTACATTTACAAAACTTTTGCTGCTCCAAAGATTGAGTATGCAGTTTCATCATTGGCTGAGATGTCAAGGAAATCATTACATAAGATGCAAATTTATATTAATGATGTTCTAAGGAAAAGCCTTGGTTTAGTTAGATCAACTCCAAATATTGTCGTTTATCATTTGGCTGCAGAACTTCCACCTAAATTCCGATTCCAAATTGCATCTGCGAGAGAAATTGCTAAAGCTGTTACTTACGTGCTTCCTATTATTGTACTCCTAAAACCTGAGTTAGTTATAAATACTAGCATAAATAAAATCTTCAGACGTTTTTGATATTTTTTTGGGTATGGGCAAATGTTCGGAAATTTCTAAATCAAATAAAATTAAGTTTATTTTGGATTTTTTCAAAGGAAGTTATTCAAGCAAAAAGGATGTAAGTATTGAAATTATGGCTGTGTTAGTTGCTGAAAAAATAAATTTCTTAAATGGAAGAGACTATGAAATTTTAATAGTTAATAATTCTACTGGCTTTGCTTTTAATCACCAAAGATATAATAATACCGACGAGTTTGTGCCTAATAATTAATTATCTTCGATCTCTGCTGAGTTAATGATTTCGCTATTCTTTATAATTTTAATTTTAAATTCAAAATCTGGTCTTTACGCCATGCAGAAGAATAGGAGTCCTAACTATATTATTAACAATATCATCCAAAAGATTGAGAATTTTAATATTACTTCAGATGAGTTTCACTATATTCCTGGTCATGCAAACATAAATGGAAATGAAAAAGCTGATTTTGCTGCTAAAATGTCTCATAATTCGGATAATGTTATTAGTGTTAAATGGTCTTTTCACGATGCAGTAGCGCGAATTGAGACTATACTTGTTAATGATTGGCAATTAGAACATGACTTACAAAGAAGGAAAAAGAGTATTTTTTATAACTCAATATTCCCAACTATTTCGAATAACCCTTGGTTTAACAAAATTACATCATGTGTTGGTAAACGCAAATCCTGTCAAGTAAGGACTATCAACAGAATTATTTCCGGTCAATCGTTTTATAAGGCTACTCTCTTTAAGATTGGTATTGGTCAACCTAGGCCCCTATTATGATTTACAACCAAATGTATAGTTTAGTTGTAGTTGTAAAATTTTTATTATGGATTACAACTTTTTTCACCATGAGACAACTGCTTTTTATCAGTTGTAGTTTAGTTTTTATTTCGAGTGTTGTATTTGTTTGGCTTTATAATTCTAGACGCCAACCAATCCCATTTGTCAACCAATATTGTTGCCATATTCATAAAACATGAAATCTAAAAATAAAACACAAGGCCAAAACTTAAAATATTTAAAAT
Source organism: Nowickia ferox (assembly GCA_936439885.1). Taxonomy (NCBI): domain Eukaryota; kingdom Metazoa; phylum Arthropoda; class Insecta; order Diptera; family Tachinidae; genus Nowickia; species Nowickia ferox. Next base: position 39,486,886 of record OW387026.1, on the reverse strand, counting down.
GTTTTGTTATGGCTATAGGATATGCTTCTCACATCGTTTTTAATTGATCAAATATGTTCAAAGATCTTCCTTTCCATCTATACTAAGATACACGAACCTTAAAGATTTTATTTCCATTGAACCATTGGAGGAATTGTGAAGACAAAATTTAATTACATTCAATCATGAAATACTGAAGTATATTTATTTGACATAAAGTCTTTATTTATTTAATTTGAAAATTTGGCTTGTTTTTATGGTTAAGCAATTGTCTATATGCATTTCTTTCCCGCTTTTGGAACTCATCAATGAATATTAAATCTAAATTAACATAATTTAATTTTATATTTTTTACCACTTGGTGTTAACACCTGAAGTAGTAATGGTAGAGTAACCTAAATATAAAATTGACTAAACTAAAGTAAATATGACAATAAAAAAACAAACATATTTTAGATAAATGTAGCGTCGATTAAACATTGCACGATTTATAAGAGAGAGTTAAACAGAAATGCTACAATATCACTCTCCAAACAATCAGCAGAAGATTCGTTTAGGAGTTGTATATTAAACACCATCGCCTATTAAACAGCTCTTGGTACATAGTATGTACATATGTATGCAGTAGTTGCAACTTACCCTGACTTCCTTAGTACCGTCGCCATATCCATTTTGACGCGGGCGTAATTATCAGTATATATAATGCATACTGCGAATACCTTTTGTTTATATCGCAAGTCTAGTTTGTACCTTTTTAATTCATTCTTATCCTGTTTACATTTTTGTATGTTATTTTGTATAGTAGCCATAGGCATATTTTTCCGAAGCGCTTCGTCAATAACACTTTTTAACTGAGAATTAAGTAAAGCATCAGCACTTCCACCGTCTTGTATTGCAAGTCTTATTTGCCTAGACATTTTTGTAAAAAGTGCTGATTTTTGCCCGTCTTTGGCAGCCTTAATATGACGAATATTAGCCCATTTCGAATGGCCTGCGAGTAGAGCATATTTACCAGTGGATACGTTCCTTAATCCAGAAGCTTGGCCAACAAGTAAAACTTTTATTTTAAAAAACTGATTTCGTCCAAATTTTATTATTGCCAACATTTTTGCTTATCTAGTGATTTTTGCTTTGCAACTTTGCAAACTTAAATAAAGCCCATTCATGGAAGCAATTGCTAACCTGTGACCAGTGTTGCCATAAGTTGTAAGAGAAAAAGTGCAGATTGCAGAAATAAAAGTGCTAAAATGTTCATCTGATTTATCTATGTTGAATTAAAATATATTTTTAATCAGCTACTTTATTAAACACCATCGATATTATTGATACATATACTATGGAATGATTGAAATAAATCCTTCAAAATATATGGCGAAATTTTTCTCACAGTAAAAAACTTAACAAAATACTATATATAATAATATCGATGGTGGTTAATAAAGTAGCTGATTAAAAATATATTTAAATTCAACATAGATAAATCAGATGAACCTATTTAAAACAGATATATCAATTGCATACGTTGTATAGTTTTACTGACAAATAATCGTATAACCGACATCTAAAGTCTTGGGCTCACTTTAGCTTTGACTGGGCTTTTTGTCGTCAAGCTGATTAATAACCTTATTAACACTATTAGCTCTTAAAAAGAATAAAACTTAAAGAAGTTTTGGTAATTAAGTATTTCAAATGGTGTACTTTAATATATTCATACCCACATGTGCATCTCAGAGCGGTTTAGTTATACGACTCCTGACATACTAAACACTTAATGAAGATAAATAAATTTGATAAACATATAATATTAATTGGCTCGCAATTTGTTTTAAGGAATTATCTATTAAAAATATATAAATTGAATGAAATAAAAAAGTTCAAAAAATGCCAAATAGTTTTAAAAAGTGCTAAACTAGAACTTAGCATTATTTTCAAAATCTTTAGTGCTAAACGAAGAAAAAGAGTTCTATGTCTAGCACTAAAAGTGCTAAAATGGCAAGCCTGCCTGTGACAATAACAATTGTATCCAGACCAGTGATGCCATTAGGATACGAAAGATACATTTTACGCAAGGCATATCAATCAGGTACATGCATCAGGCAAATTGCTCATCCGCTGATTTTTTGTTTACACGTTTATATCGAAGAATTCATTTGACAATTACTTTTGTGTCTTGTTTGATGCATACAATTTTTTGACAATTACTTTGTAAAACTATATGAGAAGCACAGAGTTGCCACAGTGTTTTCTCTAATGCATGTACCTGTAGTAAATGTGCCTTGCATTTTACGTATCTTTTCATGACGAAAAATGTACAGAAAATGTGAACATCTTTTTTATTTTCAGGAAATTTATATGAACTTTTTGATACAATCGCCTTAGTATAAGGGCCTTAACTCGTATATTAATTTTTACAAAAATGAATTTGTATTGATACCATCCAAAGATAGTTACCCTCCAAACCAAATGTTTCGACTTTTTCTGAAGTCAGTAGTTTCTCTGAAAAATTTTTTTTCATAAAAAAATGTTAAATCATTTAATCTTTGACTTATAAGTTTTGTTTTAAATAAATGTAATAAATAACTATGGTAATATATATTAAAAATGTAAGTATGTAATAAATATGTTCATATTTATATGCAAATTATTTCGACAAAAGCAGCAACAAAACGGTGAAGCGGTACTATGCTGTATAAACAATAAGAAACCGCACCGGCATGTGTTGCGAATTTATACCGACATGTCGTTACGATTTCGTAACTAAATATCGTTGCAAAGTCATGGCAACCATTTCATAAAAAAATCGTTATGGTTTCGGTAATATTTCGGTTCCGAAATCGGAAGATTTTATCAACTAGTCGTTACGAATTCGGAGCATTTGGTTTGGTGGGTATGTACATATAATTAATTGTAAAGTTTGCTTGCTGTATTTTTAAAAATTAAATGCCTAATATGTATGACTTAAATAAACATAAAAATGAATTTATATGATATCATTTTCTTTACAATATTCATTAAATATGAAATAAAAATGTTATGTTAATAAATGTTAAACGTTAAAAATGGACATTCAAATTTTTTAAATATGTATCTTTTTGGGAACAAATGTATCTTTTTGGAAACTAAAATGTATCTTTCTCGAAATGCCACTGGCAACACTGATCCAGACGAATTCTGTATCTGAATTCGCCGTGAATTGTATGTGTGCCAAGATACGAATTAGCGCCGATTTTGAGAATTTAAAACCGGGAAAATATGGGGGAAAAATGATGGGTATTTTTGAAAATATATTAGGGGAGAAATTAAACTGAATTAAACAAAAACCGTGGATGCATTTTCCCAGAGGCACTCTTGGAACCCCACACCGAAGTCTCATATATTCTTAAAGTGGACTATTAGAATAAAATGAGGCAACCGTGCTAAAATTCTGTATAGCCGTTTTCGAGAAAATCGACTCAATCGAAAATGGCCAAAAAAAACGGAGGATGAATTTTCCCAGGAGTACTCTTGGAGCCCCACGCCAAAGTCTCATAAATTCTTGTCAGCAGCCATATTGGTTTTTGACTGATGGTGTGTATCAAAAAACGTCAGTCAAGAGATATTTTTGTAGCATAAACAACACAAGATGGACGCGGAAAATAATTTTAATTTACATGAATTTACATATTTTTATGAAATGCAAGGCTGTGTGTGATGTTAAAGACAAAATATTAAGACAAAGTCGTACGAGGAGTTGTTACAGATAAGAAAGCTTTAAAATAATTATTTATAAGAAAATGTTGTTAGCAATAATGCGCATCCAACTTGTGTTTTTTCTGTGTTTGTGTGTCTAATATTTTTCTTAAATGAAGGTTTGAGCTTCGAACATGATCGATAGTCTGAACAGCCAACACTATCATTCAAAACTGATGAATTTTTGACTGTCACTCATGTTCGATAATGTGTACCCCACTTTAATGTATTTTTAAAAATACCTAAAATTTTTCCCCCATATTTTCCCGATTCTTAAATTCACAAAATCAGCGCTATTTCGTCGACGCTATCTTAGCCACTTAACAATTCGTCGGTTGGTTACTGGCTTGATGTATGGAACATTTAAAAAAAAAATTCCGTTATTGATCGATTATATATGAGTAATGTGTCCTCCTTCCAAATTCGTTATCAGTTTTCCGATATCTTGAGTATATCAGGATATATAAAACTGCAATATTGCGCCATTTCCACAATTGTCATATATACTAATCATTACCATTAAGCTACTAGCAATGCACACGACTGATGATTTTAACATGGGGATGACATTGACGTTAGTCAATTGCCACCATTTGCATAACCTTTCATTAGTGATTTCGCTAATGAATACAATTAATTTTTCTATTGATAAAACAAATAAGTATTCACCTTTATCGGGAATAAAAAGCGAACATTTTGTTCACGTGAAATATTTTCCTTGAACAAAAAATGGTTAACAAAATTAAAGAATAGTACACTGGCACAACAACAACGCTAACATTGACGATCACAATTTTAGGGAAAGGGAACACATTTCAGGTGAACTTTTATTCCCGATAAGGGTGATTAAAACATTTTTAAATTAATTGTTCTTTTTCTTTTTTTATGCAACGTTTTAATTTACTTCTACTGTTCATTTTACCTTTCTAAAAAACGTACTTTTTTCACTTAAAATTACACATTCACTGACCATGAACTTCCAATTGTAACTGACGCCAACACCAAATCGAAATAACTGTAGTATACTTAAAATTATTTTTTTCTTGTTGATTTTCTTTGACGCAATTTAAACTGTGCCTTTTCTGATTGCTGTGCATGCAGGCTTTTTTAGTTTGTTGGTGAGAGAGGGTGAGAAGCTTGCGGTGTAAAAAAGGGACGTAATGAAAATTCCAGGTAATTTTTGATATTTCTCTTTGCCTTTTTCGTACTCTCAGCATTAAGCGTGTATATAATTGTCAAAAAGGCATGAAAAAAGTCTTAATGCGCGCGAAGGGGCTTAAAAGAAAATTGTCAAAACAAGGCAGTCTAAAAGGGCATAGTGTGAAATGGCACTTTGGAATAACAGCAACTGATGCCATTACTTGAATCATAAAAAGCACTGTGAGCATATAAAAATAGGGTAAAAATTAAAAAAAAGCACTAAGTTTCAGAAAAAATAGTCAAAGATTTATCTTTGAAAATTTACAAAAGCACTTATTAATTTACGTAACTCTATTTTGTATTCCATATGATTTGACAAAATGTTTGATAAGAAAGCAATGAAGCTAATTTTTTTGATTTTTAATGTTCTTAAATGTTAAAAAAGAGTTAATAAATGCATATTTTATTAGTTTTTAGTACATATTTTTACGGTCTAATTTCTACCGTCTAAATTTCCCATAGAAATATGACAAATAAGCGCTTAATAAACCTGAAATATTTTTTATGAATATGGCAGTTAATGTATATTTTATGTACATAAACCGCGATTTTAAATGCATGAAAATCCTTTCCCTAGTGATCACAGTTTTGGTTATTTACTTTGAATTCTAATAACTTAAAGTCATTAACAAATCAGTTATTACATAAGTAAACTCTGAAACAAGCTCGAAATTATTTATGTCTTCATAGAATTTTAAAAAATATCACAAAAGTAGCAGACTCAGCTCATAAAAAAGACGGACAAAAAGTGGCCAAGTAGTCGAAAACAGACAGACAGACTAAAGTGGCAATTTGCCACTTTAGTCTGTCAAATCATATTTATATAAAGTATATGCAGGTCTAGAACAACTAAGCAAATACAAAAACAACAGGCGCTTTTTATTTGCAAGAATAATGGATGAATGTCAAAAACAGATGAATACAACCAGACCTGGGAAACATGCATTTCTTTGCACTGATTGAAAAGCAAAAATTTTAGTGCAAATATAAATTTGATACTTGTAGTGCACTATTTATTCCACTAAAATAAAATCTCCTGAAAGTAATATATTATTATTTGCATTAACAGCTAATTGCATGGCGAAAAAAGCCCTAATTTTGTATTGCCACTAATCACATTATGAAGTATTGCAATATTATTGCATTACAACATACTGTACACAGTAACATTGAATAAAACGTAAACATATTTTTATCAAACAACACAAATAAAAAAATAAATAACATTAAAAATAATAAATAAAATGAGGGCACCTATATAAGTACGTATATATAAATGAAAGAAAAGAAAAATTGTGAATATAAACACAAACTACATTTCAGAACCAATTGAAACAAAATTAATAAGTTTTATACTTTAAGTAAATGTGTAAAGTGGTAATGCAAAATTAGTGCAAAAAATAGTGCTCTCAAAGTAACAATGCAACATGCATGCCTTACTTTGAAGAGCTTTTAGTTTAATGCAAAAAAACAAAAGGAAATGTATGGATATACCAAACCAAAGTAAATTTATTAATTGATAAACCTTTAATACATGAAATAAGTATAATAAAAGGGACATATGTACTTTAAGGCCGCGATACACTATCATACAAAGTCGTGCGATCTACGAAAAAATACAACCCTGGTATGATGGAGTTTATGAAAATTTTCAAAAGACAATAACAATTCATCACACCAGGGTTGTACTTTTTCATAGATCGCACGACTTTGTATGATAGTGAGTCATGGCCTTTAAGAAATAAATATAGTTATATTTAAATATTTTGTAATACCTCATTTAAGTAAAAATTTATTTAAATTTTTTCATACACGTTTTCACTACACACAATTGTGTGCAACAAAGTAAATTCATATAAAGTATATGCAAGTACTCAGGTGATTCATTTTTTTATCGTGTAGTGTGAATGCCTGAATGTCAAAAGTTGTTTACAATTTTCTTACGCCATTTTGTTTTGTTTTGCTTTGTTATACACAATTGTGTATACTGAAAACGTATGTGAAAAAGTTTAGATAACTTTTTACTTAAAAAATGTGTTACAAAACATTTCAAAATAATTATATTTAATTATTAAAGTACATATGTATCTTTTATTATACTTATTTCACATATTAGCTGTTTATCAATTAATAAATTTACTTTGGTTTTGTCTATCCATAAATTTCCTTTTTGTTGTATGCAGATCTGGATTAAATAACCAAATGCATTGACCATTTTTCTACACTAAACTAAATCAATGCAAATGCAAATTTTTTACATTAGCACTAACTTTGATAATATTAGTGCAATTTTTTTTGCATTAAACTAAAATCTCTTGAAAGTAATGCATGAAATTGCATTGTTACTTTTGGTTCACTATTTTTTTCACCACTACACACATTGGCGGTATTCGAGGTTTGATGCAAATTTTCGTGCGTTAGTGCAAATGCAAAATATCGTAGCTTTTCTTTAAAATCCAACAATAAAATACATACACAATCCAAGGAAAAGCTCCGATATTTGGCATTTGCGCTAACGCACGAAAATTTGCATCTAACATCGCATAGCGCCATTATGAAGAGTATTATTTCATTATAAATTGTAAATGTGTATATACATAAAAACATACGTACATAAATAAATATATAAATTTTTTGCTATCACTATATAATTTTTTGTAATTTTTTCGAGAGAAAGACAAAACTTGTGATGAAATTATTCTAAGCGGTAGTATTTTATAAAATAAAATCACCATTTTTTAAGATATAACTTTACAATAAACGAAAACCTAAGTGCTGATCTTTTGCACGGTTTTTCAAATAAGCTCGAGATGCAACGTACTTAAAGTATGAAACTATTTCATTTTTTTTCAATTGGTTCTGAAATCTAGCTTGTATTTATATTAACATTTTTTCTTTTCGTTAATTAGTATGTACGTGCTTATAAAGATGCCCTCAATGAACTTTACTGTATTTTTTATTTTATTATTTGTGCTACTGATAAAATTGGTTAACATTTTATTCAATATTACTGTGTACAATATTTGATAATGCAATAATATTGATTAACTTCATGATGACTACGCACATCAATACAAAATCAGTGCATTATTCGCCATGCAATTAGCTGCTAATGCAATATTAATCCAATACTTTTAAGAGATTTTATTGAAGTGAAAAAAATATTGCACTACATGCATCAAATTTAAATTTGCACTAAAATTTTTGTTTTTCAATGAGTGCTTAATCAAAAGTAATGCAAGTTGCCCAGGTCTGATTGTATTCATCTGTTTTTGACATTCATCCATTATTCTTACACAAACAAATCGCCTGTTGTTTTTGTACTTTCTTAGTTGCTGTAGACCTGCATATACTTTATATAAATATGCTTTGGTGTGCAACAAAGCAAAACAAAACAAAATGGCGTACGAATATTGTAAACAACTTTTGACATTCATGCGTTAACACTACACGAGAAAAAATTAATCACCTGAATACTTGCATATACTTTACATATGTACAGTATTTAAAAAACTGTAGTCGAAATCACAGAACATACAGAAGTGTCACGAGACGGAAGATAAGTGTATTTTTCTGTTTGTCTCGTTTTCCCTCAAATTTTGTCGGCGTTTTTGTTTTGATTCTTCTTTCTAGTGCAATAAAACTACAACGCTTTTTATTAGCTGTATTAATTGCTAAGTAGTAATACACTACAGTATCAAATACATTACATTTTTCTCTTTTTTCCTCGAATTTTAAAAAACCTGATTAAAGCTATTTTTACCCGTCACTTTCTTCACTTCTGTGTATTCTGTGTCGAAATAGCAAAAGTCGTAAAATTGTGCTATTTCTTCGACTTTTTTATTTTTTGACTGCCCAATCACAACCTGTTGCTTATACTACAACAACTAAGAAAAACAATCAAAAACAGATGAATACAATCAGACCTGGGCAACTTGCATTACTTTTGCATAAGCACTGATTGAAAAACAAAAATTTTAGTGCAAATTTAAATTTGATGCTTGTAGTGCACTATTTTTTCACTTCATTAAAATCTCTTAAAAGTAGTGGATTAATATTGTATTAGCAGCTAATTGCATGGCGAAAAATGCGCTGATTTTGTATTGGTGTGCTTAGCCATCATGAAGTAATGCAATATTATTGCATTATCAAATATTGTACACAGTCATATTGAATAAAACGTTAACCTATTTTATAAGATAGCACAAATAATAAAATAAAAATACAGTAAAGTTCATTGAGGGCACCTTTATAAGTACGTACATACAAATTAACGAAAAGAAAAACTGTCAATATAAATACAAACTAGATTTCAGAACTAATTGAAAAAAATGAAAATGTTTCATACTTCAAGTACGTTGCATCTCGAGCTTATTTGAAAAACCGTGCAATTAACAAAAGATCAGAACTTAGGTTTTCGTTTATTGTAAAGTTATATCTTAAAAAATGGTGATTTTATAAACGAAAAAATTACAAAAAACGTAGTGATATGATTTTTCGTCTTGAGTGACGATATCTACATAGGAAAAAATTTACATATTTATGAATGTACATACGTATGTTTTTATGTACATATGTACACATTTACGTTGTATTTTACACTATAATGCAATAATACTCTTCATAATGGTGGTATACGATGTTTGATGCAAATTTTCGTGCGTTAGCGCAAATGCAAAATATCGTAGCTTTTCTTTGGATTGTGTATGTATTTTGTTGTTGGATTTTAAAGAAAAGCTACGATATTTTGCATTTGCACTAACGCACGAAAATTTGCATCAAACATCGAATACCGCCAATGTGTGTAGTGGTGAAAAAAATAGTGAACCAAAAGTAACAATGCAATTTCATGCATTACTTTCAAGAGATTTTAGTTTAATGCAAAAAAAAATAATTGCACTAATATTATCAAAGTTAGTGCTAATGTAATAAATTTGCATTTGCATTGATTTGGTTTAGTGTGGGAAAATGGTCAATGCATTTGGTTATTTAATGCAATAGTCCCAGATCTGCATACAACAAAAAGGAAATGTATGGATAGACAAAACCAAAGTAAATTTATTAATTGATAAAACTTTAATATGTGAAATAAGTATAATAAAAGATACATACTTATGTACTTTAATAATTAAATATAATTATTTTGAAATGTTTTGCAACACATTTTGTAAGTAAAAATTTATTTAAACTTTTTCACATACGTTTTCAGTATACACAATTGTGTATAACAAAGCAAAACAAAACAAAATGGCGTACGAAAATTGTAAACAACTTTTGACATTCAGGCATTCACACTACATGAGAAAAAAATTAATCACCTGAGTACTTGCATATACTTTATATAAATTTAGTTTGCTTATACTCCTGCTTCTGAAAATTCAAGTGTCGTAGAAGTTAACACAATAAACGAATAACTATACAAAACGAAGAGGTTCAGCTTTCGACATGTACGAAAAGTTTTCTGTTTGTCTGACTACTGCATTAAATAAATACGAAGTTAACGAAGCAGAAATGTTTGTGTGTATGTGTTTGAATGTGTGTTGTATGAGTGTTTTTACTGTATGTACAAATATAATAGTAAAACAAACAACAACAACATATCTTCCAGCAAGCGATTAAATACGCAATTGAAACTACAAAATAAAAAGAAAAGAAAAAACACACAACATCTCTACTACGATAACATAAAAATTTACTTAAAACAGCAGTCGGACAATCAGAAAACTTTTCGAAAATGTCGAAGGCGAGGTTCGTTTTGTATATCTATTCGTTTATTGTGTTAACTTCTACAACGACACTTGAATTTTCAGAAGCAGAAAGATGAGCAGAAGCAAAAGAAAATACACGAATGGGAAATTTTTAAACGATGCATGTGTATATAAATTTAAGGCTCAGTTAGCCGACTGTAATGTAATGTAACTGCAACAGTAGGAAACAGCCTATCGATATTGTTATGTGAAAAGTAAAGGAAATGGTTATAGAGATGTGATGTAACGTAACTTACTTTTCATATAAAAATATCGATCAGCTGTTTCCTACATTACAGTTACATTGCATTACAATCGGCTAAAGGCTCAGTTGTCATGTGCACCTGGTGTAAACACAGCACAGTTCGGCCGATAAAACAGTACTCACAGCTGATAGCTGCTAAATCTCGCGCCAGCTGTGAGTACATGCAAAAAAAAAAAAGAAGTAAATAAAAAGAAGTAAATAACAGAGTAAACAATAGATACATGGCTTTTACCGAAAATCGGCGTGAAGGGAAGGAAGAGCGAGCACCGTATGGTGAAAATAAACGGCTCCTCCTCCAGGAATGCGGTTTTTGGATGATGCTGGATGCGCCAGAAAAATCTGTAAAAAAAAAATAAATTTTCATTCTGATACTTACGGTGAGACCGGTAACAACAAGTGGCGGAAAAAGGGTTGGTGATAGTTTTTTTGAACATTTATTAATAAAATAAGAAAGATTGAACCACATAGAAAATTAATAAAACAGTTTCTCAAAGTTTTAATTGTGTGATAAACTAAAAGTTTAAGGAAAAACTAAAATTAAAATAAAAAGACTTGAAAATACTGACTTTTTATACAAGCCAAAGATTTTTGTTATACATACCTACAAAAACATAATTTTAATTCACATATAGCACAACAAGAAAACGCTTAAATATTTAAAAATTTGCAAATTATAAGAATTTATAAAAAAGACACGCACAATCACACACATATTTAAAGCCACCAACATAATCAGCCACATATAAAGCAGTGCCGTGAATTATATCACCAGCTAGTGAGGTTAAACACATCCAGCATCGTCCACCAGCCGGAGGAAGTTCAACCGTCAGCGCCCAGAGTTCGCAAAGATAAGCAAAAAGGAAAAATTGTAAGATTGTTAAAATTTTTTTTTATTATTTAAGTGCCTTAAATTGCAAATTATATATTGTTTTTTGTAAATTCTTTTTAAATCCAAAATCCAATTAGAGAAAAAAATAGTTATACAAAATCTGTTTCATACATAAGATTATATAAATACATTTATATTTGGTTCTTGGGGGAAAAACATTAACCGTAAAGGCCAGTCCTTTCGCCCAACTTGAGGCAAAAGTACGCGTACAGCAGTCCCGTAGTTTGAGCTCAAAGTAGGGTAGCTCCGCGTAAGGGTTCCGTTAGCCCGCGGTTTAGGAGTGTTTTTTTCAGCAGAATATATTTCGAAAATATTAATGTAAAATTTAAATTAAAGTTTTTAAATAATTGATTGTTTCAAATGAATTTATATTAAATAAATAAATGTCACTGAGATTTGTATAGGACTATTGAAATTTCACGCTTCCCAAAATAATGGAATAAATTCATAAAGAGAGGAGGTGAGTAAGGTGTAATTTGTAGCAATGGACAAATGTATTGGGACGGCTAATGTAACCTGTCATGGTAGGGTGGGTATAGAGCCTGGCACAACCTCAGCCAGGTCATCCTGCAAAAATGACGGGTTATGAAGGAGAGTCAAGGAGCAGGTGTTTGCTTCGGGCCTCATACTTCTTTTTTTATTTTTATGTCTAAAGCTGGTATGATTTTTTTTGTCAATGTCGTAGGCAGCAGTAAGCACCAGATTGGCTGGCAAGAACTCCACCCAAGACGGCGAGCCCTAGCCGGTGCATACGCCAGCATACCAGCGCTGCCAACAATCTGGCCACGCAAATATAATGTGTTTGTTTTTTTTGTCAAACAGCTGCTCGCTTTACATTACACCTGACGACATGACACAGTTAGCCGACTGTAATGTAATGTAACTGCAACGGTAGGAAACAGCTGATCGATTTTGTTATGTGAAAAGTAATGAAAATGGTTATAGAGATGAAATGTAACGTAACCTACTTTTCATATAAAAATATCGTTCAGCTGTTTCCTACATTACAGTTACATTGCGTTACAGTCGGCTAACTGAGCCTTTACTCTACGTCTCCACCTGACATGAAATTTCGCTGTAACTTGAAGTTATAACTGAGTTGTCAAAACAAATGCACTAACAATAATGTTTTAACTTTAAAAAAGCATTAACTTGAGCAGTCTACACATAACATTAACTTGAAGTTAATGTTAAAGTTAGTCATTTTATGTCAGGTGGAGACCTCAATTTACCTTGGCATGAATCATAAACAAAGTGCACCAAGATAGCGTCGATTTTGTTAATTTAAGAATCAGAAAAAATGGGGGAAAAATTATGGGTATTTTTAAAAATATATTAAGTCCTCTTTTACATTTGAGACATTCCTTGCCGGACATTTTTTCAATTCTCTTTTGTTCTTGCCCGAAGCTTTTACATATTGGAAATTAATAGACAGACAGAAATTTTGTAGTTTGTTTACTTCTTTTTCGCGATTGCTACTCATACACATGCACATAAATACCATATGCCTTGATAATACACATCAAGTATACATAGATTCGCTGAAATGAGAAAAATCATATGAAGCAACAAGAATAAATTGCGAAAAGTAGAAAAGAGAAACAAAAAAATGTCCAGTACAGAGGGTCGTGTACTACACACTCTGCATCTTCGCCCCTTCTTCAACAAACTTCTGCTGTCTGTCTTTCAATTTCCCAAATGTAAAAGGGCACTAAGAAGCCGGCATCAATCTTGGTAATTCAATGTTGAAAATTAAAGAAAAATTCGTGGATGAATTTTCCCAGGAGCACTTTTGGACCCCCACGCCAAAGTCTCATATATTTTTAAAGTGGACACTTAGGAGAACAAAATGAGACAACTGCTAAGATTCTGTTGAGCCGTTTTCCAGAAAATCGACTTAAACGAAAATGGCAAAAAAAAACCGTGGATGAATTTTCCCAGGAGTACTCTTGAAACGCCAGTCTCATATATTCTTAAAGTGGACTCTTAAGGCCGTGATACACTAGCCTACACGAGCGATTTTGAGAAAATACAGCGCTGGTATGATGGAGTCTATTATGAACATTTTCAAAAAACAAAAACAATTCATCAGATCAGGGTTTTCGTAAATCGAGCGATCGTGTAGGATAGTGAATCATGGCCTTTAGGAGAACAAAATGAGACAACCGTGCTAAAATTCTGTCGAGCTGTTTTCGAGAAAATCGACTTAAACGTAAATGGCCAAAAAAAACCGTGGATGAATATTCCCAGGAGCACTCTTAGACCCCCACGCCAAAATCTCATATATTCTTAAAGTGGACACTTAGGAGAACAAAATGAGGCAAACGTATTCCTTGGTTCGATGCATACAATTATTTGACAATTACTTTGTAAAACTATGTGAGAAGCACAGAGTTGCCACAGTGTTTTCTCTAATGCGTGTACCTGCAGTAAATGTGCCTTGGAAAGGGACATTAACCAAAAATCAAGTACTTTTTATATAACGCTGCTAAAAAGATTGCTGACTCGCAATTTTGTTTTCTTTTCAGCGCATATCAGCAAAGGAGTTAAAACTGTCATAACTAATTATTCTTTGTATACAGCCAGTTAAAATTTAATAAAATTACACATATACATATAATTACTGATTTATACGCTTACAAATGTTTTGAATCATATACATTGATCATATATGTAATTATAATGCTTATATCCAAAGCTGAAGTTGGGGAAAAAGAAACAATAATGTGCCTTTTAACGTAAATCTGAATAACTCGGTCATAAAAACACACATACATAATACATACATTTGTACAAAAACGATGTCTTTATCAAGATTCTTTCCTTGTTTTCAATTCCAATTGGAAGAAATTATAAATAAATTGGACTACAGTAATAGTATTTTTACTGAAGGATTTCCACATGTGTGGCAGTATGAGAGAACTTTGGAAGAATTGAATGTTACGTCAACGCGAATCAACTATTTGCCTCCACAACTTTTTTATTGTCAAGGATTAAAAGTTTTACTAGCCAATAACAACAACTTGGAAAACATTCCAGATGCCGTCGGCTCGTTGCGTCAATTGCAGCAATTAAATTTAAGTAGGAATTTTATTTCAAATGTTCCCGATAGTATAAAATCCTGCAAGAATTTAACACTTTTAGACCTAAGTTGTAATTCTTTACAAAAATTACCCGATGCCATTACATGCTTGATTTCGCTACAAGAGTTAATACTAAATGAAACATATTTGGAGTTCTTACCTGCAAATTTTGGACGATTGGTTAATTTGCGTGTTGTAGAGCTTCGTTCAAATAATTTAGTTTCTTTGCCAAAATCTATGCAACGTTTGGCAAACTTACAACGATTAGATATTGGTTGCAACGAATTCACGAAGATGCCTGAAGTAATTGGGGAGCTAAAGCAATTGAGAGAGTTATGGTTTGATTTCAATCAGATTCAAACTATACCACTACAAACCGGAAAATTGCGTGAGTTAGAACACTTTGAAGCAAATGGAAATTCTTTAAGTTACTTACCAAATGAAATTGGCAATTGGTGTAATGTAGAGGTATTGTCGATATCAATGAACAATTTAACTACTTTTCCTTCCAATATTGGAAAGCTCAAATCTTTAGTTACACTGAAATGTGAATCAAATGAACTTAGAGAATTGCCGGGATGTATATCGAATCTGGAAAATTTAGAAGAATTGGTTGTGAGTCATAACAAACTAACTTGTTTGCCTAACACCTTAGGAATGCTAAGAAAGCTGCGTTATTTATTTGCTGATGACAACAATTTGCAGAAACTACCTGATGAAATATGCTCATGTTCTCTATTAAGCGTAATTAGCATCAGTCAAAATAAATTATTTGCCTTGCCAGACAATTTAGGCCATTTGACAAATCTTAAAGTACTGAATATTGTTCAAAATAGCATTGTGACTTTGCCTGTATCTATTTTAAGCCTAGTAAATTTGACATCCTTGTGGATAAGCAATAACCAATCTCAACCACTTATTCCTTTGCAATATACGGAAATATCAAAACAAAGACATTTGACTTGTTTTATGTTACCTCAGTTGGGTAGTAATCAAAATGAATATTCCATACACGACTCTTATGATAAAGAGTCGCAAAGTGCTGCTTATATAGAACAAGTTGTAGATAAAGCTGCAGCATGCTCTATTTCTAAACGTAGAATTTGCTTTGCAGAAGAAACAACAATATTACACACAGATCCACAAACGTCTCACATATCAAAGCCAACATGTAGTGTAAATGGCAATTACTTCGTATTATCAAATAATAATGACTCTGCACCAAAAGTTTCAGCAAATTTCTGTGAAAAAACGGAAATAAGTGAAAATGTCAATTCGAAAGATTATCTAATGCGTTCTCCAACCCCTTATCCCAAGGAATTACGTTTGATGGCGAAATACGTACAATTAAACTATCACAAATCTTTAAATAGTAGCAATGGAAATTGTTATGATCATCCATCGGTTTCCTTGATAGAAAACAAAAATAATGCTGTACAAAACGATAGAAACTCTACCTACAATAAATATGATTCCAATACACTAGGTGAAAACAAAATCCCTGAGGAAAATAATTTCTATAAGAATTTTGAAGCTCATCCCGAAAACTCGGGGTATTATTCAAACCAGCAGAATATTGAAAACATTGAAAATGATCTAAATAAAGAAATACACAGCGAATTTTCAAATAATTCTCATAAACAAATGATTGTTGGTCACAGCTCTCCGAAGCCTCCTCCTTATCACATTGCTCGATGTTTCACAAAAAAAAGTGCTGAAGATTTAACCAAGTATGAATTTACAAGAAAACAGCAAGAACAGCTTCATTTTCAGGATTGTGGCCCATATATTGACAGTAGCAACCCATTACTACAAAAAATTGTTCTCGATTCCAAAAATGTAGTTACTTCAAACAACAATATTAATTTTGAATATCAAAATGACTTAATCATTCAACAAAATGAACAGAAGGACAATTCAAAAAATTATAATACCGGAAGCGAAGGAATTGAAGGTTCAGTTCGGGGAAAACAATTTGTCGAACTTGGTGGCACATTGGACGGATCGAATACCTTTGCAAAAAGAAAGTGCAATAAATCGAAAACAAAATGGCTTTTTGGAGCTCATAAAAATCCAAGAGTTATACAATTAAATTTAAATTGTGAAAGCGGTCGGGATTTTGAGATTGATGTTTTGCCCAACAAGGAGGGAATATATGTTATATCAACGGTTTCAGAATCGAATGCATCAGAACTTATACATCCATTAGACAAACTTCTTGAAGTCGAAGGTGTTGACTTTACAAATATTAGTATTAACGAGGCACGTCAAGTGCTGCGAAATTCTCGACCTACAGTATCCATCATGTTATCCCGGAAATAATATGTAAACTTAAGTAAAGTAATTGAATTTGTATATACATACGTATGAAACTATACATATAGTCACCTTAAATGCAAACGGACGTAACTACACTTATTTTTTTACAGTAGAAGCAAAAAACGTAGAAAATCAATAATAATAAAGTATTATTGACATATTTTTGTTTTCGAAGTATACTTATAGTATAGATAATTTATTTTTAACAAATTTTTTTTCATTTTATATACATACTATCTTTTACCCGCGGCTTCGCTAGCGTGGTTCTGTTTAAAAAATACAAAATTCATTATCATCATTTGAAAGTAAGTAAAATATAAAATTTCTTTAACAACCACGTTGCTACTTCCTATGTGAAGGCATAGGTCGTGTACAGTCAGTCACAAAGCCTTTTTAAAAAAGTGTTAATAACATCTTGGGCATATGGTCTAGCTACCCGCCCATATTTGTGGAACAATACTTTGCAAATTTACTTTGTAAAGTATTTCTTAAATAAATAAATAAATAAAATGTATTTCTTGGCTGGAACCAATAAAATTTAAAACCTCTTAAATTGAGCATAGTTTACAAACTAAAAACGTAGTTCATTATAAAAATCAATAACAAAACTTAAACAACTTGAATTACTAATATTATACAAAGTTCAAAATTTATGAGTTTAATAGGGAAAAGGAAGTTTTATTTTTTGACTGCCCAATCACAACCTGTTGCTCATACTCCTGCATCTGAAAATTCAAGTGTCGTTGTAGAAGTTAACATAATAAACGAATAACTATACAAAACGAAGAGCTTCAGCTTTCGACATGCTCGAAAAGTTTTCTGTTTGTCCGACTACTGCATTATATAAATACGAAGTTAACGAAGCAGAAATGTTTGTGTGTATGTGTTTGAATGTGTTTATGAGCGTTTTTTGTAAAAAAAACAACAACAACAACATATGTATGTATGTACCTTCCAGCAAGCGATTAAATACGCAATTGAAACTGCAAAATCAAAAGAAAAGAAAAAACACAACATCTCTACTACGATAACTTCAGAATTTATTTAAAACAGCAGTCAGACAAACGGAAAACTTTTCGAACATGTCGAAAGCTGAAGCTCTTCTTTTTGTATAGCTATTCGTTTATTGTGTTAACTTCTACAACGACACTTGAATTTTCAGATGCAGGAGTATGAGCAGAAGCAAAAGAAAATACACGAATGGAAAGTTTTTAAACGCTGCTTATGTGTACTACATTAAATGGTCTTCCGTTTGGTGCAAATATATGTATGCAGATTTCTAGCATCGGGCACACGCGAAGAGGCTACCCTGCGACCTGCAATGTTTGACCTTGCGCTTGGTTAATTGTTAAATCAAAACTGAGTTTGACTGGAAATTGAACACGTTTGATCTGAAACGGAAGGTCAGTTGGTATAATTCGAATTCGAAGTATTAAAACACTTTCTCCCTTTTCTACACATGTTAAAATAGTGGCGCCAAGTATGTTCACCTTTAACTAACTTTATGATCCGAAGTCCATTGCATAGCTGAGGATCATCGAGATTTAGCATACGCATTACTGCAACATTAAGTTTCAATTGAAGATCGGATTTAAGAACTCTGTGGGAAATTAAGAACTTTGTTCTGTATCCATGATGGTATTTGTTGATAGATATTCCTTTATTTCTCCCCGAACTTCTTTTAAAACTTAACGGTTTATTATATTGACAATGTAATTTTTAGGTGCCTATATTGCGCTTGCGCACATACACTAATCACAATTTAAATTTTGTTGCAAGTTCGGATAAACATTACCAATAAGTTCTGCATCATTTTGTACTAAATTAAAAAATTTTGTCGATAGTAAAATATATCACCGATTTTCAATAATGTCCCGAATCAATGTCATTATGAAGATTAACTTTTCTAACTGAATTTTTCTACTTTTGCCCAAAGTTTGATAATTTTGTGAATGCTTTGATTTCATCTGCTGGATTACTGGGAGAGTGTCGAAAATCACCGGCCAATAAAACTACCATTCCTCCCATAATATCTGCGCTCTCTCGTAAATCCTGAAGAGCTCGATTTAACGCTTCTATAGTTTTCTTGTGAGACATCGTGCTTTCATCCCACACTAAAAGGTTACATTGCCGGAGCATTCTGCCTAGGGAGCTATTTTTGCTGAAATTGCAGACGGGTGAATCTTCACGTGCTATATTCAGCGGTAATTTTAAAACGGAATGTGCAGTACGGCCGCCAGTTAGGAGTATCGCGGTTATACCTTACTCACTTAAAATAAAAAAAAAAACGAAAAAACCGACAAATAGGCGACAAAAAAAATGAAGAAAACAGAATAAAAACCGGTTTTAAAACTGGTTAAACAATCAAACACGATATGAGATTACGCTATCCGTATAAAATATAGCCTATTTTTGACACTGGTAATGTAGCTTTCCATTGGTGAAAGTATTATCAAAATCGGTTTAGCGGTTTGAAAATCCGTGCCAAATCTAAAAAAACCGTAGACACTGCAACTTGTTTACGCAACACGTTTATATTACATGTTGCATATTTTCACAGACACTGCAATCTCCTACTTTAAAAAAATGTTACGGCTCTTGTATGAACAAGAAAAAGAAACAAATCATAATCAATCAAAAACTAGGTTTCGAATTTTTATGTAGTTACGTCCGTTTGCATTTAAGGTGGACGATATGTACTATATGTGCTTTAAATTTAAAAAAGACAGAGCCGTTAAAACATTAAAATAAGATTCGTAAAGAAACATTAATAAATAAATTTATGCTCTTTAATAACATTACCAAGAAATTAATTGGATCAAGGCGAAGTCAGATAAGGTGGTCGGAAAAGGGCAGGTTGCTGTTCTCTTACGAATAGATGTCAAATATTTCTTAGGTTATATTTTCACAAGCGTTGTTGATTTGTAAATTTCAACAGGCTTTGAGTTCTGTAATGAATTTAATGGTTAAGCACGGTCTATATGCATTTCGTTCTTGCTTAAGGAACTCATCAGTAGTAATAAAACTTAAACTTACAGATAAGGACGAAACTATTTGTACACCCATAATTTTCGGGGTTTTAGGCAAATTGAGAAGAAATTTAAAAACTAAATTATGCCAATATTTAGAGTGCTAATAAATATGTATGTTTATACAAAAAATAAAAAAGTAATTTATAACTAACATAGCAACAATAATAACAAAAATATTAAAAAGTCATTGGACAAACGCATTTGTACAGGCATAAAATACGTACAAAATGCTTAGGGTATTTAACTTTTTTGAAAATTTGCTGATTTGCGGTACCAAGCCGTCAACAAATGGCATCCGAATATGGTGTCATATCGTCGCTGTTTTAACTAACCGACCTATCTGACATTTTTTGAAAAATGAGTTAGTGCTTTACTGGACTTTATAAGTCATAATACACCTTGTCTACAATTTTCATGACTGTAAGCATTACTGTTGTGCCTATATAAGTAAAAAGATTTCCGACGCGGTCATAAGTATGAATAAAAGCTGCTCTCCTGTGAAATTTTCAAAATGTTAGGTCAGTTAACTCCGAAAGAAATCAAAAATTTACGACGAATGGATCCACTGCCCTTTAATCCTTAACCGCCATACTTTACTCGAGGTAAAATAAAGTCATTATTATACATGACGAGGTATTGATTCAATAGTTCAATTTGTGGATATTGATTTAGATCATTTCGGAGTTAATGTGAACTATTACATTTTAAGAACATTACAATAAGAACACCATATTCGGATGCCATTTGTTGACGGCGTGGTACCGCCAATCAGCAAATTTTCAAACAAGTTCAAAACCCTAAGCATTTTGTACGTATTTTATGCCTGTACAAATACTTTTGTCCAATGACTTCTTAATATTTTTGTTATTATTGTTGCTATGTTAGTTATAAATTACTTTTTTATTTTTTCTATAAACATATTTATTAGCACTCTAAATATTGGCATAATTTATTTTTTGGTATTGTGTTAAAGTGACGTCGATGTCTACAACTGGAATAAGTGATTAAACAGAATACCGGCATAAACACATTTTCCATACAAATTGGTACAAAAAACCAGCCGCAGAAAGCAGTCGTGAGATAGAATCTATTTTATTTTGAGAACGTTTTTTCTTATGCTCTCACATATAAGTACTAGTGTTGTTAATTATTCGTGTTTTATGATTGTTCGAATGAAAGTTCATAATTTTTTTCTTGTTCGAACGGACGAATAATTTTGAACTTTTATTCGAATATTCGAACGAACAAAGAATAAAAAAATTTATTCGAATAATTTCAAAAAAGTTTAATAAGTTTTAATATGAGTTTAATTTTTTTATTAACAAACAAAAAATAATTCATTATACAAGAAAAACAAATAGTTTTAAAAACAAACTCGGAAATATTATTAAAAACCGAAGTTAAAAAACTTACGTTTTTATATACATTTACAAAAAAATTAATATGTCATTGATTTCTTCTAAAATATTAATTTAAAAACAGCAGATAATCCCACTTTTTAGCTTGTACACGGTTCTTTTCTTAATTTTGATAAAAGAAAATGTAGAAAAATATCTTTCGCAAATTGTTGATGTTAGTGATACCGTTAAAAAAAAGGGTTAAAAAGCATATCCAGTTTGTGTGTTCTTTTCTTTGATATTCAAATAATTTAAATCAACTTCAAAATTGTTGACGATTTTTATATTAGTACAATTTCTTACTTTATTGATAATTTTTTTTAGATCAGCTAATAAAACAAACTGTTTACGTACTCTTTTTTATCTTTTTGTGGCATATTTTAAAAAGTTATTATTGGAAAGCTTAGGAATAATATTATTTATTTATTTATAACAATAACCAACCGAGCCCGTAGGGCTTTTGATTAGATCTGTAGAAAAGCAGTTATTTTTTAAACTCTTAACCAGGAATTGTAAGACACCTTCTGATTCAATTACAGACCAACCTAAATTACGACGCAAAGCGCAACGTAATTTAGCACTTAACTTTTACGCTGGAATGAGTAACCTAAATTAAAGCGTTAACGTTGCGTCAGAAACAGTAATGTTCACTCACTTTGATTAATTAAAAACTCTAAATAGAAATAAGATATAAAAATGAAAACAATAAATTGACGTGAAAGTAGCTAAAGTTACATTACTTAACAAAAACAACAGTACTTTTGAAGCCAACTTCACTTCTTTACGCGCTGTCAAAATTTGATTTTCCAATCGCAAAGCGTTGACGAGGCGTTATTTCGGTTGGTCTCATAGACAACGATTTGCGTCGTAATTTAGGTTGCTCTGTTAAGGAGGCATTATCTTTTCAAATTAGGAAAACAAAAGATGCGTTTAGCGAACATTTATAGTATTTATAATTTCGAGTAATTTGATTACTTAACATCATATTGTTAACAAACTAAAAAGTTATGAGATGCAAAATACTTTTTATACAAAGAGATTAAGGAAATTGTTCGAATATTCGAATATTCTACAAAAATGATTCGAATAATTTTTTATTCTAAATTGAAAATTTTTGTTCGTTCGAACAAAAATTAAAAAAAGTTTGAATATTCGAATAATTTTTGTTCGAATGACAACACTAATAAGTACTCATTCTCTCAAAAATGTTACCATACTTTCAATAAATTTTACATTTAAAAAAATTTATTACATAAAACAAAATTTAGAGAGCATTTGAAGTTACTGCCGACTATGTTATTATGGGCTTTATTAATTTGAAAGCATTTTTCCTGAAGTTGCAGACTTTATTCTGATTCATCATTAAGGGTGATTATGAAATTCTCTCCGTGTTAAAAAAATTAGAACAAAAGTCTGTTGTAAGTATTTTTCATGTTTACACTTTACTATAAATAAAATGCAAGCAGATATTAAACTGCTGAGTGAATAACAAAAAATTGAAAAAAAAAAAACAAAAGATGTGTACTAATAAAACTAAATAGTGGAGAAAACATTTTATTATTTCAATGTAATTTTACTACAAAACATAATTTTTTTGTAGGTTCGTTTATTGTTTGTTTGGTTTGGTTTTGCTGTACGGGTTAACTTTTGCTACACACGTTCGATTTTTGTTTCAAAGTTCAATACATTAACACTTTTAATTTTTCTTTCAACGCTTTATTAAATTTTTCTTTTAAAATAATTTTTGTGTTTTTAATATTTATTATATTCATAAAATTTAAAATGAATTTGAAATGTATTTTGTTTCAAATTTTTCATACAAAATTTTCCTAACATGGGATTTCAAATTCATATTTTTGTTATGAATATTAACCCCCAATTGCACTTATATCATGAAATACCTGCAGTGAGGCGAAAATTTTTAATTGTTTCCTCGACAACGGCTTTTTGAACATAAAATTGGAAATCAACGTCACAACTTCAATTTTAGCAAATTTTGATAAACCATATGTATGAAAAAATTGAAAGCAATTTATTGAACGTGTCGCCGCAACGTAAGCCCCGGTTCACACACTTCAACTTTTGTTGGTCAACTCGCAATTCAGCTGTAAGAAAAGAGATATTTGTATTTCCTTCTCCATCTTTCTTATAGCTGAATTACGAGTTGAGCAACAAATGTTGAAGTGTGTGAACCGGGACTAAGTAGCTGATGATTGCAGTTGTACAATATTTAGTCCCGGTTCACACACTTCAACTTTTGTTGCTCAACTCGTAATTCAGCTATAAGAAAGATGGAGAAGGAAATACAAACATCTCTTTTTTTCTTACAGCTGGATTGCGAGTTGATCAACAAAAGTTAAAGTGTGTGAACCGGGACTTTATATTCAGCCAAATTTTTTTTGTCCCGGTTCACACACTTCAACATTTGTTGCTCAACTCTCAATTCAGCTGTTAAAAAAAAGATATTTGTATTTTCTTTGTCTTTTTTATAGCTGAATTACGAGTTGATCAACAAAAGTTGAAGTGTGTGAACCGGGACAAAGAATATTTGGCTGAATATAAAGTCCCGGTTCACACACTTCAACTTTTGTTGATCAACTCGCAATTCATCTGAAAGAAAGACGGAGAAGGAAATACAAATATCTTTTTTTCTCACAACTGAATTACGAGTTGATCAACAATAGTTGAAGTGTGTGAACCGGGACAAAGGAGAAGTTAAAGAGGCACTAAAAGAAAATGAGCAAAAAATTAAACATCTACTTGAAGCAATAGCAAAAAGATATGGCGAAAGATTAAAAAAATTGGATGAGGCTCAAAAATTCTGTGACTTAAATGTACAAGAAATAAAAAAAGTTTATGGTAATATAAAAGATTTATGGTAGGTAATATAGAAGAAAAAAATGATAACATGTATAGTGAAACCTAGAAAGTATGTCCCGGTTCACATACTTCAACTTTTGTTGATCAACTCGTAATTCAGCTGTAAGAATGACGGAGAAGGAAATACAAATATCTCGTTTTTCCTTACAGCTGAATTACGAGTTGATCAACAAAAGTTGAAGTGTGTGAATCAGGACTAATAAACGAAACAAGTGTCGTAAAAAAACAGGTGTCATGCTCAGAGCCGGTTAAAAAGGCGGTAGTGCTACCAGACTTGAATAAACAAATCCCAGTAATCGTTAAACCGAAAGAAAAACAAGGCGTTGAAAAAACAAGAGAACTCAATACAAAAGTTTATCCGGAAAACCGTAGTGATATACAGAGAATGACAAAAGTATCGTCTTAAGAAATTTTTGAGTATTGGCCGTCAAACAACTACGAATGAGTGCAGCTAAAAATAAAAAAACACGCAAAATATAAACCAAATACGTATAACTATAAACTTCCAACAAGTATGTGTATACACATTTTTTAAATTACCCAGCAAAAACGAATACAACTAAAATTTATGGACTGTGTGAATATAAAAATATTCTGAATATTAAACCGAATACACATGCGTACAGATATGGGGATGTCAAACGTAGCGACGAAAATTAATTTTTGGCGATGAAAATTTTGAAATGGCGATTGGCGATATTTCGTCGGTTGGTTATTGGTTTGCGGCACAGTATATTCTAAATACATCATGACTACAGCAAACCAATAACCAACCGACGATTTGATCTTCTTGGCGGTATTTTTCAACTATAATTCTACTATTTCAATAAAAAAGAAAAATGTTAAGATTATGAAATTTTTTTAAGGATTTTTTTCTACAACATAAAATATTTCATGCAAAAAATATTAATATAATGACTTTATCTCAAACAAAATTTTCTGAAATTCAAAAAGTTTAAAAAAGTATGGACCTCAAAATCTCATTGGGTGTTTATTAGAACCAACATTTTGATAATAATGCACCAAAAAAGCCTGCACGAGTTCTCGCCTAGAGTGTATGAATACGACAATGCTGCTGGTAATTACCACTTTAAGAATATATGTGTACTTAAATACATATTTAAGTAAATGTCAATTCAGTTTTATCACAATATTTAAATTATAACTTTTATCTTGCTGTTTATCCTATTTAGATTGATATTTTGGAATAAGTTATTTTAAAGTATAATTTAAAAGCTTTTAAGATCTTTTGAGGTTTATTGAAATTTGTAAAAAAAAAAATGCACTCATCCATGGTTTTTCCCAACACGACGCTGCGTACTAAAGGTATTTTGTATAGCCGGCCTTCGACTGGGGTTAAGAATTTCCCACACCATGGCTTTTCCCAACACGGCACTTTGTACTAAAGGGTTTTTGTATAGCCGACCTTCGGCTGGGCTTAAACATTTTCTCCACCATGGTTTTTCCCAACACGGCGCTGCGTACTAAGATTTTTTGAATAGCCGGCCTTTGTCCGGTGTTAAGGATTTTCTCCACCATGATTTTTCCCAACACGGCGGTACTTTTTTTGTAGCTTTAATGACCTATAATTCGGAAATTAAGGCTCGCAGCCAATTTTTTATTTAATTTTTTTTCTCTTATTTATTAATTTTCTATCGGATAGGACAGTTTTTATACATTTCTGCGATGAGGACCTAAGCCCTATTTACTTATGCCAAAATAACATATGTTGGCGACGTGCAACCTTACGAACTGCGAAATTCTGATAACTTCCGGATCCAACGTGCAACTTCAACAGCGATGCAAAGATCATTATTATACAAACGACTCAATACAATGCCAAATAATTTAAAAACTGAAAGGAATTTCAACATATTTAAAAGAAAAACTGTAAAATTTATAAGAAACAATATCTGGTGCGCTATGAGAATTTAAATATTGTATATAAAGTATTTTTAATACTAATACATAATAATTAAATTAAAAAAAAAAATAAATATTTATTGATACATATTATACAAAGTAAATTTGCATAATATGGTTGGGCGGAGTAACTAAACCATATGCCCAAGATGTTATTAACAGTATTTTAAAAAAGTTTTGTGACTGACTGTACACGACATATGTGTGTATGCATGAGAAAAAACTCTGGTCACTTATTTGAATATATAAATTTAAATTTTAATACAATTAGGATTTTTATAAACTGTATATTATATCTAACAAATCTTGTTTTTTCACATTCTTAGATACTTTATTGTTGAAGTGTTCATTCAAAATTTGGACAAGTTGATCTTTTGAACAAGAGTTGAGAGTTTTGCTTTCAATCATTTGTTTTACACAATTTTTGTTCGTAATATCAACATCCGCCTTGGTTTTTTTCGTGTTATTCGTTGAATCACCGTTATCTAAATATCGTTTCCGCACAGGAATTTCTTCACCAAACATTCCTTTAAAAGTTGTTAAAATTGATTTAATACGTGAATCCTGTTCTTCAAGATTGGGAAAATATTGACTGCCTAACGTTTCATAGTTAACGTTGAATGCCAAGCTGAGAAGCTTTGACTGTAACTGATCTGTGCTGGGATCACACAAAATATCAGGTTTAAAACCTAATCTGAGTTTTTTCATCAATTTTTCACATACTACCATTTCGTCGTCTGCAGCTTGGTTCTGAACGGAATTCCAGTCGCCCAAATTAAAATGGCGAATATGGGAACAGCATGATATATACACAATTTTGAAACCATTGTTCGCAGTGCCGAATGCGTCATTGAGGGGACTACAATCTTCTATAGGTAATAAAGCTACATAACGAGGAACCGATTTTCTTTTACACATAAATAGACATATTGCTAATTTTTGCTTCTCTATACATTTCTCCCAAAGAGCACGAAACAATCGCTTTGAACCAGCAATATGACAATCATCTGGATACATAAAGTTTGCTGTTTTCGTATATATTATGGACTTTAAGAAGGATATCGGTTTAAATCCTAATAAAAGCATTCCAGGCGAATGGATATTACGTATTCTATTTACTTGGTCATAAGTTAGGCGCATAGTATTAGATCCCAAATTTATTTCATACCAAGCATTTTTAATATTCACATTTTTTACTTCATCCGACGTCCCAAATGCGGGATCATGTTTTCGTACCTCTGTTATACGATGTCTGCGGACTATGGCACTATCAGTACGTTGCAGCAACAATTTGGAGGGCTTCCTCTGCTTTTGGTAGTAGTTAAAATATTGGGCTGATAGCTTCAAGTTGGACCCCAACGAAAATTTAAAATGTCCTAATGATCTGCGTACATAATGTTGTTTAAATTTACGATTTGCCAACATCTCTCGTATTCTTTTTGGATCTTGTGGTTGAAAGCATTCAATATCAATATCTTGAATAAGGCAAATAAATTCTTTATAAAAAACATCGTAGTCGAAAGTATTTATCATAGGAATTATATGAAATTCAACATTGTTGCTTTTCAGGTCAGCGGCTTTTTGCAAAAGTTGCCTATAAGGTTCAGAATTTAAGGGATGGGGAATGTCATTGTCCGTTAAGAAAACGATAGTAGTATTGTTTACTAAATAACTACATTGTTGAACCAAATCCATGCAGAGTCTCAGTACATGTGAGAAATTACAGCTAACGTAATTAGGCAACACACCGTATATTTCTCCAAATTGTGCTGGTGCCGTTTCCACTAATCTCAAAAAGTTTTTCACTATAGAAGTGTTAAGTTGACGAGGGGGTAGAATTACAGCACATTTATCAGGAAGAGAAATATTTTCCAAGCAACTTGGCTCACACGGTTCTGGCGAATGTTTTGTGTTTGCAAATATTAAACCAATTAAGTCTTTATCATTCACCAAAAGGCCAGACAAAAAAGCGCTTTGTAATATATGCAGCGAGTTCTCCAAAAGTTCCGGGCATCTGTATAAGTTTGCATCAACAATAAACATTATACACTCTCGACCAACAACGCTTTTCAAAACTTGTTCGCTTTCATCTTCAGAATCTGAAATAGATATGTCAAAATCAGGATTCCAGGAACTCATATTTTCAAAATGGAATATCCGCGTAATTATATTTGATTTTAACTTTTTTAGCTACTTTCCCTACAAGAAATGAATAAGAGTTACAAGCTGATCGGCTCAATTTCTAAACGCCGCCGCCGCCGCTCAATTTCTTCAAGCCGCGCCGCCGCCGACCTTATAGCGGCTCGAAAGCTGAGCCGGCTCAAGAAAAGCCGCCGATATCACCAGCTGCGCCGTTGAATTTCTCCATGTGTGTGACCATGTTTTTTAATAGGTATGCATTTAAAAGTACTTTTTCATATTTTTTCGTATCTTTTTGCATCAATGTAAAAAATATTCAAGTCTCTTTCTGTTACGGTAAAAAAACAACTTTTTTTACATGGTAATTTTTAAATTTTTCGCGAAAATTAACAATAAGTTAATTTTACCAAATTATACTATATAAATACTAAAAAAAACTCACACAATTCTTTTTCGAACACTTTTAAGTAACTTATCGTACATCAATATTAGTAAGCAAAGCATTTTAAATTTGCTTCAAAGAAATATCTTTCTGTTAAAAATTCTAAAAAGCTACATACATGCATATACATATATGTAACAACCCATCAAACCAAATGTTCCTAATTCGTAAAAACCTCGTAATGACTAGTCGACAAAATCTTTCGTATGAAATGGTTGACACGACCATAAAGCAGGTCGTACACGACATGTTTATAATATTCGGTCACAAACGTGCATCTACAAATACGTCTCACATTGTCCGTGTTTGTATCCAACAGCTGATCTGTGCTCAAATTTTATAAAATATTTTGTTAAAAGTGGTTGTAAAATGAATTCAGAAAATAATACAATTGCAGTGTGCAGCATTATTTCCATTATAACTGCAATTAATGCAAAATCAAAAAAGAGAAAACAACGTTTCAAAATGGAGTGTTGCCGGCACAAAAATGTTTCTTTACGCCGTAAAAAAGTCACCCATTTTAAAGAATTTTTCTTTAAATTCGAAGAAATCATATCAGGATATAAATATGGAACGCAATTTTATTGCATGTAAATGATTGTTATTTAATAATGCTTCCGTCAATATCTTAACGCCGCTGAATGTTTCCTCACGGCATAGATTTTTGACGACATAATGTAATGTTAAGAAAAACAGCTGATGTCAGAAATTTTGTCAGAAGAAAATAGAACACGCTCTAATTGAAATTTTGTCAGAAGACTTTGCGTCTGACTTTTACAGAAGCAATGTTTTAAAGGTACCACACGACATGTACATGTCTTACACTGGGAAATATGACAATCAGATGTAAAAAACATGTCGTCTACGGGGGCTTAAACAAACATGACAACATAAACAAACATTAAATCCATTAATAAAGATTAAAAATGCTTCAACTTTTCTCACACTAAATAATGTTTTTTATTAGAATTTGTTTTATATGCATACATACATATGCTTAAGTATACAGTGTAAAGTTTTGAACTTACAAGTACATTTAGTACTTCTTTCCTTGAAACTAATTAATATATAAATTTTATGTAAAAAATAGATATTCTATATAAATATACAAGAGAAAAACAAATAAATATTTTTATTATATCTTTAAAAGAGTTTGGACGATGGGAAAACATCAGATTTGCGGCCGTAGCCAAAGTTCGCTTGAATATTTTATTCTTAATTTTCCAATGTTTTGAATAAAATAATACATATTTGCTCAATTTACTGGCCTTGTTCTACCGTTTAAAGATGTATTTGAAAAGACAACTTTAAAGAAAATTTTTCAAAATTAAAATATTGTTATTTGTAAATGTTTTTCTTTCGAGAAATTTAATTTGAAATTGCCTTTTCAAATACAATTGTAAACGATGCAACAATACTTCTGAATTCACCAGTGGGAATCGCAACTACACAAACAAAAGTTTCATGCACAAAATATATATGTATATATATATTCTGCGGTTTCATTTTCGACAAGCCGACATATTAGCCGCCGCCCGGACACTGTTGTAAACGCCGCCGCCGCCGATCAAAAGTAAGTCTGAAATGAATGACTGAAACTAACACAAACAAAATTTCTTCACTATTCATTTGATCGGAAGTGATGATGAATTTATTTATTAATTATAGTTGCTCTACTCTAGTATATATCATCTAACATCATATCATCTAATATACATATGCCAAAACTTTTCAAACATCGAGTTTCATTTAAAAAAATACAATTCAGTCCGTCTGTTTAAAATTAAATTTATAAGTACCAAAAAAGATAAGTAAAAACAATAGTGAATAAAATAAATTTACAAAATTTAATTTAATATATATTTCTTTTAAAAATTTTAGGTCTTTGTAAAAAGCAAGATGCGTTGAGAGTGAAAGGTGCGAAGAGGGCTAGATACCGCTTAAGTTTTTTGTTTATTTGTATTTTTTGTTTTAAATATGTTATTTAATTGTGTATCTTAGTTATTTTTTATAATAGAAAGCAAATAAAATAAAAAGTACATATATTTGATGTCAGTATATTAATCATGTATGATTACTCAATTGTGAGGTATATATTAGTCAATTATGGTCAGTCAAACTTGAGTTATGTTTATGCTATCATTGATTAGTAAATAGCACTGGAGTGAGCAGTTCAACTATATGTTATATTCATTAGTTAAAGAGAGATGTAACATCACATGTACACAAAATTTTTCATCACATTTTTCTTGTTGCCCTTAATAATGTGATAGAAACTTTGTTCTACGCAATGATGAATATATCATGCATGACTTCCGTTCAAATGACCGGTCAATTACTGATATATTTTGTCATTCGTAATACTCTACGACAACGCAAATTGATGAAACTTGATGAAACAAACCTGACGGTTTGTATGAACGCAAATGCAGGTTCAAAAGAAAATTTAACAAAAACTGATAAGGTGAACTTGTTGTGTGTGAACCAGAACTATAAAAAGCCGATTGAAGTTTGACAATGTTGTGCCGCATTGGCCGGCTATGATATACAGCGATGTCGACTTTAAAATTAAAAAAAAGCTGTTATCACTCAAAGTGTATTACTAGCGGTCTCCACTATCCATGAACTTGATATGGGCATCATGTCGGACATCGCAAATGGCTAATGGAGACCGCTTATGTCTATTTTTCGTCCACACTCTGATATGGATGCCCGAACATATGTCTGAGCAACGATGTTTGCCATGAGATTCGCCGTCCGCAAACATTTACAATAGAAAGAAAAGAGACAGAACAAAAATCGTAAATATTCTATCTCTATTGCGCTACCGCAAAATACCTTGATATGCCTGAACATGGATATCGCCCGTGTTCACCACCAAAGACTAACATATTCTGTGTTTACCACAACAAAAAATTTGAATTTTTTACAGTTGCTCTGTCGGTGTCATGTTCATGTCATGTCCAAGTTGATGGCTCGTGGAGACGTAGGGTTATTACCAAGTGGCCTTAAGATGAAAGATGTGTGAAAGAGATAAAAAGTAACAAAGGTTAAGGTGAATATAATTTAGGAATATGTATTAAAAGTTAAAAAAAATTGTTTCTAATGGCTTCGTTATTCAAATCGTATCGTCTTACTTTTGAAGTTGTCGTATCGTTTAAGTCTGTATGTTAGTTAGTAAAAACGTGAGGCTGCCAGCGAAAGTGTCAGCTGTTACTTTGCTTTATACGTGTGTGTGTATGTATGTAAGCCAGAAGTTGAAGTTTGCTACGTAAAAATCTATTTTCTGTATATTTTTACGTAGCAAACGTTGCCAACACATTTTCATTTGACTTCGAGAAGTATTTTTAAAATTTCTGGCTACACCTTATATGATTCAAAGGACCCAAGAGGAAGAGCATGCGGTGGAGCAGCAATTCTAATAAGGTCAAGACTCAAGCATTATATTATTGACAACATTTCTGAAGAACATCTACAAGCAACGAATATTTGTATTGAACATTTTTGCACTACTTTTGTAATATCATCAATTTACTCCCCTCCCAGATTCGCAATTAATGAAGATC
The DNA here is from genome assembly GCA_936439885.1 of Nowickia ferox. NCBI lineage: Eukaryota > Metazoa > Arthropoda > Insecta > Diptera > Tachinidae > Nowickia > Nowickia ferox. The sequence goes on along the minus strand of OW387026.1, from coordinate 39,454,296 downwards.
AATACGAGGATTTCTTCAAGTCTCTTGGCCCATGTTTCGTAGCAGCTGGGGACTATAATGCCAAACATACATTCTGGGGTTCGGGTCTTATCACACCCAGAGGTCGAGCGTTGTTCAACACAATTTCAAAAATGGGCTTGGACGTCATTGCGAGTGGGGAGCCCACTTACTGGCCTACTGACATACAAAAAATTCCGGATGTTATAGATTTTTGCGTCATGAAAAATATCTCTAGGGATTTAATTCAATTTGAAGCTTCTCTAGATCTCTCGTCCGACCACTCTCCCACGATCGTTTCAATTTGTAGCCCATTAAGAAGTGACTTACCTCATTCTTATGTAAAGATGATAAATCGTGTTAATTGGCTGGGATTCAAAAAATATCTTAGTACTCATTGCACAGAAAACATTACGCTAAGAACACCCGATGATATTGAATCTAATATTACCAACCTTAATGAAAATATTAAACAGGCTGCTGAACATGCCACTACCTCCCATCCGCAGACTGGGTTTAATAGAATTTATTCTACTGATATGGAACGTCTCGTCGGTATAGCCGCTAACTCCCCCGCCCTAGCCAAAATAGGACCCACTCTCACCTCACCTAACCTCTATAAATATAACTGTCATATCTTTTCACCTCTATCCCTCTCACCCTCCTTTCTCTATCACTCCCGTTCTTTATCCTTTTAATACAGGTAGCTTAAAGGGATCATTATAATGGACCCAAGTGAGCTGGACTCTAACTTTCAAATCTTCCTTACCAGCAGCCTGCTAACCTAACCTAACCTATCATTCAAAACTGATTAATTTTTGACTGTCACGCATGTTCGTTTATGTGTACCCCACTTATGGCTTCGTTAGTCAAATCGTATCGTCTTACTTTTGAAGTTGTCGTATCGTTTAAGTTTGGATGTTAGTTAGCCAAAACGTGAAGGGTGGCGTTGGCTGAAGTAGTTAGCACGTTGACTACAAAACCTAAGATCCTGAGCCCGGTCTCCGACAGTCATTAAAAATAATAACACCACGCATTTTTCTGATGTGCATTAGTGTCCTTTGTATCAGTTGTTGTATGAAAAGTTGTAGTGATGCAGGCATAAGGACTCTTCACTAAAAACTACACCCGCATTATCAGATACTAATCCTAATGTAACATCAGAGCGCCCTCCTTCGTTGTGTAGCAGAATCATTGGCGAAGTAAAATAACTAATAAAATAGCTACTAAACACAAAAATTCATACGCCTCATTTAACACTAGAAGGCGCTGCAACACTGCATTATCAAAAAAGCGTGCAAAAAAGCAGAGTTGTAAAAGAATGAAGCTTTCCTCCATCTTCCTCACCACTTGTCTTCTCTATCACTATCCCTTCCCTATCACCCTCTCTGACTATCTTCTCTTCAACTAACAGGTAACACAAAGGGATCATTGTATTGGACCCAAGTGAGCTGGACTCTAAATTTCACCTTTCCTTACCAGCAGCCTGCTAACCTAACCTAACCTAGCCAAAACGTGAGGCTGCAAGAAAAAGTGTCAGCTGTTATTTTGCTTTATACTTGTGTGTGTATGTATGTAAGCCAGAAGTTGACGTTTGCTACGTAAAAATCTATTTTCTGTACATTTTTACGTAGCAAAAGTTGCCAACACATTTTCAATAAGCATCAACATGCTTAATAAATGTTACGGATTTTGTCAGCTTCTCCGCAATAGCACGATACGATTTCAGTAATTCTACCATTAAGTGGAGCTTACTCGCACAATTCATCATACCAGGGTTGTAATTTTTCGTAGATTGCACAACTTGGTATGATAGCGAGTCATGGCCTTTATGGTACCATTAAGTGGAGCTTACTCGCACAATTCATCACACCAGTACTCATGTTCTGTAACTCCCGCGTCGAGAAAGTTTTCGCCTGAAATGAAACAAAAATGCAATAAATTATAAAAAAACAGCTGGTTTTCTCACTAAACTGTGTCTGTAACTTTTTTTGGCTAGTAACAGCTGTCACGTAAAGAAATTATTCGCCAATTTACAGAAAAAGTGTGTCTGTAAAATTTTTGCGAGAAAAGTTCCCGCTTTGAACTGTCAAATTCACTCACAAATAAAAACTCGGTGAGAAATTAATTAAAAAATAAAAAATATATTAAAAAGCCAAGTGCGATGGATAATAACACGGAAAATGTTAGTATTTTGTTTTTTTAAACTGATTTTTGTCATTATTAACAATTTTTCTTTTATAATTTTAGAAAACTATGCGAATTTCTAAGCAACAAAAAGAAAAATTGGTAGACTATGTAGTATATGTCTTCGCAAGAAGACAATTTGATGGCATTAACTCTCTATATGAACCACTACAACAATTTTGTTTTAACAATCACTTAATTACACCGCAAAGCTATTTTTATTTTTTGTATTATTGGAAAATATTTAGTAAACAATAAACATATTCTAAACAATAAACATTAAAGTCGCACTATACCTTATTTCGTACAGCCGTCTGTTATATTTTCGCCGGCGTCGTTGAAAATTTTTCAATTTTAGTAAATTTTGGTCGCCGTCCACGACATTTGTGATAAGCGTTCACAACGTCTGCGATGTCACGTCGGCTTCGACTATTACATTTTGACATTTCTAACGTAACGACGTAATCACTTTTGATGGTTTTCGACATGACTTACAGACACACTTTTTTCTCACTTTTCGAGAAACGATGGAATATTTTGTTTTACATCTTTTCGACGAAAGAAGTTCTCGCCAAAGTTACAGAACATGGGCACAGGGTTGTAATTTTTCGTAGACCGCACGACTTGGTATGATATTGAGTCATGGCCTTTATGGTAGAATTACTGAAATCGTATCGTGCTGTTGCGTGTCAGCTGACAAAATCCGTAACATTTAATAAGCATCAAATGAGTCTCTGAGACCAACATTATATCAATATTTTTTTCCGTGAGGAAGTGCTCAAGTTCATTTTTATGTTGGCGAATGCCGTTTGCGTTCCAGAAACATATTTTTAACGTGTTCATGGTTTGTTAACTAATGCTTGAAGCAGAGTATTCTGCATTCGCAGCATTTCTTTCATCATGCTAGTCATATTTGTTGTAAAATTATTTATATTTTGCACCAGATTATCAATAGTAGCTTCAAGGCGATTGAAATTAAAGCTTGAGTTTGTATTTGTTGAATTATTTGGTGGTGAAACATTTTGAGTAGGAATAAAATTTGTTTTAGCAGCATCGGCATACGATACACGGGAAGTAACTGGTTGGCTCACTTGCGCAATAGTGGCGGATAAAGCGTTTGCTAATTGGGCTGGAGCTAATTTAGGTTTTTGCCCCTTAGTCTGTTTGACGAAAGAGTACACAGGGCAACCTCTGTAGTTAGCGGTGTGATTACCTCCACAATTGCTGCATTTTTTATCACTTTGATTTTTTGGCTTATTGCAACTAGCAATGCCGTGTAATTCGCCGGACACAACACAAACAGTAGATAAATTGCAGTAAGTTTTAGTATGGCCATATTCTTGACAATTATGGCACTGTTAACTGTTATTTTTCGGTATAAAAGATATTTTAAATTATAAATTGGGTGCGTCTCATTTTTTCTCAATTTTATATCGTTTGGCTCCAGTTCAACGCGAAATAGAGGTTGGAGGATCTTTTCCCTATTTATTATGTTCGATACATTTTTTACCTTAAATCCCTGGAGGACGAGTGCATCTTTTATTTCTTCGGGAGCGACATAGGAATCTATGCCCTTCAATACGATCTGCAGACCTTTAGCACTCTTGAGCTGGTATGTGTAGAAATTTGTTTTACTTTTTTTTCAAATTCAGAAACCATTGTGCGAAAATCTTTTTCTTCATAAATTTGAATTTTCGTTTCATCAATGTTACCACGTTTTATTGGAACAATGTGAAATTTATTCTCACCAATTACCGAAATTAATTTTTTAATAAGAGCGTTTGATTTTTTTTCTCTTAAATAGATTGGTGGCGGCTTGGAGGTTTTGTTCGCAGATTCAGCGGGTTTGTCGTTGTCATCTTGCAATATTTTAAAACGGTTTTGGCGATTAGTAGATGATGCGCTGTTATTCCTATAGATCTTTGGAGCAGATGAAATTTTACAAGATTTTTGGCTTCGCCCGCGCTTTACCACAGTTATATATCTGTCCATTCCGACTTAGACCTTGGGTTTTTGGCTACTCTTATCTATAGTGAAAACAGGGTTAAGTGATGACCACGAGCCCGAAGCTAATGATATTGCTGAGTTAAATGTAGAGGTACTGGGCAACGGAAATGTTAACGAATCACTAGTTGGCATTGGACAAAGCGAAGTTGATCGCTGACGAAAATGCGGCTTTGCCGTTAGAGAAAGTCTATCATCAGATTTTTTATTTTTATTGTTTTTATTAAGAGCTTCAGAACTCATAGTAAGTCTATTACCAGATTTGTTATTTTTATTGTTATCATTGAGAGCATCAGAACTCACAGTAAAATAGGCATTTCTGCCGTTATAACTCACTTCACAATTATTTGTATTTGAGGTACTCATATAGAGTATTCCTCAAGGGTACTTTGTCTGTGTTTTTTTGTTTACTTTTTTTTTTTGTTTTTGTTATATGTAAAAATATTAGAAAAGCAAAAAAAGCTTATTTATCAAAGTTAATATGTACTACGAATATTTTTTTTTGTATGATTTTTTTTGTTTAGTATGTATGTAAGAAAAATTCCGCTATTACGTCTGTTCACTTTGAAGGTACAACGAGCTCTCTACGAGCTGCTCTAGTTAAACTAGAGGGAAATGTTAAGTTTTAAGGATTAGATTTAATGAAAGACGAATTAAATTATTTTATACCTGCACTCTGAAATATTTTCTTCAAGCAACAGTGTTTTAAAGTACAAAAATGTAAACTAAGAAATTCAGAAATAAACTGTTTTGCAGAATGTTCATCGTTGACCTCTGCCAGAATGGGTCAGATTATGACCCGCCAACCGAAGGAATTATCGATAATAATACAAGAAATGTTTTAACAAAATTAATTAATAAAAAAAAATAAATAAATAAAACAGGACTATAATGCCCTAATGAAAATTTTTATATGCTTAGAGAAATCCAGGAAAAAAACTAAGAAACTAAATGATCTGTATTATAGCTTACTTTCAATTTCCTCAACATCTACGATTAGTTAAAGGATTTTTACAAGTCAAGTTTTATCAAAACTAATTCACTTAAATCCTAAGCACCTAAACCAAATTATTTTTCCGAAAGATTGTGTTAAAGATCTCTAAACTATTGAAGTACTAATATATTTATGATTTTTTTGGTTGATTTAGTTTAAGAATTCTTAGGTGTGTTTTTTGTTTGTTTTACTAATAAACTCAAATTAATAAATAATTTATGCACTTTTATTTATTCAAATTACTTGATTTATGAAAAAACTTTTTTAATCGGTTAATTAACCGATTAAGCTAGAACCTTGATTAATTAATCGAGCGATTAGTTAGTGTCCTCAATTGATTTAAAAAATACCGGATCTAAATAAATACTTTAATACAATCAGTCTTTTATCGCTTCTATTAATTCTTGACTAAAACAATTTTCTGAAGTATGTATATATGTATATAAAAATTTAATAGGAAATTTTTTTAATATATGTATGTATGTACATTGCATATACATACATAAATATGTGTGTACATATTTATATTTACATATCCCTACAGACAGAGGTATAGGAATATAAGCATGCGTAGGCGTATTAATTATTGGAAAGATATGCATAAGCTGACCACGCATGACAAAAAAAAAAGATTTCGTATAAGCTTGCTTACATATCGATATATTAAAACAGCACAACTTTTATATTAATAAAACCGAAAGTACAAAAAAGTATATCTTCATTCAGTAAAAAGTATCAAAAAGTGGCAAAAATTAATTTGGGTGCATTTTTTAAAGGTAGCACAATAGTATCCAAGCAGTCGAAAAAGTGGCAAATTGCTACTTTAGTAGCACCAACGGTAACGCTGGTTGTATACATATTTCCATGCATTAGTTTTGTAAACGTACATATAAAAATTGCATACGATATTATTATTACAACAACTGACTTTTAAACAACTGTCATATTCCATCCATACCTATTTTTTTCATATAAAGCGGCCCATCCATTATGCAATATTATTGCATATATTGTTGTACATATTATTGTCATTTGGATCTACATATACTATGCAATAAATGTCCAAATGCTTTTAAAGAAAATATTGCCCAATTTTCCTGGCAGTGAAAAAGTAAACAACATTGAACAATGTTGCCACCACATTACACAATTGTCTTGTTTGTACAATAAAAATCAAAAGTCTTTTGATATTTGCCAATATATTGTGCCACCTTCGAATATGACATACAAATTGGCGATATTTTATTTATTTATTTAGGTTCTCTTAATATTATTGTACAATACGAAAAATTTTGCAGTTATATTGCAAGTGGGTGGGCCGGTTAAAGTTTAACAATTATGTAAAATGAACTGATGATCAACTGTGAGTAGGCCCTGATTTATAAACATACTACCAGTATATTAAATATTAGAGCGTTGCAAGAGCAACATCACACAGTGGTGTGAAGTAAAAAAATTAACGAATTTTTTCAAAACTATCACTGATTAAAAATAAACTTACAAACAAACTTAAAATAGAAACTTGCGAGTCTATGCTTGCCTCAATTACTCGAATCAGAGCTGGAAGAATGGACTCCAAGTGAAAAATTAATTACAAAATATAGAATAAGTATTTCTAAAAAGTATCAAAAGTTTTTGTAAAAGTAACTTCTTTTTTTGATAATATGATAATGTATTTAATTAATTGTTAAAATTCGTGTTTGTTTCTTTTTAATTCAAATAAATGTTTTTTTTGTTCACAAAAAACTTGTTCCTATTTTACATTAAAATACCCTTTTTTCTTAAATTCACTTTTTATGACACCTTTTGCGAAATTTTCAACGGTAACCTTGAATTTAGTATTTAATAAATAAACAATATTTATTATAAGAAAATTTCAAATTTTCAATACAGTTATATATCCACGCAGGAGTGTTATCTCGTGAGAGCGTGACAATTCGTGCGTGATTCTTAAAAAATCTTATGGACGAGTAATTGTAGCTACGCTATTTATTGCGCGATACAGGAGTTAGGACGTGATTTTCGTAACAAAAATAATCGAGACTATTACAGTTATAAATATATTTTTGTTTTGATTTCTTTTTACTTAAAACCAGAGAACGAAAATAAGCGAAAAAAATTTTTTGATTTTGTTTTGTTTCGTTCTTTGAAGTGAGTGAAACAAAGAGAAAACCAAAACAATGAGAACGATAGCTCAATTTGTTTTTGTTCTGTTTTTGCACATGAGTACATACCAAAGAACACAGCCGATTGGATGTAAGCCGACTAACATCTGCCACCGGCCACAAATAATACATTAATTTAATCGTACGCCGCTAGAAAAGAAAATATGTAATGGGAAATAAATGGAAACGTTTTGAAATATTTGCGGAGAATTTGACATCATCATATAATATAATTTTATTGCATTGTTATTTAACACATAAAGGTTGTTTTATATAACTAAGCAGCGTAGCTACAACCGGGTGTCCTAGACACCTCTCTTCTTTTTCTTAAGTCACGGTCACGCACTAACTCGTGATTATTAATAAATTTGATCACGATCACGCGTGATTTACGCGTGACACAATAAAATCACGACGTTTGCACATCTCTAGTACTCAAGCATATACATATGTATGTGAATAGCAATATGTACATATGTATGTTCGCGAGTAAGCTCCACTTATACCAGCCACTATTCCTTATATAAAGCCTCAAGTTTTTGAGCTCAATTTCCCATAACTCAGATAGGCTGCCGAAGGATATTCTGCCAAATAGGTGCAGCCGCAGATCCTCCAGAGCGGAACAATGACACAGGAGGTGCAGGACATTTTCCTCCTATTCCTCGTCATTGCAACTATAGCAGTAGTCATTATAATGGAGACCCATTCGTTTAGCATGGGTTCCGAAAGGACAGTGACCAGTCAAAGTGGCCACGAGGTTTCTCAAGTGCTTCCTATTGAAGTTCATGAGGTTTTTCGTTCTATGAGAATTTAGCCAAAGCCAGAGGGTTCTCATTATTGCACAGGTTGGCTCGTTGCGCAATCTGTCTTGGGCTATTTCAAGAAAGGTAACATCGAAACGTCTCCAGCATGATGGGAATGGGAGACCACAGAGATTGTCAATATCAACCTCTGTAAGTGTGGCTCCCCTCTTTGCCAGTTCATCCGCAACTATGTTTCCTGAGATAGTCCCATGTCCCCGCACCCAACTTAGTAGAATATTTGAGTGCTGTGCAATTCCATCGAGGGTTTTGCGACATTCTTGGACGAGAATAGATGTGGTGTACACACCTATGAGAGACCTAATAGCAGTTTTGCTGTCAGTTATGACATGGATATCTCTGTTTGAGATTCGATAGAATCTTAACCAGTGAATCGCTCTTAATGGCAGATAACTTTGCCTGTAATATACTTCATTCGTCCGGGAGTCTGAAGGATATTTCAATTCCATATTCTGGAATATAAACGCCCCCACCAACCAACCCCCTTTTTCTTCCAGCCGTGAAAATCTGTACGGCTCCGTTCAATGGGGAAAACCCTTCTGTTAATGAAATTTGAAAATTTTAACATATTTATTTGACCTTTTTAATATATTTAATTATGTTTATTAAGCTCGAGGTCGTTTTTGTTTAATTGTAATAAATTTTTTCGATATTTCGTTAAGAGTTTGTGAACATCGTCAGGAAATAATTGAAATTGATATTTTATAAATTATAATAAAGTTTTTGAAACATGTCATAAAATTTTTCGATAATTGACTTTTAAATGAAAAAACTATAGTAGTAATATAGGCGCATATAAATATAACTTATTCAAACATACATTTACATACATATATGTATATACACATGCATACCCATGTACATACAGACACACATATATATGTATGTATATGTATATCAGTACATATACATCCACATATACACACACATATATATATACATACAAACAAACCACCCTCATGTACACATATGTACATATATATACATACATATGGAGATTTACAAACATAAATACATAAGAATTTAATTTTTTAAATTATTGAATAAATACAGTAATTTGTTATAAATATACAAACATATATAAACATTTAAAATTTTGTGCGATAAATAATAAAAAATATTACGACCACACGAATTATATTTGCCTTTTGTATTTATTTTGAAATAAAACTAAAGCAAGCGCAATTTTTTGTGTCTTAACACAAGCAATAACGCCCGCAGAAAGTGACATCTAATTGCTTGTGTTCAACAAAGTATCTAGAGGTGGTGAACACCTACATTCAAATATATTTGTTTTTTTAAGGATATACATACCTGAATTATCTTTAATTAGATTTTTTGCTAATTTTAAATTGAACTTCTTTTTATTTTATTTATTTAAAACAATTTTTCTTACTTTTTTGTTTAAAAAATATTAAGATTATTTCAATTTAACAGCATGTGTTAAGATATTATTGCTCAGCAATGTATTTTAACATTTGTTGCTTAATATATATTTGAACACATATTTATAAGGTCTACACGCTGATATCTTGTGTCGGCAATCGAATTTGACAATTGCCACAGCAATAATTGCCAAGATTATTGCTCTTGTGGACAGCTAGTTAAATGTCGTATTCAATGTGCTAAATATACTCGATTTGAAAAAAAAGATAACAATTCAATGTAAATATACAGCATTTGACATTAAAACAATTATATATGTATATATATATATTTATATATTTTAATAATAAGAGATCGCCGTGAAGAAAAAAAACTTTTTAAAAAACTTTTTCACTCACGTAAAAAACTTTTTTCAGAGTTGCAAAAAAGGTATCATTTTGCGTGTAGGTGTGAGCACGTGCGTTTTTTGAGAGAGTGTGTGTGCCACGTGCTCGCATGAAATTTATATCCAGAAATTAACTTTAAATAAATAATAAATATATTAGATGTGCGCTATTAATTTATATACCATTCAATAAAGGACAAAATTAGGTATCAGAATAAGTAGATTTCATTTTTTTAATTACTTGATTTCGAAAGTTATAGCCCAGCAAACTTTTTAGTGCCAAAAAAGTTTTCATTTTATACAATCAAAACGATTAAGTGTGCTCTATTGACATATATACCAACCAATAGAAAATTAATATACCTTTCAGAACTAGTAACTGTCATATTCAGATTTACTTTAGTTCAAAAGTTATAGCCCAGCAAACTTTTTATTAGCAAAAAAAAGTTTTGCTTCATAAAATCAAAACCGTTATTTGTGCGCTATTAACACATATACCAATCAATTACAAATTAAAATATGTTTCTGAATCTGTATTTATTATATTCAGATTTACTTTAGTTCAGAAGTTATAGGTCAGCAAACTTTTTAGTGCCAAAAAAACTTTTGCCTTATTAAACCAAAACGGTAAAGTGTGCGCTATTAAGACACATGATAATCAATTAGGAAGCAAAATATCTTTTAGAACCTGTACTTGGTATATTCAGATTTACTTTCGTTCAGAAGTTATAGCCCAGCAAACTTTTTAGTGGCAAAAAAAGTTTTGCCTTATAAAACTAAAACGGTTAGCTGTGCGCTATTGACACATATACCACTCGATTAAAAATTAAAATACTTTCCACAACCTGTACTTGTTATATTCAGATTTACTTTAGTTCTGAATTTATAGCCCCGCAAACTTTTTAGTGCCGAAAAAAGTTTTGCCTTAAAAAACCAAAACGGTTAAGTGTGCGCTATTAGGACATATACTAATCGAAAGCAAGTACAAATACCTTTTAAACACTGTATTTACTATATTCAGATTTACTTTCGTTAAGGAGTTATAGCCTAGCAAACTATTTAGTGGCAAAAAAAGTTTTGCCTTATAAAACTAAAACGGTTAGCTGTGCGCTATTGACACATATACCACTCGATTAAGAATCAAAATACCTTCCAGAACCTGTACTTGTTATATTCAGATTTACTTTAGTTCAGAAGTTATAGCCCAGCAAACTTTTTAGTGCCAAAAAAACTTTTACCTTATTAAACCAAAACGGTAAAGTGTGCGCTATTAAGACACATGATAATCAATTAGAAATCAAAATATCTTTTAGAACCTATACTTAGTATATTCAGATTTATTTTCGTTCAGAAGTTATAGCCCAGCAAACTTTTTAGTGCCAAAAAAGTTTTCATTTTATACAATCAAAACGATTAAGTGTGCTCTATTGACATATATACCAACCAATAGAAAATTAATATACCTTTCAGAACTAGTAACTGTCATATTCAGATTTACTTTAGTTCAGAAGTTATAGCCCAGCAAACTTTTTATTAGCAAAAAAAGTTTTGCTTCATAAAATCAAAACCGTTATTTGTGCGCTATTAACACATATACCAATCAATTACAAATTAAAATATGTTTCTGAATCTGTATTTATTATATTCAGATTTACTTTAGTTCAGAAGTTATAGGTCAGCAAACTTTTTAGTGCCAAAAAAACTTTTGCCTTATTAAACCAAAACGGAAAAAAAACGGAAAATTTTATATTGAGGCCACGTTTGATAGAGCCTATACAATCAACTTCTTTATCGCAGTGCTGCCAACCATCCAATATTTGCTTCTTCAGCCACCCCTGTTTTTTTGATACACCACTGTTATCGACATCAAAAAAATGGTATTTTTAATGTTTAACTTGTTTAATATTTATTAATAATTGCAAATATAAGCTAATAATAAACATTACTAATAATAATACTTGTTAATAGTTCCAATTCGTGGTGGTAGTTCTTTTTTGTGCTGCCACATATAACTGTGCTATCAATAGAAGCACATTACTATCTACAGTTGCACACTATTATTGACAACTTATATAAATTCTGCGAATTGAAAAATATTTACAAAGTTGTAAGTTTGATGTTGAATATCTTCTGAATTCCACAAATTCAGAAAATGACAGTCACCAATTTAAAAAAGCAGTTATGTTTTCAATCGATTGTTATATGTTGCAATACGATAATGTGAATGTTTTCTATTTTATGAGCAGAAAACTTTTGTCCTTATTTTAGTGCTTTCGAAGAGTTTTCTAGGATATAACTTCTGAAACAAAGTAATGCAGAAAATGACAGTCCCCAATTCTGAAAGGTAATTTTATTAACTATCGACAGATATATAACCGAATACCTTACAATCAGTAATTACTATTTTATACGCATTCAACTTTTTTGTTAAATTTTAATGATATAAAATTTTTTATTTGGACATATCTTCTGAACTAAAGTAATTCATAATATAAGAGTCGCAAATTTTAAAAGATGTTTTTATTTCCTATCGATTGGTATATATCTTAATTGGGCACAATTAATAATTTTTAATTTATATTCAAGAACAAACTTTTGCTTGGAGTAATTTTCGAGAGTGTTTTTTTCCATAGTTTTTCAAATAAAAATAATGACATCTATTAAATCTGATTCTACTCATACGAAACCATAAAACTTTATAATTTTTTTTCAATAAAGTTAAGAATTACCTATTTTTTTTTTGATTTGCAAAATCAGTATTTTTTTCCAAAGTTTGTTTACATATTTTACTAGGCAAATTAACACGAGGTTGCCACTTGCACACTTAATGGGAAAAACTGTATTATCACAAAAATTATGAAAATTTTTAAAAGTTTGCTGGACTATAACTTCTGAACTAAAGTAATTCAGAAAAATACTGTCACCAATTCTGAAAAGTATTTTTGTCCTTTATCGATTGGTATATGTCTCAATAGTGCACAATGAATTGTTTTGGCTTAATAAGACGAAAACTTTTTTCTATTTTTTCGGCACTAAAAAGTTTGCTGGGCTATAACTTCAGAACTAAAGTAAATCTAAATATAACAAGTACAGGTTCTGGAAGGTATTTTAATTCTTAATCGAGTGATATATGTGTCAATAGCGCACAGCTAACCGTTTTAGTTTTATAAGGCAAAACTTTTTTTGCCACTAAATAGTTTGCTAGGCTATAACTCCTTAACGAAAGTAAATCTGAATATAGTAAATACAGTGTTTAAAAGGTATTTGTACTTGCTTTCGATTAGTATATGTCCTAATAGCGCACACTTAACCGTTTTGGTTTTTTAAGGCAAAACTTTTTTCGGCACTAAAAAGTTTACGGGGCTATAAATTCAGAACTAAAGTAAATCTGAATATAAGAAGTACAGGTTCTGGAAGGTATTTTAATTCTTAATCGATTGGTATATGTGTCAATAGCGCACAGCTAACCGTTTTAGTTTTATAAGGCAAAACTTTTTTTGCCACTAAAAAGTTTGCTGGGCTATAACTTCTGAACGAAAGTAAATCTGAATATAGCAAGTAAAGGTTCTAAAAGATATTTTGATTCATAATTGATTATCATGTGTCTTAATAGCGCACACTTAACCGTTTTGGTTTAATAAGGCAAAAGTTTTTTTGGCACTAAAAAGTTTGCTGTGCTATAACTTCTGAACTAAAGTAAATCTGAATATAATAAATACAGATTCAGAAACATATTTTAATTTGTAATTGATTGGTATATGTCTTAATAGCGCACAAATAACGGTTTTGATTTTATGAAGCAAAACTTTTTTTTTTGCTAATAAAAAGTTTGCTGGGCTATAACTTCTGAATTAAAGTAAATCTGAATATGACAGTTACTAGTTCTGAAAGGTATATTAATTTTCTATTGATTGGTATATATGTCAATAGAGCACACTTAATCGTTTTGATTGTATAAAATGAAAACTTTTTTTGGCACTAAAAAGTTTGCTGGGCTATAACTTTCGAAATCAAGTAATTAAAAAAATTAAATCTACTTATTCTGATACCTACTTTTGTCCTTTATTGTATGGTATATAAATTAATAGCGCACATCTAATATATTTATTATTTATTTAAAGTTAATTTCTGGATATAAATTTAATGCGAGCACGTGGCACACATACTCTCTCAAAAAACGCACGTGCTCACACCTACACGCAAAATGATACCTTTTTTGCAACTCTGAAAAAAGTTTTTTACGTGAGTGAAAAAGTTTTTTAAAAAGTTTTTTTTCTTCACGGCGATTGTTTTTAATGTAAACAAAAACAAAAATACTCCTATTTTTGCAACTCGGCGGAAAAAAGTTTGGTAAAAAAAAGTTTTTTTTCTTCTCGTCTCTTAATAAGAGTTTGTTTTTGTCACAGTTTTTGCACCGAGTCTACCTTGTATGTATGTAACAGACTGACCGGCTGTAAGCAACCCTTTTGTAAAAAAACAAAAACCAAATATATTCCTGAAAAATTAACTATTGGAGTAACAGAATAAAGACGAAAAAAAATAACTATTGTCTCACAGCGCTTTTTTAAACAAATGTCTGATCTCGTGTGGAGTATTAAAAATGGAGAACTTGATCAAGTTCAATCCTTAATTCGGGAAAAGGTAAAGAGGTGATTCATTATAAATATGTATATAGATAGATATACTAAAACAATGTGAGATTAAAAAGTGAATGGATGTACACAAAATACTTCAATATGTGTATGAATAATTTGTATTGTTTTGCTAATGCAGCATTTGGTCCGTTGGAGGTTTCAATTGGCATTTATAAACTATGTACATACAGTAGGCCGCAAAACTAAGGACACACCGTCATATAATTAAAGTTTCTTCGACTTTTCTTTTTATTTAAAGAACAGCAACAAAAAACGACTAAAAACACAAGACCAACGCATAATCAGTAAATTAACTCGAGAAATTAAGAGCTTAATTTCATAAATGTAGAATAATTATTAGAGCAACATCGAGCCGCAAAAATAAGGACACACCTTATGTATTATGGGGATCTACTTTAACAAAATACAAAATTTATGCAAAATATTACTTTTTAAATACTTGGCTGTTGGTATTTGATTGTGTAAAGCACTCATTAAGTTACTCGTGCAATATTTTCTCCTCTGTAGTAATAATCAGGGCAATCATGAGTAAAACTCCGCGTGAAATTTCTCCCTTATCCAATTAGAATTTTTTGTTTTCCCTATTACTTGCTATTAGTTGGAATTGTTCCCCGGCAAAATTTCACGCGGAATTTTATTCATGATTGCCCTGAATTAATTTTTGTATTTACGGTGTTGTAGCGGTATAGAATTATTGAAAACGGTGTACTTGGAGACTTACGTCGAATTTTTATATCTACAGTGTTGTAGTGGTATATCATTACTAAGAACGCGGTATTTGTAAACGTTAAATTTTGGAAGAGTCGTAATTTTGTATTTAGTGTTGTCGTGGTACATATCTTTTGCGCAAAGTCACAATTTCTGCCTGGGTACATATAAGTTATTGAAGAGCTCCAACGGAAAACGTTCGTAAAAAGAGGTATCGCTGATCAAAAATTTTAAAAATAAAGGGTCCGCCATCTAAAGATTTTTTTTAACCTAGTGCTTATTTCGTGAATGGTAACACTTAGCTCATGTCTGATTTGACAGATTAGTTTTATCCTTCCGCTGAACGAATATTGTTTTGTATACGCTTGAACAACGCTGGGAAATATTGCCTGCGATCGACTTACAGAAGATGCTCATTTTGCCAAAAAAAAATCATCTTTTCAGATGAAGCTCATTTTGATCTTGGGTATGTAAACAAGCAAAATTGTCGCATTTGGGACACAGAAACCCCGCACGCATACATTGAAAAGCCGACGCACCCAAAACGAGTCACTGTTTGGTGCGGATTTTGGTCCAGAGGCATAATTGGGCCAATGAGCAAGGAGTGGCCGTTACAGTCAAAGGCGATCGTTATTGGGCCATGTTGAACGAATTTTTGTTCACAAAAATTGGAGAGGAGGATATTGGCAACATTTGGTTTCAACAGGACGGCGCTACGTGCCACACAGCCGAAGCTACACTCGATGTTTTGCGCCCTGTTTTCAAAAAAAAAAAAGTTATCTGGCGGACCCTTTACTTAAAGTTCCGTTGATAGTGAAATTGGTAACAGTTAACAAATTTAATAATTTGGTGGGAATATATCAGGGTTTCGCGACATTGTACAGCATAGCTACCGAGATTTTTAGAGTTAATTTTGACGCTACAAGCTGTAATTGGAAACTTAAGTACTAACAAACTTTTAAATTTTACGGAAAGAAACTTTTCAATCTAAAAATATTTTAACATATAATCGCACTTAATATTTTGTAATTCCCAGCAAACTGATTGATTCCACATAAACAAGTTTTAAGTGAATTTTTTACGCTTTTGAGTAATTTTTAGTGTTTTTAAATTTATTTTATTTTTTTTTGGGGACGTATTTTTGTATTTTTTAGATCATTAAAATCCGACCCCTGTGCATGTGTTCTGTAACTTTGGTGAGAACTTTTCCAGACGAGCACTTTGATATCATTCTGTGAAACACAAGGAAACATGTTTCTTCTAAGCTTATTTCAGGTTTTATTTAAATCAGCCTGTGAGAGACGGGACAACCAATATAATTGTTTAATTTTTCTCGACGCGAAAACTTCTCGCAAGTTACAGAACACAAGTACTGATTATTACTTAAGAATAGAACTAACAGAGCTTAACTTGAAAAAACAATCAATCAATCGTCTTCATGATACAACACCTTTCGCCTTTGTTAATTTTAACCATACAACGTCCTAAAAAAATTTTCTTTTTATTTATAAAGTCTATAGATGTAAATACAGAATTAAACGGAAGATATCCTTTGCACTACGCAGCCGACTACGGTCAATATGATGTACTAGACTATCTAATAAGCATGGGTGCAAAAGTCAATGTAACTTAAACATTTCTCTACTTATTTTTATAGACATTTACTTATTTTATATTACAGGTAACAGACAAACATGATATCACACCACTATTAGCAGCGATTTGGGAGGGACATACGAAGTGTGTCCAGTTACTTATCGAAAAAGGCGCAAATAAAGAGGGAAAAACTCCAGATGGAAGCAGATATTTAGACGTAGCTGAAAAAGAAGAAATTCGAAAGCTTCTTTCATAATTAATTAACATCGTATATAACATATGAAATGCATACATACATACATTCATACAAATGTAAAAATTATATTTTAAATTTCTCTACGTTAAAATTAATGTGGAAATAAAATTGAAGGTTAGCCGCGAATAACGTTGTAAGTGACAAAATAATAATTTTTCAGGAGAGCAAAAAAGCGTAATTTAAAGCATGATTGCTTTTTTTCGTTAATTTTTTTTTAGCTTATCGGAAATAATGATAATTAGCATTAACGTTTCTTTTTGTATCTCTGTTACATTTATCTATTAATTTCGACAATTTCGTTTGCATGATTTTATTAGTTACTTAGAAAGTTCTTCCACTGACTGACTGTAATTGTATTTTGACGGCGATAAGATGCATCATTTTGGAAGGTTTGATGTTTGAACAACGCAAGAGAGTAATTTTAACGGTAATCTGTGAAAAAAAATTGTATTGTAAAAATTTAATTTTACAATGTTATTCGCGGCTACTCTTCAATTGTCTAATTAAAAATTATTTGAGATTTATTTATCATTTGTTTTTACATGTACATAATTCAGTGGCACGCAGCTCAATTGTGTTGATATGACTTCGCGCACTTATACGTCTTTTAGACACGGAAAGTTTACTTTGCAAAGTCTTAATTCAGTATTCCTGCCTCTGTCTTCCACACAACTGAATTAAAACTTTGCAAAGTAAACTTTGCTTGTCTAAAAGGGATATTTCCTTGGCTTAAAGGGCCAAATTTCTTTGTTGTGGTGAATACATGTGATGTCCATGTTCAGGCATATCAAAGTATTTTATTTAGTGCAATAGAGATGGAATATTTACCAATTTTGTTCTATCTTTTTCTATTGCAAATGGTTGCGGGCGGCAAATGTCATGGTGAAAATTGTTGCTCAGCTATATGTTCGAACATCGATGTCAGAACATGGACGAAACATGGTTCATTAGCCATTTGCGATGTCGAACATGATGGCCGTACCAAGTTTATGGCTAGTGGAGATCCCTAGTAAGGTACGACCTCACTTGGGAATTTGCACAAATAAGCGTAACCACTAAATACTAGTCAAAAATTTTTTAATGCGTTAGTTTGAGTCAAACGTTTTCCAATAATGGATTCTATGACGTCGTCTATCGCGAATCTCAAGGGAATAAATTCTAGGGAATCTTTTTTTATTCCCACGAACAATAAATTGGCATTGCCAATTATTAGGGAATAAAATAAACATCTGTTGCAATTCGAACATCTATTGTGAACTGATGTAATTTTATTTTTTACGCGTATTTCTATAATTCTCATAATAAATTGTAATTATCCGGCAAAATGAATAGCATTTCGTTCCGATTTATGTATGTTATTAGAAGAAAAAAACTTATTGAAAAAATAACGAGATTAAATTTGAGAGATGCATCAAATCCGTATGGCTATTTGTATTACAATGAAAATAAATAAATAAATAAATAAATAAATCCACTGTGTTTATTGGAAGTAATGTACATAAGTGAAAACCCTGCAAGAACACTCCCAGTCAAATGACCGGTCATTTGACCGACAGTGGTGATGGATTTATCTATCTAAGTTTCTATCAGTTTGTTAAGGGCGATGTGGAAAAAGTGATGTAAACTTTTGTGTACGTGTGATTTTGCATCTGTCTAACTACTAAAAATAAAAAGTTTGTATTTCTTTAGGTCCACCTACATTTACTAAATCTTCAGTTTATTGCAATTTTGTATTGAAAAATACAGGGTGTCTGGTGGCAAATATATATTTTTAAATTCGATTATTTAAAAAAGCAATAAACGGTGCGGAGGGAGGGTGGCGTCGTTGGAATTATTGATTGTGCGGATTTGTTAGTCACGATGTCGCAGTGGTCGAGTGAGTATCGCGTGATATATGGTAATATTTTAGCTCTTCTAGTCTACAACCAATAAAATACTAAAAATTATTTATTTGTGAAACAATTTTAAATGTTTAGTTGAACTATAGTGAATTTTAATCAGAAATAATTTCTTAGTCGGGCTTAAGTTCAGTAATTTCAATTCTTATTGAATGAAATATTTTTTTATTAATTAATGTGAGTTTCTAAAGAAGAGAAGAAAAATTAAATTATACTATAAGCTGGGGGAAATACCGATATTTTTCTGTGCAGCGACGCACTTCATCAGCACCTAATCTATCTACTGGGGTAGAGATTGTTATTAACATCAGCTATTTAACTCAAATTTTTAATGAAATGGAATATGAGAAATATTGTGTATACAATTATTGATTTACCTTTGGTAAACACATTAAATTGATATTGTGCAATAAAATTGCCTGTGTGTATATTATATTGGTATATGGCACAATACATTGGATAAAATCAAAAGCTTTTTGATTAAGACTGTAATGTGTTGTCAACACTGTAAATTATAGTATAAATAAATGAAATGAAATAAAAAAGCAATAAAAAACAAGCCGACACTAAACTTAATTTTTTTAAATATGTATAACTCGTCGGTTGGTTATTGGTTTGCGGCACAGTATATTCAAAATACATTATGATTGCAGCAAACCAATAACAAACCGACGAACTATTGATAAGAATTTTAGAACAATAATGGAGGTTGTACATATCGAGCCTTATAATTGTAAGAGACAAAAATTTAATTTTTCAGAAGAAGGGTTTTTTTTAAATATTCATATGTATGTATATTTAAATTTTGTTTAGTGCTAACATATTAAAGTCTAATCTAATTTTTCTTCTCTTCTTTAGAAACTCACATTAATTAATAAAAAATATTTCATTCAATAAGAATTGAAATTACTGAACTTAAGCCCGTCTAAGAAATTATTTCTGATTAAAATTATTTATTTGTTTAATAAATACTTTACAAAGTAAATTTGCAAAGTATTGTTGCACAAATATGGGTGGGGTAGCTAGACCATATGCCCAAGATGTTATTAACAGTTTTTTAAAAAGGCTTTGTGACTGACTGTACACGACCTATGCCTTCACATAGGAAGGAGCAACGTGATTGTTAAAGAAATTCCACAAAAGAACCGCAAGAATATACAGTTATCCGTGGCAGATCAGTCAACCAGTGCGAGTGAGACGCAAAACTCTCGAAGGCCAATAAACAACAGTGGCCTGGTTGCACTTAAGAGATAATTGCCAACGACGCTTTATGTTGACTCGCCCAGAGCTGCTTTACGACTTAATAGCGATTTATTTTCTGCCAAAGATGTAACATAATGTATAAGTACATTGATAAGTATGTACATACATACATATGTATGTTATGCCCAGTACACATCTGGCATGTGCCCAAAAAAGTGTAACCAATAATTACTAATGAAAAACTGTTTTCGTCCCAAGAATTAAACTTTCAAAATTTCCCCGAGAAATAATAAAAAAATAGTAATTGACAACTTTACATTTCGAACAGCTGCTTTCACTTTGACATTTCTGAAAATTTATTGCGAGCAGCGATTTGCTAAAAATTTTACATTTAAAGATATTTTATAAAATGGATTCATGTTTTGAGGTACGAGTAGGTTATGGAAAGCATTATTTTATTGTTTTTAATAAAAACTAATGAAATTGCTTTAGATGTAAAACTCAATTCTATGGACATTATTTAAGAAAAAATTTGATGATCTGATTTCGATCTCAAACCTCGAGTACCGCTGTATTATTTATTTTATGATTATTTTTATTAACTATTATGTTATGTTTATGTTCACTTATGTATATTTGTAAGCTTACTTTTTTGATCTCATCTAACAACGTTTTTCGTGTTGGAAAAACCCTTTAAGGAATTTCAAAATTAAGAGTTAAAAAATAAAGTTCCTGTTTTAATACCCAATTTGAATTAACATATATATTTATGTACTATTAAAACGTAAGATTTCTTTAAGTTATTGTTTTAGGCTTCCTAATCAAATTTGTGTTAATGCTGGAAAATTTAATTTTTTTATTCTCGCTTTCCCGGAAAATGAAAAAGTACGGAAAAACTCTAATTGCAAGTTTTTTCTATTTAGTAAGTTAGCGGATTTGTAGAGGAAACTTTTGATTTATTTTCTTGTTTGAAGCAATTGACAAATAAATTGGTAGTTCAGTCTGACTTTAAATTTTTACATGAGAGCAACTTCACATAACATGAAACAAGTATAAATTACATGAAGCACGTGTTGGAATTATTTGGCAAAATTAATTAAAATAGAAATACTGAATTTTTTAAGTCAAAATCTAGAGAATATCTTGAATTTTCGATAAAAAGGGTAGTTTTGCTATTATTACAGAAAATTATTTAACCAAAATTATTATAGTACAATTATAAAATATAAATTATTTAACCTAATAAAGAATTAAAAATAAAACAGGCCGAATGGCCTGTATTGCAATACACAGTACAACATATGATTTTGGGACTCAATTCTGACAATTTCATGTAATATAATATTAAAGGGCTCGTTTTTTCCCATGGGTCCACCAATTTCAGTGTCATCTTCTTCTTCGGTGCGCTGACATTTTGCTGTGTGAGTTTTCTTCTCTTCAAAAATGATGTCAACCATTCGGAGTTTTGTTGTGATATTCCGAGCTTGGCCACAATGTTGTAATCCATTTCGATTTGTGTTAGCGGTTGTCCTGTATTATTTTCAATATCGGGTGTCTAATCCGCATCATTCACGTTGGTCGGATTGGTGAAAACGGTTTCGGCTTGCAGGGACATAGTATCCGGACTCGGAGGTTTAGGTGCATCGACATCAGCAGGGCGGTTAACTGGAAGTGTGGCAGTAAATGCAGCAGTGTATACTTTTGTTTTCAATTGTTGTCTATTTAATCCAGGACGAAAATTTTTGCATGCGTAGCACCTGGATTCATCATGTCCAGTTGTGTCTTCCACCCAAATTACTGGCTTCATAAAAGACAACCTTGCACCTCCTCCATGTCTCCAATTTACAAGGGTATTATAACAACTTTTGCACACTGTGTTCGGAGTAAAATTTGAACCACTTAAATCTGCTTTATCAAAATAATCACAATACGAATTTTTGAGTTCCTCAGTACACAAATTTTGTCGATTGTTTTTGTTTTTTTAGGACGATTTGACCACAAACGTAACAAAAATTATCCAATTTTGGGTACTTGTTATTTTCCATATTTATATATTTTATGTTTTCTTGTTATTCACTTTTAAAAAACTGGGGAAAAATCACTTTTAGTGTTCGCGTTCGTCGGCACTGGCTGAATCACCACAGAATATTGAATCACAAAAATCGATCAACTATAAATACTACGTATTTTTCAATATTTTACTGGCAGGTACTTATAAATGGGTGCATGTTTTAAGGGTATCTGGATATATACCTGATTCACAAGTTGTACGTTTTAAATTGTGCAAACTTTCCAAATAATGAATGAGGGTATTGCACCCTGTGAAAAAATCATACAGGTAGTCACCGGAAAACCCCAAATAATTAAAACAGTCCACTATCCTTTTTTTCCTTTTAATTGTTCACGCACATTTATTAGCGTTTATTGCTTCGCAGTCATAAAAATCAAATAACCTTTTGTTTATTCCTTTTGTTTTAATTAGATTTGACACTTTCTTGCATTTTTGATATTTTATGAATTTAAAAAAAAAAAATTACAGCCTGGCCCACTATATGAAATAAATAAATAAATACAGGTGCATTAGTTGCAACTCTGTGCTTCTCACATAGTTTTACAAAGTAATTGTCAAAATGAATTCTTCGTTATAAACTTGTAAACAAAAAATCAGCGGATGAGCAATATACCTGTTTGATATGCCTTGGTCGGCTTCACAATTTTTACAAATCGTCGGTTGGTTACTGGTTTGATGTATGGAACATTTTAAAAAAAATTTAGTTATTGATCGATTATATATGAATAATGTACCTCTTTCCAAATTCATTATCAGTTTTCCGATATCTTGAATATATCAGTAGATATAGAACTGCACTATTGCGTCATTTCCACAATTGTTATATATTTTAGAAATTGTTTTACAGCAATCAGCAATTTTTCGCATATGTGGCAACTTACCAACGTAAAAGTATTAATATTGTTATTAGCAAAGTAAATTTATATAAAGTATATGCAAGTACTCAGGTGATTAATTTTTTTCTCGTGTAGTGTGAATGCCTGAATGTCAAAAGTTGTTTACAATTTTTAAAAATATTTTCAGGTTTTATTCAATTTTACTGTGTACAATATGTGATAGTGCAATAATATTGCATCACTTCATGATGTGCTTAGTGGCAACACAAAATTAGTGTATTTTTTGTCATGCGATTAGCTGAGATTTTATTTAAGAGGTTGTATTTAAGTGCAAAAAATAGTGCACTACAAGCATTAAATTTAAATTTGCACTAAAATTTTTGTTTTTTAATCAGTGCTTATGCAAAAGTAATGCAAGTTGCCCAGATCTTGTTGTATCCATCTGTTTTTGACATTCATCCATTATTCTTACACAAACAAATTGCCTGTTGTTTTTGTACTTTCTTAGTTGTTGTAGACCTGCATATACTCCATATAAATATGCTTTGGTTATTAGCAATTGTTATGATGTATCTCAATGCATATTCTACTCAACGAACTTGATTCAAAGCAAAATACAAAAATTTTATTATTGTGTTATGTTTTAATCAAATGAAATTGATATTTATTTTTTATTAATAAAATTTCTTTTATTAAATAGATTCAAACTTCGTTTTATATCTTCCGTTGTTTTTTCTTTAAATGTTATGTTGCATGAATAAAATTGATATTTTCTACTTAAATATATACAGTAATTTAACCTACTTGAACAAGTAGTGAAAAATATTGTTGTTATGTTTGTGGCATGCGTTGACAACGATTTTTGTAATTTTTTCTTTAAATCCTAATAACTTTTCATGTTGGATGTAAAAAGTGCATTAACTTTAAGTTTGAATAAAAAACTTATGTATCTATTACTTTTATTATTAAACAAAAAATTCTATGGTGTATTTTTATAAAACTAATGAACTAAACATTCTTCATCGATTTTCTCGAAAACACATTTTTGTTCCATACATCAAACCAGTAACCAACCGACGAAATGTGTCAAGTAAATTCACAACATTTTTTAAGTGATTTATTTTTTCTCAAACTGACGTCAATTTTTTACCAGCTAAATTTCTGGGAAAAAATGCTTTAATCAGCATTGCCGCGTTCTTTTTATTTTGTACCACAAACAAAGCGGGAAAAATTACTATAAAATTATTATATATCAAAAAAGAACAACTTCTTATTACACATAAAATCATTACAAAATTTAATTGTTTTCTTTTTGTTAACTGATAATTTTCTTGCGATCTTTTCCGCTTTGTTTGTGGTACAAAAACAGAAAGTGGAAACGCTGACTAAAACAGTTTTTCTCTGAAATTTAGCCGGTAAGTCCCGGCCGAGACTTGCAATTTTTTTGCAACAATTTTTGAATATGTGCAAATTTTGATCGATATGTATACCTATATGTATATATATATATATACATGTATGTATATATATATACATGTATGTATATATTTATACATGTATGTATATATATATATATATATGTATGTATGCAAAGTTTTCGACTTTTATTTGCAAATAAGAAATGCGCATAAACGAGGTGTATGTCAATTTGAAAGCAAATTTGCACCAAAATTTAGAAGTGTGAGTGTATGAGGGAATAAACCTAAAACCAACAAGTAATATATAAAATAAATCATCAATCGGCGGCTAATCTTAGCCGATTTTAAGCCGAGAAAAATCGGCGGCGGTGGCTGACATCAAATTTTCAGCGGCTCGGCTCAGCCGGTCGGCACAGGTCTCTGTTGACGGTCCATTTGTCCCCTTTTACAATTGAGAAATTGAAAGTTAGACAGACGAAGTTTGTTGGCGAGGGGCTGAAGAGGTAGAGTGTGTAGTACACGACCCTCTGTATTGGACTATTTTTGTTTCTCTTTTCTACTTTTCGTATTTTGTTTTTGTTGCTTCACATGATTTTTCTCCTTTCAGGGGCTGTATGCATACTTGATGTGTATCAAGGCATATGTATGTATTTATGTGTAAGCGTATGTAAGTAGCAAACGTCAAGAAGAAAACAAACTATAAATTTTCTGCTTGTGTATTAATTTCGCAATTGTAAAAGGTTTGGGCAAGTCCAAAAGAGAATGAGTAAAATATCTGCCTTTCAATTTCCCAATTGTAAAAGCGGACTTTGGTACAAAGTACATATAATTAAGAATTTTGTGCATTTGAGGAGAGAGAATATAAGAAATAAAAAAAAATTCTCCATACAAAAGTTGTATGTTACAATTGAGAAATTGAACGACAGACAAACTCGACTACAAAAGAGTGTGTAGTACACGACCCACTGTACTGGAAAATTTTTGCTTATCTTTTCTACTTTTCGTATTTTATTATTGTTGCTTCACATGATTTTTCTCCATTCAGTAGCTGTATGCATACTTGACGTGTATCAAGGCATATGTATGTATTTATGTGTAAGTGTATGTAAAGGCTGTGATACACTATCATACAAAGTCGTGCGATCTACGAAAAAGTACAACCCTGGTGTGATGAATTGTTATTGTGTTTTGAATATTCTCATAAACTCCATCATATCAGGGTTGTATTTTTTCGTAGATCGCACTACTTTTTATGACAGTGTATCACGGCCTTAAGCATTTGGAAACCAATTTTAATCACTTTTATAATACTAATAATGTTTTACACATTGTTTTATTTATTTCAACAATGCAAAATCTTTCATTTAATTTTGTAAAAATGTTCAATTGTTCATTTTATTAAGTATAAATTTCTGCTCTTTGTTTTGATTATTGTACTAAAAATATTCAATAACAAACACACTATATTTGTCACTTTTTAACAGTGATCAAATCAGATGATTTGAGCTTTTTTCTTAAGTCACTTTCTACAACTCTGGTCTCCTCTGTTCCTCTGGTCACCTCTGTGCTTACGACTGAACGATAGAATGTATTCTTTCACATCCTTGAGACGCAATAAGTTCTCACCATAGTTGCAGAACATTGGCACTGGTTGCATAAACATTTCGCAAAGTGTGAACCAAACACAGAGAGACCAGAGTTGTAGAAAGTGTCTTATAAAAATAGCTAAAATCCGTTGATTTGATCACAAAGGGACAAATATAGTATGTTTGTTATTGAATATTTTTGGTACAATAATCAAAACAAACAGCAGAAATTTATACTTAATGAAATGAACAATTGAACATTTTTACAAAATTATATAAAAGATTTTGCATTGTTGAAATAAATAAAACAATGTGTAAAATATTATTAGTATTTTAAAAGTGATTAAAATTAGTTTCCAAATGCTTACAAACTCAATTTTAAACAATTTCCTTCAAAAATATTAATTTTTAACTTCAACTTGCAAAATGCAAACAACGAATGAGACCACAAAGCATAAATTGAAAATACACTTGAGCACATGAACATTTGCACAAAATTAAATGAAGGAATTTGTGGTATTGAATTAAAAGACACAATGCGAAAAGGATTATTAGTATTAATAAAGTGATTAAAATTTGTCTTCAAATGATTAGAGTCTTTGTTTTAAGCATTTTTGTTTGCAAATTTTAATTTTTAACATTTATTTACAAAAACTAGGCTGCGAATGAGACCACAAAGAATAAAATGTAATTACTTTAAAATAATACCACGCGAAAGAAAAAGTAAAGAGGATTTGATGACTGTGTGAGCGAGACCTCTAAAAATCACAATTATCTTCCTTCTTACTTTGTGCTCGTGTCACCTCTGGTCTGCTCTTTAGTACCAAACTCAAAGGACGACAAGGGAAAATTGCAACTTGTTGCTATAAAAGTACATATTTGGCACTGTATTATAAAATTAGTTTCTCAACACTGTTTAAATTATTCGGCGATGTTGGGTGATTTTTCATAGAAGTTCTCTGGCAACTCTGTTTCAAAATAAAATGTTGCTGTGATAGTTCAAACAATCTCACTTATTTTAAGGAACAATTATTGAAAACTACCATGTCACTTAATGGATTTTTAGATTTCTTTCAAAAGGGTAAGGTATGTATGTATTACTTTGATAACTTGGAAATTGCAAATGTGTACAGACATATTTGGATTGGTTTCGTTACTACAGACGTTTAGGCCTAAAAAGGGATTCACCGCAGGTACAATAAGATACTCGCTACATAAACAAGCCCAAGCAAGTCTACAATCTGGAATTAATCTTCGACAAGTTGTCCGACTTCCAGAAGGAGAAAATCTGAACGACTGGATTGCTGTACATGGTAAATTTTTCCTTATATGTACATGCTATACATACATACAGTAGCTAGCTAAGAACACACCATGATATAAAGTTTCTTCGATGTTTTCTTTTGATTTAGAAAACTAATAGTTCAGTTAACAATTAAGTAGTTTTATAGTTCATTCTATGTATGAATGAACTATAAAACTAGTAGTTCTCTGCATAGGTTTGATAAACGCCAGAATATAATATTAAAAATAACTTCAATGTATAAATATGATTTAAAATTGAAAACATAATCATTCATCGTTTACTTCATAGCACAGGCTAAAAAATGCTTTCGATTTGTATGTACAGCACAGAAAAAAGAAGAGAGGTGTCTTTGAACAACGGGTTAGAGCTATACTGCTTAGCAATGTATATAAAAAACTTCATAAAAATGCAATAAAATTATATATGATGATATCAAATTCGCCGTAAATATTTCAAATCATTTCCATATAGAGTCAAACCTAAATTAGAGCTTCAAGCGTTGCGTTAGCAGCAGGTGTTTCGGCGTATATCCGATGTGGTATAAATATATGAAAAAACAAACAAGAATGAATATTTTGTAATAAATAATGAAACATAATCTCTATTTATTTCCTTAAAATTTACCTCGTAAAAGGATTTAAGGCTCAGTTAGCCGACTGTAATGCAATGTAAATGTAATGTAGGAAAAGGCTGATCGTAATTTTTGTATGAAAAGTGTGTTGCAAATAAGATAAGTATAAATAATTGAGTCATTAGGGACTCCTGATGGATATAAGATGAGTCATTACGGACTCCTGTGGACTGTATGTAGGTTAGGTCATGAGGGACCTCTGATGATATATTACGTAATATATGTATATGAATCAAAGGATTCCTAATGAAAAAGAGGTTAGTATAGTTGCAAATTGATAAAAAACAAGTTATATAAAATTATATATGTACGTAATTATAGTTCATTTGATACAAGTTTTGCTATTGGTCGATTGGCTATCCCGTTTTAAGTGCAAATATTCAGGACACGAATAGGACCGTCGATAACTGTTTTATTTTATTGTTTTACTTAATTGCTAAACCTTACGAGGATTGTGTTTGAAATTATTTTTATCGGAAATTGAAATAGCTGTGGAAGAAGTATTAATAGAAATGTTAACGGAAGAATTGATAGGACCCGTGAGAATCCATCCGAAAACTGTTTTTAAAGTTCCAAGTAAATTCTGCCGAACTTCTTTCAGAATTATTTTAAGGTACATATCAGCTCCAAGTAAAATCTCTATCGGCCTACTTTTATAAAAATTATTATCTGCCAATCGTAGATTGTGTAATTCACCTTTAATATCCGAAGGACAAATAAATGAAGGTAAATTATTCGAAATTTATGGTAAAATAAGAGCATGTGTTTTTAAAACAAATTTCTTATCAACTTTAGATCCAATTTGAATAGTACACTGTTTTTTAGAAGTGATAGAAGCTTCCTTACTAACACAGAAAATCTTTACATTCGTAGAATGTGACGGAAGTCGCAATTGATTTTGCAAGTGCTGAGAAATATATGAAGCCTCTGAAGCTGGGTCAATTAAAGCCAAAGCAATTAAAGTACATTTAAACGTATAAAATATTTTCATGTACATACTGAAAATACGTACCCTGCTGCTGACGCTACGCTTGACGCCCTATTTAGGTTTAACTCTTAAGGTGAATTCATTGTTTCGTATGGATACTACGAATAATATTCAAATGTATTAAATAAAGTAATTTCTTGTATATAAAGTTATAAAACAAAAATACAAAAAAAAAACATATTTTTCAGAAAACGAAAAAGTAAATTTCATAGAAAACTTAATTATAAAAATTTATAAAGTGTTTAATTAGATAGTATCCACATTTTGGAAAATAATTTTTGTCGAGAAAAATTTTTTAACGGAAAGTTTTTTGCAAGACGATCCATCCATTTCGAATATTTTGTCTGGAAAATCAAAGCGGCAGCACAGCGGCAAATGACTACAATTAGCAGTGTCATACATATCTTTTTAATTGTTTAATTTAATTGTTTCGTTCAACTCCATATTTATATGTTTTTTTTTCCAATTTTCCTTTATTTCTATTCTAATAAATACAAATACTCGTATACTCATATTAGGAATCCCAATTTGCACGAAAAGCGTTCCCGTACTCGAAAATTGGGTAAATGAGAGAGGTTTTGTGAGAGTAATGTTCTTCTTTTTGCACGAAACAGCCTGTACTTTTTCTTCGTGCTACTTTGGGCACATAAAAAATCAATCAACTTTTTGAAAACTAAACAGTAACAAAGAAAAATTACATACTAGAAAAATGGAAAAATGTATGAAAATATATTTAAAGGCTAGTGGCGAACAAAGTTTTATAAGTTTTTATATGAAATTAAGACAAAAAACCTTCTATACTCGTATCTTCGGAATCATATAAGGAAATAAATACGTGTGTATGTACATAAGTATATGTTTAGCTATGTGTGTACGTATGTATGGATATGCATACATGCATTGACATTTCCTTTTGTGTTAAAAATTTTGATTTTTCGCGTTCCTGGTCTTTTGTGCATTTTTGTAGTTTATAGAGAAATTACAGTTTGCTCTCATTTTACCGAACTTTACCCAAGAAGTAAAGAAATACACCTATTATTCATATAACAGTTCGATTTTGTCCGGACAAAAATTCAAATTAAACCAATTCAAGTAGAAAATTTTCCGAACAAAATTTGTTCTCTTATGCTCTCTCTTGTCATAAAGAGAAAAGTCAAACTGCGTATAAAAAAATTTCTCCGGACCAATATGTTGTTCCGAAACAATGGGTGAATCCACCTTTGGTTCCCATTGTTTTCTATTCCAGCTTCTACAATTAAATTAATGAATTGTTTGTGCTCAGGCTCAAATTGAGGAATCGGTCTCATTCGCCTAGGTTCTACATTCGTAAAATGAAATGGTAGTGAAATTTTCTCTGTGGTTTGCGTTCGCAATTTTGTAAAAGTAAAATTTCATTTTCAGTTTGTTTCAAACGAAATTGAAATGTTCTGCAATCCAATTTCAGTACCAAAAAAGTAATTGTGAAAGAAAATACTTTTTAGTAAAAATAAAATTTTTGTAACTATTTATTGCAAAAATACGAAAATGTAAGCAAATAAATAAAATTTTTATATTGACTATTTTTTTTAGCGATTTTATTTGTGTTTTAAAGGACTAAGCACAAAAAACTCGTAATAAGAAGAGGCGTTACTAAAATATATGCAGAAAAATCCGAGATTAGCTAAAGGGTTCTGTAAGTGATTTCTTCAATGCGTTTAGAAATTTTTAGAGAGCTTGCGATTTTTCGATTTTTTCCGAGTTTATTTTGTTTTTAAGTGGTTAGGCGATTTTGCAACTTTTCGCACATTTTTGCATTGTTCGCGATGAAAGGGAGTTTTTGCAAGCATTCTGCTTCTTATACCTTATACTGTGTTCAGACATGCATTTTTAATTGAGTCAATTTAATTTTAATTGAGCAATTAAATCTAGTGTTCACACACTCAATTTAGCTGATTCAATTATCATTTGACAACTGAAAAAAAACATTGTTTTTATTTGTTTCATGTATATTCGCTTTTGTAAATTTTCAAAATGGATGCTAATTTTGGTTTAAAAGAAATTTTACTTGCATATAATATAAATATGGAACAATTGGAGTCAGTGCGATCGATTTTTGATTAAAAATTATCAGTGCTTAAAAAAAAGAAAAAGAAAAACTTGACAATTTTACAAAGTCAAAGGTCACTTTGGACGTTGGTAAGTGCAACTGGAATAAATTTGTTTACATCCGTAAATTTTTTAATTCATAGAATCGCCAATCTGTATTCTGGGAAGTCACCAGCCATTTCTTTTTTGTTTATTTGTTTATTTATTGGAGTTCAGTCTTTTCAGTTTGTTTTGTTTATATGTATGTGTATTTTTTGACATTTGGATCGCCATTATAGGAAATTATTCTGCTCACTGAAACAGTTCTTAATAAAAAATACTTATGAACAGGGTTGCATTTCGAGTTTTACGCAATTAGTGATACAATTAACTAGTAATTGCTCAATTTATTAATTGACTTATTGTATTGTAAATTGTGTTTAATTAAGACTTTAATTTAAAGAAATACCCTAATTGCGCAATTAAGGGGTATGTCTGAACAAGGTATTAGCAGTTTTCGCGAATTTTCAACATTAGAGTTTTATCGATTTTTAATAAAAATTAAAGCTTGTTTAAAATGTTGCAATTTTTCGCAAATTTTATTATATTTGCGAAAGATGTAATTTTTGGAAAGTTTTCGGCTTTTTTTTTTTTTTTATTTAGGGACTCAAAATTGAAATTTTTTTCAAGCTTTGGCGAATTTTCATAATCAGGGGTGTTCTGCAAACCGCGCGATTTGAAATCGTGCGATTTCAAAAACGAAAAACAGTGATCTCCTGATCGGACGACTTTTCGCAGGTCAGTTCGTATAAAATATCTTAAACATCTAAAATATTAAAACCAATTAAAAAGCTGCAATAAGTCACCTTTTTAATTAAGTTCTTTCCTGGAAATTAGGCAATTTCAAAACGTGCGGTTTACAGAACACCCCTGAATGTTTCGCGCTTTATCCCGAGTTAATGAATTACCTTACAGTTTTAGCGAGTTTAATCAATTTTAGTTTTGGGCTTGTTTCCAATATTGCGAATTTTTAACATTTTCGCGATGTGTGATTTATTCGACTTTTAAGCAAATTCAAGATATATTTTTATATTTATTTTTATTGCAAATATAGGGTGTTTTTTTTAGAGGTATAGAACTTCGAATTGAAATAAAACACAAGAAAATCGTTTTAAGTCCATCAATTTGGCTTTATTGGAAGGATAATTTTATGCCATTAACGTTTAAATATGATTTCGGGCATATGGCCGCCGCGGCTGGCTCGAATAAAGCCAATTCTACAGGTCCAATTTTCAACCACTTTTTCGAGCATATGGGGCCGTATGTTGGCAATAACGCCACGAATGTTGGCTTCCAAGTCCCCTAACGTTTCTGGTTTGTTGGCGTAGACGAGCGACTTCAGCGGATGCGTATTATCACATAGAGTAAACGTAGTGCGAAAACGATCCATGGTTAACCGAATTAATTGCTCTGTCGACCATAAAATGGACGGAGCTTGCGGTAATCTTCGCGAACTGAACCATTATTTTCGAAATAAATTTGCACGATTTGCAAGCGTTGTTCTTTTGTCAACCTGTTTATGATGAAATGGCAAACCAAACTAAATATTAATCACTTGACAGCTGACAAAATGGCCGCCAGTTAAAAAAGTGATGCCAACTTAAAGTTCTATACCTCAATAAAAAACATCCTTTACATAATCATAATTTTTTTAGTGTGAATGTATGTACATGCAAGTAATTTTTGCCGAATTGAATATTTACATAATTTAGTATCCATGGGCTATCAAGATATTCATAGCAAGACAGAGATTTTGAGTAGTAGTAGGTCGTCAAATTTAATTGTGAATCAAAAGACGAATTTACAGTACGAATTCTTGAAGGCAAGTTCGTCGAACTATGCGAAGTTCCCCGTTTGTCACAATTGTGTTTATAGCATAATATTGTTCTTTACAAGTTACTACAAATATTTATTTGAAATAAACTGAAATCGTAGTGGAAAAAAGTTTCATTGCTTTCCTAGAACACAGTGATATCGTCTTTGCAGAATTAAAAACGTTTTCAGTTTCATATTGTAGGGGAATGTAGAACCTGGGCGATTGTTTATGTTTATGATTTGTTTCACTCTTTTCAAAGAACGAAACAAAACAAAATCAAACATATTGTTTCGTTTATTTTTGTACTCTGGTTTTAAGTACAAAGAAATCAAAACAAAAATAAATTTATAACTCTAATAGTGTCGATTATTTTTGTTACGAAAATCACGTCCTAGCTCCTGTGTCTGGCATAAAGAGCATGTCCTCTAAAAAAGTTACTTGCGGTCTCCACCTGACATAAAATGATTAACTCTAACATTAATTTCAAGTTAATGTTAAGTGTAGACTGACACTTCTTCAAGTTATAACATTATTGTTAGTGCATTTGTTTTAACAACTCCATTATAACTTCAAGTTACAACAAAATTTTATGTCAGGTGGATACGTAGAGTTATCTATGTCAGCTTAGTTAATATTATCTCTTATATTTTTTTGTGTGTACCACTCTAGAGGTGGCCATAGTTGTTCCTTTTGCGGATTGTTCCTTTTTGTTACCAACAACTAAAAGAACTAGCTCGTTCTTTTTATTCAGTTGTTTTTTTCGTTTAGTTGTTCAGTGAACAACAGAACAGAGATTGCACAGTTATCAAATCCTCTTTAATGTTTTCTTCGTGTGTTGTTATTCTAAAGTAATTTCATTTTATACTTAGTGACCTTATTCGTTGCATAGTTTTTGTAAGTAAATGGTTAAAATTGATATTATTGATTGAAAATTATTAAAATAAAGTCTGTAATCATTCAAACAAATTTTAATCATTTTAATTTACTAAAAATGTTCAGTTTTTCATACATATTTTCATTTGTACTTTATGTTATCATTCGCTGTGTGCTTTTAGTAAAATGTTTAAAATAAAATCTATAATCAGTTCAAAACAAATTTTAATCACTCTTTAATTCTAATAATCTTTTTTAGAATCTGTTTCTTAATTCAACACTACAAATTATTTCATTTAATTTTGTAAAACACATGTATATTTCACTAAGTATACAATTTCTGTTGTTTGTTTTGTTTTATTGTGATAAAAATTTAATAGGCACACTGCATTTGACTCCTTTTAACTGTACGTAAATCAGAAACTATAATCTTTTGATTGAAATGTTTTGCTTTTGTATTACTCAGATATAAACAAAACGAACTAAAGACAAAAAACGAACGAATGAACAAAAACGAACAGAAGAACAAGAAATACAAAAAGAACATAAATTAACAACTGGACTGAACTAGTTCACATTGTTCACTTAGGGGAATAGTTCAATTGAACTAGTTCGTTCCTTTACAGCACAACACTATAGCACTCCGTCAGGCTTGCCATTTCAGCACTTTTTTTCGTTTAGCACTAAAAATTTTCTAGTTGCTATTTAGCACTTTCTTAAAAGTATTTAGCACTTTTTCTTCTTTTGATTTAATTTATAAAATTTCCATAGATAATTCTTTAAGACAAATTGTGAGCCAATTAATATTACTAGGACCGCCCGGTGGCCTAAATTATACCACTTGACACCTCGTATGTCTTTATTTATTATAAGCACATGAGTACAAAACAAAAACAAAGAAGAAAGTCGTATTTTTTTAAGCAAAATTTAAATCGTTTTTACTATTTTTGGGCCAAGAAATTTGAAAAAGCATTTATATTGTGCATATCTACACAAAAATACCTTTTAAAAAATATATATTTTACCAATATTGGTGAACGATATGATACTTAAAAGCATAGTACCGAAATCTTCACTCACCTTCATACATGAAATGTGCTGCCCTTTTTTTCTAACTGTGGCAACGAAGGATTTATTTTGCATGTCATATTTATAATTTCGAGAGAAGGTTTCTTAAATGCAAAATATAAAAATTATTATTATAAAAATGAAAATAAATAAATATTTATTTAAATATTGTGACTGTTTTGATATTTATGTGTGTTAAAAATCAAAATAGTGTGCGAAAACCCTCTTAAATAGCCTTAAAGATCGCTAATGAAGTACATTAATGATCAAATGTAACTGTTGTAAATAAAAGCAGCTAATTTTGTTCGATTGTAGTAATATAATATGTAGCACTTTGAGTGATTCTAGGTAACATTTAAAAATGTTACATACATATAGTGTAACATATTTTTTTTCAGAAAAGAAATCGCCGTTAGTGTATAGACGTATATTTACATATGTACATATACATATGTACATAGAAATTTACCTTTAACAAATATCAAGTTTTTATTGAGTAGCAGCGTTGTCGATTTGAAATTCTCAACAGAAATTTAATGTTTAACGGTCTAATTCATAAAAATATTTTAGGTTTATTACAGGTTTATTTGACAAATTTCCCATTGAAATATGTCAAATAAGCGCTTAATAAACCTGAATTATTTTTTATGAATAAGGCAGTAAATATTTTACCCGTGATATTGTTCACAAAATTTTATGAAAAAGTACAAAGCGTACAAGTTTTTACGTTCTACCCTTTAAAAAATTCAGAGGTTTTTACGTCAAGGTTTATAATGGGTGAATCCAGCTTTATGACCAACTCTAGGAAAAATATTTTTAACAAACTCTTCGTATGTTTTCTATTTGACTTTTGAATTTTTGTGGTATACAAGCAAATGTATGTTTTCTGACTCTAAAATTGAGCAAAAAAAAAAAAAAAACCCACGTACATATTTAAATGGTTGTAATTATTTAAATATTTATAGTTAATAAATCAGTGAATGTTTAAATATAGTAGTTTGAGTTAATTTTCATAAAAACTTAAAATGTATACACTTTCATTTTTTCAGTGGCGAATTAAAGTTATTATCAAAGTACGTTGAAAGTACGGTAGCACTACAAGATTTCCAAATATTATGGAAAGCTTTCCAAAGAACAGCTGTTCAGTATAAGTAAGAAAGTTGATTTATCAATTTGCAGAAAAGTGAAATAGCAA
Organism: Nowickia ferox; assembly: GCA_936439885.1. NCBI lineage: Eukaryota > Metazoa > Arthropoda > Insecta > Diptera > Tachinidae > Nowickia > Nowickia ferox. The sequence continues at coordinate 39,418,129 of OW387026.1, read as the reverse complement.
AAAACACATTTTATGATACAAAAAGAACATCGGAATGCATTTTTGTATTTAAAAATTTCATGATATGAAAATATGTGTTACATTTGTTGTATATTTGCGAAAATTAAACGATATTCTATATTTATGATTTGATCAGGCTAAAGTTCGTATCGCTTTGTAAGCCAAATTACATGTGATAATTATTAATGAACAAATAACACCAAAGTTAGTTGTAAATATTCTGACAAACACATAGTTGAACGGAACAACTAGCTGTTTTCGAAGGCCACTAAACCTTCATCATCAGCGTTTTTTTGTGTTTGGTCCACTGTGTGTGGTGTCAGTTGATGTAGATTTCTGCTTTATATACTCAGCCATTATTGCAAATGGAATATGTGAATTGTTTTGATTCATCGTATTGCAATTTGCGTAAAGCTTTTTTGTAATGAAAGCTCATTTTTACCATCTCTAAATTTACGAAATTCTTTTTAATACGACCACATGATGTTCATGTACATGCATTAAAAAAACATACACATGCACAAAACATATGGTATGTTTGTAAAACTTAAACAACACTTAAATGCACAATGTTGGCCATTTAAGATTCATTTAATTATGGGGTGAAAAAAAAATTTTGTGTTTAAACATGATTTAAAAATAAAATACATATAATCATTAACTGATTTATTAGCCCTTATTTACATATTTCTTCAGTCTAAAAGATGAAAGTATTTTTTTACTAATAAACAAAAAGGAACTTCACTTCAAAAAATTTATTACAATAATTTTTATTGCATTGATTTTAAATTGAAATCATGAAATCAAATATACATATATGGACATACATATATTTTACAAAATTTTTATTTATAATTTAATATACAGAATTCATTTCTTTTATTGCCAAATAGGATATTGTGCATTTTGAATAAAAAATTCACTTATCTCACTCTCAACGATTAAGTTTTGTGCACCTTCTCTACCTAAGCGATATGATTAAGGTGATCGATTATTCGACATTTTCCATAAACCGGTTTTCGAATAGTTCGAATATTTGAATTTATGAAAAACCCGGGTTCGGTTCTTAAAATTCAGGAAAAACCGGCCAACCGGTTTTATAGAGCGAAAATTCCTATACAAAAGTTTTGATTTTAAATTGCTTTATTAGAAAAAAAAGAGTTAACAGTTCATGTAAATACTATAAAATAATATAAAAAATAAATTTAAACCATAAAAAATAACTTAATATACATACATATCGCACACTAAATCATAAACAGTCACAACTCAAAATTATTAAAATGGTTTTGTTTTTCCCTAAACAAATCGTCGGTTCGTTACTGGTTTGCTGCAGTCATAATGTATTTTGAATATACTGTGCCGCAAACCTATAACCAACCAACAAAATGTCTAATGACTGCAAAAATTTCTTTTGTATCGCAGTCTTCTTGAACAATATAAGATATCGTTATGCTTGTTTTTATGTTGCATACAACTTACGTAATTTGTATAGTATCAACAGTTTTTCGCCACTTCTGAACAAGTGAACACTTTTTATTGACATCCATTGTACTTAATTCGCGTCTGCTACCACCTCATAAAATCGCTTTAATTTCATGTTGCAGTAAGTGTTGCCAAACCCAAAAAAAACGCCTAGAACTTTTAAACTGAAAAAATACTTAGGAAAATCAACAGAAAACGTTCGTTTAAGCTTTAGTATATTGAAAACTAATTTTATTGCAAAATGTGCAAATCGACTATTCGACATTAGAAAAATCAACATTTTGAAAAAGCCGAAAACCGTATTGTGAAAAAACCGGGTCTTAAAACCGGTTGATCACTCTAGATATGATCCGCTCGCTCGAGAGATCCTTAACTTCATCATCAGCATTGTATCGCTTAGGCAGAAACATTATGTTTTTTCCAACTCAACTTTTAGTGTCGGTTCATATTTTGCTGTTTCGGACTATATCCGATTATTTGGTTCAATAAAACACAATAGATTTTTATATTTAAAAATATATTTTAATAGAGAACTATATCTCTTTTATTTATTTCACGATAGAATAACGAACACGTAGTGTATAGGAATGCTTCCAAAGATGCAGTAATTTGTAATATAAAAGAATATGTACATGTAACTGGCCAACAATATTTAAAAACCGCTATCGGTTTATCCGATAAGGACAAATATATACATACACATAGCTATGTTAACAATAAATATTATTAGGTGTTTGTATATAAATTTTTTTTTATTTTATTTTTTCATGCGTATATTATTTATTGTATCTTCAAGAAATGAACTAACAATAAGTATTCAAATCTTAAATCTAGATATAGTAATTAGGCCCAAACAGTGTCAGGCATAAACTTAGTGATAGTAATCAATAATACATAAATATCGTATTAAGCACAAAAATATTTTCAAGCTGTTTCATCTCGAGTGTTGAGTATTAGAGCCATAGTGTCCCTCTTTTTTTAAGCGGATGTGTCCAGTAAAATTCAAGATGTTACGAGCAAGTGGATTAGGATCAGACTCGAGTTTTGTTAAGAATTTGCCTGCTTATTTTTTAATTTCTTCAGTCACTAGTGTTATTAGTTTTAAAATCTTGTTTTGCCTTCTTTGGATTCTCTCTATACTGGAAGCTGAAGCAGTGCCCCATAGTTGTATTCCGTAGCACCATATAGGTTTCAAGAGCGACTTGTGTATCAAAAGTTTACAATCTAGACTCAGCGTGGAATTTCTACCAAACAGCCAATGTACCTGAGTTAATTTTAGTTTCATTTGTGTTAGCTTAGATTCAATGTGGTGTTTCCATGTAAGCCGTCGGTCAAGGTGCATACCAAGGTATTTCACATGTGAGTGTTGAGGAACAATTTGATTATTTATTCTAATGGGGGAACAAGTATTTTTCGTAGGGTAAATGTTATCTTAGCACACTTCTGTTCGTTTACTTTTATTGTCCATAAGTTTAGCCATAGTTCCAGCTGGGTAATATGTTCCTGAAGATGTCAAGATGCCTCGTTAGAGTTTTCGTGCATACTAAAGCAGGCTGTATCGTCGGCAAACGTAGATATGTGGATATTACTGCTAACAGGCATATCACAAGTATAAATCAAATACAAAACTGCCCCCAGTATACTCCCCTGTGGCACTTTGTAAAAGATTAAGAATGTTTATTGGTAGATATGTCTTCAATTTTAAAATTAGGCCTTCATGCCACACGTTATCAAATGCCTGAGATACATCAATAAAGAGGGCAGAACAATATTTCTTTTCTTCAAATGTTCTTCTTATAAATTGAACCAATCTATGCGTTTGTTCAATGGTGCTTTGCTGACTTCTAAAACCAAATTGATGGTCCGGTATGCACTCATTATCAGTTAGAATTGGGGACAATTTTATCATGAATAGCTTTTCGAAGAGCTTTGACATTGTTGACAGTAAACTTATTGGACTGTATGACTCAGCCTTTTTAAGATCTTTGCCCGGCTTTGGAATCATTTTGACCTTGGCAAACTTCCAATGGTATGGATAATACTCCAGTCGTAAAATGGCATTAAAAATGAATAACAGGATTCTAATTGCAATACGAGGCAACTTCATCAACATCTGATTACTAATTTTATCAATACCCGGAGCTTTCTTTGGGTTGAGTTCAGCAATTAGTTTTTGTACCTCGAGGGGGTAGAGCAACTACACACGGCAAATCAACAACGCCCGTGAATGTGTTTGGGGTAAATACGGATTTTAAATGCTCAGCAAATATATTACCTTTTTCAGTATCACTTCTTACCCAACCTCCTGTAGAACTGCGTAGAGGTGGTTTAAACTCAGCGGATGTTTTAAGCTTTCTCGCAGCGCGCCACAAAGAGTAATTAGATGCTGGTGTGACATCGAGGTTTTCCAGATAATTTTTAAGAGATCTAGTTCTTTCACATGCAAGCAACTCTTGGAGTCGTGCACTCTTTAAACCTAGTTTTATGTTGTGGTGATCTGTGTTGATGTCATTCCCTTCTAGCTCTTCTTTTTTCACATACGAGACGTTCAATATCCGTAGAATAAATTCTGTTAAACCTAGTCTGCGGGTGGAAGGTAGTAGCATGTTCAGCAGGCTGCTTAATATTTTCGTTAAGATTCGCAATGTTAGATTCAATATAATCGGATGTTCTTAGCGTTATGTTTTCCTTGCAATGACTACTAAGATATTTTTTGAATCTCAGCCAATTAACACGATTGATCATCTTCACAAGTGAGTTACAGATTGTAACGATAGTCGAAGAGTGATCGGAGAGATCTAGGGAAGCTTCGACATGAACTAAATCCCTAGAAATATTTTTCATGACTCCAAAATCTATAACATCCGGAATTTTTTGTATGTCTGTAGGCCAGTAAGTGGGATCTCCACTTGAAATGATGTCCAAGCCCATTTTTGAAATTGTGTTGAACAACGCTCTTCCTCTAGGTGTAATAGCTGTAGTCTCCAGCTGCTACGAAACAAGGCCCAAGAGATTTGTAGAAATCCTCGTATTCATCCTCAGTGATTGAGAATCTTGGAGGGGAATAAATTGATGATATAACGAAATTTGTACAAAAATTTTCAATACAAATATTAGTTACTTGTAAATGTTCTGCACAGATGTTATCAAGTATATAGTGCTTGAGTCTCGACTTTATTAAAATTGCTGATCCACCGTATGCTCTTCCTCTCGGGTCCTTTGTATCATATAATGTGTAGCCATTCATTTTAAAAAGGCTTCTCGAAGTCAAATGAGTCTCAGAAACTAACATTACATCAATATTTTTTTCCGAAAGGAAGTGCTCGAGCTCATTTTTGCGTTGGCGAATGCCGTTTGCGTCCCAGAAACATATTTTTAACGTGTTCATGGCTTGTTAATTAATGCTTGAAGCAGAGTATTCTGCATTCGCAGCATTTCTTGCATCATGCTAGTCATATTTGTAGTAAAATTGTTTATAGTTTGCACCAGATTATCAATAGTGGCTTCAAGCGACTGAAATTAAAGCTTGTATTAGCATTTGTTGAATTACTTGGTGGGGACACTTTCCGCGTGGGAAAAGAATTTGTCTTAACAGCATCGGCATATGATACACGTGAAGTACTTGGTTGGCTCATTGGTGGAAAATTGGCGGAGAAAACGTTTGCTGATTGAGCTGGAGCTAATTTAGGTTTATGTCCCATAGTCTTTTTAACGAAAGAATATACAGGACATCCTCTGTAGTTAGAAGTGTGATTACCTCCACAATTACTAAATTTTTTTTTCAGCTTGATCTTTTGACTTCGTACAGCTAGCAGAACCGTGCAATTCACCGCAAATAACGCAAACTAGGTAATTTGCAGTACATTTTACTTCTTCGGGGTCAACATATGTTTTTTTTTCAAATTCACTAATAATTTTTTGGAAATCTTTTTCATCATATATTTGGATCTTAGTTTCATCAATATTACCTCGTTTAATTGGAATGATGTGAAAAGTATTTTCACCAATGGCCGACAATAGTTTCTTTTAGAAGTGCGTTAGAGTTTTTTCTCTCAGATAGATAGGTGGTGGCTTAAAAGACTTTTGCGATGAGGCAGCGGGCTTGTCGTTATTGTCTTGCAATAATGAAAACCGTTTTTGACGATTATTAGATGATGCGCTATTATCCCTAGACATCTTTGGAGCAGATAAAATGTTTGAAGAATTTGGGCTTCGCCCACGCTTTACCACAGTTATATCTGTAAATTCCGACTTGGGCCTTGGGTTTAGTGCTATTGTTATCTGTAGTGATAACTTTGTTAAGTGATGTACACGAGCCCGAAGGGGATGATATCGCTGACTTATATGAAGAAGTACTAGGCAGTTGTAATGTTAACGAATCACTAGTTGGCATTGGACAAAGCGAAGTTGATCGCTGACGAAAAAGTGGCTTTGCCGTTAGAAAAAGACTATCATCAGATTTTTTATTTTTATTGTTAACATTAAGAGCTTCAGAACTCACAGTAAAATAGGCATTTCTGCCCTTAAAACTCACTTCACAATGTAGAGTATTCCTCAAGGGAGTATTCCTTTGTTAGCGGTTTTTGTTTTTTTGTTTCTTGCTATGTAAAAAAATATCAGCAATATTTGCTTTGCTTACTTATCAAAGTTAATATGTATTACGGTTGTTATGTATTACGAATATTTTTTGTATGCTTTTTTGTTTGTTTAGTATGTATATATGTACATATATGAAAAAAACTCCGCTAAGACGTCTGTTCACTATGAAGGTTCAGCGAGGACGTCGTTTGTATATAAATGAAAAACAAAAGGTAATAGATAACCCAGTAAACAAGTTAAATTGGTATTTAAACATGGCCGGCCACCTTGCAACAATAGAGGACGTTGAAACGCAAAGACATATTAATATCTGATGAAATGAGTCATTAAGGACTCCTGTGGACCGTATTCTAAATAAATAGATATATAATTAGTTAATAGTGAACAGGTCATTAAGGACCCCTGATGATTTAATAAATGAAATTTTAAATGAGTCATGAGGGACCCCTGATGAAGATTTTTCACAAAATGAGCCATGAGGGACTCCTATTGCGGTTGTAAACCGTTTGGAAAAAAATTTAAATTAAAATGGCAATATCCCATCCAAGCATTGTATATTGAGCAAGTGGAAGACCAGGACTTGTTTGTATTCGGCCTTTCATAATCAAGGGCATTACCTCCGGACCTAACACCAAACAGACATTGCCCGAGTGATTAAAATTCGGATCAGCAAGTTGAAGACTTTGAAATGATTCCAAAATTGAATCAGTTACCGATAATGCAGGAGTTCGAATACCTATCATAGTGTCTAAACAAGCCATGACGAAAATGCGCTGCGAATTTTTATGAATATCTTCCAATTCAATCCGACAAAATTGTTCGTTATTTATATTTAGAATCGGTAGTTTTAATTTTGATGCAGTCTTTACAAATATAACTGTTTTGACAACATGCATCCAAAACAGCTCGCAATGGAATTTTCGAAAGACCTTTGAGAAGATATAGACGAAGAGTTGGCGAGAAGGAAACTGATTGTCGAATCGTAATATTTTGAACAATTGTTGCGGACTTTTTCCTATTGTCTTATTTTTTATTTTTGTTTTTATATTCATGCAGCAAAGCATGGTGCTGCTGGTTGCAAATTTTACATTTTGCTTTACTCAAACATCCTTTCCCTAAGTGACGTAGCCAAACAACGTGGACACATACGATGAAAGGGCCACTAAGCGTAGTCTAAGTTCAAGACTCATGTCACGAAACTTGTAACAAAAATGTATAGGGTGATTTTTGTTGCAAATCGGGCATTTATTTTTTCCGCCATTGTCCCTTAAAGTTACAGTTTTTGAATTAGTTTCGTGCGCTGAAATAATCTTCGCTAAATTGGATATCTCCACTTGCTGCAATGTTGGGTTATTTTTGGTTGTCTCGACGATCGGCGTAGATATATTTGCTGCCGGTTGTTGGGTAATTAACTCAGAAGCCAAAGTATTTGTTGAAATTTGGAAAGGAGGTTCAGAAGAAACAGCATTAGTTGATTGATTCACATCAGTAGCCTCCATTGCTTCCTCATAGTCTAACAAACTCTCTTCATCAAATTCAGATGCGGCTTGGATGGATTTAATGGTGGTTTGCATTTTGCTAAGAAGTAAATTGATTAGTAAATTGTAAAAGAGAGAAAGTGAAGGGAAATTATAAATTAGGTAAAACAACAAGTTTGGTTACTGGCCTAGTGGTTATACCAGATTGTGTACGAATTTCCGCGACACGACAATGACAAAAGGGCCTGCATAATCAACACCAGTGTTTGTAAATGGTCTATCAAGAGTAACACGTTCGGAAGGGAGTGCAGCCATTATTTGACTACAAGTGCGGTGTCGATATTCGTAATCGAGGTACCCAATATTCACATCGCAAAAATCTTTGCATTAATTGATTACCACCATGAATTGTAAGGACGTGTATAAATTCTGCAGTAAGTTTCGAAAAACGACATCCATACGGCAGAATGATGGGATATTGCTCATTATACGACATTGAAGGTGATTTGACCAATCGACCATTTACTCTCATGACTTCTTTTTCATTAAGAAAGGGATTTAAAGTTATTAACGAACTTTTTGCAGGTAAGGGTTTCTTATTTAAAAGACATTTGTATTCCTCTGCATAATACGCCTTTTGAGCTATGGCAGCCAAACGTGTATTTACCATTTTTATCTCGTCACTAGATATGATATTATTTTCATAACGAAATGTACTTTTATGGGCTCTGTGTTTAGAATGGAAAAATCGACATATATATGCTATAACACGCATGGCTCTGTCCAGAGACGAAAATCTTTCTAAAATATCCTCAAATTTCGAAAAAAAGGAGGCGTGGACTTTCAATTTCCTACTTTTTATATCAGTATCTAAATTTTGAAAATTATGGTGGTACCACTGATTTTTATTTTTATTTAGCTATGAAGGCCCGTGCCACCACAACTCACTATTTGATAATGTGAGAGGATCTACCACCTGACTGCCCAAATCGGTAGGATTGTCCTCTGAACGTACATGAAACCAATTATGATTTCCTGTATTTTCTTGAATTCGACAAACTCTATTTGCCACAAAAGTAGTCAAGAAACTTTTTCGTAACCATGCAAGTACAATTATAGAATCTGTCCAACAATATACACGTTGAATAGGAATTTCAATTTCACTGAGAATATTTTTCAATAATTCTGATGCTAAAACCGCACCACATAATTCAAGACGCGGTAATGAAATGGATTTATTGGCGCAACTTTCGTTTTTGACGATAATAAGTGCGTATAAATTTCTCCAGTGGGGGCTTCAGTACGAATGTATATTACCCCAGCGTATGCTTTTTCCGATGCATCAGAAAAAACATGAATTTCAGTATTTGAATCTTTGTAATAATTAACCCATCTGGGTATTTGAATAACATTTATTTGATTGAAGGATTCGACAAATTGCAACCATTCTTTTCTGTTGAAGGAGGAAGAAAATCATCCCATTCAATATTATTAAGCGAAATGCTTTGCATTATCAACCAACCAACCAAACTATGTCAAACAATTTTGCTACGCTAGATAATACTTCCCTTTTTGTATAACTCGATTTTGCCTCTAGAGGAAAAACTTTAAAAAAGAAGGAATCTAATTGTGCATTCCAAAAAATTCCTAAGGTTAATTCCTAAGGTTAATTCCTAAGGTTTTGGAACAGCTGGAGTCTTCAAAAGTCAAAACTTTTGAATCTACTAAATGATCTGTAGGCAATCCTTATAAAATCGAAATTTTGTTAGAGGTCCATTTCCGAAGTTCAAACCCCGCTGATACCAAAGCTGCATTTAAAGCACTAGAAACATCATGAGCTCCAGTCAACACATCATCTACGTACATACCTTTCCTTAAAATTTTTGCGGCTAAGGGGAATTCGTCTTCACAATCATCAGCTGATTGCAATAAAGTACGGATTGCTAAATAAGGCGCACAATTTAAACCGAACGTTACTGTCTGCAATTCATAATCAGTTACTTGATCATCCTATGATGTTTTATATAGAATTCGCTGAAAAGGAGTATGGGATGAATGAACGCGAACTTGCCTATACATTTTTGTAATATCAAAATTAAAGACACATTCAAACAATGTCCAAAGTAAAGTCAAATTGACCAAATCTGCTTGCAAGGTTGGCCCTACAAAAAGACAATCGCTTAAGCTGTTGCCATTAGACGTCTTTTGTGATGCGTTAAAACGACTATAAGTTTAGTTGTTTTTCTCTTTAATTTAATCACTGGGTGATGTGGCAAATAACACGCTTTTGTTACGGCTTGATTATTGGATTTTATAGGTCTCATGTGATTTAATTTCAAATAACCCATTAATACTTCGTCATACATGTTTTTTAATTCATGTTTTTTACTTCATAGCACCAGATCTTGATATTCCCAAGTTAATTTCATTGGGAAATTCTCGCTTGAAAGGTAGCGATACAATGTATATACCTGTTGAATCCCGTTTAGTAGTTTTCTTATAAATTTCTTCGCAAACTTTATCAGCAGGTGACAAAATTTTTCTTTTTGGCATTTCTTCCAATTCCCAAAATTTGAAAATATTTTGGTTTAGATTATCTTCCTCGTAAAAGGCTACAGTAGTTGAAAATGCATTAATCGAATTTTGGGCAGACTTATTAATTGGACCTGTTAATATCCAACCGAAAATAGTATTTTGGGCCATTAGCGATCCATAAATATTTTGACGCACTTCTCCTTGAATTATTTGAGGGTATAAATCAGCGCAAAGTAATAGGTCTATTGGCCTACTCTTGTAAAAATTACAATCTGCCAATTTAATACCTGATAATTCTTTTCTAATGTCCGAAGGACAAATAAATGAAGGCAAATTACCCGATATGGAAGGTAAAACAAATGCACAAGTTTCCAATTGAACTTGCCGATTCAATGGCGAACTAATCTGAATGGTGCAAATCTTTTTAGAAAAGGTGGAAGCTTTATTATTAACACCGGAAATCTTAACATTCGTAGAATGTGACGGAAGTCTGAGTTGATTTCGCAAATGTTCTGAAATAAATGATGCTTCCGACGCTGGGTCAATTAAGGGCCTAGCAGGATACGTAGTATCATGGCATATGATCGAAACCATAGCCGTTCCCAATAAAACAGGTGAATTTTGTGACAGATGGAAAACCTGGCATTTGTGTTTCCATATCCGTTGAAATAACTGTATGTATACTTTTCGAATTAGTCGAAGTTAACAGGCCTGTCACAGAAATCGATCGAAATTGTTTTCATTACGAATTTTCATTTCGATCGATTTTGTTTTACCTTCTCCAGATTTCGATCGATTTTGTTCAATACGAAAAAGCAGCAATTCGATTGTTTTCAATTTAAATGTGGCAACATTGGGCAACGAAAAACAAAAAACACATGGTTATTAGAAGAGAAAAACAAAATAGGAAAGGCACAACATTTTTTTTTAACTTAAAGTGAACAAAATTTAAGAATTAATACACAAAATGTCTGCAATAACTGCAGTTTGTGGTGCGCATGGACGTCAAGACTTTACCGGAAAATTACGGGGAAGACGATTGAGGGATGCTTCAGGTTCACTTTCATATCCAAACGCAGTGTATATGTTAAAGTTTTATTTATTTTTATTTGACTGAACAGAATATTTCACTTTTTACGATGCTGCATTTTTCCTTAAGACTTAGGAAATTTTATAATTTGTACAAAAAAAAAATTAAATAATACAAAAAAAAATTTTAATTAAATTGTTGAAAAACATTTTTCTTTATTGAAATAAGTTGTTTCAAACAGATTTTTGTACTTTCGCATAAGGAAAATTACAATTCCGAGCATTAAATTTAAAGTGGTTTCATTTCGAGCATATTCTTCGTTTTTCGTTTTCTGAAGAACCTAATTACGGAATTGAAATCATTTCGATCGAATTTGGATTCTGTGACAGGCCTGTAAATTTTGCCTAGAATTATTGGCAACGCTAGTAATAGGCACTTCGCGATAAAGCATTGTGTGGTGTTTTTGATTACATTTAAAACAGAGGTGATGGCTTTTACAGTCTTTGACCTCATGTGATTTCGAAAGACAATTTTTGATTACATTTAAAACAGAGGTGATGGCTTTTACAGTCTTTGACCTCATGTGATTTCGAAAGACAATTTACGCAACAATGAAATTTCTTTATTGTATTAAATCGTTCCTGAACGGACAAATTTTCAAATCGGCGGCAAAATCTTAATACATGATTTTGCTTTCTTTGTCGAGATATGAGCTTTTATTTTCCGAACTCCTATTTTCCTTTCATTATTTAAATTTGTGAGATCATGAATACAATTTAAAGTCTGAATTCGTTCCGTTAGAAACGAATCTAAATCGTTCCACAGAGGCAAAGCAGTTTTATCTTGAATAGATTGTTCCCAAAGTGAAATTGTTTGCGCTGGTAATATTTTTATACAAACAAATACAATTATAGGATCTCAATTTTCCGTGGAGATATTGTAAATTGACATAGCAGTCAAAAACTCATTTATACCACGCTGTAAATCCTTCAGGGCTGAACTAGTTTCTTTATTAACGAATTCTAAATTGAATAAACATTTTAATTGATTATTTCTCCACGCTATGTCAAATCTTGAATTAGTAAGCGGGCACTTTCTTTATTAGATAACATAATCTTTCAACGTTGCTAAGTCTGTTAGTCTTTAGTCACCATTAAAGACATCTATTTCGCATGGTGCAAGAGGTAACTTGTGTGTTAATTGGTCTCCTGCCAAAACTTCAGCTTGTACAGCCGGTTGTGTAGTCGCAGTAATAGACTTTAACTCATCAATTTTTATTTTTATTGTATTTATACAGCGAACATAAGTGGCAAGGACCGTCCCATATTTATTTTCTATTATTTCTAAATCCTCGGTATTTATCGTTTTTGATTTTTCTGAGAGAATTTCGCACTTAATCACTCACTCATCGTATGCAGTTCTAGCCCTTTCCCATAAAAGTTTTAACTCATCACTAGTCAATTCCAGTGTATATACATATGTAATGATCTGCATCACGAACCTTCAGAAATCTTGCTTCAAATTTAGAAATGACATCTGAAGCACGTATAAAATTTTCAAAAGACTTTTTCATTTTGGAATGTAAATTATATTATTCAAATGAGTTCGTAACTACTTATTATCTAATGAATTTAAATTTTGAAATGTAATTTCTTATCAACCTTTTAATCAAAAACTCTGCGTAGTCAAATCGACCGACGGTAGAGTGACTATCAATGTAAATTGTAAATAAAAAGAGGTGGAAGAAGAATGTAATAATGAAACTTTCTTTACACAGATTAATTTCTAGCACATCAAATTCACGCTTTTATTAATTATTCTTTTCTATTTATGGAAATGTAATTCACTTTTATGTTAAGCAAAATTTGCAAATATTTACTTGTATATTATATTATTGGATTAGAATTTTCGCGAATTAAATTATAATTTCTTTTACAGCGAATAATTTATACAACTTGAAAGCACCGACATTTTGTTTTTAAATTTGTTCAGGAAAATTTAACTTGTTTATCGACACAATATTCCACTGTTTTTAATTTATATATTTTTATATTTTGAAATTTTACAAAATAATTTTGTTTTATTTCCTTTTCTCTTATTTGAGATCTTTGCAAAATTTCGTATGATTCCTAAATGAACGTGTGTAACAAAGGGTACTTTATCCTAATTTTACAATTCACAATAAGATATACTGTGTTATCGTATAGATCACCACTGTGTTATCTTCACTTTTCTATTTTTTATATGGGCATAAAACACGACTTGTTGTTTCTTTCATAAAGATACACACATATACTAATATACATATGTATGTACAAATGCCTTTTTTGTATTTTAAGAATCCCAATCACTTAACTCAGTTTTACTAACCTTGATTATTATAGTTTTTCTTCAGATGATTATAGGAATCTATTGAAGAGCAGACACTTCCAACAATCCAAAAAGCGTTCTTATGATTTTTGTATATCCGGCTCGTAAGGACCAATGTTTCGTCGTATATACGACTACTTGGTTCAATAAAACACAATAGATTTTTGTATTTAAAAATATATTTTAATAGAGAACTATATCTCTTTTATTTATTTCACGATAGAATAATGAACACGTAGTGTATAGGAATGCTTCCAAAGATGCAGTAGTTTGTAATATAAAAAAATATGTACATGTAACTGGCCAACAATATTTAAAAACCGCTATCGGTTTATCCGATAAGGACAAATATATACATGCATATATATATATATGTATATATATGTATACATATGTACATTAGAGCGACTCAAGTTTAATGGAAGCGAAGGTGTACCCCCCACCTTGCACGCAATTATATACATTGCGTACAGTTGGACGCGCCTTAAAAAACCTTTCTTATGATACCCATATTGTATATGTTTGTAAGGAAACAGATTCTCAAATTGACAAAACATGCAAAAATATACCCTTTTTCAAAATGGTCCAGCTCACGAGAGGTCAAAGCTGGAACCGAAATATTTTAAATGTCATCTTAAAAAAGTCCAAGGTTGATTTTTAAGAGGGTACATCGAGCACTTTTTTTGGTGAGTCGCTCTAATGTACATACGAGTACATACACATAGCCATATTAACAATAAATATTATTAGCTGTTTGTATATAAATGAAAAACAAAAGGTAATAGATAATCCAGTAAACAAGTTAAATTGGTATTTAAACATTTGTTGTTACACGTGTTATATTTTGAATTTTATATTTAATTGTTGTTTCGAAGTCCTTTATATGAATTAAACTTTTGTTGTTCAGAGAATTAAATTTTGGTGTTAGATTTACTGTGGAGTTCATTTTTTATTTCCTTCTTGTCACTTTGAATCTTTAATTGAAATTGATCTTACAATTAGATTTGATGACTACAAGAAGACACACCGAAAATATTTTATTTATTTATTCATTTATTCCATAAATACTTTACAAAGTAAATTTGCAAAGTATTGTTGCACAAATATGGCCTATGCCCAAGATGGTATTAACAGTATTTTAAAAAAGTTTTTGTGACTGACTGTACACGACCTATGCCTTCACATAGGAAGTAGCAACGTGGTTGTTAAAGAAACTCCACAGAAGAACCGTAATAATATACAGTTATTCGTGGCAGATCAGTCAACCAGTGCGAGCGAGACGCAAAACTCTCGAAGGGCAATTAACAGTGGCCTGGTTGCACTTAAAAGATAATTGCCAATGATGCTTGATGTTGACTCGCCCAGAGCTGCTTTACGACTGTCACCGAAAATATATATTGTGAAATAGTAAATAAGTGGGAGATAGTGCTAGAGAGAGAGAGAGAGAGAGAGAAAGATAGAGTGCTAAAAAGAGGTATGGAATAGAGATGTTATACCCCTTTTCCACACACAAAATTTGCTTTGCAAAGTCTTAATTCAGCTGTGTGAAAGACAGAGGTAGTAGTACAGTGTCTTTCTATCTTTCTCCCAGCTGAATTAAGACTTTGCAAAGTAAATTTTGCGTGTGGAAAAGGGGTGTTAGTATAGATATTTTAAAGATCAGTAGATACCACATTCAAAATTTAGAGAGCAAATTAGTAGCAAAGAGACTTTCAAACAATCATCATTATTCATTCATCAACAAATAAGAAAATGAGTCAAATAAGGAGTCTAAATAAATTCATATCATATTTTGATAGCTTCAGGCTATACGACCATTAGGAAATTATCAAATTTTTCCAAAATATGCTGGACGAGAATGAAGAATTTGATGTAATGGAAGATGAAGACAACACAGAGGGATATTTTAAATGCTGTCCGTGGCACGATCCGAACTGTGAGGAAGGACCTGACACTTGCAGGTGTTCTATATACTTTATATGATATAGAAAACTTAATAGTTTCATATTATGAAATGTTTCAATAATAATTAAAATCAATAAATAAAATAAAATTGTAATTGTATTATTTTTTTTTTTAAGGAATCATCTTTTCGATAGGAAACTTGTGTGCGGTAAAAAATATAAGGACATCCGATTATCTAAATTGTTTGTCTTTGTAAAAATATCTAATGAAATATAATGGAATTTCATAATATTGTGAAATTGAATTTCTCTTGTACAGAACATCCCAAAGAATTCATAAATATGTAGTTCTAAAAATATTGAAAGAATCCTCAAGCAAGAAGAAAGTGAAATCAAGACAAAAATTTAAAATAATAAAAGTTCTAAACTTCAGAAACCCGATATGCTTTTGAAACAAACTTTAACAAGACTACGCAAGATTACACGATATATTTAAAATTAATAATAAACAAAAACAAAAAAAGTGATAAAAAATGCAAATAAGCAAAAACAAAAATTTTTTGATCCAACTAAGTACACCCAATAGAAAAACAAAATATAAAAATTAGGCATTTGTAGTTAAAATTGCTATTTAAGGTGATACAATGTATTACGACATGTCAAAAAATGCTGTAGAATGTACAAAATATAATCATGTAAATGCATAATGTATCGAGTAGGAGAGAATACGGATAGAAAATTTGACAAGTGGTAGGTAAATGTTTATTTTCTAAACCATTTTAGAAACTTATGTATTCTCTACACCAGATGTGCAGATGTGTATTGTAAAGTCCTAGTTTACACTATGCAAGTCTTATTGCTAAGCTGATTAGTTTGCTAGGAAAGAGAGACGAGGGGAAAAGAAATGTTACTCTTCCCCTCGTCTCTCTCTACATCAAACTAATCAGCTTAGCAATAAGACTTGCAATGTGTAAATATGGACAAAGTAAACATTGGCAGCATTAATGGTATTTATTGAAGGTGTTAAAACTTTTACAAAAACAACCAAAATCAACTCAGGAAATTTTCATGTTGTTTTTGTAAATATTGTACAACTGCAACCAGCAAATAGCTGATGGTACATCAAACAATAAACATAAATATGCAAAAAATTATATTAAAGGTATTCACGTCAAAAGTTGCACTGTTGCGGAAAAGCAAAATTGCAAAAATTTAAAAAAATATAACAACAACCACATAGAAAATTATTTTGCACAAATGATGCAAAATTGTCAGGGTCTGAGTAAGTGCAAGATTATCAGAGTAAATTTTGCAAAGTTGTGCAACTTTTTATGGCATTGCCAATCCAAAAAAAAATTACAAAAAGTACTAATAAAATCAACTATACACCAAATTACAACGCAGAAATGCCTGTTTATGCATATGTTTTTCTTTTAAATGAAAAATCAAGTGGTTGGAAATGTGTTCCATATAAATAAATTAATTATAAAATTCATAAAATTGTAAAAATTCTTAACTAGTGAAAATATAGAAATTATCAAGTAATTTTCAAATTCGATTTCAAAATTTTGTTATTTTCAAATAACGTGTTGCTCAAATACATACATATGTATGTGTTATTAGAATTTGGTTAAAGACTACCCATATTATTAACATTGATACTTTTATTACTGAATTAATTACAGAATTAATCAACAAAATTTTGACACCTTATTTCATAATTTTAACAAAATCTTTTAATAATCAAGAAACATATTAGCAGAATATATATATATGTATGTTCTCGTATGTATGTGCATATTGCGTTTGACTTTATAGACAACTAAGCAAAATGGGTTGCTCACGTCAGAAAGTGCAATTATGCATTTTGCACAGTTGCAAGAGTTGACGTGAATACCTTTATTTTGTAGTAAAATTACATTGAAATAATAAAATGTTTTCTCCAATATTTAGTTTTATTAGTAAATTTTTTTTGTTGCAATTTTCCAATTTTTTGTTATTAACTCAGTGTAAACATGAAAAATACCTACAACAGACTCTTGTTCTCTTTTTTTAAACACGGAGATAATTTGATATTTTGATTGTACAAAGTCGTAATACTTTGTATTACCATTTAAATACACCTTTAGTACATTTAAGTTGAAATAAAAGCCATTTACATATTCAATTCTTTTTTCAATATTATATTTTACATTTTCATTATAAATTCATATGCATTACTTTTTGTTTTATTTTAACAATAGAATAATTTTTCTTAATAACGTAAGATGTTATTTACATTAATTTTTGAATCAAGAGAAAAAGCTGCTAAATATACAGTAAACATTAATTTGAAGATGTATAAAATGTCGAAATTTAATGAAAGTTAAAATAAAATTAATAAGGAAAAATCTAATTTGTCTTGTCACTCGTATTTTTTTGAAGGATTGATAAGGAATGACAACACAGTGCAATATTCAGCAACACATCATATTATCACTTATATGTATTATAGTGAAAGTTGTACATTTTCTATTTCGAAAGCTCCACCACACAAAATTTTAAAGTATGTATGTACATATATGTTCTTATTGTAATAGATCTTCGCTCTATTAATTTCGATAGTTATCAGATCTTCAGAAAATATAGAAAAACTATGGAAATTGGACTTTGATATCCAATCTTTAAAAATGTACATGTGTATGAATGAGCATCAAACAAACTTACTGAATAAATATTGATTTCAATTAGAATCATACTGAAGCATGCCTAAGCATGTATAATTTAAAAAAATTTCTCACGTCACATAATTTTGTAACCAAAGAAATTTTACGACCTTGTGGTAAATGAAATACATATGTATGTATGTACCTACTAGAGATGGGCAAATGAAAAAAATTTATCGATATATCGTCGGTTGGTTACTGGTTTGATGTATGGAACATTTAAAAAAAAATTTAGTTATTGATTGATTAAATATGAATAATGTGCCTTCTTTCCAAATTCATTATCAGTTTTCCGATATCTTGAATATATCAGGAGATATAGAGCTGCAATATTGCGCCATTTCCAGAATTGTTATATATTTTAGAAATTGCTTTACAGCAATTAGCAATTTTTTGCATATGTGGCAACTTTCCAACGTAAAAGTATTAATATTTAGGGTATTCACAATGAGTATATTAAAATTTTAGTGTGGCAACATTGAGCCATTTTGATTTTTTATTGTGAGCAGGCAACGATATAAATACACATACTGTGTATATCAAAGTCAGGCAAACACACATACATCTTTATATTATTTACATATTAGTTTATAATATAAGAGAGGGAGAATAAAATGCATATTTGTACGAATGCTTATGAATTATTTTCTTCCGTACGTATTAAAATAACAAAATTTGTTAAATTAGAAATTATTGTTGGATAAATTTTTCAAAATAACTTTTTTTCTGCGAAATATACAAATATTTTTTTTACCAACTACAGCTGCGCTGACAGTTTTAAAATGTTTAGTTTAACATTACCATATTGCCATATAAAAAATGCCATGCTTTTTATACTTTTAAATGTGCCACCTGGTAATAAATTTGATTTACACATAAACAAAAACAACAAACTTGCCAGACCATATTAAAGTTGAAACGTTGCAATATTAAGACGCATTTTAAAATGCTATTGTGAACTCCCTAATTGTTATTAGCAATTGTTATGATGTATATCAATGCATATTCTACTCAACGAACGTGATTCAAAGCAAAATACAAAAATTTTATTGTTGTGTTATGTTTTAATCAAATGAAATTGATATTTATTTTTTATTAATAAAATTTCTTTTATTAAATATATTCAAATTTCCTTTTATATCTTCCGTTGTTTTTTCTTTAAATGTCATGTTGCACGAATAAAATTGATATTTTCTACTTAAATATATACAGTAATTTAACCTACTTGAACAAGTAGTGAAAAATATTGTTGTTATGATTGTGGCATGCGTTGACAACGATTTTTGTTATTTTTTCTTTAAATCCTAATTACTTTTCATGTTGGATGTAAAAAGTTCAAAGTTTGAATAAAAAACATATGTATCTATTACTTTTATTATTAAACAAAAAATTCTATGGTGTATTTTTATAAAACTGATGAACTAAACATTCTTCATCGATTTTCTCGAAAACAAATTTTTGTTTTATACATCAAACCAGTAACCAACCGATTATATATCGTATCGATATTTCTAAACAGTATATATATATATATATATATACATATATATATTTAAAATATCGATATTTCGATACATGGATATTTTTTGCCTACAAATATTCCATAAATATCCCAAATTTAAAATAAATACACAATAACATATCGAGCCTTTTTTCGATTTTTACCATAAGCGACATGTTATCGAAAATAGACTTTTTTTATTGAATTTAATATTTTATGGGCCACCCATAGTTTAGAATAATCAAAATGCCAAAATTTTTGATAACTTTTAAGATACGGGTTGTAAAATTTTTTTACGCACTAAAACATAATTGAATATTTAAAAAACCTTCTGAAAATTTTAATTTTTGCCGCTGGCGATTAAATCGAAAATAAGGCTCGATATCGTGTCATAACCGCCAAAAAAGTTTAACTTTATTGTGTATAAATGTCATCGTGTATCGACAAAAACATGCTAAGGCATCAATGTTAGCAAAATATAAAAAAATGTTAGAAGGTGATGAGCAGCTTTTGTCTAATCAATCCCCCTTATTCTATTTGACGTCGGCAACATCATCGTCAATTTTGAAACAACATCACTTTAACACAACATCAATGCTAACTTTTTATTTCCTAACAGTGCTATGACTACGTTGCCTGTTTATCGATAAATATAATACACATATCTAGTATTTGAGTCAGCTGACTCATTTTGCTTACTATTTTTGGTAAAAGTGTTTGAATAAGTAAAAGCTTTGAAAATAAATTAAAATAAAATGTTTTTCTTTCCGATTGGGACGAAGAAAATAAAAAAATTTAATAATGAAAAGAAGATTTCTCAGACAAAATTCATGCATTTGTCAGTTACCCGATGAAAAATAAGTGATAAATTCAGTCATACATATATTTGGAAAATAATGAGCAATGTTTATCGTTTTAATGTTTTAAAGTTATTTTCGGCTGAATAAAATATCATTTAGGCATGTATTGGATACAATAGAGCCAAATTTTGAAAAACATCGATCAGATCAACGTTTATTGGAAATTGGAGCTTCCTCCAAAGGTTCTTAGTACTAATTGTTTATATACGCCTCCTCCTGTTGCTTCGCAATCAGCTTTCAAGTCCCGCGAGATCTGTAAAAATTATTCTACCATACGGTATACTTTCCCAACACATTTTTTGCCTCCACCACTAGTTCTAATTAGTGGACCGAGGGCATTAAGTGTAGTCGCAACACTTTCCCACTGTTCCTTGAAGCTATTAGAAACAATGCCCCTGCGGAATCCTCTAACAGGAGAAGTCTTCTTTTCCAACTCTTCCACAAGCTTTTCAAATTGGTTGGGGTTGAGAATTTTAAGTCCATATTATATTTTTTGTCCATATTATATCATATTTTTCACTTTTTTTTAAATAAATATGTATGTATACTTTGGTGTTTTTTATATTTCACATTTTTACTATTAAAATTTTTTTTTTTAATTGGTTGAGGTATAGACACAACAGAACACGATATCAAAAACACTGACAATAAAATGAACGGCAACATCCACATAAATTTTTCTTACAGAATACCAAACATATGTTGATAGTCATCGATAAATGGCAATACTATCTACGGGAATACCGATTTCCCAAAAAACATTAAAAACGATGTCGTGTTACGTTGCCGACTCCAAATAGAATAAGGGTGAATAATTCGCAGGTAGCAATTGCATCTGGACCAACCCAATCCATGAATGTATTGTGTACGGTAGAGATGAGCGATTTTACGAAACCTATTACTTTTTCACAGCGATTGAAAAATCACTAATCACAACTGTAACCGAATTTATCAAGTAACAGGTTTTCGAAATATAGTTCTTTCATACAAACTGTGAATGTTCTTGTATGCTTACTTTGCAGCAAATAAAGCTACCACATGCATTTTTTTTTATACCTTCACCGTTTGTCGAAAAAAAGTCGTTAAATCGTGTCAAATCGTCTTTTCTGGCAACTATGTATAGCTCTCACATTTTTGTATTTGCAATACGACAATTCTCAATATTTGGATGGGGTTGATTGCTAATTGTTTGTTCTTGTCGCTCTTCTTATTAGTATTTATCAAAATACCAATACTAATACATACTTTTAAAGCAGAAGACCTGAAATGTGTTAAACCGTGATCACAGTCGTTGTTTAATTTCACTCCTGCTCTTCTTATCAGATTTTGTCAAAATAACAGAACTGCTGCAAACAAAATACTGCTAAACTGTGATCACAGTCACAGTTTAAAAGAACAGTGATTTAGAAATCACGTTCACAAGGAGCAACATTATTAAAAAATCACAATATCGCTCAACACTAGTGTACGGGTATGGTTGATGTTGATGAGGAACTTTTTAAGTGAGAAATCACAACATCTGATGCAGCCCAACCTACGTCAACAACAACAAATACAAGGGGGTCAA
Organism: Nowickia ferox; assembly: GCA_936439885.1. Taxonomy (NCBI): domain Eukaryota; kingdom Metazoa; phylum Arthropoda; class Insecta; order Diptera; family Tachinidae; genus Nowickia; species Nowickia ferox. The sequence continues at coordinate 39,396,095 of OW387026.1, read as the reverse complement.
CCAGCAAACCTCATGTAGAAATACTTGAGGTAAACACTCTTCCAAAAATATAAATAAGTATACCGTTTATACGCACTTATGTATTTGGAAATAAAAGTCGAAAGCGTTGCCGTATAACTTTTTTATTGTAAGTTAATAACTCACGAAAACTATTTGCAAATAACGCAACTATTTGCAAATAAGTTAAAAATGTGGCCAATTATTTTTGTTTTGTAAGAAATATAATACACATTTAACAATGTGTGGCGATATAGTACACAGATAGTGTATAAACAGTGAGTTCAGTATTTAAGGTGTCTTTACATAGTAATACAAAGTATTATGACTTTGCAGAGTCAATATATTATGTTAAAAAAGAGAACAAAAGTCTGTCGTAGATATTTTGCATGTTTACACTGATACTATAAATAAAAATGCGAGCAAAGATATTAAACTGTTGAGTTAATAACAAAAATTGGAAAATTGCAAAAAAAAGCTGTGTACTAATAAAACTAAATGTTGGAGAAAACATTTTATAATTTCAATGTAATTTTACTACAAAATATATTTTTTTTAAGTTTATTTATTGTTTGTTTGGTTTTGCTGTATCAGTTAAGTAGCTGATGGTTGCAGTCGTAAAATATTTACAAAAACAACATGAAAATTTCCTGAGTTGATTTTGGTTGCTTTTGTAAAAATTTCAACACCTTCAATAAATACAATTAGTGCTGCCAATGTTTACTTCGGAATACACCTCCGGTGTGATGATAATACTTAAGTTTCTAAAATGGTTTAGAAAATAAACATTTACCGACCGCTTGTCAAATTTTTTATCTGTATTCTCTCCTACTCGATACATGATAAGATTTTGTATAATAATCTACAGCATTTTTTGACATGTCGTAATACATTGTATTACCTTAAGTAGCTGATGGTTGCAATTGTACAATATTTACAATAACAACATGAAAATTTTCTGAGTTGATTTTGTTTGTTTTTGTAAAAGTGTGAACACCTTCAATAAATACCATTAATGCTGCCAATTTTTACTTTGAAGTTCACCTCTGGTTTTATGAAAATAGTTAAGTTTCTAAAATGGTTTAGAAAATAAACATTTACCGACCGCTTCTCAAAATTTCTATCCGTATTCTCTCCTACTTCATATGAATCAGCTTGCCCTCTTTCGTGCGTAAAACGTAGGTCTAGACCTCCATGGTGGAGTTATGATTTAGACTTACAAAGACGTGAATTGCGTGAGTTCTTCAGATTGGCTAGATACATAGACCAATTTGAGTGCTGGAGGGACTACAAAAAAGCACTGAAATCTTCTACGAAAGAGGTGAGAAGGGCCAAGAAAAATTCATGGGAGAATTTTTGTGGTAACATGGAAAAAACTACAGATACGGCCAGAATAAGGAAGCTGCTTGCAAGCAATCCATCAGTGCCTAGCACAATTTGTAAAATTAATGGCGATTATACTAGTTGCAGTCGGGAAACGCTCCTCGTTTAGAAACCACAAATGAAATGGACACTGAGAATTGTGACGTCATTTCATTTAGTAAAGTGAAATGGGCCATTAATTCCTTTAAACCTTATAAATCACCAGGACCAGATGGTATTTTCCGGGCTTTGCTACAGTATGGTAAACAAAGGATTATTCCCTGGCTAATAGGAATATTTAAGGGCTATCTCAGAATGAACTAAGTATGTGTCAAAGTCATGGATAGCTAAGGTTGTATTCATACCAAAAGCAGGTAGGAGCAACCATATGTATCCAAAAGACTTTAGGCCTATCAGTCTGACATTCCTTCTCCTGAAAACATTAGAGAGAATTTTGGATATACACATCAAGGAAATTGTATACCCAAATTCATACACAAAAGGCAAATCGGTAGAAACTGCACTTCATAATATTGTCGAACTGATCGAAAAATCGTTACACTATAAAGACTATGCTATAGGTGTCTTCCTGGACATTGAAAGCGCTTTCAATAATGTCTCTACGGATGCAATTATGGAAAGCGTAAATCGTTCCGGTGTTCACTTTCAAGTCAAGAACTGGGTTGGCAATCTCTTAAAGTGTAGAATAGTATCTGCAGAATTGGGCAATGCCACTGTAAACAAGGAAGCTAATAGAGAAACTCCCCAAGGAGAAGTTCTATCACCGCTTCTTTGGACGCAGGTTGTTAATGACATTCTCATGTAATTCGGTAAAGCAGCTAGGATTACAGCGTATGCAGACGACATAGCCATTATCATAACTGGTAATTTCCTCGACACAATTAGTTCCCTCATGGCGGTCCTCGTTAAGGGATATTCATAGATGGGCAACGCGGGTAGGTCTGAACTTTAATCCTGAAAAAACTGACTGCTTTTTACTAATAGGAAAGTCAAGCAATGGAAAACACCAAAATTATATAGTGGAAACCCAATATAGAAGATATAGTTAAAAAGGCCATCATTGCTCTATATGCATGTAAGAGGATGCTGGGCAAGACATTGGGCCTTTCGCCTTTTCTTACATATATAAAGAATACTTGTATGGTGGAGGGCGACTGAGACAAAGACATACCTGAAAAAGTTAGAAAGTATACAGAGAATAGCAGAGCTCTGCATCACTGGAGCTCTGAAAAGCACACTAACTGCAGCTTTAGACGTTATATTGGACCTTAAACCAATAAAACTAACTGCAGTGAACACGGCATGCAAATCCTTTCTCCGATTCAGAACAACAGGACTGATATCGTACAGATCATTTAGTCACGGTAAATTGCTGGAAGACATGAAGTGTAGCTCGGACTACATCATTCCAGTAATGAACTTTTTTTTGCCAAATCACATCACTATAAGGGAAGAAGGCTATCTTAAAAGTTTTAACCATAGTGGTTCTAGTTTAAACTTTTTCACTGGGAGCTGCGGTTTACTGTCCGGAGCTCGGTATAGAGGAATCTTATAAACTTTCTGCTTACTATAGTATCTTCCACGAGTTAGCTTTCACCCCTGTATGCGCGTGTAAATATGTATATAGTCAGTCAAGCTGCTATTAAAGCAATTTCAGCTGACTGCAACTATTCCTCGGTTGTGCTCATGTGTAGGAATGCCCTAAATATGTTATATGCTGGTAGACAAGTACATATATTCTGGGTCCGGGAACACATTGGAATTAAGGGAAATGAAATGCCCGGTACACAGGCCAAAAGGGGAATTCAATTACCGGCTGAGGAAACGGTATATGTCCGAAAACCAATTTAACAGCTGGGGGTTTATTATGTAATTCGATTCGAAAAGGAAACTGTTCACATTTGTATGTTATTAACATTACAATTCGAAAACATTTCCGTTCGATTCGGATTACATAATAAGCCCCCTGAAAAGGATCATAGACTCTTAAGACGAGGAAAGAAGGGGAGAAATGTTGGCATGCGACGAAAACTTGCAAACTTCTAAAATCATGTGGAGCTCCTATGATCCCAAGTCGACTAAATTCCTTTTATCACTAACCAAAAGCAATTGTAGACTTCTAGTGGAGGTATTAACTGGACACTGCTGGACAACTTCGTATGCCGTCAAAATAGGACTTGACGGTACTTGCAGGAAATGTAAGGTATACGGGGTAATTGAAACAGTAGAACATTTACTGTGCCACTGTCCAGCTCTAAGCCGCAATTGATATAACTGTCTTGGTGATCACACTTTTCGTAGTCTTGAACTTGTATCAAGAGTTTGTTAAATCTGTGTGGGAGTCATTTGATACAGGCACCACGAACTAGGCTGCCATACCTACAGGTTCAATTCTCATCTGCTGGTATCGTTAAGGATCAATCCCGGTCTATGTGAGGTCTTTCACCAACCAGATTACCCTAACCTAACCTAACCTAACCTCATACTCGATGAATTTTTTGACATGTCGTAATACATTGTATTACCATGTAAAGACTCCTTAACAAATAGTCTTATTTGCAAATAAGATTTGCGAATAAACGAGGTAATAGACATTCCAATGTTTCTAACACTTTATGACAACACCGACGGTGAATTGCTGGTGGAGGTAACCGACTTATTTCAGATCGATTGGCTACAATAGTTGTTTATTAAACTTGTATTTCTTTGTACGTATGTGCATATACATATATACAAAGTTCATATTCGTACCAGAGAAAGCCAATCGATACAAAAAAATTTGGATACTCCAGCACATATCGAACATTTTTTATACTAGTGCGCATTGATACCCATTCATTCTCATACTTCCGTATACACCTGCGCATTTTATTTAATACTTGTATGTATCGATGCGCATTCTTCGTTACATACCGCATATCTACGCATATCTATCGACATACCCATGACTTGCAACACATTCGAATTTTTAAATATTTTTTGATAAGTGTTGCCAGAAATATTAGTTTGTATTTGTTGAAGTACTAACATTTTTTTTCAAACTAAACAAAAAAAAATCTGAGTTTTTTCGACAAAATTTTATTAAGTTTTAGAAATATTTTTAATGATATTCGCCTTATTCTCGATTTAATCATAAGCGACAAAATTTATTTTTTTCAGAAAGTTTTTTTTAATATTCAAAATGTTTTTGTACGTAAGTTTTCGTTTACGATAAAATTTTACACCCCGTATCTTAAAAGTTATTAACAAATTAGTTAAAAAAAGTTGTCAGAAATGCTTCAGAGATTCATACTATGTAATTTTTAACATCACTATTTTCTCTAGCGCTGCAATTTACAAATAGAAAAAGTTTCGTGAAATAGATTTCATGAAAAAATGCATAATATAAATTAGGTATTTGTTAAATTTATACACAACAATTTTTTTATACACAATACATATTTGGTAACATTGTTCATATAGTCATAATCGTCATTACATGCTTATGCGCATACATATTGATACGAATATCTATAGCACATTTGTTTGATCGATATGCGCACTTATTTGTGTTGATAGCTATAGATACGCATGCCTGTGTGTAAGCATGCTTATTATTGCGAGTGTGCTATAATACTCATACTCGTTGGAGTATCGATATGTGTTGAACATACAAAAAGTAACTTTTTGGCTTTCTCTGATTCGTACACCCTCAACTTTTAATAAAGAAAAACTTGTAATTAAATAAATAACTATAATACTTTTATTTTTCTTGTACGAATTTATAAACAGAGGCTCTTTTACAAATAAAATAATCTAAATGACATTTCGATCAATAATTTTATAGAAAACAGCGGAAATCACTACATATCCTTAAGAAACAATATTTATACTCGTGCACTAAAATAATCATAAAAATTTATTTTAAAAACTAGTTTTAGTATAAAAATGGCTTATTTTTTCTTTTGTAATTGCATCAATTTCTAATCTGATTTTTAAAATAATTTAATGCGTACAAATATGAATTTTTGGGTTTTAAAATTACTAAGTTCTGCTTCTCCTTAAAAAAATTTAAGAAAATATATTTTTATTTAACTGTTTTATTAAATATAACCTTTTTAAACAAAATCTTGCAAGAAATAAATAAAAAAAGTTTATATATTTAATTGTATGTAGTTTCTCGATCTTGTTTTTAATATGAATTAATGTGGTTTTATAGTTTAAGTTTAACTGACACATTTTTTGAACCTCGTTTATTTTTTACAAAAATTTATTATTTACGATAGCAAATAATCGATTTTGATAAAAAAATTAAGTTTGAAAATAATGTCCCTTAATCTTTTTTTGGCCGTTACCGCAGGATTGAATAATGTTAAGATATTACAAGGCAGTGTGTTTTTTATTGAGAGTGTACGAATGCGAACTTTGCATAGTGTATGTATACATTTACATATGTACAAATTTTCAATAACAATAATGCATTTAATAATTACATAAATGTTCTCTATTTGAAGTAGTAAAATCAAAAAACTAGTGACACAGAAGAAAAATAAAAAATAAAATAAAAAGACAAACTGACTGACCGATCTGAAGATGAAAAAATCAAATTAAACAAAAGAAATTTATTATTCGACATATTGTCATAAGTTTATTTTAATTTGAAATTTATTTGCTGGAGGTCAAGCATTGTCTATATATTTCATTGGTGCTTAGCCAAATCATCTCTTATCTTATGCACAGACTTTCAAAAACTATTTGAGAATTCACAAATAATAATCACAAATAATAATGTTTCTGAAAATCACAAGCGAAACACAAGCAACAGGCATAGAAACTATAACAAAATCCCAGCAAATAATTTATATTCGTTATGAATCTATTTTATTTTTCTACACCTTTATACAATTAGAAATCCATTGGATAACAATAAAAGTATTTATAAAGGCAAAATGAAAAATAAAATCTAAATTTAACATTTAAGAAATTTATTATTCGACATATTGTCATAAGTTTATTTTAATTTGAAATTTATTTGCTGGAGGTCAAGCATTGTCTATATATTTCATTGGTGCTTAGCCAAATCATCAGTAGACTTTAACCACATTTTGAACAGTCACAAACCTCTTATATATAGACAATGCTTGACCTCCAGCAAATAAATTTCAAATTAAAATAAACTTATGACAATATGTCGAATAATAAATTTCTTAAATGTTAAATTTAGATTTTATTTTTCATTTTGCCTTATAAATACTTTTATTGTTATCCAATGGATTTCTAATTGTATAAAGGTGTAGAAAAATAAAATAGATTCATATCGAATATAAATTATTTGCTGGGATTTTGTTATAGTTTCTATGCCTATTGCTTGTGTTTCGCTTGTGATTTTCAGAAACATTATTATTTGTGATTATTATTTGTGAATTCTCAAATAGTTTTTGAAAGTCTGTGCATAAGATAAGAGGTTTGTGACTGTTCAAAATGTGGTTAAAGTCTACTGATGATTTGGCTAAGCACCAATGAAATATATAGACAATGCTTGACCTCCAGCAAATAAATTTCAAATTAAATAAAAGATTTGAAATACTTGATGCAGAGAAAAATAAATTTCGATCTATTAGAAATAAGTGAAAAGAGGAGGCTAGAAACTCCTCGAAAGTTTTGTGTGCTTCATTTGATATGCAGCAAGTCATAAACATTCCAATAACAATGGATAACGCAGTATTTTATAAGAGACATCTTTCGGTGTACAACTTAACAGTATAGAACATTGCCTCTGGAGATTGTGAATGTTACACATGGCATTAAGGAAGCAGCAAGAGAGGCGCTTCTGAAGTGTCAACTGCAATTTACCTTTACCTAAAGAAATGCGATGACAACGGCTACAAAAAAGTGTATTTGTTTGCTGACGGATGTAGTGGTCAAAACAAAAATTTCATAATGGCTGCTACCTTAATCTATATACGGATGTGAAATTTTTGCGAACTGTGAAAGCCATGATCAACAAAGTCGCTTACAACAATATAACAAGATACATTTTCTTAAAAGGGCGTCATGATCACATTTCTCTTTTTTCGTACCAGATATTTCAAGTTCGGTATGAAAACCTCCTAACAATTAAATGCCTAATGTTTCTACATAAAATAATTACGTCGAAGCAACCTATGTACCTGTTTTGTAGAATCCAATTTGCTAGATCTAATCGAGGAAGAAAAATCATTCAACATAGGTATAAGACCCTTCTGTCACAAAGCCGGTTTTTTTATAAATACAAGTCTCTGAAATTCTCTGCCAAATTACATTCAAACCTTAGGCAATGCATATGCGTTTAAAAAGGAGTTATATAAACATTTTTCAGATTATTAATTTTTTTGAATCAATATTTGTCAAAAACTTAAGCATGTACTTCTCTTTTTATTCTATTTATTTTTTCTCTTATTTTCTGCATGTCTATTCTATTATATTTTTCTGTAAAATTATTCCATATATTTTTAATATGTATGTCTTATTTTTATTAATTTCTTGTCATTATCTTGATTATTGTTTTTTATTATTTTGATTGATTCACCAGCACTTTCATTTGTAAGATATATATATATATATATATATATATATATATATATATATATATATCTTGTTGTGCTAGGTTACAATTATAAAAATAAATAAATAATTCAAAAAATATTGAGAGTATAGAATTACGGATATCAATACCTCGATTCAGCACATACTGCAATAACTTATGCTTTAAAAAAGGCAAGTAAATTCTATAATTGCATTAGCGCGAAGATAGAAACCATATGATGTAATTCCAATGGAATACTCAGATTTTTTAAATTTTAAAAAACTGTCAAAAGACCTTAAGCTTCTATCTACTCGAATGGACGATGAAGAAAAATCTATAAATTGGACTGAAATGTCTTGAGTATTAAATTTAAAAAGCGAGCCAAGGAAACTCTTTTTTAAGTATAAACATGGTGACGACCACTATCGTTCATTTACAATAAATTTCAAACCTCAACATGAGCCTTGTTAAAATATCTCAAAGTAAATATAATGATTTGATTTCGTTAACTACTGGTGATAATCCACTTATCAAACTCTCAGAACATGTATTAAAGGAATTATTTAATATTGTATTAAATAATTCCTTTAAATTTACATTTTTGTTTAATCCAAATACTCCTGCGAAAATGTAAATGCAAAATATAGTACGTTTTTTTATGATTATTTATGTATTTTGTTCTTGGATTCCACAAAAAAGCTCCGAAAATTTGCATTTGCACTTTCGCAAGATCATTTGCATAAAATACTAACTTCCTACTCTTAAAATCAAAGAATTTTACATAAATAATTTGTAATTTCTTTATACTATAAAATTATATAAATACAGACATTCATATGTCGTATTTGAATAAAGGTAAAACAAACTTTTCACTAAATGTCGTACCTGCTTTAGAATCACCAAAAAGAATTTAAAATAAAAATATTTGGTGTTTATACATATGTCTTCGGATTGAATTCCGTTTTAATAAATAAATAAAATTGTTTTTTAATTACTTTTTTTTTATATATTTTCCGATATTTCGACTAACTTTGTTGGCCATCTTCAGGGTATGATTAAACTACAACAATAATGATTAAATATAATTAATTAACAATAATGATTGAATATAATTAAATTAATTTAAAATTTTTTTCACAATTATAATTACTTTAAAAAAATTGTTGATCTTCGCTGTAGATCTATTCCCCTTTAACTTCCGTCACCTACTGTTGATATGTTTTTCTTTAGTCCTGTGTTTGTTTATTATGTGTCTGTATATGTGTGCGCAATTATCAGTATCTGTCTTATAGTTAATTCTTTTTCCATTTGGTATATTTATTATATGTAACATCTCTTGCATATATCTCTTGGTATAGTTTTTCTCTCTCTCTAATATTTTAATTTTATTAAGTTCTGGTTTATGTACAGTTTTTGCACAGTGGGCAGCAGGTGCAGTTTTTTGTGTCAGTGGTTTGTTACTTGTTTTTAAGTCCGATTTATGCGATGCTAATCTTGTCTTTAATTTTGTTTTTGTCGTCCCGACATATACTTTTTGGCATATATGTCTCGTCACCATTACACCTTATTTCATATATCAAGTTGGATTCATCCATAATATCTATCTTCGATTTCATATTATTAAATAATATATTTGTTGTATTGTTGGATTTCATTGCTTGAATGTATTTGTCTTTATCATATCATGTCTGAGTATTTTAACCTTTCCGATAATCCTTCGATGTAGTTGATTGATCTGTATACATTTGTACTATTATCTGTGTTGTTATTCATTTGTCTTGTAATAGTTTCCTCTATAAGTTTATCCACTAATTTTTTAGGAAAATCATTTTTAAGTATTATATTTCTTATTATTTCTTTGTTCTTTTTGTGAAACTGTGTATTGCTTATATCTAACACTCTAGTGATAAAATTGGTAGCGGTGTTAATTATTATATTTTTCGGGTGTTTGGAGTAGAAAGTTAATTAATAATAAATTAGTGGATAAACTTATAGAGAAAAAAGATAAACAAATAAAAAATGATAAAAATTTTAAATACTATTTAATTATATTAAATCATTATTGTTGTAGTTTAATCATACCCTGAAGATGGCCAACAAAGTTGGTCGAAATATCGGAAAATAAAAAAACAAAAATTAATTAAAAAACAATTTTATTTATTTATTAAAACGGACCGGACGGGTTATAATAAAGGTCTACAATATTATACACTCACACACAAAAAACGGAAGGCACACCGAGTAAAACATCGATCATGACTCTATATAAGAATATTAAACAACAATACAACAAAAACACAAATGATTTAATCAAAAATTTTTTCAAGCATAACAAACAAATGGCTAATTTGAAATCATCTACGTCATTCCTTATCAGATGCCGACAAACTGGAATAATACCCAAATTCATTTCTAACACTCCTTTAGATATATACAATATTTTCATTCAGAACGGTAATGTTACATTAGATTTAGATAGAACCCTACAAACAAGCATTTACCAATTTCATAATATTATTTTAAGATTGTTAATACAACACAAACATAAACATATATGTAAAAACCAACACATACTAAATAAACTAAAAAACAATATAGATGAATGATTAAGAGAACAACATAAAAAACAATAACAATACAAGACTTGACCGAAAGTTAGAAAATTTAAAACAAGAACAAGCAGAAAAAATAAATATGAAATTTAACAGAGATTGGTTTATCAACAACACTCCAAAGAACATACCAACAAACATACAGTGGTTATTATCACACTTGGGGCAAAGTTTGGATTACCATATACAAAAAACCATTTTCCATTATTTAAATGCATTACTGACGGAGAACATTGCATACAAACAATTAACGAAAAAGAACAAGAAGAAATTTCAAGAGCAAAACTTGTAACACTTAGAACATGATACAATTACACAAGGTACTTGCACAAGCCCAGCCTGTTAATGTAAACAATGAAGATAGTTGTCAAACTTTGTTTACAAACTGCAAAAATGTTAGTGTATGTGTGTGAATAAAATGATTACAGTGTTGCCAATGAATTTGCCCATTGAAGAAAATTACACTACACATGCTTTGTGTAGATTAAAATTGAAACAAAATTAAATAAAAATAGAACTTAAAGTAGAATTACACACATATTATACATGAATCTCATTACATGGTCTACAGATGAGAGTAAAAATTACACACTGTGTATTACACACATATTGGCAACACTGAATGACTATAATCATGCATGAATGCCGCCTCTGCAATTGTACTTTAGTTACCCTGTGATTGTTATTTTTAAAAACAAAAGACATCTGCTTCTGACAATTATAGATATGTTTCTACCAACAAAATACGTGTGTTTCTTGGTGTTGCAATTTTCTTGTAGTCGTCTAAGTACCTTGTATAATTGTATCATGACTTAAAAGATCACAAGAGAAAAATTGAAATGAGTATGAGAGATAGATTTATACTAAGCACAGTGGAACATACAAAGAAATATTTAAAAGAAAACCAAGATATAATTATATTAACCTCTGATAAAGGCAATAAGACAGTCGCCATAAACAAAAATGATTATAATATTAAAATGAAAGATATTTTAGGAGATATTTGCTCATATAGACGCTTGAGAAAAGACTCTACATCTAGTTTACAAAACAAAAACAACATTTTAGTAGAAAAACTATATAACTTAAATTAATAGATTTAAGTATGAAAAATAAGTTGACCACAAGAACTGCAGTAGCACCAAGACTTTATGGTCTACCAAAAATCCACAAGGAGAATGCACATCTATCAACTCACCGTCATATCAACTTTGCAAATATTTAATTAATATATTAAAAACTTTGACGAAAAATTCAATATATAATGTCAACAACGGAAAAGAGTTCAAGTCGAAAATAGACAATGCACGCATAGAAGAAAATGCAGATATAATAATGGAAGAATTACTTAATACTGTGCTTGATAAAACGGAAGAAAAACCAAGATTAATAACAAAATATGTTGATGACCTTTTTGGTATAATAAAATCTAATCGAGCTGAAGACACACTGAAAGCTTTAAATGAATTCAACGGACAAATTCAGTTCACAATGGAAAAAGAAAATAACGGTCAACTACTTTATTTAGACACATTAGTCAAAAGATCCGGAAAAATAATAACAATTGATTGGTATCATAAGCCCACAGCGTCTGGTAGACTGATAAACTTCTACTCCAAACACCCGAAAAACATAATAAGTCACACCGCTACCAATTTTATCACTAGAGTGTTAGATACAAGCAATATACAGTTTCACAAAAAGAACAAAGAAATAATAAGAAATATTTTACTTAAAAATGATTTTCCTAAAAAATTAGTGGATAAACTTATAGAGATATTATAATAATAATAATAAAGATAAATGAATAACGACACAGATGATAGTACAAAGGTATACAGATCAATCAACTACATCGAAGGATTATCGAAAAGTTTAAAATACTCAGACATTTATGATAAAGACAAATACATTCTAGCAATGAAATCCAACAATACAACAAATATATTATTTAATAATATGAAATACGGTGTAATGGTGACGAGACTGATATATGCCAAAAAGTATATGTCGGGACGAAAAAAACAAAATTAAAGACAAGATTAGCATCGCATAAATCGGACTTAAAAACAAGTAACAAACCACTGACACAAAAAACTGCACCTGCTGCCCACTGTGCAAAAACTGTACATAAACCAGAACTTAATAAAATTAAAATATTAGAGAGAGAGAAAAACTATACCAAGAGATATATGCAAGAGATGTTACATATAATAAATATACCAAATGGAAAAAGAATTAACTATAAGACAGATACTGATAATTTCGCACACATATACAGACACATAATAAACAAACACAGGCCCAAGGCTCATTAAATACAGGTACACGCATTAGGTGCAACTCTGTGCTTCTCACATAGTTTTACAAAGTAATTGTCAAAAAATTATATGCATCAAACAAGGCATAAATCAACGGATGAGCAATATGCCTGATCCGTGTATCTGTTTGATATGCCTTGCACAGGACTAAAGATAAACATATCAACAGTAGGTGACGGAAGTTAAAGGGGAATAGATCTATAGCGAAGATCAAAAAATTTTTTAAAAGTAATTATAATTTTGATAAAAATTTTAAATACTATTTAATTATATTAAATCATTATTGTTGTAGTTTAATCATACCCTGAAGATGGCCAACAAAGTTGGTCGCAATATCGAAAAATAAATAAACAATAATTAAATAAAAAATAATTTTATTTATTTATTAAAACGGACCTCAAGCCAAACACATACATATATACACCAATTTTTATAATAAAGGTGTACAATATTATACACTCACAATAAAAATATTTGTGTTTTTCTTTATTTAACACTTAACAAAAGATGTTATACTAAAGGGTCCGCCATCTAACGTTTTTTTTCAACTAGTGCTTATTTCGTGAATGGTAACACTTAGCTCATGTCGGATTTGACAGATAATTAGTTTTATCCTTCCGCTGAACGAATATGGTTGTGTATACGCTTGAACAACGCTGGGAAATATTGCCTGCGATCGACTTACAGAAGATTCCGATTTTGCCAAAAAAAAATCATCTTTTCAGATGAAGCTCATTTTGATGTTGGCGGGTATGTAAACAAGCAAAATTGTCGCATTTGGGGCATAGAAAAGCCGCACGCATACATTGAAAAGCCGACGCACCCAAAACGAGTCACTGTTTGGTGCGGATTTTGGTCCAGAGGCATAATTGGGCCAATGAGCAAGGAGTGGCCGTTACAGTCAATGGCGATCGTTATCGGGTTATGTTGAACGAATTTTTGAATTGAAGAGGAGAATATTGGCAACATTTGGTTTCAACAGGACGGCGCTACACAGCCGAAGCTATACTCGATGTTTTGCGCCCAGTTTAAAAAAAAATAATTATCTGGCGGACCCTTTACATAACAAATAATGCATAAACCCAATTTCATTCGTATTTTGACTACATTTAAGACAAAAAACATTAAAAGTGCTCTCCTGTAAATTTTTTTAAATGTTAGTTAGGTCGGTTAGTTGAAACAGTGGTTAGTTGAAACAACGATGACGGAATATAAAATAACAAAACACCAAAAATTTATGATATCAAATTTATTATAATTTATAGTTGTACTAATTATTTTCAAATTAACTTATGCCGCATTTGAAGACCCTGGCTATTATAGCTTCTAAGATATACAATTATTATTAATTACTTTGTATGGGAGAGCCCCTTCCCGGTCACATTCTACCAATATTTTGAATTACCTCGCACTTCAATCTCTATCGAATTTGAAGACTCTTGCTATTATAGCTTTCAAGATATAAGATTATCATTGATTACTTTGCATGGGGGTGCCCTTTCCCCCGGTCCTGTTCTACCAATATCTTAAATTACTTCGCACCTTTCTCTTAAAAGAGCCCATACCTAATTTGAATACTCTGACTTTTATAGCTTCCAAGATATAATATACTTCGTTCGGGTGGGCGTGGCACAGCACACGTAGGGGTATGAAAAATAGATTACAACCTATTCTCAGATCTGTAAAATGCAAATACAAAATTTCATAAAATTCCGTTAAGCCGTTTCGGAGACTTCAATTACAAACACCGTGACACGAGAATTTTATACGAGTATACCTACTAAAAAGAGGCATTACTCGCAAAACGCACTTTGAAATAAATTGTAAATAATTCATTGATTATTACATAATTTATACTTTAAATTTGAAAGTGGTCAAATAGGGTAAAAATTTTTTGCGGGCCTACAAGAAGTCAATGTGTATGATAAATTATACTCTTTTAAGGTCATTAAGCTAATGAATTATTTTAAATCAAAGCGATATAAATTTAAAACTTTTTTTATATCAATACTTAACAATGCAATTCGAGAGAAACGCACTTAAAGTTGACCGATTTCTACTGAATTCACAACTTTATTTTCAGAAAAAATTAAATCTATTGACTTTAATGCAGAAATGTGCGAGAGTGCTTAATATTTTCCGAAAATTAAAATAACGTGTCTTTATTTTAAAGTGTTGACAATTGAAAACAATGACAAAAAAGTAAAATTTCACTTTTGTTTTTATTACTTTTGCACAGAAAAAGTTATTATTTGACCTAATGTGCCATGTGTTGATCTTAACATAAAATTTAAAAATTAACGTTATGCAATTCTATATGATATGTATCTAAGATTCCAATAAAACTACTATATGAAAGAATCTCAAGCGCTTCTAACTGCATCAGAGTTTAGGACAAAAGTTCCTCTTATTGTTTAAGAAATTTATTATTCGACATTTGTGACTGTTCAAAATGTGGTTAAAGTCTACTGATGATTTGGCTAAGCACCAATGAAATATATAGACAATGCTTGACCTCCAGCAAATAAAGTTCCTCTTATTGTATTAGATGACAGTTTTCAGAACGAATCATTCAATAGCGGGTCCATTGAATAAAAATTTAATTTGAAACAGTAAGTAATTTTCCAGCAAAGACATCAGCTTACTGCATTGTTATTGATGATCGCATAATAGAACATATATCCATCCCATCAAAGACCAAGTCCGGGAAGTCTTATAAATTAAGTAATATGGATGAAAAGATGGTTTTGATAGACGTGAAAGGTTTCAAAAGTAATTCAAATTAGTTCATAGCAAAAGAAGTAGCAGTTGTTTTCAACAATAACACTGCAAAACAAAATAAAGGTTTTCTTATGATGTTTAAATAAAAATAGCCGATCCTAATGTATTTTTATCTCCTGATTACGATGGCGTCATTAGTTTTTTCCTATTTACACAAAAATCTCTTTCATTTTAATTGATTCACATTGATGAGTATATCAGGGTATCTTACTATTATTGCAAGGATGTTAAAAATCGTGTGTTTTTAGTTTAGTCCTTAAAATTTTTTTGATTATAATTTTTCTTTTAGCCTAGTGTAACTAATCCTTATGTATTTTTGTTTTTTTATTTTTATTACTTTTCTAGCCCCTCTAGTTTCAGAGATATTGTGCTTTATATGAAAAAATACTTTGAATTCTTCTTTTAGAACGCCATCCAAAAAAAATTGTTTTTTATGTTGCTTTTGTCAATTTACAAGACATTAATGCAATTATTATGCAAAAAAATTTTGTGTGGACCAGTCCAGAAATTTTTGTGTGTTAATAGTTATGCAAATGCACTATATATTTGAAACTAGAGCGGATAGGGAAAAACTAATGACGCCATCGTAATCAGGAGATAAAAATACATAAGGATCCGCCATTTTTATTTAACCATCAAAACTACTGTTGTGCAGTGTAATCAATATAACAATTTCATCATAAACCCCCCCCCCCCCCCCCAATTTTAAGTGCTTATCAATAAAAAAAAGTAAAAAGAAGAAAACTGGCTAACAAAAAACCTAAGCTGGACTGCTGGATAAGTTTCATTTAAAGATAAAAGGTAAAGAAAAAAGGCGATGTACGGTGGGAACTTTTGCAAAACAAATGGTAATAAATTTGGAACTTCTAAACTACTGACGGGATTTATATGAAACTTCAAACATCCGTAGAGGTGAACTTAGGCTTTATAATACATACCTTGACAGCCTTCTGGCTTAAGCTGGACAGGAGTTACAGTGGGCCAAAGTTGACCACCTGGGACTCAAAAAACTATTGAGGCTAGTAACTTTTTTAAAAATTGTCCTATTTTTATCGGATAAAGCATTTTGAGCTAAGCTCAAAATTCTTAAAAAATAATTTCTCGAGATGTGTTTCCGCATCTGTCATAACTTAAAAGATATTTGACTTATACAAAAAATTTTTTTTTTGCATTGACGTTTTAGTATTTAACCTATAACTTTTTAGTTTATTGTTGGATTTAAAATTAAAAGACAGCATTAAATTTTTGACAAAATTCTAAATAAAAATGGGGAAAAAGATTATTAATATCTGCATGCGTGAAATCGGGAAAAAGCTAAGAAATCAAAATTTTAAAATTTCCCTGAAAAAACATGTTTTTCTTCAAAGAAAATATCTTCATTATTTTAAATTATTTAAAAAATTTTGTTTAACATATTCACATTTTAACTATATAGCGCTAAAGGAAATCTATTAAGAATGTGCTGAGAACTAATTACTTTGTATTTTTGACATGTACCCTACATTCAGCAATGTCCGAAAATCTTCAATTTCAAAAATATTTTTTGTATTTAAGCGCTTATAAAAAGTTGCGACGGTAGATTTTGAAAATTTGAACTACAACATTTTATTATATACGAGTAGATAGTTTTAAACATTTTAAACTAAAATTTAAGAGAGCCTTTTCATAAATGCGGTCATACCGCAGAATTTAATGAAATATTATTTGTGAAAATAAATTTAAACGTTTTATATCAATAACGAAAGAAAATTTTCGCACACGAGGCTTTTTTGCACAACTTTTTATTTATTTGGCAGATTTCTTTACGACTCATTATAAATTTTTCATTGTTTTGTTAAACTTAATTATTAGTTTACAAAAAAGTAACTTACTCATTGAGAGAACATCATATGAGTAACGAAATTAAGAACAAAAATCCGAAAAGCTAGAATTTCCAGATGAACTCTATACCTTTTTTGCGGTGGTATTATTTTGACAACAGCTGTATATAAAACCGTAAAATAAGAATAATTTCTTTAGTTACACGTGTTTTTTTTAACGTTGAGGCTATACGTATATAAACTTTGCATACTGTATGTATTTTCTCATTAATTTCCAAATCAACACTGTTAAGAAAGAGTTAATAAAATGCAACCTTTTCTGATTGCAAAAACAATATTATGTGAGATACCATACGCATATATTTCAATACACTTATATTGTTCCATATTCACATACATATATTACATCGTATTTCTATATATGGACCCACACATGAATAGCTTCATAATTAATTTCCATACATGAGCTCATATATTATAATACATTTCATATATTAGTCCATATATCAATTCATATATAATACTTTTCGCATGTAAAATCCATATATGAATCCATATATATTCATATATATTTATGTACATTCATACATATATTAAAAATATATAGACCATACATAATTTTTTTTAGCTGTCATCGTATGAACAATCCACAACTACTTGCAAAATAACGAACATAATGAAGCCAGTTTTGTCAATTATTTTATTAATTTTTATAAATATATATGTATATATATATATATAAATATATGTATATATATATATATATATATATATATATATAAATATATATATATAAATATGTACATATATACATGTATATATGTGACCTGCTCCACGAAAAGGGACCTCTGCGCCGAAAATTTTTTTTTTACTTTTTGAGTGAAAAAAAACGCTCTTTCAAATTCCGCAAACCGCTAGTTTACAAATCACCTGTAAAGATGAACATAATTAATGAAAAAATTTAAAAATGTGATATAAACAGATAATATATATAATATTTGAAATTTAAAAAAAGTTCAATATCAAGTTCAAGGTCCCTTTTCGTGGAGCAGGTCACATATATGTATGTATATATGTTTGTATTTTATTGTTTTTGTTTTGTGTCATATTTTGTTCAAATAAAATATATAAAGCAGGAAGTGTGGCAACTTCAAATGACTAAACCTCAAGATAAAAGTTACTGGTAGGGTAAACTTGCCTTTAACTTATCGCTCACTTTTAGTTAAAGTGAAGTTATAATAATGAAAAAGTTTTTGTCCTAAAAAAAAAAATCCTACCTTTAACTAACGACAAGTTATAATAATGGCTATTAAACTCTTTTCTACAATTTCAGTTGTGGATTTTTTTAACCGTATAAATCTTATTTATGGCACAGTATCAGAATACTGTAATGAAACAACATGTCCCACAATGTCTGGAGGTTCTCGGTATGAGTATTTATGGGCGGATGGAGAAAAGTAAGTACTTTTATAATTTTGATAAAAAAAACTTAAATGAATATTATTCGTATTAATTGGCCCAATTCATCTTGTTTTACTTTAAATTCTCTTTAAAAGTTGCTTTCAAAAACATTTTACATTCGTACGATGATTTTTTCCATGTTTCTAGTTTTGATTTCTTTGCCTTCAAAAATCGTATCAGTGTTGCCAGTAGATTAAAAAAAATCCGTTTTCCCTACATGTTAAAAAATTTTCCCATACGAAAATCTATAAGTTTAGTAATTTAATTTAAAGAAATATAAATTAAAAACATTTTGGATTACAAAACGCTTAGCAAACAAATGTTCATAAGAAATTTGTTTTGTAAACCTTTATTTCTTCTGAATACAACAGCAGTTATTATTTTATTGAAGCTACAGTAGGTTACATAAAACTTGACATATGTATGTAATTCTCTTCTATTATATTATTTAAAGTGACTACTTCTGCATTGGAAATTCATGCATACTTTTCTAAAGTTTAAAATACAGCTATATTTTTGTTTTTTGCACTCATGGAGTAATATCTTTAATTATTAAATCATTGCCATTAGAAGAACAAGGGGAAGATCTGCACTGCGACAACAAAAGAATTAGATAAATATCTGTGTAAGTTCGAGCAAACACAAATTTTTAAACTGTTTATGAGCAAAAAATATATTTTGAGAATCATTATTTTTTGCATTTATGCACACAAAATGCAATCTGAGAATAAAAAATACCTAAATTTTGGCCAAAATAAAATATTTGTCCGATATTCTCTACACTCCTATATTAGTGTAGAGAATATTAGCAAAAATACCTACAGGTAACACTGTTTTGTATTATAAAAATCTGATGTCACATTGAATGAAAAAAATTAAATAAAGCAACATACCAACAATAGAAAAAAGTGTAAAGAAAAATTTAAAAAAACTCGTAGAACGGAAAATGTGATTTTTTTCTAAATTAAATTTGTGAAAAAAAGTAAACTTTTCGTGGTTAATTATTTCGCTATTATTAAAAAATATTTCAAAAATACCCATCCCATATTTTTATTAATTCAAAAGGTAATACTATCAGAAATTTTTTTTCAAATGTTCGTTATTGAAGGTGACAGATAGTTTCGAAATACACATATTTTTGTTTTAAATATCAAATATAAGGTGCTTTTTTCAAATTCCAAAGCTGGAACCAAAAAATTTATCATTCCACCTTAAGATGATATGTTTTTAAATATTTCCAAAAATATTATATGCGCCCGGCGAAAGATAAGAAAAATTATAAAAAAATCCTATTTTTGGGATTTTCCTAAATTTTTTCAGGAATTGCAGGGAATTCAAAAGACAATTCTATTTCTTTTTACTTTTTAACCGACTTCAAAAAACGGAGGAAGTAACAGCGTTGCCACTAGTGGAAAAAGAAATTACACAGCTGCAAGTCTAAAATAGTGCAAACGCGAATGAAATAGTGCAAAAAATCTAAAAAAATCTAATTATTATTTTTTATTAGCTTTTTAGTAAATTGAAATTTAAAACGAGATATTTTTTTAACATATAAAAATCGTACAACAAAATTTAAAATGTAGCAAAAAATTCACTAATTCACAAATATTTACTTCAACGAAGAATAATTTACCACTTTCCTCTTAACATTTTGTCAAAATTTCATAAAATATTCTTTAAACCAGGCATTTGAGAAGGTTCTCAGCCCTTTTCTTTTCTCAATTTAAACTCATTTCACTAGAAGTACTGAGCGATACTTATACATGCTTTAATTTTTTAAGCTAAAACTATTTTTTCCAATTTCTTTTTATCATTTTAGGCTCATAATTTGCACCATAATTTTAAAATCGATAACTGGTAACTCATTTTTGGGGTATCATTTTTAATTAAGTTCAGTTTACAAAAAAAAAACTCTTTTAAATTTAGAAAGAGAATATCGCCATCACAGCTTTTACTTTGAAAAATTTTATACCAGTAAATTTCAAAACATCCAATTTATCACATATATTAAGGTCTTTATGGTCTAAAAGTATATAGCATATTCACGCCACTCATTGTCTAATTTTTGATAATCTAGCTTAAAAAAGGGAAATCGATTTTTATTTAAATTTTGGTTCTACTACATCAATAAAAATTATAAAGGTCATCATGAAAGTTGCTTTTTTATATAAAATTTACTAAAAGCTTTATACATTACATTTTGTTCTGCCTCAGAACAGTATTTTTTA
Source organism: Nowickia ferox (assembly GCA_936439885.1). NCBI lineage: Eukaryota > Metazoa > Arthropoda > Insecta > Diptera > Tachinidae > Nowickia > Nowickia ferox. Next base: position 39,374,948 of record OW387026.1, on the reverse strand, counting down.
AGTAGGTAAATTAATATAAATTCCACTTTGCTGTAGAACAAGCTGCTCGTTTTTATTGGTCAACCATAAATAACTCATTTTGTTTAAAAAATAAAATCTGCTTTTATGTAATTAGACAAAAAAAAAAATTTGCACAACTTTGATTACTTCAGCTTTTAATTTTCACAAAAGCAGGGATTCGCTTTAAAACATTAAATTAAAATTAGTCAAAAGTCCAAGATTGATTCAGTTATTTTTGAATGATCTTCAAAAACTTCCAATCTTCAATATAATCTCGATACTTCATATTGTTCTAGAGCACTTTCAATGCCACAAGCTGTTAATTATAACAATTGCGATATAATAGGTGATAAGATTGTATGGCTCTCTAGTGGGAAATATCGGAGAAATTTTTGAAGTTTGCATTACTTTTGTAATAAGATCCAAATATTCTAAATATGTTTAGTATAATTAGGGCCTTTTTAAAAATTTTATTGGACTTTTATTAAGACTTACAGCAATATGGGTGTGTTTATATCTTTATAATAAACTTTGTTGGAGACATGGAGATTTCCCGCAGGCATGAAGTTTCGCCTGTAGAATTTTGTAGCACATATACATAACTCGATTTTGTCTTAAGTCGACTTATGCTGTTATCGCTTTAAAATATATAAATATAAATGACATTAAATTTAAATAGTGCAAAATTACACAACAAATTTATGGTGCAAAAATAGTGAAAGAACTAAAAATAGTACAGATTTTGCACTATTACACAGAAAGTGGCAATGCTGGGAGGTAATCAATTCGTCTCCATTTGTTTTTTTGGCGGTGTTAATTCATAACTCGTTTCATATTAGAATGATTGTAAACATTTTTTATTGTCTTAGAGGATATTGGTTCACATTTCTCCCATTACAAAAAAAATTGGGCGGGGACACGCCCACAAATTTTCTTATTTGATTTTATGATATTCTACTTGATTGCTGCGAAACCTTTATATAATGGGCGGGTCTACGCCCATTAAAATCTATTATTATATTTCACGTGGTTCCACTTAACCGATTTTTACGAAACTTACCACAGGCCTTGAGCTCAAAAAAGACACAATCTTGCATTTGAAAAAATTAGCGGAGTCACGCCCATTAAATTTTAGCATTTTATTTTAAGTTCAAGGTAGTTCGGGATAATATTTTTTTTTAACAAACACAACCCGCAAAGCGATTAGCTTGTCTGCAGAAAACACCCAGGGTCTATGGTGGGAATCGAACCCACGACCTCTGAACTGAGCTATAAAGGCACCCTTAAGTGGTTCTACTAAACCGATTTTGACAGAACTTAACACAGACCCTGAGTTTTGAAAAACATAGAAGTTTGCATATAAAAAATGGCCGGAGGCACGCCCATCAAAATTTAATTTTATATCCCATAAATTTTTTTCGAAAATGTTCTATAATATCTTTGCATTGAAGTCGGTTTTTTTTTGGAAGAATTATTATGTATTTATTGCATCATTTTCCAACTAAAAGAGAATTTTCAGCTGAAAATATTAATAAATGCGAATTTTATAGCATTCCCTTGTGTAAGTCCTTTGTCTCACATAGGTAATTTTAAAAAATTAGTACAAATGAATTTTTATAAGAAAATTAATACTTATAACACTTATTTATGGAGTTCACAATAGCGTTTTAAAATATGTCTTAGTATTGCAACGTTTCAATTTTAATACTTTATTATGGTCTTGCAAGTTTGTTGTTTTTGTTTGTGTGTAAATCAAATTTTTTACCAGGCGGCAAATTTAAAAGTATGAAAAGCATGTCATTTTTAATGTGGTAATATGGTAATGTTAAACTAAACATGTTAAAATTGTCAGCCCAGCTATAGTTGATGAAAAAAATTTTGCATTTATCGCAGAACAAAAGTTATTTTGAAAAATTTATCCAACAATAATTTCTAATTCAAAAATTAATGCGGGCTATTCTGGAATACGCGTCGAATTGGTGAAAGTTACATGCAAAACAAAAACAAAACTGTGTAAATGTAAAAAACATTGTTTTTGTTTCGCATACAAAATTAACTGTTTTTAAAAGAGAGAGAAACGCGTTGAAATTCTCAAGTTTATTTCATTTTAGAAATGTATTACAAACAAAAACAATTTTTGAAAATTTGTTTTTATTTTAATGTAAAGTTTCACTTTTTCGACGCGTTTTCCAGAATAACCCCCATTATTATTTTAATACGTACAGAAGAAAATAATTCAGTCTCTCATAAGCATTCATACAAGCATGCATTTTACTCTCTCTCTCTCTCTCTCTCTTTCTCTCATATTATACCCTAATAACTATTTGTAACCCAAACGCGCTGTTCCTCTTCGCAAAACGTGCTAGAACACGCTAAGTTACAGCATTGTCAACTATTTATAGCCAAAACAGGCTATTTCCTATGCGCTAAATTAAATTTTAATAAAAGTCGATGTATGTATATGTGTATTAGTAAATACAATTAATTTTTTTATTAGCTCTTTTCAGACTTTATAATATTGTTTCTTTGAAATTATATCCTAAATAACTAAAATTATTTAATACAGAATCAGAGTTGCCTTCCAAATAATCGAAATCCTTAATTTTTATTTTATTTTTCAAACTTTGTAACAACTTATATAAATTGTCGAATAGTTTTGCGATTCAAATGTTTTTTGTACTTCAGCTAGAATAGATCTTTAATAAGTTACAGTATTAAAATGCGTTGTTAGTAGTAGGGAACTAGCGGTTCGGGGTCAATTAAAATTGTTAAATTGTGGCTGAAATTGTTAAATTGTGGCTGAAATTGTTAAATTTGGGTAATTAAAATTTGAAAATTTTAAAATTCTTGGAAATTTGATACGAAGGTGGTTCAATAAGTCCGTCCGATTTTTTGTTTACATAAGGAGTTTTTTGTTTACATAAGGAGTTTTTTTTATTATTACTACATACGAGGGCGGTTCAATAAGTCAGGTTTTTTATGACCGTGGGAATTTATATGTATGTATGTTTGTCGGGTGGATTAAGGGGTTTCATAAGATTAAGATTTCATAAGTATACATATATGCCGACGGGAAAATTATGAAAATGATTTTTTCTAATGCCGACGGAAAAGTCAAGAAATGATTTTTCCTAATACCAACGGGAAAATCATGAGATGATTTTTCCTAATACCAATGGAGGGAGTTGTGAAACTTAATTTTTCCTAATGCCTACGGCAATGCATGATTATTTTTCCTAATGCCGACGGCAATGCATGATTATTTTTTTCAAATGCCGACGGCAAAACATGATTATTTTTTTCAAATGCCGACGGCAATGCATGATTACTATATTTCTTAATGCCGACGGGAAAATGATTTTTCCAAAGGGAAAATTGCCAGTGTTGCCAGACTGTATAAATTTGTTATCGTAATACTATATCAGTAATATCAGAGAAAATATATTTGATGAATACTAGGCGATTCTCATATGAATCGTGGGAATGTGTAAGTGTGATTTCCTCACGCTAATAAATTGTTTATAAATAAAATAAATTGTTTATAAATAAAATGTTCTCATGTATGTGAACACCCTAATGCTTGTGTGTGGGTGGTCCAGCTTGATTGTTGATGGTAATTGTATATTGTGTTTATTTGTTTAAGAAATATATTTGTATGTATGTATGTATGTATGTATGTATGTATGTATGTATGTATGTATGTATGTATGAGTGTATAAATGTATGTATGCTTGTATGAATGTATAAATGAATGTATGAATGTATAAATGTGCGATCGTGAGAACTTGTGCGTGGAATATTTTGTGCTTGTGTAGAATACATTTATATTTTGCAACGTAGTCATTTTCTTTGTCTACGATTCTTTTAAAGCAGAGGATTTTCAACTAAGTACAGTCATCAGCAGAGAAACAAAAAGTAAAAATTATGAATGTCGCAAAGCTACTGCTACTAATTTTTGTATAAATACGCCAACTTTTATAACCAACACATCAGTACTTTATTGTATTTACAAGTAGTATCATCAGCAATTGTGTTAAATTCAAATATAAATTCTATAAACTAATTAAAAATGAGTTCTTCTGGATATATGTGTAATAGATGTCATAAGGTATATAAATACCAAAAGTCCTTTTTGGACCATGTTAAAAATCATAGTGTGCAAGATCAAGAGATCGTAAGCCGGGACAGAAATCAAGAGCAACCGCAGATATCTCTTCAAAATTATCAACAGCAGCTAAATACATTTCATCATCAGCAACACCCTTCTCTACAATACTCTCAATATCAACTACCAATGAATCATCAACAATACGGCATGCCTAACTGTTACCCTACATCAATGTGATGGAATAATCAGTTTTTGGGATCAGGAGTACCAATGCAATATGAGTATCCAAGTTACAATTATAATCCCGTCACACCAGATAATCAAATGCAGCAGTATTCCAATTTGATGCAATGGCAACCACATACTTATCATCAACAAGAGCAGCAGCAGCAGCAGCACCAGCAGCAACAACAACAACAAGCTCAACAACAAGGTGTGGATATCCTTGGAGGGACCTTATACAACGATGCTATGGACATAAGTTTACCGGAAAGTGATGGAGAAGTAGATGTAGAAGAAATAGGAGAAGAAACTCTGCCAACTCCAATGAGTACTCCCCATGTCAGGACAGAAGAAAATAATGTGAGATATTATAAAATATCGAAAGCCTTCAAAAATCATATCGCCACATACGCAATTCTAAATAAAAAAGATCAACTTCTCTTGGAAGAATTTATTAAGGAAAACAAACATATTTTTATTGAGAGGCTTCAAATGAATTTAAGTAAGCATATAATTATTAAATTTCATGTGAGTATTGTGGCGGAGTACATCAAAATTGTTGAAGAAGAATTGGAGTTGTGCATAATATCACATGTAGCCAAAATGAGTTTGCTGACGAAGGCAGATAACATCGAAGAGTTATTCCGTAAACAGGTTGAGGAGATTTCAACCAAAATGTCCGAGATTCTGGTTGGACCTTGTCACGCATAGTCCGAGCAGAAATCAACATCAAGAAATCGTCGCTCGTCAAAGGCTCGAATTGGATATCCACACCTCAAAAATTAGATGGAAGAAAAGCTTGCATCAATATACAAAACAATGATGCATATTGTTTCAAGTGCTGTCTGATTGCTGCAATGGATACGACGAAATACAACCAAGAACGTTGTAGTTCTTACAACATCCATGACATTGCTGCTGACATAATTTATACGCGAAATGGTGTAACTTTAAATTTCAAAAATTTAAGCTACCCATTAGCACTTAACAAAATCAAAGAGTTTGAGGCAAATAATCCGAGTATAAGTGTGAACGTATTTGGGTATGATGAGGGAGCAGATCAGATCATTGGTCCTTATTATGTGACCAAGGACGAGAAAGTGAACCACGTCAACTTACTACTTTTAGAGAATGCTGCAGGTCATCACTACATATTGATAAAGAATATATCAAGGTAAGTTAAAAAAATATACAACTTTTTATTTTAAGGATACATATACCTGTTTATATATTTTATACTATATACATTTTACTTATAAACTTTTATTTATTTTTTATCATTCACAGACTTTTACGGGATCAAATAACGCAGCACAAAAGTAAATTAATTTTCTGCAACAGCTGTCTCCAGTACACCCACATCGAAAATGGTATGACAAATCATAAGGCGGAGTGCGGTAAAATTGTTACAACTATGCCATCAGGTCCGGATGCAATTCTGAGCTTCAAGGGACATCAAAGAAAAATGGATGTACCCTTCGTCGTATATGCGGACTTCGAATGCATCTTGGAAGAAGTTAGTAATAGTGTAAGTAATAAAACTAGACTAGTCAAAAAGCACACTCCTTGTGCATTTAGCTATTATATTAAGTGTCTCCATAGCAATGAGTTAGATAAATTAAGGATATACACAGGAAAAGATGCCTCAAAAAAATTTGTATCATATTTAATTAAAGACTGCGAGGATATATACAATAGTCACTTAGTAAATAATAGACAAATGGATACTTTATCCCCTTCTGATATTTATAATTTTTATAGTGCGGTGAATTGTCATATTTGTCAAAATTTTCTAGGTAAAGATCGCGTTAGAGATCATTGTCACATTAGTGGTAAATATAGAGGTGCAGCCCACAATAACTGTAATTTAAATTACCAAATCCCCAAGTTTATACCAGTTTACTTTCACAATTACTCAAATTATGACTCACATCTTTTTATTAAAGAACTAGGTGAAATTGCAATGCAACTGAAAATACTCCCTCTCAATAAGGAACTTTATATATCCCTCTCCCAATTTACAGAAATGAGTGATGGCCATAAGCTTGAAATAAGATTTCTTGATACAATACGCTTTATGGCTGAGAGTTTGGAATCATTAGCCTGCAATTTGTCGGATAATGATTTCAGAACCATAAGATCCTTATTTCAGTCAGAAAAAGAATTTCAGCTCATTAAGAAAAAAGGTATTTTCCCGTATGAGTACCTAAATTCATTCCAAAAATTAGATGAGTGTCAGCTGCCTTCACGCAGTGATTTCTTTAATAAGTTGAACAATAAAGAGTGTTCTTTAGAGGAATACTCACATGCTTAAGAGGTATGGAATACTTTTGGTTGCAAAACTATGAAAGATTACATGGAACTTTACTTAAAAACAGATGTCCTCTTACTGACAGATATTTTCGAGAACTTTAGAAAAGTTTGTAAAGGTATTTATGAGCTCGATCCATGCCAATATTATACAGCACCTGGCCTTTCCTGGGATGCAATGCTCAAATACACAAAAATTGAATTAGAATTATTGACAGACATAGACATGTACAATTTTATGAAAAAAGGTATACGTGGAGGGATCGTACAGTGTAGTCAAAGATATTCGAAAGCGAATAACAAATATTTGGAAGATTTCGATAAAGAGAAGCCCTCAGAATTTCTCGTCTATTTAGACGCTAACAATTTGTATGGTTGGGCGATGTCGGAATATCTTCCTCATGGTGGGTTCAGATGGTTATCGCAAGACGAGCTGAATCTGGACCCAAACAGCATAGCTGACAATGGAACAGACGGTTATGTATATGAGGTCAGGTTGGATTATCCCTCTCATTTACACGACTTGCATAATGACCTTCCTTTTTGCGCTGAAAATAAAAAAGTTATGCAAGCGAAGTATAGCAAGTTGATAACCGATTTCTCTACAAAGCAATCATACGTGATACACTTTAGAGTTCTGAAACAGTGCTTAGAATATGGCTTAGTTTTAAAGAAAACTCATCGTATTCTAGCATTTAAACAATCTCCATGGTTAAAATTCTATATTGACCTAAATACCAGACATAGGGCCACTGCTAAAAATGCTTTTGAAAAAAATTTTTTCAAACTACTTAATAATGCAGTGTATGGTAAAACCATGGAAAATGTGGATAAGAGGAGAGATGTTAAAATTGTTAATAGTTGGGAGAGAACGAATTGTAATCGTTTGGGGGCCCAAGATTGGATATCAAAACCAAATTTTCATAGTTTATCTATATTTTCCGAAGATCTAGTAGCAATCGAAATGACTAGAGTCAAAACCTGCTACAATAAACCAATTTACTTAGGATTTTGTGTACTCGAGCTGTCCAAATGGAAAATGTATAATTTCCATTACGGGTACATGCAACCTAAGTTTAAGACAAAACTCTCATTGAACTATATGGACACGGACTCTTTTATATATTCAATAAAAACGGACGACTTTTACGCTGACATCAAAAATGACATACAAGAACAATTTGATACATCGGACTATCCTACAGACAATATTTATAATTTTCCACTAGTAAATAAAAAAGTCATTGGTATGATGAAGGATGAAAATTGCGGTAAAATAATGACAGAATTTGTTGGGCTGCGATCAAAAATATACTCATTCAGTGTACAAAATCAAAATGACGTTAAAAAATCGAAGGGGGTAAAGAGAGCCATATTAGATAAATATAGTTTAGCTACTTATAAAAATTGTTTATTTAATAAGACTAATGTGTATGATAATATGTTAACATTTAAATCTAAGCTACATCAGATATATACTAGTCAACTAAATAAGGTAGTCTTAAGTTATGGAGACGATAAGAGAAAAATTAGATCAAATAACATTAATACATATGCATGGTATCATTTTCGTATTAAGGAAACTAACCCTGAATACGAACTTGATATGTTGCTAGATGAGATTGCTAGAATGCAAGAAAATTGTTAAAATTAATTAATTTTTAGTTAATTTTTAAATTGTAAATAAAATCATATTCATTAAGAAAAATTATTGTATATAAAATCCTATTCATTAAGAAAAATTGTTGTATATAAAATCCTATTCATTAAGAAAAATTGTTGTATATAAAATCATATTTATTTAATAAGAAAAATTATTGTACATATCTATATGAATTTTTAAGAAAAAATTTGAAATAAAATATTGAAAAAAGAATGAAAATGTGAATGTTGTTTATTTCTTTATTGGCTTTACTTCGTTGGATCAAAAAAATTTTTATTTTTGCTTATTTGCAAATTCTTGCTTTCAATCGCTTAAACATGCACCGTCTTGTTTTCTTTGAGGTTCTGCACAAGAAAAATTGAATTTCACAATATTATGAAATTCCATTAAATTTCATTAGATATTTTCGTAAAGACCAAAAATTTAGATAATCGGATAAGTCCTTATATTTTTCACTACATACAAGTTTCTGTTATTTCCTATTCGAACAGATGATTCCTAATTTTCCTTTAGAAAAAATAATATAAAACAAGGAATATTTTAATAATACAATTTTATTTTATTTCTGTTAATAATACCATTTAATTTAATTTCTTAAATATTTTATTTATAATGATGGAAACATTTCATAGTATCCAATTATTAGATGTTCTAATATACTTTTCCGTAAAAAATATATTGTACATCTACAAGTATCAGGTCCTTCCTCACACTTCGGATCGTACCATGGGCAGTTTCCAAAATGCCCTTCTGTGTTGTCCTCGTCTTCTATTACGCCATATTCTTCGTTCTCATCCAGCATATTTTGGAAAAATTTGATCATCTCCCAATGATCGAAAAGCCTGAAGCTTTCAAAATCTCTTATAAATTGGTTTAGAGTACGTCTAATTTGGCTCATTTTATTTGCTGATAAATGAATGATAATGAATGTTGGAAGGTTTTTTTAAGACTAATTTGTTCTTTAAATTTTTCAAATATCTATACTATCATCGCTATTCCATATTTCTTTTTAGCACTCTATCTCTCTCTCTAACCCTTTTCTCTCTATAACTATCTCTTTCTCTCTATCACTATCCCAAACTTATTCACTATTTCACCATAATTATTTTCGATTAGCCTTCTTGAAGTCGTCATCGCTACTTTTAAGATCATTTCCAGTTAAACATTCAAAGTGAGAAGAACTAAATAAAAAAATGGACTCCACAACAAATCTAATTTCAAAATTTAATTCTCTAAACAACAAAACCTTAATCCACGTAAAGGAGCTTGACACGTCCATGAAATATACTATTCGAAATGTGAAACGTGTAACAACAAAATATGGAGCAACACTAAAAGTTGAAATGGATAAACATATAATGTTCCTGCCTAAACGATATAATGCTTTAACAGATGACGATATTAAAGATCTCTCGAGCGGATCATATTGCCTAAGTAGAGAAGGTGAAGAAAACCTAATCGTTGAGAATGAGCTGAGTGAATTTCTAATTCAAAATTCCCAATATCCTGGCAATAAATTATATTAATTACGTTTTTTAAATTATGAATAAAAAGACATTAAAGAGTTTTGAAAAATATAAATGTTTGTGTTTTTATTTAATATTTTCAGTTATTTCATAAAGAAATTTAAGACATAAATGTCCACAGGTAAATGTATTAAAATTCTGATGTTGATTATACAGGGTGTGTTTTTTAGAGATATAGAACTTCGAATTGAAATAAAACACAAGAAAATCGTTTTAATGTCCATCAATTTGGCTTTATTGGAAGGATAATTTTATGCCATTAACGTTTAAATATGATTTCGGGCATGTGGCCGCCGCGGCTGGCTCGAATAAAGCCAATTCTACAGGTCCAATTTTCAACCACTTTTTCGAGCATATGGGGCCGTATGTTGGCAATAACGCCACGAATGTTGGCTTCCAAGTCCCCTAACGTTTCTGGTTTGTTGGCGTAGACGAGCGACTTCACATATCCCCAAAGAAAATAATCCAATGGTGTCAAATCACACGATCTTGGTGGCCAATTGACAGGTCCATTCCGCGAAATTATGCGCTCATCGAATGTTTCCTTCAATAAATCGATTGTGACGTGCGCTGTGTGGCATGTAGCGCCGTCTTGTTGGAACCACAACTCATCCACATTCATGCCATCCAATTCGGGAACAAAATAGTCGGTTATTGCTGTGCACGGTGGCGAATCGATTCATTCGGGTCCTCTTCAACACTTTGCTCTACAGCGGCAATTGTTTCTTCGGTGCGCACTGTTCGACGTCTCTGCGGATGCGTATTATCACATAGAGTAAACGTAGTGCGAAAACGATCCATGGTTAACCGAATTAATTGCTCTGATGGACGATTATGTCGACCATAAAATGGATGGAAACTTCGCGAACTGAACCATTATTTTCGAAATAAATTTGCACGATTGGCAAGCGTTGTTCTTTTTTCAACCTGTTCATGATGAAATGGCAAACCAAACTAAATATTAATCACTTGACAGCTGATAAAATGACCGCCAGTTAAAAAAGTGATGCCAACTTAAAGTTCTATACCTCAATAAAAAACACCCATTAGTTGTATTTTATATTTGTACCAAGATATTTGACTACTTCTGAAGGAGGTTGTAAGTTTCCAAAGCTGTCGAAATATTCTTTTTCATTGATGTTTTTATAATATGCTATCCAATGTGTACCAGGTCCTGTTGATACATCTAAATTGATTATTCCACATTCAATTTTCTTTGTTCGTTTTGGTAGAGTATTCAACATGAAAACACCTCTAAAATATGGAATATTTATAGAGAAACGGTTTAGGTCCACATCAGAAAGTGGTCTGTTGGGCAGCATCTCTAAGAGTTTTTTGATTCCTCTTTACGAACTAAACCATAACCCTTTTTATATGGTTTTAAGTAAAGTCCTTTTCCAACTGCTATAGATTCCATCGCTCTATTATGTCTAGTTGCTTCATCAAGTTGATTTTTAGCATTCTTTGTTGCATTTACAGCTTTAGCTATGGCAGCACCTCCAGTTGTTAGACTACCAATTGCACCCAGAGCAGTTAAAATCGGTATTAGAGGTAAAAAACCACCAATTTTTGGGACACGTATCACACGTGGTACTATAATTTGAGATTTTCTTCCTTTTAATGACTTGTTAATAGTTTTTCGTGCAATTTTAATAGCTGAGTTAATATCTAATGGCTTTTCTTTTTTTAGTATTTTTGTTGCAGCTCTAACTGATGTTCTAAATAGTGTTTTAACATTTAGTTTGTTCTTTTTTACATTTTTCTTTTTCTCCACACCCATACCAAATTTTGTTTTGGCTTTCATTGCGTTAGTAACCATATATGCAAATGATTTTTCAGCAAGACTACTATCTTTTGATAAAACTCGATCCCAAGCGGAGTTTTCAAGTATTTTATCAGCTTTATGTCTGCTACTTAAATCCTTATTTTTGGAATAAGCAATATCGTGATTTCTACACGCAGCAGAGTCCAATAAATTAATTCCTTTATCCCTCTATTTAAACGTTTTTGTAGTTTTGTTCCAGGTCCATAGTACTGATATCCAGGTAGATGCAGTTCAACAGGTAGGAGTTTATTATTTTGTCTACTAGACCTCCTCCAACGACGGTGTTTTTATGACTAAAAGTTTTCTGATATCGTATAACCATATTATCTAATTTTTCCTATATAAGAGTTAATATATATGAAATGCATTTAGTTACAAAAATGCAGTTAGTAAAAGAACATAAAAATATTTTAGTTCGTAATATTGATGATTCAGCGAACATCAGTTCAAAAATAAAGCATAGTCCTCTCTTACCAAATTCTATTCGTGCTCTAATAGTGGGACCATCAAATTGTGGAAAGACTAATGTTATGATTGGCTTGCTAGAAAGTCCTAATGGACTCAAGTTTGAAAACATCTATTTATACTCAAAATCTCTCTATCAACCTAAATATGAATACCTGAAGAAACTAATTTCACCAATTAAAGGTATGAGGTATTTTACATTCACCGATAATGAATCAGTTATTCCACCTGACGAAGCTAAAACTAATTCAATTATGATATTTGATGATGTTGCATGTAAAAAGCAGAATAATATACGTACATATTTTTGTATGGGGCGACATAGGGATGTTGATTCATTCTACCTGTGTCAAACATATACCAGAATTCCCAAGCATTTAATAAGAGACAATGCAAATGTTATTATAATGTTTAAGCAAGATGAGACAAATATGAAGCATGTTTATAAGGATCATGTTGCCAGCGATATGAGCTATGAAAAATTTCAAGAAATTTGTCGAGAATGTTGGAAGGATAAATATGGATTTTTGATGATAAGCAAAGATAACGAATTAAACGATGGTCGCTACCGAAAGCAATTTGACTATTTCATAACTATATAAGCAACTACTCATAAAAAATTACCTTTAGTTATTAATCTAACTTTAAACTTGATACATCTATTTGCTATAACCTCATCTGATACCTGATAAGCTGATCTGAAAACCAGACCAGGTCCTGATAAGCTGATCTAAAAACCAGACCAGGTCCTGATAAGCTGATCTGAAAACCAGACCAGGTCCTGATAAGCTGATCTGAAAACCAGACCAGGTCCTAATAAGCTATCTGAAAACCAGACCAGGTCCTGATAAGCTGATCTGAAAACCAGACCAGGTTCTGATAAGCTGATCTGAAAACCAGATCAGGTCCTGATAAGCTGATCTGAAAACCAGATCAGGTCCTGATAAGCTGATCAGAAAACCAGACCAGGTCCTGATAACCTAGTCTGATAGCTGATACCTGATCTAATAGCTGATACCTCTTATTTGCTAAACATGGATGAGAAAATTTTAAAACAGTTGGTGTTGACAAGAAATGTCTTGAAGAAAAAGCTTCGTAGTATAAAAACTGATGAAATAGATACACGTGAACAACTAAGAGATACATTTAAACCTATAACAGAACCACTCAAAGAATTCATAAATAGTTCTAAAAATATTAAAAGAATTCCCATAAAAGAAGAAAGTAAAATGAAGACAGAAGTTGAAAATAATACAAGTTTTAAACCTGAAAAAACATCAGTCAAGATAGAGACAAGTACACCAAAGAAACTAGCAGAAGGAACAATATTCGATAATACCATCTTGTTTAATGATGCTAATACTGAGAATCATGATGAGGATGATGAAGATGATTTTTACTCACAGACTTCCAATACAGAAGATACTTATACTGACTTATCAGTCTTGGAAGGAAGAAATGAATTAGATACAAACTATGGTCCACATAAAGATTTCAATAATGAATGGAAATTTGGTGATAGTAACCTCAAACTTAATGAAGATAAAATACAAGTTGGTGGTCAAATATGGGCTCTAACACCAGGACTATTTTCTCTAATGTTTCATAAAATACCAAAAAATTATGATAAATTTGAACTCGAAATCTATAAAAAGATTTTAATTACTACTAATGCATATAGAAGGGACTATAAACCTGATGGTCAAATTAAGGGTACTAGAGGATATAAATATAAACATATTATTAAGAAATTTATTGACGAGAAAAACCAGAAGAATTTAAACGAATCAACAGCATCTAAGCCAAAAGGTAGTTATTTAGGTGATGGAATGATGGAATTTAACGTCCATAAGCCAAACTATATATACTGGGACTATCCAAATGAGTTAGTAGATCGTCTTCGACTACTGCTTGCATCACAAGGTGCAGGTCATACTAATCACAATAACGAGATTGTATCAATTATTGAAGAACTACGTGAAGCAAATATAATACATTAACTTTAATAAAGTATATAAAGTATGTCTGTTGATAAATTTGGACATTATTTAAACGATACTAGCAGCATAATTTCTTTGAAAAATGCACCTAAACTGCTGGGGTTCTTTATGGATACGAACAACAACATTGATGTCCAAAACAAAAGAATCAAAAATGTTGCAAAAGCTCTGGAGGAAAACGATGTTATCAATAAATTGTTTCTGCAAACTCAAATCGAAAAATTAGAAGAGAAATTATTAACATACTTTAAGGAAGATAATACTATAATTCAAGAAGATATTCAAATGCAAATTGAGGAGCTACAACGCGAAATAAAATTAGATATAGAAGAAAATTATAAAATTCAAAAAGACATTCTACAAATTAAAACATCCTTTGAAGAACAAATTGAACAGCTTAATGAGAAAATTTATAGATTGGAAAATTACATGTTTGTATCAATAGCTGAAAGTGCGTCAAGTAGATCACAACACTCTCCAAAAAATCTGTAAAACAACTTAATGTCTTCAAAAAGAAATTTAGTAAACGAACTGCATAAGCAAGCTCGAAAAGTTTTTATGCGTCGGAGAGTTGTAATGAAAGGAATAGATGATCTTTGGCAAGCTGATTTAGTTGAAATGGGGATCTATTCTAGAGAGAACAGAAATGATCGATTTTTGTTAACTGTATTTGACACATTTTCAAAATTTGCATGGGCAGTACCACTAAAAACTAAAACTGCACTCGAAACAACCAAGGCGATGGAAAATATTTTTGAATTAGGACGAGTACCAAAAAACTTACAAACAGATGATGGTAAAGAATTTTTCAACAAACACTTTGGAAAATTTATGGATAAATACAACATTAATCACTACTCAACATATAGCAGTATGAAAGCATCAATAGTAGAACGATTTAACAGAACATTGAAAGGAATGATGTGGAAAGAATTTAGCTTTAATGGTTCATATAAGTGGATTGATATATACAAAGATTTAATTAATGCATACAATAGAAAAGTTCATCGCACCATTAAAATGTCTCCGATTAAAGTCAACTCAACAAATGAGGAAAAGCTACTAAATACAGTATACAGTCATTTGAAGATGTACAAAATGTCGAAATTTAATGTTGGAGATCATGTACGCATAAGCAAATATAAGCATACATTTGAAAAAGGTTATACTCCAAATTGGACTACAGAAATTTTCACAATTACAAGAGTTCAAAATACAAATCCTACAACATTCATATTAGAAGATTATCTTGGCAATCCTATTAAAGGTGGATTCTATACTGAAGAACTTTCGAAAACTAGATATCCAAATACATATCTAGTTGAAAAGGTTCTTAAAACTAAAGGAAAGGAGGCATACGTTAAATGGTTGGGATTTTCTAATCAACACAATTCTTGGATAAGTAAGAACGAAATATTATAGCTGAATACCATCATCAACAACAATAGCAGTAATATTAAGAAACTAATGTTAATTTTAAAATAAGAAAATGAAATAAATATGTAAATCATGCTTATAAACCATATGTTGTACTAAACTTTATTTAATTGTAATCAGACAGTTATAATGTCAATAACACTTACTCTGAGCTCTAACTCATCAGAATTATCTGCTAGTTACTTTCCTCCTATTGAATTACATGGTGCATATGAGTGTGCTCTAACTGATTTTCATTCATACAACAGCATTCCAAATGTAGACACCTACAACAATATGTTTCATATAGGGGAACATACAATTGAAATACCAATTGGATCTTACGAATTGAATGATATTGTAGATTTTATACAAGAGCAATACAGAAGACTCTGTCCAGAAAATAAGATTTTTATTGAAGCCAATAACAATACAATGCAAGTTAAAGTTAATAGTTCCAAAGATCCTGTATATTTTAATAAGGACAATACAATTGGAAAACTTTTAGGATTCAATAGCAAAATCCTAACACCAAACAAATATTATTACTCAGATCTTCCAGTTAATATTTTTAAAGTGAATCTCTTGCGAATTGAAAGTAGTATCGCTATTAACACATATATGAATAACTCCAAATCGCATACACTTCATGAATTTCCGATTAATGTGCCTCCAGGCTATAAAATAGATGAGGTTCCAAGAAATCTCATCTATTTACTTGTGAACACCAGAGAGATAAGTTCACTAGCGCTGCGAGTAGTTGATCAACACGGTGATATAATTAATTTTCGAGGAGAGGAAATTACAATACAAATACATTTGAGGTCAACTAAGCACTAACAACATCAAATAAAAATTTTCTAAAGTCCTTGAATTTTAAATTGAAAATGAGTTCAATAATAGATGTCTTAGATAAACCTTTCTCTGATGAGAATATAATCAAAAAGGATTATCATACATATGTACCATACTTACAATCTTACAACAATAATGATGAAATCAGAATTTCAATACAAAATCAAGATTTATACGTGCTACCCAGTGAGAGCTACATTTATGTAGAGGGGTTTGTTGCCGATGATAATAGCCCTAAATCTTCTTCTTCTTCAGAGAACTTTAAATTAAAAAACAACTTTGTAGCATATCTATTTGATGAAATTCGCTATGAGCTCAATGGAATTGAAATTGATCATACAAGATATTTAGGAGCCACGAGCACCATAAAAAACTTGGTTTCTCTATCACCAACAGAAAGCAATGTGATGCAAAATGCTGGATGGAACAAAATTGACGATGTCACTCTTGCAAATGGATTTTTCAATTTCTATGTACCTCTAAAAATGCTTCTAGGATTCGCTGAAGACTACAACAAAGTTATATTAAATGGAAAACATGAACTGATACTCTTGCGCAATAAGAACGACGAAGATCTTGTACGCCCGAGTGTTTCTACTGAAAAAGCTAAACTTACAATTTCACTCATCTCATGGAGAATACCTCATGTTCAATTATCTGACCTTAGCAAATTGAATATGATTAAAATTATTAACAATGGTGCTTCTATACCCATGGCATTTCGCAGTTGGGATTGTCATATTAATCCACAATTAAACACAGGAACTAGCCATATTTGGAATGTTAAACTGGCTGCAAATAGAGAACGCCCCCGTTTTGTGTTGTTTGCTTTTCAACAAGAAAATAAATTTGTTCATTGTGATTTGACTAATTTAAAAGTACATTTAAATTCAGTCTCATACCCGTATGATGATCTAAACATAAAATTTAAAAATTAACGTTATGCAATTCTATATGATATGTATCTAAGATTCCAACAAAGCTACTATATGAAAGAATCTCAACCGCTTCTAACTGCATCAGAGTTTAAGACAAAAGCTCCTATTATTGTAGTACATGTCAGTCATCAGAATGAATCACTCAATAATGGACCGATTGATATAAAAATAGAATTTGAAACAGCAACTAATATTGCAGCAAAGACATCAGCTTACTGCATTCTTATTCATGATCGTATAATAGAATATATACCCATCAAAGGACAAGTTCGAAAAGTGTTATAAATTGAATAACATGGAAAATAACATAATTTTTATAGACGTACAAGGTTTCAAAACTAATTCAAACGAGTTCATCGCAAAAGAAGTAGCGATTGTTTTCAACAATTATGAATATAACAATTTCATTATAAAACCACCATTTGATTTTAAATGCTTATCAATAAAAAAGCAAAGAGAAGCAAAGTGGCTAACAAAAAACTATCATCACCTAAGCTGGACTGCTGGATCAGTTTCATTTCATAGCGTTTGCAATTTTTTAAAAGCCAACGCAAGATGTTCTAAAATTTACGTAAAAGGTGAAGAAAAAAGACTATGGTTGGAAAAAATGTTACACCGAAAAATTTCTAACGTTGAGGATATAGGCTGCATCAACTTTAAACAAATGGAAATCAAGTATCCAGAATATTTTTATTGTAATTATCGTAAATTTGGTGTATGCGCATTAAAAAATGCTATTTTACTAACAAAAGAAATGTCTTGAAGAAAATGATCTTTTTACTTTTTAAAATATTAATGTATGTATTATTATAAAATTTAAAAAAATTTTAAACAATAAATGTGTACAAAATAAAAGAATGTACAAGTGTTTTCTTATTTCAAATACAAACTACATAAAGGGAATAGAAGGAGGTGGGGAGGAGGAGAAGTTAACTTTTTTGCTTACTTGCAAATGTTTGCTTTTTGTTTCTCTGCTGATGACTGTACTTAGTTGAAAATCCTCTGCTTTAAAAGAATTGTAGACAAAGAAAATGACTACGTTGCAAAATATAAATGTATTCTACACAAGCACAAAATATTCCACGCACAAGTTCCCACGATCGCACATTTATACATTCATACATTCATTTATACATTCATACATGCATACATACATTTATACATTCATACATACATACATACATACATACAAATATATTTCTTAAACAAATAAACACATATACAATTACCATCGACAATCAAGCTGGACCACCCACACACAAGCATTAGGGTGTTCACATACATGAGAACATTTTAGGGGTGTTCACATACATGAGAACATTTTAGGGGTGTTCACATACATGAGAACATTTTATAAATAAATAAATAAAATAATTAAATAAATTAAATTAATTTATTTAATTATTTTATTTATAAACAATTTATTTTATTTATAAACAATTTATTAGCGTGAGGAAATCACACATACACATTCCCACGATTCATATGAGAATCGCCTAGTATTCATCAAATATATTTTCTCTGATATTACTGATATAGTATTACGATAACAAATTTATACAGTCTGGCAACACTGGCAATTTTCCCTTTGGAAAAATCATTTTCCCGTCGGCATTAAGAAATATAGTAATCATGCATTGCCGTCGGCATTTGAAAAAAATAATCATGTTTTGCCGTCGGCATTTGAAAAAAATAATCATGCATTGCCGTCGGCATTAGGAAAAATAATCATGCATTGCCGTAGGCATTAGGAAAAATTAAGTTTCACAAATCCCTCCATTGGTATTAGGAAAAATCATCTCATGATTTTCCCGTTGGTATTAGGAAAAATCATTTCTTGACTTTTCCGTCGGCATTAGAAAAAATCATTTTCATAATTTTCCCGTCGGCATATATGTATACTTATGAAATCTTAATCTTATGAAACCCCTTAATACACCCCACAAACATACATACATATAAATTCCCACGGTCATAAAAAACCTGACTTATTGAACCGCCCTCGTATGTAGTAATAATAAAAAAACTCCTTATGTAAACAAAAAACTCCTTATGTAAACAAAAAATCGGACGGACTTATTGAACCACCCTCGTAGGTATCAAATTTCCAAGAATTTTAAAATTTTCAAATTTTAATTACCCAATTTAACAATTTCAGCCACAATTTAACAATTTCAGCCACAATTTACCAATTTTAATTGACCCCGAACCGCTAGTTCCCTACTACTGTTGTTAATTCTAACCACAGTCAAGGGACTTTTATTTGCGACAGCTTAATCATTAACCAATTTAAAAAATTTTATGAGTTTTGAATACTAGAAAATTGTTAAATTTAAGGAAAAAAAGGGGGGGGGGGGGAAATATTGAACTGATATGATGACTTTATTCAAAACGCACTAATTAGCGCTTTTTTTAATAAACGAGCTAAGACGAAAAAAAGCGCGTTTTGCATAGTTAAAACGCGCTAAATCTAGCGCGAAACGCGTTAAGTTGCCATCGCTGTGATATACACACAGTATGTGTATTTATATCGTTGCCTGCTCACAATGAAAGAAATTAAGATGGCATAATGTTGCCACATTAAAATTTTAAAATACTCGTGAATTCCCTAATTTATTTTTTTCTTGCTGCTAGTAGCTGTATTGATTGAATATCAGTCGTAAAGCAGCACTGGGCGAGTCAACATCAAGCGTCGTTGGCAATTATTTCTTAAATGCAACCAGGCCACTGTTGTTAATTGGCTTGCGAGAGTTTTGCGTCTCGATCGCACTGGTTGACTGATCTGCCACGGATAACCGTAAATTCTTGCGGTTCTTTTGTGGAATTTCTTTAACAACCACGTTGCTACTTCCTATGTGAAGGCATAGGTCGTGTACAGTCAGTCACAAAACCTTTTTAAAATACTGTTAATAACAGGGATCGCAAATAACGATTATTTTCCAAATTTAAACTGAAAAAATCACAATAATAGAGAAGTGCTACTGGCACAAGGAATATACCACAATACTCCATGTTACATGGACTACCTATAGATGCAATGACTTTTATTTTTTTAATTTTTATTTATTCCTCACAAAATAAGAGTTATTTCTTGATTTTTATTTATTCCTCACAAAATAAGAGTTATTTTGTGACTTTTATTTATTCCTCACAAAATAACAGTTATTTTTTGATTTTTATTTATTCCTCAGAAAATAAGAGTTATTTTTTAATTTTTATTTATTTCTCACAAAATAACAGTTATTTTGTGACTTTTATTTATTCCTCACAAAATAACAGTTATTTTTTGATTTTTATTTATTCCTCAGAAAATAAAAGTCATTTTTAAAATGTGTTTATTAATTAATTTAATTTATCAAATAAGAGTTTTTGCATGGACTCTGGCGATAAATTCGATCTTAAATCTGTTAATATTAATTTTAGAGCAGAAAATGCTCTTTCTACAGAGACTTGTGTTGCTGGCATGCTATGCAAAACCTGTGCCAATCTGTACAGGTATGGATATATATATTTTTTTTCTCCCAATATTTCATTACATCTGCATCCACGTCAATGGGCTTAGGATTGTAATTATCTATTTCGCTTATCGCCCTTTTCATTTCCTCCTCCAGATCACCATCTGAGTCTTCATCCTCTGAATTTACTTCAATAGAGTTTAAGAACTCGTTTAATAATGAACACGTGTTTGTGTCTTCAGACGACGGTAAAGCATTTGGTGTTTCAGCGTTTGAAGATGATGGTAAGTCAGAAGACTTTTGCGTTGCATCATTCTTCACAAAGAGTAAAATTGATTAAATTCATGTACATTAGACCACCCAATGGGCCGAAGTTTTTATTTTATTCGCTAAAGCCCATATGACATTTCATTTTTCTTTCATTTATCAAGTTTCATTTATCAAGCTGGTAACTCTTATGTGTTAATTATGAAGAATTTTTACTTGACTTCTATGAACTGGCAGTTATTAGTTTAAAAATGACTTTTATTTTCTGAGGAATAAATAAAAATCAACAGGTACAGTTATTTTCTGAGGAATAAATAAAAATCAAAAAATAACTGTTATTTTGTGAGGAATAAATAAAAGTCATAAAATAACTGTTATTTTGTGAGGAATAAATAAAAATCAAGAAATAACTCTTATTTTGTGAGGAATAAATAAAAATCACAAAATAACTCTTATTTTGTGAGGAATAAATAAAAGTCACAAAATAACTGTTATTTTGTGAGGAATAAATAAAAGTCACAAAATAACGATTAAAAAGTAATTTTTAAAATAAAAATTATAACCGTTACGGTCCCTGGTTAATAACATCTTGGGCATATGGTCTAGTTATTCCGGCCATATTTGTGCAACCATATTATGCAAATTTACTTTGTATAATATGTATAAATAAATAAATAATTGAATATATTCGCGCAATATTCATGTATGTAATTATACAGCTACGCCAATTTTTGCAAAATACCTAAGAAATACTCGTAATTATACTTGTACACTAGACCACCCATAGTGCCGAAAGTATTTATTTTATTCACTCCATCGCACAGTAGTTGAAAAGGCTCACTTAGCGGCGTTTAATTAATAGCGCTTAGGGACATTTTTTTTTGTTTGTGTAATATTTTTTTTAGTTAAAAATAGATTAAGCTACAATGTTAACAAAAAAAAAATTTTTTTAAATATATTAAATTTTTTTTTGTGAAAGTTAAAATTTTTTCATATTTACGATATTTTTTATTTCATTCAGGAAAACATTATAAAGTTAATATATTTAATGTTTCACATTCTTTTGGGCTAAACAACAATTTTTATTTATTTCAGTGCTGTACATAGTGTTAATAAAACGACATATGTATATATAGGTACAGTTATGTTGGAAATAATAGGCTTGTGCCTAAAAATTAATTAATCAATTACATTGCGCGAACTGACATGTCATATTAGACGATTCACAACAACAATAATCCAAATTAATAAACAAAAAAAGAATTATACCGAATACGATCGAATCCCAAAAGTTGCACTCCATCATACAATAGCATATAACACTTTAAACACCCTATCACAAATGCCAACTTCTACAATTCACTACTACTAAACTAGATACACACAGGTCACAAACATTTATTGTTTAGTTAATACATACCTTTGTCTTTCAATCACAACTTTTAGGCTCAAAATTGATAAACAATTGACTTAAAGATGACAAAAAACACGTAATGAGTAATTAGGCGCCAAATTCCTTAAATGCACGTGCTGCAGCAAATGTTGTGTTTGACAGCTAACAGCTGATCGAATATTGAAAGCAAAATAAAAGTAAGAACCCAGAGTTGCTCAGAAAAGTATCGGTAATCGATACAATGCAAAACATTTATCGATTTTAAACACTTAGTTTTTGACTTAAGCGCCGCTAGATCAGTTATTTCAACCAGTGTGCATCGGCAGTTTCCGATAGACTGTTCATAAAAAATCACGTGTATAGAAAGTGTACTGATAACGAGCAAACAGGCCATGCACATTGCACTTTTCACCCAAACAATAACCTATCTTCACTATAAACAGTCTTGGTACCATAACTTTCAAATGCGGCGTTTTTCGAAAAAAATGTATAACCATTTTTATTTAGTATAATAAATAGCACAACATTTTTCCTTAACATAGTTCTGCCCTAACATGTCCTATCATGGTCCTTCAACAGTGACTTGCGCCGAACAATTTTGTTAGCGGCGGCCGAAATTCGGCTGAGTCGGCTTTAAAGTAAATTCGTAAATTCACAACTTTTATTAAAAGTGATTTTACATATATAGGGTGTTTTGTTAGAGTGTCACAACTTTGAGTTGGTATCACTGCTTTATTTGAGCACCCATTTATCAGCTGATAGTTGCTTTTTGTTTAGTTTGATTTGAAATTTCATTGTGAATCGACTTACACCAGATAATTCATATTGATTTTGAATTTCCATTCAAAATTTTATTATTGTTGAATGGGTACGTAAGCAGAAAATTTGTCGCATTTTGAGTGAGGAGAATCCACACGCTCTTATCGAAACGCCATTACATCCACAGAAAATTGCTGTTTGGTGCGATTTATGGGCTGGTGGAGTCATTGTCCCATATGTTTTCAAAAACGATGATGGTCAGAATGTTACTGTCAATAATGAACGGTATAGGAACATAATTCGAAATTTTTTCGTACCTCAATTACGTGGAATTAATCTTGCTGATATGTGGTTCCAACAGGAGGGAGCCACATGCTACCGCTGTATGTTACGGATTTGTTCATTTCGAACGCGAGAAGGAAATTGGCATTAGCTCAACGGAAAGAAGTTGTAAATTTATCTGCCCTTAAAATGCATACGTCGCATGGGCTGTATGCGCATGCTACATCTTGGCCAAATTTCCATATAATATCGCTGGTGGCTTCTTTGTCCCTATCATGGGACCCGGCTAATGTTTCTTACATCATCAAGTTCCTACACAAAATGCACAAATGGAACAGCAAATTAATTCTGTTAAGAAAAACTTGAAGAATTTTAATAATATGCAAGAATTGAAAGTTTTAAACGTATAAAGAAGTCCGATGCTCTATACAGGCTCTGGATAAGGAAATGTTACAAAATGAATTCGTAATACAACTGAAGAAAATCTGAATAAAGAAAAACTTGGAACAGAAAATAAGAGAGTTAACTGTGAGAAATTTCGCAAAAGATTTGCAATGTACATACATACGTATCGCACAGTAAATCATAAACATTAAAAACTTAAAAAACCTCAAATGTTCAGGAGTGGCAAAAAACTATTGGTACTGCAGAAATGACGCAATTATGTCATATATAAGACTGGAAATAGTTTTTGTGAGTTATTAACTTGCAGTAAAAAAAGTTGTACGGCAACGTTTAGCATTTTTATTTGAAAATAAGAAGTGCGTATAAACGGGATATACGCCAATTTGGAAAGAAAATTTGAAAGCAAATTTGCATCAACATTTAAAAGTTTGAATGTATTAGTGAAAAAGCCTAAATCTCTGACATAAAGCCTTCCGCGGCTCGGCTCAGCCGGTCGGCGCAGGCCTCTGTCCTTTAATGGGGTGAAACTAAGTTTTTTGGGAGGAGTCTCTTTAAAAATTGGAAAGCGATAATTGTAATCCGTTTTCATTCACACTTTGATACCCGTTGTCGAAAACAACTGGCTCCTGTTAGCAGGTTTATGCAATTTTTTAGACCTTATGGAACGGAAATAGATTGTCAGTAGCACAAAATTGTTCTCGAGAGCGAATAAAAAAGCCACAAATTTTTGGTATTGTGTTAAATTGACGTCGATGTCGACAAATGGAATAAGGGTGATTATTTTATAAGGTAAGATCTTTACATTATGTATCTCCATTACATTTGGACCAAATATGTACTATTTAATATTAAAAGGATCAAAATATCGTATACCAGTTAATAAAATGATTACAATTTTCGAAATTATCTTACAGATCATGATCGAATGAATATGTCTTTTTTTTAAAGAGAAGTAACACTCAGGCAATGAATGCCTTCTACTATTACTAAGTGTTACCTTCTTTCGAAAGGGATAGTAATAGTGAAGACAGGTGGTGAAGGAAGAGATAGAGGAAAGCTTCACTAGTTTACAACTCTGCTTTCTGCACGTGTTCTTCTTTAATAATGCATTGTTGCAGCGCCTCTGGTGTTAAATGAGGCGTATACAATTTTTGAAGCTGTGTTTAGTAGCCATTGGTTATTTTACTTCGACGATGATTCTGCTACACAACGAAGGAGGGCGCTTTGATGTTACATTAGGATTAGTGTCTGCTGAAGTCGGTATAGACCAGTGACTATGCCTTCATCACATGAACTTTCCTACAACAACTGATACAAAGGGCGTGGTGTTGCTATATAATGACTATTTGATACCGGGCTCGAACCCAGGACCAGCCGTGGCGTAGGCTGAAGTAGTAGTGAGCACAAAATTAGACACAAATATAGACCCTAGAGAAAAATCTTTTAATACATCTCTGGTATTTAAGCAAGGCGAACATTTCGTTGTACTTCCTTGATAAAGATGTTGATACAGTAGACGCTCAGAAATTCGAATTTCCAGAAATTCGAATCAGTAATTTCATTACATTTGGCGTTCTAAAATTGGAATCCAAAATTCGAATTTCCGAGCGGTTTTTTCTTTTTTATTGTAAACACTAAAATTTTTACAATTTAGTTTAACCAAAAACAAAGTAAAAAGGGAATCCCATTTTAATAGATGATTTACAGATCTTGTTGATGTTGTTAGAGTTTAAAAGTCAGTTTTTTAGTGTTTGTATATGTCTACGGTTTAACATTTATTAAAATAAGATAGTGGACTAAAAATGCCAAACAAACGTAAGAAAAACACTTTGTCTTTACAAGACAAATTAAAAATATTGGGAAAGATTGACAAAGCGTTCAAGGAAAGCGTTTAGCACTGGACTTTGATGTAACTACTTCTATCATTAGCTATATTAAATCGAATAGAAAATCAAAATTAGATGCTGTTGCCAACACTTATCAACACGTATCCAATAAAACTTTACATAGTGCTGAATATCCGAAAATGGAAAGTCGTCTCTATGAGTGGTTTCTTAATCAACGTGAAAAAAGGCGACATTAAATGGACGCATATTAAAGGAGAAAGCTAAAGTAATTTTCATTCAAGAATATCCCGATATGAGAATGACTCGCGCAAGCGATGGATGGTTTACCAAATTTAAAAAGCGGCATGGAATTCGCCTTTTAAAAATTAGTGG
The DNA here is from genome assembly GCA_936439885.1 of Nowickia ferox. Classification (NCBI taxonomy): domain Eukaryota; kingdom Metazoa; phylum Arthropoda; class Insecta; order Diptera; family Tachinidae; genus Nowickia; species Nowickia ferox. The sequence goes on along the minus strand of OW387026.1, from coordinate 39,348,840 downwards.
CGAGATTTTACCCAGCGACACTAATTCAGTCACTCCTTTTATTGATAGACTTAGTGCTAAAATCGCAGAAATGGGCCTAGTGGAATCTCAAATATACAATGTCGACGAAACTGCCCTATCAGATGGAACATATGTTTCAGCTTCCGAAAAAAGTGCTACGGGACACAAAATCCAAAAAGAAAGAATTTCTATTTTACTTGGAGCAAATTCTGATGGTTTCTGTAAGTTGTTGCCACTGGTTATTGGAAAAGCCAAAAATCCAAGGTGTTCCAAAAAAATTTAACAACCCACTACATTACGATTTTTCAAAAAATGCTTGGATGACATCTCGGATCTTTTATGACTAGTTTCATAAGATCTTTATTAATGAAGTAAGTGCAAACATTATTTATACATATTTATAAGTTCCATAATTCTAAAATATTTTTAATAGGTCATTCGTTTTTACGAGGAAAATAATTTGTCTTCAAAAGCCCTTGTGGCTGAGTGGTAAACATGCTAGCCTCTCGGTCCAGAGGTCGTGGGTTCGATTCCCACCATAGACCCTGGGTGTTTTCTGCAGACAAGCTAATCGCTTTGCGGGTTGTGTTTGTTTCTAAAAAAAAAAGAAAAAAAACTTATTGACAGCTCACCCATTCAGGCAATGCAAAGCAAAGATGAAAATATAGTGGCGTACTTCTTTGCACCAAATGTTACAGCAGCGCTTCAGCCCATGGACCAAAATCCAATAAAGCTACCAAAACTTATTTATAGAAATAAATTGCCAACCAAACTAATTGCTGAGAATGGCGAAATAAACAAAAATTTCAAATCTCATTCAATTTTATTAAGGAAAGCTTGGGATGAGGTCACACAAACAGCTTTAAGAAATTCTTTGTCAAAGTTGTTCAATTGGGACTCTGACGAATACGATAGTGGTGATGATGTGCCTCTATCACGGTTGCTGGAAGAAAATCAGGACTATAATGACGTTGTCCAAATTAATCGAAATCTTCTGACGCAAATTGTCCGAATAATTCTATATATGTATGTAAGAGAAATCGAAAGATGGAATGACGAGAATGAACCTTTCCATATATTTTACAGCGAAAGTTTGTCTTTAGACACAAATGAAGATAGTAATGTGGAAGTTCCACCTTATATTTCTCATTCCGAAGCTACTGCAACTTTTAATAATTTAATACAGTGGTGCAAAAGCACTTGTCAAATCTTTTAGATATCCGTAATAATATTGTTTTGTCGGAAATACAAAACCCTAAAAAACAGGCTAATATTACTGACTATATGCTTAACCAAGGCTGAATGAGAAATCAAAATATGTATTATTTTAACTTTTCTTAAAAATTTTTCTTTTTTAATTTAGTTATAAGTATACTATTTATATTATACATACTAAAGTCAAATAAACTGAATTGTTATTTGTTGTTATATTTCGTTAAGTTTTTATAGTTTTTATGTTAAATAAACTAAAATGAAAAACAAACATAGTTTTTTACATCTTTATGGTCACATTTACCTAAATTTTTGTATAAAAAAACCGTCCAGAAATTCGAATAATTCGGAAATTCGAATAATTCGGAAATTCGAATCGCCCTAAAAACAAAGTGGTTCGATTTTCCTAGCGTGTACTGTATTGAGATGACAAAGAAAATTGCACTCGTATCTTACTTGAGAGCAGAACAGGGTACTTTCATGCCTAAGAAATCACCTTGGTGGAATTATGTGATTTTGTCAAAAAGAACACAATCTTCACTTTTGAAATAATTTTATATACAAAATTTGATCACACCTTTTTAACAACTGACAAAAATATATTTTCCTCTATCGTCTATATTTTTGTCTAGTTTTGTTCGGATATATTCAATGGATCACGATACATAAACTGGTCTGGGATATTTTGATCCTGATATAACTAAATAATACATATTTGGTCCAATGTTGGCCCCATTACATTTTGTACCAAATATTTCCAAAGATCTTACCTTATAAAATAATGAAAACGGATTACAATTATCGTTTTCCAAATTTTTAAAGAGAGCCTTCCCAAAAAACTAAGTTTCATCCCATTAAAGAACCATAAGAGGGCATAGTTAGGGCAAAAATATGTAGAAGAAAAATGTTGATTTCTTTATTATAAACAAGAATGGCTATAATTTTTTTTTGAAAAAAAAAACGCCGCATTTGAAAGTTATGGTGCCAAGACTGTTTATAGTGAAGATAGGTTATTGTTTGGGTGAAAAGTGTAATGTGCATGGCCTGTTTGTTCGCTATCAGTACAATTTGTACACACATGTGATTTTTTATGAACAGTCTATCGGAAACTGTCGATGGAGTGAATAAAATAAATAATTTCAGCGCTATGGGGTGGTCTAGTGTACAAGTATAATTACGAGTATTTCTTAGGAATTTTATATTATAATATAATATAATAACATAAATGAATATTACACGGATTTATTTATTATATTATAAGCATTAATTTTCTTATAAAAATAAATTTGGGCTAATTTTTTAGAATTACCTGCAGCTTCTTACAACATATAAAGAGTTTTCCGAAAAGACAGGTCTTACATAAAGGAATGCTATAAAATTTGCAATTACCAATATTTTCGGCTGAAAATTCTCTTTTAGGTAGAAAATTATGCCATTAATACTCAAAAATAAAAACAAATAGAATTTAATTTTGAGTTCCCGGCAATTTCCAAAAAAAAATCGTAGAATCCCAGAAATAGGATTTTTTCAGTATTTTTCTTATCTTCGCCGGGCACAGATAATGTTATTGGAAATACTTAAAAACATATCCTGTCTTAAGGTGGCATTGAAAAATTTGTTGGTTCCAGCTTTGGAATTTGAGAAAAAGGGCCTTACATTTGATATATATAACAAAAGTAGGTCTTTTTTGAAACGATCTGATTAAAAATTATATTTGGGTTAGGTTTTTTGCCATCCCGAGCTTCGGGATTTAGTGATGGAGTCTTGAAATCCTGAACCGGGATCCCAGGATTTTCGGGACTTACAAAATCCCGAAATATTTTGAAATAATGTACATCTTTATATTAAAAATAATATTTTTATTTAACCATTTATTTTACTCCATATTTAAAAGGTACATACAGACGAACATACATATGCACTAGAGGGCTGCGTAAGCAGTCTCGAAATATAAATACGTCTTGTTTTTTAACAGTTTAATTCATAAAAAATATTTTAGGTTTTTACAGGTTTATTTGACATATTTCTATGGGAAATTTGGGTTGTATTTTTCGTAGATCGCACGACTTTTTATGATAGTGTATCACGGCCTTAAACTATATTTTCTATAAACATTTTAAAGACTAATAACTCGGGAAATAAGGGTCGCAGAAATTTTTTTTATTTAATTTTTTATTTTTATTTTTCACATTACTATCAGATAAGCTTTTTAAAAATTTCTTTTTGGAGACTTTTCACAGTTTCCTATGAAAAGTTCAGAGGCCCATAACTCGGAAAATATAGGTCGCCGCCAACTTTTTTATATAATTTTTTCTTCCTATTTTTTAATTTTCTATCACATAGACTCCTTTATATTTATTTTTTCTATGTACTTCAGAGACGACTTTTCTCACACAACTATAATTTTATTTTTGACATCACTGTACTAAACCAATAATAAATGCTGTCCAAAGCATATTTATATAAAGTATATGCAGGTCTACAACAACTAAGAAAGTACAAAAACAACAGGCGATTTGTTTGTGTAAGAATAATGGATGAATGTCAAAAACAGATGAATACAACCAGACCTGGGTAACTTGCATCACTTTTGCATAAGCACTCACTGATTGAAAAACAAAAATTTTAGTGCAAATTTAAATTTGATGCTTGTAGTGCACTATTTTTTGCACTTAAATAAAATCTCTTAAAAGTAATGGATTAATATTGCATTAGCAGCTAATCGCATGACAAAAAATACACTAATTTTGTGTTGCCACTAAGCACATCATGAAGTGATGCAATATTGCACTATCACATATTGTACACAGTAAAATTGATTAAAACGTGAAAATATTTTTAGGAGACAGCACAAATAAAAAATATAAAATACACTAAAGTTCATTGAGGGCACTTTTATAAGTACGTACATACAAATTAACGAAAAAAAACTGTCAATATAAATACAAACTAGATTACAGTACCAATTTAAAAAAAATTAAAAACTTTCATACTTCAAGTACGTTGCATCTCGAGCTTATTTGAAAAACCGTGCAATTGACAAAAGATCAGAACTTAGTTTTTCGTTTATTTTGAAGTTATATCTTAAAAAATGGTGATTTTATAAACGAAAAATTCTACCGCTTGAAACAATTTCATCAAGTTTTGTCTTTCTCTCGAAAAATTATAAAAAACGTAGTGATATGATTTTTCGTCTTGGATGACGATATCTACATAGGAAAAAATTTACATATTTATGTATGACGTATGTTTTTATGTATGTACACATTTACGTTATATTTTGCACTATATGTTTTACTGATAATGCAATAATACTATTCATAATGTGGTGCAAAAAATAGTGCACTAAAAGTAACAATGCAATGTTGATGAATGTCTTTGAAGGGATTTTAGTAAAATGCAAGAAAAATTGCACTAATATTATTAAAGTTAGTGCTAATGTAATAAATTTGCATTTGCATTGATTTGGTTTATTGTGGGAAAATGGTCAATGCATTTGCTTATTTAATGCAATAGTCCCAGATCTGCATACAACAAAAAGGATATTTATGTATAGACAAAACCAAAGTAAATTATTATTAGTTGATAAACCTTTAATATGTGAAATAAGTATAATAAAATATTAAATAATTAAATATAATTATTTTTAAATGTTTTGTAACACATTTTTTAAGTAAACATTTATTTAAACTTTTTCACATACGTTTTCAGTATACACAATTGTGTAAAACAAAGCAAAAGAAAACAAAATGGTGTACGTACATTGTAAACAACTTTTGACATTCAGGCATTGCCACGAAACGAGAAAAAAATTAATCACCTGAGTAGTTGCATATACTTGATATAAATTTACTTTGATGCTGTCGTTTAATAAGCGAAGCACGATGGATGTATTGATATTCGTGTATATGAGTGTTTACAAGCGATGCAGCGAAGATTTCTTGTTCGTAACAAACACTCGAAAGCAGGGTTCCCAGATTTCTTTCGGCTGACATCCCCAATTTTAAAATTTTTTTTCCTTAAAATTCCCCAAAAGGCATTTTGTACTAATTTACCACTCCTGTATATTAATTCGTATCAGAGATTTTAGGACTCAATTTTGTTTCTAATTTATTTTTTAATGACTCCATTGCTGAAAAAACTCGTTCAATGCAAGCGTTGCTCGTTGATACACAAAGTAAATTTAATATATACAATACTCTACCAGTTCTTTAAAGGTAAAGAACTAATGTCAAATAATTTAAGTTATATAGTAAATACGTGTAAACAATAAAATTAGCTGATGAGCAATCTCCCCAATGCCTTTTTGTCTTGTAATAAACCTTATTTAAATTTGGCTAACAACATCGGATGGTTATTGGTTTGCGGCACAGTATATTCAAAATACATTATGTCTGCAGTAAACCAATAACCAACCGACGAAATGTTAAAGACGAGTTCATTGTTACCATTTATCATTTTAAATTATTTATGAACTAAAAAAATAGCAATTGGAATATGTATTGAAATTAAAATATTCCGAGAAATAAATAAAAAATAAATCTGAAGTAAAATACAAATCCCCAAAAAATCTCATAAAATCCCCAAAACATAAAAGTTATCCCCATTCATTCTACAATCCCCAAACCAAAATTCTTATCCCCATTTCGAAAAATAAATCCCCGGTTTGGGGATAAATCCCCTAATCTGACAACACTGCTCGAAAGTACTGGTGTGGATATATTGATATTCGTGTATATTAGTGTTTACAACCCTGCAGAAAACATGGGGTTAAGTGTTCCCAAGTCACCACTTTTGTCGACTATTTTGGTGACATTGTCAACAGAGCGTCTATTGATAATTTTTTTAATGCGTAGAAAACGTTTTTTCAGATACACACAACTATGCTTCTTAATGTTTTATTGGTTTGTTGAAAATGAACGTGACGTCAAGGAAAATTTAAGTGTTTATAAAAATTATCTTAAGAAATAGAATTATAAATTTAATATATATAAATGTATTTAACAATAATTAAAAACATAATACACAAAAAGAAATAAAAAAACAAATAAAATAACAATCAATATTGTATAAAAATATAAAATGTAAAAATTGAAGAGTTTTAAGTGAAAGGTGCCAATTATGGAAATTTTGACCCTGTGGAAGATTTTGTGCCATCAGGTAAAGATTTGTCACATTTTAAGATCTATACGTAGGTGTTTGACTTTACTAATTCAGCGAAACATAAAATTTTTAATTTTAATATACATATGTATTTAATAGAAATGACAAACAATTTCCTGGAGGTGGTGACAGTGTCTATAGTGAATCAGTACAGTTTTACGACGTGTATTAGTTTGTCTTGTTAGAATTCAGTGATAATGACATTGCTTTATTTTCTCTCAATTCCTTATGATTACAACTTACAGGGTGATTCATTTCTTTCAGTTTAAATTATTAAAATTTCTTACTTAAACATAAAAATTATATTATTCGATTGCCTGAGTATAAAATACATTGTTTAAGCTCGAGATCCCAAGAAATGGGAGTTTCTACGATAACGTTTACCATCTATTTCTACTATGTATGACAAAGGTGTTTCATGTTTTTCTAAAATTATACCTGGTAGCCAATATTTGTCTTCTTTAATCCATATCTTCTCCCTTTTTTGAAATACATTTTTAGCTTTACTGTTTTTATCATATAATTTCTTGTTTATCAAGTTGTTTTTTCTTAAAATTGGTAAAATTTTATCACAAGCTTTATCATTTTTATAAAACTTGTCTTTGCCTGGAACCAAGGTTCTTGTTTGTCGGCCCATAAGAAGTTCTTCTGGGGAAAGATCTGAGTTTTTAATTGGCTTATTCCTGTACTCTAATAACGCTTGCCATTTGGAATATATTCTCTTAAATAACTAATAAATCCCATAAGTTTCTGCAGATCTTTCTTGCAGTTTGGTGCTCCTAAATCTTCTATACCTTTTAATCTATTTCTGTCATAGCCAATACCTTTTTCCGATATTAAGTGTCCTAAAAACAAAACTTCTTTTTTCTTAAACTGAAGCTTATCCCAATTAAACTTAACATTTCTTTCAATAGCTCTTTTCATTACTAACTCAACAGTTCTATCGTCTTCCTCTTCGTTCTCGACCGCAATCAAAATATCATCTATGTAAACTGTGACATTCGCAATGTCACCAAAATTTTCTTCATTTAGTTTTTGGAATACTTCCGAAGCAATTTTAATTCCAAACGGTAATCTTTTAAACCTAAAGCATCCAAAAGTTGTACTAAATGTACACAAATCCTTACTTTTTTCATCTAAGGCGACTTGCCAAAAACCTTCTTTCAAATCGAAAACAGTAAATATTTTTTTATTAACTAAATTGGCCTTAATTTGCTCAAATGTTGGAATTTCATAAAAGTTGTCCCTTATTGCAGAATTCAGCTCCTTAGGGTTAATACATATTCTAAGCGATTTGTTTGGCTTTTCAACAATAACAATGTTAGATACCCACACCCGATTCATCTACTTTCTCAATAATATCTCTTTTACACAAATTTTCTTTTGAACAAGGTGTAACATTGTCTTTCAATTTAATAGAAAATTTTTTCTTAAAACAGCCAATACCACTAAAAACGTTTCTGTACTTCATGAGCAAATCGTTTTTTGTGATTGAATTTATTCTTTGCACCAAGCCTAATTGCACACTAGATTCAAGCCCCAAAATTGGTATCTTTTATTATAAAAAATTTCAACATCGCTGCTTTGTCTCTAATTGAACACACTAGTTTAACAACACCTACACTTTCAATTTCAGTACCATTATACGCAATTAATTTTTCAGAACTGTCCTCAACATGAATATTATTTAAAGTATTTAAGTATTTGCCGAGTAGAATATTCACCATGGCTCCAGTGTCTAGTTTGAATGGAATCACTTTCATTTGAATTTTAATATTTTCATACCACGTTTGATAATCACTTTTATCGATTATTGAGTCAATATATAAACTAGAAACACTGGAATTACTACACTCATTCCTGATCTCTCCAACAATTTGTTTCTTACATACTACAGAAAAGTGATTTTTTCTTTTGCAATTATTACACATTTTACCATAAGCGGGGCATTTGCCTTTCAAATGTTTTTTCCACAAAAATTGCAATTAATTTTACCATACCCATTTTTCTGTTCTACGTTGTTATTGCTGTCATCTCTTCTTTCTCTTTCTTGCTGGTGTTGTTTTTGTGTATATGTACTTCTTTCCATCGGCCGATTTGCTTTCTTCCCTACTACATCCACGACAGCATTATTTTCGCCCTGCAGCTTTTGTACTTGTTGGTTACTTGCCTTTGCTGACCTCGCCATGTCAATAGCCACATCCAAATTAAGATTTGCTGTATCCATCAACCTTTTTTGCAGTATCTTGTCGCAGACACCCAGAACAATTCTATCCCGCAACATTCTATTTTCATCAGTAAAGCCACAGCGCTTAACAATCTTTTTTATGTCCATCAAAAAATTATCAAATGGCTCGCCATATTTTTGAGCTCTATTGTGAAACACAAAACTTTCATAAACTTCATTGCATTTTGGTTTACAAAACTGCTCAAACGCCTCTGCTACATCTTTATATTTTTGCCTGGATTCATCACTGATATTTAAAGAGTTAAATACCTCCACAGCATCGGGTCCAATTGCATTTAAAAATATTGCCACTTTGACAGCTTCCGGCTTATTATTTATTTCAATAGCTGTAGCAAAGGTTTGGAAATTTTGCCAAAAGACTCGCCAATTGTCTGCCAAATTTCCACTGAGTTTTAACTCATCAACTTTTTTTACATAATCCATCTTTTTGGTGTAAACTTTTTAGGTTGAGCAATTCCCATGAACTTTCTTATGAGGCATCCCGCAATCTCCAGGAACATATTACCCAGCTGGAGTAAAGTAAATGAACAAAAGTGTGTCCATATAACCTTTACCTTAAGAAGAAATACTTGCTCCCCCATTCGAATCAACAATCAAGACATTCCTCAACATTCTCCAGTGAAATACCTTGGTATACACCTTGATCGAAGGCTTACATGATAACATCATATTGACTCTAAGCTAACTTAAATGAAACTTAAGTTAACTCAAATACATTGGTTGTTTGGCAGAAATTCAACACTCAGCCTAGACTGCAAACTGTTAATATACAAGTCGCTTTTGAAACCAATAAGGTGCTACGGAATTCAGCTGTGGGGCACTGCTTCAGCTTCCAATGTAGAGAGAATCCAACGAAGACAAAACAAAGCTTTACGTTTGATAACATCGCCTCCATGGTACATTAAAAATTAAAATTTACATTGTGATTTAAATATGCCACTAGTGACCAAAGAAATTGCAAAATACGCAGGCAAGTACTTAACAAAACTCAAGTCCCATCCTAATCCCCTTGCTCGTAACATCTTGAATTTTACTGGACACATCCGCTTAAACAAGAGGGACACTACGGCTCAACAATCCAGATGTAACTGCTTGAATATACTTTTATTTATTCTTCATATTTTGCTTGGCACGACTCGTATGTATCATTAATTTACTATCACTAAGTTTATGTCCGACACTGGTCGGGCCTAATTGTTAGTTCATATTTGAAGATACAATAAATAAATATATGTACATAATATATATATATATATATAGAACTTCGAATTGAAATAAAACACAAGAAAATCGTTTTAATGTCCATCAATTTGGCTTTATTGGAAGGATAATTTTATGCCATTAACGTTTAAATATGATTTCGGGCATGTAGCCGCCGCGGCTGGCTCGAATAAAGCCAATTCTACAGGTCCAATTTTCAACCACTTTTTCGAGCATATTGGGCCGTATGTTGGCAATAACGCCACGAATGTTGGCTTCCAAGTCCCCTAACGTTTCTGGTTTGTTGGCGTAGACGAGCGACTTCACATATCCCCAAAGAAAATAATCCAATGGTGTCAAATCACACGATCTTGGTGGCCAATTGACCGGTTAACCGAATTAATTGCTCTGATGGACGATTATGTCGACCATAAAATGGACGGAGCTTGCGGTAAACTTCGCGAACTGAACCATTATTTTCGAAATAAATTTGCACGATTTGCAAGCGTTGTTCTTTTGTCAACCTGTTCATGATGAAATGGCAAACCAAACTAAATATTAATCACTTGACAGCTGACAAAATGGCCGCCAGTTAAAAAAGTGATGCCAACTTAAAGTTCTATACCTCAATAAAAAACACCCTATATATATTCTGAATATTAAACCGAATACACATGCGTACATATAGAGTTATTTTGAAAACACACCATAAGCAGCAGTGCTGCAAGAAAAGTGAATTGGTTCAACACTAATATGGCATGAGGTATGGAAAGTCTGATTTAATAATTTTTGATTGTGCTAAAAACATTTCTAACTAAGGGCCGAATTCATAAAAAATATTTTGATTTTATAAAAGGTTTATTAATCAAATTTCCATAGAAAATTTGTTTAATAAACCTGTTATTAAACAGAAATATTTTATTATGAATAAGGCAGTAAATATTTACTAGAAAACCTCATACATTTAACACTTTACAAAATATCATAAAAATGTTATGAAAGTTTTTTAGAAATAATATCAGTAGCTTTAAGGTTATATTTATTCTAAGTCTTATCTTATTATGCAAAATTGATTTGAACATTGCGAAGTTGGCGTTCCATCTTGTCGGACAATGATTCTTCTAGGTAGTATCTAGCATGTGCTGCTTATTGGACTTTTTAAAATATTTAAAATTTTTTTTAAACCCACATAATATTTCAAAGCATCGTTTAGTACGTTAGCAATAGAGTTGGGCATAGTTGTTCTTTTTGGGGATTGTTCCTTTTTGTTCCCTACAAAAAAAAAGAACTAGTACGTTCTTTTCGTTCAGTTGTTCAGTGAACGATAGAATAGAGATTGCAAAATCATCAAATCCTTTTTAATGTTTTCTTCGTTTCGTGTTGTTCTAAGATATTTGCCACAGAATACATATTTGCCTTTTATATTTTGTCGCATTAATTAGCTGTGTAATTTTTACAGAATAATTAATAAAATTTAAAGAGAATAACATGCTATATTGGAACGCCTTAATCAAGTAGTGCAAATGGAATCATACATTGTCAGTCATAATGATCGTCATCAATTTAATGATATCCAATCGTTGTTGTGTTGTGTGCCACTCTTCAGAGTGTTTTACGCAAGGTACGCGAAGATGATGCTCCGTAAATGTCCGATGCCATCATGAACGCTTTATTGACCATGTTAAATTTTTGTTCGGGAGGAGGCGTACAAGAAGTCGCATTTTTAGCCGTCTCCACTTTAGTTGAGTTATTGGGCTTTAAATTCGTAAAATAAATGGACGCCCTTAAAGCCTTCTTGTATATGGGACTGAAGAAATAATCAACAATAGTATCAAGTTTGCTGCGCAGCTGTTGGAATTACAGGCGACATTACGCAAGCTCTAAAGCAACTATTCATTCCTTATTGTGATGAATCATGACCCTTTTGTTGGCCAATTTGTTATAGCCTATATTACATCGCAGTGTTAAGCCACAAATATTGTCAGCTTTTGGTAAGTATCGGCACTGAATTTGTGAAATATTTAAGTGTTATTTTGGAAATGTTGAGGGCTGCTTTGCAACTAGAGGTAAGTTCTTTTTAAAAAAGAGGGCAGGCAATTTGACAAATTTTATTCATCTTCTTTTTTGCTCTTTTAGGTTGATCCTAACAGTTACGAAATGGTTGAATATTTTAGTGAATTGTGCGAAAGTGTTCAGAAATCTATACTGACATCATACATGACCTCAAGGGTGTGGAACAAAAAACAAATCAAGATGTTTATCATTTGGAGCCTCATCTTGGCCACATGTTATGTTTATTAAACGTATTGCTGTTGAAGGTGAAAATTCCGACTCTATGGTTGCTAATGCTGCTGGCTTTATTGGAGATTTATGCATCGATGTATTGGATTTATTGACTTTATTGGAGATGTATATGCGATTTATTTAATCGTTCGTCGACGATGTTACTATTACACTGTGCTGTGTGTGTTCGAGTCTCTTGGTTAGCTGTCAAAATTTATGTTTGTAGCTTTATTTTGTATAGAATTATTAATTTTCAAATAAAAAATATAAAAATGAATGAATGCAATAGAAGTTTTAAATTTGTAATTGTGAAAACTATAAATTTGGTAGTTGAATGAAAATCTTTTAATTCGGTTTATGAAGTGTGTGGCCAAGAATCAATTCAGTTGAAAAACTCAATTGACAATTGAATCGAAACGTGTATGTAAACGTGAATATACATATATATTTACATACTTATGGCTAATAAATCAGTGAATATTTAAACATAGTTTAAGTTAATTTTCATAGAAATATAAAATGTATTTAAATAAACAGCTGTTCAGCATAAATAACAAAGTTGATTTATTAATGTGCAGAAAATTAAAATAGCAATAAACACATTTTATGATATAAAAGAGCATTCGAATGCATTTTTCTATTCCTATATTTCAAGATATGAAAATATGAAATTCTTTTTAATACGACCACATGATGTTCATGTACATGCTTTCAAAAAACACATATGTGCACATATGGTATGTTTGTAAAACTTAAACACAACTTAAATGCACAACGTTGGCTATTTAAGTTTGATTTAATTGTTCGATGAGAAACAACATTTTTTGTTTAAATAAAATTTAAAAATAAAATACATATAATCATTGACTGATTTATTAGCCCTTATAGGCTTATATCTGTGCTAAAAGTGTGTATATAATATACAAAATTCATGATGGTAAGGCTTTTACTTCTTCTTTACTTTACTTCGTAAAATTGACTGGCAACATTGATCAAAAAGACAATGTAATGGTAGGTACACACTTTGCAAGGTGCATACGCAACACTTTTATATAACATGTTGCAAATTTTGAAACAGATACTGCAACTTACAATGCAGCCATCAAATGCAACCTATAAACATCAAAACATTTCGATACAACCATAAACAAGACTACATACTATATGACCGACAATGCAATCTGCTTAGTTGCATAAAAGTGTCGCAAAGTCTGTACATACCATTATAAATACATCGCTGTGTTGGTCAGAAACTGAGAATAAGATAAACAAAAAGAAGTAATGAACAATAACTAGCGAATGAACAATAAAAGACCAAAAGACCAAAGAACAGAAAAGACCAAAACAACAGAAAAGACCAAAAGAACAGGAAAGACTAAGAGAACAAAAAAGAACAACTAGTCTGAACTAGTTCACATCTTTCACTTATGGGAATAGTTCAATTGAACTAGTTCGTTCTTAAAAGCACAACCCTAGTTAGCAAATAGATGGGCTGAACAGTTTAATCTCGTGCAATCTTTCAAATCACTTATAATGTTGCTTCTACGATCTCTGACAAATACTGCATTTAAAAAATCAGTCACACCAAACTCTTCAAAAATACTGCTTAACTTGTTTCTTATATTCGCAGATGAAATCCATAGATTTCATCCCTTAATTAACTTCTACTAATTTGAAATTCACTTGGAAATGTGCGGTGGCACAAAGAAAACTTCTTTTAACAAAATCATCAGTCCACATGTCAATAGTAATCGCTGCCTCAAAGTTGCTAATCGGACTCTGTATATGATGCTTAATTGCTGGTTTCTTTTCCTCAGCCACCAATTTATATTTACGCGACAATGTTCTTGCGCTGTTTATAAGGTTGTCCAAATCAATATTGTCGCCGTACTTTGCGCCAATTTGTATGCATTTAGCAATAATTTTTCGAAACCCCGAACCTTCGACAATGCTGAACGGTCGACAATCTTCAATTCTGAAGTCCATAAATACTTTAAAGCAGGCATTATTGTCTTCAATATTTAGTTGTTTTGCTTCAGGTTCATGTGGCTGTGAATGGACACACTTAAGCTTCAATAAATTTGAAATTCACAGGCAAATAATATAATTATAAATATAACGGGCAATTTATCTATATATGTATATAAAAGAAAGTAGTGTTAGTTACACCACTTATAACTCAAGAACGGCAGAACAGATTTGGGTGAAAATTGGTAGGGAGGTAGCTTACAGCCAGGAGACGGACATAAGATACTTTTTATCCCGTTCGACAATAATTGTAAAATTTGCAGTAAATATGGATTCAGAATTAAGTAAACTGTACCATATTAATTCAGCGGCTGAGCACATAATTTGCAATCAACGCCGACTATGAGCCGTCGGCTTTCTGCATTCGTGTGCATTTCACTAGAGTTGTGCTCTAAAGGAACGAACTAGGCAATAAATATACTTTAGTGAAGCTACTCAAAATAAAATAAAGCTTATCATAAATGGTGGAAAATTTAATTCTAAGAAAAAACTATCATGTCCAAAAATCCTCGGAATGGCATATTTACGGAGTTACGGACCTCCAAAGTTTTGAATGACTTTTTTTAATGTGCCTTTATACATATATATAAAATCGCAGTGTGTGTTTTTTACGAACGCATAATTTCTGGAACTATAACAACTGTGGATCTGAAATTTTCAACACAGGTTCGGGTCAATACCGGGTAGGTTTTCGTTTTGTTTTTGACCCAACAAGTGACCACTGTATGGAGTAATTTATAGTTTAAAAAAAATTAATTGAGGGTAAGACAACGTTTGCCGGGCTCATCTAGTTTTTAAATAAAATATTCTAACAAAACTATTTTTTAAGGATACGTTTTAAGTCACAATGCAACTGTGCTATTTAACACCAAGGCTTGAAATACAATGATCACAAATTTGTTTAACATTTCTTGCTTTTAATTTTTTAGTGGCTTCTAATTGGGGAAAAATCCAACACATACGAAATTTTGAGTCACACTCCTTTTTTGCACAAGTGTAAATTTTTTTTATTTTTGTTAAATTTTTAAGCAAAACAGATAAAAACAGGGTCACAAAGAGTGGCATACAAATTAATTTGGAATGGTTTTATTACTTATCAAGAATTTTGATTGCAAATTTTACAACAACAAACATAATGAGCGCAAGCCAAAGGTGCTTAAAGGGGTTATTTTTTATTAAAATATGCACAAGTTTCATTTGCATTCAAATACACTAGAGTTGTGCATAATAGTTCATTTTATTGAATCGTTCAGATTGATCCGAACGATGATATGAACTAGTTCGTTCATAGTTCAGCGTTCCTTATTTACTCTGAACGAACGGTGTGTGAACGAATGATCAGATTTGTTTTCCTTTTGTCGCTCTTGCTTTGATATTTTGTTTATTTGTATATAATAATGAAAATGAAAATTGAATTCCGTGAAGATTTGTGGAAAATATTGTAAAGAACGAAAGTAAATTTCAAGTCGTTTTTTTTCAAGCAAGCCATGGAAAAAATGTTGCCAGTGAATAGCTTATTTAGAATTTTGCCACTGAATAGCTAATTTAAAATGTTTAATATTTGAATTTTACTGGTATATTTACTAGAATGGAATATGGAATACAAAACTAGAAAACCGAATATCAGTGAAATTAAATCTAAGAAATAAAAACATAAATCTTGCGTATTAAATTGGTAAAAATATATAAAATCAACAATGTATTTACAAAATCAACAATGTATGTTTAATTGCATTCCTGAAAATAACGAACTAAACGACAAAAAGTTCTATGATGTAAACAATGAACGATTAATTTTTTTTCTGTTTTATATGTCAGACGTCATACTAAAATTTGGTTTACTCATTGGTGTAAATTTTAATATCGTTTCTGACTTTTACCAAACATTTGCAAAGAACTATGAACGATGAACTATAAAAAAGACAACAATCCTAAAGTAACAATCGTTCAATTTACTGATTCGTTCAACTGAACTAGTTCGTTCATGAACTACACAACCCTAAAATACACACAAACAATATTAACAGCGTTGTTGTGGCGTGGCTATTTTTTTACAATTCAAGGGCATGATACAATTTGCACGACTACAACAAAATTGCAACACCAAAAAACACACGTATTTTGTTGGTAGAAACCAAAGTAAATTTATATAAAGTATATGCAAGTACTCAGGTGATTAATTTTTTTCTCGTGTAGTGTGAATGCCTGAATGTCAAAAGTTGTTTACAATTTTTGTACGCCATTTTGTTTTGTTTTGTTTTGTTATACACAATTGTGTATACTGAAAACGTATGTGAAAAAGTTTAAATAAATTTTTACTTAAAAAATGTGTTACAAAACATTTAAAAATAATTATATTTAATTATTAAAGTACATATGTATTCTTTATTATACTTATTTCACATATTAAAGGTTTATCAATTAATAAACTTATTTGGTTTTATCTATCCATACATTTTCTTTTTGTTGTATGCAGATCTGGGACTATTGCATTAAATAATCAAATGCATTGACCATTTTCCCACAATAAACCAAATCAATGCAAATGCAAATTTATTACATTAGCACTAATTTTAATAATATTAGTGCAATTTTTTTTACATTTTACTAAAATCCCTTCAAAGACATTCATCAACATTGCATTGTTACTTTTAGTGCACTATTTTTTCCACCACATTATGAATAGTATTATTGCATTATCAGTGAAACATATAGTGCAAAATACAACGTAAATGTGTAGATACATAAAAACATACGTACATACATAAATATGTAAATTTTTTCCTATGTACATATCGTCATCTAAAAGGAAAAATCATATCACTACGTTTTTTATAATTTTTCGAAAGAAAGACAAAACTTGATGAAATTGTTCCAAGCGGTAGTATTTTTCGTTTATAAAATCACCATTTTTTAAGATATAACTACAATAAACGAAAACATAAGTTCTGATCTTTTGTCAATTGCACGGTTTTTCAAATAAGCTCGAGATGCAACGTACTTGAAGTATGAAAGTTTTTAATTTTTTTTAAATTGGTACTGTAATCTAGTTTGTATTTATATTGACAGTTTTTTTTCGTTAATTTGTATGTACGTACTTATAAAAGTGCCCTCAATGAACTTTAGTGTATTTTATATTTTTTATTTGTGCTATCTCCTAAAAATATTTTCACGTTTTATTCAATTTTACTGTGTACAATATGTGATAGTGCAATAATATTGCATTACTTCATGATGTGCTTAGTGGCAACACAAAATTAGTGTATTTTTTGTCATGCGATTAGCTGCTAATGCAATATTAATCCCTTACTTTTAAGAGATTTTATTTAAGTGCAAAAAATAGTGCACTACAAGCATCAAATTTAAATTTGCACTAAAATTTTTGTTTTTTAATCAGTGCTTATGCAAAAGTAATGCAAGTTGCCCAGGTCTGGTTGTATCCATCTGTTTTTGACATTCATCCATTATTCTTACACAAACAAATCGCCTGTTGTTTTTGTACTTTCTTAGTTGTTGTAGACCTGCATATACTTTATATAAATATGCTTTGGTAGAAACATACCTATAATTGTCAGAAGCAGATGTCTTTTGTTTTTAAAAACAGCTATCACAGGGTAACTAAAGTACAATTACAGACGCGGCATTCATGCATGATTATAGTCATTCAGTGTTGCCAATATGTGCGTAATACACAGTTTGTAATTTCTTCTCTCATGTGTGGGCCATGTAATGAGATTCATGTATAATCTGTGTATAATTATACCTTGGGTTCTATTTTTATTTATTTTTGTTTTAATTTTAACCTACACAAAAGATGTGTAGTGTAATTTTCTTCAATGTGTAATTGGAGACACAGCCATATGCAAATTCATTGGCAACACTGTAATCATTTTATTCACACACATACACACATACTTTTTACAGCTTGTAAACAAAGTTTGACAACTATATGCATTGTAAACATTAACAGGCTGGGCTTGTGCAAGTACCTTGTATAATTGTATCATGTTCGAGGGTGTTAAAAATAGATCGAATAACAAGTGTTCGTTCCTTCAGGTATTTTATGGGCAGTTTTGCTTTCATACAAGCAATTTTATTGTTTGATATTTGTTTCTCCCCACTTTGGTTAAAACTTAATTTTTATTGTTAGTTTATGTAGGACTTTACCTTATTTTTATTTGTTGCTATTTTTGTAAAAATAATTTCAGACTGAGGTACCAAAGTATTTGTTGAGAATGTTTGCCTTAAAATTATTTAGTATTTTTTTTGGAATAAACACGCAAAACATGGGAAACGTTTTAGCATTTTTTTTTTAACAAACACAACCTGCTAAGCGATTAGCTTGTCTGCAGAAAACACCCAGGGTCTATGGCGGGAATCGAACCCACGACCTCTGAACTGAGAGGCTAGCATCGCTACCACTCAGCCACAGGGGCACCCTGTGAAAATATTGTTCACTAGTTTTAGAGATATCGTAAAATTTTTACCTAAAAAATTTAAATTTTATAAAAAAAATTGGATTTTTTGTGTTTAAGACTTTAGAAAATATAAAAATACAACAACCTCATTTTATTTATTCATTTGATTATATTTTGATCAGCAAATTTAAAAGTAATGTTTTCAGTGCTTAAAGATAAGTTTACTGCAGAATTTCAGTCGCTGAAACATGTGTAATATAGTTATATTGACTAAAAACATTATTTTTAAAACATCTTTGTGTACAAATTTTTAATATAAAAATGCATCTACGTACATATGTTCTTTTGATTGAAAATAAAGAAAACACTCCTATACACAATCACACATTTTCCATTACATTTTATGTACATAAATGATTGTATACAATGGCGAATGATGAATAAATATGCTGAGCATGACTGTATTATTTTTTGACTAGATAAATATTAATATTCTGTGTAAAAATATTCAGACTGAAAATATGAGAGAGAGTCAATTAGTTTAATACGCATATGCTTTTTTTATTTGTAGATGTAGCGTAGTTTGGTTTTTTGCATAAACGAAGTAGAGATGCTCTTGTCGGCTTAAGTCATAGTTGTTTGAGAGAAAATATTTGAGCGTACAAATTGTTTTACTACAATTAGGATTATATTCAGTTGCTTAAATTAAGACTGTTTACTTTCGTATATTTTTTTTTGAGTACTTATTGTCATTCTCTGGTACATATTCATAAATTTTCAAATAAATGAGTACCTAGCTAAAAAAATATGATATCCCATATATGGTTCGGAACCGAAAAATGAGGGTATATATGATAATATATATTAATATATATGTGTATATATTTCCTATACAGTATGCAAAGTTCACATTCATACTCTCTTGATTCAAAAAAGCGCACTAATGTGCAATAAATTAAATTATTAAAATTACTTTCTTTTAAGATCTTGAACAGGGAGGTTTTATTTAATGAAACATTTGTTTGGACACATAATTAAAAACGAAACCAGACATTTTATTCATAATTTTAAGAGAAAAGGTGAATCGCTTATTTACACAAAATTCATATTCGTACATAAAATTTAATTTAAGAAGCCAGATTAAAAACTAATGCAATTAATTACACAGGCCAACACTCAATTTGCTTCTTTGAATTTATCAACTGATTCTAGTTAATTTGGGTGCGCTGAATTCAAATCTGTAATCAGTTCTAGTTTTCATGATATAGCTCTAGTTTTCATGATATAGCTTTTTTTAAGTATTTAAAAAGTAAAACTTTTCCATAGGAATTTAAAAAAAACAAGGAAGTAAAACTGTTTCATACAGATTTATTAAAATAAAAAAAATTCTCACAAAGCATTAAAAACATAATATAAATATAATTCTAGTTACAGGATGTAAAGCTTCTTTTAAGAGACAATCTGGAATGAACAGCCGGATTAGATTCTCTTTGCAAATTCCAACAGTAGTCTGCCATCATATGTGTATTTTACCTTCCCTGGTACCGATTCTCCATAATTTTGATATCTTGGTGAAACCTTTCTCCTTGTTCTTCGCTTAAATTACCCAAATTTTCGCGAAATCGGTCTAAGTGACTGTGCAAGTAATGGATTTTAATACTCATGTTGCAGCCAAGGTCTCTGAACTTATCCAGCATATTCTCCACTAATTGAACATAATTTGGAGCTTTATTATTTCCCAAGAAATTTTTTATAACTTGCACGAATGATGTCCACGCATTTCGTTCAGTTTCGGTCATTGACTTATCAAAATCGTTGTCATTCATAAACTGCCTTATTTGGGGACCGTCAAAAACTCCTGCTCTAATCTTATCTCTACTTAGATTAGGCACTTTGCTGCAAATATATGCAAAACATTCCCCATCGTGATTCAGAGCCTTAACAAACTGCTTCATGGGTGCTAATTTGATGTGCAACCGTGGTAGGACGAACTTTTCACGTGCAACTAAAGCTTCATTTAGAATATTTTTATCGCCAACAATCATTTTTTCTCTCGTAGGCCAATATTTTTGCCGCCAATGTTGTTGCTTGGATCTACTATCCCAGAGACACAAAAAGCATGGGTACTTAGTATAACCACTCTGTTGTCCAAGAAGAAAATTTACCATTTTAAGATCAACACAAATGATCCATTGGTGGTCTTGGTATTTTATCTTTTTCATCACTAATACAATGTTGTTATATTCTTCTTTCATTGTTGTGGAGTGCGCAATTGGAATTGATGCATGCACTTTGCCATTGTGCAATAAGACGAACTTCAAACTTTTCTTGGAACTGTCCACGAAGAGGCGCCAATCGCTAGGTAGATACTTGGATAGCCCCATTTCCTGCATAAGACTATTTATATTATTACAAAACACCAGATTGTCTTCCTTAGCAAAAAATTTTAAAAAAGCTTTAACCCTAGTGCGGTAATAAGTTATTTTTGTTCCACGTTCTAACAATTTCTTATCATTTAACCTCGAAGCTAACACTTCAGACGCTTCTTTTGATAAGGCCAAATCTCGAATTAAGTTATTCAACTCGCATTGATTAAAACGTTGAGGAATATTTTCTGTGTCTTCGAAAACACTGTCGCAATCAGTTAGATCATTAGCGGTATTATGTTCAAACTCCGAACTCAGCTCTGAAGAATCATTCAGTTAATAGAATGGGAACATCTTCGGAATGGGGAATTGGACGGCGCGCTGACGATAAATCGGGATACTGCCATTTATTTCGATTTTTCCTATTAATACCAGCAACACTCATTAAACAGAAGTAACAGTCGTCCAAATGATTTCTGGGCTCTCTCCAAACCATCGGCACACCAAACTTAAGTCTATTTCGTTTTCCTTGAGTACACTGTCGCAAATTTACACAGCAAGTACTGCACACAATGTGTGGAGCCCAGCTTTTATCTTGGTCACCAAGATCAACTCCAAAGTAATCTAAATAAGGTTTTTTAACACATTCCGAAATAGGTCTTATGTTTTCTTTAAAGGTGTATTCTCCACAAATATAACAAAATGTGTCAGCGTAATTTTTACACCGTCTTCTACTGGAAGTAATTTTTATTTAGATCAACACTTTTTTAATAAACTTTGCCAACTGCAATAAACCACTTCTTACAAGCAACTAACTTCCGATATGCAATGGGAGTGCTGCAAAAAGAAAAAATAACGTTCTGAATAATATTGCACAAATAAAATTCCCGTTAATCAGCTAGCAATTACACAAAAAATAATATTTTTGGAAAAAACGGAATGACAAACTGATATATACCCTCCTCACTTACAGTGAAGGGTATAAAAAAGATATATCATGAAAACTAGAGCTGATAGAGACAAACTGAGTACAGATTTGAATTCAGCGCACCCAAATTAACTAGAATCAGTTGATAAATTCAAAGAAGCAAAAATCTTTTTTAATTTTGTCGGGCTGTGTTATAAAAGGAAAAATAATACGTTTTTATACTAACACTAGTTTTCGATATAATTTTTTGCAGTAATATAAACTTTGTTTCTTAACAATATCCAGAGTATTCCGTAATTTTCTACAAAATTAATGACTGATTTATCCTTTTGATTATTTGATTTATTTAATAGGGTCGCAATGTATAAAATCCTACAATAATGTTTTTTTAAACGTTGAGATTTTACGCATATAAAATTTGAATACCGTATGAATTATCTAATAGATTTACAATTTCCAAGTGATAACAAAGCAGAGAGAAAAAGATCGAGTAAATAAAATGCAAGCTTTTTTGATTGCAAATACGATCTTATGTGAGATATCATGTATGCATACATTTTTATATGGCTCCATATATTACATCTTATTTCTATATACGGATTCACATATGAAGAGCTTCACAATTAAATTTCCATATATGAGCCCATATATTATAATAGATTTTATATATTAATCTATATATCAATTCATATATAATACTTTTCCCAAAGTATAATCCTATACATTTCCATACTTGAATTCAGACATACTCATATACATTTATATACATTCATATATTAAAAATATATAGACCATACATATTTTTTTTAGCTGGGTATGTAGATTTATGTACAAAGTTTTCAACGTGTTGTTAAAAGTTATTATTTTCATCTACTAAACTTACGTCATCCATGTGACTTTTATCTTCATAATTTATATTGGACCATAAAACTGCTTTCAAATAGAATTTAGATTTTTTTGAATGTTTCATTTGATGAAATTTTTCTAGATTGTAAAATATAATAGGTACAACAAGAATTAATGCACGAAGTCCGTATTCAATGTGCAGAATCGAATTGAAAAACTACAAAGACAATCTGTTTCTGATTTTTGAATTACTTAAATTCAATGAACGAATCGTTCTTTCCACCTCCGCTTTTGAGCACGGTAAACTTAAAATTTTTAGTACGAAATTAGACAAATCCGAAAATGCATTTTCTCCAACCGAAACTTTCAAATCGTTGACTTCTACCCAAAAAGTTCGGTTCTTTGTTTATTTTCCCACTCGTAATATTTAATATTTTTTAAGCTATTCTCTATTTCGGCAATAGTATCAATATATTTAATGAAATATATCGGACGAAAAAGATATGCTTTAAACTGAAAAAATAAATACGCCAATTTTTTATAAAAGTAATTTTTAAGAAATACACAAATTTCTTAAAAGCACTACTTAGTGCATGCATTGCACGTTGTATTTAATGAAACATTAGTTCGAACAAAATAATTAAAAACGGCCTAAAGGTATTTCGTTCATAATTTTAAAAGAACATTTCGATTATTTAAATAGCACAAAACTCATATTCGCACACAAAATTTAATTTAAGAAATCCGATTAAAAACTATTGCAATTTTAAAAGAAAAATACTCCGTTTTTATAATAACACCAATTTTCAATATAATTTCTTGCAGTAATGTAAACTTTCTTTCTTAAAAATATCTAAAAAATTCCATTATTTTCTATAAAATCAATGACAAAATTATCCTTTTGATTATTTGATTTATTAAATAGGGCCACAATATATAAAATCGTACAAGAATGGGGTTTTCTTTTGTTACAAGAGTTTTTCTTTTTTAAACATTGAGGCTCTACGCATATATTAACTTTGAATATCGTTTGTATTTTCTAATAGATTTCCAATTACCAGTAGCAAAATAAGAGAGAAAAATATATAGTTAATAAAATGCACAAACGATCTTATTTGAGATATCATGTATGCATAAATTTTTATGTGGCCCAATATATTACATCTTATTTTTATATATGGATTCACATATGAAGAGCTTCATAATTAAATTTCCATATACAACATATGAGCTCATATATTATAATACATTTCATATATTAGTCCATATATCAATTCATATATAATACTTTTGCGATGTATCATCCCATACATGAATTCATATACAGATACATAAGTATATATTTATATGTATACTCGTACATTCATATGTTAAAAATATATGGACCATATCTACATATGGCTGGGTTATGTAATATTTTAATTTAGAACTGTTCTAGTCTCGGTATATATATATATTTATTAAAAATTTATTTATTTTTTTTAAGATTCATTTAATATTTCATGACTCAAACCACTTTCATAATTAAGGGCTTATATATACTTATGCAAATGTATATGTGTGCCCTTAATTATGAAACTGGTCTAAGTCATACATATATTTCGTTGGTCGAGATATTTAGTGGATTACATTTGAACAAATCAAAAAATATTTTTATATTATGCAACATTTTAATTTAGAGTTGTATTAGTCTCGATTAATTTATTTAATACTTATAAAATATTTATTGAAGTTTAAGTTTTTAGATTTATTAAAAATTTCGAATCAAAAATGCATATGAGCCATAATTAAGGGCATATATATACATACGCAATCAGTACTACATATGTATGTAGATATGTATGGATGTGTGTTCATACTAGTGATGTGCCAAATGTCAATTTTTGATATTCGCGAATAAGAATATTTGAAACAACATACGCGAATACGAATACGATTATTATGTGTGAGATTTACAGACATTTTCTTGGGGCTCTAGATAAATTCGTCTGCAAAATGAAATATAAAAAAGTTTGTGTAAAAAAGAACTTCTTACTCCTGTTCGCGTAAAAAGTATCAAAAATTTTAATGGTCGTCATTAAATAGCATTTGAAAATAATACAAAATACAAATTTCTATAATAACAAATAGATTCCTACTCGGCATGGCAAGTTTTCAGAAAACTCGCTTTATACCACACAATCTATAGACAAATTGTACAATAGTTTTTTAGTTTCAAGTTTTTGTTTTTTAAACGTTGAGGTTATACGTACATATTGACGGCATTTATCCAAAATGGTTTATCTGCAAAACCCTGATTGTTTAGGAGAAGCAAAAAACTGTTTTACTAGTGAGTATTTAACAAATCGATCTTCTACAATATGATTGATAGGCTTCTACTAATTCCCTAAAATATAAATTATAAAATAAAACCCGTTATTCGCATTCTTACGGTAGATAAACCATTTTGTCTAAGAAAATTTTCGAAAAATATGGTTGAGGTAACCATAATCAAACAGCAACATACTATGATTGAATTATATAGTTGCAGTGAAATCATATTATTGTCAATAGGAAAGCAAAGTCTTAGTAATATTATTATCTGAGTTAATAATAATATTATCTACCTACAATAACAATTAATTTTGTTAAACCTAATCCTAGTATTGTTCAAAGTTATCACATTTTGTTTAAATATGACAATACTATTATTTGATGTGACTAAAATATAATTAAGCCTAACCATACCATATTCTAATATTATAATAGTATTGTAATACACTTTATGTATTCGTTCATATACATATTAATTCATATAAGGGGTGATTTTTGAAGAGCTTTCGGATTTGATTTATAAAAAAACACAAAATTTCGAGAAATGTATGAAATTTTTATTTGTGTCGGTAGAACGATCTATATTATTTCATGCAAATTTTGAACGGGGATATGTCTGAAATGGTTCATACGCTGGGTCCAATAATTTCTCCATCATATCGCCGGTATAAATTCTTCAATGTTGTCTTTCAGTGCGTCAACCGTAGCGAGCTTGTCCCTATAGGCATGAGCCTTAACATTCCCTCACAAAAAATAGTCTAAAGGCGTTAAATCGCCAATCGCGGCCAATTGACCGGCCCCAAACGTGAAATAACCTTCACCGAACTCGCCTCTCAATTGGGCCACTATTTCGCGCGATGTGTGGCATGTGGCACCGTATTGCTGAAAATGTCAGCCAAGTCCAACTCTTCTATTTTGGACAAAAACGTAACAGAGGCCCAATTGCTGTGAATGGCGCCGAATCGATAATTCACGATTATCAACAACACTGGCGAATACAGCTGCAATATTTTCCTCTGTCCAGACTCTACGTATGCGTGTTGGTGGTTTAATGTTCAATAATGTAATTTTGGTGCGAAATTTAATCACAGGATTCCAAATAGTCGCCTCAGAAGGTCGCCCAAACTGTCCATAAAATAAAAGAAGTGAACGGATGCACTTTCTTAACCAAGTATGAATTTTGATAATATAATATCATGATCTGTAAGCGTTGTTCATTTATAAGTCGAGTCATGGTTAAATTGTAGACCAAACTGAACAGGTTTCACAGCAACATCATACACGAAAACAGCTGAGTTGCCAATCACAGTGTTGCTAAAAAGAAACATACCAGCTAAAAAAAATATGTATGGGATTATACATGGCAAAACTATTATATATGAATTAATATATGGACTAATATATGAAATGTATTGTAATATATGAGCTCATATATGGAAATTTAATTATGTAGCTCTTCATATATGAATCCATATATAGAATTAAGATCTAATATTTGGAGCCATACAAAATTTATATGCTGAATTCGAAATGTATGAGAAAATACATACGGTATGCAAAGTTTATATGCGTAGAGCCTCAGCGTTTAAAATATAAAAACTCTTGTAGCAAAAAAAAAAAAAACATTCTTGTACGATTTCATACATTGTGGCCCTATTTAATAAAACAAATAATCAAAAGGATATTTAAAAACAAAGTTCATATGCAAACAATTATATTGAAAACTAGTGTTAGTATAGAAAAATTATTATTTTTTCTTTTATAATTGCATTAGTTTTTAAGCTGATTTCTTAAATTACATTTTATGCACGAATATGAGTTTTGTGTTTTTTTAATAATCGATTCACCTTTGCTCTTAAAATGTCTAATGAAATGTCTTTTGGTTCGTTTTTCATTATTTGTCCAAACAAACGTTTCATTAAATACAACCTTCCTGTTCAAGATCTTAAAAAAAAGTAATTTTAATAATTTAATTTATGGCACAGTAGTGCGCATTTTTGAGTCCAGGGAGTATGAATATGAACTTTGGATGCTGTATAGGGAATATTTACACATACACGTATGAAATTGTCTGAATATGTATTATCATATATGTCCATGGGATATCATATATGCTCCATACATATTTTTTTAGCTGGGGTGCTAAAAAATCACGCTTTATAATACTTTTCGCATGTATATATAACCCTATACATTTCCATATATGAATTCATATCCATATATATTTTCATATATATTTATAAACATTCATATGTTAAAAATATATATGGATCATACATATTTTGTTCAGCTGGGTGTAGAAAGTGTATTTTTTGCGTTAAAATTGAATTTATCGCCAGAGTCTGTAAAAAAAACTCTTATATATTAAATTAAAATTAATTTTTTATAGTTTATTCAGTTAAAACAAAAATGAAAGAGTCACTGTCATTTCGTGAGGAATAAGCAAAACTCACAAGTAAGGTTATTTCTTGATTGTTATTTATTATTTTGTTACAAATAAATAAAAATTTAGAAATATTTTTTACCTTCTGAGAAATAAATAAAAATCAAGGAATAAACTATTTTCTGAGGAAGAAATAAAACTCAAGAAATAACTTATTTTCTGAAGAATAAATAAAAATCAAAAAATAATCGGTGAAGTTGAGTTTTTTTTTAAAATAAAAACTAAACAAATAAAAATCAATGCATCTATAGGTAGTCTATGTAACAGGGAGTATCTTGGTGTATTCCTTGTGCACGTACCACTTCTCTATTAGCGTGATTTTTTCAGTTTATTTGCAATCTCTTGTCATGACTAAATAACGGATATGATGAACACAACCCAATAAAATTTGAATTGGATTTTAGTACCAATTATTGGTTTTTGAAATTATTAATCGGTTGTTGCAATTAAATGATGGTTAAATGTACTAGCGCGGTTTAACAAATAACGGATAGTAGCATAAAAAGATTTACAAGCGAGCTCTGTGTGGTTCCACCAACAGCCAAAATTCGATTGGCTAAAAATGCGATGATCTCAACGAATCTGTTTTCTCTGTGCACATCATTCTACAATAAATAATATAACAACCACATGAACTTTGTTGGTATAAATGACTGTCAGACTCAGTGTTGCCAGTAAAAAAAATCCGATTTTTTCCGAAAATTTCCCCTACAAAAATCCCTACGCATTTTTGTCATTAAAATAGAAGAAAACCATTAGTTATAAAAAAATATATATGTTTATTAAAGCTTTGGTAAAAAATAAGTAAAAAACTAAAAAAATAACGCATACATATGTACTTTTAATTAAATTCAATTCAGGTACAAAAACCGGTTATTTTAATATTAACATACATATGCAATTCATGTACCAGGTGGTGCTAAGTTAACAGCTGCTTTATTTTAGGAAGTTTGGCTTGTCAATTTTCATTGAAATAAAGTACTAGGCATATTATGTTGTTGCAGGCTTGACAGCACCTGGTAGGTATATGAATTCGCCTTGGCATATACATATAAACATATTAATGTCGCCAACTTTTTAAACCACAAACAACTCTGGGAACATATTTATAAGCAATTTTAACGAAAAGAAAATTTTTAAACCCTTTTCATAAATAATGCGACATGACGAAAAAATCCCTACATTTTGGAGAATACAAAAAAATCTGTCCGATTTTCCGTACGCTTCTATTTTAGTATCAAAAATACCTATATGTAAGGATTTTCCCCTACTTCTGGCAACACTGGTTACACTTGTCAATGCAGCGTAACATTGTCAGTATGTCTCTTAGAAGTTTCAAACACCAAAAAATTTATATTTTTACGGTGTTTGGCGATAACGCAAATAATAGCATATTTGGAAGTTTATAGCCACACAAACCAAAATTGGAATCGGTTAGGTTATTAAACAAAAGTCACATTATTAGTGAGGACATTTTATTAATGGGCCTTGGTATTGCCCATAAGGTAGGTTCGAACAGCTGTTTGGTATGATTATGACAGGTTTAATTCAAGGAAAAAATCGCGCTATTAAACTTCCAAAAAAATAATTTTTTCATATTTCGTATAACAGTTCTCGTTGAACGTTCATAGTGAACAGACGTCTTAGCGGAATTTTTCTTACATACATATTCGTAATATATATTAATTTTGATGAATAACCAAAGCAAATATTGCTAATATTTTTTTTCATAGTCGGAAACAACAAAAACAGACAAAAAACCGCAAACAAAGTGACTTTGAGGAATACTCTACATTAGTGTTGAGCGAAACTGTGATTTTTTAATAATGTTGCTCCTTGTGAACGTGATTTCTAAATCGCTGTTCTTTTAAACTGTGATTGTGATCACAGTTTAGCAGTATTTTGTTTGTAGCAGTTCTGTTATTTTGACAAAATCTAATAAGAAGAGCAGTTGTGAAATTAAACAGTGACTGTGATCACGGTTTAACACATTTCAGCTCTTCTGCTTTGAAAGTATGTATTAGTATTGGTATTTTGATAAATGCTAATAAGAAGAGCGACAAGAACAAACAATTAGCATCAACCCCAACCAAATATTGATAATTGTCGTATGAGAGTCAGAGAGACAGTAAAATTGCAAATACAAAAATGTGATGGCTATACATATATAGTTGCCAGAAAAGACGATTTGACACGATTAGGCGATTTTTACAAAATAAATAAATTCATATGGTAGCTTTATTTACTGTAAAGTAAGCATGCAAGAGCATTCACAGTTTGTGTAAAAGAACTACATTTGCATCACATGTTACTTGATAAATTCAGTCACAGTTGTGATTAGTGATTTTTCAGTCGCTGTGAAGAAGTAACAGGTTTCGAAAAATAGATCAACACTACTCTACACGAGTACCTCAAAAACAAAAAGTTTCTGAAGTGAGTTCTAACGGCAGAAATGCATATTTTACTGTAACTCTTAACGCAAACAATAAAAATAAAAAATCTGCCTAGTACTTCTTCATATAAGACAGCAATATCATCCGCTTCGGACTCGTGTTCATCACTTAATCAAGTTATCACTACAGATAACAGTAGTCAGAAACCTAAGGTGTAAGTCGGTATGGACAGATATATCACAGTTGTAAAGCGTGGGCGACGCCCAAATTCATTAAAAATCTCATCAGTTCTCAAGATATCCAGGGATAATGACGCCGCCTCAACTAGTCGTCAAAACCGTTTTAAAATATTGCAAGACGACAACGACAAACACCATGTATCCTCGAACAAAACCTCCAAACCACCACCAATCTATCTGAAAGAAAAAAAATGCAAACGCTTTATTAAAAAAGTAATTGGTGAGAATAAATTTTACATTGTTCCAATAAAACGTGGTAACATTCATGAAACGAAAATTAAAATTTATGAAGAAAAAGATTTTCGCTAAATGGTTACTGAATTTGAAAAAAATGAAACAAATTTCTACACATACCAGCTTAAGAGTGCTAAAGGCCTGCAAATTGTACTGAAGGGCATAGATTCTTATGTTGTTCCAGAAGAAATAAAAGATGCACTCGTTCTCCAAGGATTTAAGACAAAAAATTTATCTAATATAATAAATGGGGAAAAGATCCCCCAACCTCTATTTCGCTTTGAACTAGGACCAAATGACATAAAATTTAAGAAAAATGAGACCCATCCAATTTATTTATTTTTTTTTTTTTCCATGCGTATATTTATTTATTGTATCTTCAAAAAATGAACTAACAATAAGTTTTCAAATCTTAAATCTAGATATAATAATTAGGCCCAACCAGTGTCAGGCATAAACTTAGTGATAGTAATCAATAATACATAAATATCGTATTAAGCACAAAAATATTTTCAACCTGTTTCATCTGGAGTGTTGAGTATTAGAGCCATAGTGTCCCTCTTTTTTAAGCGGATGTGTCCAGTAAAATTCAAGATGTTACGAGCAAGTGGATTAGGATGAGACTCGAGTTTTGTTAAATATTTGCCTGCGTATTTTTTAATTTCTTCAGTCACTAGTGGCATATCTAAATCACGATGTAAATTTGAATTTTTGATGTACCATGGAGCCGATGTTATTAGTCTTAAAATCTTGTTTTGCCTTCGTTGGATTCTATCTATATTGGAAGCTGAAGCAGTGCCCCATAGCTGTATTCCGTAGCACCATATGGGTTTCAAAAGCGACTTGTATATTAAAAGTTTACAATCTAGACTGAGTGTTGAATTTCTACCAATCAGCCAATGTATCTGAGTTAATTTAAGTTTCATTTGTGTTAGCTTTGAGTCAATATGGTGTTTCCATGTAAGCCGTCGATCAAGGTGTATACCAAGGTATTTTACATGTGAATGTTGAGGAACAACTTGATTGTTGATTCGAATTGGGGAACAAGTATCTCTTCGCAGGGTAAATGTTAGCTGAACACACTTTTGTTCGTTAACTTTAATTCTCCATAAGTTTAACCATAGTTTCAGATGTGTAATATGTTCTTGTAGATATCGGGAAGCCTCGTGAGGGTTTTCGTGCATACTAAGGCAGGCTGTATCATCGGCAAATGTAGATGTATGGATATTGCTGCTCAAAGGCATATCACAAGTATAAATCAAATACAACACTGGCCCCAATATGCTCCCCTGTGGCACACCGGATGATATAGATTCGGGCACACTCATGAAGTCTCCTTCAACAACCGTGAACTTCCGGGTAGTAATATAACTTTCCAATAGCTTCAGAAAATTTATTGGTAGATATGATTTCAATTTTAAAATAAGGCCTTCATGCCATACTTTATCAAATGCCTGAGAAACATCAATGAAGAGGGCAGAACAATATTTCTTTTCTTCAAAAGTATTTCGTATAAATTGAACCAATCTATGAGTTTGTTCAATGGTGCTATGCTGACTTCTAAAACCAAATTGATGGTCCGGTATGCACTCAGTATCAGTTAGAATTGGGGACAATTTTATCATGAGTAACTTTTCAAAGAGCTTTAACATTGTTGACAGTAAACTTATTGGCCTATATGACTCAGCCTTGGTAAGATCTTTGCCCGGCTTTGGAATCATTTTAACCTTGGCAAGCTTCCAGCTGTTTGGATAATACTCCAGACGTAAAATGGCATTAAAAATGAATAACAGGATTCTAATTGCAATACGAGGCAACTTCATCAGCATCTGGTTACTAATTTCATCAATACCCGGAGCTTTTTTCGGGTTGAGTTCAGCAATTAGTTTTTGTACATCACGCGTCTTAAATTTTATGGGTCGAGGGGGTAGCGCAACTACACTCGGCAAATCAACAGCACCAGAACATGAGTTTGGGGTAAATACGGATTTTAAATGCTCAGCAAATAATTTACCTTTTTCAGAGTCGCTTCTTGCCCAATCTCCGGTAGATGTGCGCAGAGGT
Source organism: Nowickia ferox (assembly GCA_936439885.1). NCBI lineage: Eukaryota > Metazoa > Arthropoda > Insecta > Diptera > Tachinidae > Nowickia > Nowickia ferox. Next base: position 39,316,462 of record OW387026.1, on the reverse strand, counting down.
GGTTTAAACTCGACGGGTGTTTTAAGCTTTCTAGCAGCGCGCCACAAAGAGTAATTAGATGCTGGTGTGACATCAAGACCTTCCAGATAATTTTTAAGAGATGCAGTTTTTTCAAATGCAAGCAACTCTTGGAGTCGTTTAGTGCACTCTTTAAACCTAGTTTTATGTTGAGGTGATCTGTGCTGTTGCCATTCCCTTCTAGCTCTTCTTTTTTCACACACGAGACGTTCAATATCAGTAGAATAAATTCTATTATACCCAGTCTGCGGATTGGAGGTAGTGGCATGTTCAGCAGCCTGCTTAATATTTTCATTAAGGTTGGTAATGTTAGATTCAATATCATCGGGTGTTCTTAGCGTAATATTTTCTGTGCAATGACTACTAAGATATTTTTTGAATCCCAGCCAATTAACACGATTTATCATCTTCACATAAGGATGAGGTAAGTCACTTCTTAATGGGCTACAAATTGAAACGATCGTGGGAGAGTGGTCGGACGAGAGATCTAGAGAAGCTTCAACTTGAATTAAATCCCTAGAGATATTTTTCATGACGCCAAAATCTATAACATCCGGAATTTTTTGTATGTCTGTAGGCCAGTAAGTGGGCTCCCCACTCGAAATGACGTCCAAGCCCATTTTTGAAATTGTGTTGAACAACGCTCGACCTCTGGGTTAGATAAGACGCGAACCCCAGAACGTATGTTTGGCATTATAGTCTCCAGCTGCTACGAAACAAGGGCCAAGAGATTTGAAGAAATCCTCGTATTGATCTTCAGTAATTGCGAATCTGGGAGGGGAGTAAATTGATGATATTACAAAATTAGTGCAAAAATTTCCAATACAAATATTCGTTGCTTGTAAATGTTCTTCAGAAATGTTGTCAATAATATAATGCTTGAGTCTTGACCTTATTAGAATTGCTGATCCACCGCATGCTCTTCCTCTTGGGTCCTTTGAATCATATAAGGTGTAGCCAGAAATTTTAAAAAGACTTCTCGAAGTCAAATGAGTCTATGAGACCAACATTATATCAATATTTTTTTCCGTGAGGAAGTGCTCAAGTTCATTTTTATGTTGGCGAATGCCGTTTGCGTTCCAGAAACATATTTTTAACGTGTTCATGGTTTGTTAACTAATGCTTGAAGCAGTGTATTCTGCATTCGCAGCATTTCTTGCATCATGCTAGTCATATTTGTAGTAAAGTTGTTTATAGTTTGAACCAGATTATCAATAGTGGCTTCAAGGCGACTGAAATTAAAGCTTGTGTTAGCATTTGTTGAATTACTTGGTGGGGACACTTTCTGCGTGGGAAAAGAATTTGTCTTAACAGCATCGGCATATGATACACGTGAAGTACTTGGTTGGCTCATTGGAGGAAAATTGGCGGAGAAAGCATTTGCTGATTGAACTGGAGCTAATTTAGGTTTTTGCCCCATGGTCTTTTTAACGAAAGAATATACAGGACATCCTCTGTAGTTAGCAGTGTGATTACCTCCACAATTACTACATTTTTTTTCAGCTTGATCTTTTGCCTTCGTACAGCTAGCAGAACCGTGCAATTCACCGCAGATAACACAAACTGTAGGTAATTTGCAGTAAGTTTTAGTATGGCCATATTCTTGGCAATTGTGGCACTGTACGGGACCTGAACGCTTACGTGGCTCTTCAACTGTGATTTTTCGGTGCAAGAGAAACTTTACGCTATAAATTGGATGGGTTTCATTTTTTTTCAATTGTGTGTCATTCGGCTCCAGTTCGACCCGAAATAGGGGTTGGGGGACCTTTTCTCTGTTAATTATATTAGTAACATTTTTAACCTTAAATCCTTTGTCGATAAGAGCACATTTTACTTCTTCGGGGTCAACATATGAATCTATGCCCTTTAATACTATTTGTAGGCCTTTAGCACTTTTAAGTTGATAGGTGTAAAAATTTGTTTTGTTTTTTTCAAATTCACTAATAATTTTCCGGAAATCTTTTTCATCATATATTTGGATCTTAGTTTCATCAATATTACCTAGTTTAATTGGAATGATGTGAAAAGTATTTTCACCAATGGCAGACAATAGTTTTTTTAAAAGCGTGTTAGAGTTTTTTTCTCTCAGATAGATAGGTGGTGGCTTAAAAGACTTTAGCGATAATGCAGCGGGCTTGTCGTTATTGTCTTGCAATAGTGAAAACCGATTTTGACGATTAGTAGATGATGCGCTGTTATCCCTAGACATCTTTGGAGCAGATGAAATTTTTGAAGAATTTGGGCTTCGCCCACGCTTTACCACAGTTATATACCTATCCATTCCGACTTGGACCTTGGCTTTAGTGCTACTGTTATCTGTAGTGATAACCTTGTTAAGTGATGTATACGAGCCCGAAGGGGATGATATCACTGACTTATATGAAGAAGTACTAGGCAATTGTAATGTTAATGAATCACTAGTTGGCATTGGACAAAGCGAAGTTGATCGCTGACGAAAAAGTGGCTTTGCCGTTAGAAAAAGACTATCATCAGATTTTTTATTTTTATTGTTAACATTAAGAGCTTCAGAACTCACAGTAAAATATGCATTTCTGCCGTTTGAACTCACTTCACAATTTTTTGTTTTTGAGGTACTCATGTAGAGTATTCCTCAAGGGCACTTTGTTTGCGGTTTTTGTTTGTTTTTGTTTTTTTGTTTCTTGATATGTAAAAAAAAAATATCAGCAATATTTGCTTTGCTTATTTATCAAAGTTAATATGTATTACTGTTATTATGTATTACGAATATTTTTTGTATGATTTTTTGTTTGTTTAATATGTATATGAAAAAAAAAACTCCGCTAAGACGTCTGTTCACTATGAAGGTTCAGCGAGAACTCAATCCAATTTATAACTTGAAATATCTCTTATACCGAAAAATAAGAGTTGAAGAACCACGCAAGCGTTCAGGACCTGTACAGTGCCATAATTGTCAAGAATATGGCCACACAAAAACTTAATGTAATTTACCTACTGTTTGCTTTGTGTGCGGTGAATTGCACGGTAATGCTAGCTTTCCTAAGCCAAAAGTTCAAAGTGATAAAAAATGCAGTAATTGGTAATCACACTGCTAACTACAGAGGATGTGCTGTGTAAGGAGTTAAGCAGACAATGAGTTAAAAACTAAAGTAAGTCGAGCTCAAACAGAAATAACTTACTCAGCCAGTTATCCTCAAATGGACCAGCCAATTACTACAAATGTGTCGTATGCCGACGCTTTGAAGATTAATTCTATTCCCACGTAGAAAGTGTCACGACCTAATAATTCTATAGGTGCCAACAAAAGCTTTAATTTCAGTCGCCTTGAAACCACAATTGATAATCTGGTGCAAACTATAAACCAATTCACAACAAATATGACTAGCTTGATGTAGGAAATGCTGCGAATGCAATAGTTAATAAGCCATGAACACGTTAAAAATATGATATTGAGCTTGACCACTTCCTCACGGAAAAAATATTGCTATATAGCTGGTCTCACAGACTCATTTGACTTCGAGAAGCCTAATCAAAATTAATGGCTACACCCTATATTATTCAAAGAACCCTAGAAGAAGAGCATGCGGTGGATCGGCAGTTCTAATAAAGTCAAGACTCAAGCACTTTATTCTTGATAACATTTGTGCAGAACATCTACAAGCAACTAATATTTGTGTTGAAAATTGTTGTACAAATTTCGTTATATTATCAATTTACTCCCCTCCAAGATTCGCTTGGACATTGTTTCATAGCAGCTGGAGACTACAATGCAAAACATACGTTCTGGGATTCGCGCCTTATTACATCTAGAGGTAGAGCGTTGTTCAACACAATTTCAAAAGTGGGGTTAGACGTCATTTCGAGTGGGGAACCCACTTACTGGCCTACGGATATACGCCGGATGGTATAGATTTTGGCGTCATGAAAAATATCTCTAGGGATTTAATTCATGTTGAAGCTTCCCTAGATATCTCCTCCAATCACTCTCCCACAATCGTTACAATTTGTAGCATAGTAAGAAGTGACTTACCTCACCGACATGTGATCAATCGTGTTAATTAGCAGGTTACTTGTTTGCAAAGCATTTAAAATCCGTATTTACCTTAAACACATGTACTGCTGCTGTTGTTTTACCTAGTGTAGTTGCTGTACCTCCTCGACCCTTAAAGTTTAAGATGCGTGACGTACAGAAACTAATTACTGAACTCAACCCGAAGAAAGCTCCAGGTATTGATGGAATTAGTAACAAGATGCTGATGAATTTGCCTCGTATTGCAATTAGAATCCTTCTATTTATTTTTAATGCCATATTTAGTAATGTATGTCATAAGATTCTTATCCACACCACTAGAAGCTTATCAAGGTCAAAATGATTCCAAAGCTGGACAAAGATCTTACCAAAGCTGAATCATACAGGCCAATAAGTCTACTATCAACAATGTAAAAACTTTTCAAAAAACTGCTCATGACCAAATTATCCCCAAATCTAATTGGTAGTGAATGCATCCCAGACCATCAATTTGATTTCAGAAGTCAGCATAACACCATTGAACAAACGCATAGATTGGTTCAATTTATAAGAAGAACATTTGAAGAAAAGAAGTATTGTTCTACCCTGTTTATTGACGTTTCACAGGCATTTGATAAAGTGTGGCATGAATGCCTTATTTTAAAATTGAAATCATATCTACCAATAAATTTTCTGAAGCTATTGGAAAGTTACATTACTACCAGGAAGTTCACGGTTGTTGAAGGAGACTTCATGAGTGTGCCCGCATCTATATCATCCGGTGTGCCACAGGGAAGCATACTGGGGCCAGTTTTGTATTTGATATATGCTTGTGATATGCCTTTGAGCAGCAATATCCATACATATACATTTGCCGATGATACTGCCTGCCTTAGTATGCACGAAAACCCTCACGAGGCTTCATGATATCTACAAGAACATATTACATAGCTGGAACTATTGCTGAACTTATGGAGAATTAAAGTAAACGAACAAAAGTGTGTTGAGGTAACACAAACTTAAATTAACTCAGATACATTGGTTGATTGGTAGGAATTCAACACTCAGTCTAGATTGTAAACTTTTAATATACAAGTCGCTTTTGAAACCAATATGGTGCTACGGAATACAGCTATGGGGCACTGCTTCAGCGTCCAATATAGAGAGAATCCAACGAAGGCAAAACAAGATTTTAAGATTAATAACATCGGCTCCATGGTACATCTAAAATTCAAATTCACATCGTGATTTAAATATGCCACTAAAATTGCAAAATACGCAGGTTAATACTTAGCAAAACTTGAGTCCCATCCCAATCCCCTTGCTCGTAACATCTTGAATTTTGCTGGACACATCCGCTTAAAAATGAGGGACACTATGGCTCTAATACTCAACACTCGAGATGAAACAGCTTGAAAATATTTTTGTGCTGAATACGATATTTATGTACTATTGATTACTATCACTAAGTTTGTGCCTGACACTGGTTGGGCCTAATTATTATATCTAGATTTAAGATGTGAATACTTACTGTTAGTTAATTTTTTTGAAAATACAATAAGGAAACAAGCATGTCAAAGAAAATATTTCCCTTACTCGCAGTATGAAAATAAATGTGCAAAACGAACAGCCTTATGTAGAAGAAAAACCTGGCATGAAGTTAGCATAATTTACAAAATTTAACATTACCTTAAAGAGTTTTGATATAAAATTTTACATTTAAAGTCACGCTAGGACGTAGTAACGAATTAAAACTACGTAATGCGCCCATTTTGAATGTCAAATTGTATGAAGGAACTCGTTAACAATTAATTAAATTTCGTCACTTATGCTAACTTCATGCAAATTTTTTCTTATACATAATATATCCTCTAAGTACTTACAAGTTGTTTTTACTTAACATTTATGTGAATTGAATCCTTTAGAATTTTTAAACTATTGCATCTTTGAAGGAAAAAAGGGCTTAGAAAATGGTTAAGAAAGTATGATTGAAAAAAAAACCATATATATATATATATATATATATATATATATATATTATGCTTACAATTACGATTATTACATGAATTGATACATTTTATTTAACGACCCTAGCAACAAATTAAAACTTCAAATGAATCATACCTGATTTTGTATTACGATGTTAAAATTAATTCCTGAAAGATCTTGTAATCGCTCAACTACTTATTTCTACTTTCTTTCAGTTACAAAAAACCAACCGCATTGCCTGCACCAAAGTATATAGAGCTTTTAATGGACTGGATAGAATCTCAAATAAATAATGAATCTATATTCCCTGTGTCAACAGGTAATTACAGTGATCTAATTACCATACATAACGGTTATAAGAAACTCGAAGCTTGAAGCACTAACTTACACAATCATGCGCCTTTTTAAAAAATACAACCCTGATAAAATAAATTCTTGTTGTCTTTTGAAAATGTTCACAAACTTATGTATATTGAGGCTTGAGGAGTCTTTATTCAAATGCTTTTTAAAATGTTTAAATATCTTTATTACTTTAAAACTTATGATATTTGCAACGAAAAACTTCAAATGGCCCCACTGAGCGGTGTAGCAAAACATAAAATCAGAAAAAATCTCAACAATAAAATGTTTGCAATACCACAGCCCTGTATACATTAAGCTTACCAGGGTACACTCAAACCAGGTAAGCCAAAAAGGCAGCTGTTTATTTCAACTGTCAACCTCTACATAAAACCAAAATAAAAAAGTATATACCCAGCAAAAACCTTTGCTTCCCAGCTAAAAAAAATTTATGGAGCATATATGATATCAAATATATGGTTCGGATCCGAAAAATGAGGGTATATGGACATATATGATAATATATATTCATTTATTTTCATACAAGTATGTGTAAATCTTTCCTATACAGTATGCAAAGTTCATATTCATACTCCCTTGATTCAAAACAGCGCACTGCTGTGAAATATATTAAATTATTAAAATTTGTTTTTTTAGATCTTGAACAGGGAGGTTGTATTTAAGAAACGTTTGTTTGGAAAAATAATTAAAAACGAACCAAAAGACATTTCATTTGACATTTTAAGAGAAAAGATGAATCGATTATTAAAAAAACACAAAACTCATATTCGTGCATAAAATATAATTTAAGAAATCAGCTTAAAAACTAATGCACTTATAAAAGAAAAAATAATAATGTTTCTATACTAACACTAGTTTTCAATATAATTTTTTGCAGTAATATGAACTTTGTTTTTAAATATATCTAGAGTATTCCGTAATTTTTTATCAAATTATTAACTGACTTATCCTTTTGATTATTTGTTTTATTAAATAGGGCCACAATGTATAAAATCGTACAATAATGTTTTTTTTGGTACAAGAGTTTTTATTTTTTAAACGCTGAGGCTCTACGCATATAAACTTTGCATACCGTATGTACTTTCTAATAGATTTCGAATGCAGCATATAAATTTTTTATGGCTCCAAATATTAGATCTCAATTCTATATATGAAGAGCTACATAATTAAATTTCCATATATGAGCTCATATATTATAATACATTTCATATATTAGTCCATATATTAATTCATATATAATAGTTTTGCCATGTATAATCCCATACATTTCCATACATGAATTCATACATATATCTAATATATAAAAATAAGTCGGGTTTTCCTTCCTGACGCTATAACTCCATAACGCACGAACCTATATCCATGGTTTTGCATTCGTTGGAAAGGTATCGGGCTTCGTGAGGTTTATAGCAACGAAAATTCAGGGAAAATTTTAAGAGAAAAGCAGGAAAACAGGGAAAATCATTTTTCACTTACAGAGCCATCTCTGATGCATAGCATGTACTACAACGTCGCAAGTACGTGGTGTGTGAGTATACTTCACGAAAATAAGTACGTTTCATTTTGTTTCATTTTAAGTAGATGGCGCCGGTGTGTGATACATTGTTTGACAGTGTATATAATCATATATGAATATGTATGAATTCATGTATGAAAATTTATGGGATTATACATGGCAAAACTATTATATATGAATTGATATATGGACTAATATATGAAATGTATTATAATATATGAGCTCATATATGGACATTTAATTATGAAGCTCTTCATATGTGGATTCATATATAGAAATAAGGTGTAATATATGGAGCCATAAAAAAATTTATATGAATATTTGTATGTCACATAAGATCGTATTTGCAATCAAAAAAGCTTACATTTTATTTACTCGATCCTTTTCTCTCTTTTTTATCACTGGTGAATTGAAAATCTATTAGAAAATACATACGGTATGGAAAGTTTATATACGTAGGGCCTCAGCGTTTAAAAAATAAAAACTGTTGTAACAAAAAAAAAACATTCTCGTACGATTTTACACATTGTGGCCCTATTTAATAAATCAAATAATCAAAAGGGTAAGTCAGTCATTAATTTGATGGAAAATTATGGAATACTCTAGATATATTTAAGAAACAAAGTTCATGTTACTGCAAAAAATTATATTGAAAACTACTGTTAGCATAAAAACGATTTTTTTATAATTAATTGCATTATGAATAAGTTGTCTTTTGGTTCGTTTTTAATTATTTGTCCAAACAAATGTTTTATTAAATGCAAACTCCCTAATCAAGATCTTAAAAAAAAGTAATTTTAATCATTTAATATATTTTACAGCAGTGCGCTGTTTTGAATCAATATGAACTTTGCATACTATATAGGGAACATCTATACATACATGTATGAAAATGTATGAGTATATATTATCATATAGTATGTCGATATACCCTCATTTTTCGGATCCGAACCATATATGGGATATCATATATGCTCCATATATATTTTTTTAGCTGGGTACCTAGCTAAAACACCACATAGCCTAAAAAGTTTACTTCGTTCTTTAATATTTCATACTTACAGCCTGTTTTTATACAATGAATAAGTTTATACGTTCATTAAAATAACGAACGAAACCATGTTTACGTTTTTGTAGCATTGAATCATTTTTATGTGAGTGACAACAAAAGAGTTTTCAGGTTTCCTACACTCATAAAGTTCTTTATGTAAAATTAACTGAAATTATAGTCTAAAACAAGCGCAAATCTCTTCAAAATCAATGTAATTATTTTTAATTCAAAATTAACGAACCATAAAAACTAGTTATTATTTACTTTAACTTGACAAAAAATCACATAAACGGATAAATGTGAATGACTTTTTTCTGCAATCGGATTAGCTTAACTTTCAGATAAACGAATATCGCCTTACCTAACAATGAGAGATGTTTCCCTTGCTTCTGGTAATTTTATTGTGTAATAATCCACTCCAAATTCAATATAAACAAATTATTTTTGCTTTATTTTTCATAATTTAACTGTAAAATAATTGCAAAAATATTTAGCATTGAGTCAAAATAAGGTAAAGAGTATAAGAAAAATACTGCGTTCTTATAAAAAATTCTTATTAATGTGCTCTTAGTTTTTTAAATGAGTGCAATAATCAATTACAATTGAAATTGATTACCCCCTTATTAATAAAACTTAAAATGAATTTGAAATTAATTTTATTTAAAATTTTTCATAAAAATTTTATTTTTATTTCAAATATATTTTATTTTTTTTTATAGCGTTACTGTAATAATTTTGTGAGTGTGTCTTTTTGGTTATACAGAAAGCTCTTTTTATGTCAAAACGAAAGCTTTAGAACAGGGGTGCCCAAAAGTTCCTTATGGAAGAGCAAACACCCATGCATTTAAAGAAAAACTAATTTTTATTCAATATTTTTTGTTGTAAAAACCAGCAAGGCATACGAAAGTGTTTTTGCTTTGCACTTCTGTGTATACAGTGAAGAGCGAAAAAAGCAGCTAATAAGTCAATGTTGTTCGTGTATTTCGTATTGCTAGTGCTGAATGCTGTACTCGTATGTGTATTTCGTATTGCTAGTACGGAGTGTGTTGTGTGTATTGAAACACACAGCCTATAGCTAAGCGCTTTAACAAAAACAATTGAGCAGCAAGCGCATAGGACTTGGGCACCCTTGTTTTAGAATGTGTTTTATAAAAAGCAAATTAATTTTGAACGTTATTGTTTATAAACGAAACATAAAAAAGAAAGGGTTTAGGTTTAAAAAAAACTGCACAAAATATTTCTTTTCCGTAATTATTCTCCGAAATGCTTTTTTAAGTGCACTTTTCATAACATATTTTTTGACAATTTAAAATTATGTTCATCTAAAATATTAAAGTTAGCTGCATACATTAAAAAATGTATTGCCCGCTTTTACACATAAATATTGAGACACACAGAGAAAACAGTGCCTAATAAATACCTCATAAAATAGAACAAAATTAGTAAGATATCTCTATGTTTTTTTTTCAATAAGGAAATCTTATTAATTTATTAATTATTTATTTATTTATTAATTTTTTGAAAAAATCAAGAAGAAATCTTGTAATTTTTATTAGGTTATCTTATTGATTTTTTCAAAAAGGGTTTCTTCTAGTTTTTATTAGGCGACCTAATAAAAACAATGTAATTTCATTTAAATTCTATGGCTATGGCTCAAAACCCCAAATTAACTCCAGCTCAACCAGTAAACGCGAACTCCGCCACTTTTGCTCAAATGAGCCAACCAGTTACTTCACGAGTATCGTATGCTGATGCTGCTAAGACTAGTTCTATTCGCACACAAAATGTTCCACCGCCAAATAATTCAACGAATGCAAACTCAATTTTTAACTTTAGTCGCTTTGAAGCTACTACTGAGAATCTGGTGCTAACTATAAACAACTTTACTACAAATATGACTAATATGATGCAAGAAATGCTGCGAATGCAGAATACACTGCTTCAAGCATTAATTAACAAACCATGAACACGTTAAAAATATGTTTCTGGAACGCAAACGGCATTCGCCAGCATAAAAATGAACTTGAGCACTTCCTCATGGAAAAAAATATTGATATAATGTTGGTTTCTGAGACTAATTTGACCTCAAGAAGCTTATTTAAAATAAATGGTTACACTTTATATGATAAAAAGGACCCTAGAGGGAGAGCATGCGGTGGATCAGCAATTCTAATTAAGTCAAGACTCAAGCACTATGTCCTTGACAACGTTACTGAAGAATATATTCAAGCAACGAATATTTTCGTAGACAATTTTTGTGCGAATTTCGTGATATCATCAATTTACTCACCTCCCAGATTTTCAGTTACCGAAGATCAGTATGAGAAGATCTACAAATCGCTTGGATCTTGTTTCCTGGCAGCTGGTGACTACAATGCAAAACATACGTACTGGGGCTCGCGTCTTGTTACACCTAGAGGTCGAGCGTTTTTTAATACAATTTCAAAAATGGGCTTAGATGTCATTTCGAGCGGGGAGCCTACTTACTGGCCTACTGACGTAAGAAAAATTCTAGATGTTATAGATTTTGGCGTTACGAAAAATATTCATAGAGACTTAATTCACGTAGAGGCCTCTCTAGATCTGTCCTCCGATCACTCTCCCACTATAGTTACAATTTTCAACCCACTAAGGAGTGATTTAACTAACTCATATGTGAAAATGATTAATGGGGTCAACTGGCTGGGATTAAAAAAATATCTTAGTAGTCACTGCGTAGAAAACATTCAGCTAAGATCATCTGATGATATTGAATTTAACATTGCCAATCTTAACGAAAATATTAAACAGGCTGCTGAACATGCCACTACCTCCTATCCGCAGACTGGCTTTAATAGAATTTATTCTACGGAAATTTAACGTCTTGTATGTGAAAAAAGGAGCGTAGAAGAGAATGGCAACAACACAGATCTGCATTACTGGAAAAGTATTTAGAAGGTCTTGATGTAACGTCAGCATCTAATTACTCTTTATGGCGCGTTACTAGAAATCTTAAAAGACCCGTTGACCTTAAATCACCACTGCGTACTTCGACCGGAGACTGGGCGAGAAGCGATAGTGAGAAAGGTAACTTATTTTCTGAGCATTTAAAATCTGTATTTACTCACAATTCATGTACGGGTGCTGCCGATTTACCGAGTGAAGTTTCTCTACCCCCTCGTCCCTTAAGGTTTAAGTTGCGTGAACTACAAAAAATAATTGCTGAACTCGACACGAAGAAAGCTCCAGGTATTGATAGCATTAGTAACAAGATGCTGATGAACTTGCCTCATATTGTAATAAGAATCTTGCTATTTACTTTTAATGCTATTTTACGAATGCAGTATTTTCCCAATAACTGGAAACTTGCCAAAATAAAAATGATTCCAAAGCCGGGCAAAGATTTTACCAAGGCTGAGTCATATAGGCCTATAAGCTTACTATCAACAATCTCAAAGCTTTTCGAAAAGCTGCTCATGACTAAATTGTCCAAAATTTTAGCTGATAATGGGTGCATCTCGGACCATCAATTTGGTTTTAGAAGTCAGCATAGCACCATTGAACAAACGCATAGATTGGTCCAAGTTGTAAGAAGAACATTTGAAGAAAAGAAGTATTGTTCTGCTCTCTTTATTGATGTTTCTCAGGCATTTGATAAAGTATGGCACGTAGGCCTAGTTTTAAAATTGAAGACATACCTACCAATAAACATACAAAAGCTTTTGGAAAGTTATATTATTGATAGGAAGTTCACTGTTGTGGAAGGAGAGTTCACGAGTGTGGCCGAATCTATATCTTCCGGTGTGCCACAGGGCAGTATTCTGGGTCCAGTCTTGTATCTAATATATACTTGTGATATGCCTGTGAGCGACAACATCCTTACTTCTACATTTGCCGATGATATAGCCTGTATGAGTATACACAAAAACCCTGATGAGGCATCCCGCAATCTCCAAGAACACATTACCCAGCTTGAAATATGGTTGAGCTTATGGAGAATTAAAGTAAATGAACAAAAGTGTGTCCACATAACGTTTACCCTAAGAAGAGATACTTGCTCTCCCATTCGAATCAACAATCAACGTATTCCTCAACATTCTCAAGTGAAATACCTTGGCATACACCTTGATCGAAGGCTTAAATGGAAATATCATATTGACTCTAAGTTAACTCAAATGAAACTTAAATTAACCCAAATATATTGGTTAATTGGCAGAAATTCAACACTCAGCCTAGACTGCAAACTTTTGATATACAAGTCGCGTTTGAAGCCAATATGGTGCTATGGAATTCAGCTATGGGGTACTGCTTCACCTTCAAATGTTGAGAAAATCCAAGGAAGGCAAAACAAAATTTTACGTTTGATAACATCGGCTCCATGGTACATCAAAAATTCAAATATACATATATAAATATGCCACTAGTGACTGAAGAAATTGCAAAATACGCAGGCAAATATTTAACAAAACTCGTGTCACACCCTAATCCGGTCGCTCGTAATATCTTGAACTTTACTGGACATATCCGCTTAAAAAAGAGGGACACAAGGGCTCTTATTCTCAACACTCCAGATGTTACTACTTGAAAATACTTTTATTTTATTTTATTTTTCCTTTTTGATTATCACTACTTATGTATTATTTATAACTATACCTAAGTTTATGTCCGACACTAGTCGGCCCTAATAATTATATTTAGATTTAAGATTTGATTACTTATTGTTAGTTCATTTTTGAAGATACAATAAATATAAATATATGAAAAAAAAAAATTAAATTCTATACCATATACATGTGTATGTATGTATGTAGTATATGTAGATGTTATTTGTTTATACATACCTACATAAATATTATACTTATTATATTCTTAATTAACTCACCATACATACATACATATTATTACTTGAGAGGATACAAGTACTGAACCAGCAACCTTCTGACTGATAGACAAGCACTCTAACCAATATGCTAACAGGCAGCCTGAATCCGCATTGAAATTATTGTACAAACATGCTTATATAAAAACGATAAAAACCGTGGAAAAAAATTTCTCTATGTTTATTTATAGATATGAAATAACAAGAAACCTAATAAAATCAAGAAAATTTCCTTATTAAAAAATTAATAAGATGCTTTACACATAATCATATATGAACCTAATGAAAACAATAAGGATTATCTTTTTGAAAAATTCAAAAAGGCAACCTAATGAAATTAATAAGGAAACCCTTTTTGGAAAAAATCAATAAGGCAACCTAATAAAATCAATAAGGAAAACCTTTTTGAAAAAATCAATAAGGCAACCTAATGAAATCAATAAGAAATCCCTATAGTATACAATTTATAAGAAAACCTAATAGAATCAAAAAGTTTTTCGCTATGGATTGCTTTTTGGTGCCAAAAATAACGGAAATTGGGTAAAAAATTGTCAATAATAAGATTTCTTCTTAAGATTTCTTCTTAAGATTTACAACATAAAAATAATAAGGAATCTCTCTCGTTTCTTTCTGCTGGGATATCCCTTAGCCTAAAAAGTTTTCATAGAGAAACTATTCTTTATTCTATTAGGCAATTTTTTCTCTGTACATGTATCGAACTCTTTACATTAAAAATATGCATGCATTTTTATATGAAATAAATTTTTTTATAAAATATAAAACATATACACATGTTGTATAAAGGAAAAAATTTTTGTTCTTATTTTTAACATTTTGCTTAAGCTGCAGTCTTAGGCAGGAAAGCACAATTAAGGCAGATAAGTACATTTAAGATAACAACATTTTGGACTTATCTGCACAAAAAATCGTGCAAAGTCGATTGTCCAGCTAAGTCAAAATTACTGTATCGGTGAAACATACTCGGATGTGCTTGTTTGGATTATCTTCTGTTTTAACCATTCTGAAACTTGTTCATCTACCCAACGCTGATCGGTAAATGGAATACGTCTCGGGCCAAGGCAAATTCATGACAGGTAAAGTTAATACTACAACAAACTACAAACAATAAAAACAATATGGTATTTTGTTGTTGTCTTGGGAGGCTCGTTTGTCAAAAGCAGCTGATCGAAGATACTAAGGCAGAGACCTACGCCATGATGGCTCCCATCCGGCTTAGCCAAGCCGTCGATAACTTTAGTCAGCTACGAAAAAAGTTTGGCTTATCGTCGGTTGGTTACTAGTTTGATGTATGGAACATAAAAAAAAAATTGAGCTATTGATGATTATATATGAATAATGTGTCCTCTTTCCATATTCGTTATAAGTTTTCCGATATCTTGAATATATCAGGAGATATAGAGCTACAATATTGCGTCATTTCCACAATTGTTGAACATTTAAAAAATTGTTTTACCGCAATGGACAATTTTTGTGATAATATTTATATTCGCAATTCGTAGGATGTATATCAATGCATAATTTACTCAACGAAAGTGAATCAAAGCAAAATACAAAAATTTAATTATTGTGCTATGTTTTAATCAAATGAATTAATAAAATTTCTTTTATTAATTATGTATATTCAAACTGTCTTTTATTTGTTCTGTTGTTTTTCCTTTAAATGTCATGTTACATGAATCAAATTGATATTTTTACTTAAATATACATATACAGTAATTTAACCTACTTGAACAAGTAGTGAACAATATGAAGTTATAATTGGTACATGCGTTGACAAGGAGTTTTGTAATTTTTTCTTTAAATCCTAATAACTTTTCATGTTGGATGTAAAAAGCTTATCAACTTTAAGTTTGAATGAAAAGCATATGTATCTATTACTTTTATTATTATACAAAAATTTCTATCGTGTATTTTTATGATACTAATGAACTAAACATTCTTCATAGATTTTCTCGAAAATACATTTTTGTTACATACATCAAACCAGTAACCAACCGACATTATGTCGCTACCTATTCTCCATGTACAATATAAACTAATAATTATTTAATTTAATTTTTCATTATTTTTTATCTTAAATTTGATTTTGATGTTATTTATTCTCAGCCGCCGCCAAAACAATCACATCTCAGGTCTCTGTACATGAACAACTTTTGACATACGAGCCAACAGTTATATGAATTCGCCTTGAATTAGGCAGAAAAAAGTATATCAGCTGTGTTTTCAACTTGACCTTATTAATCGGCCTTGTCTCGGTCGTTGATGAACGGTTACAGCGATGCCAACTATTTATAACCCAAACGCGCTATTCTCCTTCGCAAAACTCGCTAGAACGCGCTAAGTTACAGCATTCTCATCTATTTATATCCAAAACGCGCTATTTTCCTACTCGCTAAATTAACTCACTAACTAATGACTCACTGAAAAAAGTTTTTGTTACCCCTCTCAAATCAAAGATTGGTCTTTTTAATGAGAACTCCCGTGACTAAAAAAGGTCTCTTTTTGAAGTTCTTTTTTGCATATTTTCGTATTTTGTCCGAAGACAAGATATAAAAAAAAGTACATGATCTGAAAGATGTTTTCAAGCCGCTCGGCGCTTATTTATTTTGAGTTTGAAAACTATTAACAGAAATAAGTTAACATTGACTCAAATCAAATAATATTTAAAAAATAATATAATTTATTTTAATACAAGTAGCACCTGCTATGAAAATTATTAAAATAATCGTGTTGCTGATGGTAGGAATGTTGCTAATGAAAGGAATGGTAAAGTTTAATACACTATTGGAAGAGGCTTGAAAAAATCTTTCAGATCAATTACTGTTTTTAATATGTTGTCAAAAATATACTTTTTACGGTCATCGCTAGACCCTTCAAATGTTTTGGGAGTCCTCATTAAAAAGACCAATCTTTGATTTGAGAGGGATAACAAAGTCGCGGCTTTTACCTCCATACAATGTGAGCCGGTCTAATGTACATGTGTATTAGTAAATATAATTGATTTTTTTAGTAGCTCTTTTCAGACTTTATAATGTTGTTTCTTCGAAATTATATCCTAAATAACTAAAATCATTTAATAGAAAATCAGAATTGCCTTCTAAATAATCGAAATCCTTAGTTTTTTATTTTATTTGTCAAACTTTGTAACAACTTATATAAATTATCGAATAGTTTTGCGATTTAAATGCTTTTTGTACTTCAGGTAGAGTAGATGCTTAATAAGTTATATGTATAATTTTTTTGGTCACGAGTACGGGTACATATTTTTAGTTGTGAAATTTGAAAATATTTGCCATTTACAGCATTTAAATGCGTTTTAAATTCTAACCATAGTCAAGGGAATTTTATTTGCGACAGCTGAATCATTAAAAACTTTAAAAAATTTTATGAATTTTGAATACTAGAAAATTGTTAAATTTATGAAAAAAAAAGTAAAAAAATATTGAACTGAAATGATGATGACTTTATTCAAAACGCGCTAATTAATAAGATAAAAAAGCGCGTTTGGAATAGTTAAAACGCGCTAAATCTAGCGTGAAAGGCGCTAAATTGTCATTCTGAACGGGTATATCATATTTTACAACAATATTAATTACAACGGGGCTCTTAGAATCATTACGTGGTTTATAATTTATAATCATAGTTGATACCTTGTCGGCAATTCTCCTTTGAAAATGATCGAGTTTTAAATCTACTTCAGCTTTATATTCCTCGACATTCAAACAAATACTTTGAAATTCTTCCAATAAACGATTCTCTTCACACGACTTTCTAAATAAGGCTTCGACGTTCTTGATAATTACTTCAGATTCTTTCATTAGGCTGTTGCCTATCATTATGGAGTGAATAGCGTCATTCTCCCTAACGACATAAAAAGTAACATTAAAAACCTACCCATCTATTTCTACCGGTGAATCGAAACGGCCAATTGGGATCCTTTCGCACCATATTTGGCTGACTGCTCTTACTTTATCGGTCTTGTTTCCGGTTTTCTATTCTGGCATTCAAAGGATCGGTGGCCTAATCTTTGGCACTTAAAACATTTTATTTTATTTATGGTTCTCTCTTTTTCTACTCTACTAGAAATTTCAGCTTTTCTCTCCGTTGGTGAATATTGATTTCCCTTATTTAACGAACGGGGATTCGGTCTAACTCCTTCCTAAATTTTTTATTTGTTTTTTAGCTCTGCTACACTTTCGGCCTGGTAAAGCAAGGATTTTTGTTTAGTCGGGGGTTAAAAATAGTATACAATAACTTTGACTTGCTTCAGTTGATAACGACCCTCGTTGTTCTTGCCTCTGCTCCGCCGCTGTCTTCTTTTTCAAAGCAAATACAAACAGCGTTTCCGTTGGTGCTACTAAAGTAGCAATTTGCCACTTTTTCGACTGCTTGGATACTATTGTGCTACCTTTACAAAATGCACCCAAATTTTATACTTTTTCTAATTTTTGCCACTTTTTGATAGTTTTTACTGAATGAAGATATACTTTTTTGTACTTTCGGTTTTATTAATATAAAAGTTGTGCTGTTTTAATATATCAATATGTAAGCAAGCTTATACGAAATCTTTTTTTTTGTCATGCGTGGTCAGCTTATGCATATCTTTCGAATAATTAATACGCCCACGCATGCTTATATTCCTATACCTCTGTCTGTAGGGATATATAAATATGTACATACATGTTTATGTATGTATGTGCAATGTACATACATACATATATTAAAAAATTTCCTATTAAAATTTTTATATATGTACATACTTCAGAAAATTGTTTTAGTCAAGAATTAATAGAAGCGATAAAAGACTGATTGTATTAAAGTATTTATTTAGATCCGGTATTTGTTAAATCAATTTAGGACACTAACTAATCGCTCGATTAATTAATTAAGGTTCTAGCTTAATCGGTTAATTTCGGTATTAACCGGTTAACCGATTAAAAAAGTTTTTTCATAAATCAAGTAATTTGAATAAATAAAAGTGCATAAATTATTTATTAATTTGAGTTTATTAGTAAAACAAACAAAAAACACACCTAAGAATTCTTAAACTAAATCAACCAAAAAAATCATAAATATATTAGTACTTCAATAGTTTAGAGATCTTTAACACAATCTTTCGGAAAAATAATTTGGTTTAGGTGCTTAGGATTTAAGTGAATTAGTTTTGATAAAACTTGACTTGTAAAAATCCTTTAACTAATCGTAGATGTTGAGGAAATTGAAAGTCATCTATAATACAGATCATTTAGTTTCTTAGTTTTTTTCCTGGATTTCTCTAAGCATATAAAAATTTTCATTATGGCATTATAGTCCTGTTTTATTTATTTATTTTTTTTTAAATTAATTTTGTTAAAACATTTCTTGTATTATTATCGATAGTTCCTTCTGTTGGCGGGTCATAATCTGACCCATTCTGGCAGAGGTCAATGATGAACATTCTGTAAAACAGTTTATTTCTGAATTTCTTAGTTTACATTTTTGTACTTTAAAACACTGTTGCTTGAAGAAAATATTTCAGAGTGCAGGTGTAAATAATTTAATTCGTCTTTTATTAAATCTAATCCTTAAAACTTAACTATTCCCTCTAGTTTAACTAGAGTAGCAGAGTCTTTAATAAACTATTTATAGCCACGTCCAAAGATTTTGAAGTTTTACTTAGGTGAGAATCACTGAACATACTTCTTTGTTTGTATCAAAAATTTGTATTTGAGACAAAAACAAGTACTTAAACACACAAAAAGTACGCTATAATACTACAAAATATTTAAAAATTTATTTCGGTTAATCGGAGAGTAAGTAATTTTTTATTATATGAATTATTTTTACATTTTGCGGCTTTATTGTATCACAAAAAATATATACATATTTTAGTCTTTAAACATGCAAAACCTAATTTTTATTCTTGATGTTTTTAAAAATAAGCAGATTTGTTTTAATTTTTCATATTTTTAAGGCTGACACTTTTTTTCTTAAAATCCCCTTTTTGGTGCCACTTTTTTTTAAAATCCCCTTTTTGTGCCACTTTTTGAAATTTTACAACGGTAACGCTGAATACAAAAAACACCAACACTCTCATCAATTATTCCTCAGAGCCTGTATTGTTGCTTCACCAAACAAGTTGACAAAAGTCCTTTTTTATCTTCTCACACACAGTTTATTTCTTCTAAGTATATAAAGTTTATATCAGAGATAAGCAAAATTCCGATCGTGGGCACTTCGTTATGCTGATATTGGCCAGTCACACACGAGAACAATTGTGCTGGTATAACATGCTAGTTTGTTGGTGAGAGGGGCAAAGAGAGTGGTTTTGTGTTTGACATAATTTTTCAACCAGCTACAACCCCGCATCAGCAGCACAAAACCAATACACACATAACTTAAAAAACTGGGTTCGCTGTTTTTTTTTTTAATAGAGCACATTTAGTCGTTAGTCGTCAGTCAAAGTGATAACATGAATGCAAAAGAGGAGGGGCACTGGTAACGGCAGCAAACTTTGGAATTAATAAAAGAATTAAAGTGCCGCGAGCTACTATATAAAGTGACACATCCAGATTATGGAAAAATATATAAAAAATGAAGCCATTAAAGAAATTGTTTTAAAGTTGAAAAATTTTAAGCCAAATGTAACAAAAGATGAAATAAAACGGAAAATTAAAGTGCTGCAACAACAAATATCCCTGGAAAAAAGAAACTGAGAGCAGCAATGAGAAGTGGAATGGCAGCTGAAGAAATGTATGTTTCAAAACTTTGGTGCTTCAATGAATTGTCATTTTTATTAAACGCCAACGACGAAATTAGAGGCCAATCCAATTTAGAAATTAATAAGGTAAGCAAAATTTAATAAATGATTTGTACATTTGAAACAAAATGTGCACCAAAATATTTATAGTCTGTAATTCCCAACAAAATAAAATGCACTTCAAAAAAGGTAAGTTGTTTTTTACATACATACAAATACATACATATTTTAAAATGTTAGTTTATGATTAAATTTCAAAAATTTTTCAGTCTAAGCGTTCAAGATTGGATGAGGGCCTGCATTGTGAAATTCAGCCAATCCAATCAATCCAACTTGTTAATAGCTTAATTCAGAATCAATCCTCCGCAGAAAAATCAGAGAACTTTTTTCCAAAATGCTTTGCAGTGAGTTAAAACAGCTAAGATTGGAAGAGTCTTACGATAACGTAACTACTGAAATCCTGTTGATGGTTCGTAGAGCAAAAGCTGAAGAGCGCAAAATGTTAACTTGGCAGACCAGAAAAGAACGGAATCAGAGTCTTCTACTACGGAATCTGCAGGGCAATTATCATGTTCTCATTCTTCATTTTCATCTTTAGCGAGTACTAATTGCTGTAATTCTATGGAATCTTTAGAAGATATTGATTATTATAGTGTAGAGTCTATGGATAATATAACTTTGGTGGAGGAGCGTGAAGGAATTGAAATTCAATCTGTGCAAACAATTGAAAAAAAAATGATATTTTACAACAAGCAATACAATGTATTTTTGATGAATAAATAACAAAATAAAAATTCGTTTCTCTTTATTTATTTCTTACAGTGGTGTTCAAACATAAATATGAGGTTTAAACTTTTCCTTCGTTACAAAAATATTTGTTAAATTCAGTTCTTATTGTATCATAATTTCTATTATTATAATTACTTGTGGCAAAACTTTGTGGTCCTATTTCTCAATCCAAATTATCAAAATTTAAATTTTCGGTATACCTTTGGCTGTTGTGAAACAAAAAATTATGGTGCACACAACAGTATTGTACTATAATAGTAGAATTGAATTCATCATGCTGAATTTGTGTTTGGAGTATACGCAATCGATTTGATAAAATACCAAAAGCTCGTTCAATATTTTGCATGGCACGGCTTAGCCTTGCATTAAAAATAATATTGTCTCTAGATAAATTAGATTTGCTATAAGGCGTTAACATATGTTTTCCATTTGGGTAAGCATTATTGGCCACTATAACATATGGCAGTATTCAGTTGTCGCCAATAACGCTAGGCTCTGGGAAGTTGCTATCACTGTCCAATGCATATGTACATCAAATCCGATCGATCTAAAACTCCACCAGCGGAAATCCGTCGATTACACCCAACGTCAATATACAAAAATTTACAATACGCATCTGCCAAAGCCAACAGGACAATACTATTAAATCCTTTTTAGTTATAAAATAAGTTGGCGTTCTCCTTTTTTGGCTTAAATGCGATATGCTTCCCATCAAGGGCTTCTAAGCAACAAGGGAATTGCCACCGCCTTTCAAATTCATTAGCAACCTGAAGCCATTTTTCTTTGGATTCTGGAAACTATTAATAAAAAAATTAAAACCCAAAGAAAATAAATGCGTAACGAGTAACTGGCATGAAGTTATGCTAAATGGTGAAATTGAGATTGGAATTAAAAAAATTTAGTTTTTAATACACTATTAAATCCTAAAGCGATTTTTAATATAAAATTTTATAGGAAAAGTCGTTATAATCACTTTCACTTTTGACACTTCATGGCAGTTTTTCGTTATGTACAAAGCTAGAAATAAATAACACGTTCACACATAGCACACACCTGTAATAATTCATTTTTCATATTTCTGTAAATTGCAGTACACACTTCCACGACAGCACAGTTTAAATATGATGCAGATAACTTGCTATTTTCTGCTATTTCCTTAAATTTTTCCCCTGTGTCTAAGAACCTTAAGGTTACAGCCAATTTCTCCTCAACGGGAAAATACATTTCCTCATGGTTGTATGACACCGTTGAATATCTCTTTTAATAAAACACAATATTTGCGAAAAACACTCTTCATCCATGCGTATGAACGAAGTATACGCTTTAACATCGTCATAAAAATTGTATTCTTTGAGGAGAAATTGAATATTACCACCAGGATCACGAGATTCTCTCCATGGCTTAACCCAACAAGATCTGGGTTTGCTTTTCGACTCTACCTATAGGAGTAGTGCTGCAGCTTCCATATCGCAGGCACTTGATATTCCGGCTAAAATAATTTTTAGTATTTTATTATATACACCCGCAATATTTACGTCCATTTTAAAATTATAAGCTGAAATGTCGATAAACAGGCAACGTCGTCATAACACTGTTAGGGAATACAAAGTTAGCATTGATGTTGTGTTAAATTGATGTTGTTTCAAAATTGACGACGATGTTGCCGACGCCAAATAGAATAGGGGAATATTTTTGTTTTATTTTTAATAGTTTTTACGTTCAAAAAATAATTCGCTATTGTTTAAGAAATTGAGTTTCCTTTATAGGAAGTAAAAATTTGTAAGGCAATATGTGCAGAAATTGCAAAAATAAAAACTTTTAAAGAAGAAATTTGCTTAAAAGAAGTATTAAATTTTAGCATTATTTTTTAGCTTGTTTTTTAAGTCAATTTAGCTGGAAAAATTTTTAGGATCTGGTCAGACTGGGTGTCATCGTTTCCGTACGGAAAGGAATATTATACGGTTTCCGAGAAATTGATTTAACGTCCCTGTTTTTATTAACCCTGATGTGGTATAGTATCAGCTGGTGTTAAAAAAGCATTTGAAAAGATATATGTACATACATACATACACGCATATGTAAACACATACATGTGTATCAAGGTCTATTAATTAGGCCGATGCAACTCAACTACAGTGCTTTTCGCTTAAAGCGAACTTCAAGGGACTGATCAAATTTGTTCGTTTTAAGTGAAGACATCAAGAAACTATAATTGTGTGTGCACATGTCTTTTTTTTAACTTTCTTTACACTTGTGGAGTTTTGCTCAAAATTATTTAGCACCAGGTGCTTATTTTTCCAAATTGTAGCTGTTGTTGACTTGCTGATGCCCATTTCTTGGAATATTTGCTTTTGTTTTACCCCATCTTGTAATGTTTTATTATATCAAATTTCTCTTTTAAAGAAAAACACTTTCTTTGTTTTGCAACCGCTGCTACGGTCATCTTCTAACTTTGTAATTTTCAACTGCTGAATTCACATCGCCTTCACACAAAAACAAAAAACAATTAAACCTCGGGAAAGTACCTGATTATAGAGCATACGACAAATAAAATACAGCGTTACCAAATTAAAAAATTAATTTTTTGTTGATGGCAACACACTTCTTGGTTCGTTTTAAGCGAAAAAAAGAACAATTTACATGCAAAAAAAGTTTGTTATAACCGAAAGTTCGCTTTAAGCGGGTTCGTTATAAGTAAAAAAATTTTCATGGTTTTATAGAAATAAAAGTTCGTACTTTCGAAAATGGTTCGTTTTAGGCGAAAGTTCGTTTTAAGCGGGTTCGCTATAAACGAAAAATACTGTATAATATGGCAATACAAAAAACCACAAAAAAAAATACAAAAAGAAATTATTAATTTTTAGGAAGCTCAAATGCAATCAAAATTTGAATTCTTCTTTTCATTATCATTTGTTTCCTACTGATCACGCAGACGCGAACGTGCCGCGGCGGCCAGAGAAAAAAACTATTTTATTTAAATTCTGGTATATACTCGTAGGTTCCTTAAGGTGTCTTTACATGGTACTACAATGTATTACGACATGTCAAAAAACTCTGTAGATTATACAAAATCTCATCATGTAAAAGCAAAATATATCGAGTAGGAGAGAATACGGATAGAAAATTTGACAAGCGGTCAATAAATGTTCATTTTCTAAACCATTTTAGAAACTTAAGTATTCTCATCACTCCAGAGGTGTATTTCAAAGTAAACATTGGCAAAATAAACATTGGTATTGTAAATATTTTACGACTGCAACCATCAGCTACTTAACTGGTACAGCAAAATCAAACAAACAATAAATAAACTTTAAAGAAAAATATATTTTGTAGTAATTAAATTGAAATTAGAAAATGTTTTCTCCAATATTTAGTTTCATTAGTACACATCTTTTTTTTTTTTTGGCAATTTTGCAACTTTTGTTATTAACTCAGCAGTTTAATATTTTGTATTTTACTTCATTTTACTTATAGTATCAGTGTAAACATGAAAAATACCTACAACAGACTCTTGTTCTCTTTTTTTAAACGCGAGAGAATTTCATAATATTTTGATTCTAAATACAAAATCGTAATACTTTGTATTACCATGTAAAGCCACCTTTAAGGCAAGTAGATGTGATAAACAACAAACCAGCTGTTAGAACCAACCTTATGGACAATACTGAATGTGATGATATAGACATAACTGTAACTGTAAAAATCAACTTAATTTTGGTTGGCTGTCGCTGTAACCATAAACAGCTGTTTGCTAATTAAATATATTTGTTTTTTGTGCATTTACGTTTAGTTAATTTTTTATTAAAAATTTTTATTTTAAATTTTGTGGTTAATAAAATGGATGACGGAAAGATTTCGGGGCCAGTGAAATTTTGAAATGAATAAATAAATGAACACGCAAACAGCTGTTTATGGTTATGGTAGCACTCATAGGTGAAGAAAATCAATTTATAATAATGGCTATGACATTTTTGTATGACATGTTTGGATTGAACCTTTGTTTCCAAAAAATTTAGCTTTTTTATGATACGAATGTTAGCCTAATATAACTCATAAGAAACAAATTAGTTCGAGAATAAATAACATAGATAATTTTGCTTTCTCATTTATT
Source organism: Nowickia ferox (assembly GCA_936439885.1). Lineage (NCBI taxonomy): Eukaryota > Metazoa > Arthropoda > Insecta > Diptera > Tachinidae > Nowickia > Nowickia ferox. The sequence continues at coordinate 39,291,022 of OW387026.1, read as the reverse complement.
TTTAGATGTACCATTTCCAAAAACTTTTCCAAATCTATGCAGAAAAATATTAACGCGATTGTTCAGAGTATTTGTGCATGTATATATTCATCATTTTGATCGTATTGTCAGCATTGGCGCAGTAAGTAGAACCATCAAATCATATTATTTTAGTTAATATATTAATTTATTATAATAAAAGATAAAAAAGGATGGATTAATTTTACAATATAAAATGTAAATGGTAGTTCATTAAGTATATAGCAACAACTAGCGAAACATTGGCGGTTTATCTGTTTTATAACCGTGGGCATCTGTGAAACTATTACTAGTCTACCAATTTTATAAACATAACGCACACTAAATTATAAAAAGTCACAATTCATAAATTCCCAGATGTTTACGGATGGCAAAAAACTTTTCATGCTCAATTTATAAATAAGCATGAATTTTACCTGAGAGTTTTTTCTCTTCCCTATCATTTGTTCCCGGGGAATAATACTCCTATTCCAAATAGCCGGGAAATAAGCAAATACGGGAGAGAGTAAAATATAGATCGGCTTTTCAATGTTTACATTTTATTCTGCATTAACGCAAGACTTCAGCAATAGAAATTTAATAAAAATTTTATGATTTCATTGACAATAAGATTGTGTGTTAATATAAATATCAGTTTTTATTAAATAAAAAAAATAAAATATACAGTGTAACCATTCATAAGGAATAACTTTGTGCTGAGAATGTGGTGAGAAAACTGAGTTCTTGTTTCAACTTTGTTATTTGTTGAGCTTCTCATTTGCTTAAATGAAAGTTTAACATATTAACTCTAGTTGTTCTAAGAAATTTTTGGGTAAAGGTTCCCTGATGATCTGCATTAGCAACAGTGAAATCCGCATAGGATCCAGCTAAACCCCGCAATAACCAATTTCAATGTATTTTTATTGAAAAAAAAAATATTTTACTTAATAAGTAAAATAATAATTTGGGATTACTAGTGCGTTAAAAAAAATTTTAAAATTTAAACTTTTAATAATAACATTGGAAATATTATTGGAAGCAAATACAGCTACGTGTCGAAGTTATGCCTATAATTTGGACAAGCTATTCGTAGTCAAATTGAGGATTTCACCTGTGAATAAGAGATAACAAGCTGAAAACTTGTATGCAAGATTATTTGACGTGACAGTTGCTGAACGGTTATGTTATGTTTCCACTACATATTCGTGCTTCGTTTTGGATTTTTTAGTTATATTCACATCACATCGCATCACTCATGATTGGGGTGTGAAATATGAACAGAAAGTGAAGCACTTATAGTGGAAACATATTACTACACATTTTATATTCAAAGTAATCCCCAAAAATATTGGTGCCCCTATTGCGGATTTCAACTCAACTCAGTTGGGTCGTCTTAGTATCATCCCAAATTTTTCACAACCCAATAAATTTTTAGTATTCTGAATTACCACCGGTTTTACTTTAAAAGAACTCAACATTTATTTAAGGCCGAGTTTACACCTGGCACACATGTGCTCAAAAACAGCGTATCCACTAATTACTAATGAAAAACTGCTTGATTCAGACACGTATTTATTAAGTTAAACAGTTTCATATATAACTAATAGACAATTTTGTCGAATCCGGCATGATTGGAAACTGTTTAAATCAATAAATACACGTCTGAATAAAATTTTTTTTTCATTATTAGTTAGTGGTTACGCTTTTTTGGTCACATGTGTGCCAGATGTAAGCTTGGCTTAAGTTGTGAATTGCAATACTAATTGACTCTCAGACAACCAAACTGAAAACGATAATAGGGCACTCTCATAATTATAGTTTTCTAAATATGCGATATACATAATTTTATATGATAATTGTGTGTTCTCCGTGCACCACCTCAAAAACAGTTGACCGGACCTAAAAAATTTTTTGTATGTAACCAAATTTGTCGCAAATGTTATGCTCTGCAATTTCTATAGCAGATGTTATAACCATTGAAGCTGTAGAAGCCCTATATAATTATAAAAAGCTAATTTTCATGAGCTTTGACCTTGAATAACGGTGAAGACACATAATTTTATTCGACCTTGCGGCAACCTTTAGAACAGAGGTTCAACTTTTGGTTCACGAACTCTTTACATGGCGTTTATACCTGATGTAAAATCAAATATATTTTAATCAACAATTATATTACGTGTGGACCATGATAGGCTATAGTTAGGGCAAAATTATGTAATGGAAAAATGTTGTGCTATTTATTCTGCACAAAATGATTATATTAAATTTTTCCGAAAAACGCCGCAGGTGTTTATAGTTTTTTTTTGGGTGAAAAGTGCAATACGCCTGGCCGGTTTGCACATGTAATTTTTTATTGCCAGTCTACCAGAAACTGCCGGTGGACCGAATAAAATAAAAACTTTTGGCACATTCGGTGGTCTAATGTATGTATACGAGGTGTGTTCAAAACGTATCGTGAATTTTGAATTTTCGCGGGTTAATTAAATTCGAATTTTGACTTTTTTGTGGCGTTATGTTGGTACTCATGTCTCTCACTTATGCCGACAATTTCGGCCATTTTGAATGTTCAGTTAATTGTTGACAGCTGCTTTGCTTGCACGTGTTTTGGCTCGTCTTTTATTTTTACCTTTTAAAAAAATGGAACAAAGAACCTGTATCAAATTTTGTGTGAAAAACTAAATTAAGTGCGCGGATTCATTCCGAATGTTGACTGTGGCATACAGAGAAGATACCTTGGACCGAAACAACGTTTATCGGTGGTACAAAATGTTCTCAGAAGGCCGAGAAGATGTGAACGACGAAGAGCGTCCTGGACGCTCGAGCACTTCAACAACAGACGAAAAAATTGATGATGTGAAGAAAATGGTATTGGCCAATCGTCGAATCACCATTAGAGAAGTTGCTGAGGACCTAGACATATCGATTGGCTCGTGCCATTCGATTTTTATCAATGGTTTGAGCATGAGACGGGTCGCTGCGAAATTCGTACCAAATTTGCCCAATTTCGACCAAAAACAGCATCGCATGCACACTGGTAATGAGCTGTTGCACTCTGTCCACGACGACCCAAATTTGCTCCAGAGGGTCATAACTGGTGGCGAATCGTGGGTTTATGGTTACGACGGGGAAACCAAAGCTCAATCATCTCAATGGAAGCTGCAAAACGAACCAAGGTAAAAATCGAAGACGAGCCAAAACTCGTGCAAGCAAAGCAGCTGTCAAAAATTAACTGAACATTCAAAATGGCCGAACTTGTCGGCGTAAGAGAGAGACATGAGTACAAACATAACGCCACAAAAAAAATCAAAATTTGAATATACGTAACCCACGAAAATTCAAAATTCGCGATACGTTTTGAACACACCTCGTATACATGCATACATATGCATTAGAGAGACTCACAGAAAAATAAAATTTGTTACCCCTCCCAGATTAAAGTTTGGTCTTTTTAATGAGGATTCCTAAAATATTTGAGGGGTCTAGAAATGACTATTCGTGAGCTGGACCGTGTCTTAAAAAAGGTATATCTTTGTAGTTTTATGCATGTTTTCGCATTTTCTCTCAAGAGAACATATTAAAAAAATACATCATTTGAAAGATTTTTGCAAAACACGTCCAATGGTGCATTCTTTCGTAATAGTTCGCGCAAGAACTACCAACAGAAATAAATTAAAAATGCCTTAAATCAAATAATACTTAAAAAATAATGGAATTTATTTTAATATAAAATTGCGAAAAAATCTTGTTTTTTTATGGAATAACGCATTGCTGTGGGTACAAATGGTAAAGTTTAATGCCATTATGGTAATGAACGCGTTTTGAAAAAAATCTTTAAGATTATGTATTTTTTTAACATGTTCTCTTGGGAGAAAATGCGAAAATATGCAAAAAAAACTACAAAAATATACATTTTCAGCTCACGAATAGTCATTTCTAGACCCCTCAAATATTTTAGGAATCCTCATTAAAAAGATATATCGCTTAAATGCATACCGTACCATATTTGCACAGAAAAACATGAAAACAAGATTCAATTACAAACAACAAAGATTCAGTTAAAATATTAATTAGTTTTCAACCAATCACGGAAATTGTAGTATTAACTCATCCATTTTAATTGAAAAATTTTTTGATTTTTTCAATTAAAGAAATATTACATTAACTAAAAATTTAATTGATCGTTTTTTAAAGATTCAATTAAAATTTAATTGAAATATTTTTAAAGATTAAATTAAAAAATTAATTGAAATATTTTTTAAGATTCAATTAAAAAAACTAATTAAAATTTTCTAAAGATTCAATTAAAATGGTAATTGAAATATAGAAAACATCTAATAGTGTAAAAATATAAAAATTATGTATGTTATATACATATAAAAAATTTCCAAAAATGGAAACATTTGTCTTTTGTGCTGACTGATGCATCGTATGGCTTTTGAAGTTCGAATGGTGCACAAAAGTAAAACGGCCGTATTCGGTATTTGATAGTCTTGCAGAATATCGTAGCTTTTCCTTGAATTGTGTGTTTATTTTGTGATTGGATGTTTAAGAAAGGCTACGATATTTTCCATATGTATTTATACAATACCATTTGCATCGAACCCCAAGTACCGCCAATGTACAAACTTTGCCATCCACATTTTGTCTATAAGCTTATATTTGTCATTTGCTTGTTATCTCTCAACAAATGGGAACAAAATGAATTTCTGTTTTTTTTTTATATTTTATTTTTATTTAACACATGTCAAAATAACTACGAATCAAAAAAAAAAAATTAAGCTGAGTAATTATTTTTCTCCCATAAAAAATATCAAAACCAATTAAAAAAATAATTGTATATTTTAATTGAAATTATTTTTTCAAAACAATGTGGCATACGATAAAAAAAGCTCGATTTTCACACATAAAAACAAAACTTACATTATTTACATACAATTAAATGTAATAATTGTTAACCATTTCATAGTATTCTGAGTTGAGCTCTGTTGATAGCACTTTTTTGATAAAGCAGTAAATTCAATTAATATAAACATATATTCAATTAAAATATTAATCAAAAATATTATTTTTTCTAAGCAATACTAATAATAATTTTTTCTGTGTGGTACATTACTTCTTTCATATGTACAAAAAACCTAGCAAATGAAATTGAAACTTAACAAATAATGCTTTAAAAAAAGAGTGTTGTATAACTGTTCTTTGAAATGACGTTTCAGTTAGTTTAGAATTTGTTTCAATCACCAGCAAGCTACCAAAGTGGACGCATACAATTTTTTAACACTTTCGCTGCAAGTTTTAATTGAATGGTGCAAAAAAGCTAATTTTGGATTATTACTACTATTAGGCTTAGAAACAATAATCCATAATTTGTTTTACAAATTTTCAACTCCAAAGCTGCTTTTTGGAGTGTATCCATATGGACACAAATTTACTTAATGGTATAGAAAAATTCTTTGATTTTATGTTGGTTTATATTTAAATTTATATTAGTTTTTCAACTTTTACAACTCTTACATAAATGAAAATTTCTGTAAAATATAATTAATTATTAAGGGCCTTATTCATAAAAAATATTTTTGATTTTTTTTATAAAACAGTTTTTCATACAAAATTTGTTTTATAAACAGTTTATTAATAAAAATTACTTTTTAAGAATAAGACAGTAATAATCTAAAAAATGTAAGAGAAAACATAAAATTATATAATTCAGATGCCAAATTAAGGAATTCGAAATCGATTAAACTTCAATTGATATTGAATCATGTAATTTGCTATATATATTTTATGAATGAAATACCAATAATTTCTTTATAATAATATTCCTTAAAGCAGTTTCCGTTACTAGCACATCGCGTTTGTCCCTTGCATCCCCCAAGTTTGAATCTGCTTAATTTTCCGGCCAATGTTGATTTCGGTCAAATCGCAATGTTGTACATAAAACTGTCCATTCACTACGTTGTTACGAAATCCCACAAGTCCAATGCATTTGTTGTTATTGTTAGTTCATGTATATTCTAGCCACAAATTACAATAAAATAAATAAAATTATCAAACATTTTTAAAACCCACTTTCTAGATATTATGGAAATTCTATACAATTATAGAACAAACTCCAGTTTGTCTATTTTTTCGATAGTGCAACTATGTTTGGTTGCAAAATATCTAAATTTTACTTCTGTTCACCAATATATTCATTGGTTTATGACCTTGTATAGTAGAAACTAGCTGGACTGTTGTCTGACCCTTTTATGCAGTTTTGAATTGCTTTTCCAAATGAGGTAAATTTTAAGAAATATATTTCCTTTAATTCTTCCTGCGATCCAGATCCCTTTTTTATGTAATTTCACAAACTTAAAGTTGTAAAGTAATTTTGTAAGTTGTAAGTTATTTTAACTTGTGTGGTTGTTTTGCTCAGGAATAGTCCTTGAAAGTTGTATAACTATATAGCAAAAGCTCGGAAAGCAGTAAGAACTATTCCACTGCTCCGGCAGACTTCAAAGTTGTAAGTCATTCCTCTATTTTATGGGGTTTTCGTCGTATATGGCCTTAACATAACTTTTATATATAATTTTTTTGTAAAATCGTCTATTATGCTACTTATTCTGTACAAATCAAGCATAAAAATATAAGAAACACTTTTCTACTTTTCTATACAAAGTTTATGCAAAAACATACCCACAACTAAAATTTGTATCCATATGGATACATGAGTTTTTAAAAAAATCCCACAGCTTTAACAATTATTTTAATAAAAAAAAATTAATGCAAAATGCTGAGGAAAGGCTTTTAGGTGTATTTAGGACATAAAATTAGAGTAAAAAATTATATTGGTTGACAAAATTAGTGGAATCTTAAACCCACTTTTTGATAAAAACAAAAATTAATGAAAATGAGGTTTTTAAAAAAATTTAATATTTTGTAAAAATCACTTAATATCAAACAGTCTAGAGACAAATTGTAGTCAAACTGATTACATGGTTCTCATTTCCTCTTCTTTCTCCTTTAACAATTTTAAACATTTTTAATATATATATATACATACATATGTAAATAAAAAACTTCTTTCCATATCAAACTGCAACATATATTAGCATTAACGGCCTGGCCCACGATGTCGACAAGAAAGTTTCTTTCGCTTACTTACATTGGAGACAAAAACAAATTCTCTTATTTTGTTTTTGTTTTCAATATAAGTAAGCGAAAGAAACTTTCTTGTCGACATCGTGGGCCAGGCCGTAAATGTACCAAATACATAGAAAGAAATGGTATTTGCAAAAGTTTATGAAAATATTTCTTCCGATTCTCATAGACAAAAAAGTGTACTTTCACAAAATATACAATGTAAGTTTTGAAATATGTATTAATGGAAACTTTCATACATTTTCATATTTTCATAAGGATATTATTTGAATTTTTTATACAACTGAACTTAAGAAAAAATATTTAGAAGAAAACAGTGAAATGCGCATCGGAACTAGTTCGCATGTCCCTCTAATTTTAAGGTATTTTTTAAGCAATATTTAATGATATTTTAATAATTAATTTTTAAATGGTCGAATATTATGTATTAAAAATGTAATGTTGTAGAAGAGACAAAAGTTAAGACAAAAAAAATTATATATCTTTCGTAATGGACGTCATTTTGAGTCATTTGATCTCTGAAAACACCCGAACAATGGTATGTTTAAAGAACTCTCGCACATTTTAGATTTATTTGAAGATGACCAAACAAAGCTCTTTTAATCAAAATCCAATACTTACAAGATTAGATAAAAATGAAGATTCCGAAATTAAAAAAAATGCGCATCTCTGAAATACACGATAACTTCACTTATTGACCCTAGTGAAAGCGATCGTGAGTCTAATGCCAATTATTTTCTTAGTTTTTCAAATTGTGCTCAGTCAGCAATACGGAACACTATAGCACACTATTTGGCGGAAAATCGGATAGCAAAAATATAGAAATAAATTATTTTTTTTAAATTATTACAAACTAATATATTTATGCCATTCATTTAAATTTCGTTTTGTATTTATGTATAAATCTTTATATATTTTTCTAAACGAATACGAATATCTAAAAGTGGCCGAATATTTGACAATTCGAATACTCATCATTAATACATACATACAGTTGAGAAGAAATTTAAAAAATAGTTTTGCCAATATTTGGGGTACATGTGCATCAGTACATTCACATGTAACCTTATTTTCTTGGGGATAGGGGTGTCAAAAAATCGGGAAAACAGAGTTACGTAATATATGAACGGCCCCTAAAACGAATTCTGCTTAAAACTGCCTAGCTGAAAAAAGTTTGAAAGTTTTGGGAAAACACATTGATTTTTGAGTTTGAAGTATTGGGAATATATTACACTTAACAAAAAAATTTTGTTGGGAAAGCACTTAAATTGTGGTTTTCATAGTGCTTAGCCAACGACTTAAAAAATAGTTGGGCAAGCCCATCATGAGGTTATCATTTGTGTGTTGGCGCAACACTCCAAAAGTAGAACTTATGATGTTTTGCCAACGTTTGAACCACCTTAGGAAACGCTTTGCCAACGTTAACCCCATTGTATTTTTCTGCGTGGGTATATATAGGGTCCGCCATCTAACGTTTTTTTTTCAACTAGTGCTTATTTCGTGAATGGTAACACTTAGCTCATGTCTTATTTGACAGATAATTAGTTTTATCCTTCCGCTGAACGAATATGGTTTTGTATACGCTTGAACAACGCTGGGAAATATTACCTGCGATCGACTTACAGAAGGTGCCGATTTTGCCAAAAAAAATCATCTTTTCAGATGAAGCTCATTTTGATCTTGGCGGGTATGTAAACAAGCAAAATTGTCGCATTTGGGGCACAGAAAACCCGCACGCATTCATTGAAAAGCCGACGCACCCAAAACGAGTCACTGTTTGGTGCGGATTTTGGGCCAGAGACATAATTGGGCCAATGAGCAAGGAGTGGCCGTTACAGTCAATGGCGATCGTTATCGGGCCATGTTGAACGAATTTTTGTTCACAAAAATTGAAGAGGAGAATATTGGCAACATTTGGTTTCAACAGGACGGCACTACGTGCCACACAGCCGAAGCTACACTCGATGTTTTACGCCCTGTTTTCAAAAAAAAAGTTTTCTGGCGGACCCTATACAAATACACCATCCACACGACTGGTATAATTTTGTTAGAGGTGTAGGTTCTAAACATACATTTAACGTCATTGAAATGAGTGCACAGGATTTTTTTAATTTTTCCCTTTTATTAAAAAGAAAGTTAATGTGGAGAACCACTAATAAAGATGGGGAAAGATTCGTTTGGAAAAATATTAGATGGCTAAGATATACAAAGACTAATTTTGGTAAAATTGAATATAAACCCACATTAGATAAGGATGCTCCTTTTAATTTATTAAATTTGGTAAAACGTGGTGTAAACTCAATAAACAAAGAAGACATATCTATGCTCAAAAAAGAAAAAGGATCTTCTAGATTTACTTCCATTTATAAGTCCACTATTTCATCCATTTTATAAAATTTTATCAACACAGGAGGAATCTATAGAAATACATCCAGATTTAGTCGAAGATGAGTCAGAAACAGAATAACTTAGGCTGAGTTTTCTAGATGTGTATTAACCTTAAACGTAGATTATCGCAGTTTTCAACTGGAAGAGGGGCTTTGGAGTGCCATTTTATTTTAAATTTCAATTCAGACCAAAATTTGTAACAGAAAAAATATTATTTTTATTATTTCTATTATCAAATTTGATATTATTCAAAGAGTTAGTTTGTGGATGAACTAAACAGAGTTCAACTAACATCCCAAAAACTAGTCCTTAGATAAATATTTTAAATAGCTACCTTTTTAAGATTTTTAATACTGTAATATTATCTTAAGTTTTTTGAAAATAAAATTTTGTTTTTTTTTTTTGCTAACAATATTTGTTTTTTTAACGAACTATTAATATTTCAAAATTAGCTAAATGTATGATAAAGTAAATTTCAATGTACAATAATCGCTTAATTCAATATATGACTGGCAACAAATGAAACACTACTTTACAATAAAATCTTAAGTAGACATATTCTTTCCAATTTCATATTTTCCATTCGCAATAACCATTTATTTATCTTTTTATTAAAAATCTCCTAAACAAATGAGAATTTCATTATCGTTTTCTGTCTTAGGATTGTCCGTGCAAGTATCCTTAATTTTGCAATAAATTTTTTCTAATGCACATTCTTAATTTTTTCAGAAACACTTTTCTATATAAAAAGTGATTTTTCTCTAAAGTCTCATATTCGACTTAGGCTGTTATTGCTTGTGACCACAGAAATAAGAAGTGCGTATAAACAGGATAATAGTTTGGCTGAATATATCTAACTGTTGATGCAAAAACATGGAATATATAGTATTTGTTAAGTTTAAAATTCTTCCGGGAATGTTGTTGATGCTTGTCCATGAAAATTTAGATGCAAAACTGTCATTGCCGAATATTGCTTTTAAATTTTCAACAACAAATTTTTTACGTCTTCCTTTGGCTGGTTATTAAACTTCGTTATCTATTCCAAACAAACAAAAATAAAATTAATATAAAAGTTATTTTAATTTAAAGTAAAAAAAGATGAACTTACTAATTCTAATGTCATATTGTTGTCGTACACTAAATTCTTTTTCAAAGGCCAACACATCATCCTTATTTTTAAATGGTAAATTGGACAGTTTTTTAAAGATAGCTATCATTTCGACCCCGAAATTTCCTTAAGCTGTGTTCAATAAATTCTTGTGTAAAATTTTGGTTTATTTTGATGTTTTATTCGCGAAGTCGGTTGTTCTCTTGAATTAATATTTTCTTCTCATTGTTATTTTGTTTGTTCTGCTCCATTAATATTTTGTTTGGCCAATTACTATACCTATTCAATTGAGAGTTACAAGTTAACAGCTTTCAAAATTAATTAAAAATATTATCTTACCTGGTTGCTATTATTGATGTGTTTGCTGTGGGTAACTCAGTATAAACTAGATCATCATCTTCTGGTATTAAATATAATATAATGATAAGTTAAATTTTTTTATTGTTTAGTATTTAAAACAATACTTTACCGTAATCAATTCAATTGGAATTGTCCATCTTGCAGTAAAGGTATAATTGTGTGTGCTCGAAAACAGTTTCAAAATGGAAATGCAAGTATTTGCAATTAATGCTTGTAAATTTTGTATTTCATTCTCTGTGCGAAGGCAGCAAGCGTTTGGTGATTAATATCTTCAAAATATCGTTTTCGATTTCGAGGCTTTGAAGTTCTTTCCCGGCAACATTAGTTTATTCTCCTTGTTGTTAACACATCAACAATAGATTATTGGGGGTCAGACCGATAATTTAGTTTTCACAAAATAAAGTGTTAAAAATATTTTGTTTAAAGCGGTCCTTTAGAAGTGGATAGTTTTTGCCAACAGCTCTTTTTACCCTATTGCGCGACGCAAAGGATGGTATTGTGTATTTATCAGTGTGTTCCTTTGCGGCACTATATAAACGTGTGGACCGATTTTGATGATTCTTACGTCAATCGATTTGCCTTAATCCCAGGAGTGTCACTAAAGATATGACAGTAGTAAAAATTCAGCATGGAGGCCAACAGATGGCATTTTGTAAATACAAAAAAAAAAAAAAGTCGGCGAACTTTATCAAAATGGCTATAATTCGACAGCTTTTTTAAAATCATCTTTAGGTTTCTGTTATGATTTAACATTTCGAATGACCGTTTAGGATATTAGTAGTAGGGAACTGGGGATTCTGGGGCAATTAAACTTGTGAAATTGTGGGCTGAAATTGTTAAATTGTGGCTGAAATTGTTAAATTGTGGCTGAAATTTTAAAATTCTTGGAAATTTGATACCTACGTGTGTGTATGTGTGTGTGTGTGTGTTTTCGGCGGCGCTTTGATGTTTTTGTTTACATAAGGAGTTTTTTGTTTACATTAACCCTTGTGTGAACGGGTGATTTTTTTGTGGTGACAATAATTGTGTGAACGGGTGATTTTTTTGTGGGGTGGATTAAGGGGTTTCATAAGATTAAGATTTCATAAGTATACATATATGCCGACGGGAAAATCATGAAAATGATTTTCCCTAATACCAATAGGGAAATCATGAAATGATTTTTCCTAATACCAATAGGGAAATCATGAAATGATTTTTCCTAATGCCGACGGCAATACATGATTATTTTTTCTAATGCCTACGGCAATGCATGATTATTTTTTCCTAATATCAATAGGGAAATCATGAAATGATTTTTCCTAATACCGACGGCAATACATGATTATTTTTTCTAATGCCGACGGCAATACATGATTATTTTTTTCAAATGTCGACGGCAATACATGTTTATTTTTTCTAATGCCTACGGCAATGTATGATAATTTTTTCAAATGCCGACGGCAAAACATGATTATTGTTTTCAAATGCCGACTGCAATACATGATTATTTTTCCTAATGCCGACGGCAATGCATGATTATTTTTTTTTTCAAATGCCGACGGCAAAACAGGATTATTTTCTTCAAATGCCGACGGCAATGCATGATTACTATATTTCTTAATGCCAACGGGAGAATGATTTTTCCAAAGGGAAAATTGCCAGTGTTGCCAGACTGTAGAAATTTGTTATCGTAATACTATATCAGTAATATCAGAGAAAATATATTTGATGACTACTACGCGATTCTCATATGAATCGTGGGAACGTGTATGTGTGATTTCCTCACGCTAATAAATTGTTTATAAATAAAATAAATTGTTTATAAATAAAATAATTAAATAAATTAAATTAATTTATTCAATTATTTATAAAATGTTCTCATGTATGTGAACACCCTAAAATGTTCTCATGTATGTGAACACCCTAATGCTTGTGTGTGGGTGGTCCAGCTTGATTGTCGATGGTAATTGTATATTGTGTTTATTTGTTTAATAAATATATTTGTATGTATGTATGTATGTATGTATGTATGAATGTATAAATGTATGTATGCATGTATGAATGTATAAATGAATGTATGAATGTATAAATGTGCGATCGTGGGAACTTGTGCGTGGAATATTTTGTGCTTGTGTAGAATACATTTATATTTTGCAACGTAGTCAGTTTCTTTGTCTTCAATTCTTTTAAAGCAGAGGATTTTAAACTAAGTACAGTCATCAGCAGAGAAACAAAAAGTAAAAATTTGCAAGTAAGCAAAAAAGTTAACTTCTCCTCCTCCCCACTTCCTTCTATTCTCTTTATGTAGTTTGTATTTGAAATAAGAAAACACTTTTACATTTTTTTATTTTGTAAACATTTATTGTTTAAAATTTTATAAAATTTTATAATAATACATACAGTAATATATTCTTAAGTATAAATATTTTAAAAAGTGAAAAAGTTCATTTAAAACAAGATATTTCTTTGGAGAGTAAAATAGCATTTCTTAATGCGCATACACCAAATTTATGATAATTACAATAAAAATATTCTGGATACTTGATTTCCATTTGTTTAAAGTTGATGCAGCCTATATCCTCAACGTTAGAAATTTTTCGGTGTAACATTTTTTCCAACCATAGTCTTTTTTCTTCACCTTTTACATAAATTTTAGAACATCTTACGTTGGCTTTTAAAAAATTGCAAACGCTATGAAATGAAACTGATCCAGCAGTCCAGCTTAGGTGATGATAGTTTTTTGTTAGCCACTTTGCTTCTCTTTGCTTTTTAATTGATAAGCATTTAAAATCAAATGGTGGTTTTATAATGAAGTTGTTATATTCATAATTGTTGAAAACAATCGCTACTTCTTTTGCGATGAAATCGTTTGAATTAGTTTTGAAACCTTGTACGTCTATAAAAATTATGTTATTTTCCATGTTATTCAATTTATAACACTTTTCGAACTTGTCCTTTGATGGGTATATATTCTATTATACGATCATGAATAAGAATGCAGTAAGCTGATGTCTTTGGTGCAATATTAGTTGCTGTTTCAAATTCTATTTTTATATCAATCGGTCCATTATTGAGTGATTCATTCTGATGACTGACATCTACTACAATAATAGGAGCTTTTGTCTTAAACTCTGATGCAGTTAGAAGCGGTTGAGATTCTTTCATATAGTAGCTTTGTTGGAATCTTAGATACATATCATATAGAATTGCATAACGTTCATTTTTGAACTTTATGTTTAGATCATCATACGGGTATGAGACTGAATTTAAATGTACTTTTAAATTAGTCAAATCACAATGAACAAACTTATTTTCTTGTTGAAAAGCAATCAACACAAAACGGGGGCGTTCTCTATTTGCAGCCAGTTTAACATTCCAAATATGGCTAGTTCCTGTGTTTAATTGTGGATTAATATGACAATCCCAACTGCGAAATGCCATGGGTATAGAAGCACCATTGTTAATAATTTTAATCATATTCAATTTGCTACACACAGAGAAAAACGTCCTGTAAAAAATTGACAAGGCTCATGTTAAATTTACAATATTCATAATCCCATACAAAATTGCGAAATTTTCAAATTTTTACATTATTTAATTTACACTATGCACTTTGTTAGTTTAACATGGAAAAACTGGTTGCTTAATTAACAAGGTTGTTGGTTGATTTAAAAAAATATCATGTTGATTTAAAATAATACCATGTTATATCAACATTAGTGTAATGTATATCGAATACTATACCGATGGCAGTGTTAATTTTACGTTTTACAGAGTTAATTAAAACTAAATAAAATATTCCGTTATTTTCATCGACTTTTACCTGATGGCAGTGTTAAATCTACATGAAATTGTTGGTTGATTTAAAAAAATATCATGTTATATCAACATTAGTGTAATGTAAATCGAATACTAAACCGATGGCAGTGTTAATTTTACGTTTCACACTGTTAATTAAAACTAAATAATATATTCCGTTATTTTCATCAACCCTTTACATGATAGAAGTGTTAAATCTATATGAAATTGTTGGTTGATTTAAAAATATCATGTTATATCAACACTAGTGTAATGTAAATAGTGTAATGTAAATACTAAACCGAAGGCAGTGTTAATTTTACGTTTCACAGTGTTAATTAACTGATGCCAGTGTTAAATTTTACCTGATGGCAGTGTTAAATTTTACAAAGTTAAACAGATATCAATGGTTGATTTAAAAAATGCCGTTATAGCTATCCACTCACTACCAGATGGAAGTGTTAAATCTATGTTGTATATGTTTAATGCTTCATAAGTAAACAGATCATCCTGTATTTACTTATGTATGTAGAAGCATAGAAGCGTATAAAATCGTGCTGGTGGTATCGAGGAAACCAATAAAAATTAAAATCAAGAAAAACTAAAAACTTAACTATTTAAAAGTAAAAATGGAGTCCACAGATCTTTCCGAAGAGATTTTGTTTGAATATTTAGTGACAAATGAAAATGAAACGCTAACAGCAAGTGCAAGTAGTGCTGACCCCAACAATGAAATGAAGGAAATAATTTGCGGAAAAATGGGATTTGAAGAGGACGTTTATAAGAAGCTACTTGGTAAGTACAAATATAAGTGTATAAATGTTGCTTTTTGGCCCGAAGCACACTGCTCCGTTTCATGGACAAAATTTAGAAAAGTGACTTCGTTGGAATTGAATGCTTTTGGTATGGTTTTAAAGGTAATAGTGCAGCTAAAAAGAAACCGCAAAGATTTTTTCATAGAAAAAATTTCTTTGTGCTACACAGCAATTCAAAGTGTGCGATTTGTAAGTCAAATAAAT
This sequence comes from Nowickia ferox, assembly GCA_936439885.1. Lineage (NCBI taxonomy): Eukaryota > Metazoa > Arthropoda > Insecta > Diptera > Tachinidae > Nowickia > Nowickia ferox. The sequence continues at coordinate 39,275,230 of OW387026.1, read as the reverse complement.
TGATTTTGTAGTTTCGTTTGTGAGTAGTTGAAGAAAAATATTGCTCATAAATACATTTGTAGACGGAATTGACTAGGCTGATGTTTTTTAAATAGATAAGAAATAGTGCAAATTTTGGTTTTCTGTTTTTTTTATAAATCTTAGAACTATATTTTTTAATTAATTTTTAAACAGAGAGAGTTTCTCGCAAACAGTGAATTGCACGCTTTTCTATTTTTGAGCTCACTGATTGAAACCTACAATTATATACCGATTCGGAACGGATTAAATTGAAATTTCAGTTTGTATGGGCGGTTGGCGATGGGCGTGGTCAATGTTGATGAAATGCTAGTTTTTGAAATGATGGCATATAAATATGCTCTTCAAGCGATTTTCAAGAAATTTGACGCAATAGTTCAATTTTCACAGCAAAAAATTATTTCGGTTTGTATGGGCGTTGGGCGATGGGCGTGATCAATATTGTTCATACTCTTTCTTTTCTTTTAATTCTGTTCTATTAGCTGCTCATGCCAAATTTCATTGGCCTAGGACAACTCCTTCTAGTTTTGTCCACCGAATGTATGGGAACGACGCACTGTGCGAAGGGCTGAAAACACACCGATCATTAGGGCTTAATTACTCATGAAAGAAAATTTAGATTGCGGAATGGACATCGAAAGTCTATGCTTAATTAAAGATGAAGATATAAATGAATTGTTCCCAATTTCAAACATGGGTTTGCGTGTAAAATTTAAGGCCCGACTTTCTCATTGGAGGCAAAATGATGTAAGCAACAACATTAAATGCTAGGTTGTAATATATTGTATATGAGTAAATATTATCTTAAACAAATTTCAGGCCGATACACTTTCGATAAAAAGCTGGTTGACTTCATTATCAAGCCAAAGCACTTCAACCCAAAGCTCTTTAATCCACTCTTCGAATCCTATAAATCTCCATAATATCCTGAAAGAAACCCCAAGAGGTCAGGAAATTTTAAATTTTTTTAATGCTAACTCGGCTTTGAAGGATGACCATCGGGACGCCTTGGTAAACATTATAACGGAGAGTTTTTCGCAAAAATGTATGTCAATGACTATGAAAGACATTGTGAAGTTTAATGGGGAAATAGGAGCATTGTTTCCTTCAGAAGATTTGGTAATTTATATAATTTGTTTTTGCTTGTTATTATTATGTTATTGTTTGTACGTTTTAGAGGTATTACTACAATTTTCGTGGAAAAGGCTTAAATCCAACTGGAAAATTATATGACAAAGCAACAAACGCTCGCAGAAAAATTAAGAAGCAGAACTCTACTGAAAAAACCAATTCCTTAGAACTGGTAACAGCTACTGACCCAATGGTTGCAAGTAAGCATATTTTGTTCAAGAAAGTGATTCATATATGAGGAGATTCTTTTCAAAACTTGACCATTCCACTTCCCATACAACTATTTTTTATTTATTTTTTGCTTGGTAACATTGATATGAAAACTCACCACAAAAATTTGGCCCAAATCTCTATAGTTACACCACAAAAGAGAATAAAAACCATGACTTAGTCAAAAGTTTATTATTCGAGTTAAAAATTATATTACCCATCTCTATTTTGTCAACTTGTGGAAAACACAAAAAGTGGAATAGTCAAATTTTAAAAAGAACCCCCTCATATATGTGTCCGGTATTTTTGTATTGTCGGGCTCAACTGACTGTAACATTATAAAATTTTTTTGCAAATAAATAATAATTTTTGTAATTTACATCCTATCTAGATGATAATGAAATTGAAACTAAAACCTGGTTACTGCACAACATGGAACCATGGGATGAAGTCTGCGAGAAATGGAAAAGCACATTTCACATTCGAAGATCTGATGTTCTAAAAACCGATTTAAACATTTTGTTGAACTGGCCTTTATTTAGAAACTCATTGGGTCATACATTGGTAAAAGCATTTGTAAAGATTTATTATGTTCAATAATTACATATATATTTTAATATTTTAGATTGAAATGGATTTTTCTCAACTATTCCCCGAAAAAGGTCAAAACCTTTTTAAAAAATGGAACCATTTTCAGGAAGTTATAATTCCCTACTTTAAGGAGAAAATAAAGAACGTGGAGTCCAAGAACTTGCTTGAGAAGCTCGAAGGCGATATGTCTGCTGGTAAATTTATTTTTTATCTTGACACTAAACCCATTTTCATTTTTCAATTATTTTTTTTCAGACTCCAAAGACTGCATTTTAACCCTATTAATTCATGCTGTGATTAAGCCGTCTATCGTTGCAATTAGTGCTACATCTGCTGTGAGTAAAAGGTCAAAATGGAAGCCGTCAATTTGTGACGCACAGGCGGCAACGGTACTTCATTGCATATCTATTAACGATTATAGACGGCAGTACGAGACTTTAAAAAAAAATGCTATCGACAAAAGTTGCACCGTGCAGCCAATAATGATGGTTATTGGACCGGATATAACCAAGTTGGAATGTTTTTACGTACTTTTCGATGATATTTTATATAAGGTACCTACATTTATAAAATGTTTAGATGTTTTGCATAAACTATATTATGTATTGAATTTTAAGTATCCTTTACAAGCAAGAGGCTTTTTTGAATTCATTGACTGCTATTTTTTTTAAATTGAAGTTGCTTCAAACCCTAACGTAATTCACTTGATTAAGTATTTAAATAATAAGGAAAAATAGGTACAGAATGATTTTTATATGTTTTCTTTGCAGTTTTCAGGCTTCGAATTCAAAAGCTTTAATTGCTCATTTGAAAGCATTTCATACAATCAAAAAAATTTCTAAGTTCACTTGTAATGTGCCAGAATGTGGCCAATTATTTTCAAACATTTTTACTTTCAAAAACCATTTAGATAGAGTACATAACACCCATAATTTTAAAAACATTGGAATAAACCAACAAAATACTATTCAAAATAAACCTTCTTGTAGCTATGCCTCTAAAGACAGTGTCCAAACAAAGGGGGGAAGTACTTCTCCAACAGAAGAAACTTCCACTTCATTTTCACCAAATTTTTCAGATTTTAATGTCAACCACTTCATATTATACTTACATAACAAAAATAATTTCAATAGAAATGACGTATTTTCAATAGTAAGACAAATTAATGATACAATTTTAAAACCGATACAAGAATACATACTGAATTCTATTTCTCCACACATAGAAGATGCTGGTAACAGATTGGTTGTCGAAAACGATATAAAGAAATGTTTTTCTGTCTTAGAAAAAGCTCAGACAGAATATAGGTTCTTTAAATATTTGGAAGAGGCAAACATTTTTAAGACCCCAATTTCATATATAGGGTGTTTTTTATTGAGGTATAGAACTTTAAGTTGGCATCACTTTTTTAACTGACGGCCATTTTGTCAGCTGTCAAGTGATTAATATTTAGTTTGGTTTGCCATTTCATCATGAACAGGTTGACAAAAGAACAACGCTTGCAAATCGTGCAAATTTATTTCGAAAATAATGGTTCAGTTCGCGAAGTTTACCGCAAGCTCCGTCCATTTTATGGTCGACATAATCGTCCATCAGAGCAATTAATTCGGTTAACCATGGATCGTTTTCGCACTACGTTTACTCTATGTGATAATACGCATCCGCAGAGACGTCGAACAGTGCGCACCGAAGAAACAATTGCCGCTGTAGAGCAAAGTGTTGAAGAGGACCCGAATGAATCGATTCGCCACCGTGCACAGCAATAACCGACTATTTTGTTCCCGAATTGGATGGCATGAATGTGGATGAGTTGTGGTTCCAACAAGACGGTGCTACATGGCACACAGCGCACGTCACAATCGATTTATTGAAGGAAACATTCGATGAGCGCATAATTTCGCGGAATGGACCTGTCAATTGGCCACCAAGATCGTGTGATTTGACACCATTGGATTATTTTCTTTGGGGATATGTGAAGTCGCTCGTCTACGCCAACAAACCAGAAACGTTAGGGGACTTGGAAGCCAACATTCGTGGCGTTATTGCCAACATACGGCCCCATATGCTCGAAAAAGTGGTTGAAAATTGGACCTGTAGAATTGGCTTTATTCGAGCCAGCCGCGGCGGCCACATGCCCGAAATCATATTTAAACGTTAATGGCATAAAATTATCCTTCCAATAAAGCCAAATTGATGGACATTAAAACGATTTTCTTGTGTTTTATTTCAATTCGAAGTTCTATACCTCTAAAAAAACACCCTATACAATTCAGGAAGAAATTTCGGAGGTCATTGTCAATAACAACCCCAGCTTAGACTCAAATAAAATAGTTGGAGTATTAATGCCAATTAAATTTCAATTCCAAAAGTTTTTCGAAACAAAGAACATCCTGAGTCTTACTTTAGAAAATATGAAACTCTTAGACAAATCTGATGGGACATATAAGAACATAATAAATGGCGAAGTGTGGAAAAATAAAATAGCTTTCTTCAAAGATAAGCTCGTAATTCCTTTCGTTCTTTATTTCGATGAGTTTGGAATTGACAACCCGCTAGGTCCTCACGCCACTGAACATACAGTTTGCGGAGTATATTACAACTTTCCAAGCGCTCCACAACATCACTTATCAAAATTGGAAAATATATTTGTTGCCGCATTTTTTAAGTCAAAAGATCGGAAGGAGTTTGGCAATATATATGCCTTTGAGCCATTGATAAAAGAATTAAAATCACTTGAAACAGAAGGTATATGCATTAAAACAAAAGATGGAGATTATCATTTGCATTTTGTTTTAGCTTTTATAATCGGCGACAATTTAGGATTAAATTCAATTCTTGGATTTTCTTCCAGCTTTAATTCAAATTTCTTGTGTCGCAACTGCAGAAGACATAAGAGCAATATGCAAACAGATACAATAGAATATCCCGAATTTTTGCGAAATTATCAAAATTATTCTACCGACTGTAGTCTTAAAGACGATAAATTAACAGGAATAAAGGAATGTTGTGTTTTTAATAGTATTGATAGTTTTCATGTCGTTGATAACTTCTACTTTGATTTGATGCATGATTTGTTCGAGGGAGTATGCAGGTATGACATCTCAGAAATTCTATTAGATTTTATAGATAAGAAAAAATTTTTTACACTCGATACATTTAACTATCGAAAACAAATGTTGAAGTATGGCGAAACGGAGATTGGAAATATTTCTCCACCTTTAGTTATTAATAACCTAAAAAGTGCCAACTTCCGAATGACCGCAAGGGAGATGATGACTTTTGTTCATCACATGCCTTTCATAATTGGAGACTTAATACCTGAGGGTGATGAAGTGTGGAATTTTTTTTTGCAACTCCTGCAAATCATTGATATTGTAATGATGAATGAAATCGATCAGATATCTTTAAATAGGTTGGAGTTGTTAATTGAAAAACATAATCATTTGTATACAGCATTGTTTAATAAGCAGTTAAAGCCTAAATTTCATTTTTTAGTGCATTACATTACCTCCATAAAAAAATGTGGACCTCTAAAACAATTGTGGTGCATGAGGTTTGAAGCAACTCATAAAGTTTATAAAGAATATGCGCGTTCAATGAATTCGCGCTTAAATGTTCCTTGGAGTTTATCTATTAAAGCTGCTTTAAAATTTTCATACAATTTAAGTTCTGAAAACTTTTTTCAACCGAGCTTATTACCCAATAGCAAACATTTGTTAGCTAATAATATTTTTAAATACAGCGAATTTTACCAAATTAAATTCAATTTAGAGCAAGTTCAGTTTTATTCTAAGGTGACATTTAATGGAATAGAATACAAAAAGGGTTTCTTTTTAATTACCAAGGAAAGTAATGTCAAATTATTTGAAATCGAAGACATTGTTGTAAAGTCCAAACAAGAACTTTTCTTAATTTGTTTTGAACACAAAATTCTTTATTTTGATGCACATCTCCAAGCCTATGTAATAGGAGATGTCATAAAAGAGTATAAATTTTTAAATATAAACAAATTCATATCACCGCCTCTTCATATTCACAAACTTTGTAATATGTTAAATGTATTCCGATTAAAATCATTTTAGAAAACTAGATTATATTAATAAATGTATTAAATTGATATTTTGCTTTCTTCATTTTCAATTGAATTAAGGATAACTAAATCTTGGTAAGTGTTAAGTTTGCATTGTATTTTGACAAAGGGTCATTTAGATTTCACAGGTGAGTGTTTTTAATTTAAAAGTGAATCATGTTGATTAATCAGAGTTTCCATGTAATTTCAACATAGTCACTAAGATTAATTTGACAAAGGGCCGTGTAGTTTCAACATGTGAACACTGCTATTTTTAAAGTGAATCATGTTAATTTATCGAGGTTCCCGTGTAGACCTGACATGACCAATAGTTTTAATTTAACCAAAGATCATGTAAAAATTGCCGGATTATCGCTTTGGATTGACATTATAAATAATATTAGATTAACAATAAAACATATTGAATTAATAGGTCATATAGCTTAAAGATAACTAGTCATCATTTAGATTTGTCCAGATTTACATGTAAATTTAACATGATGATCTTGTTAAAGTTGACAAAAGATCCTTTTGAATTAATAGAATGTCAACTCAACACTGTCTATTGTTAATGTTGGGAAATTTAAAATCATGTAAAAACCGTGTATAATGTTAAACTTTAACACGGCAAGTCGTGTTGAAAAATAACAACATGATAATTGGTTAAATTCTGGTTGATTTTACATGATCTTTTCCCTGAGTGTAAGGTCAGATAATTGAACATGAGGTATTCTCCATGAGATGAGTGAAATTGTAAGTTTAGCTTTTTCAGTAGAAACACTCGAGCGTACAAGATCTTCGTCGTTCTTATTGCGCAAGAGTATCAGTTCATGTTTTCCATTTAATATAACTTTGTTGTAGTCTTCAGCGAATCCTAGAAACATTTTTAGAGGTACATAGAAATTGAAAAATCCATTTACAAGAGTGACATCGTCAATTTTGTTCCATCCAGCATTTTGCATCACATTGCTTTCGTTTGGTGATAAAGAAACCAAGTTCTTTATGGTGCTCGTGGCTCCTAAATATCTTGTATGATCAATTTCAATTCCATTGAGCTCATAGCGAATTTCATCAAATAGATATGCTACAAAGTTGTTTTTTAATTTAAAGTTCTCTGAAGAAGAAGATTTAGGGGCATTATCATCGGCAACAAACCCCTCTACATAAATGTAGCTCTCACTGGGTAGCACGTATAAATCTTGATTTTGTATTGAAATTCTAATTTCATCATTATTGTTGTAAGATTGTAAGTATGGTACATATGTATGATAATCCTTTTTGATTATATTCTCATCAGAGAAAGGTTTATCTAAAACATCTATTATTGAACTCATTTTGTCTTCAATTTAAAATTCAAGGACTTTAGAAAATTTTTATTTGATGTTGTTAGTGCTTTCTGTTGAAGTGGTCGCTTTAATGTTCTTGTTGTTGTTGTTACTGCTTTATTTTTCAATGTATTTGTGTTGTATATTAGCATTATTTAGTTGACCTCAAATGTATTCGTATTGTAATTTCCTCTCCTCGAAAATTAATTAAATCACCGTATTGATCAACTACTCGCAGCGTTAGTGAACTTATCTCTCTGGTGTTCACAGGTAAATAGATGAGATTTCTTGGAACCTCATCTATTTTATAGCCTGGAGGCACATTAATCGGAAATTCATGAATCTCTTGCGATTTGGAGTTATTCATATATGTGTTAATAGCGATACTACTTTCAATTCGCAAGAGATTCACTTTAAAAATATTAACTGGAAGATCTGAGTAATAATATTTGTTTGGTGTTAGGATTTTGCTATTGAATCCTAAAAGTTTTCCAATTGCGTTGTCTTTATTAAAATATACAGGATCTTTGGAACTATTAACTTTAACTTGCATTGTATTGTTATTGGCTTCAATAAAAATCTTATTTTCTGGACAGAGTCTTCTGTATTGCTCTTGTATAAAATCTACAATATCATTCAATTCGTAAGATCCAATTGGTATTTCAATTGTATGTTCCCCTATATGAAACATATTGTTGTAGGTGTCTACATTTGGAATGCTGTTGTATGAATGAAAATCAGTTAGAGCACACTCATATGCACCATGTAATTCAATAGGAGGAAAGTAACTAGCAGATAATTCTGATGAGTTAGAGCTCAGAGTAAGTGTTATTGACATTATAACTGTCTGATTACAATTAAATAAAGTTTAGTACAACATATGGTTTATAAGCATGATTTACATATTTATTTCATTTTCTTATTTTAAAATTAACATTAGTTTCTTAATATTACTGCTATTGTTGTTGATGATGGTATTCAGCTATAATATTTCGTTCTTACTTATCCAAGAATTGTGTTGATTAGAAAATCCCAACCATTTAGCCTCCTTTCCTTTAGTTTTAAGAACCTTTTCAACTAGATATGTATTTGGATATCTAGTTTTCGAAAGTTCTTCAGTATAGAATCCACCTTTAATAGGATTACCAAGATAATCTTCTAATATGAATGTTGTAGGATTTGTATTTTGAACTCTTGTAATTGTGAAAATTTCTGTAGTCCAATTTGGAGTATAACCTTTTTCAAATGTATGCTTATATTTGCTTATGCGTACATGATCTCCAACATTAAATTTCGACATTTTGTACATCTTCAAATGGCTGTATACTGTATTTAGTAGCTTTTCCTCATTTGTTGAGTTGACTTTAATCGGAGACATTTTAATGGTGCGATGAACTTTTCTATTGTATGCATTAATTAAATCTTTGTATATATCAATCCACTTATATGAACCATTAAAGCTAAATTCTTTCCACATCATTCCTTTCAATGTTCTGTTAAATCGTTCTACTATTGATGCTTTCATACTGCTATATGTTGAGTAGTGATTAATGTTATATTTATCCATTAATTTTCCAAAGTGTTTGTTGAAAAATTCTTTACCATCATCTGTTTGTAAGTTTTTTGGTACTCGTCCTAATTCAAAAATATTTTCCATCGCCTTGGTTGTTTCGAGTGCAGTTTTAGTTTTTAGTGGTACTACCCATGCAAATTTTGAAAATGTGTCAATTACAGTTAACAAAAATCGATAATTTCTGTTTTCTCTAGAATAGATCCCCATTTCAACTAAATCAGCTTGCCAAAGATCATCTATTCCTTTCATTACAACTCTCCGACGCATAAAAACTTTTCGAGCTTGCTTATGCAGTTCGTTTACTAAATTTCTTTTTGAAGACATTAAGTTGTTTTACAGATTTTTTGGAGAGTGTTGTGATCTACTTGACGCACTTTCAGCTATTGATACAAACATGTAATTTTCCAATCTATAAATTTTCTCATTAAGCTGTTCAATTTGTTCTTCAAAGGATGTTTTAATTTGTAGAATGTCTTTTTGAATTTTATAATTTTCTTCTATATCTAATTTTATATCGCGTTGTAGCTCCTCAATTTGCATTTGAATATCTTCTCGAATTATAGTATTATCTTCCTTAAAGTATGTTAATAATTTCTCTTCTAATTTTTCGATTTGAGTTTGCAGAAACAATTTATTGATAACATCGTTTTCCTCCAGAGCTTTTGCAACATTTTTGATTCTTTTGTTTTGGACATCAATGTTGTTGTTCGTATCCATAAAGAACCCCAGCAGTTTAGGTGCATTTTTCAAAGAAATTATGCTGCTAGTATCGTTTAAATAGTGTCCAAATTTATCAACAGACATGCTTTATATACTTTATTAAAGTTAATGTATTATATTTGCTTCACGTAGTTCTTCAATAATTGATACAATCTCGTTATTGTGATTAGTATGACCTGCACCTTGTGATGCAAGCAGTAGTCGAAGACGATCTACTAACTCATTTGGATCGTCCCAGTATATATAGTTTGGCTTATGAACGTTAAATTCCATCATTCCATCACCTAAATAACTACCTTTTGACTTAGATCCTGTTGATTCGTTTAAATTCTTCTGGTTTTTCTCGTCAATAAATTTCTTAATAATATGTTTGTATTTATATCCTCTAGTACCCTTAATTTGACCATCAGGTTTATAGTCCCTTCTATATGCATTAGTAGTAATTAAAATCTTTTTATAGATTTCGAGTTCAAATTTATCATAATTTTTTGGTATTTTATGAAACATTAGAGAAAATAGTCCTGGTGTTAGAGCCCATATTTGACCACCAACTTGTATTTTATCTTCATTAAGTTTGAGGTTACTATCACCAAATTTCCATTCATTATTGAAATCTTTATGTGGACCATAGTTTGTATCTAATTCATTTCTTCCTTCCAAGGCTGATAAGTCAGTATAAGTATCTTCTGTATTGGAAGTCTGTGAGTAAAAATCATCTTCATCATCGTCATCATTCACAGTATTAGCATCATTAAATAAGATGGTATTATCGAATATTGTTCCTTCTGCTAGTTTCTTTGGTGTACTTGTCTCTATCTTGACTGATGTTTTTTCAGGTTTAAAACTTGTATTATTTTCAACTTCTGTCTTCATTTTACTTTCTTCTTTTATGGGAATTCTTTTAATTTTTTTAGAACTGTTTATGAATTCTTTGAGTGGTTCTGTTATAGGTTTAAATGTATCTCTTAGTTGTTCACGTTCAAGCTTTTTCTTCAAGACATTTCTTGTCAACACCAACTGTTTTAAAATTTTCTCATCCATGTTTAGCAAATAAGAGGTATCAGCTATTAGATCAGGTATCAGCTATCAGACTAGGTTATCAGGACCTGGTCTGGTTTTCAGATCAGCTTATCAGGACCTGATCTGGTTTTCAGATCAGCTTATCAGGACCTGATCTGGTTTTCAGATCAGGTTATCAGGACCTGGTCTGGTTTTCAGATCAGCTTATCAGGACCTGGTCTGGTTTTCAGATCAGCTTATTAGGACCTGGTCTGGTTTTCAGATCAGCTTATCAGGACCTGGTCTGGTTTTCAGATCAGCTTATCAGGACCTGGTCTGGTTTTTAGATCAGCTTATCAGGACCTGGTCTGGTTTTCAGATCAGCTTATCAGGTATCAGATGAGGTTATATCAAATAGATGTATCAAGTTTAAAGTTAGATTAATAACTAGAGGTAATTTTTTATGAGTAGTTGCTTATATAGTTATGAAATAGTCAAATTGCTTTCGGTAGCGACCATCGTTTAATTCGTTATCTTTGCTTATCATCAAAAATCCATATTTATCCTTCCAACATTCTCGACAAATTTCTTGAAATTTTTCATAGCTCATATCGCTGGCAACATGATCCTTATAAACATGCTTCATATTTGTCTCATCTTGCTTAAACATTATAATAACATTTGCATTGTCTCTTATTAAATGCTTGGGAATTCTGGTATATGTTTGACACAGGTAGAATGAATCAACATCCCTATGTCGCCCCATACAAAAATATGTACGTATATTATTCTGCTTTTTACATGCAACATCATCAAATATCATAATTGAATTAGTTTTAGCTTCGTCAGGTGGAATAAATGATTCATTATCGGTGAATGTAAAATACCCCATACCTTTAATTGGTGAAATTAGTTTCTTCAGGTATTCATATTTAGGTTGATAGAGAGATTTTGAGTATAAATAGATGTTTTCAAACTTGAGTCCATTAGGACTTTCTAGCAAGCCAATCATAACATTAGTCTTTCCACAATTTGATGGTCCCACTATTAGAGCACGAATAGAATTTGGTAAGAGAGGACTATGCTTTATTTTTGAACTGATGTTCACTGAATCATCAATATTACGAACTAAAATATTTTTATGTTGTTTTACTAACTGCATTTTTGTAACTAAATGCATTTCATATATATTACCTCTTATATAGGAAAAATTAGATAATATGGTTATACGATATCAGAAAACTTTTAGTTATAAAAACACCGTCGTTGGAGGAGGTCTAGTAGACAAAATAATAAACTCTCTACCTGTTGAACTGCATCTACCTGGATATCAGTACTATGGACCTGGAACAAAACTACAAAAACGTTTAAATCGAGGTGATAAAGGAATTAATTTATTGGACTCTGCGTGTAAAAATCACGATATTGCTTATTCCAAAAATAAGGATTTAAGTAGCAGACATAAAGCTGATAAAATACTTGAAAACTCCGCTTGGGATCGAGTTTTATCAAAAGATAGTAGTCTTGCTGAAAAATCATTTGCATATATGGTTACTAACGCAATTAAAAAGCCAAAACAAAATTTGGTATGGGTGTGGAGAAAAAGAAAAATGTAAAAAAGAACAAACTAAATGTTAAAACACTATTTAGAACATCAGTTAGAGCTGCAACAAAAATACTAAAAAAAGAAAAGCCATTAGATATTAACTCAGCTATTAAAATTGCACGAAAAACTATTAACAAGTCATTAAAAGGAAGAAAATCTCAAATTATAGTACCACGTGTGATACGTGTCCCAAAAATTGGTGGTTTTTTACCTCTAATACCGATTTTAACTGCTCTGGGTGCAATTGGTAGTCTAACAACTGGAGGTGCTGCCATAGCTAAAGCTGTAAATGCAACAAAGAATGCTAAAAATCAACTTGATGAAGCAACTAGACATAATAGAGCGATGGAATCTATAGCAGTTGGAAAAGGACTTTACTTAAAACCATATAAAAAGGGTTATGGTTTAGTTCGTAAAGAGGAATCAAAAAACTCTTAGAGATGCTGCCCAACAGACCACTTTCTGATGTGGACCTAAACCGTTTCTCTATAAATATTCCATATTTTAGAGGTGTTTTCATGTTGAATACTCTACCAAAACGAACAAAGAAAATTGAATGTGGAATAATCAATTTAGATGTATCAACAGGACCTGGTACACATTGGATAGCATATTATAAAAACATCAATGAAAAAGAATATTTCGACAGCTTTGGAAACTTACAACCTCCTTCAGAAGTAGTCAAATATCTTGGTACAAATATAAAATACAACTATAATCAACATCAGAATTTTAATACATTTACCTGTGGACATTTATGTCTTAAATTTCTTTATGAAATAACTGAAAATATTAAATAAAAACACAAACATTTATATTTTTCAAAACTCTTTAATGTCTTTTTATTCATAATTTAAAAAACGTAATTAATATAATTTATTGCCAGGATATTGGGAATTTTGAATTAGAAATTCACTCAGCTCATTCTCAACGATTAGGTTTTCTTCACCTTCTCTACTTAGGCAATATGATCCGCTCGAGAGATCTTTAATATCGTCATCTGTTAAAGTATTATATCGTTTAGGCAGGAACATTATATGTTTATCCATTTCAACTTTTAGTGTTGCTCCATATTTTGTTGTTACACGTTTCACATTTCGAATAGTATATTTCATGGACGTGTCAAGCTCCTTTACGTGGATTAAGGTTTTGTTGTTTAGAGAATTAAATTTTGAAATTAGATTTGTTGTGGAGTCCATTTTTTTATTTAGTTCTTCTCACTTTGAATGTTTAACTGGAAATAATCTTAAAAGTAGCGATGATGACTTCAAGAAGGCTAATCGAAAATAATTATGGTGAAATAGTGAATAAGTGGGGGATAGTGATAGAGAGAAATAGATAGTTATAGAGAGAAAAGGGTTAGAGAGAGATAGAGTGCTAAAAAGAAATATGGAATAGCGATGATAGTATAGATATTTGAAAAATTTAAAGAACAAATTAGTCTTAAAAAAACCTTCCAACATTCATCATCATTCATTTATCAGCAAATAAAATGAGCCAAATTAGACGTACTCTAAACCAATTTATAAGAGATTTTGAAAGCTTCAGGCTTTTCGATCATTGGGAGATGATCAAATTTTTCCAAAATATGCTGGATGAGAACGAAGAATATGGCGTAATAGAAGACGAAGACAACACAGAAGGGCATTTTGGAAACTGCCCATGGTACGATCCGAAGTGTGAGGAAGGACCTGATACTTGTAGATGTACAATATATTTTTTACGGAAAAGTATATTAGAACATCTAATAATTGGATACTATGAAATGTTTCCATCATTATAAATAAAATATTTAAGAAATTAAATTAAATGGTATTATTAACAGAAATAAAATAAAATTGTATTATTAAAATATTCCTTGTTTTGTATTATTTTTTCTAAAGGAAAATTAGGAATCATCTGTTCGAATAGAAAATAACAGAAACTTGTATATAGTGAAAAATATAAGGACTTATCCGATTATCTAAATTTTTGGTCTTTACGAAAATATCTAATGAAATTTAATGGAATTTCATAATATTGTGAAATTCAATTTTTCTTGTACAGAACCTCAAAGAAAACAAGACGGTGCATGTTTAAGCGATTGAAAGCAAGAATTTTCAAATAAGCAAAAATAAAAATTTTTTTGATCCAACGAAGTAAAGCCAATAAAGAAATAAACACCATTCACATTTTCATTCTTTTTTCAATATTTTATTTAAAATTTTTTCTTAAAAATTCATATAGATATGTACAATAATTTTTCTTATTAAATAAATATGATTTTATATACAACAATTTTTCTTAATGAATAGGATTTTATATACAACAATTTTTCTTAATGAATAGGATTTTATATACAACAATTTTTCTTAATGAATATGATTTTATTTACAATTTAAAAATTAACTAAAAATTAATTAATTTTAACAATTTTCTTGCATTCTAGCAATCTCATCTAGCAACATATCAAGTTCGTATTCAGGGTTAGTTTCCTTAATACGAAAATGATACCATGCATATGTATTAATGTTATTTGATCTAATTTTTCTCTTATCGTCTCCATAACTTAAGACTACCTTATTTAGTTGACTAGTATATATCTGATGTAGCTTAGATTTAAATGTTAACATATTATCATACACATTAGTCTTATTAAATAAACAATTTTTATAAGTAGCTAAACTATATTTATCTAATATGGCTCTCTTTACCCCCTTCGATTTTTTAACGTCATTTTGATTTTGTACACTGAATGAGTACATTTTTTTATTTACTAGTGGAAAATTATAAATATTGTCTGTAGGATAGTCCGATGTATCAAATTGTTCTTGTATGTCATTTTTGATGTCAGCGTAAAAGTCGTCCGTTTTTATTGAATATATAAAAGAGTCCGTGTCCATATAGTTCAATGAGAGTTTTGTCTTAAACTTAGGTTGCATGTACCCGTAATGGAAATTATACATTTTCCATTTGGACAGCTCGAGTACACAAAATCCTAAGTAAATTGGTTTATTGTAGCAGGTTTTGACTCTAGTCATTTCGATTGCTACTAGATCTTCGGAAAATATAGATAAACTATGAAAATTTGGTTTTGATATCCAATCTTGGGCCCCCAATCGATTACAATTCGTTCTCTCCCAACTATTAACAATTTTAACATCTCTCCTCTTATCCACATTTTCCATGGTTTTACCATACACTGCATTATTAAGTAGTTTGAAAAAATTTTTTTCAAAAGCATTTTTAGCAGTGGCCCTATGTCTGGTATTTAGGTCAATATAGCCTTTTAACCATGGAGATTGTTTAAATGCTAGAATACGATGAGTTTTCTTTAAAACTAAGCCATATTCTAAGCATTGTTTCAGAACTCTAAAGTGTATCACGTATGATTGCTTTGTAGAGAAATCGGTTATCAACTTGCTATACTTCGCTTGCATAACTTTTTTATTTTCAGCGCAAAAAGGAAGGTCATTATGCAAGTCGTGTAAATGAGAGGGATAATCCAAAGTGACCTCATATACATAACCGTCTGTTCCATTGTCAGCTATGCTGTTTGGGTCCAGATTCAGCTCGTCTTGCGATAACCATCTGAACCCACCATGAGGAAGATATTCCGACATCGCCCAACCATACAAATTGTTAGCGTCTAAATAGACGAGAAATTCTGAGGGCTTCTCTTTATCGAAATCTTCCAAATATTTGTTATTCGCTTTCGAATATCTTTGACTACACTGTACGATCCCTCCACGTATACCTTTTTTCATAAAATTGTACATGTCTATGTCTGTCAATAATTCTAATTCAATTTTTGTGTATTTGAGCATTGCATCCCAGGAAAGGCCAGGTGCTGTATAATATTGGCATGGATCGAGCTCATAAATACCTTTACAAACTTTTCTAAAGTTCTCGAAAATATCTGTCAGTAAGAGGACATCTGTTTTTAAGTAAAGTTCCATGTAATCTTTTATAGTTTTGCAACCAAAAGTATTCCATACCTCTTCAGCATGTGGGTATTCCTCTAAAGAACACTCTTTATTGTTCAACTTATTAAAGAAATCACTGCGTGAAGGCAGCTGACACTCATCTAATTTTTGGAATGAATTTAGGTACTCATACGGGAAAATACCTTTTTTCTTAATGAGCTGAAATTCTTTTTCTGACTGAAATAAGGATCTTATGGTTCTGAAATCATTATCCGACAAATTGCAGGCTAATGATTCCAAACTCTCAGCCATAAAGCGTATTGTATCAAGAAATCTTATTTCAAGCTTATGGCCATCACTCATTTCTGTAAATTGGGAGAGGGATATATAAAGTTCCTTATTGAGAGGGAGTACTTTCAGTTGCATTGCAATTTCACCTAGTTCTTTAATAAAAAGATGTGAGTCATAATTTGAGTAATTGTGAAAGTAAACTGGTATAAACTTGGGGATTTGGTAATTTAAATTACAGTTATTGTGGGCTGCACCTCTATATTTACCACTAATGTGACAATGATCTCTAACGCGATCTTTACCTAGAAATTTTTGACAAATATGACAATTCACCGCACTATAAAAATTATAAATATCAGAAGGGGATAAAGTATCCATTTGTCTATTATTTACTAAGTGACTATTGTATATATCCTCACAGTCTTTAATTAAATATGATACAAATTTTTTTGAGGCATCTTTTCCTGTGTATATCCTTAATTTATCTAACTTATTGCTATGGAGACACTTAATATAATAGCTAAATGCACAAGGAGTGTGCTTTTTGACTAGACTAGTTTTATTACTTACACTATTACTAACTTCTTCCAAGATGCATTCGAAGTCCGCATATACCACGAAGGGTACATCCATTTTTCTTTGATGTCCCTTGAAGCTCAGAATTGCATCCGGACCTGATGGCATAGTTGTAACAATTTTACCACACTCCGCCTTATGATTTGTCATACCATTTTCGATGTGGGTGTACTGGAGACAGCTGTTGCAGAAATGTAGTTTGTGTTCATTCCTGGTAGTCTGATTTTGTAAAAGTCTATGAATGATAAAAAATTAAATAAAAGATTATAAGTAAAATGTACATAGTATAAAGTATATAAACAAGTATTTGTATCCTTAAAATAAAAAGTTGTATATTTTTTTAACTTACCTTGATATATTCTTTATCAATATGTAGTGATGACCTGCAGCATTCTCTAAAAGTAGTAAGTTGACGTGGTTCACTTTCTCCTCCTTGGTCACATAATAAGGACCAATGATCTGATCTGCTCCCTCATCATACCCAAATACGTTCACACTTATAGTCGGATTGTTTGCCTCAAACTCTTTGATTTTGTTAAGTGCTAATGGGTAGCTTAAATTTTTGAAATTTAACGCTACACCATTTCGCGTAACAATCGTCTCTGCAGCAATGTCAGGGATATTATACGAACTGCAACGTTTTGGGTTATCGTATTTGGTTGTATCCATTGCAGCAATCAGACACCACTTGAAGCAATATTCATCATCGTTTTGTATGTTGATGCAGGCAAATCTTCTTACAAGTTTTTCAGGAGTGGATATCCAATTCGAGCCTTTGACGAGCGACGATTTGTTGATGTTGATTTCTGCTCGGACTATGCGTGATAAAGTCCAACCATAATCTCGCTCTTCGAATTCGGACATTTTGGTTGAAATCTCCTCAACCTGTTTACGTAATATTTCTTCTATATTGTCTGCCTTTGTCAGTAAACTCATTTTGGCTACATGTGATATTATGCACAACTCCAATTCCTCTCCAACAATTTTTATATACTCGGCCACAATACTCACATGAAATTTAATTATTATATGTTTAGTTAAATTCATTTGAAGTCTCTCCATAAAAATATTTTTGTTTTCCTTAATAAACTCTTCCAAGAGAAGTTGGTCTTTTTTATTTAGAATTGCATATGTGGCGATATGATTTTTGAAGGCTTTCGATATTTTATAATATCTCACATTATTTTCTTCTGTCCTGACATGGGGAGTACTCATTGGAGTTGGCAGAGTTTCTTCTCCTATTTCTTCTACATCTACTTCTCCATCACTTTCCGGTAAACTTATGTCCATAGCATCGTTGTATAAGGTCCCTCCAAGGATATCCACACCTTGTTGTTGTTGTTGCTGCTGGTGCTGCTGGTGCTGCTGCTCTTATTGATGATAAGTATGTGGTTGCCATTGCATCAAATTGGAATACTGCTGCATTTGATTATCTGGTGTGACGGGATTATAATTGTAACTTGGATACTCATATTGCATTGGTACTCCTGATCCCAACAACTGATTATTCCATGACATTGATGTAGGGTAACAGTTAGGCATGCCGTATTGTTGATGATTCATTGGTAGTTAATATTGAGAGTATTGTAGAGAAGGGTGTTGCTGATGATGAAATGTATTTAGCTGCCGTTGATGATTTTGAAGAGATGTCTGCGGTTGCTCTTGATTTCTGTCCCGGCTTACGATCTCTTGATCTTGCACACTATGATTTTTAACATGGTCCAAAAAGGACTTTTGGTATTTATATACCTTATGACATCTATTACACATATATCCAGAAGAACTCATTTTTAATTAGTTTATAGAATTTATATTTGAATTTAACACAATTGCTGATGATACTACTTGTAAATACAATAAAGTAAATAGTAAAAGTTGGCGTATTTATACGAAAATTAGTAGCAGTAGCCTTGCGGCATTCATAATTTTTACTTTTTGTTTCTCTGCTGATGACTGTACTTAGTTTAAAATCCTCTGCTTTAAAAGAATTGTAGACAAAGAAAATGACTACGTTGCAAAATATAAATGTATTCTACACAAGCACAAAATATTCCACGCACAAGTTCCCACGACCGCACATTTATACATTCATATATTCATTTATACATTCATACATGCATACATTCATTTATACATTCATACATACATACATACATACAAATATATTTCTTAAACAAATAAACACAATATACAATTACCATCAACAATCAAGCTGGACCACCCACACACAAGCATTAGGGTGTTCACATACATGAGAACATTTTATAAATAAATAAATAAAATAATTAAATAAATTAAATTAATTTATTTAATTATTTTATTTATAAACAATTTATTTTATTTATAAACAATTTATTAGCGTGAGGAAATCACACATACACATTCCCACGATTCATATGAGAATCGCGTAGTAGTCATCAAATATATTTTCTCTGATATTACTGATATAGTATTACGATAACAAATTTCTACAGTCTGGCAACACTGGCAATTTTCCCTTTGGAAAAATCATTCTCCCGTCGGCATTAAGAAATATAGTAATCATGCATTGCCGTCGGCATTTGAAGAAAATAATCCTGTTTTGCCGTCGGCATTTGAAAAAAAAAATAATCATGCATTGCCGTCGGCATTAGGAAAAATAATCATGTATTGCCGTCGGCATTTGAAAACAATAATCATGTTTTGCCGTCGGCATTTGAAAAAATTATCATACATTGCCGTAGGCATTAGAAAAAATAATCATGTATTGCCGTCGACATTTGAAAAAAATAATCATGTATTGCCGTCGGCATTAGAAAAAATAATCATGTATTGCCGTCGGTATTAGGAAAAATCATTTCATGATTTCCCTATTGATATTAGGAAAAAATAATCATGCATTGCCGTAGGCATTAGAAAAAATAATCATGTATTGCCGTCGGCATTAGGAAAAATCATTTCATGATTTCCCTATTGGTATTAGGAAAAATCATTTCATGATTTCCCTATTGGTATTAGGGAAAATCATTTTCATGATTTTCCCGTCGGCATATATGTATACTTATGAAATCTTAATCTTATGAAACCCCTTAATCCACCCCACAAAAAAATCACCCGTTCACACAATTATTGTCACCACAAAAAAATCACCCGTTCACACAAGGGTTAATGTAAACAAAAAACTCCTTATGTAAACAAAAACATCAAAGCGCCGCCGAAAACACACACACACACACATACACACACGTAGGTATCAAATTTCCAAGAATTTTAAAATTTCAGCCACAATTTAACAATTTCAGCCACAATTTAACAATTTCAGCCCACAATTTCACAAGTTTAATTACCCCAGAATCCCCAGTTCCCTACTACTGATATTTAACGGTTCAATTATTCTACTTAGTATTTGCGATAAAAAGCGAGATCCGTTCTTCACAAATTCTTTAATTTTATGACTATAATTCTCAAATTTTAGCTCTATAGACTTGTTTTTAACCCTGCACCGTCAAAATGACAACGCGAGATTTTATTTTTAAGTTAAAACCTGTTTTTTCTTTTTGTTTTGATATAATTTTTTTTATAGCGGTTATCGCTTGCAAGCTGTTGTTGGATAAAGACGTGCAGCGAACTGCGTTCATTGTAAGTGTTTGTTTTTTCTCTTTTATTTTTTGCCGTAGTCAAAATGACGAAAGACGAAGTTTGTGTAACTTTTAGGTTTTTTGGTGTATATTTCTTCGACGCAAAATGTTTATGTTTTTCTAAGATGTCTAATCAGCGATCTCTAACAGATGAAGAAATTAAACAGTTTCTGTCCTGAACTGACTACAACGTTGACTTAGAAAGCGATCTTAGTGAAATAGGTACTGACACAGAAGTTGATCAAGAGGAGTCTGTTGCAAGTACCACATCACCATACGAAGCAAGTGACGTGGATGAATGTATTCCGCTAAATATTTTGAGAGCAAAATCCGTGCGATAAAACTATACTTCCAGGAAAAAACGGTCATAAATGATCATCTGTCAAAGGTACGACACATCATTATGGACTTAACATTGTCCATAAAAGACGAGGACCAACACGTCAATGCAAAAATATAATTGATCCTCTTGATTGTTTTAAACAGTTTATAACAAAGGATATCGTTGCTGAAATTGTAAAGTGGACAAATGTCGAGATAACTCAATGCCAATCCGCTTTACTTGTAAACACGGATCAGGCACAAGGACGAAACACTAATACAAATGAAATATATGCAGTTATGGGTATATAAGTGTTAACTGCTGTCAAAAAATACCAGCATTTATCCGTGGAGGAGTTATTTCAAGATATGTGGAGTTTGTCCCTCTTCGAAGTGAATAATGACAAATGTTGTCTGTCCAAAATGCCAAAGAAGGTTGTGTGGAGAGCACAAAATTTAAGTTTGTGCTTTATATGAAATAATTTATTTCGAAAATAATGTTTCTCTTTTAGTTTAATATTTATATTAAAAGAAACTGAATGACTGAATTGAAAAAAATTGGAATATGTTTACTTTTTAATTTTTTATTATTAACACCATGCCAATTGAAGGAAGGATATGAAATGTTAATTTTCAGTTAAAGATTGAAAAATAAATAAATGAATTTCTTTAAATATTAATTAAAAAATAAATAAATTTATATAAAAAACTTATTTTGGTGCGTATTTTTGCTTATGACGTGTGTTATAGTCGCATAAAGTATGTCGTAGTCAAAGTGACGAAGGATGACGTTAATGTACTAAAAATAAGGATGACGTTCTAGGGTTAATATTGCAAAACATTGTTACTCAAGTGAAGTACACAGAGACCGCCAATAACTCTAATTTTTTAAATTGTATCTAAACAATCAAACTAATAGAGCGACGGGCACAGGGAACACACCAAGATTGTCCTTGTTATATGGAATACTTTTAGATGCATTAATTTTTTATTAAAAAAACTCAACTTTGCCGATTATTTCTTTTTCTTGATTTTTATTTATTCCTTAGAAAATAAAAATTATTTCTTAATTTGTATTTATTCCTCAGAAAATAAAAGTTTATTTTGATTTTTATTTGGTAAAAAAAATTTAATTTTTATATTGTAAAGAGCGCATTTTCAGCGCTAAAATTAATATTAACCAGTTTAAAATCGAATTTATCGACAGAATTTGTAAAAAAAAAACTCTTATACATACGAGTATGTTAAATTAAACTTCCTTTTATACAGTGAATCAATCGGAAAATCGTACATGGGTTTGCTTGTGTTTGTTTAATTTAAAATGTTAGATAAATGTATTTTATTCTAATCTAATTCCAAAATATTTTTTATTTTTGTATTTATTGTGTTGTATGCATATGGCAAGCATGTGCAAAAATTAATATCCCGTGACAAAAATAAGAGTTCACGTGAAATGTGTTCCCTTTCCCTAAAATTGTGATCATCAATGTTTGCGTTGTTGTTGTTGTTCCAGTATACTATTTTCCTTTTTTGTTCACGGGAAATATTTCACGTGACCTAATATTCGCCTTTTATTCTGGATAAGGGTGATTCTTTCATAAACAAAAATACCAACTTTTGAAAGTCAAACGGTAAATAGAACAACCAAAGTAGGTTTTGATTTTTCTATATTTTTGAAAAGAAGTAATTAAGGGCCTAATTTTGTAAAACGCAACGCCAAGCGTTGACAAATTTTATATTGAACAAATTTAAATTACAAAAACAAAACACATACACAATTTGTCAACGCTAAGCGTTGCGTTTTACAAAATGAGGCCCTAAGTTTCTGTCTATTTGTAAACTAAGGGCTAATAAATCAGTCAATGATTATATGTATTTTATTTTTAAATCATGTTTAAACAGAAAATTTTGTTTTTCACCCCAAAATTAAATGAATCTTAAATAGTCAACATTGTGCATTTAAGTGTTGTTTAAGTTTTACAAACATACCATATGTTTTGTGCATGTGTGTGTTTTTTGAATGCATGTACATGAACATCATGTGGTCGTATTAAAAAGAATTTCCTTTAATTTTATTTGTGCAACAATACTTTGCAAATTTACTTTGTAAAGTATTTCCTAAATAAATAAATAAATAAATACAACAAATGTAACACATATTTTCATATCATGAAATATATAAATAGAAAAATGCATTCCGATGCTATTTTTGTATCATAAAATGTGTTTTTTGCTATTTCACTTTTCTGCAAATTGATAAATCAACTTTCTTATTTATATTGAACAGCTGTTCTGTGGAAAGCTTTCCATAATATTTGGAAATCTTGTAGTGCTACCGTACTTTCAACGTAATTTGACAATAACTTTAATTCGCCACTGAAAAAATGAAAGTGTGTTTAAACACATTTTAAGTTTTTATGAAAATTAACTCAAACTATATTTAAACATTCACTGATTTATTAGCTATAAGAGTGATTTTGTCGACAAAAAATAAAAATTGCTCGAAGAGGTAAGCAAACGACCGTGGAAATGAGGCATCTTGTCATTCGACTATATGGAGAAGTTAAATTATTAAAAGAAGACTTTCGTTTGAATAATAGAAAATGCAACCCTGAAAGTATTGAGTAGTTACTTTTGTGTATTGAGTACCGAGAAAAAGAGAAAAACACTCGATATTGAGTACTCAGTAGTCAAATACTCAATACTTTTACAACACAAAAAGTATGTAGAAACCCATATAGGAAAGTCAGTTTGTTGCGAGACTATTAGACGTGATTTACGCGTGGAGTTCACTTAAAAATATATTTAAAAAAAACCAAGAAATACTCTAAAGTCCGTTCTGTATACAGATGAAAGCAAGTTCAATCTTCATGGGTCAGATGAAGGATGATTTTTTTGGCGAAAACCAAACACTGAGTTTGAGCTAAAAAATACTAGAGCCACAGTTAAATATGGGGGAGGTTCTGTGATGGTTCGGGGATGTATGTCTAGCGCTGGATAGGTAATTTAGTATTTATTGATGAAAAAATGGACAGACAAGTCTACCTAAACATTTTAAATAAGAACGTCAAACAAAGCGAGGAAAACCTGGGCATACAAGACAATTTTGCTTTCTATCAAGGTAATGATCCAAAACATACCGCGGAAGTATGCAAGTTATGGCTCAATCATCACTGTCCCAAACTGTTGAAACCTCCCCCACAATCGCCAGACCTGAATGTCATTGAAAATTTGTGGGATGAATTAGCACGTAGGGCTTACAAAAACTCTTTCAACAAAAAGCAAAAAAGTACTAACAATTTTTTCTTTATTATTTTATTTATTTATTATTGTTCGTTTTTATTTATGTTATTAAAAATGTACCGCTTTGTCCGATTTTCAGTTTGAATTAAAAAACTGAGTTAATTTCTTAAAAAAATACTTTTTTCTTATCAATAACTTACAAATTATCTTTCTAAATAGAAATATGTAAACGTTTTGTTAAAAAAATGGTATTTTGTTTGTAATATACTAACTGCCTTATTCATAAAAAATATTTCAGGTTTATTAAGCGCTTATTTGACATATTTCTATGGAAAATTTGTCAAATAAACCTGTAATAAACCTAAAATATTTTAGGCATGTCCGATTTTCCGTTTTCACTGTATAAAATATTCAGTTTAAAAATTACCATTTTTTTAATCAATAAAATAAAAATCAATAAGTAATTGTTATTTTCTAAGCAAAAAATAAAATTAAAAAATAACTTATTTTCTGAAGAATAAATAAAAATCAAGAAATAACGTTTTTACTTTTTGAGGAATAAACAAAAATTAAGAAATAACTTATTTTGTGAGGAATATATAAAACTCAAGAAATAATATTTTAATACATACATTTATTTATTGAATCTTCAAAAATTTACAAAGAATAAATATTCAAATATTAATCTAAATATAATTATTAGGCCCGACAAGTTTTGGACAAACGATGAATCAAAACAATTCATATATTCCATTTGCAATAAAAGTTGCGTATATAAAGCAGAAATCTACATCAACTGACACCACACACAGTGGACCAAACACAAAGAACTCTGATGATGAAGGTGTAGTGGCCTTCGAAAACAGCTAGTTGTTCCGTTCTACTGCGTGCTTCTCTTTGGTGTTATTTGTTCATTAATAATTATCACCTGTAATTTGGCTTACAAAGCGATATGAACTTTAGCCTGATCAAATCATAAAAATACTTCTTTTCGCCAAATGTTTTTTATATAACTTGAACCAATTTATGCGTTTGTTCAATGGTGCTATGAGGACTTCTAAAACCAAATTGATGGTCTGTGATGCACCCATTATCAGTTGGAATTGGGGACAATTTTGTCATCAAGGCATATCAAACAGGTACATGCATCAGGCAAATTGCTCATCCGCTGATTTTTTGTTTACACGTTTATAACGAAGAATTCATTTGACAATTACTTTTGTGCTTTGTTTGATGCATACAATTTTTTGACAATTACTTTGTAAAACTATGTGAGAAGCACAGAGTTGCCACAGTGTTTTCTCTAATGCGTGTACCTGTAGTAAATGTGCCTTGTTTGTCATGAGCAGCTTTTCGGACAGGTTTGGCATTGTTGACAATAAACTTTTTGGCGATATGACTTAACTTTGGTAAGATCTTTGCCTGGAATCATTTTGACCTTGGCAAGCTTCCAGTGTTGTGGATAATACTCCAGTCGTAATGTGGCATTAAAAATGAAAAGCAGAATTCTAATTGCAATATGAAACAACTTCATCAGTATTTTATTACTAATTCCATCAATATATGGAGCTTCCTTCAGCTTGAGTTCATCAATTAGTTTTTGTACATCACGCATTTTAAATCTTAAAGGTCGAGGGGGTAGAGCAACAACTCAAATCTACAACACCAGGGGCGTAATTCCCGCATTCGATTACGAGCGAGATTTTTAACTTTTGGGATTTTCTCATTTGATTTCGAATAACACATATCGAAATTTCACAATCACAATTTTTCTTTTTGCTTTTTAATACTTTTATTGTTGCTCAATGTGGCAGCTAATTGTAAGAAGGTGGTGGAAAATAAAATACATAGATCCACAATCGAATAAGATGCTTGTTTTGTAAAGATGTTTGTTTGAGGCTTTCAAACTTATTATGTTTGTATATTGTGATTCTCAATATATTATTAAAAGTCTTACTATAAACATACGAAGTTCGTCAACTAAATTCAAAAATTTTTTGGGTTGAGGTCTACTGTTGAGTTCCCAAAAGGGACCGAAATGCATATATACAATTAATTTACTTATTTATTTATATATGTATGTACTATATATAATGTATGTACATATATACGTATAAAAATATAAATATAACGAATTTCTGGTTGACTTTAAATATAACAAATCACACTGTTGACAAAAAATGTTTTGGGGAACAGGTGTTAGGGAAAATAAAAAAATCAACCAATCAAAACCAATCAACTCTGGTAGCATCTAAATAACAAATCAACTGCTTCTGGTCAACCAATAAAAGAATTTTAAATGTGGCTAGTACTCTATTGTCTAACTTTATAATTGTTATTGAGTGATATTTATTTGCTGGTGGTTAAGCGATGTCTATATGCATTTCATTGTTGCTTTAACAAATCGTCAGTAGACTTCAACCACAAAATAAATTAGATTCATATCGAATAAAAATTATTTGCTGGGTTTTGTATGAGTTTCTAAGCCTACTACGCTTATTTTGCTTTTTTGATTTTCAAAAATATTATTATTTGTGAATTCTCAAATAGTTATTGGAAGTTTGGGCATAAGACAAGAGGTTTGTGACTGTTCAAAATGTGTGGTTGAAGTCTACTGACGATTTGTTAAAGTAACAATGAAATGCATATAGACATCGCTTAACCACCAGCAAATAAATGTCACTTACAATATAATTATGACAATATGTCGAATAATAAATTTCTTGAATTGTTGTTAAGTTATAAATTAAATAAAAATAACATGTATGTATATTCGTTTATTTTTTTTTTTTTTTCATATATGTGTTTACGTACAAACATGTGTTTTTGCTTACAAATTATTCAGTGTTGTGAAATGAATTTATTTGAATGTTTCCAACACTGAAACAAAAACTCGATTCGGTTGATATCGAGTGACATCATCAGAAAATTTCTTGCTATCAAAATTCATTGCTATTCAAATGCAATTTCGATCACGAGTGCAGGAATTATCCCCCAGTACATGTGTTTCAGTATCGCTTCTTGCCCAACCTCCGGTCGAAGTGCGCAGAGGTGGTTTAAACTCAACGGGTCTTTTAAGATTTCTAGCAGCGCGCCACAAAGAGTAATAATGTGCTGGTGTAACATCGAGACCTTCCTGATAGCTTTTGAGAGATGCAGGAGAGATGCAGTTTTTTTCAGATGGTAGCAACTTTTGGAGCCGTTTAGTACACTCTTTAAGTCTGATTTTTTATCTGATTTATTTTATTTTCACATACGAGACGTTCAATATTCGTAGAATAAATTCTATTAAACATAGTCTGCGGATGGGAGGTAGTGGCATGTTTAGCAGCATGTTTAACCTGTTCGTTAAGCTTCGTATTGTTAGATTCAATATCATCGGGTGTTTTTAGGTTTATGTTTTCCGTGCAATGACCAATTTTTTGAACCCCAGCCAATTAACACGATTGATCATCTTCACATATGGGTGAAGTAAGTCACTTCTTAGTGGGCTACACATTGTAACGATTGTGGGAGAGTGATCGGAGGATAGATCTAGGGAAGCTTCAACAGGAATTAAATCTCTAGAGATATTTTTCATGACGCCAAAATCTATAACATCCGCAATTTTTAATATTTCGAAGCAAAAATGCTTATGACCACTTTCATAATTAAGGGCACATACATACATATGTACTAAAGGGTGTTTTTATTGAGGTATAGAACTTTAAGTTGGCATCACTTTTTTAACTGGCGGCCATTTTGTCAGCTGTCAAGTGATTAATATTTAGTTTGGTTTGCCATTTCATCATGAACAGGTTGACAAAAGAACAACGCTTGCAAATCGTGCAAATATATTTCGAAAATAATGGTTCAGTTCGCGAAGTTTACCGCAAGCTCCGTCCATTTTATGGTCGACAGAGCAATTAATTCGGTTAACCATGGATCGTTTTCGCACTACGTTTACTCTATGTGATAATACGCATCCGCTGAAGTCGCTCGTCTACGCCAACAAACCAGAAACGTTAGGGGACTTGGAAGCCAACATTCGTGGCGTTATTGCCAACATACGGCCCCATATGCTCGAAAAAGTGGTTGAAAATTGGACCTGTAGAATTGGCTTTATTCGAGCCAGCCGCGGCGGCCACATGCCCGAAATCATATTTAAACGTTAATGGCATAAAATTATCCTTCCAATAAAGCCAAATTGATGGACATTAAAACGATTTTCTTGTGTTTTATTTCAATTCGAAGTTCTATACCTCTAAAAAAACACCCTATATGTAAAACTTATTTAACGCAGAACTAGCTTTTTGAATAATTCCTCTGTTGCAATAAATATACATATGCATGTACATACATACATATTTACATATGTACGTACATATCGATCATTTACTGAAACAATGTAATAACTCAAAAACAGTTTGCCAGTTTGAACTTTTCTATTTACACACAACTTAATACAAAAGAAAATTATTTTTCTCAAGAACTTTTAACACAATATGAAGAACGATATGAGGATTAATTCTGCACTGATTGATGAGAATCAAAACATTTTGATATTTTTAAAACCTTTTCAATCTTAATTATTTTTTAAACAAGAGCTAACCTAAAAAAATGGTTAGCAACATTAGATTCGTCGTACTCGAATTAAGTTTACTTACCGGGTCCCCGGCTTGTTACAAAAAAAAATTTTTTAAATTCGAGAACAGTGTAATTGAAGAAAAATTAGAGTGACAGATAGAAAAATTAATATTTAACTCTGTACTATATTTGTTTAATGTACTTGTTTATACCAAGATTTCATAGAGTTTTTTGTTCATCCGATGAAGACATACATATGTACTTGTATCCGCACACAACGAAATTAAAATTAAAATTCTGATTGACGATATTTTTTTAATGTCACCGAAAAAGCGCCAATTAAGCTATACTAATACATTTATATATATTTTTATTTTTAGGAAGCCCACGTGAATGCGTGTTACAAGCACTTTTATTATTTCATCCAAGAATTCGATTTGATAACAAGTAAAGAATTGGAACCACTGAATGAAATGACATCCCGTATATGCAAAGATTGAAAAAATAGGGTTAATAATTTAAAATAAATGTAACTTGTAGTATTTGTGTTTATGTATATTATTAACTATTGCATTGAAAAAAGAATAATAGAATAGACAATTGCATTGAAATCTGGAAATGAAAATTTTTGTGAAAAATTATGCATTGTATTGTATTGAACTCTGCCCCACCCAAGGTAAGTTTAAAATTTTTTTTATAATATGACATTAATTGAATATGTTTAAACACATATGTACATACATATGTATGTACATATGTATATCAATTCACTTAACATACTAACTGATTATTTCGGCTTTGCGTCGCAGCTTTTTACTAATGATTAGTATTTCATATATATGTAATTAAAATTTTAAACACAAAATTTTCAGTACACAGAAAAAATAGCACCAATTTTTTCTAATTTATTATATTTATTATTTATTCTAAATTCGGTTATTATTATATGTCCAATAACAACAATTGAAACAATTATTCATTAAAAATAAACAAAAAATGCTTAACATATAATTCATTTAGAGCTTGGATGAACAATTAGGGAGTTCACAATAGCATTTTAAAATGTGTCTTAATATTGCAACGTTTCAACTTTAATACTTTAATATGTTCTGGATTGTTGTTTTTTTTTTGTTTGTGTGTAAATCAAATTTATTACCAGGTGGCAATTTAAAAGTATAAAAATCATGTCATTTTCTATATGGCAATATGGTAATGTTAAATTAAAAATTTTAAATGATGAAACAGAATAAAGTCTGCACCTTCAGGAAAATCGCTCCCAAATTAAAAAGCCCATAATAACATCGTCGGAGTAACTTCAAATGCCCACTAATTTTTGTTTTATTTTCCTTTGTGCTTATTTTTCTTTACAGTTTTGTTTATAAAATGTGTGAAATTTATTGAAAGTATGGTAACATTTTTGAGAGAATGAGTACTTATATGTGAGAGCATAAGAAAAAACGCTCTCAATATAAAATAGATTTTATCTCACGACCAGGCTGCCAGATAAAATCGTCGAAATCCCGATAAAATATAAAATAATCGTCATTTCATGCTCGAAAATCGTCAGAAAAATCGGACATATCAATATGTACTTTTTTTAACATGTATACATATGTATGTATGTATGTTTTATTTTATAGACATACATATGCATTTATTGGGAATCAAAAACATAGCAATTCATGTACATCCATGAATTTTACATGAAGCCATTCGCATTGTTTTTACTCCCTCATAGCTTTGATCCACTCAGTGGTAAAATTATGAAAAATATTCTCAAGTTAGAAGGTTCAGGTTTTGGTCTCAGTACTTTTGATGGCCGAAATTTTATAGGAACTTTGGCTTTTTCATATTTATGCTTTTTTAGGACATCAATTTACACAGAGATCAATATATCGTATCGCTTGTAAGGGGCCGTCCATATCTTTGAAAACGTTACGTAACAGAAAAAATTACTAATTTCGTACAAAAATACGTATGTTTTTATTTAATTGATCATACGTGTTACCTACATATTATGTACATATGTATACATACATATGTACATGTGCCGGATGTCAATTTTAGATATTCTCGAATTTGAATATTTAAAACGATATCCGCTAATACGAATATTTAAAACAATATTCGCGAATACGAATACTCGTATATATTGTATGTGAAATTTATACACATTTAATAATTATTCTGCAAAATTACATAAAAAAATTTGTATGGAATAAAACTTCCTTCATACTCCTGTCCGCGTACATTAAAGTTTATGAAAACTATCGAAAAATTAAATGGTTGTTAAATAACATTTGAAAATGTAAAAAAAATTTATAATAAATTAAATAACTTGTAGTTAAACTGATTACATGGTTCTCAATTCCTCATTTTTATCCATTTACATTTTTAAATATTCTTAATATACGTGCATATGTAAAAACTTCTTTCCATATCAAACTGCAACATATGTATATTAACATTAAATCCAATAAATACATAGAAGGAAATAGTATTTGCAGAAGTTTAGGGAAACATTTCTTGCAATTCTCATGGACAAAAAAAGTGTCCTTTCAAAAAATATATTCTTCCATATACGAGTATGTGCATGTTGTTGGTCAACTTGGGGCTATAATGTGTAAGTTTTGAGAGATGCATTAATGGAAACTTTCATACACAGAAGTATGAAATGCGTCTAGGAACTAGATTGTGTGCCTCTATTTTTAAAGTATTTTTAAGGAATAGACAAAATTTTAGAAAAGAAAAATTACATATATCTCGTATGTCTATCATTTTGAGTCATTTGATCTCCGAAAACACCTCAACAATGTGTACGTTTAAAGCCCTCTCGCTAAGTGCACTGGTTAAAAAAATGTTTTCTTTTAGAAAATGAAATATTTTTCACCACGGAGTCATAGTTTTGTTACGATCTCTAATCGGCGTAAACAGCGTTACGTGATATGTGGATGCCCCTAAAAGCGTTTTTAAACTATTGAAGTAAATTTTTGTGACAAGGTGTATTTGTGTAAAATATATTCGAATCACTGAAAAACTCAATTTCGTAAAAAATAAGAGGTAGATCCTTGCTACTTGAGACCATTCATATGTATACATGTATGTATACATAAAATCTCTTTTAATTGAACCCATATACATACTTGCGTATATATATACGCATGTATGTTTATTTATCGCAACATACTCTATTGACTAAAAATTTCTAAATTGAAAATTCAACTTTGAATAAGAAATGCCAATATTATATTTTTATTTAATGCTAAACCATCAACAAATAATTTTTTTTCAAATTAAATAATAAATTATTAAGAAAGAGTCTGCAAAACTACACCAAAATCTTTTATTGGGTATGCATACATGTATGAATTCTAACAGTAGATTTTTCATTAAAAGCGCACTATGAAAAATCGTCAATTTCAAGGCAAAAATCGTCAAATCGTAATTTTGCTATTTTCGGCACCAACAATCGTCAAAATGACGATAAATCGGCACATCTGGTAGCCGTGCTCACGACTGCTTTCTGTCAGCGATGCCAACTATTTGTAACCCAAACGCGCTATTCCCCTTCGCAAAACGCGCTAGAACGCGCTAAGTTGGAGCATTGTCAACTATTTATTGCCAAAACGCGCTATTTTCCTACGCGCTAAATTACATTTTAATAAAATTCGATGTATTTACATGTGTATTAGTAAATACAATTGATTTTCTTTTCAGATCTTATAATATTGTTTCTTCGAAATTATATCGTAAACAATTAAAATCATTTAATACAAAACCAGAATTGCCTTCCAAATAATCGAAATCCTTAGTTTTTATTTTTATTTTATATGTCAAACTTTGTAACAACTTATAGGTATATAAATTGTCGAATAGTTTTGCGATTCAAATGCTTTCTGTACTTCAGCTAGAATAGATGCTTAATAAGTTATATAAATTTTTTTGATTACGAATTTTCATGAAATTTCAAAATATTTGCCATTTACAGTATTAAAATGCGTTTATAATTCTAACCACAGTCAAGGGAATTTTATTTGCGACAGCTGAATTATTATCCAATTTAAAAAATTTTATGACTTTTAAATACTAGAAAATTTTTAAATTTATGCAAAAAAAGTAAAAAAAAATTTTGAACTGAAATGATACTGACTTTATTCAAAACGCGCTTTTTTTTAGTAAACGCGCTAAGACTAAAAAAAGCGCGTTTGGCATAGTTAAAACGCGCTAAATCTAGCGCGAAACGCGCTAAATTGGCATCGCTGCTTTCTGAGGCTGCTTTTTTGTGCCAATTTGCATGGAAAATTTTTATATGCCAGTATTATGTTTATTCATTAAAACTGTCAGCGCAGCTGTAGTTGATGAAAAAATATTTGTATTTTTCGCAGAACAAAAGTTATTTTGAAAAATTTATCCAACAATAATTTCTAATTTAAAAAATTTTGTTATTTTAATACCTACGGAAGAAAATAATTCAGTCTCTCATAAGCATTCCTACAAACATGCATTTTACTCTCCCTCTCTCATATTATAAACTAAAGGTAGAGGTCCAACCTCTTGTTTCATTCTATACTTTGTTCGCCTTGAGTTACATGCAATGCTTTTCATGCGCCATTTTATTTTTGTTTGGATCAGATGTGTGCGCTTGTTTATAAATATTTTTAAAGAAAAAATGGAGAGTGAAATCGAATTTTTAAAAGAATTTGTGGAGTTAGTCGAGTTAGTTAGAACGGAATTTAAGTGGGTTTTTTGAAACCACATTTAAAAAATTAAAACTTCTGACCCTGAGCAATTTCGAACCGCGACAAGAATATCTGCAGATGTCTTTGACTATTTATTCAGCATTTTAAAAGATAGTCTTGAGAAGAACTCGGCCAGGGCTATTCCAGCAGATTGTCGGCTGTTGTTGACTTTAATGTAAGTAAATTGAAAATTACATATAAATGTATGCACATTATTGGCTTAAGCAATAACTTTTCTAAGCAGCTATTTAATACAGATTTAGCGGAGATGACACTCAGTACGTAAAAGTAATCGATAACTAATATGCAAAATTTGTTACTGAGAAAAGTGTGGTGAAAAGTTAATTAAAATACATCGCATTAATGAAAATATTCATATATTTTATTAAAAAAGTTTTTTTTACTAAGAAATTTTTTTATTGAAAAATAAGAAAAAAATTAGCCACGGCAAAATAATATTTATCGATAACGTAAGAAATAAAGTATTATTTAACATCTTTAGCATTCAAGAACAGCTGACTTTCTTTCATGGTGCTTGTAACGCGTACAAAAGTAGAAAGTAGACCTACTTTTTGCTTTGAACGCGCCTACGCGTTCTGCGCTTTTTGCAATGTAACTTGTCACATACTATTACATTGATTCTACTTTTTTGACAGATGCATAGAAAGCGTAACGCGCAAAAAGCGAGCTATGGTCCTCTACCTTAATATGTAAATGATATAAAGATGTATGTGTGTTTGCCTGACTTACATATATATACACAGTATGTGTATTTATATCGTTACCTGCTCACAATAAAAAATTAAGATGGCACAATGTTGCCAAATTAAAATTTTAATATACTCTTTGTGAATTCCCTAAATATTTTTTGTTTTTTCTATTGAGGGAGAAAATGAATAGTGCTGACGGTAAACTCTAGAGCACGCAACATACAATTGACTGTGGGAAAAACATTGAAGTTCTAAGTTTAACCCACACCTTTAACAATTGTCCTTGAGATCTATTTATCGTCATAGTGAATGCAAGACGAACTGGAAATTTGACTTTGGTAGATCACTTGGTATCCTTGGAATAAACACCTCTTCACCTTTAAACATTCCTATGATTATCTTTGCTTTAATAGTACCATTGCATAGTGTTGGCTGATTACGTAACATATAGGCGCACGGTGGCCAAGTTCCGGCCAATGCACGCAGTGTGTATATTTATAGGAAGCCATTCGTCGTGTTTTTGCCCACCTGATAACTTTGTTCCCCGCCATCTAAAATTTAATTCATAATTGAAATTAATTCATGTCATATGCGAAGTTTGAAAGTTTTACAACAAAAGCGTTCTGAGATATGCAGGTGCATAAAGTGCATATTTTAAGACATGCTCACTGACTGACTCACACATCAATATTATGAAGTACTTCCACTATACCAAGAGAGCTGAAATTTGGTACACAAGTAGACCTAGGTCAGTAACTACGTAGAAAAATCTGAAAACCCGGGAATTATGGCCAGGTTGTAGGGCTATGCTCATAAAGTTCAGAATTAAAAAAACAAATCTAAGGCGTATAACTCAAGCAATTTTATTGAAATTTGGTATACATGTTGCAATAATACAAGGTTAGGAATTTTCGTTGACTGAAGTGGGCGTTAATACGCCCATTTAATGTACTTCAGCTCAGCACATTTAAATATACTTTTTATATATTTATTATTATCCGTTTCCAACGAAACTTGACACGAATGATAAGCACCGACCAAAAAATTTTTTCTTAAAAAAAGTGGGCAGGAATACGCCCCCAAAAATAAAAAATTAAATTTGTGTTAGAGACCCAGCTAGAAAAATATGTATGGAGCATATATGATATCCCATATATGATTCGGATCCGAAAAATTATTGTATATGGACATACATATATGATAATATATATTCATACATTTTCATAAATGTATGTGTAAACATTCCCTATACAGTATGCAAAGATCATATTCATACTCCCTTGATTAAAATACATTTTGGTCAGATTTTGTACAGGGAGGTTGTATTTAATGAAACATTTGTTTTGACAAATAATTTAAAACCAACTAAAAGATATTTTATTCATTAATTTAAGAGAAAATGTGAATCGATTATTTAAAAAACACAAGACTCATATCTATTATATAAAAATAAGTCGGATTTTCCTTCCTGATGCTATAACTCCATAACGCACGGACCGATTTCCACGCTTTTGCATTCGTTGGAAAGATATCGGGCTCCGTGAGGTTTATAGCAAAGAAAATTCAGGGAAAATTTCAAGAGAAAAGCAGGAAAACAGGGAAAATAATTTTTTCACATACAGCGCCATCTCTGATACATAGCATGTACTACAACGGCGCAAGTACGTGGTGTGTGAGTATACTTCACGAAAATAAGTACGTTTCATTTTCATTCAAACTAGCACGAAGAAAAAGTGCGGGCTGTTTCGTGCAAAAAGAAGAAGAACATTACTCTCAAAAAGCCGCTCTCATTTACACAATATTCGAGTACGGGAACACCTTTCGTGCAAATTGGGATCCCGCGGGATACCAGTGTAAAGGAAAGAAACCCACCTATTATGTGTAAATGAAGAAACAGAATAAAGTCTGCAACTTCAGGAAAATCGCCCCTAAATTAATAAAGCCCATAATAACATCGCCAACATCGCCGGCAGTAACTTCAAATGCTCTCTAATTTTTGTTTTATTTTTTTTTGTGCTTATTTTTCTTTGTATGGTATGATTATATCTCACGACTGCTTTCTGTAGCTGCTTTTTTGTACCAATTTGTATGGAAAATGTGTTTATGCCGGTATTCTGTTAAACATTAATTTGTTTTGTGTTTGCAGCTCACGTGTTTCATGTATCCTTCTGAGCTGCCCGAAGTAGCATCAGAGTGCCGAACATCAATCGGCTTCTTATACAAATGAATACACATACCAGAGAATGCAAAAGTATCGTTTTAAATCAGTGATCCGCAAAACAGAATATGGTTGTATTGGTGAGAAAAATGAGAGTAAAATAAATTCACACTTGAAGCAAAGTTTTGTAATTTAAAAAACATGGTGTGGTTATTAATTGTTTAAATATTTTTTGTAAATAAGCAATTTAATAAAAACTTAAGTAAAAGTAAACAATCTAATAATCCATTCAACAATGTAGTGTAGAAGTTCCAAACTAAAGTTATTCACAGCGCTTTGAAAACTATTAAAATGCTTTTTTAAACTATCTTCCCTATTATTTTTAAATGTTTAATAGCATAAAATGCATTGCATAATGCAAAAAGCAATTTTTATCACGAAATATTTCTTAGCTCTCATAATTATTTTTTGCTGTACAAATTTGTTAAATTTTAACTTTCATTTCGTTCGGTGTGTTTAAAAAAATTAAACATAAAATCATGAAAAAATTCGTATATATAATCGCTTTCTCAGTGACGACTAAATGAAAGAGCATAAGCAAAACATATTTATATAAAGTAAATATATGCAGGTCTACAACAACTAAGAAAGTACAAAAACAACAGGCGATTTGTTTGTGTAAGAATAATGGATGAATGTCAAAAACAGATGGATACAACCAGACCTGGGCAACTTGCATTACTTTTGCATAAGCACTGATTAAAAAACAAAAATTTTAGTGCAAATTTAAATTTGATGCTTGTAGTGCACTATTTTTTGCACTTAAATAAAATCTCTTAAAAGTAATGGATTAATATTGCATTAGCAGCTAATCGCATGACAAAAAATACACTAATTTTGTGTTGCCACTAAGCACATCATGAAGTGATGCAATATTATTGCACTATCACATATTGTACACAGTAAAATTTAATAAAACGTGAAAATATTTTTAGGAGATAGCACAAATAAAAAATATAAAATACACTAAAGTTCATTGAGGGCACTTTTATAAGTACGTACATACAAATTAACGAAAAAAAACTGTCAATATAAATACAAACTAGATTTCAGAACCAATTGAAAAAAATTAAAAAGTTTCATACTTTAAGTACGTTGCATCTCGAGCTTATATGAAAAACCGTGCAATTGAAAAAAGATCAGAGCTTAGGTTTTCGTTTATTGTAAAGTTATATCTTAAAAAATGGTGATTTTATAAACAAAAAATACTACCGCTTGGAACAATTTCATCTCTCGAAAAATTATAAAAAACGTAGTGATATGATTTTTCCTCTTAGATGACGATATGTACATAGGAAAAAATGTACATATTTATGTATGTACGTATGTTTTTATGTATGTACACTTTTACGTTATATTTTGCACTATGTTCCACTGATAATGCAATAATACTATTCATAATGTGTTTAGTGGTGCAAAAAATAGTGCACTAAAAGTAACAATGCAATGTTGATGAATGTCTTTGAAGGAATTTTAGTAAAATGCAAGAAAAATTGCACTAATATTATTAAAGTTAGTGCTAATGTAATAAATTTGCATTTGCATTGATTTGGTTTATTGTGGGAAAATGGTCAATGCATTTGCTTATTTAATGCAATAGTCCCAGATCTGCATACAACAAAACGAAAATGTATGGATAGACAAAACCAAAGTAAATTTATTAATTGATAAACCTTTAATATGTGAAATAAGTATAATAAAGAATACATATGTACTTTAATAATTAAATATAATT
Organism: Nowickia ferox; assembly: GCA_936439885.1. Taxonomy (NCBI): domain Eukaryota; kingdom Metazoa; phylum Arthropoda; class Insecta; order Diptera; family Tachinidae; genus Nowickia; species Nowickia ferox. Next base: position 39,237,067 of record OW387026.1, on the reverse strand, counting down.
ATTTTTAAACGTTTTGTAACACATTTTTTAAGTAAAAATTTATTTAAACTTTTTCACATACGTTTTCAGTATACACAATTGTGTATAACAAAGCAAAACAAAACAAAATGGCGTACAAAAATTGTAAACAAATTTTGACATTCAGGCATTCACACTACACGAGAAAAAACTTAATCACCTGAGTACTTGCATATACTTTATATAAATTTACTTTGAGCATAAGCATGTGTATCCACAATTGTGGTATGGCGTGCGGTTCACTGTTTTAAATACTTTTTTAGTATTGGCCGGCAAACAACTAAGAATGCGTGCAGCTAAAAATAAAAAACACGCAAAATACAAACACATGCATTAATTTTAAACCGAATACGTATAACTATAAACTTCCAACAACACTGTGTGTACACATTTTTGATATTACCCAGCACAAACGAATACAACTACAATTTATAGACTGTGCGAATATAAAAATATTCTGAATATTAAACCGAATATACATGCGTACATATAGAGCTATTTTGAAAACACACGTTAAGTGCTGCCAGAAAAGTGAATTGGTACAACACTAATATGGCAACGGTGCCATATTATTAGATTGCATGACAGGTATGAAAAGTGTGATTTAATAATTTTCGACTGTGCTAAAAACATTTCTAACTAAATATTTACTAAAAATCCTCATACATTTAACACTTTACAAAATATAAAAAAAAATTTTATGAAATTTTTTTAGAAATAATAGCAGTTGCTTTAAGGTTATATTTATTCAAAGTCTTATCTCCTAATTATCTTACTAACGCTGACGAAGCTCTAGTTTTGTTTGGTCATTAAAATTTAATTTTTCGCAATTTTTGTGTAAAATGTTTCAAAGCGAATTTACTTACCTCATATTTTTCAACTATGTATTTTGTTATAAAAAATCTAGTGTTTTCATGAATATTTGACAATGAGAAGAATTTTATATTTTTAATACGGAACTTTTATTTAATTTTAAATATATGTATATGTTAATTTTACATTAAGCTAATTTATTAACAAGTACATGGAAAATAAATTAAAAGCATGAAATTCAAATGACTTGTTTAGAGACTACTTATAACATCTTACCATATTTTTTTTCATATAAAGAATTCAAAAATAAAATACTAAAACTAAACTAAATAGGCTCCAGCCTATTTCTTTTTTCAGATATAATATTACCAGCCAGAGAAAAAACGCGTTCGGATGCTGCGCTGCTAGCAGGAATTTTGATAATTTGGGATATTTGCTGCAATTGATTTTCCACCACAGCAATACATCGAATTCGTCAGTAATTCGTACGTTTTCATTATAATAACGCTCGACTGGGAAAAAAAAAACTTAAATTTGAAGTAGCGGATTGCGAAGTAGATATAGATGAGCAAGTAGGAAATATTATTGGGGATAGTGATTGTTGAGCTTGTACGTGAAGATAACCAATCGGTGAAGTAAATACTATATTGCTGCTAATAGGTCATAGGTCAGAAAAATTTGATTTTCTGTTAGCTTTGAAACGCAAAATTCTTTTATATTACTAAGTTCATTTGTTTGAAAAAATATAGCAGGGGGATATAAGAGTAATGCAGCTTTATGGAAGATACTTAAGTTCGATTTCCATTTCTCCAAGTAAATTAAAATACTAGTTTTTTCGAAGCCGCAATATCAGCTTCTTCGTTGGTTTGAATTTCGCAAATTGCTGTAACCTTTGTGATAGAAGGAATAACAAAGCAAATGCTAGGACATACGCTGCATTGCAGTTTTTTGAAAATTGTTTCAAAGTCGTTGCAAATATCGACTAAACTTTGTAGGACAGAAAAATTGAAGTTTAACATGGTTTAATAAATAATCACGAAATATTTAACGTTTTTTAAATAATGAAGTTTTTTTAGAACTTGGACCACTTTCATAATAAAGAGCACAAAAAAACTCACATTTATAACTTTGATTCAAAAAATTTAATTTTCAAATAAAATATTCTAACAAAAATATTTTTAAGGATACGTGTTAAGTCACAATGCAACTGATCTATTTAACACCAAGGCTTGAAGTACAATGATCACTTCATAAATTTTGCTTTTAATTTTAAAGCCCCTAACTGCGGGAAAATCCATCACCTACGAAATTGGGATTCACTCATCCCTTTTTCCCACAAGTGTAAATTTTTTTCATTTTTGTAAATGGAAAAAAATTAATTTGGAATGGTTTTATTAATTATCGGAATTTTATTTGCAAATTTTACAACAACAAACATAATGAGAGCAGGCCAAAAGTGCTTAATTGGGTGATTTTTTATTGAAATATGCACAAGTTTCATTTCCATTCAAATACACACAAGCAATATTAACAGCGTTATTGTGGCGTGTCTATATTTTACAACCCAAGGGTGTTAAAAATAGATCGCACAACAAGTGTTCATACAGGTAATTTATTGGCAGTTTTGCTTTCATACAAGCAATTTTATTGTTTGATATTTGTTTCTACATAATTTGGTTAAAACTTGATTGTTATTGTTAGTTTGTTTATCTAGGACTTTTCCTTTAGTGTTGGTTGGTTGGTTGGTTTACGTGGCTGCCTACTACACGCAGGCATTCAAGTAGAATCTAGATGATTCCTTTTTGAAAGGACCACTACACTCATCTGTGTCGACCAATGTAGAACCGTACCTGAGTATTCTGATACGGTGATCGTTACTAGATCCAACCCGTCGCGTTGAGATATCTGATAAGGTCATTCAACCCAATCTCAGATAGATCTGAAAGATCATCTAGTACATGATTGCCTAAAAATTTGTGTCTCGAGAGATGCAAAGCTGGGCATTCGCAAAGAAAGTGGAAGATTGTTTCTTCTTTGCTTACTTCTCGAAAACTTCGGCAGAATTCATTATAGGATAGACCTATCCTACTAGCATGTCTGCCGACCGTCCAGTGCCCCGCATGACTGCAACGAGTCTCGAGATGTTCTTACGGTTCCTATTTGTTAATTGTATTGAGCGCCTATCGTTGAACCAAGGCCACATTTTCTTAGCAACCTTGCACGTGACTATATTGCGCTATATACTTTTAGCCTTATAGAGATAGTCCTTGAATATACCGCTTCTAATAGCACCAGAGCCAGCTCGTCCGCCCGTTCCCAGAAGAGGGTGAGGTCAGTCTGACCACCCAGTCTAGATAGCAAACTCTTGCACTGCCCGACAAGAATAGATGAAGTGATATGTGATCTCAGGGATAGAAGCGCTGCCTGGCTATCGACAAATATACTAACTTCACGCTGTACCTTCCTATCAATCAGCACTCTAGCCGCTTCCCTAACCGCCAAAATTCATCATGAAATATAGTGGTTTCATTAGGGAGACAAAAGGAGCATTCTGTACCATGATCGCCTGAAAAGACTTAAGAGCCGACATCGCAGACCATTCTTGATCCATCAGTGTATATTCTGACGTCATATTTCCTTACCATTGTTCCTCCCTTCCACTCCCGTCTGGATGGAATCAGAACTTTAAACACCTTGTCAAAGTCCAGATGAGGCACCATGTAATCAGTAGATTTCCTCAGCATAGGTGGGAGTTGATCCAGGATTCTGGCATGGCCATAGGACCTTGATCTCCACAGCCCAGATGCCGCTAATCTTGCCGCACTACTTGAGGATACAGCCAATATATGAAGGTCGATCGGAATAAGGTTTAGTATAGTATTCAGAGCCTCCGAAGGACTAGTACGTAAACACCCTGTTATTCCTACGCAAGCGGAATTGAAATAAAACACAAGAAAATCTTTTTAATGTCCATCAATTTGGCTTTATTGGAAGGATAATTTTATGCCATTAACGTTTAAATATGATTTCGGGCATGTGGCCGCCGCGGCTGGCTCGAATAAAGCCAATTCTACAGGTCCAATTTTCAACCACTTTTTCGAGCATATGGGGCCGTATGTTGGCAATAACGCCACGAATGTTGGCTTCCAAGTCCCCTAACGTTTCTGGTTTGTTGGCGTAGACGAGCGACTTCAGCGGATGCGTATTATCACATAGAGTAAACGTAGTGCGAAAACGATCCATGGTTAACCGAATTAATTGCTCTGTCGACCATAAAATGGACGGAGCTTGCGGTAAACTTCGCGAACTGAACCATTATTTTCGAAATAAATTTGCACGATTTGCAAGCGTTGTTCTTTTGTCAACCTGTTCATGATGAAATGGCAAACCAAACTAAATATTAATCACTTGACAGCTGACAAAATGGCCGCCAGTTAAAAAAGTGATGCCAACTTAAAGTTCTATACCTCAATAAAAACACCCTTTATTTCTTACTTGTGGCAGGCCACCATACTACACAGCCGTAAGGCAGCATTGGACGCACAATTGCTGTATACATCCATTTAAGCATTTTGGGGTTTAAGCCCCATTTAGATTTAAACATCCTACGACAGGAGTAGTATGCTACCGTTGCCTTTCTAACCCTGTGTTGAATATTCAGTATCTATGAAAGTTTTTGGTCTAGTATAACTTTAGATATTTTGTGTTATCTGATAGCGAAAATTCATGATTATTCAACCGAGGAATTCTAAAGTTCTGTACCTTGGTCTTTGTGGTAGATAGTACCAGTTCCGTTTTGTTTGGCTGCACTCCCAGTCCACAGTCTGTAGCCCAGTTGCTAAGTGTGCCCAACGCGTTGGACATGATATCACTTATCAGGTCCGTGAACATCCCTGAGACCATTATTACCACATCGTCCGCGTACGCTACAACTTTAACCCCCAAGGCATCTAATCTGAAAAGTATTGTGTTAACTACAAGAAGCCAGAGCAAAGGTGAGATCACCCCACCCTGCGGTGTCCCTCTGTATGGCCATTTTGACCCCTCACTGTTGCCTAATTTATCAGTGACAGTTGCCGATATAATCCTCAAAGTAGCATCCTGGAGAGCATTTTGGATGGCTGTCACCGATACATTATTGAAAGCGCCTTCAATGTCTAGGAAGACAGCCAGGGTGTATTGTTTGTGCTCCAGGGATATCTCTATGAACCTTACCACTTCATGTAGTGCTGTTTCTGTATAGCGTACCTTAAGGTAGGCATGCTGACTATTTGAGAGTCTTGACGATCCTAACAACCGGATCTATATGACGGTCTATTAGTCTTTCAAACGTCTTGATCAGGAAAGATGAAAGGCTGATTGGTCCGAAGTCCTTTGCGTCTTCATGACTTCTTTTTCCAATCTTCGGAATGAAGACAGCTCTGACTTTTTTCCAGCTGGTTGGAACGTAGCTAAGAGAGAGACAGAATTTATAGAATTTAGAAAGCCGGGGGATGATGGAGCTTTTCGCGCTTTGTAGCATCTTTGGCATGATGCCATCCGGACCTGGTGATTTAAACGATGAGAAACTGCCAATTACTCAAGAGATTTTATCTACAGATAGTATCTCATTATCAACAGCGTAATGTTGCCCTGATAAAGCTGCTCACACTAGGTGTATCCTTACAGCCAGGAAAGTTGGTGTTTAGTGTATTTTTTTTTTGTTTTAATTTTTTGAAATTTTTGTAAAATTTATTTCAGAATGTGGTAAAGAATTATTTGTTGAGAAATTTTGCCTTAAAATTATAACAAGTAAAATAAAAACCAACGCCTTGGGAATATTGTTCACTAGGTTTAGAGATATCGTAAAATGTTTACCTAAAAAATTTAAATTTAAAAAAAAAATTGGATTTTGTTATGTTTAAAAATTTATAAAATATAAAAATACAACAACCTCATTTTATTTATTCATTTGATTATATTTTGCTCAGCAAAAGATAACTTTACTGCAGAATTTCAGTCGCTGAAACAAGTGTAATATTTTAAAATGATCTTTGTTTGTGTAAAAATTTTTAAAATAAAAATGCATCTACATATGTTATTTTGATTGAAAATAAAGAAAATACACCCATACATGATTACTGTTTTCAATCAGGCACACACACAATCACACATTTTCCATTACATTTTATGTACACAAATAATTGTATACACTGGCGAATGATGAATAAATATTCCGAGTATGACGGTATTTTTTTTTAATGGATAAAGGCTCAGTTAGCTGACTGTAATGTAATGTAACTGCAACAGTAGGAAACAGCTGATCGATATTGTTATGTGAAAAGTAATGGAAATGGTTATAGAAATGTAATGTAACGTAACATACTTTTCATATAAAAATATCGATCAGCTGTTTCCTACATGACAGTTACATTGCATTACAGTCGGCTAACTGAGCCTTAAATATTAATATTCTGTGTTTAAAAATATTCAGACTGAAAGTATGAAAGAGTCAATTAGTTTAATACGCATGCGCTTTTTTATTTGTAGTTGTAGCGTAGTTTCGTTTTTTGCATAAACGAAGTAGAGATGCTCTTGTATGTTGGAATCGGCTTAAGTCATAGTTGTTTGAGAGAAAATATTTAAGCGTACAAATTGTTTTGCTACAATTAGGATTATATTCAGTTGCTAAAATTAAGACTGTTTACTTGTGTAGTGTTTGATGGGAAAAAAAATATTGTCGAAACGAGATTATTGCTGGATCCATTGCTGTCCAACCATTCCCAGTATAACCGAACATAGCGTCTACAACTGCGATTAACTCTGACATAATATGTGAAAGAACGTCGGCAGAATAACAATAAAAAAAATGCCGATATTTCTCTTCATCTCATACAACAGGAACACGTATTTTTACTTTTCTTATAACATTTCATTTTATTCAAATTCTCATGGAGTTAACATGTATTATTTATTATTTTTGTATAACTATTTATTTTGTTTTCACTTTTTCACACAAACTTTTATTTATAAATCAAATTAAGCACATTTAAACATATAAAATCCCAGAAATTTTGTACAAAACATTGTTTTTCATTTATTTTAGTAAATACTCACACATGCATACTAATTTATTTTCATGTACGTGTGTTTTTTGACAGTTCATCTCATAAGATTGTTGTTATATATAAGATTTCTTATAACAACGCTCTTATAAAAAATCTTATAATATTGAGATAACATTAATTTGAAGTCTACATGTAACATAATTCTCTCTGCGATTGAATTTGACGCTCTTATCTTACATATTATCAAAGACTATAAATCAGTGATGCAAAATCAAGAATTCATTTCGGTATCAAAAAATTTGATCGAGAGTACTTTTTTTAACGCAATAGTATCAAATTGGTTTTTTTTATTAACAAAAATTACATGAATATAAAATCAACAAAAACATATGTGTATGTATAAAATTCATAAATACAGATTTAAATAACATAAGAGAAAAAAACATTTTTTTATAGAAACTAAAAAAATAAGATATTGACAGCAAAGACATAAATAATTTTAATATTCGATTAAACATACCTACATATGTTTACATACATATGTATGTACATATATGTATGTTCATACATACATACATATGTATGTGTTTCCATTTGCGTATTTATTCTAAGGAACTGAAGTATTTCAAAGAGATATGAGATCAAAATTAACGAAAAAATAACGATTAAAACTTTTTAAATATGTATATCAAAGTTATAGCAACAACAGTTTTTAGATTTTAGTAAATCTTTGGTTTGTACAATACTTGCTACAGTTGAAACATTTAGTCTGTTTCTTTGTTTTGTTTTTATGAGATTTTGGTAAGAGAAAATTCTTTCTACGTTTGCGGAAGAATGAGGTAGTGACAAAATTCCGTAAGCAATTATCGAAATATCAGGGAACATATATTCGCCTAACGCGTTTTTAGTTTTTGAAATTGTGGACCAGAAAATGCATATATTTTCTGTAATTAGTGGTTTAAGTTCTTCCATGTCAGCTAATGCTCTATATTGAGAGTTAATTTTTTCAAAATTTAACCTTTCATTGGGAAACATTTTGATTAGAAGAGGTATAATGCTGTTTGTTTTACCAGCTAAAACATTTTCAGGAGAAAAGTTGCTAAACTATATTAACATCTCATTGTTAAAATCCACTTTTGTTCTTAAAACCTCACAAAATTTTATATAAAATTTTCTGCAGTTTTCTTTAAACTCATATGTGATGTTGGGCTCGATTTGATTTGTATTAATATATAAATCAGCTTCCGTTCCGCAAAAAATATTATTTAGCGAAATATGATTCTCATGAAGGTTTAGTTTTAAAAAATCACATTTATCTAAAACATCTTTATTAATAAAGTTTCGAGCTAATTGCCGAAATAAAAATTTTAGTCTTGGCAAAAATATATGAATACGTGCGTCTTCCGACTGCATTTCTGTGTTAACTGCATTAATTATTTTTAAAACATACTTAAGAAATAAAAATGTCATTTTAAAAAGTGGGTTTAAAAATCCCGTTGTTAAAAACTGCATTCTTACATTTTCTGACTTTTTTTCAAAATCATTTAATGTAAAATAATATTGCAAAGGCTGCCATTGCTCCAAAACTCTATTTACAACTTCTTCTCGTGAAAGCCATCTTGTATGAGCATATCTAAGTATTGTATGTGTTTCAGTCCCGAAATATTCTTGGAACTTTACGAAATCCTCCTTTCTGCTTGCACTGTTGCAAAAATGATAATTTACTTCTTTCAGAAATTTCTCAATATCGTCTGGTATTCCAAATTTCGATGCAGCAGCAGATGTTAAGTTTAAGATATGACATATACAACCATTTGAGAATATATGCGGAATTCTTGCTTTAAATTTTGTTTGGACTCCATTTGTACTACCCATCATAACTGCGCAGTTATCGGTTGTAATGCCTATCATATTATTTAAAGGTATGTTACAATCTTCTAATACCTTGACCGAGCTTTCAAAAATTCCATTGGCAGTACTATCGTCTATTTGCACTAAACTTAAAAACCGATCACGGCATTGCCCATCAAAAATTCGAATGACTATTGCAAGGGTTTTTATGACGCTAATGTCGGTGCTTTCATCAATTACTAATGAGTAATAATTACTTTTGCAAAAACTTGCAATATCATTAATGTTTTTAGGGCCCAGGACATTTGTAATCAATTTCTGAGCTTTTTGTCGATTTATATTAAAATTTTTACTTATTTGAGAATCAGGTATTCCATTTTTAATAATCAAATTCAAATGATCTAAGGCTGCAAACGAAATATTGTGTTCTGCGGCAAAAGCACTCACCATTAGCTCCAGCTTTTTCGTGGATTGATTTGTTGGGCATTTGGTTGTATTTGCAAAAAAATTTTGAATTGTTGGTGTAGTTTTAGCAGCGTTCATGTTTTTCTTATGATTTGTGCTGGAATCATGGCGATTTAAATGTGATAATCCACCCGCAATAGGAATTTTACACACGCGACATGTTTTTTCGTTTCCATTATTTCTTAACCACAAAAATTTGTTTGCCCATTCATCCCGAAATGGAACTAAATAAGGCTTATTTTGTTTACTTGACCTAATAAAAATAATCAGGCTAATTCTTATAAATACTTATAAACACAAAAATAAAACTTACCTATTATCTTCACCAGAATCCATAATTTATTTTTAAGTTAATTCTAATAAGTATGTATGTACCTATTTATTTGTAGACGAAATTTTATGCCAATAAGAATTTATTTCCACGAAAAATTTTGAAAAAGCTTTACTTCTAAGCGGGATAATAACGCACCATAAAATAAATTGCATATACATACATACGAATACATAACAAAAATTAGCAAGTTTTCATCTATAATCGCTTAAAACACACTAAACAAACAAAATTTCTTATTTTTGTGTAGAGTTTGACGTTTATATTGTGTACATTATACAATAAAAAAGTAATGAGATGATCACATTCGTCATTCATGTATGAATGACATAGGAACATAAATCACAACAAAATAGAAAAAAGGGTTGCCGAGCTGGCAAAAAGAGAACTATTTTACACCTTTCATATAAAGTAAAGTTGAGCGTATCAAATAACCCAGGGGAGTATCATGGTATTTTTTAGCATTCAATAGTATCAAAAAAAGTACGATCGTATCAACTTTTTCATCACTGCTATAAATATATAAAGTTGTTCCACGTAGAACATTAAATAAAAACTAAAATTTTTTGCGTTTAACGATGCTGCGGGGGAAGTAACAAGGGAAAATTATATTGTTTGTTATTTGAGCGAAACCACAAAGAGAGCGCAAAATTTTTGAGATTGTACACTTTATATAAGTATGTATGTAGTAATGTTGAATGGCATACAATGTATGCACACACATAAATGATGCTTATAGAGAAATTTGTTTGCGTGTGTGTTATATTTCTTGTTCAAAGCACAGTCAGTACGAGAAAAAATATGAAATTACAAAAAGAAGTTTCTTGTTTTGATATATTCATGTGCAAATAAATTACGTAAAGCCAATGCGACCGATTGTGTTATTGCAGAGTAAAAATACGTGTTTTATTGTTGTAAAATTAAAAATAAGTTGATTCGCACCGGACTGCATATGTATAATTATTTGATTTAGAAATCTGAATTGTATACTTGCAATACTTTTTTTTATTTACTGCTTTAAAATTTTGAGTTTTTCAGTGCTTGTTGATTGGAGTTTATATGTTTCCCACGACGAATGTTTTCTTAGCAGTGTAAGAACTAATAAATTAAGCATCTCCATCCTGTGCTTAAAGCATACGTTGCTCTCGTCAAACCAAAAGGAATATATTGTATTTTTGGTACAATTTACGCATTGTTCAACAATAGCTTTTTTTGTTTTTTATTTCTTTGGACTTAGAAAAAAGATTTTCAAAAACTTTTATGTGAATCTTACACACTGCAAAAAATAAGTCTGATGGAGCACACAAACTTCCAAAATCTGTTTCTTTATCATAATTTTTAGCGTGAACAAACATTTCTGAAGGATATGACTTCAAGTATTTCTTTCCTATATTTTCTGACGGAAAGTGTCTTTCACATGTATATAATGTCCGCGATCTTTCCAAAAAGCTTTCGTCAAAGTTGCACTTTTCTATCCACGCTTTAAGCAATATGTCATTGGAATATGGAAAACGAAAGTTTTTTAAGTTTGGAAAACTTCATTGATCTGCCACAATGAGGCAAACAACACTTTTTGCCTGCTATAAGCGATAACTTCTTTTGTTTAATTTCAGTTAGTTCGCTCATTATGACATTTTTTACTTATTTAATTACTAAGACTTTTTTAATTTCACACTAGATTATATTTTCCAGCACAATATATTCACTGTGAAGCAGTAGTACAGTCGAATTTTTGCCTAATCTTCAACGGGTTAAGATGTAGAATAAGAAAATTTCACTTCATACGCAACGTTTTATGATTTATTTAGGTAAATAATTGTTATATGCAAATTTTTCCTTTACTAATTGAATATGTAAAAAAAATGTTTTATGACTTAATCAGGAAAAATAAAGCAACAAGTGTCTGAATAAAAAATGCAGGTAATAAAATTAAAAAATGCTTACCAGAGATATTTTTTTAAAGTATGCGGGTTTTTCCAATATACCTGCCTCAGCAAAATATATGTGCTTTAATCACAAAACTTGGGATATGCAGACAGCAGTACACACGTGCATTTTATTGCACCCGTTGTGGTAAAACCACAATTATTCTATTCTTACACATAATTTTATGGTCTTTATTGCTAAAATCTTAATTCCTACATGCTAAAACATTTATTTTTAAGGGTTGGAAACAAGTCATGCAAGTTTGATTGTGAAAAAAAACACACTGCAATACCGTTCATTAATCAAAGCAATAGCATATTAATTGAAACTTTTGCTTTTCTGCTGTCAGTTTTTGAACACTGATATTAAATTCAAATAACGGTAAATTTATATTCGGTGCGAATCCATGTATTTGCAAAAGTACAACAATAAAATACATATTTTTGCCATACAAATAAACAATGGGCAACATTAAGTTCTACGTAGCTTACGTCCATATACATATGCATATGTGCGAAAACACATGTTCTTTTTGTTTGTGTATATTTTTTCTTTGCTTTAGGAAAAATACACACATCCATTCATACTTATGCATGCAAAGGCACACATACATACATGTATCCATATGCAGATGAATAGCAAAGACGAGAATAATAAGTGCTCTGAGAAAATAAAATACTCTCTTTGAAACACATGGATTTAGTAGAAAATCCACCAGCAAATTAAGCACTGACAGTACAATCAGCGATGCCAATTTAGCGCGTTTCGCGCTAGATTTAGCGCGTTTTAACTATGCCAAACGCGGTTTTTTTCGTCTTAGCGCGTTTACTAAAAAAAGCGCTAAATTAGCGCGTTTTGAACAAAGTTATCATCACTTCAGTTCAATATATTTTTTTACTTTTTTTGCATAAATTTAACAATTTTCTAGTATTCAAAACTCATAATATTTTCTAAATTGGTTAATGATTCAGCTGTCGCAAATAAAATTCCCTTGACTGTGATTAGAATTAAAAACGCATTTTAATACTGTAAATGGCAAACATTTTGAAATTTCACAACTAAAAATATGTACTCGTGACAAAAAAAATTATATTATTTATTAAGCATCTATTCTAGTTGAAGTACAAAAGCATTTGAATCGCAAAACTATTCGACAATTTATAAAAGTTGTTACAAAATTTGGCAAATAAAATTAAAATAAAAACAAAGTATATCGATTATTTGGAAGCAATTCTGATTCTGTGTTGAATGTTAAAAGAAAGAAAAGAGCTACTAAAAAAAATTAATTGTATTTACTAATGCACATGTACATACATCGAATTTTATTAAAATTTAATTTAGCGCGTAGGAAAATAGCGCGTTTTGGCTATAAATAGTTGACAATGCTGTAACTTAGCGCGTTTTGCGAAGGGGAACAGCGCGTTTGGGTTATAAATAGTTGGCATCGCTGAGTACAATTTGTCTTTGTCATAAGGCAATGTCTATGTATTGGTGACAAAAAGGGGTTTAATTATTATACTTTAATACGAAACAATGCCTATTAAAGAAAATGTTTAAGAGCCTATTTCACCAACTTATTTAAATATCAATTCATATTTAAAAGTAATATTTCCATACAAAAATTAGTGAAAATCGGAATTTAAATATCAATTGATATTTAAATACAGATGGTGAAATTGGCCTTATGTAAAGTAAATATAAAGTAAATTCAAGGAAGCCTGAGCAGCTCAGTGGCTAAGGCCGGGTTTACATCTGTGTGTCATGTGCTACACATGCGTAAAAAAAGCGTAACCACTGAATACTAATGAAAACCGGTTTGATTCAGACACGTCTTTATTCAGTTAAACCGTTTTATACATAACTAATAGACAATTTTATACAATCCAACATGATTGGAAACAGTTTAAATCAATAAATGCATGTCTGAATCAAACAGTTTTTCATTAGTAATTAGTGGTTACGTTTTTTGGGCACATGGCACACAAGAAATGCCAGCTGTAAACTCAGCCTAACGATGATAATAAGAAATGGACATATTCTTGGTTCTATGCACGATAATTTTATTCAGATTTTTAAAAATGTTTGATAAAACTATATACATACATAGAAAATGCAAGAACCGATTCTTTATTTTTGCTGATTTTCATAACCAATCATGCTTTGACAAGTGCGGTCGCTTAAGTCGAACTCCGATCTCTCTAACTATTTTAGGAGCTTCAAAAAATCACTTTCAAGACATCCATAGAAAATCCGTACATGCAGACGGACATGTCTTTTTTCATCTCCTATTCATAAGGATCCAGAATAACTAACTTTTTGTGGCCGCAAATGAATATTGTAGAAGTTACATTAATCTGGACAAACCTATATATACCCTTTACTATTTTTGGTGAAGGGTATAAAAGAATTTGTTCCAGCTAAATACAAATAAGATGCTTGGCATCGTATGTGTGAAATGTGTTTAAAAATTTTTACAAAACAACAATACTAATAAAGTTTACAACGAATAAGCTGTTGTCTAAGGCCTATAGTACACGGCATGTAAAAAACCACATGCGCATGTGGCTCTGACGTAATTTTGAACTCATCACGAAGCTACATTTGCTACATGCCGTGTACTACTAACACATGTACTTGTAGATATTCACATGCTTACAGATGTGCTGCCTCAGACAATGTGTTCAATTCGGCTACATGTGTCACATTTTCATTTTAGAACAAAAATACTATCAAAATTTTACGGCATGAGCGGCTACTAGTAATTTTAAAAAATTCAACCAACATGCCCGTGACATCATCGCCACATACGCATGTGGCTTTTTACATGGCGTATACTGAAGGCTTAACTATTTGTTAACAAATGACATCTGGCGGTTTAACTAATGGTAAGCAAAGAGCTGTGAATAAAATATTATTGGTTAAACTATTGCTATTAGTTAACTAATGACTGTGAATTTGGGCCATACTTAATAATTTTTATGATCAGTAATGTTTTAAGCACATTTACTTAATAATTTTCTCTTTAGAACTTGTATTTCTTATATTTTGAATTTTTGTTTACATTTTTTTTAGTGGCCATACATAACACCAATTTTAGTTTCAGTTGCGTTGCTAGTTAACTCGGCAGCTGAAGTTCGGTTGCCATCCATAATCGAGCCATTAATATAATTTCATCAAAATAGAATTGAGTTCAGCACGTTTTTGAATTAGTATTAAATTGATTTTATTTTATGAAATGAAAAGTCCTTAGTCTTAAAACGCATCGCATTTTTTAATCGTTGATGCATATACACATACAAATGTAAATGCCATCACCGGCATTACTATTTTCATTTCAACTTTACTGTATATTGCACCAAAATACTTAAAGTACCACATGAAGGGAACATAATTTTTAAGGTACTTCTTTTTGGTTGGCTACATTTTTCTACGTTAATGTTTTTTCATTACATATTTAATCTTCGGCTACTTCATGTTGGTATTTGTCAAACAAACAATCTCTTCTTTTCACTACTTGTGCTCTGAGAGGGAGAACAAATATCTATTATACTCGAAAGCGAGTTTCATATAAAAACAGAAAATTACTTGTGCAGACCTTTAGTACATACCATCATATATTTGTTTTGGCTATACTTATAAGCAGGACAGGGGTTTCATTTAAATGCATGTTTTTTCCCATGATACAATTATACAAGGTACTTGCACGACTACAACAAAATTACAGCACCAAAAAACGCACGCATTTTGTTGGTAGAAACAAACGGATAATTGTCAGAAACACATGTCTTTTGTTTTTAAAAACAGCTATCACAGGGTAACTAAAGTACAATTGCAGACGCGGCATTCAAGCATGATTATAGTCATTCAGTGTTGCCAATATGTGTGTAATACACAGTGTGTAATTTCTACTCTCATGTGTGGGCCATGTAACGAGATTCATGTATAACCTGTGTGTAATTATACCTTGGGTTCTATTTTTATTTATTTTTGTTTTAATTTTAACCTACACAAAAGATGTGTAGTGTAATTTTCTTCAATGTGTAACTGGAGACACAGCCATATGCAAATTCATTGGCAACACTGTAATCATTTTATTCACACACATACACTAACATTTTTGCAGCTTGTAAACAAAGTTTGACAACTTTCTGCATTGTATACATAAACAGGCTGGGCTTGTGCAAGTACCTTGTATAATTGTATCATGTTTTTTCCCTTATCATTGATAATGACAAGAACGAAATATATTTACGAAACAATGAATTTGTGTACAAATGGCATCGATTTGTTAGTGCATATTTTGCTGAAAATTCATATTTTTGCATAATTTGGTCATAAAAGCATATTCTTGGCTTATATTTTGGTATAAATGCATGGTTTTGTGTTATATTTTGTCAAAAAATCAAATTTCAACAAATATTATTGATTACAAATTTTTAATACAAAACTGTTTTTGACACATTTATTCCCTTGAATTGTTTTACAATTGTAGAAAGATTATACAAGCACATACATCTACCAAACTTATTGGAAATCGTCATTTTGATGATTTCAAGAGGAAATTGTCTGCAATTAAAGCTGAAAATAGTGAAACCATTCTGAGGAAACTTGAAATTGTTTTAAAAATGGTAATTGATTTAAAAAACAAATCAATTAATTGTAATAGTTGAGTAGAATAAATATATAAGATTATATAAAAAAATCATTTAAATTTGAACCGATTACATACATCGATAGACGTTACAAGGCCTTTTTCAATGCACAACAGCTTTCTAAGAACAAATTGGTTGAACTTCATATTCGAATACATATACATATGTATATTTAGTAAATATAAAATTTTTAAATGAAAATAAATATATAGCAACACTTTTCTTTTTCTATTTACATATGTATATGTATCCGCTTTTCTGCAATATAAACATATCTCGAAAAATGCGTGTTTGGAGTTATTCATGCAGAGAAAATCGTTGTAACATATTTAATCTTGTGTAAAAATTTAATGTAAAAGGCTTGTACACGCACTTCTTGAGAAAATAAAATATTTTTACGAATATATCCTTATTTAGTTTTTTGTAAATTGAAAACTTTTCTTTTGAAGAAAATTTTTTTAAAATATGTGAATATTTTATTGTTTTTAGTGCATATTTTGCGTAACTGATGTCATATTTTAGGGGCCTAAAATAACTTTTTTAAATGCATGAAGTCCTTGTCCCTGCTTATAAGTATACAAATGCAAGCCTTTAATATGCATGTGTGTGTACTTTTATTTGAGCCTTAAGTTAACCCTTAAAAATTGATAAACAAACCAATGCGGAGTCTTCCTGTATGAGAGAGCATTGTCTGTAGTACAAATAAAAATAATTCTTAAATCGTATTGGCTGTGAGAAATTAAGCATTAATTTTATAATGTAAAGTTTGTACTTCCATACATATGTATGTATATTGTACATACAGCCAAGCATACATATGTATGTGTGTGTACATATCGTCGGTTGGTTATTGGTTTGCGGCACAGTATATTCAAAATACATTATGGCTGCAGCAAACCAATAACCAACCGTTGATATGGCCTTATGCATGCAGTATGTCCTAGTTTACACTATGCAAGTCTTATTATATTCTGATTATTTTGTTGTTGTTGGTGAGAACGACGAAGGGAAAGAAACATTGCTGTTCCCCTCGTCAATCTTCCCATGAAACCAAACAGCTTAGCAATAAGACTTTCGTAGTGTAAACTAGGACTATGTACAGCAGCACTTCCAAGAATAATAAATATATTATGCACACTTTGTTTCTATTTGCTGACGGTGTTAAAACATAAAGGCCCGATCCATGATCCCATTGAGCTATAATTATGAAAATTTTAAAATTTAATTATATATACCTAAATAAGAAAGAAAACAATTTTTAGACAAATCGGATCAGTGGGGGCCCAGATAACCCTCGTTGCGAAAACGCAACGTTTTGCGATATAAAAATTAATATTTGCATTTGATAATTTTATATAATTTGTACATCGTTTAGGCCCACTGTTGCGTTTTCGCATCACGGATATATCCAATCATAAAAATAGTAGCAAATGTCTAAGATAATTTGGATTTCCACTAAAAATAATATTATTCGTACTGTATTTTTTTAACAATTCCAAAAAGTACCCAAAAAACAGGAAAATCCAAAAGGAGGTCGATTAGATATTAAGTTAAATTTTATTTCTCTGTGCTTTATTACAATATCATGTAATCACAAAATACTTGAAGTGAACGTTGCGAATACGCGCCAACTTTTACACAAGTAATGTAAGCCCGTAATTATTTTGGCCAACTTCTATAAAAAAAGTGTAGGTATACAAAACTCTATAATACTTTTTTAGCTTTTGCAAGTAATTTAATTGCCTTTTGGTTAAGTGCACCTTGGACGTAACTGCATAAAATTATAAATTTTTGGCACTATTCTCAGAAATCACATACAAATTAGTTTTTTAAGCGCACTTTTTATATCTGTACTTTTACGATAAATTCCTTAAATTATTGCTAATTTTAAATTATACTAAAAATCAATGTTACCTGCAGGTTGACTTAGCTACACAATAAAGCTGAAATTTTAAATCTCAAATATGAAATAGATATGATTAACAGTCTAACCCACGATATCGATTGACAACTCGAGCGACGACAATTCAGTCGTTATCAGGCTTATTATGAACAGCAACCATCAACTGGTTGAAAAGTGAAAAAATTTGTCAACTATGGTTGAAATAGGTATTACAAAAACCAGTTGATAAAGTTGTGAATGATTAAGTAGGTATTCGCAATTGTGACTATGCATTTGAAGGGAAAAATAATAATAGCTGAAAAATGACAAAAATAAGCTGCAGAGAGAGGCCTTTTGCGATGTCCGACTTTGCTTCCATCAAACCTATATACAAACCTTTCAATTTGCTTTTTGTTGCTCATAATATGCGACCTGTGCATAAAATCAATTATTTTGTTTATTTCTAACGGTATTTATATATTTCTATTTATTTACTACTTACATTTCGATTGAATATATATCTCCTACTGTTTTGTAGTTGCAAAATAACTATTCACAATAGTGATTTTGTAGTTGATGGTTGATAAATTATGGTTGATACTTCTTTTCAACCGTTTACATTTCCTAATACTGATTTATCAACTTTGTTGTAAAAATTTCTCTTATCAACAGCACGTTGCTGTTCATAATAAGCAAAGTAATTATCGGCTTGTGGTCAAATTAACATATTGCCACATCAAAAATTTCAGAAATAAAACGCTACTTTATCAAAAGATATGATAATTAAATTGTTATTAATATTTCTTAAGGATTTACTGCCATATTCATGAAAAATATTTCAGGATTATTAAGCGCTTATTTGACATATTTCTATGGGAAATTTGTCAAATAAACCTGTCATAAACCCAAAATATTTTTTATAAATTAGGGCGTTAGAATATATTAAGGTATTTTTTTTTTTGAAAATTTGATTTCGATATTGTATATAATTTTTTCTTTGTGTTTCTTATAAGCTTATGAAAGATAATCGAATTGGAAAGAGCTTACAAGCCCTGCAAAATATAATGTTATGTTATTAAAAATATAATTATATGCATATACTCGTACATATGTATGTACATACTAGGGATGCCAATCCCGATCCCGAATCCCTGGATTTAAATTTTTTAATGCCGGGATTTTCGGGATTCAGTCAATGCCGAAATTGTTTACTAAGTTTTGCTCGTTTTTTTTAAATAAATTCATCATTACCTTCCCCCATGTGAAGATAGTAACCGTGGCAACACAATATTGATCTTTTATAATTGAAATTTATTTTCCGGTGGTTAAGCATTGTCTATTTACATATGTATGTATTTCATTGATGTTTTGCCAAATCATTAGTAGACTTCAACCACATATTTTGAACAGTCACAAACTTCATATCTTAAGCACAGACCTTCAAAAACTATATAAGAATTCACAAATAATAATATTTTTGAAAATCACAGAAGAAAAATAAGCGTAGTAAGCTTAGAAACTTTAACAAAATCCAGCAAATAATTTATATTCGATATGAATCTGGGTTTTGTTAAAGTTTTTAAGCCTACTGCTTTTATTTTTCTTTTGTGATTTTCAAAAATATTACTTGTGAATTTTCACACAGTTTTGAGTATGTAATATGAAATAATTATAAAACTTTTGTTTGGGAACCTCTTTTTAGTAATTACTAGTGTTGTTAATTATTCGTGTTTTATATTTGTTCGAATGAAATTTCATGATTTTTTTCTTGTTTGAATGGACGAATAATTTTGAACTTTTGTTCAAATATTCGAACGAACAAAGAATAAAAATATTTTTTCGAATAATTTTAAAAAAGTTTGCAAAAAGCGACACGCATGTGTATTAGTTTAACTCTTTTTATTAACAAGCTAAAAATAATTCAATACAAAAGAAAAACAAATAATTTTTATAACAAATTTAGAACGAAGTTGACGCTGTAGTATAACTTAAGAACTCTAATATTATTGAAGTAACAGAATCGCAAAAGAGAAAAGAATAAATGAATATATAGAAAATGTATGATAACTTCTAATCGACTTGACCAATTTTCTTCATCTTTAGACTAAAAGATATACGATCACGCCACCTTTCAAGCGAAAAACCAAAACTAAAATCGGTCAAGCCGTTTGGGAGCTACGGCGTCAAAGACACACAGATTTAACAGAATAAATTAAAAAAAGATGTGATATCTTCTAAGCGGCTGGACCGATTTCCTCCAAAGATAGCTAAAAACACTCTCGATCAAGTCACCTTTCAAACAAATTCAAATGAGTCCAACAGTTTAGTCTGTAGGTGGACTCGTACAAACCAACAGATACACGACACACACTAAAAACTTATAATACCCCCTTCTTTGGTCGGGAGTTAAAAACCGAAACGAAATTAGTTAAAAAGGATATGTATTTATACACATTTACAAACATTTTTTAATAAGCCATTGATTTCTTTTAAAAAATTATTTAAAAACCCCAGATAATCCCACTTTTTACTCGTAGCTTGCAGACGATTCTTTTTTTTACTTTTAATAAAAGAACAAGTAGAACAGTTCCTTTCGCAAATTGTTAATGTTGGTATATAGTATAGCATTAAAAAGCATATACAGCTTTTGTAATCCTTTCTTTAATGTTTCCAAATAATTTAAATAAATTTCTTTCTTTATTCATACAATTTTTTAGATTAGTTAATAACACATTATCAGTTACTTCAAAGATGTCATCTAATTTATTATTTGCGATATTTTTATTAGAAAATAATCATGAAAACAAAGTATTTCCGTACTCTTTTTTGCGCTTTTGTAGCGTACTTTAAAAAGTTAGTATTGGATAGGAAAGCTAATGAATAATGTTATTTATTTATTTATTTTCTAAACTCTTGATCAGGAATTTGTAAGACACCTAATTCTATTAAAGAGGCATTATCTTTTCATATATACATACATACATATGTATATAAATAAGATTACACAAGTATTTATGATTTGGAGTAATTTGTTTACTTAACAAATTATAAATTTATATAATGTAAAATACTTTTTAGTAGTTAAGAAAATTATTCCAATATTCGACCAAAATAATTCAAATAATTTTTTATTCTAAAATGATAAAAGGTTGTTCGAATATTCGAACAATTTTTGTTCGAATTACAACGCTACTAAATACCTATAAAAAGCATGTCTTTTAATGTTAAAAAACCAGGAGTCCCTAATAATTCCTGAATCTCAAACAAAATTTAATTTTTTGAAATCCCGAATCCCGGGATCGTAAAAACCAGCTCCGTTGGGCATCCCTAGTACATACATATGTGTACATATGCATGTAGTGGTTTGAGTTATTCATATAAAATTTTCAACTAGTTCTCCATAAAAACACTTTTTATGTCCCTTTATTTTTATGTCCGGAGCATTTTGTTGTTTGAACTTTTTGGTTCAAATTTTCAATACTCGTATGTTAAGTTGTGTTTTTTTTGCACTTTTACAAAATATCTGTAAACATTAATCGTCATCACTTTGACTTGTTTGAGCTTTTTTTTTAAAGTTGTATGTTTAAAACACTTATTTTTCATTAAAGTTAATTTAAGATAGGTATATATTTTGTACACAGAGAAAACAGATTTGTTGTGATAACCGAATTTGTAGTCAATCGAATTTTGTCGGTTCCAACAACTAATACACAATTCTGTTGTAATGAACGAATTAAGCTTTTGTAAGCACCAATTTTTCAGTAGCAATATTTGAATTTTTAGAATGAAATTTTAATTGTGTCTATAGTCACATAATAACAAACAATAATTAATTGATACAACCAATATACCTATTTGGTATTTCTAAAGGAATCATTGGTAGACGTGGCTCATATACATAGACATACATTCATAAAAACAAATTTGTGCAGAATAAAAATGGTAAGTACATTATTATATTTATCGCATATTATTCTAAGTTTTTGCTTATATTCTGAATTGAATGAAATGTGAAACTTTTTGATCCGCGTGGTGCATTGTAGCATCCGTTGCCGGTATTCGGCTATTACTACGTTTATACGCGCACTATTTGCAAATAAAATTATTAGCAAATAAATTAACTCACGGATTATACGTCAATTTGGATACGGAAAATGGAAAACGTATGATAAAAAAAGGTTATTAAAATTTTAATGATGAAAAAATCAAAAATTATAATTTTTCTTGCAATCGAATTAATGCAAAACGTAATGAAATATTACAAAAACTAATGAACAAAAGGCATTTAAATTTTGTAATCGCCTGTGAACGAAGACAGCGTAGACTGCAGATAATCTTTGAAACATTAAAAAGTGATTATTTAATATCAATTGCAGAAGCTGTTTTAAAGAAACGCGACCATTACTGGAAATTGATTCAAGAACCACAAAATGAGGAGTTATACTTTGAATCAATGCGAATGAAAAAATTATCGTTTCTCATTTTGTGCGATTTAATTAAACCCCATCTTGTTAAAAAAAAAGCATTTTTTGACCATACCACTTGCACCGGAAAAATAAATTGCTATTTGTTTATACAAATTAGCTTCATGCGCCGAAAGTGGTTGGAGATGTTTTCGGGGTCCATTAGTCCACTGTACATAAATATTTCTATGTAGTGAATGCTATTTTGAAGCTCACCAAGGACTTCATACAATTTCCAAACTTGGAAAAATGTATTCAGATTTCCGAAAGGTTTGAAAAAATTTCCGGCATACCAAATCTAATTGGGTCAATTGATGGTGAGTATGACCGTTTTAGTAGTTACAAGTATTTAAGGCAATAATTGAATTTTTTTTTTTTTTTGAGAAGGTACTTACATCCCTGTTTTGCCACCTTCGAAAGGATATTTGGACTTCATTAACCGTAAAGGATGGCCATCTATGGTAATGCACTCGTTATTTATTATAGTTTCAGAAATATTAGTATAAAATTCCCGGAAGCATTCACGATGCAACGGTATTTAAGGAATCAGGATTTTTCCTTCACGCATCTAAACTAATTCCCGTATACAATACTTCGATAAATGAAGGAAGCATTCCGCTCATGCTAGTAGGTGATCCAGCATATCCTCTATTGCACTGGCTATTAAAGCCCTATACTGGTACACTAACGCGCTCTGAGGAATCTTTTAACTGCAGTTTAAGTTCTGCACGTGTGTGTATTGAAAATGCCTTTGGTAGATTGAAAGGAAGGTGGCGCTGTCTTTCGAAGCGGGCGGATATATCGATCTCCATTGTTCCAAAAATAGTGGTAGCTTACAATACAATATTACACAACTTTTGTGAAAAACAAAAGGAACATTATTGCAGCGCACGGCATGAAAATGAAGAAATCTTAAATATTTTCCCACAGCCCAATGTCATGACATCAACAACAGTTATTCCTAGCGAACATTTTGATCCAAAACAAATCAGAGAAAACATAAAAAAGTATTTGGAAAATAATTTTCCCCTACGTGAAAGCAGACGATTTTAAATTTGTACAATTCTCAAATCGATAACTATATGTCTAAAAAACTACCTAAAAAATTTTTAGAAAGATTAAAAATTTTATCTTTGGTCTCGTGACACAACATGCCTTACGCTGAGCTTGTACATTAGAATGGTCTTTAAAAATTAGAAGTTGAATTTTTTCAGTCTAATATCCCAAATAGTATTTATAAAAAACTACCCTAAAAACATTTTCAGGTCAATCAGTTAATAAGATTAAGGCCGGGCTTACATCTGTGTGCTATGAGCCCAAAAAAGCGTAATCAGTAACAATGAAAAACTTTTTTTTTCAGACAAGTATAACATGGTTTCGATTAATGTAGTGTCTAAGCCAACTATAGACGACACTGAACGATCACCTCGCAGTACATTTAACTAATCGAAGTGTTCCATTGTTTTGCCTCCAGCACCACTTTTGCTGTTGCCTCGTTTTATTTTATAAAACTCTTTTTTAAGTGTGCGGAATTTTAACTTAATCTGCTCACTGCTCTTAGTAAAACCTTAAGGTGGGTTTAAATTGTTTAATTTATATGTACATACATTAATTATGCATATTTAAATTGTGATATGCTAGCTTACCTTTCATTTTTATTGCGCCGAGTTTTGCCATCAAGCTGCTCCATTATTTTATTTTCTGTCATTAATGCAAGAAGTTCCTTTGTCTCCTCCTTGCTCCAGCTGCATCGACTATTTTCTGCTTTTATTTTAAGCATTTCTATCGCAAACTACAATTTTTACTACTTCTTTCGATTGACTCAAGCAGTGTAATTTCTTCCTGTCATATGGTTATAGGAGTGCCATGTCGATGGATAAACTAAAAACGTCAAAACTAGTGGCAACGTTTAACATTTTATTTGCAAATAATGTCGTTAATCAGGACTTGTTTTCGTGAGTTAGCTATTTGCAAATAAAAAACTAATTCGCCGTTTATGCGGCAAAATTCTCTATTTGCAATATTTTTATTTGCGAATAAGTCGCCCGTATAAACGTACTATATATTACACAGAGATAATTTCACTTCAGAATAATATTAATAACACTTCGAACATTTTGTGATATATAAATAATATCCTTACCTTTTTTGTTACGACTAAATCGGGATTTTGTGTAATTATTCTGCAAAATTAATTTTTTATATGACATTTCTATATGATTATTATTTTTTGTTTATTGCATTCAAATTTTTTTCAAAAATAAGGAATAACTCAATTGCGGCAACAAAATATTGTTGAGAACATCCATAAAGTATTTAATTTTATTTTCTTTTATTTCAATAGAATTTCAGCATGACGGCAAATGACAAATTAGTTACAATAACCGATTATTTTTTTTTTCAAATTAAATATTGTTTACAGGAATAGTTTTTTTATTTCA
Source organism: Nowickia ferox (assembly GCA_936439885.1). Lineage (NCBI taxonomy): Eukaryota > Metazoa > Arthropoda > Insecta > Diptera > Tachinidae > Nowickia > Nowickia ferox. The sequence continues at coordinate 39,212,178 of OW387026.1, read as the reverse complement.
AAAGGCAATATTCAGTTACGTTACTTTCTATTTTGCATTTAATTCAGTTGTGTCTACCAATACTTTAAAATATTTTTTAGAAATAACCGGAATCAATTGTTATTACTAATAAAACTATTGTGAGAGTTCTATTTACATTGTAATTATGGTTTTTTGTTTATAAATATAAATGGTACAATTGATTGATAATTGATAGCAAATATGGAATATTGGAATACATAATTAAATATTTGTTGCTCCAGCATATTTTTAACCAATCTACTCTCTCTGTGTATTTAAATGTTTTTTTCTCTTACACTAACATAGCGTCCACACCTGATGATTTTATATCATAACTCGTAATATGACGCCGGCAGAGCAACTGTCATTTTTCATTAATATCAACAAAAAGGGGTAGACGTTGATGATTTTATATCATGATGAATTACTTTTTGTTTGTCATCGCAAAAGTAAGTTGTCAAAATAATTTTGATTAAATGTTAGTATTGAAATGTTTTGAATTTGTTGCTTGTTTTATTTTAATATTTAGGACATAATGAATACAAAGAAGAAGCAACTGTGTCTTTTGGTTGCTTTAAAGCAATTTAGTAACTTAATGGAGATTTCCGATGAAGAGTTAGGAAGGAGTCGAAATATGTATGTGGGTCAATCCGTTTTTGGCAAAACGAGAAATCTATTGCTTGGAAGCACACCTTTTGAAGCATATTTTGTGGGAGGAAAAGGAATACCGAAACTTCTGTCGTTTCAATATTAATGAAATAATATAAACAATAAATTTTCGGATGACATCCGAAAATTTATTGTGGTCTGCGGAGTCCTGTCGTTGTAGTCCTTGTACAAAACAAAAGAGCGCGAATCATTATTCGCATGGTCCTTTATACTTTAAGGCGGTGTCAGATAAAACTTTAACGCTTTGCGTGACGTTTCTAACGTTGGCAGAAAAGCGTAAAGCAAAATGTGTATGACACAATAAAAACTTTGACAACACTCACTTTTTGTTTTACTTCTTTGTTTAATGCACAAAATACAGCACAATTTTATTATTCTGATAAAACAAACTCCCTTTTTTATCTAAATTTACCAAAAGTTTATTAAAATTTCATATTTACATGTGAGTTCGGAGAAACAAATTAAGATAAGCCAACTGATTGTCAAAGCACGCAAAAAGTTGAGAGTTGGTTAACTTTCCGCTGCGCTTTGCGTTGAAAGTACTTTATGTGACATGTTTCATATAAACGTGTACATTTCATCTTAAATGTCAAAGCGAATTATCAACGCAACGCGAAGCAAAAGTTGTATCTGACATGGCCTTTATGTCGTCACAACACAAAATGTAGTTTAGTTATTATGCTGCACCTTTTCTTTTCTTTGCTCTGCCTCTGCCCACACATACACTCCGTCGCACCACCTATCTGCTTGCCTGCAGTATTTTTGGTAACTACAAAATGTAGTTTAGTAGTTACTGCATTACTGCTGCCGCTGCTTCTGCTCACACCTGCTCTCTCATACGTCCTCTCTGCTTGCAAAGTCTCTCTCCTCTTACGACATCTCTACTGCGAATTATATTTCTGCTGCGGTTCTGTTGTTTGATGCTCTGTCCACGCTTAAGCTTACTGGTCACTCTGCCTGAAACAAAATAAAAAGAACGTGGTCGATGTAATTTGCCCCCTCCACAATAGAAATAAATCACCAATTATTCTGCATTATTTATTATATACTTTTTACCAAATTCCCAGAAGTTTGGGCCCTCACACTTCCTCCTTTTTCTGTTGCAGGCAACGAACTACGACCCCGTCCTGTGGCCGAGATCCTAATGCGGTACGACTTACTGTTTACCTCCCGCCGGAAACAGAGTCTCCTTCCCTTGTTCACTGCCGCCATTACTTCTTCACTTAATTCTGGTGGTAGCTGTTGAAGACCCTCCTCTTCCGGGGAAGCGGCAGTGTTCTCGGGGACCATTTCTTCCATTTGTGGTGGGTCAAATTGTTGTTGTAGGACTTGATGCAAGTATTCCTCAATGCTCCCCGGGACTCATGTCTCCGATAGATAGTACGTCCTCTTCCATTCCACTTAACACTAAGTCGGTTTCATTTTCGCAGAGTAACAAAGGGTCAATCTCGGTTGCTTCGGGTTCCGGGGTGATATTTCCGTCCCTAAGCGCCAGTCTCCTAGGGGACACTGTCATCTCCACCAACTAATCAGGGTTTTCGCCTTCGCTGTCGGTTCCCAGTACTGTCCACGTGAGGCCAATCTGCGCAATGTACTGCCGGTAATAAGGTTGTCGACGTATATAGCGGTCGATCTTTTTTTCAAAGGGATCGTAATAGCCCCCTTCTGTTAGTAGGGTATGTCCCTAGCCATTACACCCTTGCGTAGACGACATCTCCTTCTCTTGTGCCCTGGTGTCATCTTCGTCATCGGATATGATGATAATGTCTCCGTCCATCAGTAGGCCTAAATTTGGTCGCTCACCCTGATCACTCATCTGAAATATTCCTATTTTTTCATAACCGGCGTTCTGGGTTTTCTTTATTCTGGACAGGCACGTCTGGTATTTACTCCACAACTTCACCTCTAACACATTTATTCTAATTACTTACATTTTTTTCTTTCTTTTTCACAAATAGTACATTTATATGTGCTGACTCGAAGTACGTGAAATAGTAGGCTTAAATTTTATGGGCGTGTTAACGCCCACTTCTTTCAACGAACACTTAGATCCTCGCATTATTGCAACATATATGTCAAATTTCAATAAAATCGCTTGAGTTAAACGTCTTAGATTTTTTTAATTCTGAGCTTTATGGGCGTAGCTCTACCCCCTTGGATAAAATGTGCGGTTTGTTACATTTTTCTAGGTGGTTAGCCCATATTTACACTATGCAATTCTTATTGCTAAGCTGATTAGTTTGACGGAGAGAGAGACGAGGGGAACAGTAACCTTTCTTTTCCCCTCGTCTCTCTTTCCTAATAAACTAATCAGCTTAGCAATAAGACTTGCTTAGTGTAAACTAGGACTTACTCACCTAGGTCTACTTGTGTACAGATCTTCAGCTCTCTATGTCAGTCAGCTAGTATGTGGTCGATTCGTGACTGTCATGAAAGACGGACGTTCAGCGGAGAGAAAATCTATTTTTTCAGTTGTGCGAAATGCATTTATGGAAAAAAACTTGGCGGTTTATAAACCTATTATTAACTATATTCTTCTATTTAATTTTTCAAAAATAAAAAAATATAATAAAGTTCGTATAAACATTCAAAAATAAACATTACAAATAATATTACAATATTAAGTATTGAGAAAAAAAATCTTAAAAGAAAAACCACAATGAATAATGAAACAACAACTAAACATACACGCAACAATTATTATGATATTCTTGATAATGACAAAGAATGCAATGATGAATACATAAAAAAATTCGAAAAGCATGTGATGAACAGTAACAACAATGCAAGTACATCGCGTAGCGGTTTGCAGAATACAAGATCTACTTTAAATGAACAAAACAATCTAACTAATGAGAACACAAGAATGAAAACAAAAAATAAAAAAATTCCACCGCTCAATATATTCGATGTGGAACCTAATGAACTTATAGAATTTATTACAAATGGACTTAAAATCAATGAATTCAAAATTAAAGAATGCAAAAATAAAAAAAATAGCTCTGTTCATGACTAATATGTTAGACTACAACAGAGTTAAAGCTTACCTACAAAAAACTAACGCAAAATTTTTCACATTTACGTCTAAAGATTCCAAAACAAAAACATATATACTGAAAGGTTTATGTGGTAATACTGATCCAACAACAATACTAAGTGAGCTAAAAAAGTCCGAAAATGAAAACTTAAAATTTGTAAAAGTGAGCCAATTCACAACAAAAAAATCAATAAATAATGGTTTAAATCTACCAATGTTTTTAGTGCAAATAAGCACAGAAAGTAACGCAAATAATCTTAAAAACATTAAGGGACTGCTCCACCGATGCATTCGTGGGGTGGCCTTAAGGAAACCGTAGATACCACAATGTAGAAACTGCCAAGGCTTTTTCCACAGCGCTTCAAATTGTTTTTTTACCTACAAGCTGTGTCAAATGTAATGAGCAGCATAAGATTGGAAAGTGTTCCTTTAAGGAAATACCTGTGCTATGCAACAAATACGGACATCCAGCATCATACAAAGGATGCGACAAGTACAAAGAGCTCCAACAGAAGCTAAGATTAAAAAAACAAGGGCTGTCAGACAAGAGAATAAAGAGCACTGCACAATCATATAATATAAACCCAAATGTTTCCTTTGCAAATGTTTTAAGAAATAATAATTCTCAAAATATTAACAACACTAACCCAATAAATCTCGCATTAGAAGAATTCAAAAACTCAATGCAGAACCTTACTAACCAAATATAAACTTTTGTCCTATAATCTTTTACAACAAAGTCACATCCACTGCAATTGTTTTAACTCTAACACAGGCGCCTGCCTCATTGATTTTGAAAAAGCGCTTGATAATATTTGGATCCCAGGTTTAATATATAAGCTTATGAAATATGGAATGCCTCTTCATCAGGTTATTTTAATACATAATATGCTTAATAATAAAAATTTTCTTATTTTTAATAAGGATCAAATAAGTAATAAAAAATTCAGTATAGTGAACGGGCTGCAACAAGGAACAGTAAACTCCCCAATTCTTTTTAATTTATATATGTTAGATCTCTTAAAAGAAATTAATAACATTTTAGTATTTGCAGATGATATTATAATATATCATCCAGATGATAAAATACTGAAAATTAATGAAAACTTACAATATCTGTTTTGCATAGTAGAAAAATATGCTAAAGACTGGAAGATGAAAATAAATATTGAAAAATGTGAGTCCATTCTATTCCGCCCACCCGTTGGAAAGTACAATTATAATATCAGAAAGCATTGGAAAGAATTCGGAGTGAAGTCTGGTTCTAATGTTAATATTGAAAACAAGCAGATGGTAAAATATTTAGGTATTCACCTTGATAAATTTTTATATTACAACAAGCATATCGACTTACAAATAATAAAGGCAAGAAAGTCTTTTTTTACGTACAGAAAGTTGTTTTTTTCCAGATTTATAAATCCTACTGTTAAAAAAATTCTATATCAATCCTTAGTTAGACCGATTCTAACATATGGCTGCCAAATTTGGTACAATATTGCACCATCATATATGGAAAAAATTAGGGTCTTCGAGCGGAAATGCGTTAGAGCATGCTCATCTCTCTATAGATCACCTACTACTGACTTTAAAAAATATATCTCTAACAGGAGGCTATACAGTGCTACAAAAATAAGCAGAATTGATAATTTTATAATACATTTAATTAGAAACCATGTTTTAAAGACTATGGAATGCAAAGCAAATAACCTTATTATGGATCCGTACTATATTAGTGGAGATTATATAGAGAAAATTCGCCAAAATGGGTATGTTTCACCTGAGGCATTTTGATACTTAGATAGCCAAGGATATATCCAAGATGATAGAGGCATTCCGGTTTTATACCACATACATCGGCGAGCCAATATAAAAGCAATAGATAGCAAGCATATTACAGTAGAGAACAAAAGATTCGATACAAGTTTGTACTTGAGGGATAAAAATATGTTGCCAAATATAAATAATGAGAAATATTGGTGGTTAGACCGATAGGGAGCTAACATTTTTGTTCTTTTACCTCTTAACTACGTTCCTTTTTATCATTATAAAATACTGAAGTAGTTTTTTCTTTCAACTATTTTTCCTACAATAAGAATTTAAAATTATCAATGTACATACGAATATAGTACTCACTAATCTATTTATAAATATTCTGAAAAAGAATACATACCTTCGAAATGTAAATGTACTGGAGTGCTCGAATACGGGACAGAGTATATATAATATATAAGATACTATTTGTTTATTTGTAGTTTATTTATAAAAAAAAATAAAATTTTGTTAAATAAACATTAAAAAAAAAGTCAGCTAGTATGTCTTAAAATATGCACTTTTTGAAGCTCCATTATCTTGCGTTTGAGCTGAGATGAATTAATTTTAATTATGAATTAAAATTTTCCGATGGCGGGGAACAAAGTTATCAGGGGGTAAAAACACGACGAATGGCTTCCGGAACTTGGCCTGGCGCACTACCGTGCGCCTAGATATTTTGTATTTTTATTAAATAAATTGTTTATTTTATGTACTGAATTTGAACCAAATAAAATAAATAAAGTGTACTTTTTTCTTAATGTAATTTTTTTTTGAGGTAAAACGACAATTGCCGCGCGGAAAAAAAGATTTGTACAATGATAGCACATTTTTAATATCTGAAGCTTTTAATCCTTCATATGTACATATGTTACCAGATTAAGGCTGTGTCGTTCATGAACGAACGAGTAAAATTGAACGAATCACTCAAATGAACGAAGTGAGCCGGTCATTTTACTGAGCTGTTTTGGTTCAGTAGTACTGACACATAAAAATAAATTGAACGAAATGAACGACCGATGACCGAGCGCACTTAGCTCTTTTTTTGTTTTGTTTTGCTTTTTCATCGTTCATGTGGGATTTTTTGTCATTTTCTCGTTTTCATTTGCCTTTTTATCTACTTTTAGTAACAGTGTTACCATTATGAATTTTTTAAACTGCTTTAACTTCTCACATACGTAATTAACTTATTTTCGCTCCCGCTTTTTGACTTTTATTCATTGGTCATAGATTTATTTACCAGCAGAGACTTAATTGTGGCAAAATAAAAACACATCTTGAACACTTCTTAATGCTATTAATATTTTCCAAATTCCTTATTTTATGTCACACAAAAAAATACTTTAATATTGCAAAAAAAATTTACTTGCTGATTTTTCCTTTGTGTTATTTTGTTTGTTTTGATCATTTTGCCAAAAAATAACAAAAACATTGCATTTGTCTCTTTTTATTGACCGAATCAACTGTTTGTTTTTTCATTTCGTTCTTTTTCTTGAAAAGAGCGGATGAACGAAATGAACGAACTCGTTCTTTCTTACAAAATTTACGAAAATGAGCGGTCACTTAAATGAAGGATTTGGCACAGCTCTATACCAGATGTAGAAAAGTAAATAATTGCCAAACGTAAATTAGAGCGTAAAGCGTTGCGTTAGCAGTAGGGTACGTATTTTTAGTACATTAAAATTATATTTTATACATTTAAATGCATTGTAAATACGTACGTACTCTGCTGCTGACGGAACGCTTGACGCTCTAATTTAGTTGTGGCTGTAAAATGTGTGAAAGTAACGATGCTGACCCTACTTAATTGCTCTCAAAGTTGCACATGTTTTAGAAGATGTCTCTAACCAAATCGTTATCAAAGCAGATAATTTTGATCTCTTACATTTGTGCTTAAAGGATTATTTTTTCCAAGGTCGAAGTTGAGGCTCACTGCAATAAAGTTATGAAGTAACACCCAAAAAAAATAGAGACGAATTGTTAACCTCCTTCTACAAAGTTTTTTCCAGCAGATCATCACTACTCCGCAGCCATATTCAACTTTTAAGGGCAAGATGAAATGAACTAAAATTCCCCTCAACAATTTTTAAGATCTTTAAAACTGCAAAAAAGTTTAATATTATGAAATCTGTGAAAATAGAATACCACAGTCTAGATAAAAGTTCTACTTCACCAGTAGTTTTCAGACTTTTATTTATGTATATAGCTGAAAGAAGAACGGATCTAAAACAACAAGTTTTGTTGGTTTCGCTGTGGTAGATGATAACGCTTCCACACTTAGACAAGGGCTCCTACCTCAGCAAGCAACCGTTTTTGAAACTGGTCAAGGAATTGCCTAACAAATGCACTATACTCGTATGTACAGATAGTCGCTCCTCGTTTGATGCATTTTCCAATCAAAGAAACAAAAGCCCTATGATAATTACAATACAACAGCTTTTGATACAGTCGATGAAAAAAGTGATACTTTTATGGGTTCCAAGTAGGGTTGCTAGTCTTGCTTGTTTTGGCTGGATTGTCCAGCTTTTTAAGTACCTGTCCAGTTTCAAGTTAAAATTAAAAGTTATGCAGCTAAAACCATTTTCCATAAAATGTTCTTAATATTTATTGCTTTAAATTTGTTGTATAAATTTGCTTATGGGAACATAATAATAGTTGCAATAGTGTCGTCCTTTCTATTTACGCTTTTTTAAATCGTATTGTATAATACTGGTTTCATAGTTTCTGGAACTACTTAAGTATATGGTGAAAGTATCATCTCTTGTGTTTTCCCTGTTCTGTCATCACTAACATCTTCAAACCTCTAAGGGTTTGCAGTTAGCAAAATCCGTAATCGCAAATACAAAAATATGTGGCAGAAAAAATAAAATTTTTATTAATTTTTTTATAATTTTTTAATGTACAAACAAATCAAATCGTTTTTTTTGTGTCTTTTTAGTATGATTTTTTTTTCATTTAATTTTAATTCGTACAGCTACGATCAAAACAATATCAGCACGAAATAATATGGACACCTAAGGTTAAAATTCAAAAAGGCTTATCTTTAAAACTAAATCCAACATTACTAAAAATAGTATCTAGTTTATACTTTGATCTATTCTATAACAGATTATATAACTAAAGAATATGATACGATGGACGAACTGGAAAATCAAATTATTTTAATATATTTTGTAGATACCGGTTTATAATTTTTTTTTATATCTCGTTTTTTTTTCAAATTCATAATTATGTATTTTTAGTACTAATCTAGTTGATAATTTTCAGTCATCATATAATTTTTCTACCGACGCACAAAATAGTTACAGACCAGATTTATATTGTTAGGGAAACCCGTTTTTCAGTCATTTTTATTTTTGACCTTCAACTTTTTATTAGCTAAGGATATATTTTTTGGCTTATTTTTTTATTACTCTAAACAAAAATAGAACAAAATTAATAAACAATAAAATACTTCCTTAGTTATCCAAAATGTTAAAGGTCAAAATTAAAAGGACTTAAAAACGGGTTTCTCTAACAATACAAATCTCGTTATACAATCTGTTCAAGATAGTCGAAAACAACATCTAGATAAATTATCTACAAAACACTTTTTATTTTTCCGTAATGTTCGATTTCGTTTTAAAGATAAGCCTTTTTGAATTTTAACGTTGCATGCCCATATTAGTTCGTGCTGCTATTATTTTGATCGTAGCTGCTCATATATACATATGGATAAATGAACTAAAAGAGTTTAAGTTTAGTTATATTTAGGGAATTCACAATGGGTATATTAAAATTTTAATGTGGCAACATTGAGCCATCTTAATTTTTTATTGTGAGCAGACAACGATATAAACACACATACTCTGTATATCAAAGTCAGGCAAACACACATACATGCATAAAATGCATGTTTGTACGAATGCTTATGAGAGACTGAATTATTTTCTTCCGGACGTATTAAAATAACAAAATTTGTTAAATTAGAAATTATTGTTGGCTAAATTTTTCAAAATAACTTTTGCTCTGCGAAAAATACAAAAATTTTTTCATCAACTACAGCTGGGCTGACAGTTTTAAAATGTTTAGTTTAACATTACCATATTGCCATACTTTTAAATTTGCCACCTTGTAATAAATTTGATTTACACACAAACAAAGCATATTTATATAAATTATATGCAGGTCTACAACAACTGAGAAAGTACAAAAACAACAGGCGATTTGTTTGTGTAAGAATAATGAATGAATAACAAAAACAGATGGATACAACCAGACCTGGGCAACTTGCATTACTTTTGCATAAGCACTGATTGAAAAACAAAAATTTTAGTGCAAATTTAAATTTGATGCTTGTAGTGCACTATTTTTTGCACTTAAATAAATTCTCTTAAACGTAATGGACAAAAAATACACTAATTTTGTGTTGCCACTAAACACATCATGAAGTGATGCAATATTATTGCACTATCACATATTGTACACAGTAAAATTTAATAAAACGTGAAAATATTTTTAGGAGATAGCACAAATAAAAAATATAAAATACACTAAAGTTCATTGAGGGCACTTTTATAAGTACGTATATACATACAAATTAACGAAAAAAAAACTGTCAATATAAATACAAACTAGATTACAGAACCAATTTAAAAAAATTTAAAAAGTTTCATACTTCAAGTACGTTGCATCTCGAGCTTATTTGAAAAACCGTGCAATTGACAAAAGATCAGAACTTAGGTTTTCGTTTATTGTAAAGTTATATCTTAAAAAATGGTGATTTTATAAACGAAAAATTCTACCGCTTGAAACAATTTCATCAAGTTTTGTCTTTCTCTCGAAAAATTATAAAAAACGTAGTGATATGATTTTTCGTCTTGGATGACGATATGTACATAGGAAAAAATTTATGTATGTACGTATGTTTTTATGTATGTACACATTTACGTTATATTTTGCACTATATGTTTCACTGATAATGCAATAATACTATTCATAATGTGTTTAGTGGTGCAAAAAATAGTGCACTAAAAATAACAATGCAATGTTGATGAATTACTTTGAAGGGAGTTTAGTAAAATGCAAGAAAAATTGCACTAATATTATTAAAGTTAGTGCTAATGTAATAAATTTGCATTTGCATTGATTTGGTTTATTGTGGGAAAATGGTCAATGCATTTGCTTATTTAATGCAATAGTCCCAGATCTGCATACAACAAAAAGAAAATGTATGGATAGACAAAACCAAAGTAAATTTATTAATTGATAAACCTTTAATATGTGAAATAAGTATAATAAAGAATACATATGTACTTTAATAATTAAATATAATTATTTTTAAATGTTTTGTAACACATTTTTTAAGTAAAAATTTATTTCAACTTTTTCACATACTACGTTTTCAGTATACACAATTGTGTATAACAAAGCAAAACAAAACAAAATGGCGTACTAAAATTGTAAACAACTGTTGACATTCAGGCATTTACACTACACGAGAAAAAAATTAATCACCTGAGTACTCGCATATACTTTATATAAATTTACTTTGCACACAAACAAAAACAACAAACTTGCCAGACCATATTAAAGTATTAAAGTTGAAACGTTGCAATATTAAGACGCATTTTAAAATGCTATTGTGAACTCCCTAACTATGTATAAATGATCGGAAAAAATTCAAGTTTAGTTATATGTTGCTATGTTGATAGCATATTAAAGTATTATATAAAAAATTTAAAAAACAATGTAAATATGTATGTAAAATCGCAGTGTGTGTTTGTTCCTAACGCATGATTTTTGGAACTATAAGACCTGTGGAATTGAAATTTTCAACGTAATTTCGAGTTTTTCACCAAACAAGTGACCACTATGTAGAGTAATTTGTAGTTAAAAAATAATTAAGGGTAAGGCAACGTTTGCCGGGATCTTCTAGTTTTTTAATAAAATTGTTTGTATCACAAAAAAAGTAACTCTTTTTCGTGAAAATTTTATTTAAATATGTCCAGCTTTTTTTAAATATTCCCGCTGTTTTATCCAAATGTCCAGCTTTTTGTTACTCTCAATCTGGCAAGCCTAGTTCCAAGCCATATCGAAATTAAAGGCAATGAAGCTGCTGAATCCTAATTTACACTATGCAAGTCTTATTGCTAGAACGACATAATAGCACATACCTCGAGCACTGAAATTTATACGATTTACGATACGCCCATTAACATTTAGTATAATATTATATGTACTTCTTCTTCGTGATGTATAGTAAATAAATAACTAACTTTAGGAGCATAGACTGGACCATATTTCTAAATACAAGATTATGTTATCTTAAGAGCCAAAAAGGTACATAAATACAACGAAAAAATTCGTCGATTCAACGAATTTATTCCTTATTTTTCACCTTAAGAACAAGTTCATTGAATTCACCGTATGCCAATCATTGGCTTGTTAAATTCATTAAACCTATATATTGAATGCAATGAACTTATTCCTTGACCCAACGGATTAACACTTTGAATTTAATGAAATAGTTCCTTGAATTTAAGGAACCTATTCCTTGACCCAATGAACGCATTCATTGACTTTTATGAATTTATTCCGTGACCCAATGCACCTATACATTCAAAATATCACTTTTAATAAAAATAATAATAGGCAAGTTTATATTAAATTGAGTATTTTATTTAAAAATTTGTATTAACTATATATATACACATACATATATATATATATGTTAGTATGTGTGTAAATAAAAAAAATGGGTTATGATATTATCATACTGCCTTATTCATAAAAAATATTTCTGTTTAATAAGAAGTTTATTGAACAAACTTTCCATGGAAATTTTATTAATAAACCTTTTATAAAATCAAAATATTTTTAATGAATTAGGCCTTAGTCTACTAATTATTACTGCCTTATTTATAAAAATTATTAAAGTTAATGTGAAAATCTGTTTTATAATATAATAATAAGGCCTTAATAATTTTTATAAATTAGACTTTTAATTTATAATTCATGTATAAATTTAAAAATTCCGTGGTTAGTTAAAATTTTTTTTTTGTTTTTTTTTTATGCGTATATTTATTTATTGTATCTTCAAAAAATTAACTAACAATAAGTATTCAAATCTTAAATCTAGATATAATAATTACACCCAAACGGTGTCAGGCATAAACTTAGTGATAGCAATCAATAATACATAAATATCGTATTAAGCAAAACAAAAAATATTTTCAAACTGTTTCATCTGGAGTGTTGAATATTATAGCCATAGTGTCCCTCTTTTTTAAGCGGATGTGTCCAGTAAAATTCAAGATGTTACAAGCAAGTGGATTAGGATGAGACTCGAGTTTTGTTAAGTATTTGCTTGCGTATTTTTTAATTTCTTCAGTCACTAGTGGCATATTTAAATCACGATGTAAATTTGAATTTTTGATGTACCATGGAGCCGATGTTATTAGTCTTAAAATCTTGTTTTGCCTTCGTTGGATTCTCTCTATATTGGAAGCTGAAGCAGTGCCCCATAGCTGTATTCCGTAGCACCATACTAGTTTCAAGAGACTTGTGTATTAAAAGTTTACAAAATAGACTGAATTGAATTTCTACCAATCAGCCAATGTATCTGAGTTAATTTAAACTTCATTTGTGTTAGCTTTGAGTCAATATGGTGTTTTCATATAAGCCGTCGATCAAGGTGTATACCAAGGTATTTTACATGTGAATATTAAGGAACAACTTGATTGTTGATTCGAATTGGGGAACAAGTATCTCTTCGCAGGGCAAATGTTACCTGAACACACTTTTTTTCATTTACTTTAATTCTCCACAAGTTTAACCATAGTTCCAGCTGTGTAATATGTTCTTGTAGATATCGGGAAGCCTCGTGGGGGTTTTCGTGCATACTAAGGCAGGCTGTATCATCAGCAAATGTAGATTTATGGATATTACTGGTCAAAGGCATATCAAAAGTATAAATCAAATACAAAACTGGCCCCAGTATACTCCCCTGTGGCACACCGGATGAGATTGATTCGGGCACACTCATGAAGTGTCCTTCCAAAACAGTGAACTTCCGGGCAAGAATATAGCTTCGTAAAAGATCTCAATTTTAAAATTAGACCTTCATGCCACACTTTATCAAATGCCTCAGAAACACCAATAAAGAGGGCAGAACAATACTTCTTTTCTTCGAGTGTTCTTCTTATAAATTGAACCAATCTATGCGTTTGTTCAATGGTGCTATGCTGACTCCTAAAACCAAACTGATGGTCTGGTATGCACCCACTACTAATTAGAATTGGGGACAATTTTATCATGAGCAGTTTTTCGAAAAGTTTAGACATTGTTGATAGTAGACTTATTGGCCTATACGATTCAGCCTTGGTAAGGTGTTTGCACGGCTTTGGAATCGTTTTGACCTTGGCAAGCTTCCAGAGGTGTGGATAATACTCTAGTCTTAATATGGCATTAAAAATAAATAGCAGGATTCTAATTGCAATACGTGGCAAATTCATCAGCATCTTGTTACTAATTCCATCAATACCTGGAGCTTTCTTCAGGTTGAGTTCAGCAATTAGTTTCTGTACGTCACGCATCTTAAACTTTAAGGGTCGAGGGGGTAGAGCAACTACACTCGGTAAATCAACAGCAGCAGTACATCTGGTTGGGGTAAATACGGATTTTAAATGCTTTGCAAACAAGTTACCTTTTTCCGTAACACTTCTTGCCCAACCTCCGGTAGAAGTGCGCAGAGGTGGTTTAAACTAAAAGGGTGTTTTAAGCTTTTTCGCAGCGCGCCACAAAGAGTAATTAGATGCTGGTGTGACATCGAGGTTTTCCAGATAATTTTTTAGAGATGAAGTTTTTGCATATGCAAGCAACTCTTGGAGTCGTTTAGTGCACTCTTTAAATCTGATTTTATGCTGGGGCGATCTGTGCTGTTGCCATTCCCGTCTAGCTCTTCTTTTTTCACATACGAGACGTTCAATATCCGTAGAATAAATTCTATTGAACCCAGTCTGCGGGTGGGAGGTAGAAGCATGTTCAGCAGCCTGCTTTATATTTTCGTTAAGATTCGCAATGTTAGATTAAAAGTATATAACAAAAATTCAATTAACCTAAATCTAAAAGTAAAATCAGTTAAAGTTAATTAAATAGCCAAGAGTTTAGTAATATGTATAAGGCCCACTGTGTTAATACTTAAAAATAGTTAACAAGAACTACATTACCCTAAGTGATAAGTGGCCAAACAAAATTAGTTAACAAGAATAAAACGTTGAAAACTGAAATTAAAATTGCCTAAAACTTAAAACTACTCAACAAAATTAAAAAATTCAAAATTGATCAAAACTTAAGCCCTAAGAAAGATAATATAACTCGCCTACTACACACCACTTCCAGCGAGAGAACTGGACAAAACCCGCATCAGAAGCCGACACGTAAACTTTTTGGGGCGCCAGGTATCTTCCATCAGACCACAGACATACGGACGACTGACGAAAGCAAAAGTTTAGTTTTATTATATATTTTTTTTTATTATTATGCCTATATAAATGGAATTTAACCTACTTATGAAAGAATAATCTTAGATTGAAATTTTTATAAGTTTAAAATTTTTATAAATATATATGTATGAAAACCCATTTATTTTCCAAACGTAGGGAAACACTAATAATTATCCTTTTTTTGTTAGTGTCAGTATTTTTTTGTCGCCAGTATTTATTTTTGTCGCACAAAAATAGCTAAAATTTTCTTATAAATTTTAAATATATTTATAAAGAAGTCTTTTTTTTAATGGTTTGATTTTTCATATTTGATTTGATTTGATTTGATATTTGATTTTTTTATATATTTATAAAGAAGTTTTTTTTTAATCGTTTTATTTGAAACTTTTTTCTACGATTTTGTAATTCTTTTTATTAAATTCTAAAATTAAATTTTTTTTAAATAATTTAAGTAGCTTCTACGTTTTTGGAGATTTTTTTTCATTTACTTTTTACAGGTGTTGCCAATGATGCAAATTTTTTTTTATAATGTACGTTTTAAGAGACTAAAATCACTAACACACATACCTATTATGTATGCCAATTTCTGATTCTCGCTAATTCGAATTAATGAACATCATTTGAGTCATTTGATCTCCCATAACACCCCAACAATGTGTATGTTTAAAGCCCTTTCGCTAAGTGCACTGGTTAAAAAATTTTCTCTTTTAGAAAATGAAATATTTTTCACCACGGCAGCCATTAATATATTTTTTTTAGTTTCATGCACATTTTAGATTTATTTGAAGATGCCGACGACGACTCCACTTATAGACACTTGTGAAAGCGACTATGAGGCTAATACCAATTTTCATCTTGGTGTTTCAAATACTGCTCAGTCATCAATACGGAAAACTGTAGCAGAATATTTGGCGGAAAAACAGATAGTAAAATAAATAAATCTCTTTTTTTAATAATTACAAACTAATATTTGTGTGCCATTCGTTTAAATTTCGTTTTGGATTTGTGAATGTCTTTATATATTTTTTTTTACACGAATACGAATATCTAGAAATGGGCGAATGTTTGGGAATTCGAATACGCGTCACTAATACATACATACATATAGTTTAGGAATAAGCTCTTCTTAAAACCATAATTTTTGGAGTTTGAGACACTTGGGAAGAAATTAAGAAATAGTTTTGCCAATATTTGGGGTACATGTGTATAAGTACATTCACATGTAACCTTATTTGATTTTTGTCTCCGCGCTGTGCTAGTCTAACAAATGAATATAATACAATGAATTAAATTAAATTTTTTTAAATAAAAAATTTTTAAACTATTTAATTTGATTTTTAACGAATTGTTACGTTATTCCGGGGGGGGGGGGTCATGGTTTTGTTACGATCTGTTACTGGGAGGGAGGGTGTCAAAAATCAGGGAAAACAGCGTTACGTAATATATGGATAGCCCCTAACCGAACTTAAGAAAATATTTTTATAAAACAACACTTCAATGCGCATAGGAACTACGTATGTGGAGCGTGTGACCCTTCAACTTTAAAATGTTTTTTCAAAAAATATTTTATTAAATTTTAATACAAAAATTGTTTCCAAGTAGGTTGTTTGTGGGGTTTCGCGACCATGATCCTCATACAAAATTTGGATCATGCCTACGCTACAGCCGGCATTTAAGTTAGTTGATTGGTTTGCTACATTGTGTTGTATGGAGTAGGGGTATGTTGTGTGAAAATCGACCATTACCGATGTTCTTTAGGTAGGGTGTCAAACCGCAAAGATGGTGTGACGATTGTAGGGTTTTGATTTTGTTGTGGAGGGGGTGCGTGTGTGTATGTATGTATGTTTTTGAAAATATATGTATGTGTGTGTATGTTAGTTTATAAATGTGCATACCTTAACCCTTTAACGGTCGTTGGGGTTAAATTCGACTCTATGATATTTTGTGTTATGAGGCGGCAGCGTGTTCGGTTTTGCTTAAAGTGAAGTCGTGGTGGATGTTATTTTTGTTGAAGTTAGAGGGTTAATACAATATGAATTAAACTACATTAGGGCGGTTTACGAAAGTCTGTGATTTTTTTGCTAGTATTTAAGGTGTTGGTTAGGATTTGTGTACTAATTTTGTATGAGAAAACTAACAACGATGATATACATAAGTGCCACCCTATTGTATTGTTGTTCTGTTGTTAAAAATTCTGTTATGGTTTTTTCATTCGTTTCGTTGATATGTATGAATGTGTGTGTGTGTGTGTGTGTGTTTGAAACAGTTGATTAAATTTGTTTGAATTTGAAATTATTTGAATACAAGACTCTAACCATACACAACAATTTGAAATTATTTGAATACAAGACCCTAACCATACACAACAAAGTTGATAAGAAATAAAAAAACCCAAAGCAATACTATTTATGTACTTATATATTTTATTTATTAATTTGTTTAAAAATTTTACAATATAATAAAAAAATGGTAAAAAAGTTGGTGTAATTATACTTTTAGTTATTTAGTGCATCTTGTTTCTTTAGTGTATCTTGAGCTAGAACGATAACAAAAAATAATATTTAGATTTAATAATAATAAAATAAATAAAAAAACTATTTACCAAAAATTACCTGTTGCAGCTGCATTTATAGTTAGTTCATAATATTTATTGCTGCTGCTGCTATCTTCGCTACCTTTTCTTTCTTTTAAAAGGTAGTAGGTATTGCGGTCAAATTCCGCAATAGTAGCATCATCTATGGTGTTATTGAATATGCTCGGTAGGTATATATATTTATTCGCTTCCACCAGACAACGAATTTTTGTCCCAAAGCGTGTTTGTACACGCTCCATCTTCGTAATTTTATAGTTATGGTTAAAAACCATCTCTTTTACAGGGAGAATGGTTTTATTTTGACTTTTTTTAAATATTGTTTTTAGGTGTGCTTCCATTACTTGAATAGTAATTAAAGTAGAACTAGAGAGGGTTTTTATACAAAATTCTGAAATGTAATTTTGTTTCTAAACAGGAAAAATGTGGTTAAAATTTTAATGTTGTGAGAATTTAATTTTAAAAAGTTTCCGTTGCGGTTTTTCAATTTTATAAAGTTGTTATTTAATTAAAATGTATGAGAAAATTTTAAAAAGTTTCTGTTGCGGTTTTTCCGTTTTTTTTTTTTTTTTATAAAGTTTCTATTTAATCAAATGTGAAAGAAATTTTAATGTATGCAGAGTTTTGTTAATATATATATATATATATATATATATACATAAATATATATGATTTTAATTTTAAAAGGTTTCTGTTTCGTGCATTGTTTAAAATGTGTTTTCTATTTCATCATCATCATCATCATCATCATCGTCTTCTTCAGTACTGTTATACAAGTTGTTGTAGAATACAAATTGCTTCTTCTTTTTAAGGATTAGAGTATATGACCCCTTTACTTCTTTAACTTTCTTTAAAATGTGTGGAGTTGTGTTTAGATAATCCATCTGATTTTTAGTAATAATCAGAAATCGTTTAGGTAAATAAATGTAATATTCGTTATTTAGATCACATCTTATACTTTCACCATATTTTGTATCTACTCGATCTATCTTGTTGATTTCATATATAGTATTTTCTTCCATATTCTTTAAAGGTAAGTATGTAATATTAGAACTTTGAAACAATTTTCTTAAGCTTGCCCTCATTTTTTTTTTTTTTTTTTTTTTGCTTTCAACTTTTCACCGTAAGACGAACTTTCAAACTGATTCTTTATATTCAATAATTGATAGTATAAGACGTTTTTAGATATTTCAATAACTTCTTATCAGTTGCGGTTAAGTATACGTGTATGCATACATATACATATATATATATATATATATATATATATATATATATATATGCATATATAAAAAGAGATTCAGTTAAATTAAAACTTTGATAAATATGTATTGGGGTCAATTTTTAAAAACTGGTGATAAATATTGTACTTGTCATGCACAGTGGAAAACTTTTCAAATAATAAATGCAATAGTTTTGGATATTATAATGCAGGTGTTTCTAACTGCAGAAGGAGGGACTAGAACGCAAATTTTTTCTCTTAATAGAGGACAACAAATGCCAACAAATATTCCAATATTTCAATTTAGTCACAATCAACATATAAAAATTGAGGTTATTGGTGGTATGATATCACTAGTCGGAACAGTCTATGAGGGTGGTTTTAAAGATATAAATGTACACTCATACAAACCATCATGCGCGTATAGTGAAATAGATGAACATGTTTTTAGTGGTACAACTAAATCTTATAATGGTAAGACTGGTATCCGCTCATTGAATAAAAATCAACAAAAACCTCTCCTCCTCCTCCCTCAAAAAATGGTTAATAATAGTATAGTTAAGAAAGCAGCTGGTGGTGCTAGCGGTGGTGATGATGACTCATTTCAATACGAAGATTATTAAATTAGTATATAAATATGAGAAACAATTCTTATCATCTCATTCAAAAATATATCGCTAACTTAAGAACATATATACATATATATATATATATATATATATATTAAAAAAAGAAAAATTAAAATGAAAAATATTTTTATCATATTTTTTTCATATATCTATATCATACAAGTGTTTTCAGCTTCATTACCTATTGATTTGAGTGAAAATGAACTTAAAAATACAGAATTTGCAATAAAATTACCGAATAATGATACTGTGAGCATACAACTAAATTTCAAACTTTTAAAGTATAGTAATGATTTAAATAAAAACATCGAGTCAACAACAACAACAAAAGCAGAATATGAATCAAACGAAGAACAAGAAGACTCCCCACCACCACCACCTATAAATCAATCTTTTACTGTTGAACAAGCTATTGAAGCATTTAGGCAAGATTTAGTAAAAAAAGAAAAAAATATTGCAGGAATAATTGAAAGTTCGGCTCCATTTTATAGACATTTTCAACTTCAATACAAAGATAATATAAAATTGAGAATCCGTTGTACATATAACAGCAATTACTTGAAACGTCGATTAAATATTTCATGTTTCGAATACCGTCAAGTTGAATACGAGAGAATTTTAAGTAATGGTGAAATTGAGACGGTTTCTGAGGATGATACTACATACCGATCCGATATGACATTAATCAACATTCAAGATTATACACATGATTTGGATATGGAAATATCATAAATTAACTAATATGATGAAATACATTTACTACTACTTAATATAAACTTTGTTGTTGATGTGTTAAGAACATTTATTTAACATAAATAAAAAAATTAAAATAAGAAAAATAATGAACAATCAGTTTTATTCGAAAATTTTACATGACTTCTTGAACGAAGAAAGGTTTTTGTGGTATGAACATGAGATTATTTTGAAGAAATTAAAAACTCAATTCGATGAATATGCATTTTATAAGAAAAGTAAATCAAAATTTGGATATCATTACACCAATTGTGTGTGGTCCAACAATGAAACAACTTGTGGACCTGATACCTGTAAATGTTCCCTTATCGATAACAGTTGGGATCAAGCATTATATATAATGCATTTTTATAATAATTTAAAAACATAGACTTTATAAACAGTTCTACAGTCGTCGTTGTGACTTGATTAGTACTAAACAATGTCGGAGGAGAGAATATTAGTTGTAGACGTACAAGGTTTTTATCTCAACAATAAATTCATTGTAAAAGAACTGAGTATTTCAATTGACGACTCACAAGTTCAAACATTTATTATTAAACCACCTTTTCCATATTCATCGTTGACAACAAAAGAAAAATATTCAATTAATTGGCTTTATAATCATCATCATGGATTAAAATGGAAAGATGGTGATTCATCCTTAACAAATATTGTGGAATATTATATTGCGCATGTTAAAGATAAAAATTATATTTATTATGCTAAAGGATTAGAAAAAATTAAGTGGATTCAAAATATTTTTAAGGATAAAATTAATTTTTATAACCTGGATGATTTAAATTGTCCAAATTTAAAAACATTATATCAAAATGATGAATCTGTAAATGTTTGTTGTTATCATAGAAAATACTGTATATGTGCTCAAAAAAATGTAATACTCTTAAGAAAGTTTATTAAATCAAATATTAATAAAGAAAACATAAAATTATAAAAGACATTTTTTCTTTTTTTGGATTTATTATTTAACACTTAAATCAGATAGAATAATCATCAAACATCATCAGTTCATTCTGAATACTTGAAATGTCAATAACAATATCTTTAAACGGAAACAAATCAACTCTGGTTGGAGAATATTTTCCTCCAATTGAACTCCCTACAAAATATGTTTGTGGACTTATTGATTTTGTAACATTCAACTCCATACCTAATGTAGATTTTCACAACAATTTGTTTCATATAGGAAATCATATTATTACTATTCCGGTTGGTTCATATGAACTTGAGGATATTGATTTTTTCTTAAACTCAAGCTTAAAAGATATTGATGAATCAATTTATCTAGTAATTGAAGCTAACAATAACACACTTAAAACTGAAATAACCTCATCAATGGATATAGATTTTTCACAACCAAACAGTATAGGAAAGTTGCTCGGATTTAGCAAAAGTAAATTAGAAGTAAATTCAACTGAATATTATAACACTGATCAAAATCTTCAAAATGATAAATCTGTGGAAGTGATGATTGTAGATATTAATCAATTGAATACTACAAGGTTATTTGAATCTGACTTACCTGCACATATTACGAATGTTAATACAATACGCATTGAAAGCAACTTAACAACCGGATCATTTATTAATAATACTTCGAATCATGCTATTCATGAATTTCCTCTTGATGTTCCTCCAGGATATAAAATAAGCGAAAAACCTCGAAATGTTATTTATTTTCCCGTCAACTGTCAGCAAATAAACAACATAACGATTAGAATCTTAAATCAAGACGGTGAACTTATAAATTTTAGAGGAGAAAAAATCACTCTTAGACTCCACTTCAAACCAGAATAATGATAATTTACAATAAAAACGTAATGCAAAGAGGATTGCCATTCAATCCCTCATCAACTCGCATTCGAGAAACTATAAAAAATAAAAAAAACCCGTTAACATCATATAATATAGAATACTTGAAATCATTAGGATTTAATCTTCAACAATGAATGAAATACTAAATGTCCTTCAAAAACCTATATATGATGAGAGTATTGTAAAAAGGGAATATCATAGTTACTCTCCATATCTAAAATCATTCAACAACAATGATGAAATTCGTATACCAATTCAAAATCAGGATCTCTTTATCTTACCAAGTGAGAGTATGATTTACATTCATGGTTTTATAGTGAAGAAGGAAGCAAACAAAGAGGTTCCAGCTACAGAGGTGAAATTTAAAAACAACTTTGTTTCATATTTGTTCGATGAAATTCGTTATGAAATTAATGGTTTTGAAGTTGATCGTACACGCAAACTTGGAATTTCATCTACCATGAAAAATTTTATATCATTGAATAAGGCTGAAAGTGCTACACTAAAAAACGCTGGTTGGTGTCTTAAAGAAACTTTTGTTTTAGAAAAAAGTCATTTTAGCTGTTGTATACCTCTGAAAATGTGGATGGGTTTTGCTGAAGATTATAACAAAATACTATTAAATTCGAAACATGAGCTCATTCTTCAACGTTCGACATCCGATGAGAGATCATATTATTCTACAAATACAACTGATCAGTTGAAGTTAACAATTCTGGATATAACATGGAAAATGCCGCATATTCAACTATCAGACTTTGCAAAATTGGAAATGTTTAAGATAATCAACAACAAAAATTCTATACCAATTGCATTTCGTAGTTGGGATTGTCATGTAAATCCTGCACTACCAACGACTACAAAGGTTTTATGGAATGTAAAGCTTTCTCCACAAAACGAAAGACCACGATTTCTTATAATTGGTTTACAAAAAGTGAAAAGTAAAGAACAAGGAAATATATTTGACCATTGTAATATCTCTAATTTAAAAGTATATCTAAACTCAGAGTCATATCCATATGATGATTTACATAATCGTTTTGAAAATGGCCAGTATTCTGTACTATATAATATGTATGCAAAATTTCAACAAGGCTTTTACATGCGAGAACCTGAACCATTGCTGGATGTTAATGATTACAAGTCTTACGCACCACTTATTGTTGTTGATGTTTCACATCAAAATGAAACTGTTAAAATTGGACCTATTGATGTACGAATTGAATTTGATACTGAAGCAAACAAACCAATTCCAGAAAAAACATCAGCATACTGTTTAGTTATTCATGATCGCTTAATCGAATACTCACCTCTAACAAGTGAAATTAGAAAAATTATTTAATTCTAATATTTCTTTTAAAATTTTTAATAAATGAAAAAACAAAAAAAAATGTTTATATATATATATATATATATATATATATATATATATATAAATAAAACAAGATATTTTTAATTCTTAATCAATGTATTTTATTAAAAAACATTTATAGTTTCTTTTTAGTTTAGCTTCGAAAACAAAAATTTTAAACATAAATGACCACAATTTATTGTATTAAAATTTTGATATCTATCATAATTATAACTAATGTTTTTTCCTAAATATTTTATTAATTGTTTTGGTGGTTGCAAATTGCCAAAGCTATCAAAATATTCGATTTGATTGTTGTTTTTCCAGTATGCTACCCAATGTGTGCCAGGGCCCTTTGAAGTATCCAGATTGATTATTCCACATTCTTTTTTAAATGGTTTGCTGCTTGGAAGGGTGTTACACATAAACACACCTCTAAAATTTGGAATATGTTTTGCATATTTTCTCAAGTCTACATCAGAAAGGGCTCTTTTAGGTAGCTTCATTAAAAATTTTGTTGATAAGGCTTTAAATATAATCCAAAACCTTTTTTATATGGTTTTAAGAACATGCCTTTTCCCATCGCAATGGCTTCCATTGTATTATTGTGTCGTTTTGCTTCAGTCAGCTGTTCCTTTCCATTTTTAACTGCATTGATTGCTTTTGTAATACCAGATACACCACCAGCTAAACCACCAAGTGCACCCAGTGCAGCAAATATAGGGGCAAGTGGAAGAAAACCTCCAGATTTTGGTAGCGGTATTATTCGAGGCGTTTTTATTAACGATTTTTTCTTCCCCTTGAAAATATTGTTTACAACTTTTCGTGAAATCTTTATAGCATCTTTCAAGTTTTCACTTTTCTTTATATTCTTTCTTGCACTTTTCAATGCATGTGTAAACAGTTTGTGGGTATTTACTGGAGACGACTTTTTAGTTTTACTAATAACGTTACCCATACCGAATTTTGTTTTTGCTTTCATTGCAGTAGCAACAAACCAAGCGTTTGATTTTTCACCCAAACTACTATCACTTGCTTTGACCCTTTGCCAAGCCTTTTCAGTTAAAATTCTATCAGCAATATGTCTTTTCTCTAAATCTTTATTGTTTGAGTATGCTATATCGTGCTCTCTGCAAGCAGTATCCAATGGATTGATTCCTTGATCACCTCTTTCTAAACGTTTCTTTAATTTTGTACCAGGTCCGCAAAATTGATAACCGGGTAGATGAAGTTCAATGGGAAGTTTATTAATTATTTTATTTAGAAAACCTTTACCAATGAAGGATGGATGACGATTGAATATCTTTTTATAAATTATTGTCATATCTATTGATACTTTGTCGATTAAAGATTAAAATCAAATTGATTGAAAACAAATAAAAGAGACTGGTTTATATATTATGTTATCATTAGATTTCAGAATGCGCTTTTTTAAACAACATAAAAGGATTAACGTAAAGAATATCGAATCAAAGTTCGATTCATCAAATAAAATTCGTCATAGTTCATTACTACCGAATTCTATTCGAGCTCTTATTGTAGGTCCATCAAATTGCGGAAAAACAAATGTTATGATCAGTCTTATTGAAAGTCCTCATGGATTGAAATTTAAAAATATTTACTTATATTCAAAATCAACACAACAACCGAAATATAAGTACTTAGAAAGTCTAATTAAACCCATTAAGGAGATAAATTTTTCATCATTTTCCAATAATGATGATGTTCTATCGCCAGACGAAGTTAAACCAAATTCAGTATTTATATTCGACGATATAGCTTGTGAGAAACAAAATCATGTACGTGCCTACTTCTGTATGGGTCGTCATAAAGATATTGATAGTTTTTATTTATGTCAAACATATACACGTATACCAAAACACTTGATTCGCGATAATGCTAATATAATTATAATTTTCAAACAGGATGCAATGAATATTAAGCATATTTACAATGATCATGTTGGTTCTGATATGACTTTGAAAACATTTCATGAGTTATGTACCGAATGTTGGAAAGAAAAATATGGTTTTCTAGTTATTAACAAAGATGATCCTATGAATAATGGTCGATATAGAAAAGGTTTCGATATATTTATAAAGCTATAAAAGAAATATTACAGACACTTTAAAATCAGTACAAGATTAATTATTAAACTAATAGCTTCTCAACTATTAAACTGCTAACTGCTAAATTGCTATACTGCTATACTGCTAAACTGCTAAACTGATCTGTTTTGAATCTGTTTCTAATTCAACCTATAAATATGAACACAAATCTAGTTAATAATCTTATTAAAACTCGAAATATTTTAAAAAAGAAATATAAGAATATTTTGCTTGGAGAAATTGCAAATGATGAATTGTTGGAAAAGACATTGAAACCAATATCAAAACCATTAAAAGAATTAGTTCAATCAACTAATAATAATAATAATAATAATAATAATAACACCATTATAAAACATGAAAAATATCCGGATGGCTCTTTTAAACATGATCTTGAGAATAATAAAGTTGCCTTCAGTACACCATATAAAAAGAGTAAGCTTGATTATAACACGTTTTCTTCAAGCTCTAATAACAAGAAAATCGAGAAAAGTTCAAACACGTTTCAATCATTTGATGATGACCATGATGATGATGATGATGATGATAATAATGATAATGTTGATAATGAGGATGATAACAATGATGATGATAACACCATTGCAATACATCCCAATCAAAGTATTCAATATAATTTATCAAAAGTTAACTTAAATATATATGATAAAACCTATGGTCCTCATAAGGATAAAAATCAAATATGGAGACTGGGTAATGAACCCATCGCTTTCAATTCAACCAATATTACTGTAGGTAATTTAAAATGGCCCTTCACATCAGGCTTATATGAATTGTTAGTTTATAAGAAACCAATCAGTTATAATAAAACAGATTTAAATAATTATAAACAAATATTGGAGATGACTAATGTCCATAAACGAAATAACAGTATTAATGGCCAGATTAAAGGAAATCGTTCAATTAAATATACAACGATTATTAAAAACCTATTTAAACAACAGAAAATTCATGAGGGAAAAGGTTTAATGAAATTGAATAGAAAAAAGCATAATTATGTTTATTGGGATGATCCTAATGAATTGGTTGATAGACTGCGTCTTTTGATTTCATCAACAACAGCTGGTCACTCAAATCATAATAATGAAATTGTATCAATTATTGAGGAATTGAGAGAAGCAAAAATTATTATATAAATAGACTTAAAAATGTACAAACAATTCATATTCATAAAATGCCTATCGATAAGTTTGGACATTATATTGAAAGATCTGTAAGATACCAAAATCAACATTTCAAGATTCATTTGGATAGTGATCGTAATTTCAACTTTAACTTGCGGAGAATAAAAAATATTGCTAGTCCTGTATTGGAAAACGATGCCGTAAACAAAATTTACATGAAAACTTATTTAAGTGAAATAAAGAAACAACTGGATACAATGTATATGGAGAGAATTAAGGGAATGGAGGATCGTTTTAACGAAATAATACAACAACAAAACGTGTTGACTACAGAAAAATTTGATAATGTAGAAACACGTTTAAGTAAATTAATACATGATCAAAGTATAATACTAAATAATCTCAATCAATCACTAAATGAAATGAAATCATTATTTAATCACAAAATTGATTCAGTTGAAGAACGTCTAAATGAAAAAACGAAGCTCATTACAAAGCATTTAAAGATAGATATATAAATCGTTTTTGATTTAAATTCAATATCAACAGCATTTAAATTGATGTAATCTGTAAGATAGACGTTAGAAATGGAGCGACAAGAAGTGGTTCAGGAGCTTCATAAGCAAGCACGTAGAAATTTCATTCGACGTCGAGTGGTGGTCAAGGGAATTGATGATCTTTGGCAAGCAGATCTTGTTGAAATGGGTGCTTACTCAAAATATAACAAAGGCTATAGATTTATTTTAACAGTTATAGATACATTTTCAAAGTTTGCTTGGGCTGTACCTGTAAAATCTAAAAGTAGTGAAGATATAACCAATGCTATGCAATCTATTTTTTCGCTAAAGAGAATTCCAAAAAACTTGCAAACCGATAATGGTAAAGAGTTCTATAATAAAATATTTCAAAACTTGATGAAAAAACATAATATCAACCACTATTCTACATATAGTATCATGAAAGCGTCTATTGTAGAACGATTTAATAGAACTCTAAAAGGAATGATGTGGAAAAATTTTAGTCTACAAGGAAATTATCAATGGATACATATATGCAAGGATTTAATTAATCAATATAATAATAAAAAGCATAGAACAATTGGAATGACACCAAAGTCTGTTAACGCAGAAAATGAAAGTTCTATACTAAAACAAGTCTATAATCATCCCAAAATATATAAATCTGGTAAACTAAAAGTTGGAGATCACGTTCGAATTAGCAAATATAAACATATTTTTTCAAAAGGATATACTCCAAACTGGACAACTGAAATTTTTAAAATTCGTACTTTACAGAACACAAACCCCATTACCTATTTATTGGAAGACTATCAAAGGAATCCGATTGTTGGTGGATTCTATGAACATGAACTATTAAAGACACATTTTCCAAATACATACTTGATTGAAAATGTTATTAAAACTAAGGGGCACCAGGCGTACGTAAAATGGTTGGGATTTTCCAATCAACATAATTCTTGGATCAATAAAGATGAACTTCAATAATATTATATATACTTCAATATGAGATTTATTTTTATTATATTATAAAATTCTCAAAAAAATAAAATAATATATAAAAAAGTTTTGTTTTGATTTTTTTTATTTCTAAACGATTAAATTTTATATCAACTTAGTTGAGTAAGGTTAAGAACAAGCACGATTAAATTTTATTCACACAAAAACAAATTGTGATTACTTGTGTTTAAAATTCCTATTCAATAGATGACTATAGTTTAAAATAAAAACAAACTAAAATATTTTAATGATATTCTTTATTTATTTATTTATTTATTGTTTTTTTCACGTTATATATATATATATTCACTTATAATCTAAAATCACTTAATACTATTGTACAATATTATCACTTGAAGATGATGTTAATACATTTTCATTGGGATATGATGATGATGATGATGATGATGATGATGATGATGGTTGTTGACTATTTATTGCATAATGTCCCCATGCATATGTATTAATACTATTATCTCTAATAAATCGCTTATCATCTAAATAACTTAATGCTAATTTACTAATGTGTTGAGTATATATTTCATGAATCTTTGATCTAAATACATACATAGAATCATAGTACATTTTTTTTTCAAATAAACATTTTCTAAAGTCATTAATCGTTAGTCTATTGGTTACGCATTTTTTAACTCCTTTAATTTTTTTAATTTCTTTTTCCTCCTCATCAATTTTAATTGAATACATTTTAGCGCGTAAACCAATGAACTCTTTAATTATTTTACCATTACATTCATCCTTCATCATTCCTAATACTTTTTTATTGACAAGCGGTAAATTATAGATATTATCTTTCGGATACCCAGATGTATCAAACTGATTTCGTACATCGTTTCTAATATCGTTGTATAGATCATCCGTTCTAATATCATATATAAACGAGTCCGTGTCCATATAATTTAAATTAATATTTTCACAATATTTCGGTTTCATATATTCGTAGTGAAAATTATACATTTTATGTTTCGAGAGTTCCAAGACAGAAAATCCAATGTAAATGGGTTTGTCGTACACAGTTCGTACTCTTTTCAATTGAATCGCAACCATTTGTTCATGAATTTTCAGACAACTGTGAAAATTAGGTTTGGCAATAAGAGCTCTAGCTCCTAATCTCTTCCCCCTACTCTCCCATTCACATACTAATTTTATATCTTTTCTTTTATCAACATTTTCCATTGTCTTCCCATATACTGCATTATTTAACAATTTAAAAAAGTTCTGTTCAAATACATTCTTACCCAATGTTCGGTGATAGTTATTTATATCAATATATTTTTTCAACCAATCTGACTGATTAAATTGAAGAATTCTATGAATTTTCCTTAAAATCAAACCATGTTGAAGACATTGTTGCAGATTGCGATAGTGTATTATGTAATTGGTTTTATTGTTTAAGTCTGTTATTAATTTTTGCTGTTTCATGCCCCCAATTTTTTTATTTTCTGCACAGAATGGAAAATCGCTATGACGGTCGTGCAGTGTACTTGGATATTCCAAGTCTACTTCTAATATGTAACCAATTTCTGAGTCTTCTTCCACTACATGTATATTAAAGTCTTCAACGTTTTCAAACCATTTAAAATTTTTAAAGGGAAGATACTGCGACATTGCATATCCATATAAATTATTTACATCAAAATACATTAGATAATTTGATTCTTTTGTGGGATCATAATCATTAACGTATTTATTATTTACTATGGTGTGCCGTTTACTACACTGAACAATACCTCCCCTAATACCTCGTACAACGAAATTGTACATGTTAATATCTGTTAGTAATTCCAATTCTATTTTAGTTGTTTTCAACATTGCATCCCAAGATAAGCCTGGAGTAGTATAATATTGACAAGGGTCTAAATTGTAAATTTTCTTACAAACTTTACGGAAATTTTCAAATATATCACATAGCAAGAGAACATCTACTTTTAGATATAATAGAAGATAGTCCAACAATTTGTTGCAATTAAATGTATTCCAAACATTTTCAGCATGTTCATAATCATCTATACTGCACGACTCATTTGTAAGTTTATTAAAGAAACATGATCGCGGTGGTAGTTGTGTTTCCTCCAGCCGATCAACTGAGTTAAGAAAGTCATATGGAAAGACACCTTTACGCTTCATTAAACTGAATTCATTATGAGTTTGATAGATTAATTTTACTGTCGTCAAGTCATCATCAGACAAATAGCTAGCTAGTTTTTCTAAGCTCGACGGCATAAATCGAAAAGAATCTAGAAAACGTAATTCTATTGTCTTATCATTATCACCATTATCATCATCATCATCATCATCATCATCATTATCAACATCATTATCAATGGAATCATTAACCGAAATTCTTTTCGATATAGATACATATAATTCCTTATTGAAAGGAATTATATTTATATCACCTTTAATACATGATAATTCTCTAATAAACAAATGACAATCATATGCCGAAAGATTGTGAAAAAATATCGGAATGAAGTTTGCAATTTGAAATTCTAAATTGCATTTTTTGTGTGCGGGACCTCTATATTCACCCGTTAGATGACAATGATCAGCCACACGATCTTCAACAGATAGCAAACATTCACAAATGTGACAAATTTTGTCCTCCATTTGTCTGATCTGTTGAAGTGGTGTTAAGGAATTCATTGGTTTTACTACACTTAAATAATTCTTATAGATATATCTTATATCTTTAACTAAACTCTTAAAGAAATGATTAGGTGCGTCATCAGCACCATTATAAATTCTAAATATATCTAAATTAGAGTTAAATGTACATTTAATATAATAACTGTATGCAAATGGAATGTGCTTTTGTATAGATTTAATATTTGCAGAATTTTGAATATCAACTGATTTTAGAATACATTCAAAATCAGCGTATACTATAAAAGGTACATCCATTTGCTTTTTAAAATTCCTAAAACTTACTAAATTATTGTCTTCAGTTGGCATCTTAGTTATCATTTTATTGCAATGCTGTTTGTGTATGTTTAATGATGAATGAGAATGGAAATGTATTAAACAGGTATTGCATACATATGCCATAGTTTTATGTTTCGTTACTTGACTTTTAATTAATCTGTAAATATAAAGAAAAACTTAATTAGTATAAAATTATTGAAGAATATATATTCTTTACAATTACCTTGATATATTTTTTATCCATACATAATGGAATCTTCCTTCTCCTTCCTCCAAAAGCAACAAATTGATGTGTTGGAATTTTTCCTGCACAGTAAAATAGTATGGACCGACTATATTATTATCATCGCCCAATCCAAACACATTAATACTTATATCAGGATTTTTACTTTCGAACACTTTGATTTTATTAAGTGGTAGAGGAAAATGCAGACTTTTAAAATTTAATATTATATTATTTTCAAGCGTTATGATTTCTTCATTTATGTTGTTAACTTTATATGATGAACATCTATTGGTATGCAAATCAACTGGATAAAGTGCTGATATTATAGCCCACTTAAAACAATATATATCAGTATTTTGGACATTGATGCAAGCAAACTTTCTCTGTATTGTTAGAGGTAATGGAATATATTGTGACCCTTTAATACATTTATATTTGTTGACATTGATTTCAAGATGTGATATTTTAATTAATGACCATCCGCTATCACGTTCCTGAAATTCACTCATTTTTTTAATTATATTATTACATTGTTCATTATAAAGGTCAATAATGTCATCACTTGTCGTTGATATGCTTAGGATCACCATTTTTGTTTGATGCGATTTAACTTCTATGATACATGTATCATGATCTTCCTTAACCAACATATACTCGCAAAATAATTCAATATTAAATTTTACACTCGAATATTCCTGTGTCACATTATATAACAATTCCATGACATTGTCTCTAATTGTATACATAAAGTTTTCTGGTATTAAATCAGTTTCATTGCTATTTTCAATCAAATATGTTATGATGCGATTATTGAATACAGACTTGATACACTTTAAACTATAGTTATTATATTTCTCTGTTTTTTCCGCACTGTTAGTTTTATGCATATTTGTTCTTATATGATAATGCCATTTAGTATTTGATATATATGTTCTACATTTGTCACAATATATATTGATTGCACCGCTGTCTGATATAGTATGAGAGTGTTGTTCCCATTCCTCGCGGTTTGAAAAATATAGCTTACACGTTGTACACTTAAACGATGAGGAAGACCCTTGATGATGTAATCTAATATGTCTCCTTAAATTTGTATTCGTAGTGAACTCTTTCTTACAAAATTCACAAATAAATTTAGTCATTTTTATAAATATTTTTATTTAGACGTTGTTAGAGAAAAGTGGTTGAAATAAGAATGATGATATATTTGAACATATGCAGTATTTAATCTCTTTCTTAGAGTATACGATTTACATATAACTTTTTTTTCAGTAATTACAGTTAAAGAATACATATTTGTGGTTAAATAGTTTTATTTTAAAAAACATTTCTATCCATATATTCATTTCTTATCACAAACGTAAAATTTTTATAATTCTAATTATAAACTTTTTACAACAATAGAAACCACTGCACCTGCGTTTGCTACAAATATTATCAACTTTTTATAAACTAACATACACACACATACATATATTTTCAAAAACATACATACATACACACACGCACCCCCTCCACAACAAAATCAAAACCCTACAATCGTCACACCATCTTTGCGGTTTGACACCCTACCTAAAGAACATCGGTAATGGTCGATTTTCACACAACATACCCCTACTCCATACAACACAATGTAGCAAACCAATCAACTAACTTAAATGCCGGCTGTAGCGTAGGCATGATCCAAATTTTGTATGAGGATCATGGTCGCGAAACCCCACAAACAACCTACTTTTCCAGACAAATATCATCAGGAGGAGGGAATATATGTATGTACATACAGAGTCTTAAAACTCTACATACGATTTAAAGTATTTCATATCTTTTATTAATAATTTTTATTTAATGTTAAGTTTTTGAAAATATTGCATCTTGAGTATTATATTGGTTACTCTTTTGGTAAAATAAAATCTTCACAAAAACATAAATGTGAAAAAAGGTCAAGTACCTATCCGAAATTTCGGATATCAAAAGGACCCAGCAAAAATTACTGCTTACGTTTTTGTAAGGGAGACAATGTTACGGAATCACTTGCTGTTGCGCATAAATAAGGCATTTTTTGTTCGATACAATACATTTAGCTTCCAAAAAGGCACGAATTTTTTTTTGCCTTACTAAGGTGCTTCACAGAAGTACATAATAATATATAATTTTTGTGAGAGCCCGACTTACGTTAGTGCTTTTCAGAAGCATTTTTCGAAGCTTTTGTTATCAAATATGCAATACATTGCTTCCCTCAGTTGTTAATGCTTCCAAATCAGATTGTTTTTGCTGTGTAGTGAGCTAAAAATGTTGACGAAGTTCTTGTTTGACATCAGTGTTGTCAGATTAGGGGATTTTTTCGAAAGGGGTATAAAAATTTTGATTTGGGGATTGATGAATTAATGGGGGATAACTTTTATGTTTTTGGGGACTTTATGCGATTTTTTGGGAGTTTGTTAATTAATTAATATTTTTTATTTATTTCTCGGAATACTTAAATTTCAATACATATTCCAATTGATCTTTTTTAGTTCATAAATAATTTAAAATGATAAATGCTAATACTGAACTCGTCTTTAAACTCTGTTGTTGCCAAGATTTAAATATGGTTTATTATTTTTTTCCACGTATATAACTTACAAGCTATTTGACAATAAGTTCTTTACCTTGTTTGACAATTTTTAGACACTTACGTTCTGAAAAGCGCAGAGTTGCATCTAATGCGAGTACAAGCAATAATATTGGCAATTATTGTCTTAGAAATTGTTAAATTCGATTGCCGACACAAGATATTAGCGTGTAGACCGTATGAATATGTGTTCGAATAATCTCTTAACACTTACCCTTATATTCAGTGGATTTGGGCTAGGATTTTGAGGAAGAACTAAAGTAGACGTAATTATTAAAAGTAAAGACGACTTGTTTTTTATAACTAAATAGCTTATTGTTAAAAACATATAAACAATTTGCTCCAAACATGGTTTAGGACAATCTAAACTTAGCTCAATCATAAAAATACTACAACCAGCGGCAAACAAGGTGGAAAGATTTATTTGATATTCAAAAAGAACTGGTAGAGTATTATACATATTAAATTTACTTTATGTATCAACGAGCACCGCTTGCACTGAACGAATTTTTTGGCAATCAGTACGATTGCTAAAATCCCTGTTACGAATTAATATAAATTTAAAAAATAATGGAATTTATTGTGATACTTTTTATCCATCTCCAGAAATGGTAAAATTAGTACAAATTACGTTTTGGGGAATTTTTGGGGTACAAATCTTAAAATTGGGGATGTCAGTCGAAAGAAATCTGGGAACCCTGTTTGGCACAATATCTATCACTACAATCAGATATGCATTATATAAATTTCTGATCGTTGTTATATCATTCCTAGGCAACCTGCTAACTTGACAAAATTTTTCTTCATATCAAGAAGTAAATAGATATTCGTTATTATCTTCTGTATTAATAAAAATGTTGCCAAGAAATGTTAGAACAACCTGACATCTAAATTTTAATTTCAAATGGCTTATTAGAAATACATAAGCAATAGATTAAAATCTCCTTAGCAGAAGTACATGAAAGATAATGTCAAGACTTTTTGTGTGTTGTCATGGCCACTTTTAAAAACAGGAATTGTTGCTTTAGATAAAATCAATGTCTATTAAAAGCAGGGACCGTAACGGTTATAATTTTTATTTTAAAAATTACTTTTTAATCGTTATTTCTTGAGTTTTATTTATTCCTCACAAAATAATAGTTATTTTGTGACTTTTATTTATTCCTCACAAAATAAGAGTTATTTCTTGATTTTTATTTATTCCTCACAAAATAAGAGTTATTTTTTTTTTTTATTTATTTCTCACAAAATAACAGTTATTTTGTGACTTTTATTTATTCCTCACAAAATAAGAGTTATTTTTTGATTTTTATTTATTCCTCAGAAAATAAAAGTAATTTTTAAACTAATAACCAGGGATCGCAAATAACGATTATTTTCCAAATTTAAACTGAAAAAATCACAATAATAGAGAAGTGCTACGGGCACAAGGAATATACCACAATACTCCATGTTACATGGACTACCTATAGATGCAATGATTTTTATTTTTTTAATTTTTATTTATTCCTCACAAAATAAGAGTTATTTCTTGATTTTTATTTATTCCTCACAAAATAAGAGTTATTTTGTGACTTTTATTTATTCCTCACAAAATAACAGTTATTTTGTGATTTTTATTTATTCCTCAGAAAATAAGTTATTTTTTTATTTTTATTTATTTCTCACAAAATAACAGTTATTTTGTGACTTTTATTTATTCCTCACAAAATAAGAGTTATTTTGTGACTTTTATTTATTCCTCACAAAATAACAGTTATTTTTTGATTTTTATTTATTCCTCAGAAAATAAAAGTCATTTTTAAAATGTGTTTATTAATTAATTTAATTTAACAAATAAGAGTTTTTGCATGGACTCTGGCGATAAATTCGATCTTAAATCTGTCAATATTAATTTTAGCGCAGAAAATGCTCTTTCTACAGAGACTTGTGTTGCTGGCGTGCTATGCAAAACCTGTGCCAATCTGTACAGGTATGGATATATATATTTTTTTTCTTCCCAATATTTAATTACATCTGCATCCACGTCAATGGGCTTAGGATTGTAATTGTATATTTCGCTTATCGCCCTTTTCATTTCCTCCTCCAGATCACCATCTGAGTCTTCATCCTCTGAATTTACTTCAATAGAGTTTAAGAACTCGTTTAATAATGAACACGTGTTTGTGTCTTCAGACGACGGTAAAGCATCTGGTGTTTCAGCGTTTGAAGATGATGGTAAGTCAGAAGACTTTTGCGTTGCATCATTCTTCACAAAGAGTAAAATTTATTAAATTCATGTATATTAGACCACCCAATGGGCCGAAGTTTTTACTTTATTCGCTAAAGCCCATATGACATTTCATTTTTCTTTCATTTATCAAGTTTCATTTATCAAGCTGGTAACTCTTATGTGTTAATTATGAAGGTGTTGAGATATTTAGTACATTAAAAAATTTTGACAAATCAAAAAATATTTTTATGTTATGCAACAAATTAATTATAAAATACATAAGAACCGGTCTTAAAACCCTAACCAGCACAAAAATGTGTTTTTCGGACAAAATCCGTACCAAATATAAGAAATCCGGTTCCAAACCGGATAAAAATATCTTATATTTGACGCTGGTAATGTAGCTTTCCATTGGTGAAAGAATTTTTAAAACCAGATGAGCGGCTTGGGCGTGAAAGCTTAGCAAAAAACAAACTCACTTTCTTATAAATTGGTTGTTTTTGTAAATGAAATAAAATTATTTGTAATAAAAAATATCAAATTTGTTTTTTTTTTCAATTTAAATAGGCATATTTTGTAAAAAATTTCATTTCTACACGTTTCCAAATTGTATGAAAAATAAAAATTTAATTTTAAAAATAAAATTTTAGTGCAAATTTAAATTTGATGCTTGTAGTGCACTATTTTTTGCACTTAAATAAAATCTCTTAAAAGTAATGGATTAATATTGCATTAGCAGCTAATCGCATGACAAAAAATACACTAATTTTGTGTTGCCACTAAGCACATCATGAAGTGATGCAACATTATTGCACTATCACATATTGTACACAGTAAAATTGAATAAAACGTGAAAATATTTTTAGGAGATAGCACAAAAAAAATATAAAATACACTAAAGTTCATTGAGGGCACTTTTATACATGCATGTGTACATATGTATATGCATGTGTGCGTACAAATTAACTGGATTGGAGTGTAATGTTATTTAAATTTTTATTTATTTTAAGTACATTTAAAAGCTAATTTGTTATTTTTTCATAAATATTCATAAATCAAGCAGTTAATGAATTTTTGAGACATTAACCCCCAGTTTTTAACTTGCTAATCAAACTGTAATTATTTTTAAGTTCTAATTAAATACGAAATTGTATTATTTAGTGTATAATTAAATAATAATTAAAAACATATGATTTTGACATTTGTTTTGATTCAATACATTGCATGGATAAAAAAAAATTGCTCAACTAAATTTAAAATATAATTTTTGCGTTATTGAGTAAAAGTTGAACAATTAAAAATTAGTTCTGACTTAGAAGAAATGAGTGACGAAGAAATGTATGAAATATTACAAGCTGCAACTGTACGTAAGTCACGTACAATCCGTACACGTCCAAATCATTTCAACATTTTTGGAGACAATGAGTTCTATAGAAAATTTCGTATGTCGAAGACATCGGCATATAATATTCTGGAGCTTATAGAAATTCACATAAAGAACCCAACAACTACATAAATACACACATATGTACAAAAATTAGAAAATTATATAGGGCACTAATAAAGCAATATATTTCAGGAACCATTCCATTAGCGAGGAGCATATGCTTCTTATAACTTTAAGGGTTTCTGAAACCGGCGGAATGCTGAAAACAATGGGCGATGTGTATGGTGTTTCAACCACATCTGTATCTAATACTGTTGCTAATGTTACACATCATATAGCCAAATTGCGAAATCAGTTCATTTTGTTTCCACAAACTACTGACGAACTTTTAAAAAACAAAAAAAAAATTTTATGATATCGCGAAATTTCCCCACGTTGTTGCAGCACTTGATTGTACCCATGTTAGGATAATCAGGAGTGTTCTACAAACCGCGCAATTTGAAATCGTGCGATTTCAAAAACGAAAAACAGTGATCTGCTGATCGGACGACTTAGTGCATTCGCAGGTCAGTTCGTATAAAATATCTTAAACATCTAAAATATTAAAACCAATTAAAAACCTGCAACAAGTCACCTCTTTAATTAAATTCTTTCCTGGAAATTAGGCGATTTCAAAACGTGCGGTTTACAGAACACTCCTGAATATCTCCAGGTAAATAGTAAACTTTGTAAATGATTTTACTATCCTTTGGTAGTAGAATCGAACCTCTACTGTCCGATCCGTGCATTGTTCGAAAATAATTCATTTGGTTAAATTTTTATCTGGTAGGCGGGGAGGATGCTGAACTATATAGAAACAGAAAAGGTTTTTTTCTATGAATGTTCAAACAATGTGTGATTCAAACATAAAGATACTAGATATCGTTGCTAGATGGCCAGGATCCGCCCACGACTCAAACATTTTGATAAATTCTAAAATATATTTAAAATTTTGAAACGTTGAGTTTGGGGATAGTCTCATTGTAGTTGACAGTGGTTATCCTAATAAAAGTTTTATAGTTACTCCATTGCTGAATGTGCAAAGTGCAGAAGAAAACCTTTATAACGAATCTCAAATACGAACACGGAACTGTATTGAAAGAAGTTACGGAGTCTGGAGAATAAGATTTCCTATTTTATCTTTAGGTATTCGTCTTCATTTGAGAAAAGTAGAAGCTATTATTGTAGCTACTGCTGTTTTGCACAATAATAAAAAAGAAGAGCTGTCAAATTTACCTGACCATATGTTAGAAGCTATTAATTTTGTGAATAATGTACCAACCAATGTAATAATTAGAAACTCTAATACAAACAATACTACAAGGCGCAATTTAATAAAGAACTACTTCAAAAATTTGTTATAATTCAAAATGTATTTTAATTTTGTATGAAATACATAATTAAATAAAAATTTGTTGCAATTCTAAATGTTTTTCTTTTGCAAAATAATAAAATAATTTGTACTTTAAAATATGTAGTTCTTTGGACGTTGATAAAAATCACAGCAGCTTTATAGGAAGTAAAAAAAAACTAATAGTGTGGGCGAAGAAGGAATAGCTCAACAGTGAATTTACCCACACTTTTCGTACCCACTGGGTTCTTAAGGCGAAATACATACAACAATATAAAGGCTACAGCAAAACAAAATTTTGCGTCTGATAAAAGGCAAATATATGCTACTGATTGTGGGCCTCTGCAAAACAACAACTCAATCGTTTCCAGATTAAAATTGTTCTTTTTTCAGATTTAGAATCTCTATCTCCAGCCGTAGTTTCTGCATTTCCAAACTATGCCTCTCGTTTAGGAATTGGATTTCAAAGTTCTGGCGCTCTAGTTTGGCATCAGTTAGTTTTGCCCAAGAGTCATTAGTTTTTTGAGTCCTTAGAGCTTTACTCAATGACTTTTTGAGTGTTTTTGGGGTGCACTTTACCTACGATGCATCTGCTATAAAAAAAATTATGCATTAGGTACACAAATTAAAAGTTTAGCAATTTAAAAAGAGTTTTATTTACGAAACTTACCGTTTTGTTCTTTTTTAATGGCTTCCTCTTTTAGCACCTGTTGGGTAACTACATCATCCTCTTGCAATAATATGTCTTCATCGATAAATTCGACATCGGTGAACTCTACAAATATATAGACAATATGTACACATGTATATAGAACATTAATTTAGTCTACAAAAATGCTAAATAAAACTTATTTACCTTTTGTATGTAATTTCTCGACCTTGTTTTTAATATCAATTAATGTGGTATTATAGATATTGTATCTATTCAGGCTTTTAAGGTCATTCAATTTCTTCAAATGTAAATAAAAGATGTTTTTATTTCATTTTTAATGTATCCGACGTTTCGTTGGGGTTTTCCAACATCTTCAGGGATAATTATTTTCTTGAAATCTGGTAACATTGGTAATATATAAAAAGCGCGACTTTAATATATGTACAGATCAGGGAACTGCAACGAGTGATCGGAAAAATAATCATACGTAATCAATATCCTAAAAACATGTATTTTTGTTGAAAAAATAAAACTTGTTCAAAACACACATATTCGTTGCTAAGTTTTAATCGCTCAAGTCAGTGGAATGTTGTTGGATATGATTTATAATCATGCGTAGCATCAAACCAATCAGTTCGAATGATTGGTTTTTTGGCTCGACAATGAGTGTTTTGAACAAGAACATAATGCGAAAGGAAAAAATTTTCATTCTAATCAACATCAAGTAGTTGATGCAGAGTAAA
Source organism: Nowickia ferox (assembly GCA_936439885.1). Lineage (NCBI taxonomy): Eukaryota > Metazoa > Arthropoda > Insecta > Diptera > Tachinidae > Nowickia > Nowickia ferox. Next base: position 39,171,887 of record OW387026.1, on the reverse strand, counting down.
AGTGAAAATGAAAAAAATCATTGTGTATGAATGTTGTATTTATAAAGAGCCAACAAATCAATGTTTAAGTATATATGGGTATGTGTACTTAATTTAGGAGTTTCATATCAGGGATGGGAAAAGTAAAGAATCTGTGTTTTTTATGAAACTTATATTTAGTTATATATTTTTAAGATTCAAAGACAAAAATTTTTATTTCTCTAAAATTTAAAAAATTTTATTTACATAGTTTTGATATGTATAACAGCAAAAGTCTCGCAATTTTTCAAAACATTTTAACCATTTATTCAGTAATAAAACTTACTGGTAAATCCTTATATATCAGTTGTGTTTGTGCAATATAAGTTTTCTTGACATACATATGTATGTATGTGCAAGCAGTTTAGCTGTTATTAATTTACAAGTACAACAATTTCATTCATTTATTGTCACGTATATATAACAGGCAATTTAAGACCAAAAATTGCTGCTAAAATTTTTTACAGCCTTGTATTTTTCTAAGAGCACAATCGAATAAAGATGCTTGTTTTGTAAAAAATTTTGTTTGAGGCTTTCAAACTTATTATGTTTGTATATTGTGATTCTCAATATAGTATTAAGAGTCTTACTATAAACATACGAACTTTGTTAGCTAAATTCAAAAATGTTTTGGGTTGAAGTCTACTGATGAGTTCCAAAAAGCGGGAACGAAATGCATATAGACAATCGCTTAACCATAAAAGCAAGCAAATTTTCAAACTCGTAGTTAAAAAAATCGTCGGCTTGTTTCTGGTTTGCTGCAGACATAATGTATTTTCAATATACTGTGCCGCAAACCAGAAACAAGCCGACGAAATGTTGCACCTTTTTTATAATTGGAACAAAAAGAAAACTCCAATTTTCCACCCCTGTTTGACATGTTTGGGTGTGTGTGTTTTAAAATAACTTGAACGAACTTGACTACTTTGATTTTATTCAACGTCAGCCCTTGTTCACATAGAAGTTTGAATAAACCAAGTTCGATCACTCCACTCACAGTTATTCCAACGATGCGTTCGTTTCTATGATGCTGATTATATTCAACATTGAGTTTTGTTGCATGTTTAAAACATAATAAAACATTTAATGTATTTGAATGAATTGAGTAAAACATGTTCGATCCCTCCACTCACAAACATTCCAATGAACAGATATTAGAACGATGCTGATTTTATTGTACGTTGAATGTTTTGTACGTGATTACATGTGAGTAAAAATTTTATTGTATGAGTAAATCATCGAAAACCATGAAAATTGCAGCTCACTGGTACAGATGTATGTAATTACAATTAATGATAATAGAGTATAAACATTGACTTACATATTTTATCTTTTATTCCAATTTACTTTCAAGTTCTTGAGATGTATTTTACAGGGACATAAAATGTACAACATAACACATAACGTAACAAATAATTGCAATATAAATAAAATATCACAGTCTTCTCTTAACTTCTAATATCACAGTTGGAATTACACTAACGTCTAAATGAATACAATGCTATAGCTTGCATTTGTGTTGTCTTTGTCTGTTTTGTTATTCATTGCTATGCCCATTTTTTGTTGTATACTTAAGCTTTCCAAAGTATAACGTTTATTTTGCCTTCTTTCTTTGTGAAGTATTTTGAAGTTTTCTAGGTCAGGTAAATTGTAAATTGTCAATGCAGTGTTGAGATAATGCAGTAGAATGTCTGCTCTTTTTGATATCTGTCTCGTGCTCAGCAATTCTTACTCCCAAATTTCTTTTTGTTGTCCCGATGTACACTTGCTTACATCTTTCATTTGTCCCCCCATTACATTTGATTTCGTATACTACGTTACTTTGTTCCTTTTGGTTTATTTTTGATTTAAGATTAGTGAATAGTGTATTTATGGTTTTGTTTGTTTTATGTGCTACTATATATAATTCCTTCTTCTTTAATAATTTCTTTTATCTTGGTGGTTTCAGTTAATTTTGGTATGTACGATGTACCTTTATCGAAAGCATCGCAGTCATAGTTGGATGCAGTGATGCCATTAGGATACGAAAGATACATTTTTCGTATCTTTTGATGACTTCAAGTACCATAATCCCGACATTTTTCGTATCTTTTGAATCTGTACACAAAATATGAACATCTTTTTTTTTTGAGGAAATATGAACATCTTTTTTATTTTCAGGAAATTTATATGAACTTTTTGATATGATCGTCTTAGTATAAGCGCCTTAACTCGTATATTAATTTTTACAAAAATGAATTTGTTTTACTAACATTGAAGGATAGTTATGTACATATAATTAATTTTTACATGCCTAATATTTATGACTTAAATAAATATAAAAATTAATTTATATGATATCATTTTCTTTCAATATTCATTAAATATGAAATAAAAATGTTATGTTAATAAATGTTAAAAATGGACTTTCTAATATTTTACAAAATGTATCTTTTTGGGAACAAATGTATCTTTTTGGAAACTAAAATGTATCTTTCTCGAAATTTCACTGGCAACACTGGTTGGATGATTTCCCTAAAATTTGAGTTTGCTGGCATATGTATATCTAATATGGCCTGGTCAGTTTTGGTGGTTGCTGTTGGTTCCAGAGGCAAACCACCAGTAGCATATATTTGCCTTTTATCAGACGCAAAATTTTGTTTTGCTGTTGTCTTTATATTGTTGTATTTCGTCTTAAGAACCCTGTGGGTGCGAAAATTGTGAGTAAATTTGCTGTTGAACTCCCGCTCTATGTTTTTCCAAGCACTGATCTTCTCCTCAGCGCCCACTCTATCAGTTTTTTTTTGTTTTCAATAATGCTACTGTAATTTTTAACAGCGTCCAACAAAAATTCAACCTCCGTTGTTGTGAAATTCGGGCTTCTTTTATCCATTTTTTATTGATTTATATTTGTTTGCCTCACTTCTTATGTTTAAAACCACAGATATAATTTTAAAACTTAAATTTTAGTAATTGAGTATTATTTTTAAACATATGGTTTTAAGGAAATTATTGGGAAAATTTTTACATTTTATGGTGATACCATACTTTTATCGTAATTAAATTAGAGCTTTAATTAAGCACTCAAAAAATTAAACCTTATTTAAATACATTTTAATTTTAAATAAAAATTATCTAATTATATATTTAATTATTCAGTTAAAAAATGGGGGTAAGATTATGAATAGGGAAAGGATTTTCATGCATATAAAATCGCGTTTTATGTACATAAAATATACATTAAAAATATAAAAATATGTATTAAAAACTAATAAAATATGCATTTATTAACTCTTTTTTCAACATTTATTAACATTAAAAACTTAAAAATCTCAGCTTCATTGCTTTCTTAGTAAACATTTTGTCAAATCATATGGAATTCAAAATACATTTTAGAAAAACTTTTATTTACGCAAATGAATAAATAAGTGTTTTTGTAAATTGTCAAAGGTAAATCTTTGACGATTTTTTCTGAAAAAACATTTTAATTGTAAAAATTAACATTCCACCTCAGCAAAATTTATTGGAGCATATTTAAATGCTGCTAGTTCGTTTGTGGAATACTGTTTCTAAATTATAGCTGTTTGAACTATAAAATATTGATGCAATTTGTTGCATTTTTTAAGTTTATAATATTTTCGTATAACTTTATGTAATTTATTTTTGATTTCTTCACTTTTTCTGTCTTTCAGACAAAAATTTTTTTATCGCATCTTCAGTTTATTAAACTTAAGCTGTTAAAGAATCAAAACCATCTCATTGGGCTATAGTGTCAACACGAAAGCCATTACTCTGGGTGCACAAATATCAATTCAGTGCTTAAGTTTTTTTTTAATTTAAAATTTCTTTAAACTTGTTAATATAAAAATAGTATTCGACAGCATTCAACCACACTCTCCATCTAGTTACTATAGGCTGTGGAGGAATTCGTATCCCTGAATATTTTTCTTTCTTTCCTGCAACACGCAAAGGAGCTTTTAGAAACACTTTCTATCCACATGAAATTAATACGGAACCGGTAAAGAGCTCCCAAAAAAAATTACACAAACATTTTTGGGTTTAAAATGGCTTTTGTCCCATGCTTTTGTATTTTTTTTTTTGAATTTTTCAAATGAATTGAGTTTTCATCCCAGTTGAAATTGTTTTCGTTTTTCTCTTTTTTGTTCTTACACAGTCGTAAGAATTGCAAAAATACTTCGGAACTAATCAAAAAACACCAAAATTGGTTTTATATCATGAAAAAATTCAAAAATGTATTAAAAATATACATTTATAAGGAAATATGCAAAAATATGTATTTATTTTAAAATATTCAAAAATATGCACTAACAAATTGATGCCATTTTGTTGTAAATTTGTTGATTCGCAAAGATATTTTATTTACGTTGAACTACGACCAACGACAGAAAACATGTATTTACATGAAAAACCTTTCCCTAATGATGAAACAATACGAATAAATAAATATTTTACTTAATAAGTAAAATAATAATTTGGGATTACTAGTGCGTTAACAAATTTTAAACTTAAATTGTAACAATTCCCACAAAATACACTAATTATTAAATTGACAGCACCCGGCCAAAAAAATACTTGTGTGACAACACTCTATTCTTGAATAGCTGTTGTTGTTATTTACATTTATTTTCTTTACATACTCTTACAACTACAATTTGAAGCTGAAAAAAAGTCAGCCAATGTAGTAATGATAAAGTAAGAAAATAAAAAACATGTTGATTATTGAGTTCTTGTTTCAACTTTGTTATTTGTTGAGCTTCTCATTTGCTTAAATGAAAGTTTAACATATTAACTCTAGTTGTTCTAAGAAATTTTTGGGTAAAGGTTCCCTGATGATCTGCATTAGCAACAGTGAAATGCGCATAGGATCCAGCTAAACCCCTCAATAATCAATTTCAATGTATTTTTATTAAAAAAATATTTTACTTAATAAGTAAAATAATAATTTGAGATTACTAGTGCGTTAACAAATTTTAAACTTCAATACGAATAAAGTTCAATACTAGGTTTGATCCCGTACTCCACATTGGGAGCCCGCGCGATCCCAATTTTACCGAAAACTGTTCCCGTACTCAAAGTTTGGGCAAGTAAGGGAGCTTTAGAGAGAGTAATTTTCTTCTTCTTGCACGAAACAGCACGTAATTTTTTCGTTGGGCTAGTTTTGGCAAGCCGAAAAACAATCAGCTGTCCAAAATATCCAATAACAAAGTAAAATTAAATTGTTCTAAGCGCTGAAAACATTGAAAAGTTGTATCAAAAAGGTTTATAAACTAGTGGTGAACTAAGCTCTATGAGCTTTCATACAAAATTAAGAAACAAAACATTCTAGATATGCAGCATTATGTAAGTAATCGCATGCGCGGGTATGTACAAAAGTATACATGCATTGACGTTGGCTTTTTTGGTAAAATGTTTGGTTTTTCGTGTTCGTGGACTTTTGTACATTTGTTGAATTATTGAGGGAAATTAGAGCTTGTTCGCAGAACATTGCTATCAATCGACTTGTGCTGAAAAAGTTCTGTGGGTACCCAACTAGCTGTTAGTCGTTGAAAATGATTGCGAACAACAACGTTCGATGTCGTGGATTTGGATATAAAGTGCAGTCCTCAAAAACTGCCAAATTAAACTTAAGTAATTTTTCCTTATTGCAAAAGATATAATATTACAAACTATATTGCAATCTGTCACACTACATATGTTGGACCTTCCACCCAAATTCATCATTAGCTGAAATGCAAAACAAAGTAGCAAAAAAAATTCAGAATCACATTTTGTATATTAATTATTAAGTATTATGTACTATGTACATTGTACATACCGAATTAAAAATTTTATCTAAAACGGAATGTGTGTTTATTTTTTTGTTTGTTTGTTTGTACCTTATAGGAGACCAGACCTCTTGACCGATCTTCCTGAAATTCTCACCACGTTTATCTGGGTTGAATTATGGGCTACTTTTTTCACCCACGCCCACTTTTTAAAATTTTGTTACTCCTTCCACATAGTATTTAACAGGTTTGTTGTATAATATTAACGAGCATAACTCCGCCATTTTTTTTTTCATATAAAAAAGTCCACTTTTTTTGGGAGGGGAGGAGGGTGTCGCAGCTTATTGCCCGCCCCAGTAATTGATTAAAAATAACTTCGTCATCTATCGACCAATTTTCAAAGTGCTTTTTGCATATGGAAGGGGGAGAAGGGGCTAAATGTGCTCGCCAAAAAAATGGATTACAAATTGCCATGTTTTTGTGGACCAATCTTCTAAACTCTTTTTGCATACAGAAAATGTCTACAAATTTTTTTAAATTGTAGGGAGGGGGAAGGACAGTGTCCGCCTATGTACAGACGATTGTAAGATCTTACAATATTGTCAGATCTGGAAATGTGCTGACAATGCACTGGCAATCAAAAATTGCCAGCAAAAGGTAGATTGTCTGTTCACACGGTTGTATCAAATTTGTCAGAAAATCTTACAATTTATTGCCAGACGGTTGTATGAAAATAAATTCATCTGACAAAATCGTCAGTCGAAAAACTGTCAGTTCACACGGTTGTCATATACAAAAATTTTCAGATCTGTTGTTTTGCGTTGCCAGACTCAAAGAATTTATTAGAAATTGTTATATATCAATCCCTTTTGGTTGTGTTAAATGTAAAAAGTGAAAATATAAATTCTTATGAACTATAAAGAAGCAACTGCGATGATTTAGTCTGCATATATTTTTTTATTTATATTTTCTTTAAAATAAAGCGTATGCAGTGTTGCCCATAGAAAGAATTCTCTTACAATGATGCCATTGTCAGATGCATAAAGTTCGCACATCTGACAATATTAAAATGTCTGACAAATATCTGGCAATAATTTTACAATGTGTTCACACGATTGTAAGATGCCTGACAATTTGTTGTCAGCTGCTAGTCTTGCAATGAACTGACAATGCTTTTTCTGGCAATGATGTCAGACAAAAATTGCCAGTTCACACGGTTTTAAGAAATTTTTAGCACATTTTACTAACAATATTGTAAGATCTGACAACCGTCTGTCAACCAAAAAAAACTAATTTTTCATATGAAAGAAGTGCACTAATTTTTTTTTAAATTGGCGAAGGAGGGTGCAATTTGCCCACTTTTATAACTGATTATCAAATAACTTTGCCATTTATCAACCAATTATAAAAATGCTTTTTGGATATGAAAGGGGTCTACTGATTTTTTTTTAATATTAGGAGGGAGAGGAGTGTGCGAAATATGACCACCAAAAAAAAAAAGGATTATCAAACTACTTTGTCGTTTGTGGATTAATTTTTTTTTTGGAAATTGGGGTGGGGGAGGGTAGCAAATTCCCACCCCAAAAATTATTAATCAAATATTTTTGTCATCCAAAATATTTTTTGGAAATAGGTGGGGGGTGGGGCTGCAAAGTTCCCGCCTTTAAAAAGTGAATATCAAATAACTTGGACATATGTATGTGGACCAATTTTCCAACTTAGCTTTTGATATGGAAGATGACCAATAAATTTTTTTTAACTTGGGGTAGCGAAATGTGCCCGCAAAAAAAACAAGAATTATCACTTTATTCAAAATTATTTTTGCCTATGGAACAGGTCCACTAATGGAAGTTGATAGGGGTGGGAAATTTTTTTTATTTGGGGCGGGGGGGGGGTTGCAAAGTGCACCGGGTTAAGGTAGTATACATATAAATACGGCACACATTTTACATTTTTTGTCGTACATTTTTAAGTATATTATCGTCTACCAATATTGGTGAAACATACATATATGGTTTAAAAGGTATTTTTGTGTTTATATGCACAACAGAAATGTTTTTCATAATTCTAGACTCAAAAGTCGTTAAAAAGCTATTTAAATTTACTTGAAAAAATTACAACTTTCTTCTTTGTTTTTGTTGTGCAATGAAATATCTATAATAAATGAGGACATTCTTCGTGTCAAGTGGTCTAAAAAATTTTTCTCTCCTAGGCAATTTGAAAAAGTGTAGTTACGGAATTTCGCATTTCAGATAGCGATATGTATGATATGTATGTATGTATATTCGCATACGCATCCATATGAATTTTCAAGTACGTGAATGACTGTCAGCGTATTTTTTATTATTGTAATCATTTAAAAAAGTTAATTATTGAATGCAGCAATAAATGATTGTCTGGAAGCATTATTCGTTAATCGTCATTATCTGCGTCAAGCCCGAGAGATTCTGCATGCCGTTTTGCTTTCATTCGTAAATCTGCAATACTTGAATTTTTACTTTGAGCGGCAGCAATTGCAGCAAGATTCAAAGGATATTGCGCTATTGCAAACATATTTGTTCCTGTATTTACATTTCCCATAGCCACAGCGTACTGGAAAGTAAAACATTGTTACCAATCTCTTGGAAAATATATGTAAATAAAAGAACACAAAATTGTTTTAACCTTTTGAGCAGCAGCAGTTATAATAGCTGGATCGAATGCAGAGATTGTAGATTTTCCCGAAACTGAACGCAGCAGTGGCACACTTGCTGCAGCAACGCCTTCATTTTTATTATGAACACTATCAGCTGCAGTTGTGTGTGCATGTTTGATGTTGGCGTTATGTACTCCTGCACTCCCAACATTTCTTATCGTTGCCATATTTACATACGGAGCTATTCGACATGGTTCCAGTGGTGTGGAAATAGGCGGACTTTGTCTATTCAACATTATGCCTACAAGAGAGTAATAAATAAATTGAAAAATTAAAGCAATATTTTTGTGTAAAAGTAATAGAAATATATTTTTAATTTATTGCTTAAACTACACCCTCCTTGAACTCGACGATAGAGTAGAAATACTTTCTGAATGAGTATGCACTTACATATCTATGTACATATAAAACTTTGTGCTTCTGTAGAACTGTAGCCAAAATACTTATGTACTTACATACATATGTATGTATGTATGTACGTCCATACATACATATTTAAGGGAAACCATACAACATGCACAAGAAATAAAAAAGCAACAGTAAAGTAAGTGTAGACGTTTAGTGAATTAAATAAAATACTTTACCTTACAGTGGCCGTATCGTATTAAATCACACCCTGGGGAGTTCAAATCTAAGCATATTTTTGCGGCACTGATAAAAAAACATTTATATGGATGTTTTCTATCTTTACTTTACTGTTACAATATTTTATTTTCAATTTTAATTTGATTAGTTTTCTCAATACAAATTTTTTCGCAATTCATTTTTAAATGAATGAACTAAGCATTTACTCACGTACGAATATGTATGTATGTATGTATGAACGGGAATATGTACATATGTATGTATATGTATGTAGCTATTTATGTACAGAAGTTTTTTAATGCTCAGATAAGTATTATATTTTATGTTTAAGGTGGGTAATTTTTTTGTTAAATCGTATAACATAAACTATTTACATGTATGAAAAATTCTGAGAAGTCAAATCCTATCCCACGTAAGCTGGCACCCACTTTTTGTTCATGAGTTAAATAAAACAAGCATGTTACGGAGCCTTAAAGTGTATTACATTTTAATATTTCAAATTTTATTAATGTATGTACATATAAGTGGGTCGATTTGTTCGAGTGGGAAAAAAAACCTAGACGCAAAAATATTTTTTTCCCATGCGTATATTTATTTATTGTATCTTCAAAAAATGAACTAACAATAAGTTTTCAAATCTTAAATCTAGATATAATAATTAGGCCCAACCAGTGTCAGGCATAAACTTAGTGATAGTAATCAATAATACATAAATATCGTATTAAGCACAAAAATATTTTCAAACTGTTTCATCTGGAGTGTTGAGTATTAGAGCCATAGTGTCCCTCTTTTTTAAGCGGATGTGTCCAGTAAAATTCAAGATGTTACGAGCAAGTGGATTAGGATGAGACTCGAGTTTTGTTAAATATTTGCCTGCGTATTTTTTAATTTCATCAGTCACTAGTGGCATATCTAAATCACGATGTAAATTTGAATTTTTGATGTACCATGGAGCCGATGTTATTAGTCTTAAAATCTTGTTTTGCCTTCGTTGGATTCTATCTATATTGGAAGCTGAAGCAGTGCCCCATAGCTGTATTCCGTAGCACCATATGGGTTTCAAAAGCGACTTGTATATTAAAAGTTTACAATCTAGACTGAGTGTTGAATTTCTACCAATCAGCCAATGTATCTGAGTTAATTTAAGTTTCATTTGTGTTAGCTTTGAGTCAATATGGTGTTTCCATGTAAGCCGTCGATCAAGGTGTATACCAAGGTATTTTACATGTGAATGTTGAGGAACAACTTGATTGTAGATTCGAATTGGGGAACAAGTATCTCTTCGCAGGGTAAATGTTAGCTGAACACACTTTTGTTCGTTAACTTTAATTCTCCATAAGTTTAACCATAGTTCCAGATGTGTAATATGTTCTTGTAGATATCGGGAAGCCTCGTGAGGGTTTTCGTGCATACTAAGGCAGGCTGTATCATCGGCAAATGTAGATGTATGGATATTGCTGCTCAAAGGCATATCACAAGTATAAATCAAATACAACACTGGCCCCAATATGCTCCCCTGTGGCACACCGGATGATATAGATTCGGGCACACTCATGAAGTCTCCTTCAACAACCGTGAACTTCCGGGTAGTAATATAACTTTCCAATAGCTTCAGAAAATTTATTGGTAGATATGATTTCAATTTTAAAATAAGGCCTTCATGCCATACTTTATCAAATGCCTGAGAAACATCAATGAAGAGGGCAGAACAATATTTCTTTTCTTCAAAAGTTTTTCGTATAAATTGAACCAATCTATGAGTTTGTTCAATGGTGCTATGCTGACTTCTAAAACCAAATTGATGGTCCGGTATGCACTCATTATCAGTTAGAATTGGGGACAATTTTATCATGAGTAACTTTTCAAAGATCTTTGACATTGTTGACAGTAAACTTATTGGCCTATATGACTCAGCCTTGGTAAGATCTTTGCCCGGCTTTGGAATCATTTTAACCTTGGCAAGCTTCCAGCTGTTTGGATAATACTCCAGACGTAAAATGGCATTAAAAATGAATAACAGGATTCTAATTGCAATACGAGGCAACTTCATCAGCATCTGCTTACTAATTTCATCAATACCCGGAGCTTTTTTCGGGTTGAGTTCAGCAATTATTTTGTACATCACGCGTCTTAAATTTTATGGGTCGAGGGGGTAGCGCAACTACACTCGGCAAATCAACAGCACCAGAACATGAGTTTGGGGTAAATACGGATTTTAAATGCTCAGCAAATAATTTACCTTTTTCAGAGTCGCTTCTTGCCCAATCTCCGGTAGATGTGCGCAGAGGTGGTTTAAACTCGACGGGTGTTTTAAGCTTTCTAGCAGCGCGCCACAAAGAGTAATTAGATGCTGGTGTGACATCAAGACCTTCCAGATAATTTTTAAGAGATGCAGTTTTTTCAAATGCAAGCAACTCTTGGAGTCGTTTAGTGCACTCTTTAAACCTGATTTTATGTTGGGGTGATCTGTGTTGCTGCCATTCCCTTCTAGCTCTTCTTTTTTCACACACGAGACGTTCAATATCAGTAGAATAAATTCTATTATACCCAGTCTGCGGATTGGAGGTAGTGGCATGTTCAGCAGCCTGTTTAATATTTTCATTAAGGTTGGTAATGTTAGATTCAATATCATCGGGTGTTCTTAGCGTAATATTTTCTGTGCAATGACTACTAAGATATTTTTTGAATCCCAGCCAATTAACACGATTTATCATCTTCACATAAGGATGAGGTAAGTCACTTCTTAATGGGCTACAAATTGAAACGATCGTGGGAGAGTGGTCGGACGAGAGATCTAGAGAAGCTTCAACTTGAATTAAATCCCTAGAGATATTTTTCATGACGCCAAAATCTATAACATCCGGAATTTTTTGTATGTCTGTAGGCCAGTAAGTGGGCTCCCCACTCGAAATGACGTCCAAGCCCATTTTTGAAATTGTGTTGAACAACGCTCGACCTCTGGGTGAGATAAGACGCGAACCCCAGAACGTATGTTTGGCATTATAGTCTCCAGCTGCTACGAAACAAGGGCCAAAAGATTTGAAGAAATCCTCGTATTGATCTTCAGTAATTGCGAATCTGGGAGGGGAGTAAATTGATGATATTACAAAATTAGTGCAAAAATTTTCAATACAAATATTCGTTGCTTGTAAATGTTCTTCAGAAATGTTGTCAATAATATAATGCTTGAGTCTTGACCTTATTAGAATTGCTGATCCACCGCATGCTCTTCCTCTTGGGTCCTTTGAATCATATAAGGTGTAGCCAGAAATTTTAAAAAGACTTCTCGAAGTCAAATGAGTCTCTGAGACCAACATTATATCAATATTTTTTTCCGTGAGGAAGTGCTCAAGTTCATTTTTATGTTGGCGAATGCCCTTTGCGTTCCAGAAACATATTTTTAACGTGTTCATGGTTTGTTAACTAATGCTTGAAGCAGTGTATTCTGCATTCGCAGCATTTCTTGCATCATGCTAGTCATATTTGTAGTAAAGTTGTTTATAGTTTGAACCAGATTATCAATAGTGGCTTCAAGGCGACTGAAATTAAAGCTTGTGTTAGCATTTGTTGAATTACTTGGTGGGGACACTTTCTGCGTGGGAAAAGAATTTGTCTTAACAGCATCGGCATATGATACACGTGAAGTACTTGGTTGGCTCATTGGAGGAAAATTGGCGGAGAAAGCATTTGCTGATTGAACTGGAGCTAATTTAGGTTTTTGCCCCATGGTCTTTTTAACGAAAGAATATACAGGACATCCTCTGTAGTTAGCAGTGTGATTACCTCCACAATTACTACATTTTTTTTCAGCTTGATCTTTTGCCTTCGTACAGCTAGCAGAACCGTGCAATTCACCGCAGATAACACAAACTGTAGGTAATTTGCAGTAAGTTTTAGTATGGCCATATTCTTGGCAATTGTGGCACTGTACGGGACCTGAACGCTTACGTGGCTCTTCAACTGTGATTTTTCGGTGCAAGAGAAACTTTACGCTATAAATTGGATGGGTTTCATTTTTTTTCAATTGTGTGTCATTCGGCTCCAGTTCGACCCGAAATAGGGGTTGGGGGACCTTTTCTCTGTTAATTATATTAGTAACATTTTTAACCTTAAATCCTTTGTCGATAAGAGCACATTTTACTTCTTCGGGGTCAACATATGAATCTATGCCCTTTAATACTATTTGTAGGCCTTTAGCACTTTTAAGTTGATAGGTGTAAAAATTTGTTTTGTTTTTTTCAAATTCACTAATAATTTTCCGGAAATCTTTTTCATCATATATTTGGATCTTAGTTTCATCAATATTACCTCGTTTAATTGGAATGATGTGAAAAGTATTTTCACCAATGGCCGACAATAGTTTTTTTAAAAGCGTGTTAGAGTTTTTTTCTCTCAGATAGATAGGTGGTGGCTTAAAAGACTTTAGCGATAATGCAGCGGGCTTGTCGTTATTGTCTTGCAATAGTGAAAACCGATTTTGTCGATTAGTAGATGATGCGCTGTTATCCCTAGACATCTTTGGAGCAGATGAAATTTTTGAAGAATTTGGGCTTCGCCCACGCTTTACCACAGTTATATACCTATCCATTCCGACTTGGACCTTGGCTTTAGTGCTACTGTTATCTGTAGTGATAACCTTGTTAAGTGATGTATACGAGCCCGAAGGGGATGATATCACTGACTTATATGAAGAAGTACTATGCAATTGTAATGTTAATGAATCACTAGTTGGCATTGGACAAAGCGAAGTTGATCGCTGACGAAAAAGTGGCTTTGCCGTTAGAAAAAGACTATCATCAGATTTTTTATTTTTATTGTTAACATTAAGAGCTTCAGAACTCACAGTAAAATATGCATTTCTGCCGTTTGAACTCACTTCACAATTTTTTGTTTTTGAGGTACTCATGTAGAGTATTCCTCAAGGGCACTTTGTTTGCGGTTTTTGTTTGTTTTTGTTTTTTTGTTTCTTGATATGTAAAAAAAAAATATCAGCAATATTTGCTTTGCTTATTTATCAAAGTTAATATGTATTACTGTTATTATGTATTACGAATATTTTTTGTATGATTTTTTGTTTGTTTAATATGTATGTATATGAAAAAAAAACTCCGCTAAGACGTCTGTTCACTATGAAGGTTCAGCGAGAACTCCTACAAAAATATAATCTACAAAAAATTCTAAGAATATTACCCTAAGAAACTAGGAGTCTAAAATCAAAACCTAGCTCCCGCCGAGAGACAGCGAAATTCAAGCTTTTCGGTGGGTAAAAACATGTATAGCCAACTAACAAAAGTAACATATTGAAAATTTTCGTTTCCGATTTTGATGAAATTTTGTACGAATGATGCCTCTGGCATAACTACCGTTTGTATCCTAATACGTTCTAGCTTGCGAAATATAGCGACTTCAACTTTCGATAAAATCGCCCGGGAAGATATGGTCAGTAAAGTTTGACCTCTGAAGATCGTCAACCGAACTGATAGCACATACCATTTGAAAGGCCACTTTCTGCTCTTCTGCTCTTTAACATGACACCTCAATGTAACATCTAAGCCAAGTAGTTTTAAACAAATACATATTTTTAAAAAGTCGATTTTTGCACAATTTTCTAATTTAAAAAAAATTTACCCACTCTAATATACATACATACATAGTGCATAATATTTATGTATGTATATGTAGGTATGTATGTATAAAATGTGTGCTCACTGTAGTCAATGTAAATATACATACATATTTTCAACATCTTCCATTAATTCCTCTAATACTGTTTTCATACCGAAAGTTAAAACTTGACTTTAACGTTAAAACCGTAAACAGCTGAATTTGTGTTCCCACTGCAAGTTATAAATTCAGGTTTAAAAGCACAGGTTGTGTTGTGTCTCCTGTAGAAATGCGTGTATTTGTTGCTGTATTTTTGCTGCTTTTAATAACACTTATTTGACAAACTGTACAAGGGTTATTTTTGTTTGTATGAACATTTCAGGAATTTTACAATGCACTCTTAAATGGAAATTATTCTATATTTTGTAAATGATCATTTGAAAATGGTGGGACTTCTTATACAAAGTGAAGAAGTGCTTGGAAATCAAATTAGCTATTATATAAAAAATGCACAAAATATTATAAGGTTTTTTTTCGTGGATGGATATCAGTCATATTGTCTATTCTCACTTCCCAGAGGTCAGTGAAAATATTTTCGTTGTTTTCCATCCAAAAGATACTTTCTCTACACGTTTTTTGATAATTATTGCCGCTACATTAATTTTTAAGCTGAAAATTTTTCAATCCGTAATTATTTCTAGTAATTGGCAGAAACATTATCAGCTCCTTCCGGTCATTTCATCTTGCCAGCACTAAATTTAACACATCGAAAACAAAGTTGTATTTCCTAAAACCTACTTAAAACTAATTTAAAAATGGTTTTAAATTGGTTTTATCAAAATTATTTTGCATGGCATTTGTTCCGAGGACAGAGATGTCAAAAAGAGGACAGTGTCCGGGAAAAAGAGGACGGATAACAACCCTAGTTTTGCCTTTAATTTTTTTATTGTTTTATAGTATTTACATGAACTTTTAACTCTTTTTTTAAATAAAGCAATTTAAAATCAACACTTTTGTGTAATAATTTTCTTACTTAAAAAACGGTTGACCGGTTTTTCCTAAATTGTGAAAACCGAAACCGAGTTTCTCATAATTTCAAATATTCGAACTATTCGAAAACCCGTTTCTGGAAAAAGTCGAGTAATAATATTTAATAACTCACGAAAATTATTTGCAAATACGAGTACACTATTTGCAAATAAGGTGTAAAATGTGCAATACATATTTAACAATGTGTGGCAATATAAATTGCAGATAGCAATGTGTACTATCTACTTATAAACAGTGAGTTCAGTATTTACAAATACATAGTTTTATTTGCAAATAAGACGTGCGTATAAACGAGGTAATAGATAAATATTTTTGTTTATAAAAAAAAAATCATTTTTTTTGAGTTAAAAACTGTGTTTTCTAAGTACGCATGAAATTGTGTATTTGCATATTACACATCGCTCTTTCTAAAAGATATTCATTTTGAAATCCCGCTTTATGATCGATCACATACAGCGTTTTGCAAAAACCATCTGTTAACGTTATACTTAAATAACTCTTATTTTAGATATGCAGGTATGGCGGGCCATTTAAGTAATATAAATATGCTTGAAGGCATGGGTAATTTCATGATTCAATGAGTGACGTGAGACGTAACTTCTCTGATATAGTATGTAATGGTTGAATGTGTGTCGTGATTTCTTCGTGAACTTCAATGATATATGCAATTACGTAAGCAAATATTTTTATCGTCTGTATTTGGGTCTAGTTTTGTCGAAATATATTCGGTGCATCATGAGCTGTTGGATAATTTACAAATATAACAAAGCTTATAATAAAACTGGTATGTTATGTCATAGACTAGACGCATTTTCGATAAAAGTCGGTTTGCCTTCGTTGTTCGCTGTCGGCGAAATGGTGTATTATGCCTTCCCTCACGAATTCGAAACGATCATTCAATGGTATTGATGTAATAATGTGCGTAAGTTGAGCGATCGTCTCGGGCCTTAACGCTGCGAGCACTGTGGCGGCTTTGTGTTTGTCAGACGTAATGCCAGATGCGCTAAACCAAAATTCTAATGACGTAAACCATGCTTCGATATTTGCGACGCACATTTCTGGAAACGGTAAGCGAGCGCAAATCGCGGACACATTGGTGGTAGTGCGTGGCGTTAGTGAGGGATTAATGTCGTCATCTAGTGAGAGCGTTGTAGATACATCAGTTTTGGTTGCCATTGGTGCTTTACTCGGGGCCACTAATTATGGGTAATTTATTTCGCCGCGTCTATGGAGTTGCACCCAACAAAAGCAGAGCGGGGAAGGGACTTAAGACCTTTTGAAAATTTTAGTTCATTAGATTTCAGACATACATATGTATGTATGTATGTATATATTTTTTCACCAAATATAATTATTTCGGGTTTTTTCATCACTTCACTTCTTTGAATTTGTTGTAACGCACGACACATTCAACCAAAGTAGCGCCTCCGCACAGTGGTTGCTCCCATACGACAAAAATAAAAAAAAATATTACATACATATATTAAAATATTGATCTTGTACGGAAATAACTAGTCGCTTAAACAATTAAATTTTTGTACTTTGATTTTGTTTTGATCATTTCTAACGGTGCAGGTGAGAACATACAAACGTGTAGAATGTTGGCAGAAAAAACGAAAAAAAAAGAATTCAAACGGACTGACACAAACAAAATTTTTTCACTAACACATTTGCAAAAATTTTCCATTGAATTCAATAACAACAGTCAATTGACTATAGTTATTCGCTTTATTCTTTATAGTTGGTACACTCTAGCATACATATATGTATGTTAGAGTAGGACATCTAATGTATGTACATATGTATGTTTTATTAAAAAAAAAAATACAATTCATTCTGTCTGTGAAAATTAAAGTTTATAAGTGTTAAAACAAATTTAAAAAATTTAATTTAATACATGTATATTTCGTCTCAATATTTGTAAAAAGCAAGATGCGTTGGTGGTAAAAAGGTGTAAAGAGGGCTAGACACCACCTAGGTTATTCTGTTTTTGCCAATTAGTTAATATTAAGTTAATTAAGAGTTAATATTTATATTAATCTTATATTATGTTACAGTAATTTTTATTTGTTAAATTAATAGCATTAATTTTGAAATAAATTCGGAAAAAGTTTATTTAAAAAATTTAAAACAAAGTTTTTTTTATAAATGTGATTTATACATCAGTACTGATTAGTCAGCTCTGACGATGTTTACATTACAATTCATTTTGGGAAAAATCCTAAAAATTCATATATTTTGAATAAAAAAGTAATGAAAATAATTGATTAATATGAGAAGTTTTGAATATATTAAGTATAAAAATTATTGTAAAAGTTAAAAATGAATAAAATATAAAATAAATTATTCATAATAAATTTCCATTAATATTCATCCTAAGTGATTAATTGATGAATAAGCTATTAATTTACGAAGAGAGGTTTGATTTAATCCTCCTTAAGCATTTGAAAAAATAATACTTGAAATACTTGAAAAAATAATTCTAATAATAATTAATGGTTTTATAATAATATAAGAAATTAATATTAAAGGAGCAATTTTTTGTCAAGTTATTAAAATTAATGCATTACTTCATGATAAACCTTCTATTACATTTGGAAATCAAAAATGAAAAGGAGCTGAACCTCTGTTTAATAATAAAGAAGAAATAATTATTATTTCTATCATATAATAATTATTCATTTTTATTGTATTTAGTAATAATAAAATAATTGAAAATAAAAGAACTGAAGATGCTAATGCTTGAGTTAAAAAATACTTTAATGAATATTGATATTAATTTATTATCTCTTATTAGGGGGATAAAAGATAATAAATTAATTTCTAATCCTATTCAAGCTCTTAATAATGAATTTGCAGATATAGAAATTATAGTTCCTATTATTAAAATTAATGATGTTTACATCAGTAAGCTCTGACGATGCTTACATCAGTACTGATTAGTAAAATACTGTGGAGTGAGCAGTTTTCATTCTGTGTTTTCATACTCTTTTCTACTAGTTGTTGCTAGTAATATTTTTCTTTCTCAAATATTTTAAGATAATTCTTTAAAAAAATACTTGCTACCTCCTTTCATTTGCTCAAAACTGTTAAGGTAGAGGTCCATAGCTCGCTTTTTGCGCGTTACGCTTTCTATGCATCTGTCAAAAAAGTAGAATCAATGTAATAGTATGTGACAAGTTACATTGCAAAAAGCGCAGAACGCGTAGGCGCGTTCAAAGCAAAAAGTAGGTCTACTTTCTACTTTTGTACGCGTTACAAGCACCATGAAAGAAAGTCAGCTGTTCTTGAATGCTCAAGATGTTAAATAATACTTTATTTCTTACGTTATCGATAAATATTATTTTGCCGTGGATAATTTTTTTCTTTTTTTTCAATAAAAAAAATTTCTTAGTGAAAAAAACTTATAAAATATGTGAATATTTTCATTAAAGTGATGTATTTTAATTAACTTCTCACCACACTTTTCTCAGTAACAAATTTTGCATATTAGTGTCTTCTCCGCTAAATCTGTATTAAATAGCTGCTTAGAAAAGTTATTGCTTAAACCAATAATGTACATACATTTAAATATATGTAATTTTCAATTTACTTACATTAAAGTCAACAACAGCCGACAATCTGCTGGAATAGCCCTGGCCGAGTTCTTCTCAAGACTATATTTTAAAATGCTGAATAAATAGTCAAAGACATCTGCAGACATTCTTGTCGCGGTTCGAAATTGCTCAGGGTCAGAAGTTTTAATTTTTTAAATGTGGTTTCAAAAAACCCACTTAAATTCTGTTCTAAATACAACGGCCGTACACAAAAACTTTTCTTTTTTGAAATTGTTCATAGGCATTTTTTACACATAAAATTAAATATATTCTTTATAAGTATTTATAAACAAACGCACACAGCTGATCAAAATAAAAATAAAATGGCGCATGAAAAGCAGTGCATGTAACTCAACGCGAACAAAGTATAGAACGAAACAAGAGGATGAAACGCCTGTAAAGCATAACGCGCAAAAAGCGAGCTATGGACCTCTACCTTCAGATATTTTAGTGAAAATTTCAAATCTGCGTGTTGCTCCGTTTTGGATTCCTTATGAGAGCTGAATTTGTTGGCAGTGGAGTAAAAAAACCGGTATTTAAATTTTCAGAGGTTCTAATGGATATTAAGTTTCCATGTCGTCTTGTGGTGGTGCATTGTGAAGCTGCTGATGGTATATGCCCATGTTATGAAAAGCTCATGTCGTTTAAAATTGGGCGCCCGAGAAGATAACAAACTAAAATTTTCACTCAATATAAAGAGATAGAAAAATGTACACGACTGAGCAGGGAATTGAGTGGTTCTTATTTTGTAAAATTTTTGCAGAAATGTGCTGCCGTACTGTGATATTAAACTAGGTTGGCCACTATATATTTTCTTTGAAATGATAGCAACATTACTCATACTATAACATAAAATGAACTTGGCATTACTATCTTCATATAAATGCTTAAGGTAGAGGTCCATAGCTCGCTTTTTGCGCGTTACGCTTTCTATGCGTCTGTCAAAAAAGTAGAATCAATGTAATAGTATGTGACAAGTTACATAGCAAAAAGCGCAGAACGCGTAGGCGCGTTCAAAGCAAAAAGTAGGTATACTTTCTACTTTTGTACGCGTTACAAGCACCAGGAAAGAAAGTCAGCTGTTCTTGAATGCTAAAGATGTTAAATAATACTTTATTTCTACCATTATCGATTAATATTATTTTGCCGTGGATAATTTTTTTCTTTTTTTTCAATAAAAAAAATTTCTTAGTAAAAAAAAACTTGTTTAATAAAATATGTGAATATTTTCATTAATGCGATGTATTTTAATTAACTTCTCACCACACTTTTCTCAGTAACAAATTTTGCATATTAGTTATCGATTACTTTTACATACTGAGTGTCATCTCCGCTAAATCTTTATTAAATAGCTTAAGAACATATTACACAATTGGAACTATGGTTAAACTTATGGAAAAATAAAGTTAACGAACAAAAGTGTTTTCAGCTAACGTTTACCCTGCGAAGAGATACTTTTTCCCCAATTCGAATCAACAATCAAGTTGTTCCTCAACATTCACATGTAAAATATCTTGGTATACACCTTGATCGACGGCTTACATGGAAACACCATATTGACTCAAAGCTAACACAAATGAAACTTAAATTAACTCAGATACATTGGCTGATTGGTAGAAATTCAACACTCAGTCTAGATTGTAAACTTTTAATATACAAGTCGCTTTTGAAAGCCATATGGTGCTACGGAATACAGCTATGGGGTACTGCTTTAGCTTCCAATATAGAGAGAATCCAACGAAGGCAAAACAAGATTTTAAGACTAATAACATCGGCTCCATGGTACATCAAAAATTCAAATTTACATCGTGATTTAAATATGCCACTAGTGACTGAAGAAATTAAAAAATACGCAGGCAAATACTTAACAAAACTCGAGTCTCATCCTAATCCATTTGCTCGTAACATCTTGAATTTTACTGGACACATCCGCTTAAAAAAGAGCGACACTGTGGCTCTAATACTCATCACTCCAGATGAAACAGCTTGAAAATATTTTTGTGCTTAATACGATATTTATGTACTATTGATTACTATCACTAAGTTTATGCCTGACACTGGTTGGGCCTAATTATTATATCTAGATTTAAGATTTGAAAACTTATTGTTAGTTAATTTTTTGAAGATACAATAAATAAATAAACGCATGAAAAAAATAAAAAAAAACTTTTAAGCTTTCAATGCTGTGCCATTATTTTTCCTTCTTAAACTTTTTGGCAATTCACTTTACTTGTTTTAAGTTTAGATTTAGGAATAATTTAATTTTTGTTATATAGTTTTAAGCTTTCAATGCATTGTCATTATTTTTTCTTTTTAATTTTTTTATTAGTTTTATTTTCCATAAAATATTTCCTTTTTTATTTTTTTTTATAAGTTTTTATCACTTACACTCAAATTTTATATTTTATTTTCTTATTTATTATTACTTATTTTTAGAGTTCTCGTTGTACCTTCATAGTGAACAGATGTAATAGCGGAATTTTTCTTACATATGTACATACTAAACAAAAAAAATCATACAAAAAAAAATATTCGTAGTACATATTAACTTTGATAAATAAGCTTTTTTTTGCTTTGCTAATATTTTTATATATAGAAATAACAAAAACAAAAAAAAACTGTAAACAAAGTACCCTTGAGGAATACTCTATATGAGTACCTCAAATACAAATAATTGTGAAGTGAGTTCAAACGGCAGAAATGCCTATTTTACTGTGAGTTCTGATGCTCTCAATGATAACAATAAAAATAACAAATCTTGATGATAGACTTACTGTGAGTTCTGAAGCTCTTAATTAAATCAATAAAAATAAAAAATCTGATGATAGACTTTCTTTTTTTCGCATTTTCGTCAGCGATCAAGTTCGCTTTGTCCAATGCCAACTACTGATTCGTTAACATTACCGTTGCCTAGTACCTCTACATTTAACTCAGCGATATCATCCGCTTCGGGCTCGTGGTCATCATTTAACCCTGTTTTCACTATAGATAAGAGTAGCCAAAAACTCAAGGTCCAAGTCGGAATGGACAGATATATAACCGTGGTAAAGCGCGGGCGAAGCCCAAAATCTTCTAAAATTTCATCTGCTCCAAAGATCTCTAGGGATAACAGCGCATCATCTACTAAAACCAAAACCGTTTTAAAATATTGCAAGATGACAACGACAAACCCGCTGAATCTGCGAACAAAACCTCCAAGCCGCCACCAATCTATTTAAGAGAAAAAAACTCAAACGCTCTTATTAAAAAATTAGTTTCGGTAATTGGTGGGAATAAATTTCACATTGTTCCAATAAAACGTGGTAGCATTGATGAAACGAAAATTCAAATTTATAAAGAAAAAGATTTTCGCACAATGGTTTCTGAATTTGAAAAAAGTAAAACAAATTTCTACACATACCAGCTCAAGAGAGCTAAAGGTCAGCAGATCGTATTTAAAGGCATAGATTCCTATGTCGCTCCCGAAGAAATAAAAGATGCACTCGTCCTCCAGGGATTTAAGGTAAAAAATGTATCGAACATAATAAATAGAGAAAAGATTCCACAACCTCTATTTCGCGTTGAACTGGAGCCAAATGATATAAAATTGAGAAAATTTATAATTTAAAATATCTTTTATACTGAAAAATAACAGTTGAAGAACCACATAAGCATTCTGGACCCGTACAGTGCCATAATTGTCAAGAATATGGCCATACCAAAATTTACCTACTGTTTGTGTTGTGTGCGGCGAATTACACGGTACTGCTAGTTGCAATAAGACAAAAAGTCAAAGGGATAAAAAATGCAGCAATTGTGGAGGTAATCACACCGCTAACTACAGAGGTTGTCCTGTGTACTCTTTCGTCAAACAGACTAAGGGGCAAAAACCTAAATTAGCTCCAGCCCAATCAGCAAACGCTTTATCCGCCACTATTGTGCAAGTGAGCCAACCAGTTACTTCCCGTGTATCGTATGCCGATGCTACTAAGACAAATTTTATTCCTACTCAAAATGTTTCACCACCAAATAATTCAACAAATACAAACTCAAGATTTAATTTCAATCGCCTTGAAGCTACTATTGATAATCTGGCGCAAACTATAAATAATTTTACAACAAATATGACTAGCATGATGCAAGAAATGCTGCGAATGCAGAATACACTGCTTCAAGCATTAGTTAACGAACCATGAACACGTTAAAAATATGTTTCTGAAACGCAAACGGCATTCGCCAACATAAAAATGAACTTGAGCACTTCCTCACGGAAAAAATATTGATATAATGTTGGTCTCAGAGACTCATTTGACTTCGAGAAGTCTTTTTAAAATTTCTGGCTACACCTTGTATGATTCAAAGGACCCAAGAGGAAGAGCATGCGGTGGATCAGCAATTCTAATAAGGTCAAGACTCAAGCATTATATTATTGACAACATTTCTGAAGAACATCTACAAGCAACGAATATTTGTATTGAAAATTTTTGCACTAATTTTGTAATATCATCAATTTACTCCCCACCCAGATTAGCAATTACTGAAGATCAATACGAGGATTTCTTCAAATCTCTTGTCCCTTGTTTCGTAGCAGCTGGGGACTATAATGCCAAACATACGTTCTGGGGTTCGCGTCTTATCACACCCAGAGGTCGAGCGTTGTTCAACACAATTTCAAAAATGGGCTTGGACGTCATTTCGAGTGGGGAGCCCACTTACTGGCCTACTGAAGTACAAAAATTGCGGATGTTATAGATCCCACGATCGTTTCAATTTGTAGCCCATTAAGAAGTGACTTACCTCATCCTTATGTGAAGATGATAAATCGTGTAAATTGGCGGGGATTCAAAAAATATCTTAGTAGTCATTGCACAGAAAATATTACGCTAAGAACAACCGATGATATTGAATATAACATTACCAACCTTAATGAAAATATTAAACAGGCTGCTGAACATGCCACTACCTCCCATCCACAGACTGGGTTTAATAGAATTTATTATACTGATATTGAAAGTCTCGTGTGTGAAAAAAGAAGAGCTAGAAGGGAATGGCAACAGCACAGATCACCTCAACATAAAACTAGGTTTAAAGAGTGCACTAAACGACTCCAAGAATTGCTTGCATTTGAAAAATCTGCATCTCTTAAAAATTATCTGGAAGGTCTTGATGTCACACCAGCATCTAATTACTCTTTGTGGCGCGCTGCTAGAAAGCTTAAAACACCCGTCGAGTTTAAACCGGAGATTGGGCAAGACGCGACTCTGAAAAAGGTAAATTATTTGCTGAGCATTTAAAATCCGTATTTACTCCAAACTCATGTTCTGGTGCTGTTGATTTGCCGAGTGTAGTTGCGCTACCCCCTCGACCCATAAAATTTAAGACGCGTGATGTACAAAAACTAATTGCTGAACTCAACCCAACAAAAGCTAGGGGTATTGATGAAATTAGTAACCAGATGCTGATAAAGTTGCCTCGTATTGCAATTAGAATCCTGTTATTCATTTTTAATGCCATTTTGCGTCTGGAGTATTATCCAAACAGCTGGAAGATTGCCGAGGTTAAATTGATTCCAAAGCCGGGCAAAGATCTTACCAAGGCTGAGTCATATAGGCCAATAAGTTTACTGTCAACAATGTCAAAGCTCTTTGAAAAGTTACTCATGATAAAATTGTCCCCAATTCTAACTGATAATGAGTGCATACCGGACCATCAATTTGGTTTTAGAAGTCAGCATAGCACCATTGAACAAACTCATAGATTGGTTCAATTTATACGAAAAACTTTTGAAGAAAAGAAGTATTGCTCTGCGCTGTTTATTGACGTTTCTCAGGCATTTGATAAAGTGTGGCATGAAGGCCTAATTTTAAAATTAAAGACTTACTTACCAATAAACATTCTAAATCTTTTGGAAATTAACATTATTGCCCGGAAATTCACTGTTGTGGAAGGAGATTGTATGAATATGCCTGAAACAATCTCATCTGGTGTGCCGAAGGGGAGTATACTGGGGCCAGTTTTGTATTTGATTTATACTTGTGATATGCCTTGAGCAGTAATATTCACACATCTACATTTGCCGATGATACAGCCTGCCTTAGTATGCACGAAAACCCTCACGAGGCTTCCCGATATCTTCAGCAACATATTACCCAGCTAGAACTATGGTTAAACAGGTGGAGAATAAAGGTAAATGAACAGAAGTGTGCTCAGGTAACATTTACCCTATGAAAAGACACTTGTTCCCCCATTACAATCAATAATCAAATTATTCCTCAAAATTTACAAGTGAAATACCTTGGTATACACCTTGATCGAAGGCTTACATGAAAACACCACATTGACTCTAAGCTAACGCAAATGAAACTTAAACTAACTCAGATACATTGGCTGATTGGTAGAAATTCAACCCTCAGTCTAGGTTGTAAACTTTTGATATACAAATCGCTTTTAAAAGCTATATGGTACTACGGAATTCAGCTATGGGGTACTGCTTCAGCTTCAAATATAGAAAAAATTTAACGAAGGCAAAATAAAATTTTACGGATAATAACATCGGCTCCATGGTACATAAGAAATTCAAATTTACATCGTGATTTGAATATGCCACAAGTACAAAACTCGAGTCTTATCCTAATCCGCTTGCTCGTAATATCTTGAATTTTACTGGACACATCCGCTTAAAAAAGAGGGACACAAGGGCTCTAATACTCAACACTCCAGAAGAAACTGCTTGAAAATACTTTTGTTTTTGCTTATCACTACTTATGTATTATTAGTAACTATCACTAAGTTTATGCCTGACACTGGTTGGGCCTAATTATTATATCTAGATTTAAGATTTGAAAACTTATTGTTATTTCATATTTGAAGATACAATAAATAAATATATGTACTAAAAAACAAAAATTTTCTTATTTTATAAATTTTTACCAATTTCCGCTTCAGTAGCCAGCCACATCATCCTTCCTCGTTCAAGCCCAAATCGTAATTAAATTCTACATCGTCCTCTTCGCCCCACCTAAACTGAATCCCTCCAAAAATGGTACCATGTCCTCCATCTTTTATCTTCCTCTCCTCACAGAAACTCTTCTATCTTGTTCTAGAAATGTTCTGGCCAATTTTATGCCGCCATTCAATAAAAATTTTTTTCATCTCATATTTTTGTTTTTGTTTAGATTTTTTTGTGTGTGAACATATGTCCCAAAATTAGCGGTCAACTGTTACCTCTGAGGTTGCCACTAACTAAACTGCTTCATCGACCTACAGGGTGCACGCAACAAAAGAGATGAGAAAAGAAACAGTTTGACAACCATTTGGCTTATGGCTGTTTGACATAAAGTGACTTTTCTGCAAAAAAAAAAAAAAAAATAGAAATTAAAATTTGCCATGCCGAGTAAGAATCTATTCGAATTACACTAGTCTGCAAATTTGGAAAAAATTACTACAGAAACGAATCATGTTTTTTAGCTAATCTGGGTACGCTGAATTCGAATCTCGAATAAAAATTGGGCTATCATTATCATTATATTGGGCTATTATTATATTATATATTGGTTTAAATTTCATAATTTTTCGATTGAGAGTATACAAAGTTAAGGAGGGGGCAAAACCAGATCGAATGGATTCGTGTACATATATGTATGTACACAGTAAATGCAGAGGCCAGAACTCGTCCTGGCGCACTACCGTATTCCTAGCTAATGTTAACATAAAGGTTCCGGATTTTTTAGCGACGTTTAGAAAAGCTTTTGAAAGCAAATTTAAAGGCAAAATATCTGTGCCCATTTACCGTTAAAATGCTTGCTTCTAAGAAAGAATTGGCTGGTTTTCCCTACAAGGAACTGCCAAAAGGTTTGTTCTTTGCTTGTGAAAGTATTCAGAGGGCGCAACCCTCTGGTTAGAACCCCAGCACACAATTTATTTGCCACCGTTATTAACTTATTTAGCCTCCTTTTCATTTTATTTATATGTACATTCTTTTGAAAAATCTTACCGCATTAATATTTTAGTCGATGTTTTTATGCAAAAGAAAATATAACCTCATAATAAAATATTTAGCTACATAAAAAGTATCTGTCTATCTGCCTTTTATTCCCTCCCTCACTGCTGTCGTGGGCAGTACATTGATTCAAAATAACAGAATATTTGCGTTCTTATCTATTTGTTTTGTGTCTGCAATGGCAGAAAAAATGTTTGCAATATTTAACAGCAGAGATGAATGTGCACTTTAAGTGCCTGAGAATAAGGGTTAAAAATATGAAATTGAGGTTTATTTAACTTTTGGCTTAGAATAATTAAGCAGTAAATCAAAGTGTTTTATAAATTGCGTCGCAAATGTTTGCGGTTCTTTCCAACATATGCCAACATTTTAACACATTTTTATTCGCCACATTGATGGTGTATGTTTTTCAGTTTGAATAATTTTTTTTATTTTACTGTTTTTTGTTTATCAGTTGATCATAAAGAAAATTTATTAAATTTGTATTTAGTTAGGCTTTAGTATTTATCATGTATTGTATCTTCAAAACCTTCCGAAATTCGTTATTTTTTGCATCCTTGCGTGTAACAAAAATTTAGCAATAGCCTATATACTTTTACTTATTTTTCGTAGCAGCTGCTTAACAATAGAGTTCTTCTTAAATATCGACTCTGAATTTTAAGGATAATGTTTGACTACGTGATCTAATGTACATAAATGGAACAGACTAATGGCAACATGTCCCATGGCATGTCCCACAAGCCCCCTCAATGCTAATAGTATGTTCACACGGTACCTGCTTCGCTCTCTATTCATGCTTCACACCCCAATCACGAACGAATCGACTTACTTCGCCATACAAAATTATGAGAGCGAATCAATATGAATCTACTTGCGAAGCACGTAAAATTGGTACCTTCTCTAATTTTTATCGCAGTTTATCGTCAGTTTAGCTGAAATAGCTATCAAAACTAGTGTTGTAAAAAGCGGCTACTTTTGAATACTCAATACTACTTGATTGGGTACTCGATACTACTCAATACTTCAATGGCTTTTTGAACTTAAAATTAAAAACACAGATAAATACACCCGGAGGGAAAACAGCTTAAAATCAATAAAAACCATATTGAATTAATAAGAAACATTACGCCTGTTTGTTATTGGTTTGCACCACAATATATTCAAAATACATGAATAAACATACGAAGTTTGTTAGCTAAAATCAAAAATGTTTTGGATTGAAGTCTACTGATGAGTTCCAAAAAGCGGGAACGAAATGCATATAGACAATCGCTTAACCATAAAAACAAGCAAAATTTTTAAATTAAATAAATAAAGACTATGTCAAATAAATATACTTCGGTATTTCATGTATTTTAAGTATTTTAATACTAGTTTCTATTATATTGAAAATTATTGAATTAATGTAACGCGTTCTTAATTTTGTATGTGCATACATATGTATATAAGGGGTTTAAAATTATTATTTATTAAACCAAATTAACCTGCAATGCATATTATAAAATGCAATATGTAAAATCAAAAATTAAATCTATTTACATTAATTTATAACAAATTAAAATAAATAACTTTGAAGATTAGTTTTTGTACGTTAATTTTTATCGAAATTAACAAAATTTAAGAGACAGACTTTTAAGAGCTGGAAAAAGTGATATTTATATTTCCTTCTTCTTTCTTGCAGCTGAATTACGAGTTGATCAATAAAAGTTGAAGTGTGTGAACCGGAATTTACAGTTCTTGTTTCTGTGGCCGCTTTCGTATCAAAATAATTCCAAACAGAAGTATTGCACTAACTCAAGGTTCAGAGATTTATTTTTATCTAGCTTAAGATCGCACACAGAGTTGTATAAATTTGATGTTTTGTAAAGGAAGACTTTCGGTTGAATACTAGAAAATGCAACCCTGAAAGTATTGAGTAGTTACTTTTTTGTATTGAGTACCGGGAAAAACACTCGATATTGAGTACTCAGAACTCAAATACTCAATACTTTTACAAACCTAATCAAAACAAAATAGGTACGCAAAATAGAAAGGGACCTAAGGGTAAAAACCGGTTTTGTCCAGGAGAGCTATTTTAAAGATTTAAATACGTGTATCTTTGGTGTATAAAACGCGCATATCTCTGGGAGGGAACACTTTTGGGGCATGGGATCGGTCTCATTCGATGCTCAGATATTGTCCACATAAAAAAAAGTGAAAATTTATTTATTGTTTACCCTTAGGTCCCTTTCTCTATGCGCTGTCACATATGTGCATTTGGTTGTTTGTGAACAGATTTTCTTTTGTTTAGAAACACACACAGATGTGAGTTTAAAATAAATAAATTTAATTAAGTTATGAACAGTATAAAAAGGAAAAATAAGAAGAAAATATAGGGATGCCTTCAAAAACAAGATTTTGAATGAGTTGAATATACCCTGCTAGCATTTTTGGAAATTTTTAATTAAATTCGATTCTTGATCAAAAAACAAGAATATGCGCTCGTTTTCTGAGCATAAAAGATAGTTTTGTCAGGTGAAAATTGTACCCTACCAGCGACTCTTCTTAATGAGTCATTTGTAATTGCTTTTTTCTATTTGTATGGAATCATTTTCGACCCTTTTCTGCTTATATTTATAGTTTCTTTTGGAGTAATTTCTTACCCATTTCTAAGTCTGAAGTCGCTTCATTTAGGAGTCTTTTCCAATTCATTTGTTTATCATATTTGTAATCGGTTAGGGGTATTATTTGCGTTATTTATCAGTCATTTTCTAATTTTTTTATAGTCTTTTTACGGACGCTTTTGTTTCTGTTTCTTATTGTCTGAGAGTCGTTTATGCGTAGTTTGTGAACGAATTTCAAGTCAATTATTAGTCATATCACTGACCGAATTTTCTATTTTTTCTAAAAGTTCGATAAGTAAAATATAAAGTTAATTTTTATACATATGTATAATTGCATAAAAGTTTATTTAGTTTTATAGCAGTGTTACTAAATTAATGTAAGTAAATGTAATTAAATAATTAATGAATACTTATAAATACTTACATAAAAATTTTATGAAATTAAATTTTAAAAAACTAAATTAAAAAATAAAACTTGGAAATCTAATCTACGCGTTTTCTCTTAAGTACTCTGTCCTTAGCATGCACAAAATGTTTTTTTAAAACAGTATTCATATCCTTATCGGTGCATTTGTATTTAAGGTGGCAAATATCTGAAACCAAAGGATATATATATATATATATATTTTTTTTATTTATGAGCATGCAATGTTAATTGAAATATTAAAGAAGACTTTAAGATTAGTTATGAACATACTTTTAATTGTTGTTATTAGGAAACACTTCTCCGCGCTGGGCTTAACGCTGGTTCCTTTCCAGCTATAAAGTGAAGCTAAGTCATCCAAAAATGCTTTTCGTACCGCAGCTCTAAGAAATTGTGTGGGTCCTTCACCGCCAGTTTTGGCAATGAATTTTTTCTGAAAAAGCAAAATTTATAAAGAAATTTAGTTGCGTTTATTGTTGGTTTGTTTATTTGTTTCATTATATATTTTTACTATACTTACAAAATGATTGAGTTTTTCCTCTTTTTCTTGCACTAACCACAAATAATTAAAAATCACTATTTAACAATAACAATACAATGTTTAGACATTTATTTAACAATAAAACAAAACGTACATGATATATTTCCAAACAAACGGTTTTCAATCATCTAATTGCACAAAATATGATCACAAATAACAAAGAAAGAATTTCTGCTTGCATTTTTCAATCATCTAGATGACTAAAAATAACATAAAAAATAATCTAATATTACACATTTCGATGAGCAATTTACAATTGCCTTAAAATTTTTAATTGCTTTTGTAACCCAATATTTTTTTTATCATTAGTGTGTATCATTTTATATTCCTTTTTTGAACGTGTAAATGATTAGTCACTTTTTGATCACCAAAAATAGTCAAAAAAGCTCATTTCCGTGATTTTTTAAAAAATAATCATCCAAATGCTAGCAGAGTATGTATGTATGTATGTATGCTTATATGTATGTACTTATATATGTGCGTATGATGCGTATGTATGTGTGAATATATGTACATAAAAAAAATGCCACACGAACAGTGATACCAACTTTTTCAGAGCAAAAAGCACTAAATGCAATACGTACATATATTTGTATGCAGAAAGCTATATTTTTATTTTTTATTTATTTTCAATACTGAGAAAGCCCACATTGCCAATTATATATCTATTGAATGAGTAAAAATAAGAAACTTAAGTTAACTAAAATTTTAAATTTACTACATTTCATTTCGTTTTTGTAATAATTTCAATTATATCGATTCGATTTTGCTTATACATACATAAGTAGAATGAGTAGGAAAATAATTCAATCCAATTATGGTGTGTTATTTTAACAAAGGAGTGATCAACGAGAGACTTACGGCCTAAAGGAACAGATATTTGAAAGTTACATATAGAATTCATGAAAGCTACATTTCAGTAACAACTGAATTTTATTTACAGGATAAAGATATATAACTGCCTAAATTAAATCATTCCGTTACGTGGAAATGTTTTAGGATTTTGGTCGATATCGAGTCCCTCAATTTATTACTGGGGGTACATTGTAACTCGAACCGAAATAAAATGCATTAATGCAATAAAATGTGTATGTATATGCGTATAAATATGTATGTATGTGTCAATGTGTTTATGGAAAAAGTCGTTTCATCTTTTTCTTCTGACCATAAAACTGTTTAATAAGTTAATTAGATTTTTTAGGCGTTTCATCTGAATTAATTTTTACCTGAACATGGTTCAGTATGTTACATTATTTTAAAATAGTTATTAGCGCTAAAAGTTATTTCCACTTCAGCAGTTGAACATGGTAGTGTTAATAGTCCTAGAGCAAATATTGACAGTTTTAGAAATAGATTATCATTAGTTGAATTTATATAATTATAAACTTCAATCCAAAATTAATCAGTTCTGAGTAAATTTTTCCACCTAGTGTTACGTGCTCTAGTTGGCACTTAAGTGAACTTTCACAGCTAGCTCCGCGCCGGTGATTTCGGGTAGTGTTTTCTCAACCGTCACTTAAGCCCTATGGACAAGCAGCAATTGAATTTTCTCTATAGAGAACAAAACAAACTGAA
Organism: Nowickia ferox; assembly: GCA_936439885.1. Lineage (NCBI taxonomy): Eukaryota > Metazoa > Arthropoda > Insecta > Diptera > Tachinidae > Nowickia > Nowickia ferox. The sequence continues at coordinate 39,139,453 of OW387026.1, read as the reverse complement.
AGAACCTTACACTTATATTGCACATTGTAATTAAGTAAGTTTGGTGTTTCTTCCAGCAGCCCATTTCCCAACCGTGGTCATTTTGTTTCCTCTCGAATTTTGATTATGACCCCCCATCATAGTCACACACACACTTACCTTGCACAATCTTCCTTTTAAATTATTTAGTATCTCATCATGTTCTTTCTAACATTGATCACAACAATTTCTTTATTTAATTATACTATAATTTAATCTAACAAAAAAAAACTTAACTCATTTACTTTACATTTATAAACAATTTTTTTTTCTCTTTTAAAGGTTGCTTCAATAAAAAATTTTAAGAAAAGGAAATATTTCGTGTTCTTCTAATTTCTTTGTAACCGCTCTTTCACAAAGGGTTTTATTTTATTTTTTTTATTTCCTCACTTGTTCGAAATTTCAAATTTCTTTAAATTATGTATTTAAGTAGATTGCTATACCTAAAGGAGCTCCCTAAAAATGACCTGATATGCCATTGTGCAAACAAAAAATTTAAATTAACTAATTATGAGGATGAGACTAATAAATACCCTTGTCAAAAGACTTAATTATTTTCTTCGACTCTGCTGAAACTTAGTTATCCTTTTCTCAATATATTTAGGAGACGACCTGTACATTAAAAAAAAACTAGACTTAACAATAACTAACAAAAGAAATCTCTAACTAAACGTTATTTACTTTACTGACAAAAAATTTTTTTCGTTTTATCAACATGGCTATTTTAAAAGAATTTAACAATAATAATTGAATTTGACTTATCTTAGTTTTGTACTTTTACGGCCTTTCCTTTTCTCGAGCGTGAGTCGTTTTGGATTGGCACCTTATTTTGCTTTTACCAGTGTTCCATTATAGCTATTTTGGTACTCGTTCCTGGATGGTGATGCTTTTCTTCCTGGTGTGGTGTGACTTTATTCTTATAGGTCGTTGTTTTTAAATTTTTGCTCTTTTTGGCGTTAGCTCACTTCACTGGTAATTATTTTTATTTTCTCCTTAGTTTTGTTGAAGCTTGTTGTATTTATGCCCGGTTCTTCGCATAATATACTTATATGTATGTATTTGAGCACTTTATATGTTCATAAATGTTCAAATTTTAATGCACTGTCTTTACTCAAGACTTAGATATTTGCACATTAATAGCGTTCAGTAACATTTTTCTTTTAAGCAATTAATTACATATATGTATTTCGGCAAAACTTTCTGCGCACAACAACTCCAAAAATTAAATTCCCTTTTCTTCTTCAGTTTTTCCCTTTTATATCAGATGCCTATCGAATGCCTGGATTCCATCCGCTATCTTTCTTTTTCCAGTATATAATGTTTTTAAATACATATATACCGCTTGGCCTTCTAGAAGATTCTATATTGGTTGGCGTCCCGCTATATCTTCATCTTTTATTTTCTTTTTAATTACGTGTGATTATATTTCAAGATTTGTTGGATAGTTCCCGCTCTTTTACCATATATATTTTCTTTTCGTGTGGTCAGCTACTGGACTTCTAGATGCTTCCTTAGTTACCTATACAACCATACGCTTATCTTCTCCAGACATACATTACCAGGCTCTCATAATAGTAGCACGTCGCTAACGGTTTCTTAAATAATTATTTTAAAATTTTCAAATCTAAACTCTGAATTTACGCAAATTAATTGCGTTGCCAATATTACGGCATCCCTCGTACTTTCATTAATAAAACCTACTGAACAAAGTAAATCAACTGCTTTTCAGCACCTAAAGTTTCATTGATAAACAAGACGAAACAATAACAACAATAATAGCATGCGGTGAGGTAAGTAGTGTGTATTTTCTTTATTTTCTGTTGGTTTTAATTTTATTTCATTTTAGATTCTGAGGATGTGGGTAAGATAAACGTATCGTTACAATAATTATAGCCCATACATTAACATAATTTTTATTTTAATTTTAGGTTTTCCGGGACACGAGCATTATAACCCGCGGTCTTGCTCAACCGTCGACTTGGTCGTTCTATGGCTCCACTGCGGTAGACCATCCGCATACACAAGGTAGGCCATAAAGAAAATATAAACATTGAGCTGGGGCTTGGCCTGGATAGTGGTTTCCTCCAATCTATCATAAGGCCTTCCCCTAAGTTTATTGAGTATGGGACTCGTGGTCGGCATCTGAAGATCGATCTCCTCCCAACTATGGCTAGTCTAGGGGAATCCACGCAGAAAATTTTTTTCCCATTGACTGCCAAATTCTTACCAGGCCACCGCAACACTAGGTAGCCGTAAATTTCTGATACTTCGTTCTATTTCTTCAACTTCACCATCCCAGCAAAAGTTGCCGCTTCCCAGAAGAGTTTTTGGAAGCCAGCTAGAAGAAATACATTCCGCTTCCAAAAAGACATTAATTTTTTGCCTTACTAAATCGTTTCGCAGAAGTAATAATGTAAAGTTTTTGTGTACTCAGATGCAAAAGTTACTGGTTTACATTTTTTTTTACTTTTTTCCACTTTGTTAGAGAGCACGCCTTACGTTAGTGCTTTTCAGAAGCATTTTTCGTTATCAAGAAAGCACGACATTGCTTCTCTCAGTTGTTAGCGCTTCCAAAACAGAATTCTGTTGCTGGGATTATTGTAATTAAGTTATTTTATAGCGTGTATGGTATCCTCTGTAATTTCCAGAAATATGTTCTTTTTTCTCACTGTAGAAGAGAAAGTTTTTCTTCCTCCGTATTTCACCCATCTGAATTATCATTCTGCAAAGGAAACTTTGCGTGTCTAAAAGCAGTGCAATCAGATAGTTTTTGAAAAGTGGAAAACTCTTATTTGGTATTTTTATAAATTTAGTAGATTTGTAAAATACACTAAAAGCATTAAATTAAAAAAGCACTAGTTTAGTGCCTTTAAAAAAAACCTAAGTTAAAAAATTCCGCACTGTTATGAATTAAAAAGCACTAAATCTAGTGCGAAAAGCGTTAAATTGGCACGCTGCACACGAAGCACGAATGAACCGTGTGAACAGCAAGATTCATAAACATGATTCAGAGAGCAAAGCAAGTGATTCAACTCGTCGTCTGAACATACTATTAGGGCTAATAAATCAGTCAAAGTTTATAACAGAAATGTCGAACTCTTAAAAGTTAGCAGCGCTTAAGAAAAAAGAAAACGAAATACTGGATTATTCTGTAGTGTTAGAAAGCAGAAGCTATTGCTCTTTACATTATTGGAGCAAAAAGCAAATCAAATGTCATTGTAGAAGTTGGAATATGATAAGAATTTTGATGATATGAAAGAACATTGTAAATGAAAACAATATTTAAAAACCATTAAAATTCATAAAATTCGTTTTTACTTTATTACAAATATTATTATTAATAAATATTATTATTTTTAAATATTAACCATTATTTTACACCTCATTCAAGTAAAACGTTTAATTTTTAGATGTTGGTGGTGTAAGCAAAATAGCAAAAATATGTAACATCAATGGTTTCCAAATATGTTTGCTTTAAACCTTCCAATTATCTGAAGATCCTGTCGACACACCCGTTTCTACCACACTGTTGTATTTTCTCAAATAAACATGTACTATGTATTGTTTGTATCTTCTTCTTTAAGTTGTTCTGCTATTTATAAAAGATATTTGTTAAAAAATAAATTTATTTAGAAATTAAAAAAAACACCCTTTTCCTTTTGCTTTGCCTATTGCTTTATTTTTTAACATTTGGTCCGCCATTGTAGGAAATTGTTCTACTCACTGAACACAGTTCTCAATAAAGATACTTGTGACCAGGGTTGCATTTCGAGTTTTACGCAATTAGTGATACAATTAACTACTAATTGATTAATTTATTAACTGACTTATTGTGTAGTAAATTGTGCTCAAATAAGGCCTTAATTGCATAAAATGCCCTAATTGAACAATTAAGACGTATGTCTGAACACAGTATAATAATGTATGTGACTTTAGCTAGCACAATTGTGCTATGAAACTGACATCAATGCCTTATATACATATACATATGTATATATGAAGAAAGTTATTTTCTCGGATTTACATAGCAGCAAAAGCTAAAAATATTAAATTTGGTATCAAAAAAACATTAAAAAAATTTCGAGCACGATTGACTAATTTTTACCTGTACCTCAAGACACTTTTTGTTTTTATGATCCATGTCCTTACGAATATTATAAATGTGAAAATGAGTTTGTTTGTTTTCTGCGATTTCACGACCAAACCGCTAAACCGATTTTGAAAATTCTTTTAACAATGGAAAGCTACATTACCAGAGTTAAATAAGGGATATGTTTTATCCGGATCGGAGTCAGTTTATAATTGATACGGATTTTTTCCGAAAAACACATTTTGGGCTGGGACGGTAATTTCCGATTCGGGTGTGATTGTTTATTAATAGTCCGTTAAGCGTGCCACCAAATCAAGTAATTTCATGTATTCGGCAGAAATCAAGTTTAAATTACATAATTTCTCATACATTTTGACATATCCCAAATTAACCCAGTTTACTTAATTTCAACGAAATTAACATAAAATTGCAATTAACAACGCTGTTTTTGTATGAAAAACTCTTTTTTTTTCAACCATGAAGATATTTACAACCACGAGAAGCAACAACAAAATTTAATGCGTTGGTTAGAAATTGTTTTTTTTTTAATTAAATATAAAATAAAAACATGAGTAAAAATCATTATATTGAAAAATATTGTCATGTGAAAAGCTTACTTAAATGTTAAAATAATAATGCTTCAATAAATGCCGCAACGAATCAGATGTTTGCGAAATTAACTCAAATGCCATTTAGTACCTTCATGCTGGTACTAAATGGCATTTGAGTATTTTGGTTAGTCGTTAAGCAGCTCTGGGCTGAAGAACATCTCTCGCGTCATCGTAATTATTTCTTAAGTGCGGTCAGGTTTGTGTGTGTTGTTTGGCCTTCGAGAGTTTTTCGTCTCGCTCGCACTGGTTGACTGGTCTGCCACGGATAACCGTATATTCTTGCGGTTCTTTTGTGGAATTTCTTTAACAACCACGTTGCTACTTCCTACATATGTGAAGGCATAGGTCGTGTACAGTCAGTCACAAAACTTTTTTAAAATACTGTCTAGTTACTTCCTTAGTATAATATGTATGTATATTATACTAATAGTATAATATACATATTATATTAGTATAATATACATATTATACTAAGTAATAATATACATATGTACATACATATACTATGTAACTAAGTAAAATGTAAAAGTTAGTTAGAAATATTTTTAACAACCTATTTGTTGATATATTGTATAACAATTATTTTAAAAATACACAATAAACTAAATTATATTTATGAATAACATATTAATTTAATAAATTTAGTTGTTGTTCATCGATATGAAATGCATCTATTCTTCGTTGCAATGAAATGCATCTGGATTTCGTTGCAATAAATTGAATCTGGATGTGCTTAACCAATAGCAAATATATGTGGATACTACCTAATTAAACACTTTATAAATTTTTATATATATGTACATAAGTTTTCTATGAAATTTATTTTTTTGTTTTTGAAAAATGTTTAAGTTTTTATTATTATTATTGATTATTGTTTTATATTTAAAAAAGACTCTGTTTTAGTAAAAAGACTAAAATACTTCTCCGATTTAAATTTTAAGTAAAATGCGTTCTTTTAAATACAAATGTTCAATAAGCAATGCCTTTATTTTCTCAACATTTTCAAACGTAGTACAGTAATTTCCGCTTAGTTGATTTTCCGAAAATGCGCGGTTTTTGGTGCAATTAAACGGAAAAATCATTTACCCGATACTCTTTTAATTGATCCATTAATGCAAATAAAAGGAACCCCCATTTAATTAAGCATTGAAGTCGATAATCCCAAACATGCTGCAACAGACTGCACTCATTATGTATGTGTGTGTGTACACATGTGCATATGCAATGAAGCAAGTAAATAGAAACATATGATTTTAAGAGTTGAGACTTCCTTTTATGTAATTTTACCAAATACCATTTGTGAAAATTTTCAAGAAACAATTAACCGGGACTTTTGTTTGGGATTTCTGAAAACGGATTTTATTTAAGAATCAATTAAAAGAGTAAGGCAATTAAACGGAACTCAGTTAAACGGGGATTTTTCCATTTGTATTACATGAAAGATTTCCATTCAATGTTTTTTAGAGCACTTAACTTAAATCAGTTATGCGGGGAGCAATTAAGCGGAAGCTACAGTATATAATAATTTTGACAACTAAGCCAGATTGAAAATTTATGAAATTCAAAGGTAACTAGATTAACATTATTTTAAAAGAAAATATAAGTATTTTAAACGGAAAACGACTCAAAAAATTAAAGGTTGACAACAGAATGCTTAAAATGTTAACAGTCTAAAATAAATAAACATACCAAATCTCCTCTTGTTGTAATACCAATTCCGAAAGGTCGTTTTGAACACATACACATACATAAATATTGTTGGGCCACTTCCTTCTTCCCACGGATACAGGTATTTATTAACGTTAATAGATCGTTTTACACGTTGGCCAGAGGTTTATCCACTTAGGAATATTAACACAACAACAGTAGTAAATAAATTATTGAGAAACTATATTTTCAGATTTAGTGTACCACTAAAAATAACGACTGATCAGGGTAGCCAATTTACATCACATGTTTTCAGAACTTGCAAAATATTTAGGATGTCATCATATTACTACTTCAGAATACCAACCTCAAGCTAACGGTATTATAGGGAGATTTCATAAACAAATTAAGGCTACAATAACGGCTACAGGTAATTCTTCAAGATGGTATGATGAACTCCCGATAGCATTACTTGGGCTAAGATCTATTTATAAAGAAGATTTAAAAGAAACTCCAGCTGAACTAACATATGGTCAAAATATTCGTTTACCCGGAGAAATTGTTATTGAACAAAGTCATGTTGATGCATCTGATGTTTTATTTAAGTTGAAAGATTGCTTTCAAAATGTAAGATCAAAAATGGTTTATCATACGAGCTATGAGTCAGGTTTTTACGTTCCAAAAGATTTATAAATTGGTATTTTTGCGTGTGATAAGTAAAAGGTCATTATAACAGCCATATGAAGGCCCGTACAAAGTTATCGAGAGAGATAAAAAATGTTTTAAAATTGAGAAAGATGGAAATATTACAACTGTTCCTATTGATCGTCTTAAGCCCGCTATTACAGAAAATGTTAGTGGTAAAGATCTAAACACTTGTGACAACACTATTTCAATATTTAAGAATAGACTTACAACTTTTAATTTATTAGATGTTAATATTTTTCGAAGGGGGAGTAATATGGATACTATATAATTAAACACTTTATAAATTTTTATATTAAAGTTTTTTTTTTATTATTATTGATTATTCTTTTATAACTTTAAATAAAGACTTTTTCTCTTCTTATATAAAAGAAATTATTTTATTTAATAAATTTGAATATAATTCGAAGTAACCACAATAATTTTTTTAGTTCGTACTTTTGTTGACACGCATTAAATGAAAATAAAATATTAAAATAATTTCATTATAATTAATTTTTTTTGTTATAATTCATATAATACTCGTATTGTTTAATTACTTGAAAAATGATAAACAACATCTTCTTCGTATGTGTTCATTTATTACTATAATCTGTAATGAATTTTACAACCGTTTCAAATGCGTCGTTCACTAGAGATAAGTTTTGGCAACTTTGAGAACCTTAAGCATGATCAAATCCTTAATTCGAATTCGATGATATTTGTCCATTACAGTTTCTTTTAAGACAATCTAACATAAGCCGTAATCAAAGATTCGGTAAAAAAAAACTACCCAACTGTTCATTCATCAAATCAGTTGGTGGATATTGTCCGCCAGCTGGTCTTGCAACGTTCAATGTAAAATTGCGAATAGTTTCATGAATGAAAATGGTATAAAATTAGTTCCTAATAATCCTCAATGATGTATTTCAGCTGTTGCCAACAGGTCCTTCACGCTTTAACATTGCCGTGCATCCGTTTAGCAAGATGTCTGGAATACACGGTCAAGTGGATCACATGGAATTGATCACGGAACAAATACATCTTTACAGCCGTATGTGTATCGAAAGCTGGCACAACGTTAGCATAATGGGCAAAATTGAACATGGTGTTAACGAGCTTTGCCATACAATTTTATATTAAACATGATGCTAGGATGTAATAGTGGGTTAAAACAACATAACGCCCTAATTTTTAATGTCTACTTGTATGGGCTAACTTGTTAACACGTTGTTCAATTTCGTCTCTTAACTTCGTGCCAGTTTTTCATAATGCATAAGGCTGTAAGTGTGTAAATCACTTTTGGTCTTCATCTAGCATGAAAAATTGAACGAGGTTCGAAAGGTGTTAAAATTTGGTTCGTACCACCAAAGAAACAGCAAACTAATTTTAATAGTTCTTTGTAATCGCGTTAACTATGCGTTTGCTTCAAATTTCAAAACCGTGATATGAGATTACTTTTGTTTTGAATGTTATTCCACTATTTGCTTGTAGCCACTCAAATACTTTTCGGAGTAGCAACTCATATATGGAAAATATAATAAATCGCGACTTAGTTCTCCTTCAAGCAAAGCAGCAGTACCTTTTCTACATCCGTATTAAGTGCATTTCTGTCGCTAAATTAAGCATGGCTTCTGATATTTACTTTTCGCTGGATGATTACATCTTTGGAAGTAATTTATCGATATCTTGATATCTGTACCTGGATAACTTTTATTACGATAATCGGATCGCTATAATAAACATAATTTATAGGTTTTGCTATTCAGTAACATATTGTAACGACATTCGCTGTCGGTTGAAGTAAAACAGGAAAATAACAAGCTCAAATTCATTTAGTTTTTCTTTAATTCTTCTTTGGGCTTTTCCCTTATTTTGACATTTTGTATGCAGGGATGCCACATGATATACAATCAAATGGCGAGTTAAACACAGATGTACACTACCGTAAAAATGAAATTACAGAATCACATTATCGTTACCGCAACCGAATATATGGATCGATAAATATTACGATTTTCGGTTCGCAAAAAGTTAGTGAATCTCTATCACTAATTCACACAATTCAGTTTTCGATTGATTGTTTAAAGTTCCCTTTTTACGCATTCTAGTTTTTTATATTTTTTAAGTTCCTTTTGTACACAGTTTGGTGTTTTTCATTGGTTTTTCTTGTTGCTGACCAGTTTTACACCTTTAAAGACTCCAAATTTAATAATGATAAGAGAAACATATGGATGAGTTTCAAATATGTACCTATTCAATGGTACGCCTCTCAATGTAATTCGACTACTTTTTTAATATATATGTATGTATGTACATATATCGTATCGTTGAATTTTGAATACTCCCATACATGTGTATAGTATGGTATTATTCAAAATTATATATACATAAGTAGTAGGGAAATGGGGATTCGGCCGCAATTAAAATTGTTAAATTGTGGGCTGAAATTGTTAAATTGTGGCTGAAATTGTTAAATTGTGGGCTGAAATTGTTAAATTGTGGCTGAAATTGTTAAATTTTGGATGAAATTTTAAAATTCTTGGAAATTTGTTTACATTAGGAGTTTTTTGTTTATATTAACTTTTTTTGTTTATATTAAGTATATGTATGTATGTATGTATGTATGTATGTATGACCGTGGGAACTTGTGCGTGGAATATTTTGTGGGAATACATTAAGGGGGTTTATAGCTTTAAGATTTTTATATTTGTATGATTTTTCCTAATGCCGACGGGAAAACATCTTTATTTTTTCTAATACCGACGGGAAAGTTATGATTGTTGTTAGACTGTGGAAATTTGTTGATGTCCGTGATTTGGGCAGGTGAGGTTTTTGTAACATGTAACCGTGGGAATTTGCGGGTGTATCTTTAAGGCAGCCTGTGTTTGGTGGGGGGCGGGTGTTGTTGTAATATGTATCCGTGGGAATTTGTGTGCGGAATATTTTGTAGGAATATATTAAGGGGTTTATAGGTTTGAGGCTTTTATATGTGTATGATTTCCTGATGCCAACGGGAAAACATGTTTAGTTTTTTCAAATGCCGACGGGAAAATCATGGAAATGATTTTTCCTAATGCCGACGGAAAATTTGAGGGTATGTCTAGCTGTAGAAATTGAAGTCTGGCTGTGATTGGTAGAGGGTGGGGTGTGTCTAGATTGTGAGACCTTAAGGCTGACCGTGATTTGGGTAGGTGAGGGTGTTTTGTAATATGTAACCATGAGAATTCGGTGACGTATATGCTTGTTGGAATTTAAATCAAGCTGGGCTTCGTGGAGGGGCGGGATGTATTTGCGGGAGATCGACTGGTGGAGGGTGGGGAGTTGTTGTAATATGTATCCGTGGGAATCTGTGTACATGTATGTATGTATGTCTGTAAGAGTTTAAGGCTGTCTGTGATTTATCAAAGGTGAGGTGAGAGTGTTCATGTAATACGTATCCGTGGGAATCTGTGTATATGTATGTTCGTAGGAGTTTAAGGCTGATTCTGATTTCAGGTGGGGGAGGGTGTTGTTGTGATAGATAGATAGAATGTGCATATGTGTGTGTGTGTGTATGTATATGTAGGAGTTTAAGGCTGTCCTTGATTTGAGGTAGGCGGGCGGTGTTGTTGTAATATGTATCTATAAGAATTTGGGTGTTTATATGTCTGTAGGAATTTTTGTACATGTATGTCTGTACGAGTTTAAGGCTGATCGTAATTTAAATTGTTGAGATTGATCGATTGTATGTGACTTCGAGAATTAGTGTATGTATATCTGTAGGAAACTTAAGGCTTATCGTGATTTATGAGGGGCGAAGTGTTCATGTAATATAACCGCGCAATTTGTGTGTATATATGTAGGAGTTTAAGGCTGCTCATGATTAATGAGAGGTGAGGTGAAGGTGTTCATGTATATGTCTACGTATCTGTGTGCATATATGTATGTCTATATGAGTTTAAGGCTAATCGTGATTTAGGTTGTGAGATTGATAGATTGTATGTTACCTTGAGATTTTGTGTATATATATCTGTAAGAACTTTAGGCTGACTGTGATTTGTGAGGGGAGGGGCGTTGTTGAAATAGGTTTAATTTTTCGTAGATGAATTTTGGTATGTGTGTGTGTGTGTATGTGATTTTCTCACCCTAGTATTTATATGTACGTTGAAATAAATTATTTCTCATATGAACATTTTTTGCTAGAAAATATTATCATATATCTGAACTTCCCTAATCCTAGTATGTTTTTCATATTGGAGGATGAGATTGCTTTATATTTTATCAAGCTTAAATTTGTCCAGTGTTAAAGTCTGTCGGTCAGAAATTTGTTTATATTTGTATAAATATTAATTTCAGATTTTGCAAAATTCTTGCGTACGATCATGGAGATTTTGTGTGTGTGTATGTGTGTATGCGCGATAGAGTTTGACTGGTCTGTGATAAGTTTGTTTATTTAAGTACATTTGTCTTCTTCGACTTTCGTCTTCAAGCGTCAGTAGCTTGGAGAACGGTTTGTATGTTTTCATGATGTAGATATGTAAGTGTGATTGTTAAAATCCAATAAATACTTGAGCATGGGTAAGAAATTTGAAAATATGTGTACATATGTACATATGGATCTACAAATTGATTTTATGTATGTATGTATGTACATACAAATAAGTCTGGGGCTCCCTGTTTAAATACATTTTTTTTTTGTCATGTGCTGTTGTAAATATTCGCCTGGTCTTTTGTGTATACATGTGAAATATCTCGATAGTTTTTTTATTTGAAATTAAAAAAACGTTCTTTTAATTTTTAGATGTATTTACTTAAAAGTTAGTGAGGAGTTTCTGTTTTAAGTATAAATATTTAATATATTTTATTTCCATTTGTTTAAAGTTGATGTAGCCTATATAGTCAACGTTAGAAATTTTTCGGTGTAAAATTTTTTCCAACTATCATCTTTTTTCTTCACCTGTTTCATATATTTTAGAACATCTTGCATTGGCTTTAAAAATAATAAACGCTTTGAAATGAAACTGATCTAGCAGTCCAGCTTTTTTTAACCACTTTGCCTCTCTTTCCTTTTTTATTGATAAACATTTAAAATCAAATGGTGGTTTTATAATGAAATTGTTATACTCATTATTGTTAAAAACATCCGCTACTTCTTTTTGTAATGAAAATCATTCGAAACCTTACTCGTCTATTAAAACCATTTTTTCATTCATATTACTTAATTTATAAGACTTTCAGGACTTTCTATTATTCGATCATTAATAAAAATGCAGTAGCTGAGGTCCTTGCTTACTGTTTCATATTAAATTTCTATATCAATTGAGCCGCTATTGAATAAAAGGAACTTTTATCTTAAACTTTAGTGCATTTGGAAGGGCTTGAGATTCTTTCATATAATAGCTTTGTTGGAATCTTAGATACGAGTACATATAATATCGAATTGCATAACATTTATTTTTAATTTTTATGTTAAGATCATCATCATTTGGATATGAGACTGAATTTAAATGTACTTTTAAATTAGTTAAATCATAATGAGGAAACTTGTTTTCTTCTTGAATAGCGATCAACAGAAAACGAAATCGTTTTCTTACAATTTAGGTCTGGCCTCTCAACGGTTCCTCTAGTATACAAGATGACTTTCTATGTCAACATATCTGTCTACTCTTTGTCAGCGTTAAGGGACAATTAAATGTTAAAATTTTAATTCCTCAAATTGTGTTACTTCATACTGATAATATGTTTTCATTAATAAGGTATATGTTTATCTTATGAAGGTTACTCGCCTATGGCTTTTATTTGATGTTCTATATGATTTTTTTTTCTCATTTTATTAAAGTTCAGTGTATTGTACATATATTTCTGATATTTTTAAGCGCGCTTTATTTACCTGTCAGACAAAGTGTACGTATCAGTTGATCACTCAGTCTCTCTTTTTAATATTTTTTTTTTTCTTTTAATGTATCACTACTATTTTTTCAGATTTTACTACTTGAAAAAGAGAATATTTGTATAATTTTTAAATGTGTTCATATATACATATAGGTAAATATATGTATGTATGTATAGAGAAATTACTTTATCTACAAAGAAATACATGTTTAATAATCAACTATTCTAGAAAATCGATCTCAAATAACGCAGTTACCTCCACCATCAATTCACCGTAGGTGTTTTTATAGTGTCAGAAACACTAGAATATCTATGTTTGAGAGAATTTTTACATCGAGTTTTTCTACATGAGGTTTGCTGGTTGACATCCTTGAAGTTATTGTTGACGTAGGCTGGGTTGTATCACATTCAGATGTAATCATTTCCTACTTAAAAAAGGTCCTCATTACTATCAACTATATCTGTATACATTTCATTCATGAGTTGGGTTGATCCAGATACAATTGCTGTCTACAGATTAATGATTAGAAACAAGTTTCTCATCACCTTCTAACAGATTTATATATTTTGCTAGCATGCATGCCTTAGCATGCTTCTATCGATAGTGACGCGAGAGTCCGACATGTAGTGGTGTTTCAATTAAAAATCTATACTATTAGATTTTACGATTTCGCTCTTTTTATTCTTTTACAAAGTAGATACATATTTATGTATTTCATTTAGCACAGAGTCATAAAATTTCTTTGCTTACAAAATTGTGTGACATTCTTTTAAATTTGCATGCTTAGGCATGCTTTCAATATTTTTTCTGTAAATTTATTTGATACTCATACAGATACAGATATAAAGTAAGATCTGCTTACATTGCATTTTACAATTTATGTATGCTTCAGCATGATTCCAGTTGAAGTCCATATTTATTCAGTAAGTTTGTTTGATACTAATTCATACACATATACATTCTTAAAGATTGGAAATCTAAGTCCAATTTATGTAGTTTATCTATATTTTCTAAAGATTTGATAGCTATAGAAATTAATAGAGTAAAGATCTATTATAATAGCCCATGGGCATATTTTAAAATTTCGCTTGCTAGAGCTTTCGAAATGGAAAATGTACAATTTTCACTATAAAAAGTGATAATATTAGGTGTTACTGAATATTACACTGTGTTGTAATTTATTTTGATCACTTAAGTTTTCACAATATTTCATACAGGCCAACAAGTTTAGAGAATTTCCAGTATATTAAGTTAATTATCTTTCTTAAGACCTATCATTCCTTCAAAAATACAAACCAAACTAGATTTTTCCTGTTTAATTTTATTTTTTACTTTCATTAAATTTCAACATTTTGTTCATCTTCAAATTATTATATTTAGCAGCTTTTTCTCATTTGTTGAGTTAACTTTAATCGGAAAAATTTAAATAGTGAGATGAACTTTTATATTGTATACGAGTACATTAAGTAATTCTTGGTATATTTCATTTATATGAACCATCATCACATAATTCCTTTGGATGATCTATTAAATCATTCTACTATTGATGCTTTCATATTAAGTAATGTTTAATATTCTACATATGCATGAATTTTCCAGTGTCTATTAAAAAATTCTTTACAATCATCCAATTGTAAGCTTTTTCGTACTCATAACATTTCAAAAATATTTTCCACAGCCTAGGTTTTTTCGAATGCAACTTTTATTTTCAACGGTATTGACCATAGAAACTTTGTGAATGAATCATTTACAGTCTACAATAATCAATAATTTCTATTTTCTGTAGAATAGTTTCCCATTTCACCTAAATCAGCTCCATAAAAGATCAACTATTCCTTTCATTACATATCTACAATGCACAAACAATTTTCGAGATTTATTATAGAGTTCGTCTACTAAATTTCTTTTTAAAGACATTGAGTTATTTTAAAGATTTTTTGGAGAGTGTTGTGATCTACTTGATGCACTTTCAGCTATTTATACTATCATGTAGTTCATTTTCCAATCTATAAATTTTATCGTTCAGCTCTTCAATTTGTTTTTTCAAAAGATGATTTGATTTTTAGTATGTATTTTATCAATTTTATAACTATCTTCTATCTCTAATTGTATTTCACGTTGTACTCTATCAATTTGCATTTTAATATATTCTTGAATTATATTAATTCCTTAAGCTATATTATTAATTTGTCCTATAGTTTATCGTTTGGAGTTTCCAGAAACAATTTACTGATAACATCATTCTCTGTCAGTGAATGATGATGATGATTAGTAGAAATTATATATTTTATATATTTTTCAACATCAAATTTCTCATAGTATTTCCATGTTTTATTATCAATCATTAAAGAAAATAAAGCTACTATTAGGGCCTATATTTGACCATCAACTTGTATTTTATCTTCATTTAGTTTTAGGTTACTATCACCAAACTTTCATTCATTATTCAAATCTTGATGTGGGCCATAGTTTGTATCTAATTCAATTCTTCCTTCCAAGACTGATAAATGAGTATAAGTGTCTTCAGAATTGGAAGTCTATGAGTAAAAATCATCTTCATCATCCTTATCATCATTCTCAGTATTAGCATCATTAAATAAGATGCTGATATCATCAAATATTGTTCCTTCTGAAAGTTTCTTTGGTGTACTTGTCTCTATATTGACTGATGGCTTTAAACTTGTATTATTTTCAGCTTCTATCTTGATTTTACTTTCTTCTTTCTTGCGAATTCTTTCAATATTTCTAGAACTATTTATGAATTCTTTGAGAGGTTCTGTTATAGGTTTAAATGTATCTTTTATTGCTCACATGTATCTATTTCACCAGTTTTTATACTACGAAGCTTTTTCTTCAAGACATTTCTTGTCAACACCAACTGTTTTAAAATTTTCTCATCCATGTTTAATAATAGTAAATAACAGGTATCAGCTATTAGATCAGGTATCAGCTATCAGATCAGGTTATCAGGTAACTGGTCTGGTTTTTAGATCAGCTTATCAGGACCTGATCTGTTTTTCAGATCAGCTTATCATGACCTGGTCTGGTTTTCAGATCAGCTTTTCAGGACCTGGTCTGGTTTTCAGATCAGCTTAATAGGACCTGGTCTGGTTTTCAGATCAGCTTATCAGGACCTGGTCTGGTTTTCAGATCAGCTTTTCAGGACCTGGTCTGGTTTTCAGATCAGCTTAATAGGACCTGGTCTGGTTTTCAGATCAGCTTATCAGGACCTGGTCTGGTTTTCAGATCAGCTTTTCAGGACCTGGTCTGGTTTTCAGATCAGCTTATCAGGACCTGGTATGGTTTTCAGATCAGCTTATCTGATTCAGATTGGGTTATCAGTTTACAAGTAGCTCTCCATTTATAACATTTAGATGAATGCAGTTTAAGGTCAGATGAAAAACGAAAAAGTAAACTTTTATGTAGTCAAATTCTCTTTTTTTCTATAACGATCATCGTTCAATTCAATATCGTTGCTTATAATCAAAATCCATATTTATCCTTCCAACATGCTTTAAATTTGTCTCATCTTACTTAAAAATTATAATTACATTATGATTATCTAGTATCAAATGTTTGGTGATTCTGGTATAAGTTTGACATCAGCAGAATGCATCAACATTCTTATCTCACTCCATACAAAAATATGTTTCTCACATCTAACATCGTTAAATATCATATCGGAATTACTTTTAGCTTTGTTAGGAGAAATAACAGATTAAGTATCTGTAAATGTGTAATATCCCATGCCCTTAATTAATGAAATTATGTAATATCTTTAAGTATTCATATTTAGGTTGATAGAGAGATTTTGAGTATTAATATGTAGATTTTTTAAAATTTTAGTTCATTAAGACTTTTTAACAAGCCAGTCATAACATATTATTTTTTATTTTATTTTTTTACAATTTGACAGACCAACTATTTTGCGCAAATAAAATTTGGTAGAAGGGAACTATGACTTGTTTTTGAACTAACGTTTGATGAATCATCAAAAATTTCGTACCATGCTATTTTTAGGTTGTTTCACTAACCACATTTGTGTAACTAAATGCATTTTATAAATATTATCTCTTATTAAAAAAATAAAATAATACAGCTATACGATATCAGAAAATATTTTCTGAAATCGTGTAGATGTATTATTTTATTTTTTTAATAAGAGATAATGATGTCTACTCACATTCAAAACAACATAAAACTATCATTTGTTTTGATTATGAGTATACGTCAATATTTATGAAATGCAATTAGTTACACAAATGTGGTTAGTGAAACAAAGTATATTTTAACGCCTTATTTATAAAAATTATTAAGACTTTATAAAGGCTTTTTTTGAAAAATTTTTTATGAAAATTTGTCTAAAAAAGCCTTTATAAAGTCTTAATAATTTTTATAAATAAGACTGTAAGAGTTTAAAATCAGTATTTTTATGATAATACTGGTTTTAAACTCTTAAATATACTTTGTTTTGACTATGAGTAGGGACCATTATCTCTTATATAGGAAAAATAAAATAATACAGCTATACGATACCAGAAAATATTTTCTGGTGTCGTATAGCTGTATTATTTTATTTTTTCTATATAAGAGACAATATTTATGAAACACATTTCATAAATATTGGTGCATACTCATAGTCAAAACAACCTAAAAATAGGATGGTACAAAATTTTGATGATTCATCAAACGTTAGTTCAAAAACAAGTCATAGTTCCCCCTCTATCAAATTTTATTTGCGCAAAAATAGTTGGTCTGTCAAATTGTAAAAAAAAAAATAAAATAAAAAATAATATGTTATGATTGGCTTGCTAAAAAGTCTTAATGAACTAAAATTTTAAAACATCTACATATTAATACTCAAAATCTCTCTATCAACCCAAATATGGATACTTAAAGATATTACATAATTTCATTAATTAAAGGAATGGGATAATACACATTTACAGATACTGAATCTGTTATTTCTCCTAACAAAGCTAAAAGTAATTCCGATATGATATTTAACGATGTTAGATGTGAGAAACATATTTTTGTATGGAGTGAGATAAGAATGTTGATGCATTCTGCTGATATCAAACTTATACCAGAATCACCAAACATTTGATACTAGATAATCATGATGTAATTATAATTTTTAAGTAAGATGAGACAAATATAAAGCATGTTGGAAGGATAAATATGGATTTTGATTATAAGCAACGATATTGAATTGAACGATGATCGTTATAGAAAAAAAGATAATTTGACTACATAAAAGTTCACTTTTTCGTTTTTCATCTGACCTTAAACTGCATTCATCTAAATGTTATAAATGGAGAGCTACTTGTAAACTGATAACCCAATCTGAATCAGATAAGCTGATCTGAAAACCATACCAGGTCCTGATAAGCTGATCTGAAAACCAGACCAGGTCCTGAAAAGCTGATCTGAAAACCAGACCAGGTCCTGATAAGCTGATCTGAAAACCAGACCAGGTCCTATTAAGCTGATCTGAAAACCAGACCAGGTCCTGAAAAGCTGATCTGAAAACCAGACCAGGTCCTGATAAGCTGATCTGAAAACCAGACCAGGTCCTATTAAGCTGATCTGAAAACCAGACCAGGTCCTGAAAAGCTGATCTGAAAACCAGACCAGGTCATGATAAGCTGATCTGAAAAACAGATCAGGTCCTGATAAGCTGATCTAAAAACCAGACCAGTTACCTGATAACCTGATCTGATAGCTGATACCTGATCTAATAGCTGATACCTGTTATTTACTATTATTAAACATGGATGAGAAAATTTTAAAACAGTTGGTGTTGACAAGAAATGTCTTGAAGAAAAAGCTTCGTAGTATAAAAACTGGTGAAATAGATACATGTGAGCAATAAAAGATACATTTAAACCTATAACAGAACCTCTCAAAGAATTCATAAATAGTTCTAGAAATATTGAAAGAATTCGCAAGAAAGAAGAAAGTAAAATCAAGATAGAAGCTGAAAATAATACAAGTTTAAAGCCATCAGTCAATATAGAGACAAGTACACCAAAGAAACTTTCAGAAGGAACAATATTTGATGATATCAGCATCTTATTTAATGATGCTAATACTGAGAATGATGATAAGGATGATGAAGATGATTTTTACTCATAGACTTCCAATTCTGAAGACACTTATACTCATTTATCAGTCTTGGAAGGAAGAATTGAATTAGATACAAACTATGGCCCACATCAAGATTTGAATAATGAATGAAAGTTTGGTGATAGTAACCTAAAACTAAATGAAGATAAAATACAAGTTGATGGTCAAATATAGGCCCTAATAGTAGCTTTATTTTCTTTAATGATTGATAATAAAACATGGAAATACTATGAGAAATTTGATGTTGAAAAATATATAAAATATATAATTTCTACTAATCATCATCATCATTCACTGACAGAGAATGATGTTATCAGTAAATTGTTTCTGGAAACTCCAAACGATAAACTATAGGACAAATTAATAATATAGCTTAAGGAATTAATATAATTCAAGAATATATTAAAATGCAAATTGATAGAGTACAACGTGAAATACAATTAGAGATAGAAGATAGTTATAAAATTGATAAAATACATACTAAAAATCAAATCATCTTTTGAAAAAACAAATTGAAGAGCTGAACGATAAAATTTATAGATTGGAAAATGAACTACATGATAGTATAAATAGCTGAAAGTGCATCAAGTAGATCACAACACTCTCCAAAAAATCTTTAAAATAACTCAATGTCTTTAAAAAGAAATTTAGTAGACGAACTCTATAATAAATCTCGAAAATTGTTTGTGCATTGTAGATATGTAATGAAAGGAATAGTTGATCTTTTATGGAGCTGATTTAGGTGAAATGGGAAACTATTCTACAGAAAATAGAAATTATTGATTATTGTAGACTGTAAATGATTCATTCACAAAGTTTCTATGGTCAATACCGTTGAAAATAAAAGTTGCATTCGAAAAAACCTAGGCTGTGGAAAATATTTTTGAAATGTTATGAGTACGAAAAAGCTTACAATTGGATGATTGTAAAGAATTTTTTAATAGACACTGGAAAATTCATGCATATGTAGAATATTAAACATTACTTAATATGAAAGCATCAATAGTAGAATGATTTAATAGATCATCCAAAGGAATTATGTGATGATGGTTCATATAAATGAAATATACCAAGAATTACTTAATGTACTCGTATACAATATAAAAGTTCATCTCACTATTTAAATTTTTCCGATTAAAGTTAACTCAACAAATGAGAAAAAGCTGCTAAATATAATAATTTGAAGATGAACAAAATGTTGAAATTTAATGAAAGTAAAAAATAAAATTAAACAGGAAAAATCTAGTTTGGTTTGTATTTTTGAAGGAATGATAGGTCTTAAGAAAGATAATTAACTTAATATACTGGAAATTCTCTAAACTTGTTGGCCTGTATGAAATATTGTGAAAACTTAAGTGATCAAAATAAATTACAACACAGTGTAATATTCAGTAACACCTAATATTATCACTTTTTATAGTGAAAATTGTACATTTTCCATTTCGAAAGCTCTAGCAAGCGAAATTTTAAAATATGCCCATGGGCTATTATAATAGATCTTTACTCTATTAATTTCTATAGCTATCAAATCTTTAGAAAATATAGATAAACTACATAAATTGGACTTAGATTTCCAATCTTTAAGAATGTATATGTGTATGAATTAGTATCAAACAAACTTACTGAATAAATATGGACTTCAACTGGAATCATGCTGAAGCATACATAAATTGTAAAATGCAATGTAAGCAGATCTTACTTTATATCTGTATCTGTATGAGTATCAAATAAATTTACAGAAAAAATATTGAAAGCATGCCTAAGCATGCAAATTTAAAAGAATGTCACACAATTTTGTAAGCAAAGAAATTTTATGACTCTGTGCTAAATGAAATACATAAATATGTATCTACTTTGTAAAAGAATAAAAAGAGCGAAATCGTAAAATCTAATAGTATAGATTTTTAATTGAAACACCACTACATGTCGGACTCTCGCGTCACTATCGATAGAAGCATGCTAAGGCATGCATGCTAGCAAAATATATAAATCTGTTAGAAGGTGATGAGAAACTTGTTTCTAATCATTAATCTGTAGACAGCAATTGTATCTGGATCAACCCAACTCATGAATGAAATGTATACAGATATAGTTGATAGTAATGAGGACCTTTTTTAAGTAGGAAATGATTACATCTGAATGTGATACAACCCAGCCTACGTCAACAATAACTTCAAGGATGTCAACCAGCAAACCTCATGTAGAAAAACTCGATGTAAAAATTCTCTCAAACATAGATATTCTAGTGTTTCTGACACTATAAAAACACCTACGGTGAATTGATGGTGGAGGTAACTGCGTTATTTGAGATCGATTTTCTAGAATAGTTGATTATTAAACATGTATTTCTTTGTAGATAAAGTAATTTCTCTATACATACATACATATATTTACCTATATGTATATATGAACACATTTAAAAATTATACAAATATTCTCTTTTTCAAGTAGTAAAATCTGAAAAAATAGTAGTGATACATTAAAAGAAAAAAAAAAATATTAAAAAGAGAGACTGAGTGATCAACTGATACGTACACTTTGTCTGACAGGTAAATAAAGCGCGCTTAAAAATATCAGAAATATATGTACAATACACTGAACTTTAATAAAATGAGAAAAAAAAATCATATAGAACATCAAATAAAAGCCATAGGCGAGTAACCTTCATAAGATAAACATATACCTTATTAATGAAAACATATTATCAGTATGAAGTAACACAATTTGAGGAATTAAAATTTTAACATTTAATTGTCCCTTAACGCTGACAAAGAGTAGACAGATATGTTGACATAGAAAGTCATCTTGTATACTAGAGGAACCGTTGAGAGGCCAGACCTAAATTGTAAGAAAACGATTTCGTTTTCTGTTGATCGCTATTCAAGAAGAAAACAAGTTTCCTCATTATGATTTAACTAATTTAAAAGTACATTTAAATTCAGTCTCATATCCAAATGATGATGATCTTAACATAAAAATTAAAAATAAATGTTATGCAATTCGATATTATATGTACTCGTATCTAAGATTCCAACAAAGCTATTATATGAAAGAATCTCAAGCCCTTCCAAATGCACTAAAGTTTAAGATAAAAGTTCCTTTTATTCAATAGCGGCCCAATTGATATAGAAATTTAATATGAAACAGTAAGCAAGGACCTCAGCTACTGCATTTTTATTAATGATCGAATAATAGAAAGTCCTGAAAGTCTTATAAATTAAGTAATATGAATGAAAAAATGGTTTTAATAGACGAGTAAGGTTTCGAATGATTTTCATTACAAAAAGAAGTAGCGGATGTTTTTAACAATAATGAGTATAACAATTTCATTATAAAACCACCATTTGATTTTAAATGTTTATCAATAAAAAAGGAAAGAGAGGCAAAGTGGTTAAAAAAAGCTGGACTGCTAGATCAGTTTCATTTCAAAGCGTTTATTATTTTTAAAGCCAATGCAAGATGTTCTAAAATATATGAAACAGGTGAAGAAAAAAGATGATAGTTGGAAAAAATTTTACACCGAAAAATTTCTAACGTTGACTATATAGGCTACATCAACTTTAAACAAATGGAAATAAAATATATTAAATATTTATACTTAAAACAGAAACTCCTCAC
The DNA here is from genome assembly GCA_936439885.1 of Nowickia ferox. Lineage (NCBI taxonomy): Eukaryota > Metazoa > Arthropoda > Insecta > Diptera > Tachinidae > Nowickia > Nowickia ferox. The sequence continues at coordinate 39,116,781 of OW387026.1, read as the reverse complement.
TAACTTTTAAGTAAATACATCTAAAAATTAAAAGAACGTTTTTTTAATTTCAAATAAAAAAACTATCGAGATATTTCACATGTATACACAAAAGACCAGGCGAATATTTACAACAGCACATGACAAAAAAAAAATGTATTTAAACAGGGAGCCCCAGACTTATTTGTATGTACATACATACATACATAAAATCAATTTGTAGATCCATATGTACATATGTACACATATTTTCAAATTTCTTACCCATGCTCAAGTATTTATTGGATTTTAACAATCACACTTACATATCTACATCATGAAAACATACAAACCGTTCTCCAAGCTACTGACGCTTGAAGACGAAAGTCGAAGAAGACAAATGTACTTAAATAAACAAACTTATCACAGACCAGTCAAACTCTATCGCGCATACACACATACACACACACAAAATCTCCATGATCGTACGCAAGAATTTTGCAAAATCTGAAATTAATATTTATACAAATATAAACAAATTTCTGACCGACAGACTTTAACACTGGACAAATTTAAGCTTGATAAAATATAAAGCAATCTCATCCTCCAATATGAAAAACATACTAGGATTAGGGAAGTTCAGATATATGATAATATTTTCTAGCAAAAAATGTTCATATGAGAAATAATTTATTTCAACGTACATATAAATACTAGGGTGAGAAAATCACATACACACACACACACATACCAAAATTCATCTACGAAAAATTAAACCTATTTCAACAACGCCCCTCCCCTCACAAATCACAGTCAGCCTAAAGTTCTTACAGATATATATACACAAAATCTCAAGGTAACATACAATCTATCAATCTCACAACCTAAATCACGATTAGCCTTAAACTCATATAGACATACATATATGCACACAGATACGTAGACATATACATGAACACCTTCACCTCACCTCTCATTAATCATGAGCAGCCTTAAACTCCTACATATATACACACAAATTGCGCGGTTATATTACATGAACACTTCGCCCCTCATAAATCACGATAAGCCTTAAGTTTCCTACAGATATACATACACTAATTCTCGAAGTCACATACAATCGATCAATCTCAACAATTTAAATTACGATCAGCCTTAAACTCGTACAGACATACATGTACAAAAATTCCTACAGACATATAAACACCCAAATTCTTATAGATACATATTACAACAACACCGCCCGCCTACCTCAAATCAAGGACAGCCTTAAACTCCTACATATACATACACACACACACACATATGCACATTCTATCTATCTATCACAACAACACCCTCCCCCACCTCAAATCAGAATCAGCCTTAAACTCCTACGAACATACATATACACAGATTCCCACGGATACGTATTACATGAACACTCTCACCTCACCTTTGATAAATCACAGACAGCCTTAAACTCTTACAGACATACATACATACATGTACACAGATTCCCACGGATACATATTACAACAACTCCCCACCCTCCACCAGTCGATCTCCCGCAAATACATCCCGCCCCTCCACGAAGCCCAGCTTGATTTAAATTCCAACAAGCATATACGTCACCGAATTCTCATGGTTACATATTACAAAACACCCTCACCTACCCAAATCACGGTCAGCCTTAAGGTCTCACAATCTAGACACACCCCACCCTCTACCAATCACAGCCAGACTTCAATTTCTACAGCTAGACATACCCTCAAATTTTCCGTCGGCATTAGGAAAAATCATTTCCATGATTTTCCCGTCGGCATTTGAAAAAACTAAACATGTTTTCCCGTTGGCATCAGGAAATCATACACATATAAAAGCCTCAAACCTATAAACCCCTTAATATATTCCTACAAAATATTCCGCACACAAATTCCCACGGATACATATTACAACAACACCCGCCCCCCACCAAACACAGGCTGCCTTAAAGATACACCCGCAAATTCCCACGGTTACATGTTACAAAAACCTCACCTGCCCAAATCACGGACATCAACAAATTTCCACAGTCTAACAACAATCATAACTTTCCCGTCGGTATTAGAAAAAATAAAGATGTTTTCCCGTCGGCATTAGGAAAAATCATACAAATATAAAAATCTTAAAGCTATAAACCCCCTTAATGTATTCCCACAAAATATTCCACGCACAAGTTCCCACGGTCATACATACATACATACATACATACATACATATAGTTAATATAAACAAAAAAAGTTAATATAAACAAAAAACTCCTAATGTAAACAAATTTCCAAGAATTTTAAAATTTCATCCAAAATTTAACAATTTCAGCCACAATTTAACAATTTCAGCCCACAATTTAACAATTTCAGCCACAATTTAACAATTTCAGCCCACAATTTAACAATTTTAATTGACGCCGAATGCCCATTTCCCTACTACTTACATATGTACATACTTACATACTACACATATGATATACATACATACATCACTATAGTGAGACTCGCAAATTTATGACAAATCGATTGACGTAGGAATCATCAAAATCGGCATACGCGTTTGATTTCTAAGGCGCCACAAACAAAGGCTACTCTCCTTGGTGGCCATCCATATATTACGTAACGCCCTTGGGGGTGGGGGGGGGTGGTTCGAGTTATGTTATGATTTGTTACGGGAGGGGTAGGGGGGTCTGTAAAATTGTTACGTAACATAAATTTTACTAATTTCGTACAAAAACACTTCGATTTTTCATTTATTTATGTATTTAATTTATCAAAGAAATACATAATAAATCAAGAATCATGAGTGTTAAATAGATATAAATATATGCATATACATATGTACATAAATACATAATTGTTATTATTTATACTTTGCAAGCTTATTTGATTTTTGTCTACGCACTGTGTTAGTCTAACAGAAAATAAAAATAAAGGAACAAAAGTATTCGAATTCCCGAATATTCGTCCATTCTCAATTACTTGCATTTTCCCATAAATAAAATAAATAAATGCATAAATCCTAAACGAAACTTAAGAAAATGCCATAAAAATATTTGTACATTAGTTTGTAATAACTAAATAAAGAAATTTACTTCAATTCAAACAAAAAGTTATTTAAAAATACATACATATGTATGTGTATGAATTAAATTAAATTTTTTTTAAATAAAAACTTAAAACAAGTTAAATTTTTTTAAAGTTCTTGTTACGTTATTGTGAAGGGGGGGGGGGTCTAAGAATTGTTACGATCTGTTACTGGGGGGGAGGGGGGGGGGGGTCAAAAATCGGAAACAATTGCGTTACGTAATATGTCGATGGCCCCTTGATGTCGAGCAGTCAAGTAAATAAATAGTGTCTTGAGGCACTACTAAAAATTATCCAATCATGCTCAAACTTTTTGTGTGGCATTTTAAAATCAAAAAAAATGCTTTTATTGATTGCAGGGATACACATTCTTAAAAATTAAAATAAGGACCGATCTAGCAATATGTATGTCCAAATAACTATTCAAAAACTAAAAAAACTAGGTATAGTTTTGATAAAACCCAAAAGGTTTTATTTTTTTTTGCCTGCAAAATTATACATTCAGTGCTATCAGTAGATTTTTAGAAAAATACCTACGTTATCACTTTTCATTACGCAAATCCCTATGAAATTAATCATTTTAATTTAAAGAAAATGAAACTAGAAACAAACCTACTATAATAATAACCGAAACCATATTAAAAATTGCTTGTAGTTTCTCCGCGTATTGACCGCGGCATATCAAAAAGGTAGCCTTGGTTCTACAAAATATTACAGCACAAAAACTTCTTGAACTTTGTTGGTATAAATGACCATGACGCTAGTCAATGCAGGTTACATTGTCACAATGTATGCCTCTTGTGAGAAATGTCAACCACTGTACAAAACTCAGGCCCTTATTATAAGTTGCACTCGATTTTTGATTTTCGCTTGCTATCGAACATCAAATGTATAATTCATATTAGAGATGGGCGCGTGTCGTGTTTTTTTCGTGACACAAACGCACGACTCAGCACGAAGTGTTCGTGACAAAAAATCTGATTTCGTGCGTGTTCGGGTCGCTTCATGTTGAGCAAAATTGACACGAAAAACACGAAACTATGTATGAATTTCCAGTAGGGAAAAAATTCAATATTTTGTATCGTCAAACACACAACACCAGTATATTTGTTGATATTGTATGGGTCTCTGAAGCTTTAAGTTTTAAACCTAAACAGATAGTATCAGCTGTTGGTGCCATATCTTGAAAAGCGACTCTTGAAAAAAAAAAAATGAATTTTATCTTCTATATACTATACCAATAATATTTCGTGCGTGTTGTGCTGTATCGTGTTGACACTTTTCGCGTGCGTGTTCCGTTGAGCGTCCGGGTGTTCGTGTCGTGTTGGAAAAATTCGACACGCGCCCTTCTCTAATTCATATTATGAGCATCGAAAATTTCGTTGAGCAACGAATTGTCTGTTGAACAGAATTTATCTTTCGATGAAATATTTTAGTAAATATAAAAAATTATTATAAACGATTGGTTTTTATTTTTAGGTAAAGTTGTTGCAAATTTTAAAAATCGCTTTGTGTGATATTCATAATAAGGACATTCTTTGTCGAATGTTCGTCATAATCAAAATGAAAATTTGTTCGATCAGTACTTTCGACTACAGTCGAAGATCGAAAGTTACTCATAATAAGGGCCTCAATATTTTAGAGTAATTGTTGAGGATAATAAGAGCATAGGCTTATATACACACAAACCATATTTGGCATTTAGCTTAAGGTACGGTCACATTGGGAAAACATTTGCATGAAATCTGCTTCCCACATTTCCATAAAATTTTTTCAAAACTAAGGAGACTTTGTTTGGTGGTCACACTAATCAAATTTTTTTGACCATTTTTGTTTGTTCAAAAACCCATCAAATAGTGTTATGTGCAAACATGGGAAAAAATATTTTCTGTGCGGTCACACTTATGTATGTCAAACAATATATTTAATCAAAATGTTTAATCCAAGTGTCAAAATTTAAAAACTTGATTTCCCAGAATTTTTTTTATAAATTTGTCACGGAAAATTTAAAAGATTTCGTTGCGTTATATTGTGCTCGGTCATAATAATGGAAGATTTTGATATATGTATGTGAAATATTAGTGTTAAGCTGTGGAACAGCATCATTATTAATGTTGGAGGAGGAAGAAAATGAAAAGAAAAAAAGGCAATGGGTAAGTAAATGGGTGCAACGACGCAAAGAAGAAAGATGCTGTACCATAACATAATAATAAATTTGTTTGCCTACCTGTGTATTTTGATTCATTGTGTAATCCTTAAATGTAATTTATCAATTCCACTTTTAATAATTAAATTTTTGGAGCAACAAATGGTTTTAACGCACAGCTGTTTGTTTATTTTTATTTTATGACAGTGTCGTCAGTTATAGCGCTTTTGAACAAGTAATTAAACAAAACTTTTAGCGCTTTTTTAATTTCAGTTAGTCCCCTTTTACAATTGGAAATTGAAATGCAGACATTTTTCTCATTCTCTTTTGAACTTAACTAAACCTTTTACAATTGGGAAATTAACAGACACACAAAAAATTTATAGTTTATTTACTGTTTGTTTGTTTTATGCCTTGATACTCATCAAGTATGCATACAGCCTCTGAAAGGAGAGAAAGCATGTGAAGCTATGGAATTTTTGTATATTTTTCATACCTATCAGGCATGTTCTGCAAATCACATTTTTCAAATCACATGTGATTCTGAAAGTAATTTTGGTCTTGCAGATATTTTTTTTTTGCTCTTTTTAATAATTTTTCTATTGTATATCATTTCTGCAAGACATTTATCCAATATGATTTTACAAAAGGTCTGTAAGACCACTTTTACTTTTAAAATCACATGTGATTTGAAAAATGTTATGTGGCTATGACGTTTTTCGACAAAAAACATCGCTCTGAATGAAATTAAGTTCTGTGTAAATGATTGTTTAAGCAAGCATAATTTTTGCGATTTTTTATTATACTTTTACACTAGAAGATACATCACTTGGAAACAGCTGTCATTTGCCACTGTTTGTTCATACAAAAACTTTGTAAGAACAAATAATTTTTTGACCGAACTGACGAAAAATATTTGACAGAGGGTGGTCACACTATGTTCACATTAGAGAAACTTTTATTTGCTAACAAACAAATTTATTTTCTCTAAATGTTGTTTGCCCTCAAAAATATTTTGTGGTCAGATCTATGGCAATCAAAAATTTCATGATTTTGGTCAAATGTTTTACAAGTCTGACCGTAGCTTTAGTTAATAAAGAAGTGTCTCCTTTTTCATCGCATCACTAGCAGTGATGCCAGTATTGTATACAGTTAAAAAAACGGCTAAAAATTGTAGAGCTCTTTAAATACCGAAGCCCGATACTCCTATATAAAAATCAATGTATTGGTTATTGAAATATCGGTTATCGTAATATCGATATTTTTTGCCCATCTCTACATAAATATGTATATATGTTTGGATTGGAGACTAAATAAATAATAAATTATAGTTAAAAAATCTAAAAACCACACTTTAATTACAATCTGAGCTAAAGATTAGAAAATAAATTTTTAACCATGGAGAGTTTGTGTAATAGGAATAGATGAAACTACAATCACATATACATATACATATTTTAAGATTTTAATACTCTAAGATTTTAATACTTTGTATATCAGGCGCCAATTCCCAAGATTCTATACCCCAAAAGAGTCCATACCAAAGTTTAATACTCTGACTGCTATAAATTTCAAGATATAAGAAATTACGTTTGTATGGGCGTGGAACAGCCCACTTTTTTATCAATTATATTGCATTGTCATCGGAGCCTAATGCGTGTGACGGACATCTTGAAGTTGGTGAAAGTTACGTTGAAAGTTTCCATTACATACAAACAGGTGAAGCTAATAAAAGCGTATTAAAAAAAGACAAATGAAAAAAACACGAAGTTTACCATTTAATGATTTAACTTTGTAATACAATAGCATAAGGAATACCAACAATACAAATGTGAATAATTTACATATTCTAAAGCGAACATTTGTTACACCACTAATGACACTTTGTCCTCCGAACCAGTTTTAGTATCTGTATCTTCTCGTCTGTTTCAAATGTAGAAAAAAAAGTTTGTATTTTGGGCTCAGCCAAATATTTGTTCGTATTTAAATCTTATCTTGCATAAATCTCTCTGTCTCCTTTTATGTACATACATACATATGTATATGATTAAACAATACTAAATTAATTTGTAAATTATTGTTCAGGGATTATAATTAAGACATTTTTCTCCCCTTGAATAGTGAAAGTTCTTCTTGTTTATTTATTGTCTTTCGCTTTGAACAAATAATTTATCCCCCTTGACATTTGTTTAAAAGTTCTGACTTCTTAAAGTGCTATAACACTAAGTACCATGTTAAAACAAAAAGTTATATTTTCCTACCCCAATGACTGCACGCCAGTGATGGGAAATATGTTGCAATTTTGCTTTTGCTTTACTGAAATGTTTAAAATGTGTATTCCTGATTTTTTAACCGTCTGTGGAATATTATCACTATTTTGTTTTATGTGACTAAAGCAAGTAAAATAAACAAATTTGCCAGGGTCTGCAATCAAACAGAAGCTTTCTGTATTAGCTGCCGACTTACTTTGAATGTTTTTTTAGTAAATGAAATTATTGCCCTATCCTATTGGAACCGCATGTTCTCCACTAGAAGTTTATCGACTGAAATGAGAATGGTGCTCGTCATTATAATTTTCGATGAAAAGTTGTCCCAAGAAATCGAAACAATTATTGACTCACAAAATTTTTATCATGACATCATAAATTGCACCTAGAAGCTAACATTAACTCAGGTTCATTGGCTGATTGGTAGAAATTCAACACTCAGTCTAGATTGTAAACTTTTGATATACAAGTCACTTTTGAAACCTATATGGTGGTACGGAATTGAACTATGAGGCACTGCTTCAGCTTCCAATGTAGAGAGAATCCAACGAAGGCAAAACAAAATTTTACGGTTAATAAAATCGGCTCCATGGTACATAAAACTCAAATTTACATTGCGATTTAAATATGCCACAAGTGACTGGAGAAATTGCAAAATACGCAGGCAAATATTTAAGAAAACTCCAATCACACGCGCTTGCTCGTAATATCTTGAACTTTACTGGACACATCCGCCTAAAAAAGAAAGACACTAGGGCTCTAATACTCAACAGATGAAACTGCATGAAAATAATTTTTTGATTAGCACGAATCTTATGTACTATTAGTTACTATCACTAAGCTTATGTCCGACATTGGTCGGCCTAATAAGAATATTTAGATTTTAATACTTATTGTTAGTTAATTTTTGAAGATACAATTGGGGTATTCAAAGTGTCATAAAGTACTAACATATTAAACCAGTTTGAAACTATTTTTATTTTCTTTCATATAAAAGGTGTACTATATTAAAACTATTCTTCACCCTATGTATTTGACACTGCCAGAACTAATTAGTTTGCTTTTTTACTTTTCTTTTTCGAAAAAATTTCCATTTACATATGGTTAAATACGTGGCGTTTTTTTCTTTAGCAAATTTCTACTAAACACGTTATATATTGCAAAAAATATATAAATTCGCAAGGGATTAAAATAATGAAAATAATTGATAAAATCTCCCAAAGCTGATTATATAGACCTCAAAAAACCAATAACTCTAGAACGGGCTTACAGCATATAAATCGCGGAAACTTGCAAAAATGCAAATAAATATCTTTAAAAAATGTCCAAAAACGCAAAAACTGTTAACTCAGTGGATTTTAAGAATAAAAAAATCTTATGTGGAAAAAATTGCGGAAATTCGCGAATAATTTTTTAAATAAAAAAACCTTGAAATTTATTAAAAAAAACGCTAAAATTGTAAGGAATACAAAAAATTTTAAAAAATTCGCAAAAATTACGAAAATTCGCAAAAAGATATCAAAGTCCAACTCTTATTAAAAAATGTTTAAAACAGCAAAAAAAAAAAAAGAATTTGGAACAACCACTTTTATTGCAAAAATTCCGGTTAGATTGCAAAATTGCAAGCAAGCCCTAAAATTACTTACAAATGCCTAAAGATATAAGAAATTCCAAAAAATCGCAGAAATTTGGCAAAATGATGACAATTCGCACGAATTTGCATATAAAAATCAAATAAAGCAGTAGCTCGCTTCTGTAATTCTAGCATCGTAAAATTTCTCACATGAAGTGTGAAACATAAAATCCCATCGTTTCTCGATTTGTGAGAAAAAAGTGTTTCTGTGTTTGAATGAATAAAAAACAGACAACACTGATTCTGTTTTTACTGGGATATTTCCAGGAATCAAGTGTCAAATGAAAACATAATGTCACAAAAATATTATTTCAATAACAAAAAGAGAAATAATTTACAAGAAAAAGAAAATAGAACAATGAACAATAATATAAAATGAATGTAAAATAATTGAAAGAAGTTTTTTCTATAAACTGTCTCTACCTAAGACAATTACACATAAACATATCGACTTTTTAATAATATTTTGCATTTTTTTTTCTAAATCGGACTACTCTAACCCGTGTCTCACTGGAGTCAAAGTTCAAATATTGCAAAATTCGCCCGTTTACCAACAATTCATTTTATAATCCGCTATTTTTGCAACGATTCTGCTGAAAATCAGCGAGGAAGCTTTTTTAAATATGCTAAGTTTTATTAAAAATTTCTGGTTAAAAAAATTAACCCTTTGCTGTCGTGTGGGTCAAGTATACACAAATTTAAAAAAAAATATATCAAAATAATTTTTTTTTATTTTTAAATATATTTCGCAAAAGCATTGTAAAAATACTTAACGAACGAATACATTAATCCCTTCATGAATTGTGTTAAAAATTATCCCAAAGTGAAAAAGGGTTAATGTTTTCGTTTCTAAATTATTTTTAAAGTCTTACTTGATAGGGATTACCAAATTTCTGGAAAAATAACTGAAATATTTGTGAAAAAATAAGTGTAATTTTGACCCACATGACTGACAAGGGTTAATTTTCTAAAAAAAAATAAGTATATAATTTAGAATATATATAACAGCGCTCTTGTCGATTTTCAGAAGAATCGGATTAAAATTGACGAATTCTTTAATTAACTGCTGGTAAATCGGCGAATTTTGGAATATTTTAACTTTGACCCCAGTGGGGCATGGGTAAGAATAGTCCGATCTAGCTCAAATTTCCACCATTTACGTTTTAGACTAAGTGTTACAATAATTTGTCTGGGCTTTTATGAAAATCAAAAGTTGTATTTTCAATGCCACTCTAATGTTCATATGTATGTACAAAAAACAAAAAGTGCTGTATTTTCGGGAGTGGCAAAAAATGTTTTAGAAATGATTAGAAACTTCATACAAATACATACATACATATCTTTAATTCTAGGTCTCACTGGCCCAATTTGGTTTTGATGTAGAGACCGACCCGCTTTAATGTACATATTCTAAAAAAAATGTGTTTTAAGTGAATGTCAAACAAAATATACACGTAAATTTTTACTACAGCACACTGAAATACAAACTAATTTTTTTTAGAATACAGCCCATAGTCTTCAAAAGATTTTTAAGTGTCTTTTTTACTTAAAAGTAAACTTTTTTTTTTTTTTTTTTTTTTTTATTTTTATTATTATTATTATTATTTATTTATTTAAGTTTTATTTCATTAATTTTTAAACAATTCTTATTAGAATAAATTCCGCAAAGCTTAAAAGCTTGTCTGCAGAATAATGGCATAATGTGGATTTACATATGTATATATGTATGTATGTATATATTTAATATGAATACTTAAGCTTCGAATTGCATTACGTTAATTAAAAATTTAATAACTTATTATATGACTAACAGATTACTTTTCTTCAAGGGACTGATGTATGTAATTATGTATGTGACCTTATAATAAGCGGCACAAAAACTTCGAATTTTAACATGAGACTGATTTCCACAAAAAGTTAATTTACAAAAGTTTTTAACTTGAAAATTTGCTTGATTTTATGGTTTAGCAATTGTCTATATGCATTTCGTTCCTGCTTTTGGAACTCGTCAGTAGACTTCAACCCAAAAAATTTTTGAATTTAGTTGATAAACTTCGTATGTTTATAGTAAGACTCTTAATACTATATTGATAATCACAGTATACAAACATAATAAGTTTGAAAGCTTCAAACAAACATTTTTACAAAACAATAATCTTTATTCGATTGTCTATCTATTTTATTTTTAACTAACTAAATTTTAACTAAAAAATAAATTGAACTAACAATGCTCTTCCATATTCGTGTTTTGCTGCATGCTTTCCTATAAATTTTACATGTGAGCAAAACATCACAAGTATGTATGTACATATGTATATATATGGTTTTGCTCCAAAACGCGGTAAGATTTTTCCGTGCAAGACTGCTTTCCTGCCCGAAAACTTCGGAAAAACGCGCAATACGCTGATAAAAAATGGCACTTATAGAATACATACTCGTACATATATTCAATTATTTAAGCAATTGCACAAACCACAATAGTACTATTTATAACGACTTGCTATGCTCATAGAATATATAAGAATATAAGTATATTACACCTGACAATAATACTGAAACTAATAAAAGATTGAAATGTTAATTAAAATTATAAGGTGGCTTTAGATTTAAATCTTTTTGGCACGAAATTAAAACATTTTGGCACGAAATTAAAGCGTTAAAATCCCATCACTGAATACCCACATTTAATGTTTTTTCTGTGTTACGGGTGTACTAAAATCATTTAAATGATTGTACAGATATGCGTTGTTGCTGGTGTTGTTCTTGCATTCCAGCCGATAAGGGATGATTACTGTAAAGTTGTTTACATCCAAATAAATACAAAATTGATTATCGCCTGACTTACTGACAGTTCATAAAATATCACTTAATTTTAAGTAATTTGTAAAGTTTTGCGTGTTTTCTTTTTTACTTTCTCTTTTAAGGGGGAAGTGAAATTTTTTGATTGCAAGGGTAATTGAGTGTAAAATATATTACCAAATTAAATGAACCCATATATTTTCAAATAAATTGTTGTGTACACTTACTTTTTTTTGTAAATAATCAATGACTAGATTAAATGATACACGCATACATGCATACTTACCCTGCAGTCGGCGTAGCTAGCAAATGTCTAGCTATTTCGTTAACTACCAATCGTTACCACTAACTACCAGCCTAACTACTAGCAATGTAAAAGACTGACGATTTTAACATGGGGATGAGATTGACGGTAGTCAATTGTCACCATATGTATAATTATTCACCATTATTGGGAATAAAAGGCGCAAATTTTGTTCACGTGAAATATTTTCCGTGAACAAAAAATGGTGAACAAAATTAAAGAATAATAACGCAAGCGTTTTAATTGACTTCTGCTGCTCATTTTAACTTTCTAAAAGAAAAACACTTTTTTCACTAAAAATTACACGTTCACTGACCACGAACTTTCAATTGTAACTGATGAAATCACAAAATAAAAAATGTTATGTACTTAAAAAAATTTTTTTCTTTTTGATTTTCTTTGGAATAACAGCAGTTTTTTCCACTCGCAAAAAAATTTCTTTGAGGTTAAAGGCATTAACATATCCATGAGTGAGAGAGTCAAAAGGCGAACTCTTGCATTACTTGTGGCTAGTGTAGTAGCTGGTCGATTTTTCGTTAGGGAAATACCTAACGATTTGGTGTCAATTTCTACTTTTAGAACTGGAGGTGCATTAGAATGTATGAAAAATGTAAACTTTGAATTTTCTTAGAAGCACAGGCGAATTATTGGAACAAACAAAAAACAAAAAAGTGAAAAAAGGCCAAGTTCCTATCAAAAATTTCGGCCATCATAAGTAGTGAGATAATAATGTTGACCAAGTTCTTGCTTGGAACAATACCTGTCACTACAATCTGTTATGCTTTAAATTTTATGGGAGTGACTACGCAAACTATTTCAAACCACTTTCTAAGATAATAGTTTAAAGCCTTGCATACATGTAACGTGTATGCACGGTTTCAATAAAATGGCTTAAATTGAAAGCTGTACATTTAGTTTTTAATTCCGAGTAATATTAGCGTGGCTCGCCCACCCTAATACAAATTTTTGAGCTTACAGATTTTTCTATTTGACTTATTATCAAGACCTACTTGTGTATTAAATTTCAGCTCATTAGCAATAATTTTGATTTTTAGTATTTTTGGTATTTATAGGCGTAGCCCCCCCCCCCCCCCTTAACTAACATTTTTAGGATTTCAGATTTTTCTAGTTGGTTTCTCACCTAGACCTACCTGCGTATCAAATTTCACCTCTTTTGCGCAAATATTAATTTTATGGGCGTAATCCTGCCCACTTTTTAAAACTCAAGATTTTTTTTAGCAAGTGCTAGTGTCAAGTTTCGTTGGAAACTGATAATAATAACTACATAATAGTATATTTAAATGTACTGAGCCCCCTAGCTAAAATGTCTGAGATTTAATATTTTTATGGTTAGGTACTCACCTAAACTTACTTGTGTATCAAATTTCAGCTCACTAGTTCAAATTGTAATTTTTATGGGCATAGCCCCGCCCCCACGGTTCGAAATTCCGGGTATTCAGACTTTTTTAGTTAATTTGTCACCTAGGTACCAAATTTCAGCTCTCTATTTATAGCGGAAGCACTTCCGCAATTTGATGAGTGGTCAGTGAGTATGTCTTAAAATATGCACTTTTTGCACCTCCATATCTCAGGAAGCTTTTATTGTGAATCTTTTAAACTTCGCATGTGATTTAACATAAATTAATTCTAATTATGATTTAAATTTTATATTTTTAGGATTTCGGGGAACAAAGTTATTAGGGGGTAAAAACAGGTCGATTGGGGGGAAGCAAAGTGCCCGCTTTTAAGATTTCCAAATTTCTTTTTTTATGTGGAAGAGATTAATTTATTTTTTTTGTTGAAATTTTTGGGGTGCAAATTGCCCGCCGCAATTATTGTTTATCAAATAACTTCGCCATTTGTCGACCTATTTTCAAAATGATTTTTACATATAACTTTGTAATTTCTGAGTGTTTGCGCCAAAAATTTATTATCAAATAACTTTGTCATTTGTGGACCAATTCTCAAATTTTTTAGCATATGGTATTCCTAAAAGTGCCAGGCTTAAAATATTTCGTATTGAGAATTTCACGATTTTGAAACGAGGCATATCGTATAAATTAGGGTACCAAGATAACGAATATAAAAAAAAATCTTGCATATCGGATAGTTTGACGTGGTAGGGACGATATGTAGATCAATTTCCTAAATTATTTTTTTATATTTAAGAGGTCCACTAATTTGTTTTGCGAAGGGAAAATTTTTTTTGAAAATTTACCGCCTCAATACTTATACATTTTTGTTGCATCATTCTTATATATATTGACCCACATGTGAACAGCTTCAGAATTAAATTTCCATATATAAGCTCATACATATATATAAAGGGTGTTTTTTTTATAGAGTGACACAAGTTTAAATCATAATAAAACAAGGAAATATTTAATATCGTGGAAACGGACTTTATTGGAAACACAATTTTATGAAATTAATCTGTAAGTATGACTTCTGCCATGTTGCTGCCACGGCTGTCGCGTAGAAGGCGTGTTCTGGAACACCAATTTTTTTGAAGACATATGGGCCAATGACTCCGCCAGCCCATAAAGTGCACCAAACAGTAATTTTCTGTGGATGTAGTGGTGTTTCGTTAAAAGCATGTGGATTCTCTTCACTCCAAATGCGAAAATTCTGAAATGAGCTTCATCGGAAAATTAAATCTTGTATGGAAGAAGTGCACAATGAGTTTGACGAATAGAAGAATTATTTTGATTAAAAATTTCAAGAATTTGCACGCGTTGCTTTAGTGTAAGTCGACTCAAAATTAAATTTCGAAGCAAACTAAACAAAAAGCAACTATCAGCTCTTAAATGGATGCTCAAATAAAGCAGTGATGCCAACTCAGAGTTTTGACACTATAAAAAAATACGCTTTATATGTGTATATAAGTTTTGTTTCCTTTTTTTTATCAACAAAAATAAAACACTTTTATTTAGTTTTTTCATAAAATTATTGTTTAATTACATGTACATATGTAAGTAATTGGTTTACAATTAAAATAAGTGTGCTTTCCAAAGCTCTATCAGAAGACTGACAAAAATCATAATTTCGTTTTGGTTTTATGATAACTGACAAGGATTTATGCGTGTTCTGTTCGATCATGATTGGTCAAATCTATTTATTGGTTTTACTTACGAGAAATGCGTAAGTAAGCAAGAGAAAGAAGATTTCAGTATATTTATATGTAATTAAATATGTATGTATTGTAAGCATGCAATTTAATATCCCTGCAGAAAATGGAATAGTGAAAATGTAGTGATTTACTAGTGCCATTGTCAGTAGCACTACTGACCAGGTGTACCCCAGCCAATGTAATCGCCTATTGACATTTAACATTAGCTCGTCATTGAAAATCCACCACTAGACTGTAGCACTACTGACTAAGTAGTTTTTTTGGGACCACATGGAGTCATTGGCACCAAAGATTCACTAGTAAATTTTAGGGGCTGTAGTCTACAATATCGATATTTCCTCGCTCGATGTCCGTAGTAAAACTGTACTGATTCACTATAGACACTGTCACAACCTGCAGGAAATTGTTTGTCATTTCTATTAAATACATATGTATATTAAAATTGAAAATTGTATGTTTCGCTGAATTAGCAAAGTCAAACACTGACGTATAGATCTTAAAATGTGACAAATCTTTACCTAATGGTACAAAATCTTCCACAGGGTAAAAATTTCCATAATTGGCACCTTTCACTTAAAACTCTTCAATTTTCACATTTTATATTTTTATACAATATTGATTGTTATTTTATTTGTTTTTTTATTTTTTTGTGTATTATGTTTTTAATTATTGTTAAATACATTTACATATATATATTAACCTTATAATTCTATTTCTTAAGATAATTTTTATAAACACTTAAATTTTGCTTGACGTCACGTTTATTTTCAACAAACCAATAAAACATTAAGAAGAAGCATAGTTGTGTGTATCTGAAAAAATGTTTTCTACGCATTAAAACCATTATTAATAGACGCTCTGTTGACAATGTCACCAAAATAGTCGACAAAAGTGGTGACTTGGGGACACTTAACCCCATGTTTTCTGCAGGGTATTGTTCAATATAATACTGTATTACATTTGCATACATACATACATATATTTATATGTACATATGTACAAATTTTTACATGAGATCATACATAAGGACAAACATATGTACATACTACGTACTATATGTTAAAATGTAATTTATAAAAGAAATATTCGGCATGTCGATTTATTACGATTAGCAACAATTAAAATACTAATGAAATTGTAAAAAAGCGAAACTATAAAGAAATAAGCATTTAAATATGCGTAAGTATGTATGTATGTATGTACATTGTACATACGTATGTATGTATATATTTAATAATATCAATAATTTGTCGAAACAGTAACTTGGCAACAAGTTACATACATATGTACATATGTATGTAATGTGGTAAATACATAAAATAATGCAAGGTAGGTATGCATGTACATATGCACATATATTGTATTAATGTATTACGTACATACATATGTAGGTATGTGAATGGTGCATATACATATATTAGAGTGGCCGTTGTTGTATGAAATTTTTTTTCTCATATTCTCTCTCCCTAAATCGGATCAGTTTTATGTAAAAAAAATACAAAAAAATTTCATAACAATTTCATTTACTCAATGTACTAGCGCTTGGAACAATTTAATCAAGTTTTGTCTTTCTCTTAGAAAATTATAAAAAACGTAGTCATATGATTTTTCATCTTAGGTGGCGATATACACACAGAAAAAATTTTAATATTTATGTATGTACGTATGTTCTTATGTATGTACACATTTATTTTGCACTATATGTTTCAGTGATAGTGCAATAATAAATACCCTTCATAATGTGTGTAGTGATAATGCAAAAAAAAGTGCATTTTTCGCCATGTGATTTGGTGCTAGTGCAATATTAATGTATTGCTTTAAAGAGATTTCACTTTAGTGCAAAAGATTGTGCCCTAAAAGTAACAATGCAATATTCGTGCATTACTTTGAAGAGGTTTTAGTTTAATATAAGCTTGTACTATAATTATCAAAGTTAGTGCCAATGCAATAAATTTTAATTTGCATTGATTTGTTTTAGTGTGGGAAAATGGTCCATGTATTTGCTTATTGAATGCAATAGTCCCAGATCTGCACACAAAAAAAAATAAATGTATGGATAGACAAAACCAAAGTAGTTGTTCCTTTCTACTACGTGTTTGTCGGAATGTTTACAATTATTTGTTATTTGTTCATTAATAAGTATCACATGTTATTTGGCTTACAAAGCATACGAACTTTAGCCTGATCAAATCATATATATAGAAACAAATGAAGTTCGAAGAATAATAATTAAACTTAACTAAAATTAATAGCCATGGGCCAAAAAAGTTTTTCTTAAATAGAACAAAAATAAGCAAATTAACTAAAATGTGCATAATTAGTAAAGAACAGACGTCAATGGCAAGACTGTGGTATAAATGAGCTTTCATTACAAAAAAGCTTTCAGCAAATTGTAATACGATGAATCGAAACAATTCACATATTCCGTTTGCAGTAAAAGTTGCGTATATAAAGCAGAAATCTACATCATCCAACACCACACACAGCGGTTGTTCCGTTCTAAATATACATATGATGTGCTAGGGGTTGACTTATTCATGGGTCTGCAAATACTTTTTTCTTTTGATATGTGATTTATAGTACTTATGTCTCGTTTGTGTCACAATGTCATTATTAGCTGGCCTATGTACTTTGAACTTCCGAAATCTAGCATGGTTCTTCTCACCTCTCTCATGTTTCAAGTATACTTCTCCTGTTTGAACTTCGGAATCCTCACGGTCTTGATTTAATTTAGCAATATATTTTTCCTTGGACTTAACAATTATTTCCTTAATCTTTCAGTAGTCTTCCATAGGTATTTGCCTGTTACTAAAATCGATAGGTTTGCATCCGATAGTAGAATGCACAGAGTTGTAAAATATGATTACCTTATAAGTTCTTTCTTAGATTCTCAAATATCATATCTGAAAGAAAATTATCGTGTACAATTTTAAGCACGAATTCGGATTCGGTTTACAGAACAGGGTCGATTAATAAGGAACTGAAAAAAATTTCTTTTATGGATATGAAATGAGTAAATACATATTCAAGTATGTGTGAATAAAAAGAAGATAGTACTGTTGTTTAGGGTTGTTATCCGTCCTCTTTTTCCCAGACGCTGTCCTCTTTTTGGGATCTCTGCCCTCGGAAAAAATTTTCGTCTGGGAAAGTCCTATTTGTTGGTATGTTATTTATTTAAAGATATAGAATTATTAAGATGTATTTAAAATATCTATGGAGTTGCGCAAAAAAGGGCCAAAATAATATAGTGCATAGCTTTAACGAGAGTTCAAAATCATTATATCATGAATAAGAAATTTTAACCAAACAATGAAAGTTTATTTAAAGTCTCAGTTGATGAAGAACTACTTTTAAATTAATTTTTGTGCTATAAACCTTTTTCGATAAGTATAAAGGACAAAACTATAAGTTTAAAAAAAAATTCCAACATTTGAAATGACATTTGAATGCTATTTCTCTGCGTTTATGTATGCAAATATTCGCAACTGTGTATATACTTACATATGTACATATGTAGATACTACATTTTAATGTAAGCATATCGATGACATTGGGTAAAAAGATCCAATATTATATGTAAAATGGTGCGAGATGTATCCTTTTCGTTTTGTTTTTAAGTCGTACTTTTTTAAGCAAATGTCCGTGTTTTTTCGCTCTGCTGTCCTCTTTTTATAAATCACGCGATAACACCCTACTGTTGTTAAAACATTTCGACCTGAAATGAATACAAATAACTTGTTTTTATATACATATGTACATACATATTTCGCGCACATTTGAATTAGTAACATATTCTGCTCATTACTTTTATTTGAAGTTGGTTTGGCGAACGGTTTGGACCAAAACTGCATTAAAGCTTGTTTATTCTTCAAGCACATTCCTTCCTACATTTTTAATAGTTCAGGCATTCTAATGGACAAATTGCTTTCATGTTTTATCTTGTTCCACATATCATTCACATCGTTTTGGCGCTGCTGATTGGATTTGTCTGGATATGCTGCGAAGTATTTACTTATCGTTAAAAGTTTTATCTGGCAACGGCTTATTCATAATTATTGCCTAATTATGTATGCATGCATGTGTTTTTTTTAGAGGTATAGAACTTCGAATTGAAATAAAAAACAAGAAAATCGTTTTAATGTCCATCAATTTGGCTCTATTGGAAGGATAATTTTATGCCATTAACGTTTAAATATGACTTCGGGGATGTGGCCGCCGCGGCTGGCTCGAATAAAGCCAATTCTACAGGTCCAATATTCAACCACTTTTTCGAGCATATGGGGCGAAATTATGCGCTCATCGAATGTTTCCTTCAATAAATCGATTGTGACGTGCGCTGTGTGGCATGTAGCGCCGTCTTGTTGGAACCACAACTCATCCACATTCATGCCATCCAATTCGGGAACAAAATAGTCGGTTATCATGGCTCTATACCGGTCTCCATTAACGGTAACCAACGGTCGACCATAAAATGGACGGAGCTTGCGGTAAACTTCGCGAACTGAACCATTATTTTCGAAATAAATTTGCACGATTTGCAAGCGTTGTTCTTTTGTCAACCTGTTCATGATGAAATGGCAAACCAAACTAAATATTAATTACTTGACAGCTGACAAAATGGCCGCCAGTTAAAAAAGTGATGCCAACTTAAAGTTCTATACCTCAATAAAAAACACCCTTTACATAAGATATTAAAAATAAATTAAAATTTAAAATAGTTTCCGTGAGTTTTGTACTTTAAACTTTAAAATTTTTTAAATTTTACACCAACAAAATAAGCCCATTAGAACTGAATATCATGGTAAAATATATCAAACACACATTATTCCTTAAGCAGGTACAATTTTAAAAACGCGTTCCAAACACAACCCTGTAAAAATTTTATGAATTGGTAATAAAACATTTTTAAGCTAAATTTTTTTTAAATATTAATAATCAGTATTTTAACTAAACATCAATTAACTTTCTCTTTTTTTAAATATCTTGGCAACACTGTATTCTTTATTTGTCACTTGCATCTTGCATAGTGTCCACACCTGACAATTTTATATCATATTTCGTAATATAACGTAGGCAGACCAACTGCCTTTTTTTTCGTTAATATCAACACAAAGGGGTATACGATGACGCTTTTATATCATGATGAATCAAACAAATATTTATTAAATACTTGCCAAAAATATCTAATTTGCGTGTCATTTAATTTTTGATTACAAATAATTGTGCCACCTTTCTTAAACAAAAATTGTGCAATAAATACACATGAAATACATAGTGACACATAAAATGACATTTGATATAAGATGAATTTATCAGACCGTAAGCTCGGATGATTATATCATAACGCCGCCATAATATTAATAAATTGAATCTATACGTGAAAAATTTTCATCATGATATCAATTTGACATTCATCATGATATATATTCGTCAGGTGTGGACACTATCAAGGCGAATTCACATCAGGTGATCTTAATTCACCAGCTGATTATCAGCTGATAAATTCTCTGCTGTCAAAATCTTCTTTTACTTGTTCTTGTTCTTCTACTTTAATTTTTTTTAATGAAAATTATTTTGTGCGCCAAAAGGCTAAACTTTATATTTGTGGTTTAAATTATGTTAAAATTATTCAAGTGAATGTTTGATTCAATAAAAAAACATTGAAAATGCGTAGCTGTGCTATTTGTAAGCAAAAATTTAGCAAGGGGGACGGAACATTGTTCCGTATTCCCAAAGATGTGGAATCTAGAGGAATCTGGGCAGACCATTTTTTGTCGTCCAGCATTATACATTCAGGGAAGCGATTTTGCCTTAAGCAATTTCTACTTCTCGCATAAGAGAAATTTGCACAGCAGAGTAAGTAGCTTTCTTAAAGGAAAACTTGTGCACTTGAAAATCAAAAACTAATCATTTATACACATAAATTTATGTAAATCTATTGCAGAACTGATTGCACAGCAGTCTTCAACGGGACTGAGAATGTCGTACCAAACAGACAAAAATTATTTGAAAGTTGTGACAATGGATCCTTGTATTCTTTTTGCAGATTGGAGAACGCAGCCTTTGAGCAAAATCATAAGGAACAGGGAACTCAAACTGAGTGAGTACATTTTAATTTGTTTTAAGTTAGTATTGGTCAATTTTAGTAGAATAAATTAAGCTAACCACACTATACAGTGGGTCAAAATTTCTAACTTTAGTCCAATATAATCTTAAGCAAAACAAACACAAAAAGTTCAAGTAAATAATTAAGAACTAACTATATTAATAGTATATTTAAAAAAGTATTTTTGGTTTATTTCAAATTAACATAAGTTTTAATATAAAATTAGCCTTTAATTAATTAATTTTAACAAAATTAACCTTTAGCTGGATGTTATAAAACAGCCAGATGAATTATACTGGGTGATTTATAAATCATGTCGTGATTTCCGGAATATAAACACTGTTCAACTAATTGTATGATTTTTAGAAGTTTGTTTGAGAATAAAATTTATAATTATAAAGTTACTTAATAATAACTATTAAATTTTTACTCAATTTGATTTAAAAGCGATGATACAGAAATACCACGACAGGATTCTCGATCTGGAAGCAGGAAGCTTCAGCTTTCGAAGAGAAATACTTTGCTAGAGGGTGCTAACAAAATTTTTACGGAAGGACGAATTAGAAGACTTAGTACGCCAGGAAAAACTCATTGGGAGTGGAAGGATATCTCAAGCGCGATATGCTTGCACGCAGCAGGGCCTAGGGCATATAATCATCTCTATAAGAAAGGTTTCACGCTACCTCATCGTTCCACTCTTCATCGATGGTGCACAACGATTGAAATTAAAGTAGGTTTATTGAAACCATGCATTGAGTTCATGCGGCGAACAAATGTAAGCCCACTTGGAAGACAAGTTATGTGTGCTAGCTTTTGATGAGATGAATGTGGCGGAAGCCTTTGAGTACGACGCTACTGCTGACATAGCAAGAAAGCCGTCAAATTAGTGCAAGGTGTCATGGCGCGTGGACTAAAGACGTTATGGAAACATCCAATTTCCTATGATTTCGACTGCAAAATGACAAAAGAAATTTTGCATGACATAATACGTCTTCTGTATAGTGCAGGTTTTGCAGTGGTGGCCACAGTTTGTGATATGAGACCCACTAATCGTAAGTTGTGGAAAGATCTAGGCGTCACTACAGGTACATAAGTTAATTAAGTTGCAACACCAAAAATTTTCAACATATCACATTACACAAACTCACACACCACAACACAAAACTTCGGTGTGAATTTTATTGATAAATTTCGTTTTAATGCTTACGATTATTGAAGTTTGAAGGTCATATCTATTAAATAAAAAAGGGTAATTAAAATTTTATTTTTATTTCTTTTGTTGTAAGACTTAAAAATAGTTTTTAGCGTTAAGACTTAAAAAAATTAATAGTGCAGTTTTAAAACTGTTTTGAATACAAAATGTAAATAAGATTAGTTAAATAATTAATTCGGATTTTTATTAAGATTTCAAAGTCGATATTGCTATTAAGATCCCGAAATAATTTTGAACTTGGTGTTGGATTTAAATTAGCTTACTAGAATACGTTCGTTATGTTCGTCTCTTATTGTACACACTATAAATAAGTCGAGGTTATAAACTAATTAATAGTTTCTAATAAATCCTTCTTATTTGATTTTTAATAGACAAACCTTGGTTTGCCAGTCCAGTAAGTGCAGACGATAAAATTTTTACGTTTGTTGATGCGCCACATTTGTTAAAATTGATACGAAATCATTTCATATATAGTGGAATGGTAATTAATAACACCCTGTTAACCGCACCACGATTTCTGATTTATTGACCTACACACTAATGTCAGACTTGTCAATAACATTCAAATTAACTGACAAACACTTGTTGGTGAAAGACCCAGGTAAGTTTTTGATTACCTCTGAAGAAAATGTGTAGGTATAATCTGTAACTCCATCCTTTAGGTAGAAAAAAATTTAAGCTAGCCACCCAACTTTTTTCACATACAACTGCCAATGCAATAAAAAGATGTTACTCTCATGGAATGGAGCCGACATAGACGGCCGATTTAATTCAACTCATAAACGACTGGTTTGACGTACTGAATTCTTAGGTATCCTGGCAAGATAAATCAGTAAAATTAAAGCTCTAATAAAGAAATTCAATTATTACTTATTTCCAGGAACCATACCGCCGTGCATTAGATGAGCAGAATATAATACTTTTGAAAGTTAATCAAATTATGGCAACACATATACTGCCGGGGAAAAAAAGTTTGGAGCACTTTCAAAAGGGAATTCTAATTATAAACAATATAATGCTCCTCAAATACGTCAAAAAATATAACACGCAGTATTTAGTGAAAAATTGCATGAATCAAGATGTCCTCAGCATTTCTTTGGGAACCATAAGATGTAGAGGTGGCTTAAATGACCATCCGTCGCTGAACGATTTTACATTTAGTATTCGAAAGTATATTCTGGGTAAGTTTGGTAAAAATATTATATTTATAAGAGATTCTATTTATAAAATTTTTTATTTTTTAGCAAGAAATACAGATCGAATGTAGGAAAGCTTGGAAAAGGGAGTGACTCAAACCGCTGATTGCCTGAAAGAATAGTCCCAAGAAGAATTGCCTCAAGCAGAACTTGGAGACCTGTTGATGGAAGGATTTGAAGACATTGGACTTTTGCAGGAAGATGCCTTGGTGTACGTATGCGGATATATAATAAGGAAGCTTAACTTGGAGGAGTATAAATGCCGTGAAGTTTCTTGTTTCATGGGTGGATCAGGTGTCGATATGTTCAATTACGAAACCGAGCAGCTATTTTCTTGTTAAAGAAATTAAAAATAATTGTTTATATGCCGTATTTACTTCCGGCTCCGTAACTTAAATAAACGCCTTAAAGGTTCAGAAAACAAAACAAAAAATTATGAGATACAAAAAAATGCTGGAAATTAATCTTTGGTAAGTATACATTATAAAATTAAAAATATTGTCAAGCTCAATGTCCAATTTTTTGTTGTTGCATATTTCAGAATGCTTATATATGTACATATACATATATGCCCTAAAAAGATATCTTTTCGGTTAATATGAGGCTCATACAAATTTAAAGGTATGTATACGAGTACAAATGCAACTCAAGTCATGTGTGTACGTATTTTTATTCCCGTTACAGAAACACAACGAAAGGAGTTTTCGAAATCAGCAACTACAACTGAAAACATGAAAAGAGGAGTATTTGTAATTTATACATACACCATTTACTAATTGTTAATTATTATAATTATTCTTTGTTTCAGATAAACATTTTTAAGCTTACAGATTTAACTTGAAATTTATTTGCTGGAGGTCAAGCATTGTCTATATATTTCATTGGTGCTTAGCCAAATCATCAGTAGACTTTAACAACATTTTGAACAGTCACAAACCTCTTATCTTATGCACAGACTTTCAAAAACTATTTGAGAATTCACAAATAATAATATTTCTGCAAATCACAAGCGAAACACAAGCAATAGGCATAGAAACTTGTGATTTTCAGAAATATTATTATTTGTGAATTCTCAAATAGTTTTTGAAAGTCTGTGCATAAGATAAGAGGTTTGTGACTGTTCAAAATGTGGTTAAAGTCTACTGATGATTTGGCTAAGCAC
Source organism: Nowickia ferox (assembly GCA_936439885.1). NCBI lineage: Eukaryota > Metazoa > Arthropoda > Insecta > Diptera > Tachinidae > Nowickia > Nowickia ferox. The sequence goes on along the minus strand of OW387026.1, from coordinate 39,091,769 downwards.
CAATGAAATATATAGACAATGCTTGACCTCCAGCAAATAAATTTCAAATTAAAATAAACTTATGACAATATGTCGAATAATAAATTTCTTACAGATTTAACTAATTTACATAGAAAAAGGAAAGTATTTTTATTAATTTTTTCGTTTATACATACATATTTCTGACATTCATCACCTCATAACTTAATCCTTTTACCATAAACAAAAGGAGAGTCTTTCCCCAATCAACATTCAAGAAGCGGAGAGTATTATAAAATTCGTTATTTTAATTTTTGTTTTCAGCGCCCACGGGATATATTTTCACAAATAATATAATTAGCCATGCTACAAATATTAGAAACAAACACTTTTTTATTCATACTACCCAATATCATTTTGAACATTTTATAATGATTATATACACATTAATTAACTTTTTTCGTTTGCTTATATTTTTTTACCATTATTGTTTTGTTTTCTGAAAATATAAATAGTTTAAATTTGTTCTATTTAATTTATTATTTCATTTATAAAATTATAAATTTCAAATCAATGTTACATTTTATTAACGAATTAAAAACCAATTTTACTATTTGAAAAAAACAAAATTTAAATTCAAATAAAATTTTATTATTAAAACAAAAATTAGAAAAAAAAAACAAAAGTAAAATTGTTACCTAAACATACTTTTTGGAAAACATACTTTTTTGCACCTATAAAAATGATTTGAGAATTATTAATATTCATGGTTTATTTCGAATTATTCGAATTGATATTTACCTTAACATTGTTTCGCTATTACTAGTACTACACTTTTGAAAGCATTACTAAAGTATTCTTCTCACTACCCGTGCCATAAAGGAGGCATATTGTTTGAAACTCATGTTAATATGTATTATTTCATTAACCCATATTCATGAAATTTAAACTCGGTTTAAAATGCATTTTATTTAAATTTTTTAGAAAAAATTTACTTAAAATAACTTTCAAGCACATTTAATTTTTTTATGAATATAAGCCTATAATGTATGAGGAATTTGCATTTCGTTTTTGCTTAACCCTAATCATACTGACATAAAAACTTACAAATCTTACTAACATGTGTCTCTAAGACACATAAAAAAAAATTATTAAACTTTTTTCATTTTTTATTCATTACATTCTTTACATAAAAGAATGAATTACATTAACACGACTTTGTTATGAGATTGGAGAAAAAATGCAACATAAGATTATACCTGATGAGAAAATTCATAAATTATATTTAAGGATGGATAATAAATAAAAAACTGTACCCAAAAAGATCCCAGTGTATCACTTAATTGAATATGCAGCATAAAAATAGTTAAACATTTAAATTTGTTCCTTAAAAAATTTGCAAAAGTATTAATGTTTTTTTATACTGGCAATAATATGTACTATTGCCTTACACAAAAACACAAACATATCAAAAAAAAATATACCGTTTTCATATCCCGTTATGATTTCTTAAAATATAGAAAAAATCACATCACAAAAGTAAGTATGCACTCATTAATGATTAGTTTAACGGAGAGAGGGACGAGGGGAACAGTAACGTTTATTTTCCCCTCGTCCCTCTTTCCTAACAAACTAATCAGCTTAGCAATAAGACTTGCATAGTGTAAACTAGGACTAATCGCGAAAAAAGTGACTAATTGTTTTTATAAATATTATTAAATGCCGAAATTGATTTTTTATTGGAAATTTTTCTGAATTCTAATTATGGCCCCTCATGGAAAAGAACTTTCACAAGATTTAAAAGATGTTATTGTTAAACTATATAAAGAGCAGAAAAGTCAGCGTGAAATTGCAAAACTTCTCAATAAGAGCAGTTCCTCAATACAGAAGATTATAGAAAAATATAATAAGGAGGGAAATACTAGTAACAGGGCTCGAACTGGGCGTCCAAGCATCTTTAATGACAGGGAGAAACGAATTATCACAAGAAAAATAGAAGTGAATCTTAAGATGAGCGCTCCAAAAATAATGGCAGAAATTGAGAAAGATAGTTGAAAAACCTGTAACCCGCAAACCATTCGTCGGGTGCTGTATAATTCTGGTTACCATGGCCGTAACATCCGCAAAAAGCCGTTTGTAAACAGCACCAACAGAAGAAAACGGTTGGACTTCGTAGGGGAGTATGAAAATAATGATAAAAATTTTTGGAAATCAGTTATTTTTTCCCATGAAAGTAAATATAATATATTTAGCTCAGATGGATGTCGAAAAGTGTGGAGAAAAGTGAACACTGAGCTCGATCCAAAAAATATGGCTGCCACAGTAAAACACGGTGGTGGATCTGTTATGGTATGGGGCTGTATTGCAGCATCAGGTGTTGGAAATCTGGTGATTATCGAAGAAATAATGGATAAGATGGTTTATTTGAACATTTTTAAAAAATAATTTACATCAAAGTGCAGCTAAAGGATAATTTGTATTCCAACAGGACAATGGTCCTAAACATACAGCCCATATTGTAAGAGAATGGCTTTTGTATAACACACCAAAACAGTTAAAAACTCCGCCCCAGTCACCTGACCTTAACCCAATAGAACATCTGTGGGATTATCTCGAAAAAAAAAAATCAGAAGTCATAGCATTACAAGCAAAGACACCCTAAAAGCTGCACTAATTGAGGAGTGGAATAAAATTCCACCTTCCGTTACCCAAAATCTTATCGCATCTACTATGCCATCAAGATTGAAATCAGTCAAAAAGGCCAAGGGCTATCCAACAAAATACTAAATATAAGTCTGACTTGAGAAATTCAATCATAGTGCAAATTTTTGTGAACTGCATACTTACTTTTGTGACCTAAATTCCAAACATTTTGTTTATTATATTGTTATTAATCAATAATGAATTGGAAATATTTTTACTTTTTGTTATTTTTCTTAAGATCCCATATAAAATAAATGAAAAAATAAATTTTTATGTTTTTATTTAAATTTTTAAGCCATTTTTCTTAATCACTCCAATTATTTATATCGCTGCATACTCACTTTAGTGATAAACTGTATATGTTTTTATTTTTTATTGGTTATTTTTTCTTTGTTTTTTTCCATAAAACAATTTGTTTTTCTAAATAACTAATATTTACATTTTTTTTTAACAATAAAAATATTTTCTTAATAATTAATATTTATATTTATTTAAACAATAAAAAAATTTTTCTTAATAATTAATAGTGTCTATTCTGGAATACGCGTCGACTTGGTGAAAGTTACATGCAAAACAAAAACAAAACTGTGTAAATGTAAAAAAATTGTTTTTGTTTCTCATACAAAATTAACCGTTTTTAAAAGAGAGAGAAACGAGTTGAAATTCTCACGTTAATTTCATTTTAGAAATGTATCGCAAACAAAAACAATTTTTGAAAATTTGTTTTTGTTTTAATGTAAAAATATTTTCAATATTTTCATTTATTTTAACTTTCTTCTTCTTGAAGTCTATCAATTTCCATTAATAGCATGTCAAGGTCATAATCAGGATTGGTTTCCTATATTCCTGAATGATACCATGCACATGTGTTTATACCACCACTTTCGATTTTTCTCTTGTCATCTTAATAACTTAATATTACTTTATGTAGATGTATAGTATATAAGGGCCTGGTTCACGATATCGACAAGTAGAACGTTGTCGCACACTTACATTGGAAACAACAACAACTTACATTCAAAACAAAAACAAATTACATTACAAATATTGTTAAATTTTAAATTCAGTAGGTAACGTCTACTGTAAAATATAAAAATTATATATATATATATACTGGCTTACAAAAAATACTTAAAAATAACTTATTCCAAAAGATCAATCTATATAGGATAAATTGAAATTTAACACCAAGAGCAACATTAATATTAAATAATTAATAATAAATCTTGTAATAAAACTGAAGTGGTAAGTACCAGCAGCATCGTCGTAATCATGCATTTTAGCTGAGAACTCGTGCAGGATTTTTGGAGCTTCTTTATCAAAATGTTGGTTCCAATTGAAATTTTCCCCACTGTGTTTCATAAACACCAACAGAGATTTTGTGGTTTATAATTTTGTTAAAAACTTCTTCAATTTCAGAAAATTTTGAGCTTATAATCTTATAATCTTTTGCACGAAATAGTTTATATGGAAGAAAAAATTCCTTATCTAAAAAATTTCATGTTTTGAACATTATACTATTTTATTGAAATCGTAAAAATATAGCCAAAAATATCGCCAAGGATTCCAAATATCCCCAATAGCCATTTCAAAATTTTCATCGCCAAAAACAAAATATCGCCATATCTGACAACACTGGTTACGCTTTGCACACAAGAAATGCAAGGTGTAAAATCAGCCAGCATAACTGTAGCACTGGAATTTTCTTTCGCTATAGCAGCTGACTGTTCCCCAACTCTTATCTGTCGGCGAATTAGGCTGATTTGCTCTCAAGCTGTAGTTTTCCTCTTTTTCGAGGAAGAGCAACTGGGTTTTCTTCTTCAGGGGTTTTTCTTTTCTTATTGGTGGATGACAAGCTGGGAATATCAATATCATTTTCCTGATGTTCTTCTATTTGTCGCGAGTGGTCGGCAATTTGCTGAGTGGGCTGCTGAGTTTCTTTATTTTGCTGCCAAGAGGGAGTAACAACAGCTATTACTCTGTTACTCCTGGGTGCTGTATCCGGTAAGGGTGTGAAACAACTTTCCATTGAGCGGCATGCTTCCGAACTTGCTGCAGCCACAAAGCCGAAAACCTTGCCAGTAGGTGCTGCTGCTTTTGATAATAACCCCGTCCTATCAACTATTTATTCCACTTCAGAAAGTGGGTTCACCCGATAGAGTCCACCACCAGTTTCGCACAAACTTTTTTTATTATCAGCATTTTTTTCGTGCGCGATTTCAAATCAGTCTAAGTCTGAAATTTCATTAATGTTAATAACATTGTTGAGAAAGTATGTAGAATGATTCGTAGATGCAGAAAGTTAGTAAACATTTTGTATGCAGTAATTTGCTCCATCACTGAATTTAGGAACACAGAATATGTGATAGAAAATAGAAGATATTAAATGCATTCTTTGGAATACATTACATATTATCACAATATTGTAATACATGTAACAGTGAAAAAAGGGCTACCGCCAATTTCTTTTTAATTTGCTCTAAGGAATATCTCACCTTTTTCCACTCAGATGGTACGCACCGGAGGACCCTCGCGTTTGCTACTCCCAAAAACACATCATCCTCTAGCAAACTCTGGATTTGCCTCCATGTACTCTACGAGCGCTTGCAGCTGCTGCAAAGACGATTTTTTGATACTAAACATTTACATATTATTTGCACTTATTTTTCATTCTAACATCACTGAAATATAAAGACAATGCTTAACCACCAGCAAATAAATTTCAATTAAAGTGAAGGTTTATTATTTTTTCAGAGTTATGCCAGGCTTGCAGAAATCAAGCAAAGTTTTGAAAGGCTGTTTTTCGAAAATGATTAAATGTATATGATCTTAAAATAACGAATGAAAAATGTGTACGTACGAGTATTGTAACATGTGAGTGACAAAAAATAGATATCAGTTTTGTTGTGTTTTTGGTTATATGAAAAAAACTCTGTTCAATTCAAATTGGAAAAAATGAAATCCTTAAATTTTTCTTATAAGCACTACTTTTTGAACGTTATTGTTTATAAACGAAACAAAAGCAAGAAAAGGCTTAGAACCGTTTGTGACTTATTTTAATTATTTTGTTTTTAATACTTTTTACGCTCAATAAATAATTCGTTATTGTTTAAGTAATTTAGTTTCGTTCACAGGAAGTCAATATTTGTAAGGCAATATGTGCAGAAATTGCAAAAATAAAAACTTTTGAAGAAAATATTTGCTTAAAAAGAATTATTAAATTTTAGCATTATTTTTTAGCATCTTAATTATTCCTTAGCATTTTTTTAGCTTTAGCTTTTTGCATACGTATCATACGAACGTATATACGTACTAGAGCTGAGCACAAGATGTTTGCTTGCTTAATCTACATGGTGTACATTATTGAATTGTTCTCTCTTTTTAGTGCTCTTGATTTTATGAGAACACTGAAACTTGTGCTCAATATTATCAAAAGCAGGCAACAGCATTTGTTTATATGCCACTCTAGGGCACTAGTTATTTTAGTGTCGAAGCATATTTCACTAATGCACACCGAATGACAATTATAAAATGAGCACACAAGTGTAAAAATATCTGTATGTGTAAAAGAAAAAAACAAACAACATAGATTGTTTCAACGTTTTAGTTCGCATGCGATAAGTTCTAAGTTTTGTAATTTATTGATTTAAGACTCTAAAAAATAAAATATCTATAAAAATAATATCTTTCACAATGGATTTAAAAGTAAAAAGTTTTATTATCACTTAATATTTTATGAAATTTTGAGTTTGTGAAATGAAGTATGGATCACTATGAAGTGTACAATAAAAATATTGCACACTTGACACTACTGTCTATTCAACTGTTGGACAATGGTTTTGTGTGTTTTTTGTTTCCTTGTTCTCTATTTTGGCTTCACACTCAATTACGATCACCACTACAAACAATATTCGCTCTTGAAAAAAATACAATACTATACACTTTTTCATAGCTTGCGCACACTTCTAATACGTACATTAGAGCGACTCCAAAAAAGCGATTTTGTTACCACTCTGAAAATAAAGCTTGATATGTTTTAAGATGATTCCCAAAATATTTTGGTTCTAGCGTTGACAATCCGTGAGCTGGACCATTTTTAAAAAAGGTCTTTTTTCAGTTTTTCGAATTTTTATGTACTTTGCTCCAAGACGACATAAATAAAATTTGGTATCATCGAAAAGAGTGTTTGAAGCAGCATCCAATGGTATATAAAACTTGACCACTTGCGACATAATTAAGATATTTAACTAAATACATATTTTCGTTTCGGGTTTTCATACAAATTCTACGTATTTGGGAATAATGTTTTGCTTTTCAAATGGAATCTGTTTTAAAATAATGTTAACTTTTTTTGTTGTAATTGTTCACATAAAGCGCGAAAATCGCGATATATTTTATCTTTTTTTAACATCGGCAATATTGATATCAAATGTTTTCATTTTTCAATTATAATAATCTGGTGATAAGCAAAAGATCAAATCTAGGATGCTGAGATATGTATATTTAAGTTTTCAAATATTATTATTTTTTAATTAAAAACATATTAATCTATTTATGACACGTGCACCATAAATTTATAGTATTGGACTTAAAAATAAATTTACAAAAACAATAAAAAGGGATTGTTCTCCTGTTCAGCTGAACAGCTTCCGACAAATGGTGACATAACTCAGCATTTGTTATTTTTGCGACAGCAGTGCAATAACGAGTCATATGGGCTCTTAAAATTTTATAAAGCAACGATTACGGAGTTTTGTGAGTTATGGAAATTTGTTAAAATTCCGGTAGAAAGTTTTCCAGCTATATGGAAGAAGCTGGAATACCTCACAAAGAGATATCGGGACGTCAAAAAGAATCCTGGGCATTATAATATAAACGATTGGAACGTACTTTTTAAGATATCACTGTGTGAATGTCCCCTCAAAGTAAGAGCTCCATGCAGGTGTACTGGCAAGAGCAAAAATTCCACGGTTTGCCTGGAAGTTTTACGTAGATTAAGCTGGGCCAAGAATAAAAGATATTTTAACATGTGGTTTAGAAAGGTGTGGATACCACAATCCAAATCATTCAGCTGTATGCCTTGAAGCAGAAGGCGGGAGCAGCTATGTCCTAAGATCAATAAATGTAGATGAATCCGACCAAGTTTCATTATCATCTGAGGACGAAGAAAATGTAAAAGTACATACAATGAAACTTCCAACATTTAGTGCTACCTTGGATCGAGCTGGCGTGTCAAATCACTATGGAGCCCTATTGCCCAATACTCTGTTAAAAGATTCAAATATCACAGGCATAATTATAGATCAGCATAAAATAAGAAGAGAGCGTAATAAGGCTAGAAACTATGCAAAAAAGAATTTACATTCTAATTCTTTACTAAAGGATATTTCGTTTGATGGCAAAAGGGAAAGCACCTTAAAACAAGTGGTAAATGGGTCTCCACGTAACGTAAAAGTAATGGAGGAACATGAACAAGTACATAAGAATTCGAAAAACTGAAAAAAGCCCTTTTTTAAAAATGGTTTTTTCTCTTCCATACAAGTTGAGTCGGTCTATCGTACATACACATAAGTATACATACTTACATACATATGTATACTCGTATTCAACTCGTGCAAAATTTTGCTTTTGAAGGTATCCCTATATTTTCTTCTTATTTTTTATTTTTATACTATTCATAACTTGGTTAAATGTAGTTAGTATGTATATATATTAAACTCACATCTATGTATGTTTTTTTGGTGTGTTTTCATTTGCTCACAAACACACACATACTCGTAATTCACATGTTGATTTTTCAATGATTTTTTGAAACACGATTTTTGGAGTTTGTTGGCGAACGGTATAGAAAAGCAAGAGGAGGTAGAAAAAAATCACATTTTCCGTTCTCCGATTTTTTTTTATTTTCCTTTTATTTTCAATTATTGGTATATTGCTTTATTTTGTTTTTTTTTTCATTCAATGTGACAACAGCTTTTTATCATACAAAACAGTGTTGCCAGAAGTAGAGGGAAAGCACTACATGTAGGTATTTATAGGAGTGTAGGGAATATCGGACAAATTTTTTATTTTTTGTAGGTATTTTTTACTCTCAGATTGCATTTTTTTGTGCTTAAACGTAAAAATAACTATACTCAAAATACATTTTTGCCCATAAACCATTTCAAAATTTGCACCTCACCTTAGGAAATACAAAATGAACATCCATTAAAGAATGATTTAATCATTAATGGTCTAATTCATAAAAAATATTTTAGGTTTATTTGACAAATTTCCGATCGAAATATGTCAAATAAGCTCTTAATAAACCTGAAATATTTCTTATGAGTATGGCAGTAAAGATATTACTTACAACTATCTAACTTAAATCTTAATAAACTGCATGAGTGAAGAAAACCCACATCTGTATGTTAAATTTGTATTATAAAATAATTTTTGAAAAACTGTAGAAAAGTATGCGTTAATTTCGAATGCATTAATAAAATAATAACTGTCGTTGTATTCAGAAGAAATAATTTTGGTTAACAAAAGGTTTACAAAGGAAATTTTGTATGGACATTTGTTTGCTAAATGTTTTGTAAGCCAAAATAATTTTTTTCTGAATAAGGCCTTAAATGTTTCTAATTTATCTTTGTTTAAATTAAAATTACTAAAATTTGTAAAGACTTACGGATGGAAAAAGTTTTTAACATGAAGGAAAAACAGGATTTTTTTTAAAAATCTACTGCCAATACTGATACGATTTTTGAAGTCAAAAATCAAACCTAGAAACATGGAAAAAATCATCGTACGAATGTAAAATGTGTTTGGAAGCAACTTTGAAACAGAATGTAAAATCAAATAAGTTTTTTAAATCCTCGTATGAATTGGGCCATACACATATACAGTTTGTCAAGAAAAGGTTTTGACATATACTACGTTTATACGCAAGGCTTATTTGCAAATAAAACTGTAAATTGTTGCCATATTATTGTTTTTATTGCGACTTACTAATTCAGAAAACTATTCACGATTAACGCACTATTTGCAAATAAAATGTTTGAGGTTGCCACACTTACAAATGTTTGCTAATAAAAAACAAAAAATTTATAAATATTGCACAAAAAACAATTGATAGAAGAAAATAATGGCAATAAAATCAAATGATTATTTATTACTTTATATATTTACACAATTTTTTAGTAAGTATAAGCAACATTTCTACAGAATTTATTATTTACAATGCCGTATAAACAATGAGTTATTTTATTTGCAAATAGTGCGCGTATAAACGTAGTAATAGTTAAAATCGTTTTAAATTTTGAGTTTTATCGAAAATATTTTTTTCCTTTTTTGCATTATGAAATTTTTTGTTATAGATTTCATTTTATTTATATTTGCAATTATTTTTTACGTTATGTGTTTTGTGCTGTACATTTTATGACTTTTTAAAATACTCGTACATTTCCAAAACTCAAAAGTAAATTGGAATAAAGGATAAAATATTTAAGTCAATGTTTATACTCTATTATCATTAATTATAATTATATTAATCGCTCCTTTTATATATTACCAATGTTACCTGATTTCAATAAAAATAATTGTCCCTGAAGATGTGGGAAAAAAAACGTCGGATATATTAAAAATGAAATCGAACACGTCTTTTATTTACATTTTGAAGAAATTTTATAACCTTGAAAGCCTGAATAGATACAATATCTATAAAACACTATAAATTGATACTAAAAATAAGGTCGAGAAATTACATACAAATAATTAGCTATTACATTTCTACCACTGGTTCCCTCTTCATTTTCAACTCTGATGGGAAAATTTTTGCATTGAAATATTTTTTATAATTTTCATTTGAAGAAACTTACCCTTATGTGCTTGGTGCTCGTGTTTTCTGCATTTCGCTCTTCTGTTTTGAAACCAGACCTATAAAAGAAAGAGTTTTCAAGTCAGTAAAGCGGCCAATGCACTACACATTAACATTTTATATGTATTCGTCATATTATTTCCATTTTTCCCTAGATATTATTCAATAAGTGGCACAATATATACATACATACATAGTATGTATATTCAAACATACTATTTCACAACTTTCTTACACTAAAGAGTAAATATAACCGATAAGAAAACAAGCACTAAGTATTTTGTATTAATATTAAATAATTTTTTATTAATTCAGTGCTATAGGCTTTTTACACTGACGCACATCTACCATCAATTTGCGAAAATGTTAACATCTCCCCACATCTTGGACAGATATCCGCACTAAAATAGACAAACTCACTCGCAAGTAAAAGTATGTCAGTAATTTCAAACAAATTGATTACGCTTCCATAGAATTATGACTATTTTCATGATTTTACAGATAACAAAAGGAACGCGTGGTGCCACTACAGTAAAATAAACTTAAGTTGGGCATAGTGATTCCTTTTGCAGATTGTTCCCAAAAACTAAAAGGACTAGTTCGTTCAGTTGTTCTTTTCGATCAGTTGTTCAGTGAACAACAGAACAGAGATTACGCAATCATCAAATCCTCTTTAATGTTTTCTTCGTGTGTTGTTATTCTAAAGTAATTTCATTTTAAACTTAGTGACCTTATTCGTTGCGTAGTTTTTGTAAGTAATTTAATTTAATTTATTCATTTCATCAAAGTAATACAAAGCCGTCAAGGACAAAAATTAATTATATGTATTACATAGTAACAAAAAAATCCTGAGTTCTTAATACTCATTTGCACAAATGCTTATACTGAAATTGTAAATATGTATAAATAAAGTCACAGTAGAGTTTTTGGCTCCCCATCCACGAAAAAAATAGCAAAATATCAGTAATATGATCCAAATTAGTAGTAAAAAAAAAATTTATTAATTAGCAAAGCACAGACATGGTTTATCAGGTAGATTGAATTGGCCAAGATAAGGAACAGGCTATATATGATAAGGGACAGGCTATATAATATAATAGGCATACGAAATGCATAAACATCCATAAATACTATGTACACATAAGCTCAATTACCCAGAACTGAGAAATACTCCAAAAGTTTGAGGCGTAAAACATTATTAGAGTGGGAAAAAACGCGAAGCTCATAGGGAAAACAATTGCAGCAACGAGCTATTCTTACCAAGTAAGACCTCTCGAAGGACAGTCTAAAGATCCTTGGAATAAAAATTTGTGGATTTCTAGAAAATCGCAGAAACAAAAATCTATTATACAAGGGAGAGGGAAAACCACTTTTCAAGACAAAATTACTAAACAAACAACCCACGAAGTTATGAACATAGGATGATATATGATCAAACCATCTGTTATTATACATGAATCGTACGATCATATTAACAATGCGTTGCAGCCTATTAAATAAATCAGCAGAAGAGACAGATTTCACTTCGAGACAATACAAAACTTGCGCCATAAGAAGAGCATGGGCGAACCTTAGCTTAATACGGGTTGGTAAATACATGTTAGTGGAATAATTTCTACGTAGCGCACCCCAGACTCTACCAGATATTAGGTCAATGTGATTCTCAAATGTAAGATCAACATCAAGAACAACACCTAGACATTTGTGTCGAGAAAAAAAATTCAATTTCAGGAGTACCAAGTTAGGAGACAAGTTGCCATTAAATCTAAACATAATCGCCTTAGTTTTATTGAATTAATTTTAAGCAAGCTATCATTGCAATATGCGATCCAGGCATTCATTCACATTTTGTTGTAATCTCTCACATGAATTACGACTACCATTGAATAAAAGGAAAACATCATCAGCAAACAAGTATGTTTCACATGCACCTGAATTAGTCTGTAAATATAGGTCATTAATATACGCAATAAATAAAAGAGGACCCAGAACAGACCCTTGAGGAACATTAGACTTAATTCCCTTAAAGTCCACAAACTATGATCTACCCACCAGATATGAAAAAATAAGTATACAAGCAGAACTTGAAAAATTGATCCCTAAGTTTTTTAATCATAGTTATATGGCAAAAAGAGTTAAAAGCCTTGGACAATTCAAGCGATACAAGAGCACAGAGTCTACTCCTGTTAATATTGTAACTCATATACATATGTTACCTCTTACAGCGCAAAGGATTTGATCTTTAATAAGATGCTCATTGATTTTAGAGAGACCTAGCAGAATTGAAATTGGTCTGAAATCATCAGTATCATTGGCGACTCTAGATTTAGGTATAGGAACAACACGAGCGGTTTTCCATGACACTGGAAAAATTTACGAAGTAAAAATTAAGTTTATAATATGCAATGGAATGTGAGATGTGGGGAAAAATAATTTTAATAAATTTAATTGGAAAACCATCAATGGCAATATATCCCGACTTAACTTTGCTTAAAGCCTCAGCTATTTCAAGATTATCAACGAAAAGAATCGGTAGAATTTACAAATGCATCAAAGTCAAATCCACACTACTATCAGAATTGAGATCACCATTCCAGATCACGTCATTATCATCATCAGTATATCCTGAATTAAACAATATGTTCCATAAGCCAGCAGTATCCACACCACAAAAATTCCTCAAAAAATGTTTCCTCTTTTCCTTCCTTATCACTCTCTTAGCACTGTTTCTTAGCTTACGGTACGTTTTCCACTGCTCTATAGTATAGTATAGTATAAAATAAGCCAAATCCTTTAAGGACCACGCAAACGAAATATCACGAGAATCCATCCACATATTATTATTCAAACGTATCCTCATTCTAACAATTTTTTTTAAACAAATTTAAACAAATAAATTATTTGGTGGAAACAAATCAGCTTCGAGAAATTTTTTACGAGAACTTTTAAAGAAATTTGAGATAAAATTAAATACACAGAGTTGAGCAAAATTAAAAAAATTGTAAAAATTGAGCCACTTCTAAAGATTTATCAATCGGTCTATAAATTGGTGCACATTAGTTTTTAGTCTATTCAAACATTTCATTTCAAACTGATTAATTAGGTAATTAATAAAAATGAGTTATTAAATTACCAACTTCGTTAAACAAAATCATAAATTTCTCATGAATAGACTCTATATTTTGTGTTTTATTTATGTATGTATAGTTATAAGTATATAAACAAATATAGGTACATATCGACCGAAATATAATGGAAATTAATACATGTTGGTTATAAATGGCATAAAATTGTTGGTGAGAAATGACATGCACTAAATCATTCGACGTTTCATTCGTTTATCAAATCGATTGCTTTTTTAGTAGATCTACGGATATGTATTGAAAAAGAACGCACAGGGGTTTCACCGTTACTTCTGAGCTGATTCTTCCAGTCTCCTTCTTGTATTGTACCGTCTTCAGCTTACCGGTCGACATCGAATAATACAACCGTTTGTGATCATTTAACATAATGAAGTTGTGTAGCACAGTACATGCTAGGACAATGACGTCGACATTGTCCGGTGACATATCGATTGTTGTTAACAATACTCTCCAACGTACGCATAGTATACCAAAACAGTTTTCTATAACTCTCCGCGCACGAGAGAGTCTGTAATTATAAACAGTTTTGGTTGTATCCAGATTTGATCCTGGATAAGATCACATTAAATTGCTTCGCAACGGAAAGGCTGCAACACTTATGAAATAGTGAGACAAGGGATCTCCGTATGTTGAACTTAAGGGCTTAATTGTTGGTACAGGTACTTTTGCTTCCAAATGATGACAAACGAAATATCACTATGACAAAATCGTTGTTCAAAAATACACAAATGCTAGAATATAACTGAAAACCATACCTGCATCACTCTGGCTACCATAGCTATGCACCCTAACAGAAGTGAAAGTGTATTTCGCGTCACATACTCCCACCAATACCAAGCTAAAATATTTTTGTAGTGTAGTACATGCACCCGAATTGCGGGGACATTGTATAGCAATTTGTTTTCCATCTATAGCACCCACACAATTAGTGACATTCCACATCGAACTGAAATTTTTTTGAATATCCTGGTATTGACTGCTAGGTGGATCGCTCAGATAAATGGGAGATAATACTCGTCAAAATATTTCGCAGGTTTCCAATACTATAATGCGGACTGTAGACTTACCAAGTTTATGGCTCCAAGCTATCGACTGTAGAGAACATCCATGACCCAAATATCTGCAGCAAATTAACATATAAAACTATTTAACTTTGTGAAACAAATATTTTTACTTACAGAAGGGTTATTTCCAGTCTCTCTTCAACGCCAATTCTTTGCCTAGGTTTTGTTAGTTCATCACGAACCAAAGTCAGCAACAAATATATTGCTAGTCATTCGAGTGTGTTTAAAAAACTATTCTTCATAAAATTTTTTCATATTAATAAAAACTTTTTTATTATAGCCCGCAACAATATAATCTTTATTTGTGGGCCGAACACCCCATCTTCTATAGCGTCGTCTCTGTTTGGCTTTTTTTCTTGAACATATTAATTAACTTTAAAAACATTAAATCAATATATAAATCTTCCAAATTCATTGAAATTTGTCTTTAAGTAATTGTGTTGTATAATTTATGTACGCAATACAAGAAAAATAATTAAAGTTACAAACAAACTTTTAAGCAAAACAAAATATCGTTGTACCATGTCTGTTTTAATTTATTTTATTTGACGTACGGTACGTTTATAATGGTAGAATTACTGAAATCGTATCGTGCTGTTGCGTGTCAGCTGACAAAATCCGTAACATTTAATAAGCATGTTGATGCTTATTGAAAATGTATTGGCAACGTTTGATGACGTAGCAAACGACAACTTCTGGCTTACATACATACACATACACGTATAAAGCAAAGTAACAGCTGACACTCGCTGGCAGCCTCGCGTTTTTACTAACTAACATACAGACTTAAACGATACGGCAACTTCAAAAGTAAGACGATACGATTTGACTAACGAATAAATGTTCTATAAGCGTACAAGCGTCCTAACAGTACGGTGCGGACGGGTACATCAACGTACGTATACATTTCATGCCAGATGAATTAGTCTTGTGTAATTTAAAAACAAAAATTATGCGGCTTAAAAATTGTTCTCGTGTAAATTATCTCATTGGCTTGATACATAAGCATGCTTGAGAAAGCGAAGCATGTGATTGAACTCGTAATGGAAAAAAAGCATTAATAATTTATTACAAAAACAATAACAAATGGAAGTTGTGTAATGCAAAGCTAAATACGTATGTATGTATTTATCGTTTCGAAAAAATCATACTTTTAGCTAACGGAAAGTTCTGAAAAGAAAATATTGCACATAAAAGAAACATTTGCGCTTCGTTAAGAATATAAAATTTTATTTACAATGAAATAACATGGTACATAATTGTTTATTGACATTTGTAAATACATACAGTCACTCACTCCATAATCAGACAACTGTTTGTTTAAAGTATGTACATATGTGTGCTCTAAACTAAAAACAAAAATACTAACTGCCTTATTCATTAAAATTATTTCAGGTTTGTTAAGAGCTTATTTGACATATTTCTATGGGAAATGTAATAAACCTAAAATATTTCTTATGAATTAGACCGTAAATATACATACATATGTATATACACTGTACACTCTAATTTTATAAAGTAATAAAAAAAACAACTACATACATATGTATTTCATAATAACGGTGTATTTTAAAGAAAAACAAAATCAACTAAATTGTTTGTGCTCAAAGCATATCGCATCGACAACTTAAAGCATCAATACTTAAAATGCCGTTAGGTTACAAATATGCACATCAAAATATGTATATTTTTTCACATTTAGTAATAATTTGTACATATTGGCAGACAGTTGTCAATAAAAATCTTTTTGAAATGGCCCCAAACGGGAAACATTCTCCTTTAAAAAAAAACAGCATTGGAAAAGGTGTTTGCTTAAATACTGTTCGCAACACATTGCATAAATATCACTACCATGGAAGAATTGCTAGAAAAAACCCATTTACATATAAGCCCAAAAAATAACAACATGAGAGTTAAATTTGCTAACGAATATTTGCTAAAAACAGAAGATTTTTGGAATACGGTAATTTGGTGTTAAGATGTATTAAAATATGTTTTTATTGATAGTTTTTATTCATTTCAAGGTTCTCTTCAATGACGAGAGCAAATTTAATTTGCACGGCCCAGATGGCAAGATCTTTGTGTGGCGTAAACCAAATACGGAATTTAGATATCAAAATAACACTATACAAAAGCAATTGTTAAACATTAGGGAGGATCTGTTATGGTTTGGGGCTGTATGTCGAGTGCCGGGGTAGGCAATTTGCATTTTATTGATGGTGAAATGGACAAATTTGGCTACTTCAACATTTTGAAAGCAAATGTAAAGCAAAGTGCGGAAAAATTGGGCATTGCAAATAATTTCGCTTTTTACCAAGACAATGATCCCAAGCACAGCTCAGGTGTGACAAGGCTTTGGTTGATCCACAACGACCCCAGACTTATAGCAAAGCCGGCACAGAGCCCAGATCTTAATGTAATTGAACATCTTTGGGAGGAACCAGCCAGAAGAGTATACCAATAAAAATTTAACTCCTTAAATCAGCTAAAGGCGGCTTTACTGGAAGCATGGAACTGCATAGAACGTTTACAGGCCGTTCTGGAAAATAAAGGATATGCCACAAAACACTAATTTTTCCTTTTCGACTTTTTTAACATTGCTGCATTGTCCGATTATGCTTTGAGCACAAAAAATTGAGTTGATTTTGTTTTTCTTTAAAATATACCTTTATTATAATATATGTTGTTGTTTTTTTATTACTTTATAATATTAGTACAGTATAAGTAAAATCCCAAAAAAATATATATTTTTATTTAAAGCACACATACCTTAAACAAACACTTGTCCGATTATGCGATGGAGTCACTGTATGTATACTATCTGACCACACCGGCTTTGTTCGGAAGCTTTTTACTAATGATTAGTATTTCATATAGAATTAAAAATTAAAACACAAGATTTTCAGTACAAAGAAAGGATAACACCAATTTTTTTAATTTATTGCTTTCAAAGTTCGGTTATTATTATATGTGTAATAACAACAATTGAAACAATTATTCCTTAAAAACAAACAAAAAATTCTAAGCTAATTTACTTTAAATGAATTATGCTGACGGTGTAGCGACTCCCGATCACGCAAAATACAATTGACCGTGGAAAAAATATTGGGATTTTAAGGCAGGCTTTACATCTGTGTGCCATGTGCCACACATGCGTAAAAAAACGTAACCACTAATTACTAAGGAAGCTGTTTGATTCAGACGTATTTATTAAGTTAAACAGTTTCATGCATAACTAAGGGCCAATTTCACGATGTCGACAACGTTCGACTTGTCGCACACTTACTTTTCAAACAACAACAAAATATGAAAATTTGTTTTTGTTTTGAATAAAGTGTGCGACAAGTCGAACATTGTCGACATCGTAAAATTGGCCCTAATAGACAATTTCATAGAATCCAACATGATTGAAAACAGTTTAAATCAAAATTTACATGTCTGAATCAAACAGTTTTTTATTAGTAATTAGTGTGACAACAGCTTTTTATCATACCCAGTGTGCGACAAGTCGAACATTGTCGACATCGTAAAATTGGCCCTAATAGACAATTTCATAGAATCCAACATGATTGAAAACAGTTTAAATCAAAATTTACATGTCTGAATCAAACAGTTTTTTATTAGTAATTAGTAGAAATTTATTTGCTGGTGGTTAAGCATTGTCTATATATTTCATTGGTTCTTAGCCAAATCATCAGTACACTTCTACTACATTTTTAACAGTCACAAATGTGGTTGAAGTTTACTGATGATTTGGCTAAAAACCAACGAAATATATAGACACTGCTTAAGCACCAGCAAATAAATTTCAATTAAAATAAACTTATGACAATATGCCGAATAATAAATTTCTTGAATTAGTAATTAGTGGTTACGCTTTTTTGGGCACACGGCACACAAGAAATGCCAGATGTAAACTCAGCCAAGTTTAACCAACACAGTTTTAACGATTGTCCTTAAGATCTATTAATCGAAATTGAACGAGTTTAAACTTAAATGGTAGATCAGTTGGTATCATATATATCTTTGGAATAGGCACTTTTAACTTTCCTATGACTATCTTTGCTTTACTAGCGTTTGGAATAAACATTTTAACCAATCTAGTACCAATGCATAGTTTTAGCTGATTCAGGTTACGTAACAACATAGTTTCACAAAATTATATTAAATTCAATACTATTTATAAGTGAAAAGATATTTTATTACTAAATTAAAACATTTTTAATATATAGTAAAAAAATTAGAATACAATATATAAAAAATCTATGTTAAATATTTTATAGTTCAACTAAAGTGTATTTGGGAAGTCTCCACATACAACTTTTCAATCAATTATCAATTTTTCGTATAGCACCTGAGGTTGTCATGCTTAAGAAGTATGCTTATTTTTAGTTTACTTGGCGTTGAGAAAGTTAAGGTCCAACTATAATATGAATAAGCTGGCTTAAGTTAATGTCAGTATTGAACGATAAGCCTGTCAAATGCTTAAACATTTCAGAGGTGACTTTTAGGTGGCCATAATGTTGAACATGAACTTAAGCACTCCTTAGCCATAGCTGCACATCTAGGTATTGTTCATATTTTTGCAGTAATTTTGTTTTTTCTCATAACTCCTAAATGAATGCAATTCAATCTAATTAATTTGTTATAATGTGCTTATCTATTAAAGTGAATATACATAAGCAAACACATGTGTATGTGTGTATATATATATATATGTTGTTAAAAAATAAGTGTTAGTTAAAGTTTTGCTTTATTTTCTGAGTTTCAAATTAAAAATCAATAAAACAATTATTTTAAAGCAATATTTTCTGCTGCTGTTTATTTGAGTTTAAAAAATGCACAAACCGTTGTTTCCGTACGGAACGTGCGTTCAGTTTGGCACTTTACTTAAGCAAATGACATTTGACGAAACTTGATGAAAAGTTTCATTAAGTACATTATAGTTGCACACATACGTATTGTATGTAATCGCACAGTTGCTTAAGTTTGCTTATTCATATTATAGTTGGGCCTTAACTCTTTTTTAATTTGCGTCGTCAAAACGACGAAGTATGACCTTTGTGTAAGTTTTACAACTTTTGGATATGTGTTTCTAGTGCTTCATTATTTGTTGTTTGAATAGTTAGTTATAAAATATTATTATTAATATAACTATACGCATTTATATTTTGACTGGTTTTTGTTTCAATTGAGTTTTCATTGAAGTCGGACGTATTTTGTTTCTTCAAATACATATACTCACAGAACATTTTTTCAATTTGAAATAAAAATAATTTGTTCAAAAGAAAACTAAAAAAAGAAAACAAATAATTTGTTGCTGCTTTTTGGAAAAATTGATTCTAGTGCAATATCCTGGGAGGATGAACTGCCCTCAGATAAATTTCCAGAGGTCCTGCTTCCAGACAAACAGCACTAAAAAGCTGTCTCAAATAAATCAAATTCTTTCTTAATAAAGATGTTAGATGAAAACTCTTCAGTCAAATCTTTCAAAACGAAGTTAAAAAAGGAAAGTATTTCTCAAAAGAAATCCGAAACGAAATCATTGGATATCTCAAGCTCCTTAGTTAAAGATATTCAGATCAATGTTGATTTTCAAGACAAAGATTGTCTCCTCAAGTCAATGGATTTTGATGATTCAATTCTTTCTTCATCTGAAGACGTCGATTTTCAAAGAGTGCTGATAATAAGGTAGTTATTTCTAAATTTAACCATACAAATCAAAACTGTAGCAATCACTTAAATAGTAACACACATAATTCTCAAAACAGATACGCTATTTTAGGTGAACTAGATATTCAGGAAGAAAAAAATAATACAAGAAAATTGAATTTTTCTAAAGAAACTTCAAATACTCCAAACAAAGATAAATCATTTTGTCCACCAATTTTCCTCTTTAATGTCAATATCGATCGAAGACTTTTTAAATCAACTAAACTCTAAAAAAATTTAATTTCAAATTATTAACAAAAATAGACATAAAAGCAAACTTTTTTTTAAAAGATGCATCAGTTCATGCTGAAATGATGCAAATACTTAGAAATAAAAATATTGATTATTATTCATACACGCCACTTTAGCAGAAACGATCAAGTTTATGTAGTTCTAAGAGGTTTATATTATAAAACTGATACACAATTAATTCAAAAAGAAATTGAGATTCTGATTCCTAATACTGTAGAGTCTGTTTCTAAATTTTCAACTGCTTTTTCTCGAAAGAATGATTTTCATACGGGATTATATTTAGTTACTTTATTACCGGGCAAGACATGCAATGAACTTACTAATTTAAGATATTTATTAAATCAAAGAGTTACTTCTGAGTCCCCTAAGCGGAACTCTAAGGAAATACAGTGCTGGCGTTGCCAACAATGGGGACATATGTCTCGAAATTGTAATAGACCTTTTGCTTGTGTGAAATGTGTTGAGAGTCATGGACCTGGGGAATGCAAATTTGTATCAGACAAGGATAATTTACCCTTTTGCACTAATTGTAAGCAACGTGGCCATCCTTCTAGTTTTAAAGGTTGTCCAGCTTATAAAACATATATTGACTTGAAAAGGAAAATTTCACTTGTAGCCAAGAATAGAAACAACAAGGCCGCTTTGAAGCGGCCAATTTTAAGATTAGACTTTCTCAAACAAACCAAGTTAAAGTTTTCAGCATCGGAAATGTTAATATTTTTTAAATGTTTTAGATTAATAATTGGTGACTTAGTGCCTGACTGTGATGAATGGTCATTATATTTAATTTTAAGACAAATCGTTTATATTGCTTGCGAATCAGATTCTTTCCAAATTGGAGTTGCAGACCACTTGCATGAATTGGTTATTGAACATAACAAATTATATCTTAAATTGACAAAATCAAGTTTAAAGCCAAAGTTCCATAACATGCACCACTATGCAAATATAATGAAAAAAGTTGGTCCATTAAATCGTATATCTTCAATAAGGTTTGAATCTGTACACAAAATTTTGAAAAACATGTCTAATAACTCTAACAACAAAATTAACATTTTAAAGACAATTTACGCCAAATATCAAATTAAGATACTTGATTTTTTAATAAATTACAATGATGTTGTAGATTCTAAAATAAAAGAGGGACCATCGAAAACTTTTCCTAAACACTTTTTTAATAAATATGGAATCACATCAGAGTTGCCTCTAAACACGGTATTTTTTTAGTTTATAAAGAACTGATATTTAAGCCAAATATGGTTGTACATGTAGGAATGTATGACGATGATATTCCTTTATTCATAATAAAAAAGAACTATATATATTGTAAAGACGATACTTATAATCTTTGTGTACAAACACTATTAAATAGAGCTGTCCCAAATCGTTCATTTAAGTGACCGCTCATTTTCGTTCATTTTGTAAAAAAAGAACGAGTACGTTCATTTCGTTCATCCGCTCTTTTCAAGAAAAAGAACGATATGAAAAAACAAACAGTTGATTCGGTCAATAAAAAGAGACAAATGCAATGTTTTTGTTATTTTTTGGCAAAATGATCAAAACAAACAAAATAACACAAAGGAAAAATCAGCAAGTAAATTTTTTTTGCAATATTAAAGTATTTTTTTGTTTGACATAAAATAAGGAATTTGGAAAATATTAATAGCATTAAGAAGTGTTCAAGATGTGTTTTTATTTTGCCACAATTAAGTCTCTGCTGGTAAATAAATCTATGGCCAATGAATAAAAGTCAAAAAGCGGGAGCGAAAATAACTTAATTACGTATGTGAGAAGTTAAAGCAGTTTTAAAAATTCATAATGGTAACACTGTTACTAAAAGTAGATAAAAAGGCAAATGAAAACGGGAAAATTACAAAAAAAATCCCACATGAACGATGAAAAAGCAAAACAAAACAAAAAAAAAAGACCCAAGCAAGGACCCAAGTGCGCTCGGTCATCGGTCGTTCATTTCGTTCAATTTATTTTTATGTGTCAGTACTACTGAACCAAAACAGCTCAGTAAAATGACCGGCTCACTTCGTTCATTTGAGTGATTCGTTCAATTTTACTCGTTCGTTCATGAACGACACGCCCTACTATTAAATCACGGATTTCATGCACATTACCATGCGTTTAGAATTGAGTATGAGTATGTCTATTTTTTTGTTGATGTAAAATCATTAGAATCTAATTTCACAGGATATATTTGTAACACAATAGACAATTTGATGTACATAAACTAAGTTTTTATACTTTTGTAAATATATATATGTATATACTTACACGCTTTTATATATAGATTGTAATTGTAAATAAATAAAATAATCGGAAGTTTTCTTTTATTCCCATTGTGCTAAATTCTTTTGTTTTTATTTATTTCGGATACAACGAACAGCTGTTTTAAACAAAGGATCTACCAATATGTGATTAAAAAAACAAAATATTATTGCTATATAAAATAATACTGTGGTCGTATTTAACAATATTATAATAATATTAGAATATGGTATGGTAAGTCTCAATTATATTTTAGTCACATCTAATAATAGTGTTGTCATATTTAACTAAAACGTGATAAATGTTTACAATACTAAGGTTAGGTATAACCAAGCTTATTGTTTTTGTAGATAACATTATTATTAACTCAGATAATAATATTATTTAAACTTTGCCTCTCTATTGACAATAATATGATTTGACTCCAACCATGTAATTCAATCATAGTATGTTGCTGTTTGATTATGGTTACCTTAACCATATTTTTTCTTTGCCTGTTCAATGTTGCTCATTCCTTAAAAAATAATAACAACGTTCATTTGGATAAGTCTTTTGCAAGCCATTTTCAACCTGGTAACTATCAAGTAGATTCCAATCATGTGTCTCCTTTAATTAAAGAATTTTTAAAAATTGTTCATATTCTTTGTGAACCGGAAACATTAAGTTTGGAAGATAAGATTAGTAAATTTTGTTGTAAACTGTAAAAAATGTCATTGGAGGAGGCAAAACAGCAATGTCGTGGTCTCCTAACTGAACTGAAAAAATAGTATGAGCCATAATGAATTAAACTTACTTTCCTTTAATGTTAGATCGCTTATAGAAGTGAGTCAAAGAGTATATCTATTTAATACATTAGTTACTAATAATATTGATATTGCTTTTGTGCAAGAAACTCATGTCAAAGATAGACACAAAGTTTCCCTACCAAATTACAATTTTTTTAGGGATTTCAGCCCACAAGTAGTATCAATCGTTTTGAAGAAAACTTTCAAATATAAGAAAGTTAATGTATTAGGTTTAGAGTTTCCAAACAGTTTCTTATCCATTGAACTTTTAAGTAACGGTTCAATAAAAAATATTCTGCTTGGATCGATTTATATCCCATGTAATTTTAACGTTGCAAGAAATAACAAATGGCTTATCGATTATTAGTAGCATCTCTCAAAACTTTGATGGATCATTTATAGGAGGGGATTTTAACTCTAAACATATTTCAATCAGCAATGAATACATTAATGTGTCGCCAATTCTAAATTTTACAGTATCTTGCTTACCCACATTTTCTGATAATTTTCCTCTTAAAGTTCAAATTAGATTGCCTGTATTTGAAATTATTCTGAATCCACCATCAACCTTCATATCTTATAGTAGGACCAATTGGGAAAACTTCAGAAATGATATTAGCAACGGAATTTTGAATCATTATCCAGATATTAACAGAAATCTTACGAATATTGAAATTGATAGTTATATAGAAAACTTTACAACTACTGTTAAAGTTATTAATAATTTTCATTCGGACATAATTGAATGCAAGAATAAAAAATTTATTATTTCCGATAAAATTAAAAAATTGTTCAGGCAAGTATGGCTGGCAAAAACAATTAAAAATAATTTTTCATCGAAATCGTTGTCGAATTGATCCAGATTATTTACTTTTATCGAAACAAATACAATTATTGAACATAATCATTAAGAGACAGGTTGAAGTTGAACAATCCCTTTTATTTAGTAGAAAATTGCAGTAAATCATACCGGGCCCAACAGCTCATCGACAAATTTATAACATAATAGGATTTAAAAAGACCAAAAATTTTAAACGTATATACGTTAATGGAGATATATTAGAAGATACTTTGCATATATCTACTCTGGTTCTGCGCCACTTAGTAGGAACTGTTCAGTTTCAAATTATATCAATTCTAGTATTAACGAAGTTTATCATATACATGTATTTTCTGGCAATTTTCTTTCAACGAACACACAAAATTGTGAAAGTTTTTCAACATTAAACGACTTACGGTCTAATTCATAAAACATATTTTAGGTTTATTACAGGTTTATTTGTCAAATAAGCGCTTAATAAACCTGAATTATTTTTTATGAATAAGGCAGTTATTCTCTCATTCTAAATTAATTAAAAATAAAAAGTCTTGTGGCTTAGACAGTATTTCCAACTTTCTTATAACACAACTCCAACAACACTGTTGTTCCAGAAAGTAAAAGACTTACACTTTTCCTTGATGGAATAGAAATACCCTTCGTAGATAATCTTAAATATCTTGGAATTACTTTTAATAATCTTTTCAAATTTAATGGACATGCAAGAATAGTTTTAAAGAAAGCATTTAAGATATTGGGTGCTTTTTCAAGAATTTTTTATAATAAAAGCCTCTCGAAGAGAACTAAGCTACTTTTATACAAGACAAGTATCAGACCAATTTTCATATACGGGTTTGCAATATGGTTTAGACCTAAGTTTATTCTAAGAGTTCTCCTCTTATGTTATGTTAGCCTTGGGAGCAAGGGCATATCGTCCTATATCTAATTTTATTAACATTTTATTATACTTATCTCATTGTTAAAGCTTGGTGCTGTTAAAATTTTATAGTTTTTAAGATAATACTTTATAGTCTTAAGTAATCTTTGTATCATTAACTTTAAAAGCTTTCATTGTTAAAAAAAGGGGCTCAATAAAATTTAACAATTTATAACTACCCTGCAGAAAACATGGGGTTAAATGTCCCCAAGTCACCACTTTTGTCGACTATATTGGTGACATTGTCAAACGAGCGTCTACATATTAACATTGTTTTTGATGCGTAGAAAATATTTTGTCAGATACACACAACTATGCTTCTTCTTAATGTTTTATTGGTTTGTTGAAAATACAAGTGGCTCCAAGCAAAATTCAAGTTTTACGAAATCAATATAAAATGCAAATAAAAAAATGTATTAAAAAATAATTCAAAGAATCAAATAAAAAGAAATTGCAAAAGACAAATAAAAAGCAATACATTTTGTAATTATAAAAATAAAAATATTTTAAAATGAAATAATTGTGGAAATTTTTATGAGCCTGTAGAAGATTTTGTGGGATCAGTTAAAAAGTCTAGTCCAGTAAGTCCAGATTCATACGTAAGTGTTAGGAAGAGGGAGAAGGGTCTAAATGTGTCCGCTAAAAAATTTAATTGTCAAATTGATTCGTCATTTGTGGACCAATTTTCAAAATTCATTTTGCATATCGACGGCTTATATTCAATACCCGCCATACGCCAAAACACAATTTTTCAGGAGAGAGAAAAAACTGTTTCATTCCAAAATTCTTAAGGTATGAATTAATCTTTCTTCTATAATATTTTTTAAATATATATGACTACTGAGTCACCCTTATAAAAAAATAGAACTTTTTACTCTATTCGTAGCGATATGGTTGATGTCGGGTATTGCAACTGAAATCTTCAAATATTTTTATGGCGTATAGCGGTTATTGCACAGTAATAAAAATATGTTTTTTGTTCTAATATGTAATTTTATTAAATTAAGCATTTGTTTAACGTTTTTCTAACATAAAAGAATTCAATAACAAAAAAATAAACATAATTAAAAAAAAGGTAATTCAAATTGGAAATTTATTCGTTCCGTATTCTCAATGTATTGCGTATGGCGTATGGCGGATATTACATAAAAAAAATCGTGCGGTTGATAGCGATATCACAAATATTTAAAAAAAGGGACTTATGTATATTAATTTTTTTGTCGGAAGTTTTTGTCAGAGATTAAGCTGGCATCAGTGAACAATTTGCGATCAAAAAGTCATTTTCCAAAAATTGGTGTATAGCGGGTATTGAATATAAGCCTTCGATATGAAAAAGGTCCACCAATTTTTTTTAATGTGGGGGGGGGGGAAAGCAAAGTGTACCCTTCAAAAATTTATTATCAAATATTTTTTTCTTGCGGACCAATTTTCAAAATTCATTTTGCATATGGAAAAGGGTCAACTATTTTTTTTTATTTTAGGGGAAAGAGGAAGCAAAGTGCCCGCCATAAAGAAGTGAATATCAAATAACTTCGTCATATGTGGACCAATTTCCAAAATTCTTTTTTCATGCAGAAGAGCTCCACTAATTTTTTTATTTTTTTGAAATCAGAGGGTGGTTTTGTATTTTGCTTATGAAAGAGGTCTACAAAGTATTTTTTAATGTTGGGAGGGGGAGGAAGGGTCGAGATGTGCCCACCAAAAAAATTAATTATCAAGTTACTTTGTCGTGTGTGGACCAATTTTCAAAATTCTATTTGCATATGGCAAAGGTCCATTAAACTTTTGTTAAATGATGGGGTGGGTGGGCAAAATGCCCGCCACAAAAATTTGTTACCAAATACCCAAACAATCAAAACAAAAACTTCGTAAAAAACTTATTAAAAAATTTACGTTTTAAGTACAATAAAGTTTGTTTTTTAATTACCACAAATTTATGAAAATAACCTCCTTATTCTGAACTTTGGGATAAATAATAAAATTAAAATGTTATTAGTAATGTAAAAATTGTCAATTATTATACTTTTTATTTTCTCACAGAGCTTAGAATACGGGAAATAATTTTATACATAAAACAATAAAATGCCTCAAAAAAAAACGTCACTTTCGCAACGTACAAAAAATGTAACCAAATAAAATCCCAAAGATGAAAGCAAACATGTGAAGAACACCAACAACAGTTTTTTTTAACTATATAAACACTTTTTATTTAATTTCGCACTGATGAGGCTAGCAAAGCGCACCGGGTTAAGCTAGTATTGTATAAATACAAAATAAAAATAATAAAAAATTTATTTTTAAAAATTTCTTGGAAGGTTTTAAAAATTTGCTTCCATGCGAGAGGTTTTTTCGCAAAACGACGGGACACAGGTGTTTTCATTACTAAAACATTATTGGCCACTCCGCGATACTATGCCAAAAATTTTGTTATTGCCCTAATGTACATACATATATGTACATATATAAAAAAAATCGTTGTGTATAAATTTAACAAATTCCTAATTTATATTACGTATTTTTTCATGAAATATCTTTCACGAAACTTTTTCCTTTGCTAATTCCAGCGCTAGAGAGGAGGGTGATATATAAAAAATGACGTAACATGAATCTGAAGCATTTTGGACAACTTTTTTGATCTAATTTGGTTCTCTAGGCCTTCTATTGACCAATGAAAAAATTTTCATGGAACCAATTTTATGAAAAATGCGTAAATACGTGTCGATATTCTTTAAAAAAAAAACCAAAAATTATATAAGCTCGCATGGATTAAGACAATAGAAAAAAATTTCCTAGATCTGATTATATAAAGCGCAAAAAAGCAATAACTCGAAAATTGGCTTACAGCATATAAATCGCTAAAACTTGGAAAAATGCGAATATCTTTAAAAAACTTCCAAAAACTCAAAACAATTTAAGCAAAAAACTCAGTAGATTTTAGCAATCAAAAATAATCTCATGTACAAAAAGTTTGCGAAAATTCGCCAATAATTTCTTAATTGAAAAAATGCCTTAAAATTTATTAGAAAACGCTAAAATTGTAAGGATACTAATTAAAAATCTTTAAAACTGTCAGAAAACAAATAATTGATAAATATCTAAATATAGGGTCCGCCATCTAACGTTTTTTTCAACTAGTGCTTATTTCGTCAATGGTAACACTTAGCTCTTGTCTGATTTGACAGATAATTAGTTTTATCCTTCCGCTGAAAGAATATGATTAGTGTATACGCTTGAACAACGCTGGGAAATATTACGACATTACTTTGCCGATTTTGCCAAAAAAATCATCTTTTAAGATGAAGCTCATTTTGTCGCATTTGGGGCACAGAAAACCCGCACGCATACATTGAAAAGCCGACGCACCCAAAACGAGTCACTGTTTGGTGCGGATTTTGGTCCAGAGGCATAATTGGGCCAATGAGCAAGGAGTGGCCGTTACAGTCAATGGCGATCGTTATCGGGCCATGTTGAACGAATTTTTGTTCACAAAAATTGAAGAGGAGGATATTGGCAACATTTGGTTTCAACAGGACGGCGCTCTAAAATAACTTACAAGTACCTAAGATGTAAGGAATGTCAAAATAACGAAAATTCACTAAAATTCGCTAACATCAAATAGATACATACTCGTAGATGAATTGAAAATTGTTAAAATGGTAAAAAAGCCAAGATTTGGCTAAAAAATCACTTTTATCATGAAAATTTACGACAAATTGCAAGAAATTGTTTAAAAATTGCTAAAATTGTAAGGAACGCCATGGTTAGCCATTCTTCCTAATTACTCGCGTAAATATTTAATAAAGCTTCGGTCTTTGTGTGTGCACAAAGAGAATAGATTGGTTAAAAATCTGTTGGACCAATGAATATTTAATTATGTATTCCAATATTCCATATTTTCTATCAATTATCAATCAATTGTACGATTTTTTCATATTTATAAACAAAAAACCATAATTACAATACAAATAGAATTCTCACAATAGTTTTATTAGTAATAACAATTGATTCCGTTCATTTCCACTAAACATTTTAAAGTATTTGTAGACACAACTGAATTAAATTCAAGTTGGAAAGTAACATACATAACTGAATATTAGCTTTTGAAATGGAAAAAAACTATTCCTGTAAACAATATTTAATTTGAAAAAAAAAATTCGTTTATTGTAACTAATTTATCATTTGCCGTCGTACTGAAATTCTATTGCAATAAAAGAAAAGAAAATTAAATACTTTACTGATGTTCCTAACCGAATTTTTTATTCTGAATACAAAAGGAAAAACATATTTTATTGGCGCGATTGAGCTATTTCTTATTATTTTAAAAATTTGAATGTTATAAACAAAAAATAAAAATTAGATAGAAATGCCACATAAAAAATATATTTTGCAGAATAAATACACAAAATCTCGATTTAAAGAAGGTAAGGAGATTATTATATATATTGCAAAATATTCATAGTGTTGTTACTATTATTCTGAAGTGAAATTCTTTGTGCAATTAATTTATAGATTCGTGATAGTAAACTATCTCTATGTGCAATAAACCAGAACACTGGCAACGGATGTTACAATGCACCACGCGGTTCAAAAATTTGCACATTTCATTTACTTGAGAATATAAGCAAAAACTTAGAATAATATGCGATAAATATAATAGTGTACTTACCTTTTTTTCTGCACAAATTGTTTTTATGTTTGTGTGTATGTGTATGAGCCATGTCTACCAATGATTCGTTTAGAACTATCAATTATATTGGTTGTATCAATAAATTATTTCTATAAAAATTCACATATCGCTACTGAAAATTGGTGCTTACAAAGGCTATATTCGTTCATTACAACAGAATTGTGTATTCGTTGTTGGAACCGACAAAATTCGATTGGCTACAAATTCGGTTATCACAACAAATCTGTTTTCTCTGTGTGGATAAAACAGTAGCACGTTTCTGTAATTCTCGCATCGAAAAATTTCTCACAGAAAACGATGGCAATGAAGAAGAAACTATGTGAATTGAAACAAAAAATCGTTTCTCACATGCAAGTGTTTCTGTAATTACTTTTTGTGAGAACTGTTTGTCATTTTACCGTTTTTGACGTATGTTATTGGAAATTTGTGAGAAAAAGTGTTTCTGTAACAATATTTTGTGAAAAGTTTCTCGCAAGAACTGTCAAAACAACTCGCATTTTAAAGTGGTGCGAGAACAACCAAAATTTTACAAAAACATATGAACTTTATAATTTGTGTATAAAAATATGAAATATAAACTAGTTAAGAAGATATGCAACGAATTGTTGGACCAAAATATTATTAAAAAGTCGATATGTTCACATTTATTTAGATTTTTTTTTTGGGAAATTATCTTTGATTTTTTTGAGTTGATAGAAAAACTTCTTTCAAGCATTTTGCATTCATTTTATATTCTTGTTCATTATTTTATTTTCTTTTTCTTT
The DNA here is from genome assembly GCA_936439885.1 of Nowickia ferox. Taxonomy (NCBI): domain Eukaryota; kingdom Metazoa; phylum Arthropoda; class Insecta; order Diptera; family Tachinidae; genus Nowickia; species Nowickia ferox. Next base: position 39,060,812 of record OW387026.1, on the reverse strand, counting down.
TAAATTATTTCTTTTTTTGTTATTGAAATAATATTTTTGTAACATTTTCTTTTCATTTGACACTTGATTGTTGGAAATATTCCAATAAAAAGGAAATTAGTGTTGCTTCTTTTCACTTTAAATTACAGAAACACTTTTTTCTCACAAATCGAGAAACGATGGAATTTTTTGTTTCACACTTCATGTGAGAAATTTTTCGATGCGAGAATTACAGAAACGAGCTACAGCTTTATTGAATTTTGTGTTAAAATAGTTTGAAAAAGATGTTAGTACTTCAACAACTACAAAATAGTGTTTCTGGCAACACTTATCAAAAAATGTTTAAAAACTCGAATGCATGATACAATTATACAAGGTACTTGCACAAGCCCAGCCTGTTTATGTATACAATACAGAAAGTTGTCAAACTTTGTTTACAAGCTGCAAAAATGTTAGTGTATCCAATTACACATTGAAGAAAATTACACTACACATCTTTTGTGTAGGTTAAAATTAAAACAAAATTAAACAAAAATAGAAGTCAAAGTAGAATTACACACAGATTATACATGAATCTAATTATAGTCCTACACATGATACAATTATACAAGGTACTTGCTCGACTACAACAAAATTGCAACACCAAGAAACACACGCATATTGTTGGTATAGGGTGTTTTTTTAGAGGTATAGAACTTCGAATTGAAATAAAACACAAGAAAATCGTTTTAATGTCCATCAATTTGGCTTTATTGGAAGGATAATTTTATGCCATTAACGTTTAAATATGATTTCGGGCATGTGGCCGCCGCGGCTGGCTCGAATAAAGCCAATTCTACAGGTCCAATTTTCAACCACTTTTTCGAGCATATGGGGCCGTATGTTGGCAATAACGCCACGAATGTTGGCTTCCAAGTCCCCTAAAGTTTCTGGTTTGTTGGCGTAGATGAGCGACTTCACATATCCCGAAAGAAAATAATCCAATGGTGTCAAATCACACGATCTTGGTGGCCAATTGACAGGTCCACTCCGCGAAATTATGCGCTCATCGAATGTTTCCTTCAATAAATCGATTGTGACGTGCGCTGTGTGGCATGTAGCGCCGTCTTGTTGGAACCACAACTCATCCACATTCATGCCATCCAATTCGGGAACAAAATAGTCGGTTATCATGGCTCTATACCGGTCTCCATTAACGGTAACTGACTCTCCAGCATTATTTCGGAAGAAGTATGGCCCAATGACTCCACCAGCCCATAGAGCACACCAAACAGTCAGTTTTTGTGGATGTAATGGCGTCTCAAGGGTCTCATGTGGATTCTCTTCACTCCAAATGCGGCAATTTTGCTTGTTGACGTAGCCATTCAACCAAAAATGAGCCTCATCACTGAACAAAATTTTGCGATGAAAATCAGCATCGAGATCAATCTCATTTTCGGCCCATACACCAAAATCACGACGCATTGCATGGTCTCGCGGCTTTAATTCTTGCACAAGCTGGATCTTGTAAGGTCGCAAGCCAAGATCTTTGCGCAAAATCTTCCATAAAGTTGATGGACAAAGCTCCAATTGCTGTGCACGGTGGCGAATCGATTCATTCGGGTCCTCTTCAACACTTTGCTCTACAGCGGTAATTGTTTCTTCGGTGCGCACTGTTCGACGTCTCTGCGGATGCGTATTATCACATAGAGTAAACGTAGTGCGAAAACGATCCATGGTTAACCGAATTAATTGCTCTGATGGACGATTATGTCGACCATAAAATGGACGGAGCTTGCGGTAAACTTCGCGAACTGAACCATTATTTTCGAAATAAATTTGCACGATTTGCAAGCGTTGTTCTTTTGTCAACCTGTTCATGATGAAATGGCAAACCAAACTAAATATTAATCACTTGACAGCTGACAAAATGGCCGCCAGTTAAAAAAGTGATGCCAACTTAAAGTTCTATACCTCAATAAAAAACACCCTTTAGAAACAAACAGAATTTAGTCAAAAACAGATGTCTTTTGTTGTTAAAAATAACAATTACAGGGTAACTAAAGTACAATTGCAGACGCGGCATTCATGAATGATTATAGTCATTCAGTGTTGCCAAAATATGTGTGTAATATACAGAGTATGTAATTTCTACTCACATGTGTAGGACCATGATACAATTATACAAGGTACTTGCACAAGCCCAGCCTGTTTATGTATACAATGCAGAAAGTTGTCAAACTTTGTTTACAAGCTGCAAAAATGTTAGTGTATGTGTGTGAATAAAATTATTACAGTGTTGCCAATGAATTTGCATATGGCTGTGTCTCCAATTACACATTGAAGAAAATTACACTACACATCTTTTGTGTAGGTTAAAATTAAAACAAAAATAAATAAAAATAGAACACAAGGTATAATTACACACAGGTTATACATGAATCTCATTACATGGCCCACACATGAGAGTAGAAATTACACACTGTGTATTACACACATATTGGCAACACTGAATGACTATAATCATGCATGAATGCTGCGGCTGCAATTGTGTGAAAAAGTTTAAATAAACTTTTACTTAAAAAATGTGTTACAAAACATTTAAAAATAATTATATTTAATTATTAAGGTACATATGTGTCTTTTATTATACTTATTTCACATATCAAGGTTTATCAATTAATAAATTTACTTTGGTTTTGTCTATCCATACATTTTCTTTTTGTTGTATGCAGATCTGGGACTATTGCATTAAATAATCAAATGCATTGACCATTTTCCCACAATAAACCAAATCAATGCAAATGCAAATTTATTACATTACCACTAATTTTAATAATAATAGTGCAATTTTTTTTGCATTTTACTAAAATCCCTTCAAAGACATTCATCAACATTGCATTGTTACTTTTAGTGCACTATTTTTTGCACCACTAAACACATTATGAATAGTATTATTGCATTATCAGTGAAACATATAGTGCAAAATACAACGTAAATGTGTACATACCATTTTTTAAGATATAACTTTACAATAAACGAAAACCTAAGTTCTGATCTTTTTTCAATTGCACGGTTTTTCATATAAGCTCGAGATGCAACGTACTTGAAGTATGAAACTTTTGATTGACAAAACTTTAAACTTTAAAACTTTATATTAACAGTTTTTTTTCGTTAATTTGTATGTACGTACTTATAAAAGTGCTCTCAATGAACTTTGAACTTGAATTTGTGCTATCTCCTAAAAATATTTTCACGTTTTATTTAATTTTACTGTGTACAATATGTGATAGTGCAATAATATTGCATTACTTCATGATGTGCTTAGTGGCAACGCAAAATTTGTGTATTTTTTGTCATGCGATTAGCTGCTAATGCAATATTAATCCATTACTTTTAAGAGATTTTATTTAAGTGCAAAAAATAGTGCACTACAAGCATCAAATTTAAATTTGCACTAAAATATTTGTTTTTTAATCAGTGCTTATGCAAAAGTAATGCAAGTTGCCCAGGTCTGGTTGTATCCATCTGTTTTTGACATTCATCCATTATTCTTACACAAACAAATCGCCTGTTGTTTTTGTACTTTCTTAGTTGTTGTAGACCTGCATATACTTTATATAAATATGCTTTGCAAAAGACATGTGTTTCTGACAATTATCCGTTTGTTTCTACCAACAAAATGTGTGTGTTTTTTGGTGCTGTAATTTTGTTGTAGTCGTGCAAGTACCTTGTATAATTGTATCATGGGTATTTCGATAGATATGCTTACATAGCCATGCAGGATGTAACGAAGAATGCACATCGATACATTCAAGTATGAAATAAAATGCGCAGGGGTATACGCAAGTATGAGAATGAATGGGTATCAAAACGAAATAGCATAAAAAATGTTCGATATATGCAGGAGTATCCAAAATTTTCTGTATCGATTGGCTTTCTCTGATGTGCATATACTTTAGAATTGAGAAATGTTTGTGTTGCACAGTATATATTGTTTTTCTGTAGTATTGTTGTCTTATACACACCAGTGTATGTATGTAAAAATAGATGACATCAATAAAATTAGAAAAAAATTTACTTGAATTCAATATCTACATTTTTTACATACATATAAAAAATTATATTCATACATACATATACATATGTATGTATGTACATATGTACATTCAATAATAAAAATTAAAAATTTTAAAACATAAAAACAGAAAAAAATCTCAGCAATATCACAGCCCTGTACACATTAAGCTTACCGGGGTATACTCAAACCAGGGGTCGAATCGTCACATCCGTGAACGTACAACTCGTCACGTAAAACACCATTTCCGGATTATGACATACATACGTGCAAGTACTGAAATCATTCAGCTTATACGATTGACATATCACTTAATTTGTTTGATCAGGGTTGTGACGTTTTGAGCCCAGGTAAGCTCATAAGGCAGCTATTTATTTCAACAGGCAACCTCCTTATAAAACCAAAATACACAAAATAAAATTATGTATGGAGCTTGGTTGATAGAGAATGCAAATGAAAGTGAGGATGCATTGTTTCATCGATAAAAGCAAATATAAATCATTCTTTTAATATTACAGATGACAAAAGATGACTCATAATAAAAAAGAGGACATACATTTTATAGATGAGATCGAGTTAAAATAGATGATAGTCCTCTAAAAAAGAGGACGTATGGTCACCTTAGTATATCCCTCTTGGATGGTTTGGTGGTTGACGACCAAATCGACTCTGGGTCACCTGAACCTTTCTATAGAGTGCGTTGGAGTATAAGATGTGAAGCGTTGTGCTTGGCTTCCTAGTTTACTTTAATTTTAATGCCTTGTTGGTATTTGACCTTGGGGTTGTTTAGGGAACACAACCGCCGAGTAATATTTTGTGTTTTTGTTGCGAAATATTTGTCACTGGATTTATCCACTCCTAGATTTTCCTAGGACTTTATTAACTTTCCAATGCAAAAAAAAAAAAAAAGATGATTGTTTTTCTTGAACCAATAATTTATTAATATGAACCTCTTTTTGGTTTGGATATTTTACAGCGACTAAACTAAAATATTGAATACAGTTCTTATAACAAAGGAAATGAAAACTCTCCATGAGTAGAAATAACGTATTTAAAAGAAAGTAAAAATATGAAGTAGGGGAAAAACAACAACTTATTTATATTGGATGAATGAGCAAAAAAAAAATTATGATTAACAAGTTGAACACAATTCAACACTTAGTATGAATAATTTCCATATAAATATAATTTTGGTATACGAGGTTTGTTGAAAACGAATCGCGAATTTTTAATTTTCGCAGGTTATTGAAATTTTGATTATTTTGTGGCATTATACGTTGGTACTCATGTCACTCACTTATGCCGACAATTTCGGCCATTTTGAATGTTCAGTTAATTGTTGACATTTGCTTTGCTTGCACGTGTTTTGGCTGTCTTCGATTTTTACCTACTAAAAAAATGGAACAAAGAACCTGTATAAAATTTTATGTGAAAAACGAAATTAAGTGCGCGGATGCATTCCGAATGTTGACTGTGGCATACGGAGAAGCTACCTTGGACCGAAGCAACGTTTATCGGTGGTACAAAATGTTCTCAGAAGACCGAGAAGATGTGCTGGACGTCCGAGACTTCAACAACAGACGGAAAAATTGATGAAGTGAAGAAAATGGTATTGGCCAATCGTCGAATCACCATTAGAGAAGTTGCTGAGGACCTACACATATCGATTGGCTTGTGCCATTCGATTTTAATCAATGGTTTGGTCATGAGAGGGAGCGCCGCGAAATTCGTACCAAAATTGCTCAATTTCGACCAAAAAGCATTGCATGAACATTGCTAATGAGCTGTTGGACTCTGTCCACGACGAACCAAATTTGCTCCATAGGGTCATAACTGGTGACGAATCGTGGATTTATGGTTATAACGTGGAAAGCAAATCATCTCAATGGAAGCTGTCTCACGAACAAAGGTAAAAATCGACGACGACCAAAACACGAGCAAACAAAGCAGCTGTCAACAATTAACTGAACATTCAAAATGGCCGAAATTGTCGGCATTAGTGAGAGACATGAGTACCAACATAACGCCACAAAAAAATCAAAAATCCAAAAAAAAATAAGTAACCCGCGAAAATTCAAAATTCGCGATACGTTTTGAACAAACCTCGTATATAATTTTTGGTATTTTGTTAGTTATTTTCTTCATTATTTTCTAAAATATTGATTTTAGCAAAAAACTTTCTTTAAGGCTAATGTTGTTGACTAGAAGATATAAAATATTGCCATATATCTTGTAAAGTGTTTTTAAGGGGCGGACGCACCCTCTAAAACACAACTTACCGCCATAAAATTTTTTGTATGTTTTTTTTTACATAAAACTGAACCGATTTCGGGGAGAGAATATAAGAATAAGAATTAAAAAAAAAAACATTAACGGCCACTTTAATGTACATACATATATGCATTTATTTATCCAAAAAATTTATCAAAACCAACAACAGTTACTACTTTCATATACAAAATTTAAATTTAACAAAATAATCAATCTATCAGGTACCGAAAGAAGACAGCTTTGAAAAGATACTGATGACCTGCTTTATACCTTCGAATCCCAACTCATAAATACTGAAGGATCCTGCAAAGTTGAAGACAGCATTACACCAACAGATTAATGAATACAATCAGGGTCGGTCCCTGTTATAATTTTTATTTTAAAAATTACTTTTTATTCATTATTTCTTGATTTTTATTTATTCCTCAGAGAATGATAGTTATTTCTTGATTTTTATTTATTCCTCACAAAGTAACAGTTACTTTTTTATTCTTATTTTTTTTGCTTAATTTTTAAAATGTAGAAAGCGTAATTTTTGGGTTAAAATTAATATTACTCGTTTTAAAATTGAATCTATCGCCAGCCTGTAAAAAAACTCATACATAATATGTTATTATGTTAAATTAAATTTACGTTTTTATAGTTTAATCATTTTAAATATTAAAATTTTTTTAGCAAAAATAATAAAAATCTGAAAGTAACTGTTATTTTTTGAGGAATAAATAAAAGTCACAAATAACTCTTATTTCCTGAGGAATAAATAAAAATCAAGAAATAACTATTATTTTCTGTGGAATAAATAAAAAAAAATCGGTAAAGTTGAGTTTTTTAATAACAATAAAAAAAAAATTAAAATCATTGCATGTACAGGTAGTCCACGTAACATGGAGTATCTTGGTATATTCCTTGTGCACGTAGGACTTCTCTATCAGTGTGATTATTTCAGTTTAATGCCCCTATCACGGTTTTCAACTAAATTCAGTTTGGTCGTCTAAAGGCCTCATTAGTTCTCACTTTTTGTTGTCGTTCTTTTCTGTATAAAATATTTTGCAATTACTTTTTCTGTGCAATGAATCAGCTGGAAACCTATAGAACTGATTTCAGTCGTCTACAAAATACCACAACAAACTAATACATACACACTTTTTGCTGTCACTTAACGTTGAATTCTATTTTCTACAGATTTGTTCGCAACAGAACAGAACGAAAAAGGAAAAACAAACCACACATACAGACTTTCAATTGAACAGAAACAAAACAGCTCATTCAGAACGGAACAGCACGAACAAACTAATTCTGCCTTAAGAGTAGACCAAACTTACACACGACCGAACTGTGTTTTAGTATTATGAACCACAACTGTGTTTTAGTTGAAATTGTCATCGCGTTGCCAACTTAAAATATCAAGTTTGACAGAAAGAAATTAATTTGTGAGAAAATTTAAAACACAAAGTTTGAGAAAAAATATTGTTTTGAGTGTTTTAGTTCAAATAAATCATTCCAAATGGATACAAATATGTGTAGATTTATTTTATGAGGACGAAAACCAAGTCGCAAATATAGATGTGCTACGTATCAAAAGAAAAATTCGTGATGATTTCAACCCTTTTGAACTACCCAATGCAAGATAAGAAATAACCAAAATAGATAACAAAGTATTTAAAAAATAATTTTGGAAATTTTTTTAGTTATTTCCGGCAGAATAGAGAAACGTTTTGTTATTTGTTGGATTACTTAAAACTGTATTCAAAGATATCTTTGTATATGCCGATACTGAAACTGTTAAGGAAATGTTCTTATTAATTATAATAAATGTTTCTAGTTACGATTTTTCCATTTTTTCTGCTTTTTATATCGCACCAATCTGTAACTAGAAAAACCCAACCACAGACCCAACTACTAAAAAGCAGTTGTGTATACTCAACGTTTTTCTCAACCCAACTTACGCAGAGTTGTAAATGACAGTGCAAAAACACAACTGAAAAGTCAACTGACAATTTAGTGGAGAATGGCAATGCAAATTTATCAATCCCAACCAAACTATTTTAAAAGTTGAAATCCGTGATAGGGACATAAATTTATAAAATAATCGTTATTTGCGATTGAATACAACTAGGCTTCTGAAATTGTCATTCTAACACCAATGGATAATGTTTTTCACTCGCAAATGATTCAGTATACATCTAAAGCTACATACATATATGGAACTTGTCCATTCAACTGATATCTTCAATACGTTTTGACAAAAAAAAGTGCGCAGCGTTCGCCAAACAAAAATGTAGATGGAGTTGAAATGTATTTTAAATTTAAATTGATAAGTCCAACCAAAAAAAGAACAATATATTAATGTCATGAAGGTCTATTCTGCCTTAAATATCATCAGACTGCATTTCAGAAGAATATTTTGTTGCAGATAGAAAAATTAAACAAAACCGGAATTTACAAAATATGTGGAAGATTTGGTGAGAGGAAACTTTAAAAGAATAAATAATGTTTGTCCTTTTAATGTTACGAACCATTGTTATACTAAAGACATGTCATATTTAAAAATATATGGAAAATGTTTGTATAAGAAATAATAAAGCTCAAAGTGGCATCCTATTCTGTGGAAGTTTGCTTGAATAAAGAATTCATAGTTCATCCAAATTCTATAAAAAATCAGCATATTCGTGCAATGAACAGGCTGGTTCAAAAAAAAATTAAAAACCTACTTCCGTCGATTTGACGCTTAGTGCAATAACTCTGCAAGCCACTAAAATAAAATATTGAATGAATCGGCTTTTAAGTTTAAAATAAATCAATAAAATCGGGGTTTTAATATTTTCTAATTTAAACACCCTTAAGAAGCATTTTAGGAGGATAATCTTGACGTGTCCATCGTTGAATGCTTAAAACCCATTTGAAGTACCATTTTGAATAAAAAAATTGTGACTTACATTGTTACTGCCTAAATTTAATTGAAAAATTTTTTAATTTCAAAAACAAAATTTCTAGGGCCTAAGTCATTCATTCATAGTAAATTTGTTTAATAAACATCTTATTAAACAGAAATTTTTTTATGAATAAGGCAGCTAATATTTTTCTGTGCAATAAAATATTCTTTATCATTTTATTTTAAAATATTTATAAAATTTTTTACTGTAAAGATTTTAAAAATTATACCAAAAAGCTAATTCTAATAATGATAACAGTATCTAAATAATTTCTACAACATCAACTTCACCTTCGGAATTATTGTAGAAATTATGATTAACTGGTGTAATGTATTTATTAATATTTTATATTAATCATCTTATTAGCCGCTTTTTTAATATATTCAGTGTACTTTTTGTAAGTCCACTTAATGTGTTATTTGCTGGTCTTTTTTTTTTGTAATGTTTATTTCCTGGTACTCTCCATCTATGGAGTGCTTAATAAAAATAGATGCACAGTTTTCAGCCTTAAAATTTAATTTCATTCTTCTAAAACATAAAAACACCTTGAACAGCAACAAATCTGTAAGCCACATCAACAAGATTAATTATATTTTTTGTACAATAACTGCGTATGCCTTAAAAAATCATATCGGGCTAGTTTCTGATATAAATTTCATATCTCTTGGGAAGAGTCCTTTACTAGCCGTCCACACGAGCAATAATCTTGGTAATTATTGCCGTGGCAATTCAGCGTGTGGACCGTATAAATATGTGTTCAAACATATATTAAGCAACAAATGTTAAAATACATTGCTGAGCAATAATCTCTTAACACATGCTGTCAAATTGAAATAATATTAGTATTTTTTAAACAAAAAAGTAAGAAAAATTGTTTTAAATGAATAAAATAAAAAGAAATTCAATTTAAAATTAGCAAAAAATCTAATTAAGGATAATTTAGGTGTGTATGTATGTATATGCTTAAAAAAGCAAATATATTTGAATGTACGTGTTCGCTACCTCTAGATACATTGTTCAACATTAGCAATTTGATGTCATTATTCTGCCTGCGTTATTGCTTGTGTTAAGACACAACAAATTGCTCGTGTGGTCGTAGTGTTAATACCTATTGATTTAACAGAAATATCAGAAGAATTTGAAGAAACGCTTCCAATTTCATCAGAATCCATTGATGAAACAAGGACAAGTAAAGCTAGAGCCACACTACAGAGTTATTGAGGAAAACAAAATAAAAATATATAAGTATGTACATACATAATTTTGAAAGAAGTAGATTTTATAATAATAAAAATAATCGAATTTACTTAAAATCTTTTTAGCATATAAAGCTGCGGTACCTGGCAATAGATTGAGCACATAAAATAAATTTTTGATTGCATGTGGCTTACAGAGTTATTGCACTAAGCGTATCAATTATAGAAACTCTTTATTGGTAATAATCAATGTGTATCATTATCTGACGCAGTTAGAAAGATGAAGAGTGAGGCCATGCAAAAAATTTACCGAAATATAGATGCCGTTTTGGATATTATTTTCATGCAGCGAGATAAAAAATGAAATACTTTCATTCAGCGTGTATCCGTTCCCCAAGAAATTTATCTGTTTTGGGAAGAGCAGTTAAATTTGCCCACCAAATATAATTGAGAACTATTGAAAAAAGTAGAAACACTTTATTTGCAGATGCTGCGGGTGGTGTGGTAAAAAAGTTTGACAAAACTCTAAACTTTTTTATATAGCATAGTAATGCATGTATTCAGTAGCTATAAGAAGGGAATTGTCAGTCGTTCCGCTAGCAGAGGCATTATTAGCACGTCATTATGAAGATGATGTAAAAAAATTTTGTTTAACATAAAAGTTCTTGTATAGAAAATAAAATTAAATGGCCTCCTTGCAATCGTTTTTGCATGGACTGGAGTTGGGCAATTATAAACGCAACAATTAAAGTTTTCAACCAAATGGAATGCGTTTCAATGTATTTGAGCACTTGCTTCGACATTTTAGAAATGTCTAAGAAATATAGCAACATAGTTTGATTGTTCTGCAAATATGCTGCTGTCATTTTTTAAAATATGCCTAAATGACATAGAAGAATTATCGGAAACACCTGAACAATGTGATTTAAAAAAAAAAATGATGAGAGGCATAAATATGTACAGATGTACAAATATCTTCCATAGGCGATTTTTGGACGTGGTGGAAAAATAGTTGTATAATTTTGTTGTCTTCAAATGAAGACGAACGACTTCAAATGGCAAAAAATTATTTTCTTTTCGCATCATGACAAAACGAAGAAGAATTTACAATACACCATGAATTAAAAAAAAAATAAAAACACTGGACCCCAGTACGAAAATAATTCTTTTTTACAAAAAAGGTATTGAAATTTATAACGCAATAAAGAAATGTTTAATAGCAAGTGGACCGAAAAATAATTTAAGAAAAATGCTGTTCTTTGGACAGATTTGATAGGAGTTATGGTTGAAACCTTTAACCAATCTCGGGTGTCTAATATTCCTGTTGAGAGATATTTTAACATTAATAAAAACGTACATCTTAAAGGGAAACGCCACTTTAGGCCCACTGTATATGTTCGCGCTTCGAAAAGATACATAGACGGTAAAATTAAGGACATATATAATACCTCTCTTTCATTCAAAGGAAACTCTCAGTGCAAAAAATTAGGTTTTAATTGTCTTTAAGATCAGTGTAAAAGAACTCCTCAAAAAAATAAAGAGAACGACAATAACCGTCAAATGGAAGTTGAAAAACTTTTAAAAAATGTAGAGGAGAATAATAAGAAATCAGCAGAATAAAACTTCCTACGAATTTAAAATTTATATTGTATGACTACTCACATATATTTGCATGAGTTCCAAACTCTTAACCCAAGGAAGGAAATTTTCAATAACAGTTTTATTGTCTCATATTGTTTTTAAAACACGGTATAACCAATGGTGAATTTCTACCCTGCAAAGTTGGCATTACTTAAAATCTGTAACAGCTTAAGAAAGAGACTTTTGTTAAAAAACAAACTAAACATATTTTATACCAATACATACAATTAATCATTTTACATTAGTATATGTTAGGGTTGTTACCCGTCCTCTTTTTCCCGGACACTGTCCTCTTTTTGGCATCTCTGTCCTAGGAAAAAATTAGCGTCCGGGAAGGAAAATTAAGGAAATTTTTTCGCCTTTAAATTACTTGACAAATGGTATTTATTAAAAACCAATCTAAGAATGGAAATAATGAGTATTGGATGTCCAGCTTATCTTATGCTCATGAGGGTTGTATTAAGTTATTTTAAGACGTAGAGTAGACGGAGTTGCGTTAGAAGGACCAAAATAATATAGTACAACTTTAAGCAAGATTTCAAAATTTTTATTTTATGAACATATAAGACATTTTAACCAAAAAATGAAAGTTTATTTAAGGTCGGTAGCCCTACCGTTAGAGATATTTGAGGTGCAATCGGTTAAACTTTAAATGATTTTGGGTTCTCAGTTCACGAAGAACTACTTTCTAATGAATTCTTGTACTATAAACCTTTTTTGATAAGTATAAACGACAAAAATATAAGTTTAACAAATGTTTCCAACATTTGAAATTACATTTTTTGAAGTGCTATATCTATGCATTTATGACGCATATATTCTCAAATGTGTATTATAAGTACATAAGTATATGCAGATAAAATTTAATGTAAGCATGTTGGGTAAATGATCCAATATTCTATGTAAAATCATGCGAGGTTGAGCCCTTTTACGCCATACCATTGATATATATTTAAGCAAATGTCCGGATGTTTTCCCTCTGCTCTCCTCTTTTTATAAATACCGCGATAACAAAATGTTTCTAAAAATAATTCGTGAAGACGATAAAAATAGTTGGAGATTGGAAATGTTAGACCACTATAAACAAAAAGACTTTTACAATTGGACGTACATGACTTTACGAATAACAACGGGAAATAAAGACAATTAACCATTCGACAAGATCCTTCATTTTAATAATTTCAAATCCTATGATAAAAGTCTCTCTAAAATCTCTGATAATAAAATCTCTGCAAGCAAAAATAAACAGGAGGCTTATTCTGAATTGCGATGCGAAAATCAATGCGATGCGCAAATGAAATGCGATGCGAAAGAAAATTGGTATTCTATAAGGCTTTCGTAATCGCATTCGAGTTTTATTTTAAATCGTGGCAACACCGGTCAAAAATAACAACGCTGGCCAGAAATAACAACGCTGGTCTAAAATAAACGTCAAAGTTAAATTTACAAAAGAAATTTGTGATTGTGCTTACAAAATAACATTAATTTATATAAAATTTGTATAATTTACCAAAAATAGATTGAGTGGCACTATGGTTTGATGATGAAGAGGCGCATGACCAAAATGAAAGGGTGCAAAGAAGATTGCTTAGAAGCAAATCGGATGTTCTAAGCTTGAATGCAAAAAGGTAATTTATTTTGAAGCATCGAAAACAATTAATTATGCAAAATATTTCTATTCCAGCTTTATAAAAAATTTTAGATTGAGCCAAGAGGCATTTATATATGTTTTAAATAAAATTTGCTCCGAATTTAATACCACAAAATCAAGTGCGATTCCGCCAATTGTCAAATTAGCGGCTACCTTAAAATTCCTTGGTGAAGGTGGCTACCAACACCAAATTGGTCAAGATCATCATCTTGCAATATCTCAGTCAGCAATGTCGCGATGTTTGGCAGAAGTTTGCGTAGCTATAGAAAAGATTTTATGTCTAAAGCATATTAAATTTGATATGTCTGAAGACGAAATAAAAGAGGCAAAAACTTTCCTTTTCAGAAAATTTAATTTTCCTGGTGTGATTGGAGTGGTAGATGGAACACACATCCAGATGATACGACCCAGTGAAAATAAGCATTTGTATTTTAACAGGAAACTTAAACATAGTATGAATGCTATGGTGGTGAGTAAACTTATTTTTCTAATAGAATGTTTTTAATAATTATTTAAGCCGATAGCCATTGTTGCTAGTGCTTTTAGCTTTTGATTTATTGTAATTTTAATTATAATAAATTTTTAAATAAAAAAAATAAAATAATATTGATATATTTCAGATACATATGTGACCACAAAATGATAATTAGAGCTGTCGATTGTAGGTATGGGGGCGCAAGTCACGATTCCCATGTATGGAACCTGTCTAATGAAAGACAAATATTGAAAACACAATACGAGAATGGAATGAAGGGAACTTGTATTATTGGTAAGCGTTTTTTGTTGTTCCTTTTATTGTAATACTTTTAAAGTTTGAAACATTTTCAGGCGACTCAGGCTATCCATTAGAACCATGGATCTTAACACCATATCGGAACGCTGCAGAGGGTTCTGCTGAAGCACTTTTCAATGAAAATTTCAGTAAAGCCAGATCATTAATTGAAAGGGTGTTTGGTGTCATGAAAGGAAGATTTCGATGTTTGTTAGCGGCCCGGGAGCTGCATTACGATCCAATGAAGGTTGTTCGAATTATGAATGTTTGTTGCGCACTACACAATATTTGCTGCAAATTTAAAGTTGAACTGTCGACGGAGGAAATTGTGGATGCCGAAGATCTCCCACAATCTATTACTAATTCACCCAGCTATAATAATAGTACTAGTGGTAATAACAATTACACAAACATTGCTGGAAATATAAGAGACTAAATAAAAAACAACATGATTTAAAAACTAACAGTCTTTTTTGTATTTAAAAACTTAAAGCCACTTCATTGGTTACATGTTTCATTGATTTTGGTTTAACAAAAAACTTACAAGCTATCAAAATATAAAAAACTCATTGGTTTTGGTCAAAAAAAACTTACAAGCTATATAAAAAGAAAAAATTTATTAGTTTCGGTTAAAAAAAACTTACAAGCTATCATAAAAAAAGGCACTTCACATCACTTTACATCACAGTAAGAAATATATATATATATATATATATATATATATACATATGCATGTAACATATGTGTATCACATTAATTTCAGTCTTTCCTCTTTGACATCCAGCATCCTTTTTTTAGCTCTAGTTTTTGTTTTGTCAATTTGCTTGCTTCAGCTGCATTTTCTTTGTCGAATTCAAATCTTTATTTTGCCAAATTTTACTCTTTTTCCCTTAATTCAAACTCCTTTCTCTGATATCGGCCTATACTTTTCAAATTTTCATTTATTTGTTTGAATAAAGACAAAGATTCTTTTTGATAAGTCATTTGGTTTTCGACTTGTTTTTTAAGCAGCCCATCTCTATCGCAGAAGCTAACTGATAGCGAACGTGTTCTTGGATTTTGTTCGCAGCTTTGGGAACGTCCAGTTATTCCCATTGCAGAATCAGCAATTACTTCCGCAAGTAAGTCTTCTGACGGCACTTCCTCCAACTGTTCTTTTCCAGTTATAATATTGTTTTGCTCACTCAAAATTCAAATATTGGGCCACCGCCAGTGCCGCCAATATCTGTTTTATTTCGCCTTAGTTTCTGTTTAGTGTGCACTTTGAAATCAGCCCAAACCTATTAAAATGAAAGTTGAAATTACATACTTTTAGAGAACTATATTTTCAAGTGATTTATATATTTACCTTTTTCCATCCTGCAGTTTCTCTAATAGGCGGTCCGCTTGCATTTAATTCTTCGGCTAATGTCTGCCACAAAGCATTTGCCGACTGACGTGCATTTAATGTTTTTAAATGACCTTTTGCCAGTTGGCTGTGTTTCATCATAAATTCCACCATTATCTCAAATTGGTGCAAGACCACCAACTTGTTGTTTTTTTTCCTGAATAATTTTAACAATTAATGTAAGAATAAATTATTATTTTTCACTTACATTTTTGTGCTTTGCGAATGCTGTTTTGCCGCCGAATATATTTTGCGATTTTCGTATGTATCTGACATTCGTTTTAGTAATATAGAATACCGACTTGCCACCTTTTCGCATTTTAAATGCGAATAAAAAAGGTACTTTGGGAACATTGCAACACAGAATAGGAAGTGTTCGCATTTGCATGTTTTCGAGTCGCATTGACTTTCGCATCGCAATACAGAATAAGCCTCCAGTTTACAGATACACTCGAAATCAAAAAGAGGACTAGTGAATATATTAGAGAAGGTATTGAAATACATTGCAGGTATGGACAGTGACGATGAAAAACTAAAGAACGAAGCTATAACTCAAATACAGGACAACGAACGAACTACTAACAACACGCTTAGCGAACTAGTACATGTTAATACTCATGACTTTATAACAGAGCAGCAACAATCCATGCAGTCGGCGTAGCTAGCGAATGTCTAGCTTTTTCGTTAACTACCAATCGTTACCACGAACTACAAGCATAACTACTAGCAATGCATAAGACTGAAGATTTTAACATGGGGATGAGATTGACGGTAGTCAATTGCCACTATATGCCTTCTTCAGTGATTTCGCTAATGAATACAAGTAACAGGCTAACATTTTGTTCACGTGAAATATTTTCCGTGAACAAAATTAAAGCATAATAATAACGCAAACATTGGCGATTACAATTTTAGGGAAAGGGAACACATTTCACGTGAACTTTTATCCCCGATAAGGGTGATTAATACATTTTTCAATTAATTGTTCTTTTTTATGCAACGTTTTAATTTACTTCTGCTGCTAATTTTAACTTTCTAAAAGAAAAGCACTTTTTTCACTAAAAACTACACGTTCACTGACCACGAACTTTCAATTGTAACTGACGCCATCACAAAATCAAAAAACTTATGTACACTCAAAAAAGTTTTACATTTACGGATTGTAGTTTATTGAAAAAGTAATCCTTTGAGTTAAAATTAAATAAATATATAGTTGTTTACGTAAGAAAAACAATTTTTAACTTTTTAGGTAAGTTATTAGAAAAACAAATTACAAAATAATATCGAATTTCAGTTCAGTTAAAATTGTAAGTTAATTTGATTCTTACTAATATGACAAAAATCATTTATATTTATTCGAGTTATGGGAAAATATTTTTTAAATTCAACGCAAAATATTTTAGCATTTCTTTTACAAGCAGATGAGTTTGAATTTTGCACTAAACATAAACAAAGTTACGGCGATAACTGCATACAATAACTAAGTCTTATAGGAAACTGCAAATTAGATTCCTACTCCCAACTGTCATGTATTTAAAGCCACCCAATATCCTAGAAATGCCTTTAAAGGCCCTCTCCCGAAGTGCGATCTTAAAAAAGCAGTTAGATTTTGGAAAAAAAAAATTTTTTGAATAGTTTATCAAAAATAGAAAAATATGTACATATATACTCGTATGTATATATGTTTATTTAAATTTCAACAACATATTAAAATACATGTGTACATAAAAAAATATATAAAATAAAAGCAATACCAACACAAAGCAGAAGCAATTCTATTGGTACATAAATTATATTGGCAAACTAAATACAGAATTGAAGAAGTGATTTAATTTTGAGAAACGGTGTCAAGAAATTTAAAGAAAAAATACCAATTTTCATCGGGTAAGTACATACATATGCATGTATATGGATATCTACATATGTATATATACATACATACATACATACACATGTGGTTATTAAAATATGTTTTGTATGTACATATGTATATAGGTAAAATATTTGAAATTTGTGGAAATTAATTTTTTGGATTTTCGAACACAAACTTATGCATTTTTGTTTAAAAAACAAAGTGTATGTACATACTTCAATGTTCAGATGTGTATGTATGTATATAAATACTTATGTAGATAGACATATGCAAATAGATGTTAATATGTGTATTTTCTAATATCTAACAGCTTCCATCCAAAAGCACGCTTCAATAGGGCACTGGATGGCAAATGCTTTTAAATATGGCAGTGTTTTGTTTGTAAAGATTTTTTTAAGTCCCATAAAGAGTTTTTTAATCATTTGAAGATTCATTATGTTTCAAATATCGGTTATTTTACATGCATAGATTGCCAAAATTAATCTTTTTCTTCATTAGAGCCTTTCCGAAGGCATATGAAAAATTTTCATTTTAGAAATGAAAATCCTAATAATGACTTAAGTCATAAAGAAGTTATCGCACAATGTAGCACTAACCCAGTTTACGATTTATTCATTAAAAATAACACAGAAAACTTAATTGAAAATTCAACTCACGACGTAACTTTAAAGAATTGTGCTACAAAATTTGTTTTGTCCTTATTTTCAAAAAACAATATTAATAGAAAAGATGCATTTGAAATAATAAATTCTGTAAAACAACTCATACTTGATGAAATTGTTAACATAATAAAAGCCGTTATTTTGCCTTTCATAGATGTTAAAGAACAAATTACACTGTTGAATTTGTTGTTCAATATACAAAATTTATTTAAAGATGTTGATACCGAATTTAAATTGGTAAATGTGTTGCAATCATTGAATTTATTTACTCCAGTGAAAGAAGTTATTTTCTCAAAACGGATAAACATTTCGCAAAATTGCGGCAACTTATGTCTGCAAAATTCTATAAACAAAGGGATAGTTTTTCCTTTAGATTTTTATTTTAAACAGTTTTTTCAAAATCAGGCATTGATTGAAACATCACTAAAACGTATAGAAAAGTTGATCAATGACGACAGGTTAGATAATTTTATACAGGGTAGCTTATGGCGAAGTAAATTAAACAAGTTTCCTATCAATTAAAAAATAATTCCGTATTTTCTCTATAACGATGATCTCCAAATCAATTGTTCACTAGGATCTCATACGTCCTCAATTAGTGCCTTTTATATAGCGTTTCTGAATTTACCGAATTGTAACAAAGTTGAAAATATTTTGATTGCTGCATTAATAGAGAGTAAAGACTTAAAGGAGTTTGGAAATTATACTTGTCTTCATGAACTTGTTGACAAGCTTATAGATCTAGAAGGCAACGGTATAAATTTTGAAATGAATGCGAAAGTAGTTAATGTGAAGTTTGTGTTGGGGTTGTTATTAGGAGATAATTTGGCATTGAATTCAATTTTAGAGTGCAATAAGAGTTTCAATGCCCATTCCTACTGCCGGTTATGCAAAATAAGGAAAGATCATGCTGAACATTCTTGTGAAGAAATTACTGAACTATTAAGAAATGAACAAAATTACGACGTTGATATTTCCAAAGACGACTCCCAAAATACTGGTTTAAAGAGTGAAACAATATTTAACAAAATTCCTTCGTTTCACTTTACTGATAACCAAGTCGTTGATATAATGCATGATCTTTTCGAGGGTGTCTTTATTTATGATATTTGTAAATCTATTTTGTTTTTAATCGAAGAGGCAAAAAAAAAATAATAATAACGATTATCAAAAGTTTTCCCTAACGACTTTAAATTTAAGAAAAAGAAATTTTAATTATGGGTCAATTGAGATTGGTAATATATCTGGAGATATTACTATAAACAGATTAAAAAACAATAACCTAAATATGTCAGCAAGAGAATGTTGGACATTTATTCATTTCTTTCCAATTATGTTTTATGATTTAATAGATAATGATAGTTGTGTATGGAAGTTTGTTTGTATTGTTGTGCAGTTACTAGATTTAGTCTTATTAATTTCACACAACAATGCAACAATTAGCATGCTAAAAAATATAATAAAAGAGCACAATAAACTTTATACTGACATCTTTGGAGATACTCTTAAGCCAAAACACCACTTCTTAACACATTATCCAACTGTTATTGAATCGTCTGGTCCCTTGCGACATTTTTCTAACTTTATGTTTGAAGCGAAACACAAAGAAATTAAAAGCTATGCTAATGCTACAAATAGCCGAAAATTTTTCATTTTGTATATTTAAAAATTTTTCCCAAATAATAATGCATTTTTTAATAATAAAATAATTTTAGATTTCAATTGACTTCGATGGTATGTACCCTGGAAAAACGGACACTTTCTTTTTAAACTGGACAAAATTAAATGGTGTGATTTCTACTTTTATTGATATGAACTTAAAGGATCTTAAACTGAAATCATTATGGCTGGAAGCCAAAGAAAAATGGGCGATATTGAACCAAAGTAATGCATACAATATTAATATATTCTTCAAAAAAGCTACATACTTATATATGTACATACATACATGTTTATTTTTTTCATTTTCCAGATTCACGAGATGCAGTTTTTCTATGTGTATTGCATGGCATTTTAAAACCTCAAAAAATGTCAAAGGAAAGAGGAAGAGCCACAATTGCAGAATCGCAAATGTCTACAATTAAATTTATAGAAAATGAAATACAATTAAATTTATACGCCGGCAACTCTCCTTTTATCCTTATTAAAAAAGACATATTTAGCGTTAATGAAATTTTTGTAACTGACCAAATAATTCACAAAATTGATACTGTAGCTGGAGCATTGGCGCAATGCTTTAAAATACACCAAGTATTCAACTTCAGCTACAACAACAAATGCATTAATTTTTGGTTATTTGTTCAGAGAATCTTATTTGAAATTCACCTAGAAAATTACTACTGTGGAAATTCTTTAAAAAACATTGCATCGTTTTTGGAACATCACAAAACATAATTCACTCTTCTTGGTTTGTTTAATAACATTTTTTTATTATTTGATTGTACTACATACTCTAAAAGCATTTCATCCCACATTGTTTCATAATTTAGTTTAAAATATTTTTTTCGTGTGTCTGTCACTATTTTTAAGAGCATCTTCACTATATTCATTGAAGTTATCAAAATAAACGAATAAAATTTAAATTAAAGAAATTTAAGATTGTGTTTTTTTATTGTTAAAAACTTCAAACAAATGATAAAATCCGTAATTTTAACGGAAATTGTAGTTTAATTTTTTGATAGTTAAAAACTCGAAACGATAGCTAAAATCGGTAATTTTTAAGGAAACTGTAGTTTGTTTTTTTGGTAGTTAAAAATTTTAAACAAATGTTAAAATCCGTAATTTTTAAGGAAATTGTTGTTTGATTTTGTAGTAGTTAAAAATTTTAAATAAATTTGAAAATCAGTAAATTTTACGGTAATAAGTCAGTTATTTTTTTAACATTTAAAAATAAATTTCTTTGTACTTTGATTTGAAGGAAAAAGGAGTTGACCGGTTTTTAACTGCATTTTCATTTGTTTTATATTACATTTTACGTTGATTTTACCTACATAATATTTTGAGTGTACATAAAATAATTTTTTTCTTGTTGATTTTCTTTGGAATTACAGCAGTTTTTTCCATTCGCAAAAAAATTCTTTGATATTAAAAGCATTAACATACCCATGAGTAAGAAAGCCAAAAGGCGAACTCTTGCATTACTTTTAGCTAGTGTAGTAGCTAGTCGATTTTTCGTTAGGGAAATACATAACGATTTGTAGTCCATTTCTACTTTTTAAAACTGGAGAGATGTTACTCAGCACATACACCATCAACAGGTACATATTAGTGACTACATAAACAATTTTAAAAGAGAATCAATGAACAGAATACAAACACTGCACGACGAAGTTTGATTTATTGAACAAGCCTACAGAATAGATAAAGACATATCATTTTTAAAGAACCACATTGACGACATGGGACAAATAAGTTTTTCGAGTAAATTAAGTATAATCCCCACTGACATTCTGACAAAAAAAAAAGAAATTGATTTGATAACTGACTTTGACAGCTATAATAATATGCAAGCAGCGGTGTTTTTTGACGACAATAACATTATACTAACTTTACTTATATCTCAATTTTCCAATTATATCCTTTCCAAAAGAAGGTTCGAAATAGAGATGGGCAAATTAGAAAAATGTATCGATATTTTTAAACAGTATCGATACATATTTTTTTAAATCATCGATATTTAGATATATCGATAAATACACACACTAACATATCGTGAAATAACCGCGAAAAAAGTTTAACTTTATAGTGTGTAAATGTCAAAATATGTGTTCTAAAACTATGTATATTTTTTTGTTAAAACCGCTTAAAACAAAAAAAAACTAATTTGTCCGGACAAAACTTTTGTCTAAATTTTTTTGGTTTTTTTACTTTGAAAAATTAAAGCAGTCAATGCTGTCAGTAAATTTTTAGAATAATACCTACGTAAAAAGTTTTCCTCAGGAAAATCTTTATGCAATTAATCATTTTAATTTAAAGAAAAATAAACTAGAAACATTTAGATCATTAAGGTTTAAGTTATATACATACCAACTTGTTAGCGATTTCTTTAAATATTAACAGCATTATTTATAAAAATTAATGCACCTTTATAAATGATTTTTAGAACAGCTTTCCATACATTCATACATGCTTATTAATCTTTAATAATTGTTGTAAATAAGCGCGTGCAAGATTTATTTCGATTAACATCCCCAATTTAAAAAAATTTATTCCCAAAATTCCACAAAAAGTAATTTGCACTAATTTTACCATTTCTGGAGATGGATTAAAAGTGTCACAATAAATTCCATTATTTTTAAAATGTATATTAAATCGTAACAGAGATTTTAGCAATTCCTACTGAATTTTGTTTCTAATGCAAGCGTTGCTCATTGGTAACAAAGTAAATATGTATATGAAAAGATGAAATTGTTTAACTTAATAAGTACATGTCTAAATAAAACAGTTTTTCATTAAGGCCGTGATACACTATCATACAAAGTCGTGCGATATAAAAAAAAATACAACCCTGGTATGATGGAGTTTATGAAAATTTTCAAAAGACAATAACAATTCATCACACCAGGGTTGTACTTTTTCGTAGATCGCACGACTTTGTATGATAGTGAGTCATGACCTTTAGTAATTAGTTGTTACGCTTTTTTGGGCACATTTGTGCCAAGTGTATCTTAAGTGTCTAAAAATTGTAAGCATCAAGCAAGAAGGTAAAGAACTAATTGTCAAATAATTTGTATGTTATATATGTATCAGCTGATGAGCAATCTCGCCAATGCAAGTACCTGTTTGTCTTTTAATAAACCTTATTTAAATCTTGCCAACAACAAATGTTATAAACGAGTTAATTGTTACCATTTTTAATTTTATTATTTATGAAATAAAAAAAGAGCATTGAAAATTAAAATATTCCGAGAAATAAAAAAGATATTAAATAAAATACAAATCCCCAAAAATCTCATAAGGTCCCCAAAACATAAAAGTTATCCCCAATTTATTCCTCAATCCCCAAACCAAAATTCTTATCGTCATTTCGAAAAAAATCTCTGATTTGGGGATAAATCCCCTAATCTGACAACACTGCTGGTTACCTCTACGCCTTCCTCGCTGTTCTATACGCACGTTTCTTAACTGGCTGCGCTAGTATTGACGCAATTTCTCTTTGTCTGCTGCTCGCCACACACGAGACTAACTCTGTTTACGCTCTTTGCTTGTACAGTCAAATCCCGATAATTCGTAATCGCAAGGGACCGACCATTTCTTACGAATTATAGGGGTTTTCGATTTAGCGGGGTTAAAATAAAATAAATACGAATTAACGGAGTTTTTAAATTTATTTACCAAAACGATAAAAAAACATAAAAAAAATTTGTTGTTTTTGTAACACCGACAGAGTATTATGCCTGCGCTTTGACATTTTTCTTTATTATTCATATAACAAACTGATTTTAAGAAAATAAACACACACACAAGCAAAAGCAAAAACCCACGCAAAAATAGCGGTAAACAAAAAATCTTTCTTTCCATGTTTCTGTTGTTTTTATTACGAATTATAAGTTGTAGTTAGCAAACAATTACGATTTATAAGAGGTAAAGAAGATTTTATTTGAAAAAAAAAATTACGAATTAGCGAGGGGACCAAAATGTATGGAAATTTTACGAATTAACGAGATTTTTTCAAGGGACCGAGAGTTTATTACGAATTATCGGGAATTACGATTTATCGGGGTACGAATTATCGGGATTTGACTGTACAACCAAAATGTCCCACTGTTTTAAGGGCTAACTATAATGTGATTATTCTGGCTTAAGCAACTGTACGAATACATATAAATAAATGTGTACAACTATAATGTACTTAAGAAACGTTTCATCAAGTTTCGTCGTTAATCGTACTTTGCCTAAGGAATCAGCTGTTTTGCGCGTTATGGTATACATTTTGAAAATTATTAAAAAAAATAAAAAGTAGTGATGGGGACTGAAAATATATTTTTAGATAATTTAATAGAAAATGTGAAAAAGCAAAGGTGCCTCTATGATAAAAGAGATGCTTTCTATTATAATATAAATGTGAAGGAGAAAGCTTGGGCAGAAGTAAATTTCATTACATTTTTTCTATTTATATATATAATGTAAAAGTCGTCGATTGTAAACATAGTGGAAACTGATGTGGGAACGTTTCGGCAAGGAAATAAAGCGGATGGAAGCTTCATCAGGTAGCGCAATGTCCTATTTGGAATAGTGGAAATTTTTACAACCCTTAATGTTTTTAAAAGATTCACTCGCACCACGGCTGTATGAAGAATAATTTTTTTTCCGTTAATATTTTAACAAATTTTTTTATCTAATTTTTCGACCTTTTTTTTATATTCAATTAAAACTATTTTTTTGAGCTATAGGTCTGTTTATATTTTTATTTTTATTTATTTAATCTCGATATTTCGTTAACCTTCGGTTAACTTCTTCAGGATATTTCTTGTTGTTTGTTTTTTTTGATAATTAATTTTTTCTCTTTTTCTTTTTTCTTTCAATTACAAAATATTTTTGTATATCTAAATAACAAAATGTGTCATAAAAATTATTAGAAAGAACATAGCTCACTCCTTATTGATGTCTAATATATTGTATTGTATTGATGTATATTCGGGCTGTAGCGCTGAAAATTTAAATAGGTGTGACCTCCTCTTTAACAGAATAATACGCTTTATATACCAACTAAGAATTAACGATCATGTTTCAATGTATGTTAATGATTTTTGGGCTGTAGTTTTAAAAATTTCATTCAGATTAGATCACTACTTTTCTTTTATAATGTTATGCTCACAGACTGTCCAGACTATGTCCGTAGACATTTTACGTTTTTGCAAAGTGATAGAAACCCGCAGCTTTTTTTCCCCATTAGAAATAATCTTATTTATGAAAGATCATTTACTGTTCGAGTCGGCAAATGTTGGAACTCATTGCCACGATCCCTAAGAGCATTCCATCTTACTCGTAGTTCATTCAAAGGTAAGCTTGTTGAACATTTCTCACATTTGAACTGATCTAGATTCTGAATACATATATCTAATTTCATGGGCAATATATCTTTCAATTTACAATAATTTTATAACTACATATTATTATTTTTTCATGAATATTGTGCCTAGTCTATTTGTTGCCTGCATGTTTAATTTTTCTTATGATATTCTAGTAGTCCACCAACTATATATGGCCCTATGGGCTCGGTTGGTTATTGTTATAAATAAATAAATAAAAAAGAAGGGCTAGAAGAGAATGGCAACAACACAGATCACCCCAACATAAAATCAGATTTAAAGAGAGGACTAAATGACTCCAAGAGTTGCTTGCATATGAAAAAACTGCATCTCTTAAAAATTATATGGAAAACCTCGATGTCACACCAGCATCTAATTACTCTTTGTGGCGCTGTGAGAAAGCTTAAAACACCCGTTGAGTTTAAACCACCTCTGCGCACGTCTACCGGAGGTTGGGCAAGAAGTGATACTGAAAAAGGTAACTTGTTTGCAAAGCATTTAAAATCCGTATTTGCCCCAAACAGATGTACTGCTGCTGTTGATTTACTGAATGTAGTTGCTCTACCCCCTCTACCCTTAAAGTTTAAGATACGCGACGTACAGAAACTAATTACTGAGCTCAAACCGAAGAAAGCTCAAGGTATTGATGGAATTAGTAAGTCCATATTTACACTATGCAAGTCTTATTGCTTAAGCTGATCAGTTTGAGAAAGAGAGAGACGAGGGGCACAGTAACGTTTCTTTTCCCCTCGTCTCTCTTTCCTAAGAAACTAATCAGCTTAGCAATAAGACTTGAATAGTGTAAATATGGACTAACAAGATGCTGATGAATTTGCCACGTATTGCAATTAGAATCCTTCTATTTATTTTTAATGCCATATTACGACTAGAGTTTTATCCACACTACTGGAAGCTCGCCAAGGTCAAAATGATTCCAAAGGTGGGCAAAGACCATACCCAGGCTGAATCATACAGGCCAATAAGTCTACTATCAACAATGTCAAAACTTCGAAAAACTGTTCATGACAAAATTTTCCCCAATTCTAATTGGTAGTGGGTGCATCCCAGACCATCAGTTTGATTTAAGGAGTCAGCATAGCACCATTGAACTAACGCATAGATTCGTTTAATTTATAAGAAGAACATTTGAAGAAAAAAAGTATTGTTCTGCCCTGTTTATTGACATTTCTCAGGCATTTGATAGTGTGCCATGAAGGCCTTATTTTAAAATTGAAATCATATCTACCAATAAATTTTCTGAAGCTATTGGAAAGTTACATTACTACCTGGAAGTTCACGGTTGTTGAAAGAGACTTTATAAGTGTGCCCGAATCTATATCATCCGGTGTGCGACAGCGGAGTATACTGGGGCCAGTTTTGTATTTGATTTATACTTGTGGTATGCATTTGAGCAGCAATACCCATACATCTACATTTGCCGATGATACAGCCTGCCTTAGTATGCACGAAACCCCTCACGAGGCTTCCCGATATCTACAAGAACTTATTACACAGCTGAAACTATGGTTAAACTTATTGAGAACGGATCTTATGGTGAACGGAATACAGCTATTGGGCACTGCTTCAGCTTCCAATATAGAGAGAATCCAACGAGGGCAAAACAAGATTTTAAGACTAATAACATCGACTCCATGGTACATCAAAAATTCAAATTTACATCGTGATTTAAGTATGCCCCTAGTGACTGAAGAAATTGTAAAATACGCAGGCAAATACTTAGCAAAACTTGAGTCACATCCTCATCGCCTTGCTCGTAACATCTTGAATTTTGCTGGACACATCCGCTTAAAAAAGAGGGACACTATGGCTTTAATACTTAACACTCCAGGTGAAACAGCTTGAAAATATTTTTGTGCTTAATACGATATTTATGTATTATTGATTATTATCACTTAGTTTTTGCCTGACACTGGTTGGGCCTAATTATTATATCTCATTCATTTTTTAAAGATACAATAAATAAATATACGCATGAAAAAAAAATTGTTTGTAATCATTTTCATTTGGCTCACACACATTCATAAATATTTCTGAGCACGCTCCAAAGAACTTCAGTTGTTTCAAGAATAATCCGGCGAACAGTTTGCTTGCCCAACTTGAACAAGCATGCCAGTGATTGAAAAGGAGTTCCTTGTGTTAAATATCTTTTTGTAGAGAGAAAATATATAAACTATACATTTATTTATACTTTGGAGTTTAACATAAAAAACTTACAATAATGTCACCGCCAAACGGCATTCTGGCTGTACGGGCTCTCGCATTGAAAATTTTTTAAGGAATGGTTTTTCAACTAAAAGTTCATATATCCGGGGAGTCATTTGGGTTTATATAAAAAAATGTTGATGTTCAATCTCCTTCATCACCAGGAACGACTTTACGAAGAATCCATTTTTCTTCCTGTCGCGGTATATTTTCCTCACTGAGCAGGAGCGTACTCTTTTTTTATTTCTCTGAATTATATATATTCCATCCAATATAAATTTCAATAACTTAAGTGTTCTTAAATATTTATTATTCTTATTATACATTTTTAAGCACAATTACCAAGTATTTTTCTTCACGGCGAAAAATAATTTATTGTTTTGCAATTTAAATGTACGATGCACGGTTGTATCTTTAGTACCTTTTTATTTATGTTTTGAATTGTTTTAAAAACAATTTAATAGATAGATTTAATTTAGTTGTTATAGTAATACATTTATAAGCTGTAACCACGTAATGAAAATTTTTGAAAAAACTTTATATGTATAAAATAGCAATAAAGCAGTTTTTGAGAATTTTCAAATGTTTGCAACGATGTGTAGTAAGTGCGTACGTTGAAAAACTACAATATAGTCATCAATAAATTGAAGAAAAGTGTAAAGTGTATTCATTGTTTGAATATTTTTTTAAACAAGAAAATTAATAAAAACTTTGGAAAAAAGTAAAAAATCTAATAATCGATTCAACAATGTAGTGTATAAGTTCCACATTAAATTTATTTACAGCTCTGTTGAAACTATTAAAATGTATAAAGATACTATCTTCCCTATTATTTTTTAATGTTTCATAGCATAAAATGCCTTGTCTACTTGCCAAAAGCATTTTTAATCATGAAATATTTCTTAGCTTCCATAATTATTTTTTATTTTATTTTTGCTGTACAAATTGATTAAATTTCAACTTTATTTTCGTTCCGTGCGCTCAAAAAACTAAACAAAAAACCAGGAAAATATTCGTACATGCGTGCACAATTTCATTCGTCGCTTTCTCAGTGATGACTAAATGAAAGAGTATGTGTGTGATTTTATTGTCCAAAATTGTGATATGACGTGCGGTACACTGGCATAATCACATTATAATTAGGCCCATGATACAATTAAGGTAGAGGTCCATAGCTCGCTTTTTGCGCGTTACGCTTTCTATGCATCTGTCAAAAAAGTAGAATCAATGTAATAGTATGTGCAGAACGCGTAGGCGCGTTCAAAGCACAAAGTAGGTCTACTTTCTACTTTTGTACGCGTTACAAGCACCATGAAAGAAAGTCAGATGTTCTTGAATGCTAAAGATGTTAAATAATACTTTATTTCTTACATTATCGATAAATATTATTTTGCCGTGGATAATTTTTTTCTTTTTTTTCAATAAAAGAAATTTCTTAGTAAAAAAAAACTTGTTTAATAAAATATGTGAATATTTTCATTAATGCGATGTATTTTAATTAACTTTTCACCACACTTTTCTTAATAACAAATTTTGCATATTAGTTATCGATTACTTTTACGTACTGAGTGTCATCTCCGCTAAATCTGTATTATTTACTTTGTGTTCATTACATATTTTTAAACAATAAAATGGAAGAAAATTTAATTAATGCTGTAAAAAAGCAAGAGCTTTTATATAACAAAAGCTTGCTGCTATATAGAAATAAAATAAAGAGAGCAGAGCAGACATCTGCAGACATTCTTGTCGCGGTTCGAAATTTCTCAGCGTCAGACGTTTTAATTTTTTTAAATATGGTTTCAAAAACCCCACTTAAATAAATTCCGTTCTAAATACAACGGCCGTACCCAAAACCTTTTCTTTTTTTGAAATTGTTCATAGGCATTTTTTGCACATAAAATTAAATATACAAACTCGACTAACTCCACAAATTCTTTTAAAAACTCGATTTCACTCTCCATTTTTTCTTTATAAGTATTTATAAACAAACGCACACAGCTGATCAAAATAAAAATAAAATGGCGCATGAAAAGCAGTGCATGTAACTCAACGCGAACAAAGTATAGAACGAAACAAGAGGATGAAACGCCTGTAAAGCATAACGCGCAAAAAGCGAGCTATGGACCTCTACCTTTACACATGGTACATGCACGACTACAACAAAATTGCAACACCAAGAAACACACGCATTTTGTTGGTAGAAACAAACAGAATTTAGTCAAAAACAGATGTCTTTTGTTGTTAAAAATAACAATTACAGGGTAACTAAAGTACAATTGCAGACGAGGCATTCATGAATGATTATAGTCATTCAGTGTTGCCAATATGTGTGTAATATACAGAGTGTGTAATTTCTACTCACATGTGTAGGCCTATAATTAGATTCATGCACAATCTGTGCGTAATTCTACTTTGACTTCTATTTTTGTTTAATTTTGTTTTAAGTTTAACCTACACAAAGGATGTGTTGTGTAATTTTTTTCAATGTGTAATTGGAGACACAGCCACATGCAAATTCATTGGCAACACTGTAATCATTTTATTCACACACATACACTAAAATTTTTGCGGCTTCTAAACAAAGTTTGATAAGTTTCTGCATTGTATACATTAACAGGCTGGGCTTGTGCAAGTACCTTGTATAATTGTATCATGATTAAGACTTTATGGTAGAATTACTGAAATCGTATCGTGCTGTTGCGTGTCAGCTGACAAAATCCGTAACATTTAATAAGCATGTTGATGCTTATTGAAAATGTGTTGGCAACGTTTGCTACGTAAAAATCTATTTTCTGTAGACTTCTGGCTTACATACATACACACACGCTGGCAGCCTCGCGTTTTTACTAACTAACATACAGACTTAAACGATACGACAACTTCAAAAGTAAGACGATACGATTTAACTACCGAAGCCATTACTATAACACACACTTATGTACGACTTTCAACGCTTTCAACTGAGATTTATTCTTTCTTTACAATAATGAACTCAACTCTTTAGTAGATAACTCTTTTAAATGATCTCTCCACAATATACGCTTTAATAATCAACTAAATGATGAAACAGAATAAATGTTAAACAGAATACCGGCATAAACACATTTTCCATACAAATTGGCACAAAAAAGCAGCCGCAGAAAGCAGTCGTGAGATAGAATCTATTTTATTTTGAGAGCGTTTTGTCTTATGCTCTCACATATAAGTACTCATTCTCTCAAAAATGTTACCATACTTCCAATAAATTTCATACATTTTGTAAACAAAACTACAAAGAAAAATAAGCACAAAAGAAAATAAAACAAAAATTAGAGAGCTTTTGAAGTTACTGCCGACGATGTTATTATGTGCCTTATTAATTTGGGAGCGATTTTCCTGAAGTTGCAGACTTTATTCTGTTTCATCACTTTGTCCCAAAATACAAATGCGACATATGTAGCCGAACCGAACACATTTGCAAAGGCAGCACATATGTTGGCGACATGTATGCTA
The DNA here is from genome assembly GCA_936439885.1 of Nowickia ferox. Classification (NCBI taxonomy): domain Eukaryota; kingdom Metazoa; phylum Arthropoda; class Insecta; order Diptera; family Tachinidae; genus Nowickia; species Nowickia ferox. The sequence goes on along the minus strand of OW387026.1, from coordinate 39,029,644 downwards.
CTAGTACACGGCATGTACCATATGTAGGCGTTTCAGCATGTGCGAAACAACTGTAAAAATACCAAAAAAAAACAATTCATCAAAAAATTCGAAAAGGTATGTTTTGTTTTCCGGCACCTCATATGAATATGAATCGATTTTTTTTTATTTGTATTATTTTGATATATATGTCTTTTATTTTCAAGCAAGATTATTAGTTCATAATTCGAAAATTCAAAAGTAAATTTAACCTGCTATCGTACCAAACAAAAAAGGCTATAAAATGTGAAAGTGAGCAACGACCATTGGCAACACTGCTAATGGCTACATACACTCCGCAAATGTTGTGTCAAAAATTCTTGCTGTTACATATTTGTGACAGCTACACACGCATATAAAAATATTGCACATCTCAAAATTCATATGTACCAAGTTAGTACACGACATGTCAAAAATACACATGTATGCATGTGTCTAAGATGTTACATGCGGTACAAAACCAAGATGCACTGCATGTGAGTGGAAGTACACGGCATGTAGCAAATGTAGCTTCATGATGACGTCAAAATTACGTCGCAGCCACATTTACATGTGGTGTTTTACATGCCGTGTAGTGTAGGCTTAAGTTGTTTTGGTTGTTTACGTTTAATTACGCTTGCATGTGCTATGCATGTACATACATATAGCTCTTTGCTACTGTTCTTGTTAGTTCTTTGCATCGACCCTGTAGGAATATTTTCCGATGCACTTGCCTTAACCCTGTTGGAATATTTTTGCATATCAATATATATTTATATACGTTTATATATTAAAAACTTGCCGACCACCCCACCCCGGCTGTGCTCGGAAGCCCTTTCCTAATGATTAATATTTCATATAGAACTAAAAATTAAAACACAAAATTTTCAGTGCAATATTTTTTTTAAGTTATTGCTTGAAAAGTTGCTTCTAAATTCGGTTATTATTATTATATGTAATAACAACAATTGAAACAATTATTTATTAAAAAACAAACAAAAGATAAACATATAATTCATTTTATAGTTTGATGATAAACAATATTTTTTGGTTTTCTATTGGAGAAAAAATTAATTGTGCTGACGGTGTACCGACTCTCGAGCACGCCACATACAATTGACCGTGGGAAAAACATTGGGATTATAGGTCCCACACACTTTTCACGATTGTCTTTGAGAATAATTCATTGTCATTGCGAATGCAAGGACAACAAGTGTTCCAATTTGTTGGGGCGTGGACGAGATCTAAATGGTTGTCATTCTCTAGCAAGCGTAAAAAAAATTTACTAATAACAAACGTAGGTAAAAATATTGGTAATTGCACGGATGGACTGAGTAGACACGACCTTGAGCTTTTTTCTTATAAAAACTTTTAACTCAAACTTATACTCACCAAAAATTATATAAAAACACACACAATAATTTGAAAACACGGGTAATTTACACATGCAGGTATATTAAAATTTTTACTTTTGATATTATCCAACACGACTTAATTAAATCACAAAGCAAATACCACTATTTAGGATCTTTCTAAAGTTTAAGCGTTGGTTAAGTTAAAAAATTTAGAAGTGAAAAAGATTAATTATCGAGTTTTCACTAATACGATGTTACATAGAACACTAAGAAGTGAATAGGTAGAAATATAATAAAAACAATTACGAATTTTCCCTTAAAAACTCATACTTTAAAAAATAGAAAAAGGAGGCAGTATGTTTAAAAATTTAGTTCAAGTTTCTGCTAAAATTTTTTCTTATGAGGAAAAATGAGAAGTGAAAAGTAGATAGTATATTACAAATATTACGTTTCCCTTTGTTAGTTTGTGCTTTAAAAAAATGAGAAGTGAATAAATAGTAGGCAATATATTAAAAACTTAAATTTTCCGAATTTTAACAGAAATTTTTTTTCGAGACAAACCATCTCCTGAAAATTTCAAATCGAATAAAAAAAATCAGCCCAATCGCTCCAGCCGTTCTCACGTTATGCGATAACATACATACACATGTATATAGACCGTTCCATTTTTATATATATACATACGAGCATGTATGGTCTATATACATTTTTTTTAGCTGGGTGATTTCTAATTTTAAGTCTTTTAAATTGCGACAATTTCTTATCAATTGTCAAGTTTTCTGGAAATTTTTTAACTTACAAGTCAATCCTAACCTGGGACTATATTTTTCACCTAAAATAATTTTTTAATTTATAGTATATTTGAAGCACTACAATTATTACCTGTACTCTTGCTTCGCTTAGACTAAGACGATGACTCAGCTCTTCTCTCATAAATGCGTCCGGATAATGTGTTTCTTCAAATAATCGTTCAAGTTCATTTAACTGTTCTAATGTAAAATTTGTTCGAGATCTTCTTTGTTTGTTGCTGTTCAATGAAATGGAGGTTTCAAATTTATCACCATTACTGTTGGATGCGTCCAGAGTATTCAAGTATTTCTCATCTGTACTGTTGGGAGTTGAACAACCATTTCCTTCTTCAAATTCAGCTGAACTATTGGAAATTGAATACTCTAAAAAGAGACAAAGTACATACTGTTCATGTTTATGTACATAAGTACATACTAGTAATGTAATAAATCGTCGTTGCTCTGACGTATTTATCAAAAAATATTAAAAAAACAGCTGTGTTAAAATAAAAAATAATTTTATTAGAAATACTCTTGAAACTGAATAACAAAATGTGTTATGTGTAGTTTTGCGGCAATTCCGCTGTATTTATCAAATCTGCAATTATTTAAGATTAATTTTACGAAATAGTTATAAGTATATACATACATATATGTAAATGCTAAATATTTTTAAATATAGCGTTGCAGTTTGCAAAAATATTGAAAGGTTTCAAAATAGAACGGTTTTTTGCTCTCCAGAAAACTTAGCAAAAAGCACATAGCTGATTTTGTCGGAGCAACGGCGAAATGACAATTCATGGTTTCTCGCGAAAACAAAGAGACATTTGTTTACGATTAGATCTATATGCAACATTAGACTAGGTGCGTTCATTTACTAAATTTTAAAGCCTGCAGTACACGGCATACAGAAATACACATGCACATGTGCATCGACGTAATTCTGATTTGATCATGAATCCATTCCGTATACTACTTGCACATGTACTTATGTAAGTGTAGAAATCCACATCTTTACACATGTGCTGCCTTTAGAAATATGTTACATTTTAATTTTGGAACAAAATACCTTCAATATTTGACGGCATGTACCCATTACTACTAATTTTAAAAAATGCAACCAACATGCTGAAAATTTTCGTGAAGTTTCACATGCCGTGTACTATAGGCTTAAAAATTGTTGATATTGTTCATTAAACCAAAAAGCTGGCAAGGAGAGAGCGTCAAAAGAGAGTAAAATATTGAGAAATGAAAATTTCCTTAAAAATTTTGAATGCAAACAGCTGTTCTATGTTTGCTTAGAAATTATTATTTTTTAAATCTGAAAAACAACATGTATGGATGTAAGAAAAGAAGCATGTTCTTTTCTTTTATTTCGCCACATAAATATTATTTTACGGTCAAAGAAATACAAATGTGGAAGACTTAAATGATTCATGATTTTTTTTTGTTCGAACGGACGAATAATTTTGAACTTTTGTTCGAATATTCGAACGAACAAAGAATAAAAAAATTTATTCGAATAATTTCAAAAAAGTTTAATAAGTTTTAATATGAGTTTAATTTTTTTTATTAACAAACAAATACGAACATTAGCCTGTTCAATTCATTAAATATAGAAACAAATGCAGTTCGAATAATAATACTTAAATTAACTAAAATTAATAGTCATGGGCTTGTGGCAAAAAATTAAATAAAAATATACTTAATAGTAACAAACCAAAAAAGTTTGTCTTAAGTAGAACAAAAATAAGCAAATTAACTAACATGTGCGTAATTAGTAATGAAAAAACGACAATGGTAAGACTGTTGTAAATTTAGTGATGGGAAATTTGGGCTTCATTGCAAAACACATTTCAGCAAATTGAAATACGATGAATCAAACCAATTCACATATTCCATTTGCAGAAAAGTTTCGTATATAAGGCAGAAATCTACATCAACTGACACCACACACAGTGGACCAAACACAGAAGAACGCTGATGATGAAGGTTTAGTGGCCTTCGAAAACGGCTGGCTGTTCCGTTCAACTATGTGTTGATGTTATTTGTTCATTAATAATTATCACATGTAATTTGGCTTAAAAGGCGATACGAACATTAGCCTGTTCAATTCATTAAATATAAAAAAATATTTCATTATACAAGAAAAACAAATAGTTTTAAAAACAAACTCAGAAATATTATTAAAACCCGAAAGGAAACTAGTTACAAAACTTACATTTTTATACACATTTATAAAAATTTTTAACATGTCATTGATTTCTTTTAAAATAGTCATTTAAAAAGAGCAGATAATCCCACTTTTTAGCTTGTAGACGGTTCTTTTTTTACTTTTGATAAAAGAAAATGTAGAAACATATCTTTCGCAAATTGTTAATGTTAGTGATACCGTTAAAAAAAGGATTAAAAAGCATATCCAGTTTGTGTGTTCTTTTCTTTAATATTTCCAAATAATTTAAATCAACCTCAAAATTGTTGACGATTTTTATATTAGTACAATTTCTTACTTTATTGAGAAAAATTTTTAGATCAGCTAATAAAACATTGTCAGTTACTTCAGAAATTTCATCTAATACTTAATCGTACTTGAGATTATTTGCGAAATTTTTATTACAAAATAATCATGAAATCAAAATATTTAAGTATTTTTTTTAGCTTTTTGTGGCATATTTTAAAAAGTTAGTATTGGAAAGCTTAGGAATAATATTATTTATTTATTTATAACAATAACCAACCGTGCCCGTAGGGCTTTTGATTAGATCTGTAGAAAAGCAGTTATTTTTTAAACTCTTAACCAGGAATTGTAAGACACCTTCTGATTCAATTACAGACCAACCTAAATTACGACGCAAACCGCAACGTAATTCAGCACTTAGCTTTTACGCTGGAATGTGTAACCTAAATTAAAGCGTTAATGTTGCGCCAGAAACAGTAATGTTCATTCGAGAAATTTTGTTCATTCGAACAAAAATGGAAAAAAGTTGTACGAATATTCGAATAATTTTTATTCGAATGACAACACTAGTTTCGACTCATTTCCGAGAGAGTTTGTGATAGTACTTACAATCGCCTGTCGAACAATACAGTCACATTTCCAGCACGTTCTGTACGTTTTGATTTTTAAACAAATCACTTTCTAAACATTTCTGGAAATCAATTTCGAGTCTTATTTTAATCGCAGAACTAAATATCAGTTTTTGATCATCTAAGGTAGTCGAAAAAAACTCAGTTTGGTGAAACAGTCTTCCACATGCTTCCTGGGTGAGGTAAAGAATAATCCCTGGGGTTTCTCATACAATCGGATAACTAAGAAGCTTAAATGTCTTAGCCTATCGTCACCGAGAGAACAGCTAATTTTGTAGGGAATTGTAGATCACCTCTTCCCTCCGCAAGAAGCACCGTCATGGGAGAAAAAATTCTGCTAGTGAAATTAAACTCTCCTTTGGTTACGATAATACGAAGACATTTTCTCTAAATTTAAAGACAAAAAAGCTCCGGGATTATGTTCCAAATAGAGTATTAAAAGAAAGCCGTGAAACTGTGTCTCGAGAAATTTTTAAGAGTAGTAAACACATGCTTCAGCCAGGGAACTTTTCCAACTACAGACAGAAGCTAGGGTTAATATCTGAGGACAATAAACACCTAGATGACCCTTCCTTCTATCGCCCATTGTGTATGGTAGTTAAATGTGTGAATTTGCTAGAGAATATAATTTGCAGAAGACTTGAAAATTATGTTGAAGCTCGCCGTGGTCTTTCAGAAAACTAGCTTTGCTTCATGAAAGCAAGGCCAACAGTGGACCCTTTCAAAGTTATAATTAGTGTTGCCGTTTTGGTTACTTTTACCCAAAATTTATTTCTTTTTTCTAATGTGTAGTTGTGTGCTTTTTTTCATTTTTTTTTTTACTTTTTTAACAAAAAATAACTATTTTTATCAACTGAAGTACGAGTACATATTAGTCTGTATATTAAAAACGCAAAAATGTTTGTTATTTTTATTCGCCTTTGATTAATTTTTTAATATTTTTCTTAAAAAAATATTTTGATTGTGGCAACGCTGGTTGTTGCAGAAACTGCTACATGGTAAAAAGAGTATTATGTAGTTGTGACCTTAGACGTAAAATACGTGTTCAATTCTGCAAACTGGGAGCATATGGTTGATACCTTAGCTCGATTAGACATCCCAGGATATCTGATGATTGTTACACGTCTATCTTTTCGTGAACAGTTGAGATATATACATAGTTTCCAAGCATCAAAAACCTGCAAGAGGCCCAAAATATCTTCAGAGGAAACTGATCGCCAGTGTTATAAGGAACATTATCTTATACGCACATCCTATATGGTCAGAACCACTGAGATACACTACACAGAGAAAACAGATTCGTTGCGACAACCGAATTTGTTGCCAATCGAATTTTGGCGGTTGCACCAACCATCATAGAATTCTGGTATAACGACTGCAATTTTCTTGTGGTACCACTATATTTTTAATTATAACACAATAGTAACAGAAAAAATTGGTTAACAGTATGCAATTTGAAATAAAACTTATTCTTGCTACCGAAAATATGGTTAATACAACTAAAACAAGATCATAATTGGTACCTGTGAAAGAAAAATTGGCCTTCCTTGCTGAAATAAAAATAAACAATAAACAAATAAAAATACACAATTTAAGAAATTTATTATTTGACATATTTTCATAAGATTATTTTAATTGAAATTTATTCCCTGGTGGTTAAGCATGCCCATATGCATTTCTTCAACTACACATTTTGAACAGCCTCAAACCTGTTATCTTATGCACAGACATTTGAGAATTCATAAATCATAATACAGTTTGTCAAGAAAATGTTTTGACCTAGTTTAAATCGTTTTAAATTTTGAATTTTATCGTAAATATTTTCTTACTTTTTTGCATTATGAAATTTTTGAATTTTTATATATTTTTATATATTTTTTGAATTTTTATATATTTCATTTTGTTTATATTTAAGTGAACAAGTAGTCCTAAGTTATAAGCAATATTAAAAATGAGAGCATAAACATTATATGAAAACCAAAAATACTCAAAAATTTCCTAGTCAAGAAAATGTTTTTACATCCTTGTATTATATTGTGAAAAAATAAGGAAAAATTTTAATGTGTACAAAAATAAATATTTTTTGTAGCCTCCATTGGCATCAATCGGCTTGTAAGACGACTTCTCATGGAAAAAATTGAGTTCTTGTTTCAACTTTGTTATTTGTTGATCTTCTCATTTGTTTAAATGAAAGTTTAACATAATAACTCTAGTTGTTCTAGGAAAAAAATTAATTTTCCAAATATTCTGTTGAGATTTTATCACATTACCCTCGTATTACTGTTCTCAACTCCATTTAGTTCTTGAAATAACTAGCATTTGAAAATAATTTTTTTCAAATAAACCCATAAATTTTCAATAGGGCATAGATCTGGACCTTCAGATGGAGAATCCACAACTTTACCGCAATTGAAAAAACACCATGTTCTTACAGAAAGTGCCTTATGTTTGGTGTCATTAGATTGATAACAATTGGAAACTTGCATGTTTACCAGCAATAAACCCAAACTTACTCGAGATGTTATCCAAAAAAATACTTCAATATATTGAGGTAATGCCCCGCATTCATGGTATTTTCAATAAAGCAAATTTATACCAGCTTTCACAGTATATACACCTCCAATTCATCAACCAAATATTTTTAAATTTTACAGTTGGGTTTGTGGTTTCACTTTCCAATATTTAAAAAAAAATTTTTCCTCCATACTTTGTTAGATCCGTCATTATCATAAAGCAAAAGTTTGGTTTCGTAGCAGAAAATCACATTATCGTAGTAGCCATCAAGCTTGGAAGTATGCGTTATCGAAAAAGGCAATTGTTTTTCTTTGTGTTGCACTCTGTAGCGGGGATTCCCGACCAGTTCTTGAAGTACAGTCGATTCTTTTGAGCTTGGGAAACTGTTACTGAGCGGTACATCAATACGTTGAAATGATTTTTGGTTGACAGCACGAGTAAGGTTGGCTTTATTGCTGGTAGTTATGGAAGTTTTAAATTTTTATTAATGTATTGACCTCAAACATGGGGCACTTTGGGCAAGAACATGGTGTCTTTTCAATTGCGGTAAAGTTGTGAATACTCTATCTCAAGGTCCAGATCTATGCCCTATTGAAAATTTAGGGGTTTATTTCAAAAATAATATCTCAAAATGGCATTTCAAGAACTAAATGCAGTTAAGAACAGTCATACGAGGGGAATGTGATAGAACTTCAACGAAATATTTGGGAAAAGTAATTTTTTTCCATGAGAAGTCGTCTTACAAGCCTATTTGATGTTAATTGCTGCCACAAAAAATATTTATTTTTGTACACCTTAAAATCTTTCATATTTTTTGCTATATAATACCAGGATGTAAAAACATTTTCTTGGCAAAGAAATTTTTGAGTATTTTTGGTTTTCATATAATTTTTACGCTCTCGTTTTTAATTTGGCTTATAACTTACGAATATTTGTTCACTTAAATATAAACAAAATGAAATCTATAATAAAAAATTTCATAATGGAAAAAAGTAAGAAAATATTTACGATAAAACTCAAAATTTAAAACGATTTTAACTATTTCAAAAAATTTTCTTGACAAACAGTATCTTTGAAAGTCACAAAATGTACAATAAAAAAAGTTTTTAAATTTTTTTTCCAGCTACAAAAATGTTAGTGTATGTGAAATTACACATGCTGTATCTCCATGGAGATGCATGATTATAGTAATTCAGTGTTGCCAATATGTGTGTAATTACTAGGGAAAGGATTTTCATGTATTTAAAATCGCGTTTTATGTATTTAAAACTAATAAAATATGGATTTATTAACATTTAATAACATTAAAAATTTTAAAAAACAAGTTTCATTGCTTTCTTAACAAACATTTTGTCATTAAAAACTTAAAATATATAAAAAGCTAAGCTTCAATGCTTTCTTAGAAAAATTTTGTCAATTCATATAAGGTAATTATCGTTTTTGTTAGTTCTCAAAGATAAATCTTTGGCGATTTTTTCTGAAAAAAAAAAATTATTGGTGCATATTTAAATGCTGCTGGTTCTTTTGTGGAATATTCAGTTTCTAAATTTTCCTTATTAGCACTACTCGTATAAAATATTAACGCAATTCGTTAAAATTTTTTAACTAAATATTTTGTTTTGCATAACTTTAATCTATTTTTAATTTTTTTCATTTATTCTGCATTTTAGAGCACAAATTCTTTTAGGCGCATCTTCAATTAGTTCAACTTGAGTTTTAAAAAAAATCAAAACCCTGTGATTGGACTATAGAATCAACAAGAAAGCTATTAGATTAGAAAAGGGTGAAGATCTGGTCCAAAGACCGGCACTGCGACACCTGATGGATATTTTGTGCCATATAGCTGTAAATTAAATTAAATCAAATCAATCTCTGTATGACTCTCCTTATGAACGTCAGCACAGATATTGGAGAAGCCCGCCTTATATCATCTGAACACAGAAACTCAAAATGAAAAACGAGCCTTCTACTGTTACATAAGATCATACACTCACAAGAAAGCACAAATGCGGACAAATACCAATTCACTGCTTAAGTTTCTTTAACTTTGTTAATAGAAATATATTATCCGACAGCCTTCAACCAAGTTCCCCATGTCGTATCCCTGGATATTTTTCTTTAAAGGCTGCAACACGCAGAGAAGCTTTCAAAACCGCTTTCTATCCACATGAAATTAATATGAAACCAATAGAGAGCGCCCAAAAAAATCACACAGACATTTCTGGGTTTAAAAGGACTATAATCTCATGCTTTTGTTTTTTTTTAATTTTCAAAGGTCTTGGTATTCTTGAATTAAGTCAAAATATTGAATTTTTCAAGTGAGTTGAAGGAGTTCTGCGGTGTTTTTGAATATCGAACAATATCTCAAAAATTGCTATCGTAAATTGTCCATCCCTGTTGAAATTGTTTTCGTTTTCCTCTCTTTTTTTCTTACACAGCGTTAGAAACTGCAACTAATCAAAACACACCAACATTTGTTTTATAGCATGAAAAAACTAAAAAATGTATTAAAAATATACATTTATAATGAAGTATGCAAAAATATGTATTTATTTTAAAATATGCAAAAATATGCACTAACAAATCGATACAATTTTGTCGAAAATTTTTTGATTTGCAAATATATTTTATTTACGTTGATCTACGACCAACGACAGAAAACATGTATTTACATAAAAACCCTTCTCCTAGTAATTACACATGGAACGAAATTACGAATTAAAATAAAAATAAAAAAGAACCCAAAGTTGGATTACACACAGATTATACACGAATCTAATTAGATGGCATACATATGATAGTAATTACGCAATCTGTGTAATTACACACATATTGGCAACACTGAATGACTATAACCATCCATGAACACAGCGTCTGCTATCGTATTATAATTACTCTGTAATTTTGATTTTTTAAAACAAAAGACATCTGTTTCTTAAAGATATTTGTTTCTTTGTACCATCAAAATGCATGTGTTTCTTGCTGTTGTAATTTTAATGTAGTAAAACATACTACTTTAACTATTCTTGCTTATCTTTTACGATCATATATATGTATATGTATATGTATATGTATATGTATATGTATATGTATATGTATATGTATATGTATATGTATATGTATATGTATATGTATATGTATATGTATATGTATATGTATATGTATATGTATATGTATATGTATATGTATATGTATATGTATATGTATATGTATATGTATATGTATATGTATATGTATATGTATATGTATATGTATATGTATATGTAGATATTCACATGCTTACAGATGTGCTGCTTCAGAAAATGTCTTCGATTCGGCTACATGTGCCACATTTGTATTTTATAAGAAAAATACAGAAAATTTTACGGCATGTCGCCACTACTAGGAATTTTAAAAAATGCAACGAACATGCTGAAAATTCTCGTGATGACATCTCCACATACGGATGTGGCTTTTTACATGCCGTGTACTATAGGCTTAAGGCAGATAATATACCTATATCGTCACCTTAAATGCAAACTGACGTAACTACAAAAATTTCGAAATTGACGTTTTGATTGATTATGCTTCATTTTATCAAACTACATGTTCACGCAAATATTTAGACCTCTGTGATCAAAAATTACGACTTTATTAAAGAAATTCAAACGGACGTAATTACGAATGCGTCTATTTTTTTATTGCACAGAACGTAACTAGCATTAAAGTTGGAATATATATAAAAAGGAAATAAATGGTTAAAAAACATATAAGTATCCATACTGCAAGTAAATTTCGAAGAAAATTTTCAAGACGACTATTATTTTGACTTTGTAACGTTTTTTGTTTCTGCTGTAAAAAATATAAAGGGGTATTTACGGCCGTTTGCATTTAAGGTGACGGTATGTACCTACATACATGTTCCCCTGATTATAAAAGTGGTCTAAGTCATACGCATTTTTGATTGGAAATAGTAAATAAATCTTTAAAAAACTTAATAAATTTGCGGTCTAATTCATAACAAACATTTTAGGTTTATTACAGGTTTATTTGACAAATTTCCCATAGAAATATGCCAGGCGCTTAATAAACCTGAAATATTTTTTATGAATAGGGCAGTTAATAAATAACAAATAAATTTATATTAATCGAGACTAGTACAACTCTAAATTAAAATGTTGCAAAGAACAACAAGAATTTTCCCGTTTTAACCCATTGTTGGGCTAAATTTGCGGTGGTGCCACAAAAGTTAAAAAAGCACCGAAATTAAAAAATGTTCGGACTAGAAATATTAAAGCAATAGCTCCAAACAACTTACTAACTTCTTTAACTTAAAATTATTGGGGTATTCTCTCTTATTTATCAATGCATTTGAAAGTTTATTTAATTAAAAAAAATCAACCATGAAGAAAACTTGAAATAATAGCAATATTCACAAAAAGTATTCGTACACAAAAATTTAAATAAATAAAAGCCAAAATTTTAAAAAAAATTGCAGGAGTTAGTAAACTCTGGGATAGTGTGATCCATTATTCGACTTTTTCCAGAAGCCGGTTTTCGAATAGTTCAAATATTTGAAATTATGAAAAACCCGGTTTCGTTTTTTACAATTCAGGAAAAACTGGTCAACCAGTTTTTTAAGTAAGAAAATCATTGTACAAAAGTTTTGATTTTAAATTGCTTTATTAAAAAAAAAAGAGTTAACAGTTCGTGTAAATACTATAAAACAATACAAAACTTAAAGGTAAAACATAAAAATTAACTTCATATACTTATGTGTAGTACATACATATACATCTGTATATAATATATATACATATGAGTGTATGGACAAGGCTGATATCTACCTCTATATAAAATATGAAGCAAAATCTCAAAACACTTCTTGCAAATACATTTTGACATCCATTGCATTTTGCTTTTAAGCATTTTATCATGAAATTTCATGAATTTTGTTGCACGAAACTTTTTTTATTTGCTAATTGCATCGCTGTAAAAGAGAATGTTATGTAAATAAAACTTAAAAAAAAATTAAACTGACTTCAAAAATAAGCACTAAAAAGCTAAAAATAATATAGATCTAGTTAAATAAAATATTTTAACATACATATGTTACCTATGGTGATGTTTGAAGTTGGTGCCAACAATATTGGTAACTAAGCACATACATACATATACATATTTACATAAAAAGGTCTTGCAATTTTTTACCGGGCATGTTCCTATGTGTTTAGTACCGTCATCGCCGTCTTTTTAATTTAAATGAAATGGGCGTGAGTACGCCCACTAAAGTTTAGAATCTAATTTTATGTACTTCCATACAACCGATTTCTACGAAAGTCGTCACACGCCTTAGGACCTTGTAATAACACAATTTTAGCTTTGTTAAAGTAGCCAGGGTACGCCCCCAAAAATTTAATACTATATTTTATTTATTTATACCTGACCGATTTTTCGAAACTTTGCAAACAATTAAAGTGTCTAAAAAAACTGGTTGGAAAACTCTCCTTAAACTAATATTGTATTTTATACACTTGCACACAATCGATTACCATGAAATCTTGTGTACACCTTATACTCTTAAGATGAATCTTGTACTTAGAAATATGGTCCAGTCTGTGCTCCTAAAATTAGTTTTTTTATTTACTGTACATCACGAAGAAGAAGTACATATAATATTATACTAAATGTTAATGGACGTTGCGACACCCACCTTTTTAAATACAAAATCGTATAAATTTCAGTGCTCGAGGTATGTGCTATTATGTCGTTTTAGGATCCCAAAGTGTTTGCCACGTTTCATGGGAATCGGATAAGCAGAAGTACATATAGTTTAATACTAAACTTACACGGGTGTATCCTCACCTCCTTTTTTTAACACTTGAGTATTTTTTAAAGCTCAGGGTGGGTGCCAATAAGTAAAAGCACGTGAAATATAGCATTAATTTTTATTTTTTTAAAACAAGATTGTGTATTTTTAAGAGTTCAAGGTGTGTGCGAAGTTTCGTAAAAATTATTTAATTACAAACACGTGAAATATTATACTATGCCTTTATTTAAGCTTATGGTGTGTGCCAAGTTTCGTAAAAATCGGTGAAATAGAAGCTTGTGAAATATAATATTAAATTTTAATGGGCGTGACTCCGCCCATTTTTTCAAAAGGAGGGTTGTGTCTATTTTAGAGCTCAAGGTGTGTGGTAAGTTTCGTAAAAATCGGGTAAGTATAACCGCGTGAAATATTTTAATAAATGTTAATGGGCGTAACCCCGTCCATTTTTTCAAATTTAAAATTAAAAGAACCAAAGGTGTTTGATAGGTTTCGCAGTAATCAAGTAAGTAGAATATCATAAAATTAAATAAAAAAATTTATTTTTTATACAATGGGACCAATGGGAAGCTATATCCTCTCAGACAAAAAACTAATTTTTACAATCGGTCTAAAATGTTCCGAGTTATGAAGTAACAACCCCCCCCCCCCAAAAAAAAATATAGACGAATTGTTAACCTCCTCCTTTTTTTGAAGTCGATTAAAAAGGACGTGGGATGAATCTCTGATGCATTTTTGGCAACTTTTTTTATAAGAGTTGTTCCTCCAGGACTCCTATGGACAAATAAAAAATTTTCATGCAACTAATTTCATCCGGTTTTTAAATTGTAAAAAACCGGATGGTCAACATTCGAAAAATCAACATTCTCAAAAAACCGACAACCGTATTGTGAAAAAAACCCGGTTTTAAAACCGAGTCGATCACCCTACTCTGGGATATCGTTGTGTTTAGGAACCTTCGACGGATGATTTTTTATAGATGTTATCAACTTAGATGTATCTTCCGTAGTTATTGGAGGTCACTCCTCTATGATGAAAATGTTTACCATATTTTTATATTTTATATCATGTTGCAGAATTTTACGATCCAGTAAGTCCCAAATGTGTCCAATGGGGATTAGTCAGTTCTTAAGGTGGTGATTATAGTTGGTTGTTGATTTTATAAATCAACAAAACCTTTACATTGCTGGCGTATGCTGAGGATCATTGTCCCGTTGGAAGCAAACGACGTCTCATACATCCAGGTGCTCTACACTTTGAAATCAATTTTGTTTTACAATATTTAAGTATATAATCTGGTCCATTTTAATTAAAGTCAATAAACATAAGGTTTTGCGGCCTACTGATAGCCACGTAACCCCACACCCTGAAGCCATAATTATGTTTAATTGTTGCAACAAAATTTTCTTTATTTAATGCAGTAAAATTTTTCCGCCGCACTAACTTTTACCTTTGATACTAAAAACGCTGTATTTGCTTTCACCAAAATAGAGTTGAGCATAGTTGTTCTTTTTTGCGGATTGTTCTTTTTTGTTCCCAACAAAAAAAAACTAGTTTGTTCTTTTCGTTCAGTTGTTCTTTTCGTTCAGTTGTTCAGTGAACAACAAGAACAGAGATTGCAAAGTTATGAAATCCTCTTTAATATTTTCTTCGTGTGTTGTTATTCTAAAGTAATTTCATTTTATACTTAGTATGTAGTTTTTGTAAGTAAATGGTAAAAATTTATATTCTTGCATGAAAATACTTAAATAAAGTCTTTTATCATTTGAAAATAAATTTAAAAAAATTTTTTTTTGATACTAATATGCTACCATTTTCACATTCTCTTTTTAATTCAACACAAAAAATTCTCTTCATTTTGTAAGTGTTCACTTGTGCGATCGTATTTTGTGCTTTATGGTCTCATTCTCTGTGTACTTTTTGTAAGTAAAGGTAGAAATTAAACTTTTTGAACGAAAATACTTAAAATGAAATCCGTCATCAGTTTGAAAAAAAATTTAATCACTTTTTTAATTCTAAGAATCTTTTTCACAATCTGGTTTTTAATTCAACACTATAAATTCTTTCTTTTAATTTAATAAAACTAACTCGTTCATTTCACTTTTTATACATTTTCTATTGTTTGTTTTGATTATTGTGCTAAAAATTTATTGGCACACTTTTTGTCTCTTTTTAACAGTACTCAAATCAGAAACTATAATCTTTTAACTGAAATGTTTTGCTTGTATATTGGTCAGGAACAGAAAATAAGATAAACAAAACGAACGAAAGACCAAAAACGAATGAAAGAACAAGAAAGACCAAAAGAACAAGAAAGACCAAAGAACAAAAAGGGACAACTAGACTGAACTAGTTCACATTGTTCACTTAGGGGCATAGTTCCATTGAACTAATTTGTTCCTTTACAGCACAACTCTAGTTTCTAATATAAGCTGTATAAGTTAAGGGCCAGTCCAACGATGTCACCAACCAAAATTTTAAAATTTGTTTTTGTTTTGAATGCAAGTGTGCGACGAGTCGAACGTTGGTGACATCGTGGGGCAGGCCCTAAATCTCTAAGTGATAGGTGAAGTTTTATCTCATTTGTATTAAACCAATTATCACCTGAGGCTCGAGCAGCATTACCATTTGTCAAGTTTTGCCTTTTTTTGGAAGTTTTTTGAGATGCCAAAAAGTTTTTTGAAAATATAAAGTTTTTTACAGTGTTGTTTATAAATACTTAATTTAACTTTTGCAGTATATTATATCTTATATTTTCTCACTCCCTTATTACTACAACAATGTCTAATTGTGTTTACTCCCTCTTATGTACGACTATGCCGTTTAAATGGCTTTAAATTTTACTAAAGCAATGTACAAATAAGAAATATATTTATTAATGTATGTATGTGATATTTTTTTAAAGGTCTCTAAATATAAATATGAATTTTATTTTATGTTTTTTTATTATATCTTTTGTTTTTGATTTTATTCGTTTTTAATTTTTAAGTAAAATGAATTCCATATACATAAATTTTTATGTTTTCTTTTAAAATTGTGGTACTTTTGTAGAAAAAAATTTTTTTTTTTTAAAGACCAAGTCTTTTTTTCAGATATAATATAATATATGGTAACGCAGGGCTCGAGCTACAAATCTCTTCTGTGGGACAATTGAATACAAAATATTCACAAAGTCCATCAAAGAATCGAGTTGACTATCGATATTAGGATTGCCATAGAAATCTGAAAAATCATATTGATTAACTATATCCTCAAAAGAGGTGGTATCTAGATTGTTAAAATCCCTGTATTCCACGTACTGATCTACCTTATTTACCATCATTGAAACTGTAATAAAAATAAAGGAATGATCCGACATGGATGGACATTGCATTTGATCAGAAAGCATCACATTAATAGTCGGACTAATTAGAAAGAAATCTAAGAGTGAAGTGGAGGCATTAGCCACATCAAAGTGTGTGGGCAAGTTATTATGCACGCAAGACAGGCCCATTCTTGTACAAGCAAACCTAACTAATTGACACGAGTGTAAATCAAATAAATTAAAGTTAAAATCACCCATAATAATGATATTCGAATATTTAACAAGAAGTTGCCCACCCCTTTCTTCCATGATGTCAATATTCACTGGATTTCTAGGTGGGAGGTAAACCACTCCAATCAAGAGTGTAGAATTAAATGTACGAATTTCTATAAAAATAGATTCAAAATCACCAAAGTCCTCTGACGCAAAAATTATTCTAGCCTTAATTTTGTTTGAGACAAAAACTTCAACTCCACCACCCCTACGATCTGGTCTATCTTGTCTATAAAGCGTATAACCAGTAATATTCACAACATTCGAAGATATATTTGATGTCAACCATGTTTCACTAACGCCAACTACATCCAATAAACAATACTTTAGAATATTCTTAATTTCATTTATCTTACTAGTAGTTGTTGCAAAACTTTGTACATTAAAATGACCAATTTTTATATCGTTATGAGAGTTCCCCAATGTTAATCGCAAAAATGAATTATCGTGTACAATAGTGCTTAAATTAGGGTTCACCGACATATAAGCAGTTAATAAATATAATTGGAGTTTAGTTAATAAAATATTATATTAATAGTAGTCGAAAAGGTGTGTATCTAAAAAATAGTAAATTAATAATAATCAAAAAGATATGTATGTAGCTGAGTATCTGAGTAGTAGTTGCCATTTTACAAGAAAAATTAATACAAGAAATAAAGGTTATGCATTAATATCACAAACATTGGAGTTCACAAAAATAAAAATATAATAAAACTTAAACCTCACTATCTAGATTTGGTACGAAGTTGTTACACTGTTCATAATTCCACACTTTAATAGTATTATTATTTAAAGTTATTTTGACCTTTTAGAACATGGTCATGGTAATGTGCGTAAATTTCAAAAATTTTTGTTACGTTTTAGATTTTTGCATAAATTAATAAGTATATTAGCCTCACGAATAATATGATCACTAAGAATAATCCGTCCTTCAATTTCAAACTCATTACCATGACTATCGGTCAATTCATCTTTTAACAATAATATAAACAGAATTGAGTTTTACTAAAACTATTTTATCACCAGAAATGTAGCAACAATGCTGAATATCTGCGTGTTGTATCGAAACATTATAAAATTCTGCTATCTTCATGATTGGCTCCCTCAGGTGTTTATCAGGTCCGCTGATAAGAATATCAGCTCTATTTAAACGCCTTTGCAATATACTGTTGAACGTTGACAACTTCTGCACTTTCTAGTTTAATGCTACTTCCACATTTTGCACTTTATCTTGACAGGCTGTTATATCTGATTTCACCAAACTTATGTCTGAGCACACCTCACTAAGAACCTTCTCGAACTACCTTAGTGTAGAAACAGTTGATCCACCTTTTTACAGATTTCACCCAATCCTTGTTTAAGTTGTGCTTTCACAGAGGAAATCTCATTATCGAAGCTTTTTGGACTTGCTAAGCAGGATTTGCAACAATACTTAAACATTTTATGTTCAGTCAATACTTTTATTTGTGATTTTGAAACACCATCACACTCCAGACCAATGTTGCCAGAAAATGATGATGAGAGAATGCTAAATCGGTCAAAAAATTCTGCTAAAATTGTCGGTTGGTTATTGGTTTGCGGCACATTATATTCAAAATACATTATGTCTGCAGCAAACCAATAACCAACCGACGAAATGTTCTACAGAAGAAAAGTATAATGCCACATTTAAATGTAGAAAAAATTATTGAAATGGCTTTGAATTTCATGTTAATACAAGCTTGTAAATATTTGCAGGTATTTTTAGAGCACATACAAATATAAAATAGTTAATAATTGGTGTTTTGGAAACGCTACAATTACGTTTTAAATTTTTTTATTTATTATTTTATTTAAATTGAGTCTTGCATTGAGCGAATATTTATTAATTTATTAAAAATAAAAATTCTTAAAATTATATTAAAATAAGTATATATAATAATTAAAAATAAATTTACAAAATGTTAGGCAATCAACCCATTCATATTTTGGCCCTAAGGCCTGGTACTCTGTTGGAATGCTGTAAAAATACACATGTATTAAGAAAAATTTGCCTGAATTGTTCATGAAAAAATTTTGTTCATCTTGGAAAAACATATTTACGAGTATATCTTCAATATTTTAAGTTTTCATGTGAAATAATAACTTTATCGGGAATAAAAGGCGAACATTTTGTTCACGGGAAATATTTCACGGTGAACAAAATTAGAAAAAAGTAAATTCAAAAA
Organism: Nowickia ferox; assembly: GCA_936439885.1. Lineage (NCBI taxonomy): Eukaryota > Metazoa > Arthropoda > Insecta > Diptera > Tachinidae > Nowickia > Nowickia ferox. The sequence goes on along the minus strand of OW387026.1, from coordinate 39,010,313 downwards.
TTATGATTTTTGCATCGAAACAACCAGTGTGCATAGTGCACCTGTGTATCTATGGCCATGCAGGTTACTTATTTTTAAGCGGAAGGGGTTACTTTAATAGTTATGATGTTTGTAATAAAAACAGTCAAAAGACGACACTATGTACAGTGATGTGGCCAGCCTATAACCGTGAAAAGTCATGAATATTGAAGCTTGAGAAGCCTTCTTTCAAATTCTTTTTAAAATTTTTAAATATCCTTATTACTTTAAAACTTATGCTTTTTGCAACCAAAAAAATCAAAAGTCCCCACCGTGCGTCGTAATCATTGTATTATATGTACGTAGCAGTGGCTTAGGAATGTATGGAAAAACAAGTTTAAAGAATGTTATGGGAAAGCCAACAGAGTTGAATCTAGCCCTCAAAAGAGCTTCTAGCAAAGCATATACATATATGTAACTCTGAAGGAAAATCCTTCAAAATCAAAAGCACTAGAAATCAAGTTTTAATCATTAAAAAAGTTGTTTAAGATTATTCACATACATATTATTATCATAACGAACCTTACGAAGTAACCTCCAAGCTTTCCGACTTCCTGCACCATGAAACAATCCGATGTAATACTGTCTGAAAGCTTTCACCTTTCCTATTTGATATAAAAGCTTCATAAGCACTGTCCCATGGATTCTTAATAACAGTTAATACACTTCTAAGAATCCAAGGATCTCTTTTTTCTCAGCTTACATATATATAATAAGAGGCAATAAAGCAAAAAGCTCAAAAGTAGAGAGTTCAAAATAGGCAACTTAACATTGAAATGCTGGTTATAATAGAAGAAAGAAAAGTCAGTTGTTAACGAAATTTTTAAATGTGTTGACTTTAAGATTATCATAATCCCTGTTCTCAACATACTCATCGTTGCTTATGCTCATACATACGAGTATGTATGTATGTACATGAAAATAAGGTGTACATGAAGGCATGACATGATTGAAGAAATGATACTTGATCCTAACCAGATCCACTAACTTTTGTATAGCCACTTACAAGAAAAAACTCGATAAGAGTTGTGGTAGTGTGAGATGTATCCCAATGTGTGGGTAGTGAATTATGAACACAGTAAGACCCAGCCTACAGAACTGTAAATTACTCATTAATTTTTAAATTAATTCGCGAATCATTCATGCACTGAATTAGCAAATTTTGAATTAATCATTTTCATACAAAATAATGAATTGAGTGAAATTTGAGTCAATTGAAAAATGAATTGGAATTAATTTCCAATTCAAATGAATTTGTCAAATGACTCGCAATTCGTTTCTAATTCAAATGAATTTATCAAAGTGAATTGCAATTTATTTCCAATTAATTTTTTAATTGAATTGAATTAATTTTGAATTTATTCAAATGAATCATAGAATATAATTAGCAATTCATTACCATCTCATTTGAATTGAATTTATTCATTGTTCTAATTCATTTCAATGAATTCAAATCAATTCAATTCAAATGAAGTGGAAATGAATTGCAATTCACTTTAACAAATTCATTTGAATTCAAAACGAATTGCAACTCATTCTATAAACTCATTTGTATTGAAAACGAATTGAAATTCATTTCTACTTAATTCGTTTGAATTTATTCAAATTCAATTCTTTTTTGTTGTGAAAAAAATTAATTAAAAATTTAGCTAATACATAGATAATTGTTATCAAAAAAGAACAATTCATTTACAGCTCTGTCAGCCTACTAGTTTTTTTCCTATTAGCTCTAGTTTTAAGGACATAGTAAAATGTTGCATTTGCATAATTTACACCACTTTTTATATTATTCCCTTAATTTTTCCCGAATAGTCCTTCAAACTTAAATTATGGATTATTAATCTACATAAAATAGATAGAGCCAGATTGATAAGAATAATAGAGTATCTTACTGTTATTGGCAAGGATATTTAAAATCGTGTGTTTTTAGTTTAGTCTTTGAAAATTTTTTATAATAATATTTTTAGTCTAATATTACTAATCCTTATATATTTTTGTTCGCTGATTATGGAAATGGCCTTGTTACTTTTCTAGCCCCTCTAGTTTCAGAGATAGTGTGAGTTATATAAAAGTAATACTTTAAATTTTTCTTTTCTCACGCCATCTAAAAGAAATATTTTTTATAACATGACGCCGGCGAATTTCAAGTTAAGCCTCTTTTTTTGATACGTTTTCTTTGCATTCTAATAATTTTGTAATAAAATTTAAAATTTTTCTTTAAATTTGTTTTTTTATTTCGTAAAAGCTGCGAATGTAAAATATACGATTTAATAACTACAAATAATTCAAAAATTTTCTAGACTGGTGCATATAAATTTATTTGCGTATTAATTGTATTAATGACTTGTAAATTGAAAAATGTAATATAAATAACAATTTTTTTTTGGATGCCGTTAGGAAAAAAAATTTAAATATATTTTTTATGTAACGCACAGTATCTCTGAAACTAGAGGGGCTAGAAAAGTTCGTACTTGGCGAACAAAAGTACATAAGGATTAGTTATATTATACTAAAAAAAATTATAAAAAAAATTAAAAAAATAAATCAAAAACACACCCTGATATTTTCATCAATCTCACTCCATTTAAATGAAAGGGAATTTTGTGTTTATTAATAATAATTAAGAAAGTATTTTTAAGTTTGGAGGACCATTCGTAAAAAATAAATGTAAAAATGAATAATACAAAAAGTGGTGTAAATTATGCAACATTCTTCAACAACACAGTCGTAAATCAAAATAATTCATTGTTTATAAAATTTTAAAGCATCTTAAATAACACTACATTTTTACATATATAGATACAATAGGAAATGTGACGATGCTTTAAAAAGCCGAATGATCTCCACCCTATGACGTTTTCTCTATAACTAAGATATGTCGATCTTATTAATAAACAAACATTCCGAATATGAAATTGAATAAAAGCATATTCTTATCAAACGTGGAAAGTGGAAGAGATACAAACATGAAGATCAAATAAAACCATGCCGATCAAATAAACCCATCAATCATATAGTTCTGTGCGTGCAGTCGTTTTTTCGGCTACGCGTACACTTTGTCGGCACTGACCGATGATAATCAACGGCTGATTATCTGGTCGTCTCCAATACTGATTGAGGAACAAAACTACATTTGCTATGTGTTAGTTGTTGTGTGACGACATGTAGAAGCATTTCATAATAATTTACTTCGAATTTTTGGTTTTAATTAAGTTATGGAAAAGTTGGTGTTCCCCAAAAAAAAGGCATAACGACGGCATTTATCCAAAATGGTTTATCTGGAGATTTAGTAAAAAAGAGTTTTTGATGCCAAACTATTCTTTATGATGCAGTTTTCCTATGGTATGAATTTCTGATCAAAATGTTGATTTATTTGCGATTTATTAACATTTTTTGTTTGGTTTATCTACATAAGTAGATTAGTAATGGGGACGGACGACATGTTTTGGGAATTCAAAACAGGGAAAAATCAAAATATGTTGGCAACCCTTTAAGAAATGTGGGTTTTTGGGGATTTTCATGCTGAGATTTTGTGAGACTATGTGTGTGTGAGGTTGATTCTTCATTTATGTGTATGTTTGTATACTTGTGTATACAGCTTTTGTTGTTATTGTAGAGAAACGTTGTGCTTACAGCGTATGGATCTATACATGGATGTTTGTATGTGTGTATGTGAGTGTATGAGTATGTGTGTGTGTGTGTATTAACTTGGTTGTTTGATGGTGTACGATACTTTTGTTGTAGTGGCAGACAATCATTATACCCAGTAGGAAATGTTGATGGTGAAAATATGCTGACTAGCTTTTCACTTTCACTTGTCACCAGTACTACTCTTTAACTATCCTCCATACAATACTTTGTGCTATAGACATTTAACATGTGCTTGTCATTGAAAATCTACTAGTAACACTAAAACAATTGATAAGGTAGTGAATACGTAGTTCTTATGCGGTCATAAGACATACCAACCAGATAGTTAGTTACTGGTACATTTCTATAATTTACGTACATACAGTCTGACTGCAGGGTAGTAACAAGGGATCTGTGTGTTTGTGTGTATGTAGTGATCGTTATTTGATAGACTTTGGTTTGCTCCTCTGAGTTTTCGTTGCTTTGCGTATGTATGATTATTATTGTATGTATACATTTATTTTTGAGGTCTCTGGGGAAATAATATAAAAGCTGTAGGTAGTGGCAACCCTGATAGATGTTTGGAATGGAGGGGGATAGGGAATGCATTTGGTAATTTATGTATGCATGTTTATGTTGTTGGATTAATGTATGTGATCGTATCTATTTTTCCTTTGAAGAATATCATTGCTTGTGTGAATTACATCAACAATTCTTCATGCATATTTACATATATTTGTATATATGTTTTCTATGCTATTGACATTGCTATTCTTATGGAGATAGAAAAATATTGTGTTGGCATAGGTTTTATATGTACAAGTGCATTTCCGATATTAAATATTTTAAGTCCCATCAAGTTGACAAGCAGAGTTTTATGAATAGGGGTAATTATATTTCTATTTTAGTATATTTTACTTTAACAAAAACTTATAGAGGGACCTGCACTCACGTCCCCCCGATTCTCATATGAATTGTGGGAATGTGTGTGTGTGTGTGTATGTGTGTGTGTGTGTGTATACGAATTTCATCATATGTCGTAATACCATCAGAGAAATTAGATTTGATGACTACTACGCGATTCTCGTGTAACGTATAGAAGTAGAAAAAATAACGTACATTGTCATCAGTATACTTTAATATCTCAACAATTCACCACCTATTTTCCAAACCAAATTTTTAAAGTGTTTGAAAACAAACAAAAAAAAACTACAAAAGTGCTAAAACTAATTATTGTTTGTTAAACAAGTTTATAGTGCATAAAAAAATAATTAGATAAATTGTTTATAAATAAAATAATTAAATAAATTGTTTATAAATAAAATAATTAAATAAATTGTTTGTAAATAAAATAATTAAATAAATTATAAACAAATAAATAAATAATAAAAATAATTAAATAAAATGAATACCGCAAGTTGTCCCATCTGCAATAAAGTCTTTATGACTCAAACAAAAGTAAATGAGCATATAGAAACACACACCTATGCTAGCCAGTCGAAGGCTATGTTGGGAATTAGTAAGCTAAATATTAACAACAAATATTGTGAGGATTGTGATGAGATGATTCCATCAAATGGTTGTATGGCCCACGTCAGAACCATAAAACACAAAAACAGCTGTCAGCAAGAAAGGATCAGCGATTTTCTCACTAGAAGAATAAGTAACTTCAAAGAGCTCCATAGTAAAACAACTTAATGAACGTAGTAGGATACATACTACGTTTAAATTTAATATGGAGCTCACATGTGATTATATGAAAATGGTAAATGATGAGATGAATGTTAGCCAACTTGTGCACATCTCAAAGATGACGTTGGATGGACATTGATTTCAATAAATTCCCTTGAAGTTAATATAAACAAGGCATCCATAATAAGAGGATCTAGCTTTATCCCTCTCCCAAAAAATATTGCAGTGAAATGTGCATGCATAAATGTCGAGAACAATGATATGTCTCATTGCGGCTTTGTACACAAATAGTACTTTAGATCGAAGACAACGGAAAAACTATAGAAACTATAATATGACAAACAATTCTGATGAGAATATTAATTTAGGAGCAATGGAGTTAAATTTTGAAGGCCTAGAGTTTCTACTCCCATTGAAGCAGATAAAACGAGTCGAAAATCAAAATGATCTGAGCATCAATGTATTTGGCAATAATGGCACATCGCTTATAGGACCATACTACATAACAAAAGGAGAAAAACACATTCATATTAATCTCTTATTGCTCCAGTCTAATGAAAACTTCCACTATGTACTCATCAAGGATATATCAAAGTAAGTTTCATTTGTGTATTTATGAAAAATCTGCTTTCATCTCTATTTAAAAAGTTACTTCTTATTGTTATATTTATTTATATCGTATTGGTATTTCTATATTTTCTTCAGACTCCTTCGTTCCAGCATAACATCACACAGAAGTAAAATCATGATATGTAACACCTGCCTATATCATACACATGATGACTATGTGTATAATCATCATAAAAATGTTTGTGTGAAAAAAGTCATCAGAATGCCAGAAGATGAATCTATTATCAAGTTTAAGAACTACTACAAACAGTTAGATGTATCATTCGTAATCTACGCGGACTTTGAGTCTATTTTAGAAAAAGTTGATAATGCTGTAAGTAAAAGTACCACAAATGTACAGAAACATCATGCTTGTGCATTCGGTTATTTTATTAATTGTAGTTTCAAGAGAGAAAATAATTTATATAGACATTATTTTGGTGTAGATTCGGCTAATATATTTATCAAAAAAATTGTTGAAGATTGTACAGATATTTATTTAAATTATGTACTTAAAGTTAAGAAAATGTTCATAACCCCAATAGAAATAGCTCAATATCATAATGCAAAAAATTGTCATATATGTATGTAAGAAAATATTAAATAACGATAAAGTTAGAGATCATTGTCATCTTACGGGCAATTATCGTGGGGCAGCTCATAGCGAATGTAACTTGAATTATAAAACACCTCAGTTTATACCGGTTATATTGCATAATCTTTCCGCATATGATATACACTTATTTTTCAAAGAACTTTCTTCTATAAAATATTCTACAATAAAAGTGATTCCCCAGATTAGATGAAAAATATGGATTCGAAATAAGATTTATAGACTCGTTTAGATGTATGGCTTCGAGTTTAGATACGTTAGCGAAAAATCTTGATAGCAATGATTTTAATACTATTCGGTCATGTTTCGTTGATAAAGCTCATTTCAACCTGATTAGAAGAAAGGGTGTATTTCCGTACTCTTATATGGATTCCATGACTAAGTTTAAGGAAATTAAACTCCCTAGTAGAGAAGAGTTCTTCAATATTCTAACGAATGAAGGATGTGATGTAGTCGAGTATGAACATGCTCAAAAAATATGGAGAGAGTTTAACTGTAAAACCCTCATTGACTATACTGAACTCTACTTAAAGACAGATGTTCTTCTTCTAACCGACGTGTTTGAAAATTTTAGAAAAATTTGTATAGATATATACGATTTGGACCCCTGCCACTATTATACAGCACCAGGCTTATCTTGAGATGCAATGTTGAAAACCACAGAAGTTTCACTGGAACAGTTCACTGATTCCGAAATGTATATGTTTATGCAAAACGGAATTAGAGGTGAACTAGTTCAATGCTCGCAAAGATTTTCGAAGGCGAATAACAAATATTTGGAAGATTTTGATGTATCAAAACCATCAGAATTTCTTGTATATTTAGACGCTAACAACTTGTATGGTTGGACGATGTCGGAATATCTTCCTTGCGGTGAATTTGAGTGGGTATGTGATACTGATTTTGATGTTAAAAAAATGTTTGATACTGCAGAGTATGGGTACATTTTGGAAGTGGATATAGATTATCCCGATTCAGTGCATGATCTACATAATGATTTGCCATTTTGTCCCCAAAATAAGGCCCTGAAGGGATCCAAAATCAAAAAATTAGTTGCAGACTTACACTCAAAAACAAATTACACCATACACTATAGAGTTTTAAAACAAGCCATTTCAAATGACCTCATCTTAAAACAAATCCATAGAATACTCAGATTTAAGCAAGCCCCTTGGCTTAAAAAATATATCGACTTAAACACATTTCATAGGACAAATGCTAAAAATAATTTTGAAAAAGATTTCTTCAAACTTTTAAACAATGCTGTTTACGGGAAGACAATGGAAAACATTGAAAAACGTAGGGGCATTAGAATTACGTCATCTTGGGAAACCACAAACAGGAATCATTTAGGTCTCAGAGCATTAATTGCGAAACCAAATTTTAAGCAGTTGACAAAATTTTCTGATGATATGTATGCGGTAGAGTTAGAAAAAATAGAACCACTATATGATAAACCCATATATGTGGGTTCACAGTACTGGAGTTATCGAAGTGGAGAATGTATGGCTTCATGAAGCCTAAATTTGGAGAGAACATTTCTCTCAACTATATGGATACTGACTCATTTATTTATTCAATTAAAACTGATGATTTTTACGATGACATTCGTAATGATATTAGTTTGAATTTTGATACGTCAGAATATCCTATATATAATCAATTTCGTTTGCCGCTACTCAATAAGAAGGTTTTGGGAATGATGAAAGATGAAAACAATGGGGATATAATGACTGAGTTTGTTGGTTTAAGAGCAAAAATGTATTCTCTGTCGACTCTTCGCTCGGAATCTGTTAAAAAATCAAAAGGGGTCAAAAAGTCTGTAATTAAAAAGTTGTCCATTAATGATTACAAAAGTTGCTTATTCGAATCCAAAAATATCTCGGATGAAATGTTTTTGTTTAGATCTAAAACACATCAACTATATACCCAAAAACTACATAAAATAGCACTTAGCTTTTCTGATGATAAAAGAAATATAATGAAAGATAAAATAAAAACGCGCGCTTGGGGACATTACATAGACCGAAACAATGAAACAATGGATGTAGAATAGAATGATTCCTACTAAATTGCATGTAAGATGACAACGAGAATTTAATTATGTACAAATTGTATTTATTTATTAATGTATTTATTTAATTATTTATTAATTTATTTATTATTTACTTATTTGTTTATTAATTTATTTATTAATTTATTTCTTTACTTATTTATTAATTAATTAATTTAATTATTTATTAATTTATTTATTATTTACTTATTTGTTTATTAATTTATTTATTAATTTATTTCTTTACTTATTTAGTAATTTATTTATTTAATTATTTATTATTTTTTTTGTATTATTTACTTATTTGTTTATTAATTTATTTATTAATTTATTTCTTTACTTATTTATTAATTTATTTATTTAATTATTTATTAATTTATTTATTATTTACTTATTTGTTTATTAATTTATTTATTAATTTATTTCTTTACTTATTTATTAATTTATTTATTTAATTATTTATTAATTTATGTATTATTTACTTATTTGTTTATTAATTTATTTATTAATTTATTTCTTTACTTATTTATTAATTTATTTATTTAATTATTTATTAATTTATTTATTATTTACTCATTTGTTTACTAATTTATTTATTAATTTATTTCTTTACTTATTTATTAATTTATTTATTTATTTCTTTATTTATTGTTTATATATTTGTTTATGAATGTATCTATTAATTTTAGTATTTTATTCACCCAAAAAAAAATGGATGTAGAATAGAATCATTCCTAATAAATTGCATGTAAGATGACAACGAGAATTTAATTATGTACAAATTGTATTTATTTATTAATGTATTTATTTAATTATTTATTAATTTATTTATTATTTACTTATTTATTAATTTATTTATTATTTACTTATTTGTTTATTAATTTATTTATTAATTTATTTCTTTACTTATTTAGTAATTTATTTATTTAATTATTTATTAATTTATGTATTATTTACTTATTTGTTTATTAATTTATTTATTAATTTATTTCTTTACTTATTTATTAATTTATTTATTTAATTATTTATTAATTTATTTATTATTTACTTATTTGTTTATTAATTTATTTATTAATTTATTTCTTTACTTATTTATTAATTTATTTATTTAATTATTTATTAATTTATGTATTATTTACTTATTTGTTTATTAATTTATTTATTAATTTATTTCTTTACTTATTTATTAATTTATTTATTTAATTATTTATTAATTTATTTATTATTTACTTATTTGTTTACTAATTTATTTATTAATTTATTTCTTTACTTATTTATTAATTTATTTATTTATTTCTTTATTTATTGTTTATATATTTGTTTATGAATGTATCTATTAATTTTAGTATTTTATTCACCCAAAAGCATGGTAAAATTGAATGGTTTAAAACTTTTATCTTTTTACCTGTACCTAAATTATTTGTAAATAAAAATAAAATATTAGATTAATGATGTATTTTTCTTTTTATATCTGTATATTTTTATTTATACATAGAGTTGAATTTGTATTAGTACTAAGATTTTTAAGAAAAACTGTTAAATAAAATATTGAAAAAATAATAAAATATGTAAATGGTTTTTATTTCAGCTTAAATTTACTAAATAGAAATTTTAACTATAAATGTCTACATTTTTATATTTTGCTTATCTATTGGCTTTACTTCACTAAATCAAAAAATTGTTCTTTTTGTTTATTTGCTAATTTTTGTTGTTTGTTTTCATATCGCTTAAACATGCACAGTTTTGTTATCTTTGAAAGGTTCTACACAAGAGGAATTGAATTTCACAATATTATGAAATTCCATTAAATTTCATTAGATACTTTCTTATCGATACGAACTGCTTTAACACCATCTCATTCATGTTTGCAAATAGCAGAACAGGTATCAGCTATTAGATCAGGTATCAGATCAGCTTATCAGGACCTGGTCTGGTTTCCAGATCAGCTTATCGGACCTGATTTGGTTTTCAGATCAGCTTATCAGGACCTGGTCTGGTTTTCAGATCAGCTTATTAGGACCTGGTCTGGTTTTCAGATCAGTTTATCAGAACCTGGTTTGGTTTCCAGATCAGCTTATCAGGACCTGGCCTGGTTTTCAGATCAGCTTATCAGGGTTCCCTACTACTATCTCCAGTTTGAAAACATATATTTATACTCAAGTTATCTATATCAAGCCAAATATGAATACTTGAAGAAGTTAATTTCATAATTAAAAGAATGGGATATTATACATTTATCGTTACTGAAACCGTTTTTTTTTTCTCCTAATGAAGCTTAAAGCATTTCAATTATGATATTTGCTGATGTTGCATGTGAAAAGTAGAATAATACTCATACATATGCACTCGTACGTGTATATTTTTGTATGGGGCGACAGAAGAATGATGACTCATTCTACTTGTGTCAAACTTATAGCATAATTCCTAATACACACATGCATACATACATACATACAGGCAAAGTAAAAAATGCAAATAAACATGAAGCAAAATTATAACAAGGTCAACTCAAAATTATTTTAAATATGGATGCAGTCAATTTTAAAATCTGGTGGTTTATACAAGGTTTAAAAAACGTTTTTAAGCTAAACTTCTATTACGAATACAATTTTAGCGAATTTTGCTTAAACAACATTCGAAATGTTGTTTAAAATTTTTATGAATTCGGGTGTAAGCATTTAATAAGAGCCAATGCAAATGTTATTATAATGTTTAAGTAAGATGAGAAAAATATTAAGCACGTCTATAGGGATCATGTAGTCAGTACTATGAATTTTAAAAAGGTTTAAGAAATTTGTAAAGTGTTGGAAGGATAAATATGGAATTTTGAATATAAGCACAGATAATGAATTAAATGATGGTCGCTACAGAAAGCAATTTGACTATTTCATAACTATATAAACTACTGTTCATAAAAATATACTTTAGTTATAAATGGCCAGCTACTTGTAAACTGATAACTCAATCTGAATTAGATAAGCTGATCTGAAAACCAGACCAGGTCCTGATAAGCTGATCTGAAAATCAGACCAGGTCCTGATAAGCTGATCTGAAAACCAGGCCAGGTCCTGATAAGCTGATCTGAAAACCAAACCAGGTTCTGATAAGCTGATCTGAAAACCAGACCAGGTCCTAATAAGCTGATCTGAAAACCAGACCAGGTCCTGATAAGCTGATCTGAAAACCAAATCAGGTCCTGATAAGCTGATCTGGAAACCAGACCAGGTCCTAATAAGCTGATCTGAAAACCAGACCAGGTCCTGATAAGCTGATCTGAAAACCAAATCAGGTCCTGATAAGCTGATCTGGAAACCAGACCAGGTCCTGATAAGCTGATCTGATACCTGATCTAATAGCTGATACCTGTTCTGCTATTTGCTATTTGCAAACATGGATGAGATGGTGTTAAAGCAGTTGGTATCGATAAGAAAGTATCTAATGAAATTTAATGGAATTTCATAATATTGTGAAATTCAATTCCTCTTGTGTAGAACTTTTCAAAGATAACAAAACTGTGCATGTTTAAGCGATATGAAAACAAACAACAAAAATTAGCAAATAAACAAAAAGAAAAATTTTTTGATTTAGTGAAGTAAAGCCAATAGATAAGCAAAATATAAAAATGTAGACATTTGTAGTTAAAATTTCTATTTAGTAAATTTAAGCTGAAATAAAAACCATTTACATATTTTATTATTTTTTCAATATTTTATTTAACAGTTTTTCTTAAAAATCTTAGTACTAATACAAATTCAACTCTATGTATAAATAAAAATATACAGATATAAAAAGAAAAATACATCATTAATCTAATATTTTATTTTTATTTACAAATAATTTAGGTAAAGGTAAAAAGATAAAAGTTTTAAACCATTCAATTTTAACATGCTTTTGGGTGAATAAAATACTAAAATTAATAGATACATTCATAAACAAATATATAAACAATAAATAAAGAAATAAATAAATAAATTAATAAATAAGTAAAGAAATAAATTAATAAATAAATTAGTAAACAAATGAGTAAATAATAAATAAATTAATAAATAATTAAATAAATAAATTAATAAATAAGTAAAGAAATAAATTAATAAATAAATTAATAAACAAATAAGTAAATAATACATAAATTAATAAATAATTAAATAAATAAATTAATAAATAAGTAAAGAAATAAATTAATAAATAAATTAATAAACAAATAAGTAAATAATAAATAAATTAATAAATAATTAAATAAATAAATTAATAAATAAGTAAAGAAATAAATTAATAAATAAATTAATAAACAAATAAGTAAATAATACAAAAAAAATAATAAATAATTAAATAAATAAATTACTAAATAAGTAAAGAAATAAATTAATAAATAAATTAATAAACAAATAAGTAAATAATAAATAAATTAATAAATAATTAAATTAATTAATTAATAAATAAGTAAAGAAATAAATTAATAAATAAATTAATAAACAAATAAGTAAATAATAAATAAATTAATAAATAATTAAATAAATACATTAATAAATAAATACAATTTGTACATAATTAAATTCTCGTTGTCATCTTACATGCAATTTAGTAGGAATCATTCTATTCTACATCCATTGTTTCATTGTTTCGGTCTATGTAATGTCCCCAAGCGCGCGTTTTTATTTTATCTTTCATTATATTTCTTTTATCATCAGAAAAGCTAAGTGCTATTTTATGTAGTTTTTGGGTATATAGTTGATGTGTTTTAGATCTAAACAAAAACATTTCATCCGAGATATTTTTGGATTCGAATAAGCAACTTTTGTAATCATTAATGGACAACTTTTTAATTACAGACTTTTTGACCCCTTTTGATTTTTTAACAGATTCCGAGCGAAGAGTCGACAGAGAATACATTTTTGCTCTTAAACCAACAAACTCAGTCATTATATCCCCATTGTTTTCATCTTTCATCATTCCCAAAACCTTCTTATTGAGTAGCGGCAAACGAAATTGATTATATATAGGATATTCTGACGTATCAAAATTCAAACTAATATCATTACGAATGTCATCGTAAAAATCATCAGTTTTAATTGAATAAATAAATGAGTCAGTATCCATATAGTTGAGAGAAATGTTCTCTCCAAATTTAGGCTTCATGAAGCCATACATTCTCCACTTCGATAACTCCAGTACTGTGAACCCACATATATGGGTTTATCATATAGTGGTTCTATTTTTTCTAACTCTACCGCATACATATCATCAGAAAATTTTGTCAACTGCTTAAAATTTGGTTTCGCAATTAATGCTCTGAGACCTAAATGATTCCTGTTTGTGGTTTCCCAAGATGACGTAATTCTAATGCCCCTACGTTTTTCAATGTTTTCCATTGTCTTCCCGTAAACAGCATTGTTTAAAAGTTTGAAGAAATCTTTTTCAAAATTATTTTTAGCATTTGTCCTATGAAATGTGTTTAAGTCGATATATTTTTTAAGCCAAGGGGCTTGCTTAAATCTGAGTATTCTATGGATTTGTTTTAAGATGAGGTCATTTGAAATGGCTTGTTTTAAAACTCTATAGTGTATGGTGTAATTTGTTTTTGAGTGTAAGTCTGCAACTAATTTTTTGATTTTGGATCCCTTCAGGGCCTTATTTTGGGGACAAAATGGCAAATCATTATGTAGATCATGCACTGAATCGGGATAATCTATATCCACTTCCAAAATGTACCCATACTCTGCAGTATCAAACATTTTTTTAACATCAAAATCAGTATCACATACCCACTCAAATTCACCGCAAGGAAGATATTCCGACATCGTCCAACCATACAAGTTGTTAGCGTCTAAATATACAAGAAATTCTGATGGTTTTGATACATCAAAATCTTCCAAATATTTGTTATTCGCCTTCGAAAATCTTTGCGAGCATTGAACTAGTTCACCTCTAATTCCGTTTTGCATAAACATATACATTTCGGAATCAGTGAACTGTTCCAGTGAAACTTCTGTGGTTTTCAACATTGCATCTCAAGATAAGCCTGGTGCTGTATAATAGTGGCAGGGGTCCAAATCGTATATATCTATACAAATTTTTCTAAAATTTTCAAACACGTCGGTTAGAAGAAGAACATCTGTCTTTAAGTAGAGTTCAGTATAGTCAATGAGGGTTTTACAGTTAAACTCTCTCCATATTTTTTGAGCATGTTCATACTCGACTACATCACATCCTTCATTCGTTAGAATATTGAAGAACTCTTCTCTACTAGGGAGTTTAATTTCCTTAAACTTAGTCATGGAATCCATATAAGAGTACGGAAATACACCCTTTCTTCTAATCAGGTTGAAATGAGCTTTATCAACGAAACATGACCGAATAGTATTAAAATCATTGCTATCAAGATTTTTCGCTAACGTATCTAAACTCGAAGCCATACATCTAAACGAGTCTATAAATCTTATTTCGAATCCATATTTTTCATCTAATCTGGGGAATCACTTTTATTGTAGAATATTTTATAGAAGAAAGTTCTTTGAAAAATAAGTGTATATCATATGCGGAAAGATTATGCAATATAACCGGTATAAACTGAGGTGTTTTATAATTCAAGTTACATTCGCTATGAGCTGCCCCACGATAATTGCCCGTAAGATGACAATGATCTCTAACTTTATCGTTATTTAATATTTTCTTACATACATATATGACAATTTTTTGCATTATGATATTGAGCTATTTCTATTGGGGTTATGAACATTTTCTTAACTTTAAGTAAATAATTTAAATAAATATCTGTACAATCTTCAACAATTTTTTTGATAAATATATTAGCCGAATCTACACCAAAATAATGTCTATATAAATTATTTTCTCTCTTGAAACTACAATTAATAAAATAACCGAATGCACAAGCATGATGTTTCTGTACATTTGTGGTACTTTTACTTACAGCATTATCAACTTTTTCTAAAATAGACTCAAAGTCCGCGTAGATTACGAATGATACATCTAACTGTTTGTAGTAGTTCTTAAACTTGATAATAGATTCATCTTCTGGCATTCTGATGACTTTTTTCACACAAACATTTTTATGATGATTATACACATAATCATCATGTGTATGATATAGGCAGGTGTTACATATCATGATTTTACTTCTGTGTGATGTTATGCTGGAACGAAGGAGTCTGAAGAAAATATAGAAATACCAATACGATATAAATAAATATAACAATAAGAAGTAACTTTTTAAATAGAGATGAAAGCAGATTTTTCATAAATACACAAATGAAACTTACTTTGATATATCCTTGATGAGTACATAGTGGAAGTTTTCATTAGACTGGAGCAATAAGAGATTAATATGAATGTGTTTTTCTCCTTTTGTTATGTAGTATGGTCCTATAAGCGATGTGCCATTATTGCCAAATACATTGATGCTCAGATCATTTTGATTTTCGACTCGTTTTATCTGCTTCAATGGGAGTAGAAACTCTAGGCCTTCAAAATTTAACTCCATTGCTCCTAAATTAATATTCTCATCAGAATTGTTTGTCATATTATAGTTTCTATAGTTTTTCCGTTGTCTTCGATCTAAAGTACTATTTGTGTACAAAGCCGCAATGAGACATATCATTGTTCTCGACATTTATGCATGCACATTTCACTGCAATATTTTTTGGGAGAGGGATAAAGCTAGATCCTCTTATTATGGATGCCTTGTTTATATTAACTTCAAGGGAATTTATTGAAATCAATGTCCATCCAACGTCATCTTTGAGATGTGCACAAGTTGGCTAACATTCATCTCATCATTTACCATTTTCATATAATCACATGTGAGCTCCATATTAAATTTAAACGTAGTATGTATCCTACTACGTTCATTAAGTTGTTTTACTATGGAGCTCTTTGAAGTTACTTATTCTTCTAGTGAGAAAATCGCTGATCCTTTCTTGCTGACAGCTGTTTTTGTGTTTTATGGTTCTGACGTGGGCCATACAACCATTTGATGGAATCATCTCATCACAATCCTCACAATATTTGTTGTTAATATTTAGCTTACTAATTCCCAACATAGCCTTCGACTGGCTAGCATAGGTGTGTGTTTCTATATGCTCATTTACTTTTGTTTGAGTCATAAAGACTTTATTGCAGATGGGACAACTTGCGGTATTCATTTTATTTAATTATTTTTATTATTTATTTATTTGTTTATAATTTATTTAATTATTTTATTTACAAACAATTTATTTAATTATTTTATTTATAAACAATTTATTTAATTATTTTATTTATAAACAATTTATCTAATTATTTTTTTATGCACTATAAACTTGTTTAACAAACAATAATTAGTTTTAGCACTTTTGTAGTTTTTTTTTGTTTGTTTTCAAACACTTTAAAAATTTGGTTTGGAAAATAGGTGGTGAATTGTTGAGATATTAAAGTATACTGATGACAATGTACGTTATTTTTTCTACTTATATACGTTACACGAGAATCGCGTAGTAGTCATCAAATCTAATTTCTCTGATGGTATTACGACATATGATGAAATTCGTATACACACACACACACATACACACACACACACACATTCCCACAATTCATATGTGAATCGGGGGGACGTGAGTGCAGGTCCCTCTATAAGTTTTTGTTAAAGTAAAATATACTAAAATAGAAATATAATTACCCCTATTCATAAAACTCTGCTTGTCAACTTGATGGGACTTAAAATATTTAATATCGGAAATGCACTTGTACATATAAAACCTATGCCAACACAATATTTTTCTATCTCCATAAGAATAGCAATATCAATAGCATAGAAAACATATATACAAATATATGTAAATATGCATGAAGAATTGTTGATGTAATTCACACAAGCAATGATATTCTTCAAAACAAAAATAGATACGATCACATACATTAATCCAACAACATAAACATGCATACATACATTACCAAATGCATTCCCTATCCCCCTCCATTCCAAACATCTATCAGGGTTGCCACTACCTACAGCTTTTATATTATTTCCCCAGAGACCTCAAAAATAAATGTATACATACAATAATAATCATACATACGCAAAGCAACGAAAACTCAGAGGAACAAACCAAAGTCTATCAAATAACGATCACTACATACACACAAACACACAGATCCCTTGTTACTACCCTGCAGTCAGACTGTATGTACGTAAATTATAGAAATGTACCAGTAACTAACTATCTGGTTGGTATGTCTTATGACCGCATAAGAACTACGTATTCACTACCTTATCAATTGTTTTAGTGTTACTAGTAGATTTTCAATGACAAGCACATGTTAAATGTCTATAGCACAAAGTATTGTATGGAGGATAGTTAAAGAGTAGTACTGGTGACAAGTGAAAGTGAAAAGCTAGTCAGCATATTTTCACCATCAACATTTCCTACTGGGTATAATGATTGTCTGCCACTACAACAAAAGTATCGTACACCATCAAACAACCAAGTTAATACACACACACACACACACACATACTCATACACACACACACTCACATACACACATACAAACATCCATGTATAGATCCATCCGCTGTAAGCACAACGTTTCTCTACAATAACAACAAAAGCTGTATACACAAGTATACAAACATACACATAAATAAAGAATCAAACTCACACACACATAGTCTCACAAAATCTCAGCATGAAAATCCCCAAAAACCCACATTTCTTAAAGGGTTGCCAACATATTTTGATTTTTCCCTGTTTTGAATTCCCAAAACATGTCGTCCGTCCCCATTACTAATCTACTTACATACCCACTTTTTTTTTTTTGAAGGCAAATTAGTTTATCTACAACGTAAAAAAAGTGTAATAGTTGGTGTCGAAAAAATAAGCAAACCGTTTGATACCGAATAACTACTTAGAATACAATTTTTTTCAGAAACTTCAACGATGAAAATATTATACGTTTTTCCAGTATTCGTCCTGGGCGAACTAAGAATGACCCAACTGTTGCAAAACTGAAATCACTTTTATATATACAGAACCACAATCACTTCATCAAGAATATCTTTCAATATCCACCAGTAAATGGAAACATTTACAAGAATTGAAATCTGTGATAACTAATACTGTTGCCAGAAAATTTTACGAAAACTCTAAAAAAAATTTGTTAAAAAATCTGAAAAATAAAAACACCTTCATTTTGAATTGTTTTTCATTTTGTTTTCGAATTAACATAAATTATCTGGCTATACAAAAACATATGTATGCTGATATTACTAATTGTTTAATAAAAATAAACATTAACAAAAGGATAGTGTGAAATGATAAACTCTTTAAATTTAGTTTGGATAAAAATTTATTAGTTGTTTCTAGAGCTCTTCGATGAGAGCTCATAGAATGTTCAAGTTTATATTTTTTTGTTTTAATAAAATTGCATGTCTTATATACTACTTAATAATATAATAACCTAGATTGCATAAATAAGTGATTTGCTAAAATGCACCGAATATCTTATTTCTATTCTTATGCCTATTTAATATACATTTTACCACTCTATCATAAATTTTAGGCGCTAGCAAAATTTATGATTGAGTAGTTTTTAATTTAAATTTTAAATTGTCATGGGAAAATAAAATGTTATATGATCTATTTAAAGCAATAAATTATTTTCCCATCGTGGAAGGTTAAGTGCGCGCCACATGCACAACAATGTACGGTATGTTTACAAAAACAATTATACATACATACATGCATTGCTTTAAGTATTTTAAATATTAATATAGCGGCTGGCGGCACAAACGAAATGGTCAAGTTGTATTCTGTCCGCTGCCCATGCAAATGATATTTGATATGCTTTTAGTTATTAATATGCTGTAAAACAATGAATACCTGTACTGTTGTGCTTATAAAGGAATGTAATCATAGTTCACTACAATAGAGACAAATATATGCAGCAGTTTTTGACATAAAACTTAAAAAAATTGTACATATATGTACATACATACAAATATGTGCGAAGAAATATACATACATATCGCACACTAAATCACAACTCAAAAAATCCCAGATGTTCAGGAGTGGCAAAAAAAACTGTTCAAGAAGACTTTGCAGCAAAATAAATTTTTGCGGTTCATGAAAAAACAAAACCATTTTCATAATTTTGAGTTGTGACTATTTATGATTTAGGGTTCTATATATATATATATATATATATATATATATATATCTTTGCACAGAATTGTTAGTTTCTTTTTAACATTTTGTTATGTTGGTGGTATAGTTACTGCAAAATTACACGTCAAAACCTACTTATTTGTATGTTTCTAACTGTAACACCATGTTTATTTCTTTTACGGTGTAAAGAAAAATACGAAATATTGATGATAGACAAGTATTTCAGAAAATCTGCAATTTGGCAGTGAAAATCTGCAAATCTCACTTTATAATTTTGCAATGAAATATCAGCTAAATGCTGAGAAATCAGCAAATCTGGCAATGATATATATATGATAATATATATATGATAATCTTCATTCAAAATAAATGTAATTTATTTAATAAATAATAATAAAAATCCTAACATTAACATACAGATAATTATTCGGACCTGAAGTACGAATAAGTATCTTCTTCTATTCTGTTTAAAAGTGAAAAACAACAGTATTTAAACTTAAAATTTTACCTCGTACTATTTAAAATTTTTTTCAAAATGTAGTCATTTTAATATTTACATCGAAAATTGTCTAAGACAAAATGGTTTATCTACCTTAAAAATGCGAATACGGGTTTTATTTTATAATTTATATTTCAGGGAATTAGTAGAAGCTTATCCATCATATTGTAGAAGATCGATTTGTTAAATACTCAGTAGTTAGGGAATTAAACAGTTTTTTGCTTCTCCTGAACAATCAGGGGTTTGCAGTTAAACAATTTGTTAGTCATCCATGGCGTATGATTAATGTAGAAATATGTGATGTACAACAATATTGCTCATACGCACGAGAAGGGTTGCTAATACAAAAATTAAACCACACACTGTGGCATTTTGTGACATCGCAATATTGCGTACTAGTGGAAACGTTGGCCATTTCCAATATTTTTCGTTGTGTGGCATTGCTTTTCATATAAAAAACAAAATGTGAATTGCGTTGACATATCTTGAAAATGACTCCACAAAATGACAACACAAGAAATACCAGATGTGTACTTAGCCTAAGATGTGTTGGTCTAATTAATAAACAAACATACCAAATATGAAATTGAATAACTGCATATTCTTATCAAACATGGAAAGTAGAAGAGATATAAACAAGAAACTTAAGAGTCCAGGATACCATCAAATAAAACCATCATACATAGTTTTTGTCGGCTACACGTATACGTTGTCGACACTGATTGATGAGAATCAAAACATTTTGATGTTTTTATTGGACGGCTGATTACACTGTGTGAAAAAAAAACCGTTGACGTTTTACTTTATTTCTGGTAGGTATTGTCGAGTATAACAGCAATCTGTATTTAAAATTTTGCAACCAAGTTCAAAATATTGAGTTACGGGTAAATAAAACCGGTTTTTCTAATATCAACCGATCTTAAAATTATAAACAGATTTAGAGAGACGAGACTAAGTCATTTTAAACCATATATATTTTGTTGCAGTAAATTTCAGGTATACATATGTGTATTTTTCTATTTTGGATTTGCTCTCAGGCAGTATTTTTGTAATGGAACCATACTTTTTATCACTTTATTTATAAAACATAATTGATTAAGAGTAATTCGCATGTTTGTGTTAAAAAGTTCCTTAGGAATTTACTGAATTATTAAACATTTTATTAGCAGACTTTTTGTTAAAAAACTTCCTGCATGATGTTTTTCACGTTCTATTTATGCGCTTTCCATATATTTAAGCTTTCAGGATGATGAAAGTACAATTTAATTAGAGTTGGGCATAGTTCTTCTAGTTCTAGTTCTAGAACTAGTTCGTTCCTTTCGTTAAGTTGTTTTTTTCGTTCAGTGAACAACAGGAACAGCGATTGCAAAGTCATCAAATCCTTTTTAATATTTTCTTCGTGTGTTGTTATTCTAAAGTAATTTCATTTTAAACTTACGTAGTTTTTGTATGTAAATGGTAAAAATTTATATTATTGCATGAAAATGCTTAATTAAAGTTTGTATACAAACTTTAATTAAGCATTTTCAAAAATAAATTTAAAAGAATTTTTTGATACTAATATGTAATCGTTTTCACATTCTCTTTTTAATTCAACACAACAAATTCTTTTCATTTTGTAAGTGTTCACTTGTTCAATCGTATTTTGTACTTTGTGGTCTCATTCGCTGTTTACTTTTTGTAAGTAAAAGGTAGAAATTACAATTTTCTAACGAAAATACTTAAAATGAAATTCGTAATCAGTTTAAAACAAATTTTATTCACTTTTTTAATTATAATACGTGTATGTTCTGTACTCCACGTGGAATTAAAACGTGCGGAGTTGCCATAG
Organism: Nowickia ferox; assembly: GCA_936439885.1. NCBI lineage: Eukaryota > Metazoa > Arthropoda > Insecta > Diptera > Tachinidae > Nowickia > Nowickia ferox. Next base: position 38,988,206 of record OW387026.1, on the reverse strand, counting down.
AACTATTGTTGGAAATATGTATTTATTACAACAATGCAATTGCAATTCTGAACGATTTAATTTCACGTCGAATACAGAACATACACGTAATCTGGTTTTTAATTCGATACCACAAATTTGTTCTTTTCATTTAATAAAACTCACTTGCACATTTCACTAATTATACATTTTCTGTCTGTTTTGATTATTGTGCTAAAAATTTTGTATTGTACACTATTTTGTCTCTTATTAATAGTACGCAAATCAGAAACTATAATATTTTAACTGAAATGTTTTGATTGTGTATTGGTCGGCAACAGAGAATAAGATACACAGAGTGAGCTAAAGACCAAAAATGAACGAAGGAACAAAAACGAACGAAAGAACAAGAAAGACCAAAAGAACAGAAACGAACAACTAGACTGAACTTAGGGGAATAATTCAATTGAACTAGTTCATTCCTTTACAGCACAACTCTACACCAAAACTTGCACCTCAAAATATGGGAGCTTTTTATATATTCAATTGCGAGTTTCAACGCTTTTTCTCTTGATGTCATATACATATATGTATACACGCTGTTATACATACTATAGGGCAGTTAACGTCAGTGTGTCGTTCAGGAAAAATTATTTGATATTATTGTGGATTTGGGAAGCGAAAGTTCTAGGATTTCGTTTTGAACCGTAAATTAGGCGTTTTTCACAAAAACTATGTCTAGAGGGGTGTTTAGGACGAAGCTTTGGTGAACGAAAATATGTACATTTGAAAGTTTCGACGACATATTTTAGCGACATATTGCAACTACAGTTGTAGCTATTTCGTGGTCAGATTTTCTTTCATCTCTAAAATTAAGAATATATTTTCTTTCCCCAGTTTAAATTTTTTCGGTTTTCGAATTTATTTCTCAAACAGGTATTGAAAAGCAAATTTATGACAAAAATTTAATAAAATCTTGTAGATGGGACTTAACGTAATACAGAAGCATTAATTTAAACCTTGTATGAAGTACCTTTAAGCGTAGAAGTCGCCAGACTAGTTTTGTACGAATACTTATTCTGGTGGATTATACAGGGTATCTGGTAGCAGATTTATATTTTCAAACTTAAATAAAAAACGTAATAATTGACACAAAGTTTTATTAAGAGCATTGAACGATAGAATGAAAATGCGGATTTTATTTTTTAAAAAGTATTTCATCCAAATGTCTTCCGTCGGGTTGAACACACTGTTCAAAGCGGAGCCTTGTGTTCTGCGAATTTTCGAATAAAAAAATATGGTCCAATTATCTCATGTGTGGATAAAGCACACCAAAAAGTTAACCTGGGGCAATGCAATGGTTTTTGATATTTCAATCGAGGGTTGCGCGTTCTTGGATACCAGTAACGGCAGTCTTGAGCCTCGTCGCTCCAAAAAATTGGATTTACAGTGCGAAAACGCTCCAACATCGTTTCACAAAAATTTTTCCGAAAATCAAAGTCAATTTCTTTCAGTTCTTGAACGATTTGAATTTTAAAAGGATGGAACTTCAGATCATTTTTTAAAATATCATGAATAATCACTCTTGGAAGTCCCAGTGAGAATGCTCTTTTCCGTATTGAAAGACGCGGATTTTTCATGTAAACTGCTTTCAACCAGTTCAGTGTTTTCGGGAGTCCTGGAAGATCGACTGGACCCTGGCGGTGGGACATAGCCGAAGCAGTTGCGCGGAATCTCTGCACCCAACGAACGAATTAAATTTACACTCGTTCTGTCACGTATTCGTCGAATACTGAACTTTGAACAAAATTGTCGACGAGCAACTACGTAAGAACCATTACTCTTAAAAAGTGTCTCCACAGCAAACGCGCGATGCTCATTCGACCACTGTGACATCGTGAGTAACAAATCCACACAATCGATAATTCCAACGGCGCCACCTTCCCTCCGCACCGTTTATTGCTTTTTGTAATAATCGTATTTAAAAATATAAATTTGCCACCAACCTATATTAACATACTGCTCGTTTCGCATTATAACAATCACCTATAATGCAGTCAACTTTCGTATACGTACATCTAAAAAAAGTGAAGATCTCACTTAAAATTTTGAATTTTTTATTCCCTAAACACATTTAAGTTTTTTTAATGTTGTACGGATATTTATTCTGGCAAGTGTATATTCTGCATCATTTAAACAGTTCATGTTTCTTTACATAGTGTCCACACCTGATGATTTTATATAATAAATCATAATATAACCACGGCAGAGCAACTGCCATTTTTTTTATTAATATCAACACAATGGGGTAGACGTTGATATTATGATGAATTAAACAAATATTTTCAAAACGCTTGCCAAAAATAACTAATTTGCGTGTTGTTTAATTTTTTGGTCACAAAGAGTTGTGCCACCTTTTTTAAACGAAAATTGTGTAATAAATAAACATAAAATGCACAGTGACACATAAAGTGACATTTGATATTAATATGAATTTATCAGGACGTGAGCTCTGTCGATGATATCATAACGCTGCCATAGCATTAATAAATTTAGTCTATACGCGATGATTTTTCATCATGATATTAATTTGACATTCATCATGATATAAATTCATCAGGTGTGGACACTATGTTATTAGCGCACATTGCAATGACATCATGCCATCAGGTTGGTTTGCATACACTTTTTGTGTTTGTTCAAATAAAAATAAAACTATAAAACTAGAACCAAAAGTAAAATTGCAAAAATATTACAAATAAAACTAATTACACATGTCCTACTATGTGTAGTAGGTACAAATTAAGCACACTATCAGCCCAATCATAAACAAAAATTCCGCACGAGTTTTCTCACTTTTCCCTTTTCTCCTATCATGAATTTGTTTTTTCCCTTTTTTTACCAAATGCGGGAATAAAAAAACTCCACGGGAAAAAGTAGGTATTATGAACGCAGTTGAACTTGCTTTTTTCAGTAAAATTCTTTCTCTTGCAAAACAGAAGGGAGTATTTTATAGTTCTTTTATTTGGAAAAACACAAATAATGCAAAAATAAATCATTTATAAATTTTTTTACATATTTTTTCAAGTTGGTGAATTTTAATAATTTTGTTTACTCTCTCACTCAAAAAAAAAGGGAGAAACAAAATGTCAACAAACAAGCAAAATAACGAGCTTCATAATGCGGTGATGCCACGTATTGCTCTTTTTTCTTCCCAAGGAATTTATGATTGGAGGAATGTTTTCTCGAGAAAATTATTTTCCGTGAGAAATAAATTCCGACGGAATATTCATGATTGGGCTGTATATGTAGTTACACACAGTGGCAACAGTAAACGATTATATTCATGCATGCAAACTCTGCAAATGTAATTTAATAGCCCTGCAATTGATATTTTTGAAACAAAATACATCTGTTTTTGAAACCTTTCTGTTTGTTTCTAAAGCCTAGTACTCTGCTCGAAGTTGTGAAAACTTTTCAGCAACATTGATTATTTCGCGTGAAAAGTTTGACACGTAACAAGTAATGCCCATATTATTTTTTCGGAAAAAATGTTCGTTTTTATTGGTTAGAATTATGCAACATTGATCGACTTTTGTAAAGAAAAACATCAACTGTCAAAATTTCGCACGAAATACATGCCAGTTAGAGCTGGGTCCAACTCGTTCATTCGAGCATTTTTGCCACAATCCTATGACCAGCCCCATGTAATTTAAATGGGTTTGATTATCGGTTTGTGCCAAAAATGAACGAATGAATGAGTTCGACCCAGCTCTAATGTCAGTCACATTATTTCACAAATGGCAAGAAAGTGCTGCCAGGCACATTTCATAAATTTTTCACGAGTTAAACAGAGTACAACTTTTGCAATATTTTATCATGAATAGGTTATGTAAACTTTTTTTATATGGATTATGTTAACATTTCGCGTGAAATTTTGAATAGAGTACCAGGCTTAACGATAAAATGCGAGTGTTTTTTGGTGTTGTAATTTTGTTATAGTTCTGGTGGTACCTGGAAGGAACTTAAAGCTTCTTGATTTAATTTTGGTTTCCCAAAATACAAAGTTGCCCTTAATTAAATCATACATAGAATCAAAAATATGTTAAAATAAATATTAAAAAAATAGCTGAAATTGAAACTGATTTAAGTCAGTTAAAAAATGTATCAAGTTTAAAAAAAGAGCGCAACTACCAGAATGAAATAAACTCAAGGGGACCGAAATTTTTTTTCTCTTAATATGATATGAAAAAAAAAATGGAAATTACTTACCATTATCAATGTTAGTGTGAGATTGATCAAAAATAGTTTTGACCGAACTACATCTTGGAGTCTGACATTTTGTTTTATTGAGGTCAACAACCCTAGCCTCCAATTGTTCTTTATTTATGTCAATATGCTTTAAGCGATTGGAACTGTGTTTTCCTTTAGTAAACTCTGCAAATTCATAGTAAAAGACTTTTATGAAATAAAATAAATACATACATGTGTAAATACACAGAAGTGAAATATATCAATGTTGTTTAAATAATAAGTTTTTGGTTTTTATTTTGTAAAAAAATCCAAATGATTTATTCCTGAGTTAACAGAATATACGCAAGTATGTATGCAGATTTTTTTATAGAAAAATACATATATTTTCCTCTATGGTCTATTTTTGTGTGTAATTTATATTTAATTGACCACAAAGAGTAGGATAATTTCCAAATACATAACAAAGCTTATAATAAACTGGTTTGTGATGTTTTGATCCTAATATTATATAATCTATAGATATTACCTTATAAAATGATGAAAACGGATTATAATTATCGCTATCCCATTTTAAGCGAAAGCCGTTGAAAAAAGTCTTTCCATGCATGCATAAATACATACCAGTGATCAGAAAGTTGGTACGATCGTCTTTTTTTTTTTTGATACTATTTGATATGAAAAAGTACCGTAGTACTCACTCTGCACATTTGATACTCTTGTAGTATGTTTCCACCGACTTTAAATCAAGTAGGTTTAAGTAAATCACTTCAAACGCTTTCCACCGAGCTTGTGAGTGCTTTGTTGCTCGAATTTTCGTATTCAATTTATTCACGTGCTTTATAAGGTGGGCGCAGCGGCTGTAATGTGAATTTTATTCACATGAAGTTGTCATTTAAGATTGATTAAATATTTCTTAAGGGGCCTTCCATATATTACGTAACGCTGTAGGGGAGGGGGGGAGGGGGGGTTCGAGTTTTGCTACGATTTGTTATGGTGGGTGAAGGGGTCTTTGAACATAAAAAGTTGCTAATTTCGTACAAAAATACGTATGTTTTTCTCATTTATTTATTTAACTAATCATAAGTGTTACTTACATACATATACTCCGTATGTATACATATGTACATAAATGTGCCGAATGTCAATTTTTGATATTCGCGAGTTCGAATTTGAGTCATTTGATCTCCCAAAACACCCCAACAGTGTGTATGTTTAAAGTCCTCTCGCTAAGTGCACTGGTTAAAAAATGTTCTCGTTTAGAAAATGAAATATTTTTCACCACGACAACCTTTATTGATCCAAGATATAAATTTTTTTTTAGTTGCATGCATATTTTAGATTTATTTGAAGATGGCCGAAAGGAGTTATCTTCAAGCTCTCTGAAATACACGACGACTTCACTTATAGGCACTAATGAAAGCGACCGGAGGCTAATGCCAATTCTCATGTTGGTGTTTCAAATACTGCTCAGTCATCAATATGGAAAAAATAGCAGAATATTTGGCGGAAAACGGATGGCAAAAAAAATAAAAATGAATTTCTTTCTTTAAATTATTACAAACTATTTGTGTGCCGTTCATTTAAATTTCGTTTTGGATTTATGAATTTCTTTATATATTTTTTTAAACGAATACGAGTATCTAGAAATGGCCGAATGTTTGGGAATTCAAATACGCATCACTAATACGTACACACAGTTTAGGAATAAGCTCCCCATAAAACCATAACTTTTGGAGTCTGAGGACACTTGGGAAGAAATTAAAAAAATAGTTTTGCCAATATTTGGAGTACGTTCATAAGTAAGCTTATTTAATTTTTGTCTACAATGAATTAAATTAAGTTTTTTTAAATAAAAACTTTTTAAAATATTTAATTTGATTTTTAACTCATTGTTACGTTATTCGGTGGGGTCATGGTTTTGTTACGATCTGTTACTGAGGGGTGGGGAGGGGGTCAAAAACCGGGGAAAAGAGTGTTACGTAATATGTGTATGGCTCCTAATGTAATTTTTTCGAAATTGTCATTCACTATTGATGGATGACCCAGGGATGGACTTTGTAATTTTTAGAATTTGGATAAATAAATTGAGTTCTAAAAATAGTATTTTCGACACTATTTAAAATAAATCAACTATTTTGAAGTAATTTATCCATATGCAAAATGTATTTTAAATCATTTATAAATTAACATGATTTGCACAAATCATCATAATTTGTCTTAATCATGCCGGTGGAAACATACTATTGCGGTCAACTTAGAAATGCAGTCAGAAATCGAGCGTATGCATACATACATATATATTTTTGCAAATAATTAAATTTCTTTTTCGATAAATGGCACGAAACTTTATTAGTACAAATATTTTAGAAAAATATAGCCTTTCACAATTATATATAAACAAAAACCATATTTCACTCAATGACAAATCATGTTGACACAACTGTTTTATAGGTCATTTACATTGTCTCAAAATCTAGTACTTACGAGATTTTGAGCTAAATCTTGCTGCTTTTTACTAGATTTTTCATACAAAATGAAAATCTAATATTTTTATTTATTTTTTACTAGCCTGTACAACAATTTATAAAAAATATGAGCGAATTAGCTAGGGTATGGTTAGAAATGTGTGTGAATTGGCTACATGGCATTTGTTTGGTTGTAGTTTAAGAAAACTCTCAGTTAATGGGTTTCGTTTTGGATAAAAAATCTTGATAAATCTCAAAAAAAGTTAGTATTAAGGTATAGATTTTTATAAAGATTTTAATTAAAAACTGCTAGATTTTGTGCAGGTGTAAATGGCCTATTAAGTCAGCTTAAAGAAAATTTTATATTAAATTCTATCAAGTTCTAAAGGTAAAAGTGGACTTTGACAGAAATGTCACTTTTTTTGTTAAGCTGACATTACTTATAATCATCAAGTTTTTACTTTTCTATTCGTTAAATTCTTCTGGAATAGAACAATAAAAATACACCAATTTATCTTAAACTAACGACTTTTATTTAGAGAAGACACAACAGTGATGTCAGAAGTGGTTTTGAGTAAAAGAAGACGCAATACATTTGGAACCCGATGACTTACGGGCGCTGTCACAATTGCTGTCAGATGCAATACAGCAGTTGACATCGCAGGCCATATAAACGGCGGCTGCAAATAGTTCACAGCAAAATGTGTCGAGAGTTTCAACACCCCCTGTTTCCATTTCAGGTTACAATTACAATTTGGACAGAAAAAGGAACCAGTATGCAGAGAGAGTAAAATTTCGGCAGGTGATGCAGAAAAAAGGTGAAAGTGTGGCTGATTTCGTGCTACGTTTGAGGCAAACGGCAGCGTATTGCAATTACAAAAATTCATTAGATCGGATGCTCACCCACCACCATGGTTAACAATCTTGTCGCGATGTTAAGTGTTGGCTGAGTCCAGGTTCTGTGTACACATCGCCTGGCTTGGGGTTAGGATTCATTAAGGCCTTCACGACTAAAGGTTAACTGCATACCCCAATTTTCCTCCCATATATCCTATCTTATCCTGTCTCTCCCCCACTTGAAAGATCAAGGTGCGGGGGCTGTGCCGAGGGTCTGAATGCCTAGTCAGTGGTTAAAGATGACTAGTCGCTAGCAGCCCCCCCCGTGCCAGGACACGGGCCGGTTGTAATTTTTATTGTCTAGTCTATGCACGCCGTCACTGCGTGGATGGTCCAACCTTACTGGCATACTCGTGGGAACTTATGGGAAATCTAAATAAAAACAGAAAAAAACAAAACCAACAAAAAAGCAGAAGGGAAGATATCTCTTCAGAGGACGATCTTATTGCCTCCAGTCAGGAGACAATAGTCGTCCTCTCGGATAGTGAGGGTAAAAGTCATAGTACCCCACTATCTGCACAATATACCAAAGCAAACACACAAAACCCCTATACCGGCACTCGAGTCCGAGAGCCAGTTGAAGGGAAAACAAAAAAAGAAAAGGAGTCAGAAAGATATCCTAAAAGCACAATACTCCAAGGCCGTCTTCATTCTGGACAATATTGCCAAGAATGCTGCGAACGGAGTTACTCACGAGCATGACGCCGCGGATAAGCTGAAGTATCAGGCTGTGGTAGACGAATACCTAAAGGTTAAGGATTCGGTCCCCAGCACATCCAAAGCCGCAAATACTAAACGCAACCGCTCTCAGGCTGAGGGAAAAAAGTCGCCTAAGAGAAGAAAGACCATTCTAACTCCGCTCACATCATCATCCATGAGAAGGCCCTTTAATGAGGTAGTTAAAGACCAACTGCTAGTGGCTCTGCTGAACAAAAAGGAAGCCAAAATTGCTTCTGTAACAACGGAATGGGGTGACATCGAATCCAAATTGGCGGAACTCGTAATGTATTACGTAATCGCCAATCATCCACCGGGGGTACAGGATAATTAAATGCTTGGACGTGTTCTCAAAGGAATTCCCCAGTCTTAAACTCATCCCTGCAGGGGAAATCCCATTGAGACCGCGAGCAAGGGTTTGGTTACCAAACATGGACAAAGATAGCGGAAAAATGCTGGAGTGGCTGAAGCTGCAGAACTCTAGCATTGCGACGGATGACTGGTCGGTCATACGAACAGAGGACCATGGCAGCCGTGGTACCTGCCTCATCCTCTCCATCACGGAGCCTGAGGCAGCGGCCATTGAGAAGGCAGGCTCTAAACTAGTTTTCGGTGTAAGAGACGCCAGGGTTAAGGTGACCCGCCCAACCGGTTCTGCAGGAATAGACGAAGACGTCGTCGAGACGAAAAGCAACCTTCTAGTTGGCATGCAGCTTGCAGAATCAACATCGAAACAATAGCACCAAAATGGCGATACGAATCGTCCAAATTAATCTGAAGCAGTCCAAGTGTGCGACAGATAACCTGAAAGTTCTCTTGGCTGAGGAGAACCTTGACATCTGCGTGGTGCCAGAGCCCTGGGTGGTGAACTCTGAGGTATAAGGGGTTTCCGTTGTACACGTACAATGTAGTTTATGCTAAAGGATGTGGTAAGCCAAGAACATGCATAATAGCCAAAAAACATATCAACATTTTTATCTGCACACAGTTCAGCTCAGCGGACCTAACAGTCGCTAAGGTCGAGTTGCCTGAAGTTAGGAGCTTTATTTTAGCCTCATGCTACATGGCACATGACAAGCCAGCACCGCCAGATGAATTGAAAGCGGTTATGTCATCCTTAAGTGCCAATGAAGACATCATTATAGGCTCTGATGCCAATGCTAGGCACACAATATGGGGTAGCAGTGAAATCAACGACAGAGGTGAGTACATCCTAGATTTCATTAACTCTAACAATCTAATTATTTGTGACTCCGTCAACTCGCCAACCTTTATTTTTCCGAGCTCGGACAGATTTAGTGGGTGGGAAAAGGTTCTGGACAAGAGATCCTTTTCAGATCATAATTGGATACTTTTTGAAGTCAGACTATAGAACAAAGAAAAATATTGCTTCAGAAACCCGAAGAGAACAGATTGGATTAAGTTCAATGGAATTCTGAAGCAAAAATTAAAAAAAAGTACCAGAGATCGAGAACATCGAACACAATGTGGAGATCTTCAACAAGGCTATTAACAGAGCCTTTGAAATCTCCTGTCCCATAACAAAAGCTAGGAAAAGCTATCCTCCTTGGTGAAATTCGGAGCTCTCCATTCTACGCAAAGAGGCACGTAGGGCCTTTAACACCTGCTACGAGAATAAAATGTGGCAACCCTACCGTGAAAAGCTAAAAGCTTACAAAAATGCTTTAAAAATTGCCAAACGCAACTCATGGAGAAATTTCTGTGAGTCCATATCATTCAATCATTCATATACAACTTTTGTAAAAAGGGCGGACGGCTCCTGGTAAGATTCCTCTGCAGAATCTTTAGACATATTACTTAACACCCACTTTCCTGGCTGTAAGGATTCACCTAGTGTAAACAGCTTTATCAGTGGGCAACATTACGCTGTTGATAATGAGATACTATCTGAAGATAAAATCTTTAAGGGACGCTCTGCAGAAACAGCACTACATGAAGTGGTAAGGTTCATAGAGAGATCCCTGGAGCATAAACAATACACCCTGGCTGCCTTCTTAGACATTGAAGGCGCTTTCAATAATGTATCAGTGACAGCCATCCAAAATGCTCTCCAGGATGCTGATGTTGAGGATTACATCCGCAACTGGATAATAACCATGCTGGGGGCAAGAAATGTCACTGCTAAATTAGGCAACAGTGAGAGGTCGAAATGGGCATACAGATGGACACCGCAAGGTAGGGTGATCTCACCTTTGCTCTGGCTTCTTGTAGTTAACGCAATACTTTTCAGATTAGATGCCTTGGGGGTTAAAGTTGTAGCGTACGCGGACGATGTGGTAATAATGGTCTCAGGGATGTTCACGGACGTGACAAGTGATATCATGTCCAACACCTTGGTCACACTTAGCAACTGGGCTACAGACTGTGGACTGGGAGTGAACCCAAACAAAATAGAACTGGTACTATTTACCACAAAGACCAAGGTACAGAACTTTAGACTTCCTCGGTTGAATAATCATGAATTGACGCTATCAGACAACGCAAAATATCTAGGAGTTATACTGGACCAAAAAATTTCATGGAAACTGAATATTCAACACAGGGTTAAAAAGGCAACGGTAAATGGTAAGGGAATATGACGTCAGTATATACACTGATGGATCAAGAATGATCTGCGGTATCGGCTCTGGAGTCTTTTCAGGTGATCTTGGTATAGAATGCTCCTTTCGCCTCCCAAACGAACCAACTGTATTTCAGGCTGAAATTTTGGCAGTTAGAGAAGCGGCTAGAATGCTGATTGATGGGCAGATACAGGGTAAAGTTGGTGTCTTTGTCGACAGCCAGGCAGCACTACTATCCCTAAGATCACATATCACCTCGTCTATTCTAGTCGGGCAATGCAAGTGTTTGCTATCTAGACTGGGTGGTCAGACTGACCTCACCCTCATCTGGGTTCCAGCACATAGCAATTTCTTAGGTAACGAACGGGCGGACGAGCTGGCTAGGGCTGGCTCCGCTATGAATGCTTCCAATGCCGAATCGCTAGCCATGCCGTTTGGTGCTATTAAAAGCGCTATTTTCAAGCACTATCTCTATAAGGTTGAAAGTAGATGGCGCAATATAGTCACGTGCAAGGTTGCTAAGAAAATGTGGCCTTGCTGCAATGATAGGCGCTCAATACAATTAACAAATAGAAACCGTAGGGACATCTCGAGACTCGTTGCAGTCATGACGGTTCACTGGACGGTCGGCAGACATGATAGTAGGATAGGTCTGTCCTATAATTAGTTCTGCCGAAGTTTTCGAGAAGTAAGCAAAGATGAAACAATCGTCCACTTTCTTTGCGAATGCCCACCATTGCATCTCTCGAGACCCAAATTTTTAGGCAGTCATGTACTAGATGATCTTTCAGATCTATCAGAGATTGGGTTGAATGATCTTATCAGATATCTCAACGCGACGGGTTGGATCTAGTAACGATGACCGTATCAGAATACTCAGGTACGGTTCTACATAGGTTGACACCGATGAGCGGAGAGCTCCTTTCAAAAACGAATCATCCAGATTCTACTTGAATGCCTGCGACAAATTCTTTTTGGATTGGATTCCAGTAGCATTTGTGATGAAATTATCGCGAAGGAGCTTCAGTTTTTTAAGGACGCGTATATAATATCCCCAAGACTAGAAGCGCCGCACAAATCTGCTGCTGAAAGGCAGCACTCACGGTCCTAATCCGTTGACAGAATCTACTTTCAAGGTAGGTTACAGAACTAGGAAAAGGGGTGTTGGCAACAAAAGGTCTCCGTCAAAAAGAACAGCTGCACATAGAGATTCTGCAAGCGGCACCAAGTGCTATGGTTGTAACGGCAGCCGTAACAGAAACCAGTGTAAATTTCGCAATACGTCATATTTTAATATTTTAAAAAGATAGTATTGGATAGGAAAGCTCAGGAATAATATTAAAACATTTAACGATTTTTTACGTCGTTCACTAATTCGATTCTTAAGGACTTTGATTAGATCTGTAGAAAAGCAGTTATTTCTTTTTTCTAAACTCTTTATCAGGAATTGCAAGACACTTTCTAATTCCATTAAAGAGGCATTATCTTTTCCCAGCCAGAAAACAAAAGATGCGTTTATAGAGCATTTGTATTCAAGCTTACACAATTATTTCTAATTTTGAGTAATTTGATTACTTAACATCCCATTATTAACAAATTAAAAAGTTATGAAATATAAAATACAAAGTAATTAAGGAAATTGTTCGAACATTCGACAAAAATTATTCGAATAATTTTTTATTCTAAATTGAACATTTTTGTTCGTTCGAACCAAAATGAAAAAAAGTTACTCGAATATTCAAATAATTTTTATTCGAATGACAACACTAGTATTAGCCTACACTGTGGAAATAAAAAAACTGTTAAGTAATTGTAAATAAAAACATTTCGAAATAAACTGTGATTGTACTTTAAGAATTTAAAAAATTTACACCCATATACCAAACAAATAACATGCGCTTGGAGTGTACGTTGAAAAAAAATTTACATAAAAACCCGGTTTTAACGTATACTTGAAGCCTATGTGTTTTGGCATATGGGGATTAGTTTTTACCAGAAAGACATAAAACTATATTAAAACTATATTGAAACATAACAATGGACGATGCAAAACTCATCACTTTAGTGGAAAACTGTGACCCTTCTGGTCAGAATTAAATGATAATTTATTACAGAAAAAATAACTATTGAAATTTCGAAAAAGAATGGTACAGCACAGAACAGCAACAGAAAGTAAAGACTAATGAAGCCTTAAGCAGCTAAAGTAGGTTACGTATAACTTAACATTGCATGTAGGAAGTATTTATTTTTTTATTTATTTAATTTATTAATATCAATACAAAGGAAGCCTTATGGCCAATTATATATGTATTGTACAGTAAGTATCTATATATGTAGGACTTAAACATAAGTTATTTATAAAAAAAGAGAAAAATTAACTAAACAAGCAGTTAATTAATTAGTGAACTCCAGCCGATAATAATTAGGGCAGAAAACTTAATGACACAGTTTATTGATTATTCAAATACCCAAGAGTCTTTTTTTAAACGTTGAAATTGAGTAGCAGAAAAGCTTTAGATCATTCGGAAGGTAATTCCAAACACGATAGATTCTTACCAAGAAGGATCGATCAAACATCGAAAGATTCCTACGTGGCACATTTATCTGGACATTACGTGTTGAACCTATAAATGAAAATTCACTTACAAGAATTTGAGGTTGCCTAGCTGTCATAATTTTATAAAAGTGTAACAGGATGCGTAAATTTAAGTACTTATGAAAATGACAACTAGGAATATAGGTACTAGCTCTGAAACTAGATTATGTTCAAATATTCTAATATTATAAATATAACGGACAACTTTTCTCACAATTTTTTCTATCCTACACAAATTGTATGCGAGAGTCCCAGAGTAGACTTATAAACAGTAGTTTACTTGAGACATTATAAGAGAAACTGCTAAATGTTTCCTTACATGTCTCGGTGTATATGCTCTTAATGAATACAGTCTAAGTAATGTCAGGCAAGTTTTATTTGTTAGAGTATTAATGTGACTATCAAATTTAAGAGATATATCCAAAATCACGCCAAGACATTTCAAAGAGTTTACAAAATCTATTGCATGTCCATTTATGCTAATCCTAGGGTAAACTGCATTAGCACTCTGAATACGAAAAAGCATTGCTTTAGTCTTATTTGGGTTTATTTCCAAGCAATTTAAATTCATCCAAGTAGATAAGGAATTTAAGTGGTTGTTGAGTAATGTCTCGGAAAGACTGGGCTGTCTAGAACCAGTGGTATATAATAATAAGATGTCGTCAGCAAAAACAAATGATTGACAGAAACTATTTTCCATAAGGGAAATGCAGTCATTTAAATAAATTAAAAAAAGTATGGGACCTAATACAGATCCCTCCGGTACGCCAGATGTAATGGTACCTATACTAGAGTTTACCCCATTGATCGTAACAAATTGAGTTCTGTCAAGCAGATAAGTTTGCACTAGTTTACACGCGGATTTAGAGAAATTGAATTTTTCATTAAGTTTTTTAATAAGAATATTGTGATTTATGCGGTCAAATGCCTTCGTTAGATCAAGTGAAACGACAATACAATTTCCATGTTTATCAAGCTTTTGACGAACAGAATCAGTTAGCGAAAGAAGTAGTGAAGTAGTATTATGATTTCGTCGAAAAGCGAATTGATTTGGATTCAAAATGGAAAATGGTTCACAGTAGGTTAAGATTTGTATTTTAATAATATTTTCAACAATCTTTGAGATAGATGGTAAAATCGTAATAGGTCTCAAATTGTCTATGCTATAATTACCGCGACTCTTATTAACAGGTACAACGCGACCTAATTTCCAAGCGTTGGGGAACTTGGATGTAGTGAAAATTGTATTCACTAGGCGGAGAATTTCTGAGGAAATTAGAGGATATATAATTTTAATAAATTTAGTAGGAATATTGTCATATCCCTGGGCGTTGGTTTTTATGGAATATAATGCAAGTAAAAGATCACACTCAGTGATGCAACTGAAAGAGAAAGATTCTGGAGTTTCTACAAAAGAAATTAAGTCTAAGACTTCATCACAGTTTGGACTCATGTTACTTACAAATTTGAAAGCTACATTTTCTACATCAGCTTCAATGAGCTCTTGTCTTTCGCTCCCAAGACAGCCAAGGTTGCGTAGCTGACTCCACATTTGAGAGGTATTAGCATGTGAGAATAAGCGAGTACCATATTCACGTCTACATTTCCTTATAACAGATTTAGCTTTATTCCTGAGTTTACAGTATAATTTCCAATTGGCTTCAGTACGATTTGTGAGAAAAGTTTTATAAGCTTTATCTCGTTCCGATCTAGCTAATACGATTTGTCTAGATTTCATCCATTTACAATCTTTGCGAGCAGATCTAGATATAGAAGTGGGTACAAGGTCATGAAGATCATTAACTAAATTATTTATTATGGACAATTGCAAATCAAAATCACTAGTGGAAAAAATACTAGACGTATCTACATTATCAATATATTGCAAAAAGTTGTTGTAATCAACTTTATTATAATCTTTAAATTCAATCCAATCAATCTGCAACTCCTTTGGAAAATTTATTGAGGCATAAATGAAACTATGGTAATAGGAAAAGAATAGAAATTGGATTTGATTCCTAAAAACGACAGAAGAGGGATGACTGAAGAGAAAATCTTGCTCGCCTTAGTAGCATCAAACAGGTTGCAGTTAAAATCACCCATGACAGTGATATATTGAAATCTGTCAAATAAATCACCATGCTTGTTTTCAAAAGAGTATATGTCACCATTTGGTAAATAAACCACACGAACCAGATTTGAAGAGTTCATGCCAAAAACTTCCACAAATAAAGACTCGCAGATACCAAACTGTTTACCACGAAATACGATTTTGTACCGCAGTTTGTTGGAAATATACAAACATACACCACCTGCCCTTCGAGGTATGCTATTGTTAGAAATGTGTTCATTAGGTCGGTCATTTCTAGCAAGACTGTAGCCCGAAAGTGCAAGCGCCTGAGAGGAAACGTCAGGTTTAAACCATGTCTCTGATATACCGATTATGTCAAGTTTGGAATTAGAGAACGTATTTTTGAACTCTTCTAACTCTGTGATCGAATTTGATGGGCATAAGCTTTGAGCATTTACGTGTCCAATATTAAGGTTTCTCTGATACTGAGAAAGCGAACCATTCAAGTGGAAACAATCGCTGGCAATAGATCCAAGATTAATATTATGTATCATTAAATGTAGAGCAATGTGTATATTTCTGGGGTGGCCTAATGATAACTACTAAAAAAAATGTATAATAATTTTCAAAAATTAATTTCATAACAGATTTTTTATATTTAAATTATCAAAGAAAGGAAGAAAGAAAATGATCAATTGATTGAAAAATAACGATTTAGTAAAATATATAACAAAAACAATTTAGGGATTTATTTTAAAAAAATCAATGCACTCTAGAATTTCAAAAGTTTTAGTATCATTATTAATCATAGTTAATTTACATTTAAGATTTTCTCGATTTATTAGGCTATAATTGATAACCTTTTTTAATTTTTTAATCTCCAGCAGATTTTTATAAATTTGTTCGCCATTCTGAGTAATTATCGTTCAAATACACTCGTTTGTCTTCATAACCAGCAAAGATATCAGAAGTTTTAAGGCATTTTGATTTAAAATAAGTTGACATTAGCTTGTCACGAATGCTAACATGGCTGAATTTAACAAGGACAGTATTTCCTCTTTTAATGTAAATTGCATTTAGGATGTCATCAGGATTAATATCCACTTTATAGTGAGAACATATGCTGGTAATTTGACCTGATAAATTGTCAAATTTATTCGGTAGGCCTGTTATTATAACATTTCCCCGGTTTAAACGATGCTGCAACTTGTGATTTTGTAACTCGAGTTCATAAAACATTTGTTTTTTTTAACACACATTTGAATTAATGAAGGATTTATATATAATTGGTGTTATTTTTTCATTAATAACACTGTGGAACATTTTTGGAATTATTGTCTGGGGGGTGAGAAATTCCAAGTCAGGGTGATGGTACTAGGTCAGTATAGTAAAACCCTCAAAGGGTTTGGCGTTCGTATGTGTCAGTTTTTTTTATGACCTTTTAAATTTTTTCTTTTTCACTTGTCCGATTTTGATGAAACAAATTTAGAAAAATTAAGAATTAAAATTTCTCTAATCTGTTTCTATACCGTTTTCCTATATGTGCAACACTTTCGAAGTTAAAAATAAATTTGTGGAGGCAAAAAATATTTTTTTGCCTAAAAATTAAATTTTTTTTTTTTAAATTCATAAAAAACCCAAAACGGAAAAAAGGAAAACGGTATAGAAACAGATTGGAGAAATTGTAATTCTTAATTTTTCTAAATTTGTTTCATCAAAATCGGACAAGTGAAAAAGAAAAAATTTAAAAGGTCATAAAAAAAACTGACACATACGAACGCCAAACCCTTTGAGGGTTTTACTATACTGACCTAGTACCATCACCCTGACTTGGAATTTCTCACCCCCCAGATTGGCTGTTGTACTGTGTAATTATCACATGTTATTTGCCTTACAAAGCGATATGAACTTTACCCTGATCAAATCATAAATATATGTATTTAGAAACAAATGAAGTTCGAACAATAATAATTAAAATAACTAAAACCAAAGTAAATTTATTAAGAGATAATCCTTTAATACGTGAAATAAGTATAATAAAAGATACACATTTTTTTACATATATTTATTTATTGTATCTTCAAATATGAACTAACACTAAATCAAAATATAATTATTAGGCCCGACAAGAGTCGGACATAAACTTAGTGATAGTAAATTAATGATACATAAGAGTTGTACTAAGTAAAAAAATAAAAATAAATCAAAGTATATTCAAGCAGTTACATCTAGAGTGTTGAGTATTAGAGCCGTAGTGTCCCGCTTTTTTAAGCGGATGTGTCCAGTAAAATTCAAGATGTTACGAGCAAGTGGATTAGGATGGGATTCGAGTTTTGTTAAGTACTTGCCTGCGTATTTTGCAATTTCTTCAGTCACTAGTGGCATATTTAAATCACGATGTAAATTTGAATTTTTAATGTACCATGGAGCCGATGTTATCAAACGTAAAATTTTGTTTTGTCTTCGTTGGATTCTCTCTACATTGGAAGCTGAAGCAGTGCCCCATAGCTGAATTCCGTAGCACCATATTGGTTTCAAAAGCGACTTGTATATTAAAAGTTTAGAATCTAGGTTGAATGTTGAATTTCTGGCAATCAACCAATGTAATTGAGTTAACTTAAGTTTCATTTGAGTTAGCTTTGACTGAATATGATGTTTCCATACAAACCTTCGATCAAGGTGTATACCAAGGTATTTCACTTGAGAATGTTGATAAATATTTTGATTGTTAATTCGAATAGAGAAACAAGTATCTCTTCTTAAGGTAAAGGATATATAGAGACACTTTTGCTCATTTACTTTCATTCTCCATAAGTTTAACACTATTTCCAGCTGGGTAATATCTTCCTGGAGATTGCGGGATGCCTCATAAGGGGTTTCATGCATACTCAGACAGGCTGTATCATCGTCAAATGTAGAGGTAAGGATACACTAGGTCACAAATAACAAACTTTTGTCTGTTATTTGTTTCTAGCATACTTTTTCTCATGGATTTGGACCTACTGAACACGAAAATGAATTTTAAAAATTTTTCTGTCGATTGGTTTGCGAGATACAAATTTTTTAATTTTTTTTTTTTAATTTTTGGAGGTACACTTACTATTTTGAGCATATCTTTAGTCTTCTTTGACCTATTTTATCCTACTACTACTCAAATTAAAGACAATTGAGCCGTCTACAACTTATTCTCAGAAAATTTTCAAATCGGGTTAGTAGTTTTGATGTTGGCGGCTTAAAAAGGTTAAAAAACTGGGTTTTTTTAGTAAAAATGTGGCTGAAAAATTCATATAAAAATTCATATAAAATATAAAACGCGATATTAACAGCGATTTTAATTTTTTACGTATAGCTGACACTTTTCCAAAGAAAATAAGCCCTTACTTAACAAAATCTGATGACAAATGGCCGACTTATTATTTTTTTGGTAAACGACCGAAATTCCGCTATTTCACGATTTTTTGATTTTCATTATTTGCACAGCTTACCTACCCAACGCAAACGAATAAATACATTTGATTTTTAATTTATTTACAGCACTACATGCTCATAAATATTTAAACATAAGGAGACACGGTTATCAATTGCATTTCAAAACTGTCTGTGAAAGTGTAAAGAAGTTAATATTTAGAAAACGCAAGGAAGACAATGAGTAAAAGACTACGTGTGTTCGAGTGTTTGAACGATCCAGACAATTTCTGCAATGTTTGTGGCCAGTTTATAAAAAAAAATCACGCACACAAGTTTACTCCAGCAGTACAATTGCACTATTTGAATTATTTTGGTATTTCACCAAATATCACAGAACCATGGACACCTAAGTCGCTGTGTGATCTTTGCTATATAATCTTAACCAACTGGGCAGCTGGCGGAAGGTAAGAATTTTTATTTAAACACATTATACATAGCGAATATAGTAATTTATTTTAATTTTAGCCGCCATATGAAATTCGATACACCAATGATGTGGAAAAAGCCGCTATGCCATTCCACAGACTGTTATTTTTGCCTCACCACAAACAGTGGGGTAGGAAGATTTTTTAAATGGAACTACCCTCAAGTGGGATCGTTTGCGCTTCCAGTACCACATTCGCATGATGTGCCATATCCAGTGTGCCCTGGTGCATCTCTTCAAAAAGCAGAATCGTCAGAAGAAGAGTCCGAGTCAAATGCAAGCGAATTTGAGCCGGGTGCAAAGCGAAAATTACTGTCACAGGCCGAACTAAACGATTGGGTGCGCGATTTTGGTCTCACTAAGGAGAAATCCGAACTTTTTGCGTCTCGGATGATACAGTGTGGATTTGCGGCTTCAGAAGTGAAAGTATCAGCGTACAGAAACCGTCACAAGGAGTATGCAAAATTTTATACAAAGAAAGACCAAATATGTTTTTGCAGCGACATTTCAGGGTTGTTCCAAGAGCTTCACCAAATTCACAACCCCAACGAATGGAGGTTGTTTATTGACAGCAACAAAGAGAGCTTGAAGGCAGTTCTCTTACATAATGGGAATGAAAAGCCATCTGTTCCTATTGCTCATGCGGTTCATTCAAAGGAGAACTATGAAACTATGGACATTTTGCTGAAATGCATAGAGTATAGGAAATACAATTGGAAAATATGCGCCGACCTTAAAGTTGTGGCCATTCTGTGTGGACTCCAAGGAGGCTATACGCGACATTGCTGTTTTCTGTGCCTTTGGAATAGCCGCGCTGATGATCAGCATTATATAAAAAAAAAATGGCCGGTACGAACGAAACCTGTAGTTGGAGAAGCGAATGTTCAGCGCAAACCACTAATAGAGAACCGTGAAAATATAATACTTCCGCCGCTGCACATAAAATTGGGTTTGATTAAAAATTTTGCCAAAAAATTAGACAAAGAAGGTGAAGCTTTTGCCTATTTACGGTCAATTTTCCCATACCTTTCGCTGGCAAAAATTAAAGAAGGAGTCTTCGCAGGACCCGAGATAAAAAAAATTTTGAAAGATGAAAAATTCCCAAAGCTGTTATCACCCATCGAAGCCGCAGCATGGAATTCCTTCAGGCTTGTTGTGGAAAACTTTTTAGGAAACAACAAAAGCCCGAATTATAAGGACATAGTTGAGGATCTGGTAAAGAACTATGAAGCCATGGGAGTGCACATGTCACTTAAAATACACTTTCTGCATTCTCATTTGGATTTTTTCCCTGAGAATTTAGGAGACGTGAGCGACGAACACGGCGAGCGCTTTCATCAGGAATTGAAGGCTATGGAACGACGCTATCAGGGCATCTATGACACGGCTATGATGGGTGACTATATTTGGACCCTAATACGTGAGACCGATTGCAGCGAATACAAAAAACAAAGAAGAAGTCAGCAGTTTTTCCACATGGCATAAAATGTACACTTATATCTTTGTTTTTACTCATTTTTTTTGTGCGTTGATTTGCTTAATTTAATTAGTTAGTTTAATTTCGTTAGTTTAGCTAATTGTGCGATACATTGAGCATGTAGTGCTGTAAATAAATTAAAAAATAATATACGAAGACTAATTTGTTTATTTTAAATTAAGTTCAAATGTATTTATTCGTTTGCGTTGGGTAGGTAAGCTGTGCAAATAATGAAAATCAAAAAATCGTGAAATAGCGGAATTTCGGTCGTTTACCAAAAAAATAATAAGTCGGCCATTTGTCATCAGATTTTGTTAAGTAAGGGCTTATTTTCTTTGGAAAAGTGTCAGCTATACGTAAAAAATTAAAATCGCTGTTAATATCGCGTTTTATATTTTATATGAATTTTTATATGAATTTTTCAGCCACATTTTTACTAAAAAAACCCAGTTTTTTAACCTTTTTAAGCCGCCAACATCAAAACTACTAACCCGATTTGAAAATTTTCTGAGAATAAGTTGTAGACGGCTCAATTGTCTTTAATTTGAGTAGTAGTAGGATAAAATAGGTCAAAGAAGACTAAAGATATGCTCAAAATAGTAAGTGTACCTCCAAAAATTAAAAAAAAAAAATTAAAAAATTTGTATCTCGCAAACCAATCGACAGAAAAATTTTTAAAATTCATTTTCGTGTTCAGTAGGTCAAAATCCATGAGAAAAAGTATGCTAGAACCAAATAACAAAATGGCTGTTGCCTAGTGATATTATTGCTCACAGGCACATCGCAAGTACATATTAAATACAAGACTGGCCCCCAGAATACTACACTGTGGGACACCTGAAGATATAGATTCGGCCACACTCATGAAGTCTCCTTCCACAATAGTGAACTTCGTATCAGTAATATAACTTTCCAAAAGTTTTTGTATGTTTCTTGGCAGATATGTCTTCAATTTTAAAACTAGGCCTTCGTGCCATACTTTGTCAAATTCCTGAGAAACATCAATGAAGAGGGCAGAACAATACTTCTTTTCTTCAAATGTCTTCAATACTTCTTTTCTTAAAATTTTTTATTTTTTATTTTTTTCATATATTTATTTATTGTATCTTCAAAAATGAACTAACAATAAGTAATTAAATCTTAAATCTAAATATAATTATTAGGCCCGACCAGTGTCGGACATAAACTTAGTGATAGTTATAAATAATACATAAGTAGTGATAATCAAAAAGGAAAAAAAAATAAACGTATTTTCAAGAAGTCCCATCTGGAGTGTTGAGAATAAGAGCAATTGTGTCCCTCTTTTTTAAGCGGATATGTCCAGTAAAGTTCAAGATATTACGAGCGAGCGGATTAGGATGTGACTCGAGTTTTGTTAAATATTTGCCTGCGTATTTTGCAATTTCTTCAGTCACTAGTGGCATATTTAAATCGCGATGTATATTTGAATTTTTGATGTACCATGGAGCCGATGTTATCAAACGTAAAATTTTATTCTGCCTTCGTTGGATTTTCTCAACACTTTAAGCTGAAGCAGTGCCCTATATCTGAATTCCACAGCACCATATTAGCTTCAAAATCGACTTGTATATCAAAAGTTTGCAGTCTAGGCTGAGTGTTGAATTTCTGCCAATTAACCAATATATTTGAGTTAATTTAAGTTTCATTTGAGTTAACTTAGAGTCAATGTTATATTTCCATGTAAGCCTTCGATCAAGTTGTATGCCAAGGTATTTCACTTGAGAATGTTGAGGAATACTTTGATTGTTGATTCGAATGGGAGAGCAAGTATCTCTTCTTAGGGTAAACGTTATGTGGACACACTTTTGTTCATTTACTTTAATTCTCCATAAGTTCAACCATATTTTAAGCTGGGTAATGTGTTCTTGGAGATTGCCGGATGCCTCATCAGGGTTTTTGTGTATACTCATATAGGCTGTATCATCGGCAAATGTAGAAGTTAGGATGTTATTGCTCACAGGCATATCACAAGTATATATTATATACAAGACTGGCCCCAGAATACTGCCCTGTGGCACACCGCAAGATATAGATTCGGGCACACTCGTGAACTCTCCTTTCACAACAGTGAACTTCCTATCAATAATATAACTTTCCAAAAGCTTTTGTATGTTTATTGGTAGGTACGTCTTCAATTTTAAAACTTTGAGATTGTTGATAGCTTTGAGATTGTTGATAGTAAACTTATAGGCCTATATGAATCAGCCTTAGTAGGATCTTTGCCCGGCCTTGGAATCATTTTGATCTTCGCAAGTTTCCAGTTATTTGGAAAATACTGCGTTCGTAAAATGGCATTAAAAATAAATAGCAAGGTTCTTGTTGCAATTAGTGGCAAATTCTTCAGCATTTTGTTATTAGTTCCATCAATGCCTGGAGCTTTCTTCGGATTGAGTTCAGCAATTATTTTTTATACTTCACGCAGCTTAAACCTTAAAGGACGAGGGGGTAGAGAAACTACACTCGGCAAATCAACAGCACCCGTACATGAATATTGAGTGAATACAGATTTTAAATGCTCAGCAAATAAGTTACCTTTCTCACTATCGCTTCTTGCCCATACTTCGGTCGAAGTGCGCAATGGTGATTTAAGCTCAACGTGTCTTTTAAGATTTCTAGCAGCGCGCCATAAAGAGTAATTAGTTAGATGCTGACGTTACATCAAGACCTTCTAGATATTTTTCCAATAATGCAGTTTTTTCCGACGATAGCAGCTCTTTGATTCGTTTAGTACATTCTTTAAGTCTGATTTTATATAGGGGTGATCTGTATTGTATCCATTCTCTTCCAGCTCTCCTTTTTTTCTTATACAAGACGTTTAATATCCGTAGAATAAATTATATTAAACCCAGTCTGCGGTTGGGAGGTAGTAGCATGTTCAGCAGCCTGTTTAATATTTTCGTTAAGATTGGCAACGTTAAATTCAATATCTTCGGATGTTCTTAGCTTAATATTTTCCTTACAATGACTACTGAGATATTTTTTGAACCCCAGCCAATTAACAGGATTGATTATCTTCACATATGGGTGAGGTAAGTCACTTCTTAGTGGACTACAAATTGCAACGATTGTGGGAGAGTGATCGGAGGAAAGATCTAGGGAAGCTTCAACTTGAATTAAATCCCTAGAAATATTTTTCATGACAGAAAAATCTATAACATCCGGAATTTTGTGTATACCCGTAGGCCAGTAAGTGGGCTCCCCACTCGAAATGACGTCCAAGCCCATTTTTGAAATTGTGTTGAACAACGGCCGACCTCTCGGCGTAATAAGACGCGAACCCCAGAACGTATGTTTTGTATTGTAGTCGCCAGCTGCTACGAAACTAGTCCCAAGAGATTTGTAGAAATTCTCATATTGATCCTCAGTGATTGAAAATCTGGGAGGGGAGTAAATTGATGATATCACGAAATTTGTACAAAAATTTTCAATGCGGATATTTGTTGCTTGTAAGTGTTCTTCAAAAATGTTGTCAATAATATAGTGCGTGAGCCTCGACTTTATTAGAATTGCTGATCCAGCGCATGTTCTTCCTCTCGGGTTCTTTAAATTATATAAGGTGTAGCCATTGATTTTTAAAAGGCTTCTCGAAGTCAAATGAGTCTCAGAAACCAACATTATATCAATATTTTTTGTCATGAGGAAGTGCTCAAGTTCATTTTTATATTGGCGAATGTCTTTTGCGATCCACAAACATATTTTTAACGTGTTCATGGCTTATTAACTAATGCTTGAAGCAGTGTATTCTGCATTCGCAGCATTTCTTGCATCATGCTAGTCATATTTGTTATAAAGCTGTTTATAGTTTGCACCAGATTATCAATAATATCTTTAAGGCGATTAAAATTAAAGCTAGAGTTTATATTATTCGAATTATTTGGCGGTGATACTTTTTGTGCGGGAATAAAATTTGTCTTAACAGCATCGGCATACGATACACGTTAAATAATTGGTTGGCTTATTTGAGGAAAAGTGGCGGTGTAAGCGTTGGCTGATTGAGCTGGAGCTAATTTAGGCTTTTGTCCCATAGTCTGTTTAACGAAAGAATATACAGGACATCCTCTGTAGTTAGCGGTGTGATTACCTCCACAATTACTACACTTTTTATCCGCTTGATCTTTTGGGTTAGTACAGCTAGCAGTACTGTGCAATTCACAGAAGATAACACAAACTGTAGGTAATTTGCAGTAAGTTTTGGTGTGGCCATATTCTTAACAATTATGGCACTGTACGGGCCCTGAACACTTGTGTGTTTCGTCAACTGTTATTGTTCGGTATAAAAGATATTTTAAGCTATAAATATGATGGCTCAAGTTCAACGCGAAATAGAGGTTGGGGGATCTTCTTTTAATTTATATACAATGTTCAGGCCTTTAGCACTCTTAAGCTGGTAAGTGTAGAAATTTGCTTTACTTTTTTTAATTCAGTAACCATTTTGCGAAAATCTTTTTCTTCATAAATTTGAGAAGAATTTGCGCTTCGTCCACGCCTTACCACGGTTATATATCTGTTCATTCCGACTCGGACCTTGGGTTTTGAGCTACTGTTGTCTGTAGTGATAACTTGGTTAATTGATGAACACGAGCCCGATGGTGATGATATCGCTGACTTATATGAAGAAGTACTAGGCAACTATAATGTTAACGAATTACTAGTTGGCATTGGACAAAGCGAAGTTGATCGCTGACGAAAAAGTGGCTTCGCCGTTAAAAAAAAGACTATCATCAGTTTTTTATTTTTATTGTTTTCATTAAGAGCTTCAGAACTCACATTAAAATATGCATTTCTGCCGTTAAAACTCACTTCACAGTTTTTTTTATTTGAGGTAGAGTATTCCTCAATGTCACTTTGCGGTTTTTTGTTTTGTTGTTTCTTGCTATGTAAAAAATATTAGTGAAGCAAATAAGCTTATTTATCAAAGTCAATATGTATTACGAATATTTTTTTTTGTATGTACAAGTTTTGTTTTTGTTGGTTTTTGTTTCGTATGTATGTAAGAAAAACTCCGCTAGGGCACCTGTTCACTATGAAGGTTCAACAAGAACTCAGAAGATAAAAAAGATACATATGTATTTTTATATTTAAATATAATTATTATACCCTTCACCAAAAATGGTAAAGGGTATATATAGGTTTGTCCAGATTTTTGTAACTTCTACAATATTCATTTCCTGCCAGATAAAGTTAGTTATTCTGAATCCTTATGAACAGGAGATGAAAAAAAGACATGTCCGTCTGTCCGTCTATCCGTCTGTCCGTCTGTCTGTACGGATTTTATATGGGTGGCGTGAAACGCGGTTTTTGAAGCTCCCAAACAAGTTAGAGAGCTCGGAGTTGGACTGAAACGACCGCACTTGCCTCAGCACAATTGGTTATGAAAATCAGCAAAAAAAAATAATCGGTTCATAAAATTTTGAAATATATGGTTTTATCATACATTTTAAAAATTTCATGAAAAAACTACCTACCGCGCATAGAACCAAGCATATTCAAAGTTCTAATCAACCACACTAGTCACTCTGCTGCTGAAGCTCGCTTAAATGCGATAAATATTTACTATACTTAAAGATTTGCTTTAATTTGCATTATTTCGTATTAAACCCCTTTTTGTCACCAATACATAGACTTTGCCTTATGGTATTTTTGCTTGGCACATTCTTTTTCGTATGCATGCATATGAATGGATGTGTATAACAATCAGTAGCCTCATGCAAAAAACATTATGTAGATATGTATGTATAAATATACGCTAGCATGAAGACCATTCCCTCGTACATACACACATACATATGTATGTGCATAAGAGTGTTCATATGAACAACTACAACAACAACAATATGCGACAAATAGTATTCAGAGAAGAATATTTAATTGCTTGTACGTGTGTATGTAGTCAACTCTACGCACAGCAACAATATGCTAGCAAACGTATTGAAAGAAGAATATTAAGTTGTTTGTGGTAAGAACTGGGAATTTTTTTTTTGTATACAAATAAAGTATTGTGCTAATGAATGCGTGTTGATAAAATATATTAAATATATGTGCGCTTAATTATGAAAGTGGTCTAAGTCATATATTTCTTTCATCGAGATATTTAATAGATTACTTTGAAGAAATTAAAAAATATTTTTATATTATGCAACATTTTAATTTATAAATTCATAGAAGTTTATTTAATGTTTATTGAATTTTTTTAGAGATTTATTTCATATTTCGATGCAGAAACGCATATGACTTAGACCACTTTCATACTTAAGGGCACATATGTATGATTGTAAATACGTATGTATGTACATACATACATACAAAAGGGGATAGGATTGTTTGAATCTGTTTGATTTGCTTATTTGTTTTCTGAATATGTTTTGCAACAAAATGAATGGCTATCATGGTTAATAAGTTGGAAGTCGGCCTGTTATGATTCGTTTGTTGAGTTTCGAACTTACACTTGAAAGTTTTTTTCAATATACATACATATGTATGTATTTTTGCAAAATAAATTAATCGGGGACCAAAAATAGTCATTATTTTCGAACTTTAAAAAAAAGCAACTGTATAGAAGGGAAACATCAAACAACGTGGACAACCACACCATTTTAATTGTTCTAAACTAGATTTTTCTAAACTTCAATGGGTTTAAAATTTAAATTTTTGTTTTTTAAGCAGAAATAAATGTTATTTCCGGATTTTTTGTTTTTAACCGGAAATAATTGTTATTTCTTGATTTTTCTTTTTTCAAGCAGAAATAATTGTTAGTGGTTTTGTTTTGTTGGTGTTTGTCAGAATATTTCCAATTAACTTTGGTGTTATTTGTTCCTTAAAAATTATCACATGTGATTTGGCTTATAAAGAGATACGAACTTTAGCCTACTTAAATTTTAATTATAGAAATAATTATTTTCCGATTTTTATTTTTTTCGATTCAATTTGTGATTTCTACTTTTTCGGACAGAAATTAAATTAAGTTACATTGTGGGAACAAATACATATGCCTACATACATACACACTATGAACTTATAGGTACATATAGGATATAACTACTACGACAGGATCAACGTGTGGAGATTCCGTAGCCAAAAAACGTGGTAGCCGCCCCAAAGCGGCGAACCGATATTTTTCACACTTTTATGATATGGCTGTCAAATGATAGGGATTTTCCAATGGAAAATTCATGGTGAAATCATTATGAAAATTTGAACTCATTTACTGATATCTGGCGTTGTTTTAGTAAAAACACATACCTACACATTTTTAACCCTTATACCTACTTATGCATATCTTAGTCACATACATATATTCCAGGTTCACTCAATTTAATTCAAAAATTTTAAAATGTGTACATAGGTACATATTTATAAAATTTCGGTACTTTGTACACACAGCCATACAAGTAAACAATTATTTCAACACGTGTATTTGCTATAAATACTGCCAAAAAGGAACTTTGCAGTGAAACTCCTATAGATTATATAAACATAATATATTTTAATATGTATATACGAAAACATCTTAAACACAAATGCTTTAATCACAGAGAAATTTTGCATTTGCGTTTAAAATTGCTGTGTTCGATATACTAAGGTACTTTTTTATTTTTGGTAAGGTACTTTTTTATTTTTGGTAGGTACATAAATACCTAATATAAGTTTTGTAAAAGTTGAAATGGCACTTATGTAGCTCCTGCAAGATATACATTTTTGGTTGTAAAATTATGTGCCTTCTTGAGTTATTGTAGGGTAAAATCATGTGTTTTATTGTTGTAAAAATTAAACTAAAGCGATTCGCACTGAATTAGAGTGAAATTGTTTTTATAAAATTCAATTATTTATATATAACATACATACATATGTATGTATGTGTAGGTATAAATCTATAAAACGAAGATGTAATAAAACGAAAGCTTATGCTTGCTAACTTATAACTATTTATTAATTATATTCACAGATAGGTATACATACATACGAGTATGTACTTAAAGACTTATGTAAGTGCTATTTAAAATTTTACTGGTTCCAAACCTTAACTTTTACAGCTCTTGATTTATTTGTAATTTAAACAAAAATTTTCGAAGATGCGTAAAAAAGCGTAACCAGTAATTACTAATGAAAACTGTTTGATTCAGACACGTACATACTTATTAAGTTGAACAGTTTCATGCATAACTAATAGGCAATTTTAGAAAATCCAACATGATTGGAAACAGTTTAAATCAATAAATACATGTCTGTAATTGCTGGTTACGCTTTTTTTTGGCAGATAGCACACAAGAAATGCCAGATGTAAAATCAGCCTAACAAACTGCAAGAAATGAGCCGGATGGATCACACAAACCTCCAAAGTCTGATACATTTTCATTTATTTTTGCATGGACATAATATGTACTACATGTGATGAAAATTGCGCTCTTAAAAATATAAACTATTTTTTATAAATAAGGCAATTTTTTTAAAAATTAAGCCTTGCAATTATATATGTATAGATATTTATTAGCGCAATATTGACTTCGGTGTGCATCGATATACTTATATATCTATTTGCAATTGTTCAACAATAAAACATGTATGCGTCCCCTACAATTAAAAAATCGGCATCATTGCTTACGCAGATTATTTGCAAGGAAATTGCATGAACACTTCTAGCTTGTTTAAATTTTTTGTTTTCGATATGTATATACATATGTACATACATACACATGTTTGCAAATACGAAATTCCCAATTACCCAGCGGGAAAAAGAAAGAGCAAGGATACTTTCTAGAAGGCCGTTGTACTCCTTACTTTGGATGTACAAGGCCTACTCGCTCCATTCCACTCTTATATCATTTTTGCTTTTCCCTCTCGCTTTTTTTGCCAGCCATTCTGAAAAGTCTTCAAATTAATAGATTTTATTTTCGTTTGGTAAAAAAAAAAATTGCTCCTCTTCCCCCTTCTCTTAAAAGGAAATGTGGAATGTGTATCTTATCTTTTATGCAAAAGTGTAGCGACCTTCTATAAGGCGTTCTTTAGCAGTAAGATAAAAATAGTAATTGATTTGATAAGACCTGAAGTAACAAGATATTCTGAGTTTTCCTGCTGGGTAGTAACGTGCTCGCTTTGTATCAAAGTAGTGGTTTGCGTACACATTGTACATGCATACTATTGTAAATACATCCAGTGATGCCAGAAAATGCTGATGAGAGAATGCTAAATCGGTCAAAAAGATTCTGCTAAAATGTTCTACAGAAGAAAAGTATAATGCTAGATGTAAATGTAGAAAAAATTATTAAAATAGCTTTGAATTTTATGTTTATACAAACTCATTAGTATTTACATGAATTTTTATAGTACATAAAATAGTTAATAATTGGTGTGTTTTGGAAATGTTATAATTACGTTAAAAAAACTTTAACGCACTAATAATCTCAAATTATTATTTTACCCATTCAGTAAAATATTTGTTTATTAAAAATACGTACATTGAAATTGATTATTGAAGGGTTAGCTGGATGCTATGCGCATTTCACTGTTGCTAGTGCAGATCATCAGGGAACCTTTACCCTGAAATACATGTACATTTATGAGAAAAATCCTCCATACAGAAGAATTTTGTTAAGAAATTAAAATTTTTTATTTGCAACAAACTCTGCTAGAAAGCATTTAGCAGAATTTTTTGATAGTTAAATGCTGCTTAACTAATGGAAATTCCAGACCTAGCAGTGGAAATGCTAAAATGGCAACAATGAAACTATCCCAAGCGCTTTTTGTTGTCATAGTGGATTATTAGTTAAAAATTTTAAACGTAATTGCAACATTTCCTATAAAAATACCTGTAAATACTAATAAGTTCATATAAACATGAAATTCAAAGCTATTACAATAATTTTTTCTACATTTAAATCTGGCATTATACGTTTCTTCTGTAGAACATTTTGTCAGACTTTTTTGACCGATTTGGCATTCTCTCACCATCATTTTCTGGCAACACTGGTTGTTGTGTTGAAACTTATGAATTTTTTTAAAGACATGTTGATACATACATACGAGTACATATATGTATATAAATATGCCCAAGTAAATATAAATGTGTCTGTATATGTATGTGAAAAAAAGTAAGCCCTTGCTAAAGATCATGGATGGCTTATAAATATTTTAAAGTGGACGAGATTGTTTGTTTGAGGGTGCTTGTTGTTGCTATTTTATTTCATTTTTTTTTTTTTTTCAATAAATGTATTAAAAAGTACTTCTGCTTAGTTAAGCTGGATTGATTCGCTGGGTGAGTTCAATTTATGATGTATGTATGTATGTATATATGTACATATGTATGTAAATACCTATATTTTTTAAAAAAATATACAAATAGGTACATATGTATACTAATGTAGGTATCTTTTTATTTTATATTATTTTCTAAAATTCTTCAGAAAAACTCCTTTATAGTATATACATATTTACATATGTATGTATGTATGTAAATACATACATATGTATGTGGTAGTATATGAAAGAAATATTTTTTAATACGTAGGAAAAAAAAACATAAATGTTGAGATGAGAATATGAACTCACGTTCTCATATTTTCAGAACGAATGTTTTATTCACATTTTGTTTTATTGGCATTTTGCACTTATTTTAAAGATTTAAAACTTAGGTTAATTACATACATATGTATGTACCTATGTAGCTGCTTATGTACATATGTATATGTAAATAAATATGTATGTAATACCCAAGAATGATAAAATAATTATTTTATCATTCTTGTGTAATACCTACATGAATGTATCTTAGTATGTATATTATTGCAAATAATAAATTTATTAATGTTTTCCCCAGCAAAAAAATTAATGCGTTCAAAATTTAATAGTTTTCATGCTTTCTTTAGCATTTGTGCAAATCGTAATAAAGCTATAGTTTTTAAACTCATCATAAACGCATACGATATTGCTGGGTAATTAATACATTGAAATAAATATCCGCCGAAATAGCCATGTAAAAACGGAATTAAATCATCATATTGACATATTGTAATAAAACCAGTTTTATCTTCGTGAAATAATAAGTACACAGTAGATCCATGGTAGAGAGTGTGTCTTAACAGTCTTAATAGCGAGGTTCGTATCCTGGCTGAGACAAATGTTTTTTCTTAGCTTTGTGAAAAACGTCATCGAATAAGGGAACTTTCGTGGGTTCTAAGCACTCATTTCAATGACGAGCAGTTTTGTTAAATGTAAACACATGGTCGTCAATGACACGCCTGTGTTTAAATCTTGCGTTCTGCACCTAAATTGAACCCATGCATTAACTATTTCTTTTTCATGCCGTTTTTGCTGGGTCCGAAAATAACTTAATTATTCGATTGCTAAATAAACTTACCTATAGAGAAGTGTTGGTTTTAAAAAAAGAAAATTGCTAACTTTTATACCTATCTAAAGCCAGTTTGTATTCCTGCATTTTATTGGTGCTTATGTTTACTCATTGGTAGAAGTGCAGCAGTAATGTTTAAAAAGTTTATTTTTAAACTGTCTTAGGTATTATAAGAACTTTCAACGGAACATAGTAGGCTAGTAGGTTATTTGCAACTTAAAAAAATACATACATATCTGTCATTTTCTAAAACAACATCACATATCAAAAAATGAGATTTTTGAGTTAATGATGCAAAATTAATCCTCATATTGATATTGTGTAAAAATTTCATACAAATATCTTGTATACTAAACTATCGAGAGAAAAATTAAATTTTCATTAAGTTGTGTGTAAATTGAATACTTTAAAGTTTAAAATGAACTATATTGAGGGGTAACAAAAACTTTTTTCAAGTGAGTCGCTCCAATGTACATATTTTAAAAAATTTATCGGAAGAGTAAATGAAAAAAGTTTTATAAACTAAAATATATTGGGGGCTATTCTGGAAAACGCGTCGAAAAAGTGAAACTTTACATTAAAATAAAAACAAATTTTCAAAAATTGTTTATGTTTGTAATACATTTCTAAAATGAAATAAACGTGAGAATTTCAACGCGTTTCTCTCTCTTTTAAAAACGGTTAATTTTGTATGCGAAACAAAAAATTTTTTTTTTTACATTTACACAGTTTTGTTTTTGTTTTGCATGTAACTTTCACCAATTCGACGCGTATTCCAGAATAGCCCCCATTGTGTCCTATATGTATATAAAACACATATATTTTAACCCTTATACCCATGCATATTGCTGCAAAGTGTCTATATTTCAGTTTCACTTGACTTAATTCATAAGGGCCTGTTCTGCAAATCACGACATGTCAAAACACGGTGATTTTAAAAAATTAATGAAAGATAAATAATTGGTTTTTTAAATTGCACGATTTACAGCGTTAGAAGTTGGAAGAAAATATTCTATTATAAATGACAAAAATACAAGTTCGCTGCTGAGCAAAATGCAGTTTTGCGCTGCATATTGCAGTTTAATTGCATGTTTACGTATCTACGTATGTATATATACATTTATGATTTGTGAAGGGTATATAAGATTCGGCACAGCCGAATATAGCACTCTTACTTGTTTTTAAATGTTTTGTAACACCTTCCTTAAATAAAAATTAATTTAAACTTTTTCGCATACAATTGTGTATAACAAAGCAGAACAAAACAAAATGGCGTACGAAATATGTAAACAAATTTTGACATTGATGCATTAACACTACACGAGAAAAAAATTAATCACCTGAATACTTGCATATACTTTATATAAATTTACTTTGATTTAAGTTACATAGTTTTTCGCGATGTCTTTAAATATTAAATCATTGGGTAAGGGATGTCCAGTGGATATTTCTGGTATTCCGCAACGATGAACTTTGAAGTGTTCAACACTCGGCATTTATTTGTTAAACAATGTTTAACAGCCTTATAAGTGAAATTTATTTGGTGGTGAAGCATTGTCTATATGCATTTCATTGTTGCTTTAATAAATTGGAAGTAGACTTCAAATACACATATTGAACAGTCACAAACCTCTTACATATGCATAAATAAATTTCACTGATAACAGAATTATGATAATATACATAAGTTTGTCGAATAATAAGTTCCCGAATTACCGGCCTTATTTATAAAAATTATTAAAGCTTTCTAAAGGCTTAACACGTTCGCTGCCGCCGTATATTAAAAAAAAATTACCCGCGTGCCAAGTGTTTTTCTTTTTATTTAAAACTGTATGTATGTGGTCACAGCGAAAACGGGCTTATAATAGTATGTAGCGTGTGACCCACCGGTCGTGCACATGGCCTCACGGAAATACCTCGTGTGAACCACTGGTGGGTCACATAGCAGCGAACGTGTTAATAAGCTAAATTTTTTGTCAAAATCTATTTTAAAAATGCTCTAGAAAGCCTCTAAAATTGTTATACATAAGGCTGTTAATATTTGAAGAAATCGCTAACAAGTAGGTATGTACGTATATAACTTAAATCATAAACTAGATGTTTCTAGTTTCTGTTTCTTTAAATTAAAATGATTAATTGCATAGGGCCCGTTTAGATGAAGGGTGACCTAGCTGCGAGTCGTGTTTGTTGGCAGGAATTGAAGAGAAGCTTGCGGGGTAGCAAAAGTCGCACGTACTGGGAATTGAAGCGACAAATAAACTCTTCTCTCTCATATTTTTTTCTCTCGCATTTTCTTGTACAGGCAGTGTTGCCAGTTAGACCAATCTTTTATAACATGCATGAAATAAACAGTTATAATATAAAAATTATAAAGAAATAAAGTAAGGAGAGAAAAGGAATTATTGTATTTTGGTAGTTAATTAAAAATATATAAAAATATATGGACATATTAATTCAACATTTACCAAACTAACAATTAGTTCCTTTACGGCAACACTGCAACGAATGAAAAGTCGCCTGACTATTGCGACAAAAAAATCTTCATGTAAACGCGCGTGGATTTAAGAAGTGATTCCAAAAGAGAACGTAAGCATTGTCGCAGCTAGGTCACCCTTCATCTAAACGGGCTCATATTAATTTTCGTAGGGAAAAGTTTTTACCTAGGTATTTTTCTACAGCACTGTCTGATTTAATTTTTGAAAGCAAAAAATAAAACGTCACAAAATTTTTGTGCGGAGAAACAAGTTTTTTTTTTTGTTCTAAGCGGTTTTGACCAAAAACATACATAGATGTTTTGACATTTATACACAATAAACCCTACAAGAAGACCACTAGTCATTTGACTAGTAGCGATAACCGACACTTCGGACACAGTCCCGAGTTTGTTTATTAGGGGCTTGGTGGAAAAAATGACCAAAACATTTGTGTACGTGTGGTTTTTTATCTCTCTCTAATTTATTCATTTCACTTAATTAAAACACATACATATATCTGAACTGTTTACTCTGCTTCTTTTTTGCCAGCCACTGATTGCATAAGCATTGGTAAACTATAACTAGTCAATGTTTACATAGAGACTGGTCAACTTTTACTAGTCAATGTTTACATAGAAACTGGTCAAATGTAACTTTTAAATAAATAAACATAATTTTTATGTTATTTTAATTCTTTTTTATTATGTATAAGAAAATAAAAAATAAGTATTATACATTTACACATATATATAATCCAAAATAACGTTGATGGTACCACTCTGGTCTTTTTCACGCTTTGTTCCAGCTGCAACACACCTTGCTTTTTGTAAATATTAAAAATTTTAAAAAGAAATACATATATGTATAAATTAAATTAAACTCTTCAATTTATTTTATGCAGTATTGTTGTTACTTAACTTTCTTAGCACTTGTATTAGTTTTAATTTCACAGACCGAACGAATTGTATACTCTACAATAAAATGCGATGTCTTAAAAGTTTTGGTATATGCACATTAGATGTTTCACTCTAACATAAATGTTAGAGAGGAGCAACTGCAATTAATAAATGTGTCGGTCATCTCTACCAGTCAAATGACCAGACAATTGACTGACACTCTTAAATTCAATGGAAAATTATTGCAAATGTATTAATGAAAAAATGTCGTTTGTGTTAGTTTCAGTCATTCATTTCTTGTAGGAATGCGATCTGATTACAGAAGCATGTACATACATATGTAGGAACGAGTATGTATGTGAATTGCCTTTTTTTTTGGTGAACTTTTTATTTCTATTCTTAAATTGTGTATATTAATTATTTTTACTGTTTTTATTGAACTGTTTGATAAATAAATATTGAATTTTTAATTATAAATCCATGTAACATATTTATTCATATCAAGCCATAACTGCCCAAAAAAATTAACCGACACATTTTTTGGCACTCGTTTTTTTTTTGACAATTTATTTTTTACAATCGCAAATGATCGATTTTGGCCAAAAAGTTAAGTTCGAAAATGATGTCGCTTAAACTTTTTTTAAAGTTATGGCACGGTATGTTAGTATGTGTATTTATTTTAAATTTGAATAATTTTTCCAACATTTGTAGGCAAAAATATCGATGTTTTCAAAAAATATATATCGATACTGTTCAAAAATATCGAACGATATATATCGATACCTTTTTTCATTTGCTTATCTCCACTACAAAAATTTTTGTATACTTTTTTGTTTGTTTGTATGTATCTAAGAAAAACTCCGCTTAGACGTCCATTCACTATGAAAGTTCAATGAGAACTATATTTTCTTGTTTAAAAACAAACTTTTTGCAATTAAGTTTTTAAAACCGTAAAAAAACAACTATTATTTAAATTTTTTATTTATTAGCTTTTGTTGCAAACAGTAAAGCCATACTTGCTTTTTTGTTTTTATTGTTATTCCTTAACAGACCAACCTAAATTAGTCCATATTTACACTATGCAAGTCTTATTAGTTTGTTAGGAAAGAGGGACGAGGGGAAAAGAAACTTTACTGTTCTCCTCGTCTCTCTCTCCATCAAACTAATCAGCTTAGCCATAAGACTTGCATAGTGTAAATATGGACTTATGGCGCAAAACGTCTTCAAGTTGCTAATTTCGTCTAATTTTCTTGCTACACGGCAAAATTCTGATAGAACATAGTTAGCAACAAAATTGATTTTTTCATAAATTCGAACTCTATTTCTTTTGTAGATTAACGGTCTAATTCATAAAAAATATTTTAGGTTTATTACAGGTTTATTTGACAAATTTCCCATAGAAATATATCAAATAAGCGCTTAATAAACCTGAATTATTTTTTATGAATAAAGCAGTAAAAGTTTAAGCAATTTTTTGGTAACTCTTAGATCAACTAAATGCATGGAATCGAATAGAAACTGTGAAACCATCCCAAAAACTAATTCCTCTTGAATACTTCTTTTTTCTTTATATGCATAAAGATGATGAGGGGGATTGCAACTAACAGACCAACTTAAATTACGATACAAAGCGTCGTCTGGCTGTCAAAATTTCTCATGCCCATACAAAATGTATGAAACCAACCGAAATAACGCGTCGTCAACGCTTTGCAATTGGAAAATCCAATTTTGACAGCGCATAAAGAAGTGAAGTTGGCTGCAAAAGTACTGTTGTTTTTGTTAAGTAATGTAACCTTAGCTACTTTCAAGTCAATTTAGCGTTTTCATTTTTATTACTTATTTCTATTTAGAGTTTTTTATTAATCAAAGAAGGTAAACATTAGTGTTTTGGCGCAACTTTAACGCTGTAATTTAGGTTACTCATTTCAACGTAAAAGCGAAGCGCTAAATTGCTTTGCTCTTTGCGTCGTAATTTAGGTTGGTCTGTAAATCTCTTTGAAAAGTGGAGAAATTCGAACCAAAATCGATCATTTGAGATTTTAAAAAAACAAATATTTTCCAAATTCCGGCAAAAATTTCAAACAATTTTTTAGAATATATAACAAACAAAATTAGAATAAAACCAGAAAACCATATTTTGTTCTTTTTATTATTCCATTAAATAATATGAGTTTTTTTTTATTTGCGTTACGTGTTATTTTGTACATATGTATATTGGTAGCTATCAGAAAAACGAAAGTTTAATCTTCTATGTACGTCCAAAAAATGAAATTAATACAATTATTTGAATGAAACGATCAAAACTAAAATTATTGCTTAGTAGCATTGTGTCTACACCTGACGAATTTATATCATGATGAATGTCAAATTGATATCACGATGGAAATTCATCACGTATAGACTGAAGTTATTAATATTATGGCATATTACAATAATCACAGCTCACGGTCACGGTGGTAAACTATGACTAGTCAATGTTTACATAGAAATTGACAAACTATGACTACTCAATGGTTACGTAAATATTGATAGACTGTAACTAGTCAATGCTTACGTAAAAACTAGTCAAAGTTTACCTTACTTTGTGGATTAAAAATAAAGTATGAATTTTTGTATTTTAATATTTGCATTTATTACTAAATTAACAAAAAAAACTAAAAAAACAAAAATTCATAACAAAAATAACATAAACAAAAAAAATTCATTTAGAATATAAAAATAAATAAAGAAATAATGAATAACTATAAATTAATTAAATAATATATAAATTAAATCTTTTTCGCTTTTTTTATTTTTTTGCTTCAGCATGTTATGGCTTTTTAAAATGCTGCCCGAACATCCTTTTGAAACTCTATTGCAGATTTGTTTTTGAAAACACCTAAAATTGGACGGATAGTTATAAATACTATTATATATAAGCAGATATGTTCATATAATAAACACATATCTCTCTCAAATTTGCCGCATATTTTTAATTTTCTCTAGGAGCGTTTCTCCCACGTCCCTTCCCAATTGAAAAACTCCAACACGTTATCTGAGAAGAGGCCACGCATGACACTACCCACATGCTCACTAGTACCCTTCATTTTGTTCATATAGGTGAACTGTAAAGAATTATTAATGTTCTCTTCCACAGCGATGCCAACTATTTATAACCCAATCGCGCTATTCCCCTTTTCAAAACGCGCTATGTTACAGCATTGTCAACTATTTATAGTCAAAATGCGCTATTTTCCTACGCGCTAAATTAAACTTTAATAAAAGTCGATGTATGCATGTATGTTTTAGTAATATTTACTATTTTTTAGTAACTCTTTTTCAGATTTTGTAAAAAATAAATAAAAAAAAGATGAGAGGTGTCTTAGGACACCCGGTTATAGCTTTGCTGCTTAGTTATATAAAACAAATTTCATGTGTGAACTAGCAATGCAATAAAATAATATTACATTATGATGTCAAATTCTCTGCAAATATTTAAAAACGTTTCCATTTCTTTCCCATTATTTTCTTTTCTAGCGGCGTACGATTAAATTAATGTATTGTTTGTGGCCGGTGGCGGCTGTTAGCCGGCTTACAGCCGATCGGGTGTGTTCTCTGGTTTCATTTGCAAAAACAAAACAAAAACAAACTGATCAATTGTTCTCATTGTTTTTGTTTCTCTCACTTCAAAGAACGCAACACAACAAAATCAAACAATTTGTTTCGTTTATTTTTGTACTCTGCTTTTAAGTACAAAGAAATCAAAATAAAAATTAATTTGTAACTGTAATAGTGTCGATTATTTTTGTTACGAATATCACGTCCGAACTCCTGTATCACGCATTAAATAGCAAAGCTATAAAAATAAAAATCATTTAATATAGAATCAGAATCGCCTTCCAAGTAATCGAAATCCTTAGTTATTATTTTAATTTTATTTGTCAAACTTTGTAACAACTTATATAAATTGTCGAATAGTTTTACGATTCAAATGCTTTTTGTACTTCAGCTGGAATAGACTCTACAAGAATAGTTTCAGTCAATTGACTGGTCATTTGATCTGAAGTCATGCAGGATATATTCATCATTGCGTAGAACAAAGTTTCTATCACATTATTAAGGGCAAAATTAAAAATGTGATGGAAACTTTTGTGTACATGTGATGTTGCATCTCTCTCCAACTAATAAATATAACATATAGTTGAACTGCTTACTCCAGTGCTTTTTACTAATCAATGATAGCATAAACCTTACTCAAGTTTGACTGATCATAATTGACTAATATATGTATATACTGACAGCAAATATACATTTTATTTTATTTTATTTACTTTTTTATTATAAAAAATAACTTTAAAATACAAAAAACACAAATAAACAAAAACACCAAATAACTTAAGCGGAATCTAGCCCTCTTCACACCTTTTCATCTCCAATGCACCTTGCTTTTTACAAATATCTAAAATTTTTAAGAGAAATATACATATTAAATTAAACTTTGTGAATTTCCTTTATTGACTATTTTAATTATATTTTCTAACATTTCTATAAACTCTAATTTTCACGGAGCGAATGAATTGTATTTTTTTAATAACACTCGATAAAAAAAAAAGTTTTGATATACATATATACTTTAGATGTTCCACTCTAACATATATGCTAGAGTAGAGCAACTATAATTACTAAATAAATCCGTCATCACTTCCGATCAAATGACTAGGCAATTGACTGTCATTATTGAATTCAATACAAAATTGTTGGAGATATGTTAGTGAGACAATTTTGCTTGTGTTAGTTTCAGTCATTCATTTCTTGTAGTTATATAAATTTGTTTGGCCATGAGTACCAGTACATATTTTTAGTTCTGAAATTTTTTTTTGCAGTTTACAGTATTAAAATGTGTCTTTAACTCTAACCACAGTCAAGGAAATTGTATTTGCGACAGCTCAATCGTTAACAAATTAAAAAAAACTTTATTAGAGTTTGGATACTAAAAAATTGTTAAATTTATAAAATAAAAAAACAGTAAAAAAAAATATTGAACTAAAACTGACTATATCCGAAACTAAGACGAAAAAAAGCGCGTTTGACATAGTTAAAACGCGCTAAATGGCATCGCTGCTCTTCCATCTCATCGACTTCTGGAAGAGAGCGCAACGAGAGCATGGTTGTAACTACAGCGATTTTTCATCAATATTGTCGCCAGTCAAACGACAAATTGCTGCCTCCATCCTCTTTATAATGGCTTTGCAGTCAATTAGTAGTTTTGACTGCGCCTGCATTTCAGATCTGAGTGCCATCTGGAAAAATAGTGTTATTGTTTGAAATGTAATAAGTAATATCAAGATAGGGTTAAACAATTCAATACTTACAGTTTCTTCAATTTGGTCCAATCTTCTACCCACTCTTTTTGATTTGACACAATTGTGGCCTGGGCATTGCTTAGCATGCATTGATTCCTTTCAATTATATCGAATCTTTGGTTTGCATCTTCAATGAAAAAGGAAATATCAGTTGCAATAAGATTTTTAAAAACTTTATTTACATTTTGGTCATTTTGGCTTTGCGTAGGACTATTTGTCGTTTCCACCGCTCCTCCCAAAGAGAAAGTTCTTTTTGGAATTACTTCTTGAGCTGAAAAGAAGGGAAGGGATATGAAAATTTGATATTTTCCTAATCTTTTATTTTCCATTTACTTACCACTGAAATCACCAGCATCCTCTTGAGTAGCATCGTCAAATAAATTTTGGCTCATTTAATTATATTAAAAAAATTATTATTATTATTATTATCCCACCTCCACCTCCGGCATTTATCCGTATATGACGGCAAATCATTTGCAAGTCATAACGGTCTCTATTACTGTTTTTATAATGTATTCAAAAAAATCTAACTATATTGCACGTTTTTAAGATCACAACTTTTTGTATCTTATGGAGTGTTTTCACATCCATACCGAGGGTTTAAGGATTTTTTAGTAGGGTTTTATGGGAAACGCTTGTGATACCTATTACCATTTGCATTGTCGTTACTTGTTTTTGGTTCCATATTATTTTAATCTCTACAGCAAGTTCTTTGTATTTAGTTAGTTTTTCAATATATTTTTTATGAATGGTGGTATCGTTTGATACGCCAATCTCGATGAAGCATATGGTTTTATTGGATTTATTTATGACTGTAATATCTGGTCTATTGTGTGTGCGGATAGTAACATCCCAGTATACTCTATGTCTCATTTTCTAATATGATTTTTGGTAGATATTTGTAGTATGGATCATTGATATTATCAAGGTCATATTGATTGACAATATGTTGGTGGATGATTTTTGCAACTATGTTATGTCTTTCTGTATATTGCGTTATTACTAGGGTTGAGCATCCCGATGTTATGTGTTCAATAGTTTCCGATATTGGGTGGCATTTTCTACATTTGTCATCTACAATATTGCAATCTTTAATTATGTACTTCAGATGATTGCGGGTTACAATAACGTTATCCTGAATTGCAATTGCAAAGCCTTCAGTCTCTGGTTGTAACTCTCCTCTAGTTAGCCAGAGATATGTGTTTTCCCTGTCTATCTCCGGTTCTTGTACGATTTTAGGGTGGCTTTCGTGTAGTTTTTTGTTACGCCATGCTGTTATTCGTTCATGTGTCGGAGTGACTGTTGTTACTTGAGCAGCATTGAGGAGATTGAGTGGTGTGTAGTTGTTGTCTGCGAGGACGATAGCTTTGTGCAAGTTGTTGGTGTTGTTGTACAAATATTTTCTAATGTTTATTATTTTTTTGCCTTATTATTATTATTATAGAATTATACATTCTCAGCTGGAGCTGGAGTTCACGTACCGGGTCATAGACCAAAGGTTACACTCTGTGGTGATATAATCCAAGTTTTATATCCGTTATTCTATGGTTTCCCTCATTATGGTTGTTGCTTTAATAAGAATTGCCTTTTGCATTTCAGTGAGTATCTTTAAATCTAGGTTTAACCTGTTTATTGCACTGGTTGTTTCCTCAGGAATTGTTCCTACGGAACTTATTATAATAGGTAGTATGTTTACTTGCACCAAATTTTGTGTGTTTTTGATATATTGTGCTAATGGTATGTACTTGCTTTTTTGTGGCTATTGTTTCCTGTATATTATTATCGTAAGGTATTGCAAAATCTATTATTTGGGCTATTTTATTTTGTTTATCTATGATTATCATATCTGGTCTATTGGGTATAGTTGTTTCGGTGGGATTATTGACTAGAATTGATCTATCCCAGTAGATGATGTAGTGGCTATTTTCTATAATTGGTTTGGGGTTGTATTTATAGTAATATGTTGTTAATTCGTTGATTTGTAGCTGTTTTATTACGTTTATATGTACTATTTTCCCAACATTGTCGTGTCTTTGCTTATAGTGGGTATGGAGTAATGTTGGACAGCTGTTAAGCAGGTGTGGGATGGTTTCCGGGTTGTTGCCACTGTTGGGTCGTGGATTATATATTTTCTGTAATTTTTTGCGGGTATTACTGGATAGCTGTTATAAAGCCTTTTGTTTCAGCAAAGATATTACTGTACATAAGCCAGTTGTTGGTTTTCGTTTTATCTACATATGGTTGAGTTATAATGTTTGGGTACTTGCCGTGTAATGGGTTTGACTTCCAGTTTTGTATAAGTGTTTCTATTGTGGTTGGTTGGTTGGTAGTAATGTTTTTCAGATTGAGCGGAGTAAGATTGTCATCATAATTTATTATATCTCTATATAGCTGGGATATTGTTGCTTTAGTTGTGAAGTATTTTTTAAGGTTATATAGTTGACGGCTACATAGTAATTGTATGTTTATTAAACCCCTGCCTCCTAATTTTCTGGGGATATTTATTCTTTCCAAAGATTCTCTTGGATGGTGATATTTATTTTGTGTTAGCGTTGTTCTGATTTTCATATCCATATTATTTAGATCCGTGTCCGACCACGAAATAATACCAAATGTGTATGTGAGCAATGGAATAGCGTAGGTGTTTATTGCTTTTACCAGATTTCGCCCATTTAGCTTGCTTTTGCATATTTTATTGAGTCTATTTACGAACTCCCTGCTGATGCCTTCTTTACGTTTTTATTATTATTATTATTATGATTATTACTATTACTATTATTATTATTACATATTATTATTACTATTATTATTATGTTAAAAAGGACATATGAGTCCAATGGGAAAAAAGTGATAGGGCATGCGTGAAGTGGGAGTAAAGATTCGATTTCTGGTCCACACTCGTGAGTGTAGGGAAGAGCTATTTTTATTTTTTGTAGGAAAAAAATGTGAAGAGATCATATTATGGACTCTTAGAAATAAAATTACTCATATAGCTTTAGATGACTCTTTTATGTGTGAAACTAAAACGTATTAATATTTCGACCATTCCAGGAACAAGTTTTCCTAATCTAAATCCATTTACATTTAGATAATTTCATTGCAGACTAAAAAGCCAAAATTTGCTTCGGTTTAAGGTTTGCTTATTTAAGGAGAGAGAAGCGTGTTACAAGAACTGATGTAGCAGTAAAAGTAAAAGAGTAATGAAGCAAAAGTTGAATGCAAAATTAATTTTGTTACTAATTATGTTCCATTGAAATTAGCAACTAGAAATTCTGCTGAGAGTAGGCAATTATTGAGGTACAAATTATTTTATTCCCAAAAATTGTATCAGTATCATAAAAGGCGAATTTTGTGTATTGTATGGTGATGAATTAATAAGTAAATGCATTTAGCTGATTGTTGAAAACAATTTGTACCATGACCCATTTCCAACAAAAAAATTTTAAATTACCTGCAATACTTTTAAAAAAATAGTGAGAAAACTCATTGAAAATTTGGTATAAGATAGGAATTAAAAGAAACTTGTTGTTATCTAGGGGAATACAAAAGTATTTGTAATCTATGTCTTTCCTTTCGATAACAATGGTTTCTTCATTTAATCCGCTTGCAACAACTATTCCTAGAGCAGAAGAGAGAAGAGGTTGATCGAAGTAGCAATCAGTCTTTTAAAACACTTGCATGAGAAAGTTTGCGATTCATATATATTAACCCTATTTAATATTT
This sequence comes from Nowickia ferox, assembly GCA_936439885.1. Lineage (NCBI taxonomy): Eukaryota > Metazoa > Arthropoda > Insecta > Diptera > Tachinidae > Nowickia > Nowickia ferox. The sequence continues at coordinate 38,943,500 of OW387026.1, read as the reverse complement.
TTACCGAGCCAGACTGTTTGCTAAAAACATAACAATCCTTTTCTCTCTTGCAGCTTATAAAGCTTCCTAATTTGGGAGAATTAGAATAAGCTGGTGCTAGTCCCTGATTTTCTTCGATCCTACGGAATAGTTGTTGCAAAATATGGTTTGGTTTTCTCAAATTTTTTTTCAATTATTGAATATTATTTTCGAATTTATATGCCGAATCTAATGGGCCAAATTGTTTACAACAATCAGTTAAATGCAGTAACCTATGGACATTAAAACTTATTACCTCATCACCATACAACACACCAAAGTATTTTACAGTCTTCAAGTAAATTTGCGCAACATCTCCATCTACTACGTGAAATAGTTCAGTACTCAAAAGACTTATACCGCAATGCAGCAATAAAAAGTTATAGTACTGGTCGTCACTGATACAATACTTCAGAATAAAAATGCCAGCGTACAACAAAAACTGCCTAAATTCTGTAGACTTCCAGTTGCTAATTTCGTCAAATTTTCCTGCTACGCGGCAAAATTCTGATGGAACATAGTTAGCAACAAAATTAATTTTTTCATCAATTCCGACTCTATTTCTTTTGCAGATTAAAAGTTTAAGCAATTTTTTGGTAACTCCTAAATCAACTAAATGCATGGAATCTAATGGAAACTATGAAACCATCCCAAAAACTTCCTCTCGAATACTTCTTTTTTCTTTATATGCATCAAGATGATGAGGGGGATTGTATCTAACAGACCAACCTAAATTACGATACAAAGCGTCGTCTGGCTGTCAAAATTTCTCATGCCCATACAAAATGTATAAAACCAACCGAAATAATGCGGCGTCACCGCTTTGCAATTGGAAAATCCAATTTTGACAGCGCGTAAAGAAGTAAAGTTGGCTGCAAGAGTACTGTTGTTTTTGTTAAGTAATGTAACCTTAGCTACTTTCAAGTCAATTTAGCGTTTTCATTTTTATTTCTTATTTCTATTTAGAGTTTTTTATTAATCAAAGAAGGTAAACATTAGTGTTTTGGCGCAACTTTACCGTTTTAATTTAGGTTACTCATTTGAGCGTAAAAGCTGAGCGATAAATTATGTTGCGCTTTGTGTCGTAATTTAGGTTGGTCTTTAAATTGGCAAAACATAACAGTAATTGGAACGCCGAATTCTTTCAAGAAACACACTCTTCTCTCCTTATATATCCCTTCCTGCCAACATTTGGGACAACCATTTTTATTATTATGGGAAACTATTCCCATCACATGTGCCCTAGCTGGAGAATCGCATACAAATAAGCGAATATTAAAACGCAACACGTTTTGGCGTATTTTAACGCCATTTTTTTGAAGAAGTTTCACTTCACTGTCGAAATGTTTTCGTTTCTTAAACCCTGAAAAACACCCTATCATAAATGGACTTATAAAACTACAATTGAGCCAAGAATAGGCCATAAAACCCTGTTTGAACTTTGGAAAAGTTTCAAACCATCAATGCCCACATCGATTAAAACTTTTTCTTTCCCCTCTAAATAATCAAACGAGTTTGAAAAGAAATATTTTTCAATGCCTAAATACAAAAATTCTCTTTCGGGATTGGTCGAAATACTAACAGGTCCTTGTTTCACATTTAAAAGAGTTTTTGCCGACAATGGCAACTCTTTAACACCTACCTACCCTTTTCAAAGTATGGAGCAAATCATCTAAAGCTGTTATTTTTCATGCGTATATTTATTTATTGTATCTTCAAAAAATTAACTAACAATAAGTGTTCAAATCTTAAATCTAGATATAATAATTAGGCCCAACCAGTGTCAGGCATAAACTTAGTGATAGTAATCAATAGTACATAAATATCGTATTAAGCACAAAAATATTTTCAAGCTGTTTCATCTGGAGTGTTGAGTATTAGAGCCACAGTGTCCCTCTTTTTTAAGCGGATGTATCCAGTAAAATTCAAGATGTTACGAGCAAGTGGATTAGGATGAGACTCGAGTTTTGTTAAGTATTTACCTGCGTATTTTTTAATTTCTTCAGTCACTAGTGGCATATTTAAATCACGATGTAAATTTGAATTTTTGATGTACCATGGAGCCGATGTTATTAGTCTTAAAATCTTGTTTTGCCTTCGTTGGATTCTCTCTATATTGGAAGCTAAAGCAGTACCCCATAGCTGTATTCCGTAGCACCATATGGCTTTCAAAAGCGACTTGTATATTAAAAGTTTACAATCTAGACTGAGTGTTGAATTTCTACCAATCAGCCAATGTATCTGAGTTAATTTAAGTTTCATTTGTGTTAGCTTTGAGTCAATATGGTGTTTCCATGTAAGCCGTCGATCAAGGTGTATACCAAGATATTTTACATGTGAATTTGGAGGAACAACTTGATTGTTGATTCGAATTGGGGAACAAGTATCTCTTCGCAGGGTAAACGTTAGCTGAACACACTTTTGTTCGTTAACTTTATTTTTCCATAAGTTTAACCATAGTTCCAGTTGTGTAATATGTTCTTGTAGATATCGGGAAGCCTCGTGAGGGTTTACGTGCATACTAAGGCAGGCTGTATCATCGGCAAATGTAGATGTATGGATATTGCTGCTCAAAGGCATATCACAAGTATAAATCAAATACAAAACTGGCCCCAATATGCTCCCCTGTGGCACACCGGATGATATAGATTCGGGCACACTCATGAAGTTTCCTTTAACAACCGTGAAGTTTCGGGTAGTAATATAACTTTCCAATAGCTTCACAAAATTTATTGGTATATATGATTTCAATTTTAAAATAAGGCTTTCATGCCATAATTTATCAAATGCCTGAGAAACATCAATGAAGAGGGCAGAACAATATTTCTTATCTTCAAATGTTCTTCTTATAAATTGAACCAATCTATGCGTTTCTTCAATGGTGCTATGCTGACTCCTAAGACCAAACTGATGGTCTGGTATGCACGTATTATCAGCTATAATTGGGGACAATTTTATCATAAGCAGTTTTTCGAAAAATTTAGACATTGTTCATAGTAGACTTATTGGCCTGTACGATTCAGCCTTGGTAAGGTCTTTGCCCGGCTTTGGAATCATTTTGACCTTGGCAAGCTTCCAGAGGTGTGGATAATGCTCTAGTCTTAATATTGCATTAAAAATAAATAGAAGGATTCTAATTGCAATACGTGGCAAATTCATCAGCATCTTGTTACTAATTCCATCAATACCTGGAGCTTTCTTCGGGTTGAGTTCAGCAATTAGTTTCTGTACGTCACGCATCTTAAACTTTAAGGGTCGAGCAACTACACTCGGTAAATCAACAGCAGCAGTACATCTGTTTGGGGGAAATACGGATTTTAAATGCTTTGCAAACAAGTTACCTTTTTCCGTATCACTTCTTGCCCAACCTCCGGTAGAAGTGCGCAGAGGTGGTTTAAACTCAGCGGGTGTTTTAAGCTTTCTCACAGCGCGCCACAAAGAGTAATTAGATTCTGGTGTGACTCGAGGTTTTCCAGATAATTTTTTAGAGATGCAGTTTTTTCATATGCAAGCAACTCTTGGAGTCGTATAGTGCACTCTTTAAATCTGACTTTATGCTGGGGCGATCTGTGCTGTTGCCATTCCCGTCTAGCTCTTCTTTTTTCACATACGAGACGTTCAATATCCGTAGAATAAATTCTATTGAACCCAGTCTGCGGGTGGGAGGTAGAAGCATGTTCAACAGCCTGCTTTATATTTTCGTTAAGATTCGCAATGTTAGATTCAATATCATCGGATGTTATTAGCATTATGTTTTCCGTGCAAGGACTACTAAGATATTTTTTGAATCTCAGCCAATTAACACGATTGATCATCTTCACATAAGGGTGAGGTAAATCACTTCTTAGTGGGGATGCAACTGGATCAGAAATCATACCTGCACTAACAGTTTCAGCATGCTCTAGTTAAGTGAATTTTTTCGCCCGTACGAACTCACACTTTAAATTTTTGCACATCGGACTCAAATGCCCTTTTTTCTTTGCACACCAAATTCTGAAAATATCTTTCTTTCATATTAATAATGGCAACTTATCTTTTTTTTATATCACAAACACTTTATTATTGAATTATTTAATTTTTGTTGTTTACAACGCAAGCGTATATTCCACAATGAACGCGTCGTAGAATTTTGTGCGCATGTACACTAGATGTTCCACTCTAACATATGTATGTATATGTTAGAGAGGAAATAACAAGTTAATTGACTGACAGTCTTAAATTCAATGGAAAATTATTGCAAATTTGTTAGTGAAAAAATTTCGTTTGTGTTAGTTTGAGTCATTCATTTCTTGTAGGGATATTACGAGATATGATATAAAATCATTAGGTGTGGACACTATGTAATTAAAGCACGGAATTTAGTGAACTTTGCCCCCTCTGGTGGGGTTAATAAGAACTAACATTTAAAAATGGTTTGAATTAGATTTTTACCTATCCAACAACATAACTTTTATTAATATACAAGAAATGATTTTTTTTCTATTTTTGTCTATGGAACAAACTCCTGTGCTGCGTGTCGACAGGATACATAGTATGTATGTATGTTCATATGAACATATGTATTTCAATGTTTTAAAAGAAAACATTGAAAACGCCAAAACTTAAAATTGCGGAACTCATTTGCATTTCAACATCACGACGACCCAAAACATTCCGTTGATGCCGTACGTGTGTGGTTAGCATATACATATGTAACTGTAATATGTGTATATGTATGTATGTACATATGTTATGTTATACTATAACATCATACATGTTCTGCCTCGCCAACCACAATGCAGAGACCTCAACACTACTGAGCTATTGTGGGAGGAGCTTGATAGACAGACGCAATGGCGATGATTTTCTAATGTTCAACTGCGAGCAATGAAAACGTGTTCTTTTATTGAATTTTTTTATGAAGAAGTAATTGATATTCATACTTATTTAAGGTGTTAGTAGTAGTCACTCCATAATAAAGCCTTATGAGAAAACAGTTTCTTTCCAACGCAAAAGTTTTATTGGCTGCGAATCAGATTTAAAATAAAATTTCCAGCGTTCATATAAATATATATACATATGTATGTATGTTTGTATGTATGTAGCATTGCACACACAATTTTAACAGAAATTTTCAATAAAATTTTATATTCCCAGAGTTTTTAATGGGTTTCTTTTAAGTTTTAAAACATTTACAAGCAAGTCTAAGTTACATACATACATATGTATGTATGTACATATGTATGTAGGTATGTATGTACGTACATGAGCTTATACGAGATCCTATAATAAAATTACAAATCTTTTTATTTACCATAAGGCGATTCTTTGGAGTATTTCTGTGGCTTATTTTCCTTAAATGATTCGGTTAACAGCCAATTTTTTGGTTTTAGCACGCAATTATTGTTAGAATTTATATTTTCTACACAAGTTTTATTCATGTTTACACAAACTAGACCCATATCCAATTCTTTATTTTCCCGCTTTATATGTGATATCCGTTTTGTATCATCCGTTAGTATTTCTTCCGACGAAGATTTTGATTCGTCGGCACTGGATAGATCTGTAATATCGATATCTATCGATTCACGGTCATCATTTTTCTCACATTCTTCTGAATGAGAGAAAGTGCAATGTTGTCTTATTACATTTTTGTTAAGTAAGGGATTACCGATACTAATTTGATTTTTAAACCGGGTTTCAATTTTTGAACACTCAAACGATTCGATAACAAATTTTGACAATTCTTCCATTTTACATGCGACACTACTTCTTTTTCAAAGGATGTTTCCGCTACGACGTTAAGAAACGAACTTCTGTCCTTACTAAAGTTTTCAGCATCATATTGGGATTGAGGCCGAAATCTCTGCAACATGGAAGAAATGCGCATGTCAAAATCAAGCAGATTCAATTCAACTCTCATTTAACATACAACTACTGCTCCGTATATGCACCCTCCCTCATTTATTTATATTTACTTGGCTGAATACAAAAACAAAAAGACTAGTTATGTACATACATATGTTTTATGCACATATGTATACGTATGCCATATACGAGTATAGTATTTACATAAATGCTTCCATGTTTGAAAATTATGTCCCAGGGAATTGCAATGATATGAATAGTTTTACAGTGTCAGTCCAATCTGTTCTGCATATCGTCGAGTTTCTTCTTAAACCACGTAAGCGCCATTTTTTTGGAATTGCAATCTCATCTTGACAACTTTGTATGAAAAAACAAAAATTAAAGCCATTTCCAAAACCTCGTAAGTGCCATACAAAATGACATTTGTATGCAAAATAGAATGGCTTTTGTATATAAAGTTGAAAGTATTAAAGGAAAAATCTGGAAAGTTTCAGACCAATCGGGGTACTTTTGGTGCGGCGCCAGGGTCTCAAAGTCAGTAACTTCGGCAAAATCGACACTTTCCATCATGTAACTCAAAAACTATGTGTTCTATGCAGCACAAATTTTCTTGGAGCCACCATTATTTTAGTAAAATGCAGCTTTTTTTCCTGTATGCCAAAGCTCTATCTCGATATGTAAACATATCTTCTATACAAAAAGCCGTTCTGAGCCTAAGTTCGTTTTCGGACCATAAGTGGTTAGCGCGTGCCCATAAGGGCTAATTTCTGAGACCGACCCCAACTATTTTTACATAACCAATATTTCTTTTAAAGAACTCAAAGCTCTATCTCTGCTCCTTATTGTAGCCTCCCATACAACCCGTACTATGTATGGAAAAAACTTGAAATTTGTCGAATTTGATTTGTTATTTGTTTGAAGCCAGAGAAATGGGAATACCTGGGTTTTATTATGTTTGTAGATTCCAAAGAAAACATTTTAGAAATACAATGTATAAGTATACAAGTACGAATGATTTCCTTTTCGAATAGAGATACATAATAATACCCGATTTAAATTTTTAGCAAATATAATAAAGTTAAAAATAACTTAAAAATATAATTATACATATAGGAAATGAATTTACAAATGAATTACCAAATAATTTACGTCGTGGTTTTAGCTACAGTTTACTAGTTTAATACAAGCTCTTTTACATCAACTTTTTATTTACCAATATAATTTTCGCATTGTCTTCGGTTTATCTCTTATATTTTTTCTTCGTCACAGAGTCGTCGAGAGTTTGTACTAGGGATGGGCGCGTGTCGTTTTTTGCGTGACGCGAACACGCTCGCCCCAGCACGAAGTGTTCGTGACAGAAAATCTGACTTCGTGCGTGTTCGGGTCGTATCGTGTTGAGCAAAATTGACACGATAAACACGAAATGATTTATGCATGAATTTCCAGTAAAAAAAATTTAATATTTTGTGTGGTCAAAAACGCAAAACCATAAAATTTGTTGATAGTGTAGTGGTCTCTTAAGCTTAGTTCTGAAATTAAATATAAAAACGTATTTATTTGAATATAAAAAAATTATTTATTGCTATTCAATTTGATTTCGTGCGTATTGTGCAGTTTCGTGTTTTGAAAAAATTTAGCGCGCGTGATTCGTACGTGTTCGATATCATGGCATTCGTGTTCGTGTCGTGTTGAAAAAATTCAACACGCCCCCATCTCTAGTTAATAAGGCAAAAAAAATTTTAATTTTTTAGGTGAGCTCAAGAGTGAAATAAATAGCTATAAGTATAAGTGAAATTTATTTGCTGGTGGTTAAGCGATGTCTATATGCATTTCATTGTTGCTTTAACAAATCGTCAGTAGACTTCAACCACACATTTTGAACAGTCACAAACCTCTTATCTTATGCACAGACTTTCATAAACTATTTGAGAATTCACAAATATTAATATTTTTGTATACATTTTATATATATATTTTTTTTTTAAATATAAGAATAAGTGCGAATTTGCGAATTCGTAAGCGACACAATTTGATAAATCGGCGCCGATTTTTCTTAATTCCACTTTCAAATATAGTATTTATGTCCCTTTCTCCTTGGTTTTTCATTTCCCAATAATTAATAATATTTTATTCAGAATTTAACTTTTGTTTTCTATTAATCATTATCATCATTTTAACTTTCTTATTTATAAAAGCCACAAATGAAACTAACTCTGGTTTTAGACTCGGCAGTTTTTCTTGCTCAACTTTTGATTTTATAATGAGAAAGAAAAAAAAACAAAAGGTATATATTACTTTCTCAACTCTCTCATACAAAATCAAAAGTTGAGCAACTAAAACTGCCGAGTCTAAAACCAGAGTAACCTTTGTCATCCACTGCTTCTTTACCATATTTCACAAAAATGGTAAGACAATCTTGTTGGTTGTTTGCACGCAAAGAAAAAATATGGTTAAGGTAACCATAATCAAACAGCAACATAATATGATTGAATTATATGGTTGCAGTGAAATCATATTATTGTCAATAGAAAAGCAAAGTTTTACTAATATTATTGTCTGAGTTAATAATAATATTATCTACCTACAATAACAATTAATTTTGTTAAACCTAATCATTATTATTCAAAGTTATCACATTTTGGTTAAATATGACAATACTTTTATTAGATGTGACTAAAATATAATTAAAAATAACCATACCATATTCTAATATTATAATAATATTGTTAAATAGGACCAGAATATTATTCTATACAATAATAATATTTTATTTTTTAACCATATATTGGTAGATCTTTTGCTTAAAACAGCTGTGCGTCCTAGCCGAAATAAAAATAAAATAATATTGTTGAAATAAAATGAATATATGTGCACGTGTACTTACACAAATATGTGTATATACACGAAATGAAGACACGCATGTATAAAGAAATATATGTATATGATCTATCCTCTTGTTTATACTTCATTTATTTATTAATTTATTTAACACTACGCGTGCAATACCGATAGGTTACAAACGAACCACTGAACTGACAGAAGATATTTCTCAAAAAGATTTTTTTTAAACTAAATATAGTATGGTTATGGATAACATTATATTGTTATTTACATCATATTATTTTTATATAATAATACAAATTATGTTGTAGTCATACATTTTTAACAAAACTATATTGTTACGTTCTAACCATATCACACTTTTTATGAATATAATAATGTAATTATAAAATTCAAACATCACTTTGTTTATCGTAACGGAATTAATGTTTAAAATAACAATAACTTGTTTTCAATGACCAAACATTTGTTTCGGAGAACATAATATTGTTTTCTCAACCATGCTACAACCATATCTTTTCTTTGCGTGTGGCAGATCTTGTATCTCATTTTTTAAACTAATAAACATTTCTTCCATTTGCTACGCACTAACCACAGGCAGGATTAATATTTTTCTGTATCAGTTTCTTGTTTTTAACTAAAGCTCCAAATTTGTTTATTTTCTGACTTTGACATCTCAAGGCTTGGCAATAGTGAAACCAACAGGCTTTTATTGAAGAACTTTTAGTTCTGTATTATATCACGATCATTTACACACTAAAATGTATGTATTCCATTGCATCATTAATACTTTAAATTTATAACCGTAGTCAAAAAAAATTTACAACTCGGCCAATAATTGCTTTTAAATTTTTATGGACACTATGACAAGACAAAAAGTGACATAAAGTCCATTGACATTATGACATTGTGTTAATGGATGTAATAACACTTTTTGGAATGTCGTAATGAGCATGGACACTACAATATGTAAAAAACAATAAGTAAATATTTTTATTTAGTTTTTATTATTATTGTTCGAACTTCATTTGTTTCTATATTTATTATTTGATTAGACTAAATTTCGTATCGTTTTGTAAGCCAATGGAAATACTGTTATACATTTAGAGATGGTAAAAATGAGCTTTTATTACAAAAAAGCTTTCAGCAAACTGTAATACAATGAATCAAAACAATGCACATATTTCATTTGCACTGAAAACTTGAGTATAGAAATCAGAAATCTACATCAACTGACACCACACACTGATGATGAAGGTGTAGGGACGTTCGAAAACAGCCGGTTGTTACGTTCTACTCGTGTTTGCTTGAATATTTACAATTAACATTGGTGTTATTTGTTCATTAATAATTATCACCTGTAAGCTTTAAAATTTTAGCGGAAAACTTTTCTATAAATAAGTTGGCATAAGTATCAAAATGAAACCGAAATCCAGCTGTGATTGGAAATATTTTTCACTTTTTGAAAAAGAAAAGGCATTGTTCGATTTGCGCGAAAATATTTTTGACTTAAGACTAGTCTGTTCAAACTTTTGAAAAATGTTGAGCACCATTCATTATTTCGCACAGAAAATTTAAAATGAAAACAATATTAACTAGTTTTTGTTTGTTGTAAATTCCATGCGAATCAAGTACCAGTCATATTGTTCCTCATGAAAACTTAAAATGTTGAAGATATATTTCATATGTTTTTCTCAAGATGAACAGATTACTACTCCTGCAACATTTTTTTCATAAACAATAATGCCAATTTTTCGTAATATGTGTTTTGACAGCATTTCACATGAAGTGTTGAACATAGTACCAGGATTTAGGGCCAAAGCACGAATGGGTTGATTGCCTAACATTTTGTAAACTTATTTTTAATTATCATCTATACTTATTTAAAATATTTTATATTCTATAATTCTGTTTTAAAAATTTGTATTTTTAATAAATTAATAAATATTTGCTCAATTCAAGACTCAAGTTAAACAAAATAATGTATGTATTATATCTATGTATATAACACAACTTAGTTTTCCTATACAAATTTATTTTCATGTGATTTTTTGCCGTATTGTAAGTATTTGCATTCGCTTTCGCAAAATATAAAATGCATTATTCGTTTTTGAATTCGCATTTGCTAAACTGGTATTCGTTACTCGTTACTCCCTAATAAAAACTAACTACAAATAATAGCTTTGGGCGGGCCTGTGGCAAAAAAACTAAATATTAATAAAGTTATAGTATCAAACCAAAAAAAGTTTGTCTTAAGTAGAACAAAAATAACCAAATTAACTATTATGTGCATAATTAGTAAAGAACAAACGACAATGGCAAGACTGTTGTAAATTTAGAGATAGTAAAAATTGGCTTTCATTACAAAAAACGCTTTCAGCAAACTAATACGATGAATCAATACAATTCACATATTCCATTTGTAATTGAGTATGTAAGCCAGAAATCTACATCAACTGACACCACGCGCAGTGGACCAAACACAAAGAACGCTGATGATGAAGGTATAGTGAACTTCGAAAACAACCGGTTATTCCGTTCTACTACGTGTTTGTCACAATATTTAAAACTAACTTTGGTGTTATTTGTTCATTAATAATTATCACATGTAATATGGCTTACAAAACGTTACGAAATTTACCCTAATCAAATAATAAATATAAAAATTACATTTACATTAATTTTTATCGATATTGCCAGAGTTTAAGACATTTTTCATATCTGTAAGAACCACAATTGCTGGTCTCACGTGCTTTCCACAACTCTAAAGTGTCACTTTTTTTGTCCAATATTTTTGTTCAAAGATGCATTTTAAATTCCTTCTTTCTGAATTTATATTTATTGCACTAATTCCAAGAGGTACAGAGATATATTTTTATCAAGCTGAAATTCGGACACACAGTTGTATAAATTTTATGTATTTTAAAGAAAGACTTTCGCCCAATGTGCGTTTATTAGGAGGCAGCATTACACCAGATGACTAATGTCATTATATCAAGTCAAATGTCAAATTTGGATTGGTAGGTATAAGCCTAAGAATATGCTTTTATTTTGGTTATCCTCAAACTCCTAACGAATATTTAATTTTGTATGGTGTTTATAAGAAACATACACTCTGAAGATGCTACCAAAGACTATAAATATAAAGATGTTCTACGTCCATACATTGTACTGTCAGTGCTTAATTTGCTGGTGGATTTTCTACTAAATCCATGTGTTTCAAAGAGAGTATTTTATTTTCTCAGAGCACTTATTATTCTCATGTCTTTGCTATTCATCTGCATATGCATACATGTATGTATGTGTGCCTTTGCATGCATAAGTATGAATGGATGTGTTTATTTTTCCTAAAGCAAAGAAAAAATATACACAAACAAATAGAACTTGTGTTTTCGCACATATGCATATGTATATGGACATAAGCTACGTAGAACTTAATGTTGCCGATTGTTTATTTGTATGGCAAAAATATGTATTTTATTGTTGTACTTTTGCAAATACATGGATTCGCACCGAATATAAATTTACCGTTATTTGAATTTAATATCAGTGTTCAAAAACTGACAGCAGAAAAGCAAAAGTTTCAATTAATATGCTATTGCTTTGATTAATGAACGGTATTGCGATTTATTTACCTGGTGCAGTTTGTTTTTTCACAATCACACTTGCATGACTTGTTTCCAACCCTTAAAAATAAATGCTTCAGCATGTAGGAATTAAGTTTTAGCAATAAAGACCATAAAATTATTTGTAAGAATAGAATAATTGTGGTTTTACCACAACGGGTGCAATAAAATGCACATGTGTACTGCTGTCTGCATATCCCAAGTTTTGTGATTAAAGCACATATATTTTGCTGAGGCAGGTATATTGGAAAAACCCACATACTTTAAAAAAATATTTCTGGTAAGCATTTTTTAATTTTATTACCTGCATTTTTTATTGAAAGACACTGTTACTTTATTTTTCCTGATTAAGTCATAAAACATTTTTTTTTACATATTCAATTAGTAAAGGAAAAATTAGCATATGACAATTATTTACCTAAATAAATCATAAAACGTTGTGTATGAAGTGGAATTTTCTTATTCTACATCTTAACCCGTTGAAGATTAGGCAAAAATTCGACTGTACTACTGCTTCACAGTGAATATATTGTGCTTGAAAATATAATGTAGTGTGAAATTAAAAAAGTCTTAGTAATTAAATAAGTAAAAAAATATCATAATGAGCGAACTAACTGAAATTAAACAAAAGAAGTTATCGCTTATAACAGGCAATAAGTGTTGTTTGCCTCATTGTGGCAGATCTAAAAGAAGTTTTCCTAACTTAAAAATCTTTCGTTTTCCATATTCCAATGACATATTGCTTAAAGCGTGGATAGAAAAGTGCAACTTTGACGAAAGCTTTTTGGAAAGATCGTGGACATTATATATATGTGAAAGACACTTTCCGTCAGGAAATATAGGAAAGAAATACTTGAAGCGCGACGCAGTACCAACTTTAAACTTGACTGATGACTCAGATATAGAAAAAGAAAACTGTTTATTAAGTGAAGATGTTGCTTTACCCTTATTTGGAAGTCCGCCTCATAAGCGCAAAAGATCGGAATCACCATCGTTTTGCACAAGTTGTAAGAAATTGGAAGTTCGTTTTAATTTATTTTGTTACTTCCAGTTCAATAAAAGGTGATATACTAAAAAAAAACCTGTAGAGTCAAACTTGGATATATTAAGAGAAATGGGACTAAATGTGCGTGGGCTTACGTGTGATCAAGGTCCTAATAATAGAAAATGTTATGATATGCTCGGCGGATCATGTGAAAAACCTTATTTTGTTTATAAAAATGCCAAATTTTACTTGATGTACGATGTACCCCATATTTTTAAATCTATAAGAAATGCTTTCATCAAAGCCGATTTTAAACCACCGCATGGCGTAGCGCGCTTCGACGTTGTTAGAGAAATATTCGAGTTGGAGTACGGAAATGCAACAAAAATTACAAAATTTAAAACGGTGCACATAAACGCAAATAATTTTCAGAAGATGCGTGTTGGCTTATCTGTCCAAACTTTGAGCAATTCAGTTGCTGCTGCAATCCAATCTGTAAATGAAAATCGCCAGTTTACACGAAGTTCCGCACCAATAGCCACTTCAACGTGCTCTTTTATAAAAAAAAACTCGATAGCTATTTTGATTGCTTAAACAGCAAGTATTTTAACGATGTAAAGCCCCTGAAGCGTGGCTTGAAGCCAAATAGCATAACTTGGCAATTACTCGAAGAGCTAATTACCTATATGAAACAGGTTGAATACGCAGGAAACAAAATATTTTCAATCGATGGCCTGATTCAAACTATGAGAGCTATTTTATATTTATCGTCAGAATTGTTTGCGGAAAACTCAAATTTGATATGCATTTTAACAAACCATTTTAATCAAGATCCATTGTAAAACTTGTTTTCATATATACGTGCCAAGGGTGGACACTGCAAAAATTCTTCGGTCTATGAATTAAATGTCGCAGTAGCCAAAAATAACGCAATTTAGTACCTCATCAAATTGTGCAAATGACGATGCGATATTTTTACCTATTGAGTTTCAAACAATTTTAGAAGATACTCAAAGAAGTGGAACTACAGCAGAAAGTAGTCGCACACCTGACATTAATGTAACAAACATATTCGGTGAAAGTTAAGATTATTTTAATGAAGATGCAGATTGGTTTAACTCTAACAACGTTCAACATCACGCCGATATTTTGTTGGTTATATAGCTCAACGAATAACTTGCGCTAAATGCCGTGTGGATGTAATTAAACCCGCGCAAGTTTTGTCATATCCTTCAGAAATGTTTGTTCACGCAAAAAATTATGATAAAGAAACAGATTTTGGAGGTTTGTGTGCTCCATCATACTTATTTTTTGCAGTGTGTAAGATTCACATAAAAGTTTTTGAAAATCTTTTTTATAAGTCCAAAGAAATAAAAAACATAAAAAAACTATTGTTGAACAATGCGTAAATTGTACCAAAAATACAATATATTCCTTTTGGTTTGACGAGAGCAACGTATGCTTTAAGCACAGGATGGAGATGCTTAATTTATTAGTTCTTACACTGCTAAGAAAACATTCGTCGTGGGAATCATATAAATTCCAATCAACAAGCACTGAAAAAACTCAAAATTTTAAAGCAATAAATAAAAAAAAATATTGTAAGTATACAATTCAGATTTCTAAATCAAATAATTATATGTAGTTCGGTGCGAATCAACTTATTTTTAATTTTACAACAATAAAACACGTATTATTACTCTACAATAACACAATCGGTCGCATTGGCTTTACGTAATTTATTTGCACATGAATATATCAAAACAAGAAACTTCTTTTTGTAATTTCATATTTTTTCTCGTACTGATTGTGCTTTGAACAAGAAATATAACACACACACAAACAAATTTCTCTATAAGCATCATTTATGTGTGTGCATAAATGTATGCCATTCAACATTACTACATACATACTTATATAAAGTGTGCAATCTCAAAAATTTTGTGCTCTCTTTGTTTGTGGTTTCGCTCAAATAACAAACAATATAATTTTCCCTTGTTACTTCCCCCGCAGCATCATTAATCGCAAAAAATTTTAGTTTTTATTTAATGTTCTACGTGCAACATCTTTATATATATATAGTCTTTGATGCTACTCTGTTTTCAAAAGTAAGATGGTAACTTATACCAACAAAGTACATGCCGTTACTACTGTTGTAATATTTGTTTTAGTAATGCGGGTACCTGATTGATGTGCCTAGCTTTGGCTTGAATATTAGCAAATGCAACCCTGAAAGTATTGAGTAGTTACTTTTGTGTATTGAGTACCGGGAAAAACACTCGGTATTGAGTACTCACTACTCAAATACACAATACTTGAAACGTGGTTTTATCGTCGGCTTGGATAGATTAGCCGTGTCCACGATTTACTTACGGATCCACAAACCTGAAGTAATGACTCTATTCATTTAGCCTTTCTGGAGGTTAAAGTATACTTTAATCTTTGTTTACAATTTGAATATAGTCAGATATAATATAACAATAACTACAATGAGTATAAGATTCAATCGGCGGTAATCGCGAGTTATATTCGCCTTTTATAGTTATCCTCGTCAGGGTAGTGGCAGGAATCGGTTATAGTTACGGGTTCGATATTTCTGGGAACTTAGCCTAATAATTACCTCGTCAGGGTACTGGCAGCAATCGATTACAGAAATTTAGGATATTGCTGGTACCTATGATGGTTTCGGATATCAGTGGGGAGTAGTCGGATTGTCGGCATTATTCTACCTTCGTAAATAGTTATTAAAATACGTAAAATATTTCTTATGCTTAAATCTACATATAATCTTATCCCAAGTAACCAATCAGCAGAAGCCGCTGTGGGAAAACAGTAAACCGAACTTGCTGTGGCGAAAGTGTCAGCCGAACCCGCTGTGGAAAACAGTCAACCGAAGCCGCCGTGGAAAACAGTCGGCCGAAGCCGCTGTGACAAAACAGTCAAACGAAGTCGCTTTGAAAGGTGGTATACAATATACACACGACACACTAAATACACTCTTAATCACACTCTCACAGCACACATAAGGTAAATTCTTGTCTTGTTTGTTGAATCGCCCCGATTGCATCGAAACTTGGTAATAATATTTATTTATTTATTTAAGAAATACTTTACAAAGTAAATTTGCAAAGTATTGTTGCACAAATATGGGCGGGGTAGCTAGACCATATGCCAAGATGTTATTAACAGTTTTTTAAAAAGGCTTTGTGACTGACTGTACACGACCTATGCCTTCACATAGGAAGTAGCAACGTGTTTGTTAAAGAAATTTCACAAAAGAACTGCAAGAATAAACGGTTATCCGTGGCAGATCAGTCAACCAGTGCGAGTGAGACGCAAAACTCTCGAAGGCTAATAAACAACAGTGGCCTGGTTGCACTTAAGAGATAATTGCCAACGACGCTTGATGTTGACTCGCCCAGAGCTGCTTTACGACTGGTAATAATATTTCATAATAAATGAGAGTTCTATGCTTGTCGTGCATATGTTTTATATGGATTGTTCGTTGTTCGTTTGCTATCTGCAGTATTATAAGTGTATGTGTGTTCTTGTTGTGTGCTTGTTTAAAATATCGTTACTGAGTATACTCGATGTGTATTGTTGTTTTTTATTTTTATTCTTATTCATTAATTCTTATTAATTTATTTTAAAATATATGTATGTATGAGTGATATACTCGTTACATTTCCCTTCTGCTTTGGAGAGGGGTGCTCTAGTGAGCTTAGCTTATTGGTTAGAGGATGGGCTCAGCCCCTGCAGCTAGCTAAAAAAACAAACAAAAAATAAATCTAAACTGTACTGTCCTACAGTTTCTTGTTAAATGTATATATACATATCTATATGTATGTAATAAATCATTTAAATAACGTACATAGTGGTCTACGATAACTCTAATAATTTTTCAAGGTCATGGCACCGAAGTGGGACATATTTCTTATTCAAAATGGTCACTTTAATAGACGGACGTTCGGCTCTACGAATTACGAATTGCATATGGCGCATATAATTCCGTCGCACAGTGGACCAGTGAAGGTGGTCAAAAATCTATAACTTTTGCTGGATTGGAATTTTGTATTGAGTTTTTTTTTTTGTTCACTAAGTGAGACCATAGGTTTTAAGTTTAAGATATAAAACTTTAAAATCGACCGGTAAGAAAAGTAGTTATGATAGACTTAAAATGCATTTTAAGTTTTAGCTGATTTTTGGTACAAAAGGGAGGTCTTATTAAAACTTGTTTAAAAAATTAGTTTTGCACAAAGTCTTATATTTTGTGTCACGTTTACAACAAAGTGCCAAAATTTGGCCCCCGTGAAATTTTTAGTACGAAGGGCCAAAGGTTGGTTTTTGAAGAAGTTTGAGTTAAAAATTAGTTTATTAAGAAGCGAACATCCAAAATGCAAACATTGGTTGAATATAGATAAAGAGGTTTCAATGAAGAAGACGTAGGTTTCTATTTAAATCAAAAAAAAAAAAACATAAATATTATACGTAAACTTTTATTATTAATTTGTAAATTTAAATTTGATAAATGTACATAAAATTTTAAAACGATAAAATAACTATACCTCTAGTGTTTTGAAAAATCATATTATTTAAACAATTTTAGTAAATATTTCTTCTAAATAGCATTGGCTTTCATCTTCTAGAAGTAGGTTAGCTTCTATGTATAATTAAATAGAGCTAATTTTCCATTTTTGTCGAATATTGGACATATTAAAAAAACATGTAAAATCGACTGATGCTTTGACCTCACCTATTCCGATATTGATCAAATTGTACCACTCATGCCTTGGTGAAAGTAAACATTCATGCAAAATTTTGGCACATTATCGTGGACCACTCGCGAGATATAGCGAATTGAATAGTTAAAAATACAACAAAAAAATTCTATTATGGACTTCGAAGCGATATTCTTCGTTGTGGGACGAAATCAAAGGGTAGAAAATAAACTTTTCAGGGGTTTAAATTGTAGATTTGAAATTCAAAGGTCCAAATTTGATCCTGTGTGTTTCTTGTTTATTTTTCTAAAAAAACGGTATTATTAAAATTGTAAAAAAATATGAATACATATGTTAAAGAACAATGTATTACCTTCCTGTAAGCTTTATTTTGGGATACGAAATGGTTTATGAGATATCAAAAAAAAACATCATGCAAAGCTTAAAAAATAAATTAAAAATACTGTATTATCAAATATCACAAATTCCATAAAAGGAATTTAATTTATTAATTTTCAAAGCAAAATCAATGAAAAATGTGGAATTAAAAGCGATTTGAAAAGTGAGCTCAAAAACAATTAGGTATCCCAAAATGAAATTTTCAGGAATTGTTGACAAAACTGTTCATTATATCCCTATTCTGTAGCACGTTTCTGTAATTCTCGCATCGAAAAATTTCTCACATGAAGTGTGAAACAAAAAATTCCATCGTTTCTCGATTTGTGAGAAAAAAGTGTTTCTGTAATTTAAAGTGAAAAGAAGCAACACTAATTTCGTTTTTATTGGAATATTTCCAACAATCAAGTGTCAAATGAAAAGAAAATGTTACAAAAATATTATTTCAATAACAAAAAAAGAAATAATTTAAAAGAAAAAGAAAATACAATAATGAACAAGAATATAAAATGAATGCAAAATGCTTGAAAGAAGTTTTTCTATCAACTCAAAAAAATCAAAGATAATTTCCCAAAAAAAATCTAAATAAATGTGAACATATCGACTTTTTAATAATATTTTGGTCCAACAATTCGTTGCATATCTTCTTAACTAGTTTATATTTCATATTTTTATACACAAATTATAAAGTTCATATGTTTTTGTAAAATTTTGGTTGTTCTCGCACCACTTTAAAATGCGAGTTGTTTTGACAGTTCTTGCGAGAAACTTTTCACAAAATATTGTTACAGAAACACTTTTTCTCACAAATTTCCAATAACATACGTCAAAAACGGTAAAATGACAAACAGTTCTCACAAAATGTAATTACAGAAACACTTGCATGTGAGAAACGATTTTTTGTTTCAATTCACATAGTTTCTTCTTCATTGCCATCGTTTTCTGTGAGAAATTTTTCGATGCGAGAATTACAGAAACGTGCTACTGATAAATTGTGACAAATTTTTTTGTCATGCAATATTGTCAAATTTCTTGTTATACATTTTTAAATAAAATTGTCATATTATTCTGTTGCTCATATGACAAGAAAAAAAAATTGACAAATATATCAAAATAAAAATAAAAAAGAAAAAAATGTATTATGACCGTTAAGAAAGGCATTTTTTTATTAAATGAGCCGGAGTATCTTGCATTTACATGAGTAAATAGCAGACGATGGTCGCCCACATAAAAATGTAATAATAATAACTCTATACAACAAATTAAGACTTTTTGAAAAACACACGGGCTAGACAATATAGGTTCGTAGTTTCTCCAGATTTCACAATCAAGGAATGTGTATCCTTCATTGTGAAATCTGTGGAGGAAAAATTGTAATGGTATAATGGTATGAGGGTAGTAAAACCCTCTACCAAACAAATCTTGTTAGCATCTTATGCCAAAAAAAAATTTCTTCTTGCACTTTTTTTTTGCAAAAATTAAGGAAAAAACTAGTTATCACTTTTTTCAGAATAACTTGAGGTACTCCTAATTTTTCGCTAACAATATTTGTAAAAATTGTATCTACGGTAAAGCTGGAAAAATTCTGTGAACACGTGAATATAATCTGAACGCATCTATGTGCCCTATTTACCTCTTAAGACCACTTTCTACCTTAAAAAAAGTTAAGAGTTTTAGTTTTATAGATTTTTTCCCTTTGCACAAATTGTTACTGAAGCTCAGTAGAGATGCGTGCACTTGATTATACGATTTAAAAAAAAATTAGCGTTGGAAAATTCAGAAAAATAAAATTTTTAAGGTAAAAAGTGATCTGTATGAGCTATTTTTGTGCGTAGACACGTTCAAATTGTACTAATATATTTGCAAAAGTTGCCCAGTTTCACCGTAGCTACAACTTTGCAAATATTGTTGACAAAAAATCAGGATTCCCTGAAAGTTATTTTGAAAAAAGTAAAAAAATATTTTTCCTTCACTTTTGCAAACAAAGTGCACGAAGAAATAATTTTTTTTTTTTGCATAAGATGTTAACAATTTTTCAATAATCACGATTTTTTCTCTTTAATTCTCACAACTAAAAAGTAAGTTAAAGGAAAATTCATAAATTTTTGTTTTGTTATATTTTATTCATGACAATATTTTTCAGAATACCAAAAATATACAAATAGTCATTCACCTCAGTTTTGTTATAATTTTGTCACTGTCACAGAGGTTAGAATAGGGGATTAATATATATGTACATTTTTTTTAAGATTTTTTTCGAAAAAAAAGTTACTACAAAGACAAAATCCCTAAAATTTTACCTTTAACCTTTAGAAATCAAATCCAAAGCAAAATTCATTTGAAAGCTTAAGTAGTTATCTTTAATTTGATACTTCAAATAAAAACATATGTTGAAAGATTTTGAAGATATTAATACCATTGTGGCATATTTTTATTGAATTTCCTAGTTTTAAATTTACTATATTTCGCGATTGAGCCGCGATAATGAGCCTTAGTTCTACGTATATTCTAACTTTATCATGTGCATAGATTTCACAAAGTTTCAGCCGATTCCGAGAGGATCGGGTCCAAAATGATATAATTTTCAGTTCATTATAAATGGAATTACTCATATACGGATCTGATGTGCATAATAAAATATTAATAAAGTCTTCATTAGTACAACATCTGGACATTTTTCGTGTGTTGTACTCGCGAAGGAATCTGTTGCTCTACTAATTGACGGCTCAAATCCGGTATAGCTTCTTGTTAAGCGCAATGAAACGAAAGATACCATAAATAAATCAGCATCTGACGAATTTTCAGCATTACACTGCTTGTATTGTCGCTGACCAAAGGACCCATCACATCCCCATTTTTTCAAACGATCAGTATCTAGCGTATTTAACAACCGTTCGGCAGTGTGTTCAACAAGATCTTGCAATTTTATTTCTGCTGAAGAGGAAGTGACAGTTATAGCAGTTTGTGGAGGTCAGCATTCTTTTTTGACAGCAACTAAATTCAAGAATTATTTTCATTGGTTCGCTTTAGCAATTCCCTATACTGATTTTTAGTTAATTTTAAATCCAAGAGTAGTGCTAGCGCTTCTTCTGGAGTAAGTTTCTTATTTTCATTTGGTGTAGGAATATTTTTCAAAATCCTCTTTGTGCGCCTTGGACCTGCTTCCATTATTGCTTCAATTATCTCAATTTTTGTTTTTTTATTTTGTGTTGGTTGAATTTGGTGCAAAAATGAGTCTTTGATAATTATTGGAGAAATTTTCTCATTGATATTCTGAAGTTTGCATCTTCGAGTTCTTTCACTACATTCGTCAACTGACTTTGCTGGCAGTGATGGAAAATGTGGCACAATTGTGCGGTTTCTGGCACTGTGGCATTGCGGCACTCTCGCTACTTTTCTGGCACTTTTTGTCCATTCGAGCCATAACCGCCAAATAAGCTTAAGCGGCATATTTGTTAACTTCGTTTTTTTATGAAAATCGATTATCTGCGATCGTAACTAATCGATTTTCGTCAAAAAACTAAGCTCGAACATTTTGTTGCTTAATCTTTTTGGCGGTTATGGCTCTCATTAATGTGGAAACTTTTCTTATTCCAATAATAGGTATTCTTGTACTATTTCCGCTAATTATTGAAAACTAGATGATCAAACGGAAAAAATTGCTATCAAATTAACAAAGCCCATAATAAAATCTACGGCAGGAACTTCAAATGCTCTCCAATTTTTGCTTTATTTTCTTTTGGGCTTATTTTGCTTTGTAGTTTTGTTTACAAAATGTATGAAATTTATTGAAAGTAGCATTGTTGAGAGAATATTTATTTAAATGTGAGAGCATAAGAAAAAACGCTGCAAAATAAAATAGATTCTATCTCTCGACTGTTTTCTGGGGTTGGTTTTTTGTGTCAATTTGTATGGAAAATGTGTTTATGCCGCAATTCTGTTTGATCATTTGATTCATTCTGCATAATTAACTCAATAATCCTATTTTTGGGGTCATGACCCATTTTTTGTTCTGTATCTTGGCAGAGTTCCAGTGGAGGTCAATTCCTAATAGTGAATGGTTGTAGCTGTATGTCGCTTAGCCCGTTCTCTGGTGGTGGCAAATATGTCTTCCGTTTTTCTTTTTTTTTTAGTTTATAGAACTGTGTGAGATGCGTTTTGGATTTATACGCTTGCGTATGCACAAGGAGATAACTTTGTAACAGAAGGTTTCCATAGTGTTTCATCATTTATCTTAATTTTAATACCCATAACTCTCAAGAAATCCATACCAAGGATTATAGTCTCTGCTACATTTTTAATTACTGATACTTCAAACCGGATAATTGCGTCTTTGTATCCCACCGGGACGGAAAACACTTCTAGGCTAGGGGCTAATGAGCTGTCTGCCATCTGAATGATTTCTTTAGTACTGATAGGCCGGATTCTCATATCTCTTAAGTCCTGACTCAATATCTTACAAATGTAAGTGCGAGACGAATCAGTGTCTACTAGTGCTCGGATATTTTGACCATGCATCGTGACAATTATATAGTATCGCCCTTCATCGCCTGTACAGTTATTTGAAGGGTGTCTGCTTATACCCTCATGACAAGCGCACAGCCGTGAATAAAACTATCCCTACCACAGTATGTACAAAATACCTGAGGTGGTTGCATGTAAGTTATTCGCTTAAGACCCACATCTTTGTATCTCCGATACCCTTTGATTCGGCGATGAGCCATATTAAACAAGATATGACAGGTTGGAGTTCGTTCTTGACGTTTTAGGGCCTCGTACTCATCGGTTATGCTAATCAGGTCGTCCACACTAACGAAGTCACTTTGTCGGGATAGTGCCGATACTTGGTACGGAGAACATCGTAGATGCAGTCAAGATGGCTAAGCTGGTGTAATTCAAGGTGTTTTCGCGCCATTGTGAGCATGTTTAACACATAGTCCTCGGCAAGTTCACGATTACCCTGTTTTTTTTTGTTCTAATTGTGCTAAATACCGAGGGGGAAGGAATAATTTTTCGATATCGCATCTGTAGTTAGTCCAGCTAGTAAACATTATCTTTTTACTCTGTACTGTTTCTGTTTCCATTAAGCATACTTAATATTGAAGGCAGTAAACGGTCACAGGGTATATGGTGGCATTGCGCCAATTCTTCAAGACGTTCTAGAAATTTTAGTAAGGCGGACTCCCCAGAAAACTTCAGGTTCCAGCGGTGCACGATATCTATTATCTCAGTATCAGAAATGTTACTATGACTGCGATTTTGTGGTATTGCTATTGAAGTTCCCTCATCAGATAAGATACTCTGATCAGTAGTCTCGATTTCTTTCCATAGTTCTGTCAATTTGTTTTCGGAAAAGTTGCATAGTCATTTAGTACGAAGTTTCTCAACTAGCTGTTTCCAAAGGTACTCGAAGGTGTATCCACTAGCTACTGTGCCAGCGTTTTTGCACTGTTCGATGACCAGTTCCTTTCGTAGCAGATATATCCCTAAAATTTAATCTTTATTCAGTACTTTATTTGCACTTGTAATATGGTTTTCGTTGTTTTGGGTCGATCTTTCCTCGTTGGCGGTGGTTTCCGTTTTTTCGAGTTGCGACTCAGAAACGGGTTCCTGCTCGGGCGTCATTTGTAACGTGATGTTATCGTCGGGTTGGATAGCTTAGCCGTGTCCAGGACTTACTTACGGATCCAAAAACCTTAAGTAATGACTATTCATTTACCCTTTCTGAGGGTTAAAGTATGCTTTAATCTTTGTTTACAATTTGAATAAAGTCAGATATAATATAACAAAAGCTACAATGAATATAAGATTCAATCGGCGGTAATCGCGAGTTATATTCGCCTTTTATAGTTATACTCATCAGGGTAGTGGCAGCAATCGGTTATAGTTACGGGTACGGTATTTCTGGGAACTTAGCCTAATAATTACCTCGTCAGGGTACTGGCTGCAATCGATTACAGAAATTCAGGTTTTGGAAATCGGTGGGGATTAGTCAGATTTTCTACTTATCTACCTTCATAACTAGTTATTAAAATACGTACAAATTTCTTATTCTTAAATCCATATAATGTTATGCTAAGTAAACAGTTAGCCGAACCCGCTGTGGAAAACAGTCGGCCGAAGTCGCTGTGACGAAACAGTCAGCCGAAGCCGCTGTCGAAAACAGTCAACCGAAGTTGCTGTGCAAGGTGGTATACAATATACCCACGACCAGTGCATCCAAGTTAGGGGATTGGTCCCCAAAAATGGGGATTTCATTTGTGGTCAGATTTTCGTGGGGAGGGATTTGGGAACTTTTCAGTTATAGCTCTAACATCACTTTTTCTTATATTTCATCTTAATACATTACTTACGTTTTATGGGATTTCTTCTAATTTTACAGATTATTTTAAAAAAGTACTAGCACTTCGTCGGATGGTTACTAGTTTGTCGCATGGAACATTGAAAAAAATTGAGTTATAGATTGATTTTATATGAAAAATGTGCCCTTTTTTCAAATTCGTTCTATATATTGAATATATCAGGAAATACAGTCTTAATATTGCTTCATAACCACAATTGTTAAATATTTTAAAAATTGTTTTGCCTCATTCGTCACTTTTTGGTATTTGAGGAAAACTTGTAAAGTAATAATATCATTATTCGAAATTGTTATGCTGCATAGTCTACCCAAACAACATAAATCAAACAAATATAACAGCTGTTTTGAAGAATATAATGACTGTAAGCCAAATAATAATAGCTAAACTCAATTTGTATTTTATTTAAGTTTTCATATCGTCAGGTGGGTGCTGATTTGCCGCATGAAAAAAAATTAAATTATTGGTCGATTATTAGGTATATGGATAATGTGTCCTTTTTTAAAATTCATTCGACATCAGAATAAATCAGATAAAGTTATTTTTCCCTTTTATTATACTAATTTGACCTACTTAAAAGACAGTGACCAAAGTGTTGTTATGATTGGTACATGCAGCAGCAAAGATTTTTGTGATTTTTTCTGTAAATCCTAATAATCAGGAACAGGGGTTTCATGCAAATGCATGTTTTCCCTTAACCCTGATAGTGGCAAGAACGAAATATCTTTACAACAACATTTTTCTTTATCTTTATATCATATTTAATCTTGTGTAATTATTTAATGTAAAAGGCTTGTACACCCACTTCTTTGGAAAAGAAAATATTTGTATATCTTTATTTAGTTGTATGTAAATTGAAAACTTTTCTTTTGAACAAAAAATTTTTAAAATATGTGCATATTTTATTGAACTGTGGAAAAAGAAATGGTATAGTGGTTTGAGATTTTAAGAAATGTTGAGATTCGTGTGAAGTTTGGTAGATAATATTTTACTGATTATTTTTTTGATCACATATTTTAGGCGGCTAAATTTAAATTAAATTTTTTAAATGCATGAAGTCCTTGTCCCTGCTTACTTTTATTATTAAACAAAAAATTCTATCGTGTATTATTATAAAACAAATAAACTAAACATTCTTCATCGAGTTTCTCGAAAACACATTTTTGTTCAATGCGGCAAACTAGTATTTACTCGACGACTTAATGAGAGGATAAAATTAATCGTGGATGTTGACATTAAATAAATAACTACTGTCAACATTTCTGTTTTTTATTAAAACAAAAATTTTGTTGTCGTTCTTCACTGTATACACGCAAGTGCAAAGCAACAACACTTTCGTATGCTTTGCTGGTATTGGTATTGTATGTATGTATTGATTTTTACAGCAAAAACTTTTGAATAAAAATTAGGTTTTCTTTATACGTATTCGTGTTTGCTCTTCCATAAGGAACTTTTGGGCACCCCTGCTTTAGGCCATTATATTGGAGAAATTACTTATACTGAATCGTTCATCAATTCATCGCATGCGTCAGAAACATCGTACAACAAATGCACAAAACATTGCAGTAAACTTCGATGTAAGTATGTAATTTAATAAGTGTCTATGCTTTTGTCTCCATGTACATGTTTTGAGTATAAGTTCAGAAATTTAATTTTTTATTTCCAGATTCCACATAGTTTTGTTTTTCACTGGATGGTGTAATGTTACCAGAAATTAGTGGTAGAGATAAAGTTGATGACTTGCCAATCATTATCACATCTCAACGTGTCGAGAAATTATTGGGTGTTTTTTATTGAGGTATAGAACTTTAAGTTGGCATCACTTTTTTAACTGGCGGCCATTTTGTCAGCTGTCAAGTGATTAATATTTAGTTTGGTTTGCCATTTCATCATGAACAGGTTGACAAAAGAACAACGCTTGCAAATCGTGCAAATTTATTTCGAAAATAATGGTTCAGTTCGCGAAGTTTACCGCAAGCTCCGTCCATTTTATGGTCGACATAATCGTCCATCAGAGCAATTAATTCGGTTAACCGGTCAATTGGCCACCAAGATCGTGTGATTTGACACCATTGGATTATTTTCTTTGGGGATATGTGAAGTCGCTCGTCTACGCCAACAAACCAGAAACGTTAGGGGACTTGGAAGCCAACATTCGTGGCGTTATTGCCAACATACGGCCCCATATGCTCGAAAAAGTGGTTGAAAATTGGACCTGTAGAATTGGCTTTATTCGAGCCAGCCGCGGCGGCCACATGCCCGAAATCATATTTAAACGTTAATGGCATAAAATTATCCTTCCAATAAAGCCAAATTGATGGACACTAAAACGATTTTCTTGTGTTTTATTTCAATTCGAAGTTCCATACCTCTAAAAAAACACCCTGTACTTGGGATTCCAAAGCTAAAGTCATCGAGCGGAAACGAAATATCAGAAGCCGTGTTTAATTTGGTAAAATAATATAAAATCCTTCATCTCATTCAAATTAATTGCTTTGACAAAACTGCACATATTACGGGTATAGAAAAAGGTGCTGCTGCTTTGATTGAAGGAACCCTGGGTCGCGATTTATTATATTTTTCATGGAGACACCATATTTACGAGTTATTAATACGAAAAGTATTTGAAATTAGAGTTGCTACAGCAGCCGCTCCAGAAGTACTAATTTTTAATCGCTTTGGCAAACACAGGAATAATATTGAAAAGACAAAATACAAAAGTTGCTCAGAAGATGAACAAATTGTTATAGTATTGACTGCTGAAGGTCGTCAAATAATCTTAAATTAATAAATTAATAATTGAAAATAATAATTAATGATTTGAATCAAACTCATAGTAGACGGGATTACAAGAAATTATTACAATTAGTTGTTAGTTTTCTTGGCGGTACGGTACCGAATTTTAACACCTTTCGAATACCCGCTCCAATTCTCGTGCTAGATGGATGTCAAAAGCGGTTTATTCACTTAAAATGTATTTATTCCGTGATCAACTCAATATCACAAAACAAGAGCTGAATTGCATATGTATGTATGATAATGAAGCAGATTCTTTAGCTTTAATGTTCTATGTTATGAATTTTGGTAAAATGCATTAAAAATATCATAAAAAGTGGGTCCTTTTGGCCAGAATGGAGGGTTTGCTGGTCCTGACCTCGGGCCTTGATTAGCGTTAGACATATTTCAAATGTTACACCCAGAGAAAAAACAGCTTAAAATCAATAAAATCCATATTGAATTAATAAAAAACATAACGAAAGTCTAGTCATGTTGAAATTTCTTATTTCAATGTGGAAAAATATTAATTTACAGTATTTATTTATTAATTTTATTTATTTTTAAGTTTTTTAATACTATTTTCTATTATATTGAAAATGATTCAATTAATGTGATGCGTTCTTATTTTTAAGGTGCAGCTTTTCTCTGAGTCTGGTGTCGCCTTTTCATAGCTCTTATTTATGCAAAAGCCTGGTTTCGATGCACCGAAACAATTGAAGCATCAATCAAGACCTTAATTCAATTCAAAATATAATTGCTTATCCTGAACGAAATAAAGCTTTTGCTTTGATGCAAAAAATCAGCAATCACTTCTGGTATTTGTTCGAAGAAGCAGTCGGTCTTTCATTCTTCGATTCCAATGTTAGTGTAGATATTAAGAGAAAAATGGTTAGAGCAATTAATGCTCAAGAGAAAAGAAATGCACGCAAATCACAGCTAATACAACAAACATCCTTCAAACATATTAACAAAAAGATTTAAGAGAATTTGTAAATTCAAACATATTAAAGATTTCCAAAGATTTTCTACAAGTAGATCCATCAAATTGGAATGAAAGATTTGACTACGCTCAAATTTTGTAAACTTATCTGTAGTGAACGATGCTGCTGAAAGAGGTGCTAAATTCATTACAGATTATAGTTATAAATTGAAATAGAAACAATTTCGATTTCAAGTGATCAAAGAATATATGTAATATGAACTATGGCACTTCTAAACAAACTTCATTATTAAATTAATTTTCACCCCCATAGTGAAATTGTTTTCCCTTTTCGCCAAATTGGAATCGTGAATATTTTTTCCCTAGAAAGGGAAACATTTCTATTATTTTTTTGATTACCCTTATCATGTATAATATTTTCAATCGGATTTTTTTCATTTGGTTTTGTTCACTCTATTTTTGCAGGCGAACTGAATTGTTACACGACATAATTTCGATATTTTCCTTCGAATTAAATATTAAAAGTTATAAATGATTGTTTTTAGGACAATATTAGTAAATAAAGTTTACGATTTTTAACAATAATTCCTTGCAAGACCTTTTTTTTCATGGAGTATGAATCGCATACTAAAGAATTTTTGCCCATTGCACCTTAAGTTCATTTTTATGTTTGCTAATGCCGTTTGCGTTCCAGAGATATATTTTTAACGTGTTCGTGGCTTGTTAACTATGCTTGAAGCAGTGTATTCTGCATTCGCAGCACTCCTTTTATCAAGCTAGTCATATTTGTTGTAAAGTTGTTTATAGTGTACACCAGATTAACGATAGTGGCTTCACGGCGACTGAAATTAAAGCTTGTGTTAGCACTTGTTGAATCACTTGATGGGTACACTTTCTGCGTGGAAATAGAATTGATCTTCACAGCATCAGCATACGATACATGTGTAGTGATTGGTTTTGTCATTTGTGGATAGGTAGCCAAGTACGTATTTCCTAACTGAGGTGGGATTGCTTTAGGTTTTTGACTCATTGCCTGCTTAACGAAAGAGTATACCGGACATCCTCCGTCGTTAGCAGTACCGTGTTGTTCACCGCACATAACACAAACAGTAGGAAATTTGCAGTAAGGTTTAGTATTACCATATATATATTAACAATTATGGAACTGTACGAGTCCTGAACGCTTGTGTGGTTCTTAAACTGTTATTTTTCGGTATAAGAGATATTTTAAATTAAAAATTGGATGAGTCTCATGTTTTCTGAGTTCTATATCATTTGGCTCAAGTTTAACTCGAAACAGAGGTTGGGGGATACTCTCCTTATTTATTATGTTAGAGACATTTTTTACCTTAAATCCTTGGAGGGTGAGTGCATCTTTTATTTCATTAAAAACAACGTAAGAATCTATGCCCTTCAGCGTGACCGTTTGACCGACTAAAGTGGCAAATTGCCACATTTTGTCCCCCTTTCTTTTATGAGTTGAATCTGCTACTTTTTGTGATATTTTGCCCCTTTTTTGTTAAATTGTAAAAAAGGATATCTAAGTACCAAAAAAAACTGAAAAATATATGTCTTATTAACATTTTATACGTTAAAGATATCGTTGACAAATATATATATTGTCCATGAAGCCGAAAGTGAGATACATATCGCACTTAATCAACAAGATGGTATTAACTCATAATTTGTAAATTTTCACTTTTTGCAAGAAATAAACTAATAACATCAATATCTATTTACTGTAAAAATTTCAACGTATTCCAATTAATCTTTTTTGATAAAATTTCTTTTACTTTTTGATTTTAATTCGAAATGTGACTGTTTTTATGCTAAATTGTTAAAAAAAATTTTTAGTTGTGACTCTTTTTGATACATAGTTATTATTCGCCAATAATTGCAAAATTTTAAAATAAAAACAATGTATACTCGTATATGTATATCTATTATCAAATGGAATTTGCTTACTATGATGTATTCGGATTTTCCAATTCTCTTAAAATGTAACCACAAACAGTTTTTCGTCTCTACTGAAAATTTTGAGTTAATACCCTTTTGTTGATTAAGTGCGATAAGTATGCTCTGAAGGGTTTTCTGAGAATTGTATAATTGTTATTTAAAGCAAACTTTTAACTTTTTATCAAAAACTATGTGGAGAAATACTATTCAAAATTGATATTAAGGATAAAAAGTTTAGTGTATTAACTAAGGATTGGTTTTTACGATCCTGGGATTTGGGATTTCAAAAAATCAAATCCCGAAATTTCGGGATTTTTCGGGATTCCAAAATTTTTTGGGATTCAGGAATTATTCGGGACTCTGGTTTTTTTGAACATTAAACGACACATGCTGTTTATAGTTATTTAGTAAAAAGAGGTTCACAAATAAAAGTTTTATAATTATTTCATATTACATGGTCAAAAACTATTTGAAAATTCACAAATAATATTTTTGAAAATCACTAAAGAAAAATAAGCGTAGTAGGTTTAGAAACTTTAAAAAATCCCAGATTCAAATCGAATATGAATTATTTGCTGGGTGTTGTTAAAGTTTCTAAGATTACTACCCTTACTTTTCTTTTGTGATTTTCAAAAATATTATTATTTGTGAATTCTCAAATAGTTTTGAAATCTACTAATATATGTGGTTGAAGTCTACTAATGATTTGGCAAAGCATCAATGAAATACATATGTATATAGACAATACCGGCAAATAAATGCCACGATTACTATTTTCACATGGGGGACGGTAATTATTAATCTATTTGAAAAAAACAAACAAAACTTAGTAAACAATTTCGGTATTGACTGAATCCCGAAAATCCCGGGATTAAAAAATTTAAATCCCGAGATTTTCGGAATCGGGATTTCGGGATTGGCATCCCTAGTACTAACGTATTTGGATCCAGTATTTTTAAAGGCCAATGAAGCCATAAATTATTTCGATCTTGTTTCAGAGTTTGGTTTACGTGGCTGACTACTACACGCAGGCATTCAAGTAGAATCTAGATGATTCCTTTTTGAAAATGAAAGTTTACTTATGTAATAACTAATCCAGAGTATAATCTAAAGTAAATGACCAAAACTTGATCACATATTCAAAATTTCTATTGCTGAACAATTTTGGCATGAAGTAGGAAGTTTAAAGAATGACCTTGGAAAGTATTTATTAGCAAACCTATACACATTTTCCGTTTATATATTTACTTTACCCTACAGTAGTGCATCTGCTGAACGTAGTTTTTCAAAGTTAGCGCTAGTAAAAAACAAGTTAGCAAATAGGTCGAAGGTAAACTCTATGAACGTGTGACGTGGTTTTTTTTTTAGCGGCAAACAACTAAATTTTTTCTTCTGTCTAAATAAAATTAATTCAAGATAAAAAAGGTTTCTGCAACGAAATTGTAACAACTAAATTGTGCTTTTAATTGTATTTAAGTGAAAACATTGTACAAAGTCTACAATAAATTTAAAGCCAAAGTTTTTTTTCTACCTCTTCAAACTAACCTATATTGTTCAATAATAATAAAATGGCACCGGCAGCGAAATGTGGGGAATGCAAAAAAAGTGTAACTAGCACTGACCGTGGAGTGGAATGTGATTCCTGTAAAAATTGGTTTCACACGTCTTGTGTAAAAATTTCTGATGGCCTTTATGTCCTACTGGGAAACAGTGCTAATATAAGCTTCAATTGCACCAAATGTCTTGCTAATCCCAGCTCTAAGGGTGAGAATTCTACTATGCGTAAATACATTGATGAAATTGATAGCAAATTTAAAGACAATTTCACATCGTTTACTGCCGATATGCGTTCGGAACAACAAAGCCTCAAAAGTTTGATCGAGAGTGCGATTACTAGTTTACGTGCTGACTTGTCTTCTTCTGTGGCTGAACTCAAAAGTAACTTTGATCAGTGTAACAATAAAATAAATAGTGTTGAAGCTAACCTATTGGAAAAAATTTCTAGACTGAACTGGAGCAAAATAAGATGCAAAAAATTTTAAATCGTGCAGACATTCTTATTACGGGCTTGCCGGTTGGATTAAATTGCTTGATTGAGCCTGTCATGGCTATCTGTTCTCATTATAAAATCCCTGTTACTGCCGCAGATATAAATCAATGCATCTATACACAAAAAGGAAAAACTGTGTTGGCGAAATTTACCCATGTTCAAGTGCGGGATGAGCTTTTGAGAGCGTATTTTAAGAACCCGACAATTAAATTAGAACATGTCATTGACATTGAAGTAGGTGCTCGAGTTTATCTAAATGAAAACCTCACTGATGCTGGAAACAAGTTGCAATATATATGTAGATCGTTACGTAAAAACAACAAAATTTCTTGGTATCGTATTCTAAATTGGGATCGACCTATGGCTAAAATCAAGATGACTGATGGTACTGAAAGAACCTTAAATACTTCCCAATTATTGGAATTACGTGGTGATTGATTGTATTTAAACTTTAAGTACATACATATATCCTTTCTTTTTTTATCTTGTTTTAATTTACCTTCACCAAAACCTAATGTTATCTAAAGGTATATTTTTAGCTCGGAAGTCTGGCTTCCATCTTATTTTAACTATATACATTGCCTCTTAAAAATTACCCTATTAATTTGGTTTTCTAAATCAACAATTGGTTCTAAATCAAATGAACATTTTGTTTGCTAAAAGGAAAATAAATAAAATAATATTAATATCAGGCATGTTCTGAAAATCACTTTTTTGGAATCACTTGTGATTTTAGATATAATAATTGTCATGCAATGATTTTTAACTCACTTTTTTTAATTTTTCTATTGTATAGAGCCTCAAATATCATTTCTGAAAGAAATTGATCTTAAACGATTTTAAAAATGTATGCAGGATCATTGTTACATTTGGAATCGCATGTGATTTAGGAAATGTGATTTTTAGAGAATAAGAGAATAAGAAAATAAACTTATCTGATGCAGGCCTGCCTCTTTTCTAAAACTCTGTTCTACCTTTGATTTTGTAAGGTCTTGGTATAGGGTACTTAATCATAATTAATTATAATTATTTAGTTGAAAGTAGTAGGGAACTGCCAGTACGGGCGCCGATTAAAATTGTTAAATTGTGGCTGAAATTGTTAAATTGTGGCTGAAATTGTTAAATTGTGGGCTGAAATTGTTAAATTGTGGCTGAAATTGTTAAATTGTGGGCTGAAATTGTTAAATTGTGGCTGAAATTGTTAAATTTTGGCTGAAATTTTAAAATTCTTGGAAATTGGTGAAATTTGATACCTACGTGTGTGTGTCCGTCCGTCCGTCTGTGTTTTTTGTTTACATTAGGAGTGTTTTGTTTATATTAACTTTTTTTATTTATATTAAGTATATGTATGTATGTATGTATGACCGTGGGAACTTGTGCGTGGAATATTTTGTGGAATACATTAAGGGGGTTTATAGCTTTAAGATTTTTATATTTGTATGATTTTTTCTAATGCCGACGGGAAAACATCTTTATTTTTTCTAATGCCGACGGGAAAGTTATGATTGTTGTTGTTAGACGGTGGAAATTTGTTGATGTCCGTGATTTGGGTAGGTGAGGGTGTTTTGTAATATGTAACCGTGGGAATTCGGTGACGTATATGCTTGTTGGAATTTAAGCTAAGCTGTGCTTGGTGGGGGGCGGGATGTATTTGAGGTAGATCGACTGGTGGAGGGCGGGGAGTTGTTGTAATATGTATCCGTGGGAATCTGTGTACATGTATGTATGTATGTCTGTAAGAGTTTAAGGCTGTCTGTGATTTATCAAAGGTGAGGTGAGAGTGTTCATGTAATACGTATCCGTGGGAATCTGTGTATATGTATGTTCGTAGGAGTTTAAGACTGATTGTGATTTGAGGTGGGGGAGGGTCTTGTTGTGATAGATAGATAGAATGTGCCTATGTGTGTATGTGTATGTATGTATTTATATATAGCAGTTTAAGTCTGTCCTTGATTTGAGGTAGGCGGGGGGTGTTATTGTAATATGTATCTATAGGAATTTGGGAGTTTATATGTTTGTAGAAATTTTTGTGTATGTATGTCTGTAGAAGTTTAAGGCTGATCGTGATTTGGATTGTTCAGATTAACGATTGTATGTGACCTTGAGAATTTGTGTATGTATATCTGTAGGAAATTTAAGGCTTATCGTGATTTATGAGGGGCGAAGTGTTCATGAAATATATAACAGCGCAATTTGTGTGTATATCTGTAGGAGTTTAAGGCTGATCATGATTAATGAGAGGTGAGGTGAAGGTGTTCATGTATGAGTTTAAGGCTGATCGTGATTTAGGTTGTGAGATTGATAGATTGTATGTTACCTTGAGATTTTGTGTATATATATCTGTAAGAACTTTAGGCTGACTGTGATTTGTGAGGGGAGGGGCGTTGTTGAAATAGGTTTAATTTTTCGTAGATGAATTTTAGTATGTGTGTGTGTATGTGATTTTCTCACCATAGTATTTATATGTACGTAGAAATAAATTCTTTCTCATATGAACATTTTTTGCTAGAAAATATTATCATATATCTGAACTTCCCTAATCCTAGTATGTTTTTCATATTGGAGGATGAGATTGCTTTATATTTTATCAAGCTTAAATTTGTCCAGTGTTAAAGTCTGTCGGTCAGAAATTTGTTTATATTTGTATAAATATTAATTTCAGATTTTGCAAAATTCTTGCGTACGATCGTGATGATTTTGTGTGTGTGTGTATGTGTGTATGCGCGATAGAGTTTGACTGGTCTGTGATAAGTTTGTTTATTTAAGTACATTTGTCTTCTTCGACTTTCGTCTTCAAACGTCAATAGCTTGGAGAACGGTTTGTATGTTTTCATGATGTAGATATGTAAGTGTGATTGTTAAAATCCAATAAATACTTGAGCATGGGTAAGAAATTTGATAATATGTGTACATATGTACATATGGATCTACAAATTGATTTTATGTATGTATGTATGTACATACAAATAAGTCTGGGGCTCCCTGTTTAAATACATTTTTTTTGTCATGTGCTGTTGTAAATATTCGCCTGGTCTTTTGTGTATAGATGTGAAATATCTCAATAGTTTTTTTATTTGAAATTAAAAAAACGTTCTTTTAATTTTTAGATGTATTTACTTAAAAGTTTGTGAGGAGTTTCTGTTTTAAGTAAAATTTAATTCCTAATATATTAATATATTTTATTTCCATTTGTTTAAAGTTGATGGAGCCTATATAGTCAACGTTAGAAATTTTTCGGTGTAAAATTTTTTCCAACTATCATCTTTTTTCTTCACCTTTTTCATATATTTTAGAACATCTTGCATTGGCTTTAAAAAATGATAAACGCTTTGAAATGAAACTGATCCAGCAGTCCAGCTTTTTTTAACCACTTTGCTTCTCTTTCCTTTTTTTATTGATAAACATTTAAAATCAAATGGTGGTTTTATAATGAAATTGTTATACTCATTATTGTTAAAAACATCCGCTACTTCTTTTTGTAATGAAAATCGTTCGAAACCTTACTCGTCTATTAAAACCATTTTTTTTCATTCATATTACTTAATTTATAAGACTTTCAGGACTTTCTATTATTCGATCATTAATAAAAATTCAGTAGCTGAGGTCCTTGCTTACTGTTTCATATTAAATTTCTATATCAAGTGGGCCCCTATTGAATAAAAGGAACTTTTATCTTAAACTTTAGTGCATTTGGAAGTGCTTGAGATTCTTTCATATAATAGCTTTGTTGGAATCTTAGATACGAGTACATATAATATAGAATTGCATAACGTTTATTTTTAATTTTTATGTTAAGATCATCATCATTTGGATATGAGACTGAATTTAAATGTACTTTTAAATTAGTTAAATCATAATGAGGAAACTTGTTTTCTTCTTGAATAGCGATCAACAGAAAACGAAATCGTTTTCTTACAATTTAGGTCTGGCCTCTCAACGGTTCCTCTAGTATACAAGATGACTTTCTATGTCAACATATCTGTCTACTCTTTGTCAGCGTTAAGGGACAATTAAATGTTAAAATTTTAATTCCTCAAATTGTGTTACTTCATACTGATAATATGTTTTCATTAATAAGGTATATGTTTATCTTATGAA
Organism: Nowickia ferox; assembly: GCA_936439885.1. Classification (NCBI taxonomy): domain Eukaryota; kingdom Metazoa; phylum Arthropoda; class Insecta; order Diptera; family Tachinidae; genus Nowickia; species Nowickia ferox. The sequence continues at coordinate 38,906,888 of OW387026.1, read as the reverse complement.
GGTTACTCGCCTATGGCTTTTATTTGATGTTCTAGATGATTTTTTCTTTCTCATTTTATTAAATTTCAGCGTATTGTGTATATATTTCTGATATTTTTAAGTGCGCTTAATTTACCTGTCAGACAAAGTGTACGTATCAGTTGATCACTCAGTCTCTCTTTTTAATATTTTTTTTTCTTTAATGTATCACTACTATTTTTTCAGATTTTACTACTTGAAAAAGAGAATATTTGTATAATTTTTAAATGTATTCATATATACATATAGGTAAATATATGTATGTATGTATAGAGAAATTACTTTATCTACAAAGAAATACATGTTTAATAATCAACTATTCTAGAAAATCTATCTCAAATAATTCAGTTACCTCCACCATCAATTCACCGTCTGTGTTTTCATAGTATTAGAATCATTAGAATATCTATGTTTGAGAGAATTTTTACATCGAGTTTTTTCTACATGAGGTTTGCTGGTTGAACCCCTTGAAGTTATTGTTGACGTAGGCTGGGTTTTATCACATTCAGATGTAATCATTTCTTACTTAAAAAAGGTCCTCATCACCATCAACCATAGCTGTATACATTTCATTCATGAGTTGGTTTGATCCAGATACAATTGCTGTCTACAGATTAATAATTACAAACAAGTTTCTCATCACCTTCTAACAGATTTATATATTTTGCTAGCATGCATACCTTAGCATGCTTCTATCGATAGTGAAGTGAGAGTCCGACATGTAGTGGTGTTTCAATTAAAAATCTATACTATTAGATTTTACGATTTCGCTCTTTTTATTCTTTTACAAAGTAGATACATATTTATGTATTTCATTTAGCACAGAGTCATAAAATTTCTTTGCTTACAAAATTGTGTGACATTCTTTTAAATTTGCATGCTTAGGCATGCTTTCAATATTTTTTCTGTAAATTTATTTGATACTCATACAGATGCAGATATAAAGTAAGATCTGCTTACATTGCATTTTACAATTTATGTGTGCTTCAGCATGATTCCAGTTGAAGTCCATATTTATTCAGTAAGTTTGTTGGATACTAATTCATACACATATACATTCTTAAAGATTGGAAATCAAAGTCCAATTTATGTAGTTTATCTATATTTTCTAAAGATTTGATAGCTATAGAAATTAATAGAGTAAAGATCTATTATAATAGCCCATGGGCATATTTTAAAATTTCGCTTGCTAGAGCTTTCGAAATGGAAAATGTACAATTTTCACTATAAAAAGTGATAATATTAGGTGTTACTGAATATTACACTGTGTTGTAATTTATTTTGAACACTTAAGTTTTCACAATATTTCATACAGGCCAACAAGTTTAGAGAATTTCCAGTATATTAAGTTAATTATCTTTCTTAAGACCTATCATTCCTTCAAAAATACAAACCAAACTAGATTTTTCCTGTTTAATTTTATTTTTTACTTTCATTAAATTTCAACATTTTGTTCATCTTCAAATTATTATATTTAGCAGCTTTTTCTCATTTGTTGAGTTAACTTTAATCGGAAACATTTAAATAGTGAGATGAACTTTTATATTGTATACGAGTACATTAAGTAATTCTTTGTATATTTCATTTATATGAACCATCATCACATAATTCCTTTGGATGATCTATTAAATCATTCTACTATTGATGCTTTCATATTAAGTAATGTTTAATATTCTACATATGCATGAATTTTCCAGTGTCTATTAAAAAATTCTTTACAATCATCCATTTGTAAGCTTTTTGGTACTCATAACATTTCAAAAATATTTTCCACAGCCTAGGTTTTTTCGAATGCAACTTTTATTTTCAACGGTATTGACCATAGAAACTTTGTGAATGAATCATTTACAGTCTACAATAATCAATAATTTCTAATTTCTGTAGAATAGTTTCCCATTTCACCTAAATCAGCTCCATAAAAGATCAACTATTCCTTTCATTACATATCTACAATGCACAAACAATTTTCGAGATTTATTATAGAGTTCGTCTACTAAATTTCTTTTTAAAGACATTGAGTTATTTTAAAGATTTTTTGGAGAGTGTTGTGATCTACTTGATGCACTTTCAGCTATTTATACTATCATGTAGTTCATTTTCCAATCTATAAATTTTATCGTTCAGCTGTTCAATTTGTTTTTTCAAAAGATGATTTGATTTTTAGTATGTATTTTATCAATTTTATAACTATCTTCTATCTCTAATTGTATTTCACGTTGTACTCTATCAATTTGCATTTTAATATATTCTTGAATTATATTAATTCCTTAAGCTATATTATTAATTTGTCCTATAGTTTATCGTTTGGAGTTTCCAGAAACAATTTACTGATAACATCATTCTCTGTCAGTGAATGATTATGATGATTAGTAGAAATTATATATTTTATATAGTTTTCAACATCAAATTTCTCATAGTATTTCCATGTTTTATTATCAATCATTAAAGAAAATAAAGCTACTATTAGGGCCTATATTTGACCATCAACTTGTATTTTATCTTCATTTAGTTTTAGGTTACTATCACCAAACTTTCATTCATTATTCAAATCTTGATGTGGGCCATAGTTTGTATCTAATTCAATTCTTCCTTCCAAGACTGATAAATGAGTATAAGTGTCTTCAGAATTTGAAGTATATGAGTAAAAATCATATTCATCATCCTTATCATCATTCTCAGTATTAGCATCATTAAATAAGATGATATCATCAAATATTGTTCCTTCTGAAAGTTTCTTTGGTGTACTTGTCTCTATATTGACTGATGGCTTTAAACTTGTATTATTTTCAGCTTCTATCTTGATTTTACTTTCTTCTTTCTTGCGAATTCTTTTAATATTTCTAGAACTATTTATGAATTCTTTGAGAGGTTCTGTTATAGGTTTAAATGTATCTTTTATTGCTCACATGTATCTATTTCACCAGTTTTTATACTACGAAGCTTTTTCTTCAAGACATTTCTTGTCAACACCAACTGTTTTAAAATTTTCTCATCCATGTTTAATAATAGTAAATAACAGGTATCAGCTATTAGATCAGGTATCAGCTATCAGATCAGGTTATCAGGTAACTGGTCTGGTTTTCAGATCAGCTTATCAGGACCTGGTCTGTTTTTCAGATCAGCTTATCATGACCTGGTCTGGTTTTCAGATCAGCTTATCAGGACCTGATCTGGTTTTCAGATCAGCTTAATAGGACCTGGTCTGGTTTTCAGATCAGCTTATCAGGACCTGGTCTGGTTTTCAGATCAGCTTTTCAGGACCTGGTCTGGTTTTCAGATCAGCTTATCTGATTCAGATTGGGTTATCAGTTTACAAGTAGCTGCCCATTTATAACATTTAGATGAATGCAGTTTAAGGTCAGATGAAAAACGAAAAAGTAAACTTTTGTGTAGTCAAATTCTCTTTTTTTCTATAACGATCATCGTCCAATTCAATATCGTTGCTTATAATCAAAATCCATATTTATCCTTCCAACATGCTTTATATTTGTCTCATCTTACTTAAAAATTATAATTACATTATGATTATCTAGTATCAAATGTTTGGTGGTTCTGGTATAAGTTTGACATCAGCAGAATGCATCAACATTCTTATCTCACTCCATACAAAAATATATTTCTCACATCTAACATCGTTAAATATCATATCGGAATTACTTTTAGCTTTGTTAGGAGAAATAACAGATTCAGTATCTGTAAATATTTATTATCCCATTCCTTTAATTAATGAAATTATGTAATATCTTTAAGTATCCATATTTGGGTTGATAGAGAGATTTTGAGTATTAATATGTAGATGTTTTAAAATTTTAGTTCATTAAGACTTTTTAGCAAGCCAATCATAACATATTATTTTTTATTTTATTTTTTTTTACAATTTGACAGACCAACTATTTTTGCGCAAATAAAATTTGATAGAGGGGGAACTATGACTTGTTTTTGAACTAACGTTTGATGAATCATCAAAATTTTGTACCATACTATTTTTAGGTTGTTTTGACTATGAGTATGCACCAATATTTATGAAATGTGTTTCATAAATATTGTCTCTTATATAGGAAAAATAAAATAATACAGCTATACGACACCAGAAAATATTTTCTGGTATCGTATAGCTATATTATTTTATTTTTCCTATATAAGAGATAATGGTCCCTACTCAGAGTCAAAACAAAGTATATTTGAAGAGTTTAAAACCAGTATTATCATAAAAAATACTGATTTTAAACTCTTACAGTCTTATTTATAAAAATTATTAAGACTTTATAAAGGTTTTTTTAGACAAACTTTCATAAAGTCTTAATAATTTTTATAAATAAGGCTGTTAAAATATACTTTGTTACACTAACCACATTTGTGTAACTAATTGCATTTCATAAATATTGACGTATACTCATAATCAAAACAAATGATAGTTTTATGTTGTTTTGAATGTGAGTATACATCATTATCTCTTATTAAATAAATAAAATAATACATCTACACGATTTCAGAAAATATTTTCTGATATCGTATAGCTGTATTATTTTATTTTTTTAATAAGAGATAATATTTATAAAATGCATTTAGTTACACAAATGTGGTTAGTGAAACAACCTAAAAATAGCATGGTACGAAATTTTTGATGATTCATCAAACGTTAGTTCAAAAACAAGTCATAGTTCCCTTCTACCAAATTTTATTTGCGCAAAATAGTTGGTCTGTCAAATTGTAAAAAAATAAAATAAAAAATAATATGTTATGACTGGCTTGTTAAAAAGTCTTAATGAACTAAAATTTTAAAAAATCTACATATTAATACTCAAAATCTCTCTATCAACCTAAATATGAATACTTAAAGATATTACATAATTTCATTAATTAAGGGCATGGGATATTACACATTTACAGATACTTAATCTGTTATTTCTCCTAACAAAGCTAAAAGTAATTCCGATATGATATTTAACGATGTTAGATGTGAGAAACATATTTTTGTATGGAGTGAGATAAGAATGTTGATGCATTCTGCTGATGTCAAACTTATACCAGAATCACCAAACATTTGATACTAGATAATCATAATGTAATTATAATTTTTAAGTAAGATGAGACAAATATAAAGCATGTTGGAAGGATAAATATGGATTTTGATTATAAGCAACGATATTGAATTGAACGATGATCGTTATAGAAAAAAAGAGAATTTGACTACATAAAAGTTTACTTTTTCGTTTTTCATCTGACCTTAAACTGCATTCATCTAAATGTTATAAATGGAGAGCTACTTGTAAACTGATAACCCAATCTGAATCAGATAAGCTGATCTGAAAACCATACCAGGTCCTGATAAGCTGATCTGAAAACCAGACCAGGTCCTGAAAAGCTGATCTGAAAACCAGACCAGGTCCTGATAAGCTGATCTGATAGCTGATACCTGATCTAATAGCTGATACCTGTTATTTACTATTATTAAACATGGATGAGAAAATTTTAAAACAGTTGGTGTTGACAAGAAATGTCTTGAAGAAAAAGCTTCGTAGTATAAAAACTGGTGAAATAGATACATGTGAGCAATAAAAGATACATTTAAACCTATAACAGAACCTCTCAAAGAATTCATAAATAGTTCTAGAAATATTAAAAAAATTCGCAAGAAAGAAGAAAGTAAAATCAAGATAGAAGCTGAAAATAATACAAGTTTAAAGCCATCAGTCAATATAGAGACAAGTACACCAAAGAAACTTTCAGAAGGAACAATATTTGATGATATCATCTTATTTAATGATGCTAATACTGAGAATGATGATAAGGATGATGAATATGATTTTTACTCATATACTTCAAATTCTGAAGACACTTATACTCATTTATCAGTCTTGGAAGGAAGAATTGAATTAGATACAAACTATGGCCCACATTAAGATTTGAATAATGAATGAAAGTTTGGTGATAGTAACCTAAAACTAAATGAAGATAAAATACAAGTTGATGGTCAAATATAGGTCCTAATAGTAGCTTTATTTTCTTTAATGATTGATAATAAAACATGGAAATACTATGAGAAATTTGATGTTGAAAACTATATAAAATATATAATTTCTACTAATCATCATAATCATTCACTGACAGAGAATGATGTTATCAGTAAATTGTTTCTGGAAACTCCAAACGATAAACTATAGGACAAATTAATAATATAGCTTAAGGAATTAATATAATTCAAGAATATATTAAAATGCAAATTGATAGAGTACAACGTGAAATACAATTAGAGATAGAAGATAGTTATAAAATTGATAAAATACATACTAAAAATCAAATCATCTTTTGAAAAAACAAATTGAACAGCTGAACGATAAAATTTATAGATTGGAAAATGAACTACATGATAGTATAAATAGCTGAAAGTGCATCAAGTAGATCACAACACTCTCCAAAAAATCTTTAAAATAACTCAATGTCTTTAAAAAGAAATTTAGTAGACGAACTCTATAATAAATCTCGAAAATTGTTTGTGCATTGTAGATATGTAATGAAAGGAATAGTTGATCTTTTATGGAGCTGATTTAGGTGAAATGGGAAACTATTCTACAGAAATTAGAAATTATTGATTATTGTAGACTGTAAATGATTCATTCACAAAGTTTCTATGGTCAATACCGTTGAAAATAAAAGTTGCATTCGAAAAAACCTAGGCTGTGGAAAATATTTTTGAAATGTTATGAGTACCAAAAAGCTTACAATTGGATGATTGTAAAGAATTTTTTAATAGACACTGGAAAATTCATGCATATGTAGAATATTAAACATTACTTAATATGAAAGCATCAATAGTAGAATGATTTAATAGATCATCCAAAGGAATTATGTGATGATGGTTCATATAAATGAAATATACCAAGAATTACTTAATGTACTCGTATACAATATAAAAGTTCATCTCACTATTTAAATTTTTCCGATTAAAGTTAACTCAACAAATGAGAAAAAGCTGCTAAATATAATAATTTGAAGATGAACAAAATGTTGAAATTTAATGAAAGTAAAAAATAAAATTAAACAGGAAAAATCTAGTTTGGTTTGTATTTTTGAAGGAATGATAGGTCTTAAGAAAGATAATTAACTAAATATACTGGAAATTCTCTAAACTTGGTGGCCGGTATGAAATATTGTGAAAACTTAAGTGATCAAAATAAATTACAACACAGTGTAATATTCAGTAACACATAATATTATCACTTTTTATAGTGAAAATTGTACATTTTCCATTTCGAAAGCTCTAGCAAGCGAAATTTTAAAATATGCCCATGGGCTATTATAATAGATCTTTACTCTATTAATTTCTATAGCTATCAAATCTTTAGAAAATATAGATAAACTACATAAATTGGACTTTGATTTCCAATCTTTAAGAATGTATATGTGTATGAATTAGTATCCAACAAACTTACTGAATAAATATGGACTTCAACTGGAATCATGCTGAAGCACACATAAATTGTAAAATGCAATGTAAGCAGATCTTACTTTATATCTGTATCTGTATGAGTATCAAATAAATTTACAGAAAAAATATTGAAAGCATGCCTAAGCATGCAAATTTAAAAGAATGTCACAAAATTTTGTAAGCAAAGAAATTTTATGACTCTGTGCTAAATGAAATACATAAATATGTATCTACTTTGTAAAAGAATAAAAAGAGCGAAATCGTAAAATCTAATAGTATAGATTTTTAATTGAAACACCACTACATGTCGGACTCTCACTTCACTATCGATAGAAGCATGCTAAGGTATGCATGCTAGCAAAATATATAAATCTGTTAGAAGGTGATGAGAAACTTGTTTGTAATTATTAATCTGTAGACAGCAATTGTATCTGGATCAAACCAACTCATGAATGAAATGTATACAGCTATGGTTGATGGTGATGAGGACCTTTTTTAAGTAAGAAATGATTACATCTGAATGTGATAAAACCCAGCCTACGTCAACAATAACTTCAAGGGGTTCAACCAGCAAACCTCATGTAGAAAAAACTCGATGTAAAAATTCTCTCAAACATAGATATTCTAATGATTCTAATACTATGAAAACACAGACGGTGAATTGATGGTGGAGGTAACTGAATTATTTGAGATAGATTTTCTAGAATAGTTGATTATTAAACATGTATTTCTTTGTAGATAAAGTAATTTCTCTATACATACATACATATATTTACCTATATGTATATATGAATACATTTAAAAATTATACAAATATTCTCTTTTTCAAGTAGTAAAATCTGAAAAAATAGTAGTGATACATTAAAGAAAAAAAAATATTAAAAAGAGAGACTGAGTGATCAACTGATACGTACACTTTGTCTGACAGGTAAATAAAGCGCACTTAAAAATATCAGAAATATATACACAATACGCTGAAATTTAATAAAATGAGAAAGAAAAAATCATCTAGAACATCAAATAAAAGCCATAGGCGAGTAACCTTCATAAGATAAACATATACCTTATTAATGAAAACATATTATCAGTATGAAGTAACACAATTTGAGGAATTAAAATTTTAACATTTAATTGTCCCTTAACGCTGACAAAGAGTAGACAGATATGTTGACATAGAAAGTCATCTTGTATACTAGAGGAACCGTTGAGAGGCCAGACCTAAATTGTAAGAAAACGATTTCGTTTTCTGTTGATCGCTATTCAAGAAGAAAACAAGTTTCCTCATTATGATTTAACTAATTTAAAAGTACATTTAAATTCAGTCTCATATCCAAATGATGATGATCTTAACATAAAAATTAAAAATAAACGTTATGCAATTCTATATTATATGTACTCGTATCTAAGATTCCAACAAAGCTATTATATGAAAGAATCTCAAGCACTTCCAAATGCACTAAAGTTTAAGATAAAAGTTCCTTTTATTCAATAGGGGCCCACTTGATATAGAAATTTAATATGAAACAGTAAGCAAGGACCTCAGCTACTGAATTTTTATTAATGATCGAATAATAGAAAGTCCGGAAAGTCTTATAAATTAAGTAATATGAATGAAAAAAAAATGGTTTTAATAGACGAGTAAGGTTTCGAACGATTTTCATTACAAAAAGAAGTAGCGGATGTTTTTAACAATAATGAGTATAACAATTTCATTATAAAACCACCATTTGATTTTAAATGTTTATCAATAAAAAAAGGAAAGAGAAGCAAAGTGGTTAAAAAAAGCTGGACTGCTGGATCAGTTTCATTTCAAAGCGTTTATCATTTTTTAAAGCCAATGCAAGATGTTCTAAAATATATGAAAAAGGTGAAGAAAAAAGATGATAGTTGGAAAAAATTTTACACCGAAAAATTTCTAACGTTGACTATATAGGCTCCATCAACTTTAAACAAATGGAAATAAAATATATTAATATATTAGGAATTAAATTTTACTTAAAACAGAAACTCCTCACAAACTTTTAAGTAAATACATCTAAAAATTAAAAGAACGTTTTTTTAATTTCAAATAAAAAAACTATTGAGATATTTCACATCTATACACAAAAGACCAGGCGAATATTTACAACAGCACATGACAAAAAAAATGTATTTAAACAGGGAGCCCCAGACTTATTTGTATGTACATACATACATACATAAAATCAATTTGTAGATCCATATGTACATATGTACACATATTATCAAATTTCTTACCCATGCTCAAGTATTTATTGGATTTTAACAATCACACTTACATATCTACATCATGAAAACATACAAACCGTTCTCCAAGCTATTGACGTTTGAAGACGAAAGTCGAAGAAGACAAATGTACTTAAATAAACAAACTTATCACAGACCAGTCAAACTCTATCGCGCATACACACATACACACACACACAAAATCATCACGATCGTACGCAAGAATTTTGCAAAATCTGAAATTAATATTTATACAAATATAAACAAATTTCTGACCGACAGACTTTAACACTGGACAAATTTAAGCTTGATAAAATATAAAGCAATCTCATCCTCCAATATGAAAAACATACTAGGATTAGGGAAGTTCAGATATATGATAATATTTTCTAGCAAAAAATGTTCATATGAGAAAGAATTTATTTCTACGTACATATAAATACTATGGTGAGAAAATCACATACACACACACATACTAAAATTCATCTACGAAAAATTAAACCTATTTCAACAACGCCCCTCCCCTCACAAATCACAGTCAGCCTAAAGTTCTTACAGATATATATACACAAAATCTCAAGGTAACATACAATCTATCAATCTCACAACCTAAATCACGATCAGCCTTAAACTCATACATGAACACCTTCACCTCACCTCTCATTAATCATGATCAGCCTTAAACTCCTACAGATATACACACAAATTGCGCTGTTATATATTTCATGAACACTTCGCCCCTCATAAATCACGATAAGCCTTAAATTTCCTACAGATATACATACACAAATTCTCAAGGTCACATACAATCGTTAATCTGAACAATCCAAATCACGATCAGCCTTAAACTTCTACAGACATACATACACAAAAATTTCTACAAACATATAAACTCCCAAATTCCTATAGATACATATTACAATAACACCCCCCGCCTACCTCAAATCAAGGACAGACTTAAACTGCTATATATAAATACATACATACACATACACACATAGGCACATTCTATCTATCTATCACAACAAGACCCTCCCCCACCTCAAATCACAATCAGTCTTAAACTCCTACGAACATACATATACACAGATTCCCACGGATACGTATTACATGAACACTCTCACCTCACCTTTGATAAATCACAGACAGCCTTAAACTCTTACAGACATACATACATACATGTACACAGATTCCCACGGATACATATTACAACAACTCCCCGCCCTCCACCAGTCGATCTACCTCAAATACATCCCGCCCCCCACCAAGCACAGCTTAGCTTAAATTCCAACAAGCATATACGTCACCGAATTCCCACGGTTACATATTACAAAACACCCTCACCTACCCAAATCACGGACATCAACAAATTTCCACCGTCTAACAACAACAATCATAACTTTCCCGTCGGCATTAGAAAAAATAAAGATGTTTTCCCGTCGGCATTAGAAAAAATCATACAAATATAAAAATCTTAAAGCTATAAACCCCCTTAATGTATTCCACAAAATATTCCACGCACAAGTTCCCACGGTCATACATACATACATACATATACTTAATATAAATAAAAAAAGTTAATATAAACAAAACACTCCTAATGTAAACAAAAAACACAGACGGACGGACGGACACACACACGTAGGTATCAAATTTCACAAATTTCCAAGAATTTTAAAATTTCAGCCAAAATTTAACAATTTCAGCCACAATTTAACAATTTCAGCCCACAATTTAACAATTTCAGCCACAATTTAACAATTTCAGCCCACAATTTAACAATTTCAGCCACAATTTAACAATTTCAGCCACAATTTAACAATTTTAATCGGCGCCCGTACTGGCAGTTCCCTACTACTGTTGAATTGTCCTAAATATTCTCGATATTATTATTTTTTCATTGTTATTAAATTACATCATTTAATTTTGTTAATTAGTATTTAAATACTGCTCTTTAACAGTTTAAATTTAAACTTTTTTACAGTTACTACCATATTCCATATTTTATGACAAACAACAGTTATGCTGATTTAGGCCCAATAATTAGCGACTATTCTATTAAGAATGTCTTCTTACAGGATTCTGGACATCTAAAAGTTGCCCACTTTAATGCTCAAAGCCTCTGTCCGTCTGACAGATCTCACAAACTTGATGAACTGTCATCTATCTTTAGAAATTCGTCACTAGACATTATTTGTGTTTCAGAGACATGGTTAAATCCCATTATTTATGATCGTGCTGTTAATATCCCTGGTTTTACTGTATGTAGGAATGCTCGACCGACAGGTCGTAGAGGAGGTGGGGTCGCGATTTATGTTGCTGAAGGTATCAGGTTCAAGGTTATTTTTAGATGTGAAGAATATTTTTCCTGCGAGGGCCTTTTCATCGAAATTTTAAATGGTACTAGTGTGATGATGATCGGTGTTATTTATCTTCCTACGGGTGACCTGTGCACAATGGAGCGTTCACTCAGCGACATTTTTGTACGTTATAAAGACATCCTACTGGTTGGTGATTTCAAAAATTACTTGTTTAATGCTACTAAATCCTTGAATATGCGCTTGCTTTGTAGACGTTTTGGGTTGAGGTGCTGGCATAACTGTATGCCAACCCATGTTGACTTGTTCCATCAATCTGTGTCCTTAATTGACTTCTTTTTAATCAGCGACAGTATGCTAGTCAATACATCCGCTCAGTTTCAAATTCCTTTGATTTCGCATCATTCACTTGTTTGTGCATCCTTCAATATTTGTGTTAATACCATTTTAAAACCAATTTTTTTCAGAGATTATTCAAATGCTGACTTAGCAGCCATTGAAGGACATTTAGCTCAAACCGACTTTTCTGAACTATATCTTTCTGGAAATACAGACGAACAACTCTCGTTTCTTAACAACCTCTTAAACGCTCTTTTAAATTATGTTCCTTTAAGAAAATTTGTACGCAATGATAGTCCACTCCGACCGAAATTTAACAATGACATAATGTATCATAGATCTCTAACTAACATAGCTTTAAAGACTTTTTACGCTGACAGATGTGACAGAAATTGGACTATATATAGCAGGCTTCGCAACATTACTAAGTCAAAGATAAGAAAATTTAAAATGAGGTATAGTGCCCGCATTTTCCGCTCTGGCGATACTAAACAAATTTGGAAGACCTTGCATAATGCTGGTATTTCTGAAAACAATTATGTATACTCAGATATTAATGTTGATGCAATTAATGATCATTTCATAAACAGCCAGTTACATTCAATTGACGATAATTTAGATTTCTCGTTATTTAGAAACTCCACCGATGGTTTCTCTTTTTCGAACATATCTCTTTCGGATCTAGTTTTGGCCTTGTCTGGTATAAAGTCTGCTTCGATTGGTGTTGATGGTATTTCAATAAAATTTCTTAAGATTATATTTCCATTTATGGAAAGGCATCTTCTCTATTTTATAAATTGTATACTCACTTCTTCAAAGTTTCCCAGTGCCTGGAAAATTTCGCGAATTATACCTATTCCAAAGACTGGTCGTAAACTCCCTGTCGATAATGTTAGACCGATTAGTATTTTACCTACGCTTTCAAAGGTTGTTGAAATTATTATAAAGGGTCAAGTCACAAGATGGATAGAAAATAAGCGATTGCTAAATGAATGCCAATATGGTTTTCGTTAGTGGCAGTAATACAGGACTTCTTTTGACTGGACTTACCGATTACATTAGAGGAAATTTCAATATAGGCAGACTGACTGTACTTGTTTCTCTTAACTTATCTAAGGCATTTGATCAGGTTGATCATACTTTATTGATTAAGAAATTAAATACTAAATTTGGTTTCTCTACTTCGTCTTGTAGATTAATTTGGTCTTACTTGGCATGTCGTGAGCAATTTGTTTCCATAAATGGTTTGAGTTCGGGAGTTAAACAGGTTAGGTCTGGGGTTCCACAGGGTTCAGTTATTGGTTCTCTTCTATTTACATTGTTTTTAAATGATCTATTTGATGAATTTAGCTTTGGAAGATCTTTTGCGTTCGCAGATGATATCCAATTATTATGGTCTGGAGAAAATCAATTCTCTGATGCTTTACAATCTACCATAAACTTTGAACTCGCTGTAGTGGAAAATTGGATGCAGGCAAATAGAATTAAAATAAATCCAGACAAAACCAAAGCTGTAATATTTGGTTCAACCAGTTCGGGTAGCCTCTACTTGGATTTAAAAATCTTAGATGTTTCTATTGAACTTGTTGACAATATTAAATGCCTTGGAGTGATACTGGACAGTAGATTATCGTTTCATCATCATATTGATAAAGTCTATTCCAAGACTTGTTTTACTTTGCAAAGATTGTATCACCTGAACTTGGTTCTTCCTTTACATGTTAAAAGGACTGTAGGTCATGCCTTACTTATGTCACAGATAAACTATTGTGTGGAAGTATACTCTGGATGTAACTTGGGAAATATGAACAGAATAAGGCTTCTTATAAATAAGATTATGAGATTTGTCTTTGGTCTTAGGATTAGGGCACATGTCTCGAATTACTTAAAAGACTTTCTTAACATACAATTTGATGACTATTTGAAATTTCGACTACTTATTTACCTATTTAATATTATAAAAAATCAAAGGCCTACCTTTATTGTTGAATTGATTTCGTTTATTAGGTCGACAAGAAATCCTCAGATCTTCATACCTCGTATATACAACTCTATTTATGAAAAATCATTCGTAGTACGTGCAGCTCGCTTATGGAATTGCCTACCTAGAAACTTGCGTCACTTTGCTATGTCTAGGTCATCACTACAGCGTCGATTAATAATTTATTTTAACACGAGCAATGTCTAGATAATTTTATTGGGTCTATAGTATAGTAAAAAAATTGCTAAATTGTTAAACTGTAAAATTGTTCAACACCTTTTTTAAATATATAAGCGCTTAATAAACCTGAAATATTTTTTATGAATTATGCAGTATATATTGTGAATATATCGTGAATTGGTACAAAATTCTATCATATAAGTCCATTTCATTGATCTCGTGCGTATATGCATATTGTACATATCATAAATGTATGCATATTGTATTAATATAACTTAATTTAGTTATTATTTTGATTTTTAAATTGTTTAAAGTACGTTGCAGTTCTTATTATAACCTTGTAATAAATTTAAATGGCCAATAGGCCACATGTATTACATAAATGGAATAAATGAAATGAAATGAAATACTTTCAAACCCATGCTTTCATGTTTGAATTTATTGGATGTTCATCTGTAAGATTCGGCTCCCAGTGCAGATCTTGTTAAAAACACTTACGACCATTTGAATCCCCTAATATCTTTGTATGTACATATGTATACCCAGCAAAAAATAAAAGGAGTAATTCCTTAGGAACCACTTTTAAATTACTTCTGAAGTATCCAATGCATATTTTTAGATGTTAAAGAAGTTATTTGTAACCACATATCAAATGAAATTTTAAATCACTACTTTTTTTCAACAAATTCATTACTTTGCGTTTTTTTATTACATTTAAGGATTTTTAAATGAAAAAAAAATATATTATTAAAAATAACAACGGAATAAAATAACAAAAAATTAAATTATTTAAAATTTTTTCTTTTCCAACCATATACAAGAGATTTTAATCACTGATTAAAAACCACTTTTTTAACTAGTTTTGTGAAGTAAATTATTTTCACATCCAAATATCGGATTTTTGTAGCACCAAAAACATGATTTTTATTGAGTTAAAAAAATTTCAAAAGCAAACCACTTCTCTCCAATGACACGTCAATGTAAAATTCATTTGTTTTTTACCTGGATTTGAAGTGGTTTGATTCAGTAGATGTAGTTTTTCTACTTCTTTTTCTGGGTATATATAGATATTTTGAAGTTAATTTAACATAATACATTAAAAATAAAATTTTAGTGTATTTATCACGTTTTTTTAATGTTGCCTCTTTTTTTTGATAAACCCCCTTTTTTTAAATCCCCTTTTTGTGCCACTTTTAGAAAAATGTCATCGGTTACCCTGATACCCTTCAGTACTATCTGCAGGCCATTAGCACTCTTATAGTCAGGGTTCCCAGATTTTTTTCGACTGTCATCCCAATTTGAAGATGTTGATCCCCGAAATTCCCTAAAAAGTAATTTGTACTATCCCCAAAAATCCCTACTAAAAATAATACTATTTCTCATTTATTTAATTATTTTTTTATGAATACTTTATTTGCACTGTGGTTCATATTATTTGTACACATTGTTTATATTTAAATATGTACGTATTTGTATTTATATTTCTAACAAATTAGTTAATCTGATTAATTAAAACAAAAAGTTCAGAGTCCAAATCTTTTCTATCGATCTCTAAAGAATTTTTTTGGTACATACTTTTAGAGTTAAAAAATTTTACCATTTATGGAGGTGGGCCAAAAGTGTCACAGCAAATTCCATTATTTTTAAAATGTATATTAATTCTTAACAGAGATTCGAGCTATTCGCGCTAAATTTTGTTTCTAATTTTAGTTTTTATTGAGTTCATTGGCGGAAAAACTCGTTCATCGCAAGCGTTGCTCCTTGATACACAAAGTACATTTTAAATCATTGCAGTTCTTTAGACGGCCTTGATCCAACGGCATCTTGATATGAATAAACCAAAAAATCAGCTGATGAACAATCTCGCCAATGCGAATACTTGTTCGATATGTCTTGTAATAAACCTTGTTTAAGCCTTGCCAACAACAAATGTTAAAAATGAGTTAGTTCATTGTTACCAGTAAAAATTTTTATTTTAAGCGTTTTTGTTAACATTTTATATTATTTATGAAATAAAAAAGAGCAACTGGAAAATGTATTGAAATCAAAATAATCTAAGAAATAAAAAAAAATATTAAGTAAAATACAAATCCCCATAAAATCCCCAAAACATACAAATTATCCCTAATGAATTCCTCAACCCCAAACCAAAATTTGTATCCCCATTTGCAAAAAATCCCCTAATCTGACAACACTGCCCCTGTGCCCCTGTGGCTGAGTGGTAGCGATGCTAACCTCTCAATCCAGAGGTCGTGGGTTCGATTCCCGCCATAGACCCTGAGTGTTTTCTGCAGACAAGCTAATCGCTTTGCGGGGTTGTGTTCACACCCCAATCACGAGTGAATCAACTTGCTTCGCCATACAAAGTTATGAGAGCGAATCAAGTAGATTCAATATGAATCTACTTGCGAAGCACGTAAAATGGGTATATTCTCTAACTTTTATCATAGTTTATCGCCAGTTTAGCTGAAATAGCTATCAAAACAAAATAGGTATATGTGTATGTGTGTGTTTCTGACCAGTATCCGTGGGAATCTATGTACATGTATGTATGTATGTCTGTAAGAGTTTAAGGCTGTCTATGATTTATGAAAGGCGAGGTGAGAGTGTTCATGTAATACGTATCCGTGGGAATCTGTGTATATGTATGTTCGTAGGAGTTTAAGGCTGATTGTGATTTGAGGTGGGGGAGGGTGTTGTTGTGATAGATAGATAGAATGTGCCTATGTGTGTATGTATGTATGTATGTATATGTAGCAGTTTAAGGCTGTCCTTGATTTGAGGTAGGAGGGGGGTGTTATTGTAATATGTATCTATAGGAATTTGGGTGTTTATATGTCTGTAGGAATTTTTGTGCATGTATGTCTGTAGAAGTTTAAGGCTGATCGTGATTTGGATTGAGAGGTGAGGTGAAGGTGTTCATGTATATGTATCTGTATTTGTATGTATGTATGTCTATATGAGTTTAAGGCTGATCGTGATTTAGGTTGTGATATTGATAGATTGTATGTTACCTTGAGATTTTGTGTATGTATATCTGTAAGAACTTTAGGCTGACTGTGATTTGTGAGGGGAGGGGCGTTGTTGAAATAGGTTTAATTTTTCGTAGATGAATTTTAGTATGTGTTTGTGTATGTGATTTTCTCACCCTAGTATTTATATGTACGTAGAAATAAATTATTTCTCATATGAACATTTTTTGCTAGAAAATATTATCATATATCTGAACTTCCCTAATCCTAGTATGTTTTTCATATTGGAGGATGAGATTGCTTTATATTTTATCAAGCTTAAATTTGTCCAGTGTTAAAGTCTGTCGGTCAGAAATTTGTTTATATTTGTATAAATATTAATTTAAGATTTTGCAAAATACTTGTATACGATCGTGGCGATTTTATGTGTGTATGCGCGATAGAGTTTGACTGATCTGTGATAAGTTTGTTTATTTAAGTACATTTGTCTTCTTCGACTTTCGTCTTCAAGCGTCAATAGCTTGGAGAACGATTTTTATGTTTTCATGATGTAGATATGTAAGTGTGATTGTTAAAATTCAATAAATACTTGAGTATGGGTAAGAAATTTGATAATATGTGTACATAACATGTGGATCTACAAATTGATTTTATGTATGTATGTATGTAAGTCTGGGGCTCCCTGTTTAAATACGTTTTTTTGTCATGTGCGGTCTTTTGTTGTTGCTGTTGTAAATATTCGCCTGGTCTTTTGTGTATAGATGTGAAATATCTCCATATTTTTTTTATTTGAAATTAAAAAAACGTTCTTTTAATTTTTAGATGTATTTACTTAAAAGTTTGTGAGGAGTTTCTGTTTTAAGTAAAATTGAATTCCTCTCTAGTTATAGTAACTATAGTATAAATATTTAATATATTTTATTTCCATTTGTTTAAAGTTGATGTAGCCTATATAGTCAACGTTAGAAATTTTTCGGTGTAAAATTTTTCGGTGTAAAATTTTTTCCAACTATCATCTTTTTTCTTCACCTTTTACATATATTTTAGATCATCTTGCATTGGCTTTTAAAAAATGACAAACGCTTTGAAATGAAACTTATCCAGCAGTCCAGCTTAGGTGATGATAGTTTTTTGTTAACCACTTTGCTTCTCTTTCCTTTTTTATTGATAAACATTTAAAATCAAATGATGGTTTTATAATGAAATTGTTATACTCATTATTGTTGAAAACATCCGCTACTTCTTTTTGTAATGAAAATCATTCGAAACCTTACTCGTCTATTAAAACCATTTTTTCATTCATATTACTTAATTTATAAGACTTTCCGGACTTTCTATTATTCGATCATCAGTAAAAATGCAGTAGCTGAGGTCCTTGCTTGCTGTTTCAAATTAAATTTCTATATCAATTGGCCCGCTATTGAATAAAAGGAGCTGTTATCTTAAACTCTGATGCAGTTACAAGCGCTTGAAATTCTTTCATATACGAGTAGTAGCTTTGTGGGAATCTTAGATATATATCATATAGAACTGAATAACGTTCACTTTTAAATTTTATGTTAATATCATCATATGGATATGAGACTGAATTTAAATGTACTTTTAAATTAGTCAAATCACAATGAACAAACTTATTTTCTTCTTGAAAAGCGATCAACAGAAAACGAAGTCAATTTCTGTGAATTTAGGTCTAGCCTCTCGACGGTTCCTATAGTATACAAGATGACTTTGCGTGTCGGAATTTCTGGCTGTCCTTTTCGGCGTTATGGGTAATTAAATGTTAAAATTTTAATTGCCCAAATTGTGCTACTTGATAATGTTACTATCTTTACATTAATATGAAGGGTGATCGTCTATGCCTTTTATTTGATGCTCTAGATGATATGTTTTTTTTCTCATTGTATTAAAGTTTAGCGTATTGTATACATATTTCTGTTATGTTTAAGTATGCTTTGTGTTCATGTCAGACAGGCTGTATATATCAGTTGGTCAGTCAGTCTCTTATTTTATTTATTTTTTTTTCTAATGTATCACTACTTTTTTTATTTTACTACTTGAAATAGAGAACATTAATATAATTTTTAAATCCTTTATTTTTAATGAAAATATATACATATGGTAGTGTGTACATATGCAAGTGTATTCATATCTACATACATATATCCGAATATATGTATGTATGTAGAAATTAGCTTACATACAAAGAAATATATATTTAATAATCAACTATTATACCAAATCGATCTTCAAAAACTCAGTCACCTCCATTATGAATTCAGCGTAGGTATTTCCATATAGTGTCAGAAACATTGGAATATTTACGTTTGAAAGAAATTTTGCTTTAAATATTTCTACATCAGATTTGCTGGTTGATCCCTTAAAGTTATTGTTGGTGATGTAGCTTGTAGTAGTAGTTGTATCGGATTCAGATATTATGATTTCTCACTTAAAAAAGGTCCTCATCACCTTCTATCAGATTTTTATATTTTTCTAACATACATGTCTTAGCATGCTTTTGTCGATAGTGACGCGAGCGTCAGAGATGTAGTGGTGTTTCAGTTAAAAATCTATACTATTAGAATTTACAATTTCGCTCTTTTTGTTCTTTTACAAAGTAGATACATACTTATATATTTCATTTAGCACAGAGTAGCGCTGTGCCAAATCGTTCATTTAAGTGACCGCTCATTTTCGTTCATTTTGTAAAAAAGAACGAGTTCGTTCATTTCGTTCATCCGCTCTTTTCAAGAAAAAGCACGAAATGAAAAAATAAACAGTTGATTCGGTCAATAAAAAGAGACAAATGCAATGTTTTTGTTATTTTTTTGGCATAATGATCAAAACAAACAAAAGGAAAAATTAGCAAGTAAATTTTTTTTGCAATATTAAAGTATTTTTTTGTGTGACATAAAATAAGGAATTTGGGAAATATTAATAGCATTAAGAAGTGTTCAAGATGTGTTTTTATTTTGCTACAATTAAGTCTCTGCTAGTAAATAAATCTATGGCCAATGAATAAAAGTCAAAAAGCGGGAGCAAAAATAACTTAATTACGTATGTGAGAAGTTAAAGCAGTTTAAAAAATTCATAATGGTAACACTGTTACTAAAAGTAGATAAAAAGACAAATGAAAACGAGAAAATGACATAAAAATCCCACATGAACGATGAAAAAGCAAAACAAAACAAAAAAAAAGAGCCAAGTGCGCTCGGTCATCGGTCGTTCATTTCGTTCAATTTATTTTTATGTGTCAGTACTACTGAACCAAAACAGCTCAGTAAAATGACCGGCTCACTTCGTTCATTTGAGTGATTCGTTCAATTTTACTCGTTCGTTCATGAACGACACAGCCCTAGCACAGAGTCCTAAAATTTCTTTGCTTACAAAATTGTGTGACGTAAGGAATTCTTTTAAATTTGCATGCTTCGGCATGCTTTTAATATTTTTTCTGTAAATTTATTTGATACTCATACAGATGCAGATATAAAGTAAGATCTGCTTACAATGCATTTTACAATTTATGTATGCTTCAGCATGATTCCAGTTGAAGTCCATATTTATTCAGTAAGTTTGTCTGATACTAATTCATACACATGTACATTCTTAAAGATTGGATATCAAAGTCCAATTTGCTTAGTTTATCTATATTTTCTAAAGATCTGATAGCTATAGAAATTAACAGAGTGAAGATCTATTATAATAAGCCCAGATTCACATTTTTAAATTTTGTGTGCTACTGCTTTCGAAATGGAAAATGTACAACTTTTACTATAAAAAGTGATAATACGATGTGTTGCTGAATATTGCACTGTGTTAAACTTCATTTTGAACGCTTAAGTTTTCACAATATTTCATACAGGCCAACAAGTTTAGAGAATTTCGAGTATATTAAGTTAATTATCTTTCTTAAGACCTATCATTCCTAATCATTCCTTCAAAAATACAAACCAAACTAGATTTTTCCTGTTTAATTTTATTTTATACTTTCATTAAATTTCAACATTTTGTTCATCTTCAAATTACTATATTTAGCAGCTTTTTCTCATTTGTTGAGTTAACTTTAATCGGAAACATTTAAATAGTGAGATGAACTTTTATATTGTATACGAGTACATTAAGTAATTCTTTGTATATTTCAATACACTTATATGAACCATCATCACATAATTCCTTTGGATGATCTATTAAATCATTCTACTATTGATGCTTTCATATTAAGTAATATTTAATATTCTACTTATGCACGAATTTTCCACTGTCTATTAAAAAATTCTTTACAATCACCCATTTGTAAGTTTTTTGGTACTCGTATCATTTCAAAAACATTTTCCACAGCCTAGGTTTTTTCGAGTGCAACTTTTATTTTCAACGGTATTGACCATAGAAACTTTGTGAATGAATCATTTACAGTCTACAATAATCATTAATTTCTATTTTCTGTAGAATAATTTCCCATTTCACCTAAATCAGCTCCATAAAAGATCAACTATTCCTTTCATTACATATCTGCAATGCACAAACAATTTTCGAGATTTATTATAGAGTTCGTTTACTAAATTTCTTTTTAAAGACATTGAGTTGTTTTAAAGATTTTTTGGAGAGTGTTGTGATCTACTTGATGCACTTTCAGCTATTTATACTATCATGTAGTTAATTTTCCAATCTATAAATTTTATTGTTCAGCTCTTCAATTTGTTTTTTCAAAAGATGATTTAATTTTTAGTATGTGTTTTTTCAATTTTATAACTATCTTCTATCTCTAATTGTATTTCACGTTGTACTCCATCAATTTGCTTTTTAATATATGTATTCTTGAATTATATTAATTCCTTAAGTATTATTAATTTGTCCTATAGTTTATCGTTTTGAGTTTCCAGAAACAATTTACTGATAACATCATTCTCCGTCAGTGATTGATGATGATTCTCTATCCATGTATTAGTAGAAATTATATATTTTATATAGTTTTCAAAATCAAATTTCTCATAGTATTTCCATGTTTTATTATCAATCATTAAAGAAAATAAAGCTACTATTAAAGCCTATATTTGGCCATCAACTTGTATTTTATCTTCATTTAGTTTTAGGTTACTATCACCAAACTTCCATTCATTATTCAAATCTTAATGTGGGCCATAGTTTGTATCTAATTCAATTCTTCCTTCCAAGACTGATAAATGAGTATTTACTATGAGTAAAAATCATCTTCATCATCCTCATCATCATTCTCAGTATTAGCATCATTAAATAAGATGATATCATCAAATATTGATCCTTCTGAAAGTTTCTTTGGTGTACTTGTCTCTATATTGACTGATGGCTTTAAACTTGTATTATTTGCAGCTTCTATCTTAATTTTACTTTCTTCTTTCTTGTGAATTCTTTCAATATTTCTAGAACTATTTATGAATTCTTTGAGAGGTTCTGTTATAGGTTTAAATGTATCTTTTGTAGCTCACATGTATCTATTTCACCAGTTTTTATACTACGAAGCTTTTTCTTCAATACATTTCTTGCCAACACCAACTGTTTTAAAATTTTCTCATCCATGTTTAGCAAATAAGAGGTATCAGCTATTAGATCAGGTATCAGCTATCAGATCAGGTTACAGGTAGCTGGTCTGGTTTTCAGATCAGCTTATCAGGACCTGGTCTGGTTTTCAGATCAGCTTATGAATGATGTTATCAGTAAATTGTTTTTGGAAACTCAAAACGATAAACTATAGGACAAATTGATAATACAGCTTAAGGAATTAATAAAATTCAAAAATATATTAAAATGCAAATTGATGGAGTACAACGTGAAATATAATTAGAGATAGAAGATAGTTATAAAATTGAAAAAACACATACTGAAAATTAAATCATCTTTTGAAAAAACAAATTGAACAGCTGAACGATAAAATTTATAGATTGGAAAATTAACTACATGATAGTATAAATAGCTGAAAGTGCATCAAGTAGATCACAATACTCTCCAAAAAATCTCTAAAACAACTCAATGTCTTTAAAAAGAAATTTAGCAAACGAACTCTATAATAAATCTCGAAAATTGTTTGTGCATTGTAGATATGTAATGAAAGGAATAGTTGATCTTTTATGGAGCTGATTTAGGTGAAATGGGAAGCTATTCTACAGAAAATAGAAATTGTTGATTATTGTAGACTGTAAATGATTCATTCTCAAAGTTTATATGGTCAATACCGTTGAAAATAAAAGTTACACTCGAAAAAACCTAGGCTGTGGAAAATATTTTTGAAATGTTACGAGTACATTGTACATGGATGATTGTAAAGAATTTTTTAATAGACACTGGAAAATTCATGCATAAGTAGAAGATTACTTAATATGAAAGCATCAATAGTAGAATGATTTAATAGATCATCCAAAGGAATTATGTGATGATGGTTCATATAAATGAAATATACAAAGAATTACTTAATGTACTCGTATACAATATAAAAGTTCATCTCACTATTTAAATGTTTCCGATTAAAGTTAACTCAACAAATGAGAAAAAGCTGCTAAATATAGTAATTTGAAGATGAAGAAAATGTTGAAATTTAATGAAAGTATAAAATAAAATTAAACAGGAAAAATCTAGTTTGGTTTGTATTTTTGAAGGAATGATTAGGAATGATAGGTCTTAAGAAAGATAATTAACTTAATATACTGGAAATTATCTAAACTTGTTGGCCTGTATGAAATATTGTGAAAACTTAAGCGTTCAAAATGAAGTTTAACACAGTGCAATATTCAGCAACACATCGTATTATCACTTTTTATAGTAAAAGTTGTACATTTTCCATTTCGAAAGCAGTAGCACACAAAATTTAAAAATGTGAATCTGGGCTTATTATAATAGATCTTCACTCTGTTAATTTCTATAGCTATCAGATCTTTAGAAAATATAGATAAACTAAGCAAATTGGACTTTGATATCCAATCTTTAAGAATGTACATGTGTATGAATTAGTATCAGACAAACTTACTGAATAAATATGGACTTCAACTGGAATCATGCTGAAGCATACATAAATTGTAAAATGCATTGTAAGCAGATCTTACTTTATATCTGCATCTGTATGAGTATCAAATAAATTTACAGAAAAAATATTAAAAGCATGCCGAAGCATGCAAATTTAAAAGAATTCCTTACGTCACACAATTTTGTAAGCAAAGAAATTTTAGGACTCTGTGCTAGGGCTGTGTCGTTCATGAACGAACGAGTAAAATTGAACGAATCACTCAAATGAACGAAGTGAGCCGGTCATTTTACTGAGCTGTTTTGGTTCAGTAGTACTGACACATAAAAATAAATTGAACGAAATGAACGACCGATGACCGAGCGCACTTGGCTCTTTTTTTTTGTTTTGTTTTGCTTTTTCATCGTTCATGTGGGATTTTTATGTCATTTTCTCGTTTTCATTTGTCTTTTTATCTACTTTTAGTAACAGTGTTACCATTATGAATTTTTTAAACTGCTTTAACTTCTCACATACGTAATTAAGTTATTTTTGCTCCCGCTTTTTGACTTTTATTCATTGGCCATAGATTTATTTACTAGCAGAGACTTAATTGTAGCAAAATAAAAACACATCTTGAACACTTCTTAATGCTATTAATATTTCCCAAATTCCTTATTTTATGTCACACAAAAAAATACTTTAATATTGCAAAAAAAATTTACTTGCTAATTTTTCCTTTTGTTTGTTTTGATCATTATGCCAAAAAAATAACAAAAACATTGCATTTGTCTCTTTTTATTGACCGAATCAACTGTTTATTTTTTCATTTCGTGCTTTTTCTTGAAAAGAGCGGATGAACGAAATGAACGAACTCGTTCTTTTTTACAAAATGAACGAAAATGAGCGGTCACTTAAATGAACGATTTGGCACAGCGCTACTCTGTGCTAAATGAAATATATAAGTATGTATCTACTTTGTAAAAGAACAAAAAGAGCGAAATTGTAAATTCTAATAGTATAGATTTTTAACTGAAACACCACTACATCTCTGACGCTCGCGTCACTATCGACAAAAGCATGCTAAGACATGTATGTTAGAAAAATATAAAAATCTGATAGAAGGTGATGAGGACCTTTTTTAAGTGAGAAATCATAATATCTGAATCCGATACAACTACTACTACAAGCTACATCACCAACAATAACTTTAAGGGATCAACCAGCAAATCTGATGTAGAAATATTTAAAGCAAAATTTCTTTCAAACGTAAATATTCCAATGTTTCTGACACTATATGGAAATACCTACGCTGAATTCATAATGGAGGTGACTGAGTTTTTGAAGATCGATTTGGTATAATAGTTGATTATTAAATATATATTTCTTTGTATGTAAGCTAATTTCTACATACATACATATATTCGGATATATGTATGTAGATATGAATACACTTGCATATGTACACACTACCATATGTATATATTTTCATTAAAAATAAAGGATTTAAAAATTATATTAATGTTCTCTATTTCAAGTAGTAAAATAAAAAAAGTAGTGATACATTAGAAAAAAAAATAAATAAAATAAGAGACTGACTGACCAACTGATATATACAGCCTGTCTGACATGAACACAAAGCATACTTAAACATAACAGAAATATGTATACAATACGCTAAACTTTAATACAATGAGAAAAAAAACATATCATCTAGAGCATCAAATAAAAGGCATAGACGATCACCCTTCATATTAATGTAAAGATAGTAACATTATCAAGTAGCACAATTTGGGCAATTAAAATTTTAACATTTAATTACCCATAACGCCGAAAAGGACAGCCAGAAATTCCGACACGCAAAGTCATCTTGTATACTATAGGAACCGTCGAGAGGCTAGACCTAAATTCACAGAAATTGACTTCGTTTTCTGTTGATCGCTTTTCAAGAAGAAAATAAGTTTGTTCATTGTGATTTGACTAATTTAAAAGTACATTTAAATTCAGTCTCATATCCATATGATGATATTAACATAAAATTTAAAAGTGAACGTTATTCAGTTCTATATGATATATATCTAAGATTCCCACAAAGCTACTACTCGTATATGAAAGAATTTCAAGCGCTTGTAACTGCATCAGAGTTTAAGATAACAGCTCCTTTTATTCAATAGCGGGCCAATTGATATAGAAATTTAATTTGAAACAGCAAGCAAGGACCTCAGCTACTGCATTTTTACTGATGATCGAATAATAGAAAGTCCGGAAAGTCTTATAAATTAAGTAATATGAATGAAAAAATGGTTTTAATAGACGAGTAAGGTTTCGAATGATTTTCATTACAAAAAGAAGTAGCGGATGTTTTCAACAATAATGAGTATAACAATTTCATTATAAAACCATCATTTGATTTTAAATGTTTATCAATAAAAAAGGAAAGAGAAGCAAAGTGGTTAACAAAAAACTATCATCACCTAAGCTGGACTGCTGGATAAGTTTCATTTCAAAGCGTTTGTCATTTTTTAAAAGCCAATGCAAGATGATCTAAAATATATGTAAAAGGTGAAGAAAAAAGATGATAGTTGGAAAAAATTTTACACCGAAAAATTTTACACCGAAAAATTTCTAACGTTGACTATATAGGCTACATCAACTTTAAACAAATGGAAATAAAATATATTAAATATTTATACTATAGTTACTATAACTAGAGAGGAATTCAATTTTACTTAAAACAGAAACTCCTCACAAACTTTTAAGTAAATACATCTAAAAATTAAAAGAACGTTTTTTTAATTTCAAATAAAAAAAATATGGAGATATTTCACATCTATACACAAAAGACCAGGCGAATATTTACAACAGCAACAACAAAAGACCGCACATGACAAAAAAACGTATTTAAACAGGGAGCCCCAGACTTACATACATACATACATAAAATCAATTTGTAGATCCACATGTTATGTACACATATTATCAAATTTCTTACCCATACTCAAGTATTTATTGAATTTTAACAATCACACTTACATATCTACATCATGAAAACATAAAAATCGTTCTCCAAGCTATTGACGCTTGAAGACGAAAGTCGAAGAAGACAAATGTACTTAAATAAACAAACTTATCACAGATCAGTCAAACTCTATCGCGCATACACACATAAAATCGCCACGATCGTATACAAGTATTTTGCAAAATCTTAAATTAATATTTATACAAATATAAACAAATTTCTGACCGACAGACGTTAACACTGGACAAATTTAAGCTTGATAAAATATAAAGCAATCTCATCCTCCAATATGAAAAACATACTAGGATTAGGGAAGTTCAGATATATGATAATATTTTCTAGCAAAAAATGTTCATATGAGAAATAATTTATTTCTACGTACATATAAATACTAGGGTGAGAAAATCACATACACAAACACATACTAAAATTCATCTACGAAAAATTAAACCTATTTCAACAACGCCCCTCCCCTCACAAATCACAGTCAGCCTAAAGTTCTTACAGATATACATACACAAAATCTCAAGGTAACATACAATCTATCAATATCACAACCTAAATCACGATCAGCCTTAAACTCATATAGACATACATACATACAAATACAGATACATATACATGAACACCTTCACCTCACCTCTCAATCCAAATCACGATCAGCCTTAAACTTCTACAGACATACATGCACAAAAATTCCTACAGACATATAAACACCCAAATTCCTATAGATACATATTACAATAACACCCCCCTCCTACCTCAAATAAAGGACAGCCTTAAACTGCTACATATACAGGGTGTTTTTTTAGAGGTATAGAACTTCGAATTGAAATAAAACACAAGAAAATCGTTTTAATGTCCTTCAATTTGGCTTTATTGGAAGGATAATTTTATGCCATTAACGTTTAAATATGATTTCGGGCATGTGGCCGCCGCGGCTGGCTCGAATAAAGCCAATTCTACAGGTCCAATTTTCAACCACTTTTTCGAGCATATGGGGCCGTATGTTGGCAATAACGCCACGAATGTTGGCTTCCAAGTCCCCTAACGTTTCTGGTTTGTTGGCGTAGACGAGCGACTTCACATATCCCCAAAGAAAATAATCCAATGGTGTCAAATCACACGATCTTGGTGGCCAATTGACAGGTCCATTCCGCGAAATTATGCGCTCATCGAATGTTTCCTTCAATAAATCGATTGTGACGTGCGCTGTGTGGCATGTAGCGCCGTCTTGTTGGAACCACAACTCATCCACATTCATGCCATCCAATTCGGGAACAAAATAGTCGGTTATCATGGCTCTATACCGGTCTCCATTAACGGTAACTGACTGTCCAGCATTATTTCGGAAGAAGTATGGCCCAATGACTCCACCAGCCCATAGAGCACACCAAACAGTCAGTTTTTGTGGATGTAATGGTGTCTCAAGGGTCTCATGTGGATTCTCTTCACTCCAAATGCGGCAATTTTGCTTGTTGACGTAGCCATTCAACCAAAAATGAGCCTCATCACTGAACAAAATTTTGCGATGAAAATCAGCATCGAGATCAATCTCATTTTCGGCCCATACACCAAAATCACGACGCATTGCATGGTCTCGCGGCTTTAATTCTGGCACAAGCTGGATCTTGTAGGGTCGCAAGCCAAGATCTTTGCGCAAAATCTTCCATAAAGTTGATGGACAAAGCTCCAATTGCTGTGCACGGTGGCGAATCGATTCATTCGGGTCCTCTTCAACACTTTGCTCTACAGCGGCAATTGTTTCTTCGGTGCGCACTGTTCGACGTCTCTGCGGATGCGTATTATCACACAGAGTAAACGTAGTGCGAAAACGATCCATGGTTAACCGAATTAATTGCTCTGATGGACGATTATGTCGACCATAAAATGGACGGAGCTTGCGGTAAACTTCGCGAACTGAACCATTATTTTCGAAATAAATTTGCACGATTTGCAAGCGTTGTTCTTTTGTCAACCTGTTCATGATGAAATGGCAAACCAAACTAAATATTAATCACTTGACAGCTGACAAAATGGCCGCCAGTTAAAAAAGTGATGCCAACTTTAAGTTCTATACCTCAATAAAAAACACCCTATACATACATACATACATACACACATAGGCACATTCTATCTATCTATCACAACAACACTCTCCCCCACCTCAAATCACAATCAGCCTTAAACTCCTACGAACATACATATACACAGATTCCCACGGATACGTATTACATGAACACTCTCACCTCGCCTTTCATAAATCACAGACAGCCTTAAACTCTTACAGACATACATACATACATGTACACAGATTCCCTCGGATACATATTACAACAACTCCCCGCCCTCCACCAGTCGATCTACCTCAAATACATCCCGCCCCCCCCACCAAGCACAGCTTGGCTTAAATTCCAACAACCATAAACGCCACCGAATTCCCACGGTTACATATTACAAAACACCCTCACCTACCCAAATCACGGTTAGCCTTAAGGTCTCACAATCTAGACACACCCCGCGCTCCACCAATCACAGCCAGACTTCAATTCCTACAGCCAGACACACCCACAAATTTTCCGTTGGCATTAGGAAAAATCATTTCTATGATTTTCCCTTCGGCATTTGAAAAAAATAAACATGTTTTCCCGTCGGCATTTGAAAATAATAAAGATGTTATCCCGTCGGCATTAGAAAATCATATACATATATAAGCTTCAAACGTAAAAACCCCCTTAATGTATTCCCACAAATTATTCCGCGCACAAGATCCCACGGTCATACATACATACATACACTTAATATAAACAAAAAAACAGTTAATGTAAACAAAAAAACATCAAAGCGCACCGAAAACACAATTTCTCAAATTTCAGACAAATTTCACAAATTTCAGCAAAATTTTAAAGAATTCTTGGAAATTTCACACAAATTTCAGCAAAATTTTGGCAAAATTTTAATTGTCGCAGAATGCCCCTACTAGTTTCCTACTACTTCGTCATTTTGGCATTCCTTAGATCTTTATCTATTTGTAAGTTATTTTAGAGTGTTGTTTGCAGCTTTTTAACAAATTTTAAGGATTTTTTCAATTAAGAAATCCTTCGTGAATTTTCGCAACTTTTTGTACTGAGTTTTTTCGTTACCTTTTTTTTAAGTTTTATTTTCGATTTAATCGTAAGCGACAAAAATTAATTTTTTCAGAAAGTTTTTTTTAAATATTCAAACATGCTTGTGTACGTAAATTTTACAGCCCGTATGTTAAAAGTTATCAACAATTTTGGCATTTTGATAATTCTTAACTATGGGTAGGAGCATAAAATGTTCATTTCAATAAAAACAAGTATATTTTCCATAACATGCCGCTTAAGATAAAAACGAAAAAAGGATCGATATGATTTAAGCCAATTTTCGAGTTATTGCTTTTTTATTGTTTTAATGCTATATAATTTTTTATATATCACTATTTTCTCTAGCGCTGGAATTAGCAAATAGAAAAAGTTTCGTGAAATATATTTCACGAAAAAATGCATAATATAAATTATGTATTTGTTAAATTATACACGATTTTTTTATACACAATACATATTTGGTAACATTGTTCATATAGTCATAATCGTCACTACATGCTTATGCGCATACATATTGATACGAATATCTATAGCACATTTGTTTGATCGAATTAGAACCTATCGATATGCGCACCTATTTGTGTTGATACATAGCTATAGATATGCATGTCTGTATGTAAGCATGCTGGTTGATGCGAGTGTGCTAATACTCATAGTCGTTGAAGTATCGTTATGTAATGAGCATTCAAAAAATAACTTCTTGTCTTATTCTGTTGTGGACCTCTTTCAAAAACGTTTTTTAGTAAATACCTATAAAACCAAGGTTGGCAAACGGTGTTGTAAAAATACCGATACCGATTCAAATACCGCTAAAATTAGATACCGGTATCGTTACCGATACCGAAATTGATTTCGGTTAGAAAATACCGGTATCCAGAATACCGTTTATGTCTGTACCGGTATGTATCGGTATACCGATTTCCACCAATAATAAAATTGCAAAAATATATTTCTTTTAAGAGCACGTTTTTGTTCTCTTTTAGGAACGAAAAACATGTCCCTAGATATACACATACATTTTTTAAATTGGTAGAAAGAGCAAAACCATTGTAAGCCAAAGTTATTTGAAATCGCGAAAGTTATATTGGCTGTTCTACCTGCATTAGTTTTTGTAGAAGGGGTGTAAGGTATATAGTGAACCCTTACCATAATAGACTTGAAGGTGATAGTCACTGTTGCCAGCTTTTTTCCAACAAATATCAATGAAGTAGACAAGAAAATAACTAAATTTAAAAACATTTGAAAATTTAGCGATAAATAGCTAAAAAAGTTTATGTTTAAGTTTTTCTTTCAAAAATTTTATGGTAACTTCTTAATTTTTTTCCATACTTGCCAAATTTTCCTACAAATTTTATAATAAAAGGCTTATTTTATTTTAAAAAAAATATACATAAATATATCTAACATATTCATTATATGTGACCCGGTCTATGAAAAGGTGGCTTATGACTCAAAAACATATAATATATATATGTATATTTTTATATATATGTATATTTTATATGTATATACATGTTTTTGAGTCATAAGACACCTTTTCATAGACCGGGTCACATATATTTATATCGCTTCTTTTTTGCAACATAGTCATAACTCAAAAATGTTGGCTTTGCAGAAAATAAGTTTAAAGTTTTCAATTTATATGCACTTCAATGAAAATATAAAAATATTTTAGTTTCTCAAGGCGTGAGTGTAGTAGCCTTTTGTATAAAATTTTCACACAAGATTAAATATGATACAACGAATTTTTCTGCATTATTAACTCCAAAAATGCATTTTTTGAGATATGACTGTGTTGCAATAAAGTAGCGATATGTTTATAAAAAAAATTATCAGCGATATTATTTTTAACTAAAAATTTGAAGCCAATCTTCAGTATTATAGTAGGTAGAATTGGTACCTAATTTGCTTAGTACTAAATTCGGGAATTTCCCAGTAAAAAAAGTGCTTGAAATAAAGCAGGCTGTGCTATTATACAGTAAAAGTAAGATTTTTTTTATGTCATATGCAAACATAGCAGTTATCTAAAGGGCTCTTTAATAGATTGATAATATAAAGGTGTTTACTATTAAACAACTGATGGTGATGTCAGTGCGAGGATGGATGTGAGTACATTAGCTAACTTTTTTTCTATAAAAACTGCATTGTTTTGGCGCTATTCAATCACCTTTTTTTCTGAAACTGTAGAGTTTGCTTCCATACGTTCACTGCTTCTAAAAATCTAACATTTTGAAGCGAATTATGATGCACAAAAAATCGCTAGAATTCCCGCTAATAGCTAAATCATAATTTTTCCCGCAAAATGTACTTAATAATTGCTAGATTTGACGAGAAAATAACTGAATTGGCAACAGTGGTGATAGTCTAAATGCGATTGTTCTCATCCGAGCTAATGCGGAGATTAAAAATTTTGAAGAGTACTTCTTTAATATACATATGTACATACCAGTGATGCGCCGAATGCAAGATTTTGATATTCGCAAGTACGAATACGAATATTATATGTGAAAGTTATAGATATTTAATTTGGGTTCTATTTATGTCTGCAAATGAAATATGAAAAACTTTCTATGAAAAAGAACTTCACACCCATGTTCGCGTACATTAAAATTAAGCATATACTAAAGGCTTTAGTAGAAACAAAAAAACACAAACATAATAAATTAAATGGATTCCTACACAGTATAAATTTTCATATTAAATTTTTTGAAGAAAAGTCACTTTATCCAAACAATATACTTTTACATATTTTAATTTCATAATATACACAAAAAACTTATTTTTATATCAAAATACAAAATATATTACCAATAAATGTACCAAATACATAGAACGAAATGGTTCTGCAGAGCTTTATAAAAATAATTCCTCCAATTCTCATAGACAAAAAAGTGTCTTTTTTAAAAATATATTCTTCCATGGATATGACAATATCAAATTATTAAGTTATAACATTTTCGTTGGGTCACTTGAGGCTACAACGTCTAAGTTTTGAGGGATGTATTATTTCCTTCATATATTACTTTATTTTTTATACATATCGTACTTCGTCTTCGGACTTCGTTGTTTTGACGAAAAACGATTATTTACGATCGCAAATAATCGATTAATCACATTCCTGTTTTTGGTAATGGACATTATTTTGAGTCATTTGATCTCCCAATATACCCCAACATTGCATGCTTAAAGCCGTCCCAAAATATTTTTTACCATGGCAACATTTGTTGATCGAAAATATGATATGATTTTTTTTAATGATTTCACTGCATATTTTAGATTTACTTAAAGATCGAACAAATTGTCAATGGTGTTGGTCTTGTTTACACACTTAATTGTACCAAAAGTCTGTTTTGTTTGTTTTTAAGTTAGCAACAAGAATATTTTTTATTCTTTGAATTGAAATAATTTAACTTAAAATTGAAAAAAATAAAAATGTTCGTTTTCCTCTGAATTTGGCGATTATGAGTACGAATATCTAAAAACGTACGAATATTCGGCAGTTCGAATACAAATGTTCATTCGTACATCACTAAGTACTTACATTTTCTACATACACTTCGTGTATATTATACACTGTATATCCGTATAGTACAAAACTTTTATTTGTATTATTTTGTTGAATTAACCAAAATATATACTTTACTTTATATAGGTATGTAAGGTTTGAACTGCGGTTTCCTTACTTTACTTATTTTTTTAATTATTTTTTAATAAAAGTATAATACATAGAAACATATAAGTTTATATATTTTTCATATGTTAAAGTAAAATACTCCCTTTTTGAAGTAATTTAATAAAAAAAATTATTTTTTGCTATGTCCACTGCCTGAATTAATAAATTTAGCAATAATATCGATACCGAAATAAAAAAATACCGATACCGTTACCGATACCGAAATTTAAAAAATAATTGTACCGGTATCAATACCGATACCGTTATTCGTTTCGGTTTCCAACCTTGATAAAAACCAATCTCAAGAAATTTCGGGATGCAGAAAAATCCCAAATCCCGGGATCATAAAAACCAGTCCCGATTGGCATCCCTACTGAGTACACATCTGGCATTTCTTCTGGTGTCATTTTGTGGAGTAATTTTCAAGATATGTCAACACAGTTCACATTTTGTTCTGGAAAGCAATGCCACACAACGAAAAATATCGGAAATGGCCAACGTTTCCACTAGTACGCAATATTGCAAGTCACAAAATGCCACAGTGTGTGGTTTAATTTATGTATTACACAGCTTTACAAATTTTTAATTTGGAAAAATACCAAGAACACCACATGCCTAGATAAGTTCATTGGCACCTCCTGAATAGGAAAAACGCTGTAATTTTTTTCCTAAGTACTGTTTTTTAGATAACGGTACTTTTGTGTTTTTCGGAGTATGGTCCCACTCAAACCCATGTGGAGCCCAACCGAAAAGTCCGATCGAGATAATTGGCATATCGTTGGAAAGGTAATTAAATGCCTTTTCCGTCGATATGCTGAAAATTTCTATTTGACAAGAAATGGCTGAGTTATGTCACCTCAAACTTCAAAATTTCCCTATTTCTTACGTTTTTTTCAAAATTTTTCATTTTAATTTAGTTTTTTTTCTACGTTATCGTAAAGATCTGGAATGTTTTATTTTTTTACCAAATAGTTTATTTAATTACCAACATTTTAAGCGTAATTTGAAAAAAAAACGGATGAAAAATAAAGTTTTTATTAAGGATTTTGTGGAACGACAATATTTTAATTTTCATTGCTCACACACTATATTCGGCGTCCATCAGTTTTAACGTGTTAAAAAAACGGAATTTGAATCTCAGTAGCCCTGATTGACGAAATATGACATTTTGCTCTCTCTCTCTCTCTGTCACAGTAAACACATGTCAGTTTGGCTTTGTATGTGCAAAAAATAAAATGTGTTCAATCGATCCCAACGAATTTTGTTATGTTTGTGGTGTTCTTGTGAAAAAGAAATCACAATATTTTATGTGAAAAATGAATACGAAAAATTTATCTGAAGCGTATAAGAAGTATTTCGGCATCCGACCTGCGTCTCTCGACAAACCTTGGACACCGAATAATGCATGTAACAACTGCCGAACAATATTAAATAAAATTGGTAAGGGTCAAGAGTGTTTCTTCACATTTGGAAAGCCAATGCAATGGAGAAACCAGATCAACCATACAACAGATTGTTATTTCTGTTTAACGGCTTTCGGATATAGAATTGAACCAGTTTATCCAGTTGTTAGCTCGGTGACGCTGCCAGTGCCGCACTCAGTATCGTTCCCCAATCCGCAGCTGATTGTAGCGGGGCCCACAGAAATACGAAAAAGAACAATAAAAAATGATTCATCAGATGAGTGCAGTGAATCAGAAATGCAATCAAATAAGAAACCCCATTTACTTACTCAGGCCGAGCTTATTGATTTGTGCCGAGATTTGTATTTGCCGAAATCGAAATCTGAATTACTTGCATCACGGTTGCAACAGTGGGGATATTGTGCTCCTGAGACACGTGTTACATATTACCGTGATCGCAGCAAACAACTTGCACTTTTGTTCGCAAAAACGGAAAACTTTTGTTTTTGTGCCAACATACGTGGTCTTTTCTATGCTCTCCAACAAAATTATGACCCAGAGGAATGGCGTCTTTTTCTGGATGGAGGCAAGGATAGTTTGAAGGCAGTCTTGCTTCATAAAGGGAATACGAAACCATCAATTCCAATCGGATATGGAAAATACATAAAGGAAACATATGAAGCAATGAAAGAACTTCTTGATCTCATACATTATGACCAACATCAATTGAAAGTTTGCTCTGATCTTAAATTAGTTGCCATACTATCTGGATTGCAAGGATGTAATACGAAGTTTCCCTGTTTTCTATGTCTATGGGACAGCCGTGACCGTCAGAATCACTACACCCGAAAAGTTTGGCCCGAGCGAAGTGGACGTAC
The DNA here is from genome assembly GCA_936439885.1 of Nowickia ferox. Classification (NCBI taxonomy): domain Eukaryota; kingdom Metazoa; phylum Arthropoda; class Insecta; order Diptera; family Tachinidae; genus Nowickia; species Nowickia ferox. The sequence goes on along the minus strand of OW387026.1, from coordinate 38,870,342 downwards.
GCACGGAGAGTACAATATTAAAAATTACCCACTCATTCCTCAGGAGAAGATAATACTTCCTCCATTACATATTAAGGTTGGGTTATTTACAAATATTGTGAAAAAGTTGCCAAGACAGTCTTGCCATGAATTACCTTAAAAAAGATTTCCGAGAGCCACAGCGAGCAAAATTGAAGCTGGTATATTTGATGGACCTCAAATTCGGGCTCTGTACGGTGACCAAGCATTTAATGAGTATTTAGGTCCAGCTCATTTGGAGGCATGGGAAGCATTCCAGGACATCGTTCATAACTTTTTGGGAAACTACAGAAGTCCTGATTACGCTGAGAAGATCGATATATTACTGCAAAAATTTAATGCCATTGGTAAGCGTTGAGTGAAAGCATGTATATCAAAAAGGCCGTTATCATTTGAAAATTTATACTTTTTAACTTTTAGGTTCAAATATGACACCTAAATTACACTTCCTATTCAGTCATTTGGATATTTTCTCCACGAACTTGGGCTCAGAAAGTGATGAACAAGGTGAAAGATTTCACCAGGAAATGGAAGAAATCAAGAGACGTTACAAAGGCTGGTGGGATGAACAAATGATGGCGGACTATTGTTGGTTTCTCATTCGCGAAGATCCATCCGAAAAAAAAACGCAAAAGTTCAAGTCACTCGTCATTTTAATTTAAATTTTTTTTTTAATTTTTTTTAAATAAATGAAAATCCTTAATAAAAACTTTATTTTTCATCCGTTTTTTTCAAATTACGCTTTAAATGATGGTAATTAAATAAACTATTTGGTAAAAAAATAAAACATTCCAGATCTTTACGATAACGTGGAAAAAAAACGAAATTAAAATGAAAAATTTTGAAAAAAAAACGTAAAAAATAGGGAAATTTTGAACTTTGGGGTGTCGTAACTCAGCCATTTCTTGTCAGATAGAAATTTGCAGCATATCGAAGGGAATTTAATTATCTTTCCAACGATATGCCATTTATCTCGATCGGACTTTTCGGTTGGGCTCCACATGGGTTTGAGTGGGACCATACACCGAAAAACACAAAAGTAAAAAACTGTACTTAGAAAAAAAAATTACAGCGTTTTTCCTGTTCAGGAGGTCCCAATTAACTTATCTAGGCATGTGGCCTTCTTGGTATTTTTTGGCTGTAAACCAGTGTTAGCAACCACTCTCATGCGTATGAGCAATATTGTTGCATATCAAATATTTCTACATTAATCATACACCATGAATGACTTAAAAAAGAACGTGCGTTTTTTTGGGGAACATCAACTTTTCCATAGCTTAAGACGATCAGATAATCGTACTTCAAATAAAAATATGGAAATGTTTTGATTCTCATCAATCAGTGCCGACAAAGTGAACGCGTAGGCGAAAAAACGACTGCACGCACAGAACTATATGATTGATGGTTTTATTTGATAGTCTCCTGGACACTTAATTTTAATGTTTATATCTCTTCCACTTTCCACGTTTGATAAGAATATTCAATGAGACAACTTTTAAATTTTACTATAGTGAACTTTAATCAGAAATAATTTCTTAGTCGGGCTTAAGTTCAGTAATTTCAATTCTTGTTGAATGAAATATTTTTATTAATTAATGTGAGTTTCTAAAGAAGAGAAGAAAAATAAAATTAGACTTTATTAGCTGGGGGAAATACCGATATTTTTCTATGCTCGTGACAAATATATGTTCACTTGGCAATCACAGTTTCATATACTGGAAAGTACATCAACTGTAGAAAGCCAAAACAATGTAACATAATATCCACTACAATAATACTTACATGTATGTACCGACGGTACATCGAATAAGTAAAATAATTAATGTGATGATCGTAAAAGATAAGCAAGAATGGTTAAACATAACTTCGTGCTAACCTGTATTCATATTCATATTCCATTTCATTGAAAATTTGCGTTAAATAGCTGATGTTAATAACAATCTCTACCCCAGTAGATAGACTTGGGTGCTGATGAAGTGCGTTGCTGCACAGAAAAATATCGGTATTTCCCCCAGCTTATAGTCTAATTTAATTTTTCTTCTCTTCTTTAGAAACTCACATTAATTAATAAAAATATTTCATTGAATAAGAATTGAAATTACTGAATTTAAGCCCGACTAAGAAATTATTTCTGATCAAAATAAATAATTATATAAAAATAATACATGTTAACTCGATGAGAATTTGCATAAAATGAAATGTTATAAGAAAAGTAAAATTACGTGTTCCTGTTGTATGAGATGAAGAGAAATATCGGCATTTTGTTTTTATTATTCTGCCGACGTTCTCTCACATATTATGTCAGAGTTAATCGCAGTTGTAGACGCTATGTTAAATAAATACGAAGTTAACGAAGCAGAAATGTTTGTGTGTATGTGTTTGAATATGTGTTTTGTGTGTATGAGTGTTTTTTTCTGTATGTACCCTCTAGTCAGCCTAGAACCATATGTCTCTATGTCAACACTATTTTCTATAGCGACAATTGCACTAGTTGAAATGTCGAAAACTTTCCTTTTATGCGCGAGTAGAGATACGTTAGAGAAATTGTCAATGAACGCATCAATAGTTTGGTTTTCTTTTTTATTATGTTGTGTAATACTGTTAAAATACACATGTATGTATGTGTTTAAATTTGTTGCCCTAACATTATGAAATTGTAGATGGGGGTCACTAAAATGTACTACTGAATCTTTGATGCCAATGTCTCCATGTGGTCCCAAAAAAACTACTTAGTCAGTAGTGCTAGAATGACAAGCTAATGTTAAATGTCAATAGGCGAATACATTACCTGGTGAGCAGTGCTACTGACAATGTCACTAGTAAATCACTACATTATCACTATTCGCATTTTCTGCAGGGTACAAATATAATAGTAAAACAAACAACAACAACATATCTTCCAGCAAGCGATTAAATACGCAATTGAAACTGCAAAATCAAAAGAAAAGAAAAAACACACATCTCTACTACGATAACTTAAGATTTTATTTACGAGTAAAACAGCAGTAAGACAAACAGAAAACTTTTCGAACATGTCGAAAGTTGAAGCTCTTCGTTTTGTATAGCTATTCGTTTATTGTGTTAACTTCTACGACACTTGAATTTTCAGAAGCAGGAGTATGAGCAACAGGTTTTGATTGGGCAGTCAAAAAATAAAAAGGTCGAAGAAATAGCACAATCGTACGACTTTTGCTATTTCGGCTGCAGGTTTTTTAAAACTGGAAGTGTTTAAGATTTCAACGTAACTTAAATATATTCTTGTTGTGCAAAAAAGCACTTGGGGCTTGTGTACCCGTTTTCGAAAACAACTAACTCCTGTTGGCAGGTTTATGCTATTTTTAAGACATCAGGGAACGGAAATAGATTGTCAGTAGCACAAAGCACGATTAAATAGGTCCCAATTTTTTGGTATTGTGTTAAAGTAACGTCGATGTCGACAACTGGAATAAGGGTGATTGTTAAAAACTGCGGTATATACCAGAGAAAGTCAATCGATACAAGAAATTTTGGATACTCCAGCACATATCGAACATTTTTTATGTTAGTGCGCATTGAAACCAATTCATTCTCATACTTGCGTATACCCCTGCGCATTTTATTTCATGCTTGTATGTATCGATGATCATTCTTCTTTACATCCCGCATATCTATCGACATGTCTTGCAACACATTCGGATTTTTAAATACTTTTGATAAGTGTTGCCAGAAATACTAGTTTGTAGTTGTTGAAGTACTAAAATTTTTATTTTTCAAACTATTGTAAAACAAAATTCAATAAAGCTGTTTTACCACACACACACTCTTCAGTATTTAGCCAAACCTAACCTAAGCCCTCTTAAATATTTACGGGAGTAATTTGACCGAGCGTGTGAAAACACGCTCCATTTTAAATAGATCTGAACTAAAAGCCGAAATAGTGAAAGAATGACTTAACCATGCCATTCCTTACATTCCTTTGTCGCTAATTTTCGAAATAAAAGTGACTTTTTAGACAAATATTAGCTTGTTTACCATTTTACCGATTTTTAATCCATCTGTCTATTTGATGTTAGTGAATTTTCGTCATTTTGGCATTCCTTAGATCTTTAGGTATTTGTAAATTATTTTAGAGCTGCATATATATTTTTCCAAGTTTTTGACATTCATATTCGCATGCCTGTATGTAAGCACGCTTGTTGATGCGAGTATGCAATAATACTCATACTCGTTGGAAGTATTTTTTTTGGCTTCCTCTGGTATATACCCGCTTCTTAAAAAAGGGCATTTAACAAAATATTGCATTTATGAAGAGTTAAAGAGCACCAAAAAATACCCGAAACGCACCAAAATAATTCAGGCACCTTTCCCATATTGATTTTAATTTAGTTTCTTATTAAATTCAGAAAGATTAAAAATATGTTATGTTCAAGAATTATTTTTATTAAAAGACTTACAAAGTATATTATGGTTAACGCCAAATAATTTTTCAATTAAAATAGTAAATTCTAATTTAAGTAATCAGTTTAAAAATCAAAATCAACAGGAAGTGGCTTTTCCAATAAGAAATTTATATCAGATTTCTCTTGGGAGTCCTCCGTGAGTGGCCAGTAATTATAATTAAACTCGCCTTTTATATCATTAATGAACTCCGGATCTTCCTCATTTTCATTTATGTCAACACCTTCATAAATAGAATCTTCAACTTGATCAATTTCATTGACATCTAAAATTTTGTCAATAAAAGAGTCATTGTACAAATTCATTTCCGACCAGATTTGTTGATCGCCTGAAAAAGAGAAATAAAAATAGTTTCACACATACATAAAAGACAAAGTGAATAATGAATTAATAAAAATAACATTTATTTTCTAAAACAACACAATATAGCCTTTTCAACTTTATCGGCCTTTCTAAGCGAATGAAAATTAATTGACTACATCAATAAAAAACATTTTATTCGAACGACGAGTAGACTAGAGTTTTCTCCTCATAGTAGATTTTCTGCGTAGTTTTCCTGAACGTGTAATAAAGAAATGCCAAATCTGTTAGAAAACTTTTAAGCAGAAAACATTTACTCAGATACTATTCGACATACCACGAGGAGAAATCTTTAAATATATAGCAAGCAAAATATTAAACTTAGCGAAGACATTAATTTATATTCCAAAAATATACACCAGTATTATATTTAGCGTGGTCAACATCGTCATCAATTTTGGGTCAACACCACTTTAATACATCGCACAGTGGGGGAAGATTTTATTAAAAAAAAATGGAAATAATTTTGCCGTTTTTAAGCGAGCCGTCCGATTGTTATGAAATTTCATACGGCATTAAGTCTGGAATTTGGACTATATATCTTTAAAGGGGGTGGCTCAAAGCCCTAAAGTGGGCAACCTCGGATTAATGAAAAATTAAAACCGATGCCAAGCTGATGTTTTTGATCTGATAAAAACGATTTTTTGCAAGTGGATTTTTTTTCTATCCACGGGCTACATTTATGGGTTTTCGCTTACAGTTTCGGAAATATTCCACTTGGTCCACTTTTCTGCTAATGGAAAAGTCAAATCTTGTTCGATTTAAAAACAAGAAACTTTTAATGAGCTAGGAACAAAATTTATAACTAGGGAAAGGATTTTCATGTAAGTACACGTTTTCTCTCGTTGGTCGTAGTTCAACGTAAATAAAATATCTTTGCGAATCAACAAATTTGTGAAAAAATGGAATCGATTTGTTACTGCACATTTTTGCATATTTTATAATAAATACATATTTTTGCATATCTATATATTATATATATAAAATCGCAGTGGGTGTTTGTTACTAACGCATGATTGCTGGAACTATAAGACTTGTGGAGCTGAAATTTTCAACACAGGTTCGGGTCAATACCGGGTAGGTTTTAGTTTTGTTTTTGGCCAAACAAGTGAACACTGTATGGAGTAATTTGTAGTTAAAAAAAATTATTGGGGGTAAGACAACGTTTGCCGGGCTCATCTAGTTTCATTATAAATGTATATTTTTAATATATGTTTTAATTTGTTCATGCTATCAAACAAATTTTGGTGTTTTTTGATTAGTTGCAAAGTATTTTTGCAATTCTTACGACTGTGTAAGAACAAAAAAAGAGAAAACGAACAGTTTCAACTGGGATGAAAACTCAATTAATTTGAAAAATTTAAACCCAAAAAAGTTTGTGTAATTTTTTTTTGGGCACTCTTTACCGGTTCCGTATTAATTTCATTTGGATAGTAAGTGTTTTTAAAAGCTCCTTTGCGTGTTGCAGCCTTTAAAGAAATATATTCAGGGATACGAACTCCCCCACAGCCTATAGTAAGTAAAGGGTCCGCCAGATAACTTTTTTTTTAAAACAGGGCGCAAAACATCGAGTGTAGCTTCGGCACGTAGCGCCGTCCTGTGGAAATAAAATGTTGCCAATATCCTCCTCTTCAATTTTTGTGAACAAAAATTCGTTCAACATGGCCCGATAACGATCGCCATTGACTGTAACGGCCACTCCTTGCTCATTTTCGAAAATGCCTCAATTATGCCTCTGGACCAAAATCCTCACCAAACAGTGACTCGTTTTGGGTGCGTCGGCTTTTCAATGTATGCGTGCGGGGTTTCTGTGCCCCAAATGCGACAATTTTGCTTGTTTACATACCCGCCAAGATCAAAATGAGCTTCATCTGAAAAGATGATTTTTTTTTTGGCAAAATCGGCATCGGTAATGTCGCAATATTTCCCAGCGTTGTTCAAGCGTATACACAACCATATTCGTTCAGCGGAAGGATAAAACTAATTATCTGTCAAATCAGACATGAGCTAAGTGTTACCATTCACGAAATAAGCACTAGTTGAAAAAAAACGTCAGATGGCGGACCCTATATATCTTATGCTTTTTTGGTATTCATATATTCTTTTTTACAATTTAACAAAAAAGAGGCAAAAAATGGAAGAGGAGGATATTGGCAACATTTGGTTTCAACAGGACGGCGCTACGTGCCACACAGCCGAAGCTACACTCGATGTTTTGCGCCGTTTTCAAAAAACAAAAAAGTTATCTGGCGGACCCTATAGATAGATATTATTAACATTTTATACGTTAAAGATATCGTTGACAATGAAGATATACTACCTTAACAATTTGAGTTTCGTACCCTATGCTAATTTTGTTTATTATTTTTTTATTTTCCATGTTCTGGGACCGATTGAAACAAATGTATAAATTGTTTAAACAAAAATTAATTCTTCATTCAAATCACAAACTTAAAGTTTAACTTAAGCATTAACTTATTTTAAAACAAAAAAACTTCAGAAACCTTAATAAAAATCTTGACCATTATAGTTTCGTACTATGTGAAAAGTTGTAATCAATATTGAGTAACATCACCTTTGGCATTGATAACTGCTACGACCCGTCTCTACATGGAGTTTATCAGGTCTAGACATTCTTGATGAGTAATGGAATCCCATATTTCCTGTAATTTTTTTAACACCAGGCATGGTTGTTTGGGGTTCACCTCTAAGCTGTCTTTTCATAATAGACCAAACCGACTCAATGGGATTCAAGTCTGGACTTGACGACGGTCACTCTAACACATTGATGTTGTTATCCTAGAGCCAGTTTTTTGTAGTTTTAGCGGTATGAGCAGGAGCTCCGTCTTGCTGAAACATGTATTCGTCGAAAGTAACTAAGCTTGGTACTGATGGCACCAAATAATTTTCTAAATTAGTTATGTACCACGAAGCATTAACCGTTGATTCTATAAAACATAGTTTTCCTAATCCCTTTGCGGACATGCAACCCCATATCATGATACTCCCAGTAAACTTGACCGTACGTTTGAGGCAATCTCTATGATAAGCTTCACTTTTGTTTCTTATTACTTTACTGCGGTTATCTCCAACTGACATCTCAAACTTAGACTCGTCGCTAAAAATTATGGATTGCCACTGTCTGTGAGTCCAGGTTTGTCGCTCTCTTGCCCATAATAGTCGCTTTTTCTTTTGTGTTGCAGTTAGGTGAGGTTTTGCCTTTGGCTATAATATGAGGCACTTCCTTCATTCCCCCCTTATAACAATGAAAATGAAAATTCAGCTCATACTTACTTTGTAAAATCCATAACATAATCCAGTATATCACGTTGCGTGATAGTGAAAATTTTTCCACAAATTTTATAATTTGTATCTAATGATTTTTTTTTATAAGATTTGAAAATGTATTGCACAGTAGACTTGGGCAAATTAAGTTCTGTACCAACATCTTTATAAGATCGTCCATTATTTACTTTTTGAACAACCAATTCACGTATTTCTCTTGAAATAGCATTTCCACGAGGCATTTTGTTTATATATTTTTTAGAACCTTACAATTCACTTCAGTTAATACTTTATAATAACATTTGACTGTACTCAGATTTAAAGCAAAAAGCAACTTTACATAGAAATAACGGAACTTTATTGAGAGTACGAAACTTAAGTGGTCATACTTAAATATACTCCTTTTAAAAGAATTAAAAAAAGTGTTGCATTTTTTTAGTATAAATTTTAGTAGTAAAATTTTCACAGTGGGATATTAAAGAAGTATGATACAGCTATACTAAAACATAAAATAGAAAGAATAAATAAGCTACTTTTAAAATTACACCTGAAGAGCTAAAAGAATACTAAGACATATAACAGCCGTACGAAACTCAAGTTGTTAAGGTAGTATATATAGGGTGTTTTTTATTGAGGTATAGAACTTTAAGTTGGCATCACTTTTTTAACTGGCGGCCATTTTGTCAGCTGTCAAGTGATTAATATTTAGTTTGGTTTGCCATTTCATCATGAACAGGTTGACAAAAGAACAACGCTTGCAAATCGTGCAAATTTATTTCGAAAATAATGGTTCAGTTCGCGAAGTTTACCGCAAGCTCCGTCCATTTTATGGTCGACACAATCGTCCATCAGAGCAATTAATTCGGTTAACCATGGATTGGCCACCAAGATCGTGTGATTTGACACCATTGGATTATTTTCTTTGGGGATATGTGAAGTCGCTCGTCTACGCCAACAAACCAGAAACGTTAGGGGACTTGGAAGCCAACATTCGTGGCGTTATTGCCAACATACGGCCCCATATGCTCGAAAAAGTGGTTGAAAATTGGACCTGTAGAATTGGCTTTATTCGAGCCAGCCGCGGCGGCCACATGCCCGAAATCATATTTAAACGTTAATGCCATAAAATTATCCTTCCAATAAAGCCAAATTGATGGACATTAAAACGATTTTCTTGTGTTTTATTTCAATTCGAAGTTCTATACCTCTAAAAAAACACCCTGTATATTCATGGATATATTATCCATGAAGCGAAAGTGAGATACATACATATGTACATATCGTCACATAAATTCAAAAAGATAGTAACTTACAAAAAGTTAAAAATCGTCTTTTTGACTGTTTATGATGTAATTAAATAAAATCCATCTACCCACAACATTTTTATCCGAGTATCCTCAAAAATGTCGAAGTTATTAACGAAATTCAAAAGACTACTGAGAAATAAATACACTAAAAATTATAATGTGTTTTGTGCTGAAGGGTTTTCTGAGAATTGTATAATTGTTATTAAAAGCAAACTATTAACTTTTCATGAAAAACTGTGTGGATCAATACTATCAAGCTCGTACGTAATAACTGATCCAGACGCGTGAAAATACGAGTTATATCTTTTCTACTTGAGATCATCGATATTTATATATCGTTAAGTGAAATAAAAAACAAAGTAAATTAAACTGAACGTGACAGCTTAATGACCCTTTTAATATATGTATTTAAAATACATACATACACTTTGTTTAGTATACATTCATATTCATATAATTTTGGTTACTACGTTAAGGATTTTTTATTTATTTTTTGTTATATTATATTTGTTAAATATTTATAGATATTTTTACATATAAACCTATTGTAGTAGTATAGGGTGTTTTTTTAGAGGTATAGAACTTCGAATTGAAATAAAACACAAGAAAATCGTTTTAATGTCCATCAATTTGGCTTTATCGGAAGGATAATTTTATGCCATTAACGTTTAAATATGATTTCGGGCATGTGGCCGCCGCGGCTGGCTCGAATAAAGCCAATTCTACAGGTCCAATTTTCAACCACTTTTTCGAGCATATGGGGCGAAATTATGCGCTCATCGAATGTTTCCTTCAATAAATCGATTGTGACGTGCGCTGTGTGGCATGTAGCGCCGTCTTGTTGGAACCACAACTCATCCACATTCATGCCATCCAATTCGGGAACAAAATAGTCGGTTATCATGGCTCTATACCGGTCTCCATTAACGGTAACCAACGGTCGACCATAAAATGGACGGAGCTTGCGGTATACTTCGCGAACTGAACCATTATTTTCGAAATAAATTTGCACGATTTGCAAGCGTTGTTCTTTTGTCAACCTGTTCATGATGAAATGGCAAACCAAACTAAATATTAATCACTTGACAGCTGACAAAATGGCCGCCAGTTAAAAAAGTGATGCCAACTTAAAGTTCTATACCTCAATAAAAAACACCCTCTATTAGTGAAAACCGATTATGGCCATAAGACTAGGTTTTCGTGTTATGAATGAATAAATTAAATTGAATTAAATTAAATATGCCTATGTACATATGTAAGTATTTTATACAGCAGATATATATCATAATTCATTTAATTGCAAAGTATTTACGATTATTATACATATTCACTATACACACCTATCTATTTATTTATTTTTTTATTATTATATTAACAAGTAACAAAACTCTAAAATATCTGGTAATTTTCAGTACGAATATTGTTTTGGTAATTATCTCGCTGATCAATTTGTGGTGATATTGCCTTATAAAACTCATTTAGAGTTTCTAAATTTAATGTTTTTTTTCCGCCATCGTTCAATGTAATTTTTACCTCAGGTTCGTCTCTGTTGTAAAGCCTAAATTTTTTTATTCTTCTAGTTTTTAGCATTTTTCGACACATGAAGTTCAGCTTAACTGCTATTGGTGTGAGGTGCTCATTAATATAAACGCTTATTTCACTCGGTTTGTTAAAAACCTGATGATTATTTGTTGATGATCGTGGTTCATTTGCATTCTCTTCTACAGCGATCGATTGATCATTACTCGGGACAAAATCACTGAGATAAAGTTATCGCTTTTGGAAATATTTTTGCACAATCAAGTCTCTCATGTAAACACTATTAAATTTAACCAAAACTTGATTTCTCCCTTGTATGTAGGTACATATGTTGATGTCACTATGCTGTACATCTACATCAAGTACATTTCCCATCTTAATGATTTGAGCATACAATGTGTCCCTAGTCAAGGATTTGGATAAACCAGTAACAACAATGTCTTCTCAGAGAATTATTTTCAATTTCTAGGTTATGTATTTTTGAATGAACTAACTCTTAAGTTTCTTTTGACTTTGACAAGCATTTATCCAAATCACTTTTGATCGATGTTAATTGAGACATCACGTCTGAAACCATCTTAGTTAGAGACTTAATACCATTTTCCAGTTCATCTAGCTTTGTGGAATCTGGGGTTACTTCTTTGCTTGGTGTTGTTTGCTGCAATGACATTGAGGAACACGCTTTGCATAAAAATAACAAGCCGGCCTCAGGTTTTTTAATTATATCCAGCGACTCTATGGTTAAATTTGGATTCTCTTGTGCAGCGCATTTAGGGTGAAGATGTAGTTTACAGAATCCGCAACTAATTTTTGCCCTACTGAAACAATTTGTTAAACAGATTTTACATTGTAGCGACATTTTACTTTTTAATGTCAACCAGTGTTTTTTTTTTCTTTAATCTTACTTATGGCTTTGTTTTATTTTATCGTATGTTTATCAAGCTTTATGTATTGCAAGTTATTATGTATTAAAAAAAACGATCAATTAACCAGTATTTTCGCAATCTCTTTTCAACTTTTATAAACGAGAGAACAGTATATTGAGTTGTTGCTTCTATTTAGTTTCTGTTATGTTTTTAGCTGTCTTATCTATTTTTTTTTTCATGCAATTAAGCTTTTTTGAACTTAAAATTTTTTTTTATGATTATTAATATTTCAGATTGTTATGACAGATTATAAACATATAATATCGTTTTCACACTCAACTATTTATTTATTATATTTATTAACTTCTTCTGCACACTGCATTTTTGGATTTTAACTAGTTTTTATGGGCAGCAGATAAAACACGTCTACTCTCGTGCCATACTCAACGTATTAGAATCCAAAGTAAATGACAACTATGATCACATATTTAAAATTTCTAATGCTGAACAATTTTGGTATGAAGTATGAAGCTTAAAGAATGGTTTTGACGAGTAGTTATTTTCAAACCTATTGACATTTTCCGTTTACATACGTACATATTTACTTCACTCCACAGTAGTGCATCTGCTTAAGTATTTTTTCAAACTTAGCGCTAATGAAAAACAAATTAACAAGTAGTTCGAAGGTAAATAATTGCAAACCCATGCTTCCATGTTTGAGTTTATTAGATGTTCATTAAATATATAAAACACATTTTCAAACAAATGATATACATACATATGTACATATATCGTCACCTTAAATACAAAACTCGCTGTTTAAGAAAAAATTAAAAATTGGATTTTTTTATAATTTTTATTATACTGCAAAAATTTGCGTTGAACACCTCGATATTTTCCATTTTGTAAAACTATGAAAATGTTAGTAAGGCTAATTTTAATTATTATTGTTCGAACTTTATTTGTTTCTATATTTATGACTGGATTTATTTACATGTGATAATGTTTTAAGGAACAAATAACAGCAAAGTTAATTGTAAATATTCTGACAAACACTAGCAGAACGAACTAACATGCTGTTTTCGAAGGCCGTCAATTGGTATAAACTCCAGTTCTTTGAACATATTTATTCAGTCTAAATGGTATTTGAATTTCAGATAACGATATATACAGTTAAGGAATAAACAACCATAATATTTGGAGTTTGGGGAGATTTGGAAAGAAATTAAAAAATATATATTATGGCAATACTTACGGTGGTAATAAAAAAAATAAAATAAAAAATTAGTTCGTAATCACAATAAAAATAGTAACAAAATTTTTAAAAAAGCAAAATACTTGGAGTCGTCAACTTGTCTCAGAATTCAGTGATTTCCGGTACCAAACCGTCAGAAAATGGCATCTAACATACAATTATATTAAAATAATATAAAACATTATGACACTATGACCGTTTGAATCCCATATATATCTTCTTACATACTTATCGTCGGTTGGTTACTGGTTTGATGTATGGAACAAAAATGTGTTTCCGAAAAAATCGATGAAGAATGTTTAGTTCATTAGTTTTGTCAAAATAAACGATAGAATTTTTTATTTATGATTTGATGAGGCTAAAGATCGTATCGCTTTGTAAGCCAAATTACATGTGATAATTATTAATGAACAAATAACAAAGTTAGTTGCAAATATTCTGACAAACACATAGTTGAACGGAACAACTAGCTGTTTTCGAAGTCCACTAAACCTTCATCATCAGCGTTCTTTTGTGTTTGGTCCACTGTGTGTGGTGTCAGTTGATGTAGATTTCTGCTTTATATACTTTTATTGCAAATGGAATATATGAATTGTTTTGATTCATTATTATTGAAGTTCGAACAATAATAATTAAAGTTAGATAGAATAGATACATATGTTTTTTATTCAAACTTAAAGTTGATAAACTTATTACATCCAACATGAAAAGTTATTATGATTTAAAGAAAAAATTACAAAACTTTTTTCAAGGCATGTCCCAATCATAACAATATTGTTCACTACCTTTCAAGTAGGTTAAATTATTGTATGTATTTAAGTAGAAAATATCAATTTTATTCATGCAACATGACATTTAAAGGAAAAACAACGGAATAAAAGACAGTTTGAAAGAAAAAGAAATTAATAAAAGAAATTTTATTAATAAAAAATAAATATCAATTTCATTTGATTAAAACATAAGACAATAATATTTTTGTATTTTGCTTTGAATCACGTTCGTTGAGTAGATATGCATTGATATACATCATAACAATTGCGAATAACAATATTAATACTTTTATGTTGGAAATGTGCCACATATCCCAAAAATTGTCCATTGCTGTAAAAAAAATTTTTAAATGTTCACCAATTGTGGAAATGACGCAATATTGCAGCTCCATATATCCTGATATACTCAAGATATCGGAAAACTGATAACAGCCTCTATATTTCCCGGAATAACTCGTTTGGAAACGCTAGCTAGCAATTGAACGTGTCGTTCCGTTCCTTGTATGTGTGATGCAATTTTTGGATCAAAAAACGGTGGATCATCTTGATTTAAATATTCTTTCAATGTATCGTACGGAATGCTTCGCGTGAATGAAGGTTCAAATACGTTATTTATATCATTCAAATTGATAATTTCCGTGTAGCTTGTGCAATTAAAGTTTATATCTGGTTTTTTATAAACTGTAACTTCCGTTGGATCTTCAACATCGGTTCGATAGCGTAGAATTTTTTTTATAGCACAGTCTCGCTTTTCTTTGCTATCATCAAACAACAACATGCGCATAATATGAATTATCTTTAATTACTTTATTGACAATACTGCGTAAATGAGGTTGTAGAAACCGTGACCAACTAATGAACTTGAAAAATAATGCACTACCGTTCACGACAGAGCTGTAATACTTGATATTGAAGTACACTGGCACATAACGTTTAATTATAAATTCAACCAGAATCCGTAAATTTTGGGATGGATTTTGCGTAGTCGCATACAATCGTAATAATCTACCGGCCTTGGTAATCCAGCGAGAATGTACAATTTTCCTTGGTTTGATGTTAGCCAGATCCGCTGAAACCACGCCGCTAGAAATTGCATGAGCCATGTCGTATAAGTACTTCGAATCGGTGGAAAATTAAATTTGTTCTGGAGCAGGGGGCATATTTTTCAACTCAATTTTCTGAAAGCCGTCCACCACCTGAAATATATAATAATAAAATAATTAAAAACGGTTGACAATTATAATAAATTAGTGATAGCAATTACTTACCGGAAGAGTTTCACAAGTTTCGATTTGACATCTCAGTTTTCCGCTTGCCGATCTTGGTCCAGTGCTGATTGATTTATCCAAAGCTTGAAACAAATGCCGAAGCGGAAGTTCGTTGAAGTGTAGAAACGAACCAATGCAATGGTCTTTTTAACAGCAATTCGAATCGTCGTATATTTCCAAGGTGTGGGCCAGTGTTTGTTGGCTCACCGTCAGTGCATATGCCAATTAATGCATACAGTGATATATTTTTACCGTTGAAAAAATCATTTAATTTGGTTGTTTTGTATTCAGCGGTTTCATGTTCCAGTCTTACGTAACCAATCAATTCAGAATTCGGTTCTCTCAAAATAACCATCCTAGTATGATACTTCTCATCAATTTTATGTCTCGTTAAAGTATCATCTTTTCTGCCATCGAATGAAAACGCTAACAAATTGGTATCATCTAACCGTTTGCGAAGCACTTCTTGTCTGCATTTCTCTTTTTCTCTGCGAACTTTCGATTTACCCATGATGAGAGGTTCGCCATGCTTATCTTTCATTTTTAAATCTTGGAAAAGAGCGGTTCCTAATGCTGATGCTACTCTATCAGGCACACCAAATCTGTCACATATCAAGGCAAAGTTAAAACAATCGTATCTTTCTGTGTATTGTGAACTTGTGCTTGTATCCATATCTTCTTGAACCGATGGCAGTGCGTATGTGAATCATCGGGATCTTGGTATGTTGCAATTGATGACATAGACGTTGCTCCTTGCTCTTCAATTTCCATCATAAATGCAGCCACTGTTAGTCTTCTCTGATTATGTTGGTCGTGCATAAACTCTTTGAGGCGTTCTGGAACCAAGCCGCATGCACATGAAGCCGCCTTCAAATCGCATTTACATTTTCTAATGTGAAAAATTCTTTCCAGAGATTTTAGAAACTCTGGAAATTTTGGATTTTTCATTTTGCTCTTGATTTTTGTTCTTGATATTTGTCAAGCAATCTACTCAATTTAATGGCCGGCATAAGGAAATCATTCTACTGAACCCTCCTTGTGGGTACTGGCTGGTAACGTGTGCTAGCGGGTACACGCCTAAGATCAGGGTTTTGAACATAGTGTCGCAATGTAATACCTATTGCGTACATTATTGGAATGAGCTCTGATCATAGGTAGGAGGTAATCGTGATTACAATTCGATCTGTTAGTCTCTTTCATAAGGGATAGACCATGGCTTAGATTGGGATGATGATTAAAATTCAGACGCGTCTGTTCCATATTGAGCGGCGTCCTGGTCCGCGTCTGTTACCCAGAGGGTCGGCGGTTACATTACATGGCGGTATGTATAGAAGCACAACAATACCTGATGATAATGAGCGAAGGAAACTTAAATAAGCGGGTGGTAATATACACCCAAACGTCGGTGGCTGAATTGACTGCAACCACCGGCGGTCATGGGGGAAATAATGATCCTCTGCGTGTCGCCAGCGCTCAAGCCTCTACTGCGATGGAAACAGGTCACAGTAGTTGTAGTGCTACTGAAAAAACTATATCAGAAATGAAGAAGAACGCGGAACACTCAAGTGTCTCGATCGACTCAGAATCGGACCTTGAAAGTGTTACCTGCGTAAAACTACAAACAGAGATCGAGCTCTTGAAGTCTCCAGGTCCTTCCACGTCAACTCCTGTTAAAAAGGAGAGAACACCGAAGAACAAGGAGGCTATTAAGGCTCTCTCAGAATACAAGGCAGCGGTTCGAATTGCACACCTACTTGGCCTGCAAAAAGATCTGTCTTCTGAACAGTCAGACAGACTTAAGTGGGCTAAGGTAGCAGTGGCTAACGGCCGAGAACATTTCGCCAACAAAAAACGTTTTGAGGCCACTGACCCCCGATACAAGAATAGTATTGAGGAGGGCGTGCTCAAAAGGTTAGAAGAGAATACCGATAAGCCCGGTAAGAGGCGCAAAACTGATAAAAGACTCAGATCAGTAGATGGCTCACAATCGACTGCAAAGAAGTCTAAACATAGCTTTGGAGAAACCGTCAACTTCCCAAGGTGCATCCAAAGCACCATCTGCGGTCACCAAAGTCAATGAGGTTGCGAAACGACACTTGATCGTGGGACTCCTCGACAGAAGTGCACCTTTTGGAGAAGTGACAATGGAGCAGTGGAAGGTTGCGGAAACGGCTATCTTCAACGCAATTTTTGCACTGATGGAGACGGAACCGGAGAAACCACTGCCTTCCTTTGAAGGATCTAGCTGGTTCAATGGTGCGAAACTCATCAAGTGCAGGGACATACAGTCGATGGATTGGTTGAAAGTTGTTCCAACACTCAAAAACCTGTGGCCTGGTGCACAACTTGAGATTGTGAACAGGGACAATATACCCATCATACCAAAAGCGAAGGTCATAATTCCGCGGTGGTAAAACCGGAGGTCACTGTTCGCCTTTTGCAAAATCAAAACCCTGATATTCCGACGAAGGACTGGAGGGTGTTACATGTTGCGAAACCGAAACCAGAGGGCCAAAGCTATATTCTGTAAATTAACAAGAATGCCGAGGACATTCTTTACAAGCGGAATGGCAAAATGTCATGGGGCGTGGGTAGTGTTTTTCTCCGTTTGAAGAAAAGACACCCACAAGACCCAAATGAGAACACTATAGAAGCCGAAGAATTGGAGAGCGAATTGGCAGCTGCTACAGCCAGCTTAAAGTTGGAGGAACCAATGCGTGAGATTCCATACCTGGATATGGATTCAAGAAAGGATAAATTAGACAATGGAGCTAAATATCCTGCAGGCAAACCTCCAACACAGTAAAATAGCGTCCAATGAGCTTCTCCTCACTCTAGAGGAGGGCAAATACGACGTGGCCTTAGTTCAGGAGCCATGGATCTTTTCGGGAAACAGGGTTGCTGGGCTAAGGTCACGGAATTACAACACATACTTCTCGAAGATGGTAAGCAAGATATGATCAGCTATCCTAGTTAAGAAGAGCTTTAATTCATATATTTTGTATAATTACAGTACTGACGATCTAGTGGTTGTGGCAGTAGATGGGAGCAAGGATGAGTTTATACTCCTTGCATCATGTTACATGCCACACGCTGATGATGCGCCCCCACCGGAGTTCCAACGACTCGTTAAAGATGCAAACTCGAATCATACAGTATGGGGAAGTAAGGACATCAATGATAGAGGTGAGTCACTTATTCAATTCATACTACAAACTAACTTTATAATTGTGAACAGAGGGGAGGAGCCTACTTATATAGGTTCTACCTCATCCAACGTCTTGGACTTAACACTTGTTAATAATGCAGATATTGTTGTAAATGACTGGAAGGTGCTTAGACAGCCGTCCTTCTCTGATCAATGCTACATAGCGTTTAATATTTTGTCTGAAGTTTTAAAACTTAGGAAATTGTATAGGAACCCACATAATACCAAGTGGGAATGTTACTATAGGAACATTGAAAACAATTTATATCATGCTAAACCAATTAGGAGCGAAGTTGATATTGAAAGGTCTGTTAATTGCTTAGCGAAAGTAATAACCAAATCATATGAATCAGCTTGTCCCTTTTCAAGCATAAAACGTAAGTCTAGACCTTCATGATGGAGTAAAAATCTAGACGTTCGAAGACGTGAACTGCGTGAGTTCTTCAGATTGGCTAGACACCTAGACCAAACTAAGTGCTGGAGAGACTACAAAAAAGCACTGAAATCTTTTAAGAAAGAGGTGAGAAAGGCCAAGAGAAATTCATGGAAGAATTTTTGTGGTAACATAGAAAAAACTACGGATACGGCCAGAATGAGGAAGCTGCTTGCTAGCAACCCATCAATGCCTAGCACGATTTGTAAAGGGAACGGTTATTGGACTAGCTGCAGCCGGGAAACGTTAGAGGTTCTCCTGGACACATTTCCCTGGCTGCACAGAGATCTACTCTCGTTCTGAAACTACAAATGTACTGGATACTGAGAATTGTGAAGTTATTTCCATTAGTAAAGTGGAATGGGCCATTAATTATTTTGAACCTTATAAATCTCCAGGTCCAGACGGTATCTTTCCGGCTCTACTACAGTATGGCGGACAGAAGATAATTCCCTGGCTAACGGGAATATTCAATGGCTGTCTTCGACTAAATTATGTGCCAAGATAGCTAAGGTTATGTTCATACCAAAAGCAGGTAGAAGTAACCATAAGGAAAATGTATACCCAAATATTCTGTTTTCAAACCAACATGCATACACAAAGGGAAAATCAGTTGAGATAGCACTCCATAATGTTGTGGAACTGATTGAGAAATCGTTACACTATAAGGACTATGCTATGGGGGTCTTCCTGGACATTGAAGGCGCTTTTAATAATGTCTCTACGGATGCAATTATGGAAAGCGTCAATCGGTCCGGTGCTCAAATACTAGTCAAGAAATGGGTTGGCAATCTCTTAAAGTGTAGAATAGTATCTGCAGAATTAGTCAATGCCACTATAAATAAGGAAGCTCATAGAGGAACTCTCCAAGGAGGAGTTCTTTCACCTCTTCTTTGGACGATAGTCGTAAATGACATTCTCATGGAATTCGAAGGCAAAGCAGCTAGGATTACGGCTTACGCAGATGACGTAGCCATTATTATAACTGTTAAGTTCCTCGACACAATTAGCTCCATTATGGAGTCCTCTTTATAGAGTCAAAAAGGCCACCACTGCTCTATACGCATGTAATAATATGCTGGGCAAGACATGGGGTCTTTCGCCTAATCTTACATATTGGACCTACACAGCGGTAGCTAGACTAATTCTACTCTACGGAATACTTGTATGGTGGAGGGCGACTGAGACAAAAGCATACCTAAAAAAAGTTAGAAAATATCCAGAGACTAGCAGAACTCTGCATCACTGGAGCTCTAAAAAGCACACCTACTGCAGCTTTAGACGTTATATTAGACATTAAACCAATAAAACTAACCGCTCTGAATGCGGCATGAAAATCCGTAATCAGACTCAGGACAACAGGACAGATGTCGTACAAATCATTTAGTCACGGTAAATTGCTGGAACACATGGAGTGTAGCTCGGACTACATCATTCTAGAAATTAACTTCCTAGCCAAACCACAGATCACTATAAGGGAAGAAGGCTATCTCGAAGGTCTTAACTATAGTGGCTATAGTTTTAATTTCTTCACTGATGGCTCAAAGATGGATGTAGGTGTGGGAGCTGCGGTTTACTGCCCGGAGCTCAGTATAGAGGAATCTTATAAACTTCCTGATTACTGTAGCATCTTCTAGGCGGAAATCTCTGCAGCCAAAATGGCTACAGAATTAGCTTTCACCCCTCAAACCAAGAATACGCGTGTGAATTAAGGCAATTTCAGCAGACTGCAACTACTCCTCGGTTGTGCTCATGTGTAGGAAGGCCCCAAATATTTTATGTGCTGACAGACAAGTACATGTTTATTGGGTCCGAGGACACATGGGGATTGAGGGAAACGAAATGGCCGATATACTGGCAAAAAGGGGGACCCAATTACCGGTGAAAGAAACGGTATATGTATGTCCGGAAACCAATTCAATACCTGAAATGGATCATAGACTCTAAGATGAAGGAAGCAGCGGAGGAAAGTTGGCGTGCGACGAAAACTTGCAAAACTTCTAACATCATGTGGAGCTCCTATGATCCTAAATCGACTAAATTCCTTTTATCACTAACCAGAAGCAACTGTAGACTTCTAGTGGGGCTATTAACTGGACACTGCTGGACGGCTTCGTATGCCGTCAAAATAGGACAGATACTTGACGGTACCTGCAGGAACATCTACTGTGCCACTGTCCGGCTCTAAGCCGCACTCGATTTGACTGTCCTGGTGATCACACTTTTCGAAGTCTTAAACTTGTATCGGGAATTGTTAAATCTGTGTGGAAGTCATTCGACACAGGCAGCACGAACTAGGCTGCCATACTTACAGGTTTCTTGTCATCTGTTGGTGTCGCTAAGGATCAATACTGGTCTATGCGAGGTCCCTGACCAACCAGACTAACCTAACCTAACCTATTCAATTTAATATATACACAATTTTTCGCCATTATTTCCATACAAGTTTTTCCCAAATTCCAATCAACTTATTTTGTACTTCAATAGTGAGGTAAAAATAATATCTCGAGATATCCAGATGGGTTGGTAAATTAAGATCAATCAAATCAGTAGACACACCAAAAACAGTAACATCATGCTTGGGTATATGACTCATTGGGTTTTCGATAGTTGTTGTGACTTCATCTTGCGGTGTACAGGATGGTGGATTCATTGTAATATGATGATTGTTTAAATAATAAACTATGTAGCTTACGCTTTGAGTAGTTGTAAAATACTAAATTTTTATTATAAAAAATTGCACTTAAATACTAAAAATGAGAACCTTAAAACTAAATAGTACATATGCGTACTTGATTTTAGGCATGCTCTTTACTGCATACAGCTACATATTGTAAACACATGTAAGATATATTTTATTACCTAGCTATCAGGGATTAGCAGTATTTAACCCAAAAATAACACAAGATTCTTGTTTCATTTACATATGTTCTGACTAAATAAATT
Source organism: Nowickia ferox (assembly GCA_936439885.1). Classification (NCBI taxonomy): domain Eukaryota; kingdom Metazoa; phylum Arthropoda; class Insecta; order Diptera; family Tachinidae; genus Nowickia; species Nowickia ferox. Next base: position 38,848,650 of record OW387026.1, on the reverse strand, counting down.
TCTAAAGAGAAAAATAAACTCCAAAAATAAAAACATAGCCATTTCGCTGATTTTTTCTTGAAAAGTGCCAAAAATGGTGATTTTTTGATATGTTTGTATGGGGAGCCCTCCAGGGGTGGTTCCAGGGGGTGTGCCACTGGCATAGGTGTGTCGGCCCTCCAAAATTAGTGGGGGTCGGTCATACATTTCGACTCGATTGAGGAACTCTAAATGGGTCAAAGTGAGATTTTTCAAAATTTGAGCCTTCGGATCAAAAGTCGGGACATCAAAATACATTTTAGAGGTATGGTTCCTTTGGAAAAGTTTCTTATTTTGATCCCTAGAATACGATTTTTCTTGTAATTTGAGCGATTTTTTTGCCTCCATACAAATCGACCCGCCCTAGTATATATATATAGAGTGTTTTTTATTGAGGTATAGAACTTTAAGTTGGCATCACTTTTTTAACTGGCGGCCATTTTGTCAGCTGTCAAGTGATTAATATTTAGTTTGGTTTGCCATTTCATCATAAAGAGGTTGACAAAAGAACAACGCTTGCAAATCGTGCAAATTTATTTCGAAAATAATGGTTCAGTTCGCGAAGTTTACCGCAAGCTCCGTCCATTTTATGGTCGACATAATCGTCCATCAGAGCAATTAATTCGGTTAACCATGGATTGGCCACCAAGATCGTGTGATTTGACACCATTGGATTATTTCCTTTGGGGATATGTGAAGTCGGTCGTCTACGCCAACAAACCAGAAACGTTAGGGGACTTGGAAGCCAACATTCGTGGCGTTATTGCCAACATACGGCCCCATATGCTCGAAAAAGTGGTTGAAAATTGGACCTGTAGAATTGGCTTTATTCGAGCCAGCCGCGGCGGCCACATGCCCGAAATCATATTTAAACGTTAATGGCATAAAATTATCCTTCCAATAAAGCCAAATTGATGGACATTAAAACGATTTTCTTGTGTTTTATTTCAATTCGAAGTTCTATACCTCTAAAAAAAACACCCTATATATATACGGCACACATTTTTTGTCGCGCACTTTTAAGTATGTTATCGTACACCAATATTGGTGAAGCATACATATATGACTTAAAAGGTATTTTTGTGTAGTAAATTGAACATAATACATTAAAAAATAAAAAGTTTAGTGTAGTTATCTCGTATTTTTAATGTTTCCCCTTTTTAATACCCTACTTGGTGGTAATTTTTTTTAAATACCCTTTTTGTGCCACTTTTTGGAAAATGACATCGGTCACCCTGCATACGTATACTTTACTGCTGTGATTTGGAATTTTGTTGTTTTGTTTATTTTTCAGACCAAGAAGCCCCGCCGTAATATTTTTAACTATAGATCCGCTTACACAAGAAAAACAAGTGTAATTGAAGTGTATTTAATATAAAGAATGAAATTAAATGATTTTTGTTATACTCAAACAAGCATAATTAAGGTTTCTTTTATTTTATTTTAGTGTTTAATAAGTTTATACTAAAACATTTAATCGGCGGCTGCTTCTGGGTGATGATGTTTTTGCTTAACGGCACCTTTTTTTATTATTCGTTTCTTATAGAAATGAAGCAAAACAAGAGTTAACTTTACCTACAAGAAATTAATGACTGAAACTAATTTAAGTGTCACACGATCAAGTTTGCGTTCAAATTTTAAAATTTCTCTCATATTTTTACCAATACACTTACTCTTTTAAAACTTGCTGAGAATTTGCTTTCAAATTTTCGTTCAATTGAGTGTTTCAAGTTACAGTCAAGAAAACAGATGATTGCAGTTTTTCCTCCAAATTTGCATTCTTATTTAAAAATATTCTGCTGCGTGTTTTATTTCTTTGAAATTAATAAAATAAATAATAAAAGTCTTTAAAACAAAGAAATTAATAAAATAAATAATAAAAGTGCAATTACAACACAGAAAATATGTTTGTGAACAAAATAAACAAATATAACGACGTTTTGCGGTTTATGGAATTATACAGAAGTCATGAAGTTCTGTGGAATATGAATATTCCTTCATATAGACGGAATCTTGCTGAAAAACTTGCTTTGAAATTGCGTGCAACCTACGTCACAGCTTTCAATTTTTGTGAATTTTGACAAGCAGTATGTGTAAAAATGTTGAAATAGAATTGAAAAAAAACTTTTTAGTGTGACTGCAGCGTAACACAAAATACATTTTTTCACTAATACATTTGCAATAATTTTCCATTGAATTTAAGAGTGCCAGTCAATTGATTGGTCATTTCACTGGTAGAGATGACCGACATATTTATCAATTATAGTTGCTCCTCTCTAACATGTATGTTAGAGTGAAACATCTAATGTGCATATACCAAAACTTGTAAGACATCGCATTTTATTGCAAAATATACAATTCGTTCGGTCTGTGAAATTAAAATTTATAAGTGCTAAGAAAGTTAAGTAACAACAATACTGCATGAAAGAAATTGTAAACTTTAATTTAATTTAAACATTTATGGATTTCTTTTTAAAATTTTAGATATTTACAAAAAGCAAGGTGTGTGTTGGAGTTGGAAAAAAGCGTGAAGAAGACTAGATGGTACCACCTGTTTTATTTTGTATTTTGGATTGTATATATAAATCAGTGATCCGCAAAATAAAATATGGTTGTATTGGTGAGAAAAATTAGAGTAAAATAAAGTTACACTTGAAGAAAAGTTTTGTAATTTAAAATACATGCTGTGGTTATTAATTGTTTGAATATTTTTTGTAAATAAGCAATTAAATAAAAACTTAAGAAAAAATTAAAAAATATAATAATCCATTCAAGGATGCAGTGAATAAATTCCAAATTAAATTTATTCACAGCGCTGCAAAACAATTCAAATACCTTTTTAAACTATATTCTCTATTATTTTTAAATGTTTCATAACATAAAATGATTTGCATATTGCCAAAAGCATTTTTTGTCATGAAATTATTATTAGCTTCCATAATAATTTTTTGTTGTACAAATTTATTATATTTGAACTTTAATTTCGTTCGGTGTTCTAAAAAAAAACTAAACAAAAAACCAGGAAAAAATTCGTACATCCAACTTCATTCGTCGCTTTCTCAGTGACGTGTGTGAATTTTTGTCCAAAATTGTGGTATGTCTTGTTTTAGACTCGGCAGTTTTTCTTGAAGCAGTTTTCTTCAATTCTCTTTTAAAATTGCTCGTTTGTTTACACACAGACGGTTTCTTGTTCAATTTTGCTATTGTTTCAATACAGCGAATGAAATAACAAAAGAGAATTGAAGCAACTTTTCGGTACAATCAATTCAGTACCCCTCTTCTTTCTTCTTTCCCTTCTCTCCCATAAACTCAGAGTTGCTTCAAGAAAAACTGCTGAGTCTAAAACATGAATATGGCGTGCGGTTCACTGATATAAATGTATATCACTTATTTCTTATTTTCTTAAAATAAAAAACAATTAAAATAACATAAAAATTAAGTTTATTTATTTAAAAGTTACATTTTAACAGTTTCTATGTAAACATTAACTAGTAATAGTTGACCAGTTTCTATGTAAACATTGACTAGTCATAGTTTACCAATGCTTGTGTAATCAATGACTGCCAAAAAAGAAGCAGAGTAAGCTGTTCAGATATATGTGTTTTGGTTAAGTGAAATTAATAAGTTAGAGAGAGATAAAAAATCACACGTACACAAATGCTTTGGTAATTTTTTTCAAAAAGCCCCTAATAACCCAACTGGGGACTGTGACCGAAATGTCGATTATCGCTACTAGTCAAATGACTAGTAGCACAAAGTACACAGAGATGTCACGAGACGGAAGATAATTGCGAATTCTTGACGACTCGCTCACATCGAGCCTGTGTTTTCTTTAATTTTTCTTTCGTAGTAGCATTAATTAAAAGGTTGAAATTAAAGGCCTCATTAGTTTTTACTTTTCGTTGTTATTCTGTGCCGTTCTTTTCTGTATAAAATATTATGCAATTACTTTTTCTGTGCAAGGAATCAGCTGGCAACCTATAGAACTGATTTTAGTTGTATACAAAATATCAAAACAAACTATTACATACACACTTTTGGCTGTCACTTAACGTTGAATTCTATTTTCTACAGATTTGTCCGCAACAGAACAGAACGAAAAAGGAAAAACAAACCACACATACAGATTTTCAATTGAAGAGAAACAAAACAGCTGATTCAGAACGGAACAGCACGTACAAACTAACTCTGACTTAATATTTATGAACGAAAAAGCTTAAAGTTAAATCAGAAATGATTTGAAAACAAATCTTAATCACTTTTTTAGTACTAATAATCATTTTCACATTCTGTTTTTTAATTCAACAAAACAAATTCTTTAATTTAATTTTGTACAAATGTTCACTTGTTCAAATGTATTTTAATTTTATGCTTTGTTGTCTCATTCTCATATGCTTTTTGGAAGTAAATGGTAAAAATTAATATTTTTTTAATGAAAATGCTTAAAATGAAGTCTGTAATCATTTTGAAAATAATTTTAATCACTTTTTTAATATTAATAATCTTTTACACACTGTGTTCTTTAATTCAACACTACAAAATATTTTATTTAATTTTGTAAAAATGTTCTCTTGTTCATTTCACAAATTACACATTTTCTCTTGTTTGTTTTGATTATATCGTTAACAACTTAATAACAAATATGCTACAGTCGTCCCTTTCTCGCCGAACCTGTGTCAAAGCTGATTTTAGCTTTTTTCATCACTCATTTCCTTCACCTCTGTATATTTTGTGCTAGTATTCTTGTAGGCCTCCACAAGAAATGAATGACTGAAACTAACACATCCGTAATTTTTTCACTAACACATTTGCAACAATTGACATCATTTTACTGGCAGTGATTATGCATATATTTATTAGTTATAGTTGCTCTCCTCTAACATAATTAGTTATAAAAAGATGCAAAATCACACTGCATCACCACTGTCTGTCAAATGATCGGTCGTTTTACTTGGACTGTTCTTGCAGGGATGTGGAGCATAGGAAAAAACGCTGTCAAAATAAAATAGATTCTATCTATACAAGAAATGATTTCAATAAAAAGTCAATGATCAAACAGAATAAGTCCGCAACTTCAGGACAAATCGCTGTCTACTTAACAAATCCCACAATAAAATCCACAAAGTATATGATTAAACAGAATACCGGGATAAACACATTTTCCATACAAATTGGCACAAAAAAGCAGCCGCAGAAAGCAGTCGTGAGATAGAATCTATTTTATTTTGAGAGCGTTTTTTCTCATGCTCTCACATATACGCCCATGTCAGAGAATTGAATCCACCTCGAGATGTCGAGCCCTAGCCGGAGTATATCCCAGCATACCACTGCTCCCAACAGTTTAAACACACCTGACAAATTCCCGTATTTTAGTTTTCTTTTTTATACACCATCTCCTACAAAAATGGGGTGGATTGAATTCCGTTTCTGAACGGAATTGAACTCTATGACATGGCCGATAAATAAATATTCTCTCAAAAATGTTAACATACTTTCAATAAATTACATACATTTTGTAAATAAAACTACAAAGAAAAAGCACAAAAGAAAATAAAACAAAAATTAGAGAGCATTTGAAGTTACTGCTGATGATGTTCTTATGGGCTTTATTAATTTGGGAGCTATTTTCCTGAAGTTACAGACTTTATTCTGTTTCATCATTAAAATCTACGACAGTAACTTCAAATGCTCTCTAATTTTTGTTTTTTTTTTGTGCTTGTTTTTCTTTGTAGTTTTGTTTACAAAATGTATGAAATTTATTGAAAGTATGGTAGCATTGTTGAGAGAATATTTATTTATATGTGAGTGGGTAAGAAAAACGCTATCAAAATAAAATAAATTCATTTCTCGCCTGCTTTCTGGAGCTGTTTTTTGGTGTCAATTTGTATGGAAAATGTGTTTATGCCGCAATTCTGTTTGATCATTTAGTCTTGAAAGAAACAGAATTGAAAACACATTTTTAAACCACTGGACACATTCACTTATGTATGTGTCTATATACAGTGTAGTTGTGGTATAGGATTACAAAGAACACGGTATTTGTAAACGTAGTCATATTTCTGTGTTTGGAGTACTGAGTCGTAATTTTGTATTAAAAGTTTTGTGGTGGTACATATGTACATATTTTTTGCGCAGTCACAATTTCTGCCTGGGTATATACTCTGTGGTTAGTCCGGAACTTGGCCGGTGCATTACGGTCCTCCTAGATTTAACACATTATAAGATACTTACTTTTATGAGGCTTTGAACAACATTCTCCTCTAAAATCAAAGTAGTTAAGAAAATTTATTTCATCAATATCGTCGTATGCAGTTTTGGGTCTCTGTGCTTTAGACTCAGTTTTCATTGGCTGTTGTCGCTTTATTACGTTAGCGCAAGAAATATATTTAGATGTGATCTGTTTGTTTCCCAAATTATCTTGTTTTAAAGGAGTCGCAATCCCTTGGTTGTGAATAACATTTTTTATTTCACCAAAAACTTGCTTTTTTGTTTGGTGCTTTCTGGTTGAATCATTTTTATTGATCTGTTGTACACCTTAGGAAAAATACTTCATTATTTTATGAATGGCACATTTTTCAGCTAATTACTCACTAAGAAAATTTTCGTTATATCTATGAGTTTTATTAGACATTTTTTATTTTTGCTGTAAATAAAATCCAAAACACAAATCAAAATTTCCGCTCCAAGTATATCTAGAGGAAGAAACAGAGACCTGCGGCGATCGGTTAAGCCAAGCCGCCAAAGTGTTTTAACCAGCTGCCGCCGCCGATATAGTGGCCACACCTAATGAATTTATATCATATAAATGTCAAATTGATATCAAGATACAAAGTTTATCAATATTATTAATAAACTTTGATAATGATGAAAATTCATTACGTATAGACACAATTTATTAATATTATAGCAGCGTTATGATATAATCATCAGGACTCACGGCCTGATAAATTCATCTTGATATCAAATGCCATTTTACTCATATGTGTTACTGTGTATTTAACGTTTATTTATTTAAAAAATTTCACTTAAAAAGGTAGCACAATTATTTGTGATCAAAAAATTAAACAGCACGCAAATTAGATATTTTGGCAAGTATTTTGCAAATATTTGTTTGACTCAACAGAATATAAAATCATCAAAGTCTACAACTTTGTGTTGATATTAATGAAAAATGACAGTTGCTCTGCTGGTATCAAGGCACATTTACTAGAGGTACATGCATTAGAGAAAACAGTGTGGCAACTCTGTGCTTCTCACATAGTTTTACAAAGTAATTGTCAAAAAATTGTATGCATCAAACAAGGCACAAAAGTAATTGTCAAATGAATTCTTCGTTATAAACGTGTAAACAAAAAATCAGCGGATGAGCAATTTGCCCGATGCATGTACCTGTTTGATATGCCTTGGCTGGTGTTATATCACGAATTTGATATAAAATCGTCAGATGTAGACACTATGTAAACAACTTTTGACATTCGTGCATTAACACTACATGATAAAAAAAATGAATCACCTGAGTACTTGGATATACTTTATATAAATTTACTTTGGATGTGTACTCAGCATTAACTGGGGGGTCTCCACGCGTAATTAACTTGGAAATAATTATATTCTCATCTATCTAATTCTATTTCTAATTCCATTTGTATACCTGTGGACCGCAAAAACATTTATTTGCTAATAAATTGCAAAATAATTGCTTAAACTTATTTTCAAGAAATAATGTTGAACATAAACTGTCAAATTTAATAGACATTTGTGGTTTCTGTGAATTTAACAACATAAACTAGTGTCTGTGGTAAAAATACATCATATTTAATAAATAATAAACTACATATCGTCGGTTAGTTACTGGTTTGATGTATGGAACAAAAATGTGTTTTCGAGAAAATCGATGAAGAATGTTTAGTTCATTAGTTTTATAAAAATACACGATAGAATTATTTGTTTAATAATAAAAGTAATAGATACATATGTTTTTTATTTAAACTTAAAGTTGATGAACTTGCTACAACCAACATGAAAAGTTATTAGGAATTAAAGAAAAAATTACAAAAATTTTTGTCAACGCATGCCACAATCACAACAACAATATTTTTCACTACTTGTTCAAGAAGGTTAAATTACTGTATATATTTAAGTAGAAAATATCAATTTTATTTGATGACATTTAAAGAAAAAACAACGGAAGAAATAAAATGAAGTTTGAATATATTTAATGAAAGAAATTTTATTAATAAAAAATAAATATCAATTTCATTTGATTAAAACATAACACAACAAAATTTTTGTATTTTGATTTGAATCACGTTCGTTGAGTAGAATATGCATTGATATACATCATAACAATTGCTAATAACAATATTAATACTTTTACGTTGGAAAGTTGCCACATATGCAAAAAATTGCTGATTGCTGTAAAACAATTTCTAAAATATATAACAATTCTGGAAATGGCGCAATATTGCAGCTCTATATCTCCTGATATATTCAAGATATCGGAAAACTGATAATGAATTTGGAAAGAGGACACATTATTCATATATAATCAATCAATAACTCAATTTTTTTTTAATGTTCCATACATCAAACCATTAACCAACCGACGATATAGAAAATATTTTTATATGAAATTAAATATATTGAAATAAACACCAAAAAAATCGATCCATGCATAGTAAAATTTTTAAACTTATGTTCAATACCACAATACGTGCTCAAGGCTTAGTACATAAGCCTGTATATGTACATTTTTGTACTGTTATTCTGCCGACGTTATTGTTTATGTTCGGAAGTAATGTATCACGTCGTTTTTATTTTCTTGACTGGAACACGCACGTCTCAACACGAAGTTTTCGTGACAGAAAATCTGTTTTCGCGCGTGTTCGTGTCGTGTTGAGCAAAATTTACAAATAAACACGAAATGACTTTTGGTGTTAAAATATGTATGTATACATGAATCTCCAGTAAAGAAAAAATTTAATATTTTATATCGTCAAACACTTAAAACCATCAAATTTGTTGATAATGTAGGGGTCTCTTAAGCTTAAAGTTCTGAAATTTAACAAAAATATGTATCTATTTGAATACAAAAAAATTTTTTTTTTTTTGCTATTCAATTTGATTTCGTGCGTGTTGTGCAGTTTCGAGTTTTGAACAAATTTCGCGTGAGTGTTTTATACGTGTTGGACACCTTGGCATTTGTGTTCGAGTCCTGTTGGAAAAATTCAACACGCGCCCATCTCTAGTACACACTATCGAACATGTGTAACAGTTTTGCTCAAATTTGACATTGATCGATAGTGTGAACATGAATTTCGTCAGTCAACCACAGAATTTTTTTGTGATTGAGTGACACTCAGCGGCTATATTGGTTTTTGACTGACAGTGTGTACCAAAAAGCTTTAGTCAAGACATATTTTTGTAGCATAACCAACACAAGATAATCGCTAAAAATTATTTTTCTAAGAAATACATATATTTTTATGAAATGCAAGGTTGTGTGTGACAGAAAAACAAGTCGAGGCATAATTATCGGCGGCGGCGGCGCAGTAGTTCTTAGACCGGCGGCGGCGGGCCGAGAGAATTTTCAGCGGCTCAAATAAGCATATGGAAATTTAAAGAGAAAGTTAAAAATTTAAATTGAAAACTGATTTTCATAATTTTTCTCCGAAATATGTCATTGAACAGATAATTTTTCTGCTGGTTTTGAGCGGATGCGAGCCAATACAATTGGCGGCGGCGGGATGGACAGAAAAATAACCAGAGGCGACGCACCGTCAGCTTCGAGCCGATCGACGTGTTTCTCTGGTATTTGATGTAGTCGCAATTTAAATTGATTTAAATTTGAGACATTTCTTGCCGGCCATTTTTCCACTTCTCTTTTGTTCTTGCCCCAAGCTTTTACATATTGGAAATTAATAGACAGACAGAAATTTTGTTTACTTCTTTTTTCCGTTTGCTACTTATACACATACACATATGTACATACCATATGCCTTGATAATACACATCAAATATTAACAATTAGTTAGATTCTGTTCTGTTTCAGTCTTTGAAGTGAGTGAAACAATAACAAAACATATACAATGAGAAGGATTGCTCAATTTGTTTTTGTGTTATTTTTGCACATGGAGCGATGCCAACTATTTATAACCCAAACGCGCTATTACTTTTCGCAAAACGCGCTGGAACGCGCTAAGTTATAGCATTGTCAACTATTTATGTCTCTTTTCAGATTTTATAATATTGCTTCTTCGAAATTATACCCTAAATAACTTGAATCATTTAATACAGAATCAGAATGATTTACCTTCCAAATAATCGAAATCCTTAGTTTTTATTATTATTTTATTTGTCAAATTTTGTAACAACTTATATAAATTGTCGAAAAGTGTTGCGATTCAAATGCTTTTTGTATTTCAGCAAGAATAGATGCTTAATAGGTTATATGTATAAATTTTTTTGGTCACGAGTACGAGTACATATTTTTAGTTGAAATTAAAAATATATGCCATTTACAGTATTTAAATTCGTTTTTAATTCTAACCACAGTCAAAGAAATTTTATTTGAGACAGCTGAATTAAAAACATAATTGCGCAACTAATGAAAAATGGACACATTTCAAAATACGAAATAACAATAATAACAACATACACGGCTGCAGCGCCAGAACTATATGGACTCCCAAATATCCACAAAGAGAACATCCCATTAAGACCAATATCCTCATCGCTAAAATAACCATGCTATCAATTATCAAAATTCGTAGGCCAAATCTTAAAAAACTTGATTTCCCCAAAATACAATATAAAAAACCCAACGAAACTCAAAGAAGAACTAACGAATATAATAGAAAAAGATGATATTATAGTCTCTTTTGATGTCGTATCACTGTTCACAAATATACCAATCCATTTAGCGATAAAAAAACATTCTTGCCAAATGGGATACAGTTAAAATGCACACAAATATACCAAAACAACATTTTTTAAAAATACTGCAATTTTGTTTAAATGATAATAGTTATTTTACTTTTAACGGAAAATTTTACAATCAAACATATGGTATGCACATGGGTAATCCACTATCACTGACAATTGCAGACATAGTGCTCGATACCCTTTTAGACGAAGTAATTAGTGAATTGACCGAAAAGAGCATGAAAATAAAATACATAACAAAATACGTTGACGACCTGTTTGCAGTAATAAATCAAAAGGATGAAGGAATAATTTTAGAACTATTGAACAAGTACCACAATAAGATACAATTTACAATGGAGAAGGAAATTGACATGGAGTTACCCTACCTTGATATGAAAATTATCAAAACTAACAATAAATTAATAACAAATTGGTATACAAAAACAACATCTACAGGAAGAATAATAAATTACTATTCTACGCAACCCAAAAGAATGAAATTAAATACGGCAACAAATCTAATACAAAAAGTACTGAACTTAAGTCATGAAAAATTCAAAAAAGAAAATATAAATAAACTAAAAACAATAGTAGCAAACAACAATTATCCCGTGAAGGTTATAAATAAGTTAATAAATGAAACAGTTAAAAATAAAAATAAAATAAAACACAACTCAACAAAAAGAGGATACTATTTTTCACAGTGTACCATACATACCAAAACTTACAGAAAGCAGATTTTTACAAAAGTACATAAGCGATGACAAAACAAAAATAACACACAAATCCAACCACACCACTAGACACCTATTCACGCGCAAAAAAACCAAAATAAATAAGATGAAAATTGAGTGTTTACGAAATTAAATGTGATAGAAACGATACAGAAAAATGCAACAAAATATACGTGCGGACAACGAAAAGAAGACTAGAAACAAGAATATCTGAACATGTAGCCGATGTTGAGAAGAGGAGAGAAAGAGAGAAAGCACGGCTCTATCTCTACATGTAAAAGAGAGTGGACAAAACATATGCTTTCAAAATGTTAAAATTTTAAGGTAGAGGTCCATAACTCGCTAAAAAGTAGAATCAATGTAATAGTATGTGACAAGTTACATTGCAAAAAGCGCAGAACGCGTAGGCGCGTTCAAAGCAAAAAGTAGGTCTACTTTCTACTTTTGTACGCGTTACAAGCACCATGAAAGAAAGTCAGCTGTTCTTGAATGCTAAAGATGTTAAATAATACTTTATTTCTTACGTTATCGATAAATATTATTTTGCCGTGGATAATTTTTTTTTTTTTTTAATAAAAAAAATTTCTTAGTAAAAAAAACTTGTTTAATAAGATATGTGAATATTTTCATTAATGCGATGTATTTTAATTAACTTTTCACCACACTTTTCTCAGTAAAAAATTTTGCATATTAGTTATCGAATACTTTTACGACTAACTCCACAAATTCTTTTAAAAATTCGATTTCACTCTCCATTTTTTCTTTATAAGTATTTATAAACATACGCACACAGCTGATCAAAACAAAAATAAAACGGCGCATGAAAAGCAGTGCATGTAACTCAACGCGAACAAAGTATAGAATGAAACAAGAGGATGAAACGCGTGTAAAGCATAACGCGCAAAAAGCGAGCTATGGACCTCTACCTTTAGACAGAGAAGTAAAACACAACAAACGTTACACTTTAGAGAGCCTACGAATACAAGAACGGATCAAACAGATACTGAGTACAAAAGAAGACAAAGACAACATTAAATTACAATATTCAATTGCTATACACTCTGACTAGTCTGTGATAAAAACTGAAACCTGAGTTGTTATAATTTGTGTTGTACCGTGAATATTTATTTATTTATATTATTTTAATTTATTGACTATAAACTTATGTTGTGATGTCCAGTTTTATTTAATTTAATTTTACATAATTAATTGTGCCGTGATGTCCAGTTTTTATTAATTAAAAACTTTTACAAGTAATATGCAAAATAGTTAAACTGTAAGTTTAGACACACACATGTTTAAATATACATTTCATTATATTAATTACACTTATTTATTTTGTCAGAATTATAAATAAAAAGCTGCTGAAGAAGTTGGAAAAAAGCCAACGAAACGTCGAGCAAATGTTTTTTTTAAATAATATTGTTTTATTCATGATTTAAAACATAAACGGACCAAAAAATCAGCCTAAGGTAACCCCTAGTAATACTAAAAGAATTCATTGGTCAAAAAAAAACCGCTAACACTGTAAATTAAATTAAAAAAAAAATTTTTGAGTTTTGAATACTAGAAAATTGTTAAATGTATGCAAAAAAAGTAAAAATAATATTGAACTTAAATGATGATGACTTTGTTCAAAACGCGCTAATTTAGCGCGTTTTTATTTTATTAAAAGCGCTAAGATGAAAAAAAGTGCGTTTGGCATTATTAAAACGCGCTAAGTCTAGCGAGAAACGCGTTGAATTCGAATCGTGTTCAGAGACTGCTTTATACCTCGACTATCAAAATCTCTTCTATTATTTAATGTTAGTTCAAAAATTGAACTAGTGAACCAGTGATCCAAGGCCTATTTATAAGGCCAACGCAATCGTCCTGATGATATCCTGTGTTTTCGTGCTTAAACTGTCAAAAGTTGATTGCACCATATATTTTAGTTAATGTTTGTGTGTGTTTCTGACAACTTACTCGTAAACTTGTTTCCTGTGTTGCTGTGGTTTTGTAGAGTTACATATACCTTTTCGTAAGCGCAAAAGAATTTAACTAGATCACTTAGTTCAAAGTACTGACACAAAATATACAGAAGTGTCACAAGACGGAAGATAAGGGTATTTTTCTGTTTGTCTCCTTTTCCCTCAAATTTTGTCGGCGTTTTTGTTTTAATTCTTCTTTCTAGTGCAATAAGACTACAACGCTTTTTATTAGCTGTATCAATTAGTAAGTAGTAATACACTACAATATCAAATACCTATATTTTTCTCTTTTTTCCACGAAGCTAAAAAAACCTGATTGAAGCTTTCTTACCTGTCACTTTCTTCACTTCTGTGTATTCTGAGGTACTGACACAAAGTATACCAGAGTTGTAGAAAGTGACTTATGAAAAAAGCTAAAATCATTTGTGGCGCAGGTTCTGCGAGAAAGGGACAACTGTAGTATATTTGTTAATAAGATGTTAACAAAATAATCAAAACAAACAAGAGGAAATGTGCATACTGTGAAATGAACAAATTTACATATATACAGGCCGTTGCCTGGATTACGATGTCGACAAGAAATTTTCTTTCGCTTATTTATATTGAAAACCAAAGCAAAATAAGAAAATTTGTTTTTGTTTTCAATATAAATAAGCGAAAGAAAGTTTCTTGTCGAGCTCGTGAGCCAGGCAGTATATGAAAGAATTTGTTGTATTGAATTAAAAAAAAGAATGTGAAAAGATTACTGGTATTAAAAAGTGATTAAAATTTATTTGCAAATGATTCCTGATATAACTTTAAGCATTTTCATTTCAAAATTTTAATTTGTACCTTTTACTTACAACAATCGCACTGCGAATGAGACCACAAAGAATAAATTGAAAATACATTTGCAGAAGTAAACAATTGTACAGAATTAAATGAAAGAATTTATTGTGTTGAATTAAAAACTATAATATGAATAGGCTTATTACTATTAAGAAGGCGATATAAAATTTCATTTCATTCAAAAATATTAATTTTCACCTTTTTTTTACAAAAATCGTACAGCGAATGAGGTTACAAAGTATAAAATGAAAATTCCCTAAAAAATGCCACCACGAAAGAATTCTTAAAGAAGACGCAGTGATAGAGTGAGCGAGACCTCCGAAAACACCAATTATCTTCAGTCTCGTGACATCTCTGGTATTTTCTGTGGTGCTGAATCCTTGATTTGAACTAAGGCATATTCATCACAAAGTATACCAGAAGTGTCACGAGACGGAAGATAATTGTGTTTTCGGAGGTCTCGCGCACACAGTCATCAAATCCTCTTTAAATTTTCTTTCGCGTGGTATTATTTTAACGTAATTCCATTTTATACTTTGTGGTCTCATTCGTTGCCTAATTTTTGTAAATAAATGGTAAAAATTCATATTTGTGAACGATAATGCTTACAAGGAAGTCTCTAATCTTTTGAAAACTAATTTTATTCACTTTTTTAGTACTAATAATAATTTTTGCATTGTTTTCTTTAATTCAAAACCTCAAGTTCCTCCATTTAATTTTCTACAAATGTTCATGTGCTCAAATGTATTTTAATTTTATGCTTTGTGGTCTCCTTCGTTGTCGGCTTTTTGTAAGCTAAAGTTAAAAATTAATATTTTTGTAGGAAAATGTTTAAAATTGAGTTTGTAAGCATTTTGAAACTAATTTTAATCACATTTATAACACTAATGTTTTACGAATTGGTTTTTTTAGTTCAACACTGCAAAATCTTTCATTTAATTTTGCAAAAAATTTTAATTGTTTATTTCACTAAGTATGTATACATTTTCTGTTGTTTGTTTTAATTATTGTACTAAAAATATTCAATAACAAACACACTATAATTGTCCCTTTTTCATAAGTCTCTTTCTAAAACTCTGGTCTACTTTGTGATATTCATGCCAGGTAGAGTTAATACTACACCAAAGTACAGACCATGGTAAAACTATACAAAGTACTTGCACGACTACAACAAAATTACAATACCAAAAAACACACGCATTTTGTTGGTACAAACAAACGACTAATTGTTAGAAACAAATGTCTCTTGTTTTTAAAAACTACAATCACAGGGTAACTAAAGTACAATTGCAGACGCGGCATTCATGCAGGATTAAAGTCATTCAGTGTTGCCAAAATATGTGTAATACACAGGGTGTAATTTCTACTCTCATGTGTATGCCATGTAATGAGATTCATGTATAATCTGTGTGTAATTATACTTTGGGTTCTAGTTTTATTTATTTTTGTTTTAATTTTAACCTACCCAAAAGATGTGTAGTGTAATTTTCTTCAATGTGTAATTGGAGACACAGCTATATGCAAATTCATTGGCAACACTGTTATCATTTATTCACACACATACACTAACATTTTTGCAGCTTATAAACAAAGTTTGACAACTTTCTGCATTGTATACATAAACAGGCTGGGCTTGTGAACATACGTTGTATATATAATTTTACCATGATCGCTTAGTAGTAGGGAAATACCAATCCTGCCTCACAGTGGGTCGATTCACTAATCTGGCAGGTCAAAAATATTTGATAGTCAGTCTATACTTTTTTGGGACTGCTGAGTTGGACAAAAATAGTTAAAAAATTATAGATAATTTATTTAGGAAATATGACAGAGTTTTGCTATTGCGAACTTCGGTAGTATCAATTTTTCATGTAATATTTGCAATTTTTAATTTTTCATATTACATTATCAGTACTTTTAGAGCAAGTTCTTAGCTATCCAGAAATCCTTTTATTTTCTTGATTATGAAAAGATAATATTTATGACTTTAGTTCATCTACATTAAGGATTAATCCCACTGTGCACGCTAAATTGTTAAAATTTGGGTAGTTAAAATATTAAAATTATTGGAAATTTGTGAAATTTATACCTACGAGGGTGGTTCAATAAGTCCGTCCAATTTTTTGTTTACATAAGGAGTTTTTTGTTTACATTAAGTGTTTTTTGTTTAGATTAACTGTTTTTTGTTTATATTAAGTGTATGTCTGTTTGTATGTATGTATGTATGTATGACCGTGGGAACTTGTGCGCGGAATATTTTGTGGGAATACATTAAGCGGGTTTATAGGTTTGAAGCTTTTATATGTATATGATTTTCTAATGCCGACGGGATAACATCTTTATTTTTTTCAAATGCCGACGGGAAAACATGTTTATTTTTTTCAAATGCCGAAGGGAAAACATGTTTATTTTTTTCAAATGCCGACGGGAAAATAATGGAAATGATTTTTCCTAATGCCGACGGAAAATTTGTGGGTGTGTCTAGCTGTAGGAATTGAAGTCTGGCTGTGATTGGAAGAGGGCGGGGTGTGTCTAGATTGTGAGACCTTAAGGCTGACCGTGATTTGGGTAGGTGAGGGTGTTTTGTAATATGTAACCGTGGGAATTCGGTGACGTTTATGCTTGTTGGAATTTAAACCAAGCTGTGTTTGTTGGGGGGCGGGATGTATTTGAGGTAGATCGACTGGTGGAGGGCGGGGAGTTGTTGTAATATGTATCCGTGGGAATCTGTGTACATGTATGTATGTATGTCTGTAAGAGTTTAAGGCTGTCTGTGATTTATGAAAGGCGAGGTGAGAGTGTTCATGTAATACGTATCCGTGGGAATCTGTGTATATGTATGTTCGTAGGAGTTTAAGGCTGATTGTGATTTGAGGTGGGGGAGAGTGTTGTTGTGATAGATAGATAGAATGTGCCTATGTGTGTATGTGTATGTATGTATGTATATGTAGCAGTTTAAGTCTGTTCTTGATTTGAGGTAGGCGGGGGGTGTTATTGTAATATGTATCTATAGGAATTTGGGAGTTTATATGTTTATAGAAATTTTTGTGCATGTATGTCTGTAGAAGTTTAAGGCTAATCGTGATTTGGATTGTTGAGATTGATCGATTGTATGTGACCTTGAGAATTTGTGTATGTATATCTGTAGGAAATTTAAGGCTTATCGTGATTTATGATGGGCGAAGTGTTTATGAAATATATAACCGCGCAATTTGTGTGTATATCTGTAGGACTTTAAGGCTGATCATGATTAATGAGAAGTGAGGTGAAGGTGTTCATGTATATGTATCCAAATTTGTGTGTATGTATGTCTATATGAGTTTAAGGCTGATCGTGATTTAGGTTGTAAGACTGATATATTGTATGTTACCTTGAGATTTTGTGTGTGTATATCTGTAGGAGTTTAAGGCTGATCATGATTAATGAGAGGTGAGGTGAAGGTGTTCATGTATATGTATCCGTATTTGTGTGTATGTATGTCTATATGAGTTTAAGGCTGATCGTGATTTAGGTTGTGAGATTTATATATTGTATGTTACCTTGGGATTTTGTGTATGTATATCTGTAAGAACTTTAGGCTGACTGTGATTTGTGAGGGGAGGCTCGTTGTTGAAATATGTTTAATTTTTCGTAGATGAATTTTAGTATGTGTGTGTGTATGTGATTTTCTCACCCTAGTATTTATATGTACGTTGAAATAAATTATTTCTCATATGAACATTTTTTTGCTAGAAAATATCATATATCTGCACTTCCTTAATCCTAGTATGTTTTTCATATTGGAGGATGAAATTGCTTTATATTTTATCAAACTTAAATTTGTCCAGTGTTAAAGTCTGTCGCTCAAAAATTTGTTTATATTTGTATAAATATTAATTTCAGATTTTGCAAAATTCTTGTGTACGATCGTGGTGATTTTGTGTGTGTGTATGCGCGATAGAGTTTGACTGGTCTGTGATAAGTTTGTTTATTTAAGTACATCTGTCTTCTTCTTTATGTAAGTGTGATTGTTAAAATGCAATAAATACTTGAGCATGGGTAAGAAATTTGATAATATGTACATACACTTGTGCTCATATAATTAAGTCACTATAGAAATTTGTATTGAAACAATATAAAAACAATATTGCACTTATATCAGATTTGTTTTCTATTAAAAATTTTTTTTACCGTTAGTTATAGAAATAATACAAAACATTTAAAATGAACAATATTAACTTTTGTTGGATGAGGAGTTGATTTCTCTTTCTAGTTCTATTTTTAAGCGCTCATATAATTAAGTCATTGTATTTAATAACGGTAATCTGTCTCTTTATGCATCGCATTCTTTACAAGAATTGCTTAAAATTCTCTTTTAAAACTAATAAATAATGTTTCAATTAGTTTTATACAACACTTCATAGTAATGGGTAAGAAGAAAAGTTCAACTCCATGTGAAAGAAAGATTATATGGGAATGCTTTGAAAAACACAAAAATATTTCGAAAGTAATGGAATGTTTAAACTTTTCCAGAGGAAAAGTCAACAACGCTATCCAGTACTACAAAAAACATAATACTTTTGACAATTTACCACGAAAAAAACCAAGAAAAACCACTTCTGCTGATGATAGAATATTGGTAAAATTATGTAAAACCGACCCTTTCCTGACCTCTACTGAAATTAGAGCTCAAATGGAAGAGGATTATGGTGTAAAAATATCAGCACAGACTGTCCGACGCCGCCTACAGGAAAATTCTTTGAATGGAAGAATTGCTAGACGTAAGCCTAATGTGTCCCAGAAAAATATTAAGAAAAGGCTACAGTTTGCAAAAGAACATCTGTCCAAGTGCCAAAAATTCTGGGATTTAATAGTTTGGAGCGATGAATCCAAATTTAACGTATTTGGAAACGATGGAAGACCATATGTTCGCCGCCCACCATTGCAAGAACTGAATCCTCGTTACACAAAAAAACCCGTTAAACACGGTGGTTCATCGGTTATGGTATGGGGCTGCTTTACTTCATCTGGCGTTGGTCCAATTGCAAAAATTGAAGGGAAAATGACGGGCGTTATGTATAAAGGAATCCTGGAGAACAACTTGGATGGTGACTATGCTGATAATTTACCATTAGCTTGGATATTCCAACAGGACAACGACCCGAAGCACTGTTCCAGGGTCGTTAAGAATTGGATAAACGAAAATCATATAAAAATGCTTGAGTGGCCACCCCAAAGTCCTGACCTTAACCCAATAGAAAACTTATGGGCAATAATAAAACGAGCCGTTTCAGCAAAAAAAAACCAGCTAACAAGGCAGCATTATGGGAAATAATAAAAGATGAATGGTACAAAATAACCCCCGACCAATGTGAAGCACTGGTTCGTTCCATGGGGAAGAGATGCCGGGAAGTTATTCTTCAAAAAGGATTTCCAACAAAATATTAGTCATATAAAAGCCAACAATGTAAAAAAAAACTATGAAAACCTCTTATTTTTTTAATTTTCTTTAAATGACTTAATTATATGAGCAGGGTTTAAAAAAAAGTTGTGCCTTGCCAATAAGTTTACAGTATTAAACTTTGGAAAAGTGTTTATTTTTGTTTAATTTAAAATTTCGAACAAATTTTCAAAATAAATTTTTTATTTTATTTTCATAAAAAAAAAATTATTTTTTTTTTATCTTTCTGTTGAAGTGACTTAATTATATGAGCAGAAGTGTATGTACATATTGATCTACAAATTGATTTTATGTATGTATGTATGTACATACAAATAAGTCTGGGGCTCCCTGTTTAAATAAACAATTTTTTTGTTATGTGCGGTCTTTTATTGATGTTGTAAATATTCGCCTGTTCTTTTGTATATAGATGTAAAATATCTCCATATTTTTTTTTATTTGAAATTAAAAAACGTTCTTTTAATTTTTAGATGTATTTACTTACTTAAAAGTTTGTTAGAAGCTTCTGTTTTAAGTAAAATTGAATTCCTCCCTAGTTGTACTAACTATAGTAGAAATATTTAATATATTTTATTTCCATTGTATACAATAAGAAGCTGGGCTTGTTCATGTACCTTGCATAATTTTACCATGGTACAGACCATGATACAATTATACAAGGTACTTGCACGACTACAACAAAATTGCAACACCAAGAAACACATGTATTTTGTTGGTAGAAACATACCTATAATTGTCAGAAGTACAATTGCAGAGGCGACATTCATGCATGATTATAGTCATTCAGTGTTGCCAATATGAGTGTAGTACACAGTGTGTAATTTTTACTCTCATCTGTAGACATGTAATGAGATTCATGTATAATATGTATGTAATTCTAATTTGGGTTCTATTTTTATTTAATTTTGTTTTAATTTTAATCTACACAAAGCATGTGTAGTGTAATTTTCTTCAATGTGCAAATTCATTGGCAACACTGTAATCATTTTATTCACACACATACACTAAAATTTTTGCAGCTTGTAAACAAAGTTTGACAACTTTCTGCATTGTTACATTTACAGGCTGGGGCTGTGCAAGTACCTTGTATAATTGTATCATGGTACAGACAATAAAAACTATATGGTATTTGTTACCAAACTTTTTTCCTCAGAGTTTCAAAAAACGGTGTAATATGTTTTTGTTTACATTAAAAGCATGTGCTCGTGGGCGCGTAATTGTTTTTTTTTTACGTTGCTCGTGCACGTTCTTGGGCAAAATGCCATGTGATTTCGATTTTACCAAAACAAAACATTATTTCTGTTAACATTACAACATGTGCAATGCCAATATCAATTCAAACATATAAAATAAATTTATATATATACCCTCATATAGTAATTAAAGTGCTAAATGTACAGTATTGACTGCGCCTTATTGCCGCACATACAAAAATACCTTTCAAAGTCGATAACTGTTACATTTAGATTTACTTTAGTTCTGATGTTATAGCCCCGCAAACTGTATATTGACAAAAAAAGTTTTGCTTTATAGAACCAAAACGGTTACTTGTGCGCTATTGAAACATAAAACAATCGATTAAGAATTAAAATACCTTGCAGAACCTGTACCTGTTATATTCAGATTTACTTTAGTTCTGAAGTTATAGCCCAGCAAACTTTTTAGTGCCGAAAAAAGTTTTGCCTTAAAAAACCAAAAGGATTAAGGGTGCGCTATTAGTACATATACTAATCGAAAGCAAATATAAATACCTTTTTGACGCTGTATTTACTTTATTCAGATATAGAAAGTACAGGTTCTAAAAGATATTTTGATTCCTAATTGATTATCATGTGTCTTAATAACTTCTGAACTAAAGTAAATCTGAATATGACAGTTACTAGTTCTGAAAGGTATATTAATTTTATATTAATTGGCGTATATGTCAATAGAGCACACTTAATCGTTTTAATTGTATAAAATTAAAATTTTTTTGGCACTAAAAAGTTTGCAGGGGTATAACTTTCGAAATCGAGTAATTAAAAAAATGAAATCTACTTATTCTGATACCTACTTTTGTCCTTTATTGAATGGTATATAAATTAATAGCGCACATCTAATATATTTATTATTTATTTAAAGTTAATTTCTGGATATAAATTTCATGCGAGCACGTTGCACACATACTCTCTCAAAAAACGAACGTGCTCACACCTGCACGCAAAATGATACCTTTTTTGCAACTCTGAAAAAAGATTTTTAAGTGACTGAATAAATTATTAAAAAAAATTTTTTTCTTCACGGCGATATGGTATTTTGCTGTTGTCTTATTGGATCTTATATCAAGAGCAGCTGATTGAAGATAATAAGACAGACACCTATGCCATGATGGCTCACAGCCGGCTTGTTCAAGCCGTCGATAATTCTAGTCAGCTACGCCGCCGTCGAAAAACGTTTGGCTTATGTCGCCTGAAAAGCAGCTACCGCTTCTCCATGTACAATATAAGTTAATAAATATTTAATTAATTTTTAATTTTAAATTTTATTTGATTTACTCAATGGGAAAAAAATATATCAGCTGTGTCTTCAACTTTAACTGTTTGAATAACCCTTGATTTGAACAATGAAGGCCATGCCAGATACAACTTTTAACAAAGTAGAGCAGAGTTGTACTTTTGCAAAAAGCTAAAATCCGCTGATTTGATCACTGTCAAAAAGGGACAAATATAGTGTGTTTGTTATTGAATATTTTTAGTACAATAATCAAAACAAACAGCAGAAATGTATACCTAGTCAAAGGAACAATTGAACATTTTTATAAAATTAAATGAAAAATTTTGCAGTGTTGAACTAAATAAAACAATGTGTTAAATATTATTAGTAATATAAAAGTGATTAAAATTAGTTTCCAAATGCTTACAAACTCAATATTAAACATTTTCCTTCAAAAATATTAATTTTTAACTTCAACTTGCAAAAAGCAAACAACGAATGAGACCACAAAGCATAAATTGAAAATATACTTGAGCACATGAACATTTGCCATTAGTATTAATAAAGTGACTAAAATTTGTTTTCAAATAATTAGAGACTTTGTTTTAAGTATTTTCGTTCGCAAATATTAATTTTTCGATTTATTTACAAAAACTAGGCCACAAGGAATAAAATGTAATTACTTTAAAATAATACCACGCGAAAGAAAAAGTAAAGTGGATTTGATGACTGTGTGAGCGAGACCTCTAAAACACCACAAAAACACAATTATCTTCCGTCCTGTGTCACCTCTGGTCTACTTTGTGCTTTTAATTTGCGTTGCGTTGAAGATTCGCTGTGACATCTATGGATGTAATGTGCATGCTTATATGAAACATGTCACATAAAGTACTTTAAACGCAAAGCGAAGTGAAAAGTTAGGCAACTCTTAACTTTTTGCGTGCTTTGACAATCAGTTGGTATATTTTTCTCAATTTGATTGACCAAACTCGCATGTTAATATGAAATTTTATTAAACTTTTGGTAAATTTACATAAAAAATGAGTAAGTGGAATCAGAGTAATCGAATTGTATTGTATTTTATGCATTCAACAAAGTAGGAAAACAAAAAGTGAGTGTTGTCAAATTTTTTAATGTGTCATACTGTTACGGAAGGGTGTATCCTTCTAATATTTAAATATGTTTTCTGGAACTAACGTTCAAAACTCACTTTAAAATGTAAACTATCTCCCCATTTTCCAATAACTTTCCCGACAAAAAAACTTTCGCTAGTGTGGCAACGTCATTTCAAAAGTAAATTCCTTAATTAATCAACACTGATTTTCATAGATTCGTTTTGTTATGGCGCTTCTTCTTATGCCTAAAACATAGAATAAGAAAGAAAAAATGATGGCGTGAGGATCCCGTTACGTGATCGACCAATGATATTACGACATTTGGCATTACGAAAAACGGGAAGATAGAAGATAGAGAAAATGTACTGTCTGAGAGGAAAAATGGCAAAAGCAAGGGCAGTCACAAAGTATCATTAAAAGAGTTCGGTCGAAAGAAAAAATTAATTAAAAGTTTTTGAACATAAAATAAGGAAAATAAAGATTGAAAACACAAAGTACAAGGAAAGTGAAAGGTTTAAATTAAATTAAGAAAAGAAAATTAAGACTTGGTGTAGCAAAGGAATTAATAAAGCTCATTAAACATTTCGGGTTTTTCTTGTGTACTCATTTACATATGTACATTTGCATACGTATTAAGTGTAAAATAAGCTTACATTAATATAAGTTGTTTAAAAATGAAAATTATATAAATCCAAAAGTTACCAAGATATTGTCTCAAAAAAAAAAAACTAAAAGCAAAAAAAAAAAGGGAAAAGGTGAAAAATGTGCTCCTTAAGGAACCGTACGAGGAAAAAAAAATAGTGTCGTGTCCGCTGTTGCTCGGGTAGCCATTTTTGATTCCTCCATGCAACATAACCTCAAGATCATTGAATAAAAAGAACTCTACTCTGTAAAACAAGCTTGTGGCTAACATACGTACGAAGGCTCACAAAATTAAACTTAAAATTGGAAAAAGACAAAATTAAACTTAAAATTCGGAAAAGACAAAATTATACTTAATTTCGGAAAATAGCAAAATTAAACTCGAAATTCGAAAAGAAACTAAATTAAACCAAAACTCTAGAAAAGAGGCAAAACTAGACCTAAATTTAAAAAGGTAACCAAACTAATCTTCAAAATCAAAAAAGGAAAAAACTAAAAGTTAAGAAAAAGAAAAACACCAGTGGAACGAAATTAAAACTAAAATTTGAAAACACCAAAATCAATCAAAAAAATTTGGAAAAGAAAGTGTAAAATGAAAATAAATCAAACTATAATTAAAAAATAAAAACAACCAAAAGAAACCAATTTAACTAAAAACTTGAAATTATAAAATAAAAGCTAAATGAAGTTAACATCTGAAGGAAAAAAAAAGACAAATGAAAACTAAATTATCGGTTTAACCTAAAACCGAATAAATATATGTAAATACAGAAAGAACTCATAGACTATAATTTTTAACCAACCCTCGTATAAGCAAATGCGTGAAGAAACGTGGACAACAGTAACAACCGCCTAAATAAAAAAAACCAACAGTCAGCAACCACATCAAGTCATCACAATGCACCAGCACGAGCAATTTTTTTTTACCATCAACGCATTAAAATCATAAGTCAACTTACCGGGGAAGGGTATTTATAAAACAGTAGATTTAGCTTAATTTTTGTATTGCACTACCACTTAATTATTGTATCTAGTTATTATCAATAAGTAAACATATTTTAAAAACTATTGTTTCATATGATCAAACATTAACCTACTAACCACATATACATATATGAAATTTTATGTTTAAATAAAACGAGTGACCAGTCTGCTTTAAATTGCATAACCCCTACGCGACTCTATCAACTAGTCGACATAATGTTAACTCGTCCACCTTTTTACGTGTTGGTAGTTTATTTCGTATTTTTTTTTTTTTTTTTGCACAGTCTAGGGTATAATTAGATGGCATGTACGCTGTGTTATATGCTTATGCGCCGTAAAACGGGTTAAGAACCAAATATACCGACAACAAAGCTAGCTGGGAAGAACTTTTCATGCCCTTGACCAAATTTTACTTACAAACGGCTTTTATAAATAGCACTTTGATGATAGTGCAGAAACTTATCTCAATTTTAAACTAGATTCAGCCGGTGCATAACAATACACATTTTGGTTTACGCTTTTCTGCCAACGCTAGAATCGTCACGCAAAGCGTTGATGTTGTATGTAAGGTTGAGTTAACATCTGGCATTTCTTGTATGCCATGTCACCAAAAAGGCGTAATTACTAATTTTTTTTTTTATGCATACATATATTTATTTATTGTATCTTCAAAAATGAACTAACAATAAGTATTCAAATCTTAAATCTAAATATAATTATTAGGCCCGACCAGTGTCGGACATAAACTTAGTGATAGTAATTCATAATACATAAGAGTTGTGCAAAGCAAAAAATAAAAAAAATAATTTCAAACAGTTTCATCTGGTGTGGTAAGTATTAGAGCCCTTGTGTCCCTCTTTTTTAAGCGGATGTGTCCGGTAAAGTTCAAGGTATTTCGAGCAAGCGGATTAGGGTGTGACTCGAGTTTAGTTAAATATTTGCCTGAGTATTTTGCAATTTCTTCAGTAACTTGTGGCATATTTAGATCACGATGTAAATTTGAGTTTCATATGTACCATGGAGCCGATGTTATTAACCGTAAAATTTTGTTTTGTCTTCGTTGGATTTTCTCTACATTTGAAGCTGAAGCAGTGCCCCATAGCTGAATTCCGTAGCACCATATAGGTTTCAAAAGCGACTTGTATATCAAAAGTTTGCAATCTAGACTCAGGGTTGAATTTCTACCAATCAGCCAATGTAACTGAGTTAATTTTAGTTTCATTTGTGTTAGCTTAGAGTCAATATGGTGTTTCCATGTTATCCGTCGGTCAAGGTGTATACCAAGGTATTTTACATGTGAATGTTGAGGAACAACTTGATTATTGATTCGAATGGGTGAACAGGTATCTTTTCGCAGAGTAAATGTTACCTGAACACACTTTTGTTCGTTTACCTTAATTCTCCATAAGTTTAACCATAATTCCAGCTGTGTAATATGTTCTTGTAGATATCGGGAAGCCTCGTGAGGGTTTTCGTGCATACTAAGGCAGGCTGTATCATCGGCAAATGTAGATGTATGGATATTGCTGCTCAAAGGCATATCACAAGTATAAATCAAATACAAGACTGGGCCCAGTATGCTCCCCTGTGGCACACCGGATGAGATTGATTCGGACGCACTCATGAAGTCTCCTTCCACAACAGTGAACTTTCGAGCAAGAATATAGCTTTGCAGAAGATTAACAATGTTTATTGTTAGATATGTCTTCAATTTTAAAATTAGGCCTCTATGCCACACTTTATCAAATGCTTGAGAAACATCAATAAAGAGGGCAGAACAATACTTCTTTTCTTCGAGTGTTCTTCTTATAAATTGAACCAATCTATGCGTTTGTTCAATGGTGCTATGCTGACTTCTAAAATCAAATTGATGATCCGGTATGCACGCATTATCAGTTAGAATTGGGGACAATTTGATCATGAGTAACTTTTCGAAGAGCTTTGACATTGTTGGCAGTAAACTTATTGGCCTGTATGACTCAGCCTTGGTAAGATCTTTGCCCGGCTTTGGAATCATTTTGACCTTGGCAAGCTTCCAGCTGTGTGGATAATACTCCAGTCTTAAAATGGCATTAAAAATGAATAGCAGAATTCTAATTGCAATACGAGGCAACTTCATCAGCATCTTATTACTAATTTCATCAATACCCGGAGCTTTTTTCGGGTTGAGTTTAGCAATTAGTTTTTGTACATCACGCATCTTAAACTTTAAGGGACGAGGGGGTAGAGCAACTACACATGGCAAATCAGCAACACCCATACATGTGTTTGGGGTAAATACGGTTTTTAAATGCTCAGCAAATATGTTACCTTTTTCAGTATCGTTTCTTGCCCAACCTCCGGTAGAAGTGCGCAGGGGTGGTTTAAACTCAACGGGTGTTTTAAGCTTCCTCGCAGCGCGCCACAAAGAATAATTAGATGCTGGTGTAACATCAAGACCTTCCAGATAATTTTTAAGAGATGCAGTTTTTTCAGATGCAAGCAACTCTTGGAGTCGTTTAGTGCACTCTTTAAACCTGATTTTATGTTGGGGTGATCTGTGTTGCTGCCATTCCCTTCTAGCTCTTCTTTTTTCACTTACGAGACGTTCAATATCAGTAGAATAAATTCTATTAAACCCAGTCAGCGGGTGGGAGGTAGTAGCATGTTCAGCAGCCTGTTTAATATTTCCGTTAAGATTCGCAATGTTAGATTCAATATCATCGGATGTACTTAGCGTTATGTTTTCTGTGCAATGACTACTAAGATATTTTTTGAATCTCAGCCAATTAATACGATTGACCATCTTCACATATGGATGAGTTAAATCACTTCTTAGTGGATTACAGATTGTAACGATAGTGGGAGAGTGATCGGAGGAGAGATCTAGAGAAGCTTCAATATGAACTAAATCTCTAGAAATATTTTTCATGACGCCAAAATCTATAACATTCGGAATTTTTTGTATGTCAGTAGGCCAGTAAGTGGGCCGCCCACTCGAAATGACGTCCAAACCCATTTTTGAAATTGTGGTGAACAACTCTCTACCTCTAGGTGTAATAAGACGCGAACCCCAGAACGTATGCTTTGCATTGTAGTCGCCAGCTGCTACAAAACAAGGTCCAAGAGATTTGAAGAAATCCTCGTATTGATCCTCAGTGATTGAAAATCTGGGAGGGGAGTAAATTGATGATATAACGAAATTTGTACAAAAATTTTCGACGCAAATATTTGTTGCTTGTAGATTTTCTTCACAAACGTTGTCAAGAATATAGTGCTTGAGTCTTGACTTTATTAGAATTGCCGATCCACCGCATGCTCTTCCTCTAGGGTCTTTTGTATCATATAAGTTGTAGCCATTGATTTTGAAAAGGCTTCTCGAAGTCAAATGAGTCTCAGAGACCAACATTATATCAATATCTTTTTCCGTAAGGAAGTGCTCGAGCTCATTTTTGTGTTGGCGAATGCCGTTTGCGTTCCAGAAACATATTTTTAACGTGTTCATGGCTTGTTAATTAATCTTGCATCATATTAGTCATATTTGTTGTGAAATTGTTTATAGTTTGCACCAGATTATCAATAGTGGCTTCAAGGCGACTGAAATTAAAACTTGTGTTCGCATTTGTTGAATTACTTGGTGGGGACACTTTCTGCGTGGGAATAGAATTTATTTTAACAGCATCGGCATACGATACACGTGAAGTACTAGGTTGGCTCATTGGAGGAAAAGTGACAGAGTAAGCGTTAGTTGATAGAGCTGGAACTAATTTAGGTTTTTGACCCATAGCCTGTTTAACGAAAGAATATACAGGGCATCCTCTGTAGTTAGCGGTGTGATTGCCTCCACAATTAATACATTTTTTTTCTGCTTGTTCTTTTGGCTTAGTACAGCTAGCAGTACCATGCAATTCACCGCAGATAACACAAACTGTAGGTAAATTGCAATAGGATTTTGTATGGCCATATTCTTGGCAATTATGGCACTGTACGGGACCTGAACGCTTACGTGGCTCTTCAACTGTGATTTTTCGGTGTAATAGAAACTTTACATTATAAATAGGATGCGTTTAATTTTTTTTCAACTGCATGTCATTCGGCTCCAATTCAACCCGAAATAGGGGTTGTGGGACCTTTTCTCTGTTAATTATATTGGTAACATTTTTAACCTTAAATCCTTTTTCAAGAAGTGCACATTTTACTTCTTCGGGGTCAACATATGAATCTATGCCCTTCAATACTATCTGTAGGCCTTTAGCACTCTTAAGTTGGTAAGTGTAAAAACTAGTTTTGTTTTCTTCAAATTCGCTAACAATTTTTCGAAAATTTTTTTCATCATAAATTTGGTATTTAGTTTCATCAATATTACCTCGTTTAATTGGAATGATGTGGAAAGTATTTTCACCAATGGCCGACAGCAGTTTTTTTAGAAGCGCGTTAGAATTTTTTTCTCTCAGATAGATAGGTGGTGGCTTAAAAGACTTTTGCGATGATGCAGCGGGCTTCTCGTTATTGTCTTGCAATATTGAAAAACGATTTTGACGATTAATAGAGGACGCGCTGTTATCCCTAGACATTTTTGGAGCAGATGAAATTTTAGAAGATTTTGGGCTTCGGCCACGCTTTACCACAGTTATATATCTGTCCATACCGACTTGGACTTTGGGTTTTGAACTGCTGTTATCTGTAGTGATAACTTTGTTAAGTGATGAACACGAGCCCGAAGGGGATGATATCGATGACTTATATGAAGATGTACTAGGCAACTGTAATGTTAACGAATCACTTGTTGGCATTGGACAAAGCGAAGTTGATCGCTGACGAAAAAGTGGCTTTGCCGTTAGAAAAAGACTATCATCAGATTTTTTATTTTTATTGTTAACATTGAGAGCTTCAGAACTCACAGTAAAATATGCATTTCTGCCGTTTGAACTCACTTCACAATTTTTTGTTTTTGAGGTACTCATATAGAGTATTCCTCAAGGGCACTTTGTTTGCGGTTTTTGTTTGTTTTTGTTTTTTGTTTCTTGCTATGTAAAAATAATATCAGCAATATTTGCTTTGCTTATTTATCAAAGTTAATATGTATGTATTACGGTTATTATGTATTAAGAATATTTTTTATGATTTTTTGTTTGTTTAATAAGTATATGAAAAAAAAACTCCGCTAAGACGTCTGTTCACTATGAAGGTTCAGCGAGGATAATTATTAATTAATTACTAATGAAAAAATGTTTGATTCAGACATGTAGACATGTAAATTTTAAACTTTTTTATCAAAAACTGTGTGGAGAAATACTATCAGGAGTTGATATTAAGAATAAAACGTTTCATGCACTAACGTATTTGAATTCATTATTTTTCAATTCCAATGAAGACATAAATTATTTCGAAATTGTTTTGGAGTTTCCTTATGTAATAACTGTACTGAATTAAATTTATTAGAATCCAAAGTAAACGATAAAAACAATGATCAAAAATTTAAAATTTTTAATGATGAACAATTTTGGCATGAAGTATGAAGTTTAAAGAATCGCTTTGGCGAGTATTTATTTTCAAACCTATAAACATTTTCTGTTTATATATTTACTTTACTCCACCGCAGTGCATCTGCTGAACGCAAAGTAGACCAGAGGTGTTACGAGCACAAAGTAAGACGGAAGATAATTGTGATTTTGTGGTGTTTTTAGAGATCTCGCTCACACAGTCATCAAATCCTCTTTACTTTTTCTTTCGCGTGGTATTATTTTAAAGTAATTACATTTTGTTCTTTGTGGTCTCATTCGCAGCCTAGTTTTTGTAAATAAATTGTAAAATTTAATATTAGCGAACGAAAATGCTTAAAACGAAGTCTCTAATCATTTGAAAACATATTTTAATCACTTTATTAATACTAATAATCTTTTTCACATTGTGTTTTTTAATTCAATACCACAAATTTCTCCATTTAATTTTGTACAAATGTTCATGTGCTCAAGTGTATTTTCATTTTATGCTTTGTGGTCTTATTCGTTGTTTGCTTTTTGCAATTTGAAGTTAAAAATTAATATTTTTGTAGGAAAATGTTTAAAATTGAGTTTGTAAGCATTTGAAAACTAATTTAATCACTTTTATATGACTAATAATGTTTTATACATTGTTTTATTTAGTTCAACACTGCAAAATCTTTCATTTAATTTTGTAAAAATGTACAATTGTTCATTTCACAAGGTATACATTTTCCACAGAATATGAACCAGAATTCTCACTCGTGAGTTAAGTCAAAATCGCCGTATCAGCTGTTGCATATTTGGCATAAGGGAGAAAAAAAATAAGCTTTTTGCATGCATAAAAAGCACTTGAGCTCAGATAGCGTCGACGAGTTAGCGTCGATTTTGGGAATTAAAAAACCGGGAAAAAAATGGGGGAAAATCGTGGATATTTTTAAAAATATATTAAGAAGCCGGCATCAATCTTGTTAATTCAAGGGTGGAAATTAAAGAAAAATCGTGGATGAATTTCCCCAGGAGCGCTCTTGGACCCCCACGCCAAAATGTCACATATTCTTAAAGTGGACACTTAGGAGAACGAAATGAGACAACCGTGCTAAAATTCTGTTGAGCCGTTTTCGAGAAAATCGACTTAATCGAAAATGGCCAAAAAAAAAACGTGGATGAATTTTCCCAGGAGCACTCTTGTACCCATACGCCAAAATGTCACATATTCTTAAAGTGGACACTTAGGAGAACAAAATGAGCTAACCGTGCGAAAATTCTGTCCAACCGTTTTTGAGAAAATCGACTTAATCGAAAATGGCCAAAAAAAAGCCGTGAATGAATTTTCCCAGGAGCACTGTTGGACTCCCACGCCAAAACGTTATACATTCTTAAAGTGGATACTTTGGTGAACAAAATGAGCTAACCGTGCGAAAATTCTGTCCACCCGTTTTTGAGAAAATCGACTTAATCGAAAATGGCCAAAAAACCCGTGGATGAATTTTCCCAGGAGCACTCTTTGACTCCCAAGCCAAAACGTTACACATTCTTAAAGTAGAAGTAGAATAGTATAAAAGAATAAGAAAACAGGCCGAACAAGATCTGAAGAAAAAGTAGAAACTTAGAAAAAGGTTGAGTGCTCTTTTAATGCAAAACATATGCGGTTTAATTCATAAAAAATATTTTAGGTTTATTACAAGTTTATTTGACAAATTTCCAATAGAAATATTTTTTATGAATAAGGCAGATAGTCTGTAAGTAACAAAACCATATGGCCTGTATTCGTAGTTTAAATGCCCAATTTGATGTGGTTACAGATGGTTTAAATACTGTATTGATTTATAGGTTTCCCAGTTTAAACACATTTTAAACCAAAAATAGAGATTAAAAAATAAAAAGTTTAGTGTAGTTGGCCCTTGTTTTGATAAATCGCCTATTTGGTGCTACTTTTTTTAAACCCCTTTTTTGCGCCACTTTTTGAAAAATGTCATCGGTCACCCTGGTTATCGCAGCATAATAGAGCTGGCAAACTATCGATAGTCACGCCATTCGATATTTTCGAGAGTTTGTTGGAAACTATCGATAGTATCGAGTTATTTTATTATTTTTATAATTTTGTTCACACGGTAACCACGCTACAAGAACACTACCAGTTAATGACCGGTCATTTAACCGGTTGTGCTTACTGATATGTCTGTTAAAGTTTCTATTAGTTTCTTAAGAGCAAAATGAAAAAACTGACCGAAACTCTTGTGTACATGTGATTTTGCATCTCTCTCTATCTCATTAATTCCACCTGACTATGTTACATATATCTGTGCTGCTCACTCTGATTCTTTTTATAGGTTATGACTACCAAAATATGGGTTAGCTCTGATTCCTTTTATACGTTAAGACTACCAAAGTATCGGTTAGCTCCAACTAGTTAGTCAAACGTAAATATTGGTTAGCTCTAACCAGTTAGGCAAACGTAAATGCTGGTAAGCTCTTACTAGTTAGAGCTTACAAATACTAACGTAAATATTGGTATATTTAAATATTTTTAATTTTCATTTTAAATTAAAATTTTTTATTAAAGAAAGAGAAAACAATATTAAAATTCTTAAATCTAATTTAATTCTATAACTAAAAATAAACAATTCAAGTTTTCCAAGTATTTGGTTCAACTTAGCATATATATCTGCAATGAAAAATAAATAATAAGTTGCTAGTCTTTTAAAAAAAAAATTATTTACATTTACCTTTTTCTTCCTCATCACTCTCCGACAAAACATCTTTAGGCACACCATCCTTCAAGCTGAAAGTTCTTTCTAATAATTGTTTTATTTCTTTTTATATTAAAAACAATAACTTTTAAAACTTTAACACTTTTTATAACTTTGTGTTTGGATGACAGACGCGTTGTTTTAAAAATATTTGCAAGAATTTTCGCATATATACATTAGATGTTTCACTCTAACATATATGTTAGAGTGGAACAACTAATGCAATATTTGCCTGAACTGCCAATAGCAAAAATTTTTGTTCAATACGTTTTTTTTTCTAATAATCCCCAAAATTTCCAAAACCTATTCGTATACTAATTATATTTTTTGACAATAAATAATCAAATAATTATAATTTGCGGAAACATAGCCAATATATTTTAATAAAACTTCAATTTAAATAAAACTTAAATAAATATGTACAAAAATTAATATTCCAAAATATGTAGTACGTATTGTAAAAACAATCCCTCAAATTTTATTGAAAAAACGAAACAGTGGCAGCATAAGGAACAAAAAATCAACATAAAATTGTTGCATGTGTGTTAGTAAAAAAGTTTTGTTTGTGTTAGTTTCGGTCATTCATTTCTTGTAGGGAGCAAACCTCGATATTTGCTATCCGTGTTAACATGCTATAGGAATGTTAAATTCCATTTTTTAAATAACGTCACAACTCAAAGAACTAGTTTTGAAAAAAATGAGTTTAGTTTTCAATTTACATACAACTCAGTGGAGTTACTACACCATTTCCAGTTGTATTTCAGAAGTTTCCAATTGTTTTTAAGAAATTTCTAAATATTTTACAGAAGTTTCTAATTACCGTTCAGAAGTTTCTAATTATATTTCAGAAGTTTGTATTTATATTTCAGAAATTTCTAAATATGTTTCAGAAGTTTCTAATTATAGTTCAGAAGTTTCTAATTACACTTCAGAAGTTTGCAATTATGTTTTAGAATTTTCTAATTGCATTTCGGAAAATTCTAATTGCTTTTCAGAAATTTCTAATTGTTTTTTAGAAATTTCTAATTGCATTTCCGAATTTTCAAATTACATTTCAGAAACTTCCAATTGTATTTTAGAATTTTCCATTTGTATTTCAGAAATTTCTAAATGTATTTCAGACTGTTATGTGGATATATTATTTTTGTGCACCTACATTTTATAAAATCTAATAATTTCTAAGTATTGTATGTTAACATATTTTTAATAATATTCCAAACAGTTAATATTGTGTAATTATAACATAAGTATATAAGTAGTAATTATAACATAAGTATATTATTGCCGTATATGATATTATTAATATAACTTAGCTTAACCTTATACATAGTAACAAAATCATAATGATAATTGTGCAAATAGAGATCAATACCTGGTTCCTGGTACCATATACATATATAAATATATTGAGCGAAAACCAAGTAACCTATACTTTTTTGTTGATATTATTAAAGATATATCAATAATCATTTTCTATTTATACATAAATAATATATGTATGTATAAGGTGTTGCAAGTGCTGTATTGAATAATATACATAGTAAAAAATTGTACATTTATTAAGATGGAACAACAAAGCATGTGCGGAATATGTCTACAATCAATGCTGCGAAAGCAGCTTATAAAATTGAGTAATACAGTATTTTCCTTTCTTGATTTCTAACACTATGTAAAAACACATATGTAAATATATTTCTGCATATACATATGTACATACATATACATGTATGTATGTACATTTTTACTTATGAATGTATGTATGTAGTTCACAATAAATTGGTATAATTCCTACACATATTGTTTATTTAAAAAAACCCCAAAATTTTATACAGAATAATATATACATATAAATATCTGAAATAAAAATGGAAAATTCTGAAATACAATTGGAAATTTCTGAAATGTACTTTGAAAATTCTGAAATGCAATTAGAAATTTCTGAAATGTAATTAGAAAATTCTGAAACATAATTAAAAATTTCTGAAAAGCAATTAGAAATTTCTGAAATGTCATTAGAAAATTCTGAAACATAATTAGAAACTTCTGAAGTGTAATTGGAAACTTCTGAAATGTAATTAGAAAATTCTGATTTTCAATAAAAGGAAACTTATATGTTAAATTTTATCGTGTTTATTGCCGATTTGGTAATAATTTTTTTTCAACGATAGTATCGCTATCGAGAAAAAACTATCGATAGTCTAATAGAAACCAAACTATCGATACTATCGATAGTACTATCGATAGTTTGCCAGCTCTACAGCATAATTATGCCCGTGCGAATATCCTCATTGAAGAAAGTGCACGTATTTGTGGTGTATTACAAGTTTTGTATATTTTGTCACAGAATACAATTTTGTGATCATAGACTTTGTGATATTGGTGCCTTTATAGACTAGAAGTCCTTGGTCAATCTGTCCTCAGAATTATTGCAGAAGTGATAAATTGATAGAAAATATTAATGTTTGCCCCGGAGAAATACGGGCTAGATCCTGGTTTTCAATTAACAAAGTTCTCAACGTTGCGAGGATGAGGTTGCAAAGTTCCCCAGGATACTTTACTAAAATATCTTCATGGTACTAATATCTTACAAACAAATGACACACCAAATAAAAATGACGATTTTATAGGTGAGAATTACATATGTACATACATACATACCGCTGTTAACAAGTAGAAAGCCCCTAACGCGTATTTTCCTGAAATTGAGTATTTCAGTGATTCTAATACATTTCACACATATACACCTAAACTGTTCTTAAATATTCTGAATCTCGACTAATTTTAGTTGTATTCGAAACAATGCTCGAAAAGAAAGGTTTTTATGGCCTTGTATTTTATTTTTAGATTTCATGTTTTATGAACATGTCAGCAATATTGGTTGACAAATGGGATTGGTTGGCGTCTGGAATAATGAAGCAAAACAAATACAACACTCGAAATAAAAACCAAAATACAACTGATAAAAACCAGTTGTCTCATGGTGAAAAAAGTTGTAATCCATAATAAAAATTTTACACCTAGAACTAAACTATCCATTTAGTTGTAAATCAAAGTTAGTAAAGTTAGTTATTTGAGTTAGGTTCTTTCTACTTGTTAACAGCGATATGTACATACATATCGTCGGTTGGTTATTGGTTTGCCGCTGTAATAATGTATTCTTCATATACTGTGCGGCAAACCAGTAACCACCGATATACATATAATATACATATACTACATATTTATGTGCATAGGGCATACTGTGAGGTCAAAAGAAAGTAAACATTTATTTCATCTGTATAAAAGGTTTTGTTGCAGGACAGTAAGTCCCGGTTCACACACTTCAACTTTTATTGATCAACTCGGTAATTCAGCTGTATGAAAAAAGAGACAGTTGTAATTCCTTCTCCGTCTTTATTACAGCTGAATTACGAGTTGTTCAACAAAAGTAGAAGTGTGTGAACTGGCACTAATTGAAAATTAAAACGTTTAATTGTAGTTTAAGGCACAAATTCACAGTCATTAGCTAACTAATAGCAATAGTTTAACCAATAATATTTGATTCACAGCTCTTTTTTTACCATTAGTTAAACCACCAAATGTCATTGGTTAACAAATAGTTAGAAAAAAGCTGATTCGTTGTAAAGTTTATTAGTATTGTTGTTTTGTGAAAAATTTTAGGCACATTTCACACATACGTTGTCAAGCACCCTCTCTGTATTTAGCTGTAATACATTCTTTTTTTAATTTCTATTATAATTTGATTTTTCAGAACCAATTTCAGCACTAAGGGCCCATCCAAATATTACGTAACGCTATTTTCCCCGTAAAAAAAACTCGAACATCCTCCCCCTAGAGCGTTACGCAATATATGGTCGCCCCTTACACTACGACCAGACGAGCAATTTTTTGTGTCTTAACAAGCAATAACGCCGGCAGATGCTTGTGTTCAACAATAGGTTCGTTTGTTTACCCCAAAATTTGTGCAATTTTGTGCAAATTTGTACTAGATTTTACTGAAATGCGTTCGTTTACACATAAAATTGCAAAAGAGAGTGCCAATTGAGAGAGTAAATTGACAGTTTTTGACTGAGAATCTGCAAATTGTTACTGGACAAATTTTTGCCAGTTAAATCCAATAGATGAGAAAAACATATGATTCAATAAAATAAACAAAAGTATATCAAATACAAAGTATAAATTTTTTAATAAAAACATTTAAAATAAGAAAAGTTGAAGTAAAAGTTAAAAAAAAACTGAAGTATTATTTTCAAGGTGAAACAAATTAAAGAATAATAATAGTTAAATTTGTTAGTTTTTAAATTAAGTTTCATTGTGTTATTTACTTTAGGGCGACTTTTTGGGATTGAGATTAAGATTAGTTTATTTCTGTTATTAACTAATCCGAAAATTAACTTAATCTCTTAGGGCGACTTTTTGAGTTCAAGATTAGAGATTAAATTAACCTTAATCTTCATTTGTGATTTTTGGGTAGTCGATTATATGGTTTTACTTGCTAGTTTAAGCGGCCAATCGTGGTGGGTTAATTTTACATAAATTTTGACAACATACACTTGAGAAAAATATAACTTTTTGTAAAAATTATATGATAAAATAATTAAAAAACACATAAATAAATAAATATATTTTATATTATTAATCTATTTCCTTTAACACGCGCAATATTTAACTTGTAAATAACAAAATATGGCAGTTTCTTCTTCTTTCCACAAAAAATCAAAGTGCGTTGATAACATGTACGACTTTTGCATATAAAATGTTGCCACTATTTTGTTCCTCAGTATGGTAATACTACACATAATAAGAAGTTTAAACTACCACTCAAAAACATCAAATTCAATTAAGAGAGATTAAGTTAATTTTCGAACTAGTTAATTAGCGAAATAAACTAATCTTAATCTCGAACTCAAAAAGTCGCCCTTAGTGTTTAGAGATGTAAGGTTTATGTATATGTGAATACTTATTTCTGCATACTATTCAGGGTAACGACTATCAGAAATCAAATATTGAATTTTCGTGTGCCATTTACTCAGAATAAAAACTAAAAACCAAATACATACTAAAACTTTCACAGAACTTCTATTTTAGATATATATATCGCTCCAAATTTATAATTATAAAAATGCTTTCATCAATTACCAAAAACATGTATTTGATGGGTAGTTAAAACAACACATTATACAACACTATTTGCAAATTTGTGTAATTTTTCTGTTCGCGAACTTTTTTGTGCTTGAGACATTCTTGCGAGTAAAATTTTCAAATTACGCAAAATTTACTCAACTACTGTATTTTACTGGAAAAGTAAACAAACGGACCTAATGTATGTAGAGGTAGCGAACACGTACATACATTCAAATATATTTGTTTTTTTATGCATATACATACCGAATTTATCCTTAGAACTTTTACTAATTTTAAATTGAAATTCTATTTATTTTATTTATTTAAAACGTTTTTGCTTACTTTTTTGTTTAAAAAAAAAAATTAATATTATTTTAATTTGGCAGCATGTGTGGAGAGATTATTGCTAAGCAATGTATTTTAATATTTGTTGCTTAATATATATTTGAAAACATATTCATACGGTCCACACGCAGATATCTTGTGTCGCCAATCGAATTTGACAATTGCCACGGCAATAATTGCCAACATTATTTCTCGTGTGTACAGCAAGTTAAAGACTCAGTTAGTCGACTGTAATGGAAAGTAACTGCAACGTAGGAAACAGCTGATCGATAATAATATCGATCATAACAATATCGATCAGCTGTCTCTTAATGTTGCATTTACATTCCATTACAGTCGGCTAACTGAGCCTCAATTCAATATCTTGCACCGTAAAGTTAGACGAGCGAGCACTGTTTTATCCATTTTTAAGCAACAATATAATTAATAACTTTATAGGTTTTTGGTTTTATAAAAGGTTTATTAATCAAATTTCCATAGAAAATTTGTTTCATAAATCCTCTCATTAAACAGAAATATTTTTTATGAATAAGGCAGTAAAGAGTTTAATATAATATATAAACAGTAAATGAAAAGAAAACAAAAACAAAAATAATTCACTTTATCTTAAAATACTGATGATTTTACAGGTCAAAAAAATTAAACAGTACTCATTACATTAGATAATTAGGTCCATACGCTAAATTACCGTCAACTTTTAATATTTGGTTTATTTTTCATTTGCATTCAGCAATATATTCAAACTCTTAGTCACTGAATCCAAACGGTTTTTCGTTATATTTGGAAAGATTTTGTTCCATCAACTCGTTCTTGTTGGAATTGACCATCTGCCTGTTATTTCTGTCAAGGAGCTGCCAGAAAATTTCGATTGGATTAAGGTCTGGAGACCGCGGTGGATGATTTAGAGTCGGCATAACAACCATTCCTTAACAATTGTCGTCGTATGTTTCGGATCGTTGTCATTTCGAAATACCAAGTTACTTAGAAGTCCCCATTTTTCAGCGATGGGCGCAACACTTTCTTTCAGAATATTTACTTAGTCAATTTAATTCATATCAAACTCACCGAAAACTAGATTACCGACTCCAGATGCCGCCATGCAGCCCTAGTTCATGACCGAGCCCCCGCTATGTTTGGCGTTGCTTGTAACACACTTTTCAAGAAAAGCTTCATTCTTCGACTGCAATAGTTTTAGAGGGTTGTTCACTCCAAATATATCGAATTTGCTCTCATATATACAGGGTGTTTTTTTTAGAGGTATAGAACTTCGAATTGAAATAAAACACAAGAAAATCGTTTTAATGTCCATCAATTTGGCTTTATTGGAAGGATAATTTTATGCCATTAACGTTTAAATATGATTTCGGGCATGTGGCCGCCGCGGCTGGCTCGAATAAAGGTCCAATTTTCAACCACTTTTTCGAGCATATGGGGCCGTATGTTGGCAATAACGCCACGAATGTTGGCTTCCAAGTCCCCTAACGTTTCTGGTTTGTTGGCGTAGACGAGCGACTTCACATATCCCCAAAGAAAATAATCCAATGGTGTCAAATCACACGATCTTGGTGGCCAATTGACAGGTCCATTCCGCGAAATTATGCGCTCATCGAATGTTTCCTTCAATAAATCGATTGTGACGTGCGCTGTGTGGCATGTAGCGCCGTCTTGTTGGAACCACAACTCATCCACATTCATGCCATCCAATTCGGGAACAAAATAGTCGGTTATTGCTGTGCACGGTGGCGAATCGATTCATTCGGGTCCTCTTCAACACTGCTCTACAGCGGCAATTGTTTCTTCGGTGCGCACTGTTCGACGTCTCTGCGGATGCGTATTATCACATAGAGTAAACGTAGTGCGAAAACGATCCATGGTTAACCGAATTAATTGCTCTGATGGACGATTATGTCGACCATAAAATGGACGGAGCTTGCGGTAAACTTCGCGAACTGAACCATTATTTTCGAAATAAATTTGCACGATTTGCAAGCGTTGTTCTTTTGTCAACCTGTTCATGATGAAATGGCAAACCAAACTAAATATTAATCACTTGACAGCTGACAAAATGGCCGCCAGTTAAAAAAGTGATGCCAACTTAAAGTTCTGTACCTTAATAAAAAACACCCATACATATGACCGATTGTGACCGATTTTTATGAAATTTTGTGTGTGTATTGGATAGATCTGAGAATACTTCGTGGTCTATTTTTAGTACACCTAAGTGGGCTGCCACGCCCGCTATAATAGTAATAGTCTTAAAATGTGGTATTAACTCTTTTTAGAGCGAGGTGCGAAGTAATTTAAGATATTGGTAAAATACGACAGTGGAAAGGGGCACCCCCGTACAAACTAATTAATAATAATCTTAGATCTTGAAAGCTATAACAACAAGAGTCCTCAACTTTTGTGTTGACTCTTTTGAGAGCCAGGTGGAAAGTGATTCAAAATATTGGTAGAACAGGACCAAGAGATGGGGCACCCCGATACAAAGTAATTAAAAATAATCTAATATGTGGAAGGATATAATAGCAAGAGTCCTCAAATTTTGTATGGACTCCTTTAAGAGCGAGCTTGAATTAATTCAAAATATTGGTAGAATAGGACTAAGGGAAGGGTCGCCCCCCCTAAAAAGTATTTAATAATAATCTTATGTCTTAAAAGCTATAATAGCAAGAGTCATCATCAAATTTGTTATGGTAGATTAAGACCGGCGGTCAACCTGAATGCAAAGTAATTAAAAAAAATGATTTCTCGCGTTACGTTGGTGGTATGCTTACCCATTTCTTAAAGTTTGGTACCTATGTTTGCAGTTTTTTTTTATATTAAACTACCAAAAAATTTTCATTACATCGGCTTGCTAGATTAGTAACTGCTTTTCAAAAAAATTTTAGATTTTATTCCGAAATGTTTAAATAAGAAGCAACTGTTTACTTTTTTTGACGCGTCAAATCATCAGTTTAAGATAAAGTGAATTAGTTTAGTTATTATTTTCTCTTCGCTTACTGTTTATACATAATTAAACTCTTACTGCCTTATTCATAAAAAATAATTCAGGTTTATTAAGCGCTTATTTGACAGTTCTATGGGAAATTTGTCAAATAAACCTGTAATAAACCTAAAATATTTTATTTTTTATGAATTTGTGGGAGTCTTTTGAGTTCCCACAAAAAGAAAACTCGTTGCTAATCTTTAAATAAATTTATTCTATTTATAAAACACTTCTTAATAATTTTAATTTTAATTTAAATTTAAGGCAATAGATGTTCTTTCAGCAAAAGACGTGTTCAAAGAAGAAAGAAAGGAAAATGTATATAATATTCTTATGTTGTAAAATATATTACTAGCTATGGTAAAAGCAAAGCGTATCTATACGGTGGTAGCACTTCAACAGGTGACTAATGTGATTATTCCTTCGTAAATGTCAAATTTGGTTTTTGTGCATACAAGCCTTAGGATATGCTAGTATTTTCATTGCTGTCGAATAGTACACAAATATGCATTTTATATGGCGTTTGACACTTCGTACAATACATACGAACTCTGACAATACCACCGAGTTTGACAACTGATTGATGTGCCCTGGGTAAATGTTTTCAAGTAGAACAGGGCGTCTCATCATTATTAATGAATGTGCAATGTGGAAGCCACAAATTAAACTGTTATTATATAAGCCTCTTAAACTACAAAAAGTTTTTTAATTTATATTAATTACTGTACTGTAACAAAAGGTTTTATACAAATAAAAAAACTGTTTACTTTCTTTTGACGCTCACCGTATATACAATGTATATACAGCTACTCAAACGCAAAGTGGAACACAAAGAAAATACTCATGTTGCCATGTTAAGGACTTGCTTAAATTTTAAAAGTTCCATTTAATATTTTTTATTTTATTAAAGAAATATAAAATCAAAACAAAAACAAAATTAATCATTTCAATAAAAACAATATAAAATTACACATTTCATATTTCAACTGCATAAAGCGAAGCTCTGGTCCAAAAGGCTGAATTTTCATTTTATTTATTTATTTATTTAAATTCAGTTAACTAACCGAGTTATGAAGGCCATATATGGTTAGTAGGCTAACAATAATGTATATAAAAATAATTCAAATTAATATAGAATTAAGACTATATTAAAAAAATAATAATAATAATATTTACATATAAAAAATAATTTTGTACATGAGGTATAAACATTTCTGTAAATTGATGCTAAGGAACATAACAACTCGAAGTTACCAAGTAAAGGATTTAAAATTTTTATTTGAATTAAGATAAAAAAAGAGATCATTCAAATATTATTAGTTTATTATGAGTAATATAATTCAGGTTGAAGAGTATATATGTACATACATATATAACATTTTCAAATATATAATATTTACAAGAGAGCATGAAGGTAGTATTTCTTTGTGAAAAAGTTATGTGGCCACGAAATTAAAATATCATATGTAAAAGCAAACAACAAATACCAACTAAAATTAAATTACATATTTCCATTGAATTGAATAAAATATGCTATTATTCCATATGTAAGTTATAAAACAATCAGAAACTTATGTACTCATTTATATCAAGATCTAAATATCATTATGGCGAGCATATTCAAAAAGTTTGTTTCTAAAAACACAGACCGAAAACATAAACGATTTTAAATGTTGTGGTAAATTATTCCAAATCCTCACTATTCTAACTTGAAAAGAAAAGTTAAAGATAGAATTTCTAATGCGTGGGAATATTAACTGTGGATTCCTAACAGAACGTGAAAAAACAAAAAGATGACGTAAATATTGGGGAAGATTACTTTTGATGAGTTTATAAAATTTAATTAGCAAACGAATATGGATAAAATTCTTGAAACTGCAACCCAAAAAATCAATTACATAATTAGTAATATGAGTAAGAACCTTAAGATTATAAACAAATCGAACTACTTTGTTCAGAAGAAGTTGGTACTTGTTCATGATATAGGCAGTTGTCCCAGTAAAAACTTTGCACAATACAGCATATTAAGGTACGGTCACATTGGTGAAACATTTGCATGAAACATGTTTTTCCATATTTGCTTCAAGTTTTATTCAAAAGAAGACAGAATTTGTTTTGTGGTCACACTAAACATATTTATTTGAACATTTTGTTTGTTCAAACAACCATCAAATATCATAGTGTGTAAACATCAGAAAACATATTTCCTGTGTGGTCACACTTAACGATATATTTGACTAAAATAAATATTTCGTAGAACTGTCAAAAAACGTAATTTTATTTGCTGAAGGAATTTAATGTGTAAAAAATTGGTCATGGATAGTATCGAAGATTTTATTGTACTGTGCTGTGGAGCAGCATCTCTATTAGTTTTAGAAGAAGAGAATAATATTCCAATAAAAAGGAGACAATGGGTCAGAAAGTGGGTTCAACGGCGAAAAGATGATGGATGCTGTGCAAAACTGTTGAAGGAGCTGCGGTCAGAAACTCAATCTCTATATAAAAACTTTTTGAGAATGAGTTCAACTGATTTTGATTTTTTTGCTTCCACATCACAGATATTTTCCATTATTTTTATGCTTTATTTTATTTTTATTTATTTTTATACTTTATGTGCAGAAATGTGTGTGACAACCAACTGACACATCTGTTTTAAGTGTAACAGTGTAGCCAACTTTTCTTTAAATAAAACACGTAAAACGCTACGAGACAACAAAAAAATTAAAATGCAGACATCCAAGGCAAATTCATATAAATGTGTGTTGACATTCAACGTATATTCAAATTACAAGCGGCAAAAATACACACCTGATCTTTTGCGATTACCTAGTATGGATTTTCCTTGGCAGACATCCTATATGTGCATATAAAGGGCCTAATTCATAAAAAATATTTTGGTTTATATATATATAAATACACACACATATATATATACATATGTACATATATATTCCCTGCATATATCGCTCCTTTATTATTTATTATCTAGAAAAGGCTTTTACACTCACGTCATGAGAAAAGAAAATATTTATATATTTTCATTGAAGTGTACGTAATTTGAAAACTTTAAACTTGTTTTTTCTGCAAAACTAGGTTTTTTGAGTTATGACTATGTTGCAATAAAGGAGCGGTATGCATATTATATACATATACTATATATATACATATATATTATAGTTTTGAAATAATTTGTAT
Organism: Nowickia ferox; assembly: GCA_936439885.1. Taxonomy (NCBI): domain Eukaryota; kingdom Metazoa; phylum Arthropoda; class Insecta; order Diptera; family Tachinidae; genus Nowickia; species Nowickia ferox. The sequence continues at coordinate 38,803,653 of OW387026.1, read as the reverse complement.
TTTTTTTTAATATAAAGTGGTGTTATTTCAATTGTAGTGATTTTATCGCAAAAGCTGACAACACTAATAACAACATCTGTTATTTCTTGATGTTTGCTCTTACAAAAGCTTTGCAAGAACTAATAAATATTAGTTCAAAACAGAGCAAAATATTTGACGCTGAGTGGTCACACTTCGTTCACATTCAAAACATTTTTGTTAGATAGCAAATAATTTTGTTTCTTTTCAATCAGCTGTTTTCCTATTTTTCACTGTAAAATATTTTATGGTCACATTAAAGCCAACAAATATTTGTAATTTTTCATAAAATATTTCACCAATGTGACCGTACCTTTAGATAAAAGCAAAGCATGAGCCATACGCTTCCTGACAAATAAAGGTAAATAAAGATTTAAAGAGTACAAGCGTCTCAGGGTGAAATTAATTTTACTGCTCAGACAGTTTAAGTGGTCGCCAAAATTCAGGTTAGAATCTATTATCAACCCCAGGCATTTTATTTTTTCAATAAATTGAATCGGAATACCTTGAATGGCAATTGAAATGCTAAATATGGACCTAGGTGGTTTAAACAACATTGCTTTCGTTTTAGAAGGGTTAATGCAGAGAATTGATTTTGACATCCAGTTAACAATATTCAATAATACGACGTTAATATCTTCCTCTAATGAGTCCATAAATCGAGGTTCTCCTGCCTTACAAGAAGAACCTTCTATGGTGGAAAATATATCATTGGTATATAAAATAAATAGTAAAGGTTCCAATACGGAACCTTGTGGTACCCCAATTGTAACCGTCTTCCACTCAGATGAATCATTGTTAGTGGTAACAAACTGTCGTCGCCCAGTTACGTAGAAATAAACGAACTTACATGCCATACGGGAGAATTTAAAATAATTGCAGAGTTTGACAATAAGATTGATAGGGCTAACACGATCAAATGCTTTGGATAAGTCCAATGAAATTAAAATACTAACTTGTCTAATATTATCAGTAAGTTCCAATAATAATGATGACGTGTTATAACTTTTCCGAAAGCCAAATTCATACGAACTTATAGGATTATTGCTATCCAAGTATTCCATAATTTGTTTTTTAACAATATGTTCCACAATTTTAGATAAAATAGGGAGTATGGAAACAGGTCTCAAGTCATCCATGCTATTGATAAAGTTTCCTTTCTTAATAGGAACAACCTTAGCCACTTTCCATTCGTTAGGAAAAATAGAGCATGTTAAAATGTTATTAATAAGAAAAAGCAAGTGCCTATGTATCATTGGAAAAATCAATTTTATAAACTTTAAGGGAAAATTATCCTGACCGCACGCATTGGACTTTATAGACTCCATTGCAGTACATAGCTCATTAACATCAATTGTGTGAAATGAAAAACCAGACTCATTAAAGTTAAGATCAGAATGAAATGGATTCTCAGAGTAAATAGTTCTATATGATAAAAATACATTGTTAATGTCATCCGGATTGAAATCACCCACATTCTGCCTAGATTCAATGCCACCATTTGACCTTATTATATTCCACATATCTTTAGTATTGTGACTTCTAAACTTTGCCAAAAAATAATTTCTCTTGATCCTGTGAATAACTTTCTTACATATATTCCTAGTTTTACAATGAACGATACGGTTACGATTATATGGATTTCTAATATAAGCTCTATAAGTCAAATCTCTAAGGGAAAGGTGAAATTTTATCACATTTGTATCAAACCAATTATCACCTGAGGCTCGAGCTACAAATCTCTTAAGTGGAACAACTGAATACAAAATGTTCATACAACCCATCAAAGAATGGAGTTGACTATCGACATCAGGATTGCCATAGAAATCTGAAAAATCATATTGATTAACTATATCCTCAAAAGAGGTGGTATCTAGATTGTTGAGATCCCTGTATTCCACGTACTGATCTACCTTATGTACCATCATTGAAACTGTAATAAAAATAAAGGAATGATCCGAAATGGATGGAAATTGCATTTGATCTGAAAGAATCACATTAATAGTCGGACTAATTAGAAAAAAAATGTAAGAGTGAAGTAGAGGCATTAGCCACATCAATGTGTGTGGGCAAGTTATTATGCACGCATGACAGGCCCATTCTTATACAAGCAGACCTAACTAATTGAGGCGAGTGTAAATCAAATAAATTAAAGTTAAAATCACCCATAATAATGATGTTCGAATATTTAACAAGAAGTTGCCCAACCATGCTGTCAATATTCACTGGATTTCTATATGGAAGGTAAACCAATCCAATCAAGAGTGTAGAATTATATGTACGAATTTCTATAAAAATAGATTCAAAATCACCAAAGTCCTCTGACGCAAAAATTACTCTATCCTTAATTTTGTTTACGATCAGGTCTATCTTGTCTATAAAGCTTATAACCAGGAATATTTACAACATTCGAAGATATATTGGATGTCAATCATGTTTCACTAACACCAACTATATCCAATAAACAATCTTTTAAAATATTCTGAATTTCATTAAGCTTACTGGTAGTTGTTGCAAAACTTCGTACATTAAAATGACCAATTTTTATATCTTTATAAGAGTTTCCTAATTTTAATCGCAAAAATTAATTATCATGCACAATAGTGCCTAAATTAGGATTCCCTGACATATAAGCAGTTAAAAAAATTATATAGTTTTAGTAGTAAATATTATAATTTGAGTTTAGCTAAAGAAAAATATTATATTAATAGTAGTCGAAAAGGTGTGTGTCTAAAAAATAGTAGATTAATAATAATCAAAAAGATATATAGCTGAGTATCTGAGTAGCAGTTGCCATTTTACAAGAAAAATTAATACAAGAAATAAAGGTTATGCATTAATATCACCAACGTTGGAGTTCACAAAAATAAAAAAAAATATAATAAAACTTAAGCCTCACTATCTAGATTTTTGCGAAGTTGTTACACTGTTCATAATTCCATACTTTAATAGTATTATTGTTAAAAGTTATTTTGACCTTTGGAACATCTGTATTAATGTGCGTAAATTTCAAAATTTTTTTGTTACGTTTTAGATTTTTGCATAAATTAATAAGTATATTAGCCTCACGAGTAAGATGATCACTAAGAGTAATCCGTCCTTCAATGTCAAACTCATGTCCATCACTGTCGGTCAAAACATCTTTTAACAATAAACTTTTTTTATAGCATTGCATTTAAAATAATTTGCCATTATTGTGTCCCTAATATAAACAGAATTGAGTTTTACTAAAATTATTTTACCACCAGAGATATAGCAACAATGCTGAATATCTTCAAAATTATGTTGCATTTTCATTTTATCTGCAAAAATAACCTGGGAAAGTCAACCAAGTGTTAAAAATATATTCAACACTAAATACAAATGCGAAAATTGCAGTGTCCCACTTTAGGTGTGAGCTTCGCTTTAGGCAGTTGAAATATGAAATGTCTAACTACACATTGTTTTATTGAAATTATTGAACTTTTTTTGTTTTGATTTTATATTTCTTTAATATAATAAAAAATATTAAATGATACTTTTAAAATTTAACCAAAAATAACAACATCAGAATTTTCTTTGTGTCCCACATTGCGTGTGAGTAGCTGTATGTATATTATACATACTTGTGTATGTATGTGCATACATATGTACATAGTAAGTATGTGCATACATCTGTGCATAAGAATGTGCATACATATGTATGATATGATAATGCGTTTCATGTAAGAATGCGAACTAATAATAATATAATATAATTAAGGATCTGGAATGGATTGCGCGGTTGTGCCATTGAAAAACTATAAAGATTTATCACTCATTCAGACAGTCGACTTCTTTTACCCATTAGTAGACGATCCACACATGATGGGAAAAATAGCATTGGCAAACGTTGTTAGTGATGTTTACGCCGTTGGCGTCACCGATTTTGACAAACTTAATTTAATCATTACTGCACCTGAGGACTTAAAGGAAGAAGAACGTAACATACTTATGCCAATGATTGCATCTGGATTTCAAGAGTCTGCGACTTTGGCGGGATGTAGAGTTCATGTTCAGAATGTTACAATAAACCCTTGGTGTATAATAGGTGGCATAGCAAGTGCTATAGTGAAAAGAGACGAGGTTATCATGTGAGTATTGAAAATAATATTGATTTTTCGAATGTCGAATAGTCCGGTTTTTTTACAATTTAAAAACCGGCTGAGTCGAATGCTTTTCGATTTGTATATTTTGCATTAAAATTAGTTTTTACTATGTCAAAACTTAGACCAACGTGTTCTGCTGACTTTCCTAAGTATTTTTTTTTCAGTATAAAAGTTCTAAGCGCTTTTTAACCATGGCAACACTTATGTATACGTAATTTACATTAAGCATTTTTTTCATGAAATTAGTTGCATGAAAATTTTTTATTTCTCCATAGGAGGCCTGGAGGAGCAACTTATATCATCCTTTTTTATATAACATTCTATATATAAAGCTATAAAGCGGTGCAATTAGCAAATAAAAAAAGTTTCGTGCACCAAAATTCATGAAATTTCATGAAAAAATTGCTTATTGTAAATTATTGAAACATGAAATAAAAGCGAAATTATTTTAAGAGGTGGTAGTAGAAGCGAATTAAACTAGCCTTATGGTGTGCAATGGATGTCAAAATCTTTTTGCAAAAAGTGTTTTGACATTTTCATATTTTATATAGAGGTAAATATCCACCTTGTCTATACATTCATATGTATGTATATATATTTTATATTTGTATGTACAATTGAAATTTTTTTGCTGGTGGTTAAGCATTGTCTATATATTTCATTGGTGCTTAGCAAAATCATCAGTAGAATTCAACCTCAATCCAAGTCAGCTCACTTGAATACCATAATGAAATGTTACAAAAACAACTGAATAGAGCCGATATTTTAATTAATGGGTTACCCAAATAAAAGCCTGATATTTTTCGTATTGTTTTAAAAATATTCAGTGAATTAAAAGTGCGCATGGAACGAACCAAATGATTTGAATTGCTGTCGCTTCATAAAATCCGGCAGTACGGCCTTGTGAAATTCAATAATATATCTAATCGCGATCTCGTCATGAAAAGCTATTTTAAATCCAATAAATTGTACCTCTCATCAATAATAGAAACTTCAATAAATAAGAGGATCTTTCTTAACGACCATCTTACTCCTAAGTCCGACTACTTTCTCTATATGTGTAGGAAACTCCGAAAAGCGAATACTATAATCAAATATAGTTTCATCAACGCAGTCAAACCAAAAGTCAAAATAACACTTACCGACAACAACACAAAAACGTTCAATTGGGATGAATTTTGCTCGTTCTTTAACACCAACTCCAATGAATTGGTTGATGAGAATTTGACATCAGCTCGTTTGGAATCGTCCTCAACTTCCCCCAATTGATTGACGTCACACAATCTCATCGTTTACTGATCTCAACACCATTGCATATCAAATGTATTTTGTTCGTGTTTGTATTTTAAAATAGTTTATATATACATATATCACTTACTGATGTCATTTTTTTTACGAATTTTATAGCCGAATTCCTTTTCTTTTTATTACATACCATTGTAAATAACACCTTTCAGTTATAATTAAATTCTTTTTATCTTTATATTTACACATCCTTCTATACATGATTACAAATAATTCTTTGTTGGACAATCTAGGTCCAGTTGTCAATGCTAATAGTATACTAAGGAAAAGCTTTGTAAATAACACCGGTTTGAAACTAGTTCATGTAAACATCCCGAGTATGAAATCTTCATCTAGGAATTCAAAATTTGACGAATTCAAACATATCATTGATGAATCTTTTGCGGATGTAGTGGCTGTCTCAGAAACCTAAAGCCTTACATACCTGATGGTACTGTATGCATTCCAAACTACACTATAATAAGAAATGATAGTGTTGGTATGAGAGGCGGTGGCGTAGCGTTATTTGTAAGTAATGGTATTGCAGTCAAAGTCGTTTTTATAAAGTCTGATCCACTCAGTTTTAGGTGTCTCTTCATTGAAACCTCTAGTTTTAAATCGAAAATTCTTATTGGGGTCGTATATGCTCCCCATGGTAATATCAAAGGTTTAAATAAAATTCTGGGTGATTTGTGTTGCCAATATGAGCACTCGTTTGTTCTAGGAGATTTTAATAACAATTTGTTCCAGCCCTCTATGGCCGCGTCAATTCGTGGATTATGTCGAGATAATAACTTGAGCTACATACATAACAATATTCCTACCCATTTTGATTCCGCTCACGGTTCTACGTCCCACAACTTTTTCTCATTTTTGTTCGAACGAACAAAAATTTTCAATTTAGAATAAAAAATTATTCAAATCATTTTTGTCGAATATACGAACAATTTGCTTAATTACTTTGTGTAGAAATTATTTTACATTTCATAACTTTTTAATTTGTTAAAAATAGGATGTTAAGTAATCCAATTACTCCAAACTATAAATACTTGCGTAAGTTTGTTCGTATATGTTCATTAAACGCATCTTTTGTCTTCTTGCTGGGAAAAGAATGCTTCTTTAATGGAATTAAAAGGTGTCTTACAATTCTTGATACAGAGTTTTGGAAAAAAATAACTGCTTTTCTCTAATCAAAAGCATTACAAATCGAATCATTGAACGACGTAAAAATCATTAAATGCTTTAATATTATTCCTCAGCTTTCCTATACAATACTAACTTTAAAATATTCTGCAAAAAGCGTAAAAAAGAGTAGGTACGCAAATACTTTGATTTCATGATTATTTTGTAATCAAAATATCTCACATAATCTCAAGAGGGATGATCTGCGGTTTTTAAATGACTATTTTAAAAGAAATCAATGACATTAAACATAAACAGTTTTTGTAAATGTGTATAAACACGTATACTTTTTAACTAATTTCGTTTCGATTTTAAACCCCGACCAAAAAAAAGTTGTTTTTAGTGTGTGTCTGTTTATACGGCTGGGCTGATTTTAATTTAGTTTTTTCTGTTTGAAAGCGGACTTGATCGAGAGTGTTCTTTAAAGAAAATTGGTCCAGCCGCTTATCTTCTAGTTTATACTTAAAGAAAATTGATTCAGTCGATTGGAAGTTATCATAAATTTTCTATATATTCATTTACTATTTTCTTTTGTGCGATTTTGTTACTTCAATAGTATTAGTGCAACAAAGGGTTTGTAACTTATGATCCAGCGTCAACTGCGTCGGTTTTTTAAATTTTTTATTTTTGTTATTAATATTTTTATTTATTAATATTTCTAAGTTTGCTACTCAAATTATTTGTTTTTCTTGTATATTAAATTATTTTTTGGTTGTTAATAAAAAAAAATTAAACTAATGCACATGCGTGACGTTTTTTGCAAAATTTTTTAAAATTTTTCGAATACATTTTTTTATTCTTTGTTCGTTCGAATATTCGAACAAAAGTTTAAAATTATTCGTTTTTTCGAACAAGAAAAAAATTATTAAATTTCTTTCGAACAAATATAAAAGACGAATAATTAACAACACTAATATACGCACTGCGTGCATTGGCCGAAACTGGGCCTGGATATTAAAAACTAAGGGCCATTTTCACAACTTGCCTTTAGCTAAAGGTAGAATTTTGATTGCCCGATAAATATCTTTGCATTATTACATTTTAAATTTTTTATTGTTATTATTATCAATAATAATATTTAATGGATAAAAAATAATAAATGAAGGTTTTATAATGTAAAGCCATTTATAGTGCGGACAAAATCCTGGCTTTAGCTAAAGGCAAGTTGTGAAAATGGCCCTTATTAATGTATTTTATTCATGAAAATAGTTGTAAGCTTTATTACAAAAACTTTTTCTTTTATTAAAAACTTTTTTTATGCAAATAATTTAAAATTTAAATCTACCACACGAACATTTGTATTTTTACAAATTGTTACTGAACTTTACTGCATTTTAATAAATTGCGATCGTTTACTCAAAATACAGTAAATAAGAACACAAGTTGAGAGATTAACGTGACAGTTCTGGACTGAGTATTTTGCAAATTTTTACGGCAGAAATTTGTCGTAGTAAAGTTAAGTAAGATAAAAACATATGATTTAAAATGTAAAAAACGAAAAGTAAGCAAACGAAAAGTGTAACATTTTTAGAAAAGGTTAAATAAAAATTGTGAAAGTCATTACAAAATAGATAATTTATAAAGAATGGTAATAATAACTGTTAATATACATATTTTATAATATAATTCATTAATTCTTTTGTTTTGTGGATGACTTTAATTATTCAGAGTTGTAAAACTGTAAATTATCTGGTAACTTAGTACTGACCTGTTTTTACGGTAGTCACAAACATTAACAAACAGTCATGTAATTTTTAATAAATTTAACCAACAACAAATAAAAAAGAAATTAATTGCAAATATTGCATACAATAATACTCCGCCTAGTTATATTTTATATCTCTAGCGCGTCCCAAGCCCGGATAAAGGGGGAGGGGAAGCCGACCCAACCCCAACCCGACCTCTGAAACATCGGCTTCACCTGAGTTTTGGGCTAATAACACAATCTCGTAAAAACCACTATTACTGAAATGTCTACAAATGAAAATGAAACTACTACCCCCCTAACCGATGATGACCTATGGCTTTAAACAATGGATAATGATTGCAACCTAGGATGTGAGAGCTCTCTCCGAACCGTCAAGACTCAACCATGTCCCCAACGAGATGACAACATACAACATCGAAATCCTAGGCCTATGTGAGGTAAGATGGCTGAAAAGTGGCATGACTCATATGACATTTGGTCATCAATTCCTTAAAATAAACGGAGTTGGTCTTGTACTTTCTCCAAAAGCAAAAAGGGCTCTGATCCAACACACTGCTATATCTGAGCGCCTAATTTCCGCACGCTTTCGACGACGAAACAAAAAATAACTTATATGAGTTATTAGAAACCACTATGTGTTCAAATGACATCAGGTGACATCAAAATCCTGATCGGCGACTTCAACGCAAAAGTTGTTAACAACAACAGTAACCTTAAATCCGTTATGGGCACGCATGGCCCAGGTATAGTCAGGAATGATAATGGTGACAGACTGATCGACCTGTGCGCCAGACACCACATGCTCATCGGCGGTACACAATTCATACACAAAAACATTCACAAATACACATGGGAGTCTCCAGATGGCCGCACACGTAACCAAATAGACCATATTATGATAAGTAAGTCATTTCTCGGATGTCTCTTAGATCAGTGATGCCAAATTGTTTGGCTCTAAAATCACATGACATTTAAAAAAAAGCACTATAAAGCGCAATTTTGAGATCTGGTAAGCGTAAAAAGCACTAACGTAAAAAAGGAATGCAAATCCAAACGAGTGAAGCTTAATAATGTTTGATATTTCCCAAGCAATTCTCTATACATACATATGTATATCAGACAAAAAGGTATGCTTTACATAAATACACCAAGTTTTTATTAAAGTAATTTTAGGAAATACACAAATTTCTTAAAAGCACTACTTAGTGCTTTTTCTTAGTTTGGCATTAATGCTAAAAATGTAGCGTTTTGAGTCTTCAAAAAGCACTAAAAATTGTGCCAAAAGCACCAATTTGACATCGTTGTCTTAGATGTTAAGAACCGACGCGGTGCTGATATCGATAGCGACCACCATCTCCTCGTATGCAGCTTTAAACTCCGTCCTCCGCTGTTGTTCAACATCTTAATCCTCCTTTTTTTGTAGAACACTCTTGGTCCGATGTAAAAAACGCATGCCGCCAAAGCGCGGCTCAAATTCTTGGCACTCGGAAACGTAACCACAAACCGTGGATAACCGATGCTACGTTGCAGGAAATAGCAGTCCGTAAAAGTCTTAAAAATAAAATCAATCGGACTAAAACGGACAATATCAAGTAAAATGCAAAGACCGAATACCGCCAGAGCGCTGCCAAAGTCAGATATATGGTGCGGATACAGAAGCCTACTCAAAGGTACGAAGGGAATATGGGATGTAGATGTTTGATGGAGCTGACAGCAGGCGGATGTGGGGGAATCTTCGAAAGTTAGAATGTATTAGTCGTTAACGCCGAGTTGGATGGGACTATAGTCGAGGATATTGCTAATAGGCTCTTAGGAAATATGGGGTCGAGTAATTCTGAACATGTTAATTTTGATGATTTTGCCTACAATATCAATTCGTTTTCGTCTTATTATATTACTTAGGATGGTCTTATACTTGATATCATATGATTAATTCAACATACTTACTTCAACTATTGAACTCTATACTGAGTTTTGCCGATTGCTTTTTTTTAAATGCGACCTCCTTCACGTCTTAAAAGAGATGTCAGAGGTTTTGCTAATTTGGAATAATCTTGCAAATCGCCTATAGTAACCGGATAGTCCTAAAAATGAGCGTAGCTCTTTCAAAGTTTTGGGTATTGAAAATTTAGAGATAAGAGGTGTGTTCAAAAAGTATCGCGAATTTTGAATTTTCGCGGTTTACGTATATTTGAATTTTGATTTTTTTGTGGCGCTATATTGGTACGCATGCCTCTCACTTATGCCGACAATTTCGGTCATTTTAAATGTTCAGTTAATTGTTGACAGATGCTTTGCTTGGCCGTGTTTTGGCTCGTAATCCGCGAAAATTCAAAATTCGCGATACTTTTTGAACACACCTCGTATATACCCAGAGAGAAATTGCCAACCGTATCAAAATTGTAGTAATGGGAAAGCACCTTTACATAAGAAACCAAAACGGTTTGCCAAACGTTACGGTTTACAATCTGAAAAATTGTTTGCCGCTTTTTAATAAGTTTTTTTAATTTTTTATTTGTTTTCGCTTTTATTTACTTAATAGCTGTACCCTGCGCGCGTTGCTACGCCACCAACTAAAATAAATTTGAAGGAAAGACATTATACAAATATTTAATTAATTTTCAGTAATTTGATTGATTTTTAACGTTTCGGAGGTGGAGAAATTTCCCTCTATCGCCCTCTTGATCCTAGTTTTAAAAATGTACATAGCATATTTAACTTTTTAGACTCAGATCTATCTATGTTCTAAATTTCATTAAAATCGGTTTGGACGTTTCAGAGGGGCAGAAAATTTTTAAAATTTTCTCTCCGTAAGAAACCTCCTCGTACTTCAAGAAATATTATAAAAAAAGAATTGGCGAAATCGGTCCAGCTGTTCTCAAGATTTGCGCTTAGCAACACATTCAGCGATTCATTTTTATATTATAGATTTTTTATATATAAATGTACATTAATAGACAGATTCTGTAAAAATGTCGTTTCTAAACGTTTAAAATTTGTATGAAAAATAACGAAAATTTGTTTCAAAACGAAAATTCGTTTCCATACGAATTTGAAAACGAAAAAATCGCTTGTATGCATTTACAAAATCTACAATCAAAATATTTCATATGTAAAATAAACGAAAAATGTTGTTAATTTTACGAAAATATTCGTTGTTTTTACTTTGCGAGATGCTGCGTAAATAGTAGAAATAGTATTTGGTTATTGTACGAAATGCCGTTTGTTTTGTATTTTTACAAACTTATTTTCGTTAATTTTTTTCCGATTTCAATTTATTTTATTATTCTACTTTAAGTATGGGCCATAAATAGTTAACAAGTTGTCTGCATAATATAGTAGTTACATACATATAACAAAACATTATAACAAAATAAATATTTAAAATCTTAAAAACTAATATAGGTTATTGTAATAAACGTAACATTTTTAAAGAATATTTATCAATACATACATATGTGCATGCATTGAGGTTTCCATTTATGTTAAAAATTTTGGGTTTTCGCTTTCCCGTACTTTTGTGCATTTTTGTATCCTGGAGAAACTATACTTTGTTCTTATTTTACCGAACTTTACCCAAAAAGTAAAGAAACAGACTTTATGTACATATTTATACTTTTTATTGTATATCCAAAATACTGTACCTATTTCCAAAAGCGGGAACGAAGCATATAGACAATTGCTTAACCATAAAAACAAGCCGAATTTTCAAATTAAATAAATGAAGACTTTATTTCAAATAAATATACTTCGGTATTTCATGTATACGAGGTTTGATAAAAAAAATAACAGTTATTTTCAATTTTTCCAAAAAGTATTTATTTATTCATCAATAACTATCTTGTCCCCTTCAAAGTAATCCCCTTCAGATATAATACACTTATGCCAGCGTTTTTTCCAATCCTAAAAACACTTCTGATTTCGGTTTCGATTTTTCTTTTATCTCCTCAATCCTTTCATCAGTGTCTTCAGTTTTGGGGAAAGGAAAAAGTCAGCGGAGGTCAAGTCCGGTGAATACGGTGGCTGAGGCATGATAACGGTTTTGTTTTTGGCCATAAACTCACGCATAAGCATCGATGTGTGAGCTGGTGCGTTATCATGGTGCAAAATCCATGATTGTTTTTTCCACAATTCTGTGCGTTTCTGACGAATTGCTTCGCGCAAACGGCGCATAACTTCAAGGTAGTGTTCCTTATTGACCGTACGACCTTGTGGCAAGAATTCATGATGCACCACGACATTGCAGTCGAAGAAAACAGTGAGCAAAACCTTCACATTTGACCGAACTTGACGACCAGGACGAGCATCGTCATTCCTTAAAGCGGTTATACCACAATTGAGCTTGTGTTCTGCTCATAATAGACTCGTCAAACGTCACAGTCAACATTTCAAATGTCCTTGCGTATTTAATTTAATTTTTTACACAAAACTTTTTTTTTTTTTTTTTTTTTTTTTTATGCATACATATATTTATTTATTGTATCTTCAAAAATGAACTAACAATAAGTATTCAAATCTTAAATCTAAATATAATTATTAGGCCCGACCAGTGTCGGACATAAACTTAGTGATAGTAATTCATAATACATAAGAGTTGTGCAAAGCAAAAAATAAAAAAAATAATTTCAAACAGTTTCATCTGGTGTGGTAAGTATTAGAGCCCTTGTGTCCCTCTTTTTTAAGCGGATGTGTCCGGTAAAGTTCAAGGTATTTCGAGCAAGCGGATTAGGGTGTGACTCGAGTTTAGTTAAATATTTGCCTGAGTATTTTGCAATTTCTTCAGTAACTTGTGGCATATTTAGATCACGATGTAAATTTGAGTTTCATATGTACCATGGAGCCGATGTTATTAACCGTAAAATTTTGTTTTGTCTTCGTTGGATTTTCTCTACATTTGAAGCTGAAGCAGTGCCCCATAGCTGAATTCCGTAGCACCATATAGGTTTCAAAAGCGACTTGTATATCAAAAGTTTGCAATCTAGACTCAGGGTTGAATTTCTACCAATCAGCCAATGTAACTGAGTTAATTTTAGTTTCATTTGTGTTAGCTTAGAGTCAATATGGTGTTTCCATGTTATCCGTCGGTCAAGGTGTATACCAAGGTATTTTACATGTGAATGTTGAGGAACAACTTGATTATTGATTCGAATGGGTGAACAGGTATCTTTTCGCAGAGTAAATGTTACCTGAACACACTTTTGTTCGTTTACCTTAATTCTCCATAAGTTTAACCATAATTCCAGCTGTGTAATATGTTCTTGTAGATATCGGGAAGCCTCGTGAGGGTTTTCGTGCATACTAAGGCAGGCTGTATCATCGGCAAATGTAGATGTATGGATATTGCTGCTCAAAGGCATATCACAAGTATAAATCAAATACAAGACTGGGCCCAGTATGCTCCCCTGTGGCACACCGGATGAGATTGATTCGGACGCACTCATGAAGTCTCCTTCCACAACAGTGAACTTTCGAGCAAGAATATAGCTTTGCAGAAGATTAACAATGTTTATTGTTAGATATGTCTTCAATTTTAAAATTAGGCCTCTATGCCACACTTTATCAAATGCTTGAGAAACATCAATAAAGAGGGCAGAACAATACTTCTTTTCTTCGAGTGTTCTTCTTATAAATTGAACCAATCTATGCGTTTGTTCAATGGTGCTATGCTGACTTCTAAAATCAAATTGATGATCCGGTATGCACGCATTATCAGTTAGAATTGGGGACAATTTGATCATGAGTAACTTTTCGAAGAGCTTTGACATTGTTGGCAGTAAACTTATTGGCCTGTATGACTCAGCCTTGGTAAGATCTTTGCCCGGCTTTGGAATCATTTTGACCTTGGCAAGCTTCCAGCTGTGTGGATAATACTCCAGTCTTAAAATGGCATTAAAAATGAATAGCAGAATTCTAATTGCAATACGAGGCAACTTCATCAGCATCTTATTACTAATTTCATCAATACCCGGAGCTTTTTTCGGGTTGAGTTTAGCAATTAGTTTTTGTACATCACGCATCTTAAACTTTAAGGGACGAGGGGGTAGAGCAACTACACATGGCAAATCAGCAACACCCATACATGTGTTTGGGGTAAATACGGTTTTTAAATGCTCAGCAAATATGTTACCTTTTTCAGTATCGTTTCTTGCCCAACCTCCGGTAGAAGTGCGCAGGGGTGGTTTAAACTCAACGGGTGTTTTAAGCTTCCTCGCAGCGCGCCACAAAGAATAATTAGATGCTGGTGTAACATCAAGACCTTCCAGATAATTTTTAAGAGATGCAGTTTTTTCAGATGCAAGCAACTCTTGGAGTCGTTTAGTGCACTCTTTAAACCTGATTTTATGTTGGGGTGATCTGTGTTGCTGCCATTCCCTTCTAGCTCTTCTTTTTTCACTTACGAGACGTTCAATATCCGTAGAATAAATTCTATTAAACCCAGTCAGCGGGTGGGAGGTAGTAGCATGTTCAGCAGCCTGTTTAATATTTCCGTTAAGATTCGCAATGTTAGATTCAATATCATCGGATGTACTTAGCGTTATGTTTTCTGTGCAATGACTACTAAGATATTTTTTGAATCTCAGCCAATTAACACGATTGACCATCTTCACATATGGATGAGGTAAGTCACTTCTTAGTGGATTACAGATTGTAACGATAGTGGGTGAGTGATCGGAGGAGAGATCTAGAGAAGCTTCAACATGAACTAAATCTCTAGAAATATTTTTCATGACGCCAAAATCTATAACATCCGGAATTTTTTGTATGCCAGTAGGCCAGTAAGTGGGCTGCCCACTCGAAATGACGTCCAAACCCATTTTTGAAATTGTGGTGAACAACGCTCTACCTCTAGGTGTAATAAGACGCGAACCCCAGAACGTATGCTTTGCATTGTAGTCGCCAGCAGCTACAAAACAAGGTCCAAGAGATTTGAAGAAATCCTCGTATTGATCCTCAGTGATTGAAAATCTGGGAGGGGAGTAAATTGATGATATAACGAAATTTGTACAAAAATTTTCGACGCAAATATTTGTAGCTTGTAGATTTTCTTCACAAACGTTGTCAAGAATATAGTGCTTGAGTCTTGACTTTATTAGAATTGCCGATCGACCGCATGCTCTTCCTCTAGGGTCTTTTGTATCATATAAGTTGTAGCCATTGATTTTGAAAAGGCTTCTCGAAGTCAAATGAGTCTCAGAGACCAACAGTATATCAATATCTTTTTCCGTATGGAAGTGCTCGAGCTCATTTTTGTGTTGGCGAATGCCGTTTGCGTTCCAGAAACATATTTTTAACGTGTTCATGGCTTGTTAATTAATGCTTGAAGCAGAGTATTCTGCATACGAAGCATTTCTTGCATCATATTAGTCATATTTGTTGTGAAATTGTTTATAGTTTGCACCAGATTATCAATAGTGGCTTCAAGGCGACTGAAATTAAAACTTGTGTTCGCATTTGTTGAATTACTTGGTGGGGACACTTTCTGCGTGGGAATAGAATTTATTTTAACAGCATCGGCATACGATACACGTGAAGTACTAGGTTGGCTCATTGGAGGAAAAGTGACAGAGTAAGCGTTAGTTGATAGAGCTGGAACTAATTTAGGTTTTTGACCCATAGCCTGTTTAACGAAAGAATATACAGGGCATCCTCTGTAGTTAGCGGTGTGATTGCCTCCACAATTAATACATTTTTTTTCTGCTTGTTCTTTTGGCTTAGTACAGCTAGCAGTACCATGCAATTCACCGCAGATAACACAAACTGTAGGTAAATTGCAATAGGATTTTGTATGGCCATATTCTTGGCAATTATGGCACTGTACGGGACCTGAACGCTTACGTGGCTCTTCAACTGTGATTTTTCGGTGTAATAGAAACTTTACATTATAAATAGGATGCGTTTAATTTTTTTTCAACTGCATGTCATTCGGCTCCAATTCAACCCGAAATAGGGGTTGTGGGACCTTTTCTCTGTTAATTATATTGGTAACATTTTTAACCTTAAATCCTTTTTCAAGAAGTGCACATTTTACTTCTTCGGGGTCAACATATGAATCTATGCCCTTCAATACTATCTGTAGGCCTTTAGCACTCTTAAGTTGGTAAGTGTAAAAACTAGTTTTGTTTTCTTCAAATTCGCTAACAATTTTTCGAAAATTTTTTTCATCATAAATTTGGTATTTAGTTTCATCAATATTACCTCGTTTAATTGGAATGATGTGGAAAGTATTTTCACCAATGGCCGACAGCAGTTTTTTTAGAAGCGCGTTAGAATTTTTTTCTCTCAGATAGATAGGTGGTGGCTTAAAAGACTTTTGCGATGATGCAGCGGGCTTCTCGTTATTGTCTTGCAATATTGAAAAACGATTTTGACGATTAATAGAGGACGCGCTGTTATCCCTAGACATTTTTGGAGCAGATGAAATTTTAGAAGATTTTGGGCTTCGGCCACGCTTTACCACAGTTATATATCTGTCCATACCGACTTGGACTTTGGGTTTTGAACTGCTGTTATCTGTAGTGATAACTTTGTTAAGTGATGAACACGAGCCCGAAGGGGATGATATCGATGACTTATATGAAGATGTACTAGGCAACTGTAATGTTAACGAATCACTTGTTGGCATTGGACAAAGCGAAGTTGATCGCTGACGAAAAAGTGGCTTTGCCGTTAGAAAAAGACTATCATCAGATTTTTTATTTTTATTGTTAACATTGAGAGCTTCAGAACTCACAGTAAAATATGCATTTCTGCCGTTTGAACTCACTTCACAATTTTTTGCTTTTGAGGTACTCATGTAGAGTATTCCTCAAGGGCACTTTGTTTGCGGTTTTTTGTTTGTTTTTGTTTTTTGTTTCTTGCTATTTAAAAATAATATCAGCAATATTTGCTTTGCTTATTTATCAAAGTTAATATGTATGTATTACGGTTATTATGTATTACGAATATTTTTTATGATTTTTTGTTTGTTTAATATGTATATGAAAAAAAACTCCGCTAAGACGTCTGTTCACTATGAAGGTTCAGCAAGAACTCAAAACTTAATACAGTTTCTTTGATCCAATTTTTCCAATAGTAAAAAATCGAAGAGCACACCAAAATACGACTAAGCTTTTTATCTGTCAAAAACAAACTGACAATCCAAAATGGCTGATATTGCCAACATATATAACAGACATGTGTACCAACATAACAAAAAAAAAATGCGAAAATCGAACATACGTAACTCACGAAATTTGAAAGTAACGTTTTTTTTTTGATCAGACCTCATATAATGTCCCAATTTTAAATTTTTAAATAAAGTGAATATAACTTCCGCGTACTATATTTAGTTGCAAAATATACTGGGTTTTTGTATTCGCATCAATAGGTTGGAAGCCGTTTTTGTAGCACGTTCTTTCATTAAATAAATTTGTACTTTGCATTTTTTTTTTAAATGTGGATGTCCTTAATAATGACTTCTTATATATTTTTAGGCCGCACAATGCTAAAGACGGAGACCATCTTATCTTAACAAAACCTTTGGGGACTCAATTGGCTACGAATGCGTATCTATGGCTAAAAGATAGGAACGATAAATATTTAAAACTGTCACAACAATTTTCTGATGACGATATTAAAGATACATATCAAATAGCAGTAAAGACAATGTCATATTTAAATAAAAACGGTAAGTTGTAATACAAAAATTAAAACAAAAACTTGGATTTTCGAAATTGGTTTAATTCTACATATATGTATGTATATCAAAATATATTTTATCCTATTTTTTATAACATAACTCGGAAATTCTAAATCGATGTTTCCTTAAATATTTAAAGCAAACATATAGAAATGATCAAATATATGAAAATCTGACAAAGAATATTATTATAACGAAACAGCAATGCTTTAGTAAATCTTAATTCAGTAAATTAAACTAAAGCTAATAGGCTTTTTAAACTGACACACATTTCAGTGAAGCGCATAGACGTTGTAAAAAATTTGAAACATGCGTTTACATTGACAACATCTAACATCTACCATCATCGCAGTTGTCAAAAAGACAACACGCCCTGCATAGGTCTTGTGAAGGAAATTATAAAAAATGGATTTTGATGTAACATTAATAATTGGATTAGTTGTTGCTTTGCAAGAACAAACGCAGTTAAAGTGCAGTACATGAAAATTATAACAGATTTGCAAGAAAAAGAAAAGTATGTACCTTTTAAAAGGCACAGTATATTCAAAATACATTATGACTGCAGCAAACCAATAGGTTAGGTTAGGTTAGCAGGCTGCTGGTAAGGAAAGGTGAAATTTAGAGTCCAGCTCACTTGGGTCCAATACAATGATCCCTTTGTGTTACCTGTTAGTTGAAGAGAAGATAGTCAGAGAGGGTGATAGGGAAGGGATAGTGATAGAGAAGACAAGTTGTGAAGGAAGATGGAGGAAAGCTTCATTCTTTTACAACTCTGCTTTTTTGCACGCTTTCTTGATAATGCAGTGTTGCAGCGCCTTCTGGTGTTAAATGAGGCGTATTAAATTTTGAAGCTGAGTTAGTAGCCATTTTATTAGTTATTTTACTTCGCCAATGATTCTGCTACACAACGAAGGAGGGCGCTCTGATGTTACATTAGGATTAGAATCTGATGATGCCGGTGTAGTTTTTTTTTTTAGTGACCAGTGCCTTATGCCTGCATCACTACAACTTTTCCCACAACAACTGATACAAAGCACACTAATGCACATCAGAAAAATGCGTGGTGTTATTATTTTTAATGACTGTCGGAGACCGGGCTCGAACCCAGGACCTTAGGTTTTGTAGTAACCAACCGACGATATGTGTTCCCAGGCAGAAAAAGACAATCAGCACCAGTGATGGGAAATGTGGCACAATTGTGCCATTTTTGGCACTATTGGATGTCAGCTGGCACTGTGGCACTCTCGCTCCTTTTCTGTACCTCATTTCTGTAACAAATGCGAGAACAAGTTACAGAAACGGGGCACTGGCACTTTTGGATGTTAGCTGGCACTGTTCACTCTCGCTCCTTTTCTGGCACTTTTTGTCCATTTGAGCCATAGCCGCCAAAAAAGCTTAAGTGGCATATTTTTTAGCTTCGTTCTTACTTACGATCGCAGATAATCGATTTTCGTCAAACAAAAATTATGTTGCTTAAGCTTTTTGGCGGTTTTGGCCCGCATTAATATGAAAACTTTTCTTATTCCAATAATAAGTATTTTTGTACTATTTACGTTGTAAAGTATTGAAAACTTAGTAGAATTTGGGGCTGACAATTGTTCGGTTATGATCGGGAAAAGTAACGGTCTCCAATGAATGTTTATGACGATTTATTAAAAGAAATTAATAATTTGTAACAGCTGATGTAAAGATTTTATAAATTTCTCCAAAACGTCGGTTGTCTCGTCAAACAATTGTATATAGAGTCCTTGAACAATGGAAGCCTTTATGATATTTCTTCACATTATCAAATGTTTGATCAAAATGCAATAATAAAACTTATGTTCTTAAAATAATAAATGATATTCATGTCGAAATGCAATCTGAAGATGTAAGAGTGCATTTAATTTTTAGGAGGTTTCTTTTTTATCTCGTCATTTGTGTCGAAATTTTTTGAACATGTTCTAAGTGGAGACACAAATAATACTGTTTGTTTTGTTATAATCCTTTTAGACATGCAAAGTTTACTTTGCAAAGTCTTAATTCAGCTGTGTGAAATACAGAGGAAGGCTGATTTTGCAAAGTAAACTTTTTGTGTCTAAAAAGGGTATTACACAAATGTTTCCAAACTTAAGAAAACACGCTGAAAAATTAAAAGTGAATATAGATCTAGATCTACTCGTATATCACACTTTGAAGATTTAAAAAATTCCTTATCTTAAGTGTGAGTGAGTTTTGGAAAGTATCGGAAACGTACAATAAAATTTCAATATGCTGGTATAACATGGCACAATTTTTCAACCACCTGCAACCCTGCATTAGCAGCACAATACCAATACAAAAAAACACTAGCATACACTAAACTGTTAATACGTATTATAGAGTTGCATGAACAATTCCATCCATGAAACTACTGAAATGTTTGTTTACTAAAGTCCAACTTCGAATAAATATGTTAATGTTGAACAAACTGTTGCTTTTATCATACTGTGAGTGAAAACATTTCGTTTCATACTGTTAATACAAAGAGATTGTTCATTGAAACGACTTTTGTTTCATGCTGCTTTCTCTCATCTCATCTTTTGTTATTAATACGCAATAGCAATGTTGCCAATATAGTGAAATCATCGAATTTTTTGTATGCGTCACACATGTGTAATAGCACAGCACACAAAAAGGTAATCGGGTTTGGAATTAAGCATTTTTGGTGGAAGCTCTTCCCTACTGGATTACCAACTTAATGATTTTAACAAGGCGTGAGACTTTTTTTATTTGGCAAGATATTCACGTAATCTATGAAATCTAAAATATCATTCTGCTCATTAATCAACTTCTATATCATTTTTTTTTTTTAATTTTATGTAATGTGTTTTGTAAGCGAGTAATGAAAATTGGCAATCAGAAAAGTAAGTCATTATGTGGCAAGTAGTTCTGATGGTAATGTGCAATGTTTGAAGAAAATCGATTCAACAGTTTGGAAGTTATAAATTTTTAAATTAATTTTATGATTATATTTAAAATTTTATGTACGAACTCTTTAAATAGATAAGAGCTTAAACCAATAGTTTATTAGTTGTGTGACAAAAATTAAATAAAACACAACAAAAATACTCGTTTCCAAGCGAAAATAACTATTTATATACTTCCAAGCAAAAATATAACTAAAAATTATTTTTGAAATTAATATTTGCAATAAAACTCAAAAAATTTGTGGTAACAAATCTAATGTAAAAATACGAAATTTTAAACAACAATAATATTGCATTTAAAAGAAAGAAAATTATGTTACTTTTAACTTATGTTTATATGTAATCCATTTTGTGAAATCGAAAGATAGTATAAAATTAATACTTTTATCTAAATGAAATATTTTACTGAAGTTGCAGATTACTCCCACTAATAAAAACTGAGTTTAATTTAGAGCTCGCTAAAAATTTTTAAATTCCTTTTCGGCGATTATTCTAGTATTTTCCCTTTTCCTACAACTGGCAACAATGATCTTTAAAAGCATATTGTTTTTGCATGAACTTAATCGAGATTTACTCAACACATGTTCTGTTTCACATTTGTAAATGTTAGTATGCTCTTGTATTAGTAAACAAACCGATATCATTTTACTGCGTTCTTAACTATTGAGTGTTCATTGTGCTTGTTTCATAGTTATTCATCTGTATCAAATAGAATGAAACGAATAAAAAAATTATAGCGAAAGTTTCATGAACATCATTATTTAGTTTCATGCATATGTTTAATACGTATAAATTTTATGCCATATGAGTTAGTCTCATGTGTTTTGGAAAAGAACAAAAATTGTGCGGCATAAAAAGTGTTCTCGTCCTTCACCACCTGTCTACAGTTTCATGTGTTTTAATGTATTCAACATGTTTTAATGTATTCAACATTCCCTTGTTGAATCAAAGTAATATGTCTCTTCCATGTTATACTTTTCCGCTTCATGCATAACCGTTCCACCTGTTTGAGAACCACTAGGATGATTTGGAGAAAGATAGTCTTCTCCCACATCAGTTCGATCATTTCTAACGCTGTCATCATCTCCTAGTCATCATCTCGATACCTAGCTCGAGGAGGATATCCTGCGTTTCGGGAACTACTACAGTCGGAGGACTCTTCTTCGCTACTTCCTCCACTGAAGACTCGCTTTCTGAAAGGCAAAAATTGGGCTTCTCGGTATTCTCTTCTAAATGACGTAAGTTCTTCACTGGCGCTGGAATGATCTGTTGCGACTGAATCTGGACTCAGATTCGGCACGAAATCAAGATTTCCAATTCCCATCACTGATTAGCACGACATTGCTACGATGGTCTGCGGGTACAACTAACGTCAGTACAACATTCATTTATCAAAATTTTAATCTACTCATAACATTAAAATGATAACGCCGAATGACCGATTCTTGTTTTTAATGTTGTCACAATACTGTAAAAACAAATTTATAAGGTCGTCACAATGAAAATTTCCAAAGTCCGCTTTTACAATTGGGAAATTGAAAGGCAGACATTTTGCTCATTCTCTTTTGAACTTGCCCAAACCTTTTGTTTTTTGTTTAGTTTGTTTACTTCTTGACGTTTGCTACTTACATACACTTACACATAAATACATACATATGCCTTGATACACATCAAGTATGCATACAGCCCCTGAAAGGAGAAAAATCAAGTGAAGCAACAAGAATAAAATACGAAAAGTAGAAAAAAGAAACAAACATTTTCCAGTACAGAGGGTCGTGTACTACACACTCTACCTCTTCAACCCCTCGCCTACAAACTTCCTCTGTCTGCCTTTCAATTTCTCAATTGCAAAAGGGGACAAACTAAAGTAAAATTTTTGTATTTACGGTGTTGTATCAGTATATGATTATTGTTAACGGGGTATTTGGGAAGGTAAAGTAAAATTTTTGTATATACGGTGTTGTAGCGGTATAGAATTATTGTAAACGGGGTATTGGGAAACTAACGTCGAATTTTTGTATATACAGTGTTGTAGTGGTATAGCATTACGTAATAACGCGGTATTGGTAAATGTTAAGTTTGGAAGAGTCGTAATTCTGTATTTGCAGTGTTGTGGTGGTACATATTTTTTGCTCAAAGTCACAATTTTGCCTGGGTATGTAATTAAAATATCAGGACGATCTAATCTTCTTTCCAACTTATTGTTTTCAGCTTCAAGGTATGAGATTTTGTTTAAAGTATCAGTCTCAAGCTTTTTGATGCTATCAGTGCAAACATCAATTTTTTCATAAATCCTTTTGTTAGCTGTACCTCAACACCCAGAGGTACACCGAGTACAATTGTAATTTATATTTTCATTGTCTCCCATAAGTGCATAGAGGTCTTTGGAAACGCTACCACAAGACGCATGATACCATACACCACAATAATCACACTTTCCATATAAATGCCACATAGATGATTCCATACAGCTTCACGAACCTAAACAAGTTGAATAAGCTATGTCGTCATGTCATTCGTCCTGTATTTTTCCAATTTCTTTTTAAATTTGTATATCCGCATACATTTAACATTTTTTCTGTATATACATACAGATAAGGACAAAACTATTTGTACACCCATAATTTTCGGGGTTTGAGGCAAAATGAAAGAAATTTAAAAAATAAATTATGCCAATATTTAGAGTGCTAATAAATATGTTTATACAAAAAATAAAAACGTAATTTATAATTAACATAACAACAATAATAAAAAAAATATTAACAAGTCATTGGACAAAAGTATTTGTACAGGCATAAAATACATGAAAAAATACGTAAAAATGCTTGGGGTCGTCAACTTGTTTGAAAATTTTCTGATTTGCTGTATCAAGCTGTCAACAAATGACATTCGAATATGGTGGTATATGTTCTCAAAATAGTAATAGTTCACATTAACTCCCAAAGAATTCAAAACATTTACCACGAATGGCGCCACTGCCCATTAAGCCTTAATATTGCTACAACCATGCTTTACTCGAGGTAAAACTAAGTAATTATTATACATGACGAGGAATTGATTCAATAGTGTAATATGTGGAGATTGTTTTAGATCATTTCGAAGTTAATGTGGACTATTATTATTTTAGGAACATATAACACCATATTCGGATGCCATTTGTTGACGGCTTGGTACCGCAAATCAGCAAATTTTCAAACAAGTTAAATACTCCAAGCATTTTGCACGTATTTTTTCGCTGTAGTTTATGCCTGTACAAATACTTTTGTCCAATGACTTTTTAATGTTTTTGTTATTATTGTAGTTATGTTAATTATAAATCACCTTTTTTGTATAAACATATTTACTAGCACTATAAATATTGGCATAATTTATTTTAAAAATTTCTCAATTTGCCTCAAACCCCGATAATTATGGGTGTACAAATAGTTTCGTCCTTATCTGTACATACTTAATGCCAGAAAAAATCACCACGCTGACATTTTATTTTAGTGTCTGCATCAGATACATAAACAGTTTGTGTGGTAATGCCACACAACGAAAAATATCGGAAATGACAAACGTTGCCACTAGTTCCCACTGTTATTTTTGGATATTTGTCACAAAATGCCACACCGTATACTCGGCCATATGTTTGCTTGCTGAAAGCATTTTTGTAAGGGCGACAAAGAAACGGAATCTCTTGCAATTGCACTTTTATAATGCTTATTTTTGTTCGCGATGAGCCACTTAGAAGCAATAGCAATAAATCAGCCACCAAACGTATACGTGTATGTGTGTACCAGTGTTGGGATATGGCTATTCTTAAATTGTACCGTGAAAATGGTAAAATTTTACGAATTAACATCAATTGTACCAAAATGTAGCCATATGCTAAACAAGCATACACAGTAACAATTCATAACAATTTTTCATTTATTGAAAACAAAAACATTAACCAAACAACTGATACTATCCAAGGCGAATTCAGTATCATGTGACCTTATCACTACAACAATACAACTATACAAACAACAACATGTAGTTTGCTATGTTACAAAACCAATTTTGGTTCAAATTGCTCAATTTGGCATCAACAGCTGATAATCAGCCGTTCGGAAAAGGTCACCTGATAATGAATTCGCCTTGATACTATCGAAGAAAACATTATGTAAGTTTACATACAAAGTCTAAAGAACTGGGACAAGTGCTACCAAAACAAATGAAAAATATGAGCATAAGTACAAATGTTGCAAACTTAGGTACTTATGGTCATTGTTGGGCAACTATGTTAGGAGAAATTGTTACTGCTGTATGGCAAAGTACATTTTTCTAATTGTACCACTGAAGTATAAAGTGTACCAATGCAAATGCGATTGTACCACAAATCCCAACAGTGGTGTGTACATATATATGTATCAGGGAACTGCAACGAGTGATCGGAAAAATAATCATACGTAATCAATATCCTAAAAACATGTATTTTTGTTGAAAAAATCAAACTTGTTCAAAACACACATGATCGTTGCTAAGTTTATATATTTATATGTTTATAGTAAGACTCTTAAGGCACAATCGAATAAAGATGTTTGTTTTGTAAAGATTTTTGTTTGAGGCTTTCAAACTTATTATGTTAATTTTCTAACTCGTAGTTAAACAAATCGTCGGCTTGTTTCTGGTTTGCTGCAGACATAATGTATTATCAATATACTGTGCCGCAAACCAGAAACAAGCCGACGAAATGTTGTACCTTTTTTATAATTGGAACAAAAAGAAACCTTGTAGCAGACCACCTTTACATACTTATTTTATTATTCCTTTTGTTTATTTTTGTTACTTTGTATGTCTTATTTTATTCATTTATATTGCTTGTTTCGTTGATTTAGTAATCAATTGCATGATTACTTTATTATGTTTTGTACGTCACTAGCATGTGTGACTTTTTAACTACAACACTGCAATATGGGAAGTGTTTGTTTAAAGCTCTTACGTTGTATGTTTAAAGCTCTCTTGATAATTTTTGAGATCATTGGTTGAGTAAAAGCTCTTTCTTGCGTGTATAAAAGCAGAGGAACAAACGAAGACATTTCATTCCGTATTTGCAGGTTGGTTTGGATGGTCAACAGCACAGAGGATACCAGAGTTGAAGAAAGTGACTTAAGAAAAAAGCTCAAATCATCTGATTTGATCACTGTTAAAAAGGGACAAATATAGTGTGTTTGTTATTGAATATTTTTAGTACAATAATCAAAACAAACAGCAGAAATGTATACTTAGTGAAATGAACAATTGAAAATTTTTACAAAATTAAATGAAAGATTTTGCAGTGTTTAACTAAATAAAACAATGTGTAAAACACTATTAGTATTATAAAAGTGATTAAAATTAGTTTCCAAATGCTTACAAACTCAATTTTAAACATTTTCCTTCAAAAATATTAATTTTTAACTTGAACTTGCAAAAAGCAAACAACGAATGAGACCACAAAGCATAAAACGAAAATACACTTGAGCACATGAACATTTGTACAAAATTAAATGGAGGAATTTGTGGTATTGAATTAAAAAACACAATGCGAAATGGATTATTAGTATTAATAAAGTGACTAAAATTTGATTTCAAATGATTAGAGACTTTGTTTTAAGTATTTTCGTTCGCAAATATTAATTTTTACCATTTATTTACAAAAACTTGGCTGCGAATGAGACCACAAGGTATAAAACGTAATTACTTTAAAATAATACCACGCGAAAGAAAAATTAAAGAGGATTTGATGACTGTGTGAGCGAGACCTCTAAAAACACCACAAAATCACAATTATCTTCCGTCTTACTTTGTGCTCGTGACACCTCTGGTCTCCTCTGTGGTCAACAGCCAAACAAGACTAGCATACAATCTTCGTGATGACGATAGTTGTCGTTGATTGTTGCTAGGTATGTTTGGCTGCTGAAATTAAAGTAGTGTTGGTCGCGATGGTGACTGCATTTACTTTGAAATTCTTTGACAATTCATTCCGTATTTGCAGATTAAAACTGTGTAATTGTAAATTGAAAAGTGGAACATTTAATTATATATTTTATATGAGAAAACTATTTAAAATTTAAAACGAAGAAACTATTAAAGAATTAAATATTTTAAAGAAATAAGAAAATTAATAAATTCGTTTAAAATAAACTATTATAACCTCCAATTTTCCACACCTGTTTGACATGTTTGTGTGTGTGTGTTTTAAAATAACGAACGAACTTGACTACTTTGATTTTATTCAACGTCAGCGCTTGTTCACATAGAAGTTTGAATAAACCAAGTTCGATCACTCCACTCACAATTATTCCAACGATGCGTTCGTTTCTCTGATGCTGATTATATTCAACATTGAGTTTTGTTGAATGATTAAAACTGAATAAAACATTTAATGTATGTGAATGAATTGAGTAAAACATGTTCGATCCCTCCACTCACAATCATTCCAATGAACAGATATTAGAACGATGCTGATTTTATTGTACGTTGAATGTTTTGTACGTGATTAAATGTGAGTAAAAATTTTATTGTATGAGTAAATCATCGAAAACCATGAAAATTGCAGCTCACTGATATGTATGTAATTGTGTACTGTTCATGCAATATCCTAGAACATATTTTAATGGTCTCGCTTACGTAAGTGCTTCTAGAGATGCAATGTATTGCTTCTAACTGCTTTTAGTGCTTCGAAGTGTCGAATATTTTTTGCTGGGGATTAGAATTCCTGTGGTTTAATAAAGTCAAAGAAAATTTGAATTTTGTAATAAATATACATATTTGTATGAAAATGGTTACGATGTCGTTCGCATTGATTGTTGATCGACTTGTCGTGCAGATAAAGGTTAGTGGGTCTCAAATCATCTGTTTGTCGTTAAAAATGATTGCGAATGACAAAGTTCGATATCGTGGGCTTGGATGTATATATTTGCACTCAACAAACACCAAATGACTGCATGGATTTCAATAGTTAATGTATAGTTATATTCTTCTTAACAGCCTACAATATTCTAAGAAATGTATTTTTGCGCGAAATAGTAACACCTTAAAACTTTTTTTTACCAAACCTATCGAGTGGAGTATCAAAATAAAGGAAATTAAAAGGGGATTAAGAAAATGTATATAAGTTATTTTTAAATTTAATTAGGAATAAAAATTGGTTTAAAAATTAATTATATACATATGTACATACACATAAATATATGTATAGGTATGTATGTTCGTTTATAAGAGTTGCCGGGACACTAAAAAGTTTAAAATAACAAAATAATTTAAAAAAATTAAAAAATTCGACTACCTATAAAACTGAAAAGAAAGAAAAATAAGTCTAGTAGTGCGGAATATAGTGACTTTTTCAGTCGGGAAACATTATAAAGCTACTGGAAACTATTAAGAAGATTTGAAGATTCGATTTTTAATACTTCCAGAATGTAACATTCACTATGTTCCGCACTACTGGACTTGTTATTTTTGTTTTCAGTTTTTTTTAGGTAGTCCGGTTTTTTGATTTTTTAAATTTATTTGTTATTGTTGTTAACCTCTTGAAAAAAATGTGCAGAATTTTTTTTTGTTTGACCCATAGTTTCGAAGAATTAAAATTCATAGAACTAACTAAGCATATTCACTGGTAACTGAACAGTACCGGATTTAGACGTATATATATCTTTAGTGTGCTATAAACTTATTGTGTTGGTTTTTTATATAAAACTAATACAGTAAAATATCAGAAAAGTTAACCGAAATGTCCCAACTCACTAAATTTATTTAAATGACATAGTTTTTAGCATTACAAAAAAATAAACTTAGATTTACTTTGTACCGGCTGTTGTGCCGAGTGCTTTAATCAAGCAGACGAGACTTTTTTTTAACAGCTCTTGACTATTGTCGTGCGCATATTGAGAATGTCTGCCACCTGATTTCCATCGTTATCATTTTCAAACCATTTTATCAAGATATTGATGCTTTCAACAGCTTTCGAGAAGCTTACTTCTTATCGGACACTTCTAAATTATCTTTATTTTCCATTGTTTGATCCTTGTTCCAATTTTCGGTGCCATCAATGCTGACGTCAACACTTTCACCTATGTTCCACATTAACAATTGAACTCTCAACCTTTCCTCGTAAGCAGTATGTATTTGATTTAATATATTTAGACAACTGAATGTCGTCTTCACTATCGTACTTATCATCATCCCACTATTTTATCTTATTCCACGCTTTTATAAGAAGAGTACACATCTGAAATTTTTTGTGTTCTTATTTTTTTAAATGTGTGCAACGCCGTTCCCATTATGTTTTTTATATGGAAAACAATCCCCCAAACCGAAAAATATCGGAAATGACAAACGTTGCCACCATTATATCTACACTATTGCGATGTCACAAAATGCCATAGTGTGTACTCGGCATTACACTCAGAAAATTTAATTTAAAAGTTAATTTTTAAGACCTGCACGCACGTGAGCGATGAAAATCAGATAACTTATTTTCCGCGAGTTAATAATCTGAGTTTATTTTTTTTTAATAAAATAAAAAAAAATGTATTTAGTGCTTTTTACTTAAAATATGAATTTTTCTAGTTTTAGTACTTTTTGAAATGTAAAAATTGACATTGAATTGAATTGAATTGATTGATTAATTGGCTGCTTATGGGGCCTAACCATGGCTGGCGTATTTCAACTTCGACAATTTGATCATTGATTAAAGAAAATCTGTTGAAGTGTTCTTTAATCTATTACAAAAACTTTAAAGTCGAAGTCGAAATACGCCAACTAAGATAAGGGGGATAATATTGCTCAATAGTTTATACTACTAGACCGTACTTTAAAAATATAGTGTTCTGGTAAATTTCTGTTTTATAAGAGGTTAATAAGACAAATTTTTTTATGGATATTTTATCAATACACATTTTATAAAACCAAAATATTTTTTATGAATAAAGCCCTAACTCTATTATTACTATATTAACTCTGTTATTACTTTTTTTTCAGCCGCTCTATTGATGCACAAATACAAAGCTAATGCTGCAACTGATGTCACTGGATTTGGTTTATTAGGTCACGCTCAGAATTTAGCAGAATTTCAAAAAGAATGTCTTCAATTTGTAATTAATAAAATTCCAGTTTTTAAAAATGTTTTATCGTTTGGAACTATATTGAATCAAGATATTAAGCTACGAGCGGGAAAATCAGTGGAGACATCTGGAGGACTTTTAATATCAATACCAGCTGAGTATTCTGAACAGTTTTGTCAAGAGTTCAGGAGCATAACTAATGACGAACAACTAGCTTTTATTGTCGGATATGTAAAGAAATCAAATAAGCGCGAATCTATTCTCAGTAAAGATACAGACGTTTTTGAAGTTAATTTACCTCATAATTAAGCAATTTTTGAGTTGTTTCAATAATTTTTATTTCAATTGAATTTGTACTTCCAACTAATGACGATTATTTCACAAAGATAAAACTATCAGGAAATTATCTGAACTCTTTTTTGGTGTACTGTATTCATAATAAATAGAAATCTTTCCTTAATAAATATTATTTACAATCGGCTTAAAAATCATAACTGAGTTTTCATTACCCACAGTATTTATTTTAAAAATCTATTTGCTGATGATTAAGCATTGTCTATATATTCAAGAAATTTATTACTCGACATAGTGGCGCATAACCATAGTCAAAACAAAGTATACTTTAAGAATTTAAAACCAGTATTTTGTATGGTAATACTGGTTTTAAATACTTAAAAGTACACTTTGTTTTGACAATGGTTATGCGCCATTGTCATAATTATATTGTAAGCTATGTCTATATGCATTTCATTGTTGCTTTAACAAATCGTCAGTAGACTTCAACCACACATTTTGAACAGTCACAAACCTCTTATCTTATGCACAGACTTTCAAAAAATTTTAACTGTTGCTATCCAATGGATTTTTAATTGTATAAAGGTGTAGAAAAATAAAATATTTGCTGGTTTTTTTAAGTTTCTAAGCTTACTTTGTTTATTTGTCTTTTGTGATTTTCAAAAATATTTTATTTTGTGAATTCTCAAATAGTTTTTAAAACTCTGTGCATAAGATTAGAATTTTGTGACTTCAAAATATCTGGTTGAAGTCTACTGGTGATTTGGCAAAGCACCAATGAAATATATAGACAATGATTAACCATCAGCAAATAAATTTCAATTCAAATAAACTTACGACAATATGTCAAACAATAAATTTCTTAAATCTTTTAATTCCTTAAAAGAAATTTTCTTAACCAAAAAAACATTTTCAATAAATTATTAATAATAAAACTGTTTCTTTATTCTACATTGTGCACGAAAATCGTTCCCGTACTCGAAAATTGGGTAAGTTAGAGGTTCTGAGAGAACAATGTTCTACTTCTTGCACGAAAAAGCCCGTACTTTTACTTCTTGCGTTTGGGCACATAAAATTAATCAGATGTTTGACAAATAAACAAAAAAACATTGGGTCTGTTCGAGATGTATAACAAAACAGTCCGAACTTGTACAAAGTTATCCAAAAGCGTTCCAGATCAGTGATGGGAAATGTGACACAATCGTGCCATTTTTGGTACTATTGGATGTTAGCTGGCACTGTGGCACTCGCGTTCCTGTTCTGGCACTTTTTGTCCATTCGATCAATAACCGGTAAATAAGTTTTTTGTGTGTAAACAACTAATTTTGGAACGTGTTTTTTGTGATGTTCATGGAGTTTTCTAGCTATACACAATAATGTATCATTTAAGGAATATAGTATACTAAACGAACATCAAGTGTTAACATTTAAATTATATAAAAGGTAATTTGGCACTATTCAAGAGATTTTGGCACTATTTAGAAACAGATTCGGCACCAAATCAAGAATTCCAATTCCCATCACTGTTCCAGATAACAATTTTAGTACAATTTTGGGAGAGTAATTTTTTTTCATTTCCTGTACAAACTTGTACGAACTTTATCTTCTGGCTAAGTTCGTACAAGAATTAAATAATCAGCTATTTTTTGCTTACATATGAAACTGAAAAATTAATAAAAAAATTGGCAAATGTAGGAAAAAAGTTTTTACATAAAAATTCATTAAACAACATAATGTAATGTTTTTTAAACTAATTTGAAGTTATAAGTGCATATTTCTCCATTTCTTTAATACAAAAAAAAATGCTTTTTATGATTTTTTAAAATAATTCGTAGCTTCTACTTTTTTTGGAGATTATTTCCATTTACTTTTTAAAGCTGTTGCCAATGATGCAAAATTTTTGTTTTTGTAATGTCATGCGTTTTAAGCGACTAAAATCACTTAAATTAAATTTAATTTAAAAAGTAATCAACATTATTATTTCAAGACGAAAATTTGTTGATTTTTTTCCTTTCCAGCAATTTTGGATAACTTTTGCACATTCAGAGAGTAATTTTCTTTTTTCTCTCATTAGTCCGAACTTGTACGAAATCTTGTGGAACACACCAATTCTATATAAGCTGAATCATGTGAGTAAATGCGTACGTTTGTGTATAAATACATAAGTATCTTTTCGAAGTGCTTTAATTTCTGTACACTATCAGGGCAATCATGAATAAAATTCATAAACAAGTCAGGTTAAGCCATGTGTGAATAGACGTGCAAAAATTTCTGCTGATCGAAAACATTAAAATATTAATTAATATCGTTGTATAAAACTACTTTCGGTTTCATTAATCAGTGAGTATAGTTCGGAAGTACGGGTGATTAGCCCATAGCATCCTAGACTGGTAATGGGGCTGCCAGTTGTAGCCACCAGACTGGCCTTCAGATATATTAATCTGAGATCGGCGGACTTCTAAGCGAAGATTGTTGAACTCAAATTCTTGCCTACATCCCGGGACGTCTAGTTGGAAGGAGACCGAATTATCGTCGAGCAATCAAGCGAATGGCGAGCTCCCCTCTACCTGATCTTTATCGATGAGTTCCAAAAGCGGGAACGAGATGCATATAGACAATTGCTTAACTATAAAAACTTATATAATTATTTATTGGAATTTTTGGCAATAACAGCACACATTACTGGGGGAAAATGCTTTAACCGGTAAAAAACATTATCCTAATATAATTGTACGATAAGCTTATGTATTGCCGGAAGGAAGGAAATTTAGTTTGCCTCCCTCCTATTCTCTACTCATTCTCTTCAAGGATATTTATTTGCACTTAGTCCAAAGACAATTTTCAAATCATGTGTTTGTAAGACTTTCAAAAAATAGTCCGCACACTGTCGGACTAAACAAAACATTTGTCTTCAAAGTCTGCATATTGCCGGATTGAAATTTTAGTATTTTTATATTTCCCTTACAAAAAATTAAGCAGCAACAAATTAGTTGCTTAAAGAGTAGCTGTTTTTGTTCCTCTTTTATTTGGTCATATTACTGAAACACTTGCATCAAGACATTAACATTAAATTTCCTTGTTTATCAAAAAGCAGTAGCTAACAGATAGAGTATAAGCCTAGTAGCCAGAGTGCAGCAGGGTCAATCCCTGAAGGGGGCTACCCTAATTATTCTTACGATTCCATAAAAAACCTCCGAAATCCAAATCACCCCAAAAATAAACATGTAAAATCGCCACAAATTTGAAAATGTAAAATTACCAAAAAAAGATTGCCCAAAAAATTAAATATCACCCAAAATTTAAAAAACACCCAATCTCAAGCAATCTCATTGTTTTTGTTTCGCTCACTTCAAAGAACGAAACAAAACAAAATCAAACATTTTGTTTCGTTTGTTTTCGTACTCTTGTTTAAAGTACAAGGAAACCAAAACAAAAATAAATTTGTAACTGTAATAGTGTGGATAATTTTAATTTCGAAAATCACATCCTAGCTCCTGTGTCTGGCATAAAGAGCATATACATATGTATGTATGTATCTAAAAATTATAGTTATTTCATTATTATATTAAAAAAATCCCTAAAAACATAAATAGTATTAGTTTCTTACTGAATTGCATTAAAAGTATCAATAAAAGTCAATATTTTCCATCGGCAAACAATTCTATAATGACTCTCCAAGGGAAATTTAGATAAAAAAAATATAAACATATTGTTACGCAAAAATAATCGAACAAACCTAAATGCAAATGTTTTCATAAGAACAAATATGTAAGTATTTGGGTAAACAAAAATAATTATCCAGAACTGTTTTGCAAAAGAACTTAATACACATGGGTACTCACATACAAGCAGATGATTAAAAAAACATAAAAATTACAGCAACAAGAATAATGAAATAGCTTCTGCTTGCTAAGAAGATATGCTGAGTTTACATCTGGCATTTCATGTGTGCCATGTGCCAAAAAAAGTGTCACCATTACTTACTAATGAAAAACTGTTTGATTCAGACACGCATTTATTAAGTTAAACAGTTTCATACATAACTAATAGACAATTTTATAGAATCCAACATGATTGGAAACTGTTTAAATCAATAAATTCATGTCTGAACCAAAAAGTTTTTCATTATTAATTAGTGCTTACGCTTTAGCACATGGCACACATGTGTAAGCCCGGCAATACACATCCAAACACACACATACTAGATAGTACCGCAGATAAAAATAAATAAAAAGACCAAACGGTCACAGCAACATGATATTCATAATAAACAATAATATTCAAGAATATGTAAACAAATTAAACTAACTTAAGTCAGAATTAGTTTTTACTTTCTGTTCTGTCACGAATCAGCTGACTCTTTTTTGTTTATAGAAATCAAATACAAGTAGTTAGTTTTTCCATTTCGGTTTAACCTGTGAAAATT
Organism: Nowickia ferox; assembly: GCA_936439885.1. Classification (NCBI taxonomy): domain Eukaryota; kingdom Metazoa; phylum Arthropoda; class Insecta; order Diptera; family Tachinidae; genus Nowickia; species Nowickia ferox. The sequence goes on along the minus strand of OW387026.1, from coordinate 38,768,916 downwards.
GAAGAATTGTTAAATAATTGTAATTGACAGCATAAATTAAATAAAAAACATTTTGGAATAAATTGTGATTGTGCGGTTAGAATTTAAAAAAATTTAATTTTTAAAAGAAAAACAATATTATATTGAAAAATAACAATGGACGATGCAAAACTCATCACTTTAGTGGAAAACTGCGACCCTTCTGGTCAGAAACAGCTGATAAGTTACTACAGAAAAAGTAAGTACGCAAATTTAGAAGCAAGAAAGTAAAGACTAATGAAGCCTTTAAAGTCAACGTCTTCTTGAGATAGGCCAGTGAAGATTTTTAATTGCAAACACACTTAGTCATAAACGCTGGAATTTCGGTAATATAATATCCTTACAATTTACGGCCAATGCTCGCTATTGCTAAATAGTTTGAATTATGCTGACTTGAATAAATTGTTACTATGGCCAAAGAGAAATGGCACTGAGCTTCAAATAATCAAAACACACACATAGCCTGGTACAATATATAATACAATGTAATTCGAATGTATGAATGTATGTATATTAGAATAAGTAAAAATAAGAAAAGCGAACTTTTCATTATTAGTATATATATTGAAGAAATTATCAAATAAATCATCAATATACTTTGATCACTAAACGCTGGTGTATTTCATTTTAAATGCATTACATGAATAAACAGCACTATCGCTTATCCTTCTAAGTGAAAAAGATCCTGCTCTAAATCAGATACAAACAGCAAATAAATTTGCTATAATCTGAATACAAGAGCACCAGGGCGACATAACCAGCATTCATAGCTTATGCTTAGCTGGAATTTATCAAGAAACTTTATCCTTATAACACATGAACCAGCCGTGGAACTCAATGAGTTCATACAAAAACTGGATGAAGGAAGAACATAAATCAATATCAGACCAGATAAGCATATGGAAAAATTAGTTAAACGATGTTGAAAATGGATCTCAGAATTTTTGATTTGATGATTTTAATGATGACAACAATGCAGATGTAATGCCCCAACTGTATACCAAAACGATGATGGCAAATATGACAAAATGGATGAAGAAAAAAAAAATAATAAAACAACCTTATAAAATTTAAAATATATTTTAATTCCATTAATATTGGCAAACAACTTTCTGACTTTTACAGAAACAAGTTTTTTTAAATGTATGTATATCTACAATTTAAAAAAAAAATCATACGCAAAAAAATTTAAAAAATGTTAAGCATTTAATGTTAACATTTTTACAGAATCTTTTACAAGTTCATCGAAATTCATAATAACCCACTTAAAACGATTAAATTAGAAAAATTTAAACAATGACGAATGTTTCAACCGACTGAATTGCAAACAAATAATAATGTCGAATTGCAAAAATAGAAATAAAAAAATATTTAAAAACTTTTTTAAAAAATATCAAAATATTTTTCTGAGTAAAAAATTAAAACAAAAATAATTTTTATTTTAAATTTTATTAACTAAATTGTATAAAAAAAGAACTTACATGCCTATTCAAAGAAAAAGTCTGAAGTCAGTCATAACTTTTGTTATGACTGAGTTCTATATTTACTCTTGTGACTCGGTCTTAATTTTGTGTTCTCGTACATAGTCACAAAAATCCAAATTTTATAGTTAATATTATATGTTAATAAATGAAAATTATGACTTTAGAAATTATGACATTTGAATATTGAATGAAGTAAATAAGCACATGTACGATCAATCAATGTCAATGCAAAATATCTATACATAAGTACATTTATGTAAATAATACAATATTAAAAATGCGTGTGATAAATACTAGTACTTTAACTACGAATACATCTACTATATACATACATTAACAAAATCTTCAATTATACTTGACTGCAAAGAGTTAAACCCCTATTAAAACTTTTCTGTAGTAAATTTACTCCAGAAAATATATTTGCGGAAAATAAATCTAAATTCATACATACGTATGTATATATATACTTACAGCTTCCACATTGATACTGTAATAGCTTTTGCGATTCATGTAAAAATTATTTTGTGGCCCGAAGGGCTTACTATAGCTACGTGGGTACAATCAATGCATGCAATAGTGCCCTTTATTCTAAACGTTCAAACAAATGTAAAAATATAATATTCAAGGGTAAAATCTGCGAGTGTAGCAGGTAGTCGAAAAATTTTACTCGGTTTTTAGCACAGCTTGTTCTTTGATTGTTTGTGGATATGTCACATCGCCATTAAAATGAGCTACTAGCAGAAATGTCATATATCGAATACTCCTTGAAAGTGAGGACTGACTCATTGGCATCAAGTAGCCTTTCGAAATGGGTTTTTGGTATGCTCCATTGGCATAAAAAAACAATGTAGATAAAAATCTTACTTCTAATGGCATTTGCGTTCTTTAGTCATCAAAGGGTCTTAACATTTCAATTATTTGTCCGCAGATTGCTTTTGACAGTCGATAAAACTTTGTAAATGTGGACGCTTGTAAAGAAAATGGATTGCTTTTATCACACAATAGCTTTATCTCCCTTTTTGTTTTAATAGTTTGATTTCGGCGCTCCTCTTCTACCAAATTTATATACAACACATACATACATACATCCCTTCTGCTATTTCTAAATTAGTTTCTCTTTTTTAAATTTTTAATATTAATTACAGTGTGGAACAAATTCAGCAAAAGTTAGGTCGATTCTGAGAGCGAGGGGTGAAAATAGAGGCTAAATTAGAAGACCCGTATCGCCGCGTTTGTTTATGTTAGTTCGAATTTTTTTTTAATCGACCTTCGAACTTTGTCTTCTAATTTAGTTTATATTTTCACCCCTCGCTCTCAGAATCGAGCTAACTTTTACTGACCTGAATTTGTTCCACAGTGTTATTTTAGTTTAAAATGCCTGTCACAATTACTATGATTGTCTACATTCAATAGAGATTATATGGAAATATTTTTAAATTACGAGTCGTATCGAATGCCGTGATTTGCCCCCAGGAGTAATTGTGAACGAAAATTGTCGTAACAATTATTTCTGGATACCACCTCCAATATCCATACAGATTTGTAAAATCGAAGATCTGGCTGTGTTCAGTATTAATGAAGTTTTAGATAAACCCGCCAGGTGCCACCGTCAACAAGAGTGTAAAGTGTAGTTTGACAAACATTCCAACAAGGAAAATTTTGTGTGATGGAATTTTGTTTTGAGAATCGGAAATTTATTAGAATAAGTAAAAATAAGAAAAGCGAACTTTTCATTGTAAGTATACACAGTCTTACAAAAGTTTCCATACTATCAAATTAAATTAAATTTTTTAAATAAAGACCTTTTGAAAGTACTTAATTTTTTTTAATATTTTGTATTGGCTTATGTAAAAAAGTTAACTTAAAAATGTTTCAACTTTATAAATAAATTTTAAATAACACACAATAGTTCAGACTTGTGATTTTTGTAAACTTACAAAAGCTTACATACGATTAATATGTATGTATGTACATAAACTTAAAAATTAAACTTAATGTTTAGTATGGCCTTCTTTGGCTTTTATTACGTCCGCTAATCGAGACTGCGTAGATAAAGATAATATTTTTGTTATTTCGGGGGTAGTTTTACTCCATTCTTCCAATAAAGCTGTTTGTAGGGCTGAAACGGACGTGATTTTACGTTTTTTTAGATTACGTTTTAAAATATCCCATAAATGATCTATAACATTTAGATCGGGAGATTGGGGAGATGTTCTAGTTTGTTTTTAACATTATAGAGTAGCCACTCTTTTACCATTTTAGGAGAATGCTTCGGATCATTGTCCTGAAGAAATATGGAATTTTCTCCCAGATCCAACATTTCAACACTAGGTAGACTTGTGTCCAACAGCTCTTTTTGAACTAGTTTTAGAGCGTTCGAATCAAAAGTTGTTTCAAACCCATTTAATTTACATTGATGTTTTTGACGGGACTTGTGTCCAACAGCTAATTTTAGTTCAAAAGAGCTGTTGGACACAACTCTAACACTAGGCAGATAGCTATCCTTTAAAATATCTACATACATAGGCTTATCTATTGTGCCTTCGATAAACCTGAGCTTCCGAATTCCGTTTTCGGCCATACATCCCCAGACCATGACCGACCCGCCTCCATGCTTAACTGTTGGGTTAATATTCCGCGGTTGTAAAGCCGTATTAGGTTTCCGACACACTTTTGCTCTACCATCACCCCAAACACCATAAATTTACATTCATCGGTGAATATTACACATTCCCAAAAGGTTGGATCATTAAAATGCGTATTTTGGTACTTTTGAGCATATTCCAAGCGCTTTTGTATATTTGGGACTCTGAGCAGTGGCTTTCTTCTCGCAACTCTACTGTTCTAACCACTTTTCTTGATAGATCTGCGAATGGTTTGATCGGAAACTCTTACTCCGATGTCGTGTTTTAAATTTCGATTTATTTCCACCGCACTTTGATCGTCGAGTTTACGAGGGTCAAACCGATACGACCATTTTTATCGATACCACCATATGACCATTTTTATCTATATCATTGAAAATATATAATTTGCCATCTTTGGTTATCAAAAACAGCTGACTTATTTTCACGATGCATGCGACGGATACAAAAGTAGAAAGTAAATTTACTTTATCCGTTCTATGCGTTTTGCTCTGTAACTTGCCGCATACAATTACACTGACTCTACTTTTTTGACGCATGCATAAAACGCAACAACGGATGGTATGGACCTTCAGCTTTAGTGTCACATTCTGGAAGCCTTGTGTGAAATATAAAAAGGGCGATGCATCTGCTGGCAGTTCAGTCCATCATAAAGTCAGTCTGAAGTTCAGTTGTTTATGTCAGGAGTTGTCTATTAAGAGTTCAGTGCATTATTGTGAAGAAAGAGTAAATTTCAGTTGAAAGCAGTTGATAATCGTGCAAGTGTGTAAAAGTCAGTATTGTTGTACACACAGTGACCGTGAGCAGAGTGTCGGAATAGACGTCGTGGCAACCAGTTGTGAATCATTTAAGTAATTTAAATTGTTTGTGTGTATCTAAGGTCTTGATTTTATAGACAAGTGTAATTAGTAAACAAAGTGTCATTCTTAACCCTAATTAGTACACTGGGGTATGTTATTCTTTGCATATCTTTGAGAAAAGCGTTTATACAGTGTGAAAACGTAACAATATAATACAGGGCTGTAGGAATTATCACCCAAGTGGGTGATTATTCATCGACTTTGGGCGACTTAACACTTTTAGATATGTACATATATGGGTATTTGTTTATAATGAATAATTGTAAAATTTCCGCCAAATGTAAAAGAACCCAAAAAGTAATAAACCTGGGGTTATTCTTAAATTTTTTGGCAATTGGGCACTGTTTTTCGATTATTTCTTCACAATGTCTAATCAAGCAACAATTTTGGGTGTTCCTTCATTTAGCTGTTTTCCCCCCTATCTTATAGAAATTTAAAAGAAAATAATAATAAAATATACATTCAAGAAATTTATTATTCGATATATTGTCATAATTATATTGTAAGTGAAATTTATTTGCTGGTGGTTAAGTGATGTCTATATGCATTTCATTGTTGCTTTAACAAATCGTCAGTAGACTTCAACCACACATTTTAAACAATCACAAACCTCTTATCTTATGCACAAACTTCCACAGATAATAATATTTTTGAAAATCACAAAAGCAAAATAAGCGTAGTAGGCTTAGAAACTCATACAAAACCCAGCAAATAGATTCATATAGAATAAAAATTATTTGCTGGGTTTTTACTCAGCGAAGCTGCTTTTTGATAGTCTCAAGCCCGGCCGAAGTTGTGTCTTGCAAAATTTTCCTACTTAATAAAGTTTTCCTGGACTACAGGCATTCGACCGGGCTTAAGAATTTTTCGACTTACTGAAGAGAACCGAATGAGTAAGTACATTATAACATCTATTATTGATTTTAAACCGTTTCGTTTCCCGATTTCCATCACATATCTAATTGTTCCCCTTGACTGACAATAAAAAATGAATGCCACTCAGTGGAAAAGACATTTTATTTATTATTTATAAGTTTAAGATTGTTCGTATAGTTTTATGTTTTGCGTCCGACTTTTTGTAGAATATACTCCTTAAGAGGTTGGTAATATTGATAACGTAAACTAATCATTTCTGGGATATTTCGAATCTGCTCAAATAAATCGGATTCAGATTCCAGAATAACGATGGCGGATATCGTCATGACAATAACCACAAAAACGAGTGATGGAATGAATGCACTAATGAAGTGGAATTTTCGTACACCCTTGGCACTATTGGTATATTGGCTTTCACATGTTGGATTATCATTGGCTTTGGAAGTAGTTAATGTGGATAAACTTGCATTTCTTTTTGTGCTATTGGATTGTTGCTGTTGGAAATAAAAATTCTGTCTATTTTCACAGTTTCTTGCTGGAACACCAGCGTCTCTATTGTCATAAGCAATTAAACCCGCAGACTCTGGTGATGAGTATAGCATAGAATCTTCTGATTTCAAATAAAAATTTGATATTTCCGGATTGTGGCAATTGTTAATTATGCTAATGTTTTCAAAATTAGATGTTGCTCGCATTCGAGCCTCTTCCGATACGGACTCAAGAATTGGCACCTGCACCCCACTGTTGGCTGATACGTCATAACCAAGATTCTGACTAAAAATAACATCCGTCGCTGATATAGTACAGTTGCTTAACGGTTCAGACATTGTGGAACGAGGTAAACTGCTATATCCTGAATGTAAATTTAAATTTTTTAAATCGTTTGAAGCTATGTATGAATTTCTCAATAGTTTACGTATTTGTGCCAGATCACTCTGGGGACTGGACGGTGTTGCTGGTACACTGCTGGCTTTTCGTTTGCTTGAGGATGAATTTGTAAGCTTTTGTTCCCTAAGTGCATTAATACTCTCCGTTAGTATTTCGCGTTCCGTTCGACCAGTATACTTGAACTTGGTACCCCAAGAAAAAAATCCACCGCCAGAGACCACAGCAGCATGTTGACTGTTAGCAAGCCTTTAAAATTGTACAAATAAAACATTACTTTCCAAATTTTATATAATAAGTACTAAAGTGCTCAAACTCACGTAAAGAATAACATCTGCTCAATCGCACATCTCCAAAGATATCGACATGTCACATTCGAGGAACATTTAAATCCAATAGTGTGTTTTTTCTAGATAAAAAATTTTATGTGTAATTATAAATTGCAATAAAGCAAAAATTTGAGAATGTGCAAAATTATTTTAATTCTTTCATGCTCACACCTTTGCTTCGTCAGTTAACTATCAGTCAGTTTTGTGCAAATCGTTTTTTGCCTTTGAGTGGTTTTACAAATTAATATTTTTGAACGAAAAATATAAATATTTTTGAACGATAATTTTGAAAAGAAATTTGTAATCAGTTTAAAACACTTTATTATTCTAATAATCTTTTTCACTATCTTTGTCCCCAATTCTAATTGGTAGTGGATGCATCCCAGACCATCATTTTGGTTTTAGAAGCCAGCATAGCGCTATTGCACAAATGCATAGATTGGTTCAATTTATAAGAACATTTGAAGAAAAGAAGTATTGTTCTGCCCTCTTTATTGATGTTTCTCAGGCATAAAGTGTGGCATGAAGGCCTAATTTTAAAATTTAAATCATATATACCAATAAATTTTCTGAAACTATTGGAAAGTTACATTACTACCCGGAAGTTCACGGTTGTTGAAGGAGACTTCATGAGTGTGCCCGAATCTATATCATCCGGTGTGCCAAAGGGGAGCATCCTGGGGCCAGTTTTGTATTTGATTCGTTGTTCCTCAACATTCACATGTAAAATATCTTGGTATGCACCCTGATCGACGGCTTACATGGAAACACCATATTGACTCAAAGCTAACACAAATGAAACTTAAATTAACGCAGATACAGTGGCTGATTGGTAGAAATTCAACACTCAGTCTAGATTGTAAACTTTTAATATACCAATATGGTGCTACTTAATACAGCTATGGGGCACTGCTTCAGCTTCCAATATAGAGAGAATCAACGAAGGAAAAACAAGATTTTTAGACTAATAACATCGGCTCCATGATACATCAAAAATTCAAATTTACATCGTGATTTAAATATGCCACTAGTAACTGAAGAAATTGCAAAATACGCAGGCAAATACTTAACAAAACTTGAGTCCCATCCTAATCCCCTTGCTCGTAACATCTTGAATTTTACTGGACACATCCGCTTAAAACAGCTGGAAAATATTTTTGTGCTTAATACGATATTTATGTATTATTGATTACTATCACTAAGTTTATGAATGACACTTGTTGGGCCTAATTATTATATCTAGATTTAAGATTTGAATACTTATTGTCAGTTCATTTTTTGAAAAATAAAACTACATTTTTTAGTTCAGCAGTACAAATTATTGTATGACTCTCCTTATGAAACTCAGCACAGATGTTGGAGAATCCCGCCTAATATCATCTGAACACAGAAACGCAGAATAAAAAACATGCCTTCTACTGTTACATAAGACGATAGATTTGCAAAGAATGTGTGCCGTTGTCTCGTCATCTTCTAAGCATAAATGACACAAGGGTAAACGAACTTGGTTACTTTTCCACAGAGGATAGTTCAGTCCAAAGTGACCAGAAAAAACCAGTAACAAGCCGTAAATTATTCCCGTAGAGGTCCAGTGACCCGTTTCTGTAACTTGTGAGAAGCTCTCACATCGAGAAAAATTAAATATTTATATAAACTTACAAAAATATCAACAAATACAGTTTTTTTCTTACTCACCCTGTGTTTCACAGGATGATAACCATTGTATGAAAATGGTTGCATCAATACTTTGGCTTGCCTTAGATCAGAAGGAGTCAGCCACATTTCCTTAGCAGTCTAAGTGTCATCTCCTTTGATCAGGGATCCTAAACAGAACAGAAGTGACCTTCCCGGCTAGTTCATACGCTTCCTCATTCCCCCGATGACGGTTGTGGCTAGGTATCCAGTAAATGTAAAACTTGCTCCGTATGGATAGCTTTTTTAATGAGCTAACCAGTCTTAAAAGGAATTTAAAAGAGGGACTGAAGAGCTGCTTGACTATCAGAAAACATATGTATCTACAAGCGCCTCTTCTAGTTCTCGTTGGACTTTTAAAGTGAACAGCGGAGTTTTACTTACATACATACATACTAACCAAAAAAAAAAAAATACAAAAAATATTCATAATACATATTGACTTTGATCAATAACCTTTATTTGCTTTATTAATATTTTTTACAAAGCCAGGAATAACAAATACTGAAGAGTGCTAAAGCATAGTACTCTGTTCAGATTTGTGAAAAATGTTGAGCAACACTGATTATTTCATACGAAAAATTTGACATGTAAACAATATTAAGTAGCCCTGAAACTATGCTACAATTTCTTATGTTTTTAAAAACGTTTTTGTTGTAAATTCTACACGAAATAAGTGCCACCTATCTTATTTCGCATGAAAACTTAAAATGTTGAAGATACATTTCATACGTTTTTCTTAAGATAAACAGAGTACTATATCTGCAAAATTTTTTCATGAACAATTCCTGCCAATTTTTTTTATATGTATTTTGGCAGCATTTCACGTGAAATGTTGAACAGAGTACCAGGCTTAAACGCCTGCAGATCATATTGAACGCATAGATTATTATGTTGTTCCTGATGAAATAAAAGATGCACTCATCCTCCAGGGATTAAAGGTGAAAAATGTCTCTAATATAATAAATAGGAAGAAAATCTCCAACCTCTACTGGAACTGGAACCAAATGATATAAAACTGAGAAAAAATGAGACCCATCCAATCCATAGCTTAAAATATCTCTTATATCGAAAAATCACAGTAGAAAAATATGGTCACACAAAAACTTACTGCAAACTACCTAATGTTTGTGTTGTGTGTGGTGAATTACATGGTAGTGCTAGTTGCAATAAGTCAAAAGATCAAATGAAAAAAAGTGCGGTAAATGTGGATGTAATCGCACTGCTAACTACAGGGGATGTCCTGTGTTCGTTAAACAGGTTATGAGTCAAAAACCTAGAATAACCCCAGCTCAAACAGGAAATAAGTACTCCGCTACTTATCCTCGAAAGACCCAACCAATTACTACACATGTAGCGTATGCCGACGCTGAGAAGATCAATTCTATTCCTACGCCGAAACCACTATTGATAATCTGGTGCAAACTATTAATAACTTTACTACAAATATGACTAGCATGATGCAAAAAGTACCGCGAATGCAGAATATTTGCTTCAAGAATTAATTAACAAGCCACGTTAAAATAATATTTTTGGAACGCAATTCTCCAACACAAAAATTAACTCGAGCACTTCTTACGAAAAAAGTAAAGACATAATGTTGGTTTATAAGATTCATTTGACTTCGATCAGTCTTTTAAAAATGAGTGCCTACAGCCCATATGATACAAAGGAGGAAATAGCATGCGGTGAATCTGCAATTCTAATAATGTCAAGACTCAAGCACTATATATAAAAAAATTTTTGCGTCGAAAATTTTTGTACAAATTTCGTAATATCAACAATTTACTCCACTCGTAGATTCTTAATCATTGAGGATTAATAGAGGTTTTCTACAAATTATTTGGACCTTGTTTCCTAGCAGCTGGCGACTACAATGCAAAACATACGTTCTGCGGTTCGCGTCTTATTATACCTATAGATCGAGCGTTGTTCAATACAATTTCAAATCGAGTGGGGAGCCCACTTACTGTCTACTAACATGTATGTATGTATGATGTAGATTTAGGCGTCATGAAAAATATCTCTAGAGATTCAATTCATCTTGAAACTTTTCTATATCTCTACTCCGATCACTCTCCCACGATCGTTACAAGTTGTATCCCACTAACAAGTGACTTACCTCACCTATACGTGAAGATGATCAATCGTGTTAATTGGCTGGGGTTCAAAAAATATCTCAGTAGTCATTGTACGAAAACATTAAGCTACTGACATCCGAAGATATTGAATTTAACATTGCCAACCTTAACGAAAATATTAAACAGACTGCTGAACATGCTACTACCTTCCATTCGAAGACTGGGTTTAATAGAACTTATTCTACTTCTATCTCGTGTGTGAAAAAAGAAGAGCTTGAAGGGAATGGAAACAGCACAGATCACCCTAACATAAAATCAGATTTAAATAGTGCACTAAACGACTCCAAGATTTGCTGGCATCTGAAAAAACTGAATTTCTTAAAAACTATCTGGAAGGCCTAGATGTCACATCAGCATCCAATTACTCTTTGTGGCGCGCTGATAGAAAGCTTAAGGCAAGCGTTGAGTTTAAACCACCTCTGCGCATTTCTACCGAATGTTGTGCAAGAAGCGATACTGAAAAAGGCAAAATATTTGCTGAGCATTTAAAATACGCGTTTACCCCAAACAGATGTACTTGTGTTGTTGATTTGCCGAGTGTAGTTGCTCTACCCCCTCGAACCATAAAATTTAAGACGGAAGTATTAACCAGATGCTGATCAATTTGCTTCTTATTGCAATTGGAATTCTGATATTCATTTTTAATGCTATTTTACGACTGGAGTATTATCCACACAGCTGGAAGCTTGCCAAGTTCAAAGTGATTCCAAAGACGAGCAAAGATCTTACTAAGGCTGAGTCATATAGGCCAATAAGTTTACTGTCAACAATGTCAAAGCTCTTCGAAAAGCTGTTCATGACAAAATTGTCTCCAATTCTAACTGATAATGGTTGCATACCGGACCATCAATTTGGCTTCAGAAGTTAGCATATCACCATTGAACAAATAAATAGAATGGTTCAATTTATAAGAAGAACATTTAAAGAAAAGAAATATTGTCCTGTCCCCTTTGTTGATGTTTCTCAGGCATTTTGTAATGTGTGGCATGAAGGCCTAATTTTAAAATTGAGAATATATCTACCAATTAACATTCTAAAGTTTTTGGAAAGTTACATTTTTGCCTGGAAGTTTACTGTTGTGGAAGGAGACTTCATGAGTGTGCCCGAAACTATCTAATTCGGTGTGCCATAGGGGAGTATACTGGGGCCAGTTTTGTGTTTGGTTTATACCTGTGATATGCCAGTGTGCAGTAATATCCACACTTCTAAATTTCTTCTTAGTATGCATAAAAACCTTCACGAGGCCAACGAAGGCAAAATAAAATTCAAAGGTTACTAACATCCGCTCCATGGTACATAAGAAACTCCAATTTACATCGTGATTTTAAACATGCTACTTGTGACCGCTGAAATTGCCAAATACGTAGGCAAATATTTAACAAAACTCGAGTCCAATCCTAATGCTCTTGCTCGTAGCATCTTGAACTTTACTGGACACATCCGCTTAAGAAAGAGGGATACTTCCGCTCTAATACTCAACACTCCAGATGTAACTGCTTGAATATACTTTTATTTTTTATTTTTTGCTCTCTTTTCTATCATTAATTTACTATCATTAAGTTTCTGTCTGACACTGATCGGGCCTAATAATTATATTTAGATTTGATCACTTATTGTTAGTTCTTATTTGAAGATACAATATATAAATATATGTACAAAAAAAATTACACTGGTTGGGCCTAATAATTATATCTAGACTTAAGATTTGAATACTTACAGCCTAACCCACGATATCGTTCGACAACTCGAGTGACTGACGACAAGTCACTCATTACAGTTCGTTTGAGCGACCCAGTAACTATCGAGTTGTCGGTGGGTGGTCAGGCTTTACGCTGTTAACATAATTAATTTTCTTATTGTCAAGTTAACATATTGCCCCTTCAAAAATTTCACAAATAAATTGCTACTTAACAAATAAAAAGCGCTGAAATGTGAAAAGAGTACCATAAAAATTCAACTCTATGCTACTTAGGGCTAATAAATCATGTGCAAGTAAATCTCTATTTTATTTTTAAAATGTGTGTAAGCTAGAAAACCTATAAATCAATACATTATTTAAACCATCTGTAAACGCATAAGTTTGGACGTTTAAAACTACCAATACAGGCCATATGGTTTTGTTACTTACAGACCATATGTTTTGCATTAAAAGAGCACTCAAATTTTTTCTCTACTTTATCCTCAAATCTTGTTCGAACTGTTTTCTTACACTCTATTATTCTTTTATACTATTCTACTTCGCCAAGCGTAAATATAGTTCCTTACTCAGTAAAATTGGACGACCTTTAATTACATTTTTTACTTTTTTGCATTTTTGATTGAGCAAAGAATTGATAGCCTGCTGCAAAATAGCTGTTTTGTGGCATTTATTCTAGTGCTGCCGCAATATTATTTTTTAAACTGCACATAAAGTATAGTTCACTGATTTACTCCTGTTGAATTTAAACTACATATAAATTTGATTTATTATCCCTTAAAGTTGCTACAAATAAATTTAAAAAAAATCTAATAAAGATTTTGTGCTCAGCAAGAATGTAAAAAATTCTAAATAAAAATTAAATAATTTATACTGCTTATAAACATGATTATGTTCAGCCATATATCAAAAGATATGAGTTTAAGCATTCAAAATAAAAAATAAATAAAAATAAAAAGAAAACCGACTTGGAAAAAGCTTACAAGCCCTTCAAAATATCATTCGCTGATTCTTTCTGCTTTATAAATTTTTTCTCATTGGCGCAGTAATGTTTTTACAAAAACGGTAAAGTTTAGTGAATACATGGACACAATTAAGGTTTCTGGGTTGTAAATGGAATGTGGCAGAATAAATTCAGTGTAATAAATCAGTGGAAATATTTTATTAAAAATATACGTATTTACATTTATGTATGTATACATATGCATGTAGTGGTTTGAGTTATTCATGTGAAAGTAGAATTTTGTGACAAATACGTGCTTAGAGCAAAATAAATAAAATAAAAACAAAAAGTTTTTAACAATATATGAAATACCGAAGTATATTTATTTGACATAAAGTCTTTAACAATTTTATTTTAGATTTTCATAAATGTAAATTTATGTTTCAAAATATGGTGCTTATGAAGATGCATGTTTACTCATTTGGTTTGTCGACAAGCACAACACAAGTGACTGATTTTGACATTTGTTGTCGCTTGACTTTTCATAGTGGGTTCCAAATTTTTATGAAAATGGTTACGTTATCGTTCGCATTCATTGTCGATCGACTTGTCGTGCTGAGAAAGTTTAGTGGGTCCACATGATTTGTCGTTAAAAATGATTGCGAACGACAACGTTCGATATCGTGGGTTTGGCTGTTATTGTTAGTTCAGTGTAAAAGTTTAAAAAAATGTTGTCCACCAATCTATCCTACCCTAATGTAGTAGCTGTTCATAAGCTATAATTTTTAAATATGTGTATTTAAATTTATATAATGCAGTATCTAACTTACTGGTTCTCTACTGGCATCCGTATAACTTAGATGAGCAATGAACATTTTGCCTTCAAAATTTATCTTATGTACTTCATTCCATCGAAAATGTTGTGAACGCTTGCCGGAAATAAACGTACTTATCCCAGAATAGTTTATGCCGATGTATAATTGAGAACCACGATGATCTTTTACGGGGTGTGGATCTATACCATAGGTTTCTAGACCTCTCGCAATACCCATGAACTCGTCCATTGCAACAGTGGGATCTTGGTAAGGTTGTCGTTTCTTGTGAAGCTCTATTATTTTCTTCTCAAGGGTTTCAGTTTGCCTTAGGGCTAGGTTCATTGATGATACATAGTTATCAACGTGGACTTCTTCGTTGAAATCTCCAATCTCCTCTAAAATAATTTTTTTAATAATCTATTAATCAATCACATTTATTGAGATAGAACTAGTTTTCTGATACATATAAGGAGTAAATTAAAAAGTTTTTTTTTATTTAATGAAATCTATTTTATTTTGAATAAAATAATTAATATATCGTTACCTTAAACGTAAACTTCCTAACAAAAAAAAAACGCACTATTTGCAAATAAGGTGTAAAATGTTGCCAATTATTTTTGTTTTGTAAGAAATGCAATACATATTTAACAATGTGTGGCAATATAAATCACATATAACAACGTGTGCTATCTACGTATAAACAGTGAGTTCAGTATTTACAAATACATAGTTTTATTTGCAAATAAGATGTGCGTATAAACGAGGTAAAAATAGTAATTTTATTGACAATTTCTACTTTTATATTTGCAAATAAAACTGTAAATTATTGCCACATAATTGTAAGTCACAATTACTAAAGCCTGGTACTCTGTTCAAAATTTCACGCGAAATGTTGACATCATCCATACAAAAAAATTTCACATTAAATATACATGAAAACATTTTGCAAAACTTGTACTCTGTTCAACTCTGATGTCTATGTCGATCAATGTTGCATACTTCTAACCAATAAAAACGATTATTTTTTTGGAAAAAGTAATATGGGCATCACTTGTTACGTGTCAAATTTTTCACGCGAAATAATAAATGTTGCTGAAAAATTTTCACAACTTCGAACATAGTACTAGGCTTAACTCAGAAATCTATTTACGATTACATAGTGTCCACACCTGATGAATTTATATCATAATGAACGTCAAATTGATATCACGATGCAAAGTGTATCAATATTATTAATAAACTTTGGTCATGATGAAAATTCATCACGTATAGACTCAATTTATTAATATTATAGCAGCGTTATAATATAATCATCAGAGCTCACGGCCTGATAAATTCATCTTGATATTGAATGTCATTTTATGTGTTACTGCGTATTTAACGTTTATTTATTTAAAAAAAATTCGTTTAAAAAAGGCGGCACAACAATATGCAAATAAAAATATTTGCATATAAATTAACTCACTGTTTATACGGCATATTAAGTTTACAAAAACTTGGTAGTACTTTTATAGAAAAGTTACATATGTTTACAAAAAAAATGTGTAAATGTATAAAGTACCAATTGTACCATTTGTTTTTATTGTCATTATTTTCTTCTATCAATGTTTTTTTGTGGAATATTTATCAATTTATTGTTGTTTTATTTGGAAACATTTGTACGTGTGGCAACCTAAAGCATTTTATTTGCAATTAGTGCGTTAATCGTGAATAGTTTTCTGAATTAGTAAGTCGCAATGAAAAAACAATATGGCAACAATTCACAGTTTTATTTGCAAATAAGCAGTGCATATAAGTCCTCTTTTACAATTGAGAAATTGAAAGGCAGACAGACGAAGTTTGTTGGCGAGGGGCTGAAGAGGTAGAGTGTGTAGTACACGACCCTCTGTACTGGACAATTTTTGTTTCTCTTTTCTACTTTTCGTATTTTATTCTTGTTGCTTCACATGATTTTTCTCCTTTCAGGGGCTGTATGCATACTTGATGTGTATCAAGGCATATGTATGTATTTATGTGTAAGTGTATGTAAGTAGCAAACGTCAAGAAGAAAACAAACTATAAATTTTCTGTCTGTCTATTAATTTCGCAATTGTAAAAAGTTTGGGCAAGTTCAAAAGAGAATGAGCAAAATGTCTGCCTTGGAATTTCCCAATTGTAAAAGCAAACTAAACGTAGTATATGTTAACACACTATTTGCAAGCAAAAGGCTTGAGGTTGCCACACTTACAAATGGTTGCTAATAAAAAACAATAAATGGATAAATATTGCACCAAAAAACATTGAAAGAAGAAAATAATGACAATAAATCAAATAATTATTTGTTACTTTATACATTTACACAATTTTTTTGTAAACATAAGTAATTTTTCTATAGAAGTGCTACCAAGTATAAACAGTGAGTTAATTTATTTGCAACTATTTTTATTTGCAAATAGTGCGTGTATAAACGTATTATATATGTGTTAATTATTTGTTAAGTTGTTTTTATGTTCGGTAGTTTTATTTTATCTTGTTATTAAATTTAACCCTTTTTCATAACACAGCGCCAGATGAGAGAAATGGGAGAGAGATGTCACTTTCCTATATTTTGTTTTCGATCATATAAAAAATATCCAATATTTGTTGTGGCACCGAGTTAAAATCGATTCAACTTAACACATACTTTGATTTTGACTATAGTAGACAAATATTTAGAAACAGGTTTTTAGTTTTAAGTTGTTTCTAAAACGAACCGTCTTTATTCTGTAACTATGGTTACGGCCCAATAATGTTTTCCGAAGTTCATTTAGTGGTGATGCAGTTTTAGAGAAATTTGGAATAAATTTGTTGTAATAGTTAATTTTTCATATAAATGCTTCTAGTTCTTTTATTTTTGATGGTTTCGGCATTCACTTTTGACTTTTCCGAAGGCTTGATACCTTTGGAATCTATGATGTGATTCGCGAACATTTTTCAACTTTACATTTAAGTCCATGATAGTCTAATTGTTTAAGTACATTAATTAAATTTTCATTATGTTTTCCGTGTGACAATTATGTCATCAAGGTAAAAAGTACATCCAGGAATACCTGTAACAATTTCTTCTATAAATCTTTGAAAGATTGCAGGTGCGCTTGAAATTCCAAAAGACATTCGTTTATACCGATATAGACCGGAAGGTGTGGTTATTACCATAAAATCCTTAGAATTGTCAGTTTTGAAAAAAAAAATTACCGCCTTGTAGTTTATGGAAGAGATCCTCAATCCGTGGCACAGGATACCTATCGATATCAATTTGAGAGTTAAGAGTTGCTTTTAAATCTGCACATATTATAGATCCATTAGGTTTTTTTACTACAACTATTGGAGATGCCCATTCGTTGGACTTAACTGACTCTATGACATCGTTAGATTCGAGACGATTAATTTCGTCACGAAATTTTTCGTATAAAGCAAATGGTCAATTATTTCATAAATTTCTGGACAAAATTCGGCTTTAATTTTATATTAGCTTTAAAAGCTCTGCAGTGACCAATACCTGCATAAAACATTTCACTAAATTCCCTTCGATTGAGTATCAACTCTAATTTCTCTCGAGTTCCATTTTCTATTTGCAAGCATACGTCATTTGATAAATGATAATATGGAGACCTTATTTCAAATTCTAACTGTTTGAACCAATATATTTGTAATATGTTCCATATCTACAAAATTTAGATCTAAATTTTTTATTTTATTTCCTATTTCAACTTTGACGCTAATTATTCCCGTCAACGGTAATAGGGCACCACCATAAGACTTCAGTATTTTGTTTGTAGGAGTACTTAATGGACTATTCAGTTTTCTATAAACGTTCAAACCAAGCAGGGAGCATGAGGCCCCGGTTTCCAATTGAAACACAGTTTTTGTTATTCACCTTGATTTCAATCATGATTTTTTCAGCGTTTTGATTGACACTATTTACGTTTGACTTTACGACTGTTTGTACTTGACTAATACATGCTTCTTCAAATGATGTATTTTGAACTTGACGTATATTTTGAAGTTTATTAGATTGATTAGACAAGTTATCTTTTTGCTGAATTTTTGGCACTTGTTGCATTTTCTTTTATTCTTTGATGAAACTTACCGCACCCTGGACAAGATTGTAATTTATTTTCCATGAACCTTTTCTGATCGATTTGTTGTGCGATGAAAAGCGTGAACGTCACATGCTAATTCTATTGAGCTTTCACCAATGAGATGGCATTAACAGTTGCTTAAACAATTTTACAAATTTATATTGCTTCTTCTAATGTTAGATTTGACTTCTGAAGACAAGCAGGAAGAAGTTTTTCATGTGCTGTATATAAAACAACCATGTCTCTAATTTTGTTGTCGACATATGATTCTCTGCAATTTTCATTGTTACATATGAAATGGCAATTTCTTGATGCTCCACGTAATTCTGCTTCCCAGTCAGCATAATTTTGACCTCGTTTCATTTTCAATTGATTATAAAATTTATATCGGACCGCCAAGATATGTTGTTTTTTTTACATCTAAGGCATCCACAAAATCTTTAAATGAGTTTTCTTCAGATTGACTTTCAAACAATTTTTTTAACAATTCCAAAGTATCAGTACCAACGTTTTGTTGGGGCACAAGAAATGAAATTTGCTTTGAGAAATTGTTTCATTTGAAATCGGTAAGTTGACCATTTGTCGGTTTCTGTGTTCAATCTCCCAAAAGATGGAAAAAATTGTGTGTTTCTGTTTTTTGAAGCGACATCTTCCAAGATTATTTTATTCTGTGTTAGAATTTATGTAATGAACTGCTGGTTTGATTGCTGGAATTGATGATCTGTGATAAAGCGTTAATATCCATATTTTTATTTTACTATATAATATATACTCGTCGCCAAATGTTAAAATTTAAAAAATTAACAAACAATATGGATCTTTATTTATGAAAACTAAACCTAACAGCCTGCTTGTAGAACGCGAAAAAGCCGAATCACAAGGAGCCAATTGATGGACGAATACGTAATGAAGAGCGTTTTTATAACGCGACTTGACTTTGTCGTGCAGCTTATATTAATTCGCCTATTTGTCAAATATGTACTAAATCGTACTGTTGCCAACATGTTAACAAATAATGTTTGCTTATATTTTTTCATATGAAATTGTTCTTTTAGCTTAAAAAAACGGCAACCCTATTCTTGTGCATTCTTCCTAATAAGTGGAGGGAAGCGAGAGTTGCTTTTATTGCGAAAGCTGGTAAAAGCTCTCACGCCACACCGAAATACTTCAGACCATAAGTCTATCATCCTTTCTTCTGAAAACATTAGAAAGGATGGTTCATCATTATATCCGCAAAACCATGAAAATGGTAAACTACTTTTCTCGCATCAACATGCATAACAAAGGGAAAAGTCAATCGAATCGGCTCTACACGAGCTGGTTGGCACGATAGAAAAACCACTATCTGTGGGTGAATATACCTTTGTGGGCTTCGTAGATGTTGAGGGGGCCTTTTATAAAATTTCTAAAGATGCGATAATTGACACATTGTCGAATTTGGGGGTTAATGCAGGATTATGTAAGTGGATTCAGAATATACTAACTCACCGCAGTATAACTTCGGCTCTAGGAGTTTCTGGGCAAACCCGCTTTGTAAATAGGGGTACACCACAGTGAGGAGTTCTTTCGCCACTGTTGTGGAATCTAGCTCTAAATCCCGTGTTGCTATCTCTAGAATCGCGGGGGTGCAAAATCGTGGCTTATGCTGATGATGTGGCAATAGCTGTAAGAGGAAAATTCCTCGTTTCTCTAAGGGATATCCTACAGGTTAGGTTAGGTTAGCAGGTTGCTGGTAAGGAAGAGTGAAATTTAGAGTCCAGCTTACTTGGGTCCAATACAATGATCCCTTTGTGCTACCTGTTAGTTGAGGAGAAGTTAGTGAGATAGGGTGATAGGGATAGTGATAAAGAAGACAGGTGGTGAAGGAAGAGATGGAGGAAACCTTCATTCGTTTACACTCTGCTTTTTTTGCACGCTTTTTGATAATGCAGTGTTGCAGCGCCTTCTGGTGTTAAATGCGGCGTATTAAATTTTGAAGCTGTGTTTAGTAGCCATTTTATTTTATTGGTTATTTTACTTCGCCAGTGATTCTGCTACACAACGAAGGAAGTTTCTCTGATGTTACATTAGGATTATTATCTGATGAAGTCGGTGTAGGTTTTAGTGACCAGTGCCTTATGCCTGCATCACTAGAACTTTTCCCACAGCAACTGATAGAAAGGACACTAATGCACATCAGAAAAATGCGTGGTATTATTATTTTTAATGACTTTCGGAGACCGGGCTCGAAACCAGGACCTTAGGTTTTGTAGTCAACGTGCTAACTACTTCAGCCAATGCCACCCTCTATCTTATAGGATGGTCTTTCACATTTAACAAGATGGGCGGAGAAACGAAGACTCGCCGTTAATCCTAATAAAACGGAACTAGTCCTCTTCTCCAGGAGGTATAAGATATCTGTTTTCCAACCTATCACTCTTAATAATACGGAGATAAAAGTGTCCAACACTGCAAAATATCTCGGTGTTATTCTTGATTCAAAGCTGAGTTTCAAAACTAATATTCTCGAAAGATTGAAAGAAGCAACAATTTCACTCTATCTATGCAAAAAATCCATTGGGAAAAATTTGGGTCTTACCCCAAAAATCGTTCATTGGATCTATACTGCATACTATTGCATACCTACATATCTTACACAAGGTGCAAAGACTTGCATCTTTGTATATAAACAGTGCTCTTCGCACTACTCCTACGGATGCACTACTACCATTGGACCTAGTAGGGAAGGAGATGGCAACGACCTTGGCAATCCGTCTTCGTTGTACCTCTCTGTGGAACGGAAATGGAACCGGCCACTATAGAATACTCGATGATGAAGCTTGGGGATTGAGGATTGACCAAACCTCTCCAGCTCTACTACACGAACGTCTTTATAAAACCTGGATACCATCAGCATCATCTGGATCCCGGGGCATAGAGGCTTTCAGGGGAACTCTAGAGTTGATGAGCTTACTAGAATTGGGGCAACCCTACAAGTTCCACCAGATTTGGAATGTGTGGGTTTACCCCTACTCTCTTGCATACTCAGACTTAGGCGCAGGATAGAGGATGAAACAAATAGAAGATGGGTCACAAGAAGTGATTGCGTGATCACAAGGCAGTTATGGACTCATCTAAATAGGAAAAATACGGCTCCTTTAATTTTGAAGAATAGGAAACAGATCTCGATTCTAGTGTCCGTGCTAACCGGACACTGTCTCATAGGTATGCATGCACAAAGATTAAAGGTTGAATACAATGATTTTTGCCGTAGCTGCCAGGATATTGATGAAGAGGAAAGTGTAGAACATTTTCTTTGTCACTGTCCTGGACTTGCAAGAAAGAGAAGACCTAACCTAACCTAACCTATTCTTGTGCATAAATGACATGCACATAAATAAAAACAAGTTTTACTGATTTAAAAAGAACATACAAAAATGTACCTAACACAAAATTTGTTTTATGTATTTTCTACTTATGTATGTATGCTTTGGATGAAAATGAAAACATATCAAAAATGCGTGAATTAAATCGCAAAAC
Organism: Nowickia ferox; assembly: GCA_936439885.1. NCBI lineage: Eukaryota > Metazoa > Arthropoda > Insecta > Diptera > Tachinidae > Nowickia > Nowickia ferox. The sequence goes on along the minus strand of OW387026.1, from coordinate 38,746,913 downwards.
CATACAAAAGTGTCAAGATATAAAAAATTGGCTAGATTTAATCGCTCTGCAAGATAAAAATCCTTATAAATGGTCACGCTTATAAGTTGCTGATAAAAAGCTCGATTACGTTCAGAAAACTTTGACGTACCATCCGGGCAAGGAATAGTTACATAAAGTACTTATATATTGGCATAATAACTCAGGCCTATCCATCTTATGATGTAAGTAAAATGTTGGAACCCTTAATAATGTTTACCCAAGGTACTATGGCTCGCTGCACTGTACCTGAGGTTTAACGTACATATCTACGAAAGATGTAAATGATTGTGTTATGTTGGAATTGTTTTACAATTGTTGTTTATTCCTATTTTTATTACACATTTATTTTTTTAACACGACTAGAATTTTTTAATCGCCCACCTTGACGTTTATGGTGAGTCAAATCGTGTTGTGCAAACCCAAATAAACTGACATCTGTTATATCTGTGATCGACGAGTCGTGTTCTACAAAAAGGGTGTAAGACAGAATGTAAAAGTATGATATGTATAAAGTAATTTCAATGAAAGAGATTAAAAAATATTTTTACAAACAAGTAGATTAGAAATAATTTTTAAAGAAGTAGATTTATTTGCTACATAAAGTATGGTTAAATTAAATTAGTAAATAATAAATACGCTCTGCAATTTTTCACATGATATGTATTTGCAAATATCCTCTATTGCAAGCTTTGCAAAATATGTTTTAATGAAGTAAATTATAATATAACGTTAGCTTAGAGTGCAAACCTGCTTACTCACTTGAACCAAATTTTATAGGAGAGACAAAAAACTGTTAACATTTTATTTACATAACTTCAGAAATTAGGCCAACAAATTTGTTTTTTTCGACAAGTAGAGTTTTGAATTTAAGCAAATATTTTAGCCGGTCGATGAAGCGTCTACTGGTTTTCGAACGGCATTGAAAATTCATATATTATTAAAAGCGGACTTAAAAGGTTTACACTCTAAGCCGACAATAAGTGCATACATACCTTGAACAATAAGAGAACCCAAGGCAGCTGCCTCTCCGATAGAACAGTAAAGACGTCCATGACGCAGATCTCTTTTTAACTGCTGATACAACATAATTCTACCATTGCCTGTTAACCGGAAAGGATCTGCAGGGTAAAATTTCACTCTAAAGGAGAAAAGTATCGGATCCACATCTAAAAAATAATAATACATTTTGTCAACATTTGTTGCTATCGAATTTATTAGCCACAGAGCTCAATTCCGTTCCGAAACGGAATTCAGTTCGTATTTGGGTACTGTAGAAAACGAAAAATGGTAAAAACTTTCGGAATGAAATCACTTTATTAATTTCCTGAACGGAATCAACATTTTCTGCATGTCAAAGTCCAAAAAAAATGTTTTAAACCATTTTTTTTTCAATAAACAATACTACTTTTCATTTAGTTATTCAAAGCTAAATTACAATTAATTGGTTTTTATTTAGTTACTGCCTTATTCATAAAAAATATTTCAGGTTTATTACATATTTCTATGGGAAATTTTTCAAATAAACCTGTAATAAACCTAAAATATTTTTTATGAATTAGACCATTATTTTTATGTAAATTTCATCAGTCACTACAAAACTAAAATCAACATAACGAAGGCTGACTTTGACAATGCAAACCCTTTGAATATGCCGCCGACACGCATCGGTTTCATTTCATTTTCAGTGTTCTTTGAATCCGTGCATTAAATTAGAAGTCAGTTCTTTTTTGCAGCATCTCCTTTATCGTGGGGTTTTTTGTTTTTATTTAAATCTACCATTATTTTATTAATATGTATATACTCATCTGAAATAAAATCCCTCTTATGTGTCGCATAATTAAATCATAATCCTCTGGAAGGTTAAAATCATCCCTTAATTAATAAATAATCTAATAATAAAAAACAAAAAATTTATTAAAGTTTAAATTTTTTTAACGCACTTGTAATCCCAAATTATTATTTTACTCATTAAGTAAAATATTTTTAATCAGAAATAATTTCTTAGTCGGGCTTAAGTTCAGTAATTTCAATTCTTATTGAAATGAAATATTTTTTATCAATTAATGTGAGTTTCTAAAGAAGAGAAGAAAAATTAAATTAGACTATAAGCTGGGGGAAATACCGATATTTTTCTGTGCAGCAACGTACTTCATCAGCACCCAAGTATATCTACTGGGGTAGAGATTGTTATTAACATCAGCTATTTAACGCAAATTTTTTAATGAAATGGAATATGAGAAATATTGTGTATACAATTATTGATTTACCTTTGGTAAACACATTTGTAAGTATCACTATTCATTTTCTGTTTTATCCGTTTTTTCATTTTTATATTCAGGTTAGCACGAAGCTATGTCACTCTACCTAAGTATGTTTAACTATTATTGCTTATCTTTTACGATCATCACATTAATTATTTTTACTTATTCGATGTACCGTCGGTACATACCTGTAAGTATTATTGTAGTGGATATTATGTTTACATTGTTTTTGCTTTTCTACAGTTGATTTTACTTTCCAGTATATGAAACTGTGATTGCCAAGTGAACATATATTTGTCACGTGCCCATGATGATTTAAGTGAAACAATTTTAAATGTTTAGTTGAACTATAGTGAATTTTAATCAGAAATAATTTCTTAGTCGGGCTTAAGTTCAGTAATTTCAATTCTTATTGAAATTAAATATTTTTTATTAATTAATGTGAGTTTCTAAAGAAGAGAAGAAAAATTAAATTAGATTATATATATAATATTTTGTATTTGTTATCAGCTAAAATTTTGGAAAATTTAGTCATGAGCAGCTTTTCGAAAAGCTTTGAGATGGTAAATAGTAGGCTTATAGGCCTATATGACTCAGCCTTGGTAAGACCTTTGGAATCATTTGGTCTTGGCAAGTTTCCAGTTATGTATGTGGAAAATACTGCATTCGTAAAATGGCATTAAAAATAAATAGCAGGATTCTTATTGCAATTAGATGCAAATTCATCAGCATCTTATTACTAATCCCATCAATACCTGCAGCTTTCTTCTTGTTGAGTTTAGCAATTATTTTTTGCACTGACTTGACATCGAGACCTTCTAGATATTTTTCCATTAACGCAGTTTTTTCCGACGATAGCAACTCTTTGAGTCGTTTAGTACATTCTTTAAATCTGATTTTATTTAAGGGTGATATGTGTTTTTGCCATTCTTTTCTAGCTCTCCTTTTTTCACATACAAGCCGTTCAATATCCGTAAAATAAATTCTATTAAAGCCAGTCTGCGGTTGGGAGGTAGTGGCATGTTCTGCAGCCTATTTAATATTTTTTTGTTAAAATTGACAACCTTAAATTCAATATCTCCGGATGTTCTTAGCTTAATATTTTCCATACAATGACTACTGAGATTTTTTTGAAACCCCGCTTGTTAACACGATTGATCATCTCCACATATGGGTGAGGTAAATTGTGTTGAACAACGCCCGACCTCAGGGCATAAGAAGACGCGAACCCCAGAAAGTATATTTTGCATTGCGAACAAGGTCCAAGAGATTTGTAGAATATCTCGTATTGATCCTCAGTGATTGGAAATCTGGAAGGGGAGTAAATTGATGATATCACGAAATTTGCACAAACATTCTCAATGGAGATATTTGTTGCTTGTCGATGTTCTTCACAAATGTTGTCAAGAATATGACTTGACTTTAGTATAATTGCTGATCCACCGCATGCTCTTCCTTTAACATTGTTCCATTAAAACGTAGTAACATTGATGAAACAAAAATGCAAATTTATGAAGAAAACGATTTTCGCAAAAGGGTTACTGAATTTGAAAAAAGTAAAACAACTTTCTACACTTACCAGCTTAAGAGTGCTAAGGGCCTTCAAATTGTACTGAACGGCATAGATTCGTATGTTGTTCCCGAAGAAATAAAAATGCGTTCGTCCTCCAGGGATTTAAGTTAAAAAAATGTATCTAATATATTAAATAGGGAGAAGATCCCCCAACCTCTATCTCGCGTTGAACTTGAGCCAAATGATATAAAGTTGAGAAAAAATTAGTCAAGAATATGGTCACACAAAAACTTACTATAATTTACCTACTGCGTTGTGTCCAAAAGATCAATCAGAAATATATGTAGTAATTGTGGTGGTAATCACACCGCTAACTACAAAGGATGTCCTGTATATTCTTTCTGGATCGTAAACGGCATTCGCCAACATAAAAATTAACTTGAGCACTTCCCCATGGAAAAAAATACGGCCTCTCGAAAGCAAATGAGTCAAATGATCAATGGCTACACCTTATATGATTCAAAGGACCCGAGAATTATTCTCACCAATGACCGAGATTGATTTTTTAATAAGTGCGTTTGAATCTTTTCTCTCAGATAGATTGGTGGTGGTTTGGAGGTTTTGTTCGAGGATACATAGGGTTCGTCGTTGTCACCTTGCAAAATTTTAAAACGGTTTTGACGGTTAGTAGAGGATGAGCTGTTATCCCTAGACATCTTTAGAGCAGATGAAATTTTAGGAGAATTTGGGCTTCGCTCATGCTTTACCACAGTCCATTACGACTTGGACCTTGGGTTTTGAGCTACTGTTATCTGTAGTGATAACTTAGTTAAGTGATAAAAACGAGCCCGAAGGTGATGATATCGCTGACTTATATGAAGAAGTACTAGACAACGGTAATGTTAACGAATCACCAGTTGGCATTGCACAAAGCGAAGTTGATCGCTGACGAAAAAGTGACTTTGTCGTAAGAAAAAGACTATTAGCAGATTTATTATTTTTATTTTTTTCGTTAAGAGCTGCATCCTATGCACATTTAACTGTTGCTAATGCAGATCATCAGGGAACCTTTGCTCAAAAATTTCTTGGAACAACTAAAGTTATAATGTTAAACTTTCATTTAAACAATAATCAATTTCAATGTATTTTCAATAAAAAATATTTTACTGTATAGGTAAAATAATAATTTGGGATTATTAGTGCGTTAACAAATGTTAAACTTAAATTATAACCATTTCCTTAAAAAAACAATAATTATTAAGTCGACTGCACCCGGTCAAAAATACTTGTGTGGCAACACTCTATTCTTGAATAGCTGTTGTTGTTATTTACATTTATTTTGCTTACATACTTTTTACAACTACAACTTGAGCTGAGAAAAAGCCAGCTGATGTAGCAATGGTAAAGTAAGAAAATATAAAACATGTTTATTATTGATTTCTTGTTTCAACTTTGTTATTTGTTGAGCTTCTCATTTGTTTAAATAAAAGTTTAACATAATAACTCTAGTTGTTCTAAGAAATTTTTGGGTAAAGGCTCCCTGATTATCTGCATCTGATCCAGCTAAACCCCGCCATAATCAATTTCAATGTATTTTCATTAAAAAAAGATTTTACTTTAAAAATTTGCTTGTTTTTATGGTTTAGCAATTGTCTATATGCATTTCGTTCCTGCTTTTGGAACTCATCAGTAGACTTCAACCCAAAAAATTTTTGAATTTAGTTGACAAACTTCGTATGTTTATAGTAAGACTCTTAATACTATATTGAGAATCACAGTATACAAAGATAATAAGTTTGAAAGCTTCAAACAAACATTTTTGCAAAACAACCATCTTTATTCGATTGTCTATCTATTTTATTTTCCACCACCTTTTTACCATTAGCTGCCACATTGGGCAACAATAAAAGTATTAAACAGCAAAAAGAAAAATAAAACATTTATTTTCATATTTGAAATACCGAAGTATATTTATTTGACATAAAGTCTTTATTTATTTAATTTGAAAATTTGCTTGTTTTTATGGTTTAGCAATTGTCTATATGCAGGAACGAAATGCATATAGACAATTGCTAAACCATAAAAACAAGCAAATTTTCAAATTAAATAAATAAAGACTTTATGTCAAATAAATATACTTCGGTATTTCAAATAAAAAGATTTTACTTAATAAGTAAAATAATAATTGGGGATTATTGGTGCGTTAACAAATGTTAAACTGAAATTATAACAATTCCCATAAAACCACTTTTTTAAAGATTATAGTTTCTGATTTATCCACGTCCTGTTAAAAAAAGGTACAAATGTAGTGTGCTTGTTAATAATTTTTTAGCACAATAATCAAAACAACCAACAGAAAATGTATACTTAGTGAAATGAACAAGTGAGTTTTAAAAAATTAAAGATACAATTCGTAGTGTTGAATTAAAACCCAGATTGTGAAAAAGATCATTAGAATTAAAACAGGGATAAAAATTTGTTTTATGCTGATTATGGATTTCATTATAAGTATTTTCATTCAAAAATATTAATTTTTACCTTTTACTTACAAAAAGCACACAGCGAATGAGGACACAAAGTACAAAATGAAAATACGTTTGAAAAAGTGAACACTTTTACAAAATTAAAAGAAAGAACTTATTGTGTTAAATTAAAAACAGAATTTAGAAAATATTATTAATATTAAAAGTGTTTAAAATTTGTTTTGAAATGATTACAGTCTTTATTTAAGCATTTTCATTAAAACCAAACAACCAGCAATCACGTGTTATTTTTTTTACAATACCTGACAATAGTTGTTTATAAAAGAACGATAGAAAAATAAAGTTATATATGGAAAGCAATACTTATAGTAAGTGCTAAATAAATACATAATTTTTTGTTAAAATAAAATATGTAGTTTGGAAAATCTATAAAAAAAGTTAAAAATTTCTTAAAGCTGAAAGCAAAAAAATCTTGTTAAGAATTTAATTTTGAGTTTATGCAATCAATTTCATGATGCGAATTTTTACGTTTTTTGAGATATCCATTTTTTTCCAGGCAACCTCTACTTCGTTCTTTGGTTCGAACAGAAACATAGTAGAGAAACAGCTGTTTTGAATCATATGCTTAGAAAAATTGGAGATGACGAAACATCAAACTAAGAAGTGTTCTAAAAATAAAAATTTATCGTTAAGGTGTACAACGCCCACGAAAAATTAACGACTTGTCCAAGCAAGTTTTGTCTACATGGCTTTTATGCCATTTTGTTAGACCACTTTCATATTTTCATCGTGCCGAATTTCAAAAAATTTAACCGGTCGTTTTTTTCGAGATATTTAAGTTTTAAGCTCTTTTTCATATGGTGGCAACCCTAAAAATTTTACTATTACACAAACTAAAAACAAAGCGCAGTCGTAAAGCAGCATTATCTCTTAAGTGCAACCAGGCCACTGTTGTTTATTGGCCTTCGAGAGTTTTGCGTCTAGTTCGCACTGGTTGACTGATCTGCCACGGATAACCGTGGAATTTCTTTAAGGCCGTGATACACTAGCCTACACGATCGTGCGATTTTTGAGAAAATACAGCCCTGGTATGCTGGAGTCTATGAACATTTTCAAAAGACAAAAACAAATCATCACACCAGGGTTGTATTTTTTCGTAGATCGCGCGATTGTGTAGGATAGTGAATCATGGCCTTTAACAACCACGTTGCTACTTCCTATGTGAAGGCATAGGTCGTGTATAGTCAGTCACAAAAACTTTTTTAAAATACTGTTAATACCATCTTGGGCATATGGTTTAGTTACCCCGCCCATATTTGTGCAACAATACATTGCAAATTTACTTTGAAATAATTATGGAAAACTCTTATATTCCGAATTTCAGCCATATCGCTACAAAATTTTGGCTAAAAAGTAGGTCAAATAACCCAATGTGCAAAGTGCATTTTTAAAGGTATTTAAGCATATTCTTATAACTACTTATGTAAATGATATAATTAAGCGTCTCCGGTTTATTACCATCCCGGATAATTACCTCAAAAATATTTTATTTAATTTTTGACGAGGTTATTAACCGGGATTTACTGTTATTTAGAATTTACTGGTAAGTAAACATCTGGCATTTCTTGTGTTGTCATTTTCTTTCCCGGGAAATCTGATATGAACTATGAACCTGAACTTACCTTTGCATTGTTTTATAACTGACTTTCCCAGATCTAACCAGTGCTGAAAAATAGAAAAGATATTAGTTGTTATGGTGTATTTTAATCGATGCTCTGGAGCCGGATTCCGCAACGATGAATTTTGAAGTGTTCACAAATTTCAGTGTTCACCAATTTCAATGTTCACAATTCACCGCTATTTTTTCAGTGAACAATTTTGAGTCTAGTGTTCACTGTAACTGTCAAAATAATTCATTCACACCGTTGCGGATGCACAAATCAAAAGTGACACCGAAATTGGTGAACACTTTAAAATTCATCGTTGCGGAATCCGGCCCCTGCAGAAGAATATGGAATTCACTTCAGAGAAATAGTATTTTCGTTGCTTCTAAGTAAGTTTTGGATAACACTCAATACATTTGTAGGATTCAAACCATAACTGATCGATGAAACCTTTTGTATTATAATAATATTTTCTACTTCACGAAACTTCTAAGCATATACATATAATCACAATTCAACACAACAACAGTGGGGATTTTATAAAAAAAATCGAAAAATTCTGCAGTTTCTAAACGTGTCCGCTTGTTATAAAATTTCATACAGCAATTGAGGTGTTACATACATATGTAGCTTAAAGTAAGAGTTTGAATTTTATATTTTTAATGGGGGAGACAAGCAAAAAACTCCAAAATGGACGATCTAGAATTAATTAGCAAGCTGAGTTTTTAATCTGATAAAAAATATTTACTTGCAAATAGAGTTTCCTACCCAAGAGCTAAAAAAAAGTTTGTTACATGTACGAGTATGTCGTATGATTAGGAAATTTTTTTTTATTTTTATTTATTTCCATTAGACTTTAAGAATAAAATTCTTTTATAGTCCAAAAGAAAAATATTGTATAAAAATATCGCATTTTCGAGCACAAAATATAAATTTAAACTTTTTAACCAACCTTGGTCCACTGTTTTTTTTAAGGGGTAGTAAAATCTTGTCCGATTTGCAAAAATAAAGTTTTTATTGATTTAAAACAAAATTTTGAATATTTGGTTGTTATATTTCGTCCATTACGTTACGTAATATGTGAATAGCCTCTAAGTCTTGATATACATACATGAACGAAGCGTTTTTATCTGTTCTTCCAAGGAAATTAATTCTTTTAACTGGGGTAATAGTTGTGAAATTGTAAGTTCGAATTAATCTTTTATTTTTAAGTACCCGTACTAAACTGATTAATTGACTGTTTATAGCTTTTCGATGACGAGTTAAAAATTCGTGTTGTTGACCGGTACCACCCAGGCGCTTCTCATGAGTCATTTATATGGTACAATACTTTTTTTTTTTTTTTTAGTACATATATTTATTTATAAGTGAAATTTATTTGCTGGTGGTTAAGCGATGTCTATATGCATTTCATTGTTGCTTTAACAAATTGTCAGTAGACTTCAACCACACATTTTGAACAGTCACAAACCTCTTATCTTATGCACAGACTTTCATAAACTATTTCACAATTCACAAATATTAATATTTTTGAAAATCACAAAAGAAAAATAAGCATAGTAGGTTTAGTAACTTATACAAAACCCAGCAAATAATTTTTATTCGATATGAGTCAATATGGTGTTTCCATGTAAGCCTTCGATCAAAGTGTATACCAAGGTATTTTACTTGTAAATTTTGAGGAACAATTTGATTATTGATTGTAATGGGGGGAACAAGTGTGCTTTCGTAGGGTAAATGTTACCTGTTCGTTTACCTTTATTCTCCACCTGTTTAACCATAGTTCTAGCTGGGTAATATGTTGCTGAATATATCGGAAAGCCTCGTGAGGGTTTTCGTGCATACTAAGGCAGGCTGTATCATCGGCAAATGTAGATGTGTGAATATTACTGCTCAAAGGCATATCACAAGTATAAATCAAATACAAAACTGGCCCCAGTATACTCCCCTGTGGCACACCGGATGAGATTGTTTCAGACATACTCATAAAGTATCCTTCCACAACAGTGAATTTCCGGGCAGTAATGTAACTTTCCAAAAGATTTAGAATGTTTATTGGTAAGTAAGTCTTTAATTTTAAAATTAGGCCTTCATGCCACACTTTATCAAATGCCTGAGAAACGTCAATAAACAGCGCAGAGCAATACTTCTTTTCTTCAAAAGTTTTTCGTATAAATTGAACCAATCTATGAGTTTGTTCAATGGTGCTATGCTGACTTCTAAAACCAAATTGATGTTGTTTTTTTTTTTTTTTTTTTTGTAAGTAAGAGTAAAAGTATTTGCAAAGCGAAATCAACTTTTAGCTATTAAGCCTGGTACTCTGTTCACAATTTCGTGCGAAGTGCTTTCAAACTACATATAAAAGTATTTGGTATGAAATATTTGCGAAATAAACTTGCAAGAGTAGTATTATGTTCTTAAGGCCGTAGCTGTCGTGTTTGTGCCAATAAATTTTAGGAAACTCTCAGAAATTTCATAGTTGTAGCAACAACTACATGATATTTTCAATGTGGTAAATTTTTTACTTTTTAAACTTCTATTTTAACTTTAATTTCTATTTTATTTTCACTTGGATCAAACAACCATCATACATGATTTACTGACATCAATAGCCACCAATTAGACTCGGCAACTTACTACGACATTACCGCGATTATAACAAGAAAGGAAAATTTTGTATCTAAAAATGTGGCATTTTGTGACAAATATGGCAAAAATAACAGTGGGAACTAGTGGCAACGCTTGTCATTTCCGATATTTTTCGTTGTGTGGCATTACCACACAAACTGTTTGCGCATCTGATGTGAACAACTGTGAGAATAAGTTGGCTGCATTGCGAACACAAAAAGAAAATGTCAGCGTGTTGACATTTTGACATTGACAAAATACAGAAAGAACTTTAAATGTGTGCGGGTGTACAAATTTAAAAAAAAATGGAAAACGAAAAATCGCAGAAGCGTGTAAGGAAAATTCAAGCGTCATGGATTCATGACATGACGACACAGTTAATTCAGCTTGTAGAAGTTCGTGAGGTTGTGTGGAGTCCCCTATTTAGCATTTATAGGGATAGAAATGCGAAGGAATCTGCATGGGCAGAATGGGTCTGTCACGTTCAGAAGTGGAACAGCATTCCTTTTTGGATGTATGTTGTCAAACAGTCAACAAGAAAGTCGAAATGTTCTCCCTTCATGCGCACGAAATTTTTAAAACAACTTGAATCCTGCTTCCGTTAACTGGAATGCAGAGTACAATAAAACCCTTTGGTAACGCTATACTAAGCCCTGGTCTTTTCCACCACTTTCTTTGCTGTTTATTAGGTTTTCTTAATTTTTTTTGTTATTATAGATAAACACACAGTGGCTCTAGCCAATTGAATAATTTTGCGATTATCCATTTGTATAAATATTAATTAACAAACAGTACGAAAAACAAAGTCTCACAATGATAAAGCAAACGACACTAAATGTCATTATGTCAAAATTAGTTCTTGATGTAGACAATGATACCGTATTGCCATTTTTAGGAATGGGACTTTTTCCTGTCACAATCACACAACAAAATTGAGTGTCATCGAAAAATTTGATGGGAACGGCACTGCACACATATGAAAATTACACCACAAAGTGACAACACATGAAATGCCAGATGTAAACTAGGCCTTACTATGTTGTATTTTTTTTGTTGTTCCTTTGGTGAGAGTTAAAATTTATTATAAAAAATCGCAAAAATTTCATATATGGAAAAATTACGAAAAATAGCTAAAAATAAAATAAAAGTGACTGAAAAAATGGCTAAAAGCTAAATGGCTAAATGGTATGAAAAATAGCTAAATTTCGACAGAAAATGCGTAAATTGGCATCACTGCTTCTTACAGACGAGTTTTGGCAGGATCTATTTTTTTAAACTACTCTTTTAACAAACAAATTTTCCTGAATTACCAAAATTTTGAAGTTCAATTTTGTTACAAAATAGCCATAAAAATTGCCAATAAATTTATTTATCGCCATGTTGCCAAACCAAAAATCTAGAAGCCAAACAAATCTTGCGCACGTTGCAGAGATGTTAACTCACGTCCAGAATCTTGGATGTAACATGAGCATCAAAGTACACTACCAGCACAGTCACTTAGATCGTTTGCCTGAAAATCTAGGACTCTTGAGTGAGGAACAGCTCGAACGAATTCACCAAGATATCCGGACAATGGAGGAACGATGTCAGGGTCCCTGGGATGCACACATGATGGTTGGTTTTTGCTGGAGTATTGTGAGTAACACTTCGTTATTCAACAATAGTAGAAAATCGATTAAAACAAAATTCAAGAGGTTGTAGTTTATAAAAAAAGTTATTTAAATAAAATAACTATTTCTTTATTTTCTTATTTTATTTCTTATAATAAATTTAAATAATAAACTACAAATTTTCTACTGTTTAATATATTTAAACTCACCCAATTCAAATGTGTTTCCGCAGAATAGAATGAGTCTTGTAGGTAGGGTTTCCCAAAATATACAAGAATATTACTATGTTATGCATTTTCGATATGAAAATATTGTAATTTTTTTTTACTATATATCGTCGGTTGGTTATTAGTTTGCTGCAGTCATAATGTATTTTGAATATACTGTGCCGCAAACCAATAACAAACCGACGATATGAATTTATTTATTGTATCTTCAAAAAAATTAACTAACAATAAATAATCAAATCTTAGGTCTAGATATAATTAATGCGCCCGATCAATGCCGAACACAAATTTAGTGATAGTAATTATTAATACAAGAATGATGTACTAGCACAAAAATATTCTCAAAAAGTTTCATCTGCGGTATTGCGTATTATCTTTTTTAAGCGGATGTGTCCAGTAAAGTTCAAGCTATTACGAGCTAGGAGATTTGGATGAGACTCGAGTTTTATTAAATATTTGCCTGCGTATTTTCCAATTTCTTCAGTCACTAGTGGCATATTTAAATCAAGATGTAAACTTGAATTTTTGATGTACCATGAAGCCGATGTTACCAAACGTAAAATTTTATTTTGGCTTCGTTGGATTTTCTCAACAGTTGAAGCTGAAGCAGTGCCCATAACTGAATTTCGTAGCACCATATTGGCTTCAAAAGCGACTTGTATATTAACAGTTTGCATTCTAGGCTGAGTGTTGAATTTCTGCCAATCAACCAATGTATTTGAGTTAACTTAAGTTTCATTTGGGTTAGCTTAGACTAAATAAGATGTTTCCATGTAAGCCTTCGATCAAGGTATTTCACTTGAGAATGTTGGGGAATGTTTTGACTTTTGATACGAATGGGGGAACAAGTATCTTTTCTTATGATAAACGCTATATGGACACACTTTGTTCATTTAGTTGAATTCTCCATAAGTTCAACTATATTTTCAGATATTGTACATAACATAAGGAAAATGTTTTCAAAATTCAATCAATCGAAAGAAGGACAATAAATAATAATAAAGTTATTATATATGAATTGATATATGGACTAATATATGTAATGTATTATAATATATGAAAATTTAATTATGAAGCTCGTCATATGTGTGAATCCATATAAAGAAATGAGATGTAATATGTGGAGCCACATCCTTTAAAGTGTCTTTACATGGTAATACAAAGTATTACGACTTTGTAGAATCAAAATATTATGAAATTCTCTCCGTGTTAAAAAAAAAAGAGAATGAGAGTCTGTTGTAGGTATTTTTCATGTTTACACTGATACTATAAGTAAAATGCAAGCAAAGATATTAAACTGTTAAGTTCATAGCAAAAATTGGAAAATTTAAAAAAAAAAACTAAATATTGGAGAAAGTATCTTATAATTTCAATGTAATTTTACTACAAAATATATATTTTTTTAAAGTTTATTTATTGTTCGTTTCGTTTTGCTGTACCAGTTAAGTACCTGATGGTTGCAGTCGTAAAATATTTACAATAACAACATGAAAATTTCCTGAGTTGATTTTGGTTGTTTTTTAAAAGTGTCAACACCTTCAATAGATACCATTAGTGCTGCCAATGTTTACTTTGAAATACACCTCTAATGTGATGAGAATACTTAATTTTATAAATTTTTTTAGAAAATAAACATTTACCGACCGCTTGTCAAATTCTCGATCCGTATTCTCTGCTACTCGATACCTTTTGCTTTTACATGATAAGATTTTCTATAATCTACAGCATTTTTTGACATGTCGTAATTTATTCTATTACCATGTAAAGACACCTTTAAAAAAACTCTTGTAACAAAAAAACATTCTAGTATTTAGAAAAATTTAATTTTTCTTTGTTATTATTTATTTTTCAAACAGCTGATTGATTTTCTATGTGCCCAAACTAGCACGAAGAAAAAGTACGAGAAGAAGAAGAATACCATTACTCTCACAAAACCTCTCTCATTTACCCAATGTTCGAGAACGGGAACGCTTTCCGTGCAAATTGGGATCCCAATGTAGAGTAAAGAAACACGCCTATTACTGCAAAAAAAGTTTTAGTATAAAAACGGATTATTTTTTCTTTTATAATTAATATCATTACTTTTTAATCTGGTTTCTTAAATAAAATTTTATATACGAATGTGAGTTTTGTGTTTTTTAAATAATCGATTCACCTTTTCTCTTAAAATTATGAATAAAATGTCTTTTAGTTTGTTTTTAATTATTTGTCCAAACAAATGTTTTATTAAATCGGTGTTGCCGAATCGCGGGAATCAGGTGTAGTTTTTATGTGCATGCTCTCAGGTGTAGTTCACGGGTAATTTGAAATTCTTAAATCTACCATAACTGAAAAGGGATTACTTTTAACAATTTAGTGGGTTTTGCTGCCGATACTCCAAATGTTATGTTTGGTAAATATAACTCGGTTGCAAAACTATTAAAGGATGACCTGACATTGCACTGGTTGAATGCTCTTGCCATTCAATCCATTTACTAGCATCAAAAGCCTGGTACTCTGTTAAAAATTTCACGCGAAATATTGACATAATCCATATAAAAAAGTTTCACATGAAATATTCATGAAAAAATGTTGCAAAGCTTGTACTCTGTTCAACTCGTGAAAAATGTATGAAATGAATCTGGCAAACATTTTCTTGCAATCTGCGAAATAATGTGACTGAGGTATTTTACACGAGAACAATTTTTATGCCGCACAATTTTTGTTTTTTTCCGTAATTTGGAAAATTTGGAGACTAATTCATCTGGCACAAAATGTATACGTATACACAGCTTTGTGTGTGTTAGTGTTTTTCGTATTCATTTAACATTTGCTGTTATTGTTGTGTGTTATAGCTGGTTGAAAAGTTATGCCAACCACAAAACCACTCTCTTTGCCTCTCTCATCTACTACAAACTGAAATGTTATGCCAGCACAATTATGCCCGTGTAAATCTGCGCACTGGCATTTATTTCGCGTGAAATATTGACAGCTGATGTTTTTGTTTACAAAAGCATCAGCGATAATTTTTTTGGAAAAAGTAATATGGGCGGGCATCACTTGCTACGTGTCAAATTTTTCACGCGAAATAATCAATGTTGCTGAAAAATTTTCGCAACCTCGAACAGAATACTAGGCTAAAGGCATGTTTAAAACTACCAACGTATTTGGAGGATTTATTACGAAGCCTAGAATATTTTTTCAGTAGAAACTATATTCGGCAAAAAAAATCTTGAAGAATTTCAAGAATACTTTAAAACTGGTAGTCATAAAATATTATCGCCTGCAATAACAACATGGCTTTTTCTACTATCATGTGTTAATCGTGTTTAAAAGCAATATGAACCATTAAAGATTGGACGTTTTTGAAGATACATCTAAAACGACAGAAACAATTTTAGAGACATTAGATGATGAAAAAACTAAAATATTCATACTTGGAGTTTCTAACGTATGCCCTAGATATTTTAATATCATTTAACAAGTTGTTTCAATCAGAAAAACCAGTATAGTTAAAACTTAAAGCTGAAATTTCACAAATTTTACAAACATTCCATTCAAACTATATATAAAAATGGACGTTTTAAAGTCTATCAGCTTATGGGAAATTAACAATGCGGACAAAAATATTTTTTTTAAATGTTAATGAAATTTATATTGATATTGCAGCACATGAATCTTTAGCATTGTGTTCCAATTTCGAAATGATTATCATACTTGAAAACTGTAGATAAAATCAAGATTTGGTTTTAGTGATGAAATTTATAGCATTATGGACATTTTGGATCCAAAAAATGCACAGTCCTTTCAATCAAAATCTCTATGTTTCTTTCAAAAACGTTTCCCATCTTTTAAAATAAACTCGCTAACACTTGATAAAGAGCGTCAACATTTGTTGTTAGATTTCGCTAAACTGGAACTGCATAACAATTTCGAGCCTGAAATTTAGTGAAGAAGTGCTTAAACTAAAAAATTCGTTTAAGGAAAATATATTTCCCAAATTAGAAAAAGTAATAAACTTTATTTTTATTTTTCCACTTTCAAACGCTTCTGCTGAAAGGATATTTAGTAGTCTTAATAATTGTAAAACTGATCTAAGAAACAAATTATCGTCTGATACCGTTGCTGCAATTTATTTACTAAAGAAGATATACAGAAAAATTACAATAATAATTTTAAACCTCTCCTAGACAATAGTAATAAAAATTGAAGTTCCAATGACTCTATTACTTTAAGATTTTTATGTTGCTTTTTATTATGTTTTATTTTATTATTTTTTTGCATATTTCTCTTTAATTACTGTATAGTATAACAAATATTAAATTACTTTTTATGTATTTATTTGCTGTTTGTAACAGACTCTTATGAAATAAAATAGTTATCAAAAACGAATTGCTTGTTGTGTGTTCAGGTGGTATACTCGTATATGTTGCATTTCATTGCGGCTGATACCAAATCATAAGTAGACCTTAAAGTATGGTCAAACTTGGGCAAACATTTGTCCAAAAAAACGTAACCAATAAATATTAGTGAAAAACATTTTGATTCAGACACGTATTTCTTAAGTTAAGCAGTTTCATAAACAACTAATAGAGAATGTCATAGAATCCAACATTATTGGAAACTATTTAACTTAACAAACACGTCTCTGAATTGAAAGCTTCTTCATTAATATTTAGTTGTTACGTTTTGTTAGGCAAGTATTTGCCCTAGTGTGAGCATACCTTTAAACAAGATTTTTGAAATTTGTCAAAAATTTTTTTAATATTGGGTGTAATTCTATTGAAATCGTGTAATATTGGCTTCTACGAGGTGTAATTTTGAATATATATTTTGGTAACACTGTACTAAATACAACCTCCCTTTTCAAGATCTTAAAAAAGGCATTTTAATAATTTAATTTATTTCATAGCAGTGCGTTCTTCTGAATCAAGGGAGTATGAATATGAACTTTGCATACATGTATGAAAATGTATGAATATATATTATCATATTGTATGTCCATATACCATAATTTTTCGGATCCGAGACATATGTGGCATATCATATATTTTTTTTTACTATATATTTATTTATTGTATCTTCAAAAAAATTAACTAACAATAAGTAATCAAATCTTAAGTATATATATAATTAATAGGCCCGACCAATGCCGAACACAAATTTATTGATAGTAATTATTAAAAAAAAATATTCTCAAAAAGTTTCATCTGCGATATTGCGTATTAGAGCCTAGTTTCCCTCCTTTTTAAGCGGATGTGTCCACTAAAGTTCAAGATATTACGAGCCAGGGGATTAGGATTAGACTCGACTTTAATTCTCCATAAGTTCAAATATATTTCCAGCTGGGTAATGTGTTCCTGGAGATTGCGGGATGCCTTATAAGGGGTTTCGCGCATACTCATACAGGCTGTATCATCGGCAAATGTAGAGGTATGGATATTATTGCTTACAGGCATATCACGAGCATATATTAAATACAAGACTGGCCCAGAATACTACCCTGTGCCACACCGGAAGATATAGATTCGGGCACACTCGCGAAGTCTTCTTCCACAACAGTGAACTTCCTATCAATAATATAACTTTCTAAAAGCTTTTGTATGTTTATTGGTAGGTATGTCTTCAATTTTAAAATTAGGCTTTCGTGAAATAATTTATCAAATGTCTGAGAATCATCAATAAAGAGGGCAGAACAATAGTCTTGTGCAGTTCATGAACGAACTAGTTCAAATGAACGATCCAGTACTAGTTCAATTTTTGAACTAAGGCACAAATTGATTGAACTAACACAGAGGCTTGTGAACTAAATGTTTTCAATTTTGCCTTACTGTTCTGCTGTGTGTGCGCATTGCTACACATCCATATGTATATTTAGTTCTTGTTTATTACTGGCTACTACCCCAAATGCAATAAACAAGAAAACAGAAATAAACACTTATACATACTTCCTTATTCACAAAAAATATTTGTGCTTTATAATAGATTTTTAAAACGGATTTTCACACTAAATTTGTTTTGTAAACCCTTTATAAAGCATAATTATTTCTTATAAAGTAATTTTCGTTTTCGTAAAGCTTTTTAGTCACAGATCTGTGTTTTTAATAATGTCAAAGACCACAACATAATGTATGTATGTATGTAGATGTCAAATCATTGAACTAAAAAGATGATTGAGCTAAGTTAACGTATTTTGACAATTCATGTATACCTAACTACGAACTAGTTCATTTATAAATAATGAACTAAAACGACCGGTCACTAAAATGAACTAAATGGCACAAGTACAATACTTCTTTTCTTCAAATGTCCTCCTTATAACTTGCACCAATCTATGCGTTTGATCAATTGTGCTATGTTAACTTCTAAAACCAAATTAATGGCCCGGGATGCATCCATTATCAGCTAAAATTTCGGACAATTTAGTCATGAGCAGCTTTTGAAATTTCCTCCCTGTCGCTCTCCTGGTCCTACTTTTGAACATTTTGACAGCTTATGTCAATTTTTAGACGCTGAAATATCTATGTTCTAAATTTCATTAAAATTGGTTTAAAAGTTTCAAAGAGGCAGAAATTTCTCCCTTTTTGCCCTCCTGGTCCTAGTTTTAAAAATATACACATCCTATGTGACTTTTTTGGTGCAAATCTATCTACGTTCTAAATTTCCTCAAAATCGGTTTGAACGTTTCAGAGGGTAAGAAATTTTCCCGCATCGCCCTCCTGGACCTAGTTAAAAAAAGTAATATCCTTAAACCTTTCCGGAGTTGCACAGCCTAAGCGCACCAAATTTTATCGCGATCGGATGAGCGGTTTGACCGCGCATAAAAAACATAAAAGCAAACATTAAATTTTATATATATAAAAGAAGAAGAAGCAGATTATGGAATTCTCTATATATTTTTAAGAAACAAAGTTCATTTTACTGCAAAAAATTATATTGAAAACTAGTGATATTATAAAAACCGATTTTTTTTCTTATATAATTAATTGCATTAGTTTTTAATCTGTCTTCTTGAATTAAATTTTATGTACGAATATGAATTTTGTGTAAATAATGGATTCACCTTTTCTCTTAAAATGATGAATAAATTGTATTATGGTTCGTTTTTAATTATGTGTCCAAACCAGCGTTACCATTTGTCAAGTTTTACCTTTTTTGGAACTTTTTTGAGATGCCAAAAAGTTTTTTGAAAATATAAAGATTTTTAAAGTTTTTTTATAAATACATAATTTAACTTTTGCAGTATATTATATCTTATATTTTCTCACTACCTTATTACTGCAACAGTGTCTAATTGTGTTTACTCCCTCTTATGTACGACTATGCCGTTTAAATTACTTTAAATTTTAATAAAACGATGTACAAATAAGATATATATGTATTTATAAATGTATGTGATATTTTTAAAGGTCTGTAAATGTAAATATGAATTTTAATCGTTTTTAATTTTTAAATAAAATGAATTCCAAATACATAAATTTTTATATTTTCTTTTACTCTACTCTTGTAGAAAAGAAGTTTTTTTTTTCAGATATAAGAAGTTTTTTGAAAAATATATATGGTAACGCTGGTCTAAACAAATGTTTCATTTCAAATACAACCTCTCTTTTCAAGATCTTAAAAAAAGTAATTTTAATAATTTAATTTATCATCAAAGGAGTTTGAATATGAACTTTGCATACTGTAAAGGGAATATTTACACATACTTGTACTCGTATGAATATATATTACCCCTTATTGTGAATGGCGGCATTGGCTAGTATTACCATGCTCCATTTAATATATGTCCATATACCCTCATTTTTGGATCCGAACTATATATGGGATATCATATATGATCCATACATATTTTTTTAGTTGGTTATTTTTTTTCATAAATTACGATTTTTATTTTTTAATTTCCGTTTAATTAATTTGTGTTAAATTTCTCCTTTTTCACTTCTTTTTTAAATTTTTTACTTGGGATTTCATTTTCCACAGGCTAGGTTTTTTCGAGTGCAACTTTTATTTTCAACGGTATTGACCATAGAAACTTTGAGAATGAATCATTTACAGTCTACAATAATCAATAATTTCTATTTTCTGTAGAATAGTTTCCCATTTCACCTAAATCAGCTCCATAAAAGATCAACTATTCCTTTCATTACATATCTACAATGCACAAACAATTTTCGAGATTTATTATAGAGTTCGTTTACTAAATTTCTTTTTCAAGACATTGAGTTGTTTTAAAATTTTTTTTGGAGAGTGTTGTGATCTACTTCATGCACTTTCAGCTGTTTATACTATCATGTAGTTAATTTTCCAGTCTATAAATTTTATCATTCAGCTGTTCAATTTGTTTTTTCAAAAGATGGTTTAATTTTTAGTATGTGTTTTTTCAATTTTATAACTATCTTCTATCTCTAATTGTATTTCACGTTGTACTCCATCAATTTGCATTTTAATATATCTTGAATTATATTAATTCGTTAAGCTGTATTATTAATTTGTCCTAAAGTTTATCGTTTTGAGTTTCCAGAAACAATTTACTGATAACATCATTCTCCGTCAGTGAATGATGATGATTCTCTATCCATGTATTAGTAGAAATTATATATTTTATTTAGTTTTCAAAATCAAATTTCTCATAGTATTTCCATGTTTTATTATCAATCATTAGAGAAAATAAAGCTACTATTAGAGCCTATATTTGGCCATCAACTTGTATTTTATCTTCATTTAGTTTTAGGTTACTATCACCAAACTTCCATTCATTATTCAAATCTTAATGTGGGCCATAGTTTGTATCTAATTCAATTCGTCCTTCCAAGACTGATAAATGAGTATAAGTGTCTTCAGATCTGGAAACTCAAAACGATAAACTTTAGGACAAATTAATAATACAGCTTAAGGAATTAATATAATTCAAGAATATATTAAAATGCAAATTGATGGAGTACAGCGTGAAATACAAATAGAGATAGAAGATAGTTATAAAATTGAAAAACACATACTAAAAATTAAATCATCTTTTGAAAAAAATAATTGAACAGCTGAACGATAAAATTTATAGACTGGAAAATTAACTACATGATAGTATAAACAGCTGAAAGTGCATGAAGTAGATCACAACACTCTCTAAAAACTCTGTAAAACAACTTAATGTCTTCAAAAAGAAATTTTGTAAACGAACTCTATAATAAATCTCGAAAATTGTTTGTGCATTGCAGATATGTAATGAAAGGAATAGTTGATCTTTTATGGAGCTGATTTAGGTGAAATGGGAAACTATTCTACAGAAAATAGAAATTATTGATTATTGTAGACTGTAAATGATTCATTCTCAAAGTTTCTATGGTCAATACCGTTGAAAATAAAAGTTGCACTCGAAAAAACCTAGGCTATGGAAAATATTTTTGAAATGTTACGAGTACCAAAAAACTTACAAATGGATGTTTGTAAAGAATTTTTTAATAGATACTGGAAAATTTATGCATAAGTAGAATATTTAACATTACTTAATATGAAAGCATCAATAGTAGAATGATTTAATAGATCATCCAAAGGAATTATGTGATGATGGTTTATATAAGTGTATTGAAATATACAAGGTGTTTTTTTAGAGGTATAGAACTTCGAATTGAAATAAAACACAAGAAAATCGTTTTAATGTCCATCAATTTGGCTTTATTGGAAGGATAATTTTATGCCATTAACGTTTAAATATGATTTCGGGCATGTGGCCGCCGCGGCTGGCTCGAATAAAGCCAATTCTACAGGTCCAATTTTCAACCACTTTTTCGAGCATATGGGGCCGTATGTTGGCAATAACGCCACGAATGTTGGCTTACAAGTCCCCTAACGTTTCTGGTTTGTTGGCGTAGACGAGCGACTTCACATATCCCCAAAGAAAATAATCCAATGGTGTCAAATCACACGATCTTGGTGGCCAATTGACAGGTCCATTCCGCGAAATTATGCGCTCATCGAATGTTTCCTTCAATAAATCGATTGTGACGTGCGCTGTGTGGCATGTAGCGCCGTCTTGTTGGAACCACATTCATGCCATCCAATTCGGGAACAAAATAGTCGGTTATTGCTGTGCACGGTGGCGAATCGATTCATTCGGGTCCTCTTCAACACTTTGCTCTACAGCGGCAATTGTTTCTTCGGTGCGCACTGTTCGACGTCTCTGCGGATGCGTATTATCACATAGAGTAAACGTAGTGCGAAAACGATCCATGGTTAACCGATTTAATTGCTCTGATGGACGATTATGTCGACCATAAAATGGACGGAGCTTGCGGTAAACTTCGCGAACTGAACCATTATTTTCGAAATAAATTTGCACGATTTGCAAGCGTTGTTCTTTTGTCAACCTGTTCATGATGAAATGGCAAACCAAACTAAATATTAATCACTTGACAGCTGACAAAATGACCGCCAGTTAAAAAAGTGATGCCAACTTAAAGTTCTATACCTCAATAAAAAACACCCATTACAAAGAATTACTTAATGTACTCGTATACAATAAAAAAAGTTCATCTCACTATTTAAATGTTTCCGATTAAAGTTAACTCAACAAATGAGAAAAAGCTGATAAATATAATAATTTGAAGATGAACAAAATGTTGAAATTTAATGAAAGTAAAAAATAAAATTAAACAGGAAAAATCTAGTTTGGTTTATATTTTTGAAGGAATGATTAGGAATGATAGGTCTTAAGAAAGATAATTAACTTAATATACTCGAAATTCTCTAAACTTGTTGGCCTGTATGAAATATTGTGAAAACTTAAGCGTTCAAAATAAATTACAATACAGCGTAATATTCAGTAACATATAATATTATCATTTTTATAGTGAAAATTGTACATTTTCCATTTCGAAAGCTCTAGCAAGCGAAATTTTAAAATATGCCCATGGGCTATTATAATAGATTTTCACTCTATTCATTTCTATAGCTATCAAATCTTTAGAAAATATAGATAAACTACATAAATTGGACTTAGATTTCCAATCCTTAAGAATGTATATGTGTATGAATTAGTATCAAACAAACTTACTGAATAAATATGGACTTCAACTGGAATCATGCTGAAGCATACATAAATTGTAAAATGCAATATAAACAGATCTTACTTTATATCTGTATCTGTATGAGTATCAAATAAATTTACAGAAAAAATATTGAAAGCATGCCGAAGCATGCAAATTTAAAAGAATTCCTCACGTCCCATAATTTTGTAAGTAAAGAAATATTATGATTTTATGCTAAATGAAATACATAAATATATATCTACTTTGTAAAAGAATAAAATAGCGAAATCGTAAATTCTAATAGTATAGATTTTTAACTGAAACACCACTACATCTCGGACGCTTGCGTCACATCTTTTAAAAATTAAGGCCACTACGGGTGAATGGGGAAATTGTTTCTTCTCCGAAACTGTCCAAACAAAAATCTGCATGTAGAAATATTTGAAGCAAAAATTCCTTCAAACGTAGATATTCCAATGTTTCTGACACTATATGAAAACATCTAGGCTGAATTCATGGTAGAGGTGACTGAGTTTTTGAAGATCGATTTGGTGTAATACTTGTTTATTAAACATGTATTTTTTGTATGTAAACTAATTTCTATACTCGCATATATGTATGTAGATATGAATACATTTGCATATGTACACACTCACATATGTATATATTTTCATTAAAAATAATGGATTTAAAAATTATATTAATGTTCTCTATTTCAAGTAGTAAAATCAAAAAAAGTAGTTATACATCAGAAGAAAAAAAATAAATAAAACAAGAGACTGACTGACCACCTGATATACAAAGTCTGTCTCACATGAAAACAAAGCATACTTAAACATAGCAGAAATATGTATACAATACGCTAAACTTTAATACAATGAGAGAAAAAAAACTTAAAAATAAAACAATTACAAAAAACCATAAAAGGCATAGACAATCACCCTTCATAAAATAAACATGTAGCCTATTAATGTAAAGATAGTAACATTATCAAGTAGTACAATTTGGGCAATTAAAATTTTAACATTTAATTACCCATAACGCCGATAAAGGACAGTCAGAAATTCCGACATGCAAAGCCATCTTGTATACTAGAGGAACCGTCGAGAGGATAGACCAAAATTCACAGAAAACGACTTCGTTTTCTGTTGATCGCTTTTCAAGAAGAATATAAGTTTGTTCATTGTGATTTGACTAATTTAAAAGTACATTTAAATTTAGTCTCATATCCATATGATGATCTTAATATAAAATTAAAACATGAAAGTTATGCAGTTCTATATGATATGTATCTATATGATATGTATCTACTACTCGTATATGAAAGAATTTCAAGCGCTTGTAACTGCATCAGAGTTTAAGATAAGAGCTCCATTTATTCAAAAGCGGGTTAATTGATATATAAATTTAATTTGAAACAGCAAGCAAGCAAACCTCAGCTACTGCATTTTTACTGATGATCGAATAATAGAAAGTCCGGAAAGTCTTATAAATTAAGTAATATGAATGAAAAAAATAGTTTTAATAAACGTGTAAGGTTTCAAAACTAATTCGAATGATTTTCATTACAAAAAGAAGTAGCGGATATTTTCAAAATTAATGAGTATAACAATTTCATTATAAAACCACCATTTGATTTTAAATGTTTATCAATAAAAAAGGAAAGAGAAGCAAAGTGTTCTAAAATATACTTATGTAAAAGGTGAAGAAAAAAGACGATGGTTGGAAAAAATTTTACACCGAAAAATTTCTAACGGTGACTATATAGGCAACATCAACTTTAAACAAATGGAAATAAAATATATTAAATATTTATACTATAGTTACTACAACTAGAGAGGAATTCAATTTTACTTAAAACAGAAACTCCTAACAAACTTTTAAGTAAGTAAATACATCTAAAAGTTAAAAGAACGTTTTTTAATTTCAAATAAAAAAAACTATGGAGATATTTCACATCTATATACAAAAGACCAGGCGAATATTTACAACAGCAATAAAAGACCGCACATGACAAAAAAATAATTTATTTAAAAAGGGAGCCCCAGACTTATTTGTATGTACATATGTACATACATACATAAAATCAATTTGTAGATCCATATGTACATATTATCAAATTTCTTACCCATGCTCAAGTATTTATTGGATTTTAACAATCACACTTACATATCTACATCATGAAAACATACAAACCGTTCTCCAAGCTATTGACGCTTGAAGACGAAAGTCGAAGAAGACAAATGTACTTAAATAAACAAACTTATCACAGACCAGTCAAACTCTATCGCGCATACACACATCCACATACAAAATCGCCACGATCGTACACAAGAAATTTGCAAAATCTGAAATTAATATTTATACAAATATAAACAAATTTTTTTTTTTAACACTGAACAAATTTAAGCTGGATAAAATATAAAGCAATCTCATCCTCCAATATGAAAAACATACTAGGATTAGGGAAGTTCAGATATATGATAATATTTTCTAGCAAAAAATGTTCATATGAGAAACAATTTATTTCTACGTACATATAAATACTAGGGTGAGAAAATCACATACACATACACATACTAAAATTCATCTACGAAAAATTAAACCTATTTCAACAACGCGCCTCCCCTCACAAATCACAGTCAGCCTAAAGTTCTTACAGATATACATACACAAAATCTCAAGGTAACATACAATCTATCAATCTCACAACCTAAATCACGATCAGCCTTAAACTCATATAGACATACATACACACAAATACGGATACATATACATGAACACCTTCACCTCACCTCTCATTAATCATGATCAGCCTTAAACTCCTACAGATATACACACAAATTGCGCGGTTATATATTTCATAAACACTTCGCCCATCATAAATCACGATAAGCCTTAAATTTCCTACAGATATACATACACAAATTCCCAAGGTCACATACAATCGATCAATCTCAACAATCCAAATCACGATTAGCCTTAAACTTCTACAGACATACATGCACAAAAATTTCTATAAACATATAAACTCCCAAATTCCTATAGATACATATTACAATAACACCCCCCGCCTACCTCAAATCAAGAACAGACTTAAACTGCTACATATACATACATACATACACATACACACATGGCACATTCTATCTATCTATCACAACAAATCACAATCAGCCTTAAACTCCTACGAACATACATATACACAGATTCCCACGGATACGTATTATATGAACACTCTCACCTCGCCTTTCATAAATCACAGACAGCCTTAAACTCTTACAGACATACATACATACATACATGTACACAGATTCCCACGGATAGATATTACAACAACTCCCCGCCCTCCACCAGTCGATCTACCTCAAATACATCCCACCCCCCCCCCCCCCCCCCCACCAAGCACAGCTTGGATTAAATTCCAACAAGCATAAACGTCATCGAATTCCCACGGTTACATATTACAAAACACCCTCATCTAGACACACCCCGCCCTCCTCCAATCACAGCCAGACTTCAATTCCTACAGCTAGACACACCCACAAATTTTCCGTCGGCATTAGGAAAAATCATTTCCATTATTTTCCCGTCGGCATTTGAAAAAATAAACATGTTTTCCCGTCGGCATTTGAAAAAAATAAAGATGTTATCCCGTCGGCATTAGAAAATCATATACATATAAAAGCTTCAAACCTATAAACCCGCTTAATGTATTCCCACAAAATATTCCGCGCACAAGTTCCCACGGTCATACATACATACACAATATAAACAAAAAACAGTTAATGTAAACAAAAAACTCCTTATGTAAACAAAAAATTGGACGGACTTATTGAACCACCCTCGTAGGTATCAAATTTCACAAATTTCCAAGAATTTTAAAATTTTAAAATTTTAATTACCCAAATTTTAACAATTTGGCATGCACAGTGGGATTAATCCTTAATCTAGATGAACTAAAGTCATAAATATTATCTTTTCATAATCAAGAAAATAAAAGGATTTCTGGATAGCTAAGAACTTGCTCTAAAAGTACTGATAATGTAATATGAAAAATTAAAAATTGCAAATATTACATGAAAAATTGATACTACCGAAGTTCGCAATAGCAAAACTCTGTCATATTTCCTAAATAAATTATCTATAATTTTTTAACTATTTTTGTCCAACTCAGCAGCGCCAAAAAAGTATAGACTGACTATCAAAAATTTTTGACCTGCCAGATTAGTGAATCGACCCACTGTGGGGTAGGATTGGTATTTCCCTACTACTCAACGATCATGGTAAAATTATACAACGTATGTTCACAAGCCCAGCCTGTTTATGTATACAATGAAGAAAGTTGTCAAACTTTGTTTATAAGCTGCAAAAATTTTAGTGTATGTGTGTGAATAAATGATAACAGTGTTGCCAATGAATTTGCATATGGCTGTGTCTCCAATTACACATTGAAGCAAATTACACTACACATCTTTTGTGTAGGTTAAAATTAAAACAAAAATAAATAAAACTAGAACCCAAAGTATAATTACACACAGATTATACATGAATCTCATTACATGGCCCACACATGAGAGTAGAAATTACACACTGTGTATTACACACATATTGGCAACACTGAATGACTATAATCATGCATGAATGCTGCGTCTGCAATTGTACTTTAGTTACCCTATGATTGCTGTTTTTAAAAACAAAATACATCTGTTTCTGACAATTATCCGTTTGTTTCTACCAACAAAATGCGTGTTTTTGGTGCTGTAATTTTGTTGTAGTTGTACAAGTACCTTGTATAATTTTACCATGGCAGCGATTAATCAACTGTTGAGTGGAGCGAAACTACTTAACCAAGGCACATTAAATACAGGCATAAAAGTAATTGTCAAATGAAACTTTCGTTATAAACGTGTAAATAAAAAATCAGCGGATGAGCAATATGCCTGATGCGTGTACCTGCTTGATATGGCTTGTACTTAACTATGCGTTTCTAAAGGTAGAGGTCCATAGCTCGCTTTTTGCGCGTTTCGCTTTCTATGCATCTGTCAAAAAAGTAGAATCAATGTAATAGTATGTGACAAGTTACATTGCAAAAAGCGCAGAACGCGTAGGCGCGTTCAAAGCAAAAAGTAGGTCTACTTTCTACTTTTGTACGCGTTACAAGCACCATGAAAGAAAGTCAGCTGTTCTTGAATGCTAAAGATGTTAAATAATACTTTATTTCTTACGTTATCGATAAATATTATTTTGCCGTGGATAATTTTTTTCTTTTTTTCAATAAAAAATATTTCTTAGTAAAAAAAACTTGTTTAATAAAATATGTGAATATTTTCATTAATGCGATGTATTTTAATTAACTTTTCACCACAATTTTCTCAGTAACATATTTTGCATATTAGTTATCGATTACTTTTACGACTAACTCCACAAATTCTTTTAAAAACTCAATTTCACTCTCCATTTTTTCTTTATAAGTATTTATAAACAAACGCACACAGCTGATCAAAACAAAAATAAAATGGCGCATGAAAAGCAGTGCATGTAACTCAACGCGAACAAAGTATAGAATGAAATAAGAGGATGAAACGCGTGTAAAGCATAACGCGCAAAAAGCGAGCTATGAACCTCTACCTTAAGACAAACACTCAACGGTTGCGCAACAGTTACGTCTTATGAATGCGACCAATGCAAATATTATTATAATGTTTTAGTAAGATGAGAAAAATATGAAGCAATTTTATAGTGATCATGTTGTTAGTACTATGAATTTAGAAAAGTTTCAAGAAATTTGTAGAGTGTTGGAAGGATAAATATTGATTTTTGATGATAAGCAAAGATAGTTATTAAATCGGTGATCGTTATAGAAAACAATTTGACTATTTCATAACTATACTAGCTGACCCGGAAAACGTTGTTTTGCACAATAATTATTCCTAGAGAATTTCTAGGGTAGAAAATAATAACTAACTCGTTGTTAGTGCGTGAGGATATAGTACATGAATAACAGAGGCAGGGAGTGTAGACACCAAACTTTTATTATTTAAAATTTATTATAATTTATACTTGTATTCATTGTTTTCAAATTAATTCATACCAAATTTGAAAACTATTGCTATTACACCTTTCAATATTTAAGATTATTACTAATTACTTTGTATGAGGGGTGCCCCTTCCCCCGGTCCTATCCTACTAATATTACAAATACCTTCGCACCTCGCTCTCAAAAAAATCAATACCAAATCTGAATACTCTGACTCCTATAGCTTTCAAGATAACTACTTTGTATGAGGAGGTGCCTCTTTCCACAGTCCTATCCTAGCAATATTTTAAATTACTTCGCACCTCACTCTGAAAAGAATCCGTACCAAATTTGAGGACTCGTGCTATTATAACTTTCAAAACATATTATTATTAATTACTTTGTATGGGGGTGCCCCTTCCCTTGATCTTATTCTACCAATATTATGAATTAGTTCGCACCTCGCTTTCAAAGGAGTCCATACTAAATTTGAAGACTCTTGCTATTATACAGTGTTTTTTTTAGAGGTATAGAACTTCGAATTGAAATAAAACACAAGAAAATCGTTTTAATGTCCATCAATTTGGCTTTATTGGAAGGATAATTTTATGCCATTAACGTTTAAATATGATTTCGGGCATGTGGCCGCCGCGGCTGGCTCGAATAAAGGTCCAATTTTCAACCACTTTTTCGAGCATATGGGGCCGTATGTTGGCAATAACGCCACGAATGTTGGCTTCCAAGTCCCCTAACGTTTCTGGTTTGTTGGCGTAGACGAGCGACTTCACATATCCCCAAAGAAAATAATCCAATGGTGTCAAATCACACGATCTTGGTGGCCAATTGACAGGTCCATTCCGCGAAATTATGCGCTCATCGAATGTTTCCTTCAATAAATCGATTGTGACGTGCGCTGTGTGGCATGTAGCGCCGTCTTGTTGGAACCACAACTCATCCACATTCATGCCATCCAATTCGGGAACAAAATAGTCGGTTATTGCTGTGCACGGTGGCGAATCGATTCAACACTTTGCTCTACAGCGGCAATTGTTTCTTCGGTGCGCACTGTTCGACGTCTCTGCAGATGCGTATTATCACATAGAGTAAACGTAGTGCGAAAACGATCCATGGTTAACCGAATTAATTGCTCTGATGGACGATTATGTCGACCATAAAATGGACGGAGCTTGCGGTAAACTTCGCGAACTGAACCATTATTTTCGAAATAAATTTGCACGATTTGCAAGCGTTGTTCTTTTGTCAACCTGTTCATGATGAAATGGCAAACCAAACTAAATATTAATCACTTGACAGCTGACAAAATGGCCGCCAGTTAAAAAAGTGATGCCTTAAACTTAAACTTAAAGTTCTATACCTCAATAAAAAACACCCATTAGCTTTCAAGATATAAGATTAGTATTAATTACTTTGTATATTTTGTATGTTCTCTCCAAATTTAGGCTTCATGAAGCCATAATGGTTAGGTTAGTCTGGTTGGTCAAGGACATCGCATAGACCAGTATTGATCCTTAGCGATACCATCAGATGACAATAAACCTGTAAGTATGGCAGCCTAGTTCGTGGTGCATGTATCGACTGACTCCCACACAGTTTTAACAAACCTTAGCAGTCTACACATTTCCATTCCCGATACAAGTTCAAGACTTCGAAGAGTGTGATCACCAAGATAGTCATATCTAGTGCGGCTTAGAGCCGGACAGTAGATATTCTACTTCTACTGTCTCCAATACAACGGGTTCCTTACATTTCCTGCAGGTACTGTCAAGTATTTGTCCTATTTTGACGGCATACGAAGCCGTCCAGCAGTGTCCAGTTAATACCCCCACTAGAAGTCTACAGTTGCTTCTGGTTAGTGATAAAAGGAATTTAGTCGATTTAGGATCATAGGAGCTTTACGGTAATTGAGTCCCCTTTTGGCCAGTATATCGGCCATTTCGTTTCCCTCAATCCCCATGTGTCCTCGGACCCAATAAACATATACTTGTCTGCCAGTACATAAAATATTTAGGGCCTTCCTACACATGAGCACAACCAAGGAGTAGTGCATCCATGGTTTGAGGGGTGAAAGCTAATTCTGCAGCCATTTTGGCTGCATAGATTTCCGCCTGGAAGATACTACAGTAATCAGCAAGTTTATAAGATTCCTCTATACTGAGCTCCGGGCAGTAAACCGCAGCTCCCACTCCTATATCCATCTTTGAGCCATCAGTGAAGAAATTAAAACTATACCCACTATAGTTAAGACCTTCGAGATAGCCTTCGTCCCTTATAGTGATCTGTGGTTTGGCATGGAAGTTAATTTCTGGAATGATGTAGTCCGAGCTACACTCCATGTGTTCCAGCAATTTACCGTGACCAAATGGTTTTTACTACATCTGTCCTGTTATCCTTAGTCGGATTACGGACTTGTATGCCGCATTCAGAGCGGTTAGTTTTATTGGTTTAAGGTCTAACATAACGTCTAAAGCTGCAGTAGGTAGGTGTGCTTTTTAGAGCTCCAGTGATGGAGAGTTCTGCTAGTCTCTGGATATTGTCTAACTTTTTTAGGTATTCTTTTGTCTCAGTCGCTCTCAGAAGCATCATTAGAAAATTTTGTCAAATGATTAAAATTTGGTCTCGCAATTAATGCTCTCAGACCCAAATGTTTCCTGTTTGTTGTTTCCCAAGATGACGTAATTCTAATGTCCCTACGTTTTTCAATGTTTTCCATTGTCTTCCCATAAACAGCATTGTTTAAAAGTTTGAAGAAATCTTTTTCAAAGTTATTTTTAGCATTTGTCCTATGGAATGTGTTTAAGTCAATATATTTTTTAAGCCAAGGGGATTGCTTAAATTTGAGGATTCTATGGGATTATTTAAGATAGGCCATATGAAATGCATTGTTTTAAAACTCTATAGTGTATGGTGTAATTTGTTTTTGAGTGTAAGTCTGCAACTAATGTTTTGATCTTTGCTTTATTTTGCGAACAAAATGCCAAATCATTATGTAGATCATGCACTGAATCTGGATAATTAATATTCACTTCCAAAATGTGCCCATACTCTGCAGTATCAGAAATTTTTGTAACATTAAAACCAGTATCACATACCTACTCAAATTCTCCGCCGGGCAGATATTCGGGCATCACCCAACCTTAAAGGTTATTTGCGTCTAAATAGACAAGAAATTCTGATGGTTTTGATGTATCAAAATCGTCTAAATATTTATTAATCGCTTTCGAATATCCTTGCGAGCATTGAACTAGTCCATCTCCAATTCTGTTTTGCATAAAGATATACGTTTCGGAATCAGTGAACTGTTCCAGTGAAACTGGAGTGGTTTTTTAGCATTACGTCCCAAGATAAGCCTGGTGCTGTATAGTGACAGGGATCCAAATCGTATGTACCTCTACAAAGTTTCATAAAATTTTCAAACACGTCGGTTAGAAGAAGAACATCTGTCTTTAAGTAGAGCTCAGTATAGTCAAGGAGGGTTTTACAGTTAAACTCCCTCCATATTTCTTGTGCATGTTCTTACTCCACTACATAACATTCTTCATTCTTTAGAATATTGAAGAACTCTTCTCTACTAGGAAGTTTAGTTTCCTTAAACTTAGTCATGGAATCCATGTAAGAGTTAGGAAATACACCCTTTCTTCTAATCAGGTTGAAATGTTTTTCATCAACGAAACATGATCAAACACTATTAAAATCATTGCTATCAAGATTTTCGCTAATATATCTGAGCTCGAAGCCATAAATATAAACGAGTATATAAATCTTATTTCGAATCCATGTTTTGCACTTAAGCTGATGAAAATTGAAAGAGAAATATAATAAATAATTGATCTCTAACTTTATCGTTATTTATTATTTTCTTACATATATAACAATTTTGTGCATTATTACATTGAGCTATTTCTATTGGGGTCATGAACATTTTCTTAACTTTAAGTAAATAATTTAGATAAATATCTGTACAATCTTCAACTATTTTTTTTATAAATATATTCGCCGAATCTTCACCAAAATAATGTCTTTATAAATTACTTCCTCTCTTAAAGCTACAATTAATAAAATAACCGAATGCACAAGCATGATATATCTGTACATTTCTGGTACTTTTACTTACAGCATCATCCACTTTTTCCAAAATAGACTCGAAGTCCGCGTAGATTACGAATGGTACATCTAACTGTTTATAGTAGTTCTTAAACTTGATAATAGTTTCA
This sequence comes from Nowickia ferox, assembly GCA_936439885.1. Lineage (NCBI taxonomy): Eukaryota > Metazoa > Arthropoda > Insecta > Diptera > Tachinidae > Nowickia > Nowickia ferox. The sequence continues at coordinate 38,713,255 of OW387026.1, read as the reverse complement.
TATTCGGTCATTCTGATAACTTTTTTGCCGCAAATATTTTTATGGTGATTATCGAAATCGAAGATTATCGATTATGAAAATCGAAGAGCACACCAAAAAAACGCCACTAACCTTTTTATCTGTCAAAAACAAACTGACAATCCAAAATGGCTGATATTGCCAACATATATAACAGACATGTGTACCAACATAACAGGAAAAAAAAATGCGAAAATCGAACATACGTAACTCACGAAATTTGATAATAATGGTAATTTTTTGATCAGACCTCGTATGTATAAAGAAGTTTTGATGTACTTCAAATAAGCAATGGCATTCTGCAAAGCAAAAAAAAGATACAAAGATACATACATTAATCCAACACCATAAACATAGGCCGGGTTTACATCTGTATGCCATGTGCCACACATGCGAAAAACAAGCGTAACCACTAATAACTAATGAAAAACTGTTTGAGTCCGATACGTATTTATTAAGTTAAACTCTTTCGTACATAACTAATAGACAATTTTATAGAATCCAACATGATTGGAAACAGTTTAAAGCAATAAATACATCTCTGAATCAAACAGTTTTTCATTAGTAATTATTGGTTACGCTTTTTTGGGCACATGGCACACAAGAAATGCCAGAACTCAGCCATACATACATTACCAAATATGTACGTTCCTTCTCCACCTCCATTCCACACAGCTATCAGGGTTGCCACTACCTGCAGCTATTAGATTATTTCCCACAGAAATTCATACATACAATAATAATACATATGCAAAGAAACGACAACTCACTATCACTACCCTGCAGGAAATGCGAATAGTAAAATTGTAATAATTTACTAGTGACATTGTCAGTAGTACTACTGACCAGGTGTGCCCCAGCCAATGTAATCATGTATTGACATTTAACATTAGCTTGTCATTGATAATCCACCACTCGACTGTAGCACTACTGACTAAGTAGTTTTTTTGGTACCACATGGAGACATTGGCACCAAAAATTCACTAATAAATTTTAGGGGCTCTAGTCTACAATATCGATATTTCCTCGCTCGATGTCAATAGTAAAATTGAAGAGACATTGTCAATATTAATACTGACTAGGTGTACCCCAGCCAATGTAATCGTCTATTGACATATAATATAGGGTTGACATTGAAAATCTACCAGTAGACTTTAGCACTATTCTTTTACGACCATATGGAGACATTTGAACCAAAGATTCACTAGTACATTTTAGTGACCCTCGTCTACAATTTTATAAATGTTGGGGCAACAAACTTAAACACATACATACATATGTATTTTTTAACATTATTGCACAGCATAATAAAAAAGAATAACAAACTATTGACTCGTTCATTAACAATGTCACCAGAAATACACTAGAACTGTTGTCTCTAATGTATCTCTACTCGCGCGTAAAAGAAAAGATGTCGACATTACAACTAGTGCAATTGTCGCTAGAGAAGAGAGTGTTGACATAGATACATATGGTTCTAGGCTGACGAGAGGGTACATACACACAAATACACAGATAACTTGTCATTATCCTGCGGTCAGACTGGGACCAAGTGTATTTGTGTCAACACTTCTAGTGACAATTGTAGTATAAGAAGTTGTTTTCTTCGGTATAAAACAAACAGAGAAAACAGATATGTCTTATTTGTGGTGGAATTGTCAACAACTTGTCAATATACATACATTTGTATGCACGTAAATTATAGAAATGTGCCAGTAACTAACTGTCTGGTTGGTATGTCTCCATGTTCCCATAAGAAATACATAGTCACTAGCTAGTCAATTATTGTTTTAGTGTTACTAGTAGATTTTCAATGACAAGCACATGTTAAATGTCTATATCACAAAGCATTGTATGAGAAATAATTAGTGAGTAGTACTAGTGACAAAGTCAAAAGCGAGTCAGTACATTTTCACCATCGACATTTCCTACAGGGTATAATGTTTATCTGTCACTACAACAAAAGAAGTGGACACTGGCAAATATACAAGTAAATACAAAAACGCACACATATGCACACACCCCTACATAAATATATACAAACACTCACAGATACATACATCTACTGTAAGCACGTTTCTTTACAGTAACAACAAAATCTGTACACACATCTACATACTCGTATATACATACCTACATACATACAGAAACAATCAAACTCACACACAAACACATAGCCAAGAAAATCTCAGCATGAAAATCCCCAAAATCCCCCCCTTTTTAAAAGACCTGCCACCCTTTTTGGGTTTTCCTGGTTTTGAAACTTGGACTATCTCTGCCATTACCTTTCTAATCACGTATAGTGGGAATATACTATTAATATATTCTGTAGGTTTCCAGCTTATTTTTTTTTCACAGAAAAAGTAAAGTAATTGTAAAATATTAGCCCGATTCACAATCTTTTGCAAATGGTCTTGCATCGTAGCATGTGCAAAATTGTATAGTATATTGATACTCACCACTTAAAAATTCTTAGTGCAGAGTATCAATATATTATACCATTTTGCACATGCTACGATGCAATATTGTTTGCACAAGACTGTGAATTTGGCTATTGTATACAGAAAAAACGGCAACAAAAATTAAAAACTAATGAGGCCTTTAGAGTTTTTTGACATTTTTTTACTAGCGCTAAAATAATAAATTTTCGATTTAAAAAAATTTAATTTACATACTCTTTGCTTAGATAAATCCGCATAGCGTAGACCAAAATAATCCTTCTCCTTAATTTTCAGTTGATCACATATGAAATCCACAAGATAACTTCCTCTGTGAAATGGCTGGAAAATATTAAAGTAAAGTTTTATATAAATTTTAGTCCACATCTCCATACAAATTTAAAATAATCAAGACACATTCAATATGTATAGATATCATAATAGATACATATCGTCCCTGTTTTAACTAACTGACCTAATAATCATTTTTAAAATTTTAAAGGAGAGCAGCTTATTTTCTTATTTTATACATCTTACTTTGATAGGCATAACAGTACACAGAAAAAATTATTGTTGAATTTTTTTCAATTAAGTGATTGCTTAGGAAAAATAATATTTTTGATTAATATTTTAATTGAATATAAGTTTTTATTAATTGAATTAAACTACCCTATCAAAAAAGTGTTATCAACAGAGCACTTGAAAGGGTAAATAATTATTACATACTAATTGTATGTAAAAAATTTTATTTTTGTTTTCATATGTGAAAATCGATCAGATTTTTTAAGTAAATAAATAAAATAAATTTCTTGAATGTTGAATAAAAATAAAATATTAAAATAAAAAGAAAACAGAAATTCATTTTGCTCATTTTTGTTAAGAAATAACAAGCACATAATAATGAGAAATAGACCAAATGGGATGGTAAAGTTAGTGTACATTATCGTAGCCTTTCTTTAACATCCAATCACAAAATACATACACAATTCATAGAAACACCGAATACGGCCATTGTACTTTTTGCACTATTCGAACTTCAAAAAGTTAGGCTTTTGGCACAACAGACAACTGTTTCCATTTTTGGAAACTTTTTATATGTATGTACGGGTATAAGATAATTTTTTATATTTTTACACTATTAGATTTTTTCTATATTTCAATTACCATTTTAATTGAATCTTTAAAAAATGTTAATTAGTTTTTTAATTGAATTTTAAAAAATATTTCAATTAATTTTTTAATTGATATTTAAAAATATTTCAATTAAATTTTAATTGAATCTCTAAAAAACCATCAATTAAATTTTAAGTTAATGTAATATTTTTTTAATTGAAAAAATAAAAAAATTTTCACTTAAAATGGATGAGCTAATACTACAATTTCCGTGATTGGTTGAAAACTAATTAATTTTTTAACAGAATCTTTGTTTTTTGTAATTGAATCTTGTGTTTACTTTTTTCTGTGCAATGCTTATAGGGCATTTACACCTGCAAAAAATATAGCAGATGTTAATTAAAATCTTAAATCTATACCGTTTACAACAATTTTTTTTACATTTATTAATATTTTTTATTTTAAGCAAAACCCATTAACTGAACAAATTTCCAAAACTACAGGGTGTTTTTTTAGAGGTATAGAACTTCGAATTGAAATAAAACACAAGAAAATCGTTTTAATGTCCATCAATTTGGCTTTATTGGAAGGATAATTTTATGCCATTAACGTTTAAATATGATTTCGGGCATGTGGCCGCCGCGGCTGGCTCGAATAAAGCCAATTCTACAGGTCCAATTTTCAACCACTTTTTCGATCATATGGGGCCGTATGTTGGCAATAACGCCACGAATGTTGGCTTCCAAGTCCCCTAACGTTTCTGGTTTGTTGGCGTAGACGAGCGACTTCACATATCCCCAAAGAAAATAATCCAATGGTGTCAAATCACACGATCTTGGTGGCCAATTGACAGGTCCATTCCGCGAAATTATGCGCTCATCGAATGTTTCCTTCAATAAATCGATTGTGACGTGCGCTGTGTGGCATGTAGCGCCGTCTTGTTGGAACCACAACTCATCCACATTCATGCCATCCAATTCGGGAACAAAATAGTCGGTTATTGCTGTGCACGGTGGCGAATCGATTCATTCGGGTCCTCTTCAACACTTTGCTCTACAGCGGCAATTGTTTCTTCGGTGCGCACTGTTCGACGTCTCTGCGGATGCGTATTATCACATAGAGTAAACGTAGTGCGAAAACGATCCATGGTTAACCGAATTAATCTGATGGACGATTATGTCGACCATAAAATGGACGGAGCTTGCGGTAAACTTCGCGAACTGAACCATTATTTTCGAAATAAATTTGCACGATTTGCAAGCGTTGTTCTTTTGTCAACCTGTTCATGATGAAATGGCAAACCAAACTAAATATTAATCACTTGACAGCTGACAAAATGGCCGCCAGTTAAAAAAGTGATGCCAACTTAAAGTTCTATACCTCAATAAAAAACACCCAATACAAGCAAACAACTGCAAATGTTTCCACTAGGAGTTGAATTTATCTGCTTCGCTTTCCCAATCATGTTAATGAATCATGCCGTTTACACTACGCATTCGTAATTCGTTTAGACAATTTTTTATGCAGTACAGTGAAAGCTCCCATAAGCGGACACTCACCGTCGAGGAAGTTTTTGTCCGTTAGGTGGAGATGTCCGTTAACAAGAATGAAACCAAAACTTTTTTTATTTCTTACGAAATTTAATTTTTGATCACAAGGGACAGTAATAGTCTCTAATACTTTTTTGTTTTAATCTACTTTTTTCTTCTTTAAAACACTGTTTCATGTAGTAACTAACCAGCAAAAAATTTTGATTTGGAAGCAATAACAACTGCTGGAAGCAATGCATTGCTTACTTGAAAACAAAAGCTTCGAAAAATTCTTCTGAAAAGCACTAATGTAAGGCGAGGTCTCTAACAAAGTAGAAACTTATCACAGACAACTTTGCAAACCACTAACTTTTGCATCTGATTATTACTTCTTAAGGCGAAAAATTCATTTCTTTTTGTATTACTTCTATATGTATTACTTCTAGGTGGCTCATCTCGAAAAAATGCCTTATTCATACGCAGCAGCAAGTGATTCTGTAACATTGTCTCCCTCACAAAAACGCTTTTGGGAAGTAGTAATTTTTGCTGGGTATCTCAATATTTTACATGCTTCTTTATAAGTCGATATATAATTACGGATTTTCCCTTCGTGTCAATATCAATAATCAATCAATACGGCAGTTATTATTTAATTGTTGTGGTGAAAAATACCTATTTGCTGGTTCCTGTACAAACAACTGTTCTTTTTCAAAAATATTTTGACATCACCTTTTTCTTTTCATTTCAAAATTTTTCTTTGCCTTAACACTTTATTCTTTATATTGTACAAGAACTTTTTTTATATATACATATATTTATTTATTGTACAGTCAAATCCCGATAATTCGTACCCCGATAAATCGTAATTCCCGATAATTCGTAATAAACTGTCGGTCCCTTGAAAAAATTTCGTTAATTCGTAAAATTTCCATACATTTTAGTCCCCTCGTTAATTCGAATTTTTTTTTTTCAAATAAATCGTAATTGTTTGCTAACTACCACTTAAAGTTCGTAATAAAAACAACAGAAACATGGAAAGAATGATTTTTGGTTTACCACTTTTTTTGCGTGGGTTTTTTGCTTTTGCTTGTGTGTGTGTTTATTTTCTTAAGATCAGTTTGTTACATGAATAATAAAGAAAAATGTAAAAGCGCCCGCATAAAACTCTGCCTATGTTACAAAAACAACAAACTTTTTTATGTTTTTTATCGTTTTAGTAAATAAATTGAAACCCCCCGTTAATTCGTATTTATTTTATTTTAACCCCGTTAAATCGAAACCCCGCTAAATCGAAAACCCCTATAATTCGTAAGAAATGGCCGGTCCCTTGTGATTACGAATTATCGGGATTTGACTGAATCTTCAAAAATGAACTAACAATAAGTATTCAAATCTTAAATCTAAGTATAATTATTTAGCCCGACCAGTGTCAGACATAATCTTAGTGATAGTAGTTAATAATAAATACATAAGAGTAGTGCAAATCAAAAAGAAAAAATATTTTCAAGCAGTTTCATCTGGAGTGTTAAGTAATAGAGCCCTTGTGTCCCTCTTTTTTAAGCGGATGTGTCCAGTGAAGTTCAAGATATTACAAGCTAGGGGATTTGGATGACACTCGAGTTTTATTCGATATTTGCCTGCGTATTTTCCAATTTTTTCAGTCACTAGTGGTATAGTTAAATCATGATGTAAGAATGAATTTTTGATGTACCATGGAGCCGAAGTTATCAAATGTAAAATTTTGTTTTGCTCTTGTTGGATTTTCTCAACAGTTGAAGCTGAAGCAGTGCCCATAACTAAATTCCGTAGCACCATATTGGTTCAAAAGCGACTTGTATATCAAAAGTTTACAATCTAGACTCAGGGTGGAATTTCTACCAATCAACCAATGTAACTGAGTTAATTTTAGTTTAATTTGGGTTAGCTTAGAGTCAATGTTGTGTTTCCATGTAAGCCGTCGGTCAAGGTGTATGTCATGGTATTTCACATGTGAGTGTTGAGAAACCATTTTATTAATTCTAATGGGGGAACAAATATATTTTCGTAAGGTAAATGTTCCTGAAGATATCGAGATGCCTCGTGAGAATTTTCATGCATAGTAAGGCAAGCTGTATCATCGGCAAATGTACATGTGTGGATGTTACTGCTCACAGGCATATCACAAGTATAAATAAAGTACAAAACTAGCCCCAGGATACTTCCCTGTAGCACACCGGATGAGACTGATTCGGGCACACTCATGAAGTCTCTTTCCTCAGCAAACTTCTTAACTTTCCAAAAGATTAAGAATGTTTATTGGTAGATATGTCTTCATCTTTTAAAATTAGGCCTTCGTGCCACACTTTATCAAATGCCTGAGAAACATCAATAAAGAGGGCAGAACAATAGCTTTGACATTGTTGACAGTAAACTTATTGGCCTTTGTGACTCAGCCTTGGTAAGATCTTTGCCCGGCTTCGGAAGCATTTTGAGCAAGCTTCCAGTGGTGTGGGTAATACTCCAGTCAGAAAATAGCATTAAAAATAAATAACAGGATTCTAATTGCAATACGAGGCAACTTCATCAGCATCTTATTACTAATTTTATCAATACCCAGAGCTTTCTTTGGTTTGAGTTCAGCAATTAGTTTTTGTATATCACGCATCTTAAACTTTAAGGGTCGAGGGGGTAAAGCAACTACACATGGCAAATCAACAACAACACCCATACATGTGTTTGGGGTAAATACGGATTTTAAATGCTCCTCAAATATGTTACCTTTTTCAGTATCGCTTCTTGCCCAACCTCCGGTAGAAGTGCGCAGAGGTGGTTTAAGCTAAACGGGTGTTTTAAGCTTTCTCGCAGCTCGCCACAATTAATTAGAGTAATTAGATGCTGGTGTGACATCGAGGTTTTCCATATAATTTTTAAGAGATGCAGTTTTTCAGATGCAAGCAACTCTTGGAGTCGTTTAGTGCACTCTTTAAACCTGATTTTATGTTGGGGTGAGCTGTGTTGTTGCCATTCCCTTCTAGCTCTTCTTTTTTCACATACGAGATGTTCAATATCCGTAGAATAAATTCTATTAAACACAGTCTGCGGGTGGGAGGTAGTAGCATGTTCAGCAGCCTGCTTAATATTTTCGTTAAGATTCGCAATGTTAGATTTAATATCATCGGATGTTTTGAGTGTTATGTTTTTCCGTACAATGAATACTAAAATATTTTTTGAATCAAAGCAAATTAACACGATTGATCATGTTCACATATGGGTGAGGTAAATCACTTCTTAGTGGGTTACAGATTGTAATGATAGTGGGAGACTGATCGGAGGAGAGATCTAGAGAAACTTCAACATGAACTAAATCCCTAGAAATATTTTTCATGACGCCAAAATCTATAGCGTCCGGAATTTTTTGTATGTTTGTAGGGCAGTAAGTGGGCTCTCTACTCGAAATGACGTCCAAGCCCATTTTTGAAATTGTGTTGAACAACGCTTTTCCTCTAGGTGTAATAAGGCGCGAATCCCAAAACGTATGTTTTGCATTGTAGTCTCCAGCTGCTACGAAACAAGATCCAAGCGATTTGTAGAAATCCTCGTTTTGATCCTCAGTGATTGAGAATCTTGGAGGGGAATAAATTGATCATATAACGAAATTTGTAAAAAAAATGTCAACACAAATATTAGTTGCTTGTAGATGTTCTGCACAAATGTTATAAATAATATAGTGCTTGAGTCTTGACTTTATTAGAATTGCTCGGGTCCTTTGTATCGTATAAGGTGTAGCCATTCATTTTGAAAAGGCTTCTCGAAGTCAAATGAGTCTCAGAAACCAACATTATATCAATATTTGTTTCCGTAAGGAAGTGCTCGAGCTCATTTTTGTGTTGGCGAATGCCGTGTGCGTTCTTGCATCATGCTAGTCATATTTATTGTAAAGTTGTTTATAGTTTGCACCAGATTATCAATAGTGGATTCAAGGCGACTGAAATTAAAGCTTGTGTTAGCATTTGTTGAATTACTTGGTGGAGACACTTCCTCCGTGGGAATAGAATTTGTCTTTACAGCATCGGCATACGATACACGTGAAGTACTTGGTTGGCCAATTGGAGGGAAAATGGCGGAGTAAGCGTTTGCTGATTGACCTGGACGTAATTTAGGTTTTTGTCTCATAGTCTGTTTAACGAAAGAATATACAGGACATCCTCTGCAGTTAGCAGTATGATTATCTCCACAATTAATAAATTTTTTTCCAGCTTTTGGCTTAGTACAGCTAGCAGAACCGTGCAATGCACCGCAGATAACACAAACTGTAGGTAAATTGCAGTAAGTTTTTGTGTGGCCATATTCTTGGCAATTATGACACTGTATTGGATCTGAACGACTATGTGGCTCTTCAACTATGATTTTTCGGTGTAAGAGAAACTTTAAAAATAAGTGTACTCTTACATCTTACAATTGCGTTTCGACATAAATATCATTTATTATTTCAAGATAACAAAAAATAAAAATACATCTGGCTTATATTATCCATCAAACTTCTTCATATATGTATGTAAATTAAATTTTATCATTACATGTAGGGCTCCCACCTTGTTTTGCAATTAAAGTACATTATTAAGAAATAAAGTACAGAATGTAAAAATAAAGTACAATTTATTTCTCTTTATTGTTATGTTTAAAAACATATTTTTTATTGCTTTTCGCAAGTTATATCAAATAACACAGGTCAACAAAAAAAATTTGTTGAGCCTGTTATTTAGTGATTATTTTCTGATTATATACATCGAAAATTAAACAGAAACTTCATTAATAATAAGTAAAGTTTGCTTTTGTACTTTATATAATGAAAATATTTAATTTTATATGGTTTTTTCAAATTTAACTTATTTCATGTGCCTAAAAATTTCATCCAAAAAGTGTAAAAATGACTTAAAATGCAACACGAATATACTAAATATCTATTTTACGTTTGTTTATGGGATAGTAGAGCCGATGTACCTCACTACCAGCAGCAGTCATGGCCTCAACGGAACGAGTGTCAAATCGGACAGAATAGTGTCAAAAATAAGCCAATTGTGGAGAAATTGCTACATCTCCTGAGTACCTATGAAAAACAAGCGTTGTTCACCTATAAAGTAGTCATCCATGGCTTCCTTGGAAACAAGAAGGCTGAGAATTGCAAAGAGATTATTTCTAATATGCTTGACAACTTGTAATGGGTTGCAGGATGTCACTTAAAGTGCATATGCTACATGCGCACTTGGATAAATTCAAATATTTGTGTGAATATTCAGAAGACCAAGGAGAACGCTTTCACTAGCATATAAAGGACTTTGAACAACGCTATGAAGGACAATACAATGAGAACATAACGGGTGACGAAATTTTTTTTTCATACTAGAAAGTTCTGACTCACAAAAAAATTACAAAACTATTAATTTTTAAAGTCTTTTTTTTATTCTTTTTTATATTTTTTGTGTTTAGTTATGTCGTCTTTTATAATTAAAATTAATAAAAATATATAATTCGTAACTTGTTTTCCTTTTGAATTTAATTGAAATGGAAAAATATAGCTTTTCCATAAAATTTAAATTTTCGTTCTGGTATTTGTAGCTACAGCAAACTTTATTATTTAAAAATATTTTTTTTCTTTAGTTAGGCATAAGCAATTAAAATCAGGGGTACAGAACTCAGACTCTAAATTCATGTTGACCTGTGTAATTATGATTGCTTAACAATTGCAAAGCATATTTGCAGTCTTTATTTGCATTATATTAAATAATTAATTAATTTTTTATCAGATTCAGAGACGCTTTTTTTCTTTCGTCTCGCCATTTGCTCTTTATTACAGAAAAACCTCTCTCTATGCATGCTGACGTGGCAGTAATAGAAAGTAAAATTTAAATTAGGGTCGTAATATACCGCACCTCCACTCGGAGACCCAATTGGGTACATTGTGATTCCCTTCTGTTGCCCAAAAAAGTAATATTTACCCCCCCCCCCCCTTTTGTAGCCAGAAGTGACCCTATTACCCGTCCTTGAGCAACCGAATTCCCATGATGAAGCCCTTGATGTCCTCTACTTTACACTTCCCGCTATCAGTAATGCTTTCATGGAAACGTCTGCTCAGCCATCTAAGCCTATGACGTTGCAGTTTCGGGCAGTGACAGAGAAAATGTTCAATGGTTTATAGTTCTTCTTCATCCACGCACATCCTACAAAAACCTGGAGTGCCAATCTTTCAAATGCTAGTTCTTGGTCTGACCGAGCAGAGAGCTTTCCTATTCATGTCCAGTAGAAGTTTGGATCTTCTTGAGTCAAGCTTTGGCCACAAACCCCTCGAGACTCTACAATCCTCCCTACTTCGCCATTAACTGTTGGTACTGCTTTCTACCTAATTACTGAGTTCCCTATATTAATGACATATAGGTAATTTCACCGACCTGTCTGACATTCCCTCATCTAATGCCGACCCTATTCTCGCCAGCTCATCGGCAATTTCATTTGCTTCAACACTGCTGTGGCCAGGAACCCAACATAGTCTGACACTATATTTATAAATAAGCAATTTGAGGTCAATCCTACAGTCACTAACAAGTTTCGATTTGACTATGTGTCCCTTCAAAGCTTTTAGCGCTGCCTGGCTGTCGACGTAGAAGGTTACCTTCTCATCTTCAGCTACATTCCTGGCCACCAGCTCCGTGGCCCTGAGGATCACCAAGATCTCAGCCTGAAAAACGCTGCATTCATTCGGCAGTCTGAAAGAACTATGAATGTTCGTTCCCAAGATATAGACACCAGCCCCTGTGCCTTCCCCCATTTTTGATCCGTCTGTAAAGACTGCCCTACCCTCATATAGCTTATTGGATTTGACCCAATAGTCCTTAACCTGAATTACCAGTGAGGGTGTTCTACTAAAATCGATTTCAGCGATCTTATAGTCCGTAAACCCAAATGTAACGGATCCCTGATCACTAAAACTGACCTCATCTATGATTGATATGTGACCCGTTATTCCTGTCCTCAGCAAACCTGTTTCTACGAGTCTAAGGAGACTTCTAGTCACCGTTCCCACCACAAAGTCCTCTATAGGAAGTAGCTGAAGAATGACGCCCAAGGCAGCCTGAGGTGTACTCATATGGGCATCTGTGATGCCCAGCAAGGCACATCTCTAAACCTTAGCTAGTAATTTCCTGTGACTTTCCTTCCTCAATGCCTCCCACCGTACCACACAACTATTGGAAATAACCGGCCTGACTAATATTGCAACGCTTCAGCTTTAATACTTTAATATGGTCTTACAAGTTTGTTGTTTTGTTTGTGTGTAAATCAAATTTATTACCATGTGGCAATTTTAAAAGTATAAAAAGCATGTCATTTTCTATATGGCAATATGGTAATGTTAAACTAAACATTTTAAAACTGTCAACGCAGCTGTAGTTGGTGAAAAAATATTTGTATTTTTCGCAGAACAAAAGTTATTTTGAAAAATTTATCCAACAATAATTTATAATTTAACAAATTTTGTTATTTTAATACGTATGGAAGAAAATAGTTCAGTCTCTCATAAGCATTCGTAAAAACATGCATTTTATTCTCCCTCTCTCATATTATAAACAAATATGTAAATAATATAAAGATGTATGTGTGTGTGTTTGCCTGACTTTGATATACACAGTAGGTGTATTTATATCGTTGCCTGCTCACAATAAAAAATTAAGATGGCTCAATGTTGCCACATTAAAATTGTAATATCTCATTGTGAATTCCCTAATTATGTTTTTGTTGTATTTATGTATATAAAATTTAAATTTGTATTTACATGTATAATTAATATGCATACATATGTTTATATTTTTGTTTTTGTTCTTCCTATAAAATTTTTCCTGAAGAAGGACACCGAAGGTGTGCGAAATATTTAAAAAATAAAAGATTAAACAAAATCAATAATTTAATAAAACAAAAAGAGTTTTATTCAAATGATTATGACCTTGAGCCTGATTAAGAGAAAAACAATTATCAACATATTATTGTTTTAAAATTTTTGTTAGTCAACTTTAGGCTACAATGTTTAAATTTTGACTGATGTGTTAATGGAAACTTGCATACATAGACGTATTTTCATAAGGATATTATTTTAATTTTTTATACAACCGACCAAGAAAAAATACTTAGAAAACAACAGTGAAATGCGTCTAGGAACTAGATTGTGAGCCCATCTAATTTTAAGGTATTTTTAAGGAATGTTGTTAAATGGGCAAATATTATCTATTGAAAAGAAAAGTAGAATTACACATCTTTCGTAGTGGACATCATTTTGAGTCATTTGATCTCCCAAAACACCCCAACACTATGTATGTTTAAAGCCCTCTCGTTAAGTGCACTGGTTAAAAAAGGTTCTCTTTTAGAAAATGAACTATTTTTTACAACGGCAACCTTTATTGATCCAAGATATAATTTTTTTTTAATTTCACGCACATTTTAGATTTATTTTAAGATGGCCAAACGGAGTCATCTTCAAGCTCTCTGAAATACACGACGACTTCACTTATAGACACTAGTGAAAGCGACCGTGAGGCTAATGCCAATTTTCATCTTGGTGTTTCAAATACTGCTCAGTCATCAATACGGAAAACTATAGCAGATTATTTGGCAAAAAAACCGGTAATAAAAAAATAGAAATAAATTTATTTATTATTCATAGTTTTGTTACGATCTGTTACTGGAGGGAGGGACGGGGGTCAAAAATCGGGGAACACAGTGTTACGTAATATGTGGATGGCCCCTTAGTGCTAAAATTGGTTCAGAAAATCCAAAATATAATAGAAAATAAAAGAAGAATGTATTACAGCTAAATACAAAGAGGGTGCTTGACAACGTATGCGTGAAATGTGTCTAAAATTTTTCACAAAACAACAATACTAATTCAGTTTACAAGGAATCAGCCGTTTTCTTACTATTTGTTAATCAATGACATTTGGTGGTTTAACTAATGATAAACAACGACCTGTGAAACAAATATTATTGGTTAAACTATTGCTATTAGTTAACTAATGACTGTGAATTTGGGCCTTAAACTTCAAGTAAACGTTTTAATTTTTAATTACTGTCCTGTAACAAAACCTTTTATACAGATGAAATAACTGTTTACTTTCTTTTGAAGCTCACAGTATGCCCCATGCGCATAAATATGTACTATATATCGTCGGGTGGTTACTAGTTTGCCGAACGGTATGTGAAGAATACATTATTACTGCGGCAAACCAATAACCAATCGTCGATATGTATGTACATATCGCTGTTAAAAAGTAGAAAGGCCCTAACTCAAATAATTAACTTTACAGGAGAAAGTAAAAACATAGGCCCCTATTGTGATTTACAACTAAATGAACAGTTTAGTTGTAGTTGTCAAATTTTTATTATGCATTACAACTTTTTTCACCAGTTGTATTTTAAACTTAAAATATTTAAAATGTTTTATGTGGCTATGGTTAAAAAAAATAGCATAGATGAAAACATTTTCTTTTCGAGCATTGTTTCGAATACAATTAAAATTAGTTGTAATTCAGAATACCTAAGTACAGTTAAGTTGTTTTAAAGTTAAGTTGTTACAATTTCAACTAAACTTAGTTGAATTGTAAACCGTAATAGGGGGAATAATAATAAACAGTAAAAGTGCTTGTACAACTGCGTTATTTTTTTAAACTATTGCAACTTTTATTTTTGTGACGAGGTGTATATGTGTGAAATGTATTAGAATCACTGAAAAACTCATTTTCGTGAAAATACGCATTAAGGCCTTTCTACTTGTTAAGCGATATGTATGTATGTATGTAATTCTCACCTATAAAATCGTCGTTGGTGTGTCTTTTTTTTTTGTAAGATATCAGTACCATAAAGATATTTTAGTAAAGTGTCCTGGGAAACTTGGCAAGCTCATCCTTGCAACGTTGAAAACTGTTAATTGAAAACCAGGATCTAGCCCGTATTTCTCCGGAGCAAGCATTTATATTTTCTATCAATTTATCACTTCTGCAATAATTCTGTAGGCAGATGGACCAAGGATTTCCATTCTATGAAGGCACCAATATCACAAAGTCTATGATCACAAAATATACAAAACTTGTAATACACCACAAACACGTGCACTTTCTTCAATGAGGATTTTCACACGGGCATAATTATGCTGCTATAACATGACACCTTGTCTTGACACCTTGTCTTGTGTAGTTCATGAACGAACAAGTTAAAATCACAGAATATGAATATTGTTAGTCTATGGTTCAAATGAACGATTCAGTACTTTGAACTAAGTGAACTAGTTCAATTGTTTTACGCTTACTACAAGGTCTATGCAACTCTACAAAAACACAGCAACACAATTAACAACTTTATGTCTAAATTGTCAGAAAAACACACAAACATTAATTAAAGTATATGGTGCAAGTAGTAGCATAATGTATGAGCCCGAGCCATTAAAATTGTCAAATTTGGGTCATTAAAATCAAAATTAATTTAATTTATGGGCAATTAAAATAAAAATTTATGTAATTAATGTCAATGGTGTGAAGTGACGAGGGTTATGACTGCTTACGGCCGTGATACACTATCATACAAAGTCGTGCGATCTACGAAAAAATACAATCCTGGTATGATGGAGTTTTAGAAAATTTTCAAAAGACAATAACAATTCATCACACCAGGGTTGTACTTTTTCCTAGATCGCACGACTTTGTATGATAGTGAGTCATGGCCTTTAGTAGATAGAAATGTACGTGATGATGATGTTTTGTTTTTGTGAGCATAAGTGTGAGATAAGGATGGTTTGATGTCCGTCCGTCAATGTGCCTAGTATATTATGTTGGCATGCAGGCTTGTACGTATGTTTTGTTTAAATTTTAATTTTGATAAAAATGTTTTTTTTTTGTTTGTCAAGTGGTTGCAGCAGGTTTATGGTTTTAGAGTGCAGTGTTCTTAAGTCTGTGTGCGTTTGTATAGAGAAAATGTTGTTAGTTTTTTTGTAATATTCTTTTTAGCTGTTGGACATGCAAGGGTATTTTAGAAAGAAATTATGTATGCTGATAAGGTATCAATGCTTTTGTTGTTGGTTTTATTTAGTTTGATTTTTATTTTTTTATGTTTAAAGAGTTTGAAAAGATGAATAACGCATGTTTTTTGTTTTAAGTTTAATTTCCATATGAATGTTTTTGTTATTATTTGTTTTGCTTAGTTGGACTTTTATTTTTTTATGTTTAAAGAGTTTGAAGAGATGAATAAAATATGTAATCTATGAGCAATGAACTTATTTGAAGGTTAGAGAAATTGAAGTGTGAGATATTGAGGTTTGTCAAAGGGAATTAGAGGAGATGCGCTATCATTGGAGGCAACGCTATATTCCTGCATGTGTATGTGTGTGTTTTTACAATGGCTTGAGCGGTGGCAGATGGGTAAGTATGTGTTTATATGGAAAGCAATACCACACAACAATAAAATATCGGAAACGACAAAAAATAATGCCATAGTGTGCGCTAGAACTGAACACAAGATGAATTTTTCTCTCCTTTTATTGCTCTTTATTTTATGAGAACACTGAAACTGGTGCTCAATTTTATCAAAATCATGCAACAGCATTTGTTTATCTGCCGAGCGAGAGCATTAGTTATTGCAGTATCGAAGCATATTTCACTAGTGAACACCGAATGACAATTGTCAAAGAAATGAAATATGCGTTATAGTGTGACAATATGTGTATGTGTAAAAGAAAAAACAACGGCAGATTCTTTGAGCATTCCTATTTTGTTTACATTACTTGATTATAGCAATTTTATTATAGTTTGCGTGTGGTGCTTTGTAATTTTTTTTATTAAAGAATAAAATTAACATCTTTTATCATGGAGATAGATGTAAGTAGTTTTATTATCAATTATTATTTTATAAAATTAATATAACTCGAAAAATTTTGTTTTGCAGTAAACGATTTTTGAATTTACTAAAAATTTACTTCAAACTCGATTTCTGCAAAACAAGTTTTTTGAGTGGTGATTCTATTGCAGCAGAGGCGCGATATGGACATATGAATGTTTTTGTTATTATTTGTTTTGCTTAGTTGGACTTTTATTTTTTTATGTTTAAAGAGTTTGAAGAGATGAATAAAATATGTAATCTATGAGCAATGAACTTATTTGAAGGTTAGAGAAATTGAAGTGTGAGATATTGAGGTTTGTCAAAGGGAATTAGAGGAGATGCGCTATCATTGGAGGCAACGCTATATTCCTGCATGTGTATGTGTGTGTTTTTACAATGGCTTGAGCGGTGGCAGATGGGTAAGTATGTGTTTATATGGAAAGCAATACCACACAACAATAAAATATCGGAAACGACAAAAAATAATGCCATAGTGTGCGCTAGAACTGAACACAAGATGAATTTTTCTCTCCTTTTATTGCTCTTTATTTTATGAGAACACTGAAACTGGTGCTCAATTTTATCAAAATCATGCAACAGCATTTGTTTATCTGCCGAGCGAGAGCATTAGTTATTGCAGTATCGAAGCATATTTCACTAGTGAACACCGAATGACAATTGTCAAAGAAATGAAATATGCGTTATATGTGTGTGTTTTTACAATGGCTTGAGCGGTGGCAGATGGGTAAGTATGTGTTTATATGGAAAGCAATACCACACAACAATAAAATATCGGAAACGACAAAAAATAATGCCATAGTGTGCGCTAGAACTGAACACAAGATGAATTTTTCTCTCCTTTTATTGCTCTTTATTTTATGAGAACACTGAAACTGGTGCTCAATTTTATCAAAATCATGCAACAGCATTTGTTTATCTGCCGAGCGAGAGCATTAGTTATTGCAGTATCGAAGCATATTTCACTAGTGAACACCGAATGACAATTGTCAAAGAAATGAAATATGCGTTATAGTGTGACAATATGTGTATGTGTAAAAGAAAAAACAACGGCAGATTCTTTGAGCATTCCTATTTTGTTTACATTACTTGATTATAGCAATTTTATTATGGTTTGCGTGTGGTGCTTTGTAATTTTTTTTATTAAAGAATAAAATTAACATCTTTTATCATGGAGATAGATGTAAGTAGTTTTATTATCAATTATTATTTTATAAAATTAATATAACTCGAAAAATTTTGTTTTGCAGTAAACGATTTTTGAATTTACTAAAAATTTACTTCAAACTCGATTTCTGCAAAACAAGTTTTTTGAGTGGTGATTCTATTGCAGCAGAGGCGCGATATGGGCATATGAATGTTTTTGTTATTATTTGTTTTGCTTAGTTGGACTTTTATTTTTTTATGTTTAAAGAGTTTGAAGAGATGAATAAAATATGTAATCTATGAGCAATGAACTTATTTGAAGGTTAGAGAAATTGAAGTGTGAGATATTGAGGTTTGTCAAAGGGAATTAGAGGAGATGCGCTATCATTGGAGGCAACGCTATATTCCTGCATGTGTATGTGTGTGTTTTTACAATGGCTTGAGCGGTGGCAGATGGGTAAGTATGTGTTTATATGGAAAGCAATACCACACAACAATAAAATATCGGAAACGACAAAAAATAATGCCATAGTGTGCGCTAGAACTGAACACAAGATGAATTTTTCTCTCCTTTTATTGCTCTTTATTTTATGAGAACACTGAAACTGGTGCTCAATTTTATCAAAATCATGCAACAGCATTTGTTTATCTGCCGAGCGAGAGCATTAGTTATTGCAGTATCGAAGCATATTTCACTAGTGAACACCGAATGACAATTGTCAAAGAAATGAAATATGCGTTATAGTGTGACAATATGTGTATGTGTAAAAGAAAAAACAACGGCAGATTCTTTGAGCATTCCTATTTTGTTTACATTACTTGATTATAGCAATTTTATTATAGTTTGCGTGTGGTGCTTTTTAATTTTTTTTATTAAAGAATAAAATTAACATCTTTTATCATGGAGATAGATGTAAGTAGTTTTATTATCAATTATTATTTTATAAAATTAATATAACTCGAAAAATTTTGTTTTGCAGTAAATGATTTTTGAATTTACTAAAAATTTACTTCAAACTCGATTTCTGCAAAACAAGTTTTTTGAGTGGTGATTCTATTGCAGCAGAGGCGCGATATGGACATATCGTTGGTCACAAGTAGAAAGGCTTTAAGTCAAATAACTAACTTTACAGAAGGTAAAAACATAAATATAAATTGTACAACGGTTATTTTTTACAATAAGTAAATTTTTTGACGAGCTGTATTTGAGTAAAATGTATTGGAATCACTGAAAAACTCAACTTCATGAAAATACGAGTTTTGGCCTTTCTACTTGTGACCATCGATATACACATTCATATGTACGGGTATGTATAGTCTACTTTTGAACAATATTGTATTAACTCAAAATGATAAAATGTATCACATGTAAGGAAAAATATAAACGATCAATATTTTTAAAACGACTGGGTAAAACAATATGTAATAATTTATTAAAAAGTGACCATAAAATATGTTGAGTTCATACACTACTACCCAAGTGTGATATGTAATAGGTATTTCTTCTTTTTTAACTTCAAAAGGAATCAATAAGTGCCAGTGTTAGTCTAGAAGTATCGACTGAAACTTTGAATTACAATACTATCAAAGAAAAAATTAGTTCCGGGCAGTTTAAGGTAGTTGATTTCAAAGGAAGAAGCAAGATTTGGGGAATATTTAATAAAATACAAAACCAATACGCAAACATTGTGCCTGATATGGTTTCATGCAAAATATGCAAAACTATTTATAGATATAATAAACACGGTATCTCGAACTTAGTGAAACACAAGTGCTCTACCATCAAGAAATTAAGAGCAGATTTTAAGAATGTACCAATGGAAGCAGACGCCGATGACAAAATAGATAGTGCTAGGTTATTTATAAAATGGACTGTGCAAAATTGTCGTCCGTTTAAAATAGTTGAAGACACTGGACTTCAAAATATTATTTCATTTTTTATATTATTCATTTTTAATGCCATTTTACGTCTGGAATATTATCCAAACAGCTGGAAGCTTGCCAAGGTTAAAATGATTCCAAAGCCGGGCAAAGATCTTACCAAGGCTGAGTCATATAGGCCAATAAGTTTACTGTCAACAATGTCAAAGCTCTTTGAAAAGTTACTCATGATAAAATTGTCCCCAATTCTAACTGATAATGAGTGCATACCGGACCATCAATTTGGTTTTAGAAGTCAGCATAGCACCATTGAACAAACTCATAGATTGGTTCAATTTATACGAAAAACTTTTGAAGAAAAGAAGTATTGCTCTGCGCTGTTTATTGACGTTTCTCAGGCATTTGATAAAGTGTGGCATGAAGGCCTAATTTTAAAATTAAAGATTTATTTACCGATAAACATTCTAAATCTTTTGGAAAGTTACATTATTGCCCGGAAATTCACTGTTGTGGAGGAGACTTTATGAGTATGCCTGAAAAAATCTCATCCGGTGTGCCACAGGGGAGTATACTGGGGCCAGTTTTGTATTTGATTTATACTTGTGATATTCCTTTGAGCAGTAATATTCACACATCTACATTTGCCGATGATACAGCCTGCCTTAGTATGCACGAAAACCCTCACGAGGCTTCCCGATATCTTCAACAACATATTACCCAGCTAGAACTATGGTTAAACAGGTGGAGAATAAAGGTAAACGAACAGAAGTGTGCTCAGGTAACATTTACCCTACGAAAAGACACTTGTTCCCCCATTACAATCAATAATCAAATTGTTCCTCAAAATTTACAAGTGAAATACCTTGGTATACACCTTGATCGAAGGCTTACATGGAAACACCACATTGACTCTAAGCTAACGCAAATGAAACTTAAACTAACTCAGATACATTGGCTGATTGGTAGAAATTCAACCCTCAGTCTAGATTGTAAACTTTTGATATACAAGTCGCTTTTAAAACCTATATGGTGCTACGGAATTCAGCTATGGGGTACTGCTTCAGCTTCAAATATAGAAAAAATTCAACGAAGGCAAAATAAAATTTTACGCATAATAACATCGGCTCCATGGTACATAAGAAATTCATATTTACATCGTGATTTGAATATGCCACAAGTAACTGAAGAAATTGCAAAATACGCAGGCAAATATGTTACAAAACTCGAGTCTCATCCTAATCCGCTTGCTCGTAATATCTTGAATTTTACTGGACACATCCGCTTAAAAAAGAGGGACACAAGGGCTCTAATACTCAACACTCCAGAAGAAATTGCTTGAAAATACTTTTGTTTTTGCTTATCACGACTTACATATGTATTATTAATAACTATCACTAAGTTTATGTCCGACACTGGTCGGGCCTAATTAATTATATTTAGATTTAAGATTTGAATAATTATTGTTAGTTCATATTTGAAGATACAATAAATAAATATATGTATTAAAAAAAAAAAAAAAAAAAAAAAAAAAAATTTATATCAGTTGGCGCAAAATATGGCGTGGATGTAAGTTTAAAAAGCTTGTTGCCTCATCGCACAACTTTGTCGCGAAGCGTTAATAAATTATATGATGCATATTTAAACGAAGTCAAGCTTGAAATAAATTCAATAAAAGACAGTGGATTTGCGTTGACATCGGGTTTGTGGACCGATAACTATATACGCAAAACATACATTGCTCTAACAATACATTACATAATGAATGGAAACATGGTTTGTCGGCTTTTGGGATTCAAATCTATGGAAAATGAGAGGAGCACAGGTAATGGCGAATAAAATAACGCGGTATATTGAAGTATTATATTTTATTAATAATTTTTAGGCGCAAATGTGGAATCCAAGATTTTAAAATTTTAGATGAATTTAATTGCCGTCCTAGCGGTGAATTAAATATAGTAACCGATAGAGGCTCAAACATGGTTTCGGACTTAAAAAATCATAACCGCATAAACTGTGTTGCTCATTTATTACACAATTCTTTAAAAAAAAGCAATGAGCAGCATTGACGAAATTGACCCATTGAATAATGCCTGCACCAAGCTCGTAAAATTTTTTAAAACAAATGGAATTAATTCTTCGCTAAAAATCACAACGCGATGGAACTCTATGTACTATTTATTTATGTCAGTTGAAAGAAATTGGGCAGATATTGTTAATCTTTTGCAAGAAAAAGGAGAATTTTCTCGAGTCACAAACATTAACGTTGCTCACATAAGTGCAGTTATCAAAATTCTGCAACCATTTGAAGAAACTTTTAAAAAACTCGAGAGGGAAAAATATCCTACAATTCATCTTGTGCACCTATATATTAACCGTCTAAAAAAGAAAATTGTTGCAGACATGAATGACCCAGATATTATAAAAAATTTAAAAGTAGTCTCTCCGCACAATTAGAAACCACGGTTTTAAGTAATCTTAGCATGTATTATCGAATTGCACTTTTTTCTTTCCCCCAGCAAATAAGTTAGTTCAGTTTACTGAGGTTGAAAAATTAGAAACTAAAGAAAAGTGTAAAATTATTATGAGTAATTTTGATAGAGATATTTTATCAGACTTCCAGTAGCAAACTGAATCATCGCACTTCTTCACCATTCGAAGCAATAACTCCTGAGGATAATGTTACAAAAGAACTGACGGAATACGAAAACAATAATGTCATATTTTATGACGATTTTGATGTGCTTCAGTGGTGGAATCATAACAAAAAAAGATTTCCGTTGTTGTATAAGCTTAGCTGCAAAATATTGGCTATTCCTTCGATTAGTGCATCTTCAGAGCGAGCTTTTTCCGTGGGACGTCAGTTAATATCTGAAAAGAGATCAGCTTTATGTGGTAATGAACATTTAGTGGAAAAAATTATGTTTCTCCTTTCAAATATTGACGAAAAGTTTTTAAATTATGTATTAGAAAAATAATTAAAAAAAAACTAATTTCATTATACAACAAATGAAAACTTTTGGTAAAACACACAGACTTGAAAGTATGGATGCGGTTCTACTATTTTTTGTTATGGGCCTCCAAAAATTTAAAAAATCAGTGCCCCCTCAAGAAATGGTGTCATCAGTTTTTGGCCAATAGCTAAGACAGACTTTGTTATGGTTCTAAACTTTATACATATAGCAATAATATAGCTAAGAATCTACAAAAAAATTTAACCTTTTACGCCAAAAAAATTCTTCGTGCACTTTCTTTTGCTAAAGTAAAGGAAAAAAGTTTTGATTACTTTTCCATAATAATTTACAGGGACTCCTAAGTTTGTGCTAACAATATTTGCAAAGTTGTATGTACGGTTAAGCTGACCAACTTTTCTGAACATATCAATATAATCTGAACGTGTCTAGCTACCCTAAAGCTCATACAGACCACTTTTTAATTAAATTAATTTTGTTGAAAAAAATAGAGGAAAATATATTTCGTTTTTGCTTTTTTCATCATAAATTACAAGGACCGAACCGAACCTATACTTTCTAGTCCGGGTATTATTTTCACTGCTGCAGAGTGTTTTCAATGAAAAATAGTTTTTTTAACTTATTTAACTTCTTTACTTTTTTAATCATTACAATCACTTCTTGTTATGTTTTGTTTTCTCATTGTCAATTATATTATACATATGTATAATAAGTTACTTTTTATTTTACATTTGTATTTTGTTTTTTTTTATAGATAAGAAAATGAAATTAAAATTGCGTTAAAAATTTAAAATTGTTTTTCTATTTCTATAAAATGTTTGTGAAATGAAGTATGGTGCACTATGAAGTGTACAATAAAAATATTGCACACTTGACACAACTGTCGATTCAACTGTTGTACAATGGTTTTGTGTGTTTTTTGTTTCATTGTTCTCTATTTTTGCTTTACACTCAATTACAAATCACCACTACAAACAATATTCGCTCTTGAAAAAAATACAATACTGAGCACTTTTTCATAGCTTGCGCACACTTCTAGTGTGTATTCGGTATTAGTTTTTTTTTTGTTATTTTCACTGCTTGCTCACATTTATATCTGTCTTTTGAACAAACCATATATATGTACATATTTACTTACTATGTACATATGTATATGTATACAAATAAATGAATAAACAGCAGTTTTGTATATTTCTAATCTACATATTTATTTAAAAAAATATCGTAAATATATGTTGTAACAATGTAAGAATAGAATATTCAAATACATATTTTAGATATTTTCTTGATAAAGTAAATTTGCTACAGTAAAAATTTTCCGGATATTTAAGTTGTATTTGCTTGATTTGTTGATGCACCCAATATCCTCGATTTTGAAAACTCTGAGTTGAAGTAGTTTCATAAACCATTCCTTCTTTTCCATACCCTTACATAGATTGAAGAATGTTTTAAATTGGATTTTAAAAATTTTACAACATTCCTAAATGATATTGATCAGTCATTCCAATTCAGATGATGAAAGTTTCTTGTTAGCCAATTCGCTTCTTTTTGTTTTGCTATTGATAATCTTTTGAAGTTAGAAGGTGGCTTATTAATAAAATTTATGTGCTCCTTATTGTTAAAATCAATTGCGATTTCTTTTGCAATGAAGATGTTTGAATTAGATTTAAATCCTTGCATATCGATGAAAACTTTATCTCCAATCATCTTATTTTTTTATTTACATTATTTTACGAACTTGACCTTTTAAGGGCATGTATTCTATTATGCGGTCGTGGATGAGAATGCAATAAGCTGATGTTTCGGTAGGAATGTTGGAGTCCGTTTGAATTTCAATTTTTATATTAACAGGACTGTTAGAGAATGATTCGTTTTGGTGACTGACATCTACTACCACTATCGGCATACTATCTTTAAATTCTTGTGTAGTTAGAAGCGGTTGTGATTCTCTCATGTAGTAGCTTTGTTGAAACCGTAGATACATATCATATAGAATGGCATACCGATCATTTTTAAATTTTATACTTAGATCATCATATGGGTACGATTCGGAATTTAAATACACTTTTAAATTGTTTAGATTACAGTGAACAAACTTACTTTCTTGTTGAAAAGCAATCAACACAAAACGAGGTCGTTTTCTATTTGCAGGCAATTTAACATTCCATATATGACTCGTTCCTGTATTTAGTTGAGTGTTAATGTGACAATCCCAACCGCGAAATGCCATCGGTATAGAAGCACCATTGTTAATAATTTTAATCATATTCAATTTTTTCAGATCAGATAATTGTACATGCGGAATTCTCCATGAGATGTTTGAGATACTAACTTTTGGTTTGTCAGTACCAACAGTTGAGTATACAAGTTTTTCATCGTTCTTATTACGAATCAATTAATGTTTACCACTGAGTATAATTTTATTATAGTCTTCAGCAAAACCTAAAAATTCTTTCAATTGTACATAGAAATTAAAGTGTCCATTTAAAGTATTAAAATCATCGAGTTTGTTGCATCCTGCATTATAAATACCAACACTTTCCATTGGTGATAAAGAAACATAATTTTTTATGGTGCTTGCAATCGCTAAATGTATTGTACTCGTATGGTCAATTTCTATGCCATTAAGCTCATATCGCATTTCGTCAAAGATATGTGCCAAAAAGTTATTTTTTAATTTTAGATTTAAAAAAGAAGATATTTTGCTGTCATTATCATCTGCAACACTTCCTTCAACATATATGTAGCTTTCGCTGGGTAACACATACAAGTCTTGATTTTGTATTGAAATTCGAATCTCATCATCATTGTTGAAGGATTGTAGGTAGGGTGTATATGTATGTGTAGTAGTTCTTTTTAATTATACTCTCGTCTGATTGAGGTTTTTCTAGGACATGTAGTATGTAACTCATTTCTTTGCCAACTTTAAATTGAGAGAATTGAGAATTTTGTATTTCCTTGGGTAATGATCTCTTTAATTGTAGACTTGTTTGCAAAAGTGTTTTATAAGTGTATCCAATTTTGTTCTTAGATTGCTTGACGTTGTATATTATCATTATTTGCTAGATCTCAAATGTATTTGTATTAAATCACCATTCTGATCAACTACGCGTAGAGCTATAGAACTTATCTCTCGGCAGTTAACTGGCAAATAGAAAAGATTTCGAGGGATCTCAACAGTTTTATACCCTGGAGGGACATTGACCGCAAATTCATGTAATGGGTGTGCTTGTGAATTATTCGTATATGTGTTAACGACTATATTACATTCACGATGAAAATATTGACTGGAAGATGTGACTAATGGTCTTGTTTAGGAGCTAGAATTTTCTAATTGAATCCTAAAAGTTTTCCAATTGTGTTATCCTTGTTAAAGTATATGGGATCCTTAGAGCTATTAACTCTAACTTGCATTGTATTGTTATTAGCTTCTATATCAATTTTATTTTCCTGACAATACTGCCTATATTGATCTTTAATATAATCAACGATATCATTCAATTCATAAGATCCTATTAATATTTTAATTACATGTTCACCAATATGAAATGTATTGTGATAATCATCTACATTAGGAATGCTATTATATGAATGAAAATCAGTTAGAGCACATTTATATTCACCATCCAAACAAATAGGAGGAAAGTAATTAGCAGATAACTCAGATGAGTTTGAGCTAAGAGTAAGTGTTATTGACATTATGCTTTCTGATTACAAAAAACTGAAATTAAACACAGCACTTTGTATAAAAAAGGACTTATATATAATTATATTTTATTTAACATGCATATTAAATACAAATATAGACTTATATATAAACTTAACTACAATATTTCATTTTTATTAATCCTAACCATTTAACATATGCCTTCTCTCCTATAGTTTTAAGAACCTTTTCAACTAGATATGTATGTATTTGAAAATCTAGTTTTTGAAAGTTCTTTATTATATAATCTACCTTTAATAGGATTACCACGATAGTCTTCTAATATGTATGTAGCTGGATATGTATTTTGAACTCTTTTTATCGTGAAAATTTCTATGGTCTAATTTGGTTTATATCCTTTTTCAAAATATGTTTATATTTACTTATGAGCACATGATCTCCAATATTGAACTTTGATAATTTGAAGAGTTTTGAACGGTTATATACTGTATTTAATATTTTTGTTTATTTGTAGAGTTAACTTGAATCGCCGAATTGCTTTCTATAGCGACCATTTTTTAAGTCATTATCTTTGTTTATCATCAAAAATTCATATTTTTACTTCCAACAATCTCGACAAATTTCATGAAACTTTTCATAACTCATGTCACTGGCAACATGATCCCTAAAGACGTGCTTCATGTTTGTCTTCTTTTGTTTAAATATTATAATCACTTTTGCATTGTCTCTTACAAAGTGCTTGGGAATTCTTGTATAAGTTTGACACAAGTAGAATGAATCAACATCCTTATGTCGCCCCATGCAAAAATATGCTCGTATATTATTCTGCTTCTCACATGCTACGTCATCAAAGATCATGATTGAATTAGTTTTAGCTTCGTCAGGAGGAATAACTGTTTCATTATCTTTAAATGTGTAATATCCCATCCCTTTAACTGGTGAAATTAATCTCTTCAAGTATTCATATTTTGGTTGATAAAGGGATTTAGGAGTATAAATAGATGTTTTCGAACTTGAGTCCATTGGACTTTCTAGCAAGCTAATCATAACATTAGTTTTTCAACAATTTGATGTAAAACTATTAGGTCACGAATAGAATTTGGTAAGAGGGAGCTATGTTTTATTTTAGATCTGATGTTTTATGTTGTTTTACTAATTGCATTTCATAAATGTTACTTTTACTATAGAAGAAAAATAAAATAAGATGCTTATACATTATAACAAAACGGTTAGTTATAGAAAACCTCTCGCTGGAAGAGGTTTAGTGAATAGCGTAATAAACTCTCTACCTCTTGAACTACATCTTCCTGGATATCAGTTTTGTGGACCCGGAACAAAATTACAAAAACGTTTAGATCGCGGTGACAAAGGAATAAATTTATTAGACACTGCATATAAAAATCACGACATTGCTTATTCCAAGGCAAATGATATAAATAGTAGACATCAAGCTGATAAAATTCTTGAAAATAAAGCTTGGGAACGAGTTCTTTCAAAAGATAGCAGTATTGCAAAAAAATCGTTTGCGTATATGGTTGCCAACGTAATGAAAGCCAAAACAAAATTTGGTATGGTTTGAAGAAGAAGGTTGCAAAAAAGTGAACAAAATGCAAAAAGCTGTTCAGTACATCAATTAAAACTGCAACAAAAATACTGAAGAAGGAAAAACCTCAAGACATTAACTATGCCATTAGAATTGCACATAAGGTTATCAACAAGTTGTTAAGGGGGAGAAATCGCAAATTGTAATACCACGCATAATTAATGTTCCAAAAATTGGTGGCTTCTTACCTTTGGTACCTATTCTTACTGCTCTAAGTGCAATTGGTAGTCTTTCTACTGGCGGAGCAGCTATTGCAAAAGCAATAAATGCAGCAAAGAATGCCAAGCAACAACTAGATGAAGCAACTCGGCATAATAAAACAATGGATGCAGTACCAATGATGTTGACCTGAGAAACTTTTCAATAAACATTCCATAGTCCTAGCTTACACTATGCAAGTCGACGAGGGGAACATAAACGTTTCTTTTCCCCTCGACTCTCTTTCTCTCTCTTAACAAACTAATCAGCTGAGCAATAAAACTTGCATAGTGTAAAATGGGACATACTTTAGAGGAGTTTTCATGTTGGATACACTACCAAAACGATCGAGAAAAAGAGAATGTGGAATCGTTAATTTAGTTTTATCAAAAGGACCGGGAACACATTGGGTAACATATTGTAAAAAACAATGAACATAAAGAATATTTCGACAGTTTTGGAATTTTATTTACAACCACCATTAGAATTAGTTAAACTTTTAGGCAAGAATATAAAATACAATTACAATCAATATCAAGATTACGATATTACAAAATAAGTGAAAACAATAAATAAATACAACACACAAAAAATATTTTTAATTTTTCTGTTTTATTAATAAAAAAGTTGATAAAAAATATAGTTTTTACATATTATTCCCACTGTGGGTATTGACCATTTGCTACAAAGATATTTATTTCAGCAGCAGTATCCAATTGTCCAATTATCCAATGTCTCCTTGCTTACATATGCTATATATACCAGATGCCAGTTCCATTATATATCATCCGATAGCGTGTTGTACCGATTTGGTAAAAACATTATGTTATTTTCCGGTTCAATTTGAACTGTAGTGTCATATTTACTAGTTACCCGTTTTGCGTTTTTAACTGCATACTTAGTTGAGTCCTAGAGCTCTTTTACACGCATTAATGTTTTTTTATTTAAAGAGTTGAACTTTGTGATCAAATCTGGAGGGTTCATGATTTAAATTTAATTTTTTTATAATTTTTTTCTTATTTGACATATAGCTCAATCTGCTTTTGTAAACTGATGTATTAAATATTTCTACCAATCTTTAAATAGGTAAAAAAAATCGTAAAAGAAAGATCAGTAGCGTAGCTATCTCTTTTTGTCATATTATAGTTATTTTTGATGTAAAATACTTCTTGTTAGTGATAGAATTGTAGTGAAAGAGATAGTTATATGGACTTCCTAAAGCGTAACTGAAACAAAAAATTTCAAAAAGCACTCAAATGTTTTTGTAAAATTTTAGTTTTACAAGAATATTTTACTATAAATAAGAACTTAATTCAAGAATATTAGTTTAAAAACAGCATTCAACAAAAAAAGAATTCTTTAAAAAAATTTAAAAAAATTAGCCAAGTACATAATTTATTTGCCTTTCTTAAGTCTTTTGAGGACTTATTGCTATATGAGCATAAAGAAACAATAAATTTCTTTATATCCATGCTGACTGAAAATGAGGACTATGGAGTGATAGAACAAGAGGATTCCGATAGTGGACATATTGCCAGCTGCCGCTGGTACAGCAAAGGATGCGAGGAAGGGCCGGACACATGTCGTTGTACCATGTTCCATATAAGAAAGAAAATAACTTTTAAGATCATTGATACTTACAAAAATTTGTCACAAAAAATAATTAATAAATATAAAATATATGTATGTGTATATACTTTTGATTTCTTATTTATTTTGATATAATATATGTATATAGAGATTAGTTTACATATTATATTCATTGAGGATGGATAAACGTACTATAAAAAATATCTTTCATCACAATCAAGAACGAAAACCTCAAATATATGATCTGGTTTTTGAGTTTGAATACGAGTACTTGCTCAATTGGAAATTGAAGATTTCATGTGGATTTTCAACAGATTTTGGTTTTAAGCCAATGTTATGGTTGAATTATAAAAATAAGCAATACATAGGACTGGATAGGGAAGAGTGGTTACATCTTATGTGCTATAAGGAGTATATTCATGACATACTTAATCGTCGGAATTTTTTAAATTCTATAAATATAATTGATAATGAAAGTGAAAGGGATGTGGAATATAAGTTTCAATATAAAAAAGGGGTCTTTGTTTTTTAGTTATCAAACAAGGAAACTCTAAAATAAAAATTGATTCTGATACTTGGCGATCACTAACTCAAATTCGAGTATTTTTTACATCAATTTTATGTTGGAACAACATTCTAAGAAAACAAATCCTTCATTTCTATTATGAATATTATATACCAACCTGCTCCGCTTTAAACAAAACCAAACTTCAATTCAATGAAATACAAGGAATACACGAAAGGGATGTAAATATTGAATTAACACGACTTTGTTATGAGATTGGAGAAAAAATGCAACATAAGATTCTAACTGATGTGAAAATTCATAAATTATATTTAAGGATGGATAATAAATAAATGATGAAAAAACATAAATAATGATTTTTATTTTTTATTTTGTATTATACTTTTCTGTATTTACTCGTGTATATAATATTTTTTTATTTATTTTTTCCAAAATAACAAGTCTTATCTTTAAATATATAAGTATGTACATATATAAATTAGAAAAAAATATATATAAATAAAATTTCATTATAAGTACATACATACATGTATATATGAATATATTATTCCTTAAAAACTAAAAGATAGATTTTGTAAAACATTTCGTTTCTAAACGTTTAAAATTTATGTGAAAGGAGTACAAAATTCATTAAAAAATGTTCTTTCCATTCAAACTTCAAAACGGAAAAAGGTTTTGTTTTTGCTGTATTTACAAAATCTGACCTTAAATATCATAATAAATTTCAAATAACTTAATTACACTTACATACATCGAACAAGTATCATTGGTTTTCTAAATTATATTAATGTTAATATTATATTAACATTCCAAATCCATAAATTAATGAGCATTACTATCATGAAACAAAATTTTTTATAAATATGTATATATTTTGTATTTTTATTTTATTAAAATCTATTTATTTTTTTATACATTCTTCAAATTCCATTACATTCTCTATGTTACATTCAAATAAATTTACTATATCATGAGAGTTTGTGAACTCTGTGCTTATATCATCATATTCAATCATATATTCAGCAATGGCATGTAAATCGTTATCTTGCAGTTCTACAATCATTCCCTCATTAATATCATCCTGAGAGTTTGTCAAGTCTGTGCTGATGTCATCATCTTCAATCATATATTCAGCAATGTCATGTAAATCTATATCTTTCTGTTTTTATTTATAATGTCCCCAAGCATATCGCACCCTAAATACAAGCACAACTCAAAATTTTCCAAAACTGACTTTTTTCCATAAATTAATTCAGAATACACATCTCTAACTACTGCAAAAATTTCTTTCACATCACTATCTTCTTTAACTGGAAAAATACAGTTATGTATGTCTATTTTTATGTTAAGTGTGTTGCTTCTGCACGATGAACTAAAGAGAATTATTTTTAGTTGTGCTAATGTGCTCAAGAACAACTGAATACTTTTATTACACATAAAGAGTTTTATTTTGAGTTCTGTCTCTATTACTGTAAAAAGTGATCAATTTCGTGGTATATTATTTTGCATTGTGCTTCTTTAGTTGGAAAAAGTAAGTTCAATTAACAGTATTATTTATTTATGTGCCTTTTTTGATTAAATAATCGTGAAGAGTCATAAATCAAAATTTTACTTTATTTTCGCAAACATAATATAAGATTGAAAAAAGTATAGCAGATTGAATTTTTTCATAATGGAACAATATTTTCTTTAAATATTATAATCATTTTTACATAAACAGTTTTTTGTCTCTCCTGAAAATTTTAGTATTTTGAGTTGTGCCCCTTTTATATTTAGTGTGCGATATGTCTGTAACCCATCATACCTAATGTACCTTTTGTCATCATTGTAGCTCAAAACAATTTTGTTGATATTCTGGGTAAAAATTTGATGTTTGTGTATTCGGAACATATACATGCTGTCATAATAAACATTTCTCAAATGTAAACAGTTTTTATAATCCGACAAAGTGACTCTTTCTAAGGCCATTCTTTTCACACCTTTTGACTCTTTTATTTCAATGTTTGCCTCATTTCTAAAGGCATACATCTTAGCTCTTAGTCCCACAAACTCCTTCATTATTACTCCATTATTCTCATCCTTCATTATTCCTAATATTTTTTTGTTTACCAAAGGTAAACCATATATGTATGTTATTAGGTGAATAACCAGACGTATCAAACCTTTAATGGAGATCCTTGACACATTCCTTGTAAAATCATTCGTTCTAATAGTGTAAATGAAGGAGTCAGTGTCCATATAGTTTAAATGTAAGTCAGTTTTGAACTTATGCTTCATATAACCATAGTGGAAGTCGTACATCTTCCACTTTGATAGTTCCAGCACACAAAAACCTAAGTACATCGGCTTGTTGCACTTTATTTTCAGCCTTTGTAATTCAACTGCATACATATAATCACCAAAACGGGACAAGCTATGGAAGTTAAGTTGAGCAATCAGAGCTCGAGCTTCCTGATGATTTCTTCTATCTGATTCCCACTTTGTCACAATATAAACATCTTTCCATAATTGCACATTTTGCATCGTTTTTCCGTAAACGGCGTTATTTAATAGTTTGAACAAATCTTTTTCAAAATCATTAGTTGCCTTTGTTCGATGAAAAGTGTTTAAGTCTATGTAAGTTTTCAGCCATGGAGCTTGCTGAAACTTTATTAACCTATGTATCTTTTTTAAAACTAAGCCATTAGGAAAAATAGCTTTGTTTTCTGGACAAAAGAGTAAATCATTGTGAAGATCATGCAAAAAGTCTGGATAATTTAAATCCACTTCTAATATAGAACCTTCACTAGACTCATCATCAATAGAATTGATATTTAATGAACTAATTTCATCATTGCTAAACCACGCTAATCACAAATCTGAAAATGGTATATATTGTGACATTGCCCATCCATAAAGATTATTTGCATCTAAGTACATAAGATAATTTGACGGTTTTGAGCTATTATAACCAGACATATATTTATTATTAGCCTTAGTGTGTCTCAATGAATATTGAACCAGCCCACCTCTTATGCTTTTTTTGATCATGTTATACATATTAATATCCGTTATTAGCTCTAAACGAATTTTCGTTGTTTTGAGCATAGCATCCCATGACAAAGCTGGAGCATCGTAATAGTGACATGGGTCTAACTCATATATACTTTTACAGATTTTTCTAAAGTTTTCAAAAATATCTGCCAATATTAGAGTGTCATTTTTAACGTAGAGTTCTGTATAGTCAAGAAGGTTGTTGCAGTTAAATGTTTGCCACACAATTTGAGCATACTTATAGTCTTCAATGATACACTCCATATTTGTCAAAATATTTTTGAAATCTTCTCGAACCGGGAGGTTTTTTCATTAAGCTTTACATAAGAGTCTATATAAGAATATGGAAATACTCCCTTCCTTCTAACAAGTTTAAATTGATCGTCATCAGGATAGTACTTTTTAATTTTCTCAAACATTTCTGGTTGAAGGAACCGGAATGAATTTATTTATTTAGTAATTCAAGTTGCATTGTGTGTGTATGGCAGCTCGATAACGACTCTTCAAATGACAATGATCTCGAACTCTGTCACTACCTAAAATTCTTCCTCAAACTTTGCAATTTTCCACATTAAAGAAATTTTCTTTTTCTTAGTCGGTCATTGCAGTCAGTGGAACAATTCTATCTAGATATTGAGTAAAAATGTCTTTGCAGTCCTGTAACAGTTCCCTAACAAATACTTGGGGGCTATCTAGTCCACTATTTGTAAAAAGTTTTGAGTAGTTGACGTTATAAGCACATTTGATATAGTAAATAAATGAGCAAGGAATATGTTTTTGCTCATTCACTACCTTATCACTAATTCTTATGTCGACTTTTTCTAATAGACATTCGAAGTCTGCGTAGACAACGAATGACACATCTAAATAATTTGAAAATTATTAAATTCTAAGTACCTTTCATAATACCCAGGCATAGTTGTAATCAGCTTTGAGCAACCGTGTTTATGATACAGTGCTATTTCAGGATCATGAGAATATCCCAGACAAGTCCTGCAAAATTTTAGAACTCCATTGTGCTTGGTCAATGACGTCCTTAAAAATTTGTTAATAAAACCAAAGTAAGATTTAATAATAATAATAAAAATAATAGTTATAATAATATGATAAGATTGACAACGGTCTTTAATAAGCATGTAATGTCTTTTCTTACATGCATCATCCTCCAACAACATTAAACTGATGTGAATTTGACGATACTCTTCACATACACGATAGGGGCCAACTATTTGATTTCCTTTTGTATCAAATCCAAATACGTTAACGCTTATATTTGGATTTTGTGCCTCAAATATGTTGATTTGCTTTAAATCAACTGGAAACCGCATGTATGAAATATCTAACTGAAAACTGCCCACCTCTATGATATTGCTAGAAATATTATCAATTTCATATGCTGCACATTTTACTACATCTTTAGTATTGCGTGGACTCCTTAAAGCAGCAATAATTGACCATTTGAAACAATATACATCATCATTTTGTAAATTGAAACAGGCCTTTAGTTTTTCCAACTTATAGGGCATGGGAATATAATTAGAGCCTCTTATCATGTTGTGTTTGCTTATGTTAACATTTAATATAGATATTTGATGCAATGCCCATCCACTGTCCCTCTCTTGAAATATTCCATTTTATTTTTTATGTCATCTGCCTTTTCCAAATAAATATTTCTTAAAATGTGAGAGCGATTCACAGATACCATTTTTGTAATATGTAAAATTGACTCTTCTATGAGAGAGTCTTCACAGTGCTTGATGTAAACACATTGCAGCTCAAAATTACATTTAAAATTTATTTGTTTCTCCAAGGCCGCTTCCAAAACTTTTACTATTTCCTACTCAGCAGTTTTGAATAACTCTTCCACATATAAGTTGGTGACATTAGGATTAGTATAAGTATATACTTCAATTCTTTCCATGAAATCACTAGAGCTTATATAGATGTTTTCGGTGAACTTCCTTGTAATATTACTGCTTTTATGAATTCTTGTTTTGAAAACTTTTCCACAATTTGGGCATTGCATATTTGATGTTGATGACATTATATATTTTATTGCTTTCAGGAGAGGAACTAAACAATTATCTTAAATAACTTGATTTTTTGTCAGGAACACTAGTTTTAACCAAACTTAATTTTTTCACGAACACTTCTTTTAAACAGTATCTTAAATATTTTCAATAAAGTATATGTTTGTTTTGAAAAGAGACTTTAAACTGATTAACATTTGAAGTAACGTAACATTATTTATAAGAAAAAACTCTCAATAAAGGGCGCTAACATAAACACTTGCAATCAGAGGACGCGAACGAACTTCAAGATTAATGCCGTGGACGCTAACATAAAAACTTGACTTTAATCCATTCAAACAGTCTTGAGAAAATTCACGTTTTGTACAATCAATAATTGTTTATTCGTAAATGAACAAGATTAGAGTTTGTATGCACAAGAGAAGTTCATTCTTACAGTTCCTATTCTTATTTTTCTTATCAAACTGATTAGCGTCCAAAATACAAATACTCAATTAATTTTTTTAACGGAAAAAACACACATTTGCATTCTATTACTCATTTTCTTCTAAAATACTTAACCATAAAATATGCATATTATCCGTTATTGGCATTCTAACTACCAGTTATTTATTATCAGTATACATACACACATACTTTACTTTACTTTAAAAATTATAGCCCAAAATATTTTGTAATCAATAACGCACATGCATCCCAAAATATTTTTCAATCGTGGACGCTAACATAGAAACATGCTTTGAACTTCAACGGATAGCGCTAGTTACAGAGCATACGCTTATCTCTGAGAAAAACAATTATTTGTACTTGTATTTATTATTAAGTTTGTGATTTTCTAATACAACAAGACAATAATATCGCATAAATTATAGTACTAGAATCAGACAAGTTATATAATGTGTAAAGAAAGTGTATCTTTAAAAAATAACTAATAAAAAAAATAAAAAAAATACATAAATAAATAAAACTAATAAAAGATGAATAATAATATAATATTAACGATTAATAAGCTTGAGTAAAATTACGATACAATTGGAAAGGTAAATTTTTAAATTTAACTGCGTTGCTTGTATTTTGCAAATTGGGACTAAGTTGGTTCCAGAGACGAATTGTTAATATATAAAACTGTCGCTCAGATGCCGAAATTGGATAATGCCGTTTCCTCTCGAGGATCTAGTGAACTGCAAGCGGTCATAAAGATATTTCGGTTTTTTTATCATAATAATTTTATGTACCAAGACAAGGTTTTTGATCGTTAAATTATTATTAAATGAAATATTAAAAAAGTTTAGTCCAAAAATGTAGCGTACAACGTTATTAAAAATTGTTTTGAGTTTCAACATGTCCTTCGAATTAAACCCATAAAAAACCTCTAACGAGTATAATAGGGTTGGTAGTATGTAAGTTTTAGCAAGCAAACGTCTTATCTTCTGCGGTGTGAAATACTGCGTAGCCCATAAACTCCTTAGCATACTATAAACTCTACCGCATGCTTGATTAATATAATCAGACCAGGTCAAAGTATTGTTGAAAATTACACGAAGGTTTCTTACAGAACTAACTATATAAATTTTAGTACCTCCAAGATAAATATCAATTTCGGATTTTTTTACAAATTAATAAGC
This sequence comes from Nowickia ferox, assembly GCA_936439885.1. NCBI lineage: Eukaryota > Metazoa > Arthropoda > Insecta > Diptera > Tachinidae > Nowickia > Nowickia ferox. Next base: position 38,675,985 of record OW387026.1, on the reverse strand, counting down.
ATTTAGACTTTTTAGGGTTAAGACGCAAGCCATTTATAGATGCGCAATGAAATATACTATTTAAACCAGTATTTAGATTACAAACGTTAGAGCTAATGGAAGCCTTAGAACAACTTAGGTAAATTTGAATATCATCAGCATACATTTGAATACTGGAAAATTTGAGTTGTTGGGGTATGTCATTCGCATACAGTGAGAACAATAGTGGTCCAAGAACTGAGCCCTGCGGAATACTTCTTAGAACCCGCATAGGATCTGAAACAAGTCCTTCACATGTTACACTCTGCACTCTATCCGTTAAATAAGATGAAATTAGCTTAATAGCCGATGTAGAAAAATTGAACATTTTTGAGAGCTTCAAGCACAGTATAGAATGGTGAACCGTATCGAAAGCTTTTGAATAGTCAAGTAATACTAAAATTGACATTTTCCCAGCATCTAAGTTACCTCTTATCTCTTCAACAACATCGGTTAAGGTTGTAACACAGGTATGCTGAGGTCTAAACCCTGATTGACGCTCAGTAAGTAATTTTTTTGTATTTAAGTATTCAAATATTTGTTTCTGTAAAAGATACTCAATAACTTTTGACAGATAAGGTAGTATTGAAATAGGACGATATTCGTTATATGTCTTTGGGACGGTAATGACTTTGGCATACTTTCATTCCATTGGAAATATACTTGTGGTAATAACTGTGTTGTATAAATGCACAATATATCAAATTATCCAGGGTAGGATTAATTTTATAAATCTAGGATTAATATCATCTAAGCCAACAGCATTAGATTTAGCTTTATAAAATCCTTCATCAACATCTGAAACCGTGAGACAATTGAAACTGAATTTTACAATCGAATCATCATATGATGGAACTCTATCATAAAAATTGGGGTCCGCGGTGGGCAAGGGGATATTAACAAAAGTTTTTTTAGCTCATTCACATCAACATCAATCACACGACTTTTAGTCTTACCAATACCAATGCCTCGTATTTGTTTTCATGTCTTATTGGTATCAACTGCATTATTAAATTTTTTTGAATAATAAACACATTTTTCGTGCTTGATTTTTGAAACTACAGCTTTCCTAGCCAAGCGGTACTGCTCATAAAACTCAGGTGTCCTTTATCTTTTCCACAATTTGTAATTCCTATCACGACTTTGTATTAGTAACTTTACATCATCAGTAAACCATGGTCGAGCTCTAGTTCTAAGAGTTTTTTTTTCTGATTGGAACATGCTTATTATATAACCATAAGATATTATTATTCAGGAAAGTTACTTGCTCATTAGCAAGGATACATCGTCGGAATTTTTTGAAGCGGTGCTTAGACTTCGGTTGGAGCACTGTATAATAAAACAATTATCTATCCTCTGCTTCTTTTGACAACTGATACTGTCTAATACATATTTCATATAAAAGCAAATAAGAAACAGCGCCCTTTACGCTCAAAATGCAAAAGTTTATGCCTGAATATTCTTATTTGGACTAAATGGTCATCATAAAATGAAAGTAACCACAGCGAAATTAGTGCCCTAATAAAGTATGACAATATCATACGACATCTGTGGTGAAAAACATAAAACATATACTCACCACTGATATTGTCTAAAATTTAATAGCAATCGACAACGCCATCTGTGGTGAGAAATAAAGAACAGTGCCACCATGTGATGAAATCACCAGCGCCATTTATGGAAAAATATTTTATATAACAGGCAACAGCGCCATCTATTGTGAATATACAGAAGGATTGTGTCTAAGATAACCCATGACTAAATATTCGATATGGATTTGTGTCTTTGCTAACTGCCCAATTTCACAAAATGGTTTGTGGCTCCGCTGTTTGAAGTCCCAATTAACAACTACTTGTATTCTATTAGGTCACCGCCAGGTTATCCATTCAATTTGGTCTCCACCAGTTAATTGCTCCAATATCCAATAAGTCGTGTCCAAGTATCAAAAAATTTCATAAAATTTCTTCTAGTGTAATGGAAGCCATCAAAAAGTGTGGTTATAATTAGGGAAGTGACGAATGTTTGCATTCGCATTCGCAAATTATTCTGTTACTTTTGCTATTTGCATTCGCTAAACTGTATGCGAATATTTCAAGCGAATACTAAAGACAAAAAAGTTTTGTACTTCTGTTACGAAAATAGTTTACGATTAACAAACGTCAAAAATACGAAAATTATTTTAAGCCAGCATTAAAAAGATACATATACTTACAAGTGAAAATTTTGCTTGTTTTTATGGTTAAGCGATTGTCTATATGCATTTCGTTCCCGCTTTTTGGAACTCGTCAGTAGACTTCAACCCAAAACATTTTTGATTTTAGCTAACAAACTTCGTATGTTTATAGTAAAACTCTTAATACTATATTGAGAATCACAATATACAAACATAATAAGTTTGAAACCCTCAAACAAAAATCTTTTTTGGGTTGAAGTCTACTGACGAGTTCCAAAAAAGCGGGAACGAAATGCATATAGACAATCGCTTAACCATAAAAACAAGCAAAATTTTCAAATTAAATAAATAAAGACTTTATGTCAAATAAATATACTTCGGTATTTCATATACTTACAAGTAAAGCATTCTAATCAGAGCTTTAAAATTTTAGCGGAAAACTTCTCTATAAATAAGTTCTCATAAGTATCAAAATGAAACCAAAATCCGGCGATGTTTCGAAATATTTCTCAATTTTTTAAAAAGAAAGGGCAGTGTTTGATTTGTGGCAAAATATTTTTTACTTAAGACTTGTCTGTTCAAACTTCTGAAAAATGTTGAGCAATATTCATGACTTCGTACAAAAGTTTTTAAATGCAAACACTATTAACTAGTCCTTATTTGTTATAAATTCCACGAGACACAAGTGCCACTCATATTATTTCGCAAGAAAACTTAAAGTGTTGAAGATATATTTCATATGTTTTTACCAAGATGAACAGAACAATTCATTCCAATTTTTCTTAATATGTATTTTGACAGCATTTCACATGAAATGTTGGACGCAATACAAGGTTTTAATTATTATCTATATTTATTTTAATATAAGTTCATATACATACATATATTTTCGCATTCGCAAAAATTAAAATGTAATTTTCGCTTTCGCATTCGCTAAACTGGTATTCCTTACATCCCTAGTTATAATAAATACAATAAAAGCGGTCGAACAGATCGTTAAAAATTTAACAAATCTTTAACAGTTATACATATGTATTTGCACAAAATAAATTTATATAAAGTATATGCAGGTACTAAGGTGATTCATTTTTTTCTCGTGTAGTGTGAATGCCTGAATGTCAAAAGTTGTTTACAATTTTTGTACGCCATTTTGTTTTGTTTTGCTTTGTTATACACAATTGTGTATACTGAAAACGTATGTCAAAAAGTTTAAATAAATTTTTACTTAAAAAATGTGTTAGAAAACATTTGAAAATAATTATATTTAATTATTAAAGTACATATGTATGTATTCTTTATTATACTTATTTCACATATTAAAGGTTTATCAATTAATAAATTTACTTTGGTTTTGCATATCCATACATTTTCTTTTTGTTGTATGCAGATCTGGGACTATTGCATTAAATAAGCAAATGCATTGACCATTTTCCCACAATAAACCAAATCAATGCAAATGCAAATTTATTACATTAGCACTAACTTTAATAATATTAGTGCAATTTTTCTTGCATTTTACTAAAATCCCTTCAAAGAAATTCATCAACATTGCATTGTTATTTTTAGTGCACTAATTTGCACCACTAAACACATTATGAATAGTATTATTGCATTATCAGTGGAACATATAGTGCAAAATACAACGTAAATGTGTACATACATAAAAACATACGTACATACATAAATATGTAAATTTTTTCCTATGTACATATCGTCATCCAAGACGAAAAATCATATCACTACGTTTTTTATAATTTTTCGAGAGAAAGACAAAACTTGATGAAATTGTTTCAAGCGGTAGAATTTTTCGTCTATAAAATCACCATGTTTAAAGATATAACTTTACAATAAACGAAAACCTAAGTTCTGATCTTTTGTCAATTGCACGGTTTTTCAAATAAGCTCGAGATGCAACGTACTTGAAGTATGAAACTTTTTAATTTTTTTTAAATTGGTTCTGTAATCTAGTTTCTTTTTATATTGACAGTTTTTTTTCGTTAATTTGTATGTACGTACTTCTAAAAGTGCCCTCAATGAACTTTGGTGTATTTTATATTTTTTATTTGTGCTGTCTCCTAAAAATATTTTCACGTTTTAATCAATTTTACTGTGTACAATATGTGATAGTGCAATAATATTGCATCACTTCATGATGTGCTTAGTGGCAACACAAAATTAGTGTATTTTTTGTCATGCGATTAGCTGCTAATGCAATATTAATCCATTACTTTTAAGAGATTTTATTTAAGTGCAAAAAATAGTGCACTACAAGCATCAAATTTAAATTTGCACTAAAATTTGTGTTTTTCAATCAGTGCTTATGCAAAAGTAATGCAAGTTGCCCAGGTCTGGTTGTATCCATCTGTTTTTGACATTCATTCATTATTCTTACACACACAAATCGCCTGTTGTTTTTGTACTTTCTTAGTTGTTGTAGACCTGCATATACTTTATATAAATATGCTTTGTTTATGCACTCATATTTACATACATAAGAAACAACACGATTACCATATGCCAATGAAGAATTCGAGAAAGAACCGCAACTTATTACGGTTAATCGAGAAAAAACATTAAACAATGCGACAGCCTCAAAATTCACGAAAGCAAGACAACAACAAAATGACTGGCCGCATTTAAAAAATAACTACGACGAAGCGATAAAGATGTTCTCCCACCCAGAGCTAAATTACGGCTCGAACCTGTTATTTAAAACCTGAATTTATCAAACTTGCAGTGTGAACGCAAAATCAGCTCTAAGAAAGATTTTGGGTTGGCATCACTCCTATTTCCTGTGTAAAGGCATAGGCCGCATAGTGTCGTGTTTTCTTATAACGAGCGGCCAAAAATGGAAAGAGTTATTGTAAAAAGTTGAGATTTGGCTAACGTGACCAGATGGTTTTTGCAAAAAGCGGGACATGATCGACCAAAAAGCGGGATTTTGAAGAAAATACGGCCAAAAAGCGGGATTTAAAAATAAATGTGTTTTTGAAAGCGGGATGTGCACATACACAGTTTCGTATGTACTTATAAAACACAAAGCACAGTTTTCAACTCAAAAAAACGCTTTTAAAAATTCAAAAACATGTTTTAAACAAAAATATTTACATATCTATATAAATAAAAATCAAATATTGTTGCTTGGTAAACGCAACAATTTAGAACGATCGCACCGATTTCGCTATTTTTTTAATGTGACACCTCTTATATAAAATCTTTTTTGTTATAGAATATCTTTGAATCTAATGCAGCAGCAAGAAATGTGAAATTTTAAGTAATTTAATGACAATTTTTTTTATTATGCTTTGTCTCACAATCAAAGGTTCGAATTGGACATCTGGGTGTGGAACCACCCATAGAGAGAAAAAGTTTAATTTGAGATATCTGGAAACGTTGAAGTTTTGTACGGATAACTATGTTTATATTGTGCATTGACTCTGGAAACATTTCATAATTTAACAAGTAGTTGTCTCTCATGTAGTGCATATTTTTGTTTGTCTTCAAAAATAATACCACCATACAAATCTTTCTGATTTGTTTACAGCGTATTACTTATGGTCTAGATTCTAGAATTAACAAGAGGCTTTTAAGTTTTTAATGCGTTAAGTTATAGTGGCACTTCCCACATAGACGCAAAATTTACTCCTAGATTTCTTGGAAGCCTAAACAGTAAAAATGTTGAAATAATGGAGTAAAAAGTGTGTCACATCCTAAGAAAATTAAATATTAATTTTTTAATATCTTGGTATCTGCTACAAACACAAACTTAAAATTCTGCTGATTCTGCCGATGACAGAAAATAATCGGGATTGGACAAGGGAGAGAGAAAAAGATTACTTATAAAAATATCTTGAAAACGAATGCAGCGAGCATTTTGAAACTCTTCATATTAATAATTAGAATTGCATTCTACAAAATAGCGAAGATTTAACCTCAAGTGTGGCACTTCTAATATACAACAAAAGTTTTGGCCAAGTTTTATCAAAATAGGAGACAAATGTCCTTGTTCCAAAATATCAAAAAAAAAAAATAAAATAAAAATCTTAATTAAATTCCATACACGAATCACATATAACAAGCTGAATGTGCATTTAAATATTGTTTTTCGATTCGGAGCAAGGACGTGAATAATATCCTCCACAGTGTTGTCGAATGGCAAAACAAAATTGAATAAGTTTTCGAACGTAAATGAAATTTGGTAAAATTTTTTATATTTGTATAGGATATTCTGGAACTTTATTTCAAGTTGATTTTTAATAAAATATGTGCTTGAAGTTTTTTCATTTAATATTTTATTTTACTATCTATTTAATATTTATTTTTTATATTTCTCTTTAGTATTCACTTTATTGAGACATATCTTCTTCCACATACGAATCTTATCTTCGCTGTCATAGTCATGAATATCATCATGAACTTCCAGATTTGGGGATTCATATTCTTGTCTTATTATATTATTTTGTATATCCTGCACAGATTTCTTTCCGTATTTCTTCAATTTACTATAGCAGGAAGTTTTTGTTTCTGTTTGCAGTATCATATAAGAAATCAAATCTTTGGTTGTATTTTCTCTTGAATTTATTCTTTTATGACCCAGCCTAGCCCTTCTGATGATTTTGTGGGTGCACTCCAAGGCTTCTTCTAATAGCATTCCTATTGGTATGGAAGAATGCTTTATAAAACAATTCGGTTGCAAGTCAATCATGATTTTTACTTTCAAAATTTTTGTTTTTATCGATGGTTTTTGTTCCAAGAGCTGGCTATTTTTGATTTTAACCGTCTTATTTTTGGTCACCTATATCTCCTAATTTTACTCCCAATCGAATTTCTACACATTTTTTAATTTTTGTGCAACATCTTCCTCGGAACAATTTTTACTTTAGTTGGACTAAAAAAATCACATATTTCATATGATCTGACAATAAAAAATGCAATAAGCTTAAAAGTTTTAACTAGGCGCATCTAAAGTTATATTTTTTTATTATACGTACTTGTAGTAATTAAATAATATAAAAAGTTCTGCGGGATATATCGATACGTTTTTTAAGCTTCTGTGAAAATTTGGGATTTTGCAGAAAAATTATTTCTGTTTTGTTATTGTCTTTATTATTACGTTATTCCTATTGTCATTAATATTTCAAATTAAAAATAGCGTTGCCATATTAAAATCGTATTATAAATTAAATAATTTAGTAAAAACATTTGAGTAAGTCGATGTAATTTACTTTTTTAGACTTTTAACGCACATGCAAATTTTCCTTATTTAAAAAATAATATTGAACTTGCTTACAAAGTGCAATGTTGACGCTCTATAACTTCGGCTAAAAATAACATTTTTATTTAATTCTTTTAAAACTTTCTTAGTCAGAGTGTATACATACTATTAAATAGCATCAAAATATTTTCGGGTTGCAAGCATTTCATTACACTGTTTTTGGCCGCCTGACAGCCCTGTGGGTCGTCACAAAAACATTTTTAAGAATTTTGTTAATAACATTATGGTCATATGGTATTAGCTGAGTACACATCTGGCATTTCTTTTGTGATCATTTTGTTTTGTCGTCTTCAAAATGTGTGTAAAGCCGTTCAGAATATGTTTTTTATATTGAAAGCAATGTTACACAATCCAAAATATTTAAAGTGACACACGTTGGTACTAGTACACACTATTGCGATGTCACAAAATGCCATAATGTGTAATCGGCATTAGTCACTCCGTTCAGTTTTGTGTCACCAAGTTTTGCAAATTGACTTTGTAGAGTATGTTATTAAATAAATAAATATGTATGTATGTATATGTAAATTAAATCAATATTCAAGCAAATTCAGGCTAATCACAAACATAAAGCAAAATTTTTACATATGTACATGTACATAGGTCCGTTTCGCTAGAAATAGTCGTTCTCGAATGTATAATACTTTTATGTATACTACATACATATGTATATTTGCCAAACACTCGAAGGCGATATTATTATCGAATGACATGGTCAAGCGCACATATAGTACTTGGACTGTGCGCTGTAAACAACTCAATATTTTAAGCATGTAGTTGTGCAAAAGAAATAGTCTAGTAAAGAAATATATAAAACTTCTCAAAAATCTGTTCCTCCTAATATCTTTGATTCATTACACTCAAGGCGAATTTACATTTGGATTATAATATAATGATGAGAATGCATACACTTTAGATGTTCGTAAACAATAACAAAAAATTCCATTACCATACAATAATTCGAATAAAACTGTAGGTATATTTAATATCTTTTGTACATACATAGATATTGATTTTCTTCCTTCTTAAATATTACCTAGATATTTTGTAATTTTACATTAACGGAGTCAATTAAATGGCACTGATTATTATTAAATTATCCTGTATTCCTTGAATAAAAAATACTTCTCTTAAATTTTTAAAACTGTTCATATTTTATTATAGAAATTTTATAAAACAAATACCTACCTGAAACTCGCATTCCAGAATATCAGCGTCTTCAAGAAGTCTCACTGTACACTTATAAACAATATTGCTTTCGTTTTTATTTTTAAACATTTTCTTAAAATTATTTCACTTGAAGTTTAAAAAATATTGCTTTTTAATGTAATGTTAACAGAATTTTAATTTATTAACTTTATCAATAATCTTTGCATTGTTTTAGGCGTTTACGTCCTTAAAGTATGTGTTTAGGTTTATAGAAATGGGCAGCAAATGTGAAAATATATATTTTTTATTATAAGTTGGCAACTTAGTAGTCTTTCGAATTAAGTTGGCAGCTTGGCTTATTCCAGAAATGGGATGACTTAAGGTATTCATGATTAATGCATATCAGGGAACAGTTTGATTGCTATTTTATGCTTTTTAATACAATCACAATGTTGAATTGTTGCTTGTTATTGAAATTAAGTAATTTCCCATATATTTTGATATTTGCCACATTAGTCATTTCACTGAATTTCGACGAAATAAACATGAAATTACAATAGACAACGCGGTTTTTGTACTAGAACCAATTTTTTTTTCAAACATGAATCCATTTAAAACTACAAGATTTAATTAATTAATTATTCAACTGAAAAAAGTACTTCAGTGTCTGAAGACTTAATTTCATTCGCAATTGTAGGTTGAAATTGCATAATTTCGTGTCAGCCTGAATCAGTTGGCGTATACATAAAAAATAATTTTGGTTTACAAAATGTTAACAAAACTAATTAGGCGTGTTCGAGTACTTTTCCAGTAAAATCCAGTTGCTGAGTATAATAATAAGTAATATAAAGCAATTACTCTCAATAAATATGTTTGCATTAAAATGTAAATAAATAAAATAAAAAAATAAATAAATAATAGTTATTTAAATTCTTAGTTTCTCGGTGAAATTCTTTCAAATTTCGTGTAGCTTTAGCTATTGCTAATCTGCTGAAGTGTGTGGAAGTAAGTTCTTATAAGATGTGTGTAAGATTGTAAAATCCAGTGAAATATAGTATACAACAGCTGATTGTTAATAATTTTGGTGTTAAAAAATTATACATATGTAAAAGCAAAATATATAAGATTATACATAGTATGTATGTATGTATATGCAAAAAAATATACATATCATAGGCTGGTTACTGGTTTTCCGCATGCAACAACAATGTATTTTCGAAAAGATCGATGAAGAATGTTTAGTTCATTTGCTGTATAAACAAAAGAACTTAATATAATAAAAGTTATAGATACGTTTTTGTAGCTACGCTGTTAATTGCGCGATACAGGAGTTAGGAAGTGATTTTAGTAACAAAAATAATCGACACTATTACAGTTATAATTTTATTTTTGTTTTGATTTCTTTGTACTTAAAACCAGAACACGAAAATAAGCGAAACAAATTGTTTGATTTTGTTTTGTTTCGTTCTTTGAAGTGAGTGAAACAAACAGAAAGCAAAACAAATGAGCACGATTGCCACAAACAATACATTAATTAATCGTACTCCGCTAGAAAAGAAAATAATAGGAAATAAATGGAAACGTTTTGAAATATTTGCGGTGAATTTTTCATAGTATAATATAATTTTATTGCATTTTTATTTAACACATGAAGTTTGTTTTATATAACTAAGCAGCGTAGCTACAACCGGGTGTCCTAAGACACATCTCTTCTTTTTTTTTATTTAAACTTAAGGTTGTCAAATTTTTTAGACTCAAAGTGAATTTATAAAAAAAACAAATATCTTTGTTGCCGATATACCAATAATAAGAAGAATATTTCAAGTATTTAAATTTAGTGCATTTATAAAGGGAAATATAAAAGGGAAAATTAGCTTTATATCCCCATTCAAGATACCGAAAAGCTGAAAACGAATTTGCAAAAAGATACTTTATTCATATATAATCGTGGAATACAGAACATACCCGAATATTTTTCTGGCATCAACCACAAAAAGATGTTATTTTGTTTATTACATAATACATTTGCTTTTTGTTCTTTTTAAAATTTCACCAAAACCTAAAAGTTTTTGTTTCCCTTTGCTTTAATTTATTTACAATTATAAACATATGGGTTCGTTTAATTGGATTTTATTGCCAAAATTTTGTCCAGTAAGAATCTGCATTTATTCAGTAAATGAACAGTAATTTTTCTCTCGCCCTCTGGAATTTGTGTACGCGAACGCATACAGTAAAAAGCAGTGAGAAATTGATTAAACTTTTTAGCTCTCGAACGCAGTTATTGTGTATGGAAATTTATTTATTTATTTAATTTGATTTTTTTATAGTTATACATATCATAAATTAAACCTTTTGTAAACCTAAATTAACTTTTTATGAATTTTGAAGTACATGTCAAATAAATATACTTCAGTATTTATTATATAAAAATTAAAAATATCAAATAAAATTAAGCAAAATTTTTGGAATTATAAAACACAAAACAAAAAAGCAATCATGTACGAAAACTGTAAGCAACTTTTGGTATATTTGATATACCTTGGGACAATAGATGTGCTGAATATCTAAAGACCAAACTTTCCATCTGAGTAAAAGAACTTGGTATCACCTTTTTTAAAGGTTGGCAAAGCAATCATATTCTGTTTCGTCAATTTTTTGCATTTGTGTGCAAATGCGATAAAAACTTGTCGCCGGTTCTACTTGCTTTAATAACTAATTTAATAATTAGAAAAAGTTAAAAATTATTAACTAATTAAAAACCTCTCCGAAAAAATTTGATTGTATTGAAAAAAGTGTATTTTGTACGTGTTTTGAGTGCTAATATTTATTTCCAGCAATAAGGGACGAATAATTTCATTTATCATGGGTTCTCACCAATACCAAATTGCTAATTTGCTAGAAAAGGTATAAATTTTTAAAATTTTTAACTAAATATAAAGTATGCACTTATATATAAATATAGCGTTTATATAAATATAAATACACATATACTTCTATATATCAATGTATGTATATAAATATATATGTATATATATAGCCATATGCATATTAATGTACATACATGGTACATATATGAGCATGAATAGAATAAAGAAATGTTTTTTTCATATTTTCCATAATAGATGACTTCGAATGACAAGGACTTTCGTTTCATGGCTACAAATGATTTAATGACAGAACTTCAAAAGGACAGCATTAAACTCGATGACGAGTCGGAGAAGAAAGTTGTTCGAATGGTTCTTAAATTGCTTGAGGACAAAAATGGCGAAGTTCAGAATTTAGCAGTGAAATGTCTCGGTCCTTTGGTTAATAAAGTTAAAGAAAATCAAGTGGAAACTATTGTTGATTCACTCTGTGCTAACATGATTTCAAATACTGAACAATTGCGTGACATATCGAGCATTGGTCTAAAAACTGTTATATCTGAACTTCCTCAGACGTCGAATTCCTTAGCTCCTAACGTATGTCAAAGAATTACGGGAAAATTAAGTAATGCTATCGAAAAAGAGGACGTTTCCGTTAAGCTGGAATCGTTGGATATCCTTTCTGATCTTTTATCGCGATTTGGAGAATTTTTAATACCATTCCATAATACAATACTTAAAGCACTTGTTCCACAATTGTTATCTTCAAGACAAGCCGTACGTAAACGAACTATTGTGGCGTTGTCTCATCTTCTTACATTGGCTACAACAAATGCTTATAACGGTGTAATTGAACATTTACTTGATGGTCTTGAAAATCCTCAAAGTCAGGGAAATATTCGCACCTACATTCAATGTTTGGCTTCCATTTGGTAATGCGTTTACGTTATAACTTTTAATTGTTGTAATACAAAACTTGTTTTTAGTCGTCAGGCGGGTCATCGCTTATGTAAACATATTGATCGGGCGATGATACTTCTTAAGCAGTACAGTCAGCAGGATGATGATGAACTACGGGAATTTTGTTTGCAAGCATGCGAAGCATTCGTAATTCGTTGTCCAGAAGCAATTCGGCCTCATATTCCAATGGTATGTATATACATACAGCTGTAGACAAGTAATTATAAACGATTTGCAATTTTCATATTATTTTCTCATAAAACTTTCTATATTTTTTGTTCAATACATTAATTATTTAGCAAACTAACAAGATAGATGAATGTTTTTTATTTATTTATTAATACATATTATACAAAGTAAATTTGCATAATCTGGTTGCACAAATATTGGCGGAGTAACTAGACCAGGGGTGCCCAAAAGTTTCTTATTGAAGAGCAAACACCAATACATTTCAAGAAAAAATTATTTTTTTTCAATATTTTTGTTGTAAAAACCAATACATGCAATACCAATACCAGCAAAGCATACGAAAGTGTTGTTGCTTTGCACTTGCGTGTATACAGTGAAGAATGACAAAAATATAATAAGACAAAGTTGTTTGTGTATTTCGTATTGCTAGTGATGAGTCTGTGCTGTGAGTATTGAAACACACAGCATATACATATCTAAGCGCTTTTACAAACACAAAAGAGCACCAAGCGCACAGGGCTTGGGCACCCTTGAACTAGACAATATGTCCAAGATGTTATTAAGAGTATTTTAAAAAAGTTTTGTGACTGACTGTACACGACCTATGCCTTCACATAGGAAGTAGCAAAGTGGTTTTTAAGGAAAATAAATAAAAGAGCCGCAAGAATATACGTTTATCCGTGGACGATCAGTCAACCAGTGCGAGCGAGACGAAAAACTCTCGAAGGCCAAACAACACACACAAGCCTGACCGCACTTAAGAAATAATTATGCTAACGCGAGAGCTGTTCTTCAACCCAGAGCGGCTTAACGACTGATATATGAATATATTTTAGAAATAAACAATATTTTCTTTAAAATCGTTACTAAGTTTTCTCATTTTTAGTACTTTGTTGCAAAACCTTTTTATTTCATCACTGCCTCACACCAACCGCGTATTGATGCAAGGAAATGCTGAAATCTGTTCAATGGTATTGCATACCACTCTAGCTTCACTTCCTCGAAAAGTCTTTTCATATTTTCAATATTCTTAAGGCTTACGACGTTTTCACGTCACCCCTCATATACTCGATTGGGATTAAATCCGGATTAGATGATGGCCAATTCAAAACGTTGACAGAATTGTCTGCAAAAAAAAATTCGTTACCTTTGCCGTGTGCTACAGATCGTTATCCTGTTGGAATTGCCATATAACGGGCAATTTCTCCTCAGCCCATGGAATCATTTAATATTGAAACGTGTTTTCTTTATTCAAAATTCAACCAATGGATTGATTGGATCAATACCATTCCAGGAAAAACATCTCCATACCATAATTGATCTTCCATCATGTTTAACAATAGGTGAAATGGAGCGAGTATTAAATTCTTGGTTAATGTGCCATCTAACATATCTTCGGCCGTCAGGACCAAGGCGATTTATCTTTCTTTCATCACGCCAAAGGATATATTTCTACTGGTTTGTGGTCCTACTCTAATGAGACCTAGCAAAGTCTACACTGCCTTTCCTTGGATCCTACTCAGAAGCGGCTTCTTGCCTGCTGCTCTGCCAAACGACGTGAAATGGATATTATAGAGTTACATTTTCCTGAATATCCCGTTGAATATCAGTAGATGTCTTATTTGTGTAGCTTTTAGATATAAGAATTATTATTCGGTCGGTATAATCCGACGTTTTCATGGGGCTTTTTATTCGCGGAACGTTAAGGATGGTGTCATATTTTTTATATGCTATAAAGCATTAAAACCCATTTTCTTGGAACACTTGAGCTGCTCTGCTACATCTCTATAAGACTCCAGTTTTGTAAAGCCCAAAAATAGCGCTCCGTTGTGCAGAAGTGCAGCTCTTGCCTTTACAAAATTAAAAATATAGTTTTAAATTCTAATTTAAGCTTATTAACAAAAATGCATGTACCGATAACACAATATCCGTGATCAAAAAATACTCTGCATAAAAGCTTTGTGTTGAGAGTTGCTCGTTTCTAATTATGTGCAACAGCCTTTTAAAGAAAATGTTGCTTATTTCTAACTATATTCATATAGAAGAGCTTCTTAAATTGTTTTTGTTAGTTTGCTAAATAATTAAATTATTGAATGAAAAATATAGTAAATTCTACGAGAAAATAATGAAAACCGTTTTCATTATTTGAAAATTGCAAAAAGTTTTTAATTAGTTGTCTACAGCTGTAATTCTTTTAATATTAGCCAACAAAACCATTTCAAGTCCAAATAATATTCTAAAGATTCCACGAATTATTTGATTCCAAGGTTTTCTGATACAATAATAAATATTCGCAACAATGGTGACAAATATGTGGCTTTATTATATTTATTGATTGTTTTGCGTATATATTGTTGTGAGACACATATGTATGTAAATATTCTTTATCTAATAGTAATACATTGATGAAGTTATTAACATCCAGTCAAAAACCGTAGGTTAACTATGAAACACTCTATGGATAATATATCCTGAAAAATTGTTATTCAATTAATTGTAATTGCACAGCTGTTTATGTAGTTAACAAACTTGCAAGTGCTGTAAGACTAGTGAAATAGTTGTGAAAATATATTATTTTCATATCTATCCCCACTTGTCCTGAGATTCGATAAAAACGAATGCTCATTAAAAAAATTCGAATGTTCGCTAAAGCTTCGAACTTAGAACTTCTTAGGATAGTTTTTCAAATGTGTGACGGTAGCCGAGTGGATGTGTGCTATCCTGTTAGTTCAGAGCAGAGCTGTAAATGAATCATTCTTTTTTGATTTTAATTCGTTACGAATTAGCAAATTTTGAATTAATTCTTTTCGCACAAAAATTTAATGGAATTAAATTTGAATTTCCAATAGATCTGTTTTTGAATTTGATTGATTGCAACTCATTTTTGATTTCATTCATTTGAATTGCAATTCATTTTTTTAATTCATTTTAATGAATTCAAAATCAATTCAATTCAAATGAATTTAAAAAATGAATTGCAATTCATTTTGACAAACTCATTTGAATTAGAAACGAATTGCAATTCATTTTTTAAATTCATTTGAATTGAATTGATTTTGAATTCATTAAAATGAATTAAAAAAATGAATTGCAATTCAAATGAATGAAATCAAAAATGAGTTGCAATCAATCAAATTCAAAAACAGATCTATTGGAATGAAAAATGGAAATTTCTCCCACCAAAATTAAAATATTCAGTACAAAAATTGAAAAACCTTGTCCTGGATCTGCGCCAGATCAAAGAAAACATGGTGTATGGAGTTTGTTTCTTCAAAACACATTTAATATTCCAGAAGCAATTAATAATTTTTGAAATTTTGTGAACCACGACCACCCAAGAACAAACTTTTTGGTAATATTTATGTTATATTTATTTCAAAGAAATAAAACTATCTTTCACAAATAAACACAAATCAGGAAAAATTGCAATTCATTTGACAAATTCATTTGAATTGAAAACGAATTGCAATTCAGTTTTACCAAATTCATTTGAATTGACTCAAATTTAATTCAATTAAATTTTTGTGTGAAAAGAATTAATTCAAAATTTGCTAATTCAGTGCATGAATGATTCGCGAATTAATTCAAAAATGAGTGATTCATTTACAGCTCTGGTTCAGAGGTACCAAGTTCGAACCATGACAGCGCACTGTAAGTAAAAATAAAATAAGAACACATACTTACATATGTGCAATAATTGAACAGAAAAAAATTTACCACGATAGCCTAGTGTATGTGTGCTAGTCTGTTCGAATGGAGGTACCATGATCAAATTCTGCAGCGCAAGTTAAGGTATTAAAAAAAATAAATAAAAAAAGTAAGTTAACATAAATAAATTTAAAAATAAAATTACTTTTTCTGCTGCCTTTTTGCGGTATCGAAATTAGTTCGATATTCCCTCAATTTTGATATTGCTAGCGAAACTTCGAGATGGAATGTTTTTTGGGACAAAACAGCGGCAGGTACAAAGTCTGCGTTCACCTTAATAATATTTTAATTGATTTGAAAATAACACGTAAACGTTTAATTGAGATTAAATTTATTTTCACATAGATCTTTCTTAAACACTCTTTTTACAAAACCCAATAACTAAATGTACATTTCTTTTACCAATTTTCATAAAGCGGAATTTAGTATTGTAAGTACATAAATAATGCAACCAAAAAGTCTGCGTTCAGTTGCAATCCAAGGAATAAGGAATACAGTTTTTTCAAAGAAAACATAAATTTAATATTTTGTTGGATATCCGCGCTGCTCTAATACTTCACTTTGTCTATTTGGCATGGATATGACCAACTTATGTACTTCCTCAGCTGTGATTTGGGCCCACTCTGTCTGCATTACACTTCGAAGAGCTTATTTGTTTATTATGCCGTTTTTTTTTCAAATCTGAATCAAGTTGGCGGAATATAATATTCAGATTACAGTTCAATTTTTGCTTCTTTGATGAATTCAATTAGTGAATTGTATACAGAGTAATTGCCACTTTTAAATATTTGCTTCAGATCTTTGCATTTATCAAAAATTGTTTGTTTGTTTCTTATTTGTAGAAAAAGTCTGCATTCGAAAATAAGATGATCAGGGGTTTCAGGTACATGGCAGTGTTGGCATATATTTGAGTCAATGACCGTGATCTTGGATAGGTACACATTTCCAAAGGTATGCCCAGTCATCAATCTATTAATAATTTTGACGTCTTTTACCTCCAAGGTTTGTGACTTACGAAACCATGGCTTCCTTTGAATAAATGAAAAAATATTTGCAAAATGTTTCCCTTTATCCCTGGATTTTTCAACAAATTCCTGATTCCAATTATCAAATAATTTATTTTTTATTATGTTGAAGGCTTCATTCTGTCTGCATTACACTTCGAAGAGCTTCTTTGCTTATTATGACGTTCTGCCGAATTTTTGTTTTCTCTAAAAATCCCAAGTGTGCCCAGTGGGATTGCGATCAGGTGATTGGGGGTGTTTTAAGCTGCTTAGGAGCATTGTGCAATCGCCAAAGTCTAACGATCGCCGCTGTGTGCCTTGAGTCGTCATCCTGTTGGAACCAAAATGTAGATGAAAAATTAAGTTTTTTCGCACTCACCTTAAAAAATTCTTTTTAAAATGTTTAAATATGCTCATTTATCGATTGAAGATTCAATAAACTCCATCTGACCTACACCTGCAGCCGCCATATAACCCCATACCTTAATTCCCTCACCTTCGTGTTTAACTGTACAGACTATATTTCGCTTCTCAAAAGCAGACCTTGAATATGTGACGGCCTTTATGCCAAAAAAAGATTTGCTATCATCCAAAAATTTCACGTGTCCAAAACTAAGGAGGTTTTTTTGCGAGCAACCCTACCATGATATCCTGCTTTTTGTAAAATTTTTCTGCCTATTTCTGCACAAACTTTCTTATTAAAGGACTGACCCACGTGTCCAATAATATTTTTGGAAGTAATACCTTTATCACCGACAATTGCTAATATTGTACTTGACTCCCTGTTAGACGACGTGATTGAACAACTAAAATCAAAACATGTAACAAAATTTATATCAAAATACTTTGATGATCTATTTGCAATAATAAATAAATCTGACAAAACAACAATATTAAATACACTCAATGGGTACCATAATAAACTACAATTTACAGTGGAAAACGAGAAAAATAAAGAAATTGCCTACCTTGACACAAAAATAATAAGAAACAAAGAAAAATTATTGACAAACTGGTATCAAAAACCAACATCATCAGGCTGGATCATAAATTATCACTCAACACAACCACATAAAATGAAATTAAATACGGCAACTAATTTAATCACCAAAGCCCTAAAAATAAGCGACGAAGGTATAAGAAAAACAATACTAATTAAAAATAGTTATCCAATATATATAATCAACAACATCATTAACAAAACGTTAAAAAATCATAAGAAAGAAAAACCACCACAAACAAATGTAATAAAAAAATTCTATAGTGTACCATATATACCAAAATTAACAGAGATGGCCACTCTAACGAGTACTCTACCAAATGAAGGAAAAGAAACAATATCATATAAATCAAACAAAACACTCAGACACATACACAAACACAAAGTCAAACATAGATAAACTAAAAATTCAAAATGTTGTTTACGAAATAAAATGCGGGGGTAATGAAAACGAAAAATGTGAAATGGTATACATTGGAGCGACAAAGAGAATGTTAGGTACAAGAATAAAAGAGCACGAATCTGATATTAAGAAAAATAAAGAAACGACGGCATTAGCACAACATGCAAAAGACAACAACCATAAAATAAATTTCCAGGATGTGATAATATTAAATAGGGGAAATGGAAAACAAACGTTTCACTATAGAGTGTCTACGTATTCAAGAGAAAATACACAAGACTATCAACTATAAAGAGGATAAGGACAACACAAAGCTCCAATATTCCGTAGCAATAACTTAAATTAGTTGAAGATCTGTCATAATAGTATTAAGTTGACTTTTCATTTTGTGTTGTGATGTACCATTTTATTTATTTATTTATTTATTCATTTATTTATTATTCATATCTGTCGTGTTGTCCAGTTTTTATGATGATAAATTTTAAAAATGAATAATTGACAATGATATAAATAGTAAGTTTAAATCTGTGATAATATATTATGATCCTTAAATTATTCTAAATTAATATATTTTTGTGCTAGATATCAATTAATAAAATACCACCACTGAAGAAGTTTGCAAAAAGCAAACGAAACGTTGGGAGAAACGAAACCAAAAATCATGTAATTTTTCTTTATATATACATATATGGAGAAAAATTGTTGACCACAAATAGCCCGAAAAATAAAATAAGAAATTATTTAAATTATAAAAATAAAAATAAAGCAAAAATGGATCCAGAAATTCTTAAAAAGTAACGGCATTGGTAACATAAACGAAGTGAACGCAGACTTTTTGGTGCCCATATTTACGTATTGTTAAACTGAAGTCCCGTTATAGGAAAACTGAAGAGATGAATTTAATTTTTGTTTTTGGTTTTTTTAGCTATAGCTTAAAAGTAGAAAATACACAAAAGAAACATTTGTATTAGGTACATTTTAGTATGTTATTTTTAAATCCGCAAAAAACTAAACGTGAACGCAGACTTTGTGGGTTATGTGTATACAGTGTTAGTAATAGCGAGATTATTTGTTGAATGCTCGTCATGACCCAAATGAAAATTCGTTCGAGTAACGCTTTGTACTATAGTCGAAGACCGAAAAGTGTTCATAATAATGGCATTTTGATTCCAAAAAAATTAACATTTTCAATTTTAATACGAACCATCGATAATTTGAAAATTCTCTTATTAATTTAAAACGTTTCATTTTTAATTTAAGAACTCTCCATTATTAATTCAAAACGTTTAAGTTTTTATATAAAAAATAGTTAGTTTTAAAATAAAAATGCTTCATTATTACTTCAAGAATATGTTCAACTTTATATCAAGGTTGTTGTTTCTTAAAACAAAAATAATAATTTTTCATTCCAAAATAGTTTTCATTTTTAAGCAAAGAATGAAAATTTTTAAAATAACACAAAACAAACTTACATAGTTCTATTTCATAAAGGTCTCGTTTTTAAAATCAAAATGTTTCTTCTTGATTTTAAAACCTTCTTTTTTGGGTGTAAGAGCTTTAATTTTCAGAAATTAGGGTGTTAAGAACTGAGGTCTGTTGGGTAAATACTAGAACGGGATATTTGAAGTCAATGACTATTAAGCAAAATATCGACACAAGCATCGATATATCACATTTTAATAATTGCCGAAGATATAACGAAAAATGTATTTTGGCGAACCTTACGTTCGACAATTTTTTTTTTTTAAATTGCCTTGCAACAGTACTTTATATTCGGTGTTGTACGACGAACTTTTTTTGTTGCGATGCACCCTAATATACATAGACATGCTTAATTTTATGGAAAAATACTTTGGTATATCGAGCCTTATTTTAGATTTTATCGTAAGCGAAAAAAAATTAATTTTTCAGGAGAAGGTTTTTTTAAAATATTTAAATATGCTTTTGTACGTAATTTGTCGCTTACGATAAAATTTTAAAGCCCGTATCTTAAAAGTTATCAACAGTTTTTCTGCATTTAGATAATTCTAAACTATGGGTAGGCCCATTAAATTTTAATTTCAATAAAAAAATATATTTTCGATTACATTTCACTTACGATAAAATCGAAAAAAGGCTCGATATGGTACGTATCCATTGCAAATTAAATTGCAAAACGCATCGCTCAACTCTCTTAACTTACTCTCTTAACTTACGTTTGCGTGTTATGTTAACAGCAGCGAACTTTTATAAATAAACACTTTCAAATTTATGAATTAATTCAAATGAAACTTTAATGTAGGCAATTGGCCGAAACATGAATGGGTACAAAAGGGTTAAAAAATATACAGTTTGTCAGGAAAATGTTTTGACATAGTTAAAATCGTTTTAAATTTTGAGTTTTATCGTAAATTTTTATTTCCTTTTTTGCATTATGAAATTTTTTGTTATAGATTTCATTTTGTTTACATTTAAGTGAACAAATAAATAGTCGTAATTTATAAGCAAAATTAAAAATGAGAGCATAAAAATTACATGAAAACCAAAAATACGCAAAAATTTCTTTGTCCGGAAAATGTTTTTACATCCTTTTATTATATAGTAAATAAAATAGGAAAGATTTTAATGTGTACAAAAATAAAATAAATCGGCTTGTAAGACGACTTCTCATGGAAAAAAATTGAGTTCTTGTTTCAACTTTGTTATTTGTTAAGCTTGTCATTTGTTTAAATGAAAGTTTAACATAATAAATCTAGTTGTTCTAAGAAAAAAATTACCTTTTCCAAATATTCCGCTGAGATTTTATCACATTCCCCTCGAGATTACTGTTCTCAACTCCATTTAGTTCTTGAAATACCATTTGGAAATATTTTTTCTTCAAATAATATATATATATGTATGTCTGTGGGAATTGAAGGCTGATCGTGATTTATGAGGGGCGAGGTGTTCATGTAATATATAACCGCGGGAATTTGTGTGTATGCATGTCTGAGTTTAAGGCTGCCCATGATTTGGGGTAGGTGAGGGTGTTGTTGTAATATGTATCCAGCAATTTCCTTGCATATTACTTAATTTATAAAACTTTCCGGACTTCGATCATCAATAAAAATGCAGTAAGCTGATGTCTTTGCTTGTTGGTTCAAATTATATTTCTATATCAATTGGCCCGCTATTGAATAATAGGAGATTTTACGAGTATCTTAGACTCTGATGCAGTTAGAAGCGCTTGAGATTTTTTCAATTAGTAGCTTTGTTGGAATCTTAGATACATATCATATAGAACTCCATAACGTTAATTTTTAAATTTTCCGTTAAGATCATCATATGGATGTGAGACTGAATTTAAATGTACTTTTAAACTAGTCAAATCACAATGAACAAGCTTATTTTCTTCTTGAAAAGCGACCAACAAAAAACAAAGATGACTTTGTATGTCGGAATTTCTGTCTGTCCTTTGTCGGCGTTATAGGTAATTAAATTTTAAAAATTTAATTGCCCAAATTGTGTTACTTGATAGGGATACTTTGTTTACATTAATAGGCTATATGTTTATTTTATTTTATGCCTTTTATTTGATGCTATAGATGATATGTTTTTTTTCTCATTCTGTTAAAGTTCAGTGTATTGTATACATATTTCTGGTATGTTTAAGTGCGCTTTGTGTGCATGTCAGACAGGTTGTACATATGTATCAGTTGTTCAGCCAGTCTCTTGTTTTATTTATTTTTTTATTGATGTGTCACTACTTTTTTATTTTATTACTTGAAATAGAGAATATTTATATAATTTTTAAATGCATTATTTTTATTGAAATATATGTACATATGTATGCAGAAATTAGTTTACATACAAAGAAATACATACATGTTTAATAAACAACTATTGCACCAAATCGATCTCAAGTAACTCAGTTTTTTATTAGGTAAAAATAAAAAAACGAGCCAAAACACGTGCAAGCAAAGCAGCTGTCAACAATTAACTGAACATTCAAAATGGCCGAAATTTTCGGCATAAGTGAGAAACATGAGTACCAACATAACGCCACAAAAAAATCTAAATTCCAATTTACGTAACCCGAGAAAATTAAAAATTTGGTTATACTTTTTGAACAAACCTCGTAGATACATACTTATGTATTTCATTTGTCACAAAGTCATAAAATTTATTTGCTTACAAAATTGTATGACGTGAGGAATTTTCTTAAATTATACATGTTTCCGTATGCTTTCAATATTTGTTCTGTAAATTTATTTGATACTCATACAGATATAAAGAAAGATCTGTTTACATTGCATTTTACAATTTATGTATGCTTCAGCATGATTCTAATTGAAGTCCATATTTATTCAGTAAGTTTGTTTGATACTCATTCATACACAGGTCCATTCTTAAAGATTAATTGGAAACATTTTAATGGTGAGATGAACTTTTCTATTGTATGCATTGAGTAAATCTTTGTATATGTCAATATACTTATATGAACCATTAATGCTAAATTCTTTCCACATCATTAATATTGAGTAATATTTATTCTTCTACTAGCTACACCCGGAGTGTTTCGCTACCCCCTCGGCTTTCAAATTTTTCCCCATCGTCTTTTAAATTTCATTTGTATCAATTTGAAAGTGCCGGAGGGGCAACAATTAAATACATTAGGTACATAGCCTATGTCTTCTAATAAATGAAGGGATACCTATATTTTAAATTTCACTAAAATCGATTTCAAATGTCAGAATATTTACGTTGATATATTTTAAGATGAAAAATTCGGCGTGCAATGAGATAATAAAAATATCGACGTTTATAAAAATATTCTTACGAAGAAATTATTATAAAAAAATTACAATTAAAATTATATCCATGTATATTCCTTCTACTGTTGACCACTCCTGATCTTTTTTTTAATTTTCTTCACCTTAAACAGATTTTTTTTTATTCCACCTCTTAAGATTTCAATTTATATATTTTTTTTATTAATAAATTTTCTTTTATTGCCTTTAAACAAATGTTCACGGTTTTCATTAAATTAAATTCGCACTTTTTTCCACCAAAAAAAATATTTATCAAATTATTTGTTTTTTTACAAAATTTTTTCCAGTTTTTCATTAAATTAAGTCACTTAATTTCGCACTTTTTTCCACCAAAAAAAATATTTATCAAATTATTTGTTTTTTTTACAAAATTTTTTCCAGTTTTTCATTAAATTAAGTCACTTCGAATATATTTATTCTTACTTCCTTTTAGCACAAAAAAATTATTCCTTATGTTATGTTCCAACTTTTTTTTTACTTTATTCATTTAGTTTAATATCCATAAATTATTTTCTTTAAGTTTTCCTTACTTGTTTTAAAAGAATATTTTTAAATTCGAAAAAAATTTTGTTCAATTTATTTTATGTCATATTATAATCACTCGTTTTTATTTTAATCTGTCACCTTTTTTAAATTATTTAATTGATTTATCCTTTTTAGTCCTTATTAAATTTAACAAAAAATATTAAAAAAAGTCACTGCGTGTTTTTATTTAAATTTAAAATTTTTAGGCATGAATTTTATTTTTTTTTAGTTTTTCAGTATGAATTTTATTTATTTTTTTATATTTTTTAAGTTACCCTTTCTACTTGGTCCCTGCTCGGGCGCCATTGTAACGACGTATTCGTTCGCTGTTGGCGATCACAATTTTAGAAAAAGGGAATACATTTCACATGAACTTTTATTCCCGATAAGGGTGATTGTGTATTACTCTCATAGGTATATGTAGTCGCTATTAACTGTTTTTCTGTTTGAAATTGAAAGAAACAAATGTATAAAGATATAAGAGATGTAATCAATTATCTTTCTTTCAGTTGTCAACATCGACATCACGTCAATACAATACCAAAAAATTGGGGCTTGTCTACTCTCGAGAACAATTTCGTGCTTTTGTCTATTTCTTTTAGTCTATTTCTGTTCCCTCAGGTCTAGAAAATATCATGAAAAAATACAATATTTAGATGTTTTTTACGTAAATATTTTGTTAGCTTTCTATTTTTGAAAGCATACAAACATACAAACATATGAATACATATATGTACATATAAGAGTTAAATTAACAAATAACTTTTCGCTTTAGATTTTAGAACTTTGCCTTAAATATTTAACATATGATCCAAACTACAATTATGAAGCTGATGAAGTTGATTCAAATATTGCCATGGATACGGAGGAAGAAGAATACGTAGACAGTGAAGAATATAGTGATGACGACGATATGAGTTGGAAAGTCAGGCGTGCAACAGCAAAATGCCTAGAATCAATAATTGCAACTCGTCATGATATGATTGAAGATTTTTATAAAGAGTTAAGTCCGGCTCTAATTTCGCGCTTCAAAGAACGCGAAGAGAATGTCAAGTCTGATATATTCCATGCTTATGTGGCTCTTCTTAAAAATTCACGTGCTGTTGATGAAATTTGCCATGATCCAGATTCCATGGAACAAGTTCCAGCTACGTTGGCTCTTTTAATTGAGCAGGTTCCGCATATTATTAAGGCAATTCATCCTTTAATGAAAGAAAAATCTATGAAAACACGGCAGGATTGTTTTCTGTTACTAAGAGAATTACTGAACGCCCTACCAGGTGCGTTGGGACCACATCTAGATAATATTGTTCCTGGCATTAGCTTTTCTCTAAGCGACAAAAATTCTACAAGTAATATGAAAATAGAAGCTCTTGGATTTTTGCACTCATTGCTGCAAGGTCATCAATCTCACGTGTTTCATTCACATGTACCAACTTTAGTGCCACTTGTGGTAACGGCAGTGTTTGACCCCTTTTACAAAATAGCTACTGAAGGCTTAATTGTGCTACAACAATTGGTAAAGGTAATTCGACCTTTGGACAATAGCGCTGCAAACATTAGTACAATTAATGTGGCACCATTTGCTGTCGAGGTTTATTCAGCAACTATACAAAAACTAAAAGCTACTGATGCTGATCAAGAGGTAAAAGAGAGGGCTATTGCTTGCATGGGTCAAATCATTGCCAACATGGGTGATTTTCTTCAAACAGAACTATCAACATGCTTGCCAATATTTTTAGAGCGTTTAAGAAATGAAGTAACTCGATTAAGTTGCGTCAAAGCACTCACTATGATTGCAGCATCACCTTTGCGAATTGATCTAACATCCATTTTGAAAGATGTTGTGCCCGCATTGGGAACATTCTTGCGAAAAAATCAGCGTGCTCTTAAACTTCATTCTTTGGAACTGTTAAATAAACTCGCTGACAACTATGATCTTGATGTATTCGGACCACCTTTGCTGCAGACTGCAATTTCTGAAATGCAGCCTCTTATCTCCGACTCTGATTTGCATGTGGCACAATATGCGCTTATCCTGTTAACAACTGCTGCCCGTAAACATCCAAAGGCGTTAGTAGGAATTCACGATCAATTTTTACCACCAGTTCTCCAATTACTGCGGTCGCCACTTTTACAGGTAATTGAAAGTAGAAAGAATATAATAAATATTTAGGTTTGTTAATAACTCGAAATTTAACTGATTTAATTCAATTATAATCTGAACGTACGGTAGTGCCAATTTCCGGCCTGTGCACGGAAGCTTTCTTCCTGTTTTATATCCCCCATAACTTTGTTTCCTTTCATCATAAAATAATAATACTTAAAACATGAAGACATTCCACCGAAGTTTGAAACGCAAGATTTTATCGGTACAAGATCTTAAGATGTGTTCAAAGTTTGGAAGGTATCGGTTAGGCAGAAGTATGTACAGTTAATGACTAAACTTTTTTAAATATGTTCATAAAAAAAATAAAATATATACTATTTCATGATTATAATAACAACAATAGTAACAAATGTATTGGACAAAAGTCTTCATACTGGCATATCCTACTTTACGAAACTTCACATGCGTGAACGTATCGACAATCGTACGAAAACAAATTAAGTGATACGTCAATCATATAAGCTGAATGGGATTTCAGTACGTTCATGTATGTCATAATCCAAAAATGATGTTTTTACGTGACGAGTTGTACGTTCACGGATGTGACGATTGGTTTTGTCTGGATATTTTTGAGCTTCTCCATGCTGTTTGTAGTCGTCCAAATGCCTCCCACGCTTTGTTAAGCATGTTATTTACATAAGTGTTTCAGCACTATCATTCGTTCTCTAGATGCAGAAGCTATCTACGTATTCGACTGGTTGGCCTGATGTTATTGGTGCTAACGTTGTTAATTATACGGTTGCCAGCCGTAATGATTTTGTCAGTACATGTACTGATTTTTCTTCAAAGTACTGATTTAAGCATAATCAGCAAATCAGTACGCAAATGTACTGATTTTTTCATGTATGTACTGTTTTTGTATATTAACTTTGTTCAGTGTATAAGATAGCTTTTTATAGTGTTTATTTATTTTTTTTAACACTGTGATGTTTACTTTACTTTCGCTTTAATGCGAATTTATTTTCAAAGTGATAACAATGTTAAGCTCAAACAAATTTGTTAAAACTGTCAGAGATCATATATTTATACAAAAACAATAAAACTATCACTTAGGGTATTTGACTATTCGAGGTACAGAGAATTTGTTTGAAATTGCGTTTAATACCGAGGTCGGCAATTTATACTATTACACTTTACAATTGTGTGAGTTATACTCTTACCACGAGCCGGCGTTGCCAGTGAAATTTTCGTCCCATTTCCCTAACTTGAAATTTTAAATCTCCAAAACCAAACTTGATTTGATTATGTTCAGAACACTCAAATTTTGTTTATAAAGAAAGGAAACTTTTGTTGTTGCTATATTAATGTAATGCTGAGTAAATAAATAGTTTTGTAGAAAATTTTCTCAAAATGATTTAAATTTATGCTTGAAAATGCCTTTGCATGTCATATTTTTGCTTGTATGACAACGTACGTTGACAAACCAATCCTTCATTTTCTGAAAATAAAAAATTTAGTAAATTCTCATCACACATATTTTCTTATCGCTGGGAAAAATATTTTTCTCTGAGAACGCTGATTCTTAAGAGTATGCGATACACACAACTTGATCTCAACAATGCGTGTGCACACATACGTAATAGAAAATTATATTAAAAGGCGCAGCACCCTTAATTTGCCGACCACAGGTTTAATACCACCTTGTTAACTAAAATTACATACTATGTATATATAAAAAGAAACAAGACAAAAAGAAGAAGGTGTTCAATTTTTATTTAAGTTAATGTTAATTTTATTGAGCTTTCTTTGAAATTTAAATTAGCAAGAAACATTCGTTATTAGTGATTTCTGATGCATGCAAATAATGAATTTGAAGTTTCTTCTTAGAATTTTTTTTTTAAATATTTGGGGTATTCAAATGGTACTCATAATTACACTTTTTAAAGTAATAGCACAAAAAAATATGTTTGCTTTGAGCAACCCCTCATAATTTACAATTATAAATATTGTACTTATAGGTATTTTGGTTTTAGCACCTTTGTACATTGCTTACTCTCTCTCTCTCTCAATTCCTTTGGTAAACTCTCACGCATTTCTACATGTAGTACAAACAATAAACATAGCTGAGAAAGTCTTATTATTTTATTATGTTTTTCTTTGATTCACAACAAAAATTTTTTTAAACTATGTTAAAATGTTAAGACATTATGACACTTAAGACACTGGTGTGAATACCCCAATATTTTCATTGTATTGGCCTTCAGCTGCTTTTCTCAGGCAATTTCTTCGGAGGTTCACTACTGGCCGTTCAGGCTAGTCAAAAGTGTAATTTAATACGCAAGCTTTGCTTTGTGAAAGCTGTCTCTACTGATTTACCTTTAGTATTTATATGTTAAGAGGTTGATTAGAGTTTGTTGTCTATATTTGTCCTGATGTGAACATCAAACATTATTTCCAATGTTTTTAGTAGAAAGGAGGTCAGACTTGTGGAATCCTTTGCTTTTGTGTGTTATGATTATTTGAGTTGAATTAGATGAATGTCTGTACGAATGATACCATCTGTTCCAGTAGATTTGAACGGATGCAAACTATTAATTGTACAGTGTAATCTATTCCTACTCAAGGTAACAGACACCGGGTGCTGGCTGTCATTGTCGGGTTGATACAAATGCAAGTAGTGCCCAGGCGATTCTTTGTCGCTAGTTATCCAACTGCCATCCGACCTTTGGACAGTCACCGAAGTCATATAGAGCCCAATTACCTGTCCGTTTCGCTTTTAGATCTTACGGGATTCTGCAATATTTGAATACCACCAGAATAGTTTACGATTTGGCCGTTGAACTAATGTATTACAAGCTATTCTTGCAGCTTCTTTGAAGGTTGAGCGACTATAGCAGACGTGATTAAAATTATATAATAATGATATAATAGAAAAATAAGAAAACCTAAAAAAGTTTTTCTATTATCGAAGTTGGTTTTCTAAAATCATGCTATTTCAAATTAATTCAATTTACAAAACAGGGGTTAGATTCTGGATCTGTGAAAATGTGAAATGAAAGAAAAAAACGTATATTCATTTTCACAACTGTTTTTCATAATACTTTACACAATTACATAAAATGCGATTCTCGTTGCTGTTATGAAAACATTGTCGGTATTCGATGTTTGATGCAAATTGTCTTATGTAAGTGCAAATGCAAAATGTGGAAGCTTTTCTTTGAAATCCAACAATAAAATAAACTTATTGTTGGATTTGAAAGAAAAGCTATGATATTTTGCATTTGCACTTACGCAAGGCAATTATTCATCGAGTGTAGCTTCGGCTGTGTCGCACGTAGCGCCGTCCTGTTGAAACCAAATGTTGCCAATATCCTCCTCTTCAATTTTTGTGAACAAAAATTCGTTCAACATGGCCCGATAACGATCGCCATTGACTGTAACGGCCACTCCTTGCTCATTTTCGAAAAAAAATGGCCCAATTATGCCAAACAGTGACTCGTTTTGGGTGCGTCGGCTTTTCAATGAGTGCGGGTTTTCTGTGGCCCAAATGCGACAAATTTTGCTTATTTACATACCCGCCAAGACCAAAATGAGCTTCATCTGAAAAGATGATTTTTTTGGCAAAATAAAAAAAAGTAATGTCGCAATATTTCTTAGCATTGTTCAAGCGTATACACAACCATATTCGTTCAGCGGAAGGATAAAACTAATTATCTGTCAAATCAGAATGAGGTAAGTGTTAACATTCACGAAATAAGCACTAGTTGAAAAAAAACATTAGATGGCGGACCCTTTATATATTTAATTTTTTTACTATTTATATTTTGCACTATGCTATTGTGTTAAGATATTATTATTTCATTCTAATGGAAAAATTATGAATTACATTCACATATATATGTATTTTTTATTATAAACCTTCGGTTATCCCCTACATATAACTATTGCCGTATTTTTGGTGTCTTTTGATTCTAGTCTTGGGCCTGTGGCCAGTGATATAATTGATTTGAAATCATATTTATTGGAATATCTGACACTTGGTTTATTTTGTAGTTTCCACAATGCAAGCAAGTGTCTTTTTAGGAAAATTTGTATAGGAATTACCAAAAAATGTTAGTGTTTTTCACTTGTACTTCCTGGATATAATCTTATCAGGAGTGATCCTCCTGATGGCCAAAGGGTTGGTGGTGTTTGTTTATGCTTATCTGAAATATTGCATTAGAGAATAGCCTTTCGAGGTGAAGTATGGGGTCTGTGAGTCTTTGTTTGTTGTAATCCTGGGGGAGACTTCTGTCTTAATAGGAGTAGTGTGTCTTCCTAACGGTAATATTAATGCATTTGAAAACCTACATTTTAACTGTAACCTTAACAGTTTCAAACAGTTTTCGTTCACTGATTTCGAGATATAGTCTTAATCATATTCACAATAGCTTGAATACGCATCTATGTGTGCGCAATAAGTATACTTCGCTAATATACTCGTACTATACTATATTTAGCGGACCATGATCTGTTGATTTTCATAGTCAGATACAATATTTGTTTTTAGCTTCACATCGCCTCTGTTCGTTCTGTTGATAGACATTGTGAGAATTGTGTTAAAATCAAGGATTTTAATGGACTAATATAATAATTATGATGAACCTGTTCAATGTTTTCATGCCTTTGAGGTTTCCAGACACACTAGACAATATTATTCAAAATCTATTTCATTAGTTCCAACTATTGACGTTAGGCGTGCAAGGAAGTTGAGGGACACTGCTTATAGAATCTATGTTGGAGAACGCTCGGATACGAATTGGAAAAATTATTGTAGACTGAGAAACAGGGTTAAGACTGTAATGTGGGAGGTACGAAGGGAATATGGGATGGCGATGTTTGATGGATCTGACAGCAGGCGGATGTGGGGGAATCTTCGAAAGTTAGAATGTATTAGTCGTGAACGCCGAGTTGGATGGGACTATAGTCGAGGATATTGCTAAGGTTCTTAGGAAATATGGGATCGAGTAATTCTGAACATGTTAATTTTGATGATTTTGCCTATAATATCAATTCGTTTTCGTCTCATTATATTACTTAGGATGATCTTATACTTGACATAGGCTCAAACAAATCGGATGCGTATGGGCATCCTTCTTACTTCAACTATTGAACTCTATACTGAGTACTTCTAGTTTTCATATGCAATGGAAGTTTCCGCCGGATTTTGTGTTTGTGGATGAAATTGTTCTGTTATATATTATGCATATAGGAGAAGGATTTTTGGAATTTATTAGATCGAGCGACTTACCTAATGTATAATACAGTATTTGACATCTGGTCACTGGCGATCAGAATCAATTTGTTTTTTGTATCTCTCTTTAATATTTGGTAATATTTATATGGCTGGGGCCCGATTTTTGTTTCTTTTTTAATATAACACTACACACATTTGTGTGTATATACTCGCACGAGCACAAACATGCATGTATACTAGTGTTGTTAATTATTCGTGTTTTATACTTGTTCGGATGAAATTTCATGATTTTTTTCTTGTTCGAACAGGCGAATAATTTTGAACTCTTGTTCGAATATTCGAACGAACAAAGAATAAAAGAATGTATTTGAATAATTTTGAAAAAGTTTGCAGAAAACGACGCGCATGCGAATTATTTAATTTTTTTATAAACAAACAAAAAATAATTTATTGCACAAGAAAACCAAATAATTTTAATAACAAACTAAGAAAAATTGTTAAAAACCGAAACGAAATTAGTTAAAAAGAATTTATTCACATTTACAAAAATTGTTTAATATGTCATTAGTTTCTTTTAAAATAGTCATTTAAAAGCAGCAGATAATCCGCCTTTTTTGCTTGTAAACAGACGATTATTTTATTTAACTTGTATTAAAAGAACAAGTAGAAAACTTTCTTTCGCAAATTGTTGACGTTGGTGATATAGGTAAAACAGCATTAAAAAGCATATATGAATACTGTTTGTGTAATCCCTTTTTTGATGTTTCCAAATCATTTCAATCAATATCAATATTGTTGACGATCTTAATATTAGTAGAATTTCTTACTTTATTGATACAATTTTTTAGATCAGTTAATTAAACTTCATTCAAAGTATTTGCATACCCTTTTTATCGTTTTTTGTGGCAAATTTTAAAAAGTTAGTATTGGATAATATCAAAGCATTTTATGACTTTTTACGTCGTTCATTAATTCGATTCATAAGATCTGTAGAAAACCAATTATTTTTTTCTAAACTCCTTATCAGGAAATGTAAGATACCTTTTAACTCCATTAAATAGGCATTATCTTTCCCCGGCAAGAAAACAAAATATGCGTTTAGCGCACATATGCAATCAAGTTTACACAAATATTTATAATTTGGAGTAATTTGATTACTTAACATCCTTTTGTTAACAAATTGAAAAGTTATGAAATGTAAAATACTTTTTATACAAAGCAATTAAGGAAATTGTTCTAATATTCGAATATTCGACAAAAATGATTCGAACAATTTTTTATTCTAAATTTAAAATTTTTGTTCGTTCAAAGAAAATTAAAAAAAGCTGTTCGAATATTCGAATAATTATTTTTCGAATGGCAACACTAATGTATACTTATATGTACATACTCGTATATGTACATAAATTGAAAATAACAATTAACAAATTTTTATATATAAATGTGCATAAGTATGTACGATAATAGGTGTGTTCAATTACTATCCTAGCAGAAACTTGCAACTCTCGTTGCAAGCAGAAATTTACAAAATTACTCTCCCAGGTACTAAAAAGTAAATGAAAGCTTCACTTGTAAAAACTTGCAAGAAAATTTTATTCATGATATAATTGTACTTTTTGTTATGTATTTTGGATAATCTTGTTTGATAATATTTTAAATTACAAAATTTTTTAAAAATCTATATTTAATCAGAAATAATTTACACAGCTTCATGTATTATTTACTATTTTTATATATTTTTCATTATTTTTTAATTCTATTCTGTAAACAAATACCAAAAACTCGTTTTCAATCTCTGATCAGATATGATAAACAAACAAAATTCCTTGAAAATAAAATTGAATTTATGTGGCTTTAATGAAAGAAAAACAATA
Organism: Nowickia ferox; assembly: GCA_936439885.1. NCBI lineage: Eukaryota > Metazoa > Arthropoda > Insecta > Diptera > Tachinidae > Nowickia > Nowickia ferox. The sequence goes on along the minus strand of OW387026.1, from coordinate 38,642,707 downwards.
AATTAAGAAAATTTTCTTTCTTTTTACATACATATAAATGTTTTTTTCAATAAAGAAATTCACATTTTTGAGTTTTCCTTTTTAGATATTTTTGAATTAATTTATTTGAAAACAAAACACCCAACAGGTGGTTGGATGGATAATTCTTGCAAGTAAAAATTTTACTAGTAATAATTTGTAATAATTTTTTTGTCTCTCAAATTTTCTCTCTCTTTTGACGCTCTCTTCTGCCAAACTTTTTAAGTCAATGAACACTTTCCAGTAACAATTGTTACAAATTCGTAAAAAAAAATTTATTTAATAAACAAACCTATTATTTCATTGTAAATAAAACATCTTTTGAGCTTTCATATTCCTAACGACACGCAAATGTTTCTTTCCTATGGAAAATTGTCTTTCCTATCAGAACATTCAAACATGTTTTGAATGTTCTATGTGAATTTTGATATTCTATTTTATTTTTGTTTTGAAAGGCTTTGTTTTCAACATTCTTCTATTGTAGTTTTGTTCTGTACTTTAGTATTCTTATCGTAAAGAAAAACACATATCTTTTGGAAGTATTAGTTTTACAATAACGGAGCAATATACATACACATTTTGAACTTAATGAGATTGCTTGTAACCCATTTTCAGGCTTGTGCCGCACTATAGTATATAACACATGTTATATTTATCATTAGTATTCTTCTTTATTATTTATTTTTATATATATGATTTGATTAGGCTAAAGTTCGTATCTCTCTGGAAACAAAATTACATTTGATAATTATTAATGAACAAATAACACAAAACCATAAATATTTTTCTTTTTATAGGGTTCAGCTTTAACATGTACTCATGATCTGTTTCAAGCGCTTGTTAAAACTAATCTCCCCGGTCTTGACTATCATTCATTACTAAAAAAACTTATGGAGCCCGTTTTGATTGAATCTGTTTCTGGTGGAGTTTTCCCTAATAATGGCCATGATCAGCTACATAAACAGGCTTATCATTCTTTGGCTAAATGTGTTGCTGCGTTAACGCAGCAGTGCCCCAACGAGGCTATACCGTTGGCCACACAACTTTTAGGAGATCTTCAAAAGAGATCTTCAATTGGTGATACACAGCTGGTATTTTGCTTGCTAGCTATAGGAGAAATTGGTCGGCATTTCGATTTGAGCTCAATTCCTGCTCTTCCACAAACCATTATCGAATGTTTTAGCGCTACGTCTGAAGATGTTAAAGCCGCAGCTAGCCATGCGTTAGGAGCGGTGGCTGTTGGAAGTTTGTCAACATTTTTGCCACTTATATTGAATGAAATCGAAGCTCAACCGAAGCGACAGTATTTGCTCTTACATTCGTTGAAAGAAGTCATCTCTTCGCTTTCGGTTTCATCAAATGGTCTTTCACAATTATTGCCATCGGTTCCATCGATATGGGAGCAACTGTTTAAACATTGTGAATGTCCGGAAGAGGGCTCTCGCAACGTTGTCGCTGAGTGTTTGGGAAAATTAGTTCTTGTCAGCCCAGAAGAACTTTTGCCCAGACTGCAAGATGCTCTACAATCTGACAGTGCTCTTATGCGCACTGTTGTAGTTTCTGCAATAAAATTCACAATATCTGATCAGCCACAAGCCATAGATATGCTTCTAAAACAAAATATTGGAAAGTTTCTCTTCTTGCTTCGGGATCCGGAACCCTCAGTACGAAGAGTTGCATTGGTTGCATTTAATTCAGCTGTTCATAATAAACCTAGTCTTGTGCGAGACTTGCTCCCAACGTTGCTACCATGGTTATACTCAGAAACAAAAGTGAAGGTAAGTTTTAATTCCCCAAATATTCAATTTTATTCTATTTTCAAAACAACCATTTTATTCAGAGTGAACTTATACGAGAAGTTGAAATGGGGCCTTTTAAACATACTGTGGATGATGGGCTAGATATTCGAAAGGCAGCATTTGAATGCATGTATACTTTGCTAGAACAGGGATTAGAGCGAGTTGATGTTATGCAATTCTTAGATCACGTACAAGCTGGACTTTGTGATCATTATGACATTAAAATGTTAACTTATTTAATGACAGCACGTTTAGCCGTAATCTGTCCCGATGCTGTACTATTACGTAAGTATTTCAATAAAAATTTATCTGGACGAACATTATTGTCCAATTTACTTTCGTTATTTTAATTAGAGTAGTTTTGTTGAAATAAATCTGTGGTTTTCATTAATAACAACGTATGACCAAAAATTAAATTTTTCAGGAGGACCAAAACGAGTTATTTTTGAAGCTGCGGTTTCAGTATCAAAATTTTTAAAATTTTTTAAACTATCGTAGATATAGGTAATGACAATATTAAAACTAATTTCTAGGAAACATTTTCTTAAGGATCAGATACTAGAGAAATTAAAAAAACAACAAAATCGAAATTGTGTTCTGACAAAACAGGTTGTGTCTATGTAAATGATTGTGGCTGAAGGAAAATAATACCTGTGCAACTCTCAAGACGATATAGGTTGTTTTTATCAGAAAAAAATTTTAAAATTTAAAGTTTTTATATGTAGCTACATGCGGGATATAAATAACATAAGACTTAAAATAAGGATAAACACCGTATAAAGCACAGTTATGACTAGTAAAGACAAAAAAACCAAGCACTCATGTGATTATAATTTCTTATTAACTAAACAAATATCTAAACATAATTTTCAAATACATGTCTGAACTTTTAGTTCAACTGAACAGCAGTTGAAATAAAAGTTGAAAATAAATGCGATGACGAAATTAAAATCCGAATAGAATGTCTAAAGTATGGCCGGCATTGTGACAGCAAAAATAGGTTTGGCATCGCACAAAGCGAATTTAGTTTACACGATGGGTGTTTGTTAATAGGAATGCGCGTTTATATTCCTAGGACATTACGCGAAAGGGTGTTGGACGAACTGCATACTGCACATTTCGGTGTTCAAGGATGAAAAGTCTTGCAAGAGCATACGTGTGGTGGAATAATCTGGATAAAGACATTGAAGACTTACTATAGGGTCCGCCAGATAACTTTTTTTTTTAAAACAGGGCGCAAAACATCGAGTGTAGCTTCGGATGTGTGCCACGTGGCGCCGTTCTGTTGAAACCAAATGTTGCCAATATCCTCCTCTTCAATTTTTGTGAACAAAAATTCGTTCAACATGGCCCGATAATGATCGCCATTGACTGTAACGGCCACTCCTTGCTCATTGGCCCAATTATGCCTCTGGACCAAAATCCGCACCAAACAGACTCGTTTTGGGTGCGTCGGCTTTTCAATGTATGCGTGCGGGTTTTCTGTGCCCCAAATGTGACAATTTTGTTTGTTTACATACCCGCCAAGATCAAAATGAACTTCATCTGAAAAGATGATTTTTTGGCAAAATCGGCATCTTCTGTAAGTCGAGTCGGCAATATTTCCCAGCATTGTTCAAGCGTATACACAACCATATTCGTTCAGCGGAAGGATAAAACTAATTATTTGTCAAATCAGACATGAGCTAAGTGTTACCATTCACGAAATAAGCACTAGTTGAAAAAAAACCTAGATGGCGGACCCTATAGCAAATTGCTTTGCATGCCAATCAACGCGACCCGATCCAAATAAAGTCATGCCATTACGTAGATGGGGAACGCATAGAAAGCCATTTGAAAGGGTTCATGCTGACTACTCCTGGCCAATTATGGGCAAATATTTATTCGTTTTGGTCGACGCCTACACTAATATGACAATGGATACAACTATCCAGAAGTGTAGAGAAATTTTTTCAACGTTCGGTATTCCTCTAGCGTTTTTAAGTGATCACGGTCGACAATTTAACTCAGTCGAATTCAAAATTTTTTTGAAATTAAATGGTATATTGCACAAGCAAGGCGCACCATACTATCCTGCCACAAATGGTCAGGCCGAACGTTACGTGCAGATAATCAAGAACAAATTACTAGCCACAAGATGTACAGCAAATTCTTTGAGTATGGAACTGTCTAAAATCTTATTAGCATACCGACGCGCAATTCACCCAGTAACTGGCAAATCTCCGTCAATGGCAATGTTCGGTCGGCAAATAAACTCTCGATTAGAAATAATCTTACCACAAAACGACAGCTACAATCATAAAACAACAACAACAAAAATTTCAGTGGGGGAAAGGTGGCAGTACGTGACTATTTGAATAAAACTAAGCGGCGTTTTGGTGTAATAGATGCGAGATTGGGAGAATTACACTATGATATCAAACTTGATGATGGCCAAACATGGAAAAGGCACGTAGACCAGATGCGTAAGAATTGTAGAACCGATAGAACAAAGTAATGAGCCTAAAATCCCGACAAAAGTCCAACGCTGTTCTTTACTCAACGATACACGTTCTCATCGAAATGCCGATTGAGACGCCAATCCATAGTAGTTAGTAGAACTGAAACGTCAGTGCCAGTGCGAAAAAATGCGATTTTAAGGTGCTTTTAACCAAGTTTTCAATCTTAATTATTTTTCAAACAAGAGCTAATCTAAAAAAATGGTTAGCACCATTGGATTCAGCGTACTCGAATTAGGTTTACCCACCAGGTTCCCCGCTTGTTACATTTTTGAACTAGCACATTGTAATTAATGATTCAGTTATTCCACAATCTAGGAGGGAGAGAATTGTCATATACTTATGTATTATTCTTATAACACACATACAAGATATACTCACTATGTATGTACATATATGTAAATGCAGCATACTTTTGCTATATACAATGAAAGAATGAAATAAAATAAACCAGTCGTATTTGAACTAACAAAAACAAAACGTCGCAGTTACAACACTTTAATATAAATATATAATTTATATAAATATTTATAATTTATTTTTTTAATTTGCATATGGGCATTTCCTGGGGTCACGAACGTACGTTCGTACGCTTTTGATGTACAAAGAATATAGAAAACAAAACTTTTCTTAGCATTTTTTTTTTTGAGATTTGATAGTATTTTGGTAGCTCTATGTTTAGTGCAAAATATGAATTTCATCGAGTTTAAGTTTTTACTTTAAGATTTGTGTGAATAAAATCATTACAGTGTTGCCAATGAATTTCTATGGGAAATTTGTCAAATAAACCTGTAATAAACCTAAAATATTTTTTATGAATTAGACCGTTAATATTTATATTCGCAATTCGTATGATGTATATCAATGCATATTCTACTCAACGAACGTGAATCAAAGCAAAATACAAAAATTTAATTATTGTGTTATGTTTTAATCAAATTAATTAATAAAATTTCTTTTATTAATTATGTATATTCAAACTGTATTGTATTTCTTCTGATGTTTTTCCTTTAAATGTCATGTTATATGAATCAAATTGATATTTTTTACTTTAATATACATACACAGTAATTTAATCTACTTGACAAGTAGTGAACAATATGAAGTTATGATTGGTACATGCGTTGACAAGGACTTTTGTCATTTTTTCTTTAACTGATAATAACTTTTCATCTGGGCTGTAAAAAGCTTATCAACTTTAAGTTTGAATAAAAAACATATGTATCTATTACTTTTATTATTATACAAAAAATTCTATCGTGTATCTTTATAAAACTAATGAACTAAACATTCTTCATCGATTTTCTCGAAAACACATTTTTGTTACATACATCAAACCAGTAACCAACCGACGTTATGTCGCTACCTATTCTCCATGTACAATATAAACTAATAATTATCTAATTTATTTTTTAATTATTTTTTATATTAAATTTGATTTTCATGTTATTTGTTCTCAGCCGCCGCCACCAAAACAATCGCCCGTCTCAGGTCTCTGTATATAAACAACTTTTGACATACGAGCCAACAGTTATATGAATTCGCCTTGAATTAGGCAGAAAAAAAGTAGATCAGCTGTGTTTTCAACTTGACCTTATTAATCGGCCTTGGACCAAAGTGCTGGACGATTTTGATTTAGTTTTTTCTGTTTGAAAGGTGACTTGATCGAAAGGGTTCTTAGCAATGTTTTAAGAAAATCGGTCTAGCCGTTTAGAAGATATCACATCTTCTCTAGATATATTCGGGGGTTTTTTAAATTTTTGTTATATTTATGAAATTAATGAAATTTGAACAAAATTTATGACATTATTGTTTTCATTGAATATTCTGTTAGAGCTGTGCTTAATTTAAAGTCATCACAGAAAATCGAATGCATCATTCTGATACCTGGAATATTCGGTATATCATAAAATTTTTCAATTAAAGTTGGGGACATCTTATCAATTGTATTAGCTCCAATGTGTCTTATGTTAATTCCAGTAATGTGGTGATGGGCCCAGTTGTATTTGGAAAACATTTCTCTTTACAATCGCTCCAACTCCATCGACTGCACCTTTCCCATGTGATGTTGTTGAAATTTGCATTATGGTTCTTAATTTCTTCAACAATCTGTGTTATAAAAACGTACACATCGATTTTGCTGTGACTTAAACTATCGCTTATTATGGCAAATTACATAGTTTTGTCAAGCATCCATGCGACGCAAGTAAAAATCGAAACTCGTTTGTACCGAAAGTGCGCGCTTTGAACTTCATTTTGGCAGACCAGCCTATAATTTTCCGCGATGTCAATTTGTAATACAAGTTCTCCGGGCTTGATATTTTTTCTTTTGGCTTCAAAATAATTTTGTTGGTCTCGCATTACAAAGAAGTGTCTTTTAAAAAGAGGCAGCTGAACTTCTAACTCGTGTAATAAATCTGAAAGCGGAGCAACAGAGTAAGTCAAAGTTATTCTATCGTCTACTTTCCGCCGGTGTTGCCATTTTACGATTTCATCCATTTTTGTTAAATATTTTACTGGAACAATAGATTTCACATCAATTGCGTTCGCGAACCCAAAAGTTTTCAAAAATTTTTACTGAACTTTACTGCAATTTACTAAATTGCGTTCGTTTACCCAAAATACAGTAAATGACAACACAAATTGAGAGAGTAAAGTGACAGTTCTTGCCTGAGTATTTTTTTTTTATTTATTATTATTATTATTTTTTATTGCAAAGTATTGCAAATTTATACTGCAGAAATTTGTCGTAGTAAAGTTTAGTAAGATAAAAACATATGATGAAAAATGTAAACAAATGAAAAGTAAGCAAACGAAAAGTGTAAACATTTTTGAAAAGGTTAAATAAAAACTGTGAAAGTCATTGCAAAATAGAAATTTTATAAAGAATTGTAGTAATAACTGTTAATATACATATTTTATAATATAATTTATTAATTCTTTTGTTATGTGGATGACTTTAATAATTAATAAATTTAACCAAAAACAAATCAGAAAAATCAAAAATTAATTAATTGCAAATATTACATAAAATAAATTAAAAATTTATTCTTAGATTAACCGTGTTATAAAAATATTGTATCGAGTACCAATAAGAAAAAGAATTGAACAGTCAAAAGTGCATATATTTTTCAGCACTATGTGGAGTTGGAGTCAGCTGTATCCTTAATCTTGCTAATTTTTACTATTTTTCTGTTCGCGTACTTTTTGCGGCAACAATTTTTGAGAATAAATTTGAAAATTTTTGCAGGAACTACTCATTTACTGCATTTTACTACAAAAGTAAAAAAACACCTATCTTTTGTACAGTTTTCGCAATCGTTGGTCATACAGCTTTCATTCTTAATATTGCAACAAGCTAATTGCAAAAAACTTTCGAAGGTTTTGGGGAAAGACCGTATTACTGTTGCCCAACCACTTAATAAAACATTGAAATTTAAATGATGAATACATACACACATGTTATGCGGCATTTTGGTCGATAGTTGAACATGTTTGGGTCGACATTTGAAAAATTTTGTCTTGCTTACGCATTCTTCAATTGATTCGTTTTTATAAACCTCGTAAGCTTCCGATACGGTTAGCAGCATATAACGTTTAGCAACAATTTGTCCATCAACAACGAGGGTGTCCATTTTGGCTGCCGACTGAACGCTAACATCTTCACGCAAGTAAATGTCTTTCACCACTTTCAATTTCCTCTCCCATTCCAAATCAACTAGCGTAGATGTTTTGTTATTTTGGCCGTTTTTTTAATAACTTAAATTTTTTTTTTAAATCACTTGGTAATGCTCTTTCAGCCTTTTTCATTGCTTTTCCCAGAGCTTGTTTACACGAATACGCTTCATGTTCTTCTTCTTGTTGAGCTTAATTTGTCTTCTTTTGTCGGTATTCTTTCAACCTTGCTCGTTCTTTTTCTTGCATTCGTTCTAAAACCTTTTTATTTTTTTTTTAATTCTAAGCGTCGATTTCGCATCCTCTCAGCAGCTTTTTCGCGTAAAATTTTTAGTTTTTGTGGATGGCTTTTAATTTTATTAACCCTAGAAAGATAATCATATTCTGACATACGTTAAAGATAATCATGCGTAAAATTTGCGCATGCTTTTTCGAAAGCGAAATTGTGGCATTTTGTTGATTAATTTAAAATAAACTAATGTTGATTACATTTTTCAATATAACTGAAGTAAGAATAGCTGAGTTTTAAATTTGTAAATACATATTTATGATCAGAAAAAACAAAAACAAAAGAACAACTTAGTAATTAACAAAACTTAAAGATCATATATCTTTGAAAACTTATCACCCGTTTTTGGGCTTATAGTCAGTCATTTCAATGGACATACTAAATAAACAAAGTATTTTTTATAAAAAACGTATGTAAAGATTTTATAAAATTAGTCAGACACAACTTAAGCAGATGTTAATATTATCAAGTCCTTTCTCACTGATGTCATTACCAGAATCTCAATCAAAGCGCGAATTTCAATTTCGCACGTATCCCGAAACACAGCCCTGGTCACAGATTTACTTATTTTCAAATATATCTCCGCATTAGTTTATTTTTCGATTTTCGTAATTAACTCGCCAACTAAAAATTTGTTGAAGCATGAAAGAAGATCATGCATATTGCGACACATCCGTGTAGGATCCCTTTGAGATCTAAAAATTTTCAATGCTGGGACTCGGCCGCATCTACTTGATTTCGATAACAACCAACAATGTCTATTCTTTCCTTTATAGCTCTCTGTGACAGAGAGATACTAACAACGAAGCTGGTTGCTCTACATTAACTTCCGTCTATGTACTCGCCTGCGATAGATTTTGGCTGTTCTTCGGTCTCTACATGTTCGAAAGCTTCTTCAATGTCGCTCTGTACATCATCTTTGCTCTAGTGGTTTTCTATCTCGCTATCCATTTCTTCACAAGTCATTTCGTCATCAGTCTCTAAAAGGGGTGCTAGGATACCATCTTCATCCTAATTCCGTCGTTCGATTTTTTTCCAGTCAGGTTATCGAAAATTAAAAAGCTTGTATATAAAATTGAACAATTTATGCACAATAAGTGGTTAGAAAAAAAAGCAAACAAAACGAATGTTCATAAAAATAAAAATATTGAAAGTCACTCTAAAGATAATCATGCGTAATTTTGACTCAGATACCCCTTAGAAATGCCAACCGCAGCGACATGTGTGTCTCATGAAAGTTCTGATCAACGAGTGAAATGTCTAAAGAGTACAAATGCGAATTCATTATAAATAAAGAGAAATGACAATATTTTTAAAGAGTGCGTAAATTTTACGCAGATTATCTTTCTAGGGTTAATGTAACACTTTTGTTTTTCATTTTGCAATTCATCACATGTTTTACCCATCTACGAAAGTATATTTGCGTGTTAAGAAAATAAATGCATTGTTTATGAAAAACGGTCGCGAACGTACGAAATTTTGCAAATAAAAAAACTTTACTTTTATTTGCAAATTAGTGACACCGAACTTAATTAAAATGCAGTATGTCTAGCACCTGTTGACGTTTAATGCAAAGCAATTACAATAAAATTATGTTTTCGGTGGCGAACGTACAATTAAAACATAGATAAGAAACAAAGTAAAAATTAACCGTTAATCGAACTTTTTTGTTCTCCTTACACTTTCCTCTTCTTAATTGATTGTAATAAAGACGTTTTGAAGAAAGAGTGCAAACATAACATATTTTTTGCATGTAAAATAATTAAATATAAAAATGTATTTAGAAGTATGTAGCTTAAAAAGAAAATATAAAATTTTCCAGTTTCCAGCCCAATTTCCTCAAGTAAAACCGCTGAGATAGTTATGAAACCATCCTATTATAAATATATAGGTTTTTTTTATAATATAAACAATAAAACACGATGATTATCAACATTTTATTTTTCCATCCTGGTTGACCGTTCGGAGGAAATGCCCATAATGTGATTTTTTTTACCTGCAATTAAAGAACTAATTGTTTGTACATACATACATACATATGTATAACGTGTGTGTTGAAAGTGGAGATATGCAAATGTGGTGATTTTATCGTGTCGCGTGAATCATATTTATTATTAATCACGCGTGAGTGCGTGAGCGTGACTTAAAAAAAATAACTCGTGCGTGAGCTATTTTTAAGAATAACGCACGAATTCTCACGCTCTCTCTCTAACTACGTTGAATCTTTTTAAATAAATTATTTTATAATAATAAATATATAATAAATACTACAATCTGAGTACATATATGTACCTATGTATATTTAGGTAGTATGAGCCTACATCAAGGTTGGAAACCGAAACGAATAACGGTATCGGTATTTTTTTATTTCGGTATTACCGGTACATACCGTTAGCGAGTCTACAATACCGGTATACCGATATTACTGCTAAATTTATTAATTCAGGCAGTGGACATATCAAAAAATCATTTTTATATTAAATTAATTCAAAAAGGAAGTATTTTACATTAACATATGAAAAACATATACACTTATATGTTTCTATATATATTATGATTTTATACTTTTATTAAAAAATAACTTTAAAAAATTAAAGTAAGGAAACCGCAGTTCAAACATTGCATAAAGTTTTGTACTATACGGATATACAGTGTATAATATACACGAACTGTTTGTGGAAAATGTACTTATTGATGTACGAATAAACAGTTGTATTCGAACTCCCGAATTTTCGTATGTTTTTAGATATTCGTATTTGTACTCGCCAAATTCAAAGGAAAACGAAAATTTTTATTTTTTTTAATTTGAAATAATTTAAAAATATAAAAAAAAGAATAAAAAATATTCTTGTTACTAACTTAAAACAAACAAAACAAACTTCTTGTACAAGTGAGTAAGCAAGACCAACACCATTGAATATTTGTTCGATCTTTAAGTAAATCTAAAATTTGCAGTGAAATCATTTAAAAAAATGCATATCATATTTTGCATCAATAAAGGTTGCCATGGTAAAAAATATTTTGGGACAGCCTTAAACATGCAATGTTGGGGTATATTGGGAGATCATATAACTCAAAATGATGTCCATTACCAAAAACAGAAATTTGATTTATTGTTGTTGCTTATTAATAATCGTAATTTTTTCAAATTTGTTTTATTAAGGTCTGTTGGACCACTTCCTCCGACGCTCGACTTTTTCTTTTAAAGTTATACAGACGCGTTAATCTAGAACAAAAAGTAATTAAACTTCGTATCTGATTTTTTTTTTGTACTTTTTAAAGGATTACATTTTTAATAGATAATATTTGTTCGAAAATAATTTGTCCAGATGAAAATATAATTAAATATTCTTTTAAATACCTCAAAATTTAATCTAGTTCCTATGTACATTTCATAGTTGTTTTATATAAATATTTTCTTAGGTTCGGTTGCATAAAAAACAAAGTGATATCCCATGAAAGTTTCCGTTAATACATCGCTCAAAACTTATATGTTGTAGCTTCAAGTGGGGCAACAAAAATTTTAAAACTTAATAATTTGATATTGTCATATCCATGGAAAAATATATTTTTAGAAAGGACACTTTCTTGTCCATGAGAATTGGAGGAAATATTTTAAAAAGCTCTGCATAACCATTTCGTTCTATATATTTGGTACATTTATTGGTAATATATGTTGTATGAGTATTTTGATATGAAAATAAGTTTTTTATATATATGAAGAAATTAAAATACTCGTATGTAAGATTAAAGAGATGAGGAAATGAAAACCATCTAAGCAGTGTCTCTATATAGTTTGAATAAAGTGACTTTTCTGCAAAAAATTAAGAATGAAAATTTATCATACTCTGTAGGAATCCATTTAATTTATTACATTTGTGTTTTTGTTTTTACTAAAGCCTTTAATATAGGCTTAACTTTAATGTACGCGAACATGGGTGTTCTTTTTCATAGAAAATTTTTCATGTTTCATTTTGCAAACGTAAATAGAGCCTAAATTAAATATCTATAACTTTTACATATAATATTCGTATTCGCGAATATCAAAAACTGACATTCGGTGCAGTACTAGTAAATTCATATATTAAAGAAGCACTCTTCAACATTTTAAATCTCCGCATTAGCTCGGATGAGAACAACCGCATTTAGAGTATCACCTTCAAGTCTATTATGGTAAGGGTTCACTATATACATACCTTACACCCTTTATACAAAAACTTGTGTAGCTGGAACAGCCAATACAACTTTCACGATTTCAAATAACTGTGGCTTACAATGGCGTTGCTCTTTCCACCAATTTGAAATATTTATATGTATGTCTAGGGTCATGTTTTTCGTTCCTAAAAGAGAACAAAAACGTGCTCATAAAAGAAATATATTTTTGCAATTTTATTTTTGGTGGGAATCGGTATACCAGTACAGACATAAACGGTATTCTGTATACCGGTATTTTCTAACCGAAATGAATTTAACAACCTTGGCCTACACACATAATGAATATATGTTACGCGCAAAATAGAAACGGACCTAAGGGTAAAAACAGGTTTTGTTCAGGACAGCCATTTTAAAGATTTAAATACGTGTATGTTTGGTGTACCATCACATCATAAAACGCGCATATCTCTGGGAGGGAACGCTTTTGGGGCATGGGATCGGTCTCATTCGATGATCAGATGTTGTCCACATAAAAAAAAAAAAAAAAATTAAAATTGATTTTTTTACCCTTAGGTCCCTTTCTCTATGCGCTGTCACATATACACCTTTGTATGTTTTTAGATACCCTGTAGGAAGTAGCAATTGATAAACACTACTGATGCACTCGTGCCTTTGTCACCAGTACTGCTGGCGAATTGTACCGCAGAAAATGTTTTTTGCTATAGACATTTAACATGTGCATGTTATTGAAAATCAACTACTGCCGTTGATACTATTGACTTGGTAGTTATTTTTTTTACCATATTTCGACATTAACTCACTAGTACATTTTAGTAATTCCAGTCTACATTTTTGCAAATGAAACTGCATATTTTGTTCACATTTGGCGTTTTATTAAGAGAAAAGAACTATTTACATAGGTCATAGCTGCCAAAAGTAGCACCAGAATGCCGAACAGAAATCGGCTTTTTTTTACAAATGAATGCACATACGCGAATGCATTACTTCCGAGTTTCTCTCCGTGGACCTCATTGATATAGGTACATAATACGTATAAGGACATGAAATAATAAATGTGAATGTCCCCAGTCCATTTTTAGATGCGCGAACGTATAATTTTACAGCGCAGGGTGTGTGCCAAGTTTCAAAAAATCAGTTCAGTAGAAGCACGTAAATATAATTTTAAATGGGCCCATCGATATTGTGTCATTACGAGCGTGCAATGTGTGTTATAGGTATCGTAGCAATCCCATAAATATACTTTTTTTTAAATCTTTTTTTGAAAATTGGACTAAATGGGAAGCTTCCTTCCAGACAACAAAAAGAACATACTGAGTTATGAAGTAACACACATACAAAAATGCAGACGAATTGATAACCTCCTCACTTTTGGAAGTCGGTTAAAAAAGGTAACAATTCATTCATTTGTTCAGCATTACCAGTAAGTAGGAAAATAATTATATATAGGTGATCCGTTGACAGGCAGTGTCGCCAAAAAGTCAACAAAATAGTCGACAACAGTGGGACTTGGAGACACTGAACCCCAACCTTTCTACAGGGTAAATATAATTGGCAAATGTGCCGGTTATCTGTTTTCCGCAGTTTTTTTAATTATTATTACATACAGTTTTTTTGCTTTTGCCCCTTTTACTTTTCAGTAAATTTTTTAATTCCAATTCACAGTATATAAAACCATCAGTAATTTAAATTTTATCCGCTGATACAGGTTCATATGAGTGACGAACTCATAACTGTCATGTGAATAAATGTGTACTGATGATCTTTTATAGTTAATTCAATAAATTTATTTGTAACACAAAAGTTAATGGACTATATCTATTTAAATCAAGAAAAGTAATAATGAAAAAATACAAAAATAGCTGGTGATGCCAGATCGATAAAAAACAAAGCAGAAAAATAATGTATAATGTAGTACGAAAAGAAGTGATGCCAATCAGTTTAATTTTGCAACTCAAGATCTCCGAACATTCCGACCAACCTTGAAAGCTCCGCTTTCAATCATCAACAAACAGTGGGCATAATTTAATTATTGGTATTTTCAAGGTTCCCTTTGCTGTAGTCACTGAGACGACTCGAACAAGCCCATCAACTGCAGGATGTAGCACTGCTATTCTCCCAATAGGCCAATGAGTTGGTGGAACGTTATCCGTCTTATTTCTAATTTCTGTTTCCATTCAGGGCGTTGTTGCAATTGTGATATATTCCAGGGACCACTTCTTCCAAAACTGATGAACCAATCTCTGGAGATATTGCCAATAATTGAGTGTGCTCTCTCTCCAACATAGCACGCATTATGATAAAATGTCCGGGTGTCAATGGGTCTATATCTCCTTCGAAACGGGAACAAAGCAGGCGAGAATTCAAACATTCTTCAATTTGAAATAACACTGTATACATTTCTTCAAATGTTGTGGTGGCATCTTTTAAAACTTCACTCCGGCCTCCCAGATACCGCCAAAATGTGGTCCAGATGGTGGTGAAAAGTGCCATTCAATATGATGCTGATTTAATTCGTCAACGATGCCATCTTGTGTTTGTGTCGAATTAAGAAAATGGTACAACTCCTTCAAGTACTGGTTGCACCCCACAAAATTAGTACCAGTAACTGTAAACATTTTTTGGCTTTCCTCGTCTGGCAACAAATCTTCTTAGTGCGGCAATAAATGCAAACGTAGATAATTCTGTGACTAATTCGATGTGTACGGCCTTGGACACTAGACACACTAAAACTGCCAACCAACACTTGTATAGTTTTGAGCCACGGCCCTTCCAAGATTGTATTTGTATAGGTACCGCATAGTCTATCTCAGTGTTGATGAATACGCACCCAGATTGTAATCGGTGTAATGGTAAATTACCCATTTGCTGCTGGTATGGCTTAGCTCGTTGTCACATACATTTAATTACGTAAATCACACCAGGAATCCAATATTTTAAATCAAGAATATATTGCAGTTGTCTTTGGCCCGTATGCATATGTATAATGTGGTAATGATTCACTATTAATTTCGTTAAATTGCGATTCCTGTCCAAAATTACTGGGTGTTTTTGATCAAACGTAACATTGGAATTCGCTATTCGACCTCCAACCCTCATAATTCCTTGCGATGACAATTTGTTTCTTGAGGGCAACTGCTTACTCGCTAAAAGTAGTGTAATTTCGGATGAGAATGATGACATTTGAGACTTTCTCACTAACGCTCTATGGGCGTTCTCTATTTCTGTTGATTGCAAAACACCGGTTGATTTTGAATGTTTACTTTTGCAATTATTAGTAAATCTCAAAATTAAAGCAACTATGCGAATTAATTTTCCAAAATGAGAATACCTGCAAATGATATCGACTTCAGGTGTGATCATTATGTTAACACTAATTTCCTTCCGCTCTTCAAGGTTAATGTTTCGAGGAATTGTAGGGCGGAGGCGATTGTATTCAGTTGCTAATAACATTAAGATTTGTGGCCCATGCCACCAAAAGTTATTGCCAATTATATCTGACGGCATAATACCTCGTGTGGCCGCGTCCGCTAGATTCTGTTGAGATGGAATATGGCGCCAAAACTGAGCAGGAATTTCGTTAATTATCTTGGATGTTCTTTTTGCAATAAAACTTTTCCATCTGCGAGGATGATCGGAAATCCAATGAAGGACTACTGTCGCATCTGTCCAGCCATACACCGTAACGTTTTGTATATTGAATGCATGCATAATTCTAAGCGTGGTAGTGAAACCTGTTTAACTGGTGCTACTCGGGTTTTTGCTGCAACCAAATTTGTGTGAATTGTGCCGTCTGATCTTTTCACCTGTAGGAATACAGCCGCCGCGTAGGCCAATTCGGATGAATCTTAAAATCCATGTAATTCAACATCAGTTTCATTTTCAAATCTCATTAATTCGATGATAAAATTGTATCCATTGGTTGTATAGGTGTACAGGCAACAAGTCATCCCATCTCTGACCATCCAACCATAGTTTCTGCATATAAATTTTCATATAAACAATAACTGGGGAAAGCCATCCGGATCATATATACGAGCTATATCTGACAGAATCATGCGTTTTGTCATCTGTTTGGGTACGTCAGCAATATTTACCTTATATTTGAAAACGTAATTTTCAGTGTCCCATAACAGTCCCAAAGTGTACTTTCCTCTTCGGGAAGTTTATCCTCCATTTTAAGTTGCTCGATATCTCGTTGGATGCCTTCGAATTCACTGGACAACTCTTCTGCTCTGACACCACGAACTTTTACACCCTCTTCTGCTACATTCTCGCCCATACAATAATTATAGATTCTCGATAAAGCCGATCTTAATGATTGCCGTTGTCATTTTAGTTCATCGATCTCTTCCATTTCGTATGCTCACCTTGCCGTTGGTGGTTTTACAATTAACCTTCTACGTACTATTGCAATAATGAAACTTGTTGTAGGCTTATTTATTTATATGTTGACAGCTCGCGTTAATATTATTATTATTACGGCCACAACTGATTATCGTATCGCAACTCCGTTTACCAACACTAAAATATTTTGAATTAACCGATGAGATGATTCTCCACGATGATGTGTACCAAACGCTTGTAGATCTTGTATTAATTAATTAATGGACTGTATCTATTTAAATCAAGAAAAGTATTAATTAAAAAATACAAAAATAGCTGGTGATGCCAGATCGATAAAAACAAAGCAGAAGAATAATGTATAATGTTACACGAACAGAAGTGATGTCAATCAGTTTAATTTTGCATCTCAAGATCTCCGAACAATAACTATGCACATTCATGTCCTGAATGAAACCGAAAAACAACAAAGTCAAATGCAAAGCAATGTCTGAATTTCTATTTCGTTGAAGAGTTTGTATGAAAAACTCAAAAAATATTTAAAAGTTTTGATATACTCTTTTTATTTTCTATATGTTAGTTAGTTAGTTTTCACTACGATTAGATTCTTAATGATCACATTTTCGCAGCACTAAAAGCCAGTACTTACTATATATATATATATATATATGTATATATAAAGAGCCTTATTTTCGATTTTATCGTAAGCGTCAAAAACTAAATTTTTCAGGAAAAAGCTTTTTTATAATATTCAAATTTGTTTTACATACGTAAATTGTCGCTTACGATAAAATTACAGCCGTACGAGTATATTAAAAATTGTCAACAATTTTGGCATTTTGATAATTCTAAACTATAGGTTGGGCCATTTTAATTTCAATAAAAAAGTCTGTTTTCTATGAAATGTCGCTTACGATAAAATCGAAAATAAGGCTCGATATATAAAGGCCCAATTTATAAAAATTATTAAGGCTTAATAAACGGTTTATAAAACAGATTTTCATACAAAATGCAATCCTGATCTAGCGAGTTATTGTCTTTTGAAAGTTTTCATATACTCCATTAGATCAGGGGGTGCATCATTGAGATTAATATTGGTGCAATCAACGAATTTTTTATAGGAAACCGGTTTGATTAATACTTTAACTTCAACAGTTGTTCTTATACACTGCAAAATAAATTTTATTTTAAAATTTTATTTTTGTATCGCAAACATTTTACTAACACCAAAGTTTTCATTAAATGTCAAACAAATTTTATATGAAAAAATTTTAATTTATAAATATATATTTATGTACATATAAGTATGTATAATTAAAAAAGTTAAAAATAATTGTTTATTTTACTATGACCTGACAAAAACATTCGAAAAACAAAACTAAATTTTTTTAAACAAAAACCATGATGCAATAATTATTTCTTCATGTAAAAAAACTAAGTTTGCTGTATTTTAATTTACAATGTAAATTTTACATATACACATGCATACATACATACATATGTATGTGTAAAAAAAAACATACAAATTGAATTATATACTTTTTCGTAAGCGTGCGTAATCGTGTTCAGTTGTAAACGACTCGTGCGTGATTAAGAATATTTTATTCGTGAGCGCGCGTGGTTGTGAAAATTTTCAAGATCATTCGTGCGTTAAAGTGCGTGACTAAAATATTTTTCTGCGTGAGCGTGCGTGTCGTGAGTCAAAAAACGCTTACGTGCATATCTCTAGTTAAAAGTTACCTGTTCGAATAGAAAAATATCACTTTGTAATCAGTCGTTAAGCAGCTCTGGGTTGAAGAACAGCTCTTGCGTCATCGTAATTATTTCTTAAGTGCGGTCAAGCTTTTGTGTTTTGTTTTTTCCTTCGAGAGTTTTTCGTCTCGCTCGCACTGGTTGACTGATCTGCCACGGATAACCGTATAATCTTGCTGTTCTTTTGTGGGATTTCTTTAACAACCATGTTGCTACTTCCTATGTGAAGGCATAGGTCGTGTACAGTCAGTCACAAAAACTTTTTTAAATACTGTTAATATCATCTTGGGCATATGGTCTAGTTACTAGTTTGTGCAACAATACTTTGCAAATTTACTTTGTAAAGTATTTATGAAATAAATAAATCACTTTGTAATCGAAATATTTAACTTTTAGTGGATAGGTATTATTTCGTCACACCTTCAATAAATCCGCTAGTTCAGATAGTAAATTAATTTGTTTCAGAAATTAACACGGATGCCACCTTTTGTCTAATTTTTTAAAATAACTATATTTATATTCTATATTTATTTCATACTAACTATATTTTTTTTAATAGGACTTGATCAATTTGTACAACAACTACGCGATACTTGTACACATAAAGTGAAAGCCAACTCCGTTAAACAGGAGTATGAAAAACAAGATGAATTAAAGCGATCTGCACTGAGGGCAGTATCCGCACTATCTAAGATTCCCAAAGCAGGTAAAACAAAATTGTACATACATATGTATGTACATGCAATTCTGAGAACAATAATATATTATCATTTATTTTATTTAGATAAAAACCAACAGTTGACAGATTTCTTAAAATCAATTAAAGATTCTCCTGAGTTGAGTAAAATATATGAATACGTGCAAAAGGATACGATTACCAATAACACGGAAACTTCAATGGATCAAAGCTAAGCTGTCCCCTAGTTATTTATCTTAGTCAACTGGTCAACTTTAAAATTAACAAATTTTAAAATTTTCAATACATAAATATGCATGCATTCATACATACATACATACACTAAATCATAAATAGTCATAACTTAAAAAATCCCAAATGTTCAGGAGTAGCAAAAAGCTGTTGATACTGCACAAATGATGCAAGTATTTAACATAAAAACAGGCATAACGATATTTAATATTGTTCAAGAATACTTTGTTTTGTGATTTGTTCAGTCAACTGGATAAAAAATAAAACTATTTTGATAATTTTGAGTTGTGACTGTTTATAATTTAGTAAGCGATAGAACATAAAAAATTACAATCAAAAATATTCTAATTTGACACACTCTTCAATTGATTTTTGTTTATACTTTAAATTGGTTCCGCTTTACAATTAATTACTCAAGTTTTTATAAAATAATTATAATTTATTGATTTAAAAATAAATCATAAAAAACATGCAAGTTCTAAATAATATGAAACTTCCAATTCTACTTTTTAATTAATTAAAATCCTTATTCGTGAAAACAAGTCGATTTTTGTACTCAATGAAAATCAAGGGTGACATATCTTATATCTTGAAAGGAGTTCCAAGAAGTAGCGTTCTAAACCACATGCACACATACATACATAAAGAAATAAAAGAAACGTTTACGAAAATCTAAAATCATATAATCTTTTTTAATGTATTTTTTATATTAATTCATGTTCTTATTTTATTTATTATTATTTACACGAATATAAAAATTAGAAATCTTAAAATCCTCATTTGTGTTGTTTTTCTTTAATTTTTGTCGTGATTTTTAATTTGTTATTAACACCATCACTTCTTAAATGTTTTACTTTTTATATCAACTACCGACAGCAATATAACACCACTAACATGCGGACCTTTAGTATATGGTGCAATATGCAAATTTGTACAACTCCAACGAATTTTTTTTTTTTCGACAAAGACACCAAAGAGACAGGGTATGCCACGTGCAGGAGCTTGTTTCGGTAGCTGCAAACGACCTATGCCTTCGTGTAAAAGACCATCAGCACGCCGTTGCTACGACGGTCCGCGGTTACAACTAACACTGGCACAACATCTGTTTATCAAAATTTGAGTGTACTCATAACATTAAAATGTTTTCAATGTTGTCACAATACTCTAAATACAATGAAAATTTCCAAACTAAAGGCAAATTTTTGTATCTACGGTGTTTTATCAGTATAGGATTATTGTGAATTTGTATTTACGGTGTTGTAGCAGTATAGAATTATTGCAAACGGGGTATTGGGAAACTAAATCAAATTTTTATATTTACGGTGTTGTAGCGGTATAGCAACATTATAAACGGGCTTTTGTGTAGGATTACTAAGAACGAGAAGTCATATTTGCAGTACTGTGGTGGTACAAAAATTTTGGAAGAGTCGTAATTTTGTATTTACAGTGTTTTGGTGGTACATATTTTTTGCGCAAAGTCACAATTTCTGCCTGTGTGGCCGCACTTAAATAATAATAATTAAGATAACGTGAGAGCTTTTGTTTCGAATTTTGGAGTAGACCCCCAGAGCTGCTTTACGACTGTCGAACGAAAGCACTTCTATACAAAATTGTGTCCCATTATCATTGTACAATTGAAGATAAATATCAAAAGTGACTACTTTCTTCGCTGCCGACTGCATAATGGAACAACATGCTGATTTCGAAGGCCGCTACAAATGTTTCACTGATTGAAAAATGTTAAAGTTCATTCGAAAGTAGACACTAGTAAACCTTGGGAGTCAAAATCTTAAAACTTTATTTCAACTATATCACAGTGAACAGGGTGACTCAAAACGGACATTTTCAGTATTTTGCTAAAATGAGAAATTTCTTAGTAAGCTTTTGATTTTCAAACATCTATAACTTTTTGGTTTTATAAGATATTCAATCGAAATAAATTTTGTATAATTACCTTATTTGTTAGCTTTCAGTAGGAGAAAAGTAAAGTGTTTATAATTTTTACAAATTAATTTTTTGTTCTTTTAAAAAGGTCCAAATATTCCTAAACTCTTCCACTTAACAGAGCATAACTTCCACAGGTCAAAAGGAAACATAAAAAGATTTGCACTTTTTTGTAGCCGAGACTCTCCTCTAAACGTCTATACCCCATTGTACACCCGGGACGATCCGACCGTGACCACCAGAACAATTTTTCTGACATAAGGTCAAAATTTTTTGTAAAATAGTTATAAAAATGTTTTTTCTGTAATGCTATTTTTTGAAGTATTTTAGTTTTTTTTATCAAACCGCTATTATGAAAGACGGTTTTTAGATGGATATGCGTATTTCTAAATCATGTACAGTTGGTCACAAAAATATCTTGCCTACTTAAAATAAAGTAAATTTATATAATTAAGGTCACAAATATACTTTGCTTTTTTAATTGATTTATCATGTTTATAAAGGCATGTAACAAACACTCGTCAGGTAAAACTACAAAATTAAAAAGGATACCGCAATAAGGGAATTTTTTGTTTGTTTTTTTATGATTATTAAATTAAAACTGACTAGCTTCATGGGTGCACGCATGATACAATAATACAGGTAACCGCGAAGCGCCAGCTGTTTTGCTTGTTTCGTGATGTGATCTGCCAAATGTTTATGTTTTACCAACACGCGCTCAGTGCCTATTAAAGCTGTACTAATACCAACAAGCTTTGCAAAGCCAAGAGAAAACGCAAGTACACAGTTGTCATCACAACTGTCATAACTAGAGAAGAGAAGAACCGGTCGATTTTAAAGTTTTATATCTTAAACTTAAAGCCTATGGTCTCACCTAGTGAACAAAAGAAATCGCAATACAAAATTCCAATCCAGTCAAAAGTTATATATTTTTGACCGCCATCTCGTGAAATGGTCCACGCCGCGCCGCGGTTAGAGAAGTAGTTATGATAGATTTAAAATGCATTTTAAGTTTTAGCTGATTTTTGGTACAAAAGCGAGGTATTAAAACTTGTTTAAAAGATTTGTTTTGCACAAGGTCTTATATTTTGTGTCACATTTACAACTTATACTTATTAAAAACTTAAATTCTTTCAGATAGTGCCAAACTTTGGCCGCCGTGAAATTTTTAGAACGAAGGGCCAAAGGTTGGTTTTTGAAGAAGTTTGAGTTAAAAATTAGCTCATCAAGAAGCGAACATCCAAAATGCAAACATTGTTATAAATTTTCCTTAGATAAAGAGGTTTTAATGAAGAAAACGTAGGTTTCTATTTAAATAAAAAAAACATAAATATTGTACGCACAATTTTAATAAATTTTGTAAACTTAAAAATTAAAATTACTATTATTTACATAATTTTAGTAAATATTTCTTCTACATAGCTTTGACTTTCATCTTCTAGAAGTAGTTTAGCTTCTAGGTCTAATTCAATAGAGCTAGTTTTCCATTTTTGTCGAATATTGGACATATATGAATCTGATGTGCATAATAAAATAGTAATCAAGTCTTCATTGGTACAGCATCTGGAAATTTTTCGTGTGTTGTGCTCGCGAAAGAATCTGTAGTCTTTGTTTCTTTTTTCTTGCGCTTCTTCAGACAGATCCCCTATTGGTAGCATATTGTGTTGAATTATTTGTTCCCCATGGTACAAAATTTTGTGAACTGTGGATGGCATATATCTCCAAGAGTATTTTTCGATGTAAAGTATAGTTGTTTTTTTTTGGCGTACTCTCCAAATTTGTTTGCATTTATCTTTCTGCTGCATGCTAGAACTTGTAATATAATGTTGAATCGTCTTATTAGTTCCAAGTCTACACCTGTAATGATGCTGCAGCTTCTGGATCAGAAAAAAATCTTGCTGTATTTCCATCATTTGTGTTTCCTTCTCCTTGCTTTGGCTGATCGATCATTAGGCCTAATTCTAAATATTTTTCTTGAATTTGTTTTTTTCTTTGCTCTCTTTTTTCTTCATTTTCTGTATTTTTTCTCACTGTTTCGCCTAAAGGACCAAAATCCAAATCTTAACCTAATTTAAGAATGTGCTCTGTAAAACGAATTCTAGCATGAAGAGGGGACAATCCAAATTCGTATGTTGCCTTAAAACTACCATCTTCAGGAATGGGATGGCTTAATTGACTTGATGTCCGTTGGCATATAATGCAGCTTGACGATGCTTTTGTATCAACAATAAAACAACAGTGATTTTTATTGCTGTTTTGTGATGACAACTGTCAAAAAATCAATTTATTTTTAAATATTTTGTAAAAAAAATATTTTGTGTTTTAATTTAAAAACCTTAACAAATTGGCGACGAGGATATTGCTCAAGATTTAAAAATCCTGAAATTATTGGAGATGCAAAGCAAACTTCTTGCAAGTCTTACGCAAGGAAATGCATCAAACACCAACCAAGATTCTAGATTCTGTTATGGAGAAATTGGCAAATAGTATTTCAGAGTTTTGCTATGACCAAGAAAATTCTGTAACATTTAGCAATTGGTATGCTCGTTTTGAATATATTTTTCTCGTAGAAGGGAAAGATTTGGATGATGCTTCTCGTGTGAGACTCCTTATGAGAAATCTCAATACAATAGCCTATGGACAGTATTCAGCATATATTCTACCAAGAAATCCAAGGGATATATCGTTCATGGATTCAGTTAAAATCCTCAAGGATATGTATGGAATACAAGCCTCTATGTTTAGTATTCGATATAATTGTCTTCAAACTTCTAAGACGTCACAAGAAGATTTAGTTTCTTATGGAACTCGTGTCAACAAAATTTGTGAAAACTTTAAATTATCTGAATTAAGCTCTGATGAATTTAAATGCTTAGTGTTTGTTTGTGGTTTACAGCCTCATACAGATTCAGAAATTCGCATGAGATGCTTGTCAGCTCTAGAAGATGATTCTTAAAACATGACACAGCTATGGTAGAAGTTAAATCGAGTTCATTTATTAATGCAATACAGTCTAACACAAAGCAATATGCCGTACAAAATGGTAAGTCAAAGCCGAAAACACCCTGTTGGAACTGTGGTGCAATGCATTATTCCAAATATTGCAACTACGCTAAACACATGTGTACACAATGTCAAAATATAGAACATAAAGAAGGCTACTGCAAACATCCTAAATCAACAGAAAAATTCAATCAGGGGAAGAAGGAAAAAAAAACAAGAATCCAAAACACTCACAAGCAAGATAAAATGTTGTTCAAATCAACCGGATTTCGTATGCAGCAAGAAGAAAATTTGTTACAGTCAACATACAGAATTCTTCTTCAGAAACAAATTTCGATGTCAATTATAGGTAAAGCATTATGGTGTAAAATAGGTAAACCAGGCACAAAACTAACAAATCGTTTTGTCACAAGCGCCTCTAAAGACAAAATCAAGATTATTGCCGAATTTTCATGTCAAGTTCGGCTACAAGGTGATGTAAATCTTTGCAATTTACTAGTTGTAAACATTGATACTCTCTCAATTTTTGGTTCAGATTGGATTGAAGTTTTTCACTTGTGGGATAAACCGTTGAATAGTGTCTGTTCTCAAATAAAACAAAGCAAAGTCGATGTTTCTATTTTAAATAATATTAAATCCGAGTATTCAGACATTTTCTAGAATTTTCCATCCAAATGAACAAAAACTCAAGTACAACTTTATCTAAAGCCTAATTCAAAACCAATTTTTCGTGCAAAGAGACCAGTTGCTTATGCTATGCTTTCTTTGATAGAAGAGGAGTTACAACGATTAGAATCATTAGGTATAATCACACCAGTTGATTTCTCAGAGTGGGCAGCACCCATATTGTTGTTGTAAAAAAACCTAATGGTAAAATTCGCATTTGTGGGGACTATTCATCAGGTCTTAACAATAGTTTGGAACCACATATGTACCCATTACATCGACCTGAAGATTTGTATGCCAAAGTTGGAAAAGCTGCTTATTTACGCATATTGACTTGTCAGATGCTTATTTGCAAACTGAAGTTACACCAGAATCAGCAAAACTTCTTACTATCAACACTCAGAAAGGTTTGTATACATTCAATCGTCTAGCTCCAGGTGTTAAAAGTGCTCCATTTCAACAATTAATGGACACTATGTTAATTGATATAGATGAAACAGCAAGCTACATTGATGACATAATTATTGGTGGTAAAAAGGTAGAAAAACACAAAGAAAACGTAAAAAAAAGTTCTTCAAAGACTCCGTAAGTATAGTTTTCATATTAAGTTTGAAAAATGCAAATTTTTGGTAAAAGAGGTAAAATACCTTGGAAACGTTATGTCTTCATTGGGTTTACGTCCTGATAAAACCAAAATACAAGCAATTTTAAATCTATCACCTCCATCAAATATATCTAAACTTATATCGTTTCTAGGATCTATAAATTATTACGGAAAATATGTTAAAAATATGACCAATTTTTAAGAACGCCTCTCGATAGACTTCTTCAAGATGACACCAAATATGAGTGGTCAATATAATGTCAGCAGTCTTTCGAAAATTACAAAGATATGTTAAATTCTGATCTTCTTTTACCTCACTACAACCCATATTTACCAATAAAAGTAGCAGCAGATGCTTCTGGAAAAATTCATTGGAGTTTTTATATGCCATATTTTTCCTGACAAATCCGAAAAGGCAATTGAACATGCGTCTCGTACTCTCACTCCTGCAGAAAGAATTACTCTCAAATTGAGAAGGAGGCATTAGGTATAGTATAAGCCGTAAAAAAATTTAACAGGTATATATGTATATGGGCGAGAGTTCATTTTGTGCACAGACCATAAACCTCTTTTATCAATTTTTGGTAATAAAAAAGGTATTCCCGTATACGCAGCAAACAGACTTCATAGGTGGGCACTCACTTTAATGATGTACAATTTCAAAATTCAGTACATAAGAACCAAGGAATTTGGTTGTGTTGATATGTTTTCAAGACTTATCGACAATTAGTTAAAACCAGGGACCGTAACGGTTATAATTTTTATTTTAAAAATTACTTTTTAATCGTTATTTCTTGAGTTTTATTTATTCCTCACAAAATAATAGTTATTTTGTGACTTTTATTTATTCCTCACAAAATAAGAGTTATTTCTTGATTTTTATTTATTCCTCACAAAATAAGAGTTATTTTTTTATTTTTATTTATTTCTCACAAAATAACAGTTATTTTGTAACTTTTATTTATTCCTCACAAAATAACAGTTATTTTGTGACTTTTATTTATTCCTCACAAAATAAGAGTTATTTTTTTATTTTTATTTATTGCTCAGAAAATAAAAGTCATTTTTAAACTAATAACTGCCCGTTCATAGAAGTCAAGTAAAAATTCTTGCTTGGCTATTTACATTGAAATCAAAAACAAATTTTGACTGCTTTGTTTGTGTTTTCAATATAAATAGCCAAGCAAGAATTTTTACATGGCTTCTATGAACTGGCAGTAAATAAAATATAAAAAAATAACTCAGTGTTTTTGTAAATAAAATGAAAAATAGAGACTTTAGTATAGATTCTGCATATATTCGTACAATAATTTTTTCCTTTTGAAATTTGTATGAAAAACATATTGTTTGTAACGAATTGTCATTATTTTTCATACAATTTGGAAACGTGTAGAAATGAAATTTTTTACAAAATATGCCTATTTAAATTGAAAAAAAAACAAATTTGATATTTTTTATTACAAATAATTTTATTTCATTTACAAAAACAACCAATTTATAAGAAAGTGAGTTTGTTTTTTGCTAAGCTTTCACGGCCAAGGCGCTCATCTGGTTTTAAAAATTCTTTCACCAATGGAAAGCTACATTACCAGCGTCAAATATAAGATATTTTTATCCGGTTTGGAACCGGATTTCTTATATTTGGTACGGATTTTGTCCGAAAAACACATTTTTGTGCTGGTTAGGGTTTTAAGACCGGTTCTTATGTATTTTATAATTAATTTGTTGCATAACATAAAAATATTTTTTGATTTGTCAAAATTTTTTAATGTACTAAATATCTCAACACCTTTATAATTATCACATAAGAGTTACCAGCTTGATAAATGAAACTTGATAAATGAAAGAAAAATGAAATGTCATATGGGCTTTAGCGAATAAAATAAAAACTTCGGCCCATTGGGTGGTCTAATGTACATGAATTTAATAAATTTTACTCTTTGTGAAGAATGATGCAACGCAAAAGTCTTCTGACTTACCATCATCTTCAAACGCTGAAACACCAGATGCTTTACCGTCGTCTGAAGACACAAACACGTGTTCATTATTAAACGAGTTCTTAAACTCTATTGAAGTAAATTCAGAGGATGAAGACTCAGATGGTGATCTGGAGGAGGAAATGAAAAGGGCGATAAGCGAAATAGACAATTACAATCCTAAGCCCATTGACGTGGATGCAGATTTAATGAAATATTGGGAGGAAAAAAATATATATATCCATACCTGTACAGATTGGCACAGGTTTTGCATAGCACGCCAGCAACACAAGTCTCTGTAGAAAGAGCATTTTCTGCGCTAAAATTAATATTGACAGATTTAAGATCGAATTTATCGCCAGAGTCCATGCAAAAACTCTTATTTGTTAAATTAAATTAATTAATAAACACATTTTAAAAATGACTTTTATTTTCTGAGGAATAAATAAAAATCAAAAAATAACTGTTATTTTGTGAGGAATAAATAAAAGTCACAAAATAACTCTTATTTTGTGAGGAATAAATAAAAGTCACAAAATAACTGTTATTTTGTGAGAAATAAATAAAAATAAAAAAATAACTAGAAATGTTTTCCAGATATGGAGACTGTAATACAATAGTCTATGCAATGGTACGCAATTTGTCAGTGAGCAGTTTAAACAATTTGTGAAATTGCGTGGAATCAATCATATTAAGACTGCACCTTACCAACTGCAATCAAATGGTCAAGCAGAAAGATTTGTAAGAACGCTTAACCAAGCTTTACAAAAACTTTAGGATGAGGGAAATAGTCACGAAATACTCCAAATATTCCTTCAAACGTATCGCTCAACTCCAAGAAATAATTTTAAATCTCCTGCAGAATTATTTCTTCTACGTAAAATTAAAACAACATTAGACTTACTGAAGCCTCAACATTCAATTTTACCATTACAACGCGATATTGAAATGGAAGCACAATTCAATTTTAAACATGGAGCTAAGGACAGGTTCCAGGTTCTGTAGTGGAAAAAGTTGGAAATGTTAACTATAATGTCTATGTTTTTGATAATAAACTACAATTTGAAGCTGAAAAAATTCAGCCAATGTAGTAATGATAAAGTAAGAAAATAAAAAACATGTTGATTATTGAGTTCTTGTTTCAACTTTGTTATTTGTTGAGCTTCTCATTTGCTTAAATCAAAGTTTAACATATTAACTCTAGTTGCTCTAAGAAATTTTTGGGTAAAGGGTCCCTGATGATCTGCATTAGCAACAGTGAAATGCGCATAGGATCCAGCTAAACCCCTCAATAATCAATTTCAATGTATTTTTATTAAAAAAATATTTTACTTAATAAGTAAAATAATAATTTGGGATTACTAGTGCGTTAACAAATTTTAAACCTAAAATGTATTTTTTTTAGTATGTATTTATCGTGTCTGTCATGACTTTCGAACGTTTTCAATTAGAATGAAAATTTCCGAATCGAAAAAAAAAAGATTTGGTGTCTGCACATAATTTTTATTTTAATTTGTCTGTCCACATAATTTGTAACTTTTTTGAACTAATTTTCGAAAGGCAATTTAGAAACAGTTATGCAAGAATGCAATGGGTGCACAAGTTATGCAGTATTAGTTTTAGTTTTTTATGAATGAAAAAAATAAAATAAAATGTATGAAATAAATGCATTTATATCCAGCGCGGCATACTTCTGAATATTTTTGCAAAATTGGTTGCTAATGTGGGAATGTTTTTCATATCCCCTTTTCTATGTATTAAAACCAAATATATTGTAATGATCTAACATTCTTTGTATATTAATACTATCTCTAAAGCTACTTTATTCTATCGAGAGGGCTTTGGTTTTATAAGTTGCTTTGAGTATTGTATAATAAAATTGATGTCAGATTGTGAAAACTTTTGAAATGCAAACACTCATATTTAATTAATAAAATTATTCATTAAAATTCAGGTGTGGGGTTCACTCATATTTGCTAATATTTGTCTAAAGGAATTGAGCTGTGAATTTTGTTTAAAAATCTTACAAAGATGGATAAGCGCTTGACGAGACAAGGGATTGTGGATAGTCTTTTGAAAGAAGGTATTGATTTTCCTCCGTCGGCTTCAATTGCGCAATTACGAACGCTTTATGAGGAATGGGAGGCTAATCGTTCTTATGTGACGACGTCGATGAATGTCTCTGAAGGAAATTTGCAGAGAAACACTGCCAAAGGTACTCTGATGGCTGCCGGTGAAGAAATTCCTGTTGAGTTAGCTGATTTGATACAATCTACTGCTGAACCTGTGTTGATGCCTGCTGTCCTTACGTTACAGGAGAAAAATTTTTCCGAAGATTGCTTACCAGGACAAAATGATGATGTTACGACAACGAGTGCTGCTAATATTATAATGCCTGGTGCCCCTTTTTTCCAATCAACCCTCTATAATGACGACAACTCATACTGTTCCGGTGGTTCATGCTCATGTTCCAACCAATTCGAGTGCCAATTTGGCAACTGCTGTTACTGTTGATCCAATGGAGGCTGAATTGAAGGCTCTACAGCTCCGCCTACAAATACTTCGAGCTCAAGAAGAAATCCGTATGATGGAGTCAAATTCAGACATTGTATATAGACCAATTGCACAGCGGCGTTGTATAGAATTGAGTGAAATCGATTCAGTGGTACCATCATTTAGTGGTGATGACCACTATGATATTGTCAAGTGGTTTTTGCAATTTGAGGACTATGCTGATATATGTGGTTATACCGAAAAAGAGAAATGTTTAGGGTTACGACAGCGCATTACGGGAACAGCAAAAAATCATATATTCAATTTGGGTTCGATGGAATACGAAGTGATGAAGTCAAGTTTGCTGAAATTATTTAGACGTACGATTACACGTCGGGATGTTTATTGTGAACTTCAAGCACGTAAGCTACAACCAAATGAGTCCTGCTTGAAAAAAATTGGCTACAATTTTGTATGGTGCTAACTCCATGGATGATCTCATTCGTCAATTGGATTGTTTTGAGCAGCGGCGTCAGCGCTCTTCTGCTACATTACAGAAAACTGGTCTTGGTTTGAAACAGCCTATGAAAGTGATTAATAGTTTGATTGCTCCATACAATGCTACAGGGGTAGTTCAAGATTCTGTGCGATGTTATAACTGTTCACAATTTGGACATTATCAGAGCAAGTGTCCCAAGCCCATTCGTCCATCAAATTCTTGTTTTTTATGTAGCGAAGTAGGTCATTATCGAAAAAACTGTCCAAGGAAAAATAGCACTACAGTAGCTGTTGTCGAGAACGAAACGGACAGGAAAGTGTTGCCATTAGAGGCATATCAGACGGTAAGTGTTGCCTTTGTTAACGTAGATAAATCGTTGGTGCCCTTTACTATCAACAGTGAGAAGACCGTTTCTTCATTTCGTGGAATGGGAAAAAATAATATAAATTCTTTTGGTTTCGTTAGGTGCAGGGTGGGATTTGTTGGTCGGGAAGTTATACACGATTTACTTGTTTTACCAGATGATGAGGCGGTTGTACCACTGTTGGTGGGTAGAGATTTATTAACTAAATTTGGTATACGGCTGTGTCAGATATTGAAAAGATATGATAGAAATACTCTTTTGAATTTGAATAAAAATAGAAATAAACTTAATGAAACTACCTTGTGTGCACTTATGTCTTTTGGAATATATAGAAATCCAAGGGAAGATAAAATTCCAGTCATTTATCGGGAACATGGCAAGGGGAAAATACCTGAATGTTACATGTATGATGATTTTTGTAATGCTCTACTAAATGTGGATAGTTTTGAGACCGGTATTTATGACGATGTACGATTTAGTTTGGATACTGTAATTTCAGGACTTGAAGAGAATTGTGTTGAGCATAAGGAAATGGAAAAAACTATAGGTACTGATTACATGAATGTTAGAAATTGCATTGATACTGACCCTTGTTTGGCGACCTGTTACATTGATATTTTTCGAAGAATACTAAAGGGTGGAGATGGAAGTATACAGGGTCAAACGGATTATTCCATGAAAATACGGTTGTCAAATGATACACCTGTCTTTAGTAGTCCACGAAGATTATCTTATTGAGAGCGCATAGAAGTTAGAACGACACTTGAAGATTTATTGAGACGAGGTATAATTAGGCCTAGTGAGTCCCCGTATGCTTCACCTATTGTATTGGCCAGGAAGAAAAGTGGAGCATTGCGTATGTGTATTGATTATCGTGCATTGAATAAAATTACCTTACGGGATAATTTTCCACTACCTGTAATTGAGGACTGCCTTGAGTATTTATTCAACAAGAAGTATTTTAGTACGTTAGATCTGAAGGATAGTTTTCATCAGGTTCGCGTTCATAAGGATTCTATACCGTATACTGCTTTCATTACACCTTTTGGACAATATGAGTATTGCTACATGCCTTTTGGTTTAAAGAATGCTCCAGCGATATTTCAACGCTTTATCTGCATGGTACTAAAAAGTCTAATAGAGAATGGAAAGATTGTAGTGTACATAGATGATATTGTTATAGCTACAAAGACCCTTGAGGAACATGTAGAGGTTTTAGTTTTGTTGGGAAAATTCAGCCTAAAACTGAATGCAAGTTCGGATATCGTGAACTTGATTATTTAGGATATCGCGTAAATGAAATGCGGGTTAGGCCAAATGGTGATCATATTAGGACAATAAAAGAATATCAAATGCCTTCAAACGCGAAGGAAGTACAGCAATGTCTAGGACTATTTTCATACTTTCGACGTTTAGTTCCAAATTTTTCTAGAATTGCCAGGCCTCTTACGGATCTTACTAAGAAGGAAACAATTTTCGAATGGACTGATGCTTGTACTGATGCATTTAAAAGTCTAAGAGATAAGTTGGTTAATTCTACTGTCTTATCAGTTTATAGTCCTTTCCGGCAAACTGAATTGCATACTGCAGAAGCAGGATGATGGAAAGTTCCATCCTGTTGCCTATTATTCGAAATCCACTTCCGATTCTGAATCAAAATACCATAGTTTCGAACTAGAGATTTTAGCAATTATATACGCGCTAAAGCGGTTTAGAATGTTTCTGGAAGGTATTAAGTTTACGATAGTAACTGACTGTAATTCGTTGGCGCTCTCGTTGGGTAGGAAAATCATTAATCACCTTATTGCGCGTTGGGCATTAGAGCTTGAAAACTATGATTACGAAATAAAACACAGGAAAGGAGAGATGATGGCGCATGTGGATGCGTTTAGCCGAGCTCCTATCGCAGTAGTTACAAACGATGATGATGTCGACTTGAATATTCAGATTGTTCAAAACAGGGATGAAAAAATACAGGAGCTGCGTAGAAAACTGGAACAAGGAGAGTTAGAAGGATATTTTTTGGACAATGGGTTACTGTTTCGTATTGGTTCTCAGGGTCAGAGACAGCTGTACGTACCCGCTGAAATGGAAGAGAATATAATCAGGTTGGTGCATGAGAAATACGGCCATATAGGCATAGAAAAATGTCTGAGCCAGATTCTGAACCAGTATTGGTTTCCCAGTATTAGAGACAAGGTCAATCGCTTTATTCAGAATTGTTTGAAGTGCATCTTTTATTCTGGATCTGATAGCAATAATAGGAGGAACCTTTATAATATTGAGAAGAGGCCGGTTCCATTTGATACTTTACACAGCGATCATTTTGGGCCGTTGCCTGCTATTAATTGAAAGCGTAGGTACGTGTAAGTTGTAGTGGACGCATTCACAAAATTCGTAAAACTATATGTGGTCAACACTCCCGGGACTAAGGAAGCGTGTTGTGTTTTAGAAAAGTATTTTGAGAATTATAGCAGACCTAGGCGAATCATTAGTGACAGGGGTTCTTGTTTTACGTCTGTTGACTTTGCGAATTTTGTGGCAAACCGCAACATTACTCATGTAAACGTATCTGTTGCTTCGCCACAGTCAAATGGTCAGGTGGAGCGGGTTAATCGAGACTTGTGAGCAATGTTAGCAAAGCTAACTGAGTCAATTAACCATGCGGACTGGGTTTCAAAGCTAACACAGGTAGAGTTTGCCATTAATAATACTATGCACAGCACGACTAGGCAAGCGCCAAGTGTTGTGTTGTTTGGTGTCGAGCAGCGGGGAAAGATTTTGGATGAATTAACCGAGCATTTACAGGATAAGGCTGATCAGATTAGGGTAGATTTGGATGAGGTGAGGGCAACTGCATCAGGTGCTATCAAGAAGTCACAAGAGTATAATGCAAAATATTTTGAGAAAAAGCATCGTACCCCGAAGATATTTAAGTTAGGTGACCTGGTAGTAGTCAGGAACGTTGATACTACGGTCGGTGTGAATAAAAAGCTAATTCCTAAATACCGTGGATCATATATTGTTCAGAGGTGTGTAGGCAACGACCGTTACGAAATTACTGACGTAGAGAATTTTCAGGTAACCCAAATGCCTTACCGTGGTATAATTGATTCGACAAGATGAAAGAAATGGCTGGAACCAACTCCCAATTTGGGAATAAATTCTGAATCTAAAGGCAATACTGACCAGTCTGCAGACTATGACTATCTTGACAATGGTTGTGAAGATTATAATAATGTAGATGGTGAAGGGATAGATTAAGATAGTGTATAATATTATACAATCGAGGTCGATTGTGAGGTCAGGTTGGCCGAGTTGTAATGATCTAACATTCTTTGTATATTAATACTATCTCTAAAGCTACTTTATTCTATCTTGAAGTTATCGAGAGGGCTTTGGTTTTATAAGTTGCTTTGTCAGATTGTGAAAAGATATGATAGAAATACTCTTTTGAATTTGAATAAAAATAGAAATAAACTTAATGAAACTACCTTGTGTGCACTTATGTCTTTTGGAATATATGGAAATCCAAGGGAAGATAAAATTCCAGTCATTTATCGGGAACATGGCAAGGGGAAAATACCTCAATGTTACATGTATGATGATTTCTGTAATGCTCTACTAAATGTGGATAGTTTTGAGACCGGTATTTATGACGATGTACGATTTAGTTTGGATACTGTAATTTCAGGACTTGAAGAGAATTGTGTTGAGCATAAAGAAATGGAAAAAACTATATTATTTGTATATTAATACTATCTCTAAAGCTACTTTATTCTATCCTGAAGTTATCGAGAAGGCTTTGGTTTTATAAGTTGCTTTGAGTATTGTATAATAAAATTTATGTCAGATTGGGAAAACTTTTGAAGTGAAAACACTCATATTTATTTAATAAAATTATTCATTAAAATATATTGGTTTAAATTTCCGGATTAGGTAGATGAGATATCAAGCCTAGTTTTAAAATAGATTTTGTTTAAAATAAATTAATTTTATTGTGGAAAAAAGGCGATTCTATTTACTTTCACGTTGCTTGGTGCAGTCAAAAGTAAAACGAAAAAATTATTCGGAAGTGAATGTCAGGACACCAAAATATACGGAAAAGATTCACTTTTACACGGATGTGAAAGCCATGACAGACACTTACATATATGTTTATTTTTATATATTTATTAGGAAACAATTAAACAAAAACATAACAATTCATTTTATATTAATTTGCATAGAAATCAATATACATATGCATCTACATATGTAAATATGTATACATAAAACTTTATTTTAATTATACCCACATACATTCATACCGATTGTCACAAGTAGAAAGGCCCTAACTCGTATTTTTACGAAATTGAGTTTTTCAGTGATTCCAATACATTTCACAAAAATTCACCTCTTCACAAAAATTTATTGCAATAGTGTAAAAAATAAAGCTTTTACAAGCAGGTGTACAAAGCAGTTGTTCAAGCAGTTGTACTGCTTATTATTATGTTTTTACCTTCTCCTGTAAAGTTACAATTATTAAGTCAAAATTTCAAAATTGTTGGTTAAGGCTAAAAACTTTTTATTTTGAATTGAAGGTACTATGCAAAGGTAAATTTAAACAATCAATTTTATAAAAAAAACGTGTGCAAAACTGCACCAAAATCTTTTGTATATTTGTAATAATAGTAATAGTGAATTTTCATAAAAACCGAAAATAAAAAATATTAGGTTAATACACTATTGTTGCACATGTGCGATATACGAAAAAATATGTATGTATGTATACAGGGTGGGCCAACTTGGACTGACTGATTTGAAATATAATAATTCTTGGGCCAATTGAATTTTATATGGAAACATCTTCAGATCAACTTTTAGAATACGTCGTAGCGATGTTCTGGAGATGTTCAATTGAGTAGCTCGTCGACGAGTAGACACAGTTGGATCCGTGTGAACACTTTCTCGTACAGCTTCTATAGCTTGTTCAGTGCGAACAGGACGAACAACATTTCTTCGTAGTTCATTACCCACTGAACCCAAATTCTCAAAACGGGTCATTAAGCTTCTTATCATGTTTAAACAATCAATTTTATAAAAAAAAAACGTGTGCAAAACTGCACCAAAATCTTTTGTATATTTGTAATAATAGTAATAGTGAATTTTCATAAAAACCGAAAATAAAAAATATTAGGTTAATACACTATTGTTGCACATGTGCGATATACGAAAAAATATGTATGTATGTATACAGGGTGGGCCAACTTGGACTGACTGATTTGAAATATAATAATTCTTGGGCCAATTGAATTTTATATGCAAACATCTTCAGATCAACTTTTAGAATACGTCGTAGCGATGTTCTGGAGATGTTCAATTGAGTAGCTCGTCGACGAGTAGACACAGTTGGATCCGTGTGAACACTTTCTCGTACAGCTTCTATAGCTTGTTCAGTGCGAACAGGACGAACAACATTTCTTCGTAGTTCATTACCCACTGAACCTAAATTCTCAAAACGGGTCATTAAGCTTCTTATCATGTTTACACTGGAAGCCTATGCAGTATTAAAATGCTGACGGTATTTTCTTTGCGTTGTAACAATTGATCGTCCGGAAACATAATAAAATTCAACAATTTTTACACGTTCTTCCACTGAGTATGATGACATTATAAAATTTTATAAAATTCTGTATTATCTGCAAAAATAAAAATACAAAATTATAAGCATATCAAATCAGTCAGTCCAAGTTGGCCCACCCTGTACATACTTACGAGATCTGCAAATACATTTCTGAATTCAACATATTTATTAAAGTAGGTTCAATTACGATATCATAGCAATTAGAATTATTGATTTTTAAATAGTCTGGAATATAGTATACCTTCAATTGAGTCGATAGCGCATTTCGAATTTTGGTCTTATTTAAGTTAATTTGACTGAAAATTCGTTCTACATTGGCAGAACAATGAGGCAGTATCAATATATTTTGACAGAGTAGGAAAAGCTCTATTTGAATCGCCACGTTTTATTTCCGAAATATTCTTCCAAAAACTATATAATTGTATCTTTTCAGTTCCAAAGGTCGACTTAAAATCTAAAAACTTTAATTCTCGAAGTTCTGAATCTAAGTCTTGTTTTTCTTTTTCGTCAATAAAATGAGGAAATTCTTTCATAATTTCATAAAATGTGGTATTGTTTCTACTAATAATATTATAAGGATTTATTTCCTGTAAGCATTTTAAATTACTTTCAAAATCGAATGTTTTTCAAGTTGGCTACACAGCTCCACATAAAAGTTTATGCAGTTACTCACAATCTCATTAACTGCACCAAAGTAAATTTATATAAAGTATATGCAAGTACTCAGGTGATTAATTTTTTTCTCGTGTAGTGTGAATGCCTGAATGTCAAAAGTTGTTTACAATTTTTGTACGCCATTTTGTTTCGTTTTGCTTTGTTATACACAATTGTGTATACTGAAAACGTATGTGAAAAAGTTGAAATAAATTTTTACTTAAAAAATGTGTTAGAAAACATTTAAAAATAATTATATTTAATTATTAAAGTACATATGTATTCTTTATTATACTTATTTCACATATTAAAGGTTTATCAATTAATAAATTTACTTTGGTTTTGTCTATCCATACATTTTCTTTTTGTTGTATGCAGATCTGGGACTATTGAATTACATAAGCAAATGCATTGACCATTTTCCCACAATAAACCAAATCAATGCAAATGCAAATTTATTACATTAGCACTAACTTTAATAATATTAGTGCAATTTTTCTTGCATTTTACTAAAATCCCTTCAAAGAAATTCATCAACATTGCATTGTTATTTTTAGTGCACTAATTTGCACCACTAAACACATTATGAATAGTATTATTGCATTATCAGTGGAACATATAGTGCAAAATATAACGTAAATGTGTACATACATAAAAACATACGTACATACATAAATATGTAAATTTTTTCCTATGTACATATCGTCATCTAGGAGGAAAAATCATATCACTACGTTTTTTATAATTTTTCGAGAGAAAGACAAAACTTGATGAAATTGTTCCAAGCGGTAGTATTTTTCGTTTATAAAATCACCATGTTTAAAGATATAACTTTACAATAAACGAAATCCTAAGTTCTGATCTTTTGTCAATTGCACGGTTTTTCAAATAAGCTCGAGATGCAACGTACTTGAAGTATGAAACTTTTTAATTTTTTTTAAATTGGTTCTGTAATATAGTTTGTATTTATATTGACAGTTTTTTTTCGTTAATTTGTATGTACGTACTTATAAAAGTGCCCTCAATGAACTTTAGTGTATTTTATATTTTTTATTTGTGCTATCTCCTAAAAATATTTTCACGTTTTATTCAATTTTACTGTGTACAATATGTGATAGTGCAATAATATTGCATTACTTCATGATGTGCTTAGTGGCAACACGAAATTAGTGTATTTTTTGTCATGCGATTAGCTGCTAATGCAATATTAATCCATTACTTTTAAGAGATTTTATTTAAGTGCAAAAAATAGTGCACTACAAGCATCAAATTTAAATTTGCACTAAAATTTGTGTTTTTCAATCAGTGCTTATGCAAAAGTAATGCAAGTTGCCCAGGTCTGGTTGTATCCATCTGTTTTTGACATTCATCCATTATTCTTACACACACAAATCGCCTGTTGTTTTTGTACTTTCTTAGTTGTTGTAGACCTGCATATACTTTATATAAATATGCTTTGAACTGCACAATCGCCTAATGTTGTTTTTGAAATTATTTCCTTAACGTAAACTCCTAAGTAAACTTGGTCATTCAAGTTTACTTGTAAGTAAACTTGCTCGTTCAAGAAATTATTTAGATCCTCGTAGTTTATTAAATGTATTTTGTCACTTTTTAGTAAATCTAGTTTAATAAAATTATTAAGAACCGTCTTAAAAAGCCCTTCAATTTGCATTTGTAACTTGTGTATTTCAGTACTTTCACTTTGAAAGATACGATTTATTTTGTTGATAACACCAAGTATGTATTTTAAAAAAGCTAAATATATACATATATCTGATTTTTTTCATTTAAGTTCTCAAATATTGTTTTGTATGAGTCAATATTATCGACATTGGCAGCAAACGAAAAATAAATCTTTAAACATTCGTATAAGTATAAAATACGAATTACAACCGCCTCTAAAGATAGCCATCTACTTTGACTCGGGTGTAACATTTTCCTTTTGTGTTCAACTCCAATAATTTTCGAATTTCTATTAATTGGTTGTTTCTTTTTGGGCTGTTGGACAAGTATATTAAAAATATTTCTTGCTAAAGCTTCTATCGAAGATGGTAATTTCAGACAAGCATACGAGGAACATAGTGCCAAAGAGTGACAAGCACATTTAATTATAAGCAACTTAGGAACATCGTTTTTTAGTAGTTTTGCAACAGAATGTGTTTTCCCTGTCATAACTGGGGCTCCATCAGCTGCAAAACCAATCATGTTTTTTTATAGTTAATATTATTATTTTTGAAGTGGTTAATAATTGAATTGTATAAGTAGTAGCGTCACATTGATCTACTTTCAATAACCAAAAAAAAAGATCATATACTTTAAAGTCTAAACATATTCTTATAACAAATCATATTAACTTTTTGTTAGAAACATCGTTGGATTCATCTACACACAACGAAAACTTATTATTCTTTAATAATTTACATACATTCAAGAACTGATATTTTCCAATGAAATTTTTTATTATTGCTATAGCTTTCGTTCGTTCTAAAGTTATGTTTTGGGCACATTCCGAATCAGAAAATGAGTACTGACATACCTTAAAAATAGAAGATTATGTTCCACTACGAAAAATGCCATCATAATTTCAGCTTTTTTTGTTTTGTTTTGGGGTGAACACTTTGTTAATTTTCTTCTGGCTGTCAACAATTTAATTTATGTGCTTTTTTGTTGTTGCATGCGATAGCAAATCTGTTCGTCCAGATGATGCTCTAAGTTGACAATTGCACAATGAACAGTATACGATTATTTTCAATGCTTGCCAAATCTTTAATTACGGATCTTGTATCCAGTCTTCTCTTAGTCTACGTCGTTTCCTTTCAGCCTAAAAACAATAATTTTAATAAAATATGTATTTACTTTAAAAGGAAACTCTTGCAACTTACAGTTTGACATGTACTAAACATTTCATCCTCCTTGCTATTTACATTATTATTTTCTTTTTGCAGGTATTTTAACATTTTTTTTAAAGTTAACTATTCTTAAAACTTCAATAAAACACTATCTGCCTTATTCATAAAAAATATTTCAGGTTTATTAAGCGCCTATTTGACATATTTCTACGGGAAATTTGTCAAATAAACCTGTAATAAACCTAAAATATTTTTTATGAATTAGACCGTATGTATATACATATGTACATATGTATGTATATTCACAAAAAAAAATAAGAACCGTTGATTCTTTTTTTCTCTTCCTTGGTTGCTATTTTTAAGCAAAATTTTTAAGGAAAAACTCGTCAAATCGCTATTTTAGACACCAAAAATCGTCAAAATGACGATAAAGGAAAATATCTGAAATTTTTTTTTGCCGTTTTCGATTTTTCATGATTTTTTTGAAACAAAAAAACTTGCTATTATCACGTAAAATATATATTTTTGGCTACAATTTTTTATTATAACTCCGAAACTACTGAGCCGATTGAAACGCAGTATAAAGGCTTTGTAAATAGTAACTTTTGTAAATTTAGTTTAACAAAATTGGACTAGTTGTCCAACTTGTCTCAAAATATTGAAAATTTCACTTAAAAATTATTTTTATAAAATTGTCGATAGAATTTAAAATTATGCAGTCATGATGCATCAAATCTATATGTGACGCGCAAAATAGAAAGGGACCTAAGGGTAAAAACCAACTTTGTTCAGGAGAGCCATTTTAAAGATTTAAATACGTATATCTTTGGTGTACCATCATTTCATAAAACGCGCATATCTCTGGGAGGGAACACTTTTGGGGCATGGGATCGGTCTCATTCGATGCTCAGATGTTGTCCACATCAAAAAAAAGTGAAAATTGCTTTTTTTACCCTTAGGTCCCTTTCTCTATGCGCTGTCACATATAGTGGTTATTCAATAATTTGTTTGCTCTTGACCTGTGTTATTCAGATCATAGGTATTTGTATTTCTTGTAAAGTAAATTTCTTGTAAAGTTACTTTATTTATTTTAATATTATTTTCCATCATCGTATTTAATCATTTTAATATTACAATTTATATAGCAAGCATTATAATATAAAAACGTCTCTGCACAAAACATAATATAACAAAGTTTTAGAACAAATTAATAATTCAAAAGTTAATAATAATAATTAAAAGTTTACAATTTCAATGAATATATATGTACATATATGAGCTATGAGTTAAGTTGATATAACATACTTATAAAACTATAATTACGATTTAAATTATTAGATGCGAAACTGTCATTGCCGAATACTGCTTTTAAATTTTCAACTATGAATTTTTTTACGTCGTCCTTT
The DNA here is from genome assembly GCA_936439885.1 of Nowickia ferox. NCBI lineage: Eukaryota > Metazoa > Arthropoda > Insecta > Diptera > Tachinidae > Nowickia > Nowickia ferox. The sequence continues at coordinate 38,601,147 of OW387026.1, read as the reverse complement.
GACTGGTTATTAAAATTTGTTATCTATTCCAAACAAACAAATAGTAAAATTAATATAAAGGTTATTTTGTCTACATCAAAAAGGGGATGAACTTACTAATTCTAATGCCATATCGTTGTCGTCCACTAAATTCTTTTCAAAGGCCAACAAATCATCTTTATTTTGAAACGGTAAATTGGGCAGTTTTTTAGAGATATCACATTGACCCTGTAATTTATTTAAGCTGCGTTCAATTGTTCGTTCACCATTTTCTGTTCATGGGAAATATTTCACGTGACCAAAATGTTCGCCTTTTATTCCCGATAAGAGTGATTTATTATACACTTACATTTTGTAGTATTAATTACAATTTTTATTTTATTTATTTCAAACTAATTTTTTCACCGATTTTAACTCATGTATACATACTTATAAATCAAAGTTTAAGGTTTTCAAAAAATTTTGGTTAAAAAAAATTGTTCAGAAAAACTACCGAAATGTCTTAACGAATTTGTTACAAGTCTGACTTCAGAAAAACTACCGAAATGTCTTAACGAATTCGTTACAAGTCTGACTTCAGAAAAAGTCGGAACATTTGGGTTGGGGGTATATATTAATAAATTATACATATATATAAATATGTGTATGTATGGATATGTTTGTGTGTAAACAACTAATTTTGGAACGTGTTTTTTGTAATATTCATGGATTTTTCTAGCTATACACAATAATGAATCATTCAAGGAAAATAGTGTTCCAAACGAATACCAAGTGCCAAAATTTAAATTATATAAAAATTGGTTTGGCACTATTCGGCACGAAATCAAGATTTCCAATTCCCATCACTGGTGGGCGCTGTGAATGTATTGGTTTACTGTCAATGTATTGAGGTGGCGACCTACCCACCAAACACAAAGCTATTCCGTTAAAATATTAATTGAAAATAAAATATTTTCTAAGCAAAAAGTCAATTGTAAAAACTTTTTCAAACTTTATTTTGGTATTGTCCACTGATACAAACTACGAGTATATTTTATTATTTCAAACAGTGAGCTGCAATTTTCATGGTTTTCGATGATTTACTCATACAATAAAATTTTTACTCACATTTAATCACGTACAAAACATTCAACGTACAATAAAATCAGCATCGTTCTAATATCTGTTCATTGGAATGATTGTGAGTGGAGGGATCGAACATGTTTTACTCAATATTCACATACATTAAATGTTTTATTCAGTTTTAATCATGCAACAAAACTCAATGTTGAATATAATCAGCATCATAGAAACGAACGCATCGTTGGAATAACTGTGAGTGGAGTGATCGAACTTGGTTTATTCAAACTTCTATGTGAACAAGCGCTGACGTTGAATAAAATCAAAGTAGTCAAGTTCGTTCAAGTTATTTTAAAACACACACACAAACATGTCAAACAGGGGTGGAAAATTGGAGTTTTCTTTTTGTTCCAATTATAAAAAAGGTGCAACATTTCGTCGGCTTGTTTCTGGTTTGCGGCACAGTATATTGAAAATACATTATGTCTGCAGCAAACCAGAAACAAGCCAACGATTTTTTTAACTACGAGTTTGAAAATTTGCTTGTTTTTATGGTTAAGCGATTGTCTATATGCATTTCTTTCCCGCTTTTTGGAACTCATCAGTAGACTTCAACCCAAAACATTTTTGAATTTAGCTAACAAACTTCGTATGTTTATAGTAAGACTCTTAATACTATATTGAGAATCACAATATACAAACATAATAAGTTTGAAAGCCTCAAACAAAAATTTTTACAAAACAAGCATCTTTATTCGATTGTGCATTAAGAGTCTTACTATAAACATACGAAGTTTGTTAGCTAAATTCAAAAATGTTTTGGGTTGAAGTCTACTGATGAGTTCCAAAAAGCGGCAAATAAATGCATACAGACAATCGCTTAATCATAAAAACAAGCAAATTTTCAAAGTAAATAAATAAAGACTTTATGTCAAATAAATATACTTCGGTATTTCATTTAACTACGAGTATTAATAACAAAATCTTCAAAAGAACTTACATAAGGGGAACTCGTTTAACCTGTTTTATATCTCTTAGAGTTTAACCTTCTTATTTACAAAATATGTTTGATGCTTATTAAGAGCTTATTTAACAACTTTCTTTACTATAGTTGTCATAGACCTTTAATAATTATAATATATTTTTTTTATAAATAATGCAGTAAATATTTAATAGCTCTTAGAAAAATACAAGGCTGTAAAAAATTTTAGCAGCAATTTTTGGTCTTAAATTGCCTGTTATATATACGTGACAATAAATGAATGAAATTGTTGTACTTGTAAATTAATAACAGCTAAATTGCTTGCACATACATACATATGTATGTCAAGAAAACTTATATTGCACAAACACAACTGATATATAAGGATTTACCAGTAAATTTTTTTACTGAATAAATGGTTAAAATGTTTTGAAAAATTGCAAGACTTTTGCTGTTATACATATCAAAACTATGTAACTAAAATTTTTTAAATTTTAGAGAAATAAAAATTTGTGTCTTTGAATCTTAAAAATATATAACTAAATATAAGTTTCATAAAAAACACAGTTTCTTTACTTTTCCCATCCCTGATATGAAACTCCTAAATTAAGTACACATACCCATACATACTTAAACATTGATTTGTTGGCTCTTTATAAATACAACATTCATACACAATGATTTTTTTCATTTTCACTTTTACTCTGCATCAACTACTTGATGCTGATTAGAATGAAAATTTTTTCCTTTCGCATTATGTTCTTGTTCAAAACACTCATTGTCGAGCCAAAAAACCAATCATTCGAACTGATTGGTTTGATGCTACGCATGATTATGAATCATATCCAACAACATTCCACTCACTTGAGCGATTAAAACTTAGCAACGAATATGTGTGTTTTGAACAAGTTTGATTTTTTCAACAAAAATACATGTTTTTAGGATATTGTTTACGTATGATTATTTTTCCGATCACTCGTTGCAGTTCCCTGATTTCAAAACTTGATTTTGATTTGAGTACATTGAGTAGTTTGATAGATATTGGTTGATATTTTGGTATGCTCTGACTTAGGTTTTTGTGTTTTGTGGCCCCGACCTTAAGAATGCGTGTGAATGCTCTCAGCACAATTATGCAAAGAAACGCCCTTGTCTGGTTTAAGTATATTTGTTTAAATAAAACTTGTATCATTATTAACCCTAATTACCACACTGGGGTCTTTTATTCATTTGCAAATTTTTGAGTTCACGGAAAGGGTTTTTAAAAGGATAAAAACGTAACAATATGTATATGCATGCTCCATACATATTATTTTATCTGGGTTGTGTTATTATTTTATATACAGTATTGGCAATGAATGGCTTAAAATAAAAAACATAAAAATGTGATGTGCGACAAATTTAATTTTTTACATATGTATGTATTTTAAGAAGAAATTTTGATAAAATATACTATAATTCATTTATGTACATTGATAACTAACTAAACTCTAACCCATTCATAAAAAAAAACAAAACGAATTTAAAATCCATTTTATGAAAATTTTGTATGAAAAATTTGAAATAAAATGCATTTCAAATTCATTTTAAATTTTATGAATATAGGGGTAAAACTAAAAAAATTATTTTTTAGTTTTCCAGTTTTTTGTCTTCTTCATCAGTCAACGTTCGTGCTACGGTTTCTGGCGGATGTTCAAGAACATGATCTATGAGTCCCAATTCTTTGGCTTCCTCAGGAGACATATAGTTATCACGTTCCATTCGTTTGTATAATAAATCATAGCATTGTTTTGAATGTTTTACATATATATTAGTTAACTGTTTCTTCAGCTTGACTATTTCGTCTGCTTGTATTTGAATGTCAGTTGCTTGACCCTAAAATAAAAGAATAATTTTGTTTATGTTAAATAATTTAATTTATTATCTAAAATTTAAATTTCTATACATGTATTATGTGAAAATAAAACAATAAATACACAGTCGATGAAAAGTTCTCGCAGAAAACGGTTGCTTTTTGTTATCAATTGCGTATTTTACTTTCATTTTTCAGTAAAAACTCTCATTTCTTAATTACCCATTTCCTAATAAAACAGTACTCTTACTAAGCTTTCCAACAATAGTTAATTCATTACTGGTTACGGTTAAGTGCACTTTTAATCAGCACTGATTTCTTCATCGGGCTTAAGTTCAGTATTTTCAATTCTTATTGAATGAAATATTTTTATTAATTAATACCAGTTTCTAAAGAAGAGAAGAAAAATTAAACTAGACTTTATTAGCTGGGGGAAATACCGATATTTTTCTGTGCAGCCACTCAGTTCATCAGCATCCATGTCTATCTAAAGTAAATTTTAATGAAATGGAATATGGGAAATGATTATATTGTGTATACAATTATTTATCTACCTTTGCTAAATACATTTGTAAGTATCACTATTCATTTTCTGTTTTTCCATTTTTTATTCTGGTTAGCACGAAATTATGTCAATCTATCTAAGTATGTTTAGCTATTCTTGTTTATCCTTTAAGTGCGCTTTTAAAAATATAGTACTCCTCTTGTGGGAATTATTATGCGATACTGAACTTTTCGCCTAAAAGAAAAAAATACTACCCAGTACAACATAAATAACACCACTGGATTTCCATACCATCTAAAATAAATAAATAAAAACCAAGTACGGCCAATGTCCGAAATGTATTACATTAAAAAGCAAAGTAGCTGAAACCCCTATTTAATATTTTAAAATGGTCTCGGTTCATAAGGCTCTGTGTCTGTGCTGTTGACTGTCCATATCAACAATCTTTAAATATTACAAAAATATGTTATTTTTGCTCCAACACTACTCGATATTAATGAAGAAGAAATTACAGAACTAAAAGTTCAAGGAGTTGTCGATTGCAAGAAAGTTACTAAATTTGTTGATAAATACCACTTCACATCTTACACTTTAACCTATTCGAATTACTCAAATAAATAAATAAATACAAAAAAAACACTAATTATTAACTTGACTGTACCCGGTCAAAAATACTTGTGTGGCAACACTCTATTATTGAATAGCTGTTGTTATTTACTAGAGTTGGGCAAAATCGTTCTTTTTTGGGAATCGTTCGGAACAATCCGAAATATTAAAGGAACTCAGTCGTTCATTTCGTTCATCGTTCCTTTTTTTACCTTGAATGAACGATGAACGAGAGAACTTTTCTGTCGTTCCTGAAAAATGTCAACAAATGCAATGCATTTACTTTGACGTTTAAGAGTTGCTGTTTGCTTACATGTATGTATATTTTCGTGTTGAGCAAATCGTTGTTTTTATTATAATTAAAAAACCAATTATATATTAGCGCGTATAAGTTTATTAAAAAACATAATTCAATATATAACTAGTTAATTATCAATCTTTACACAAAAATATCAACCTTGTATCAGAAATAAGTGAACGATTGTTGTGTATAATGCTGTCTTGATGAACAATTAACTTGGTCGCAAATACCGCCCACTGCTGTCAAACTTCATGTAAGTACTTATAAAATCAATCTCTCAAACTTCATGAAGAAAAATTCTTCAACTATTCTGTGCATATGTGGTTGTAATAATAACACCACCTTGTTAAAACCACTTTAGTCGGAACGATAAACGATAAGAAATGAAACGGTATAAAAGTCCGAAACGTTCCTTTTAGTGAATCGTTCAATGGAACTAGGTCGTTCTGGAACGGCACAGCTCTATTATTTACATTTATTTTCTTTATATACTTCTTACAAACTACAATTCGAGCTGAAAAAAAGTCAGCTAGTTTAGCACGTAGCTATGGTGTAGGAGTAGTAGTTGGTCGCGGATAGGGCATGGACATAATCGGCGACCCTCCTGATACACTGTACAAGTGGTAATTTGTGTCGCTTTCATGTCTCGGGTCTGGCACGAACAGTGCGGGATTTCATTTTGGAACTCGCAGCATCGTTGTCATGACCAGGCTGCGTGCTGGTAAAAATGCACTGTTGGTATCTCACCGCGAATGGCGTACCCTGAGAAAGAGGCGCCAAGGTTGGGGGAATCAAGGGAGAGGTATCCACGTATGGACTTCCGATTATGAGAAACATTCCACCCATGTATGTGATCGTGATGGGGAGATGCTATCTAACACGATCAACCTTCCAACTTTGAAGGAGATCGTGTTGGGTAGTTACTCCAAATGAATCTAAGAGGATCACATGATACTCCTATAGGCGGTCATGACTCCAGCTCAGAATTCATGTCGTGGCTCCTCTTTATGGTGTTGTTTTCTCTATACATGGAGCCCGCGGACCAAAACTAAATCACTTGTAAGTTTAAGGTGGTTGGTAGCAATGGCGAAAACCTGGATGGCTAGTTACTGGTTACCGAAGACTAGTCGCTAACAGCTCCACGCCGACGCCGACGCCTTACGCGCATACTCTCAGGAACAAAATTAAAAAACCTAATATAAATATTAAAAAAAAACCAAACCCTGTGATTCCATTAGGAAGGGCAAGGTTAACACGCAGCGCATTTTTGGACGTTAGTCCAAGCACATCTGCTGCAGCCAAATTGAGAGCTGAGCCATCAGACAAAATAACTTTGGGTGTGCCAATCGGGAAAGTATGCGAGACTTGTTTCATGAAGCCCCTTGGCAACTTTTGTGCAAACAGTTAAGTCAATTTGAATGAACTGTCAGAAAAATTAATTAAATAATTTTTTTTAATACGTATATTTATTTATTGTATCTTCAAAAATGAACTAACAATAAGTATTCAAATCTTAAATCTAAGTATAATTATTAAGCCCGACCAGTGTCGTTCATAAATTAGTGGTAGTAGTTAATAATACATGAGTCGTGCAAAGCAAAAAAAATATTTTCAAGCAGTTTCATCTGGAGTGTTAAGTATTAGAGCCCTTGTGTCCCTCTTTTTTGAACTGATGTGTCCAGTGAAGTTCAAGATAAATATTTGCCTGCGTATTTCATTTGCAATTCATTTCATCTGCAATTTCTTCAGTCACTTGTGGCATATTTAAATCACGATGTACATTTGAGTTTCTTATGTACCATGGAGCCGATTTTATTAACCGTAAAATTTTATTTTGTCTTCGTTGGATTTTCTCTACGTTTGAAGCTGAAGCATTGTCACATAGATTTCAAAAGCAACTTGTATATAAAAAGTTTACAATCTAGACTCAGGGTGGAATTTCTACCAATCAGCCAATGCAACTGAGTTACTTTTAGTTTCATTTGTGTTACCTTAGATTCAATGTGGTGTTTCCATGTAAGTAGTCGGTCAAGGTGCATACCGAGGTATTTCAAATGTGAGTGTTGAGGAACAATTTGATTATTGATTCTAATGGGGGAACAAGTATCTTTTCGTAGGGTAAATGTTACCTGAGCACACTTCTGTTCGTTTACTTTTATTCTCCATAAGTTTAGCCATAGTTCCAGGTGAGTAATATGTTCCTAAGATATCAAGATACCACGTGAGAGTTTTCGTGATTACTCATGCAGGCTGTATCATTAGCAAATATAGATGTATGGATGTTACTGCTCACATGCATATCACAAGTATAAATCAAATACAAAACTGGCCTCAGTATACTCCCCTGTGGCACACCGGATGAGATTGATTTGGGCACACTCATAAAGTAAAAAAAAAAAAAAATGTTGAGAGTTGATTCATTGCACAATAGACAAGTTTGATGTGCTGTTCCATTTACAATATGGCGGTGGGTGTAAAATGTGTGTCCTAAACGTAATCTATTTTTGTAAGTTGAGTTTTGAAATGTTCGTACGGTATATAGGAGTGTTTTTGTCAGGATTGATATTTTTGTAGTAGCGATTGTAGTCAGCCCATTCAGCAAGTTGAGTTTGTTTGATAGTCTCCTATTATTGAGAAAATATCTTGTTTGGAATCAAAGTTGTATTTTATGATCTGCTAGTGTGTTGCCCACTACACCAATATGATTTGGAACCCAAATGATTTTGAATTTTGTGTGGTACTTAGGGCCAATCCCACGATGTCGACAACGTTCGACATGTTGCGCACTTACATTTGAAACAATAACAAAATATTAAAATTTGTTTTTGTTTTGAATGCAAGTGTGCGACAAGTCAAACGTTTTCGACATCGTGGGATTGGCCCTTAATCAGTATGTCTCTTATCTTGATTATACTTTTGTTCTTGATATTTGAATTGAAATGATAGTAGATTTTGAGTCCGAGCAGATGAGGTATTTACCCAGATTCAGCCATTAAATTTTTTATGGGTGTTGTTTTAAATACGCCTAGGGCGATTCTGATTGCGGGTGTTTTTTATTGAGGTATATAACTTTAAGTTGGCATCACTTTTTTAACTGGCGGCCATTTTGTCAGCTGTCAAGTGATTAATATTTAGTTTGGTTTGCCATTTCATCATGAACAGGTTGACAAAAGAACAACGCTTGCAAATCGTGCAAATTTATTTCGAAAATAATGGTTCAGTTCGCGAAGTTTACCGCAAGCTCCGTCCATTTTATGGTCGACATAATCGTCCATCAGAGCAATTAATTCGGTTAACCGGTCAATTGGCCACCAAGATCGTGTGATTTGACACCATTGAATTATTTTCTTTGGGGATATGTGAAGTCGCTCGTCTACGCCAACAAACCAGAAACGTTAGGGGACTTGGAAGCCAACATTCGTGGCGTTATTGCCAACATACGGCCCCATATGCTCGAAAAAGTGGTTGAAAATTGTACCTGTAGAATTGGCTTTATTCGAGCCAGCCGCGGCGGCCACATGCCCGAAATCATATTTAAACGTTAATGGCATAAAATTATCCTTCCAATTAAGCCAAATTGATGGACATTAAAACGATTTTCTTGTGTTTTATTTCAATTCGAAGTTCTATACCTCTAAAAAAACACCCTATAAAATGACTTTATTTTTGATAACTGCAATTTTGATGCTTTACCGTAGATAACAAGACCATATTCAAGATTGGATAGAATGAGGCATAGAATGGCTTTTACTATAGCGGTTGAGTGAGCATTACCTCTGGTAAGTAGCGAGACATTTAATAAGATTTAACCGGGTTTGTAGCGATTGACGCTATCACATGAAGATTGACGCTATCACATGAAGTCTTTTTACATATGTATAAACATTTACTTTTTGAAAAGGAGATCTTGCTGCCTGAAGTCTTGCACCAATCATAAATGGAAATAAAAAGTTCGTCTATTTTGTGCTGGATTGAAACATTTGGGTTATGCTTGCATAATATATATAGGTCGTCGGCATAGATGACATGCTTAAAGAAGGTATTTTTAGATATAATCTTGTTGAGGTTATCCGTTGCAATTTGAAAGAGTACCACGGATAGCGGCAAACCTTGAGGAATGCCATTTTGTAAAGGTATTATATTTGAATATACGTTGTTGACTTACGCGGAATTTTCTATTTGATAGGAAAGCAAAAAACGAAGTTAATAATTTTCTGACCAAAGTTCCAATATTGACATGGAATAAGTGAGATAGGGCTGTAGTTATCAACAGTTGTTCAGTCTTTATAAGGTTTTGCTATCGGAACGATTGTGGAGCATTTCCATTGTTGAGGAATAATACCGGATGTAAAGATACTATTAAAAATGTCGAGGATTTGGAGTTGGGTATTTTCCGGAAGATTTTTTACCAACGGATATGAAATTTTGTCAAATCCGACTTGTTGAGGACAAATGCCTTTTTTTGGCAATTATATTTCCTGGGCTAGGGTGTTCTTTGAAGACGTAAAACAACTTTTGTTTCGTTTCCCTTAATCTATTTTATTTGTTGGTCCACCAGTAGGAGTATTTTTTATTTGTATACCATTTGTGGTGGTGTATGGCAATATTTGCAGCTGCCATTAATTTTTTTTTTTTTTTTTTTGTAATATGGCGACTTCTTTATTGATATTTGTAGATTTATTATTAGGTGGAATTCCGTTCTGGTAAGATTGGAATTTGTTCGGTGTTAAATCGCGTACGGGTTAGATTAGCGCTGCAAGTGTTGGACGAAGCTAAATGTAGTTGAATGTGGATAGGATAGTGGTCACTACCGTTGAGTTGGGAGTCGACGCGGCAGGTAGCGAATGTTTCGATATCAGCAGAGATTAGGGAGAGGTCTACGTGGGTAAATGTTGAATGTGTGGAGAGGTATGTCGCTGGAGCCGTCATTCAATAAAATCATGCTGGAACGGGTTAAAATTTGTTCTATAGTACTACCTTTGGGTAAGGGAATAGGAGAACCCCATAACGAGGAGTGTGCGTTAAAGTCGAAAATTATTAACGTGCGGTGATTACTGTCTGATATAAGAGTTGTTAATTCTGTTAATAGAAGTGGGTTAGATGGATTCAAATAAATTGATAAAACTTTGAGTTTGAAACCAATGAAAATATTGGCAGTAAGCGAAAAGTCATTTGAAATATTAGAAAAGTTGTGTTAAACTTGTGCTTAATAAAAAGTGCGGTTCCACCTCGGCGATGGTTGTTGCCGACAGATGCACTAGAGGTATCCGTTTAGTTTTAAGTTGTTGGAAATATGATGGGTTTCTTGAAGTGCAATAATATCAAGTGTATGTTGTTGGATTAAGATTTGGAGCTCATGTAGGTTGTTGTGGAACCTGTTCAGGTTCCACTGTAATATATTTATGGACATGGATGTGTTTATGGGGAAGATTTGAGAGTTATTCGTTAGATTACTCATCCATAACGCTATCAAGAGAACGATTTCATTTCTTCTTGTGGAGATTTTTTTGGGTTTCTATTTCTGTTAATTTAGTTTTTTCCGTAGTTTTATGTGTATTTATTAGAGTAAATTTTAAAAATTTGATTTGCGGATATCATAATTTTTTTGAAGGTTTTTGGGCAAATAAAAATAATGGCGGTCTTTTTTTGGGAAAATTTTCACTCCTTGGGGTGGTTCAACCCACCTAAAAACGCGGATTTTGAGCTCGTTTTTCTGCAGAGCAAAAACGGTTAGTATTTATATTTGATTTTGAGGGGTTTTCATCAAGGGTCTAATCGTCGCTTTCGATAACGAGCTGATTCGATCAAGTTTTTCAGTTTGAGATTATGGCATTCGTTATCGAACAATGTAATAATATGGTTCGATGTCGAATGCCATAATCTCAAACCGAAAAAGCTTGATCGAAACCGCTCGTTATCGAATGCGACGATTAGACCTCAGGTATATTTTTATTTTCAATATTTACGTTTTTTTGCTGTGGTTAGTGTTTTGTTTGATGTTTAAATTCTTTGTTGGCTTATCAATTTATATATTTTAGACGAGAGTTTTAATAATGATTCTTTTGATGTGGTTGGTTGTTGTACACTTTCATTTAATTTTAGGTTTGACCTTGTTGTGTTATTTGTTGAAGTAATGTTATTTGTTGGAGTTGGATTTGTTGTTTTATTTATTTTATTTTTTCTTTCTGTGATTGCAGTACGCAAATCTTCTGTTGGAATTTCGTATGTTTGTATATCTGTGGCTTGTGCTGCGGCTTCTTTGTAAGAACAACTGTTAAGGGCTTTTATTTTTAGTATTTCTTGTCTTTGTTTTATTGTTGGGCATTTTTAGCGTGGTGAGGATGATTACAATTTATGCATTGAATTTTCGTACATGGTGTTGGATCATGTATCAACGTTGCGCATGTCACAGTTTTCGTTTCTATTGCAATATTTTCGTATATGTCCAAGTTTAAAGCATTTTTTACATTGAATCGGGTTGGGAATGTATGGTTTAATTTTACAGTTAAGGAAACCAATTTTTATTTCTTTGGGTAATTCATATAGGTTGAAGTGTAAGACGTGGAGTGGTGTATTTATTACTTTGTTATCAACGAATTTGGTAATTTTCTTGCATTCAACAACCCCTTGATCTTTTAGTCCTTCTTCTTTAAGGTCACGTAGTGGTGGGGCAAAAGTTACACCTTTTATAATATTTAAAGATGGATGATATGTGCATTCAATAGCACAGACACCGGGTAATGTAGTAACTTTCAAAAAACGGTTAGCTTGGGCTTCATTTTTAGTCAAAATAAGGAAGTTACCATCTCTAGTGAATGTTTTTTTTTTAGAGTTGGTTCGCTGGATATACCTTCAGGAGCTTTTGAGACCAAGAATATGTCGAAATGTTGAATTGGTTTTTCAGGTACTTTGCTTTTTAATGTAATAAATTTCGGACAATGATTTTTGTTGCTTGTTAGTTTATTTTTTATGGTTGGGAAATCAGTAGTGTTATTTATGTATGTTGCACTGGGTATTTTTTTCTTTTAGGCGATGGCTCTAGTATTGCATAATAATTCTGAGGAGAACTCCATTTTAAAAGTGCACTTAAATGTAACCAGTAATGAATGAACTTTTCTTTGAATCGAAAACTTATTGAGAGTACTGTAGGTATTATTAGAAAATGGGTAATTAAGAAATTAGTTTGTATGAAAAAAGTGAAATCCGCAACTGATAATAAAAAGCAACCGTCTTCTTAATATTTTAATAAGTTGGTGAAATTGGCTCTAAGTTTTATAACGTTCAGTAAAAATAATTTAATATTGGATTTAACACAATTTAATTTCATGATTTTTTGCTTTAATATTTTTCTAACCTATAGTATTTCCCGAAACGGAGCTGCTTACTAAAGATTCGCTAAAAAGCCGGCCATTGGCTGGGCTTAAGGATTTTCTCCACCATGGTGTTTCCCGACACGGCGTAGCCCAATAAAGATTTTCTGCATTGCAAAATTTTCCTATCCAATAACGTTTTCCTGCACCGACCGGTCATCCCCAGAAACAAAAAAACATGCAAAAGAAATAGTTAATGCATAGATTCTACTGCAAATGAATTGGTTCAATTAAGGTGCAGAACGCATGATTTTAACACAGGGGTGTCATTGACGAGCATGGGCTAACATTTAACAAAACTGCTCATCATTTAAATGAGTGCTTAGAACCCATGGAAGTTCCCTAATTCGATGACGTTTTTCATTCAAATACAAGACATTAAAAAAATATTGTCCAGAATACGAACCGTGCTGTTCAGACTGTCAAGGCCTACTCTATACCACTGAGCTATCGTATTTTTGATGTTTGTTGGAGATAAAACTGTTTTGTGAAAATGTGTCAATGTGATGATTTAATTCCCTTTTGCATGCCCTTTTTGCTGGATATTTATTTCATTATAGGCTTAAATGCAGTTTATAAAGCATCTCCAAACAAAATAAAAAGTAGTCTATGTGATAGAAAATTGAATAATGATAAAATATATTAAATAAAAAAGTTGGTGACGACGCATATTTTCCGAGTTATGGGGCTCTGAACTTTCCATAGGAAACCGAAAAATCTAAAAATGAATGCAGTTTAGTGATAGAAAATTGAAAAATAAGAAAAAATATTGAATAAAAAAGTTGGCGGCGACGCATATTTTCCGAGTTATGAGGCTCTGAACTTTCCATAGGAAACTACGAAAAATATCTTAATTTTTTTTTAGCTTATCTGACGGAAATTTAAAAAATAACAAATAAGGGTCTGAGGCAATTTTTCTATATACTTAATTTGTTTTCGAATTTTTTCAATTTCCAATCAAAGCGAATATAGTATCAGTTGACATAAGCTATTTAAATATTTTTTGGTTGAGATTTTTAGCAGTTTCCTATGGAAACTTCAGAGCCCCATAACTCGGAACATATGCCTCGCCACCAATTTTTTTATTTAATGTTTTTTTTTTTAATTTTTAAATTTTATATCACATAGACTACTTTTTATTTTCTTTGGAGATGCTTCACTAAACTGCATTTGTTTTTAATGAGTTTAAAAACTATAGCATTATTAAGCGAACCATCCATTATTGCATATATTGTTATACATATGTTCAAAAGCTATAGCATTATTAAGCGGACCATCCATTATACAATATTATTGCATATGTTGTTATATATATTATTGTCGTTTCGAGCTATACTATGCAATCAATGGCACAATATTTTCAAAGACAATATTGCCAAATTTTCCTGACAGTGGACAATGTTGCCAAAACATTACACAATTGTACAATAAAAATCAAGTCTTTTGATATTTGCCAATATATTGTGCCACCTTCGAATATGACATACACATTGAAATTATTGTACAATACGAAAAATTGCACAATTATATTGCAAGTGCTTGGGCCGCTTTACAATTCGCGATGACATTCAGAATGCATTCGAATTTCGAAACAAATGCTCAAGAAAGTATGAAACACTATTTCATTTTGAACGTGTTCATTGCACATAACAGACCAACCTAAATTACGACGCAAAACGTTGTTTGGCTGTCAAAATTTCTCATGCCCATACAAAATGTATGAAACCAACCGAAATAACCCGGCGTCAACGCTTTGCAATTGGAAAATCCAATTTTGACAGCACGTAAAGAAGTGAAGTTGGTAACTTTAGCTACTTTCAGGTCAATTTAGCGTTTTTATTCACCCTTATCGGGAATAAAAGGCGAACATTTTGTTCACGCGAAATATTTCCCATGAACAAAAAATGGTGAACAAAATTAGAAAATAGTATACTGATACAACAACAACGCAGACATTGGCGATAGCAATTTTAGGGAGAGGGAACACATTTCACATGAACTTATATTCCAGATAAGGGTGATTTTTATTTCTATTTAGAGTTTTTTATTAATCAAAGTGAGTAAGCATTACTGTTTCTGGCGCACCGTTAATGGTAGAATTAGTCGATTCGTACCGTGAGTTTACGAACCAGCTGACAAAATCTGTAACATAAATAAAACATGTTGCCGTTTATTTAATATGTACCGTAATGTACGTGAGGTAGAAATCTACAGAAAATAGATTTTTACGGAGCAAACGTTAACTTCTCTCTCACATACATACATACACATGTATAAAGCAAAGAGAAATACAATAAAAGCTGACAGGTTCGCTTGCAGCTTCACATATTTAATAACTAACATCCAGATTTCAACGATATGACTTCAAAAGTAACACGATACGACTAATTCTACCATAAACGCTCTAATTTAGGTTACTCATTTCAGTGTAAAAGCTAAGCGCTAAATTACGTTGCGCTTTGCGTCGTAATTTAGGTTGGTCTGCAATGTATACTCAGCTAAATTCGCTTTAAGAAATTTATATTTTAAATGTCAAAAAAATTTACGAAAAATGTGTGGACATCCAACGTATATTCAAACTATATACAAGGGCGAAAATAGTCCCCTGATCCCTTGCGACCACCTAGTATAAAATCGCTATCAAGGCATATCAAACAGGTACATGCATCAGGCAAATTGCTCATCCGCTGATTTTTTGTTTACACGTTTATAACGAAGAATTCATTTGACAATTACTTTTGTGACCTTGTTTGATGCATACAATTTTTTGACAATTACTTTGTAAAACTGTGAGAAGCACAGAGTTGCCACAGTGTTTTCTCTAATGCGTGTACCTGTAGTAAATGTGCCTTGATCGCTATGATCTTATATGAAAATGCTTTAGTTCAGAGCCTCATAACTCGGAAAATATGTGTCGCCGGCAACTTTTTTATTTAATGTTTTTTTTTATTTTTAAATTTTCTATCACATAGACTACTTTATTTTGTTTGGAGCAGCTTCTTTAAACTGCATTCAAGATTTTTTTTCTTTTTGAAAGGAACCCCTAAACTTGATTTGTTACCATCTACATATATTTAAACCAAACATTGAAGTCTTTATGATATCGCAATTTATTTATTTAAACATAAGTACCTGAGCTCCACCGGATGGTTGATGTATCATTATCCTAGAATTTGGAAGCGAATAGCGCATTCCTGGTGCACCACCAGCTAGAAGTAATGAACCCATTGAACACGCTTGACCGACACACCACGTCGCTATGGGAGGCTTAACGTATTGCATTGTATCGTATATAGCAAGTCCAGCTGTGACCACCCCACCAGGAGAGTTGATGTACAAATGAATCGGCTTATTAGAGTTTTCTGATTGTAGAAATAGTAATTGCGCAACCACTAAAGAACTCAAATCGTCGTGGATTGGACCCATTAAGCATATAATTCGCTCCTTAAGTAACCGAGAAAATATGTCATAGGCACGTTCCCCTCTTCCTGTTTGCTCTACAACCATGGGAATCAAGTGTATTTGACGTGTAGAACATGATTTCTGCAAAGGAAATATTTCCTTTAAAAATTCAATAAATTCAAACAGAAAACCACTCACCAGAAATTTACTAAACCGTCTAAACATAATAAATGCAAACTTCTTTGGGTAGATCACGAAGCCGATGATAAATGACGGTTGGCAAGAACTAGGCTAAATATTTACCGTCGGCTGATAAAAGTTGACAATTAATGACCTTACACACACGAGACTAATATTTATGCCACACAACTTTTGTTCCTTTTTAGTGTCCTTTTACATTTGGGAAATTGAAAGACAGACAGACGAAGTTTGTAGAAGAAAGGGCGAAGATGCAGAGTGTGTAGTACACGACCCTCTGTACTGGACATTTTTTTGTTTCTCTTTTTTACTTTTCCCAATTTATTCTTGTTGCTTCATATAATTTTTCTCATTTCAGCGAATCTATGTATACTTGATGTGTATTATCAAGACATATGGTTTTTATGTGTATGAGTAGCAATCGCGAAAAAGAAGTAAACAAACTACAAAATTTCTGTCTATTAATTTCCAATATGTAAAAGCTTCGCGCAAGAACAAAAGAGAATTCAAAAAATGTCCGGCAAGAAATATCTCAAATGTAAAAGAGGACTTAGACCACACGAGACTTAAGGTAGACAGGGTGACCGATGACATTTTTCGAAAAGTGGCACATAATGGGGATTAAAATAAGTAGCACCAAATAGGGGATTTATCAAAAAAAAAAAAAAAAGGCAACATTACAAAAAAAAAAAATACACTAAACTTTTTAACTTTTAATGTATTATGTTCAATTTACTACACTAAAGGTGGAAGTACATAATACGCGTTCAATGCGCTAATGCGATACAAACTTCTGTCAAAAAAGTTGAAATAGTGTGTTTTCATAAGGCAAGTTATATAAAGAATTTTGCGACGCGAGTACCTCGCAAAATGTTGAACATTCTTCGATTTTCACGCGTTGTATACAAAATGACAGATTCACATGCAAACATACACAAAAATTATTAGAAACTCAATTTTTTATTAAACAATAGATTAAAAAAATCATTAAATATTGAAAGAAAAATAAAACGTAAATGCAAGAAAAAATAATATAAAAATAATAATATAATATATAAAAATAATAGCCGGCAAAGGCTTGAAATCTTACAACTAAAATAGCCTCAAAAGCGTGGTGAGTAACTTTGCATTTTTATAGCTTTAAACGTTTAACAAGCCAGAAACCCGTTACCTCGTAACGCGAGTTAACGACGCTATACAACACATGCACAAGCATTTATCGACGCTAGGTAAAAAACGCACACATCCACACAATAGTTAGCGACGATCATGCATTAAGCTTAAATTAGACGTGACATAACCATAACGCCATAGCCATAACCAAACCAAAATTCAATTGGTTTCTATGGTGAGAGTTATGGCGTTATGGCGAGTCACCTATAATCAAATACAGTGCTGCCCATTAGTTTGGTTCAAACTGCTGTTTTTTATGGTTATGGTTATGGCACTTCTGATTGAGCCTTTAGCACGATAGCCATAACACAACAAGACGGTGAAATGTTAAGATAATAAAAATACCATTTCTTTTGTTTGTAATCATAACAAAGACACTTTCCCTACATTAAAAATATTGTATGACCTTCAGAATATAAACAGATAACCATTCCCTTTCCCTAAAATAAAAATATTGTATGAGCTCTCATAATAAAAATAAAGTATTCCTTTGTTCTTATATAGAATTTAAGAAGACATGACCAGTTTTGTTAAAACAATCTTTTAAGAACAAAAACAAAATTTATCATGCCTACCTAGGCTAAGAAAATTATAGATAAGATATAGGTATTGTTACTTTTAGTATTTAAGAAACATTTTTTATAATTATAAGACAGTTACGTTTTAACATACATAAGTATTGGAACTAAATCAACAGAGTTAATAAAAAATAAATAAAAATAGATGCATAGACGTCGCGAAAAATAATTTTTTTATTCAACTCAAATAGAGAATTATTAATTCGCGTGGTATGCACTTCCACCTTAAGATACTTAAAAGAGAACGAAAAAAATTTGTGCTGTATTTATATATGTTTGTATATATAAGAATATAATTTTAGGATTTAAACGGTCATAGTGTCAAAATTTTTTATATTATTTTAATATATGAAGTTGTTTCTTGGATACCATTTTCTGACGGTTTGGTACAGGAAATCACTGAATTCTGAAACAACTTGACGACTCCATTTTGTATTTTAACATTTTTGTTACTATTGTTGTTGTGATTACGAATTAATTTTTTGTGTAAACATAATTATTACCAGCGTAAATATTGACCTAATACATATATTTTTTAAGTTTCTTTACAAATCTCCTCAAACTCCAAATTTTATGGGTGTAAGAACAGTTGAGTCCTTAACTGTATATATCGTTGTCTGAAATTCAAAATACCTTTAAGCCAGAATTACGGCCTGGTCCACGATGTCGACAAGAAAGTTTCTTTCGCTTACTTATATTGAAAACTTTCTTGTCGACATAGTGGACCAGGCCGTTAGTTTTTTACTTTCTGTTCTGCTACGAATCAGCTGACTCTTTTTTGTTTATAGAAATCTAATACAAGTCGTTAGTTTTTCTGTTTCGGTTCAACCTGTGAAAATCAAAAAATTTTTAAGTAATTGTAAGTGACAGCATAAATTAAATAAAAACATTTTGAAATTTATTGTGATTGTGAGTTTAGATTTAAAAAAATTTAATTTTTAAAAGAAAAATATTAAATTATATTGCAACATAACAATGGACGATCCAAACTCACCACTTTAATGGAAAACTGCGACCCTTCTGGTCAGAAACAGCTGATAAGTCACTACAGAAAAAGTAAGTACGCAAATTTAGAAGCAGAACGGCACAGCACAGAACAGCAACAGAAAGTAAAGACTAATGAAGCCTTTACATATTCTATTTAGACTGAACAAATATGTATAAAGAGCTAGAGTTTGTACCAATTGACACCCAGGCTGACCGATGACATTTATCAAGTAGCACAAAAAGGGGATTTAAAAAAAAGTGGCACAAAATAAGGGATTTATGAAAAAAAATGGGCAACGTTAAAAAAACGATATAATTACAGTAACATTTTTATTTTTTAATGTATTATGTTCAATTTACTACACAAAAATACATTTCAAGCCATATATGCTTCACCATTATTGGTGGATGATAAGATACTTAAAACAGCACGACAAAAAAATTTGTGCCATATTTACATACATACATATATCGCAGTTGTTCCTCAAAAGCGCAACAACTCAAAATTCATGAATTTTCAGTAGAGGCCAAAAACTGTTTCTGTTAGTAGTAGTTATTCTAAAAACACAAAGAGTCATAACGGTTTTTTTACGGAAAAGAAGACAAATCAAAGGGAGACTTTTACAGTGGGTAGGTATGACCTCTGTTGTTTGGTTTTTTGCAAAAAGTGAAAATTTGAAAATTTTGAGTTGTTACCCTTTTGAGGAACAAGTGCGATAAGTAAGGATATATTTGTGGGATTCAAACGGGTCATAGTGTCATAATGTTTTATATTATTTTAAGATAATTGTCTCTTGGATGCCATTTTCTGACGGCTTGGTACCGGAAATCACTGAATTCTGAAACAAGTTGACGACTCCAAGTATTTCGCATTTTTTTAATTTTGTTATTGTGATTACGAACTATTTTTTTTTGTATAAACATAATTATTACCACCGTAAATATTGCCATAATATATTTTTTTAATCTCTTTCTAAATCTCCTCAAACTCCAAACCTTATGGGTGTAAGAATAGTTTAGTCCTTAACTGTATATATCGTTATGGGATATTCAAATTTAGACTGAACAAATAAATATGTATAAAGAGCTGAAGTTTATACCAATTGACACCACTCACAGTGGACCAAAGACAAGAACGCTGATGATGAAGGTTTGGCGGCCTTCGAACAGCACGTTAGTCCGTTCTGCTAGTGTTTGTCAGAATATTTACAATGAACTTTGGTGTTATTTGTTCATTAAAAATTATCACATGTAAATAAATCGAGTCATAAATGTAGAAACAAATAAAGTTCGAACAGTAGTAATTAAAATTAGCCCCAGCATTATTTTCATAGTTTTACAAAATGGAAAATATGGAGGAGTTCAATGCACATTTTTGCAGTATAATAAAAATGATAAAAAAGCTATTTTTATTTTCTTAAACAGAAAGTTTTGCATTTAAGGTGACGATATATGTACATACGAGTATGTATATCATTTGCTTGAAAATGTGTTTCTATATTTTTAACAAGATCTGCACTGGGAGTCTGATATTCTAGATGAACAACTAATAAATTCAAACATGGAAGCATGGGTTTGTAATTATTTACCTTCGACCCATTTGTTAACTTGTTTTTCATTAGCGCTAACTTTGAACAATTGCGTTCAGCAGATGCCCTGCGGTAGAGCAAAGTAAATATGTAAACAGAAAATGTTAATAGGTTTGAAAATAAATACTCGCCAAAGCCATTCTTTAAACTTCATACTTCATGCCAAAATTGTTCAGCATTAGAAATTTAAAATTTGTGATCATTGATTTTGTCATTAACTTTGTATACTAATAAATTTAATTCAGTACAGTTACTACATAAGTAAACTCTGAAACAAGTTCGAAGTAATTTATGTTTTTATAGGAATTTAAAAGTAATGGATCCAATTACGTAAGTACACTAAACTTTTTATTCTTAATATCAGCTCTTGATAGTATTTCTTCACACAGTTTTTGATAAAAATTTAGAAGTTTACTTTTAATAACAACTATACAATTCTCAGAAAACCTTTTAGCACATGCATATGTATCTCACTTTCGGCTTCGTGGGCAATATATACATTTGTCAACGATATCTTTAATGTATAAAATTTTAATAAAAACCTATATTTTCTACTTTTTTGGTATTTACATATTTTTTTTACAATTTAATAAAAAAAAGGGCATCACGCTGATGGATACGAATCGACTCATTCTGCCATAATTCGCCTGGCATAAAAATGTATACATGCACACAGCCTTGTGTGTATTAGGCGATTTGATACAAGGTGGTCTCGATTTGCAACTCTTCATATTCGCCTTGTAAGATTTGCTGCTGTAAGAATATTTCATAACGTTTTGGATTGATTTGACAGTAGAGAAGTTATGTCAGCTGGTGAATTAAGATCACCGGATGTGAATTCGCCTTAAATAATGCCAACCACAAAATCAGCTCTCTTTGTCTCTCTCACCAACAAACTGGCATGTTATAGCATGTTCAAACAGACACCAATTATCGAGGTTCGCTCCCTCATTCGAGGTTCGCGGTCGAATCTTGATTGGATCAACATTGTTCGCCATACAAATTTTTGAGAGCGAGCTATCTTGGTTCATTTTGAACCATGCTGTGAACCATGAAGAAATTGCTACCATCGCTTGTTTTGATAGCAAATTAACGCTAATTTATCTGAACTAGCTATCAAAACAAAATGATTACACACAAACATCCACATGTAGACATGTGTAAACAAAAAACAAACCAAAAAATGGATGCGTGCATGAATTAAAATTATTAGAACACATTTTATTCATTATTTTTGCTTAATTTGTTTATGTACTATAAAAAAGTAAATAACACAGAATATAAAACTCGTGCCAACTATTCACGTGTGTATGAATGTAAGCATGTATGTATATATATACATCACAACAGTGATGCCAACTTTAGATACTCAAAGCGCGTAAAACTTTTTTTTTTAAATATATATTTAGCGCAAATAAATTAAAATTTTTCGAATAAACGCGAAAAGGGGCTAGTTTTAAAATGTTTCTGTTATAAATAAAATTATCAAAAACATTTTTGTAAAGTAAATTTTTACTGCCTTATTCATAAAAAATATTTCAGGTTTATTAATAAGCGCTTATTTGACATATTTCTATTTATGAATTAGACCGTTAGAAAATAAGAGAGATCAACACATACGTAGCTTGAGATTTTACATTTCAATAAGGTACATATTATTGAACATGAGTGACAGTCAAAAATTCATCACTTTTGAATGAAAGTGTTGACTGTTCAGAATATCGATTATGTTCGACCTTCATTCAAGAAAAAAATTAGACACACAAACACAGAAAAAATACAAATTGGATGCGCATTATTGCTAACAACATTTTTTATAATGAATTATTTTAATGTTTTCTTATCTCGTACGACGTTGTCTTAATATCTAATATTAAATAGTCTGCTGAACATGCCACTACCTCCCATCCGCAGACTGGGTTTAATAGAATTTATTCTATGGATATTGAACGTCTCGTATGTGAGAAAAGAATACCTAGAAGGGAATGCAACAGCACAGATCACCTCAACATAAAATCTGATTTAAAGAGTGCACTAAACGTCTTCAAAAGTTGGTTGCATTTGAAAAAACTACATCTCTTAAAAACTATCTGAGAGGTCTCGGTGTCACACCAGCATCTAATTACTTTGTGGCGTGCTGCTAAAAAGGTTAAAACATCCGTTGAGTTTGAACCACCTCTGCGCGCTTCGATCGGAGGCTGGGCAAGAAGCGATAGTGAGAAAGGTAACTTATTTGCTGAGCATTTAAAATCTGTATTTACTCCCAATTCATCCACGGGTGCTGTTCATTTGTCGAGTGTAGTTTCTCTACCCCGTCGTCCTTTAAGGTTTAAACTGCGTGAAGTACAAAAAGTAATTGCTGAACTCAACCCGAAGAAAGCTCCAGGTATGGATGGAATTCGTAACAAGATGCTGATGAAGTTGCGTCATATTGCAATAAGAATCCTGCTATTTATTTTTAATGCCATTTTTCGAAGACAGTATTTTCCACATAACTGGAAACTTGCCATGATCAAAATGATTCCAAAGCCGGGCAAATATCCTATCTTATCTATTTATGATTTGATCAGTCTAAGGTTCGTATCGCTTTGTAAGCCAAATTACATGTGATAATTATTAATGAACAAATAATACCAAAGTTAGTTGTAAATGTTCTGACAAACACGTAGTAGAACGGAACAACCGTTCATTACAAAAAAGGTTTCAGCAAGTTGTAATACGATGAATCAAAACAATTCACATATTCTATTTCCAATAAAAGTTGCGTATGTAAAGCAGAAATCTTCATCAACCACTCACAGTGGACCTAACACAAAGAACGCTGATGATGAAGGTGTATTGGCCTTTGAAAACAGGCGGTTGTTCCGTTCTATTACGTGTTTGTCAGAATATTTACAACTAACTTTGTGTTATTTGTTCATTAATAATTATCACATGTAATTTGGCTTACAAAGCGATACGAACTTTAGCCTGATCAAATCATAAGTATTTAAACCATGGTTGGCAAACGGTATCGTAAAAATACCGATACCGATTCAAATACCGCTAAAATTGGATACCGGTATTGTTACCGTTCATTTCGGTCTGGAAATACCGGTATCCAGAATACCGTTTATGTCTGTACCGGTATACCGATTCCCACCAAAAATAAAATTGCAAAAATATATTTCTTATTTTTTGTTTTTGTTCTCTTTTAGGAACTAAAAAACATGTCGCTAGACACACATACATACAGATAAATATTTTAAACTGGTGGAAAGAGCAAAGCCATTGTAAGCCACAGTTATTTGAAATCGCGAAATAATAGTGAACCCTTTCCATAATAGACTTGAAAGTGATAGTCTAAATGCGGTTGTTCTCATCCGAGCGGAGATTTAAAATGTTGAAGAGTGCTTCTTTAATATATGTAAATACTAGTAATGCATCGAATGTCAGTTTTTGATATTCGCGAATATAAATACGAACGAATATTATATGTGAAAGTTATAGACATTTAACTTGATTTCTATTTACGTCTGCAAAATGAAATATGAAAAATAACTTCACACCCATGTTCGCGTACATTAAAGTTAAGCCTATACTAAAGGCTTTAGTAAAAACAAAAAACACAAATATAATAAATAAAATAGATGACAAATTTTAATTTTAAATTTTTTGCAGAAACTGAGGGCAAATTACGGCATTCGAAATCGAACGAATTTTCATACAATTTTAATTGTGGTTGTATGGAAATTTCGAACAATATCAAATACCGTAATTTGCCCCTTCTTAGATGGTTTTCCTTTCCTCATCTCTTCTAATTTTACAGATTTTAATTTCTTAATATACATAAAAAACTTATTTTCATATCAAAATAAAACACATATTACCAATAAATGTACCAAATATGTAGAACGGAATGGTTCTGCAGAGCTTTATAAAATATTTCCTCAAATTCTCTTGGACACGAAAGTGTCATTTCTAAAAATATATTTTTCCATGGATTTGACAATATCAAATTATTAAGTTTTAAAATTTTTGTTGCCCCACTTGAAGCTACTTTCATTACTTTATTTTTTATGCAACCGAACCTAAGAAAATATTTAGGTATATAAAAGAACTATGAAATGTACATGGGAACTAGATCCAATTTTGAGGTACATATTAGTAGTAGGGGATTTCCAGTTCTACCCCAATTAAAATTGTAAAATTTTAATTACCCAAATTTTAAAATTATTGGAAATTTGTGAAATTTGATACCTACGAGGTTGGTTCAATAAGTCCGTCCAATTTTTTGTTTACATAAGGAGTTTTTTTATTACTACATACGAGGGAGGTTCAATAAGTCTGGTTTTTATGACCGTGGGAATTTATATGTATGTATGTTTGTGGGGTAGATTAAGGGGTTTCATAATATTAAGATTTCATAAGTTTTATTAAAGGTTTTGTCTAAATAAAAATAATGGCGGTCTTTTTTTGGGAAAATTTTAAAATTTTCAACCTACCTAAAAACGCGGATTTTGAGCTCGTTTTTCTGCAGAGCAAAAACGGTTAAATATATGGCAAATCTGATTTCACCAGTCGATTCTGCAGCAAAAATTAATACAATGTATGTTTTTTGAACCCTTAAAAAAGTTCCAAAACCTCACAACAAGGGGCGCAAATCTCATTTAAAAAAAAATTTTATTAGGTTTTTTTTAAACATGCACGATAAAAAGGTACCAATATTTTATTTTTATCACAACCCGTTAAAAAGTTGTGAGACTTAAAAATTATTTCATAACAAAAAACAAATAATTGATAAAAAAAAAGTTTAAAATTTTTTTTATTGTTTCAAATGATTTATTTAAAGTAATTTTAAACAATTTCAGTGTTATCTACTGCGGCTATAGCTAAACGATTTGCCATCTTTATTTTTCAGCAAACACGAATCGTTTGGTCTTGAAATTCGACCAACTAGTTGTTCCGTATAAATGCTTGTAGATTTAATGTTATTGGCGATTTTGATTGCATTTACATAGCTTTTCTTAGTTGGCCAATGAATGGCATTATGACCCATAAAAGAAATATTTATACCAAAATTAACTAAACATTTTAGGCTCTGAAGAGTGACATAATCAAAAGGCGATTTAGAAGAAAAAGAATCATAATTTGGTAATTTGCAAGTTACATCGATAGTTTTGTTTAATACATTTTCATTTTCTTCGACATCAACGAAATCTTTTTCATAAAGAATTTGA
Source organism: Nowickia ferox (assembly GCA_936439885.1). Lineage (NCBI taxonomy): Eukaryota > Metazoa > Arthropoda > Insecta > Diptera > Tachinidae > Nowickia > Nowickia ferox. The sequence continues at coordinate 38,575,350 of OW387026.1, read as the reverse complement.
TCGGTTGAATGGATCAAGTTAACGAAATCTTCAGCTTCTTCATTCGGTGTACAATATGTAACAGTGTCGGTATCGCATTCTTTGAAATCGTGTAAATTTCAATTTGGATCAATTTCTAAAAATTTTTGAGTTTGATCTTTGATTTTACTTGGTAACAATTTTTTTCGTAGTTGTTCCTTTTCCTCTAATGAAATTCGTTCGTCAAAAATTGAAAATACTGCGTTATCTTCGCAGATGAGTGGCTTTAGCACTGTGATCTGCTCCACAGGCTTTTAAATTATAGCCAGGATTCGCATTCAATGAACAAATGCAAGTTCGGCCACTTCTCTGTGATCCGCTCTTCTGTGATTAATCTGGGTTTGTTTAACATAAAAACCTACCAACGATTGACGATTTTGGCCCTGAATGCTTTTAGCTGCTTTTGAATTATATGCCGGTGTAATTTTTAAACAACGATTATGTATAAACCACTTTCTAAAATGACTAAAAATTGGAATTCCAGCACCAACCGTTTTCATTACCACTTGTTTAAATGGATTTGCCACGCACAATTCTTTTTGATGAAGTCGACAAGGTAGACGATTCAACTGATTTTTTGTTGTTTTTTCGAATAACACTGCTGTACCTCCTTTCACGCCTGAATTTGCAGCTGTTGTATCGTAAGATAGACCAACAATCTTGTTTGTGATGTTTAATATATCGCATTGCTTTTTTAATTCGTTTGAAATAGATCTTGGTGAGCCATCGTCAATAAAGTTGCAAGAAATTAGTTTTTGTAACACATTTGTTGCGGAAACACTAATGACTAATCTGTCTGCCATATCTCGGCTATTATTCGGCATACGTTTACCGTCCCAATGCAATATCAAGTAGTCGGGAAATTCAAATTCCTGGAGCCATTTCATTGATTGCTCACGTTCGCTAGACCGTCGTTTTAACAAATATGAAGAAGATGTATTTTCTTCTATGTTGTTGAGACGTTTCAATTCTTTGAAAAGAAGTGACATCGAATTGGAAAAAATTCCAAGGCTGTCCAACAGTCGGCATGTCTTTGGATCTATAAAAAGAAACTTACCAATTTTGCATTTTGCTTCAGCTAGCATCCAATCTGGGTCTTGATTTTTTTTGTCAATGTCTACTTGTATTTCTTCCTCTTCTAATGTGTTAGTAATAGATGCTTTAACTACTTGTTTTCTCGACGCTCGCTTAAATTCTTGTGTCAACGGAAATGGAATAGAGAGTTTTTTGTAGAATTCTTTTACGTGTTTCATTGGACCCGAACTCCCTCTTTTAAAATTTCGTTTGGCATTGCAAAAATATCCGTAAAGTTTGGTTATCTTGTTACGAAGGTAATAGCGTTGCTTTGGAAAAAGTCAAAATTTCTCTACGTCGATTTCGATTTCGGATACTAGAGATGATGCTGATACAAACACATTTTTTTTGTTATTAACTTCATGAATCGTGAGAAAAAGGCGTAAGTCGTCTAAATGAGTACACGATTGAACATCTAAAAAGAATTTTAAGAGTTATCTCAGGTTATTACAACAAATTATGTATTTACCTGGTATTCGCCTAAATTTTTTATTTGCTAAATGTAACAGATCCGACATATTGATAAATTATTATTAATTGCAAACAAATGTTTAAGGTTTAATTTTTTTAAAATTTTAAATGACAGGAAACTGCAAATTTTTTTTAAACAGTTTTAACTTTTTTTGCGCCCTCTGTTGTGGGTTTTTGGAACTTTTTTAAGGATTCAAAAAACGTTCATTGTATTAATTTTTGTTGCAGAATCGGCTAGTGAAATCAGATTTGCCATATATTTAACCGTTTTTGTTCTGCAGAAAAACGAGCTCAAAATCCGCGTTTTTAGGTGGGTTGAACCACCCCAAGGAGTGAAAATTTTCCCAAAAAAAGACCGCCATTATTTTTATTTGCCCAAAAACCTTCAAAAAAATTATGATATCCGCAAATCAAATTTTTAAAATTTACTCTAATACATATAAGCCGACGGGAAAATCATGAAAATTATTTTTCCTAATAACAACGGGAAAATCATGAGATAATTTTTCCTAATACCAATGGTGAAATAGTGAAAATTAATTTTTCCTAATGCCGACGGCAATGCATGACAATTTTTCCTAATGCCGACGGCAATGCATGATTATTTTTTTCAAATGTAGACGGGAAAACATGATTATTTTTTCCTAATGCCTACGGCAAAACATGATTATTTTTCCTTATGCCTACGGCAAAACATGAATACTATTTTCAAATGCCGACGGCAAAACATGATTACTATTTCCTAATATCAAAGCGAAAATTGCCGGTGTTGCCAGACTGTAGAAATTTGTTATCTTAATACTATATCAGTAATATCAGAGAAAATAGATTTGATGACTACTAGGCGATTCTCATATGAATCGTGGGAATGTGTATGTGCGATTTCCTCACGCTAATAAATTATTTATCATACCGACATTTTATGATGTAAAATGTTCTCATGTCCAGCTTGATTGCCGCTGGTAATTTTATATTGTGTTTATTTGTTTAAGTAATATATTTCTATGTATGTATGTATGTATGTATGTACATTTGTATGTATGTATATTTGTATGTATGGATGTATGCATGTATGTATATACATTTGTATGTATGTATGCATGTATGAATGTGCGATCGTAAGAACTTGTGCGTCGAATATTTTGTTAAATATTTGCAACGTAATCATTTTCTTTGTCTACGATTATTTTAAAGCAGCAAAGTTTCAACTAAGTACACTCATCAGCAGAGAAACAAAAACCAAGCAAAAAAAAGTTAACTTCTCCACGTCCCCACGTCCTTCTATTCCCTTTATGTAGTTTGTATTTGAAATAAGAAAACACTTGTACATTCTTTTATTTTTCTTTCTATACATTTATTGTTTAAAATTTTTTTAAATTTTATAATAATACATACATTAATATTTAAAGCAAGAAATTTTTTTTGTTAGTAAAATAGCATTTCTTAATGCGCATACACCAAATTTATGACAATTACAATAAAAATATTCTGGATACTTGATTTCCATTTGTTTAAAGTTGATGCAGCCTATATCCTCAACGTTAGAAATTTTTCGGTGTAACATTTTTTCCAACCATAGTCTTTTTTCTTCACCTTTTACGTAAATTTTAGAACATCTTGCGTTGGCTTTTAAAAAATTGCAAACGCTATGAAATGAAACTGATCCAGCAGTCCAGCTTAGGTGATGATAGTTTTTTGTTAGCCACTTTGCTTCTCTTTGCTTTTTTATTGATAAGCATTTAAAATCAAACGCTACTTCTTTTGCGATGAAATCGTTTGAATTAGTTTTGAAACCTTGTACGTCTATAAAAATTATGTTATTTTCCATATTATTCAATTTATAACACTTTTCGAACTTGTCCTTTGATGGGTATTCTATTATACGATCATGAATAAGAATGCAATAAGCTGATGTCTTTGCTGCAAATTAGTTTCTGTTTCAAATTCTATTTTTATATCTATCGGTCCATTATTGAGTGATTCATTCTGATGACTGACATTTACTACAATAATAGGAGCTTTTGTCTTAAACTCTGATGCAGTTAGAAGCGGTTGAGATTCTTTCATATAGTAGCTTTGTTGGAATCTTAGATACATGTTACCGCCGCCACTGTATTATTCAATTTGTTAGTTTCCTACTTCTTATTTTCTTAAATTCGTTTCTCAATTTAAATAACTAGGCATATACATACATACATATTTAAATACATGCACTCAATGTGTATGGTATGTATGTAATTATGCACGCACTTATGTATACATAAATATGTTTCTTTTTATAACGGCACAATCTGCTGATCAACTACCGCTTTGGAGTACAAGAAAATAAAAGTTTTGTTCTAGAAAGTCAATCAAGCAGAGTGGTCATACAAATTGTTTTAAAGCCGTTTAACCGTCAATTCCGCTTTATTGTATTAAATACAAATAAGAATTTTAATAAATAATGAATTATAACTGCTCTTAAATGTTGTTTTCATTACTTCGCTTGCTTTAACGAAAGAACCAACATTTCTTTAAAACAATTTGAAAAGAATTAATTTCCTTAATAAAATTAAAATAAAACTGTCGCGTTAAAGACAATTTAAGTTGCTTTGCAAAAATAAAACCGTGGTGGGAAAATTGTTCATAAAAAATAAAATAAAAAACAAATAAATAAAATCTGTTTAATAAAAAGACAAAATAATGTCGCAAACAGACTTTAATTGCAACAAGTGCAAAGAAAAAGACACCGAACAGATGGTACAGTGCGACTCATGTGATAAGTGGTATCATTTTGAGTGCGTTGGGGTAACTAGTGACTTTGAAAATGTAACTTGGAACTGTTCCTGCGTTGTTAGTAAAAATAGTACCTCAAACGTGGCCCCAAAAACACGAGCGCATGTAAATGCTACAGCTGAGTTTACCGCAGGCTTACAAGCTTCATCATCACCTGATATCCAAACAAAAGGGTCCCTTCCAGATGCACCTAACTCATCGTCAGGGAAAAACGCCCATCAGCCATTAAATCTAAATAATGATGGATATGAAAAGGGCAATCCAGTGAAGATGTCAGGAAATATTTTGCAAAATACAGCAACAACAGGCAGCAAATTTGTACAGCAACAATGTAGTTCTCTTTGTGGCCCAAGCACAACGTCCGTCTCTATGAACTCCCACACACAATTAAAATTGCAGATGTTAGAAGAAGAAACGGAACTTCAAAGGCAGTATTTGGAGAAAAAATACAGTATCCTAACACAAAGGGAAGTTAGCCAAAGTTCAAATTCCTTTTTAAATATTTCTTGCTTTCAGCCCAATGCAGCGCAATTAGCAGCGAGACAGGTAATCCCAAAAGAGCTACCAACATTCGATGGCAACCCAGAAGACTGGCCTCTATTTATAAGCAATTTCAAAAACAGCACAGAAATAGCGGGTTACACAGATGCTGAAAATTTAATGCGATTGCAGTCGTGTCTTCGGGGTCGTGCCAGAGAGTTAGTAAAAAGCAAGTTGCTTATTCCGTCCATGGTGAGTGAAATAATACAAACGCTAGAAATGTGTTTCGGTCGTCCAGAGCATATATTAGACAGCATGATTGCCAAAGCAACAAAAATTCCTCCGCTTAAGGACAGGCTCGACGGCATTATCGAATATGCGCTCACCATACGAAATATTTGCTCAACAATGGAGGCCTGTAACTTGACGGCCCATTTAAACAACCCATTGCTCGTGAAAACGCTACTTGATAAATTACCTGATAGCCACAAATTGAATTGGGCAATGCACATAAAAGATGATAAGGTACCAGTAGTGAAAGCGTTTAGCGATTGGATTTACAATATAGCAGGAGCTGCAAGTCAAGTCGTGTCCCCCTTAGGAGCCAAAAAAGGTGCTTCAGTGTACACTCACACAGAGCTAACCTATCAACATAAATCAAATTGCAATTTCTGCAAAAGTGAACAACATAAAATACAGCATTGTGGTGAATTTCAGGCACTTAGCTTGAACGAAAAGTGGAACGTGGTAAAGCGAAATAATTTATGCCGCCAGTGTTTAAATGCTCATCGACGCAAATGTTTCTCAAAGAAGGTATGTGCCATTAGCAATTGTTCTGCAAAGCATCACCCCTTGTTACATAAATATACAGTACCAACAAATAATGCAATTGAAACAGTGGCCCAAGGGAGTAGTGCAAGCGTGAACGCACATAATGATAGTCGTCAAAGTACGCAGTATTTCAGAATCTTGCCCATCCTTATTGATTGTAATGGCGCCTCGATAGAGACATTTGCATTTTTAGACGAAGGTTCATCCGTTACCCTAATGGACCATAGCTTTTTTGAAAAATTGGGTCTCAGTGGTAAAAAAGAACCCTTAGAGCTACAATGGACTGGCGAAACTACTCGTTCTGAGCGAAAATCTATTAAAGTCGACATTGAAGTTTCCGGCGCTAAAAGCGATAGCAGGTTTACTCTTCATAACGTACATACTGTAAATAATCTCAGTTTGCCCATGCAGTCAATCAAATTTGACGACATGGTGAAGGACTGCCCATATCTAAGAGGTTTGCCTATACAATCCTACACAAGTGCTAAGCCAATGGTTCTTATAGGCATCAACAATTGGAGGGTAGCCGTGCCGTTAAAAATCAAAGAAGGTAAATGTGGTCAGCCGATAGCCTCTAAGACGCGCCTGGGGTGGACATCGCAAGGTACGGGCACAGAATCAAATAATATTCCATCATTAAATATACATACATGTGGATGCGAAAAAAGATATGATGCGCTCCATGATGAAGTTAAGGAATATTTTGCCTTGGAAATGCCCAAAGAGAAAAACATTTTATCGCCTGAAAATAAAAAAGCAATGCAAATTCTTGAAAACTCGGCCGTAAAGAAAAATAAACAATACGAAGTTGGTCTACTATGGAAAGATGAAGCTCAAAAGCTACCAGAAAGCTATGAAGCCGCAAACCATCGACTTAAATGCCTTCAGAAAAAATTCAAAAAGGACCCACAATTACAACAAACCATGCAAGTTGAAATTGATAAATTAATATCTAGAGGTTATGCTCGAAAGGTTCTGAGCTCTGAAATGTTATCTTACCCGAATCGTACATGGTATCTGCCAATGTTTGTAGCTCTTAATCCAAATAAACCTGGTAAGAATCGCCTTGTATGGGACGCAGCAGCAAAGTCACACAACAAATCCTTAAATGATTTCTTAATTTGTGGCCCTGATTTACTTACTCCACTCTTTAATATTTTAATTGAGTTTCGTGTTGGGCAAATTGGCATTTGCGGTGACATAGCCGAAATGTTTCATCGTATCAGCGTCAACGATGAAGATATGCACGCTCAACGATTTTTGTGGATCGAAAATGGTGAAAACGAAACACAACCTAGTGTGTATGTGATGAAAGCCATAACCTTCGGCATAAGCTGCGCACCGTGCATCGCTTCATAAGAAACAAAAATGCTGAGGAATTTAAGTAAAAAAACTCGCACTTAAAGTAAAAATGATCCATTCGGCAGCCGGTTTTCATATGAGAAACTGGATAACTAATTCGGAGCTCGTTCGAAAACACCTATCTGATGACGGCTCGGAAACTCAAACCTCATTTAAAGCTCTTGAAAAAATTCTTGGTATGTATTGGGAATCAAATAATGACGTGTTTCGATATAATTCTAGATTCTCGAGGCTTCGAAGGGATGTTTTACACACCGACCTGGTTCCTACTAAAAGAGAAGTTCTCCAAGTTCTAATGTCTATCTTTGATCCATTAGGACTTGTTTCCCATTACACTGTTGGCCTAAAAATTTTACTGCAAGATATCTGGCGCTCAGGTATAAAGTGGGACGATAAACTCAATGAAGACCTTCACTTAAAATGGTATTTGTGGCTCTCGAACCTAGCTAAAACTTCATCAATCGCCATTCCTAGATGTTATTCTAAGCTACTCAAATTTAAGCCCGAGGTTCAACTACATACGTTCGTCGATGCTGGGGAAAACGCTTATGCTGCAGTATGCTACTTCCGTGTACAAAGGAAGAACGATGTCGATGTATCTATTGTAGCAGCCAAATCTAAAGTTACCCCACTAAAACCAATATCAATACCTCGGTTGGAGCTTCAAGCGGCGTTGATTGGTACACGTTTAGCCGCAAGAATTCGAACCGCTACTCGTCCACATTGCACAGATTGTTTTTATTGGTCCGATTCTAAGACGGTGCTTAAATGGCTAACGATGGATCCAAAAAATTTTGAAACATTCGTGATGTATCGAGTTGGAGAAATTTTGGAGTCCACAAATTTAAACCAATGGTATTGGGTGCCATCCAAATCAAATCCAGCTGACTTCGCAACGAAAGTTGGTTCAACAGATGACGATTTGTGGCGCAATGGCCCTACCTTTTTGAAACAAAGCAAAAATTTGTGGCCCAAATGCCCAGATATAGATGACCTAAATAAAGAAGAAATGCGAAATCACTTGCTTATTATCAACAAAGCAAAATCCTTATTAATCAATATAGAATATTTTTCAAATTGGAAACGCCTTTATATGGCACTTTCACACTTTGTACTTTACATTGAAAAATTAAAATCAATCGTACGAGGAGATACATCAACTAAAGGTATGTGCTTTGAATATATACAAAGGGCCAAAAATGTTTTGTTTAGGTATGCCCAAGATTGCGAATTTTCTAAGGAAATATGGTGTCTCAAAAATAAAAAACACCGCAGCAGCAAACTCAAACAGCTAAATATTTTCCTGGACGATGACGAAGTCTTACGTGCTTGTGGCAGAGTTGAGTCTCTAAACTGCAATAATGCTATTATCCTGCCTAATAATCATTATATAACGTTTTTGTTGGTTCGGAACTACCACGAAAATTTTCATCACTGCCTACACGAAGCCACAATATGCAGAATCAAAACAAGATTTTACATACCTAAGCTTAGGGTCGTTTATAAAAACGTTCGGTCGAAATGTCAACGATGTAAAAACCAATCAGCCTCACCACAACCGCCTTTAATGGCGTCTTTACCAAAAGCTAGACTCGCCAGTTTTGAACGACCATTTACTTATGTAGGCGTCGACTTTTTTGGTCCATTGTTTGTGACAGTGGGTAGGCGTGGAGAAAAAAGATGGGGCGTACTATTTACCTGCTTAACAGTCCGCGCAATTCACATTGAAGTTGCTCATAGTCTGGATACAAGCTCTTGCATCATGTGTATTCAAAATTTTATAAGTCGTCGTGGCTCGCCCAAAGAAATATATACCGATAACGGTACAAATTTTAAATCTGTTGAAAGAGTTCTTCGTGAAGAAAAACAAAATCTGGACCTCCGTCAAGTTCTCTCCAATTACAATGAAATAAAGTGGAGGTTCAACCCACCTGCAGCACCACACATGGGCGGTGCATGGGAAAGACTTGTGCGCACCGTAAAATCAACCCTCTACGCAATGCGCCCAGCCTTCAATTTAATGATGAAACACTAAGAAACGCTCTATGGGCAGTCGAATTCATAATAAATTCCCGTCCACTGACATTTGTGGCTCTAGACTCCGCAGAGGACGACGCCCTTACACCAAACCATTTACTTCTTGGGTCAGCTGATGGATACAAACCCTTATGCGAAGTTAACTTCGATCTTCGTCAACGATGGCATCACACCCAGCAGTTTGCTAACCATTTCTGGAAAAGATGGGTTCGTGAATATGGCCCAAAATTAATAACACGTGGCAAGTGGTTTGAAAGGGTGAAGCCGCCAACCGTAGGCGACATAGTTATAATCGTAGACGATACGCTACCCCGTAACAGTTGGTCAAAAGGTATCATAACAGAAGTAACCACTGTAAAGATGGTCAAGTTCGTCGTGTCAAAGTAAAAACTAACTCTAGTACGTTCGAGAGGCCCGTGTCAAAAATAGCAGTCCTAGACGTCGGTAATAACGATGGCAAGCTCACAGACCCCTAGAACACTTACAAGGGGGGAATGTTACCGCCGCCACTGTATTATTCAATTTGTTAGTTTCCTACTTCTTATTTTCTTAAATTCGTTTCTCAATTTAAATAACTAGGCATATACATACATACATATTTAAATACATGCACTCAATGTGGATGGTATGTATGTAATTATGCACGCACTTATGTATACATACATATGTTTATTTTTATAACGGCACAATCTGCTGATCAACTACCGCTTTGGAGTACAAGAAAATAAAAGTTTTGTTCTAGAAAGTCAATCAAGCAGAGTGGTCATACAAATTGTTTTAAAGCCGTTTAACCGTCAATTCCGCTTTATTGTATTAAATACAAATAAGAATTTTAATAAATAATGAATTATAACTGCTCTTAAAAGTTGTCTTCATTACTTCGCTTGCTTTAACGAAAGAACCAACAATACATATCATATAGAATTGCATAACGTTCATTTTTGAACTTTATGTTTAGATCATCATACGGGTATGAGACTGAATTTAAATGTACTTTTAAATTAGTCAAATCACAATGAACAAACTTATTTTTTTGTTGAAAAGCGATCAACACAAAACGGGGGCGTTCTCTATTTGCAGCCAGTTTAACATTCCAAATATGGTTAGTTCCTATGCTTAATTTTGGATTAATATGACAATCCCAACTGCGAAATGCCATGGGTATAGAAGCACTATTGTTAATAATTTTAATCATATTCAATTTGCTAAGGTCAGATAATTGAACATGAGGTATTCTCCATGACATGAGTGAAATTGTAAGTTTAGCTTTATCAGTAGAAACACTCGAGCGTACAAGATCTTCGTCGTTCTTATTGCGCAATAGTATCAATTCATGTTTTCAATTTAATATAAATTTGTTGTAGTCTTCAGCGAATCCTAGAAGCATTTTTAAAGGTACATAGAAATTGAAAAATCCATTTGCAAGATTGACATCGTCAATTTTGTTCCATCCAGCATTTTGCATCACATTACTTTCTGTTGGTGATAGAGAAACCAAGTTCTTTATGGTGCTGGTGGCTCCTAAATATCTTGTATGATCAATTTCAATTCCATTGAGCTCATAGCGAATTTCATCAAATAGATATGCTACAAAGTTGTTTTTTAATTTAAAGTTCTCTGAAGCAGAAGATTTAGGGGTATTATCATCGGCAACAAATCCTTCTACATAAATGTAACTCTCACTGGGTAGCACGTACAAATATTGATTTTGTATTGAAATTCGAATTTCATCATTATTGTTGTAAGATTGCAAGTATGGTACATATGTATGATAGTCCTTTTTGATTATATTCTCATCCGACAAGGGTTTATCTAAGACATCTATTATTGAACTCATTTTGTCTTCAATTTAAAATTCAAGAACTTTAGAAAATTTTTAGCACATCTACGGGTGTCTGGTCCTTCCTCACAGTTCGGATCGTACCCTGGGCAGTTTCCAAAATGCCTCTCTGTGTTGTCTTCATCTTCCATTATGCCATATTCTTAATTTTCCTCCAACATATTTTGAAAAAATTTTATCAGCTCGAAATGCTCATATAGCCTGAAGCTATCAAAGTCTGATATGAATTGATTTAAAGTTCTTCTAATTTGACTCATTTTCTTATTTGCTGATGAATGAATGATGATGATTGTTTTAAGGCCCCTTTGATACTAATTTGCTCACTAAATTTTGAAAGTAGCATCTCCTCATCTTTAAAATATCTATACTAGCATCTCTATTCCATAACTCTTTTAAGCACTTTTTCTCTCTCTATATCTTTTCTCTCTATAACTATCTCTTTCTCTCTATCACTACCCCCCAATTATTCACTATTTCACCATAGTTATTTTCGATTAGCCTTCTTGAAGTCATCATCGCTACTTTGAAGATCATTTCCAGTTAAACATTCAAAGTGAGAAGAACTAAATAAAAAAATGGACTCCACAACAAATCTAATTTCAAAATTTAATTCTCTAAACAACAAAACCTTAATCCACGTAAAGGAGCTTGACACATCCATGAAATATACTATTCGAAATGTGATACGTGTAACAACAAAATATGGACCAACACTAAAAGTTGAAATGGATAAACATATAATGTTCCTGCCTAAACAATATAATACTTTAACAGATGACGATATTAAAGATCTCTCGAGCGGATCATATTGCCTAAGTAGAGAAGGTGAAGAAAACTTAATCGTTGAGAATGAGCTGAGTGAATTTCGAATTCAAAATTCCCAATATCCTGTCTGGCAATAAATTATATTAATTACGTTTTTTAAATTATGAATAAAAAGACATTAAGGAGTTTTGTAAAATATAAATGTTTGTGTTTTTATTTAATATTTTCAGTTATTTCATAAAGAAATTTAAGACATAAATGTCCACAGATAAATGTATTAAAATTCTGATGTTGATTATAGTTGTATTTTATATTTGTACCAATATATTTGAGTACTTCTGAAGGAGGTTGTAAGTTTCCAAAGCTGTCGAAATATTCTTTTTCATTGATGTTTTTATAATATGCTACCCAATGTGTACTAGGTCCTGTTGATACATCTAAATTGATTATTCCACATTCAATTTTCTTTGTTCGTTTTGGTAGAGTATTCAATATGAAAACTCCTCTAAAATATTTATAGAGAAACGGCTTAGGTCCACATCAGAAGTGGTCTGTTGGGCAGCATCTCTAAGAATTTTTTTATTCCTCTTTGTGAACTAAACCATAACCCTTTTTATAAAGGTTTTAAGTAAAGTCCTTTTTAAACTGCCAGAGGTAAAAAAACCACCAATTTTTGGAATACGTATTACAAGTGGTACTATAATTTGAGACTTTATTCCTTTTAATGACTTGTTAATAGTTTTTCGTGCAATTTTAATAGCTGAGTTAATATCTAATGATTTTTTTTAGTATTTTTGTTCCAGCTCTAATTGATGTTCTAAATAGTGTTTTAACATTTAGTTTGTTCTTTTTAACATTTTTCTTTTTCTCCACACCCATACCAAATTTTGTTTTGGCTTTCATTGCGTTAGTAACCATATATGCAAATGATATTTCAGCAAGACTACTTACTTTTGATAAAACTTGATTCCAAGCTGAATTTTCAAGTATTTTATCAGCTTTATGTCTAGTACTTAAATACTTATTTTTTGAATACGCAATATCGTGGTTTTTACAAGCAGAGTCCAATAAATTAACTCCTTTATCACCTCGACTTAAACGTTTTTGTAGTTTTGTTCCAGGTCCACAGTACTGATATCCAGGAAGATGAAGTTCAACAGGTAGAGAGTTTACTATTTTATTATAGTAGATAAAACGACGGTGTTTTTATGAATAAACGTTTTCTGATATCGTATAACCATATTATCTAATTTTTTCTATAATAAGAGGTAACAAAATGCATTTAGTCAAACAACATAAAAATATTTTAGTTCGTAATATTGATGATTCAGCGAACATCAGTTCAAACAAAAAATATAGCCCCCTCTTACCAAATTCTATTCGTGCTCTAATAGTGGGACCATCAAATTGTGGAAAGACTAATGTTATGATTGGTTTGCTAGAAAGTCCTAATGGACTCAAGTTTGAAAACATCTATTTATACTCAAAATCTCTCTATCAACCTAAATATGAATACCTAAAGAAATTAATTTCACCAATTAAAGGAATGGGATATTATACATTCATCGATAATGAATCAGTTATTCCACCTGACGAAGCTAAAACTAATTAAATTATGATATTTGATGATGTTGCATGTGAGAAGCAGAATATGGGGCGACATAGGGATGTTGATTCATTCTACCTGTGTCAAACTTATACCAGAATTCCCAAGCATTTAATAAGAGACAATGCAAATGTTATAATGTTTAAGCAAGATGAGACAAATATGAAGCATGCTTATAAGGATCATGTTGGCAGCGATATGAGTTATGAAAAGTTCCAAGAAATTTGTCGAGAGTGTTGGAAGGATAAATATGGATTTTTAGTGATAAGCAAAGATAATGAATTAAATAATGGTCGCTACAGAAAGCAATTTTACTATTTCATAACTATATAAACTACTGTTCATAAAAATGTACTTTAGTTATTAATCTAACTTTAAACTTGATACAACTATTTGCTATAACCTCATCTGATACTTGATAAGCTGATCTGAAAACCAGACCAGGTCCTGATAAGCTGATCTGAAAACCAGAGCAGGTCCTAATAAGCTGATCTGAAAACCAGACCAGGTCCTAATAAGCTGATCTGAAAACCAGACCAGCTCCTGATAAGCTGATCTGAAAACCAGACCAGCTCCTGATAAGCTGATCTGAAAACCAGACCAGGTCCTGATAAGCTGATCTGAAAACCAGATCAGGTCCTGATAAGCTGATCTGAAAACCAGACCAGGTCCTGATAAAGCTGATCTGCAAACCAGACGAGGTCCTGATAAGCTGATCTAAAACCAGACCAGGTCCTGATAAGCTGATCTGCAAACCAGACGAGGTCCTGATAAGCTGATCTCAAAACCAGACCAGCCACCTCATAACCTGATATGATAGCTGATACCTGATCTAATAGCTGATACCTCTTATTTGCTGAACATGGATGAGAAAATTTTAAAACAGTTGGTGTTGACAAGAAATGTCTTGAAGAAAAAGCTTCGTAGTATAAAACCTGGTGAAATTGATACACGTGAACAACTAATAGATACATTTACACCTATAACAGAACCATTTAAAGAATTCATAAATAGTTCTAAAAAAATTAAAAGAATTCCCATGAAAGAAGAAAGTAAAATGAAGACAGAAGTTGAAAATAATACAAGTTTTAAACCTGAAAAAACATCAGTCAAGATAGAGACAAGTACACCAAAGAAACTAGTAGAAGGAACAATATTCGGTAATACCATCTTATTTAATTATGCTAATACTGTGACTGATGATGAGGATGATGATTTTTACTCACAGACTTCCAATACAGAAGATACTTATACTGACTTATCAGTCTTGGAAGGAAGAAATGAATTAGATACAAACTATGGTCCACATAAAGATTTCAATAATGAATGGAAATTTGGTGATAGTAACCTCAAACTTAATGAAGATAAAATACAAGTTGGTGGTCAAATATGGGCTCTAACACCAGGACTATTTTCTCTAACGTTTCATAAAATACCAAAAACTTATGATAAATTTGAACTCGAAATCTATAAAAAGATTTTAACTACTACTAATGCATATAGAAGAGACTATAAACCTGACGGTCAAATTAAGGGTACTAGAGGATATAAATATGAACATATTATTAAGAAATTTATTGATGAGAAAAACCAGAAGAATTTAAGCGAATCAACAGGATCTAAGCCAAAAGGTAGCTATTTAGGTGATGGAACGATGGAATTTAACGCCCATAAGCCAAAATATATATACTGGGACGATCCAAATGAGTTAGTAGATCGTCTTCGACTACTGCTTGCATCACAAGCTGCAGGTCATACTAATCACAATAACGAGATTGTAACAATTATTGAAGAACTACGTGAAGCAAATATAATACATTAACTTTAATAAATATATACATATGTATATAAAGTATGTCTGTTGATAAATTTGGACATTATTTAAACGATACTAGCAGCATAATTTCTTTGAAAAATGCACCTAAACTGCTGGGGTTCTTTATGGATACGAACAACAACATTGTTGTCCAAAACAAAAGAATCAAAAATGTTGCAAAAGCTCTGGAGGAAAACGATGTTTTCAGTAAAGGTAGAGGTTCATAGCTCGCTCTTTGCGCGTTATGCATCTGTCAAAAAAGTAGAATCAATGTAATAGTATGTGACAAGTTACATTGCAAAAAGCGCAGAACGCGTAGGCGCGTTCAAAGCAAAAAGTAGGTATACTTTCTACTTTTATACGCGTTACAAGCACCATGAAAGAAAGTCAGCTGTTATTGAATGATAATGATGTTAAATAATACTTTATTTCTTACGTTATCGATAAATATTATTTTGCCGTGGATAATTTTTTTCTTTTTTTCAATAAAAAATATTTCTTAGTAAAAAAAAACTTGTTTAATAAAATATGTGAATATTTTCATTAATGCGATGTATTTTAATTAACTTTTCACCACACTTTTCTCAGTAACAAATTTTGCATATTAGTTATCGATTACTTTTACGACTAACTCCACAAATTCTTTTAAAAACTCGATTTCACTCTCCATTTTTTCTTTATAAGTATTTATAAACAAACGCACACAGCTGATCAAAACAAAAATAAAATGGCACATGAAAAGCAGTACATGTAATTCAACGCGAACAAAGTATAGAATGAAACAAGAGGATGAAACGAACACTTTGGAAAATTAATGGATAAATACAACATTAATCACTACTCAACATATAGCATTATGAAAGCATCAATAGTAGAACGATTTAACAGAACATTGAAAGGAATGATGTGGAAAGAATTTAGCTTTAATGGTTCATATAAGTGGATTATATATACAAAGATTTACTTAATGCAAACAATAGAAAAGTTCATCGCACCATTAAAATGTCTCCGATTAAAGTCAACTCAACAAATTAGCAAAAGCTACTAAATACAGTATACAGTCATTTGAAGATGTACAAAATGTCGAAATTTAATGTTGGAGTTCAAAATACAAATCCTACAACATTCATATTAGAAGATTATCTTGGTACTCCTATTAAAGGTGGATTCTATACTGAAGAACTTTCGAAAACCAGATATCCAAATACATATCTAGTTGAAAAGGTTCTTAAAACTAAAGGAAATGAGGTATACGTTAAATGGCTGGGATTTTCTAATCTACACAATTCTTGGATAAGTAAGAATGAAATATTATAGCTGAACACCACCACCATTAACAACAATAGCAGTAATATTAAGAAACTAATGTTAATTTTAAAATAAGAAAATGAAATAAATATGTAAATCATGCTTATAAACCATATGTTGTACTAAACTTTATTTAATTGTAATCAGTCTGTTATAATGTCAATAACACTTACTCTGAGCTCTAACTCATCAGAGTTATTTGCTAGTTACTTTCCTCCTATTGAATTACATGGTGCATATGAGTGTGCTCTAACTGATTTTCATTCATACAACAGTATTCCAAATGTAGACACCTATATATGAATAACTCCAAATCGCATACACTTCATGAATTTCCGATTAATGTGCCTCCAGGCTATAAAATGGATGAGGTTCTAGTGTTGTAAAAAGCGGCTACTTTTGAATACTTAGTACTACTTGGTACTTTTCCAATTGGGTACTCGATACTACTCAATACTTTAACTGATTTTTGCATTTAAAAGTAAAAACAAACGTTATAGGTTGAAAGTTAATATTTATTAAGGCATATTAAGCTGCAATACATATAATAATATTGCATTGTATATATAAAAAACAAAAATTATTCATACCTACGCACTTAATCCACAACGGTGTATAAACTCGAAATTTATATATGTTAACTTTTTGCAAAAATCATATACCGACATTTTCGAAATTTTATCCACAGTAAAATTTTCCCTTATTCCATAAGTTAATACAAAAGTTATTTAAAAAAGATCATATATTTATTATACATACATAGATATTTGCATATAAAAATTGGTTTATTCGTTGAAAAAAATATTTAAAACTGTATTTAAATTTTAATAAAGTTAACGTGCAGTTTCCACAATGTAAACAAGCGACTTGTATAGAAAAAATATATGAAAAAGACTCAAACTATTGAGTGATTTCTATACAAATTTTTATACAACTCGCTTAATTGCACTGTGGAAACTACAATTAAATATACTTTCTAATGGAATTTTTTTACCATGAAGTATTTGGATTTTAAAGTTCACTTTAAATATAACGACAAACAGTTTTTGGTACCTTTATAATTTCGAGTTAATACTCTGTTGTTGATCAAGTGCGATATAAATTAATTTATAACAAAAAATAAAAAATTAACAAGTTTGAACACAAGTTTTCGTACGATAATATTTTTAACGTACTTTGTACAATCCTGGTGCATTAATTTCTCAAAATATTTTTCTTAACATTTCTACATTTCATGGTTAAAATGCAGAAATAAAATTTTATCCACATTGGAAGAACTCAAAAGATTTCTCCTATCTGTAAGTACTTGACTAGCTTTGGAGAAAACCCTTTCACTAGGAACTGAAGTTGCCACAATCGGAAGATACTTTTTTGCAATTATAGATAAGCCTGGGTATATTGTCTCATGTGCCTTCCACAACGCTAATGGGTCAGCTTTTCTGTTTAATATTTGTTCATGACTGAAAGTGTTCAATTCAATAATGCATTTTGAAGTAGTTGTTTCAAAGGGCGTTTTCTTATCGAAATAATTCCAAATAGAATTATTGCTTTCTGAATTTGTTACACCGATTCCGGGAGGTTCAGAGCTTGGCATAGAATGCAATGATGGAATCTTCTCCCTCACATGTTTTATTGCACTTTGATCAGCAAAAGCTTTTGATTTAAAACGTGGGTCCAAGTAAGTGGAAATTGCTAAAATTTCATTATATTCCAATCGGTGAAAGCGTCTATTTATATTATGTATATACTTCTCTATTAATAGTGTAATTTCCTCTGTATTACTTTCTGTAATTTTTTATTCAAAAATTACTGCAGTCCACGAATTAATACTATAATTTTGGAAACGGTTGAAAATTTTCCGTGCTGATTTCAAGTGTTATTTCATTGAAAGGCGTTAATATGTTGCAAAGTTCTTTTAAAATGTCACATTCTTCAAGGGACAACAGTTCTACCGGCTTATGTAATATTGCCACAGTAGCTTCCAAAACTTCTTTGGTTTTCAATTATTCTCTCTATCATTATATGTTTATTTTTTGTATTTTTTTATTTATAATTTAATTTTTACCACACATAAAAGATTTTTAGGATTAAAGCTTTCAGCTGTACATACATATGTATATTTTCACCAAGTTTAAATTCGCACACATAGTTGCATAAATTTAATGTATTTTCGAGGAAAACTTTCGCTGACATACTACAAAAAACAACCCTGAAAGTATTGTGTATTGAGTACCGGAAAAAATATTCGGTATTGAGTACTCAGTACTCAAATAATCAATACCACTAGGCAACAGCCATTTTGTTATTTGGTTCTAGCATACTTTTTCTCATGGATTTTGACCTACTGAACACGAAAATGAATTTTAAAAATTTTTCTGTCGATTGGTTTGCGAGATACAAATTTTTTAATTTTTTTTTTTTAATTTTTGGAGGTACACTTACTATTTTGAGCATATCTTTAGTCTTCTTTGACCTATTTTATCCTACTACTACTCAAATTAAAGACAATTGAGCCGTCTACAACTTATTCTCAGAAAATTTTCAAATCGGGTTAGTAGTTTTGATGTTGGCGGCTTAAAAAGGTTAAAAAACTGGGTTTTTTTAAGTAAAAATGTGGCTGAAAAATTCATATAAAAATTCATATAAAATATAAAACGCGATGTTAACAGCGATTTTAATTTTTTACGTATAGCTGACACTTTTCCAAAGAAAATAAGCCCTTACTTAACAAAATCTGATGACAAATGGCCGACTTATTATTTTTTTGGTAAACGACCGAAATTCCGCTATTTCACGATTTTTTGATTTTCATTATTTGCACAGCTTACCTACCCAACGCAAACGAATAAATACATTTGAACTTAATTTAAAATAAACAAATTAGTCTTCGTATATTATTTTTTAATTTATTTACAGCACTACATGCTCAATGTATCGCACAATTAGCTAAACTAACGAAATTAAACTAACTAATTAAATTAAGCAAATCAACGCACAAAAAAAATGAGTAAAAACAAAGATATAAGTGTACATTTTATGCCATGTGGAAAAACTGCTGACTTCTTCTTTGTTTTTTGTATTCGCTGCAATCGGTCTCACGTATTAGGGTCCAAATATAGTCACCCATCATAGCCGTGTCATAGATGCCCTGATAGCGTCGTTCCATAGCCTTCAATTCCTGATGAAAGCGCTCGCCGTGTTCGTCGCTCACGTCTCCTAAATTCTCAGGGAAAAAATCCAAATGAGAATGCAGAAAGTGTATTTTAAGTGACATGTGCACTCCCATGGCTTCATAGTTCTTTACCAGATCCTCAACTATGTCCTTATAATTCGGGCTTTTGTTGTTTCCTAAAAAGTTTTCCACAACAAGCCTGAAGGAATTCCATGCTGCGGCTTCGATGGGTGATAACAGCTTTGGGAATTTTTCATCTTTCAAAATTTTTTTTATCTCGGGTCCTGCGAAGACTCCTTCTTTAATTTTTGCCAGCGAAAGGTATGGGAAAATTGACCGTAAATAGGCAAAAGCTTCACCTTCTTTGTCTAATTTTTTGGCAAAATTTTTAATCAAACCCAATTTTATGTGCAGCGGCGGAAGTATTATATTTTCACGGTTCTTTATTAGTGGTTTGCGCTGAACATTCGCTTCTCCAACTACAGGTTTCGTTCGTACCGGCCATTTTTTTTTTATATAATGCTGATCATCAGCGCGGCTATTCCAAAGGCACAGAAAACAGCAATGTCGCGTATAGCCTCCTTGGAGTCCACACAGAATGGCCACAACTTTAAGGTCGGCGCATATTTTCCAATTGTATTTCCTATACTCTATGCATTTCAGCAAAATGTCCATAGTTTCATAGTTCTCCTTTGAATGAACCGCATGAGCAATAGGAACAGATGGCTTTTCATTCCCATTATGTAAGAGAACTGCCTTCAAGCTCTCTTTGTTGCTGTCAATAAACAACCTCCATTCGTTGGGGTTGTGAATTTGGTGAAGCTCTTGGAACAAGCCTGAAATGTCGCTGCAAAAACATATTTGGTCTTTCTTTGTATAAAATTTTGCATACTCCTTGTGACGGTTTCTGTACGCTGATACTTTCACTTCTGAAGCCGCAAATCCACACTGTATCATCCGAGACGCAAAAAGTTCGGATTTCTCCTTAGTGAGACCAAAATCGCGCACCCAATCGTTTAGTTCGGCCTGTGACAGTAATTTTCGCTTTGCACCCGGCTCAAATTCGCTTGCATTTGACTCGGACTCTTCTTCTGACGATTCTGCTTTTTGAAGAGATGCACCAGGGCACACTGGATATGGCACATCATGCGAATGTGGTACTGGAAGCGCAAACGATCCCACTTGAGGGTAGTTCCATTTAAAAAATCTTCCTACCCCACTGTTTGTGGTGAGGCAAAAATAACAGTCTGTGGAATGGCATAGCGGCTTTTTCCACATCATTGGTGTATCGAATTTCATATGGCGGCTAAAATTAAAATAAATTACTATATTCGCTATGTATAATGTGTTTAAATAAAAATTCTTACCTTCCGCCAGCTGCCCAGTTGGTTAAGATTATATAGCAAAGATCACACAGCGACTTAGGTGTCCATGGTTCTGTGATATTTGGTGAAATACCAAAATAATTCAAATAGTGCAATTGTACTGCTGGAGTAAACTTGTGTGCGTGATTTTTTTTTATAAACTGGCCACAAACATTGCAGAAATTGTCTGGATCGTTCAAACACTCGAACACACGTAGTCTTTTACTCATTGTCTTCCTTGCGTTTTCTAAATATTAACTTCTTTACACTTTCACAGACAGTTTTGAAATGCAATTGATAACCGTGTCTCCTTATGTTTAAATATTTATGAGCATGTAGTGCTGTAAATAAATTAAAAATCAAATGTATTTATTCGTTTGCGTTGGGTAGGTAAGCTGTGCAAATAATGAAAATCAAAAAATCGTGAAATAGCGGAATTTCGGTCGTTTACCAAAAAAATAATAAGTCGGCCATTTGTCATCAGATTTTGTTAAGTAAGGGCTTATTTTCTTTGGAAAAGTGTCAGCTATACGTAAAAAATTAAAATCGCTGTTAACATCGCGTTTTATATTTTATATGAATTTTTATATGAATTTTTCAGCCACATTTTTACTAAAAAAACCCAGTTTTTTAACCTTTTTAAGCCGCCAACATCAAAACTACTAACCCGATTTGAAAATTTTCTGAGAATAAGTTGTAGACGGCTCAATTGTCTTTAATTTGAGTAGTAGTAGGATAAAATAGGTCAAAGAAGACTAAAGATATGCTCAAAATAGTAAGTGTACCTCCAAAAATTAAAAAAAAAAAATTAAAAAATTTGTATCTCGCAAACCAATCGACAGAAAAATTTTTAAAATTCATTTTCGTGTTCAGTAGGTCCAAATCCATGAGAAAAAGTATGCTAGAAACAAATAACAGACAAAAGTTTGTTATTTGTGACCTAGTGTACTTTTACAACACTATGAGGTTCCAAGAAATCTCATCTATTTACCTGTGAACACCAGAGAGATAAGTTCACTAGCGCTGCGCGTAGTTGATCAACACAGTGATTTAATTAATTTTCGAGAGGAGGAAATTACAATACGAATACATTTGAGATCAACTAAATAATGCTAATATACAACACAAATACATTGAAAAATAAAGCAGTAACAACAACAAGAACATTAAAGCGACCACTTCAACAGAAAGCACTAACAACATCAAATAAAAATTTTCTAAAGTCCTTGAATTTTAAATTGAAGACAAAATGAGTTCAATAATAGATGTCTTAGATAAACCTTTCTCTGATGAGAATATAATCAAAAAGGACTATCGTACATATGTACCATACTTACAATGTTACAACAATAATGATGAAATTCGAATTTCAATACAAAATCAAGATTTGTACGTGCTACCCAGTGAGAGCTACATTTATGTAGAGGGGTTTGTTGCCGATGATAATACCCCTAAATCTTCTTCTTCAGAGAACTCTAAATTAAAAAACAACTTTGTAGCATATCTATTTGATGAAATTCGCTATGAGCTCAATGGAATTGAAATTGATCATACAAGATATTTAGGAGCCACCAGCACCATAAAGAACTTGGTTTCTCTATCACCAACAGAAAGCAATGTGATGCAAAATACTGGATGGAACAAAATTGACGATGTCACTCTTGCAAATGGATTTTTCAATTTCTATGTACCTCTAAAAATGCTTGTTGTAGGCTGAAGACTACAACAAATTTATATTAAATTGAAAACATGAATTGATACTCCTCCGCAATAAGAACGACGAAGATCTTGTACGCTCGAGTGTTTCTACTGAAAAAGCTAAACTTACAATTTCACTCATCTCATGGAGAATACCTCGTGTTCAATTATCTGACCTTAGCAAATTGAATATGTTAAAGTTATTAACAATGGTGCTTCTATACCCATGGCATTTCGCAGTTGGGATTGTCATATTAATCCACAATTAAACACAGGAACTAACCATATTTGGAATGTTAAACTGGCTGCAAATAGAGAACGCCCCCGTTTTGTGTTGATCGCTTTTCAACAAGAAAATAAGTTTGTTCATTGTGATTTGACTAATTTAAAAGTACATTTAACCCTAGATAGATAAGGTTATTTTTATGTACGCTAAAGATAATGATACGTCTGAAAGACGTATGATATTTAGCACCTTTTTAAGCACGTTATGCTTTTTGCACGTTATGTTTTACACGCGTTTCATCCTCTTGTTTCATTCTATACTTTGTTCGCGTTGAATTACATGTACTGCTTTTCATGTGCCATTTTATTTTTGTTTTGATCAGCTGTGTGCGTTTGTTTATAAATACTTATAAAAAAAAATGGAGAGTGAAATCGAGTTTTTAAAAGAATTTGTGGAGTTAGTCGTAAAAGTAATCGATAACTAATATGCATTGAGAAAAGTGTGGTGAAAAGTTAATTAAAATACATCGCATTAATGAAAATATTCACATATTTTATTAAACAAGTTTTTTTTTACTAAGAAATATTTTTTATTGAAAAAAAGAAAAAAATTATCCACGGCAAAATAATATTTATCGATAACGTAAGAAATAAAGTATTATTTAACATCATTATCATTCAATAACAGCTGACTTTCTTTCATGGTGCTTGTAACGCGTATAAAAGTAGAAAGTATACCTACTTTTTACTTTGAACGCGCCTACGCGTTCTGCGCTTTTTGCAATGTAACTTGTCACATACTATTACATTGATTCTACTTTTTTGACAGATGCATAACGCGCAAAGAGCGAGCTATGAACCTCTACCTTTATTGAAAACATCGTTTTCCTCCAGAGCTTTTGCAACATTTTTGATTCTTTTGTTTTGGACAACAATGTTGTTGTTCGTATCCATAAAGAACCCCAGCAGTTTAGGTGCATTTTTCAAAGAAATTATGCTGCTAGTATCGTTTAAATAATGTCCAAATTTATCAACAGACATACTTTATATACATATGTATATATTTATTAAAGTTAATGTATTATATTTGCTTCACGTAGTTCTTCAATAATTGTTACAATCTCGTTATTGTGATTAGTATGACCTGCAGCTTGTGATGCAAGCAGTAGTCGAAGACGATCTACTAACTCATTTGGATCGTCCCAGTATATATATTTTGGCTTATGGGCGTTAAATTCCATCGTTCCATCACCTAAATAGCTACCTTTTGGCTTAGATCCTGTTGATTCGCTTAAATTCTTCTGGTTTTTCTCATCAATAAATTTCTTAATAATATGTTCATATTTATATCCTCTAGTACCCTTAATTTGACCGTCAGGTTTATAGTCTCTTCTATATGCATTAGTAGTAGTTAAAATCTTTTTATAGATTTCGAGTTCAAATTTATCATAAGTTTTTGGTATTTTATGAAACGTTAGAGAAAATAGTCCTGGTGTTAGAGCCCATATTTGACCACCAACTTGTATTTTATCTTCATTAAGTTTGAGGTTACTATCACCAAATTTCCATTCATTATTGAAATCTTTATGTGGACCATAGTTTGTATCTAATTCATTTCTTCCTTCCAAGACTGATAAGTCAGTATAAGTATCTTCTGTATTGGAAGTCTGTGAGTAAAAATCATCATCCTCATCATCATCGTCATCATCATTCACAGTATTAGCATCATTAAAGCCCTTATGACACTAGATTGTTTCTTCATATTTTAAGTTTTGGAGAACAGTGCAAATATAATGTAAAAGGAAATTTTACTATGTGCAAGGAGTTCAGCTATATTATGATAAATACGAAAATGTCAAAACATTAGCTAAAGTTATCGATAAAAAATTAAGTTCTGTCAAAATATATATTTAAAAATTTTTAATTTAAAATTGACATTTCAAGCTTGAAACATTGAAAGTGTTGCTAAATAAGCGGTTTATGGACGAATTCTGCGATTTAGCGCTTCTTTTTTTCTCTTTGCGGTTTCTTATAAATAAAAAGAAGACAACACCTAAAAACCAAAATACATATAGGAGAAAATTCGTAAAACTTGATTTTTTTAAATTAAATTGTAATTAAGAACTTAACATGGGTGATAGTACTTTATGTGTGGCTTTACTACATAATTTACATTTAATTGAATGTATTGTGAAAAATAGAATTCAAATAAATAGAAAATCTAAAAGATTTTCATCTCGGTGGCTACTCCTCCGGGAGGACGAAGGATTTGTACACAAATTGTACAACGAAATAGAATGTGAGGACTCGAAGTTGTATAGGAATATTTTGAGGATGACCCCTCATCAGTTTGCAGAAATTTTGGAAAAAGTTAGGCCGTATATAACAAAGCAAAATACTAGCTTTAAAAATTGTATTGGACCTGAAGAAAGACTTCTTGTTTCGTTGAGATATCTAGCCAAAGGTAATCATATATGTATAATGTCTGCATGTACATACATACATATGTACATTTAATATTTTGTTATACAAACATCCATGCAACTTCCTTTTTGAATACAACATGTTACGAGCCCTAGTTGGCACTTAAGTGAACTTTCACCGCTAGCTCCGTGCCGGTGATTTCGGGTCGTGTTTTCTCAACCGTCACTTAAGCCCTATGGACAAGCAGCAATTGAATTTTCTCTATACTAAACAAAACAAACTGAACGAACTTTACACTTATATTGCACATTTTTATTAAGGAAGTTTGGTGTGTCTTCCAGCCGCCAATTTCCCAACCGTGGTCATTTGTTTCCTCTCGAATTTTGGTTATGACCCCACTCGTAGTCACACACACACTTACCTTACACAATCTTCACCCCTTTTAAATTATTTAGTATCTCATCATGTTCTTTCTAACATTGATCACAAAAATTTCTTTATTTAATTATACTATAATTTAATCTAACAAAAAAAAACTTAACTCATTTACTTTACATTTATAAAAAAATTTTTTTTTTCTCTTCTAAAGGTTGCCTCAATAAAAAATCTTAAGAAAAGGAAATATTTCGTGCTCTTCTAATTTCTTTGTAGCCGCTCTTTCACAAAGGCTTTTATTTTTTTTGTTTCCTCACTTGTTCGAAATTTAAAATTTTCTTTAAATTATGTATTTAAGTAGATTTCTATACCTGAAGGAGCTCCCTAAGGATGACCTGATATGCCATTGTGCACAGAAAAATTTAAATTAACTACGAATATCAACTTTATGAGGATGAGACTAATATACCCTTGTCAAAAGACTTAATTATTTTCTTCTACTCTGTTGAAACTTAGTTATCCTTTTCTCAATATATTTAGGAGACGACCTGTACATAAAAAAAAACTAGACTTAACAATAACTAACAAAAGAAATCTCTAACTAAACGTTATTTACTTTACTGACAAAAAAATTTTTCGTTTTATCAAAAAAATCCTCGACGATCATGTGAGTATTATTTCCGTTAAATGTTATACCCCATTTATCAACTCTTATCGCTACTTTTTCCGGATTTCGCCCATTAACGTTTACCTGACTTTCCCTATGGCTTGCTACAACGGACGTGTTCGCGCTGTGTATGTTTGGAGTACCAGTATGGATCATGGCGGGTCCTGAGGAACTACGTGGTGCCTGGTTGAAACTATGGTTAGGTAAACTATTATTTATATTATTATATTCAATACGCTCTATAGGTCGGGCAGTTTGGTTAGAATAATATCCCATTAATAAGCTATTAGAAGCACTTATATTACTCTCTGAAACACCCTCTCGGCTCACCTGCTGTTGGGCACTAGCGTTGTTTTGTACTGCTGCGTTTGCACTAGTTCCTGCTGACTCCGCAATCGCATTCCTTGTATTCGCCAGATCACGAACGGCCGTACTTAACTCCCTTACCATTTTCCTCAGCTCTGACGTTTCTTTCTCTATCATGCTTTTCACTTTGTCCTCTAATGTTCCCGCTGAATTCCAGACTTTGAGTCAAACTTGCAGCACCTCCCGCTGTTCCCTTTGTCTGGGCTGTCTGCTGTGACCGCGTTTTATTTATTGACTCGGACATATCTATTACATTTGAATTTTGATTATTCGCCATTTCTACTCCCGTAACTTTTCTGAGCTTAGCCTCTATTTGATATGAGTTATCCAAATCTGTGTTTACTAATCTCTTTCTGCTCGACCTAGTTTCTCTACTCATTCCTTACCCACCTAGGACAGAACTGACCGTTAAAAGCCGTTTGATTCCTAGTAATTAACCCTCAATATATAAAGAAATTAACCGGAATTATAATTTTTTTTTGTACGCTGTTGGTAAACACCCAATTTATAAAACGCAATCAGACGTTAATAATTTTAAGCATAAAAAATATAATAAAAATAAATATGAAAAAAAATCACTCAGAAAATAAATAAAAAAAGGTAAAATATGTATATATAAAAAAATTTAGAACTTAAAATAAAAAAAAATTACAATAAAACAAAAGTATATTATATGTATATAAATAAGCAAGTACTAAATAATAATAAAACGTGTTTGTTGTTTTTTTTTCTTTTTGAATAATAATACTAGACGATCATAAATCACAAATGCCAAAAGCCTAAATAAATATTTGCTTCTACTCTTCAATATCGTTTTACGGGGTTTGATGTTGAAGGTGTGTGTGTGTGCTTGTTTCTACTAAATACTATAATGGCTCTCTTTTTCAAGAGTTAATAATAATGTGCTAAATCAAAAAAAATAAATAAAAAAAAATATTGCATTTAAGTAATTCGTTCGTGCTCTAGTCTTCCCTTTTTCCTAACTTATGGTATTACTAAAGGCCAATTAGTAGCTTTTTCCAATGATCTCTTACACTAGCTCTAAGCCTGTGAATTATGAGTCCGAGGGTTCTTTTGTATATAAAAAAAAGATTTTTATTTTTATTTTATTTTGTTTTAACAATCATTAACTAAATGCAATACAATTCAAAACTAAACTGTTTTCTTAAGTTTACTTACAATATAAATAATTTAATTTTTCTTATTTAGCTGACGTTTGGGGAAAATGTTCATTTAGCAATTTTGTATAAAATTATTTGCGAAATAAAAAGGTCGGCAGTTTATTGAACTGGTAAATAGAACGTTTTATTATTGTTGCTGATTTATAAAAAGTAAGTGTGTTGAAATACTGAAATTGTTGTTGTTGATTTATAAAAAGTAAGTATGTTGAAATACTGAAATTATTGTTGTTGCTGATTAATGAAAATTGAGTTTATTGAACTAGTGAAATTATTATTGTTGCCAATTAATGGGTAAGGAATATGTTGGACTATTAGAATGGGTGGTTGACTTAACTCCTCCCTCGTTTGACTGAAAACTCTCCTGAGTTTTTATAATTAGTGTAGTTTTGTGATTTTTTAATTTTTTATATATGTAGAATATAGCTATTGCACTCAAGGACAATAAACTGAATGTCAAAGTTAGGCCATTAAAAGCGTAGTTAATATTTTTATGAAATCTAATTTCTTCAATTTTCTTAATATTCTCGATTTGATTTGAAACTATTTCGTCAAACGTCAGCTGAGTTGTAATATTATTTAGAATAAGGTTATTGTTAATCAAAAAATGTTGTTCAAACTTATCATCATAATTACAATAAAGGTCTCCATTTATTTCTAATTTACAATCATTAAATGTTATCATTTGATTTCCTTTTAAATAAAACTGTCTATTATTACAAGTACTATTAACAATGGAATTTACGTGGTTTTTTATAATTATTAAGCCTGGTTTTATTTCTATAGTTTCCATTTGAGTGTTTTTTCTTCTTAAACAACTGTTTGTAAAAATACATAGTTTAGATTTTTTTAAATTGCTTCTTTTTGCTTCGTTATTAAAATCGTACATTGTATTGTTTATCTTTAAAACTTCTCTATTTTCGAAGATAAGTTCTTCTTGGTTTTCATTAGGTATGGATACAAAAAATGATCGTTTTACTCTTCTTAAATCTTTGGGTATTTGAATTGCAAATATTATTTTATTTTCTTTATAGTGAGCTGCACTTACTTTGGTATTTTGTATCTTATAAAGATCAATATTGTAACGAATTATTTCTTCACTTGTTAATACATTATTGTTCATAGTGTTTGTTTTTGCAGCTAGAAGATTATTTTGTATATGTTCAACATTATCTAGCAGAATTTTAATTTTCAATAATATATCCAGATATAAGAGCTTATTTTCTAATATTTCATCGTTCTTAGATATTTGGTTTAATTTTGAAGTAATCTGTGTCCTATCGTTTTCTATTGCATCTTTTAGCTTCGAAATTGTGCTGTTAAATGCGTGATTTATTTCAATGCTTTTGTTTATGTCGTCTATTATTGAATGATTGTTGTCGTCAATAGTCTGTAAATGTCGTTCAATTTCTGTCCTGTCAAAGTCATCCATTGTGCCGTATAGCCATTTCATACCTGTTCCTACAAAGTTAATTAGTCCTCTCGGATGTCTAGTGGGGGTGATGGTTTGGAGTTTTGATTTTGTCTTTTCTAGTTCTACTTTCAAAAAGTGTTTGTCGTTGAGATTTGGTATTAGTTTTATGTTTTCTTCGAGTCCTTCTATAACGTGCTGTATTTCTTTAGGGTCAATTATGTGTAAGATAGTGCTGTAGCTGTACGTTATGTCTACGTCTTCTAATGCGATTTCAGCGAAACCGTTGGTGCTATTGATGTTTTCGACAATCAAGGTGGCATTGCTCACAGTAAAAAGCGTCATCATTATTGTCATTAGGAGCATTGTATGTACCTAAAAATTTAGTAATTCTTTTTATGTTTGTTGGGTGAATATTTTCTAGTTTCATGTTTTTGTATCTAGGTTCGTGTTTATGTCTAAGAGCTTTATAATTTTTTGCGTACCCTTCCTGATTTGTATTTTCGTATTCTTCTCTGTTTATGTTTAACTTTGTGATATGTCTTTCTTTGGTGTTTCGCAGTAAGTTATAAATATTATTTTTTTCAACTTTCCCATTTCCTATGTCTATTGGTCTTTCTTTTGTTACAGAATGAACAGATTTGTTGTACCATTCAGTACATTTATATACCTTTTCTTGAACTGATAATCCTGAATTTTCGATTTCTAACGTTCTAAATCTTTCTCCTAGGGTATTGTGAAATCTTTCGATATCCGCATTTCCCGTATGGGAATTTGGTTTTGTAAAGTGGATTTCTATTTCTTCTTGCCTAAGAAAGTCTTTTACATTTGTTGAGTTGAACTCATTGTCAGCAACTATACGTTTTGGTTTTGGGTTGAGAGAGAAATACAAACGAAGCTTTTCTATAAGTGTTATACTGTTTCTGTCTTCTAGATAAATAGTGGTGGCTTGTTTCGAAAATTTGTCTATGATAGTTAGAAAACTATGTTTCTTAATTACATAAGTATCCATGTGAATAATTTCATTCGTGTCTGTGGGAGTTTCTGTTATGAAGTATTTTGGTTTGTATGGTTTTCTGTCATATTTACTTCTACAACAGATATCGCAGTTGTTTATATATTTTTGAATAAGAGATTTAAGGTTTTTGAAATATATGGTGTTTTTTAATCCTTGATAGTTTTCGTTTATTCCAGCATGACCAGTTTCTTGTTTATGGTATTTTTGAATATATCTGAGGGCTTCTTTTTCATTTCTCATGTCTTTGGCATGATATGAGCATCTATAGAACTTTACACTTGTGTTAAATAACTCTATTAGTTTTTGTTGTACTAAATTGTAATCAGAATCCGAAATGCCTGAGTATATTCCTACTTTGCCTGTTTTTATAAATCTCCTAAAGATGTCTGACATGAATCCGCTTCTAATATCATCTAAGCTTACAAAAATTTTTCGTTTGTTCTCTATTATTTTAATTTCTTCTGTTTTACTTTCTGTTAAAATTATTTGGGTGTAGAAACGGTTAACAACGGAATTTAATATAGGAAAGTGATCATTTAATTCGTTTTCCTGGGAATGAACGGTAGCGGCTGTACTCAAGTTGTCTATGTCAATGTCTCCAGATTGCTCATTTATTGCACAAATTTCGCCTGTATCTGCATTGATTCTGCTGAGGAAATCAGCCAGAGTATTTTCTTTACCTTTAATATACCCAATGTTGATATCGTATTCGCCAAGTTTAAGTAACCAACGTTGAAGTCTTGGGTTTATGTATTTTCCTTTATGTTTGGTTTGCAACCATTTCAATGGCTGGTGATCTGTCATAAGGTCAAAGTTCCTTCCATATACGTATGGTCTAAAGTAGTTCACGCCCCAAACAATAGCCAACAGCTCCTTTTCTGTTGTGGAGTATTTTCTTTCGTGTTCGTTTAGAGTTCTACTTGCGTAACTGATGGGGTGGTTATCCTGTGTTAGTACTGCTCCTATTGCGAATTCACTGGCATCTGTTGCTAGTTTAAACTTTCTTTTAAAATCCGGGTATTTTAGAATGGGTGTGTCGATTAGCAATCTCTTGAGTTTATAAAATGCATCCGTGTATTGAGGATCATTTGTATTTATTTTAGTGTCCTTTTTTAAATATTTTGTTAAACCATGTGCAATTTTTGCATAATCTTTTATAAACTTCCTGTAATATCCGGTTACGCCTAAGAATGATTTGATTTGTTTCTGGGTTACGGGAAGTTTCAGGCTTTGAATAGTTTCGATTTTGTTTGGGTTAGGTTTGATTCCTTCAGTAGTAAGGATATGTCCTAGGTATTCGGTAGATTTCGCAAAAAACCTGCACTTATCAACTTGAATCTTAAGATTATGTTTTCTAAGAGCATTGAAAATCTTCTGTATGCTATCCTTATGTTCTTGTATTGTACTGCTAAAAATCAAAATATCATCGAGATATACTACACATATTTTGTTGATGTATTCTCTTAGCACTGAATTGATTAACCTTTGAAAAGTAGCAGGAGCATTTTTTAGTCCAAAAGGCATACGAAGGAATTCGTAGTGGCCAAGTGGAGTAGAAAATGCCGTTTTCTTTCTATCCTCCTCTATAATAAGGATCTGGTGGAAGCCTTTGGCTAGATCGAGTGTAGTGAAGTACTGTGCTCGACCTAATTTTTCTAGTATGGTGTCAATATGTGGAATTGGGAATTTGTCGCTAATAGTAATTTCATTCAAGGCTCTGTAATCTATTACAATTCTCCACTTTTTTTTATCTGAATTGTCCGACTTCTTGGGTACAATCCATAAGGGAGAGTTATATGGAGATACGCTTTCTCTTATTATTCCTTGTTCTAGCATTTCTCGCATTTGCTTATTGATTTCTGCTTCATGAATTTGGGGATATCTGTATATTTTTGAATATACAGGTTTATTGCTAGTTGTTGCTATCTCATGTTGTACTTCATGAGTGTGAGTAAGTGAATTACCCTCTTGAAAAAATAGGTCAGAATTCTTAGAAATAAGTTCTGTTAAGAAATTCTCTTCTTCTTTATTCATGTCCTCATGTATTAATTTATTCAAAATGTTGTCTGATTGCGCCTCTAAAGTTTGTATTTCTTCTGAACTGTATGGGCAAGAGCCTATAAACTTGATTTTATTACCGTTTATCTGTAAAGAGTCTTCTTCGAGATTTATAATTGCTGAAAAGGCTTTTAATATATTTTGCCCTATTAAACCATCGAAATTTTTACCATTGAAGTTGGTTAGTTTCCAACACATAAGATTGTCTTCTTTAAATTCTTTGGGAAGAGGTGTGATAATTTCTTCGTCAATACAAAAGTTTCCATTTATTGTATAAAGAGATACTGGTTTATCTAATTTTGTTCTTTTAAATTCAGGTAATAATGTCTTGTTAAGCAATGAAGTTGTGGATCCTGTATCGAGTAAACATTTGAGGGTTGTGTTACCTATCCTTAGTTCAACTATCGGTAAACGAATTTTTGGGCTTGATACTGAAAATTTGTTTCTCCTATATTATTGCTTTCAATATGGTCTACTTCCATTGGAGTAGGTCTGTTATTGCCTAGGGTTCGATTTAAGTATTGGCTACGCCTAGATTGTTGAGTGTTATTTGTGTTAAAAAAATTGTTATGAGAAAGAGTGGAATTATTAGTTTGTCGAGCTTGAGGAGGGCTATTATTGTATGAGTTTTGGAAAGTCGGTTTCTGTTGGTATGTCATGTTCTGTCCGTTTTGGTTGTAGTTTCTATGTTGTTGGTATTGTTGACGTGTATATGAATTTTGTTGAAATCTATTGTCATATTGTCTCAATATTCCAGTCTCTTCCAAGACGTAATAAGCTTCTCTAAGTGTGGATATATTTCTACTATAAACTATGCTAGATAAGTTTGGGTGGATACCATTCAAAAATGTTTTAAGTATAATTGATTCGTTAGTAAGAGGAGAAAACTCTAGTGGTTTATTAATATCAAATTCATATTTAGTGTTTAATTTATCTAATATATTTCTAAGGCTCTTAAAATAGTCGCTTACATTATTATTCTTCATGTTTATCGCCTGGTGATAGAGATAGTGGTACCCTTCTTTAATGCCGAAATTCTTGACTAGTTCTTCCTTAATTCGGGTCCATGTTGCTTCTGGTCCTAAAGCTCTCACTACCTGTAGAGCTGGTCCTTGAATTTTATTCTTCACGTACCTTTCGAAAACAAACCGCTGTAAGATGGAATTCTCCTGGAACAGTGCCAAAATTATTTCCACTTCCCTGATGAAAGATGATAGATCGTAATCTCTTGTACCGTGAAACTCCTTGATACGGGATGCTTCTTTTATAAGATCCGACCCGGATAATACGGCAGGTTGGATGTTATGATTGTTATCTTCTGTGGACATTTCTTATTATCAGATATAACTCGTGGTTTACTATAGCACTTTTAGTAGTATATCGTTTTTAAACACAATTTTAGATTGTAATTTATTTTTATTTTGCGATTTAATTTCACTATAGCTCTTTAATGCTATATTGTCTTTGGACTTTGGAAAAATTTTCGCACAGTTTTTGGTAGTCTTTAGACTTTACTTTTCACTTTTTCACAAGGATATATATTTTATAATTAACGGTTTTAATGTTGTCCTTCAGGATATTCACTATTTTCCGTTATTAGGTTCCTTTACATCGACTGCGCCAATTATGAGTCCGAGGGTTCTTTTGTATATAAAAAAAAGATTTTTATTTTTATTTTATTTTGTTTTAACAATCATTAACTAAATGCAATACAATTCAAAACTAAACTGTTTTCTTAAGTTTACTTACAATATAAATAATTTAATTTTTCTTATTTAGCTGACGTTTGGGGAAAATGTTCATTTAGCAATTTTGTATAAAATTATTTGCGAAATAAAAAGGTCGGCAGTTTATTGAACTGGTAAATAGAACGTTTTATTATTGTTGCTGATTTATAAAAAGTAAGTGTGTTGAAATACTGAAATTGTTGTTGTTGATTTATAAAAAGTAAGTATGTTGAAATACTGAAATTATTGTTGTTGCTGATTAATGAAAATTGAGTTTATTGAACTAGTGAAATTATTATTGTTGCCAATTAATGGGTAAGGAATATGTTGGACTATTAGAATGGGTGGTTGACTTAACTTGTGCGGTTATCGGTTTTGCTTACTATTGCTCCACGAACAAATTATCTTTATTATCTAACTTTATCTAAAATTCTAACTACAGAGGGTTTTGGGCGTACGATTAGGTGATTCCCTGTTTTCCCTAAGAACTTTCCCTTGACCTCAATTTGTGCTGGTAGTATATTGCCAATCAGAACTTTACGAATTTATGTAGACATTCATACAACGGACTTTCAGACTAACAGCTAAAACGGATACGAATGACATTCAAAAACATTGTAAAGACTGTGGACAGATACTTTGGGCTATTGTTCTTTTTTTTTTTTTTTTTTACTGGGCTATGGTTTTGTGTTTCGCTTTTCTACACAATATTTAATGAAGTTTTCTTAATTTTAGGATTGGGCGCCATATTGTTACGAGCCCTAGTTGGCACTTAAGTGAACTTTCACCGCTAGCTCCGTGCCGGTGATTTCGGGTCGTGTTTTCTCAACCGTCACTTAAGCCCTATGGACAAGCAGCAATTGAATTTTCTCTATACTAAACAAAACAAACTGAACGAACTTTACACTTATATTGCACATTTTTATTAAGGAAGTTTGGTGTTTCTTCCAGCCGCCAATTTCCCAACCGTGGTCATTTGTTTCCTCTCGAATTTTGGTTATGACCCCACTCGTAGTCACACACACACTTACCTCACACAATCTTTACCCCTTTTAAATTATTTAGTATCTCATCATGTTCTTTCTAACATTGATCACAAAAATTTCTTTATTTAATTATACTATAATTTAATCTAACAAAAAAAAACTTAACTCATTTACTTTACATTTATAAAAAAAATTTTTTTTTCTCTTCTAAAGGTTGCCTCAATAAAAAATCTTAAGAAAAGGAAATATTTCGTGTTCTTCTAATTTCTTTGTAACCGCTCTTTCACAAAGGCTTTTATTTTTTTTTGTTTCCTCACTTGTTCGAAATTTAAAATTTTCTTTAAATTATGTATTTAAGTAGATTTCTATACCTGAAGGAGCTCCCTAAGGATGACCTGATATGCCATTGTGCACAGAAAAATTTAAATTAACTACGAATATCAACTTTATGAGGATGAGACTAATAAATACCCTTGTCAAAAGACTTAATTATTTTCTTCTACTCTGTTGAAACTTAGTTATCCTTTTCTCAATATATTTAGTAGACGACCTGTACATAAAAAAAACTAGACTTAACAATAATTAACAAAAGAAATCTCTAACTAAACGTTATTTACTTTACTGACAAAAAAATTTTTCGTTTTATCAAAATGGCTATTTTAAAAGAATTTAACAATAATAATTGAATTTGACTTATCTTAGTTTTGTACTTATACGGCCTTGCCTCTTTTCGAGCGTGAGTCGTTTTGGATTGGCACCTTAGTTTGCTTTCACCAGTGTTCCATTATAGCCATTTTGGTATTCGTTCCTGGATGGTGATACTTTTCTTCCTGGTGTGGTGTGACTTTCTTCTTATAGGTCGTTGTTTTAAATTTTTGCTCTTTTTGGCGTTAGCTCACTTTACTGGTAATTATTTTGTTTTTTTTTAGTTTTGTTGAAGCTTGTATTTATGCCCGGTTCTTCGCATAATATCTTATGTGTGTTTGAGCACTTTATATGTGCATAAATGTTCAAATTTTAATGCACTGTCTTTACTCAAGACTTAGATATTTGCACATTAATATCGTTCAGTAACATTTTTCTTTTAAACTAATAATTACATATATGTATTTCGGCAAACTTTCTGCGCACAACAACCGCAGTCACTCAACTCCACAATTCAAATTCCCCGTTCTTCTTCAGTTTTTTCCTTTTTATATCAGATGCCTATCGAATGCCTGGATTCCATCCGCTATCTTTCTTTTTCCAGTATATAATGTTTTTAAATACATATATACCGCTTGGATTTCTAGAAGATTCTATATTGGTTGGCGTCCCGCTATATCTTCATCTTTTATTTTCTTTTTAATTACGTGTGATTATATTTCAAGATTTGTTGGATAGTTCCCGTTCTTTTGCCATATATGTTTTCTTTTCGTGTGGTCAGCTACTGGACTTCTAGATGCTTCCTTAGTTACCTATACAACCATACGCTTATCTTCTCCAGACATACATTAAAAGGCTCTCATAATAGTAGCACGTCGCTAACGGTTTCTTAAATAATTATTTTAAAATTTTCAAATCTAAACTCTCCAGCCCTGAATTTACGCAAATTAATTGCGTTGCCAATATTACGGCATCCCTCGTACTTTCATTAATAAAACCTACTGAACAAAGTAAATCACTTGATTGGCAGCACCTAAAGTTTCATTGACAGACAAGACGAAACAATAACAACAATAATAGCATGCGGTGAGGTAAGTAGTGTGTATTTTCTTTATTTTCTGTTGGTTTTACTTTTATTTCATTTTAGATTCTGAGGATGTGGGTAAGATAAACGTATCGTTCCAATAATTATAGCACATACATTAACATAATTTTTATTTTAATTTTAGGTTTTCCGGGACACGAGCATTATAAACCGCGGTCAGAGATGCAAGTCGTGTCGGCGCGGCTGGCGGCAAGCCGCGCCGCCGATTATTTTACTTCAGTCAAGCCGCCGCCGAATCCATCGGCGCATCGGCGGCTTATTGGCAAGCCGATTTGTACGGCTCCGCTGATATTTTTTCATTTTCTTTTGTACCGATTTTTTTTTTAATTTTCTTATGTACTGTAATGGTTGCCAAATACTTTTAATATTGTTTAAGTGATGTTAATATGTATATATCTTTCGAAGGTAGTTTTCTTGTTTATGAAAGAAGTGATGCATATTACCGATTTTTTTCAAAGTGGCATGATCACCTCCATGGTATTATGAGTTATTAAAATGAGTTTAATATTTTCAATTTGCACGTAGCTTAATGAAAAAAGAAAAATTTGTATGATAGCGAGTCATGGCCTTTATCCAGTTAATTGTTATTAGGAATATAACCTATATAAAAGAGTAAAAACCCACATGAATAAAAGGAAGTACCGTTTTTGGGAGTTGAATTCGTTTCACTCCTACAAATTCAAAACTTAGCAAAGTAAAGCCTTGCATTAAAATTAAAAATAAAAAATTGCAAGAAAATCCAGTATTTTACCAAACACGTCTTGTAGGAATATGTGAACTTTCAAAAATTATATACTGAGGAACCACATCGCAATACATACCTTCCTAGCTGTCAAAGGTTGTTTAAAATTGTTTTATATCATTTTGTTTTATATTGCTCTGTTAAGCGGCCCATCAATTATACAATATTATTGCATATGTCGTTGTATATATTATTGTCGTTTTGACCTATACTATGCAATAAATGGTACAATATTTCCAAAGAAAATATTGCCCAATTTTCCTTACAGTGAAATAGTAAACAACATTGAACAATGTTGCCACCACGTTACACAATTGTCTTGATTGCACAATAAAAATCAGTCTTTTGATATTTGCCAATATATTGTGCCGCCTCCGAATATGACATACACATTAGCGATATTATTGTACAATAGGGAAAATTGCACAATTATATTGCAAGTGGGTGTGCTGCTTAAACATAATTCTTCAAATTGTAGCGGTGAAAACGTATGTAAAAATTTTTAAACAAAAAGTCCTAGAAAACATTTAAAAATAACTATAATTAATTATTTATATACTTATGTATATCGCTCAATACGTTCATAATGCAAAATATGAGTTTTGTGAGTTAATGATGCACAATAATTTAACATTTTGTATTTTATCTTGTGTAAAAAATTTAATCTAAAAAGCTTTTATTACTACCTCAAAATATACCTTAAAATATACATACATACATATGTATGTATACATACAATACAATACACAATTTTATCTTCTAGAAGTATTGCATTCCTATCTCTTCGAAGTATCTCCCTGGCCGCACAATCTCTCCCGAAGGGAGAAACTTCCGCAATACGAATATGACTGTTGCCGCAATAATATTTTTCTTCCAAGCAATACGATTTCGAATCATTTTCCTATTACTTAAGTAAAATTTGCTTATAGGGTACGTAGAATAAAAACGTGATAAAAACAAAATTTATACTTTTTCTTCGGCGTAGCCGAAGAAAAAGTATCACTTTTGGCGAGCCGATAAAAACACGGCGCGAGCGGCTAAGCCGTCGCCGCCGATAAATTTCACCCCTTCAGCCGCCGCCGAAAAAAATTGATCGGCTTGCTTCTCTGACCGCGGTCTTGCTCAACCGTCGACTTGGTCGTTCTATGGCTCCACTGCGGTAGATTATCCGCATACACAAGGTGGGCCATAAAGAAAACATTGAGCTGGGGCTTGGCCTGGAGAGTGGTTCCCTCCAATCTATCATAAGGCCTTCCACTAAGTTTATTCAGTATGGGACTCGTGGTCGGCATCTGAAGATCGATCTCTTCCCAACTATGGCTAGTCCAAGGGAATCCACGCAGAAAATTTTTTCCCATTGACAAATTCTTACCAGGCCACCGCAACAAACAATAAAAAATTTCCAAAATTCTAAAAGAAACTATAGCCGCTATCTATAAAGCATTGAATGGCGAATTTATCAGTTTCTTGGAGCTCTCGCAAATTTCTTTAAGGTTGCCGTCATCCACTTTTCTTTTCTTACGAGACGTGTGAGAAGATTTTTTACTGACAATTGGAGTTGAACTTGAGAACGATTGGGACTCCTCAAACTCCTTCTGGCTCTGAATTGTAGAATCATTTACATCTTCTTAGTCAGATATATATTCGATTTCAAGACTAGACTCGGTATACAATTCCTATATAAAAAATGAGTTCATACATTTTATAAAATTTTTAAGCGCTTAGACAATAAAAATATGCAACGGGTGCAAACATTTCCTGCTCTATTCCATTAAATGTACGATTACCTCCCAAACCAAATGTTTCGACTTTTTGTGAAGTCAGGCTTGTCGTACAGAATTCGTTAAGACATTTCGGTAGTTTGTCTGAACAATTGCTTTTTTTTAATACAAATTTTTAATACCCGACGGCGTAGATGAATTCGAATTCGTTCCGACATATCGTTGCGATTTCTTACCAACATGTCGTTACGATTTCGTAACTACATATCGTTGCGACGTCGGGTCAAACATTTCATACAAAAAATAAAGATTTTGGTAATATTTCGGTTCCGAAATCGGAAGATTTTGTCGACTAGTCGTTAAGAATTCTGTACGAGTTCGGAGCATTTGGTTTGGTGCCATAAATAAAAAAAAGTTATGATGAAAACGAGTTAAACGGTCTTTATTTACTCAAAACGTTAAGGAAATAGAAAATTTTATTCTTCTCGCAAGAATTGAAAATAAAATATATTTGTGTGAAATCTGTACACAATATATGATTAATTGCATTATTTACTAAAAATTCGCGTTTTTAGAGTTATGGCTCTATTGCAGCAAATGCTCGATATGCAGATGTGCATAAAGCAAATGATACGTACGTCAAGGCTTCTTTTGTTGAAATTATTTACCGAATAAGTTGCCTCATTGGTAGAAAGTAAAAATTCCATTGATTGGCTGTATTTCCAGAGCATTATGTTTTCCAAAGCTTCAGCGCTTTCTCCACTTTTTTTGCTTTAATACCTTTAATGTACTCCGAAGTGTAGTAAGATTTTAAATTGTTCCACTTTCTAGAAACATCAGCTAACAAATATTGTTTTATACATGTTTTTATGTACAACAAAATTATTTTAAAATATTAGACGTACCAGCATCAAAGGAAATATTTGAAGAAAAGTTTGTATTCAGTTTCGTGGCTAGGTCCTCCCAAAATTTTATCTTTTTCAATTTGTTTTTATATTGTGTTGATTTTACATCCCAAATATAATGCACTTGCCTCACTTCATTTATTAAATAGAACACTTCTTCTTCCGTCCAAGTTTTTACCATTTTCATTTATAAAATTACTTTTTTATTATTCGCGTGCGTTATAATTTTTTGTTTGTTTGAAAGATGTTAATAAGAATAAAATTTTTTGTTTACATTTTTTATATTTGGTTCTTTCTATCATTTGCTATTTCTTTCTTTCAATCCTATAAGAAAACAATGAAAGAAAAATGAAGTGTCAATTCTTTTAATTTTTTTAGAACTATTTATGAATTCTTTGAGTGGTTCTGTTATAGGTTTAAATGTATCTATTAGTTGTTCACGTGTATCAATTTCATCAGTTTTTATACTACGAAGCTTTTTCTTCAAGACATTTCTTGTCAACACCAACTGTTTTAAAATGGTTTTCAAATCAGCTTATCAGGACATCGTCTGGTTTGCAGATCAGCTTATCAGGACCTGGTCTGGTTTTCAGATCAGCTTATCAGGACCTCGTCTGGTTTGCAGATCAGCTTTATCAGGACCTGGTCTGGTTTTCAGATCAGCTTATCAGGACCTGGTCTGGTTTTCAGATCAGCTTATCAGGACCTGGTCTGGTTTTCAGATTAGCTTATCAGGAGCTGGTCTGGTTTTCAGATCAGCTTATCAGGACCTGCTCTGGTTTTCAGATCAGCTTATCAGGACCTGGTCTGGTTTTCAGATCAGCTTATCAAGTATCAGATGAGGTTATAGCAAATAGATGTATCAAGTTTAAAGTTAGATTAATAACTAAAGTACATTTTTATGAACAGTAGTTTATATAGTTATGAAATAGTAAAATTGCTTTCTGTAGCGACCATCATTTAATTCATTATCTTTGCTTATCACTAAAAATCCATATTTATCCTTCCAACACTCTCGACAAATTTCTTGGAACTTTTCATAACTCATATCGCTGCCAACATGATCCTTATAAGCATGCTTCATATTTGTCTCATCTTGCTTAAACATTATAACATTTGCATTGTCTCTTATTAAATGCTTGGGAATTCTGGTATAAGTTTGACACAGGTAGAATGAATCAACATCCCTATGTCGCCCCATACAAAAATATGTACGTATATTATTCTGCTTCTCACATGCAACATCATCAAATATCATAATTTAATTAGTTTTAGCTTCGTCAGGTGGAATAACTGATTCATTATCGATGAATGGATAATATTCAATTCCTTTAATTGGTGAAATTAATTTCTTTAGGTATTCATATTTAGGTTGATAGAGAGATTTTGAGTATAAATAGATGTTTTCAAACTTGAGTCCATTAGGACTTTCTAGCAAACCAATCATAACATTAGTCTTTCCACAATTTGATGGTCCCACTATTAGAGCACGAATAGAATTTGGTAAGAGGGGGCTATGTTTTTTTTTTGAACTGATGTTCGCTGAATCATCAATATTACGAACTAAAATATTTTTATGTTGTTTGACTAAATGCATTTGGTTACCTCTTATTATAGAAAAAATTAGATAATATGGTTATACGATATCAGAAAACGTTTATTCATAAAAACACCGTCGTTTTATCTACTATAATAAAATAGTAAACTCTCTACCTGTTGAACTTCATCTTCCTGGATATCAGTACTGTTGACCTGGAACAAAACTACAAAAACGTTTAAGTCGAGGTGATAAAGGAGTTAATTTATTGGACTCTGCTTGTAAAAACCACGATATTGCGTATTCAAAAAATAAGTATTTAAGTACTAGACATAAAGCTGATAAAATACTTGAAAATTCAGCTTGGAATCAAGTTTTATCAAAAGTAAGTAGTCTTGCTGAAATATCATTTGCATATATGGTTACTAACGCAATGAAAGCCAAAACAAAATTTGGTATGGGTGTGTAGAAAAAGAAAAATGTTAAAAAGAACAAACTAAATGTTAAAACACTATTTAGAACATCAATTAGAGCTGGAACAAAAATACTAAAAAAAATCATTAGATATTAACTCAGCTATTAAAATTGCACGAAAAACTATTAACAAGTCATTAAAAGGAATAAAGTCTCAAATTATAGTACCACTTGTAATACGTATTCCAAAAATTGGTGGTTTTTTACCTCTGGCAGTTTAAAAAGGACTTTACTTAAAACCTTTATAAAAAGGGTTATGGTTTAGTTCACAAAGAGGAATCAAAAAACTCTTAGAGATGCTGCCCAACAGACCACTTCTGATGTGGACCTAAGCCGTTTCTCTATAAATATTTTAGAGGAGTTTTCATATTGAATACTCTACCAAAACGAACAAAGAAAATTGAATGTGGAATAATCAATTTAGATGTATCAACAGGACCTAGTACACATTGGGTAGCATATTATAAAAACATCAATGAAAAAGAATATTTCGACAGCTTTGGAAACTTACAACCTCCTTCAGAAGTACTCAAATATATTGGTACAAATATAAAATACAACTATAATCAACATCAGAATTTTAATACATTTATCTGTGGACATTTATGTCTTAAATTTCTTTATGAAATAACTGAAAATATTAAATAAAAACACAAACATTTATATTTTACAAAACTCTTTAATGTCTTTTTATTCATAATTTAAAAAACGTAATTAATATAATTTATTGCCAGACAGGATATTGGGAATTTTGAATTCGAAATTCACTCAGCTCATTCTCAACGATTAAGTTTTCTTCACCTTCTCTACTTAGGCAATATGATCCGCTCGAGAGATCTTTAATATCGTCATCTGTTAAAGTATTATATTGTTTAGGCAGGAACATTATATGTTTATCCATTTCAACTTTTAGTGTTGGTCCATATTTTGTTGTTACACGTATCACATTTCGAATAGTATATTTCATGGATGTGTCAAGCTTCTTTACGTGGATTAAGGTTTTGTTGTTTAGAGAATTAAATTTTGAAATTAGATTTGTTGTGGAGTCCATTTTTTTATTTAGTTCCTCTCACTTTGAATGTTTAACTGGAAATGATCTTAAAAGTAGCGATGATAACTTCAAGAAGATTAATCGAAAATAACTATGGTGAAATAGTGAATAATTGGGGGTTAGTAATAGAGAGAAAGAGATAGTTATAGAGAGAAAAGATATAGAGAGAGAAAAAGTGCTAAAAAGAAATATGGAATAAAGATGATAGTATAGATATTTTAAAAATTTAAAGAACAAATTAGTCTTAAAAAACCTTCCAAATAAAATGAGCCAAATTAGACGTACTCTAAACCAATTTATAAGAGATTTTGAAAGATTCAGGCTTTTTGATCATTGATAGATGATAAAATTTTTCCAAAATATGCTTGATGAGAACGAAGAATATGGCATAATAGAAGATGAAGACAACACAGAAGGGCATTTTGGAAACTGCCCATGGTACGATCCGAACTGTGAGGAAGGACCTGATACTTGTAGATGTACAAATATTTTTTTACGGAAAGTTATATTAGAACATCTAATAATTGGATACTATGAAATGTTTCCATCATTATAAATAAAATAAAATAAAATTGTATTATTAAAATATTCCTTGTTTTATATTATTTTTTCTAAAGGAAAATTAGGAATCATCTGTTCGAATAGAAAATAACAGAAACTTGTATGTAGTAAAAAATATAAGGACTTATCCGATTATCTAAATTTTTGGTCTTTACGAAAATATCTAATGAAATTTAATGGAATTTCATAATATTGTGAAATTCAATTTTTCTTGTGCAGAACCTCAAAGAAAACAAGACTGTGCATGTTTAAGCGGTATGAAAACAAGAATTTGCAAATAAGCAAAAATAAAAATGTTTTTGATCCAACGAAGTAAAGCCAATAAAGAAATAAACACCATTCACATTTTCATTCTTTTTTCAATATTTTATTTAAAATTTTTTCTTATAAATTCATTTACATATGTACAATAGTTTTTCTTAATAAATAAATAGGATTTTAT
Source organism: Nowickia ferox (assembly GCA_936439885.1). Classification (NCBI taxonomy): domain Eukaryota; kingdom Metazoa; phylum Arthropoda; class Insecta; order Diptera; family Tachinidae; genus Nowickia; species Nowickia ferox. The sequence goes on along the minus strand of OW387026.1, from coordinate 38,531,115 downwards.
TTACAATAATTTTTCTTAATAACTAAGATTTTATGTACAATTTAAAAATTAACTAATTAACTAAAAATTAATTAATTTTAACCATTTTCTTGCATTCTAGCAATCTCATCTAGCAACATGTCAAGTTCGTATTCAGGGTTAGTTTCCTGTGTGTTATTGTGTTAATGTTATTTGATCTAATTTTTCTCTTATCGTCTCCATAACTTAAGTCTACCTTACTTACTTCACTAGTATATATTTGATGCAGCTTAGATTTAAATGTTAACATATTATCATATACATTAGTCTTATTGACTAAACAATTTTTATAAGTAGCTAAACTATATTTATCTAATATGGCTCTCTTTACCCCCTTCGATTTTTTAGTGTCATTTTAGTTCTGTACACAATGAGTACATTATGTCAGCGTAAAAGTCGTCCGTCTTTATTGAATATATAAAAGAGTCCGTGTACATATAATTTAATGAGAGTTTTGTCTTAAACTTAGGTTGCATGTACCCGTAATGGAAATTATAAATTTTCCATTTGGAAAGCTCCAGTACACAAAATCCTAAGTAAATTGATCTTCAGAAAATATAGATAAACTATGAATATTTGGTTTTGATATCCAATCTTGGGCACCCAATTGATTACAATTCGTTCTCTCCCAACTATTGACAATTTTAACATCTCTCCTCTTATCCACATTTTCCATTGTTTTACCATACACTGCATTATTGAGTAGTTTGAAAAAGTTTTTTTTTCAAAAGCATTTTTAGCAGTGGCCCTATGTCTGGTATTTAGGCCAATATAGCCTTTTAACCATGGAGATTGTTTAAATGCTAAAATACGATGAGTTTTCTTTAAAACTAAGCCATATTCTAAGCACTGTTTCAGAACTCTAAAGTATATCACGTATGATTGCTTTGTAGAGAAATCGGTTATCAACTTGTTATACTTCGCTTGCATAGGTTTCTTATTTTCAGCGCAAAAAGGAAGATCATTCTGCAAGTCGTGTAAATGAGAGGAATAATTTAACGTGACCTCATATACATAACCGTCTGTTCCATTATCAGCTATGCTGTGTGGATCCAGATTCAGCTCGTCTTGCGATAACCATCTGAACCCACCATGAGGAAGATATTCCGACATCGCCCAACCATACAAATTGTTAGCGTCTAAATAGACGACAAATTCGGAGGGCTTCTCTTTATAGAAATTTTCCAAGTATTTGTTATTCGCTTTCGAATATCTTTGACTACACTGTACGATTCCCCCACGTATACCTTTTTTCATAAAATTGTACATGTCTATGTCTGTCAATAATTCTAATTAAATTTTTGTGTATTTGAGCATTGCATCCCAGGAAAGTCCAGGTGCTGTATAATATTGACATGGATCCAGCTCATAAATACCTTTGCAAACTTTTCTACAGTTCTCGAAAATATCTGTCAGTAAGAGGACATCTGTTTTTAAGTAAAGTTCCATGTAATCTTTCATAGTTTTGCATCCAAAAGTATTCCATACCTCTACAGCATGTGAGTATTCCTCTAAAGAACACTCTTTATTGTTCAACTTATTAAAGAAATCACTGCGTGAAGGCAGCTGACATTCATCTAATTTTTGGAATGAATTTAGGTACTCATAGGGGAAAATAAATTTTTTCTTAATAAGCTGATTATTGTAGTAGATGTCAGTCATCAGAATGAATCACTGAATAATGGTCCGATTGATATAAAAATTGAATTTGAAACAGCAACTAATATTGCAGCAAATACATCAGCTTACTGCATTCTTATTCATGATCGTATAATAGAATATATACCCATCAAAGGACAAGTTCGAAAAGTCTTATAAATTGAATAATATGGAAAATAACATAATTTTTATACACGTACAAGGTTTCAAAACTAATTCAAACGATTTCATCGCAAAAGAAGTAGCGATTTTTTTCAACAATTATGAATATAACAATTTCATTATAAAACCACCATTTGATTTTAAATGCTTATCAATAAAAAAGCAAAGAGAAGCAAAGTGGCTAACAAAAAACTATCATCACCTAAGCTGGGCTGCTGGATCAGTTTCAATTCATAGCGTTTGCAATTTTTTAAAAGCCAGCGCAAGATGTCTAAAATTTACGTAAAAGGTGAAGAAAAAAGACTATGGTTGGAAAAAATGTTACACCGAAAAATTTCTAACGTTGAGGATATAGGCTGCATCAACTTTAAACAAATGGAAATCAAGTATCCAGAATATTTTTATTGTAATTATCATAAATTTGGTGTATGCGCATTAAAAAATGCTATTTTACTAACAAAAGAAATTTCTTGCTTTAAATATTAATGTATGTATTATTATAAAATTTAAAAAAATTTTAAACAATAAATGTATAGAAAGAAAAATAAATAAATGACCTTTATGACTTTAAATGACCTTTTTACTTTTTAAAGTATTGATGTATGTATTATTATAAAATTTAAAAAAATTTTAAACAATAAATGTATACGAAATAAAAGAATGTACAAGTGTTTTCTTATTTCAAATACAAACTACATAAAGGAAAGAGAAGGAAGTGGGAAGGAGGAGGAGAAGTTAACTTTTTTGCTTACTTGCAAATTTGTACTTTTTGTTTCTCTGCTTTAAAATAATCGTAGTCAAAGAAATGTCTGCGTTGCAAAATATACATAAATGTATACAAATATTACGTCTGTATTCTACAGAGCCACAAAATAATCCATGCACAAATTCTCACGATCGCACAAATGTACATACATACATACATATGTATGTACATACATACATATGTATGTACATACATACATATGTATGTACATACATACATACATACATACACATTCAAGAATTTCATAATGTTATGAAATAAATATTTCTTATAAAAATAAACACAATATACAATTACCAGTGACAATCAAGCTGGACCCCCACACACAAGTATTAGGGGCGTTCACATACATGAGAACATTTTAAAAATAAAATGTCGGTATGATAAATAACTTATTAGCGTGAGGAAATCACACAAACACATTCCCACGATTCATATGAGAATCGCCTAGTAGTCATTAAATCTATTTTCTCTGATACTACTGATATAGTATTACGATAACAAATTTCTACAGTCTGGCCACACTGGCAATTTTCCCTTTGGTATTAGGAAAAATAATCATGTTTTGCCGTCGGCATTTGAAAATAATCATGCATTACCGTCGGCATTAGGAAAAATAATCATGTTTTGCCTTTGGCATTTGAAAATAATCATGCATTGCCGTCGGCATTAGGAAAAATAATCATGTTTTGCCGTCGGCATTTGAAAATAATCATGCATTGCCGTCGGCATTAGGAAAAATAATCATGCTTTGCCGTCGGCATTAGGAAAAATTAATTTTCACTATTTCACCATTGGTATTAGGAAAATTCATCTCATGATTTTCCCGCTGGTATTAGGAAAAATCATTTTCATGATTTTCCCGTCGGCATATATGTATACTTATGAAATCTTAATCTTATGAAACCCCTTAATCCACCCCACAAACATACTGACATATAAATTCCCACGGTCATAAAAGCCAGACTTATTGAACCGCCCTCGTATGTAGTAATAAAAAAACTCTTTATGTAAACAAAAAACTCCTTATGTAAACAAAAAATTGGACGGACTTATTGAACCACCCTCGTAGGTATCAAATTTCACAAATTTCCAAGAATTTTAAAATTTGGGTATTAAAATTTCAAAATTTTACAATTTTAATTGGGTTAGAACTGGGAATCCCCTACTACTCATATTTAAAAGAATATTTAATTATATTTTGATATGGACGAAGTAATTTCGAACAAATATTATCTATTAACAATGTAGTCCTTTAAAAAGTACCAAAAAATAAGAAAATAAAAATCACATATGTACGTATTTAAATTACCTTTTGTTCTAGATTAACGGGTCTGTATAACTTTATAAGAAAAAGTCGCGCGTCGGAGGAAGTGACTTTATTTTTTATACAACCGAACCTAAGAAAATATTTATATAAAACAACTATGAAATATATATGGGAACTAGATCGAATTTTGTGATATGTACAAGAATATTTAATTATATTTTGATATTGACAAACTATTTTCGAACAAATATGGTACTATAACCGCCAAAAAGCTTAAGCGACACAGTTTTGGACTTCGTTTTTTTTTTTGACGAAAATCGATTATTTACGATCGCAAATAATCGATTTTGGAAAAAATTAAATTCGGAAATTATGTCGCGTAAGCGGTGGAGGAGTGGTCAAATAGACCTTAATAAAACAAATTTAAAAAAATTACGATTATTAATAAGCAGCAACAATAAATCACATTCCTGTTTTTGGTAATGGACATCCTTTTCAGTCATTTGATCTCCCAACATACCCCAACATTGCATGCTTAAGACCGTCCCAAAATATTTTTTACCATGGCAACCAAAATATGATATGCATTTTTTTAAATGATTTCACTACACATTTTAGATTTAATTAAAGATCGAACAAATATTCAATGGTGTTGGTCTTGTTTACACACTTAGGGAAAAATTTACAGTCATTAGTTAGTTATTAGTAAACTAAAATGATAAATATTGTATAACTAATACTTCATATTTACAGTTTATTGTTCTTAATATGGGCAAATAATGGTAACCTTATCAAATTATTTAGTTTCACTGTTGGCAGCTCTAGCATATGGTTTTTGTTTACATGTGTTATATTCTTTCTAAAAAATGGATAAAACAGTGTTCGCTCGTCCAACTTTACCGTACATGATATTAAATTAGTGCTGAAATTGGTTAGGAAAAACCAAAATATAATAAAAAAAAGAATATGTTACAGCTAAATACAAAGAGTATGCATGACAACGTGTAAAATGTGTCTAAAGTTTTTCACAAATAACAACACTAATAAAGTTTACAACGAATCAGCTGTTGTCTAACTATTTGCCAATGACACTCGACGGTTTAACTAATGGCAAACAAAGAACTGTGAATCAAATATTATTGGTTAAACTATTGCTATTAGTTAACTAATGACTCTGAATTCTAAAGATAGGATCACACGATTGCCGCAAATACACCAATTTGATCCAATTTTTATTGTGCTGAATTGGTGCACAGTAATAGAATTGTCCCAATCAAATACGCTGCAGTCACATGATTGCCCAATTTTGTAAAAATTTTATTGACGCAGATTGGCGAATAATGAATTTTTGGCAATAATTGCCGCAGCCCAGTTATACGATTGTTCTAACTTGCGGCAACACAAACAAACAGCTGTTGTGTCGTTTTTAATTTGTTTTGTTTTACGTGCAAATGGTTTTTTTTAAGAAATAAATTTTGTTTGTTTTATTTTATAGGTGAAAATGGTTTATTCGTTAAAATTAATAAATAAATAAATTAATTAATGAAATTGCCTCTTCTTTTTATATTTTATGCTCATTAAATGTACAAAGCAGAGGCAATTTTCGTTCTTTTAAACGAATGAAAACTAAATATATGGGTTAAAGATTGGCTTACAGTTCGATGTTAACCTTTCAAATAAGTTATAATTACATATAAAGTAAGTTTAAGTTTACGGTATGTACTTACGAAAACAATTGGCGCACAAGCAATATAAATTAATTTTAGAAATTGTCGCGTATTGGCTACTTTGATTGCCGCTCGAGAACACAATAAATATTGGTGCATTTTTAAAATTTTTACTGGGCCGTGGGAGTTTCCACAAAATAAATAAATAAATAAAACACGTCCGACTCAAAGAAATTCAAAATCAACAATTACAATATTTTATTAAAAAAAATTAATATTACAAACTATGAAATCAAAGTTTACAATTTATAAATAAAAATTAAAAACAAAGTATATATTTCAAAAGGTGCCACATTACCCCCTACCAGTTGGAGGGACTTGATCCATAGAAGGAGTCGGAGAATGTCTTAAGGACATGAGGTCACCAAAATTTGTGGGAGTTTTTACAAAACAAATAAATAAATAAAACACGTCAGACTCAAAGAAATTCAAAATCAACAATTACAATATTTTATTAAAAAAATTAGTATTACAAACTATGAAATCAAAGTTTACTATTTATAAATTTATTTACTATTTATAAATTATTTATAATTAAAAACAAAGTATATATTTCAAAAGGTGCCACATGGGCCATGGTTGCCTAATTACCGTTCACACGACTGCCGTACCAGAGTTGCATTTGATTGCCGCACATCAGTAGAATATTGTTCTCGATTGTCGTATGAGGCAATAAATTGTGAAATCACATGTTTGACATATAAAATGTACCAACAATTGGTGCATTACGGCAATCGTGTGATCCTACCTTAAGGCCGAATTCAAAGTCATTAGTTAACTAAAGGTAGGATCACACGATTGCCGCAATGCACCAATTGTTGGTACGTTTTATATGTCAAACATGTGATTTCACAATTTATTGCCTCATACGACAATCGAGAACAATATTCTACTGATGTGCGGCAATCAAATGCAACTCTGGTACGGCAGTCGTGCAATCAAATGCAACTCTGGTGCGGCAATAGTGTGAACGGTTATTAGGCAACCATGCCCCAATAAAAATGTTAAAAATGCACCAATATTTATTGTGTTCTCGAGCGGCAATCAAAGTAGCCAATACGCGACAATTTTTTAAATTAATTTATATTTGCTTGTGCGCCAAGTGTTTTCGTAAGTACATACCGTAAACTTAAACTTACTTTATATGATGTAATTATAACTAATTTGAAACATTAACATGGAACTGTGTGCCAATCTTTAACCCTTATATTTAGTTTTTATTCGTTTAAAATAACGAAAATTGCCTCTGCTTTGTACATTTAATGAGCACAAAATATATGTACAAAGCAGATGCAATTTTATTAATTAATTTATTTATTTATTCATTTTAACGAATAAACTATTTTCACGTACAAAATAAAACAAACAAAATTTATTTCTTAAAAAAACCTTTGCACGTAAAACAAAACAAACTAAAAACGATCACAACAGCTGTTTGTTTGTGTTGCCGCAAGTTAGAACAATCGTATGACTGGCCTGCGGCAATTATTGCCACAAATTCATTATTCGCCATTCTGCGGCAATAAAATTTTTGTAAAATGGGGCAATCATGTGACTGCAGCGTATTTGATTGGGACAATTCTATTACTGTGCACCAATTCAGCACAATAAAAATTGTATCAGATTGGTGTATTTGCGGCAATCGTGTGATCCTACCTTAATAGTAATAGTTTAACCAATAATATTTGATTCACAGCTCTTTAACACATTTCAGTATTACGAAGGATATGACCCTTGTCAAAATGGTTCACCTTACCTGCGAATTGGTAGATATTAAACTTAATCAAAGTTTGAGTGACAAATTCATCCCATAAAGTCTGTGACACATTCTCGACTTTAGTTACAACTGGGAGGAACACTAAAGTGATGTTCGGGAAAAAGATCGTATATTTTTTTAATTCAAAATATGTCAAATTGTTTAAGTGAAGTCCTCTGATGAGATAAATACCCTTACAAGGACTAATTATAATCAAAACGGTTCCCTTGATTTTTTCTTTAGTCATCAAAAAACCGAATATTAATGATGCTACATTTTTTGAAGTACTTCAAATAATCTGTCAGTTTTTACTTACTGATATAATTTTTTCGATTATTTTTTATGAATTCATATTCGTACTCAATTGCTAAATAAAATAATGAAAGAAATTTTTCAGTTTAAATGGTTGCTATTGTTTGGTAGACTTTTTATTGATTGTGAATCTGAAAACGGAATACTAATGACACTAACTGTATGTATGTACTTTATATAGGTATGCAAGGTTTAACTGCGGTTTCCTTACTTTAATTTTGTTAAATTGTTTTTTAATAAAAGTATAAAATCATAATATATATAGAAACATATAAGTGTATATGTTTTTCATATGTTGATGTAAAATACCTCCTTTTTGAAGTAATTTAATACAAAAATTATGTCCACTGCCTGAATTAATAAATTTAGCAGTAATATCGGTATACCGGTATTATGGAAAATTATTATATTATCGGTATTACCTGTACATACCGGTAATACCTTTACATACCGGTAATACCGATACCGAAATAAAAACATACCGATACCGTTACCGATACCGAAATTTAAAAAATAATTGTACCGGTATCAATACCGATACCGTTATTCGTTTCAGTTTCCAATCTTGAAAAAAAACCCTATGCGCTTATACATAACAATACACAATTGAGTGTGATCTCTGCTTTTTGTTAGCTTCTTTACTTCAACTCTAGTAAGAACACAGAGATCATACTCACATTCCATTTTTCTTTTAAAAAGTTCAGTTGCCAATCGATTAAATATTGAATAATTATAAATTATTTTCAAACAAAACAAACAAAAAAAAAATATACTTTGATATAAACTACCATCATATATACTGAGATATTTCTTCCAGAAAAAGAAAAAACGTGATAAGATATAAATAATTACCTACGTCTTTAAAACTGTTTTAAACTATAACTTAAGAAATACAAAATTAGAATTTGTATACAACATCACCTGTGTAAATTATTATTGTGCAAAATGTAATACATAGTCGCAACACAAGCAACTACCCAAGAGAAAATTACAACCTCCACCACCATCTCCGAGATATTTTTTATCACCAACAACACTCCCCAACATTTTTTGTCCAGCGGGTTAATTCTTTGGCTATTATTAAAAAATAACGCAAAAATACGAACCCCATATTTTTATTTATTCAAAAGGTAATACTATAAGAAATCAAAATCAAAATATTTAAAAGCTGACCAATAGCACAAAGTATACCAGAGATGTCACGAGACGGAAGATAATTGTGTTTTAAGAGGTCTCGCTCACACAGTCATCAAATCCTCTTTACTTTTTCTTTCGAGTGTTATTATTTTAACGTAATTCCATTTTATACGTTATGGTCTCATTCGCTGCCTAATTTTTGTAAATAAATGGTAAAAATTAATAAATGTGAACGAAAACAAATTTTTATCACTTTTTTTTAATAATAATAATAATCTTTTTCGCATTGTGTTTTTTAATTCAATACCTCAAATTCACACATTTATTTTGTACCAATGTTCATGTGCTCAAATGTATTTTCATTTTATGTTTTGTGGTCTCATTCGTTGTCTGGTTTTTGTAAGTTGAAGTTAAAAATTAATATTTTTTGTAGGAAAATTTTAAAATTGAGTTTGTAAGCATTTCGAAAATAAATTTAATCACTTTTATAATACTAATAATGATTTATATATTGTTTTTCTTTTTAGTTCAACACTGCAAAATCTTTCATTTAATTTTGAAAAAATGTTCAATTATTCATTTCACTAAGTATATTTTTTTATATTTTCTGTTGTTTGTTTTGATTATTGTACTAAAAATATTCAATAACAAACACACTATATTTCTCCCTTTTTGACAGTGATCAAATCAGCGGTTTTTAGCTTTTTCATAAGTCACTTTCTACAACTCTGGTCTACTTTGTGCCAATAGTCAGCTCTCATATATGGACCATTCATGTATAAGCTTGTACGTTTATGAGCTTGTATATTGCGTTCTTAAATAAAATGTATCTCGAATATTTTATGATAATTTCTTAAGCTATTGGATAATCTAGGAGCACCCCGCATATACGCGAATTGATCCTTAGCATTTTCTTAAGCATTAAGTCGCTATTTATTCCGATTGGTTGATTTTATTACTTTAAATGAAATACATATGTACATGAGTTTTACCCAACGATATTGTCATGACTAATATGAACAAATGTCCAGTTGTAATTTGAGTAATTGTTTGAGTTTGTGAGCAGTTGTTCTGTGACTCCTGTAATTTGAGTCTCGAATGATTGTTTGGGCTTATAAATGTTTATTCATTGACTTCTTGTAATTTGAATCTCGAATGATTGTTTGTGTTTGTGAATTGTTATTCACAACATTCTTGTCATTTGATTTTCTTGTAATTTGAATCTTAAATAATTGTTTCTGTTTGCGAATTGTTATTCGCAACATTTTTGTCATTTGATTTTCTTGTAATTTAAATCCTCTGTCGATTGTTAATTTAATTAAGAGAAATTTATGAACTCTTTTTATTTTTTGTACGAATCGGGAATGATCGTTGATCGCAGTAGCTGTAAGCAACTATTATTCCATATAGAATAAAACCAACTTGTAACTATAGATTTTAAGCTTTTAACTAATAAACTCTGAACTAAAAAGTTCTAGTGGTGTTTTTATTTACCGTTAATTAAATTCATGCACACATATGACTTGTATAAGCATTTTAATTTTGACATTTGATCTTTATTAACGATAACCTTGTTATCTACTGTCATTCATATGTAGAATCTCAATAGTAAAATAAACAATAAATGGAAGGAATTAAAACAGAAATTGAGTTATAAATATTTCGTTTTATGCTTAACAATTCAAGCCGGTATTATTTATATTGACATTTCCACCCAACTGGTTGTGTGCCAACAATAAAATATCCTTCTTCTCTTTTGGAAACCTTAATTCACGTCCTGCTAGTCTTGCTGTATCCAATTCACGTTCTGCCTGAGCCAATTCATGGCCCAGAGCGCCTGGATTTTCTTGTTCTCGAGCAATCCAATCCAAAGCCATCTGTGCGCGCATATCGTCATCAAGACTCCTATTCGAATAGTGAGCAACTACTTCTTGTCGTGAGCATTGGCGTTCACGCATGGCCTTCAGCGATCCATTCCAGTGGAGAAGTTGAAAAACAGTCATAAGCTCTTGAAACTCCAACATTGTACGACCTTTATTGGATTCCAGCATAAATCTGATAAAAAATAAAAAAATAAATATATGAATACATATACATAGTACATAAGTATTGCAACTAAGGCCCAATAATTGACTTATCAATTATGTGTCATTTATCTTTAAGTGCCATTTTAGTAACAGATCAATTTTTTCAGTGCAAAGTTGAGAGACAGTTAAATAATACTTAATACTATTTAAGTTTTTCGAGCATAACATATGTTTTTATGTTTGTGTGTGTTTATTGAAAACATGTACATGAACATCATCTGTTCGTATTAAAAAAATTTCGTTTAATTTTCATAAATATATAACATATACAGTAAATAATTTCATATCATGGAATAAATAAATATAAAAATGCGTTCGGATGCTCTTTTGGTTTCATAAAATATGTTTTTATGCAATTTTAACTTTCTACATGTTCATAACCTAACTTTGTTATTTACATTAAACATCTGTTTTCTTTTAGAACTATTGACATTTCTCAGTGCTACCATACTTTCATAGTATTTAAGTGAGCATTCAATTTTATGACTGACAAAATGAAACTGCATTTAAGTGCAACTTAAATTTAAGTGGCAATTAGCTAAATGACATATAATTGAGAACTCAATTATTGGGCCTAAGTACGACAAATAGCTAATTGTTAAACTAAAATACAATATTTAGAAATCAATTGCAAAAATTGTATTTACACACATATGTATTTATACTCGGTTAAAATAATTTTACTGACATCGGCAATGTGCGTTTTTAAGCTGCATCAGTATCTTTCGCTTCAAATTTTCTTTTCTCAAAAAAAAAAATTAAAATAAAATAAAACCGTGGACCGTAACGATTATAAGTTTTATTTAAAAATTGTATTTTAATCATTATTTATTTATAAAAGTCATTTCTTGATTTTTATTTATACATTTGTACATCAGGTTACGACTGCATAAGTACATATTTTAGTTGAAATAATATTTATGTTAACGTCGAACATTATAATATGTATGAAGAAAATTAATAAACCTGATCTTTGTAAGCTTTTCTGATACTATATGTAATTTAAATTAATTCAAAATTTATCGTAAGTACTAAATATATTCAGCACCCTTAAAAGTTTTGTGCGCGAATAATTCGTATGTGCCAAAAATGTTTATTATTTTGTAATATACAATCATTTCCATAAAAATTATTATTAATTCATTTAAAGGAACCGAATATTTATACACATTTTCAATTTCATACCAATGCTTTTAGCGAATTTAAAATAAAGTAATAAAAACGCTCTCATGTAAAATTTAGTTATTGTAACATACGATAATTTCGCACACATGGGTCGATATCCTTACCTTAACATAGAAAGGTAGAATGTATAATGTAAAAAAATAATGAGTTAGGGCCTTTTTATTAAGGTAACGATATGTAAATTGTTTTCTACAAGTTCTAAATAAAACGAAAATACTTTTGAACTGCAATGTAAAGAACATACATACAAACTCGAATAGTTTTTAAACAAAATATTCCGCATTATTCTGTAAATATTTGTCGCTTCTACATCAATCTGACAGCAAAAGTTTGCACTTGCCCTTTATTGTATTGCACGTGAATTGTAAGGAGCTGTCAATAGTATTCAATTGTTACCGACAACAAGTAGATAAGTGGCAATTTTTTTGTATAAAGCCTGGTACTCTGTTCACAATTTCGTGCGAAATGCTGTCAAACTACATATAAAAATATTTGGTATGAAATATTTGCGAAATAAATTCGCAAAAGTAGTACTCTGTTCTTGTTGTGAAAAACACGTAAAATCATGTCTTTCCATGCAAAATTAGTCTGGCATCATTTTAGTTTAGCTGCGAAACAACATGAGCAGTGCTTTTTTCGCACGGAATTTTAACAATGTTGCATACTTTCAAGCAATAAAAGCAATAAATTTATTAAAAAACCGCGAGTTGGGCTATATTTAGTACATGTCAAATTTTTCACGCGAAATAATCAATGGTGCTGAAAATTTTTCACAACTTTGAACAGAGTACCAGCCTTAAGGTTGCGGAAAGTCGACATCAGTAGATTAGTAATGGGGACGATAGTCCAAGTTTGGGAATTCAAAACCGGGAAAAAACAAAAATTTTGGCAACCCTGTTACGAATGAGGGGATTTTGGGTATTTTTATACTGAGATTTCGTTAGGCTGGTTGTGTGTGTGTGTGTGAGTTTGATTCTTTATTTATGTGTATGTTTGTATACTTGTGTGCACAGCTTTTGTTGTTATTGTAGAGAAACGTTGTGCTTACAGCGGATGGATCTATAAATGGATGTTTGTATGTGTGTATGACAGTGTGTGTGTGTGTATGAGTATGTGTGTGTGTGTGTGTATTTACATGTTTGTTTGATGGGGTCCGATACTTTTGTTGTACTGGCAGACAATCATTATTATATCCAGTAGGAAATGTTGATGGTGAAAATATGCTGACTAGCTTTTCACTTTCACTTGTCACCAGTACTACTCTCTAACTATCCTCCGTACAATACTTTGTGCTATAGACATTTAGCATGTGCTTGTCATTGAAAATCTACTAGTAACACTAAAACAATTGATTAGGTAGTGACTACGAAGTTCTTATGCGGTCATGAGACATACCAACCAGACAGTTAGTTACTAGTACATTTCTATAATTTACGTACATACAAATGTATGTATATTGACAAGTTATTGACAATTCCACCACAAATACACCATATCTGTTTTTTCTCCTTCTTTTATACTGACGGATAGAAGAAAACTTATTATCCCAAATTGTTACTAGAATTTTAGTGTTGACACAAAGACACTTGCTCCCAGTCTGACTGTAGGGTAGTGACAAGGGATCTGTGTATTCGTGTGTATGTAGTGATTGTTATTTGATAGACTTTGGTTTGCTGTATTAAGTTATCGTTGCTATGCGTATGTAGGGTTATTGTATGTATGCATTTATGTTTGCGATCTCTGGGGAAATAATCTAATAGCTGCAGAGAGTGGCAACCCTGTTGGAAGTGGACAGGGAATGTATTTGGTAATGTATGTATATGTTGTTGGATTCATGTATGTGATCGTATCTATTTTTGCTTTGAAGAATATCATTGTTTGTGTGAATTACATCAACACTTTTTCATGCATATTTACAAATTAATGTATATATGTTTTCAAGGCTATTAACGTTGCTATTCTTATGGAGATAGAAAATATTGTGTTGACATAGGTTTTATATCTACAAGTGAATTTCATATATTAAATGTTTTGAGTCCAATCAGGTTGATAAGAAGAGCTTTTGAAAAGGGATAATGATGTTTTTATTTCAGTATATTTTACTTTAATGTAACAATTATAAAAAATAGGTTTTGGAGAAATACAGCAAAAACTTATATATAGAAGCTTTCACATGCCGCGATTTTTCTCGTACCTTTATATTGCAAACTGATGCTAGCGATTTTGTTCTGGATGTTGCTGTGTATATGAATTTCATCATATATCGTAATACCAACAGAGAATTGTGGAAATGTGTATGTGCGTGTGTATGTATATATATATATATATATATATATATGTGTGTGTGTGTGTGTGTATATGAATTTCATCATATGTCGTAATAAATTAGATTCGATGACTACTACGCGATTCTCATATAATGTATATAAGTAGAAGAAATAATGTAGATTGTCATCAGTCTGCTCTGATATCTCAACAAGTGACAACCTATTTACCCAACCAAAATTTTTAAAGTGATTGAAATCCAAACACTATCAAAGTGCTAAAACTAACAACTGTTTGTTAAACAAGTTTATAGTGTATAAAAAATAATTAAATAAATTGTTTATAACTAAAATAAATTGCTTATAAATAAAATAATTAAATAAATTGTTTATAAATAAAATAATTAAATTAATTAATAAACAAATAAATAATTAAATAAAATGAATACTACAAGTTGTACCATCTGCAATAAAGTCTTTATGACTCAAACAAAACTAAATCAGCATATGGAAATGCACTCATATGCTAACCAATCGAAGGCTATGCTTGGAACCAGTAAGCTAAGTCTTCAAAACAAATATTGTGAGGATTGTGATGAGATGATCCCATTAATTGGTTATATGGCTCATGTCAGAACCACAAAACATAAAAACAGTTGTCAGCAAGAACGGATTGGAGATTTTCTCACTAAAAGAGCAAGTAACTTCAATGGGAGGATCGAGACATATATCCTCCTCAACAAAAATGTGAGTGTCTTGTTTCCGGAGGAGTTTCTGAAATCTACCAAGAGCTCCATAGTACAACAACTCAATGAACGTAGTAGGATACATACTACATTTAAATTTAATATGGAGCTCACATGTGATTATATGAAGATGGTGAATGATGAGATGAATGTTTCCCAACTTGTACATATTTCGAAAATGATGTTGGTGACTTTGTCTGATGACATAGAGGATATGTACAAGAAACAAGCCGAGGAGCTAAGAGCCAAAATGGAAGAATTTCAAGAGAGGGATAGCGGATGGGCATTGATTTCAATAAATTCCCTTGAAGTTAATATAAACAAGGCGTCCATAATAAGAGGATCGAGCTTTATCCCTCTTATCGAGAACAATGATATTTATTGCTTTAAATGGTGTCTCATGCGGTTTTGTACACAAATAGCGGTCTGAATC
Source organism: Nowickia ferox (assembly GCA_936439885.1). Classification (NCBI taxonomy): domain Eukaryota; kingdom Metazoa; phylum Arthropoda; class Insecta; order Diptera; family Tachinidae; genus Nowickia; species Nowickia ferox. The sequence continues at coordinate 38,515,593 of OW387026.1, read as the reverse complement.
CTAAACAACGGAAAAACTTTAAAAATTACAATATTACAAATATTTCTGATGAGAATATTAATACAGGGGAAATTGTATTAAATTTTAAAGACCTAGAGTTTCCACTCCCATTGAAGCAGATAAAACAATTCGAGAATCAAAATGATGTGAGCATCAATGTATTTGGCCATAATGGAACATCACTTATAGGACCATACTATGTAACGAAAGGAGAAAAACACATTCATATTAATCTCTTATTGCTCCAGTCCAATGAAAACTACCACTATGTACTCATCAAGGATATATCAAAGTAAGTTTCATTTGTGCATTTATGAAAAATCTGCTTTCATCTCTATTTAAAAAGTTACTTCCTATAGTTATATTTATTTATATCGTATTGGTATTTTCTATATTTTCTTCAGACTCCTTCGTTCCAGCATAACATCACACAGAAGTAAGATCATGATATGTAACACCTGCCTATATCATACACATGATGATTATGTGTATAATCATCATAAAAATGTTTGTGTGAAAAAAGTCATCAGAATGCCAGAAGATGAATCTATTATCAAGTTTAAGAACTACTACAAACAGTTAGATGTACCATTCGTAATCTACGCGGACTTTGAGTCTATTTTAGAAAAAGTTGATAATGCTGTAAGTAAAAGTACCACAAATGTACAGAAACATCATGCTTGTGCATTCGGTTATTTTATTAATTGTAGTTTCAAGAGAGAAAATAATTTATATAGACATTATTTTGGTGAAGATTCGGCGAATATATTTATCAAAAAAATTGTTGAAGATTGTACAGATATTTATTTAAATTATTTACTTAAAGTTAAGAAAATGTTCATAACCCCAATAGAAATAGTTCAATATAATAATGCAAAAAATTGTCATATATGTAAGAAAATATTAAATAACGATAAAGTTAGAGATCATTGTCATCTTACGGGCAATTATCGTGGGGCAGCTCATAGCGAATGTAATTTGAATTATAAAACACCTCAGTTTATACCGGTTATCTTGCATAATCTTTCCGCATATGATATACACCTATTTTTCAAAGAACTTTCTTCTATAAAATATTCTACAATAAAAGTGATTCCCCAGAACACAGAGAGTTATATTTCTCTTTCAATTTTCATCAGATTAGATGAAAAATATGGATTCGAAATAAGATTTATAGACTCGTTTAGATTTATGGCTTCGAGTTTAGATACGTTAGCGAAAAATCTTGATAGCAATGATTTTAATACTATTCGGTCATGTTTCGTTGATGAAGCTCATTTCAACCTGATTAGAAGAAAGGGTGTATTTCCATACTCTTACATGGATTCCATGACTAAGTTTAAGGAAATTAAACTCCCTAGTAGAGAAGAGTTCTTCAATATTCTAACGAATGAAGAATGTGATGTAGTCGAGTATGAACATGCTCAAAAAATATGGAGAGAGTTTAACTGTAAAACCCTCCTTGACTATACTGAACTCTACTTAAAGACAGATGTTCTTCTTCTAACCGACGTGTTTGAAAATTTTAGAAAAATTTGTATAGATATATACGATTTGGACCCCTGCCACTATTATACAGCACCAGGCTTATCTTGGGATGCAATGTTGAAAACCACAGAAGTTTCACTGGAACAGTTTACTGATTCTGAAATGTATATGTTTATGCAAAACGGAATTAGAGGTGGACTACTTCAATGCTCGCAAAGATATTCGAAGGCGAATAACAAATATTTGGAAGATTTTGATGCATCAAAACGATCAGAATTTCTTATATATTTAGACGCTAACAACTTGTATGGTTGGGCGATGTCGGAATATCTTCCTTGCGGTGAATTTGAGTGGGTATGTGACACTGATTTTGATGTTAAAAAAAATTCTGATACTGCAGAGTATGGGTACATTTTGGAAGTGGATATAGATTATCCCGATTCAGTGCATGATCTACATAATGATTTGCCATTTTGTCCCCAAAATAAGGCCCTGGGGGGATCCAAAATCAAAAAATTAGTTGCAGACTTACACTCAAAAACAAATTACACCATACACTATAGAATTTTAAAACAAGCCATTTCAAATGGCCTCATCTTAAAACAAATCCATAGAATACTCAGATTTAAGCAATCCCCTTGGCTTAAAAAATATATTGACTTAAACACATTTCATAGGACAAATACTAAAAATAATTTTGAAAAAGATTTCTTCAAACTTTTAAACAATGCTGTTTACGGGAAGACAATGGAAAACATTGAAAAACGTAGGGACATTAGAATTACGTCATCTTGGGAAACGACAAACAGGAATCATTTAGGTCTCAGAGCATTAATTGCGGAACCAAATTTTAAGCAGTTGACAAAATTTTCTGATGATATGTATGCGGTAGAGTTAGAAAAAATGGAACCATTATATGATAAACCCATATATGTTGGTTTCACAGTACTGGAGTTATCGAAGTGGAGAATGTATGACTTCCATTATGGCTTCATGAAGCCTAAATTTGGAGAGAACATTTCTCTCAACTATATGGATACTGACTCATTTATTTATTCAATTAAAACTGTTGATTTTTACGATGACATCCGTAATGATATTAGTTTGAATTTTGATACGTCAGAATATCCTATAGATAATCAATTTCGTTTGCCGCTACTCAATAAGAAGGTTTTGGGAATGATGAAAGATGAAAACAATGGGGATATAATGACAGAATTTGTTGGTTTAAGAGCAAAAATGTATTCTCTGTCGACTCTTCGCTCGGAATCTGTTAAAAAATCAAAAGGAGTCAAAAAGTCTGTAATTAAAAAGTTGTCCATTAATGATTACAAAAGTTGCTTATTCGAATCCAAAATTATCTCGGATGAAATGTTTTTGTTTAGATCTAAAATACATCAACTATATACCCAAAAACTATATAAAATAGCACTTAGCTTTTCTGATGATAAAAGAAATATAATGAAAGATAAAGTAAAAACGCGCGCTTGGGGACATTACATAGACCGAAACAATGAAACAATGGATGTAGAATAGAATGATTCCTACTAAATTGCATGTAAGATGACAACGAGAATTTAATTTTGTATTATTTGTATTTATTTATTAATATATTTATTTAATTATTTATTAATTTAATTTTGTACTAATTGTATTTATTTATTAATATATTTATTTAATTATTTATTAATTTATTTATTATTTACTTATTTGTTTATGAATGTATCTTATTAATTTTAGTATTTTATTCACCCAAAAGCATGTTAAAATTGAATGGTTTAAAACTTTTATCTTTTTACCTATACCTAAATTATTTGTAAATAAAAATAAAATATTGAAAAAATAATAAAATATGTAAATGGTTTTTTATTTCAGCTTAAATTTACTACATAGAAATTTTAACTACAAATGTCTACATTTTTATATTTTGCTTATGTATTGGCTTTACTTCACTAGATCAAAAAATTTTTCTTTTTGTTCATTTGCAAATTTTTGTTGTTTGTTTTCATATCGCTTAAACATGCACAGTTTTGTTATCTTTGAAAGGTTCTACACAAGAGGAATTGAATTTCACAATATTATGAAATTCCATTAAATTTCATTAGATACTTTCTTATCGATACCAACTGCTTTAACACCATCTCATCCATGTTTGCTAATAGCAAATAGCAGAACAGGTATCAGCTATTAGATCAGGTATCAGATCAGCTTATCAGGACCTGATCTGGTTTTCAGATCAGCTTATTAGGACCTGGTCTGGTTTTCAGATCAGCTTATCAGGACCTGATCTGGTTTTCAGATCAGCTTATTAGGACCTGGTCTGGTTTTCAGATCAGCTTATTAGGACCTGGTCTGGTTTTCAGATCAGCTTATCAGGACCTGGTCTGGTTTTCAGATCAGCTTATTAGGACCTGGTCTGGTTTTCAGATCAGCTTATCAGGACCTGATCTGGTTTTCAGATCAGCTTATTAGGACCTGGTCTGGTTTTCAGATCAGCTTATCAGGACCTGGTCTGGTTTTCAGATCAGCTTATCAGGACCTGGTCTGGTTTTCAGATCAGCTTATCTAATTCAGATTGGGTTATCAGTTTACAAGTAGCTGGCCATTTATAACTAAAGTATATTTTTATGAACAGTAGTTTATATAGTTATGAAATAGTCAAATTGCTTTCTGTAGCGACCATCATTTAATTCATTATCTGTGCTTATATTCAAAATTCCATATTTATCCTTCCAACACTTTACAAATTTCTTGAAACTTTTTAAAATTCATATAACTGACTACATGATCCCTATAGACGTGCTTAATATTTTTCTTATCTTACTTAAACATTATAATAACATTTGCATTGGCTCTTATTAAATGCTTACACCCGAATTCATAAAAATTTTAAACAACATTTCGAATGTTGTTTAAGCAAAATTCACTAAAATTGTATTCGTAATAGAATTTTAGCTTAAAAACGTTTTTTAAACCTTGTATAAACCACCAGATTTTAAAATTGACTACATCCATATTTAAAATAATTTTGAGTTGACCTTGTTATAATTTTGCTTCATCTTTATTTACATTTTTAACTTTGCCTGTATGTATGTATGTATGTATGTATGCATGTGTGTATTAGGAATTATGCTATAAGTTTGACACAAGTAGAATGAGTCATCATTCTTCTGTCGCTCCATACAAAAATATACACGCACGAGTACATATGTATGAGTATTATTCTACTTTTCACATGCAACATCAGCAAATATCATAATTGAAATGCTTTAAGCTTCATTAGGAGAAAAAAAACGGTTTCAGTAACGATAAATGTATAATATCACATTCTTTTAATTATGAAATTAACTTCTTCAGGTATTCATATTTGGCTTGATATAGATAACTTGAGTATAAATATATGTTTTCAAACTTGAGATAGTAGTAGGGAACTAGCGGTTCTGGCGCCGATTAAAATTGTTAAATTGTGGCTGAAATTGTGAAATTGTGGCTGAAATTGTTAAATTTGGGTAATTAAAATTTGAAAATTTTAAAATTCTTGGAAATTTGATACCTACGAGGGTGGTTCAATAAGTCCGTTAAATATTTTTGTAATACCGACGGGAAAATCATGAAAATGATTTTTCCTAATGCCAACGGAAAATCATGAAAATGATTTTTCGTAATGTGGACAGGAAAAACGTGAGAAAAAAAATATTTATGTCATGCCGATGGGAAAAACGTGCAAATAAATATTTTTGTAATGCCGACGGGAAAAACGTGAAAATTAATTGTTTCTAAAGCCTACGAAAAAATGTTTTGTTGTCTGTCTGTCTATGGGAATTTGAGTCTGTCAGTGATTTGGGGTGTGTAATAATTTGTGGGTGTCCTTCGTCGTTGTAATGGGTAATTAAGCTTTAAAATTTCAATCTATGCCGTACGCCCAGTTCCCTACTACTATCTCAAGTTTGAAAACATATATTTACACTCAAGTTATCTATATCAAGCCAAATATGAATACCTGAAGAAGTTAATTTCATAATTAAAAGAATGTGATATTATACATTTATCGTTACTGAAACCGTTTTTTTTCTCCTAATGAAGCTTAAAGCATTTCAATTATGATATTTGCTGATGTTGCATGTGAAAAGTAGAATAATACTCATACATATGTACTCGTGCGTGTATATTTTTGTATGGAGCGACAGAAGAATGATGACTCATTCTACTTGTGTCAAACTTATAGCATAATTCCTAATACACACATGCATACATACATACATACATACATACAGGCAAAGTTAAAAATGTAAATAAAGATGAAGCAAAATTATAACAAGGTCAACTCAAAATTATTTTAAATATGGATGTAGTCAATTTTAAAATCTGGTGGTTTATACAAGGTTTAAAAAACGTTTTTAAGCTAAAATTCTATTACGAATACAATTTTAGTGAATTTTGCTTAAACAACATTCGAAATGTTGTTTAAAATTTTTATGAATTCGGGTGTAAGCATTTAATAAGAGCCAATGCAAATGTTATTATAATGTTTAAGTAAGATGAGAAAAATATTAAGCACGTCTATAGGGAGCATGTAGTCAGTTATATGAATTTTAAAAAGTTTCAAGAAATTTGTAAAGTGTTGGAAGGATAAATATGGAATTTTGAATATAAGCACAGATAATGAATTAAATGATGGTCGCTACAGAAAGCAATTTGACTATTTCATAACTATATAAACTACTGTTCATAAAAATATACTTTAGTTATAAATGGCCAGCTACTTGTAAACTGATAACCCAATCTGAATTAGATAAGCTGATCTGAAAACCAGACCAGGTCCTGATAAGCTGATCTGAAAACCAGACCAGGTCCTGATAAGCTGATCTGAAAACCAGACCAGGTCCTAATAAGCTGATCTGAAAACCAGATCAGGTCCTGATAAGCTGATCTGAAAACCAGACCAGGTCCTAATAAGCTGATCTGAAAACCAGACCAGGTCCTGATAAGCTGATCTGAAAACCAGACCAGGTCCTAATAAGCTGATCTGAAAACCAGACCAGGTCCTAATAAGCTGATCTGAAAACCAGATCAGGTCCTGATAAGCTGATCTGAAAACCAGACCAGGTCCTAATAAGCTGATCTGAAAACCAGATGGATGAGATGGTGTTAAAGCAGTTGGTATCGATAAGAAAGTATCTAATGAAATTTAATGGAATTTCATAATATTGTGAAATTCAATTCCTCTTGTGTAGAACCTTTCAAAGATAACAAAACTGTGCATGTTTAAGCGATATGAAAACAAACAACAAAAATTTGCAAATGAACAAAAAGAAAAATTTTTTGATCTAGTGAAGTAAAGCCAATACATAAGCAAAATATAAAAATGTAGACATTTGTAGTTAAAATTTCTATGTAGTAAATTTAAGCTGAAATAAAAAACCATTTACATATTTTATTATTTTTTCAATATTTTATTTTTATTTACAAATAATTTAGGTATAGGTAAAAAGATAAAAGTTTTAAACCATTCAATTTTAACATGCTTTTGGGTGAATAAAATACTAAAATTAATAAGATACATTCATAAACAAATAAGTAAATAATAAATAAATTAATAAATAATTAAATAAATATATTAATAAATAAATACAATTAGTACAAAATTAAATTAATAAATAATTAAATAAATATATTAATAAATAAATACAAATAATACAAAATTAAATTCTCGTTGTCATCTTACATGCAATTTAGTAGGAATCATTCTATTCTACATCCATTGTTTCATTGTTTCGGTCTATGTAATGTCCCCAAGCGCGCGTTTTTACTTTATCTTTCATTATATTTCTTTTATCATCAGAAAAGCTAAGTGCTATTTTATATAGTTTTTGGGTATATAGTTGATGTATTTTAGATCTAAACAAAAACATTTCATCCGAGATAATTTTGGATTCGAATAAGCAACTTTTGTAATCATTAATGGACAACTTTTTAATTACAGACTTTTTGACTCCTTTTGATTTTTTAACAGATTCCGAGCGAAGAGTCGACAGAGAATACATTTTTGCTCTTAAACCAACAAATTCTGTCATTATATCCCCATTGTTTTCATCTTTCATCATTCCCAAAACCTTCTTATTGAGTAGCGGCAAACGAAATTGATTATCTATAGGATATTCTGACGTATCAAAATTCAAACTAATATCATTACGGATGTCATCGTAAAAATCAACAGTTTTAATTGAATAAATAAATGAGTCAGTATCCATATAGTTGAGAGAAATGTTCTCTCCAAATTTAGGCTTCATGAAGCCATAATGGAAGTCATACATTCTCCACTTCGATAACTCCAGTACTGTGAAACCAACATATATGGGTTTATCATATAATGGTTCCATTTTTTCTAACTCTACCGCATACATATCATCAGAAAATTTTGTCAACTGCTTAAAATTTGGTTCCGCAATTAATGCTCTGAGACCTAAATGATTCCTGTTTGTCGTTTCCCAAGATGACGTAATTCTAATGTCCCTACGTTTTTCAATGTTTTCCATTGTCTTCCCGTAAACAGCATTGTTTAAAAGTTTGAAGAAATCTTTTTCAAAATTATTTTTAGTATTTGTCCTATGAAATGTGTTTAAGTCAATATATTTTTTAAGCCAAGGGGATTGCTTAAATCTGAGTATTCTATGGATTTGTTTTAAGATGAGGCCATTTGAAATGGCTTGTTTTAAAATTCTATAGTGTATGGTGTAATTTGTTTTTGAGTGTAAGTCTGCAACTAATTTTTTGATTTTGGATCCCCCCAGGGCCTTATTTTGGGGACAAAATGGCAAATCATTATGTAGATCATGCACTGAATCGGGATAATCTATATCCACTTCCAAAATGTACCCATACTCTGCAGTATCAGAATTTTTTTTAACATCAAAATCAGTGTCACATACCCACTCAAATTCACCGCAAGGAAGATATTCCGACATCGCCCAACCATACAAGTTGTTAGCGTCTAAATATATAAGAAATTCTGATCGTTTTGATGCATCAAAATCTTCCAAATATTTGTTATTCGCCTTCGAATATCTTTGCGAGCATTGAAGTAGTCCACCTCTAATTCCGTTTTGCATAAACATATACATTTCAGAATCAGTAAACTGTTCCAGTGAAACTTCTGTGGTTTTCAACATTGCATCCCAAGATAAGCCTGGTGCTGTATAATAGTGGCAGGGGTCCAAATCGTATATATCTATACAAATTTTTCTAAAATTTTCAAACACGTCGGTTAGAAGAAGAACATCTGTCTTTAAGTAGAGTTCAGTATAGTCAAGGAGGGTTTTACAGTTAAACTCTCTCCATATTTTTTGAGCATGTTCATACTCGACTACATCACATTCTTCATTCGTTAGAATATTGAAGAACTCTTCTCTACTAGGGAGTTTAATTTCCTTAAACTTAGTCATGGAATCCATGTAAGAGTATGGAAATACACCCTTTCTTCTAATCAGGTTGAAATGAGCTTCATCAACGAAACATGACCGAATAGTATTAAAATCATTGCTATCAAGATTTTTCGCTAACGTATCTAAACTCGAAGCCATAAATCTAAACGAGTCTATAAATCTTATTTCGAATCCATATTTTTCATCTAATCTGATGAAAATTGAAAGAGAAATATAACTCTCTGTGTTCTGGGGAATCACTTTTATTGTAGAATATTTTATAGAAGAAAGTTCTTTGAAAAATAGGTGTATATCATATGCGGAAAGATTATGCAAGATAACCGGTATAAGCTGAGGTGTTTTATAATTCAAATTACATTCGCTATGAGCTGCCCCACGATAATTGCCCGTAAGATGACAATGATCTCTAACTTTATCGTTATTTAATATTTTCTTACATATATGACAATTTTTTGCATTATTATATTGAACTATTTCTATTGGGGTTATGAACATTTTCTTAACTTTAAGTAAATAATTTAAATAAATATCTGTACAATCTTCAACAATTTTTTTGATAAATATATTCGCCGAATCTTCACCAAAATAATGTCTATATAAATTATTTTCTCTCTTGAAACTACAATTAATAAAATAACCGAATGCACAAGCATGATGTTTCTGTACATATGTGGTACTTTTACTTACAGCATTATCAACTTTTTCTAAAATAGACTCAAAGTCCGCGTAGATTACGAATGGTACATCTAACTGTTTGTAGTAGTTCTTAAACTTGATAATAGATTCATCTTCTGGCATTCTGATGACTTTTTTCACACAAACATTTTTATGATGATTATACACATAATCATCATGTGTATGATATAGGCAGGTGTTACATATCATGATCTTACTTCTGTGTGATGTTATGCTGGAACGAAGGAGTCTGAAGAAAATATAGAAAATACCAATACGATATAAATAAATATAACTATAGGAAGTAACTTTTTAAATAGAGATGAAAGCAGATTTTTCATAAATGCACAAATGAAACTTACTTTGATATATCCTTGATGAGTACATAGTGGTAGTTTTCATTGGACTGGAGCAATAAGAGATTAATATGAATGTGTTTTTCTCCTTTCGTTACATAGTATGGTCCTATAAGTGATGTTCCATTATGGCCAAATACATTGATGCTCACATCATTTTGATTCTCGAATTGTTTTATCTGCTTCAATGGGAGTGGAAACTCTAGGTCTTTAAAATTTAATACAATTTCCCCTGTATTAATATTCTCATCAGAAATATTTGTAATATTGTAATTTTTAAAGTTTTTCCGTTGTTTAGGATTCAGACCGCTATTTGTGTACAAAACCGCAATGAGACACCATTTAAAGCAATAAATATCATTGTTCTCGATAAGAGGGATAAAGCTCGATCCTCTTATTATGGACGCCTTGTTTATATTAACTTCAAGGGAATTTATTGAAATCAATGCCCATCCGCTATCCCTCTCTTGAAATTCTTCCATTTTGGCTCTTAGCTCCTCGGCTTGTTTCTTGTACATATCCTCTATGTCATCAGACAAAGTCACCAACATCATTTTCGAAATATGTACAAGTTGGGAAACATTCATCTCATCATTCACCATCTTCATATAATCACATGTGAGCTCCATATTAAATTTAACTGTAGTATGTATCCTACTACGTTCATTGAGTTGTTGTACTATGGAGCTCTTGGTAGATTTCAGAAACTCCTCCGGAAACAAGACACTCACATTTTTGTCGAGGAGGATATATGTCTCGATCCTCCCATTGAAGTTACTTGCTCTTTTAGTGAGAAAATCTCCAATCCGTTCTTGCTGACAACTGTTTTTATGTTTTGTGGTTCTGACATGAGCCATATAACCAATTAATGGGATCATCTCATCACAATCCTCACAATATTTGTTTTGAAGACTTAGCTTACTGGTTCCAAGCATAGCCTTCGATTGGTTAGCATATGAGTGCATTTCCATATGCTGATTTAGTTTTGTTTGAGTCATAAAGACTTTATTGCAGATGGTACAACTTGTAGTATTCATTTTATTTAATTATTTATTTGTTTATTAATTAATTTAATTATTTTATTTATAAACAATTTATTTAATTATTTTATTTATAAGCAATTTATTTTAGTTATAAACAATTTATTTAATTATTTTTTATACACTATAAACTTGTTTAACAAACAGTTGTTAGTTTTAGCACTTTGATAGTGTTTGGATTTCAATCACTTTAAAAATTTTGGTTGGGTAAATAGGTTGTCACTTGTTGAGATATCAGAGCAGACTGATGACAATCTACATTATTTCTTCTACTTATATACATTATATGAGAATCGCGTAGTAGTCATCGAATCTAATTTATTACGACATATGATGAAATTCATATACACACACACACACATATATATATATATATATATATATACATACACACGCACATACACATTTCCACAATTCTCTGTTGGTATTACGATATATGATGAAATTCATATACACAGCAACATCCAGAACAAAATCGCTAGCATCAGTTTGCAATATAAAGGTACGAGAAAAATCGCGGCATGTGAAAGCTTCTATATATAAGTTTTTGCTGTATTTCTCCAAAACCTATTTTTTATAATTGTTACATTAAAGTAAAATATACTGAAATAAAAACATCATTATCCCTTTTCAAAAGCTCTTCTTATCAACCTGATTGGACTCAAAACATTTAATATATGAAATTCACTTGTAGATATAAAACCTATGTCAACACAATATTTTCTATCTCCATAAGAATAGCAACGTTAATAGCCTTGAAAACATATATACATTAATTTGTAAATATGCATGAAAAAGTGTTGATGTAATTCATACAAGCAATGATATTCTTCAAAGCAAAAATAGATACGATCACATACATGAATCCAACAACATATACATACATTACCAAATACATTCCCTGTCCATTTCCAACAGGGTTGCCACTCTCTGCAGCTATTAGATTATTTCCCCAGAGATCGCAAACATAAATGCATACATACAATAACCCTACATACGCATAGCAACGATAACTCAATACAGCAAACCAAAGTCTATCAAATAACAATCACTACATACACACGAATACACACGAATACACAGATCCCTTGTCACTACCCTACAGTCAGACTGGGAGCAAGTGTCTTTGTGTCAACACTAAAATTCTAGTAACAATTTGGGATAATAAGTTTTCTTCTATCCGTCAGTATAAAAGAAGGAGAAAAAACAGATATGGTGTATTTGTGGTGGAATTGTCAATAACTTGTCAATATACATACATTTGTATGTACGTAAATTATAGAAATGTACTAGTAACTAACTGTCTGGTTGGTATGTCTCATGACCGCATAAGAACTTCGTAGTCACTACCTAATCAATTGTTTTAGTGTTACTAGTAGATTTTCAATGACAAGCACATGCTAAATGTCTATAGCACAAAGTATTGTACGGAGGATAGTTAGAGAGTAGTACTGGTGACAAGTGAAAGTGAAAAGCTAGTCAGCATATTTTCACCATCAACATTTCCTACTGGATATAATAATGATTGTCTGCCAGTACAACAAAAGTATCGGACCCCATCAAACAAACATGTAAATACACACACACACACACACACATACTCATACACACACACACACACTGTCATACACACATACAAACATCCATTTATAGATCCATCCGCTGTAAGCACAACGTTTCTCTACAATAACAACAAAAGCTGTGCACACAAGTATACAAACATACACATAAATAAAGAATCAAACTCACACACACACACACAACCAGCCTAACGAAATCTCAGTATAAAAATACCCAAAATCCCCTCATTCGTAACAGGGTTGCCAAAATTTTTGTTTTTTCCCGGTTTTGAATTCCCAAACTTGGACTATCGTCCCCATTACTAATCTACTGACATCTCGTCGGGTGGCTACTGGTTTGCCGCAATAATAATGTATTCTTAATATCTTTGCGGCAAACCAGTCACCACACGACGATATAGATAGTTACCAGTGCTGCCAGAAAAATGTTGCCTCTTGTCCCCAATTTAAACAGTCATGTCCCCAAAAATTCCCATTTAAAAAGAAAAATCCTAATTCTTGTCCCCAAAAATATTTTGTCGATATTGTTTGATATCATTTTAAAATTATGCTGTAACTCAATCCATTGCTTCAAAACTCTTTTTTGTATATTAAAACAACCACAACCCGCGAAGCGATTGGCTTTCTGCAGGAAACACCCAGGGTCTATGGCGAGAATCAAACTCACGACCACTGGACTGAGAGGATAGCATCGCTACCACTCATCCACAGGGGCACCCTGCATAAGATAACCATCATGTGTTTGATATTTGTACAAGTTTGTAACATTTAGTTAAATTAATTATATCGAATAATTGTTTGTACTAAGAGTTGTACAACTTTTTAACAAGAAATTCGACAGAACTGGGAATTAATTTTGCCACTTGTGAGCTGCATAAGTTCAGTAAATGGCCAACATATTTAACCAATTTCATGGAACTATTTTATTGTTTTAACAAAGTATAAAGATATTTTTTGAACCGCACATATTGCTTGCACTACCTGTTCCAATGGCAGTTAAGTTATTAAAACTTAAACTTAGAACTCGCTACAGCTGCGAAGACGGTATTGCCTATGTATATATGTATGTATTTATTTTTGTGGCATTACCATCTTTATTAAATAGTATGATTCCCACACTACTCTAATACTATGTTCAGACGGCAACATGAACCACTTGGTGCGCTCTTTGAACTACGGTTGCGAAATATGCCGTTCATTCGACACATTCGTGGTTCGTTTTGACAAATATTTTTGATGCAAACTAAAGAAAGCGCAAATCTAGCACTTTTTACAATTATTTTGTATCCCCTTTTTAATTTTTGTTTAATATGACTACATTTTAATCATTGTGAACTTTTTCTTCCTTTAATCTAGCAATATGGACTTTTTACTCATTTTATTTTACTAGTTTGCTTTACCAATTACAAAAAAGAAGAATAATATAGAATAATCTTCTATTTCTTTCAAATATTTTGTGCTTTGAAAGATATTCAATATAGCCTAAAAACAGAAAACATATGTATGTTTTTGAAGAGCGAGAAATCGAAATTTTATTTAATAACTACCAATTTTATATGTACGTTAACATTGATACATACATACATATGTATACTTCTGTTGTTTCACAAAATTATATACAATTAAATACTATTTAAAAATTAAAACATTTTATTTCTTCGTTTTTATTCTTTTTTCTCAGTTGAGCAATTTTTTAATAATAAAATAGAATACAATATTTTCAACTAACTATATTAAAAATTTTATAGTTCAACTAAAGTGTATTAGGGGAAGTCTCCACACTTCTATTATACGAGTATATGTGTAGGTATGTACACTATTTATATGTACAAAATGTTTTTGAATTTAAGGTAGAAGTCCATAGCTCGCTTTTTGCGCGTTACACTTTCTATGCATCTGTCCAAAAAGTGGAATTAATGTAATAGTATGTGACAAGTTACATTGCAAAAAGCGCAGAACGCCTAGGCGCGTTCAAAGCAAAAAGTAGGTCTACTTTCTACTTTTGTACGCGTTACAAGCACCATGAAAGAAAGTCAGCTGTTCTTGAATGCTAAAGATGTTAAATAATACTTTATTTCTTAAGTTATCGATAAATATTATTTTACCGTGGATAATTTTTTTCTTTTTTTTCAATAAAAAAAATTTCCTAGTAAAAAAAACTTGTTTAATAAAATATGTGAATATTTTCATTAATGCGATGTATTTTAATTAACTTTTCACCACACTTTTCTCAGTAACAAATTTTGCATATTAGTTATCGATTACTTTTACGTACTGAGTGTCATCTCCGCTAAATCTGTATTAAATACCTGCTTAGAAAAGTTATTGCTTAAGCCAATAATGTGCATACATTTATATGTAATTTTCAATTTAATTACATTAAATTCAACAACAGCCGACAATCTGCTGGAATAGCCCTGGCCGAGTTCTTCTCAAGACTATCTTTTAAAATGCTGAATAAATAGTCAAAGACATCTGCAGACATTCTTGTCGCGGTTCGAATTTGCTCAGGGTCAGAAGTTTTAATTTTTTAAATGTGGTTTCAAAAAACCCACTTAAATTCCATTCTAAATACAACGGCCGTACTCAAAACCTTTTCTTTTTTTGAAATTGTTCATAGGCATTTTTTGCGCATAAAATTAAATATACAAACTCGACTAACTCCACAAATTCTTTTAAAAACTCGATTTCACTCTCCATTTTTTCTTTATAAGTATTTATAAACAAACGCACACAGCTGATCAAAACAAAAACAAAATGGCGCATGAAAAGCAGTGCATGTAACTCAACGCGAACAAAGTATAGAATGAAACAAGAGGATGAAACGCGTGTAAAGCATAACGCGCAAAAAGCCAGCTATGGACCTCTACCTTTAGCCCTTACATGCATACATTCATACGTAAATAGTTGGCACGAGTTTTATAACTTGCTTTTTTACAGTATATAAACAAATTAAGCAAAAATAATGAATACAATGTGTTCTAATTTTTTTTAATTCATACATGCATCCATTTTTTGTTTACGGATGTGTATATGTTTATGTGTATGTGTGTACTCATTTTGTTTTGATTTTGTTTTGACAGCTAGTTCAGATAAATTAGCGATAATTTGTTATCAAAACTAGCGATGATAGCAATTTCTTCATTGTTCGCAGCATGGTAAAATTATAAAAGGTACTTGCACGACTACAACAAAATTACAACTCCAAAAAACACGCGCATTTTGTTGGTAGAAACAAACAGAATTTAGTCAAAAACAGATGTCTTTTGTTGTTAAAAATAACAATTACAGGGTAACTAAAGTACAATTGCAGACATTCATTCAGTGTTGCCAATATGTGTGTAATACACAGAGTGTGTAATTTCGACTCACATGTATAGGCCTATAATTAGATTCATGTATAATCTGTGTGTAATTCTACTTTGACTTCTATTTTATTTAATTGGTGTCCGTGTGAACATGCTATAAAAGATATTTAAAAACAGAAATGTTGCCAATACTAAATTATTTAATGTCAACATCCGCGATTAATTTTTTCGCAATGTACAATCAAAATTAACAGGTATTTTAACGGCAAGTTTTGTATGAAGAACTGTCAGTTATAGTTCATGTTAATCTTAATCATACATTGTGAAAAGGGACGTTAAATTCATTAAGGTAATTTACAAGAGAACATTTTTTATTCCGCACAATTTTTGTTCTTTTCCAAATTACAAGAGACTAATTCATCTGGCATAAAATGTATACTTATACACAGCTTTGTGTGTGTTTGTGTTTTTCGTATTCATTTAACATGTGCTGTTTTTAAGTTGTGTGTGTATTGGTTTTGTGCTGCTAATGCGCGGTTGTAGCTGGTTGAAAAATTATGCCAATCAAAAAACCATTCTCTTCATTCATTATGCCAGTGTAAATCAGCACATTAAGTCGTCGGGTGGTTACTTGTTTGCCGCATTGAACAAAAATGTGTTTTCCAGAAAATCGATGAAGAATGTTCAGTTTATCGATATAAGTAAGTATGTATGTATATAAAATTCTCGTGTTACGGTGTTTGTAATTGAACTCCTCCGAAACGGCTCGACCGATTGTTATGAAATTTTGTATGTATATTTGATAGGTCTGAGAATACGTCATAGTCTACTTTTCATACCCCTAAGTGGGATATGCCATCACGCCCATACGAACAAAATATCTTATATCTTCAAAGCTATAGGAGTCAGAGTAGTCAAATTTGGTATGGAATCTTTTAAGATAGAGGTGCAATGTAATTCAAAGTATGGGTAGAATAGGACCGTGGGGAGGGGCACCCCTATACAAAGCAATAATAAAAATCTTATATCTTAAAAGCTATAACAGCAAGAGTCTTCAAATTTGATATGAGTTAATTTGAAAACAATTAAACCTTTCACGTCAATGGGAAATATTTTTCCCAAGATTTGAATTGGCAATTACGGTAACGAATTTAATCTAAATAATAATTTTCACAACTAAATGTCGTAAAACAGTGATGATTTATCATAAATAATAGTTAAAAGTTGACAATAGTTAAAAGTGTATTGTTGAATCATTGAAGAGGAATCTCATACTTTTATCACTGTAAAGTGGTGGTGTAAGAGTAGGGGAAGGGCTCTCTCATTTTCAAAGAGATCTTACAAATTATTTTTCTATATGAGATGGAATACTCCACAGCTGGTATCATTTTCACAAATATGCGATAGAAACAGGGGATGGATACCCCCATACAAAGTAATTACTAATTATGGCATAAATGGAATACTATGTATATCCATGACAGGCTTCAAACTTGGTGAGAATTACTTAACAGTTAATGCGCGTAATCCAGCGAAAAATAAGTTTTGTAAGAGTAGGGGAAGGGCTCCCTATCATACAAAGTAATCACTAATTAACCGATTTTTCTGTCATTTGTAAACCGATTTTAAATATTACTTTTCTATATGAAATAATATATTCCACATTATACCAATTTTAAAAATTACTTTTCTATATGAAATGGTATATTCCACAGGTGGTTCCATTTTCATAAATATGCGATAGGAGCAGAGGGATGGATACCCCATACAAGGTAACTACTAATTATGACATATATAGAAAACTATATCATTGACACACTTCAAACTTGATGAGAATTACTTTACAGTTAATGCGCGTAATCCAGCGAAAAAGAAGTGGTGTAAGAGTAGGGGAAGGTCTCCCTCATTTACAAAGTAATATCTAATTATTGCATTTTAATAATAGTATATCAGTGAGCGTCTACAAAACGGGCTGTGAGTTACTTTATAGTTAATATCCGAAATCCAGCAGATATGTGGTGGTATAAGAGGAGGGGAAGGCTCCCTTCCATAAAAAGTAATTAATTTTCGCTTCTCTCGAATACTATATTAGTGAGAGTCTTCAAACTTGGTGATAATTCCTTTGTAATCAATGCACGCAATCCAGCAGAAAATTGGTGCTGTAGCAGCGGGGATGGATACCTACAACACAAGGTACTTACTAATTATCGCATATCTAGTATGCAATATCAATGGAAGTCTTCCAACTTGTTCTGAATTCCTTTATAGTCAATGCACATAACCCAGTAGAAAATTAGCGCTATAGGAGCAGGGAAAGGGGTGGCTGTCATAAGAAGTTATCATTAGTTATCACATATGTGGGGTACTATATCAGTGAGTCTTCAATCTTGGTGATAACATGAAAGTGGTGGAGTAGGTGCAAGAGAAGGGCTACCTATCATACACTGTAATTAGATTCAGTGTTTAAAATCAATAAAATGCCAAAAAAGGGTTATTTATGACTTAAATATTTAAATAAAATGTAATTTACATTGATGCAATAGGATGAGTAGTTGCATCGAACACTCTTTTAGATAAATTAATTTTGTAGAAGATACAAGTGCTTATGTTTAAATATATGCACTAAAAAGTAAAAAATAAAAAAAAATTAAACCGACTTTATGCACTAAAAAGTTAAAAATAACAAAAATATTATATGCGTTAACTACTTAACTGCTTGCAGTCGGTGCAAAGAACGTTGTTAACTAACCCCAGAAACTAATTTCTAGGTTGTTAACTAATAAGATAGATTCTTTCTTCTTGGCACCGAAGCAATTCAAAATATTGGTAGAATAGGACGGTAAGAAGGGGCACGCCCCATACAAAGTTAATAATAATAATCTTATACTTGAAAACTATTAGGGATGAGCTAGTTTTAGAAACCTGTTACTTATTCACAGCGGTTGAAAAATCACGGATCACAACGAATTTATCAAGTAACAGCTTTTGGAAATATAGTTCTTTCATACAAACTGTGAATGTTCTTGTATGCTTACTTTACAGTAAATAAAGCTAACACATGAAATTTTTTTATACGTTCACCGTTTGTCGAGAAAAAATATCATCAAATCGTGTTAAATCGTCTTTTCTGGCAACTATGTATAGCTCTCACATTTTTGTATTTGCAATTTTACTGCCTCTCTGCCTCTTATACTATACGACAATTCTCAATATTTATTAGTATTTATCAAAATACCAATGCTAATAAATACTTTTAAGGCAGAAGAGCTGAAATCTGTTAAACCGTGACCACAGTCACTTTCAGCGTTGCCACTTTCTGTGTAATAGTGCAAAATCTGTACTATTTAAAGGTCTTTGTACTATTTTTGCACCATAAATTTTTTGTGTAATTTTGCACTATTTTATATGTCTTAAAGCGATAAAAGCATAGATAAAAGACTTAATACAAAATTCTACACACGAAACTTCATGCCTGCGGGAAATCCCCATGTCTCTAACAAAGGTTATGATAAAGATATAACCAAAACAATATTGCTGTAAGTCTTAATGAAAGTTCAACAAAATTTTTAATAAGGCCCAAATTATACTAAACATATTTAGAAGATTTGCTAAGAAATCTCGGATCCTATTATAAACCTAATGCAAACTCCGAGAATTTTTACGATATTTCCCACTAGAAAGTCATACAATCTTAGCATCTATTATAACGCAATTGTTATCATTAACAGCTTGTTGTATTGAAAGTGCTCCGGAACAATATGAAGTATTGAGATTATATTGAAGATTGGAAGTTTTTAAAGATGATTCAAAAATAACTGAATCAATGCTTTCTGCATTAGATGAAAAATCTACAAAATATTATTTGGACTTCCTTTCACATTCTCTTGGATGTTTAACTAATTTTAATTTAATGTTTTAAAGCGAATCCCTGCTTCTGTACAAATTACAAGCTGAAGTAATCAAAGTTGTGCAAATTTGTTCTTGTCTAATTACATAAAAGTTGATTTTTTTTAAACTTGTTATACAGCGAAGTGAAATATATATTTATTTATCTGCTTAAAATACTGTTCCGAGACACAACAAATTGTAATGTATAAAGATTTTAGGAAAATGATCTATTCAATAAATTGGATGTTTTGAAATTTACAACTCTAAAGCTTTTCAAAGTAAAAACTGTGCTGGTGATATTTTCTTTCTAAATTTAATAGTTGTGATATTACCACTCTTACAGTAGCACCGATTTTAAAATTGTGGTGCAAACTTTTAGCTTAAAATGATGGAAAGACGATATGATTTAAAAAAAAACTTAGGAATGTACATATAAGTATCGCTCAGTACTTCTAGTTAAATAAGTTTAAATTAAGAAAAGAAAAATGGAGAGTACCTTCTTCTCAAACGCCTTACTTAAATAACATTTTATGAAATCTTGACAAAATATTAAGAGGAAAGTGTTAAATTATTCTAAGTTGAAGTAAATATTTGTGAATTAGTGAATTTTATGAAATATTTTTCATTTTGTTGTACGTTTTTTATAAATTAAAAAAAGTATCTCGTTCTAAATTTCAATTAACTAAAAAACTAATAAAAAAATAAAATTTTTTCTTCGAATTTGTGCACTATTTCATATGGTTTTGCACTATTTTAGACTTGCAGCTGTGTAATTTCTTTTGCCACCAGTAGCAATGCTGGTCACTGTCTAATTTCACTCCTGTTCTTCTTATTAGATTTTGCCAAAATAACAGAACTGCTACAAACACAGTCACAGTTTAAAAGAACAGCGATTTAGAAATCACGTCCACAAGGAGCAACATTTTTAAAAAATCACAGTATCGCTCAACACAAAAAGCTATAGTAGAGTCTTCAAATTTGTTATGGACTCATTTGAGAGCGAGCTGCGAAATAATTCAAAATATTGGCTGAATAAGACCAGACGAAAGTATTTTATTTTTTTTTTTGCATTAAATTAATTTTAAATAAAAGTAACAGCTTTTGTAATAAAGCTTACAACTATAATAATGAAAATTTATTTGCTGGTGGTAAACATGTCTATATACACATTTCATTGGCGGTTCAACCAAAGCATCAGTAGACTTCAACCACACATTTTGAACAGTCACAAACTTCTTATCTCATACACAGACTAAAACTGATTCAAAGCCTACTTCGCTTATTGTTTCTTTTGTGATTTAAAAAAATATTATTATTTGTGAATTCTCAAATAATTTTTTAAAGTCTGTGCATAAGATAAGAGGTTTAAGACTGTTCAAAATGTGTGCTTGAAGTCTACTGATTATTTGGTTGAAGCGCTAATGCATTGCGTATATAGACATGCTTACCAACAGCAAATAAATTTCAATTATTGTATTGTAAACTTTTCTAACAACATGTCAAATAATAAATTTCTTCAAAGTTTACAACTATGTATATTAAAATTTGCATTAACTTATCGATTAATTCTATGTAAGTAGTAGGGGAATGTTCATTCTGCGCCAATTAAAATTGGGAAATTTGTATAATTAAAATTTTAAATTTGAGAATTTCAGTGCAAAATTTTCTGAAATTTTAAAATTTGGGTAATTAAAATTTGAAAAATTATGTTTTCGGTGCTCTTTGATGTTTTTTTGTTTAAATTAGTTTTTTGTTTCCATTAAAAGTTTTTTGTTTACATTGATTTTGTGTGAACGGGTGATTTTTTTGTCGGAATACAATAAGGGATTTATAGGTTTAAAGATTTTATATGTGTATGATTTTCTAATGCCGACAGGAAAACGTGAAAATAATTTTTTCTAATGCCGACGGGAAAACATGCTTATTTTTTTTTTTTGACGGAAAAGTTATGAGCAGTGTTTAAACTACTGCATTAAATAAATACGAAGTTAACGAAGCACAAATGTTTGTGTGGTATGTGTTTGAATGTGTGATTTGTGTGTGTATGAGTGTATTTTTCTGTATGTTTATATATAATAGTAAAACAAACAACAACAGCATACCTTCCAGCAAGCGGTTAAATACGCAATTGAAACTGCAAAATCAAAAGAAAAGAAAAAACACACAATATCTCTATTACGATAACTTCAGAATTTATTTAAAACAGCAGTCAGACAAACAGAAAACTTTTCGAACATGTCGAAGGTTGATGCTCTTCGTTTTGTATAACTATTCGTTTATTGTTAACTTCTACAACGATACTTGAATTTTCAGATGCAGTAGTATGAGCAGAAACAAAAGAAAATACACGAATGGGAAGTTTTTAAACGCTGGTTATGACTGTTGCTAGACCGTGGGAACTTAAGGCTGACCGCGATTTGGGTAGGTGAGGGTGTTGTTGTAGTATGTAACCATAGGAATTTGTGGGCGTATCTGCCTGTTGGATTTTAAGAGAAGCTGTGATTGTTGTTGGTGGGATGTATTTGATGTAGATCGATTGTATGTATGTCTGTGGGAATTTGTGGGTGGATCTGTCTGTGGGAATTTAAGCCAGGCTGTGATTGGTGGGGGCAGGGTATTGTTGAAATATGTAACCGTGGGATTTTGTGTGTGTCTGTCTGTGGGAATTGAAGTCTGGCTGTGATTGGTAGATGGCGGAGTGTAGTTGAGGTAGATCGACTATGTGTATGCATGTATGTATGTATGTGGGGATTTAAGGCTGATCGTGATTTATGAGGTTCGACATGTTCATGTAATATGTAACCGTGGGAATTTGTGTGTATGTTAGTACGTTTATACGCACGGCTTATTTGCAAATAAAACTGTAAATTGTTGCCATATTATTGTTTTTACTGCGACTTACTAATTCAGAAAACTATTCACGTTTAACGCGCTATTTGCAAATAAAATGCTTGAGGTTGCCACACTTACAAATGTTTGCTAATAAACAATAAATTGATAAATATTGCACAAAAAAACATTGATAGAAGAAAATTATGACAATAAAAACAAATTATTATATGTTGTTTTATACATTTACACAATTTTTTTGTAAACATAAGTAACATGTCTATGGAAGTGCTACCAAGTTTTTATGCATTTACAATTCCGTATAAACAGTGAGTTAATTTATTTGCAAATATTTTTTTTTGCAAATAGTGCGTGTATAAACGTAGTATGTATGTCTGTAGGAGTTTAAGGCTGTCCGTAATTTCGGGTAAGTGAGGGTGTTGTTGTAATACGAGTATGTATAAGTGAGAATCTCTGTGTATGTATGTTTATAGGCTGACCGTGATTTGAGAGGGGTGGGGTGTTTTCGTAGATGAATTCTAGTATGTGTGTATGTGATTTTTTCACATTAGTATTTATATGTACGTAGAAATAAATTGTTTTCCATATCGTATTATCATATATCTGAACTCCCTCCCCAATACCATAGATGAATTTGTTTAGTCCTCTATGGTAATGGATGAAGATAACTGACTCTAAGGATCTGTGGACCAAAGGTTATCCAACCTTAAAAGGCTGTACTAGAACGGAGCCTTGCTGATACCTGGGTACCTCATCAAGTAGACGACGCCCTCACCACGTTATCTGGGGCTATGACGTGGTGGCCTTCAAATCCCCCATATTCGTGGGACCAAAATGAAGGGAAAAATTTACACACAAAACAAAAAACAAGACCGGGACCGACAGAGGACCGGTTACACGCAACCAGCTGATACGGCTGGCCCGTCTGGTACAATAAAACTCGTTCAGACGAAGACTGCCGAGAACACTAGGCAGGTAGTTCGAGCTCGGCCACGCCGGCTTCGACCAAACATATCCGACCCTCAAAAATGAGGCATAACCAAAAAAAGTGTTGTTTGAGAATTGTTAGCACGTTGGGCACTCAAGACTGTCTGAGGAACAAAAATCCTCCCTGAAATGGGCAAAATGTCTTTTAAAACATGGATTATCCTGCCTCTAGTACTAGCGGTGCTAGCACGTCGTCAAAACCGTCTGGTAAAAGACTGCGATCGCCGGACGACAAACCATTTTCTAAACGGCCTAAGACTAATAGCAATATTGGAGTTAGGTCGTTTAGTGAGGTTGCAAAAGACAACCTCGTAATGGCTGTTGTCGACAGGGGAGATATGGATGGTGCCACCTCCAGGGGCAAATGAAGTACTGTGGAAGCTAAGCTGGCAACCACGTACTACCAGGTCCTTGCGGAGAATCCAGGCATACCTCCCGTCTGTCGCGATGCAGGCTGGTATCAAGGCAAGATCAAGCTTATGGCCTTTGGAGACCTGAGTTCGGCGGACCTGTACAAGACAGCTGTTAGCAGGATGGGAGAGCCGTGGCCAGGTGCGAAAATGGATCTTGTTAACAAGAGCGACATTCCGTCCCGACCACGTGCACATGCCTGGATTCCGGCATTCCCAGACACGGCTGAAGCAGCGATTAAATTTTTAAAAGACTGCAATCCTCACTTCCAACCAACAATTGGAAGATGGGGAAGTTCGGTGAGGCTGAGGACGACAGACGTGGGGTAATTATAATACTAAACGCTGAAACCCTCCTTCACTTGAACAAGTCCAATAACATTGTATCGTACGCCTTAAGGTGTGTAAAGAATATCAGCCTCCAGTGACGGATAATTCCAAGACAGAGTGTGAACACGTTGTGGTGGAAGAATCTGAAGAGGCCACCCTACGAGAATCTTCGGAAAAGGATGGCTACATTACATCCGACTCTGAAATTCTCGGAGGTGCCTCAGGTCTGTTCCAAGCTGATTACGGCGAAGACAGTGACCTTGGTGACCCTGGATTTGTGATGGCAGAGTTTGCGGATTGATGACCAAAGATTTTAAGATGCTAGCCGTCAAGAATGAAGGTAATACTAAAACCACCACCTTAATATATTTCTATTCTCTAACTTCAGCAGCAGAGACATAACGGCGTCTAGCGTGGAAGTGGGAGGCACATGCTACTGGCTGGCATCGGTATACTGCACTCATGACGACCAAGGCCCTTTACCGTCGGTAATGGTGAGGGACTTTATAACTGCGGCGGTAATCGCTGGATATCATATCATATTGTGCTGTGATGCCAATGCACATCATACTATTTGGGAAAGTACGGACACTAATAAAAGAGTAGAGGAACTTTTAGAATTTGTAGTTAGTACTAACGTTAACATTTGTAATAGAGGTCAAGAACCTACGCTTATAACAAGGAACAGACAGGAAGTCTTGGATGTTACCTTCTCTTCTGATTCGGTAGCCGATAGGATCATGAATTGGCACGTACTTCAGGAACACTTATTTTCTGATCATAGTTTTATTGAGTTTAGCATTAGGGAGCGGGCACCAGAAGTAGAAATCTAACGAAATATTAGGCAGACTAATTGGCTTCTGTATAGGTCTATCTTTTCTAGACAATTAGGTTTGATTGGAGATTCGTCACTTCTAGAAACTTCTTATTTAGATTGTGAGGTTGATAACATCGCTACAATCTTTAAAAATGCTAGGAAATCATCCTGCCCTCTAAATAGGCCAAGGGGGAAGAAGAAACCGCCTTGGTGGAATAAAGAGTTACAAATATGTAGGTGTACATGCAGAAAACTCTTCAATAAGGCTAAGTCATCCAGAAATGAACTGGACTGGATAGCTTATAAAGGTAAACTAAAGGAATATAAAAAGCAGATAAGATTTGCTAAAAATACAACATGGAAGAGATTTTGTGAAAATATTGAAAATGATTCAAAAGCCTCTCGCATGAGAAAATTTCTATCCGCTACTCCCTGTACTCTGTGGTATTTGAAGAATCCTAATGGGACATGGACTATATCCAGCGAGAAGTCGTTAAGAGCCATGCTAGACACTCACTTTTCGGGTAACTCAATGTCTGAGATTCAGACATCTGATCTTTACCCAATACCTACGGAAAATATATCTGACATTGTCAATATGCAGCCCTTAAACTGGGCTCTGAGAAGCTTCAAGCCTTACAAGTCTCCAGGAACCGACGGTATCATACCGGCCGAGATATGGAAAGTATCGAATCTCATAGCCCCTAGGCAACTGAGAATTTACACCAGTTATCTCAGACTGAGAGTGGGTTTCATACCGAAGGCTGGTAAAAGCTCTCACACCACACCGACGGTTGATCCTTATATCCGCAAAACCATCAATGGTAAACTACTTTCCTCGCATCAGCATGCATACCAAAGAGGAAAGTCAACCGAATCGGCTCTACACGAGCTAGTTGGCACGATAGAGAAATCACTCTCTGTGGCTGAATACCCAAGAGGCCACATTTGTGGCCTTCGTAGATATTGAGGGGGCTTTTTATAACATTTCTCCAGATGCGATAATCGACGCATAGTCGAATTTGGGGGTTAATGTAGGATTATGTAAGTGGATTCAGAATCTACTAACTCACCGCAGGATGGAATCTAGCGGGGGTGCAAAATCGTGGCTTATGCTGATGATGTGGCAATAGCTGTAAGAGGAAAATTCCTCACTTCTCTAAGGGATATCCTACAGGATGGTCTTTCACATTTAACAAGATGGGCGGAGAAACGAGGTCCTCTTCTCCAGGAAGATACGATACCTGTTTTCCAACCCATCATTCTAAATAATACGGAGATAAAAGTGTCCAATACTGCAAAATATTTTGGTGTTATTCTTGATTCAAAGCTGAGTTTCAAAACTAATATTCTAGAGAGAGTGAAAAAAGCAACAATTTCACTTTATCTATGCAAAAAATCCATTGGGAAACATTGGGGTCTTACTCCAAAAATCGTTCATTGGATCTATACTGCAATAGTACGTCCAATTCTCATGTATGGGATCATCGTGTGGTGGCTGTCCCTGGAGAATAAGACGTATCTACATATCTTACACAAGGTGCAAAGAAAGGGAAGGAGATGGCACCGACCTCGGTAATCCGTCTTCGTTGTACCTCTCTGTGAAACGGAATTGGAACCGGAAACTGTAGAATACCCGATGATGAATCTGGAGGATGGAGGATTGACCAAACCTCCCCTGCTATACTACACGAACGTCTTTATAAAACCTGGATACCATCCACAGAATTGTGGATGAATGGAACTCCAGGTAGAAGAAAAAGTGTTGATTTTTATACGGACGGCTCCAAAAAACAAGAAGGTGTGGGTTATGGAGTATTTTTCGGGGCTTTAGGTCTTCGTATTGCAAAGCGACTTCCGGATCACTGCAGTGTCTTTCAGGCAGAGATATTTGCTATAAGAGAAGTTGCGGATTGGTTGAAAGTGAATGTCACTTCAACGACTTTGATTAACATACGAGGTTTGTTCAAAACGTATCGTGAATTTTAAATTTTTGTGGGTTACGTATATTCGAATTTTAATTTCTTTGTGTTACTCATGCCTCTCACTTATGCCGACAATTTCGGCCATTTTGAATGTTCAGTTAAATGATGAAACACCACTACATCTCGGACTCTCGCGTTACTATCGACAGAAGCATGCATGCATGCTAGCAAAATGTAAAATCATAACATCTGAATCCGATACAACCCAGCCAACGTCACCAACAATAACTTTAAGGGGGTCAACCAGCAAACCTCATGTAAAAATATTTTGTTTCTTAATTTTATATAAAAACGCATAAAACTTAGTTCAACACTAGTTTATAAACCTTTTTGATAAAAATTTTCAATGTTTTTAGTGTTTGGGACAATTTAATTTTACTTTGTTATTGGTTATTTTTCAAACAGCTGATTGTTTTTCGGATTGCCCAAACTAGCCCAAACTAGCAAGAAGATGAACATTACTCTCTCAAAAGCTCCCTTACTTGCCCAAACTTTGAGTAGGGAACAGTTTTCGGCAAAATTGAGATCTCGCGGGCTCCCAATGCGGATCAAACCTAATTTAAAGAGATGAGTGCGACAAATTTTATCGAGTGCATTGCTTGTTTTATTTATTTATTGATACATATTATACAAAGTAAATTTGCATAATATGGTTGCACATATATGGGCGGGGTAACTAGACCATATGCCCAAGATGTTATTAACAGTATTTTAAAAAAGTTTTATAACTGACTGTACACGACCCATGCCTTCATATAGGAAGTAGCAACGTGGTTGTTAAGGAAATTCGACAAAAGAACCATCCAGAGCTGCTTAACGACTGCGAGCTTGTTTTATATAAAATACTATTTACACATGCCACTAAAGTGGCATGCCATTTCGAAAAACTCAATACACTCACGATTTTTCACTCAAATTTTTCGCAATGGCAGCTCCAGTGGCAGCAAAATTTGCATGCGAGTGAAAATTTGGCATTTGCATGCCATTGAATGTCAAAACGAAGAAAACTGTTACCCTGTTAAGCATTTGATGCAAATATATTGAATTACTGTGAAATTTAAATTAAAGTTTTAACTTGTTAAATGTATTATTATGATTTATTTATTGTACTGCACATTAAAAATGTAATTTTGATAATTATAGATCATTAATATAATCAAAATAATACTTATAATTATAAATGTTAACCATTTCCCTAAACATGTGCGTGTGTGTGTTATTTATAGTGGGTAGAACGATGTTTGTTTAAAAAAATAAAGTTTCACAGAAAATTCCCAAATATCACTGTAAAAGAAATAAATTTCTGAAAATTTACTGTAAAGCTTAAAAGTGCTCTCCTGCAAAACAGTACAATATTACTTAAGCACTTTTTCCTTATTTTCACAGAAATGTTCTCAGATTCGTAAAGGTCCTAATAAAGTTGGAATTATAGGAATTCCTCAACCTTTTTGTGATGCAATTAAATTATTTACTATTATTTCACTCTTCGGCGACATTTTTAAAATGAATTTGCAATAGCATGTGTAAACAGTAAAGCAAATGGCAAGAGATTCGAATATTTCGAAAAAATTTTCGTTGATAATATGTACACAACAATTGCATGCCACTAGTGGCATGTCTAATTGCAGCGTAAATGTTCACTGATCTTGTCAAAAGCAACCAATACTCAGTGAATGTGCTAATACTTTTTACTATGATTCACCTTTCACACATGAGAACAATTGTGCTGGCATAACATGCCAGTTTGTAGGTGAGAGAGGCAAAGAGAGTGGTTTTGTGGTTGGCATAATTTTTCAACCAGGTACAACCCCGCATCAGCAAAGCATAATATTGTACAAAACGTATACTCATACATTAGTATTCATAAAACAAGATATAAATTTGAAATTTATTTTATGTCAAATTTTGTATAAAACAGTTATTTGAAATACATTTCAGATATGTTTTACTTTTTCCAAATGTTACTTTTTGTATTTTCTTTTATTCTAACAGCGTAAATGTGGGCATATATTTTTCAAAAATTTCCTCCCTCACGCTGCATTTTTGTATATATATAACCATTAAAATCACTTAAAATATACTTGTTATTTAAACGTGATATATAAAAAGATCAGCGAAAACTGAGTGAATGGTATGAAAGAAATCCATTCTTTCATGCTGCATCATTTCATTTCGCTGCTTGTATTGTAATGGCATTGTAATAACATAGTGCGTATGAGCAATCAACAAATCACAATGAATTGTATCATAGCAATTACATTTGTTATTGTTGTCGAATAAATGCATGACGAAAGCAATGAATTTATGAATTATTAGCAATTGCGAATGATTTCATTCTGTTCTCTGGTTTATTATTTTTTTAAAAAGTGCAATGGTAAAGAATCTTGTATAAGCTGTCAAAAGTATTGGGCCGTAACCATAGTCAACAAAAAAGTCTACTTTTTCAGTTTTAGAATGCACTTTTTTAATAAATGAACTTTCGCCCTACCATAGACGAGAAAAACTGCACTTTAAAGGAAAAAGTCGGTTCTAAAGTTAAAACATGCTGAAGCTGTTTTTAAATAAGTTAGCATCGACTCTGGCTTTTTACTTCAACACAAAACACATTAAAATAAAAGAGACAATTTAATAAAAGTTGTGAGTTAGTGTAATAAAAGTTAATAAATGGATAAAAAATAAAACAAAAACAATTTGAATTGTTATATAAGTGCACATGTACATATGTATGTATGTACATAAATGTATGTACACATGCATATGTATGTATTTACATAACACAGCGTCAGATGAGAGAGAGATGCCACTTTCTAATTTTTTGTTTTCGATGATATGAAAAATTTCCAATATTTGTTGTGGGACCCAGTTAAACCGATTCATCTTAACACACACTTTGTTTTTGACTATAGTAGAAAAATATTTAGAAACAGGTTTTTAATTTTAAATTGCTTCTAAAACGAACTGACTTTATTCTGTGACTATGGTTATGGCCCATTATGTTTTATTTTTATTACAGAATATTATGTCCATTAACTCAATTAATTTCACAAATTTTGTTAAAGTCATAATTTCACTTTCTATTTTTTCCCAAAATTGTGTTTAGTTGATAAAAATATTTACAGTACAGCTAATAAAAAAAAAATTTGCACATAATACGTATTGCATGTAACATGAATTTAGAATTGCATAGGACATACAGAAATTCTTACAACGCATATGCATAGAACGGATGGTATGGACTTTCGACTCAACACTAAAGGCATAGTTAGGCGAACGTTGCTGCTTCCGTACTGTACTGTACCGTACTGTTAGCACGTTTGTGCACTTATAGAACATTTTAAAACGTACGTACACTTTACTTTATTTTGTGGAATTAATATGAAATTAAATTAATAACAGCAAACAGCTGTTCACAAATTCACAAAACACTGATGGGAATTAAAAAGTTCAAACAGTGACTGTAGCGAAGTAAAAGTACCTAAAGTATGTAAATGCTACTAAACTGTGTATTGGTGTATGTACCCTGTCGGAGAATGTTTGGTTGACTACAAAAATATTTATCTTATAGTTAACTTTTCTTAACATTTGCCCAAAAAAAACGTAACCACATTTTGATTCAGACCCGTGTTTCTCAACTTAAACAGTTTCATAAATAACTAATAGACAATGTCATAGAATCCAACATTATTGGACACTATTTAACTTAACAAACACATCTCTGAGTTGAAAGCTTCTTCATTAATATTTAGGGGTTAGTGCCCTTTTACATTTGGGAAATTGAAAGACAGACAGACGAAGTTTGTAGAAGAAGGGGCGAAGATGCAGAGTGTGTAGTACACGACCCTCTGTACTGGACATTTTTTTGTTTCTCTTTTCTACTTTTCGCAATTTATTCTTGTTGCTTCATATGATTTTTCTCATTTCAGCGAATCTATGTATACTTGATGTGTATTATCAAGGAATATGGTATTTATGTGCATGTGTATGAGTAGCAATCGCGAAAAAGAAGTAAACAAACTACAAAATTTCTGTCGTCTATCAATTTCCAATATGTAAAAGCTTCGGGCAAGAACAAAAGAGAATTGAAAAAATGTCCGGCAAGAAATGTCTCAAATGTAAAAGAGGACTTACGTTTTTTGGGCATATGTTTGCCCAAGTTTGACTATACCTTTAGACTAGGGATGCCAATCGGGACTGATTTTCCGAATCCCGATTCGGGATTTCAAAAAATCTGGGTTTTTTGAACATTAAATGATATATTCTTTTTATTGGTATTTATTTAAAAAAATCGTATTTCAAAGAGGTTTACAAATAAAAGTTAACAACTCACTTATAAAGTCAAGTTACAGCAAAATTTCATGTCAGGTGGAGACGAGACATAGAGAGCAATTGTAATTAAAATTCCGTGTTAAAATGTTCGCGGGGAAAAATTCCATTAGCTTTAAATTAACTTTAAGCTAACTATTTCGCAACTAGTACTGACTGGCACTTGGATTACTTTTCAATGTAATCAAACGACTATTTTAACATTGCGATGTCCTAGGCAGTAGTTAATTGACTCACTCTGCATTACTTTCAGCTAACTTATAGTTGGCTTTTTGAAATCACCTGGTAGTCAGTAAATTTAAAAAATTTTTTCTGGGGTTTGAACATGCATCATCACACGTTGTGTACTCAACGCGCTAACTACACAGCCAAGGTACCATTTAAAATAATAACAGCAAAATGTTAATATAAAACTGAAATGAGTACCAAAGTAGCTGAGAATAAATTTGTTTGCTCTCACCAAATTCGATTACGTACTCCAACTTAAGAATTAATTTTGGATTTGTTCTGGATGACAACCACACATTCTCCGACAGGGTATGAATGTATGCATCAGTGCATACATATAAATATATGCATGTATATACATACATATGTACATATGTAACAAATTAAATAATTTGTATACATACATATGTATGTATATGCATACACAAAAATTTAATTATTAATTATTTTTATATATCTCACATTTATAGTATTTCCATTAATATTTATATATTTCTTTAATATATTTACATATATAATTATGTACATATATATGTATATATACATATGCAAATATTTGTGTACTCCCTATCGGAAATTAAGTTAACTTTAAACTAACTTTAAGCTAACTATTTCGCAACTAGTACTGACTGGCACTTGGATTACTTTTCAATGTAATCAACTGACTATTTTAACATTGCGATGTCGTAGGCAGTAGTCAATTGTCTCACTCTGCATTACTTTCAGCTAACTTAAAGTTGGCTTTTTAAAATCACCTGGTAGTCAGTAAATTAAAAAAAAATGTTTGGGGTTCGAACATGTATCATCACACGTTGTGTACTCAACGCGCTAACTACACAGCCAAGGTACCATTTAAAATAATAACAGCAAAATGTTAATATAAAACTGGAATGAGTTTCAAAGTAGCTGAGAATAAATTTGTTGGCTCTCACCAAATTCGATTACGTACTCAACTTAAGAATTAATTTTGGGTTTGCTCTGGATGACTTTGCAGTTAGCTTTTAGTCAATCTAAGAAAAGTTAACTATAAGTTAAATATTTTTGTAGTCAACCACACATTCTCCGACAGGGCTATTTTAAGTTGTTTTTGTTTATTATTAACAAAAGCTCCAAAAAAAACAGAGCCAAAATACCTCCCATTCCAATTAACATACAATAGTACCATCTGTTTCATACCGATTGAGACGTGCCGTCAAAGTTACAGTAAATTTCGGTAAGCATTTGCATTGTTTTCAATCAACAAAAACGATTAGCTATTTCGTTTTGGGGACATGGACGTTCGGCCAATTCTGCCCTTTATATTAACTATTTTTTAGAAACGAAAATTCTTTTTACCTACAAGTTAAAAATACAAATAATACAGTTGTATAAAAAGAATTCTAAGCAGTACATTTTGGTAATACTTATTAAGAAAATTTTTAGGGTGAGAAAAACACCAAACTATATTTACTCTTACCTGAATGCTCCAATACCAGTATCAGGTGATTCATTTTCTTTTAAATTTCCTTTGAATGAAGTCCATGCATCCTGAACAGCCTTCTCAATAAATTCATCAGTAATTCTGCGCGACGGATGCTCGTTAAACACAGAGTTCATTAAGGCAATTTTAGCTGAACTCCTCCTAGCTTCAGCCTTCGTTGGGGAATTCTATAATAATTTGTAAGGCTGAGTTTACATCTGGCATTTCATGTGTGCCATGTAACCACCAATTACCAATGAAAAACTGTTTGATTCAGACACGTATTTATCAAGTTAAACAGTTTCATACATAAATAATAGAAAATTTTATAGAATCCAACATAATTGGAAACTGCTTAAATCAATAAATAGATGTCTGAATCAAACAATTTTTCATTAATAATTAGTGGTTACGCTTTCTTTGGCACATAGTACACATATGTAAGCAATGCCTAAGTTACATATCGTCGGTTGGTTACTGGTTTGATTATATATGAATAATAATTATATGTGACCCGGTCTATGAAAAGGTGGCTTATGACTCAAAAACAAAATTTCGAGAAATCAGCTGTTAAAGATAAACAATGCATTTCGTCAGTTTCTCGGTAGTTGTTCTCCTTCGTTTTGTTTCTGTTGGTCTTTTCCGTTATAAACTAGTGAAGTTTTGAGGAAAAACAACTGTGTACGATTGTTGTCATTCCAATTTCTAATTTCCAATTTCTCATTTTATATTCTAGGAAATTTTGACGTGAATACCTATAATGTCTGTCGATGAAGAATTTTGCCAGGTTTTTAAAAATATTTTTCACCATGTTAAAGAGCGTCTCAAAAACTATCCGAACCAAAAAAAAAAATTAAAAATAATTTTTTGAGTCATAAGCCACATTTTCATAGACCGGGTCACATATAATAATAATATCTTGAGTATATCAGGATATATAGAGTTGCAATATTGCGCCATTTCCACAATTGCTGAACATTTAAAAAATTATTTTACAGCAATCGACAATTTTTGAGATATGCGGCACATTCCCATTGTTATTCGCAATTGTTATGATGTATGTATATCAATGAATATTCTACTCAAGGAACGTGATTCAAAGCAAATATTATTATTGTCTTATGTTTTAATCAAATGAAAGTGATATTTATTTTTTATTAATAAAATTTCTTTTATTAAATATATTCAAACTGTCTTTTATTTCTTCCGTTGTTTTTCCTTTAAATGTCATGTTACATGAATAAAATTGATATTTTCTACTTAAATATATACAGTAATTTAACCTACTTGAAAGGCAGTGAACAATATTGTTGCCTTAACAAAGATTTTAGTCATTTTTTCTTTGAATCCTAATAACTTTTCATGTTGGATGTAAAAAGTTTATCAACTTTAAGTTTGAATAAAAAATATATCTACATATCTATTTCTTTTATTATTAACAAAAAGTTCTATCCTGTATTTTTACAAAACTAATGAACTAAACATACTTCATCGATTTCCTCGATCCATACATCAAACCAGTAAGTCCTAGTTTACACTATGCAAGTCTTATTGCTAAGCTGATTAGTTTGTTAGCAGAGAGAGAGACGAGGGGAAAAGAAACGTTACTGTACCCCTCGTCTCTCTCTCCTTCAAACTAATCAGCTTAGCAATAAGACTTGCATAATGTAAATATGGACGACCCAACCGACGATATGTATTTCATTTTCATTTAATTCATATAAAAATGTAATCACCTGAAAACTTCCGAAACAGCTGCCCCCCGGTAAAGTCACGTAGCAGACATATGGTTGACTGTTTGAGGGAACAGATTCGTAAATGACCAGCGCTCCATTTTTCAAATCAGCTCCACGAGCAAGCTTTATTTGCCAAAATTCTTGCAAAGCTTCAACAACATTTACTAAAAGTGAAGAAAAAAATAATAAATAACGAATTCAATTTGTGGCTATAAGAATTAGATATATGAATGATGAAATATTTTTAATTGATCAATTTTACTATCTGCAATTTACAACTAGGGTTTGGGAAACGGGAAATCCCGGGTAATGTCTACCTAATATTCCCGGAAACTTTTTGAGATTTTCCTGGGAAAAAGGGGAAATTAAAAATAGACGTTATTTCATAAATACATATATATAGCCTTTTGTGGCACACATATTTATAAAATGGCGTAAGTGACAGTGACATTTATTTTCATTCATATAAGAAATTTTTGTTATAATCCTGTTTAACTTGAATATGAAAAATTTCAGTGTTTTTTTTTGTATGTATTATTAAATTAACACGATGGAATTGTTCGAAGGAAATTTTTCATTCTAACAATTTTATTTAAAACAAATTCTAAAATTTTTTTTGTATCAAATGTAACTGTAGTAAAGAAAGAATTCCTTCGACACCGATAAACAAATAACAACAATTAAAAATTTTAAAAACCCGCGAATATATCTAGAGAAGATGTGATATCTTCTAAGTGACTGGACCAATTTTCTTAAAACATAGCTAAGAACCTTCTCGATCAAGTCCCCTTTCAAACAAAAAAAAACTAAATCAAAATCGGTGCAGCCGTTTGGTCTGTACGTGGACACGGACACCCCTTTTTTTTGGTCGGGGGTTAAAAATAAAAAAAAATAAAAATTTTAAAAACCCTCGATATGTCAAGAAAAGACGTGATATCATCTAAATGGCTAGACCTATTTTTTTCAAGCATAGCTAAGAACACTCTCGATAAATCTCTTCTTCTAAATCAAAATCGGTCCAGCCGTTTGGCCTGTACGTGGACTCGGGGGTTGATGAATGTTTCTTTGTATCAGAGAATGACAAAAGTATCGTTTTAAGTATTTTTTGAGTGTTGGTTATCAAATAACTATGAATGCGTGCAGCTAAATATAAAAAACATCGAAAATACAAGCACACGAATTAATTTTAAAGTGAATACGTATAACTGTAAACATCCAACAACTATACTTATACACATTTTTTAAATTACTCAGCACAAACGACAACAATTAAAATTTATAGACTGTGTGAATATAAAAATATTCTGAATATAAAAATATTCTGAATATTAAATCGAATACACATGCGTAATAGTATAATAATAATAATAATAATATAATATTTTATTTACACACAGACATAAAGCATGTTTTCATTTCATTTACAGCCTGTTCCAGGACCTCTAAAGTAAACTTAAACGAGAGATAAGCAGTCACTGATCTTTGTTCGAATTATCACCCAAATAACATTCGATTTGTCGTTCGCCTGGTTTTACGTTTCTAACGTATGATATATAAGTCCTGATTCACACACGTCAGGTCTGACTCGTCAAGTATCCGTATTGCCACATCAACAATTTCACACATTAACCGTCAAATGGGAATAAAAAATAGTTGAAGTGTCTAAATTGCTCTTTGAAAAATGAAACTGTTCTAATTGAGCTTGCAATAAGTGGCAGCTAAAAATAAATTAAAATAAACAAACAAACAAAACAAAACCATTTTTTTAAGAATGAAATTGATATATAATTCCTCAAGGACTTTTATTGATGGTAAATAAATAAAGAACCAAAAGGGCAAGTTATGCAACATTTTGTGAAGAATCACCCCAACAGAAATATGACCAATATCCCATTTGTTTAGATTTCATGGTCATTTGGGTGGTTGTCACTGTCTTTAGATCTTTCGAAAATGCCAAGAGACCCATAAAAATGTTTTTTACCTATCATAAATCACTTCTAACCAACTGGCATTATAACTGGTGGTAGGTGTGGTAAACAAAACACCTACATATAATTAATAAAGCCGCATACGTAGAGGAGACTAAAGAGCACAAAGACCGGCCGCTTAGGCATATTACAGTTATTCAGAAAAACCGTTTACATATTTTTGAAAACACAGAAGTGAGAAAACAATTATTAATTACACCGCGCAACAGAATTTCATGTGAAAATTTCCGAATCGAATTTTTCGTTCACAAGGATTTTAATTTCGTTTAATCAATTCCAATAAAATTAAAAACTAACATATTTCCACTTTTTCCAACAGAAAAATCTATGTGAATGATTTTTTTTCATAAATTTTCAGATTATTTCGCAATCGTATGAAGTTTTTTGATAACGATTTTTCACACGTTCGGAAATTGTGAAATTTTATTTAGGATAAGTCTGATTATTGCGTATCAAGCAGCTCAGTAGTTTCGGAATTCTAATAAAAAATTGTAGCCAAAAATATATATTTTACGTGAAAATATCAAGTTTTTTTTTTCAAAAAAATCATGAAGAATCGAAAACGGAAAAATTTTTTTCAGATATCGATCATAAAAATGGATTCAGTCTTTTCGAATTTATTCACATTTCATTGAATTCATTCATTTTCACAAAATTGAGTAGTTAGTGTTGAATACTGATTTTATTTTTCGGAAACACGTTTGAATTGGGTGATTTTAAGTGTATTAAACAGTCGAAAATGTATATTATATTATTTAAATTTCTTAGAAGAAATAAAATAAGATAATAAATAAATAAATAAGTATTTTATATTTAAATAACTTTGTTTTTTTATAAACTAAAAACTTTTGATTTTCCCCAATTCGATTTTCTACTATTGTTGAATAACGAAGTGTTACTGTGAATACTGCAGCAACAATCAGCCATCATGTGTGCTACCCAGCGTCCCTAAGGGGTTATTATGTAATTCGATTCGAAAAGAAAACTGTTCGAATTTGTATGTTATTAACATTACAATTCGAACACATTTCCGTTCGATTCGGATTACATAATAACCCCCCTGGTATCGTTCCTTCATTGTCCTGATATGTAGTGTAATTTGATTCTCATGTTACATCCAAGATTCTGGAAGTGAGTTAACATCTTTAGTTTGTTTACTCATGACATCTGTTTCTTTCATCCGCGGCGCAACTAAATCTGATCTTTTCGACAATCCAAGGTCTCTAATTACATCATTAAGCTGGTCTTGAATTCATGGTCTCGGCAAGAAGTGTTTGTGTAAGATCAACTCGTCATTTTCAGATGTAAGTGGTAGTGCTGGATCTGAACTTTCTGATAGGTAACACATACTTGAGGGTGGGTATCCTGATGAAGATGAATATATATACGGATATATATTATAGCAATCGTAATATGACTTTTGCAATGAAGTTGCGAAGCAGTTCCGTTTTTATTTCGGTGATATATGGGCCGCATAGATAACAAAATAAATCCGGACTGTTTTTACATAAAAAATGTTCTGGCTTTCTTCCTCATTTTTATTAATACTTGAAAACTGTTTTTAACTTGTAAGCTGAATGACTCTAATCTTAACGTAGGGAAAATGATGTTTCCGTTATCGCAAATTTTTTTTTAATAAAATAATACGGCTAAGAAGCCGTGACACTATAATTTGTGGTAACCCTTTGTGCAGGTACAGTGTGTGTATGTTGCAAATTTGTTGTTATTCCCAAAAATCCTAAAAAACATTAAGGAATTTTATGCAAAAAAATTCGTTACAGGTAGGCAACACTAAAGAAGAGCCATTCAGCGTGCACGAGTTAACATTCTTTTTCAAAGAATTAGAAAAAAAATATATTTTTGTAGCACTCAATATTGCTGTTCTTTATTCTAATATATTTTTAAGACTAACTAGTAATTATTATTTTACATCTATTTATACTAAAAATAAAAAATGCTATATTTTCTTAACTACTGTTTGTCGAGTCTTATCTCTAGTTTAGTTCTTTGTCTTGTACATGATGCGTTAACTAAATGTTACTGTTTGTTTAGGATCTAAAATGATGTCGATTCTTATCTCTAGTTTAGATGATAAAGTGTATCGTGTTTTGGTAAAGAGAAAGTTCTTTGTCTCGTTAACTAAATGCTACTGTTTGCTTAGGATCTAAAATTATGTCGAATCTTATCGTGTTTTGGTGAAGAGAAAGTTCTTTGCCTTGTATATGAAATTATCGATGTATTTGTTTTAGGTCTATTATGCGTTAACTCACGCACATTTATGAGCGTTTATGAGTTTACTGCCGCAATCATAAAAATTAAACGACCTTTTTTTTATTACTTATTTTTTTAATTATGAGAATCATAAAACCTTTATATAACATGTAAAGGTTTTTTCTAAACAGTTTTCTACGAGTATATGTAAATGGGATTTGTCAAAATTAGTGTCGGTAAATGCACCTGTGTTGCTATGTTCTGCATTTTCATTAAACCTTTTTCTACAGAAAATTCAGGAGTTTGTAGTTTATAATAAAAAAAATTTATTTAAAAAGTACTTATTTATTTATTTATTTTCTTATTTTATTTCTTCTAATAAATTTACATAATATAATATACATTTTTGACTGTTTAATACACTTAAAGTAACCCAATTCAAATGTGTTTCCGGTAAAAAAAAAAAATACACGAATGTTACTATGTAATGCATTTTAGATGTGAAAATTTGTACATTGCATGGAGAAAATGTTTTCAAAATTCAATCAATCGAAAGAAGAACAATAACTACGCAATTGTATGTATATCAAACAAAACTCTAAAATTTTGTGAAAATTAGTGAATTCACTGATATGTGAATAAATTCGAAAAGACTGAATCCATTTTTATGATCGATATCTCATTTTGTTTCTATTACATGTGGCTTTGCGATAAAGCAATAAATCTGAAAATTTTTTGCCGTTTTCCATTTTTCATGATTTTTTTAAAGAAAAAAAATAGCAGGTCTATTTTCACGTAAAAAATATATTTTTGGTTAATTTTTTTAATTATAACCCCGAAACTACTGAGCCAATTGAAGCGCAATATATTAACGGATTAATTATGTAAATAGTAATTTTTGTAAATTTAGTTTAACAAAATTGGACTAATTGTTTTTGAGCTATGGCAACATAAGTGTAGACATGTCTCAAAATAGTGAGAATTTATTTAAAAATTATTTAAAAAAATTTTCCATAGAATTTAAAAATGTTACCATTTTTGTATTTAGGTAGCCATGATGCGTCAAGTCTATATAGTGGTTATTCAATAATTTTTTTGCTGTTGACCTGTGTTATTACGACCGATTGAAGGCAGCTTAAGCAGCAAATCATTTGTCAGCGAATCCGGTATTCTGTTTAACCATTGACAAAGCAAAATATTTTATTTAGTAATAAATAATTTGTTTTATTTTATGTTAGTCGACAATAAAAATATTTACAAGTGCCTACTTTTGACAATTGAGTTCGTAGAAATGACTGAAAAAATTTTTATTGGGGCATACATTTATATTGAAATGCTTACGTTATCGTTTGCACTCATTTTCTTTCGACTTGTCGTGCTAAAGGCTTTTAGTGGAACGCAAAGCAGCTGTTTGTCTTTTAAAATGCTTGCGAACAAAAATGGAACAGGCAGTTAATGTACAAAAATGATTGTATACAATGGCGAATTATGAATAAATATACCGAGTATGGCTGTATTTTTTTTTTTTTACTGAATAAATTTTAATATCCTGTGTGTAACCCAGGGAACCGCACGCCATACCACAATTGTGGAACACAAAATCACACAAATGCTTATGCTCTTTCATTTAGGGCCAAATTTACAGTAATTAGTTAATTATTAGTACACTAAAATGATAACTATTTTTTAACTAATACTTCATATTCACAGTGTATTGTTTAACCTATCAAATTATTAAGTTTCACTATTGGCAGCTCTGCTATAGCATATGGTTTTTGTTTACATTTGTTT
Organism: Nowickia ferox; assembly: GCA_936439885.1. Lineage (NCBI taxonomy): Eukaryota > Metazoa > Arthropoda > Insecta > Diptera > Tachinidae > Nowickia > Nowickia ferox. Next base: position 38,474,701 of record OW387026.1, on the reverse strand, counting down.
TATTATTTCTTAAAAATGGATAAAACAGTGCTCGCTCGTCTAACGTTAAGGTGCAAGATATGGAATTAGTGCTGAAATTGGTTCGGAAGAACCAAAATATAATAGAAAAAAAGAGAATGTATTACAGCTAAATACAAGGAAGGTGATTGATAACGTATGTGTTTACTAATAAAGTTTACAACGAATCAATCAGCTGTTGTCTATTTGTTAACCAATGAACTTTGGCGGTTTAACTAATGGTAAACAAAGAATTGTGCATCAATTATTAGTGGTTAAACTATTGCTATTAGTTACTAATGACTGTGAATTTGGGACTTAGTCGTCACTTGGAAAGCGACGAATGAAGTTGTGTACATGTGTAAGATTTTTCCCCAGTTTTTTGTTTGGTTTTTTTTAGCACACCGATCGAAATTAAAGTTTAAATTTAATAAATTTGTACAGCAAGAAATAATTATGGAAGCTAATAAATATTTCGTGACAAAAAATGCTTTTGGCAATATGCAATTCATTCAATGTTATCAAACATTTAAAAATAATAGATAATATAGTTTAAAAAGGCATTAAAATAGTTTTCACAGCGCTGTGAATAAATTTAATTTGGAATTTATGCACTACATTGTTGAATGTAGTATTAAATTTTTTAACTCTTATTTAAGTTTTTAGTTAATTGCTTATTTACAAAAAATATTCAAACAATTAATAACCACAGTATGTTTTTATACCCTGTTTTTTAAATTACAAAACTTTTCTTCAAGTGCAACTTTATTTAACTCCAATTTTTCTCACCAATACAACCATATTTTATTTTGCGGTTCACTGGTGTAAACCAGTGATGGTAAATGAGATTTGCGTTTCGGTATCAAATAAATTTTTTTGAGTACTTTTTGAATTCCTAGAGTACCAAAAATTATTATTTTTTCATTAAAATTTTATTAACAAAAAATTATATAAAATTAATTTACAAAGAAATAAAAAAGGAACACAAAGCATATACATATGTGCATACATATGTAGCTACAAATGTTAAAGTTATAACAAGAAGACTTTAGACTTCAATAAATTTTTGCCTGGATAAGACTTCATACTGTTTGAACATAAAGCCTGTTCCTTTGTTTTGTTTTCATGAGATTTTGGCAAGAGGAATGAGGTATGGACAAAATTCCGTAAACTGCTCTGCATCTAATGCGTTTTAAAGGTGTCTTTACATGGTAATACAGTGTATTACGACATATCAAGAAATGCTGTAAAATGTACAAAATCGTATCATGTAAAAGCAAAACGTATTTAGTAGGACAGAGTACGGATAGAGAATTCGACAAGCGGTCGGTAAATTTTTATTTTCTAAACCATTTTAGAAACTTAAGTATTCTCATCACACCAGAAGGGTATTTCAAAGTAAACATTGGCAGCATTAATGGTATTTATTGAAGGTGTTAACACTTTTACAAAAACAACCAAAATCAACTCAGGAAATTTTCATGTTGTTTTTGTAAATATTGTACAACTGCAACTTGAGCTACTTAACCCGTCCAGCAAAACCAAACAAACATATAAAAAAATATATTTTGTAGTAAAATTACATGAAATAATAAAATATTTTCTCCAATATTTAGTTTTATTAGTGCACATCTTTTTTTTTGCAATTTAGCAGCAGGAGTTTAATATATTTGTTGGCATTTTACTTATAGTATCAGTGTAAACATGAAAAATACCTAAAACAGATATTTGTTCTCTTTTTTTTTGACACGGAGAGAATTTCATAATATTTTGATTCTACAAAGTCGTAGTACTTCGTATTACCATGTAAAGGCTCCTTAATGGTTTCAGTTTTTCCATATCAGCCAATGCTCTATATTGGTTTTTAATATTTTCAAAATTTTAATTTCAATGTGGTATATTTTTTTATTTATTTATTAAATGATACAAATACAATTGCATATTATACATAACTTAATTTAAACGAGAATAGTAAAAAAGACTTTCACTCGTTGCAGAGAAACATACCAGATTCTACGGTGGGAATCGAACCCACAACCTCCACGCTGATAGGCTAGCATACTACTCACTAGCCTACCGAGGCACCCTAAAAGTGGTATAATGCTGTTGGTTTTACCAGATAAAACACTTTCAGGGTGAAACTTACTAAACTAAACTAACATTTCATTGTCAAAGTCCACTTTGCCCTTAAGTTCTAATTCAATTGCAACATAAACTTTTTGCAATTTTCTTTAAACTGATTTAAAAAAGTGTTTAACATGATTTGTGATTTTATACAGATCAACTTCTGTGCTACAGAAAATATAATTGAGTGAAATATGGTTTTCGTTTATATTTAATTGTGAAGGGTTACACTTTTCTAAAAAAGTTTCGTGCCATTTGTCGAAAAAGAAATTTAATTCGTTGCAAAAATATATGCATACGAGCATTTCTAAGTTGGCTGTGAGAGTATCAAATGTGTTACGGGAGTACTACGGTACTTTTTCATGTCAAATAGTATAAAAAAAAGTACGATCGTACCAAGTCATTCTTATTGTCATTCTGTGGTTTGTATATCCTTTATGCGGTGCCAAACCACTCATCCGATTGGGATGAAATTTGGTTCACTTAGTGTGTGCAACTCCGGGAAGGTTTCACAGCATTAACTTTTTTAAAACTAGGAGCAGGAGGGCGATACAAGGGAAATTTCTAACTGATTTTAATAAAAAACACATAGACTCTGTACGTTTTTAAAACTAGGACCAGAAGGGCGAAAGGGGAAATTTCTGCCTCTCCGAAACTATGAAACAGATTTGTATGCAATTTAGAGCATAGATAGATGTGAGTCTAAAAAGTCACATAGGCTATGTACATTTTTAAAACTAGGACCAGGAAGGCGATAGAAGGAATTTCTGCCCTTCAGAAACGTTCAAACCGATTTTAATGAAATTTAGAACATAGGCAGATCTGCGTCTAAAATGTTACACAGGGCATGTACATTTTTAAAACTAGGACCAGGAGGGTGATAGGGGAAATTTCTGCCCCTCCGAAACGTTCGAAACGATTTTAATGAAATTTTGAACCTAGATAGATCTGCGTCTAACAAGTCACATGGGCTATGTACATTTTTAAAACAAGGACCAGGATGGCGATGTTGAAACAAAATACTTTGTAAAAGTATACTTTGTTTAAACTTATAAAATACAAATTATTAGATTTTAAGTTAGCCTTTAAATATTATTTTAGAAAATTTAAAAATAATTTGTTCTATCTTTAGTTTGAAAATAAAAACTGAAGTTGAAACAACAACATTTACAACAGGTTATGGGCCTTGGTTGTTTTATAAAGGAAATTTAAAGAAGGCTACCTCTGAAGAAAAATCATCGATATATAATAAAATAAAGACAATTAAGATGAGCGAGAACATATTTTATGGAATAGAAAAATTAAACCGAGACAATTACTACAATTGGAAGTTCAAGATGAAGATGTATTTAACAAAAGAAGACCTATGATCGATTATAGAAAAGCCAGCTGAAGACACAGATGCTTGGAAAAAGAAGAATATGGAAGCTTTTGCACTAGTAAGTCTATGTGTTGAGGATTCACAGCTAATTTATATTAGAAATGAAACTTTGACAAAGAATGATTGGGACAATCTTCAAAATCAGCATGAACGTGTCACCTTATCCTCTGAAGTGCAACTAATGCGGAAAATATGCAGCATGCGGTTAATTGAAGGTTATAATATGGAAGTACATATTACCTTAATGATGGAGCTATTTGATAAATTGCGAGCTATTGGAAATCAATATTTCTCAGAAGATTGGCAAGTTTCAATTATTCTTAGCAGCTTACGCGCAAGCTATGATAGCTTAATTACTGTTCTAGAGGTAAGACCAGATGAAGACAACAATGGCAATGGTCAAAAGTAAACTACTGGAAGAAAATTTTAAAAAATTATCTCGTGATGATACATTGATCGTGCCTGCATTGAAGTCAAAGTAAGTTGTGATAAATGGGACCAAGTCCTGTTTTTTTTGCAAGAAATCTGGACATTTAATGAAAGAATGCTATAAATACCTAAAATGGTGTAAGACCAATAAAAAATCTGCAAACGTTAGTAAAGAAGTTAAGAATACTGAAGAAGAATTCGTTTTGGTAAGCCATTTGAATGAAGGAAATCAAGCTGCTTGGATTACAGAAAAAGGTTATACCGTAAGTTTTACTAAAAATTTATGTAATGTAAATAACAATTCTAATTTTGTTTGTGAGGCATATCTAAAAAATAGTTTAACTTAATGCAACTTTTGAAAAAGTTTTTGCAGTTTAAAAATGTAATAAAGTTTGTATACACTATTGGCACCGAGTTCTTGATCATCACAATGAAGATTATATAAGGAAACTTTCAAGAGATGAGTTGGCAACAGACATTAAAATAAATGAAATTTGTTTACAAGGAAAATTTGCAAGAAATTCTTTTCCGAAAAAAGTTTTTCGACATCTAAAAATTGTTTCGATCTTATTCACTCTGTTTGTGGACCTATATCTCCTCCAACACATTGTGGCTATAACTATTTCGTTACGTTTATCGACGACTGCAGTATGTATTGCTCAGTTTATCTTCTAAAGTCAAAAAGGGAAGTTCTAAGCAAATTAGTTGAATTTTGGAATTTGATAAAGACTCAAGTTGGCCATTATCCAAAAGCAATAAAATCTGAAATTATATAAGTGAAAATGTTAAGAAATTCCCATCAGAATGCGGGACTAAAGTTCAATATACAGTTCCATATACTCCGCAACAAAATCGGATAGCAGAAAGAAAAATAGGAGTTTAATTGAAACAAGAGTTTTTGGGGTGAAGCTACAATGATGGCAAATCACATTCAAAATCTTTTGCCCTCAAGATGTTTGTCAAAAACGACGTACGAAATGAGATATGGAAAGAAATCAACTTTCAAATATTTTCATGCATTTGGTTCTTTATGCTATGTGCATATTCCTAAAGAAAGGAGAAAGAAACTTGATTTGAAGTCAATTCGTAATGTGTTTATTGGATATGATTTTAATTCAAAAGGATATAGTTTTTGATTAAATTACGAATAAAGTACAAGTTCCACGTGATGTTGTTTTTATCAACTTAGAGTATGATTCTTTACAAAACGATATGCCACATGGAAATAAAAATGTAACATATATTCCATTAAAAAAGCGTGAATACAATGTAACAGGGGACTGTGATAACAGTAACGGTTATGAAAAGGACGAAGAAATTGCGGAAGATAGTATAATAGATGTTGATAGTTTACCATCTGATAGTCAAATTTGCATTTCTGATGAGGAAACATTTGGAGATGCAGTTCAAAGTCCAAACTCAGACGTGTATCCAGTAGGGTCAATAAAGGAGTTTTTCCGAGCAGATTTGATATAAATTCTGCAGTTGTAACAGATCCTAGTAATTTCAATGAAGCTATTTTAATTAAGGAGGAGAAGTCGCAGTGGATTGAAGCTATGCAGGAAGAACTTAAATCTATTCATGAAGATAAAACCTGGCAACTGGTTGATCTTCCTCCTGGTAGAAAGGCAATTTGTTCCAAATGGGTGTTTGCTCCCGTCGTCAGGAAAACCACAACAAGAATTCTATTTTCAGTCGGTGGAAAAGATAATATACATTTATATCATTTTGATGTAAAAACCGCATTCCTGAATGGTGCTTTGCAAGAAAATATCTATGTATATGAAGCAGCCACCAGGTTTTACGTCAGAAGTTAGCCCTAACAAGGTATGTTTATTTAGAAAAAGCTTATATGGTTTGAAGCAAGCTGCTCATTCTTGGAATCAATATATTCACAAATCAATAAATGAATTTAAGCCAAGTGCAATGGATCCTTGCTTACTGGTATATGTCAGAAAATCTAAAGAAAACTTTAATTATATTTTGGTATATGTTGATGACATGATTATTGCAAGTAAAGAAGTGAATTTTATTGAGGAAATTTTTCAATTGTTAAGCTCAAAATTCACTTTGTCTAACTTAAGACCAATTTTTATTATCTTGTAATGGAAATTACACGAGATGGAGAAGGTAATCAAGAACTTTATATCAAGAAAATCATAAATGAATTTGGACTTCAAGAGTCCAAAATCTCAGATATACCTCTGATTCGTGCTTACAATAAACTTTCTGCATCAGATATAATGTTGGACAATAAATTATACCAAAAAGCTATTGGGTGTCTTGTATATATATCAGTAAATACAAGACCCGATATTGCAGCCAGTGTAGCAATATTAGCTCAGAAAACTCAAGCACCAACTCAAGATGATTGGAATGAAGTTAAAAGAATTTTAAAATATCTTAAAGGTTCATAAAATTTATTCTTGAAAATAAGTAGTACAATAGCGAATTATAGTTTTTATTGATACGTTGATGCAGACTTGGCAGAGGATAGAATTGATAGAAAGTCTCATAGTGGCTACGTATTTTATTTGAGTGGTGGTGCTGTTCACTGGACGTGCCGAAAACAAAATTGTGTTTCCCTATCAACAGCAGAAGCAGAGTATATAGCTCTATCTGAAGCTTGCAAGGAAGCAAAGTGGATTTACAACCTATTACAGGAAATGCACTATAGTGTTAGTACACCAATTACAATTATGGAGGATAATCAAAGTTGCATTAAGATGGTTTTGAATGAAAAATTTAGCGCAAGGTCAAAAGATATTGATATTAAATATCATTTTGTAAAGGATTATAAAAGCACAGTTAGTAAAATTAAGAATACGTTTAGGACTTGTGTAAGTTTCAAACAAAGAGGAGGAGTGTTGAAACAAAATACTTTGTAAAAATATACTTTGTTTAAACTTATAAAATACAAGTTATTATATTTTAAGTTAGCCTTGAAATTTTTGTTTTAGAAAATGTAAAAATAATTTGTTTTAGTTTGAAAATAAAAACTGAAGTTGAAACAACAACATTTACAACAGGCGATAGGGGGTAAAGTTCTGCCCCCCCAAAACTTTCGAACCTATATCAAAGAAATTTAGAACATAGATAGATTTGCGTCTAAAAAGTCGCATAGGCTATGTATATGTTCATAGGTATGACCAGGAGGGCGAAATTGGGAAATTTCTGCCTCTCCGAAACGTTTGAAATCAATAAAATTACTCAAAATGAATTGAATATTTGTGTAATGTCTTTCCTTCAAATTTATTTTAGTTGACGGCGTAGCAACGCACGCAGGGTACAAGCTAGTATAAAATAAAAATATGAGTTGTTCAATTTATACGAAAATTTCATAAAAATTTCTTAAAATTGAAGTCAGACCATTTCTCCTAATTCGTCTACTAGAAAAATTATTGCTTGACTCGAAAACTACATGCAATATTCATTTCGTAAAGGCCGTTTCAGACTATAATATAGTATTAATAGTATTAACACTTTTGTAGAAAGTGGGCAATCATGAAATAAATTCCGCGCGAAATTTTTCCGGGGAACAATTCCAACTAATAGCAAGTAATAGGGAAAACAAAAAAAATTCTAATTGGAAAACTTGTTTTTTGAAATTGAAATTATATCAGCGATGCATTTTAGTAAAAAGTATTATTAATAGTTGTATTATAGTCTGAAACAGCCTTAATGACTATCTTTTAATCACTATAACATAAGAAAGTGGAATACTTTCTATAAGTATCAAGATTGCAGTAATCAAATCGTTTCCTGAAATAAATTATTCAATGAAGTGATTTTTTGCCGAATTGTTGAACAAATTTTAGAACGTGTAGTGAAAATTTTGAGCTCATAGAATCTTAGTTGACAATACTTAAATTTATTATAAGTCGATGCTATTATTGAAATCCTGAAGGAAATATTTTAAAAGAAATAACATAAAAATGAAAGAAATTTAGACATACTATGGTTCAGGTTATGTAAAATTTTGCGCAGCTGAGTATAGTAACAATAAGAATACTCCTGGAAATTTTTCAAGCAGAATGAGAAATAAGCAAAGCACATTCTTAATAAAATGATATGCAAGCTTTATTATAAAATTGTTTACTAATTGCAGTAACAGTCGTCAATTAGTCTTTATATGATCTCTTACTAAGTAATAGCTATATTCTATTTGTTTGAAGTCACTTAAAAATTTGTGTAGTGTACCTTACTAAATGTATCATAATATAATTACCAGAGAAACCAGAAATATGCTCTAAAAAAAGTGTGTTATGCGCAGTCAATATGCACTACAAACTTGAAAATATGCACTAAAAACTCAAAAAAGAATTATCTTGTAAGCCTTGGTTTATTTGTAAATGAATATATATTTTTAATTCAAAAATTCAACAACATTTGCATATAAAATAAGACAAAAATAATATAAACAAATAAGGAAACAATAACAAAGAATATCTGCTATGTTAAAAAAAATAATTTGGGTTTGAAGCGCACATTAAATCAAAATTATCATACAGACTTTTGGATACTCTGGTAAAAATTGAACTTCAAATTCAAAGGAGATCACGATATCAGAATTAAGGATTTGGAGCTGTATTTTGGATAAATAAGACAAGATTTTTATTTATAATTTTAATCGCAATAGACAACAAAATATTGACCTAGATTTTCAAATAAAAATCTTTGCCTATGACATCTAAATAAACTTTTACATATACATTAACAATGTTCCTTCAACGTCTACTCGGGAAAGAGTCCGCCATAAATAGCAAAACCGAATTTTTGTTGAAACTAACGTCCATAATAACTGCGTAATATACATGAAAAATTAATACAATACATGGAAAATTTGAAATGAGATTTAAATGGCGAAAAATAAAATTAAAAATGTTGGCCAACACATAAACTTGTAAGCATATTAAAATAAAACAAATTAATAAAGTATCAAAATATGCCCTAAAACCGTAAATTATGCTCTAAAAATTAGAAAACATGCTAAAAATATGCGTGTAAGACTGATATATGCAATAACATGATTTAAAGGGTAAAATATGCAAAAATATGCACTAACAAATCGATGCCAAAATTTATAAAAAGTTCTGAAAGGGATAAATATCTTGCACCCGCACTAATACGTCATGCAAGAAAATATATGCAATTGCATATTTGCGGTTTCCCTGATAATTACATTGCAACACAGTTCATTGTAATAATTAACAGAACGCTTACTTTATAAAATTTAAATGACACACTTTTGTTTTCATTACAAAATTTTGTTATTATAGATGGTCAGGAAAAGTACAGACAAAGAAAATAAATAAAGAAATAGTAAAATGTAAAATAGTATATAGGTAGAGTAAAATATTAAATAAATCAAACCGGCAACAACTCTTCCTAGTCTTTGTTTTTCAAATTCTCATTTTTCTGGCAGTTCCTTTGAACGCCTACTTATAAGCTGGACGCCTTGTAAAGATGAATAAAAACAACTTATTCTCACAGCTGTTCACATCAAATGCGTAAACAGTTTGTTTGTGTGGTAATGCCACACAACGAAAAATATCGGAAATGACAAATGTTGCCACTAGTTCCCACTGCAGTTTTTGCCATATTTATCACAAATTGCCACAGTGTGTACTCGGCCTAATCTAAAATACATCCATATACAATTCATCGGTCTGGAAACTAAAATTTATGTTAGTGTAAAAAAGAAATTTCCAAAGTTTAATTAAATATATATGTATGTATATGTACGGGTATGTATATATATATTTCTTTTTCAAATTTTAGATATTTATAAAATTCAAGTTGTGTTGGAGATTGAAAGAAGCGTGATGAGGCTAGTCCACCTACGTTATTTTGTGTTTTTGCTTTTGTTTGTTTTTAAATATAAAATTATATCTTTATTTTTCTATAATAAAAAAACATTAAAACAATTAAAGTTTTAACTATTTTGACACGTTCTTCTTTTTTTAAACGATTCATATTCGTAAATGGCAAACTTTTAACTAAATAAATAACACTTCAGATGACAGTTATTTAACAGCTGACAGCCTTGACAGACCTGCGTTTTTGAAACCACTTACTCCATGGGAAAAGAGTTCACAACCATATAAAAGTTAAGTTATTAGATAAGTTGTTGCTAGTTACATAGCATTTCGAGTGGGGTTGAGTTCTTAACTTCCCATATACTCTACTTACAACTGTGTTAATGTGTGTAGACCATGTAAGCGTTTCATGGAATACGATTCCCAGATATGACGCCGTGGTTGCAAAAAAAATGTCTTTATCTTGGATTTTAAGTATAAAATTATCAAATTTTTGTTTAGATTTCGAGATGAGAATGTATTTGGATTTATTAGTATTCAAGTCATCATTGCCTTTTTGACGCACACATTTATATCAGCCACATTGCAACTATCGTAAAGTTGAACATCATCAGATTTCCTATGGACATAGTGCACGTCTGCAGCATCACGAACATCTAATAGTGTTTTCACACTGACATGGTTTTAATAAGTTGGTTTTATAGTGTTTTCACACTGACATGGTTTTAATAAAAGTTGGTTTTAACTTTATACCATATTTCATATTGTGTGAAAAATTGAAAATCTTGACAGAAGAACACTTTTTAATATCTCCACTCAGTTGTATGTTAATTGAAAACTGTTACGAAACTGAACGAATTATTTAGTTTTCTACTACTAATAAATGTTCAGAAAAACTACACATTCGTTCGGATTTCTATACATATTTTTTTCTGTGTACCTACGCTGTTAGAGTTCTTGAAGGATCGAATTAATGTTTTTATTTGCTATCTCTGATTTTGTCATTTCATATTTTAACTGAGTTGTTAAAACAGATTACTTAACAGCCATGTTAAAACCTTAACCAAACATCAACATGAGAAGTCTACTAGAAGTTTATGTTAAAGTTAGTCATTTTATGTTACGTGTAGACCGCAAGTAAAAGAATTCGATTTTATCGATAGTATCGATTGTTTTCCAACAAACTATTGAAAATATCGAATGGCGTGACTATCGATAGTTTGCCAGCTCTATTTAAACGTTAAAACCATAAACAGCTGATTTTGCGTTCAAGTTTGATAAATTCAGGTTTTAACTCACATACTGTGTAATAACTTTGTTCAAAATAAAATAAATAAATAATAAAAAAATAAAGAAGTGCTTGAAAATGAAGTTATTATATAAAAAAAATCCACAAATTCATTATAAGATAAATCCTTTTTATATGCAGATGAATGTCAGTCATATCGTCTATTTTCACTTTCCACATGTCAATCAAAATATTTTCGTTGTTTTCTTTCCAAAAAACTTTTTTTCCATAATTTTTTTGGATTATTGTTGCGCCTGCATCCATTTTTAAGTTGAAATTCTTTCAACCGGTATTTATTCTTATTCACTGGCATAAACATTATTAGCTGCTTCCAGTCATTTTAACTTGGCAGCACTGAATTTAGCACATCGAAAACAACGTTGCATTTCATAAAACTAATTTTAAAAAATTCAAAAATGGTTTTAAGTCGGTTTTAACAAAAACAATTAGTATGGTGAAACCAGGTTTTAACAGTTCGTTTTAACGTTAATACTGATTTCACACCGAAAGTTAAAACCTGATTATAACGTTAAAACCGTAAACAGCTGATTTTGCATTCAGGCTGTCTTATAAATTTGTCCGAAGTAAAATAAATCTACTGTAGAAATTCATGTATTTGTTGCTGTATTTTTCAGCTTTTTTTAATACTTATCTGACACCCTGTACAACGGTTGTTTTTGTTTGCATGAAAAACTCAGACGTTTTACAATGCACCCTAAAAGAGAAATTATTTTATATTTTGTAAGTGAAAATTTTAAAATTATGTAACTACTTATACAGTCATATCGTCTATTTTCACTTCCCAGAATAATTTTTATCTTCGCAAGTTTCCTGTTGTGTGGAAAATACTGCATTCGTAAAATGGCCTTAAAAATAAATAACAGGATTCTTATTGCAATTTGAGGCGAATTCATCAGCATCTTCTTACTAATTCCATCAGTACCTGGAGCTTTCTTCGGGTTGTATTCAGCATTTATTTTTTGTACTTCAAGTAGTTTAATTTTTTACTGGATGACGGGGTACAGAAACTACACTCGACAAATCAATTGTTAATGAATAAAGATGTGCGCAGAGGTGGTTGAAACTCAACTGGTGTTTTAAGCTTTCTCGTACCACAAAGAGACCATCCAGATAGTTTTTAAGAGATAAAGTTTTTTTTAGATGCTAGCAACTCTTAGAGCGATTTAGTGCATTCTTTTATGTTGGGGTGATCTGTACCGTTGCCATTCCCTTCTAAGTAGGTATTCTTTTCTTACATACGAGATGTTCACATAAATTCTATTAAACCCAGTTTGCATAAAGGACGTGGAGGCATGCTCAGCAACCTGTTTAATATTTTCGTTAAGATTCCCAATGTTAAATTCAATATCATCGGGTGTACTTAGCTTAATATTTTCCGTACAATGACTACTGAGCTATTTTTAACAGCCAATTAACACGTGATCGGCGAAGAGACCTATAGAAGCTTCAACATAAAATAAAACCCTAAGGATATTTTTAATGACGCCAAAATCTATAACATCCGGAATTTTACGTATTTCTGTAGGCTAGGAAGTGCGATCCCCACTCGAAATGACATGCAAGCCCATTTTTGAAATTGTATCAAACAACGCTCGACCTCTAGGTGTAACAAGACGAGGGTCCCAGCAACGTATGTTTTGCATTGTAGTCGCCAGCTGCCATAAATCAAGATCCAAGCGATTTGTAGAACTTCTCAAACTGATATTCGTTAACTGAAAATCTGGGAGGTGAGTAAATTGATGAAATCACGAAATTCGCACAAAAATTTTTTAAGAAAATGTTCGTTGCTTTCATATATTCTTCACAAACGTTATCAAGGATATAGTGCCTGAGTATTGACTTAATTAGAATTAGTGATCCACCGCATGCTCTCCCTCTCGGGTCCTTTGAATCATATAGAGTGTAACCATTTATTTTAAAGAAGCTTCTCGAAGTCAAATGAGTCTCAGAGATCAACATTATATCAATTTTTTTTTGTGTTGGCGAATGCCGTTTGCGTTCCAGAAACATATTTTTAACGTCATGGCTTATTTATACATAATTGCTTAAAGCAGCGTATTTTGCATTCGCAGCATTTCTTGCAGCAAGCTAGTCATATTTGTTGTAAATTTGTTTATAGTTTGCACCAGATTATCAATAGTGGCTTCAAGGTGACTGAAATTAAAGCTTGTGTTAGAATTTGTTGAATTAATTGGCGGTGAAACTTTTTGTGTGGGAATAGAATTTGTTTTAACAGCATCGGCGTACGATATACGTGATGTAATTGGTTGGCTCATTTGAGGAAAAGTGGCGGAGTAAGCGTTTGATGATCGAGCTGGAGCTAATTTAGGATTTTGTTGCATAGTCTGTTTAACGAAAGTATATACAGGACATACTTTGTAGTTACCGGTGTGATTACCTCCACAATTACTACATTTTCTTTTTTCTTGTTTGTCTTTTGGCTAAGTACAGCTAGCAGTACCGTGCAATACACCGCAGATAACACAAGCTGTAGGTAAATTGCAGTAAGTTTTTGTTTGACCATATTCTTGGCAATTATGACACTGTATTGGACCTGAACGCTTATGTGGCTCTTCAACTGAGATTTTTCGGTGTACAAGAAACTTTGCGCTATAAATTGGATGGGTTTAGTTTTATTTCAATTGTATGTCATTCAGCTCCAGTTCAACCTGAAATAGGGGTTGGGGGTAGAGCTGGAAAACTATCGATAGTATCGATAGTTTTTTTTTCTATTAGACTATCGATAGTTTTTTCTCGATAGCGATACTATCGTTGAAAAAAATTATTACCAAATCGGCAATAAACTCGATAAAATTTAACATATTAGTTTTCTTTTATTGAAAATCCATGTAAGTACATATCCCTCAATTAGTAACTCCACTGAGTTGTATGTAAATTGCAAACTAAACTCATTTTTTCAAAACTAGTTTTTTGAGTTGCGACGTTGTTTAAATAAATGAACCATATGTATTAAAAAATGAAATTTAACATTCCTATAGCATGTTCACACGGATAGCAAATATCGAGGTTTGCTCTCTCATTCACTATTCACGTGAATATTGATTGAACTATAAAAATTTTTGTTTCATTCTGAATCTTGCTGAATATTTTGATAATAAATTGAAGCTAATTTGTCAGAATTGGCTATCAAAACAAAAATATTACATACATAAATATGCAGTTGTAAACATAAAACAAAACAAAAAATAGATGCGTGCTTAAAATTTAAAAATTAGAATAAAATTAAACATAAAATTAAATATTTATAATTTTAACCTAATTTTTTTTATCCATCTGTATAAATCAAAAATAACTATCAAAACGAATCACGAATGCGTCGTGTGAACGGTATGGTTTGCTATCGTATTTGAGAGACCGAACAAAGTGGTTACCGTGTGAACAAAATTATAAAAATAATAAAATAATTCGATACTATCGATAGTATCGATAGTTTTCCAACAAACTATCGAAAATATCGAATGGCGTCACTATCGATCGTTTGCCAGCTCTAGTTGTTGGACCTTTTCTCTGTTTATTATATTAATAACATTTTTTACCTTAAATCTGTGGTCGATAAGTGCACATTTTACTTCTTCGGGGTCAAAATATGAATATATCCCCTTCAATGCTATCTGTAGGCCTTTAGCACTCTTAAGTTGATATGTGTAAAAACTTGTTTTATTTTTTTCAAGTTCTGTCACAATTTTTTGTAAATCTTTTTCTTCATATATTTAAATTTTTGTTTCGTCAACATTAACTAGTTTAATTGGAATGATGTCAAAAGTATTCTCACTAATGGCTGACAGTAGTTTTTGAAGAATGCGTTAAAATTGTTTTCTCTCAGATAGATAGGTGGTGGCTTAAAAGACTTTAGCGATTATGCAGCGGGGTTGCCGTTGTTGTCTTACAATAATGAAAAACGATTTTGACGATTAGTAGAAAATGCGCTGTTATCCCTAGATATCTTTAGAGCCCATAAAATTTTAGGAGATTTTGGACTACGCCCACGCTTTACCACAGTTATATATCTATCCATTCCGACCTGGACCTTGGGTTTTGGGCTATTATTACCTATAGTGATAACTTGGTTAAGTGATGAACACGAGCCCAAAGCGGATGATATCGCTGACTTAAATGAAGAAGTACTAGTCAACGGTAATGTTAACAGATCACTAGTTGGCATTGGACAAAGCGAAGTAGATCACTGACGAAAAAGTGGCTTTGCCGTTAGAAAAAGATGATAATCAAATTTTTATTGTTTTCGTTAAGAGATTCAGAACTCACAGCAAAAAGGCATTTCTGCCGTTAGAACTCATTTCAAAATTTTTTACTTTTGAGGTACTCATATAGAGTATTCCTCAACGTTACTTTGTTTCCGGTTTTTTGTGTTTTTGTTATTTTTGGCTATGTAAAAAATATTAGCAGAGCAAATAAAGCTTATTTATCAAAGTCAATATGTACTACAAAAATTTTATACTACGTATATTTTTTTGTATGATTTTTTGTTGTTTTAATTTGTATTTAAGAAAACCTCCGCTAAGAAGTCTGTTCACTATGAAGGTTCAACGAGGAGAAAACGGCCAATTCTGTTCTCATGAGAACATACTTGTCAACTTAAAAGTTGCAAAGCATGTACAACAGGTGATCACGCATACGCAGTAAAACCAGGCGCCGCATTGATGCATAAATTTGCTGAATTTACGAACGAACCCACTATCTGGGAGGCCATTGATGTACATGCAGAAAATAAGAGGCCCAAGTATTGAACCTTGGAGAGATCCTCTTCTGACATTAAGTTCATTAGAAGCTGAACTACTTGCGATCGGTTTGTGAGGTAAGAAGAAACAAAAAGGTAATATTATGATACATTTTAGTCAACTAGTGCGGTTATACAACTACCTTTCCTAAAACCAGATTGTTTTCCAGATATTAAGTTCATACTGCATAAGTATTCTCTTAATTTTTTGCTAGCAATATTTTCTAGAACTTTTGTCCAATGCCAATCTTTCATATCTCCTTCCATTTAGATTTGCTATCTAGTGCAGAAGCAAATTTTTGTTGATAAAACAAAGATTTCGCAAAATGGATATGTTTTGTAGCTTCCCTCCGAGATTGTTTATGTATTGCTTTAAGTTCACTAGTTCTGAATCTTTTACATCTACTATAAGTCTCATTGCGTTTTTTTATCAAAGATTTTATTTGAGCACTGAACCAGGAACGCTGACTGCATTTAATATATTTAGTTCTCATTGGAACAAACAGATAAAATAAAGCCTTAACATTGTCTTGAATAAAAGAAAGTTGATCGTCAACAGACTCTTGGGTATAGATTTGGTGCCAATCGATATTATCAATATTATGCTTGAGTGTTGCAGAGTTAAGATTATGTAGGTGTCGATATTATATAATTGTATCTTTGCAACTTGCTGGCAAATCATAGGCAATGAAAAGTATATCATGCTTAGGAAAGACTGACGCTGATAATTGATCGTATAGGAGCACTCTAGATTTATGATTTACAAATACATGTCAATTAATCTATCAGAAGTAGCGTGAGAATGGGTGGAAGTTGTAGTAATAACAGGATAGAATTCAAGAGCAAGGAACTTACATTCATGTTTATTCTGGCTCTGTAAACACTACCTAATAACAATTTCCTATTATCTTGAGCAGTTATTTCAAGGAATAAATATTCTATTCCACTTTCTACAACGTTTTTAATCTTTCCTTACGGCAATAATGGTTCTCCTATCTGAACGAAAAAGCCTAAACCCTGAAAGATTGTATAGCCTGTTATTTTCTGAGGAATAAATAAAAGTCAAAAAATAATCGGTAAAGTTGAGTTTTTCTAATAAAAGTTAAACAAATAAAAATCAATGCATATATTAAGTATATAGGTAGTCCATGTAACATTGAGTATCTTGGTGTATTCCTGGTGCACGTAGCACTTCTCTATTAGTGTAATTTTTTAAGTTTAAATTTGGAAAATAATCGTTATTTGCGATCCCTGATGAAAACCAATCTCACCTTTTGTATATGAGAAGAAACGATTCCCTACAAGAAATGAATGACTGAAACTAACACAAACAAAATTTCTTCACTAACACACTTGCAACAATTTTACATTGAAATCAATATTGATAGTCAATTGAGTAGTCATTTGATCGGAAGTTTTGATGGGTTTGTTTATTAATTATAGTTGCTCTACTCTAGCATATATGTTAGAGGGTAACAAACAATATTTACAAGTCAAAAATAATTTATATGTTACAAAATAAAATTTTTGGAATAAAATTTAAAATTTGTGAAAAGTACGCATAGATATAAAAATATATATTAAAATAAACAGAATTAAAATTATAATAAAAAGAAATATAAAAGATAAGTATATAAAAAAATAAAATGAATAAAAGAAACTATCAAAACCTAATTTCCAAGGAAAAAAGGACATATGAGTTCAACGTGAAAAAATATAAAATGTTAGAATCAAACGGAAAGGAAAACAAATACGCAGAACATGTGCAAAGTGTCAGTGAAAATATAATGCCTTATCCAACTGCATCCACATCTACAAATACAGGTGAGTTCAGTGACGAATGTAGTGTAGGTCCCGTAAGGAATGATTCTATATATAATATGAATGGAAAAAATAAAGTTGATTAAATCAAATCATGGGCTGTGAGAAATAAAATTTCACATACAGCCTTGGATGATTTCCTCCACACATTAAAAAGGGTAAGAATGGAAGATTTGCCATTATCGGCCAAAACTATTTTTAATGTGAAAAAGCAAGTAGTTAATGTTTCGAACATTCCCAATGGTGAGTTCTTGTATTTAGGAATTCAAAAATACTTTCTTTCGGGAGCATTTGATTATTTAGATGATAAGGAAGAAGTTTCAATAGATGTAGGCATTGAAGAAAATGTGAGTACATATTAAATTTGCTATTACTTTTTCACATAATCTTCTTTTGACATAGCAAAAATTAATGATCAGTAATCAAGGTGTTCTGGGCAAGGGAGAGGAGTTAATTGCCAACAACATGGGGCAGATTGCTGTTAACTTGGAGTCAGTTGAGGCAAATGTAAGTTTTTGAAATTTTTACTTATCCTATTTTTTATTCTAACAAGTACAACAAATTTTTTACCAGATTGTATCGAAAGCGGAGATGTTGGCTCAGACAAGGCTTGTGATGGAGTGTAAGGTTTGTTTGAAAAAGTTGGAGGACTCCGTGCGCCGCATGACTGGAGAGAAGCACGACGCCACAATGGACCAAGTAGCCAGCATGCTGCCCTTGCGGTCCATTGCAACCGTGAGAGATCGAGGAGAACCTCGAATCTGAAGAATTTGCGCAAGCAACGGTAACAAACAAAACAAACTTATTTGTAATTTCTGAAAACTAATTTTTTTATCTTTTTACAGATCACATATTTACACAAAATGAAAGGTACATCGGAGGACGTCAGTAGTGTCATCAGATCTATATTTACTGACGACCTGCTTGAAATATATAATTGGGATGGGAGGTGGGAGAAGAATTCATTAGCTAAGCTAAACATAGTTAATAATATTTTAAGAGGTATGTATATACAAAAATATATTAAATTTATTCTTATTTATACATCTAAATATATTTTTTCTACAAATTTCAGATGTTTTTTAAAAGCAAGGAGCTTTGCAGTTTGAGAAAAGTATAAAGAAGTCAGTAGAACGAAGCCACCACCGCAACAATCAAAAAAAAGTACCTCAAAAAGGAAAAAAAAATAACTTTTTCTTATTTGTTTTATCTTGTTTATTTTTAAGTTCCTTTTTGTTTATTTGTTTTCAATTAACTGTTTTTCTTGTAATTTTATTATGTTTTTATTGCTCATTTTCATGTTCCATTATGTTTCTTTTTGTTGAATGATTTCTTTTTATTTTTAATGTTTTCTTCCATTTATAACAATAATTGTTAATTTGTTATTATAAATCTATCCATTTTTAAATTAAATATAAATTATAAGAAATTTGAAATGATACAAAAACTACCTTTATTTAATATTCACCTATGACTGGTTTATACATCTAGGGTGAGTAATCAATTGTGAAGGGTTTATTTATTAGTAGTGAGTAGTCCGACGTGAGTAATATTTATGCCGTTGTTGATTAGTAAAAAAAATAGTGGAGTGAGCAGTGCGACTATATAGTCGTAAGAGTGAGATGCAACATCACACGTACACAAAAGTTTCCATCACATTTTTCATTTTGCCTTTAATAATGTGATAGAAACTTTGTTCTACGCAATGATGAATACATCGTGCATGACTTTCAGTCAATTGATCGGTCAATTGACTGATACTATTCTTGTAGCGTTATTTGCTTCATAAAAATATATTGAAATGCTACAAAAACACTAAATTTAGTTTAAACGGTCAATCGGTTAATCCACCTAAATTAACCGGTTTAACTGTTAATCGAAAATAGCAAATTTTGAATTAATCGAACAGTTAATCGGCTAGCAATTAATTGGTTAACCAATTAACGGTAATTATTCTACAACAATATCCACACAAAAACATTAGGAGTATAACCAAATTTTGGCCCTAGCACTACGCGATAGCGAATATTGTGTTATTTACGAAAACAATTTGTTTGGGTCGTTTGAAAATAAAAACCTTATCCACAAAAGCGATTTTCTAAAATTCCTAAAAAAAAAATTTAATAAAAAAATTTTAAATATTTTATTAATAAATGCAAAAAAAAAAGTAAAAAAGTTCCTTAATTATTAAAGGACATGAATTTCAAATTAATGTGCGTGTTGTTTTGCATAACGGGTAAAAAATATCCTGTACCACTTTAATAGCACGTTCTGCAATATGTTGATTCGCTGTTGCTTTGAAATTACTGAATCTTCTTTAAACCAGTGTCTTTTAAAATATTCATGTGAAGTATTCTTTGTTAAAACAGTAATATTGAAGATATCTTCAAAGTTATAACTTCGTGCTGTTTTAAGGTATTTATCATATATTCCAATCAGTTTATCAACTTTTCTATTTATTGATTTCATTTGAATTGTTTGTACTTTCATTTTACTCCACAGATCGCAAAGTTCATTTGATATAACTTTATACCTCCCTTTTTTTGATCTTTCCGAAGCAACTAAAGTATATAATCTTCCAATTATAATTTTTTGGGTTGGCATTTTGCCTAATTGATGTAGCGGAACGACAATATCTGGAATATTTCTCCCCATCGTTGTGCTATCTTTTATCTTTACCCACTTTTTATCATTTTTCCACTTCAACGGCAACAAAAAACTATAAGATAATATTTTTTTAATAGATCTTTTCCATTAAAAATCTTGATTAAAAATTAATAGGGCAATTCCCTAAAAATTTCATAAAAAACTGAGTTTTTGGCTAAATGTATAAGTACAAATAAAAATAAAAATTTTTTTTTTTCAAATTTACCGCGTTTTGTGGGTGACCTTTTTTTGACAACAGCGAAAAATTAATATCATTTTTTTTAATAGTTTTCAATGTACAATTCGACTATGCTAGGGCCATTTGATATTTGCAAAAAATGGGAATAAGTTATACCTCTAATAAACATATTGGCATTTCCACAGGAATGTCAACTTTTTGTACCGTGTGACACCAAACATATATGTTTTTACTTCTTTATATATTCGTATAGGGCGTCGTCAGCAGCACTACATTAGGTAAAATTTTATGCAAAATCGAATAACATTGTTCTGAAATATAAGCTTAATTGCTTGTATGCATGGTTGACAAAAAGGTGAACTTTCTCGAGCAAATTCCTATTTATATACATACATATAAACGTAATTCAAGAAATTTTTAAAAAATATTTGTAAACAAGCCCAAGCCCATTTGTTATTTTTCTTTGTGCTTTTCGTTTATTTTAATAAAACTGCATAGAGAAAAAACTGCCTAATAGAATCAAGAAGATTTTCTCTATGGAACGTTTTTAGGCTAAGGGATATCCCAGCAGAAAGAAACGAAGATCTTTTCATAGAGATTCCTTATTATTTTTTGTGGTAAATCTTAATAATTTTATCAAGAAAACCAAAAAAAACAAGATATTCACAATTTTTTTTACTCAATTTCCGTTATTCTTGGCACCAAAAAACAATCCATAGAGAAAAACTTTTTGATTCTATTAGGTTTTCTTATAAATTATATAATATAGGGATTTCTTATTGATTTCATTAGATTGCCTTATTGATTTTTTCAAAAAGGTTTTCCTTATTGATTTCATTAGGTTGCCTTATTGATTTTTTCAAAAAGGTATTCCTTATTGTTTTCATTAGGTTCCTATATGATTATGTGTAAAACATCTTATTAATTTTTTTAATAAGGAAATCTTCTTGATTTTATTAGGTTTCTTGTTATTTCATATCTATAAATAAACACAGAGAAAAATTTTTTCATGATCTTTATCGTTTTTGTATAAGCATGTTTGTATAATAATTTCATCGATTATTCAGGCTGACTGTTAGCATATTGGTTAGAGTGCTTGTCTATCAGTCAGAAGGTTGCTGGTTCAATACTTGTCCCCTCTCAAGTAATAATATGTATGTATGGTGAGTTAATTAAGAATATAATATAGAATATATGTACGAGTATGTATGTATAAATCAATAACATCTACATATACTACATACATACATACATATATGCTATTGAATTTAAATGAAATATATAAGTACAAAGAATAAAGACATCATTTTTTTTATTAGGTCGCCTAATAAAAACAAGAAGAAAACCTTTTTGAAAAATAAATAATATAACCTAATAAAAATTACAAGATTTCTTCTTGACTTTTCAAAAAGGTTTTCCTTATTAAATTAATAAGATTTCCTTATTGAAAAAAACCATAGAGATATCTTATTAATTTTGTTCTATTTTATGAGGTATTTTTATTTTTTTTCTCTGTGTGTAGACTAAATTATCTTTTATCTAATCGTTAAAAGTTAGTGAATTTCACCACAGGCACTTTTGCATGTACGCATATAATGGGTGATTTTTTAACAGGTTTCGGATTTGATTTAAAAGAAACACCTATAATTTAGTGAAATCTATGAAATATTTATATGAGTCAGTAGAACGATCTATATAATTCAATGTTTAAAGATGATTTCATGTACATATATGTTCACCAAGCCTACGCCTAAAATGGTTCATACGCTGGGTCCAATTTTGGCGTACTCTATCCAACATATCGGCCGATATCTCACGCAAATCCTTCAATATTTTCTTCCAGTACGTCAATCGTTCCGTGCTTGCCCCTATAGACATGAGCCTTAACATACATAACCCCACAAAAAATAGTATAAAGGCATTAAAACGCACGATCTAGGCGGCCGATTGACCGGCCCCAAACGTGAAATAAACTGTTCACCGAACTTGCCTCTCAATTGGGCCATTGTTTCGCGAGGTGTGTCGCATGTATCACCGTCTTACTGAAACCACATGTCAGGAAAGTTCAGCTCTATTATTTTAGGCACAAACAAGTAACGATTATTCACGGTCATCAACAACACTGGCGCATATAGATGCGATATCTGCATTTGTCCGTACTTTACGTATGCTTGTTGCTGGTTTAATGTTCAATAATGTAATTTTGATGCAAAATTTAATCACAAGATTCATTTGTGAGTCGATTCATTGTTAAATTATATACCAAACTCAACATGTTTAATAGTAAAGCCTGGTACTCTGTTCAAAATTTCATGCGAAATGTTGACATAATCCATATAAAAAAATTTCACATGAAATATTCATGATATAACAAAGTTGTTTAAACGTAATTTTGAACAAATTCGCTGTATGTCGAATAGTCAAATACAATAAACGAAAGCTTTATTGTTTTTGTATATATGATCTCTAACAGTTTTAGAAAATTTGCTATCACTTTTAAAATAAATTCGCCTTAAAGCGAACGTAAAGTAAAACATCACTGATGATTCAAAGAATATAAGTAAACACTATGACAGGCTATCTTAAACACTAAACAAAATTAATATATAAAACAGTACAAAAACAGTACATACATGAAAAAATTAGAACATTTGAGTACTGATTTGCTGGTTATGCATAAATCTGTACTTTAAACAAAAATCAGTACATGTACTGGGCAACCCTAACTCTATAATTTTGAAGTATTGATTAGAGACGTACCTCGATAATCGTTGTCATCATATAGTCCTGGTACAGTTGGAAGTGCCCAAAACGGCTCATCGGGGTATACCATCATTATATTGTTGTTACATTTACCTTCGCAGTTTTAAGCTGCTATCTATGTATATATTTTATTGTATGGTCTAGAAAAAAGAAATTATAAAATAAAATTAAATTGGAATGGATAACCATAGTTGTGTGCAAGAAGTGCTAGGAATTGTTTCAATTCAACACACAACGCTAAAATCTTTCATTGCAGTATACATACTTTAGAGTGGCATTGAAAATACAACTTTTGATTTTCATAAAAGCCCAGGCGAATTATTGTAACACTTAGTCTAAAACGTAAATCGGACTACTCTAACACGTGCCCCACTGGAGGCAAATTTCAAATAAAATTCGCCGATTTACCAGCAGTTAATTAGAGAATTCGTCAGTTTTGATCCGATTCTGCTGAAAATCGACAAGAGTGCTGTTATATATATTCTAAATTATATACTTAACTTTTTTTTTACAAAATTGACCCTTGTGAGTCATGTGGGTCAAAATTACGCTTATTTTTTTCACAAATATTTCAAAGTTATTTTTCCAGAAATTTGGTAAACCCTTATCAAGTAAGACTTTAAAAATAATTTATGAACGGAATAATTTTTTAACCCATTGTGTGGAGCGATTAATATATTCGTCTGTTAAGTATTTTGCGAAATACATTTAAAATGAAATGAAAAATTATTGTGACATATTTTTTTTTTAATTTGTGTATGCTTGACCCACACGACACCAAAGGGTTAATTTTTTCAATCAAAAATTTCGAATAAAACATGATATTCAAAAAAGACCCCGCTGATTTTCAGCAGAATCAGTGGAAAAATAGCGGATTTTCCACCAATTTTCTAGCGGATGAACATCTTTTTTATTTTCAGGAAATTTATATAATCGCCTTAACTCGTATATTAATTTATACAAAAATTAATTTGTTTTGATAACATCCAAAGATAGTTACGTACATATAATTAATTTTAAAGTTTGCTTACTGTATTTTTAAAATTACATGCCTAATATTTATGACTTAAATATATATAAAAATGAATTTATATGATATCATTTTCTTTACAATATTCGTTAAATATGAAATAAAAATGTTATGTTAATAAATGCTAAATGTTAAAAATGGAATTTAAAATTTTTTACAAAATGTATCTTTTTGGGAACAAATGTATCTTTTTGGAAAACAAAATGTTTCTTTCTCGAAATTTCCAAAAATTAAAATTTTGCCATAATAATATCGAACTATTAACGACATTGTGTATGATTACATTCCGGTATTGCTGTAGGTTCGCTATTGATTCGTGAACGAAACATCGAAATCGATAGATTTACTGCTACAAGCCGAGCGGCGAGTGAGCCCTAGCAGCATTTTCTCTTTCCGTTTACGATAACCGTTCTCGAGTGTTTTGTCCGAGAAATGTTTACGCAACATTCGAATGCGAAATTATTTACGAATGTTTTGGTTAACTGGGTAAATGAAAGAGGAACATAAACACATACATATGTATGTATATAGATGCGTACCCTGTAGGAACCCACCAAACCAAATCGGAACCGAAATATTACCGAAATCGTTACGATTTTTGTATGAAATGGTTGACGCCACTTCGCAACGATATGTTGGTAAGAAATAGATACGATATGTCGGTACGAATTCGCAACGACATGCGATTTATTTTTTTGTATACTGCAGAGTACAGCTGCTTTTGTCGAAATAATTTGCATAAGCATACATATTTATTACATTTATTTTATTACATTTATTTAAAACAGAACTTTTAAATCAAATTTTTAATGATTAAAAAATATTTGTAAAAGAATTGTTCAGAGAAACTACCGAAATGTCTTAAAGAATTCGGTACGACAAGTCTGACTTCAAAAAAATCGAAACAATTGGTTTGGGGGGAAATGTCACTAGTGAATCAAAACTGATTCACTTGCGAATTTGTTACCAGTACTGCTGACGAATTATATTCCAGACAATGCTTTTTGCTATAGACATTTAACATGTGACTGTCATTGAAAAGCAACTACTGACTAGTTAGTTCTTTTGGGACCATCTGGAGTCATTGGAAACAAATAATCACTAATACATTTAAAAAATTCTAGTCCACACTTTTGATAATGAAATTGGATATTTTGTTCACATTTGACATTTTATTAAAAAAATATATATAAAGGGAACTAATGCATAAAAACATATAAAAAAAACCATGTATATACTTCATTAATTTGTTCAGCAAGTAGGAATTTGGTTTGTTGTTCTATTTAATATAAAATTCAATGTTTCGTAGAATTAGTATATTAAAACATTTACATGCGTAGTGATCTGGACATGTATCTGATCCCACAAAATATTCTACAGCCTCAAGCAAATTTCCACAATTGACAATTTCTTTAAAATTACTCATTTCATTTTGTATTTTTATACATTTAAAATAGGATTGAATTTTTTATGCCTTTTGCAATTTCTTTTTGTTTGATCCTTTGATTTTTTTTAATACATTTATATTTACCTTTTAAATTCATATGGTATAATAATTTTTATAAAAACCTAAATATTGTTTGACGCCAGTTGTATTTTCAGCAAACCAATAAAACCTTAAGAAGGAGCATACATAAATATGTATATAGATAGTTCTGGGTATCTGAAAAAATGTTTTCTATGCATCAAAAATAACATTAATATGTAGTCATCCCTTTAACAATGTCACCAAAATAGTCGACA
Source organism: Nowickia ferox (assembly GCA_936439885.1). Classification (NCBI taxonomy): domain Eukaryota; kingdom Metazoa; phylum Arthropoda; class Insecta; order Diptera; family Tachinidae; genus Nowickia; species Nowickia ferox. Next base: position 38,448,684 of record OW387026.1, on the reverse strand, counting down.
AAAGTGGTGACTTGAGGTCACTTAACCCCACGATTCCTTAAAGGTATGAATGCATGTGCATATTTATATGTATGTATACATTAGAGATGGGCGATTTTTCGAAACCTGTTACTTTTCCACAATGATTGAAAAATCACTAATCACAACTGTGAATGAATTTATCAAGTAACAGGTTTCGGAAATATAGTTCTTTCATGCAAACTGTGAACGTTTTTGTATGCTTAGTTTACAGTAAATAAAGCTACAACACGAATTTTTGTATACCTTCACCGTTTGTCTTTATCTTTTCTGGCAATTACTGTCTCTCTGCTTCTTATACGACAATTCAGAATATTTGGATTGGGTTGGTTGCCAGCGTTGTCAACTCGGTGCGTTTCGCACCATTTTGGGTTCTTTGTGAAATTTTTTGTGCGAAAAATTCCTTAGTTTGTGCGTGGTGCGCTTTTTTTAATTTCGATGCATTTTTTAATTTTTGGTGGCACCAACTCAAATTTAACTCAAGAACGGTTTAAAACGGGAAAATTCTTGTTGTGAAACTTACCAACTTCCTGTTTTTTTTATTTTGCAACAATTTAAGAGTTATACTATTGTTATTTATTAAATTTTTATTAACGTTTTTTAAATGCAACGGACATAACTACACTTTTATATATAGGGTGATTTTATTGAGGTATAGAACTTTAAGTTGGCATCACTTTTTTAACTGGCGGCCATTTTGTCAGCTGTCAAGTGATTAATATTTAGTTTGGTTTGCCATTTCATCATGAACAGGTTGACAAAAGAACAACACTTGCAAATCGTGCAAATTTATTTCAAAAATAATGGTTCAGTTCGAGAAGTTTACCGCAAGCTCCGTCCATTTTATGGTCGACATAATCGTCCATCAGAGCAATTAATTCGGTTAACCATAATATAATAACCTGTCAATTGGCCACCAAGATCGTGTGATTTGACACCATTGGATTATTTTCTTTGGGGATATGTGAAGTCGCTCGTCTACGCCAACAAACCAGAAACGTTAGGGGACTTGGAAGCCAACATTCGTGGCGTTATTGCCAACATACGGCCCCATATGCTCAAAAAGTGGTTGAAAATTGGACCTGTAGAATTGGCTTTATTCGAGCCAGCCGCGGCGGCCACATGCCTGAAATCATATTTAAACGTTAATGGCATAAAATTATCCTTCCAATAAAGCCAAATTGATTAACATTAAAACGATTTTCTTGTGTTTTATTTCAATTCGAAGTTCTATACCTCTAAAAAAAACCCTGTATTTACAGAAAAAACAAAAAACGTTACAAAATCAAAATAATAATGTATTCTTGAAATTTTTTTCCAAACTTACTTATATTATGGATACTTATGTATGTGTTTTTAAACCATTTATTACCCTTTTATATATATTTAAGCCTTTATGCTAGTTACGTTCTTTGAAATAAAAATAAAAAGATGCATTCGTAATTACGTCCATTTTAATTTCGTCAATATAGTCGTCATTTGTGATCGCAGAGGTTTAAATATTTGCGTGAATATGTAGTTTGATAAAATGAATCATAATCAATCAAAAACTCGATTTCGAATTTTTGTTTAGTTACGTTAATTTGCATTTAAGGAGACGATATATACTATCTGCCTTATTCATTTGTACTACACATTTGTTAAGATTTTTTAGGTTTTATTTTTTCTTCTAAAAACCCTGAACAGGGGGTTACTGTGTAATTCGAAGCGAAAGAAAATGCTTTCGAATTTGTATGCTTCTAATCCTGCCTTTACACATACGAGTACTCTCATGCAAGTGCTGTATACGTATTATAAACGAAAAATTGTTCGAAATACTCGAATCTCTTGCAATTTGAATTTCTGTTTACACATGAGAGTGAAAGTTCATTTTAAAAATGTCGCCAATGAGTAAACTTCAAAAAGATTTTTTGATTTTAAATCTTCAACAATTAATAAAAGCAAATGAAAAAGAAGTGGCGAAAAGGAAGTGTTGGGTAATTTTCATTTTACGTTTTCTTTTCTCAGCGGTGTACGTGCAACGCAAATTCCTGATTTTTTTTCTTAACCACTTCCACCGGCATACTCATTTCCTTTGCAATTGTTTCAAATGCTTTGATTTTTAAATCATTGCGAAGGTACGACTTACTGTTCATAACCCATAAAAGTCGGTGGGTGCGGTATAAATTTATTAGTTTTATAATGTTTTTTTTGCCACAATTTTATATCCATTTTTATTTCTTTAAAGTTTTTAATCCCAACTATAAATTTCTTTTCATTTCATTTTGTTTTGTTTACAAAATAGAGTTGCCAAATTCTCAACATAGAATCATTTTTAAAGAAATAATTGGCATTAATTATTATTATCAATATTTTAATGATATTAGCAATCTATAACACAAATATTTCCTTTTATTGTATTAATTTTAAGAAACTCACACACAATTTAATCGAAAACAATCGAAATTTTTAGTTTTAACTATAACATGATCCAGTTAATTTGCTCAATATTGTTAACAGGGTAACTCCATTAGTTTATTTGACTCGTATGCAAAATTTGCTGCGAGTAGAGCTGCGAGTGCAAAAAATGTGAATGTGTTAGTAAAAAAGTGTGAGTGTTTGAGTTTTTCGAACTATTACTTTCATGTGTAAACTCACGGTAACATGTAATTGCAGAGTAGACCCCCTGTAAAAGCCTGTTTTAATGTTAAATTTTTAATACAAAAAACTTTTGATACAAAATTAATTCAATAAACATATTAAACTAAAAAATAAATTCTAAACTTGATGCGTTTTTTGTCCATTTTGGTGCGTTTTGAAATTTCAAAGTTGACAACGCTGTTGATTGCTAAGTCCATATTTACACTATGCAAGTCTTATTGCTAAGCTGATTAGTTTCTTTGGAGAGAGAGACGAGGGGAACAGTAACGTTTCTTTTCCCCACGTCTCTCTTTCCTAAGAAACTAATCAGCTTTGCAATAAGACTTGCATAGTATAAACTAGGACTAATTGTTTGTTCTTGTCGCTCTTCTTATTAGGATTTATGAAAATACCAATACTAATAAATACCTTTACAGCAGAAGAGCTGAAATGTGTTAAACCGTCAGGGTTCCCAGAGTTCATTCGACTGACATCCCCAATTTCAAAATTTGTATCCCCAAAAAGAAATTTGTACTAATTTGACCTTTTCTGGGGATGGATCAAGTGTCACAACAAATTCCATTATTTTTAAAATGTATACTAATTCGTAACAGAGATTTTAGCAATTCATACTTAATTTTGTTTTCTAATTTTAGTTTTTATGGACTTTATTGTCAAAAAAAAACTAGTTCATAGCAAGCATTGCTCGTTGATAACAAAGTAAAATCAATATATACAATACTCTACCAGTTCATTAAACGGCCGTGATCCAGAGGCATCTTGACATGAATAAACTTCTGCACAAAACATGTTTAAGTTGTTTGTTATTTGAATATGAAATAAATCTTTCCACCTTGTTTATCCCTGGTTATAGTATTTTTATGATTGAGCCAAATTTGAGTTATACTAATCCATGTTTGGAGCAAAATGTTTTGAAAATTTCGTAATTTGATGGAAAACGTGTTAAAATTTGCTGCAATAAGCTTTTTAGTTATAAAAACAAGTCTTCTTTACTTTTAATAATTGCGTTGATTCTACAGACTTTAATTCCTCCTCAAAATCGTAACTTAAATCCACTGAATCTAAGGGTAAATATAATTAATTAAGCTCCATTGAACTTTAACTACAGACACTCACATTACATATATGCAACTCTGTGCTTTTCAGAACGTAAATGTCAAAAAATTTTAAGCATCAAGCAAGGTAAAGAACTAATTGTCAAATAATTTGTAGGTTGTATACTTATAAACAAAAACATCAGATAATGTGCACTCCCGTCAATGCGAGTACCCGTTTGTCTTGTAATAAACCTCATTTAAATCTTGCCAACAACTAATGTTAAAGATGAGTTCTTTGTTACCATTTATAATTTTAAATTATTTATGAGATAAAAAACTAGCAATGGAATATGTATTAAAATTAAAATACTCCGAGAAGTAAATGAAAAAATATTAACTAAAATACAAATCCCCAATTAATTCCTCAATCCCCAAATCAAAATTCTTATCCCCATTTCGAACAAAAAATCCCCGAATTGGGGATAAATCCCCTAATCTGACAACACTGTAACCCGTGATCACAGTCACTCTTTAATTTCACTGCTGCTCTTCTTACTGGATTGTGTCAAAATAACAGAACTGCTACAAACCAAATATGTTCCAGTTTTGGGATGTGGCATTCTTAAATTGTATCATGAAAATGGTAAAATTGTACCAAATTAACATCAGTTGTACCAAAAAGTCGACATCTGCTAAACAAGCATACACAGTAAGAATTCATAACAATTTGTATGTATACATACAAAGTCTAAAGGCTGGTACTCTGTTTAAAGTTGTGAAAAATTTTCAGCACCATTGATTATTTCGCGTGAAAAATTTGACATATACTAAATGTAGCCCAAACTCGCGTTTTTTTTTATAAATTTTTTTATTGCTTGAAAGTATGCAACATTGTTAAAATTCCGTGCGAAAAAAGCACTGCTCATGTTGTTTCGCAGCTAAACTAAAATGATGCCAGACTAATTTTGCATGAAAAGACATGATTTTACGTGTTTTTCACGACAAGAACAGATACTACTTTTGCGAATTTATTTCGCAAATATTTCACACCAAATACTTTTATGTGTAGTTTGACAGCATTTCACACGAAATTGTGAACAGAGTACCAGGCTTAAAGTACTGTGACAAATGCTACCAAAACAAATGAAAGATATGAGTATAACTACCGTTTGCAAATTTTGGTACTTATGATCAGTGTTGGGCAACAATGTTAGGAGAAATTGTTACTACTGTATGGAAAAGTACTTTTTTTAAATTGTACCACTGAAGTATAAAGTGTAACAGTGTACCAATGCAAATGTGATTGTACCAAATGTGGTACAATTGTAGTACAAATCCCAACAGTGATATGTACTGCTAAACAGTTTAAAAGAACAGCGATTTAGAAATCACGTTCAGGAGGAGAACGCTTATTAAAAATAACAGTATCGCTCAACACTATTGCACATACACACTCGTGCGTGCGATTGTATGAAATAAATACATACATTAGCACATGGATATATGTATGTACATACATACTTAAGCAGGAATATCAATGTCATAATATTTTAAATTGGCATAAAATACAGTGGCGAGCACTTGTGTTACGTACTTACCAAATAAACCAAAGTAAAATCCGAAACGATACAATAAACCAATAAATAAAGAAAATAAAATTAAATTCATTAATATCAAAAGTTAAAGTTAAAATTTGGCCGATTTTCTAAAAAAAATCTATGCATCCACATTTGCACGTTTCAAAAAAAATCGTTTAATTCAAATTTTTAGTACTTTTTCGAACAGTCCTTTGATTTAATTGCGCTTTTAATGCGCCTAGGCATACTTTTGACCAAAATCTCGCCGATACTGGCGTACTGCCGAAGATGTTTTTTTAAGAAAGCACATATGATGCTGTTTTAACTAGCCGACCTAACTGAAATTTTTTTGAAAAATTACTAGACTTAATAAGTCATAATACACCTGGTCTACAATTTGCATGACAAAGAATCTATAAAACAACCATAAAAGTTGCTCTCCTTTTAAATTTTCAAAATGTTAGGTCAGTTAGTTAAAAAAGCGACGAACTAAACGAGAAACGTAAAACGTTACAAAATTAAAATAATACAGTATTCTTGAAAATGTTCTTCGAAATTTACTTGTAGTATGGACACTTATATGTATATATACATATATATTTGAGCTTTTATGCTAGTTACGTTCTTTGCAATAAAAAAAATGCATTCGTAATTACGTCCGTCTGAATTTTTTAAAAAAAGTCGTAATTTTTGATCGCAGAGGTCCAAATATTTGCGTGAACATGTAGTTCGATAAAATGAAGCATAGTCAATTAAAAAACTCGATTTCGAATTTTGGTGTAGTTACGTCGGTTTGCATTTAAGGTGACAATATATACTATCTGCCTTATTCATTTGTACTACACAATTGTTAAGAATTTTTAGGTTTTTTTCTTCTTCTAAAAACACTGAACTGTAAAAGCCTGTTCTATTGTTAAATTTTTAATACAAAAATATTGTACTTTTTATGCAAAATTAATTCAGTACACATTTTAAAATAAAAAATAAATTATAAACTTGGTGCGTTTTTTGAAAATGGCGCGGTTTTTCTTCTTTTTGGTGCGTTTTGAAATTTAAAAGTTGACAACGCTGATCAACAAGATGGAGATCAGAATCATACTGCCAAAATTGTAGAAAAAGTGCTAAAAAATTTTATTTAAACGATATTTTAAGCATGCATGTATTTGATTTTGTATTCTTAAATTATTCGTTTATTCTTCTTTAAATAAAAAAAACCTGATATTTTTCCTTTAATTTTATGGGTTTTACTTTGGTTTCATGTCATATTTGGTTTCATGTCATATGTATGTAACCACAAGTGCTCGTCACTGTATATATGTATGTATACAATATTTAATATGTACATACATATCGCGCATTTACTGAAACAACGTCATGACTCAAAAAAAACTAGTTTGCTAGAAAACGAGTTTAAAGTTTTGAATTTACTCACAAAGTAATGGAAAAGGAAAATTTTATTTTGCTTTCAAGAGTTGAGTAAGGTAGTATTTGTTTCAAAATTTAACATAACATGAAGAACGATATGAGGATTAATTCTGTATCATAAATTCAAAAATATTTTTGAGTTATGACGTTGTTTAAGTAAATGAGTGATATGTATCATACCAAGCCGCCTTTTATTTCGTACAATTTTAATTACTAAAAATATCTACAGACATACATACATATGTATGTACGTACATAGTATAGAGTTGTGCATAATAGTTCATTTTACTGAATCGTTCAGATCAGTGATGCCAACTATTTGTAACATTAACGCGCTATTCTCCTTCGCAAAGGGCGCTAGAACGCGCTAAGTTCCAGCATTGTCAACTATTTATAGCCAAAACGCGCTATTTTCCAACGCGCTAAATTAAATTTAAAAAAAAATTCCATGTATTTACATGTGTATTAGATAATACAATTAATTTTTTAGTAGCTCTTTTCAGATTTTATAATATTGTTTCTTCTAAATTATATCCTAAACAATTAAAATCATTTAATACAGAATCAGAATTGCCTTCCAAATAATCGAAATCGTTAGTTTTTATTTTTATTTTATTTGTCAAACTTTGTAACAACTTATAGGTATGTACATATATAAATTGTGGAATAGTTTTGCGATTCAAATGCTTTTTGTACTTCAGCTAGAATAGATGCTTAATAAGTTATATAAATTTTTTTGATCACGAATTTTCATGAAATTTCAAAATATTTGCCATTTAGAGTATTAAAATGCGTTTTTAATTCTAACCACAGTCAAGGGAATTTTATTTGCGACAGCTGAATTATTATCCAATTTAAAAAATTTTATGAGTTTTGAATACTAGAAAATTGTTAAATTTATGAAAAAAAAAATTGAACTGAAATGATACTGACTTTATTCAAAACGCGCCAAATCTAGCGCGAAACGCGCTAAATTGGCATCGCTCGTTCAGATTGATCCGAACGATGAAATGAACTAGTTCATTCATTTCGTTCATAGTTTATCGTTCTTTATTTACTCTGAACGAGCGGTGATTGAACGAAAGATCAGATTTGTTTTCCTTTTGTCGCTCTTGCTTTGATATCTTTTATTTATTTTTAAATAATAATGCAAATGAAAATCGAATTCCGTGAAGATTTGTGGAAAATATTGTGAGGAACGAAAGTAAATTTCAAGTCGTTTTTTTTTCAAGCAAGCCATGGAAAAAATGTTGCCACTGAATAGCTAATTTAAAATGTTTAATATTTGAATTGTGACAGGTATATTACTAGAATGGAATACGGAATACAAAACTAGAAAACATATTTTAAATTACTTCCCAATATCAATGAAATTAAATCTAAGACATAAAAACATAAATCTTGCGTATTAAATTGGTAAAAATATATAAAATCAACAATGTATTAAAAAAATCAACAATGTATGTTTAATTGCATCCCTGAAAATAACAAACTGAACGACAAAAAGTTCTATGATGTAAACAATGAAAGATAAATTTTTTTCCAGTTTTATATGTCAGACGTCATACTAAAAATTGGTTTATTCATTGGTGTAAATTTTAATATCGTTTCTGACATTTACCAGAATCAGAATCGTTCAATTTACTGAATCGTTCAACTGAACTATGTAGTTCGTTCATGACCTACACAACCCTAACATAGTATGTACATAAATAGAACTTGTACTATAGTTATCATACCACATACATATCGTTAGCTCTGACGAAAAAAGATGTACCTACAAAGTAACTACATTTTAAAAAATTTTACAGAAGAAAAATTTTATGAAGTTGTACTGGTAGTCTGTTGTTTTGATTTTTGTTGATAATCGTCTATATTCTGGGGTCCACATGTTTTTTTGTGAACTCGGATGTTAAAACACAAGCTACACCTGTTTAAGTTGAAATTTAGAAAATATAAATTAATAGTACTACATATGTGTTCTAGCATCCGAATTTAGAAGAAAACAAATTGGAAATAGACGATTTCAAACTTTTACATTAGTCGTTTTCACTTTTGAGCAAAACAATCGTATTCTTTTCACAAGACTGTTATTAAGTGATATATGTATGTATGTATGTACATACATAGCTATAAATGATTGATAAAACCAATCAAATTATGTGATGCTGAATCTTGGTAATTATGTTTTGTATTTCTTCGTTTGATTCATTGGAAAATAAAAAACAATGCAATTATGTTTTCTAATATACATACATACATATGTATATATTTCGAACCCTTATTGATTCATCTTCAGAATCTACAATAATATATTATTAGTTTTTTTTATTTTAATAAAATTATTATAGGTAATTTCATTTAAATGTTTTATTAAATAAAACTTCTATGTATGTATAAACAAAATCTTGCAAGAAATATGTACATACAGTCAGCGTCAAAAGAAAGTGTACAATTTTTTAATATTTTTTTAAAGTATATTTAGTAGTTTATTTAAATTAAAAAAAATATTCATCAATTTCTTCTTGATTTTCAAATTAACATTAATCTAAAAAGGGATTATTCTACGCGTCAAAAAAAATGTACATTTAAAATTATTATATTTTAAACTAAAAGTTTCTCCAAGTCTAATATTTAGTTTGTTTACCCTTTGCTTTTATGACTGCAGCAAGTCGTATGGGCATTGAATGAACGAGGTTTTTGGTTACTTGTGAGTTGAATGTTATTCCATTCCTCAGTGATTCACGTTTTATGGACTCTTTGTTACTTATGGTGCGTTTTCGGATTTGCCGGCCTAGATGTTCCCATAAATGCTCGATGGGATTCAACTCTGGTGATTGAGGGGGTGATCAAGCTGTTTTGGCGTTCTGTAAATCAACCATTCCTTAACATTTCGAGCGGTATACTTAGAATCGTTGTCTTGCTGGAAGACCCAAGTCAATCCTAACTAAGCATAATTTGTCAACATTCTGCTGCAAATTTGCTTTTAAAATGTTTAGGTAATCTATGCTATTCATAGTACTATCTATGAATACACGATTACTAACACCACTTGCAGCCATGCACCCCCACACCATTATTGAACCACCGCCGTGCTTTACAGACTTAGTAACATTATTTTCTTCGAATGCTTTGTTTTTGCCTCTACATATTTTTTGTATTTTTTTCTACCAAAAATGTATATTTTGGTCTCACCACTAAACAAACATTGGTACCAAAAAGAATTATCTTTGTTTTGATGCTTTTTCGTATATTCCACACTTTTTTTTCACTGATATAAGTGGCGTTTTTCTGAAATTCTACCATATAGACCATGTTCATGCAGTGCTCGTCGAACAGTACTGGGACTTACACTTGCTCCTGATATTATTGTACGTTCCTCCGCTGTTTTTACTGCACTACACCAAAATTTAATCTTAACTCTTCGCACTATTGCCCTCTTTTCCACGCCAGACAAAATTTTAGTTCTGCCAGAGCGCGGAAGATCTCTAACATTTTTCTCCTTCTTGTATATATCTAATATTTTTTGAATAGTATTATGACATCTGCTAATAGTATTGCCAATTTCTCTCAAAGATTTGCCTTCAGATGCCAATTTTACTACTAAATTACGCGTTTCTATTGTAGTCTGCTTACCCATGTTGACTATTATTTATAAACTAAAATTAACTTGACTTGGTATTGATCTGTATGGATAGTTAAGATAATCAAACATCAGTAATATGAATGCAAGAAGAAAAAAACAAAAATTATCTATTAATTTATCGTTATAAATTAAGAACATTGAAATAATATGAGAATGTACACTTTTTTTACTCGTAAAATAAAGCCTTTAGGGATTGATGTTAAATTGAAAATGAAGAAGAAATATATAACAAATTTTTTTTATTTAAATAAACAAGTACTGAGTACGCTTGAAAAAAATAATAACTCTCCTCCTTTTAAAATCTACGAACCTATAAATGTTGAACTGTTCGCTGTACACTTTATTTTGACGCTGGCTGTATGTATCTATTTACTTAGATAGATATGTACATAGGTACGCAAGTACATTTATACACACATTTATATATGTGTATACATATATATATATGGTTTTATATATTTATAATGTGTGTAGTACATGCATGTGAACATTAACCCTAATATGCCTTTGAATGAACACAACTACTTTTTGCAGCAATTCACTTAACAACTTATTGCAAATCACAACAACTGAATAGAAAAACTTGTTTTTATGGTTTCAGGATATTGAAATGAAAATTTCTTTTATACACGACCACATTATTTTGATATCTAGAATTAACTTCCACGAAAACTAAAAAAATTTAACATATTTACTTATTATTAAGCCACAATACTAACTTTTTGTAACTATAAAGTGTTTTCTCAATTGTAAACAAACAAATCATGTATCTTCGATGGAGTATGTAAAAAATACTGAACGGTAACGATCTACAGCAAAACGATCAACTTTGCGGTTGCCATATCAGACGATTTTACCTCATCGTAGTCGATTTTTCACCAACAATATTGTAAATTTATTAATATTATGGCTGCGGTATGATATAATCATCAGAGCTCATGGTATTATAAATTCATCTTGATAACAAACGTCATTTTATATGTCACTGTGCATTTAAGGTTTATTTATTAAACAATTTTGGTTTAAAAAAGTCGGCACAACAATAATTTGTGACCGGAAATTTAAATAATACGCAAATTAGATATTTTTTGCAAGTATTTGATTCATCATGATATAAAATCATCAAAGTCTACCGCCTTGTGTTCCCTACAAGATATGAATGACTGAAACTAACACAAACGTAATTTATTCACTAACACATTTGCAACAATTTTATATTGAAATCAACAGTGACAGCAAAGTAAATTTATATCAAGTATATGCAACTACTCAGGTGATTCATTTTTTTCTCGTTTCGTGGCAATGCATGAATGTCAAAAGTGGTTTACAATGTTCGTACGCCATTTTGTTTTGTTTTGCTTTGTTATACACAATTGGGTATACTGACAACGTATGTGAAAAAGTTTAAATAAACTTTTACTTAAAAAATGTGTTACAAAACATTTAAAAATAATTATATTTAATTATTAAGGTACATATGTATCTTTTATTATACTTATTTCATATATTAAAGGTTTATCAATTAATACACTTACTTTGGTTTTATCTATCCATACATTTTCTTTTTGTTGTATGCAGATCTGGGACTATTGCATTAAATAAGCAAATGCATTGACCATTTTCCCACAATAAACCAAATCAATGCAAATGCAAATTTATTACATTAGCACTAATTTTAATAATATTAGTGCAATTTTTTTTTTTTTTTGCATTTTACTAAAATCCCTTCAAAGACATTCATCAACATTGCATTGTTACTTTTAGTACACTATTTTTTGCACCACTAAACACATTATGAGTAGTATTATTGCATTATCAGTGAAACATATAGTGCAAAATACAACGTAAATGTGTACATACATAAAAACATACGTACATACATAAATATGTAAATTTTTTCCCATGTACATATCGTCATCTAAGAGGAAAAATCATATCACTACGTTTTTTATAATTTTTCGAGAGAAAGACAAAACTTGATGGAATTGTTCCAAGCGGTAGTATTTTTCGTTTATAAAATCACCATTTTTTAAGATATAACTTTACAATAAACGAAAACCTAAGTTCTGATCTTTTTTCAATTGCACGGTTTTTCATATAAGCTCGAGATGCAACGTACTTGAAGTATGAAACTTTTTAATTTTTTTCAATTGATTCTGAAATCTAGTTTGTATTTATATTGAAAGTTTTTTTCGTTAACTTGTATGTACGTACTTGTAAAAGTGCCCTCAATGAACTTTAGTGTATATATTTTTTTTAATATTTTTTATTTGTGCTATCTCCAAAAAATATTTTCACGTTTTATTAAATTTTACTGTGTACAATATGTGATAGTGCAATAATATTGCATCACTTCATGATGTGCTTAGTGGCAACACAAAACTAGTGTATTTTTTGTCATGCGATTAGCTGCTAATGCAATATTAATCCATTACTTTTAAGAGATTTTATTTAAGTGCAAAAAATAGTGCACTACAAGCATCAAATTTAAATTTGCACTAAAATTTTTGTTTTTCAATCAGTGCTTATGCAAAAGTAATGCAAGTTGCCCAGGTCTGGTTGTATCCATCTGTTTTTGACATTCATCCATTCTTCTTACACAAACAAATCGCCTGTTGTTTTTGTACTTTCTTAGTTATTGTAGACCTGCATATACTTTATATAAATATGCTTTGAGTGACAGTCAATTGCTCTAGTTGCTCTACTTTAACATACATATATGTAAGAGTGGAACATCGTACATGCCAACAACTTTAAAACATCGCATTTTATTGTAATATATACAATTCGTTCAGTCTGTGAAATTAAAATGTATAGAAGTGTTAAAAAAGTTAAGTCAAAACAATAGTGAATAAGAGAAATTTACAATGTTTAATTTAATATATACATATATGAATTTCTTTTTCAAATTTGAGATATTTATAAAAAGCAAGGTGGGCTGGAAGTTGAAAACAACGTGAAGGGGCAGATACCACCTACGTTATTTTTGTTTTAGGTTATTTTTCTTAGTTTTAAATATTTTACTTATTTATCTACTTTTTTATAAAAATAAACGTTTAAAACAATATGAAAATTGTGTTTATTAATGTAATTATGTAGGTTTGAATCCCTTACTATGATGATTATATACATCAGATGTGATCAGTCAGACGTGACTACCGTATGCATCATTAATGACACGTTAAAAATACGGCAGACTAAGCAGGTCAAATATATATGTACCATAGTGAATGTTTTTAATTAGACAAAGATGCAAAATCACACGTACACAAAAGTTTAGATCACTTTTTCCACATTGCCCTTAACAAACTAATAGAAACTTAGATAGATAAATACATCACTGTCGCTCATTTGACTGGGAGTGTTCTTGCACGCTTCATATTAATCAAGGCATACCAAACAGGTAACGCATCAGGCATATTGCTCATCCGCTGATTTATTGTTTCCACGCTTATAACGAAAAATTCATTTGACAATTACTTTTATGCCTTGTTTGATGCATAAAATTTTTTGACAATTACTTTGTAAAACTATGTGAGAAGCACAGAGTTGCACCTAATGCGTCTACCTGTATTTAATGTGCCTTGATATTAGTGAAACAATGACAGTTGCTCTGCCGGCATTATCTTACGAGTTATGATATAAAATCATCAGGTGTGGACACTATCAGCCCAATCATAAACAAAAATTCTTCACGAGTTTTTCCACTTTTCCCCTATCATGATATGTTTTATCCCTTTTTTTCAAATGCGGGAATAAAAAACTCCCCAGGAAAAAAGTAGGTATTATGAATGCAGTTGAACTAGCTTTTTTCAATAAAAATCTTTCTCTTTCTGCATAAAAACATGGTTAATACTACATTAAAACAAAACTTGTATAAATAAAGTTGTATTTTATAGTTATTTTATTTGGAAAAACACAAATAATGCCCAAATAAATTATTTATAAACTTTTTTTTTCACATATTTTTTTTTGTTAATGAATTTTAATAATTTTGTTTACTCTCTCACTCAAAAAGAAAAAGGAAGAAACAAATCACAAAGTAGACCAGAGTTGTAGAAAGTGACTTATGAAAAAAGCTAAAATCCGCTGATTTGATCACTGTTAAAAAGGGACACATATAGTATGTTTGTTATTGAATATTTTTAGTACAATAATCAAAACAAATAGCGGAAATATATACTTAGTGAAATAAACAATTGAAAATTTTTACAATATTAAATGAAAGATTTTGCAGTATTGAACTAAATAAAACAATGTGTAAAATATTATTAGTATTATAAAAGTGATTAAAATTAGTTTACAAATGCTTACAAACTCAATTTTAAACATTTTCCTTCAAAAATATTAATTTTTAACTTCAACTTGCAAAAAGCAAACAACGAATGAGACCACAAAGCATAAATTGAAAATACACTTGAGCACATGAACATTTGCACAAAATTAAATGGAGGAATTTGTGGTATTGAATTAAAAAACATTATTAGTATTAATAAATGATTAGAGACTTTGTTTTAAGCATTTTCGTTCGCAAATATTAATTTTTACCATTTATTTACAAAAACTAGGCTGCGAATGAGACAAGGAAGAAAATATAATTACTTTAAAATAATACCACGCGAAAGAAAAAGTAAAGAGGATTTGATGACTGTGTGAGCGAGACCTCTAAAAACACCACAAATACACAATTATCTTCCGTCCTGTGTCACCTCTGGTCTACTTTGTGAAAAAAATTGTCAACAAGAAAACAACGAGCTTCATAATGAGGTGATGCCACGTATTACTCTTTTTGCTTTCCAGTGAATTTATGATTGGAGGAACGTTTTCTAGAGAAAATTATTTTCCGTGAGAAATTCCGAGGGAATATTAATGATTGGGCTGTATGTAAGTTTTCAATTATATGTATATATCGCTGTTAAGGTCTTTTGTAGAAACAAAATATTATGAAATTCTCTCCGTGTTAAAAAAAGAGAACAGAAGTCTGTTGTAGATATTTTTCATGTTTATACTGATACTATAACTAAAAGCCAACAAAGATATTCAGCTGCTGAGTTAATAACAAAAAATTGGAAAATTAAAAAAAAAAAAGATGTGCACTAATAAAAATAAATATTGGAAAAAACATTTTAATATTTCAATATAATTTTACTAAAGGTTTGTTTGGCTAAGTAGGTGGTGTACAATATTTACAAGAATAACATGAAATTTCCTTAGTTGATTTTAGTTGTTTTTGTAAAAGTGTTAACACCTTCAATTAATTCCATTAATGGTGCCAATGTTTTGTTTGAAATACACCTTTAGTATGATGAGAATCACAAAGCATACCAAAATTGAAGAAAGTGACTTATGAAAAAGGCTAAAATCATTTGTAGCGCAGGGTCTGCGAAAGAGGGACAACTGTAGTATATTTGTTATTAAGATTTTAACAAAATAATCAAAACAACCAGGCATTTGGAGAAATGAACTAATGCACATATATACATAGAGACATACACACATATTTACAAAATAAAATTAAAGAATTTGTTGCAGTGAATTAAATAAACAGAATGTGAAAACGATTACTGGTATTAAAAAGTCATTAAAATTTGTTTGCAAATAATTCTTGATTCACTTTAAGCATTTTCAATGAAAAATTTTAATTTTTACCTTTTACTTACAAAAATCACACAGCGAATGAGACCACAAAAAATAAATTAAAAAAATATTTGAAGCAGTAAAGAATTGTACAAAATTAAATGAAAGAATTTGTTGTATTGAATTAAAAACCATAATGCGAATAAGCTTATTAGTAGGGAAATGACTTTCATGCATTTAAAATCGCGTTTTAAGTAGAACCATATGTCTCTATGTCAACACTCTTTTCTATAGCGACAATTGCACTTTTATGCACGAGTATAGATACGTTAGAGACCTTGTCAATGAACGCGTCAATAGTTTGGTTTTCTTTTTTATTATGTTGTGCAATACTGTTAAAATACACATGTATGTATGTGTTTAAGTTTGTTGCCCTAACATTATGAAATTGTAGATGAGGGTCACTAAAATGTACTACTGAATCTTTGGTGCCAATGTCTCAATGTGGTCCCAAAAAAACTACTTAGTCAGTAGTGCTACAGTCTAGTGGTGGATTTTCAATGACAAGCTAATGTTAAATGTCAATAGGCGACTACATTGGCTGGGGTACACCTGGTCAGTAGTGCTACTGACAATGTCACTAGTAAATCACTACATTTTCACTATTCGCATTTTCTGCAGGGAATATTTTGAATGAGTCGAATATATGTAAGTATGTATGCTTATGTGTAAGTATGTGTATACGTGCGTATGATACGTATGTACTCGTATGTGTGGAATATACATAAAAAATCCCACACGAACAGTGATACCAACTTTTTCAGAACAAAAAGCACTAAATGCAATAACTATATATGCACATAGGTATGTTTTTATTTATTTATTTTTTTTTTCAAGACAGAGAAAGCCCACATGGCCAATTATATGTATATTGAATAATTAAAAATTAGAAACTTAAGTTAACTTCAATTTTAAATTTACTACATTTCATAGGTTTTTGTAATAATTTCAATTATATCGACCCATGTTTCGATTTTGCTTATATACATAAGTAGAATATGAGTAGGAAAATAATTTAAGTTCTTTTGGCAAGACACTCCATTTATGTTGTATTGTTTTACCAAAAGAGTGATAAACGAGAGACGTAGGGCCTAAAGGAACAGATATTTGAATGTTAGGTGTAGAATTCATGAATGAATATATATGATTTAATAATTTTTTAAAATTAATTTTTAAATGAACATGGTTTAGTAGAAGGTGTGGGTTATGGAGTATTTTCAGCGGCTTTAGGTCTTCGTATTGCAAAGAAACTTCCGGATCACTGCAGTGTCTTTCAGGCAGAGATCCTTGCTATAAGAGAAGTTGCGGATTGATTGAAAGTGAATGTCACTTCAACGACTTTGATTAACATCTACACCGATAGTCGAGCAGCTATTATGGCTCTCGAATCCCTGCTTCTAAGAACAACAACAGCCCTCGACTGCCGATCATCTCTAAATGAGATGGCAGAGCAGTTTGATATTAGGACCATGTGGATCCCGGGGCATAGCGGCTTTCAGGGGAATTCTAGAGCTGATGAGCTTACTAGAATTGGTACAACCCTACAAGTACCCCAGATTTGGAATGTGTGGGCTTACACCTACTCTCTTGCAAACTCAAGCTTATGCGCAGGCTAGAGGATGAAACAAACAGAAGGTGGGTCACAAGAAATGATTGCGTGATCACAAGGCAGTTATGGACTCATCTAAATAGGAAAAATAAGGCTTCTTTAATTTTGAAGAATAGGAAACAGATCTCGATTCTAGTGTCCGTGATACCCGCTCACTGTCTCATAGATATGCATGCACAAAGGTTAAAGGTTGAACACAATGATTTTTGCCGTAGCTGCCAGGGTATCGATGAAGAGGAAAGTGTAGAACATTTTCTTTGTCACTGTCCTGGACTTGCAAGAAAGAGAATGGCCACAATGGGCGCTCTTGAGTTCAGGGAACTTTCTGACGTTGCTAGTGTTGAACTGCAGCGTATTAGCAGCTTTATATTGAGCTCTGGTTGGTTCGACCGTGGGGACTCCGCATAAGTAGAGACTCCGTGGTATCACAATGGACCAAAACGGTCTAAGTGATTCCTTCTTCTATCTAACCTAACCTAACCTATGGTTCAGTATGTTACATTCTGAACAACATAAGTCTTTTGTTTTTAGACCATATTTTATATGAGTTAAACAATTTGATGTATTAAAAATCATTATTGTATTTCTAACTTACTTTTAAAATAGTTATTATTCCACCGCAGCATTTGAACATGGTAATGTCAATAGTCCTAGAGCAAATATTGACAGTTTTAGAAATGTATTATCATTAGTTGAATTTCTATAATCATAAACTTCAATCCAAAATTTATCAGTTCTGAGTAAATTTTTCCATTTATGTAGCCTTAAATTTCTGATACTTCGTTCTATTTCTTCAACTTCACCATCCCAGCAAAAGTTACCGTTTCCCAGAAGAGTTTTTGTAAGCCAGCTAGAAGCAATACATTCAGCTTCCAAAAAGCCATTAATTTTTTTCTTACTAAGTCGTTTCACAGAAGTAATAATGTATAGTTTTTGTGTACTCAGATGAAAAAGATACTGGTTTACATTTTTTTTTTACTTTTTTCCACTTTGTTAAAGAGCCCGCCTTACGTTAATGCTTTTCAGCATTTTTCGAAGCTTTCTTTATCAAGAAAGCACGACGCACAGTGCTTTGTTCCCATACAACGATGGGACAAAAATCTGCAGTTATTCAACATATTAAAAATGCAATAACTTATGAAGAAATTATTCTATCATTCAGTATATAGGGATATTAAGTTTTGTTGTTATATTTGTTGCTATTTGTGGAAAAAAATTAGAAGTCGATTCTAATCAAAATTATAGAATTTTTTTAGTATATCAGATAATAAGTTGTTTCTTATGTTTAAATGGTAGTGATGACTCAAGGCCTTGTCAAACATCCTTTATGGTAAGAATTATATAAATCACATTATAATTATGTTGTTTTCAAATATGTAAGAGTATTAGCATTTTCTAGATTACATATATAAATATAATTCAAACTATTTCTTCCTATTTAAATAAGTGTAAAAAATAATATCTTCCAATACCTACATAATATTAATAGGCGTTTAAAGCAACTAGAATTAATTTTATTTCTTCAAATAATACTTGTATGTAAGTATATTAGCGCAAATAGTAAATTTTATTTTTATTTGTCTTTTAAATTCTTGTAACTTATTATAAAAAATCACCACCACTTAAGGAATCATTTGAAGTGATATTTTCTTTCAGAAAATATATTTTTTCTTGGTCTTTTACTACATCGAGGGTACTTAAATTTTTTGTTATTATATATTTTTCAATACCTGCAAAAAACAAATTTTCTTTAGTTTTTATGTTTCTTTTCGAAGACAAAAGTGGGTCTGATATTAATAACAAATGTGCTATTAAGTCTTTATTGGTATCTTTTCTAGACGTTTTTCTGTATGACATAGCCGTGCTTTCCTCACATTTTTATGATTGGCTTCCAGAGCTTCCTCGGATAAGCAACCTGCAAAGAAACTTTAAGTAATATGTTACTTAAATTAAATAATTATTTTAATACCTCCTGGCAAGTCAAAAAACTGAGCAATGTCACTTCCATGTATTAGGATTTTGTGAACAGTGCTAGGCATATAGTACCATCCATAATTATTTAAATATATATCTCTTGTTGCTAGCAAAAGTTCATTAAAAGTTTCTGTATTGATTGGGAAACTACATGATAGTACCGTCAGTATAATTTCAAAGTGGTCAATTAGCTCTTTTTTTACGCCGGTAATTTCTGCCGATACCGAACTGTTTTTGAAAAATCGGCGGGCGGTATTTCCATCATTTGTTGTATCAAATCCTGTTTTTACTTCGTCTACAATAAGACCAGTTTTCATTTTAAATTCCTTCTGAATTCTTTTTTTGTTTTCAATAAATGCTTGTTTATTTTCTGCACATACTCTCCAAGTTTTGAACGGAATACGATAAGCTATATGCAACAGGCACTCGAAACATTTTATCAAGCAATGCAAAGTGGATAAACCGTATTTATAATTGTCAGGATATGGAACTTTTGAAATGTTTACATTGTTCATCTCCGTTGGAGATGCTTTGCAAATAAAACATCGGCTGGTGCAATTTGTGTTACTTAGTATATTTGCTACTGCACCGTCTAACATTGTACAATGCATTTCGTACCTAACTTCGAATAAAACGTCATTCATTTCAATTATGTCGACCTCTAAGCTTTTTATACACGTATCTATTTGACCAAAAACTTCTTTAATCAAATTTGGATTCTCTTTCTCAAATATAAATTTTATAGGCCTACAATATAAGGTGGAGGATGGCACTCTATTAAACCACAAATCTTTTTTGGATGTTAAATCTACCATTCTACAATATTAATTATTTATTAAAAATCGCTAATATCATGTTCTTAAACAAGTGTTTTATTAGTTTACCTCAGGGGTACAAATGCAACAAAAACCATAAATTCATCTGTATAACTTTCAGTTTCAAATTTTTGTTTATAGCGGCTATGACCGGAGCTCCCGTCCATGCCCCACTTGCAAATGAGGGAAACTTTATTTATTTTATCATTAACTTTACACTGTTGAAGTATGCCTTCTGCAGTTCTACGCATCAAGGTCCTTAAGTCAACTTCAGCTGAGTATTCGGTTACGGTTACAGGTGGAACCATTTTTTTCTTCTCATTTTGTAAGGTGTACAAAGATGGCAAACAATCCGGATGTAGCTCATTGATTGTTTTACGTAGCACAATGTATTTTCTTTCCGACAAATCTAAATCTACATAAAGTGCCAAAGCTTCTGTTGTTGATAAACAATCTGCATTGAACACACAGGTTTCAGAACTAGAGTGATACTTTTGTTTTAGTTTTTTTACGGCAAATTCTAGTTCTTCAAGAGAATACTTCGATATCAAGTCTGCTACTCTTCGATGTTTGTTTTTTTTTGCACTACTATTGAATGCTTTCATCGGTCTACCCCTTTTTCTAGGCATTGCTTTTGGAAAACTCTCCACATCGATTAATTCTACATCAGTTCCTGAAGTTTCAGCTATATTTAAAACTTCTGTCGATTTACTTTATCTAGACATTTTACTTGTGCTAGGTTGCTAAAAGTTAGCATTAATTGCATTTAATAATTTAAGAATAACGAAAAATATTAAATAACTTACATTATCTGAATCAAAAAACTTTGTACTTAACCAGGAAGAATACATTTGTTCAAAATATCTTTTGTTGGACTTACACTCCCTCCAAAATTTTGTCATTTTAACATTAAAAAAATTAATACTTTGCAACATTGCATTTTTATCAAAATATAAACTACCTATTTTTCTTTGAATATATTTATATATCACTGTTTCTTTGTCCTCAAAGGTTGCCGTTAACCAACAGTCAATTAAATCTGAATTATATAAAATAACAGACATTGTGGTACACAATTTATATTAATTCAAAACCTAATTTCTTAAACGTTTCTTAATATGTTTATAATTATTATTTTTTATTATTTTCTTAAAACAACAGATATAAAAACTAACGGTATATAATGAACAAAACAAATCAATGAAACTTTGACAATATAAAATCATCTGATTTTAATGCCCTCATGCGGTTAAGAAGTAAGTATGTAATATTAGTGCCCTCTTGCGGCAAAATAAGTAACTTACATTTATTTGAGTTTAAAATCAAATTTAATTTTATTTTTTTAAGCAATATGAGTTTAATCCCATGTATCATTGCATTGTAGTTTTCATTATTATTTTAAACACTAGCTCGCCTTGTGGACCCACTCCTGGTCCAAGTCATAGTCTATAGTACTCTCGAGGTAAAAATCTATTTTTCTTCAAAATCTCATTAAAATCGGTTGGTTCGTTTAAGCGTAATGAACGCTAAACAAATGAACAAACTTATGTACATATTATTTTTATAATATACATAGGGATGACCAAAAATCAAAGGAAATTATGATTTTTTAAAATGCAAATTTTTAACAGTTGTGGCAACTTTTTTCCAAGTTTTTCTTCATAAATTGAAAGAATAGAATATATATTTACGAAAACAGAAAAAAACCAAAATACCTTTTTTACCTTTTTTTAATTTTGATTACTTGAAGTTGTTCATTTTTTTAGAATCTTATTGAAAAATATGCGTTTCTCAAAGCTGTACAAAACAACTACGGTACTTCAGATTTCTTAAGTTTTATATGTGTTTAATTACAAATTTAATCAACCTAAAAAAAGCATATAACTATAACCTATTTGCTCAAAAACTTAATTTTTACGATAATTTTTTTAAGCCCATAAAACTAAAACTAAAATTTGAGAAAACAATAAATTAAAAAAAAAAAATTTAAGATGTGGCAAAATTTTTTACGTTTTTTTCATGCCAGTTATTAGAGAACAATATCAACTTAAAAAATCAGAAAAAAACCAACACCCATTTTTGTTTAAAATTTTTAAATATCCATCAAAATCTGGCGATTTTCAAAGTATGTTTGAATGGGTTGCGTTTATATAAATAAGTAAAAAACAATTTTATGATGAAATTTTTTCTAATTTTTTGTATGATGTTTGTAGCCTAACTAATAGCCTATCAAATGGCGAAATCTTGTGGTCCTAGCTAAAAAAATTAATTTTTTACAACCATTTTTCCAAAGCACTAAGAATTTGGTGGCCATTAATACCAACGAAAAATTATCTGAATTTGGCGCCCTCTTGTGGATTTTAAGCGTGTTATTACCACAAAATTATTTATTTTTTTTCGGAACTGTATTGTTATCTATTGAATAACATTATTTTCATTGCGATATAAAACACTTTAATTTTTTTTATTTTTGTCTATGGCTCAAAGCACTGTGCGACGTTGCTTCCCTCAGTTTTTAGTGCTTCCAAATCAGAATTCTGTTGCTGGGATTATTGTAATTAAGTTATTTTATAGCGTGTATCTAGTGCGAAAAGCACTAAATCTAGGGCGAAAAGCACTAAATTGGCATGCTGCACACGAGGCACGAGTGAACAGTGTAAACAGCACGATTCAAAAGCGAAGCATGTGATTCAACTCGTAGTGGAAACATAGCATAACAAAATTTTTTTCAAATCATATGGAATACAAAATACATTTAGGAAGAACTTTTATTAACGTAAATGAATTAGTGTTTTTGCAAATTGTTAAGGGTATATCTTTGACTATTTTTTCTGAAAAAACATTTTTATTGTAAAGCTTGACATTCCACGTCAGCAAAAGTTGTTCGAGCATATTTAAATGCTGCTAGTTCGTTTGTGGAATATTCAGTTTCTAAATTTTAGCTGTTTGAACTACAAAATATTGATGCGATTTGTTATATTTTTAAGGTCGATAATTTTATTGTGTAACTTTATCTAATTTATTTTTAAATTCTATCTTTTAGAGTACAATTTTTTTACCGCATCTTCAATTAATTCAACTTGAGCTGTTAAAGAATCAAAACCATCTAATTGGGCTATAGTGTCAATACGAAAGCCATTCTCTGCACAAATACAATTCAGTGCTTAAGTTTTTTTTTAATTTAAAATTTCTTTAACTCTGTTAATATAAATATAGTATTCGACATCACTCAACCACGCTTCCGATCTAGTTAATATAAGCTGTGGGGAATTCGTATTCCTTTAAAGGCTACCACATGGAAATGAGTTTTAAAAAACACTTTCTACCCACATGAAATTAATACGCAACTGGTAAAGAGCGGCAAAAAAATTACACAAACTTTTTGGGTTTAAAAGGTATTATCCCATGCTTTTGTTTTTTTTTTGTATTAAATTTTTCAAATGAATTGAGTTTTCATCCCAGTTGAAATTGTTTTCGTTTTCTTCTTTTTTTTTTGTTCTTACACAGTCGTAAGACTTGCAAAAATACTTTGCAAATGATCAAAACACACCCAAATTTGTTTTATAGCATGAAAAAAATTAACAAATGTATTAAAAATATACATTTATAATGAAATATGCAAAAATATGTATATAATTTAAAATATGCAAAAATATGCACTAACAAATCGATGCCATTTTGTCGCAAATTTGCTGATTCGCAAAGATATTTTATTTACGTTGAACTACGACCAACGACGGAAAACATGTATTTACATGAAAATGATTTCCCTACTTATTACTATTAAGGTGATTAAAATTGTTTTCAAATGATTACAGAAATCATTTGAGTTCATTTCATTCAAAAATATTAATTTTCACAATTTATTAAAAAAATATAAAACGAAAATACCCTAAAAAATGCCACCACGAAAGAAACTTTAAAGAAGACGCAGTGACAGAGTGAGCGAGACCTCCGATAACAACAATTATCTTCAGCTTCGTGACATCTCTGTAAGTACTTTGTGACGAGAATACTTAAATATCGGGCACAATGAATCCGTCATATGTTAAAGTTCGTCTTTTTCAACTGACATTAACGCAACGACGAGGAAGGTTGACACAATTAGTACTTTATTGATGGCAGCATTTGATAAGCTTCAATAGGTTTTTATTTATTTCGTTTATTTCTTTTGTTTTATTTTATTTTTGTTGCCGCAAAACGTATAAACCTAAATTAGAACATACCAAAAAAGCCAACCAATATCTGTCAAACTACTCAACGTGTGCAAAAATTTAAAAGTTGACCAATTTTTGTTCGTTGCGTTGACGAACACGTACTGAATGGAACAAACCTCATAAGAAACTATGTATTTCAATTTAGCTGTCAGTTGAAAAAGGCGAAGTTTAACGTATGACGGATTCATTGCGCCCCGGCTTTAAGTTTCTAAAATGGTTTAGAAAATAAATCTTTACCAACCGCGCTTAAACTGCGAAAAGTTTGAAAATTCTTGGCTAATTTTTCATATCAAAGAGTTTTTTGCTTCTGCTATGAAATTGGTTCAATGTAACTTAGGGCTTTTAGGAAAACATATGACGATATATAACTCATTTAAAAAGATTTCTACTAATTCAGTTTAATATTTTGCTATATTTCTTTCTTAGAAAATAAGTGCGATTTTTTTAAAATAAATTTCGAAGTTTCCTTATTACATTGTAAAACATATTCCATCACGGTTCGTAAATGATTCGAAAACACATTAACGTGCCTTTTCACAATGTATGGTTGAAAGTTAACGTGAACTTAAACTGCAAGTACTTCATACAAAACTTGCCGTTAAAGTCCCTTTAATTGTACATTATGAAAAGGGCAGTAAAGGCGGTGTCAGATACAACTTCAACGCTTTGCGTGACGTTTCTAACGTTGGCAGAAAAGAGTAAAGCAAAATGTGTATGACACAATAAAAACTTTGACAACACTCACTTTTTGTTCTACTGCTTTGTTTATTGCATAAAATATATCACAATTCGATTACTCTAATGCCCCTTACTCGTTTTTTATGTAAATTTACCAAAAGTTTAATAAAATTTCTTATTTACATGCGAGTTTGGCCAAACAAATTAAGATAATTATACCAACTGATTGTCAAATAACCCAAAAAGTTGAGAGTTGCCTAACTTTTCGCTTCGCTTTGCGTTAAAAGTAATTTATGTGACATGTTCCATATAAGTATGTACATTTCATCTTAGATGTCAAAGCGAATCTTCATATATTTATGAATTAATATGTTTTATAATTATTTTATCATATAATTTTGTACAAAAAGTTATATGTTTCAAAATTGTATGTTTTCAATATTTATGTAAGATTAAACCACTACGATTGGCCGCTTAAACTAGCAAGTAAAGCCATATAATCGACTACCCAAAAATTACAAATGAAGATTAAGGTTAATTTAATCATAATAATAATAATTGTTCCAGGTGCCAGATTACTTTTAAGGGAATTTACTAAATTAAATAATTATTTTCTACATATCGTCATATAACTTCAAAAGGGGCGTAACTCACAAAATACAATAATATTTATCTATATAAAATCCATCTACCCAAAATAATTTTATCCGAGTATGCCGAAAAATATAAAATTTATTAACGAAATTCAAAAGACTTTTGAGAACTAAATGCACCTAAATTTATAATTTGTTTTGCTTCTTCTATAAGATATCTTAAATGTGTATTTACGGTGACCATAATTTTCAACGAAAAATAAAGGATATTGAGAAATTTGATAAAAATTAAATTAAGGCGCATTAATAAGGTGACTGCATTTATGCTATTTTCAGACGGCAACATAAACTACTTCGTTCGCCGTCTGAACTACGATTATGAATCATGCCATTCACACGACACATTCGTGGTTCGTTTTAACAAATCTTTTTGATGCAGTGATGTCAAGTTAGCCCTTTTCGGGCTAGGTTTAACCCAAAATAAAAAACGCGCAAATCTAGCACTTTTTATAATTATGTTTTAGCCCTTTTAGACCCTTTTTATTTTTTGTTCAATATGGCTACATTTTAATCTTTGTGAACTTTGTCTTCCTTTAATATCAATAAAAGCAATATCGACTTTTTACTCATTTTATTTTGCTAGTTTGCTTACCAATTAAAAAAAGAAGAAGAATGTAGAATAATCTATTTCTTCCAAATTTTTTGTGCTTTAAAAGATATTCAATAAAGTCTAAAATCAGATAATGTATGTATATTTTTTGAAGAACGAGAAATCGAAATTATATTTAATAACGACCAATTTTATATGTATGTACTTATGTAAACATAGATACATACATACATTTGTATATGTACTTATGTAAACATATAGGTTAGGTTAGCAGGCTGCTGGCAAGGATGGTTAGAAAAATTATAGTCCAGCTCACTTGGGTCCATTATAATGATCCCTTTATGCTACCTATATTAAAAGGATAAAGAAAGAGAGAGAAAGAGAAAGGAGGGTGAGAGGGATAGAGGTAGAAAAATGTGACATATATATTTAGACAGGTGAGAGTGGGTCCTAATTTGACTAGGGGGGAGTTAGCGGCTATACCAGTCACTCACTGTTTCTTATATAAAGGCTCAAGTTTTTGAGCTCAATTTCCGATAACTCAGATAAGCTGCCGAAGGATATTCTGCCAAAGACGTGCAGCCAGAGATTTTCCAGAGCGGAAAAATGACACAGGAGGTGCAAGACATTTTCCTCCTCTTCCTCGTCATTGCAACTATAGCATTAGTCATTATACGGGAAACACATACGCTTAGCATGGGTTCCGAAAGCACAGTGACCGGTCAACGTGGCCACGACGTTTCTCAAGTGCTTCCTATTTAAGTTCATGAGGTTTTTCGTTCTATGGGAGTTTAGGCAAGGCCAGAGGGTTCTCGCTATAGCACAGGTTGGCTCGCTGCGCAATCTGTCTTGGGCTATTTCAAGAAAGATAACATCGAAACGTCTCCAGCAGGATGAGAGTGGGAGACCACAGAGATTGTCAATATCAACCTCTGTGAGTATGGTTCCCCTCTTTGCCAGGTCATCCGCAACTATGTTTCCTGAAATAGTCCCGTTTCCCTGCACCCAACTTAATAGAATATTTGGGTGCTGTGTAATTCCATCGAGGGCTTTCTGACATTCTTGGACGAGAATAGATGGAGTGTACACACCTATGAGAGACCTAATATCAGTTTTGCTGTCAGTTATGATATGGATATCTCTGTTCGAGATCCGATAGAAACTTAACCAGTGAATCGCTCTTTTAATGGCAGATAACTCTGCCTGTAATATACTACATTCGTCCGGGAGTCTGAAAGACATTTCAGTTCCATATTCTGGAATATAAACGCCCCTACCAACAATCCCCCTTTTTTGAACCGCCCGTGAAATACTTGTACGGCTCCGTTCAATGGGGAAAACGCTTCTGTTAATGAAATTTGGAAATTCCTATTCAAGTAGGGTTTCGGAGTGCAGTAGTCGACAAGATCCGAAATGTTATCCACCATATTTAAAATGCTTGCATGACCCCAAAGTCGGTAATTCCATGCGCCTATTGCGTTTAGTCTGACGGCGGTACGTACAGCCAGCTTTCTAGCCGCTAAGTCCACTGGAAGCCAACCCAACATAGCGAAGAGCGCTTTTGTTGGCGTTGATCTTAGAGCACCTGTTATCATGAGTGCTATTTTGCGGAGAGTTCCCTCTATACAGGACTGATTATTCGCTGAGTCGATTGCTTTCCACCAGACTGGAATTCCATAAAAAATTATAGGTTTTATAACCATCTCTAATATCCAACCGACTCCCTTGGGACTTATTCCCCAGGTAGGTCCGATGGCGTTTCTACAGACGTAGATTGCCGTTGTAGCTTTCGCTACTCTTGCCTGAAGATTTTCCCTCCAGGAGAGCTTGCTATCGAGGACAACACCCAGATATTTGGCATTATCTGACAGGGTTAGGGTAATGCCATTTAGCTTTGGGTTGTTGAAGTGGGGAACCTTATATATCCTAGAAAAGAGTACCAGTTCCGTTTTGGTCGGGTTGACACTAAGTCCGCTATGTGAGCACCAGGCACTAACCTCATTTAGTGCTGTTTCTAGTCTCTGTGATATAGTATTCAGATGGAATCCAGATATTGCAATCGCTACATCATCTGCGTATGCAACTGTTTTAATATTCATGGAATCCAATTTTTTGAACAGATTATTGACCGTCACATTCCACAACAGGGGTGACAGCACACCACCTTGAGGTGTAACTCTGTGGGCTTGCCTGGTGATGGTGGCTGTTCCTATGGTAGAAGTGATGATTCTGCGAAGTACCAAATTCTCAATGAGCTGATAGACCTCTCGATCAACCCTCAGTTCTCTGAGAGACTGAATGATTGCCTTCGGATCAATGTTATTAAAGGCACCTTCAATGTCCATGAAGGCTACCAAGGTATAATTGTTATGCTCGAGTGACTTCTCTATGCATCCTACAAGCGAATGTAAGGCGGTCTCAACCGATTTGCCCTTGGTATATGCATGTTGAGAGGCCGAAAGCTGAGAGTTATCAATGACTGTTCTAATATGAACATCCATTATTCTCTCAAGTGTTTTTAGAAGAAAGGAAGTTAAACTAATAGGTCTAAAATCCTTCGCCTTGGTTTGTGATGCCTTCCCCCCTTTGGGTATGAAGATCACATTATATTTAGTACATGCAATTGGAATATATGACCATATAATGCAGGCTTTATATATTGCGAGTAACCATGGGATTACTAGATCTGAGTTATGTTGCAGATCTGCAGGAATTATACCATCCGGACCTGGAGATTTAAACGGATATAAGCTATTGAGGGCTCATTTCACTTTCTCCACAGTAATGTCTATGGATACATGTGTCTGGGCATGGGAAGGGTATACTTGTTGAGTATCACTATAGGGTTGACAGCCCGGAAAGTGGGTGTTCATTAGGACCTCTAGAGATCCGTTACTATCTGACGTCCAGTTTCCATCATTATTCTAGATATAACTGGGTATCGACGGTTTTTTCGCTAGGATTTTACGCAGTCTGCTAGTCTCGGAATGGGATTCTACTTTGTTACAGAATTCTCTCCAAGTTTTGAGTTTTGCGTTCCTGACTTCATTTTTGAATTTATTCAATGAGGCTTTATAAAGAGACCAATTACCTGTCCTTTTTGCCGCATTGAAAAGTTGTCTGCAGTTCTAACGAGTATCTGCAATGCTATCAGACCACCAAGGTAGTCTCATATTGTTGCGTGGTATAAATGCTCCGCAAGATAGACCAGTGGCTTCTTTAAATGCATTTGTTAGCGTATCTACGGCTAAGTCAATATCCGCAGCCTCTCCTATAATTGGAGGTTGCGCAATCAAGTTGGTGAGGATTTGGTTCTGTACCTCCCAGTTTGTTTTACATCTGTTGATGTATAATCTTGCGTTCCTACTTGAAATGCTAATTAAAAATGTTAGATAACGATGGTCAGAGAACGAGCAGTCCGACGAGACCCTCCATTCTCGAATTAAATTAGCGTGTCTCGAATTGACTAGAGTTATGTCTAATACCTACTGCCTATTAGAGACTACGAATGTTGGTTCTGAACCCTGATTTATTATTGCCAGATTATTATCCATAATAAAATCAAATATGTACCCACCTCTTACATTTATGTCTGAGCTTCCCCAGATATGGTGATGTGCATTTGCATCAGCGCCTATTAAGATTGGAGTACCGCGCTTACTTGCTTCCTTGACTGCCTTTTGAACCAAAATGCTTGGTGGGGGGTCCGCGTGGTCATTTGCCATATAGCATGAGAGAAGCCACCACACTGTGGTTTCTCCCGTCTCCCATGCTACGGCTACTATATCCTCATCACTTAAATTATACAGAATGAAGATATTTAAATTGGTTTTCACCATAATACAGGATCTGATGTTTTTATCATTTTTACCTGATTTACTTACATACAGTAGTCTGTAGCCTTTTGCGCTGAGTCCAAGAATTTTACCATTTACGGTACATGATTCTTGGATTAGCGCAATATCCACTCCTCCTTCTACGAGTCGGTTGGTTAATGCCGCTGAGGCTACCTTCGAGTGATGAAGATTAATCTGGATAACCTTCGCCATTCTCAGATATCAGGGTCATAATTGACAACGATGTCTGCGTCATCTGGGTTTGGTTCATAGTCTACGAAGTCAAGTCTATTCAGGAGGTACCCAATCAGACAACAGTCTGTTTGGGAGCACCCCGAAGCGACTGAATTCGCAGTTTCCTCCGCGTTGGACTTGGCTGTCTTATCAACCTGTACCCCTTGCGACCCCTTTGCTGAAACGGGGTTTTCGGGATCGGGTTTGTCATCACCCCGGTAGATGCTCAGTTTGATGCCCATGAAACCATAGTACACCATCCCTTGCTATTCCCGGAGTAGAGACAACGTTTCCTTATTAAGGACCACGATCGCCTTCCTACGGGCACCAACCGGTTCGAAAACCTTTACTACCTTCCAGTCATTATTTGGTAGGTTCGGGTTACCTTTCCGGAAGATGTCCAGAATCTTCGCTGGATCTTGTGGATCAGCCGGTATGACAGCAATTGCTGTCGGCCTGCGAGGTATCTCACTGACCGGGACCAATTCCAGTCTTGCGCCGGGCCACACTTCCCCTAGGGATAGGATGATTTCCTTTAGTTTGGACGCTGATAATTCGTCCATGCAGGAGACCAGTTTCACGTCTCCTTGAAACCAGTCTGAGTCAATAAATTGCGGCGAATGCCCTTGATTTACGTCAGTGTCCTGCAGGTAAATATCCAGTACCTTCTGACAGATCAATTCCCATTTTTCATGATCAATTGCTCCGTCGCAATTACTACGGTCAGGAACAGCCCTTACCAGAGGGTGTCTTGCCACCTCACTGTAAGGTTTGTTCGTGCCCTTGGAATCCACCTGCTTTTGATGCTTGCTGGATGGGTGTGCCCTCAGCTGCGGCGAACGCTCCTCCTCTGAGCGTTGCCTTTTAGGCGCAATGGCTGCAGATGTTTTTGCAGCTGCTTCAGGGTTGAAGCCGTCGTGTGCAGCCAAGTGAGCCTTTGCCCACGCCAGCGAGGATTTCTCCTTGCTGGTTAGATCTCTGAACGGCTTATTGCCCAACTGCTCGATATAGCGTCGGGCAGCCCATAATTCACCGGTAGCTTTGCGCGTCAGGAAGCTACGTTCACGCATATCTTGTATGTTCGATCCAGATGCAGTTGGCACTATCGGCTTTACACTGACTGGCACATCCTTCTCGAGCACATTAGTAATTTTAGGTGCAGTTGGCACGGCTGGTGTTACTCCAGCTTTCGCACCCTTCATTTGTTTTTTGGGTGCAGTTGGCACTACCGAGGATTTCCCGGTTGGCACACCCAAAGTTATTTTAGCTGATTGCTCAGCTCTAGATTTGGCTGCAGCAGATGTACTTGGTTTAATTATATTATCAATTTTGTTCCCACGAGTATGCACGTAAGGGGTTGGTCCACCCATGCAGTGATGGCGTACATGGGCTAGGCAAACACGTTTTAACCGACCCGTGCCCTGGCGTCGGCGTGGAGCTGTTAATGACTAGTCTTCTTTAACCACTAACTAGCCATTCAGGTTTCGTATTACAATTTGCTTAAAGCTTTTTTGTAATGAAAGCTCATTTTTACCATCTCTAAATTTACAACAGTCTTGCCATTGTCGTTTGTTCTTTACTAATTATGCACATGTTAGTTAATTTTTTTATTTTTTGTTCTACTTAAGAAAAACTTGAGCTTTCATTACAAAAAAACTTTCAGAAAATTGTAATACGATGAATCAAAAAAATTCACATATTCCATTTGCAAAAAGTTGCGTATATAAAAGCAGAAATCTACATCAACTGACACCACACACAGTGGACCAAACACAAAAATAACGCTGATGAGGAGGTTTAGTGGTCTTCGAAAACAGCCGGTTGTTCCGTTAAACTATGTGTTTGTCAGAATATTTACAACTAACTTTGGTGTTATTTCTTCATTAATAATTATCACATGTAATTTAGCTTACAAAGCGATACGAACTTTAGCCTGATCAAATCCTAAATATAGAAACAAATGAAGTTCGATCAATAATAATTAAAATTAGCTAAAAAAAAGATATTTTTTTCTTTTATCGCAATGGAACAGTTTTTTAATAATAAAAATAGAATGACAATTTAAAATTTTTAGTTGAACTATAGTGAATTTTAATCAAAAATGATTTCTTAGTCGGGCTTCAGTTCAGTAATTTCAATTCTTGTTGAATGAAATTTTTTTATTAATTAATTCTAAAGAAGAGAAGAAAAATTAAATTAGGCTTTATTAGCTGGGGGAAATTCCGATATTTTTCTGTGCAGCCACGCACTTCATTAGCACCCATGTCTATCTACTGGGGTAGATTTGTTATTAACATCAGATATTTAATGCAAATTTTCAATGAAATGGAATATGAGAAATTATTATATTGTGTATTTTCTATTCAGGTTAGCACGAAGTTATATCACTCTACCTAAGTATGTTTAACTATTCTTGCTTATCTTTTAAGATCATCACATTAATTATTTTTACTTATTCGATAGATTGTCGGTACATACATGTACGTATTATTGTAGTGGATATTATGTTTACATTGTTTTTTTTTGCTTTCTCCAGTTGATTTTACTTTCCAGTATATGAAACTGTGATTGCCAAGTGAACATATATTTGTCACGTGCCCATGATGATTTAAGTGAGACAATTTTAAATTGTGAGTTGAACTATACTGAATTTTAATCAAAAATAATTCCTTAGTCGGGATTAAGTTCAGTAATTTCAATTCTTGTTGAAAAATATTGCATTCAATTCAATTTCAATTCTTGTTGAAAAATATTGCATTCAACAAGAATTGAAATTACTGAACTTAAGTCCGGCTAAGAAATTATTTCTGATAAAAATACAATATTAAAATAAAAACTAAGCTAAAAATTTTATAGTTCAACTAAAGTGTATTAGGTGAAGTCTCCACACTTCTATTATATTTCTATTGTACTCGTATGTATGTACACTATTTATACAAATGTACCTTATTGAAATGTAATATGAAATGTAAAATCTCAAGCTATGTGTTGATCTCATGATAGTTATTTATTTTCTAAACAAATACTTTAGAAAAATGTTTTTGATGTTTTGATTTACAATAGAAACATTTTCAAACTAGCCCTCTTCTCGCATATTCTAAAATTTTTTTCAATTTAGCCCTTTTTTCAAAAAAATTTTACGCGTTTTGAGTATGAAAAGTTGGCATCACTGTTTTAATAGTTGGCACGAGTTTTATATTCTGTGTTATTTGCTTTTTTTACAGTAGATGGACAAGTTAAGCAAAAATAATGATTCAAATGTGTTCTAATTTTTAAGTTCATATACGCATCCATTTTTTTGGTTTGTTTTTTGTTTACACATGTGTATATTTGTGTGTGTAATGATTTTGTTTTGATAGCCAGTTCAGATAAATTAGCGGTAATTTGTTATCAAAAGGTTGATAATGAACCAAGATGGTTCGCTCTCAAAAATTTGTATTGCGAGCCAATTAATTCAATCAAGATTCGACCGCGAACCTCGAATGAAAGAGCGAACCTCGATAATTGGTGTCCGTGTGAACATGCTATAATCAAGGTGACCGATGACATTTTTAAAAAAGTGGCACAAAGAGGGATTACCAAAAAAAGGGGCAACATTTAAAAAAACGAGATAACTACACTAAACTTTTTAGTTTTTAATGTATTATGATCAAATTATTACACAAAAATACCTTTTAAGCGATATATGATTCACCAACTTTGGTGGACGGTAAGATACTTAAAAGAGCACGACAAAATAATTGTGCTGTATTTATACATATGTAAGAAGATATTTGTGGGATTCAAACGGTCATAGTGTCATAATGTTTTATATTATTTTAATATAATTGTTTCTTGGATGCCATTTTCTGACGGTTTGGTACCGGAAATCACTGAATTCTGAAATAAGTTGACGACTCCAAGTATTTTGAATTTTTAAAATTTTTGTTACTATTGTTATTGTGATTACGAAATAATTTTTTGTATAAACATAGTTAATATATTTGTTTAAATATATTTTCAAATCTCCGCAAACTCCAAATTTTATGGGTGCAAGAACAGTTTAGTTCTTAACTGTATATGTCCTTATCTGAAATTCATAATACCCTTATGTATATATATATGTATAAAGAGCTGGAGTTTATACCAATTGACACCACTCACAGTGTACCAAAGACAAGAACACTGATGATGAAGGTTTGGCGGCCTTCGAAAACAGCACGTTAGTCCGTTCTGCTAGTGTTTGTCAGAATATTTACAATTAACTTTTTTGTTATTTGTTCCTTAAAAATTATCACATGTAAATAAATCAAATCATAAATATAGAAACAAATAAAGTTCGCACACTAGTAATTAAAATTAGGCCTACCATCATTTTCATAGTTTTACAAAATGAAAAATATCGAGGTGTTCAATGCACATTTTTGCAATATAATAAGGATTATAAAAAGACTAATTTTTAATTTTTTCTTAAAAAGAAAGTTTTGCATTTAAGGTGACGATATATTTACAAACGAGTATATATATTATTTGTTTGAAAATGTTTCTATATTTTTAACAAGATCTGCACTGGGAGTCCGATATTTCAGATGAACATCTAATAAATTCAAGCATGGAAGCATGGGTTTGCAATTATTAACCTTCGATCTATTTGTTAACTTGATTTTCATTAGCGCTAACTTTGAAAAATTACGTTCAGCAGATGCCCTGCGGTAGAGCAAAGTAAATATGTAAACAGAAAATGTTAATAGGTTTGAAAATAAATACTCGCCAAAGCCATTCTTTAAACCTCATGCCAGCATTGTTCAGCATTACAAATTTTAAATTTGTGATCATTGTTTTTGTCATTTACTTTGTATTCTAATAAATTTAATTCAGTACAGTTACTACATAAGTAAACTCTGAAAGAAGTTCGAAATAATTTATATCTTCATTGGAATTTAAAAATAATGCATCCAAGTACGTCAGTACACTAAACTTTTTATTCTTAATATCAACTCTTGATAGTATTTTTCCACACAGTTTTTTATAAAATGTTAAAAGTTTACTAATTAGTGTTTTTTGTAGGAATTGTTACAATTTAAGTTTAAAATTTGTTAACGCACTAGTAATCCCAAGTTTACTTTTAATTATACAATTCTCAGAAAACCCTTTACCACTTGCATATGTATCTCACTTTCGGCTTCATGGACAATATATACATTTTAAAATGTTTAAAATCTATAGTTTCTACTTTTTTCATATTTAGATATCGTTACCTTAGTCGGAAATTGAGATTTTGATGTAGCTTGCTAGTATAATTCAAAGTACATCATTTACAAGCAAAAATAGTACCATTATTTTGTTTTTTCTTGCTGGAATGCAGTGCTAGGCAAATATTCTAAGTCCAAAAAAAAAATTATAATTATAAAGAATTACAGCAATTTGGCAACAGTTACAATATTAAATATCTACTTTGCATTTTATATGATTCGTTATATCAAAGTGATTACAGTTTTGAATGCTTTTGCATGCCTTGAGAATTATGGTTACTTTCAATATTTTATTCGTCCTTGTTATAATCACACATCTAAATACAATCTTAAGTATTTACGTCTTCAGTCGATTTATATACGGGTTTGTTAATATTAAAAAATATAAAATATTGCAAAATACCATAATTATACCGTTTTTTGAGGCCGAAGTTAACTATTTATTGTATCTGGGAAACCATTGTTAATTATAAATTTTGTTAGATATTTGCCATGGACTCTACTGAGAAAAATAACTACAAAGAAGTAAAATAATAATTTGGGATTACTGATGCCTTTTCAAATTTTAAACTTAAATTATAACAATTCCCACAAAAAACACTAATTATTAAATTGACAGCACCCGGCCAAAAAAACACTTGTGTGGCAACACTCTATTCTTCCGGGGGAAAGGTAGTGGGATCGCTGCCCGGGCAGCGTTATTGCAATTATTATTTTTTATTAAATAGTAAACTGACAATATAGTCTCTTCCAACTGTCTTTGGTTGGTGGCGGGGGCGGTGGAGGGGAAGATCACTCACGTTTATCATATGTGGTTCAAATAATGTGTTTGCAATATTTATTTTTTTTTTTTAGTATCGATTTATATGTATTTATGTGTGCTGTATTTGTGCTGTTGGTGTTTTTAGTGTGATGTTTTGTGTCTTTTATGTAGATATACATATATAGGTGGCTGTGTTGTAGTATTTGGTACATATTTACGCCTAATATCGATTTAGTGATAAGCACATGTGTGTATGTATGTATTTATGTGTGCTGTATTTGTGCTGTTGGTGTTTTTAGTGTGATGTTTTGTGTCTTTTATGTAGATATACATATATAGGTGGCTGTGTTGTAGTATTTGGTACATATTTACGCCTAATATCGATTTAGTGATAAGCACATGTGTGTATGTATGTATTTATGTGTGCTGTATTTGTGCTGTTGGTGTTTTTAGTGTGATGTTTTGTGTCTTTTATGTAGATATACATATATAGGTGGCTGTGTTGTAGTATTTGGTACATATTTACGCCTAATATCGATTTAGTGATAAGCACATGTGTGTATGTATGTATTTATGTGTGCTGTATTTGTGCTGTTGGTGTTTTTAGTGTGATGTTTTGTGTCTTTTATGTAGATATACATATATAGGTGGCTGTGTTGTAGTATTTGGTACATATTTACGCCTAATATCGATTTAGTGATAAGCACATGTGTGTATGTATGTATTTATGTGTGCTGTATTTGTGCTGTTGGTGTTTTTAGTGTGATGTTTTGTGTCTTTTATGTAGATATACATATATAGGTGGCTGTGTTGTAGTATTTGGTACATATTTACGCCTAATATCGATTTAGTGATAAGCACATGTGTGTATGTATGTATTTATGTGTGCTGTATTTGTGCTGTTGGTGTTTTTAGTGTGATATTTTGTGTCTTTTATGTAGATATACATATATAGGTGGCTGTGTTGTAGTATTTGGTACATATTTACGCCTAATATCGATTTAGTGATAAGCACATGTGTGTATGTATGTATTTATGTGTGCTGTATTCTTTGTTGTTCTTATTTACATTTATTTTCTTTACATACTCTTACAACTACAATTTGAAGCAGAAAAAGTCAGCCAATGTAGTAATGATAAAGTAAGAAAATAAAAAACATGTTCATTATTGAGTTCTTGTTTCAACTTTGTTATTTGTTGAGCTTCTCATTTGCTTAAAGGGTAAAGGTAAAGGTTCCTTGATGATCTGCATTAGCAACAGTGAAATGCTCATAGGATCCAGCTAAACCCCTCAATAATCAATTTCAATGTATTTTTATTAAAAAATATTTTACTCAGAAATAATTTCTTAGTCGGGCTTAAGTTCAGTAATTTCAATTCTTATTGAATGAAATATTTTTTTTTATTAATTAATGTGAGTTGCTAAAGAAGAGAAGAAAAATTAAATTAGACTATAAGCTGGGGGAAATACCGATATTTTTAAATGAATAGTGATACTTACAAATGTGTTTACCAAAGGTAAATCAATAATTGTATACACAATATTTCTCATATTCCATTTCATTAAAAATTTGCGTTAAATAGCTGATGTTAATAACAATCTCTACCCCAGTAGATAGACTTGGGTGCTGATGAAGTGCGTTGCTGCACAGAAAAATATCGGTATTTCCCCCAGGTATAGTCTAATTTAATTTTTCTTCTCTTCTTTAGAAACTCACATTAATTAATAAAAAAAATATTTCATTCAATAAGAATTTAAATTACTGAACTTAAGCCCGACTAAGAAATTATTTCTGATTAAAATTCACTATAGTTCCACTAAACATTTAAAATTGTTTCACAAAAATATTTTACTTAATAAGTAAAATAACAATTTGCGATTACTAGTGCGTTAAAAAAAATTTAAACTTAAACAAAAAACACTAATGAAACTTATTCATTTTTCGAGTTTGGAACCACTCTACAACGAAAGAAGGAAAATAACGGCAAGAAAATATGAACCCCGGCAATTTTTAAAGACCATCGCCGTTTTTATGATGATCTACCTCATGTATGATTTGTTTTTCTAAATATTATGTACCTTATTTTTATCATAGGAAGCTTCCGCTTAAAATAAATACACTATTGAATTCAACATAATCGTATAATTTTAAGCAATTGGATGTTCCCTATATCGCAAAAATATACCTTTTTATTAATTTTATTTCTTTTTATTTAAACTAATAATTCTTATTCTTATTTATTGTTAACCAATTAATATTTTGTTTATCAACACCAATAAAATAACTACATTCATTTAAACACCAAATACTTTTTTAATAGTTTTATTGTGCTTTTTTGGTTACAGCAAACACTGCTGCAACAAATTATGCTTCATAAGGAACAATTGCTTACATTAAATTAAAGAAATAAAAGAAAACATATTTAAGGAAAATATGCTAAGTCCCTACTAAAATAATGAAATTTCAAAGAGCAAATGTGCTAAGTCCAAAAAAGGCTATAAATCCGCAAATGATTTATTTTAAAATCCTACGACTACTGGTAATTTAAGAGGATGGACTAAAGAAAAAACTGCACTTAAAGATTTTCAAAAAGTCTATTAAAAAAAAACTTAGACAATTTTTTGTCTCTGCTGAATAATTTGAAAAAATTGACTTTTTCCGACTAAGGTAACGATATTATTTTTTTACAATTTTACAAAAAAGGGGCAAAATATTACAAAAAGTATTAGATTCAGCTTATAAAAAGAGGGGGACAAAAAGTGGCAAGATAGCCGGAAAAGTGGCAAATTGCCACTTTAGTCGGTCAAACTGACACGCTGCATGTAGAAGACGATTGTGATTTTTATTACATTGCAAAATGCCACATTGGCGACGATTGCTGCATTGAAAACAATTGTGCCCGGCTTCTAGGCAACAAAAACATAAACGTTGTCTTTAAAAAACTTCTATCTTTGGGCTGTTGAGCAATTCCTGAATTTTGTGCATTGGGTAATGTTATGACTATTGTGGCACATAAAGCATTTCGGTGATTTACGTTCATCTAAGGTAATCGAGAATGAAGGCCTTAAGGCGGTACCAGATACAACTGCAACGTTTTGCGTGACGTTTCTAGCGTTGGCAGAAAAGTGTAAAGCAAAATGTGTAAGACACAATAAAAACTTTGACAACACTCACTTTTTGTTTAATGCATAACATACAGCACAATTCAATTACTCCGATGTCCCCTACTCGTTTTTTATGTAAATTTACCAGAACTTTAATAAAAGTTCTTATTTACATGCGAGTTTGGACAAATAATATAAGATAATTATACCAACTGATTGTCAAAGCACGCAAAAAGTTGAGAGTTGCCTAACTTTTTTAAAAGTACTTTATATGACATGTTCCATATAAGCAAGTTAAGAAACAATGTTCTTATATTAATAAAAAATTATTAAATTTCAAGATACCTTTGTATCTTGAAATATTCTTTATTTAATATTTATTTTAATTTTCATACGAAACTATTAGTTTACTTATGAACTAGTTTTATAAAGTATGTTAAGTTTTTTGAGTTTTCTTATGGACTAGTTTTTTCTTAAATTATGTTAAGTTTTTTGAGTTTTCTTATGGACTGGCGAGCGAGAGTATTTACAGTGCTATTTATACTCTTCGTTCGTATAATGTTAAGGGATGATATTTTAGTGTTCTTTTGTTCTTACAAAGAGTTATAAACATTTGTCTCTTTGTTCTTATTTATCTAGAGCTAGCTGATACTTCTTTGTGTATTAAAAACATGTTTTTTTTTCATGATCAATCTTATCTAATTTATTAGTGTTTACATCATTTTGTTTACAGTATTTTTACTCTTACAATAGATATATTTTATTTATGATTTGTTTCTTATCTTTATTACTTATGGTTAAAGGTTATTTACGATATCAATTGCTTTGTCGTTTATTAATGTTGGTATACCTGTGCTTGGGTTGACCTTAACTCTCCTCCTGCTTAAAATGAATCGTCCCGATTCGTAATTCTCCTCTCACTTAAAATGAATCGTCTCGATTCATGCCTGATTAGTGCTTATTTCATGTCTGATTCTTTCTAGTTCTGTGTTATAAAAAACTTGAAAATTCTCTCTAGTCCTTATTGCTCTTAAAGTTAAATAGTATTTTGATGCCTTTAAAATAATATATACAAGTGCCGTTGTTGTTATAATTGCTAAAATTATATATAAAGAGTATCTGATAGGATGCGTTTCTATTGGTATTACAAATTTTCTTAGAGAATCTATATTGTTGAATGCCAGTTCCGAAGAGGATGTTAGTATTTTTGTTATTTCTATATCCTCGTCATGTTTATTGATCACTACTCTGTCTGTGTATTTCACTAATATGGTTCTCTTTGTATTGAATCTAACATTTTCTCGAATCTGGAGTTAATTATTCTTTGTTTTTCGTTATTTTCAAGTAGGGTGTTAATTTTAGTTTCTATTTCAATTAAGTCATCATGGTCTGGTATGCCAGTAATGAACTTCAAAGTCGAACCCAAAAAATTTAATCCTCGTTTTTCAATTCTATGCTCGTTAAGTTGATCGATTAGTGTTTCTATTTTCTTCATCAAAATCTGTTCCTCCAAAGTGGGGTAAGAATTTTTGTCAAATATTTGGTCGTACACCTTGAGGATTTTCGTTAAATTAGTCATGTGAAACAAAAATGTAAATTCATCAAATAAATATGTGTCGTCAGTTCGGGTTAATATATATTTT
The DNA here is from genome assembly GCA_936439885.1 of Nowickia ferox. Taxonomy (NCBI): domain Eukaryota; kingdom Metazoa; phylum Arthropoda; class Insecta; order Diptera; family Tachinidae; genus Nowickia; species Nowickia ferox. Next base: position 38,407,396 of record OW387026.1, on the reverse strand, counting down.
TTGTTTTCCACATGTGCTATCTCAATTGTTGCTTCTAACTTCTGGAATAATATTGCCAGTACGGCTATAATCTGGAATACTTTCTTCATTGTTTGAAAATGTGATGTTCTTTATATTGTTTTTATGCACTGTTTTTCCTTTCTTTGTTAGGATAATGTCTCCTAAGTCTTCTTCAACAATTTCTTTTTTATAACGCGGTAATTTTTTATTTCTAATTCCAACTATTGTCACTAATATTTGTGTTCCTTTTGTGAAAATTCTATGGTGTTTTTGTTTAGGCGGTTAAGCACTTTTTCAGATGCGTCTTTTAGGTTTTTTATTATTTCTTCTTTATTTATATTAATTAAACCGAAATATATGTCTCTTGGTCGATGATTTGTTACGGTGTGCACTGAATTATTAAGTTCTTTAATAGCTCTGAATATTTCTTCTCTACTTGTAGAATTATTACTAAATTTGAATATTCGTGTTAATTCACCAATTGAATTATGTGCTCTTTCCACTTGTCCGTTTGCTGCTGACCTGTGTACTGGAGTTTCTATTTTTTTAATGCCGTATTTATAACATAATTGTTTAATGGCTGGAGTGACAAAAGATGCTTCATTGTCAGTTATTAATCGTTTACACTCAGGAAAACTGGTGTTGATTATTTCTTCCAATACATTTTCAATTGCTGCTTTCGTTTCAATTTGTCGAGCTACATTATTTTATCGTTGAAATAAATATCAGCGTGTATAAATTCTCTGGGCTGTGTGGGTATAGTTGAGTCACGTAAAGGTTCTTTGATAGGGTTTCTCTCATACCTACCATATAGAAATGCTGAACAATTGTTATTATATTTCTTTATATCCCGTTTTATTTCCGGCCAATAGTGTTTTTCAAGTATTTCCTTTATAGTATTTTTACAGCTTCTATGAGCTCTATCATGTGTTTCTTTAACAATGCGTATTTGCTCATTCTTATCCAATACGTCTTTTAGTTTTATAGGCGCGTAAACAAAATTTGATCCAATAAATGTGTCTTTGATTATTTTTCCATATCTATATATGTTTTCAGTATTTGTATGTAGTGATATAATTCTCTTGGGTTGTATGATTTTTTTAATTCAATTATTAGTTATTAGATTATTATTAAAAAAATGAACGGTGTATCGTATTTTTCCGGAGAAAATAGTTCGTACTCGTGTTTCTACTAAACTTGTTGATGGTACTAATTCTATTTCTATGCCGTAGGAATTAAATGGTTGTGAAACTGATTTGATTGCATCACTAGGTGAGCTTTCGGCTGAATGCATGGTGTCAATTGAAGATGTGTTTATAATCTGTCGAGACAATGCATCAGCTACTACATTCTCTGTGCCTGGCTTGTATTTCATTTTAGCACCGTCATCTTCTATTATGGCTTTCAAGCGTTTTAATTTAGGGTTAGGATTCTTTTCTGAAATGGCGTAAGTTAAAGATTGATGGTCTGTGTAAATAGTGAGGTCGGCTATGGCATATATATAATTCCTCAGTTTTTGTAGGGCCCATATTATGGCCAATAATTCTTTTTCGTTTGTACTGTATCTCTGTTCTGTTTCACTCAAAGTTCTTGACAAGAAATAAATGGGGTTTTATTTTGGCTTAACACGGCTCCAATACCTATGTTGGATGCGTCCGTTGTTAATTCAAAAGGTTTTTTAAAGTCTGGTTGGAATAATTCCACCTGTTCTTTTAATTTTAATTTTTCTACAGCTGCTATGGCTGCCTGGTCTAATTTAATTTCCTTATTTGCACTTTTATTCTTACCTACATGTGCGTTTTCTCCCTTCAAATGTATGGTTAGATGTTTTGTAATTTGGGCGTAGTCTTTTACAAATCTACGATAGTAACCTGTTAGTCCTAAAAATCCTCTCAAGTATTTCAGGGTTTTTGGAACGGGGAAATTTTCAATCGCCCTTATTTTCTCTGGGTCTGTTGTTATTTTATTGTGTTTGATGATGTGTCCTAAGTACTCGACTTCGGACATGAAGAATTTTGATTTTTCATTCGAGACTTTTAGAGTAGCCTTTTTTAATGCATTAAAGACAATGTTTATATGTTTCATGTGCTCTTCTGCTATAGATGAATAGATCAAAACATCATCTATGTAGACATATACAAATTTACCTATGAATTCCCTTAATATGTCGTCTACACACCGTTGAAAAATTGAAGGTGCATTCTTCAAACCGAAAGGCATACGTATGAATTCATACTTGCCTCCATTTACACAAAAAGCTGTTTTTTCCCTGTCACTTTCTTTAATTCTAAGTAAAGAATTTAGCTTTTTCTAAGTTTTGTAAAGTTGTGTTTACATCGGGGATGATATATCTGTCTGTAACTGTCTGTTCATTTAATTTACGGAAATCTATTACCATTCTTCTTTTAGGTTTTCCACTTTCGTCGACACCTTTTTTATGTACCGTTAACATTGGAGAATTGTAGGGACTGAAGCTTCTTGGGATTATCCCATCTTTTAATAATTTTTCAATTTCTTTATTAACGAATTCAATATCGTTCATATTTCCAGGATATTGTTTCGTCCAAATTGGGTCTTTGCAAGTTGTTCTAATACTTGCTTCTATCGTTGTGGTGAAAGGCAAAGGACCTATTCTATTATTTTCCTGCATTAAATTATTTATTTATAATTCGTATTGTTTATCTCCTATAGAGTAATTTATTTTCTGCGATAATTCTGGGACAGTGAACAATTTTCTTCCTACGTCTATGACTGCATTTAATTGTTTTAGCCCTTCAATTCCTATCATTACTTTTGATTTCGAAAAATTCTAACTCTTGCTTAAATAATTTTATTTTCTGTTTATGATTTAAAATCGATTCACCGTGCATGGTGATCATTCTAAATGGTCTTGTTTTAATTCTAGATCCAATAATTAAATTCTTATTAATATATTTATGGGTTGCACCACAATCTATAAAAATTTTATAATTTTTTTCATCTTCGTCTTTCATATGTATATATGTAGAGCAACCAATTTATTAGTTTAAAGTCTTATAAATACTACCATTATTATATCGTGACTTACTACTTTTTTCTGTTGTGGTACTGCCGTTCTCATCTCTATCTTGGGTTGTTTCTATTCTATTGTTGCGCTGCAATTTGTTGTTGTTGTTAAAGTTCCCGCTTTGATCTCTCATTCTTTTCCATGGTTGGCTGTGAAATCCTTGTGGGTTGTATTGGATTTGCCTGGTGTTGCCAGAAGAGATGTCCATTGGCTCTGGCTTCGGAAAATTTTGGTGTAGTTGACGTTGTTGTTGATTCTGTTGATGATGTTGATTTTGTAAATGAAAGGAGTGTTGTTTTGATTACTTTCGAATCGTTGACGTGGTTGGTATTTTTGCTGTAATTTTATATAATGGCCTCTGTTATTTCTGTGATGGATATTATGTTGGAAACTTCTGTGGTTATCATCATGCTCTATAGTTTGAGCGATGGCGTAGGCGTGTTCTAGATCTTTTATTGGATTCCCGTAAAGGGTTGAACGTATGAAGTTATCATTTATGCCGTTCTTAAATGTGCGGACAGCATCTTCCATTGCATGTGCAGTCATACACTTGATTGACTCCGGGGGATCTCCAGACATTGCAATTTTGGATGTTACCACTGTCAGTGCTTTGCTAACTTCATCATGAAATTCTGACAGTGATGACTTGCCTTGTGTTAATTTTGTTAATTCGTCCTTAAGGACATACAGTGGCCGTTGATCACAATAAGTGTAGTCCAATCTATTTAAGATTACTTCAAAATTAAAAATCGTATTGTGGTTCAAGAGGATATTTGCTGGGGGTCCATATATCTTTGACTTGACAATGGATAGTGCCTCTACGTATTTGTTGGAAAGTCTACTAATGCTATTCATTAGGCGTGTAGCATCCTCTCTCCATAATCGATAGTTGCTCTTTATTCCATCAAATGTGGATAATGATTTCAAGATTTATGTCGTCCGGTGTATTATATGCAGCTACCCTTGGCTCTAAGGCTACGGCATGTGGTTGATTTACAACTGGATTTATTGGGATTTGTTCCAATCTGCTGCGTAGCGTAGCATTTTCTTGTTGGACGGCTTCTAATGCTACTTGGAGGTTTGCCATCTGTTGCATCAATTGGTTTAGGTTTACTTGTTCCATGTTTCTGGTTGTATCGTATGTGTATACTCTGGATGCTTTTCTCATTAAAAAACTTTATTATTTTATTTCAGTTTATACTTTACGTTCCTTTCTATGAGGAACTCCTTTTAAGTTTGAAATATCCTGTTTCTATGCAAGATTATTTGTTATCCTTGCTGCGACAAGGAATTTGGTCCGCTCAACTAGAGGATATCAATATAATATCCTCCTGGCAGGATCGCCAGTTAAGAAACAATGTTCTTATATTAATAAAAAATTATTAAATTTCAAGATACCTTTGTATCTTGAAATATTCTTTATTTAATATTTATTTTAATTTTCTTACGAAACTATTAGTTTACTTATGAACTAGTTTTTTAAACTATGTTAAGTTTTTTGAGTTTTCTTATGGACTAGTTTTTTCTTAAACTATGTTAAGTTTTTTGATTTTTCTTATGGACTGGCGAGCGAGAGTATTTACAGTGCTATTTATACTCTTCGTTCGTATAATGTTAAGGGATGATATTTTAGTGTTCTTTTGTTCTTACAAAGAGTTATAAACATTTGCGTCTTTGTTCTTATTTATCTAGAACTAGCTGATACTTCTTTGTGTATTAAAAACATGTTTTTTTTCATGATCAATCTTATCTAATTTATTAGTGTTTACATCATTTTGTTTACAGTATTTTTACTCTTACAATAGATATATTTTATTTATGATTTGTTTCTTATCTTTATTACTTATGGTTAAAGGTTATTTACGATATCAATTGCTTTATCGTTTATTAATGTTAGTATACCTGTGCTTGGGTTGACCTTAACTAGCATGTACATTTCATCTTAGATGTCAAAGCGATTCTGAAACGCAACGCGAAGCAAAAGTTGTATCTAACATGGCCTTTAATATGTTTTCATTTACGTTTGCAGAATTTTCATGACTTTCAGTTTCGGTGGAGATGAATGTTGTTGAAACATACCTGGTATGTGGTTTCAGCAGGACGGAGCCACTGCCCGCACTTCCCGATACACAATGGCACTTTTAAGTCAAATTTTTGGAGAGCGAATAATTTCCAGAAATTCGGAAATAATTTGACCCAGCGCGATCGCCAGTTTTGACAGCACCCGATTATTTACTTTGGGGTTATTTGAAGTAGCGAGTGTATGTGAACAAGCCAGAGACAATCCTTGAACTCAAGGCAAACATTGTTGCAGAAATTTTGGAAGATATTATGGAAAATACTCTAAAACGAGCCCATCAGTGCGAAGCTGAAAACAGTGGTAATTTAAGAGACATTATTTTTCATACTTAGTGTAAAAAATTTTCCATTTTATATATTATATAATCTGAGAAAAAAATAAAAAAAAAATTAATAAACGAAAAAGTTATTAAACTTTTAAACTCCAAGGTAACTTTTGGCCCACCCTGTATAAGTAAAATGCAAGCAAAGATATTAAAATGCTGAGTCAATAACAAAAATTGCAAAATTGAAAAAAAAGATGTACACTAATGAAACTAAATATTGGGGAAAACATTTTATAATTTCAATTTAATTTTACTACAAAATATATTTTTTTTTAAGTTTATTTATTGTTTGTTTGGTTTTGCTGTACCAGTTAAGTAGCTGATGGTTGCAGTCGTAAAATATTTACAATAACAATATGAAAATTTCCTGAGTTGATTTTGGTTGTGTTTGTAAAAGTGTCAACACCATCAATATATACCATTAGTGCTGCCAATGTTTATTTTGAAATATACCTCTGGTGTGATGAGAATACTTAAAGGCTTAATTAAGTGAATAAGCTGGCTTAAGTTAATGTGAGAATTGAACGATAAGCCTGTCAAATGCTTAAACATTTCAAAGGTGACTTTTAGGTGGCCATAATGTACTTACATGAACTTAAGCACTTCTTGGCCATAGCTGCACATCTAGGTATTGTTCATAATTTTGCAGTAATTTTGTTTCTTCTCATAACTCCTAAATGAATGCAACTCAATATAATTAATTTTTTATAATGTGCTTATCCATTAAAAATTCACAAATAATTATATCTATCAATTTATTACATGTTTTATTTGCTTTGCCTACTAAAAAGTACAACAGTGAATATACATAAGCAAACACATGTGTATGTGTGTATATGTATGTTGTAAAAAAATAAGTGCAAATTAAAATTTTGCTTTATTTTCTGAGTTTGAAATTAAAAATCAATAAAAAAAAATATTTAAAAGCAATGAATATTTTCTGCTGCTGTCTATTTGAGTTTAAAAAAATGCACAAAGCGTTGTTTCCGTACGGAACGTGCGTTCAGTTTGGCACTTTACTTAAGCAAATGACATTTGACGAAACTTGACGAAAAGTTTCATTAAGTACATTATAGTTGCACACATACGTATTGAATGTAATCGCACAGTTGCTTAAGTTTGCTTATTCATATTATAGTTGAGCCTTTAGTCTTTACTTTCTGTTGCTGTTCTGAGCTGTGCCGTTCTGCTTCTAAAGTTGAGTACTTACTTTTTCTGTAGTACCTTATCAGCTATTTCTGACCAGAATGGTCGCAGTTTTCCACTAAAGCGATTAGTTTTACCTCGTCCATTATTAAGTTTCAAACTAACGACTTGTATAAGATTTCTATAAGCAAAAAAGAGTCAGCTGATTCGTAACAGAACAGAAAGTAAAAACTAATTCTGGCTTAAGTTTCTAAATGTTTTAGAAACCAGAGTTGCCGTTTGAAATTTTTTTCCGACCAAAATTTTCCCAAAATCCGACCAAAATCGCCTGCTTCCGACCAAATTTGAAAATTTAATTAATATCTGTGTTTTTTGATGTACATTTTATTTAATATTTAAGTAAAATAAAAATGTCAGATATAACATATTTGCATTAAAAAATTCAGGCATGTAAATTAATATTTATGTAATGTAATTAATAATTAAATACATTAAAATTGGAAATTATAAGAAAAAATTTTTATTCAGTCTTTTTAACATATGTTGTTTTCATTTACTTATGTTATAATTTAGGCATGTATTAAATACTAGGGATGCAACCGATACCGATACCGATATATCGGCGATACTGCTGGTTTTCCGATATATCGATATCGTCGATATTTTACTGTCGATACGCCTATACTTCTTATATTTTTCTTTAGAGTTTTTTGAACAAAATATTCAATTTTCAACTCTTTTTTTTGCATGACAACTATGAGAAATAACATATTAAAAGCAGAACATTTTTTGCACCATAGTAATGAAATGTTCTCTCAATGCTAAATCTTGTATGTGGTTGTATGTTTTAAGATTTTTTTCACGGCGCATTAATACAAGTGGTGGTAATTCTACAACAATTACAACTTAAAATAACAACTGACATCTCAGCCCCTATGTCAACATGTACAAATTTTGACATACGAACCTCTAATTTGCGCAAAAAAAGAATAAAAACTGTGCTTATAACATCACCACTTTGAATACGTCTTGATTTTCTTTTATTTATTTATGCATGCGATGATTTAGTTCAGCGATGTAAAAGTTGGTACAATTGTCCTTCTTTTACAATTGTACTTTTGAGTACATTTTGTAATTAAACTAATATTAATTGTTGAGTTTATCTACATATCGTCACAGAAAATGCAAAAAGCCCTGTCTAACGTTTTAAAAGTTTTACAGGGGAGCATAAAATTTGTTTCAATGAAATATAAATTGACAATTAATGTAAAATGTTATAATGCAAGTTAAAAGGGCCAACAAATTTATAAATGTATTTATTGTAAAATTTTTTACTTATTGTCAATATATTAACTCATTCTTTACTTATTGTCAATATATTAACTCATTCAAACAAGTTTTAAGTTTCAAGTTTTTTGAAGACACAGTCCTCCCTACACCTCGCAAAAGTTCTGATAAGTCTACGAGAAGTACTCGCCTTTGGAGCGTATGTGAAAAAATTATAAGAGAATCCGAGGAGGATGAGCCTCTATCCATCCTAAGGTGTGGTTCTGCTAACGAAGAAGTCGAGAGATATCTTAGATCTCCTAATATTCCTAGAGACGCCGACCCTCTTGTTTACTGGCGCAATGACATATCCTACCCAAACTTAAAGAAAATGGCGCAGAAATACTTAAGTTTTCAAATGAGTTCTGTCGCATCTGAGAGACTATTTTCCACTGCAGGTCTGCTTCAAACGGATTTGAGAAATCGTCTATCTCCGCCAAATTTGAGAACACTTTGTTTTTTAAACAAAAATCTTATTAATATCAATTTTAAATATTAATATTTTGCAATGTTTTTATAATTTTAATTTAATTTTAACATGATCTCAAATTTAATTCTTTTTTTTTAAGTCTTATTAATATCAATTTTAAATCTTGAGCCAATCTAAAGTGAATGCCAACGTTTATTTTGTAAAATCATAAATATTGCAGACGTTTTGTTGTTTAAAAATTTGAAGTTGAGAAACTGAAATGTACTGAAAATTTTGATGATTTGAATGGCTCATTAATAAACACTGTTATTTTGTATAATAGAAGAATTACTCTACTTGAGTTTTGTTAATTTTTACTTGAGCTCAATTTAAATATGCGTATCGGTATCGGAATCGGTATCGGCGATATTTATTTTTGAGTATCGGTATCGGTATCGGATCGGCGAAATGGCGTATCGTTACATCCCTATTAAATACATCACATTAAAAATAAAAAGTTAAAGTTCTTGATTTTCCATTTGGTTATGTAGGTCCCTTTTGGCTGACCAAACTTAGTGCGGATTATTTATTTTGATAATTTCTTTACACGACATAATACCGTTGACAGTATTTACTTCTATTTTATTCCTTAGTTTGGTTTTTATTAGCGCTAGTGTGGAAAATTTGTGTTCAGCGGCGGCGAAACTATGTGGCAGAGATAACAAATTAAAAATAAAATAAGAAATATTTGAGAAATTTTTCTCGTTTAATCCGTTTTTTATAGAAGCTATTTTTTGCCAAAAAACAATAATGTTTAAATTGGCCAAAGTTTTTATACCGCTGAGCCGTAGCAAATTCCACTCAGTAACTATTAAATCGGGATCACAGTCAATTAACTTAGGGAATTTTAAAAAAAGATCCAGAATTGGTAAGTCGTCGTTTGAAAGTACCTTATCAGGAGTTATCATATTTAAAAGATTTATACTACCGTTTTCAGTATATCAGTTCACTGTCACTGATCTAATATAAACGTCGTTAATAACTACTTACCCGGCATCGAGGTGCATAATTTATTGGTAAATGGTAAACAGTGTAGAAAAAATATTTTTGAGGTAAAATATGAGATTTTAAATAAATAATGCAAAGAAAAAAATAGTTTGTGATTAGAGACAAAAACCGACCAAAATTGAATTGGTCCGACCATCCGACCATATTAAAAATTTTAAATTTTTTCCGACCAAATTTGGTCGGATCCGACCAAAACGGCAACACTGTTAGAAACTCTGGTGTAATGAGAATTCTTAAGTTTCTAAAATGGTTTAGAAAATAAACATTTGCCTACTCTTGTCAAATTTTCTATCCGTATTCTCTCCTACTCGATACATTTTGCTTTTATATGATAAGATTTTGTATAATCTACAGCGTTTTTTGACATGTCGTAATACATTGTATTACCATGTAAAGACACATTAAAGGATATTGGCTTAGGATGTTTAATAAATACTTAACCCATTCTTCGCTTCGCAAAGGGCAATTTTTTAATAACCTCTTCGAGCAGCGTCGGATTGGCAAGGTGCAGCGTTGCACCGGCATTTTCTAAAAATATGGTAAGATTTGAGACTATAGTTGAAAAAATTACAATTTCGCTTAAATTTCTTGCAGAAATAATGGGTATTCATTAACTGCTGAACGCCACAGGTTAGGCAGATTGGTCACGGGAAAATACGGCCATATCAGTTTTCCAAAAAATTGACGAATGGCATCTCCAATGGCAATATCATTTAACCCAAAGCAGGTCTACAACAACTAAGAAAGTACAAAAACAACAAGCGATTTGTGTGTGTAAGAATAATGGATGAATGTCAAAAACAGATGGATACAACCAGACCTGGGCAACTTGCATTACTTTTGCATAAGCACTGATTAAAAAACAAAAATTTTAGTGTAAATTTAAATTTGATGCTTGTAGTGCACTATTTTTTGCACTTAAATAAAATCTCTTAAAAGTAAGTGATTAATATTGCATTAACAGCTAATCGCATGACAAAAAATACACTAATTTCGTGTTGCCACTAAGCACATCATGAAGTGATGCAATATTATTGCACTATCAAATATTATAAATGGTGATTTTATAAACGCAAAATACTACCGCTTGGAACAATTTCATCAAGTTTTGTCTTTCTCTCGAAAAATTATAAAAAACGTAGTGATATGATTTTTCCTCTTAGATGACGATATGTACATAGGAAAAAATTTACATATTTATGTATGTAAGTATGTTTTTATGTATGTACACATTTACGTTGTATTTTGCACTATATGTTTCACTGATAATGCAATAATACTATTCATAATGTGTTTAGTGGTGCAAAAAATGGTGTACTAAAAGTAACAATGCAATGTTGATGAATGTCTTTGAAGGGATTTTAGTAAAATGCAAAAAAAAAAATTGCACTAATATTATTAAAATTAGTGCTAATGTAATAAATTTGCATTTGCATTGATTTGGTTTATTGTGGGAAAATGGTCAATGCATTTGGTTATTTAATGCAATAGTCCCAGATCTGCATACAACAAAAAGAAAATGTATGGATAGACAAAACCAAAGTAAATTTATTAATTGATAAACCTTTAATATGTGAAATAAGTATAATAAAAGATACATATGTACCTTAATAATTAAATATAATTATTTTTAAATGTTTTGTAACACATTTTTTAAATAAAAATTTATTTAAACTTTTTCACATACGTTGGCAGTATACCCAATTGTGTATAACAAAGCAAAACAAAACAAAATGGCGTACGAACATTGTAAACAACTTTTGACATTCATGCATTGCCACGAAACGAGAGAAAAATGAATCACCTGAGTAGTTGCATATACTTGATATAAATTTACTTTGATTTAACCCCTTATTAATTAAAGGACAGAATGATATTGTTTTGAATATACCTTTCTTTGTTATTTTCATAGGTTAAGCGTCAAAAATTAAATATTTTTATTTTCAATTCAATTTTCTCACAAAAATTATGAAAAGGCGTAAATTTATGGGAAAAATGCATAAATTGGGCCTTTTTATGAATGCAATCTTGCATTCCAGCGCAAGTTTCATGGCAGCAGCCATTATGTTGCAGTTTATCAAAGAGGTAAGTAACTGTGTTTAGTTTTTTTGTACTTATTTTGAATTATAAAATGTTTTTGCAGATCCTGTACAAAGATGAAATACAAATATTACCTAATTTACATAAAGCATTTTTTTTTTCATGAAATTAGTTGCATGAAAATTTTTCATTTGTCAATAGGAGGCCTGGAAGAACAACTCTTATAAAAAAAGTTGCCAAAAATGCATCAGAGATTCATTCTACGCAATTAGCAAATAGAAAAAGTTTCGTGCAATAAAATTCATGAAATTTCATTAAAAAATGCTTAATGTAAATTATGTATATGTAAGTACTTGTTTTAAAGATATTAATTATAAGAAATTAATTTAAACTACCTACTGCAGGAGCCGCAAGTGCATATTGGTTTGCCTACATGTTGAAAAGCTCCATCGGTTCCCGAAGAACCTGGCAAGGTAAAGGCCATGTCAGATACAACTTTTGCTTCGCGTTGCGTTGAAGATTCGCTTTGACATCTAAGATGAAATTTGTTATATTTTATTCATGACAATATATTTCAGAATACCAAAAATATACGAATAGTCATTCACCTCAGTTTTGTTATAATTTTGTCACTGTCACAGAGGTTAGAATACGGGTATTATTTAAACATTATTTCTTGTTTTTCAGCTCATACTTACCATTTTGATGTTCAGCCAACGCGTTGGGAAAAATTTAACTCTTCATAATAACGGGTTAACTAAAATCTGATATGGGCCTTTGACATATGTATATACGTTGCCATATCTTCTTATATCTGTGCTGAACGCTTTCAGGGTGGATAATATAAGCATCCACCTTAGCTTTGGCATTTCCTTTCAGTGCCTTTTGGAGCCGAAACAGGTTTTCCAAATTGGTGTAATTGTAATGAAGTGTCGTTTCCCGGAATGAAGTGGAAAACATCGGTCACTGCTCCGGCTGTCCGCTGAACTCAGGAAGGTCGTATAACTTAAGGACAGGCTGAAAGGTTTGTAGTTGCGGCTCATACAAGTTTCTTGGGGCGTTCATAGAATGGTTCGTGGATGGCAGCAAGTAACTAAAAAATATGATATGATGTTGAGGCTAATGGCTGATTTGATATTGAGGCTAATGGCTGATTTGATGTTAGGGCTAATGGCTTATTTGATGTTGAGGCTGGAAAAGACATAGTTGGTTGTTGCAAAAAAATATGCCGACGGCACAAATAAAGGCTGATATGGTGGCGTTTGTGTGTTTTGAATTGGTGACTAGTAGATAGGTAATAGTGGCCTGAGTCCATGTTTGGGAATTAAAAACTTGGGAAAAAAGAAAAATCGTAGCAACTAGGGATGCCAGTGGATTTGTGTTTGGTGGGTACCCAGCTGGAAAAAGAAGAAGTAAGGATGCCTTCTAAAAGGCCTCTGTACTCCTTCTTATGGATGTACAAGGCCTGCTCGCTCCATCCCATCTTCATATCTTTTTTACACACGTTGTCATTGCGAGGTAGGCCTTCCGTTCTCGCTTCTTTTGCAGATATTCTAAAAGGCCTTTAAATTAATGGCTCTTAAAGGCCTTCCAGAGAATGGCTGTTAAAAGTCCTTCTGGAGAATGACCGTTAAAAGGCCTTTAAATAAAGGTCATATTGAAAAGGGTTTAATAAAGGTTTTCAACTGCTTGGGCCTGTATCTCAAAACTTACAAGTATTGAAATATAAGTAAAATAGTTGTGAAAATATATTTTTTATATGAATATAAAATATTTTCCCAACTGTTTTACTTGTATTATAGCAGTTGTAAATTTTGAGAAACTGGCCCGAGGTGTCGAACATATTGAAAGGAAACTTCTGAAATAACAAGAACCCACATAGTATTTATATACATACTAATGATCGAACAACACAACTGTCTTTTTAAACGTACAAAACTCAACTAAAATGATTTACGTTTTATTTTCTTTAATCGTTCTGTATTTGGTATTTTTATATGGAATTTTGTTTTTTATAACGGCATCTGAATTCTATTGCTTTTGCTTTGTCAAAAAAAGCAAAACAAAATACTTTACTCCTTCTGATCTGCCTTCTTATAGAAGGGAATGTGGAATGGGTATCCCATCTTTTTTTACTAAAAAGCCGAAGTCTTCTATTAGGCCTTCTTCAGAAGTGTCGTTTGTTTCGTTTGCTTTTGTTTTGGTAAAATAACAAAACAAAATACTTTACTCCTTCTGTTCTCCCTTCTCATAGAAGGGAATGTGGAATGTGTACCTTGTCTTTTAAGCGGAAAAGCCGAGGCCTTCTATAAGGCCTTCTTTGGCAGTTTGATAAGAATAGTAATTAAATCGAACAAATTCCTGAGCAGGCCTTTAATAAGGCCCGAAGTAAGAAGGTCTTCTGAGTTTTACCGCTAGGGTAGCTCGCAACCTCAATACATCGACAGTTCACCAATACATTCACAGTGCCCACCAGTGTTGTAGAGAAACGTTGCGCTTACAGTAGATCAGTGAACCGCACGGCATACCACAATTGTGGACAAGAAAATCACACACATGCTTATGCTCTTTCATTTAGTCGTCACTGAGAAAGCGCCGAATGAAGTTGTGCACGCATGTACGAATTTTTTCCTGGCATTATGTTCAGTTTTTTTGAACACACCGAACGAAATTAAAGTTAAAATTTAATCAATTTGTACAGCAAAAAATAATTATTTTAGCTAAGAAGTATTTCGTAATAAAAAATTCTTTTGGCATTATGCAATGCATTTTATGTTATGAAACATTTAATAATAGGGAACATAGTTTAAAAAAGCATTTTAATAGTTTTCACGGCGCTGTGAATAAATTTAATTTTGAACTTCTACACTACATTGTTGAATGGACTATTAGATTGTTTATTTTTTATTTAAGTTTTTATTAAATTGTTTATTTACAAAAAATATTCAAACAATTAATAACCACACCATATATTTTAAATTGCAAAACTTTTCTTCAAGTGTAAATTTATTTTACTCTCATTTTTCTCACTAATACAAACATATTTTGTTTTGCGGATCACTGCAGTCAGCGTTACCGTTGGTGCTAATAAAGTAGCAATTTGCCACTTTTTCGACTGCTTGGATACTATTGTGCTACCTCTCCTACATGCACCCAAATTTGATATTTTTTCTAATTTTTGCCACTTTTGATACTTTTTACCAAGGTTGGAAACCGAAACGAATAACAGTATCGGTATTACCGGTACATACCGTTAACGAGTCTACAATACCGGTATACCTATATTACTTCTAAATTTATTATTTCAGGCAGTGGACATAGCAAAACCTCATTTTGTATTAAATTAATTCAAAAACGGAGTATTTCACATAAACATATGAAAAACATATACACTTATATGTTTCTATACATTATGATTTTATACTTTTATTAAAAAATAATTTTTTTTTAAATAAAGTAAGGAAACCGCAGTTCAAACCTAAATAAAATAGTTTATTTGCAAAACCCTGATTGTTCAGGAGAAGCAAAACACAGTTTAATTCCCTAACTAGTGAGTATTTAATTCCCTAACTAGTGAGTATTCTACAATATGATTGATAGGCTTCTACTAATTCCCTAAAATATAAATTATAAAATAAAATCTGTTATTCGCATTTTTACGGTGTATAAACCATTTTGTCTTAGAAAATTTTCGATGTAAATATTAAAATGAGTAGATAAATCATTTTGTTTGAAAAAATTTTAAATATAAATTTTAGGATTAAGGAAAATAGAAGAGGATACTTACTTCAGGTCCGAATAATTATATGTATGGTTATTGTTCGGATTTTTATTATTATTTATTAAATACATTACATTTATTTTGAATGAAGATTACCATAGAAAGAATGATATCCATTAGGTATCACAATTTCAATTCCTGTAGAAATTTCCATTTACTGGTTGATATTGGAAGATATTCTTGATGAAGTGATTGTGGTTCTATATATCCTGGGTATTTTTTCATTCGTATTGGAAGATCTTTGTGCTCATCATTAAAACTGATTTTGTATTTTACAGGTGCATTCGGTAAATATAAAAGTGATTTCAGCTCTGTAACAGTTGGGTCATTCTTAGTTCGTCCAGGACGAATACTGGAAAAGCGTATAATTTTTTCATCGTTGAAGTTTTTGAAGAAATTGTATTCTAATTATACTATTAAACTTTTCCGCGCCTCTTTAGTTATATTGATATAATCATGAGGTATATATATGGATTCGTTCTTCAACTTTTTTAAAATTTTTGCATTTGCACTGTCACATTTCATTTGAGTGTGTCCCTTTTCCAGATATTTTTGCTCAATAATTTTTTTTATCTATTGAGAAATTAGACAAGGCATTTGCGAGAAATTGGTTTCGATTTTGATAGCCGCAACCATCGGAATAAATAATTATAGGCAAATCATCCTTTAGTCAGTGTGTCTTCATATGGTATAGTATTATTGAAATAAATGTGGATGCTGAAAGATCACCGTTAGTTTCGCTCCACCAATAATTAATGCACTGCTGCGATGAAAGATTATATACTGTCAAATTGTGAACCTGCAAGCGTTGCTTATAATAAATGGCAGATGTTTATATTGGGACATAGTTTGATTGCTCGAGCGTCCATTGTAAAAAGATGACACAGAAGCTTTATTTTTATCATTTTGTTTCTCATTTCGAGCTCGTTCTTTTTTTAAAATGTGTTCATTATATAATTCAGCTGAAATCTGCTTAACTTTGAAACCAATACATATATCCCATTGATCTTTTCGAGGCATAAATAAAGCTAATTTATTTTCTTTAAAACAATTTGAAAAAGTAAATTCGCTTATTATTACATTTAACTAGATAGTTTCTGTAAATATCGGATTTCGTTTTAAATGCAGAAGCTACGAAAACTTTGGAGGTGCTTCTTCAACAGTAGTGACTCTCTATTTTTTCCAAGTTGTCAATAAATTCTTTCAGGTGTATATTTACACAAGATTGACGCCTCGAATCAGATTTTTTTTCGTACTTCTTAATCATTATCCAACGTCTTATCGTTGAATAAGGAATGTCAAGAGTCGAGAGAAACATCCTTTGACATACCTGCAGTTTTTTGTCTTCTTGTGGTAATTTGAGAACAAAACTTTTCTGCCTTTTGGAATTTGTTTCAGTCTCTCGCTGTTTATTCCCAACTCATATTCCAAAACCTCTCAAATATACCCTGTCTTGCATCACTAGCAAAATGTTGACAATATCTATTTTGTACTTTGAGACATGTTTTCGATGTACAAGTTTGGATTATACGTCTTTTTGGTCTTGGAGTAGTTTGTTTGCCATCGTTTAGTGATATTCCTATATATGACTCACCTTTCATTCGCCTTAATTTGTTATCTTTGCTTTTCATTGATGTGGTAATACACGATCTTTTTCTTTTTTTGCGATCGATTTCGTTGGATTTTCATTTCATTTGACGATGAATAGTTAATAGCAATTGCACGTAAGGAATCATTATTTATACCATCTTCTATATTTTTCATTAAAAACTCCATTTTTTATTTAATAAAAGCGATAACATTTTTTAGTACAACTGATTTGTATTTAAAATATTCACAAATGAAATTTGAGGAAAAAATTTTGCCATATGTATTTACATACTATATGCACACTATGTTAACTTATAATATTTTTGGCTAAAGTAGTAAACTCCCATTCCAATTATCGAACTTTTTCATGTTAATCTGCGTGAAGATAGAAACATTTTGAAAACATATTTCAGAAAAGTTGAATTCGTTTTAAAATAATTGCTTTCTTACAGATTTTTAATATTCGACTGGTATGAAAATCTCGCAAATACATTGTAGATAAACCAATTTACCTTCAAAAAAAAAAATTGTATATAGATAAACCAAACAAAAAATGTGAATAAGTCGCAAATAAATCATTATTTTGATCAGAAATTCACACCATAGGAAAAAAGCATCACAGGGAATAGCTTGGCATCAAAAACTCGTTGTTACTAAATCTGCAGATAAACTATTTTGGATATATATTGGTTAATTCAACAAAATAATAAAAATAAAAGTTTTGTACTATACGGATACACAGTGTATAATATACACGAACTGTTTGTAGAAAATGTACTTATTGATGTACGCATGAACATTTGTATTCGAACTCCCGAATATTCGTACGTTTTTAGATTATCGTATTCGTACTCGCCAAATTCAGAGGAAAACGAATATTTTTAATATTTTTAATTTGCAATAATTTAAAAAATTAATTTATTTCAATTCAAAGAGTAGAGTGGTAATGGTGGAGATAGTCCAAGTTTGGGAATTAAAAACCGGGAAAAAACAAAATGGTGGCAACCCTGTTAAAAAATGGGGTATCTTAAAGATTTTCATGCTGGCTATGTGTGTGTGTGTGTGAGTTTAATTATTTCTATATATGTATGCATGTATATATGTACTTGTGCGTACAGCTTTTGTTGTTATTGTAGAGAAACGTTGTGCTTACAGTAGATTGATGCATTTGCGAGTGTTTGTTATGTGTATGTATGTGTTTGTGCATATGTGTGCGTTTTTGTATTTACCCTGGAGGAAATGCGAATAGTGAAATTGTAGTGATTTACTAGTGAAATTGTCAATATTACTACTGACCAAGTGTACCCCAGCCAATGTAATCATCGATTGACATTTAACATTAGCTTGTCATTGAAAATCCACCACTACACTGTAGCACTATTGACTAAGTAGTTTTTTTGGAACCACATGGAGACATTGGCACCAAAGATTCACTAGTAAATTTTAGGTTTTCTAGTCTACAATATCGATATTTCTCCGCTCTATGTCAATAGTAAACTTGTAGTGATTTAGGTGTACCCCAGCCAATGTAATCTTCTATTGACATATAACATGGGGTTGTCATTGAAAATCTACCAGTAGATGCTAGTACTATTCTTTTACGACCATATGGACACATTTGAACCAAAGATTCACTAGTAATTTTTAGTGACTCTCATCTACAATTTCATAATGTTAAGGCAACAAACTTAAACACATACATACATGTGTATTTATTTTAACATATTGCACTGCATAATAAAAAAGAAAACCAAACTATTGATTGACGCGTTCATTGACAATGCTACCAGAAATACACTAGAACTGTTGTTTCTAACATTAGTCTACTCGCGCATAAAAGGAAAGTTGTCGACATTTCAACTAGTGCAATTGTCGGTATAGAAAAGAGTTTTGACATAGAGACATATGGTTCAAGGCTGACTAGAGGGTACTTGTATGTTTGCCAGTATCCACTACTTTTATTGAAGTGGCAGACAAACATTATACCCTGTAGGAAATGTCGATGGTGAAAATGTACTAACTCGCTTTAGAATTTGTAACCACTACTACTCTATAATTATTCATGCAATGCTTTGGGCTATAGAAACAGACATAGACTTAGTGACTACTTATTTCTTATGGGGAGATGGAGACATACTAATCAGACAGTTAGTTACTGGTACATTTATATAATTTACGTGCATACAAATATATGTATATGGGCATTTCCACAGAAAAGTCCACCTTTTGTCACGTTACGTCACAATGCAATTCAGATTGTATTTTAGAGCTATGCTGTTCGATTGTTTCCCAGTTTTTACCGAATGTAGACCTAATTGCGCTCTACACCGACATGCAAAAAAGGTATATAAAACATTAGTTTTTCTTTGAAGAACAAGGTGCGTCACAAAGTAACGTAACGTGACAAAAGGTGGACTTTTCTGTGGAAATGCTCATATTGACAAGTTGTTGACAATTAAACCACAAATATGTACGTCATATCTGTTTTTTCTCTTTCTTTTATACTGACGGATAGAAGAAAACTTATTATACTACAATTGTCACTAGAGTTTTAGTGTTGACACAAAAGAACTTGGTCCCAGTCTGAAGGTAGAATTAGTAAAATCGTATCGTTCAACTTTACAGCTTGCTGTATCGTTCAGCTTTGTGTACAAGTTATAGAAAACGTAACACTTCAAATAAATGTGTCAGCTGTTTTTTGTGTGCATAAATATTTGTCCTATAAAATAAAAGCTAGAAATTTTAAAAATGCATTCCATTAATAAAATGTTTGTAAATTTGTGCGAAATGTATAAAATGTGTAAAAGACGGCATCGTAAACGAAGATGGCAGGTGCGCCCAGTGAATCAAAATCGATTAGAAGCTGGATATTTTCAAAAACATTTTTTGCCTATAAAAAACATTGATGCGGATATTTTTTTTTACATACACGGATGACTCGCCCAGTCTATGATATACTACTCAGTATTGTAGAAAAACCTCTAAGCAAATTTTGACAACGAATTGGACCAGAAGAGAGACTTTCTATAACGCTCTTGTAAGTAACAATTTCATAGCTGGTATTTTGGTTTAATTTAATGAAACAGTTTGTTAAACATATTGAATATATGTACATAGATATTTAGGTCATGGAGTTTCTCTTCGAAGCATAGCATGGAGTTATAAGCTAGGCAAGACCACGACCCGAAATATTATTTTGGAGATCTGCGATGTGTTATGGAACCTGCTATCACACATCTATGTAAGCGAGCCAACAGCGCCTCAGCAAGAATCTCAATATGAAGATATTGCAGCAGATTTCAAAAGAATGTGGAACGCCCCTAACTGCTTAGGAGCTATTGATGGGAAACATGTTAATATCAAATGCCTTCCAAATTCTGGATCATTGTTTTACAACTACAACAAATTTTTTAGTATTGTCCTAATGGCTACATGTGACGCAAAATATACGTTTACCTCAGTTAGCGTTGGAAGCTACGGCAGCGAGAGTTACGGAGGTAAGGTTAATACAATTACATACATACACAGATATCGATGGCCTCAAGTAGAAAGACCCTGAGTAATTGAGTTTTTCAGTGATTTCAATACATTTCACATAAATAGATTTTACAAAAATGTATTGCAGTTGTGTAAAAATAACGCTTTTGCAAGCAGTTGTACTGTTTCTATATATTATGTTTTTACTTTCTCCTGTAAATTTACAGTTATTTGAGCTACTGCCTTTCTACTTGTGACCAACGATATGTAGCCCATATGAATGTATGTATGTAAATACGAATGTATAATGTGTTAAACAATAATATAAATTTTTTAGGAATTTTTCGCACCTCAAAATTTGGACAAGCATTAATGGAAAATAAATTGCCATTACCTCCAAATTTATCCCTATCTAAGGAATCTCCCGAGCCGTTTCCTCATTTTTTGTTGGTGATGCAGCATTCCCACTAAAAAAAAAACACAATGCGTCCATATCCTGGTCAATTTTTAGACAAAACGAATTTTTAATTATAGGCTTTCCCGAGCTCGCCGAGTAATTGAAAATAGTTTTGGTATTTTAATGGCCCACTGGCGTGTATTACGCAACGTCAATGAATGTGCACCCGAAAATTGCGAGAAAATTGTTTTAGCTTGCATTGCTTTGCACAATTTTATAATGTTGAACGATGTCCAACGTTGGTATTGTCCCGAGTCTTATGTAGATTGGGAACCGCCGGATAGTGTTTTACATAAAGGAAATTGGAGACAAGACTTATTACAAGCTGGTGGACCTTTACCTTCAATGAGGACTTTTGCGCGAAGGGCGGCATACATATATCAGCTTTTCAGCTAAGAGACAATCTTACACAATATTTTGCAAATGAAGGATCTATACCTTTTCAAGATGAGATAGATCTTATAATTCATGGACCCTATTGAAATAAATTTATATACATACATATTTAAACATATTTAAGTATCCCTTCCTTTAATAAAACAAGAAAACAATTTATTTAAAAAGAGAACAATTCAATTTTATTTTACAAAACAATAACATTTTATACATGAAATAATAATAACCAAATATTTTTTTTTATTATCACGGAAGTTTAATAACAATGGTCATTTCCGTTTGAGAAAATATTTTAAATTAATACACTATTTAAAAAAAACAATAACAAAATTTCTAAAGTTTAAAACATTGTTTTTATTTTTCATACAAATCTTTCGTGTATTGCTTTTAAAATTTGTAATAAAACTATGAAAAACGAAAACCCATTTTTAAAACTTGAACTTTTGTTATTGTTTTCCGTATAAATATCACGTTGTTGTCGTGATTTATAAAAATAGGCACTAAGTTTTTTGATTCAATAAAAATATATTCATGGCTGTGGTCCAATGATGACAATTGTTGTCCCTTTGCGCCTCAGCAAGAATTAACCTCCAAGTAAAACACTGCTTATTTTATGTAGTATAAAATGTAAAGTTTAATTGGGATTCGGATTGCGTTAGGTTGGGTTTTGTTGGGTTTATTCTCTAGAATTTAATAATTACGTGGTATCTTGCTAAGTGTCTTGGCGCTGTAGAGGCACTTGCAGCGAGACTATTTTCTTTCAAAGAGCGTGTTTAGTGTGGCATCGCTGACGAAATAAAGTATTACTTTCCAGCCCTGTCTTTTGACATATGCCTAAAATAAAATACTTTTCGTTGCAACGCTGTTAGATATGGCGGCTTAAATACACTCCAGCAATAAGAAAAAAATAATAATTTAATGGCGGCTAATGGTTGTGATAAGCTGAATTAGCTGTTTTCCTCCATATTTGCTTCAGCTAATTCAGCTTACGAAGAAAAAAAGAAGGTTCGAGAACGAAAAAAAAGCCGATTTGGAGTTTGGCTTTTGTGGTAACGGGAGACGATTGGCAAACACCATTGGAGACAGACGTACAGATGTGTGCATAAAATCCTAACGAGACGTGGGTTAAATTCTACTGGAAGCTTACTCTCAAGTAAAGATTTACTCAGAAAAGGAAAATTCGTCTACAACTTACTAGAAAATTTGCCAGGAAAGAAATAAGGATACAGTGAACTTTGTCTACGATAAGTGAAATCAACTACAAGTAAAATCTGCCTATAGGTTAGATTCGCCTAGTAGTCAACATTTAGTTTTAACCGAGAAGTAAAGACTACGTAAAACTAAAAGTAAAATTGACCTAGAAATATTTGTCAAAAAAAAAAATACAAAATACTAATTTAATATCACCTAGTATATCACAGACCGTAGTCAAAATATATCTAAAAGCTATACGATTGCCAGCCTAAAATTACTTAAAATCTAACCTACCTAATATCACAGTTTTGTTCTGAATCACATTTTTCGTTATCACAGAAAGTTTACTAGTATTTTGAGAGTTTAATTAATGTTTGCCTAAAATTACTGGTGTTTCACAATTATACTAAAATTTTCATTAGAAACTGTATTTTGTTAAAGTTTCAGTACTGAAGAAAAGAAATTAAAGTTTGTAATCTAAATTGTGTGTAAAATTTTCATTAGAAACTGTATTTTGTTAAAGTTTCAGTACTAAGAAGAAAAGAAATTAAAGTTTGTAATCTAAATTGTGTGCGGGTTAGGTGAAGTGAGTGTGGCCTGTTTGGTGTGGATAGCAAAACCAAAGCAAGCGACCATGCAAAACATAAAATCGTAGACGATCAAAATTTTGGGGTATTTTTTTTATTGAAAAGATTACACACGTAACTCTAACCAAAACCAAGCAGATTTTAAAACCAGTTTCAGCATCACAAGCACAACAACCACAACTTAAACATCGTCATCACAAATTTCATCATGAGAGATCTTTCATCGTGGGATCCTGATGATGGTAAGTAATTTAAAAAAAAAAAAAAAAACTTTGTATAATCTGTTTGTTTGTAATTTAATTTGATGTAATGTGATCTACGAGGATGGTTTAATAAGACATTAAAGAAAAAAAAATTAAATAAACTAAAATTATTTCTATCTAATAACTCTAAAAATATCCCAATACTAACTCTATTTCTATTGATTTTTTTGTATGCACAGAAACCAGTTGACAAGCATTATCTTTAACTAAAATTTTTGTGTGGCAATTAGCTAGAAGTTAAAGTTCACCTATGTGGCCAAAGGTCAAATTTTAAGATTTTTTTTATTCGTTCTTTAGACGATAAATTTATCAGCTTATATTTGATTACAATTTTTTTAGTATTGGCCAATTTGTTCCTCTGAACGCTTATTGAATATGCCGTTGAGTAATTAATAAGCAAGTCAACTTGTTTCTGTATATACATCACCTTGTCCTTGGTATCCGAACGGGATGCATGCCCTTGACCGGTACGGTGTACATTCACTTTTTTCCTTTCGCGCACACGTTTTGGAATTTTCCCTTTTAAAGTCAAATATAACTAGATTTTTTTTTTGCCCTAAGTAAATTTTAATAAAATCTGAATAACTGAATAACTATGTATAAACAAAAAAAAAAATATATCTCAAGCCTTCAGCTGATTGAAGATAATTTAGATTATTTATGTTAAATTCCTATAGGTTATAAATAATTACTTTTTGAATTTTTGTCATAATAAAATGAATATGGAATTGTAAATTTTGTTTTGTTTTGATTTCTGGGCAAGGGTTAGGGTAAGGTAGATTTATTGGGATCATATACAAAGGATATTGCTTTTTTTATATGATCATGGTTGGGAGGGGAAGTATGGCTACCATCAGCACGTACCAGACTAGTTAACGTCCTTGATATTTAACCGCTTCTTCCTTTTTTTCTGTTTGTTCTTGAGAAGACCCTTTTTTATGGTAGGCACGTAAAAACAAAATAAAAATCTGTGCACCAAACAATTATTACGAGACTATCTGAAGCAGCCTATAAGACCCATCCCTTTAGCCGACGAGCCGCAGCCGGCCCACCAGTACGTGCATAGGTTTGTTTTCCAGTTGAATGCTACAGATAATTATTTTTGGCGCCCAACGTGGGGCCCACACAATTTGTGGTCGATCTAACACCTTTTGGATTTTTATGTATGTGTGGCTCCTGAACTAATCACAATTTTCTTTTCTTTTATTCTTTTCTAGCTTTTTCTTTTTTCTTAGTATCAATTATTTTATTTCGTTGAAATACTCTCGGGTAGGAAATGTAACAGTAGTGCTTAGGAACGAACTGCTAACCAACTTTGAGACTGTTTCTTCGTATTAAGTAAATTCTTCGACAGTGTATTTATATTAGCTTTCTTGGAAATACTGGTGTTTGGATTTTAAGCTAGGCCCAGTCCGTTTAACTGCCTGTAGATATACGTAATTTCTTTTTATATTAGATTGGCTAAATTTAGGAATGACTAGTTTTGATTAATTTTCATTGGTCACCAGCTTAGCTAATTCATTTCAACACTTTTATATATTTTTTTTCTCGCTTTAAACTTATAAATACTTCCCTTATGCTACGATTGTGTTAAATGTTTTGGTTCAGTTGACTATTAAGAAGTTTTACCTTATCCTGCCCTTCTGTCATGAAATCAAACAAGTAATTGCACATATTTTTTTTCTCGCCTTTTCGAATTAGTTTTATTGTACGATAAGCAGTAAAACATTAAATTTTGTTCTGTTCTTCTTAATGTGGATAGAAACATTTTTCGTTTTTTTTCTCAATTATAGAATTTCCTGTGACTTTAAACAAATTTTTTTAATTAACTTAGTTTTGTTACGATACGAGACTATCTGAAGCAGCCTATAAGACCCATCCCTTTAGCCGACGAGCCGCAGCCGGCCCACCAGTACGTGCATAGGTTTGTTTTCCAGTTGAATGCTACAGCGCTAAGTGATTTATTAAAATGGTTTCTTAAATTTCGGTACTTGTACTTTTTTCTTTTTTGCCTTTATGCTACCAATACACTTGTTAAGAACCGCTTCTTTTCTTTTACATAGCATACACTCGCATTTACATAACATACATATCACGTAAGTAGTAGGGAAATGGGCATTCGGCCCCAATTACAATTGTAAAATTTTAAAATTTTAATTACCCAAAATTTTAAAATTCTTGGAAATTTGTGAAATTTGATACCTATGTGTGTGTGGGTGTGTTTTCGGCGGCGCTTTGATGTTTTTGTTTACATAAGGAGTTTTTTGTTTACATTAACCCTTGAGTGAACGGGTGATTTTTTTGGGGTGACATTAATTGTGTGAACGGGTGATTTTTTTGTGGGGGTGGATTAAGGGGTTTCATAAGATTAATATTTCATAAGTATACATGTATGCCGACGGGAAAATCATGAAATGATTTTTCCTAATACCAATAGGGAAATCATGAAATGATTTTTCCTAATGCCGACGGCAATACATGATTATTTTTTCTAATGCCTACGGCAATGCATGATAATTTTTCCTAATGCCGAAGGCAATACATGATTAATTTTTCCTAATGCCGACGGCAATGCATGATTATTTTTTTTTTCAAATGCCGACAGCAAAACATGATTATTTTTTTCAAATGCCGACGGCAATGCATGATTACTATATTTCTTAATGCCGACGGGAAAATGATTTTTCCAAAGGGAAAATTGCCAGTGTTGCCAGACTGTATAAATTTGTTATCGGAATACTATATCAGTAATATCAGAGAAAATATATTTGATGACTACTACGCGATTCTCATATGAATCGTGGGAACGTGTATGTGTGATTTCCTCACGCTAATAAATTGTTTATAAATAAAATAAATTGTTTATAAATAAAATAATTAAATAAATTAATTTAATTTATTTAATTATTTTATTTATTTATTTATAAAATGTTCTCATGTATGTGAACACCCCTAAAATGTTCTCATGTATGTGAACCCCCTAATGCTTGTGTGTGGGTGGTCCAGCTTGATTGTCGCTGGTAATTGTATATTGTGTTTATTTGTTTAAGAAATATATTTGTATGTATGTATGAATGTATAAATGTATGAATGTATATATGTATGCTTGTATGAATGTATAAATGAATGTATGAATGTATAAAAGTGCGATCGTGGGAACTTGTGCGTGGAATATTTTGTGCTTGTGTAGAATACATTTATATTTTGCAACGTAGTCATTTTCTTTGTCTACAATTCTTTTAAAGCAGAGGATTTTCAACTAAGTACAGTCATCAGCTGAGAAAAAGTAAAAATTTCCAAGTAAGCAAAAAAGTTAACTTCTCCTCCTCCCCACTTCCTTCTATTCTCTTTATGTAGTTTGTATTTGAAATAAGAAAACACTTTTACATTTTTTTATTTTGTAAACATTTATTGTTTAAAATTTTATAAAATTTTATAATAATACATACAGTAATTAATATATTCTTAAGTATAAATATTTTAAAAAGTGAAAAAGTTCATTTAAAACAAGATATTTCTTTTGAGAGTAAAATAGCATTTCTTAATGCGCAAACACCAAAATTATGATAATTACAATAAAAATATTCTGGATACTTGATTTCCATTTGTTTAAAGTTGATGCAGCCTATATCCTCAACGTTAGAAATTTTTCGGTGTAACATTTTTTCCAACCATAGTCTTTTTTCTTCACCTTTTACGTAAATTTTAGAACATCTTACGTTGGCTTTTAAAAAATTGCAAACGCTATGAAATGAAACTGATCCAGCAGTCCAGCTTAGGTGATGATAGTTTTTTGTTAGCCACTTTGCTTCTCTTTGCTTTTTTATTGATAAGCATTTAAAATCAAATGGTGGTTTATAATGAAGTTGTTATATTCATAATTGTTGAAAATAATCGCTACTTCTTTTGCGATGAAATCGTTTGAATTAGTTTTGAAACCTTGTACGTCTATAAAAATTATGTTATTTTCCATGTTATTCAATTTATAACACTTTTCGAACTTGTCCTTTGATGGGTATATATTCTATTATACGATCATGAATAAGAATGCAGTAAGCTGATGTCTTTGGTGCAATATTAGTTGCTGTTTCAAATTCTATTTTTATATCAATCGGTCCATTATTGAGTGATTCATTCTGATGACTGACATCTACTACAATAATAGGAGCTTTTGTCTTAAACTCTGATGCAGTTAGAAGCGGTTGAGATTCTTTCATATAGTAGCTTTGTTGGAATCTTAGATACATATCATATAGAATTGCATAACGTTCATTTTTGAACTTTATGTTTAGATCATCATACGGGTATGAGACTGAATTTAAATGTACTTTTAAATTAGTCAAATTACAATGAACAAACTTATTTTCTTGTTGAAAAGCAATCAACACAAAACGGGGGCGTTCTCTATTTGCAGCCTGTTTAACATTTCAAATATGGCTAGTTCCTGTGTTTAATTGTGGATTAATATGACAATCCCAACTGCGAAATGCCATGGGTATAGAAGCACCATTGTTAATAATTTTAATCATATTCAATTTGCTAAGGTCAGATAATTGAACATGAGGTATTCTCCATGAGATGAGTGAAATTGTAAGTTTAGCTTTTTCAGTAGAAACACTCGAGCGTACAAGATCTTCGTCGTTCTTATTGCGCAAGAGTATCAGTTCATGTTTTCCATTTAATATAACTTTGTTGTAGTCTTCAGCGAATCCTAGAAACATTTTTAGAGGTACATAGAAATTGAAAAATCCATTTGCAAGAGTGACATCGTCAATTTTGTTCCATCCAGCATTTTGCATCACATTGCTTTCGCTTGGTGATAGAGAAACCAAGTTCTTTATGGTGCTCGTGGCTCCTAAATATCTTGTATGATCAATTTCAATTCCATTGAGCTCATAGCGAATTTCATCAAATAGATATGCTACAAAGTTGTTTTTTAATTTAAAGTTCTCTGAAGAAGAAGATTTAGGGGCATTATCATCGGCAACAAAGCCCTCTACATAAATGTAGCTCTCACTGGGTAGCACGTATAAATCTTGATTTTGTATTGAAATTCTAATTTCATCATTATTGTTGTAAGATTGTAAGTATGGTACATATGTATGATAATCCTTTTTGATTATATTCTCATCAGAGAAAGGTTTATCTAAGACATCTATTATTGAACTCATTTTGTCTTCAATTTATAATTCAAGGACTTTAGAAAATTTTTATTTGATGTTGTTAGTGCTTTCTGTTGAAGTGTTCGCTTTAATGTTCTTGTTGTTGTTGTTGCTGCTTTATTTTTCAATGTATTTGTGTTGTATATTAGCATTATTTAGTTGACCTCAAATGTATTCGTATTGTAATTTCCTCTCCTCGAAAATTAATTAAATCACCGTGTTGATCAACTACTCTCAGCGTTAGTGAACTTATCTCTCTGGTGTTTACAGGTAAATAGATGAGATTTCTTGGAACCTCATCTGTTTTATAGCCTGGAGGCACATTAATCGGAAATTCATGAAGTGTATGCGATTTGGAGTTATTCATATATGTGTTAATATCGATACTACTTTCAACTCGCAAGAGATTCACTTTAAAAATATTAACTGGAAGATCTGAGTAATAATATTTGTTTGGTGTTAGGATTTTGCTATTGAATCCTAAAAGTTTTCCAATTGTGTTGTATTTATTAAAATATACAGGATCTTTGGAACTATTAACTTTAACTTGCATTGTATTGTTATTGGCTTCAATAAAAATCTTATTTTCTGGACAGAGTCTTCTGTATTGCTCTTGTATAAAATCTACAATATCATTCAATTCGTAAGATCCAATTGGTATTTCAATTGTATGTTCCCCTATATGAAACATATTGTTGTAGGTGTCTACATTTGGAATGCTGTTGTATGAATGAAAATCAGTTAGAGCACACTCATATGCACAATGTAATTCAATAGGAGGAAAGTAACTAGCAGATAATTTTGATGAGTTAGAGCTCAGAGTAAGTGTTATTGACATTATAACTGTCTGATTACAATTAAATAAAGTTTAGTACAACATATGGTTTATAAGCATGATTTACATATTTATTTCATTCTCTTATTTTAAAATTAACATTAGTTTCTTAATATTACTGCTATTGTTGTTGATGATGGTATTCAGCTATAATATTTCGTTCTTACTTATCCAAGAATTGTGTTGATTAGAAAATCCTAACCATTTAACGTATGCCTCCTTTCCTTTAGTTTTAAGAACCTTTTCAACTAGATATGTATTTGGATATCTAGTTTTCGAAAGTTCTTCAGTATAGAATCCACCTTTAATAGGATTACCAAGATAATCTTCTAATATGAATGTTGTAGGATTTGTATTTTGAACTCTTGTAATTGTGAAAATTTCTGTAGTCCAATGTGGAGTATAACCTTTTTCAAATGTATGCTTATATTTGCTTATGCGTACATGATCTCCAACATTAAATTTCGACATTTTGTACATCTTCAAATGACTGTATACTGTATTTAGTAGCTTTTCCTCATTTGTTGAGTTGACTTTAATCGGAGACATTTTGATGGTACGGTGAACTTTTCTATTGTATGCATTAAGTAAATCTTTATATATATCAATCCACTTATATGAACCATTAAAGCTAAATTCTTTCCACATCATTCCTTTCAATGTTCTGTTAAATCGTTCTACTATTGATGCTTTCATACTGCTATATGTTGAGTAGTGATTAATGTTGTATTTATCCATTAATTTTCCAAAGTGTTTGTTGAAAAATTCTTTACCATCATCTGTTTGTAAGTTTTTTGGTACTCGTCCTAATTCAAAAATATTTTCCATCACCTTGGTTGTTTCGAGTGCAGTTTTAGTTTTTAGTGGTACTGCCCATGCAAATTTTGAAAATGTGTCAATTACAGTTAACAAAAATCGATAATTTCTGTTTTCTCTAGAATAGATCCCCATTTCAACTAAATCAGCTTGCCAAAGATCATCTATTCCTTTCATTACAACTCTACGACGCATAAAAACTTTTCGAGCTTGCTTATGCAATTCGTTTACTAAATTTCTTTTTGAAGACATTAAGTTGTTTTACAGATTTTTTGGAGAGTGTTGTGATCTACTTGACGCACTTTCAGCTATTGATACAAACATTTAATTTTCCAATCTATAAATTTTCTCATTAAGCTGTTCAATTTGTTCTTCAAAGGATGTTTTAATTTGTAGAATGTCTTTTTGAATCTTATAATTTTCTTCTATATCTAATTTTATATCGCGTTGTAGCTCCTCAATTTGCATTTGAATATCTTCTTGAATTATAGTATTATCTTCCTTAAAGTATGTTAATAATTTCTCTTCTAATTTTTCGATTTGAGTTTGCAGAAACAATTTATTGATAACATCGTTTTCCTCCAGAGCTTTTGCAACATTTTTGATTCTTTTGTTTTGGACATCAATGTTGTTGTTCGTATCCATAAAGAACCCCAGCAGTTTAGGTGCATTTTTCAAAGAAATTATACTGCTAGTATCGTTTAAATAGTGTCCAAATTTATCAACAGACATGCTTTATATACTTTATTAAAGTTAATGTATTATATTTGCTTCACGTAGTTCTTCAATAATTGATACAATCTCGTTATTGTGATTAGTATGACCTGCACCTTGTGATGCAAGCAGTAGTCGAAGACGATCTACTAACTCATTTGGATCGTCCCAGTATATATAGTTTGGCTTATGGGCGTTAAATTCCATCATTCCATCACCTAAATAACTACCTTTTGGCTTAGATCCTGTTGATTCGGCTGAATTCTTTTGATTTTTCTCGTCAATAAATTTCTTAATAATATGTTTGTATTTATATCCTCTAGTACCCTTAATTTGACCATCAGGTTTATAGTCCCTTCTATATGCATTAGTAGTAATTAAAATCTTTTTATAGATTTCGAGTTCAAATTTATCATAATTTTTTGGTATTTTATGAAACATTAGAGAAAATAGTCCTGGTGTTAGAGCCCATATTTGACCACCAACTTGTATTTTATCTTCATTAAGTTTGAGGTTACTATCACCAAATTTCCATTCATTATTGAAATCTTTATGTGGACCATAGTTTGTATCTAATTAATTTCTTCCTTCCAAGACTGATAAGTCAGTATAAGTATCTTCTGTATTGGAAGTCTGTGAGTAAAAATCATCATCATCATCCTCATCATGATTCTCAGTATTAGCATCATTAAACAAAATGGTATTATCGAATATTGTTCCTTCTGCTAGTTTCTTTGGTGTACTTGTCTCTATCTTGACTGATGTTTTTTCAGGTTTAAAACTTGTATTATTTTCAACTTCTGTCTTCATTTTACTTTCTTCTTTCATGGGAATTCTTTTAATATTTTTAGAACTATTTATGAATTCTTTGAGTGGTTCTGTTATAGGTTTAAATGTATCTTTTAGTTGTTCACGTGTATCTATTTCACCAGTTTTTATACTACGAAGCTTTTTCTTCAAGACATTTCTTGTCAACACCAACTGTTTTAAAATTTTCTCATCCATGTTTAGCAAATAAGAGGTATCAGCTATTAGATCAGGTATCAGCTTATCAGGACCTGGTCTGGTTTTCAGATCAGCTTATCAGGACCTTATCTGGTTTTCAGATCAGCTTATCAGGACCTGATCTGGTTTTCAGATCAGCTTATCAGGACCTGATCTGGTTTTCAGATCAGCTTATCAGGACCTGATCTGGTTTTCAGATCAGCTTATCAGGACCTGGTCTGGTTTTCAGATCAGCTTATCAGGTATCAGATGAGGTTATATCAAATAGATGTATCAAGTTTAAAGTTAGATTAATAACTAGAGGTAATTTTTATGAGTAGTTGCTTATATAGTTATGAAATAGTCAAATTGCTTTCTGTAGCGACCATCGTTTAATTCGTTATC
This sequence comes from Nowickia ferox, assembly GCA_936439885.1. NCBI lineage: Eukaryota > Metazoa > Arthropoda > Insecta > Diptera > Tachinidae > Nowickia > Nowickia ferox. Next base: position 38,375,295 of record OW387026.1, on the reverse strand, counting down.
TTTGCTTATCATCAAAAATCCATATTTATCCTTCCAACATTTGCATTGTCTCTTATTAAATGCTTGGGAATTCTGGTATAAGTTTGACACAGGTAGAATGAATCAACATCCCTATGTCGCCCCATACAAAAATATGTACGTATATTATTCTGCTTTTCACATGCAACATCATCAAATATCATAATTGAATTAGTTTTAGCTTCGTCAGGTGGAATAACTGATTCATTATCGGTGAATGTAAAATACCCCATACCTTTAATTGGTGAAATTAGTTTCTTCAGGTATTCATATTTATGTTGATAGAGAGATTTTGAGTATAAATAGATGTTTTCAAACTTGAGTCCATTAGGACTTTCTAGCAAGCCAATCATAACATTAGTCTTTCCACAATTTCATGGTCCCACTATTAGAGCACGAATAGAATTTGGTAAGAGAGGACTATGCTTTATTTTTGAACTGATGTTCACTGAATCATCAATATTACGAACTAAAATATTGTTATGTTGTTTTACTAACTGCATTTTTGTAACTAAATGCATTTCATATATATTACCTCTTATATAGGAAAAATTAGATAATATGGTTATACGATATCAGAAAACTTTTAGTCATAAAAACACCATCGTTGGAGGAGGTCTAGTAGACAAAATAATAAACTCTCTACCTGTTGAACTTCATCTACCTGGATATCAGTACTGTGGACCTGGAACAAAACTACAAAAACGTTTAAATCGAGGTGATAAAGGAATTAATTTATTGGACTCTGCGTGTAAAAATCACGATATTGCTTATTCCAAAAATAAGGATTTAAGTAGCAGACATAAAGCTGATAAAATACTTGAAAACTCCGCTTTGCATCGAGTTTTATTAAAAGATAGTAGTCTTGCTGAAAAATCATTTGCATATATGGTTACTAACGCAATGAAAGCCAAAACAAAATTTGGTATGGGTGTGGAGAAAAAGAAAAATGTAAAAAAGAACAAACTAAATGTTAAAACACTATTTAGAACATCAGTTAGAGCTGCAACAAAAATACTAAAAAAAGAAAAACCACTAGATATTAACACAGCTACTAAAATTGCACGAAAAAGTATTAACAAGTCATTAAAAGGAAGAAAATCTCAAATTATAGTACCACGTGTGATACGTGTCCCAAAAATTGGTGGCTTTTTGCCTCTAATACCGATTTTAACTGCTCTGGGTGCAATTGGTAGTCTAACAACTGGAGGTGCTGCTATAGCTAAGGCTGTTGATGCAACAAGGAATGCAAAAAATCAACTTGATGAAGCAACTAGACATAATAGAGCGATGGAATCTATAGCAGTTGAAAAAGGACTTTACTTAAAACCATATCAAAAGGGTTATGGCTTAGTTCATAAAGAAGAATCAAAAAACTCTTAAAGATGCTACCCAACAGACCACTATCTGATGTGGACCTAAGACGTTTCTCTATAAATATTCCATATTTTAGAGGAGTTTTCATGTTGAATACTCTACCAAAACGATCAAAGAAAATAGAATGTGGAATAATCAATTTAGATGTATCAACAGGACCTGGTACACATTGGGTAGCCTATTATAAAAACATCAATGAAAAAGAATATTTCGACAGCTTTGGAAACTTACAACCTCCTTCAGAAGTAGTCAAATATCTTGGTACAAATATAAAATACAACTATAATCAACATCAGAATTTTAATACATTTACCTGTGGACATTTATGTCTTAAATTTCTTTATGAAATAACTGAAAATATTAAATAAAAACGCAAACATTTATATTTTACAAAACTCTTTAATGTCTTTTTTATTCATAATTTAAAAAACGTAATTAATATAATTTATTGCCAGACAGGATATTGGGAATTTTGAATTAGAAATTCACTCAGCTCATTCTCAACGATTAGGTTTTCTTCACCTTCTCTACTTAGGCAATATGATTCGCTCGAGAGATCTTTAATATCGTCATCTGTTAAAGTATTATATCGTTTAGGCAGGAACATTATATGTTTATCCATTTCAACTTTTAGTGTTGCTCCATATTTTGTTGTTACACGTTCCACATTTCGAATAGTATATTTCATGGACGTGTCAAGCTCCTTTACGTGGATTAAGGTTTTGTTGTTTAGAGAATTAAATTTTGAAATTAGATTTGTTGTGGAGTCCATTTTTTTATTTAGTTCTTCTCACTTTGAATGTTTAACTGGAAATGATCTTAAAAGTAGCGATGATGACTTCAAGAAGGCTAATCGAAAATAATTATGGTGAAATAATGAATAAGTGGGGGATAGTGATAGAGAGAAAGAGATAGTTATAGAGAGAAAAGGGTTAGAGAGAGAGAGAGATAGAGTGCTAAAAAGAAATATGGAATAGCGATGATAGTATAGATATTTTAAAAATTTAAAGAACAAATTAGTCTTAAAAAACCTTCCAAATAAAATGAGTCAAATTAGACGTACTCTAAACCAATTTATAAGAGATTTTGAAAGCTTCAGGCTTTTCGATCATTGGCAGATGATAAAATTTTTCCAAAATATGCTGGATGAGAACGAAGAATATGGCGTAATAGAAGACGAAGACAACACAAGGGCATTTTGGAAACTGCCCATGGTACGATCCGAAGTGTGAGGAAGGACCTGATACTTGTAGATGTACAATATATTTTTTACGGAAAAGTATATTAGAACATCTAATAATTGGATACTATGAAATGTTTCCATCATTATAAATAAAATATTTAAGAAATTAAATTAAATGGTATTTTTAACAGAAATAAAATAAAATTGTATTATTAAAATATTTCTTGTTTTGTATTATTTTTTCTAAAGGAAAATTAGGAATCATCTGTTCGAATACAAAATAACAGAAACTTGTATGTAGTGAAAAATATAAGAACTTATCCGATTATCTAAATTTTTGGTCTTTACGAAAATATCTAATGAAATTTAATGGAATTTCATAATATTGTGAAATTCAATTTTTCTTGTGCAGAACCTCAAAGAAAACAAGACTGTGCATGTTTAAGCGATATGAAAGCAAGAATTTGCAAATAAGCAAAAATAAAATTTTTTTTGATCCAACGAAGTAAAGCCAATAAAGAAATAAACACCATTCACATTTTCATTCTTTTTTCAATATTTTATTTCAAATTTTTTCTTAAAAATTCATATAGATATGTACAATAATTTTTCTTAAAAAATAAATAGGATTTTATTTACAATCATTTTTCTTATTAAATAAATATGATTTTATATACAACAATTTTTCTTAATGAATAGGATTTTATTTACAATTTAAAAATTAACTAAAAATTAATTAATTTTAACAATTTTCTTGCATTCTAGCAATCTCATCTAGCAACATATCAAGTTCGTATTCAGGGTTAGATTCCTTAATACGAAAATGATACCATGCATATGTATTAATGTTATTTGATCTAATTTTTCTCTTATCGTCTCCATAACTTAAGAATACCTTATTTAGTTGACTAGTATATATCTGATGTAGCTTAGATTTAAATGTTAACATATTATCATACACATTAGTCTTATTAAATAAACAATTTTTATAAGTAGCTAAACTATATTTATCTAATATGGCTCTCTTTACCCCCTTCGATTTTTTAACGTCATTTTGATTTTGTACACTGAATGAGTACATTTTTGATCGCAGCCCAACAAATTCTGTCATTATTTTACCGCAATTTTCATCCTTCATCATACCAATGACTTTTTTATTTACTAGTGGAAAATTATAAATATTGTCTGTAGGATAGTCCGATGTATCAAATTGTTCTTGTATGTCATTTTTGATGTCAGCGTAAAAGTCATCCGTTTTTATTGAATATATAAAAGAGTCCGTGTCCATATAGTTCAATGAGAGTTATGTCTTAAACTTAGGTTGAGGCATCTTTTCCTGTGTATATCCTTAATTTATCTAACTTATTGCTATGGAGACACTTAATATAATAGCTAAATGCACAAGGAGTGTGCTTTTTGACTAGACTAGTTTTATTACTAACTTCTTCCAAGATGCATTCGAAATCTGCATATACCACGAAGGGTACATCCATTTTTCTTTGATGTCCCTTGAAGCTCAGAATTGCATCCGGACCTGATGGCATAGTTGTAACAATTTTACCGCCTTCCGCCTTATGATTTGTCATACCATTTTCGATGTGGGTGTACTGGAGACAGCTGTTGCAGAAAACTAATTTACTTTTGTGCTGCGTTATTTGATTCCGTAAAAGTCTGTGAATGATAAAAAATAAATAAAAATTTATAAGTTAAATGTACATAGTATAAAGTATATAAAAAAGTATTTGTATCCTTAAAATAAAAAGTTGTATAATTTTTTAACTTACCTTGATATATTCTTTATCAATATGTAGTGATGACCTGCAGCATTCTCTAAAAGTAGTAAGTTGACGTGGCTCACTTTCTCGTCCTTGGTCACATAATAAGGACCAATGATCTGATCTGCTCCCTCATCATACCCAAATACGTTCACACTTATAGTCGGATTGTTTGCCTCAAACTCTTTGATTTTGTTAAGTGCTAATGGGTAGCTTAAATTTTTGAAATTTAACGCTACACCATTTCGCGTAACAATCGTCTCTGCAGCAATGTCAGGGATAATATACGAACTGCAACGTTTTGGGTTATCGTATTTGGTTGTATCCATTGCAGCAATCAGACACCACTTGAAGCAATATTCATCATTATTTTCAATATTGATGCAGGCAAATCTTCTTACAAGTTTTTCAGGAGTGGATATCCAATTCGAGCCTTTGACGAGCGACGATTTGTTGATGTTGATTTCTGCTCGGACTATGCGTGACAAAGTCCAACCAGAATCTCGCTCTTCAAATTCAGACATTTTGGTTGAAATCTCCTCAACCTGTTTACGTAATATTTCTTCTATATTGTCTGCCTTTGTCAGTAAACTCATTTTGGCTACATGTGATATTATGCACAACTCCAATTCCTCTCCAACAATTTTTATATACTCGGCCACAATACTCACATGAAATTTAATTATTATATGTTTAGTTAAATTCATTTGAAGTCTCTCCATAAAAATATTTTTGTTTTCCTTAATAAACTCTTCCAAGAGAAGTTGGTCTTTTTTATTTAGAATTGCATATGTGGCGATATGATTTTTGAAGGCTTTCGATATTTTATAATATCTCACATTATTTTCTTCTGTCCTGACATGGGGAGTACTCATTGGAGTTGGCAGAGTTTCTTCTCCTATTTCTTCTACATCTACTTCTCCATCACTTTCCGGTAAACTTATGTCCATAGCATCGTTGTATAAGGTCCCTCCAAGGATATCCACACCTTGTTGTTGTTGTTGCTACTGGTGCTGCTCTTGTTGATGATAAGTATGTGGTTGCCATTGCATCAAATTGGAATACTGCTGCATTTGATTATCTGGTGTGACGGGATTATAATTGTAACTTGGATACTCATATTGCATTGGTACTCCTGATTCCAAAAACTGATTATTCCATGACATTGATGTAGGGTAACAGTTAGGCATACCGTATTGTTGATGATTCATTGGTAGTTGATATTGGGGGTACTGTAAAGAGGGTTGTTGCTGATGATGAAATGTATTTAGCTGCTGTTGATGATTTTGAAGAGATGACTGCGGTTGCTCTTGATTTCTGTCCCGACTTACGATCTCTTGATCCTGCATACTATGATATTTAACATGGTCCAAAAAGGACTTTGGTATTTATATACCTTATGACATCTATTACACATATATCCAGAAGAACTCATTTTTAATTAGTTTATAGAATTTATATTTGAATTTAACACAATTGCTGATGATACTACTTGTAAATACAATAAAGTACTGATGTGTTGGTTATAAAAGTTGGCGTATTTATACGAAAATTAGTAGCAGTAGCCTTGCGGCATTCATAATTTTTACTTTTTGTTTCTCTGCTGATGACTGTACTTAGTTGAAAATCCTCTGCTTTAAAAGAATTGTAGACAAAGAAAATGACTACGTTGCAAAATATAAATGTATTCTACACAAGCACAAAATATTCCACGCACAAGTTCCCACGATCGCACATTTATACATTCATACATTCATTTATACATTCATACATGTATACATTCATTTATACATTCATACATGCATACATACATACATACATACATACAAATATATTTCTTAAACAAATAAACACAATATACAATTACCATCGAAAATCAATCTGGACCATCCACACACAAGCATTAGGGGTGTTCACACACATGAGAACATTTTAGGGGTGTTCACATACATGAGAACATTTTATAAATAAATAAATAAAATAATTAAATAAATTATTAGTGTGAGGAAATCACACATACAAGTTCCCAGGTTCCCACGATTCATATGAGAATCGCGTAGTAGTCATCAAATATATTTTCTCTGATATTACTGATATAGTATTACGATAACAAATTTATACAGTCTGGCAACACTGGCAATTTTCCCTTTGGAAGGTGATGAGAAACTTGTTTCTAATCATTAATCTGTAGACAGCAATTGTATCTGGATCAACCCAACTCATGAACGAAATGTATACAGATATAGTTGATAGTAATGAGGACCTTTTTTAAGTAGGAAATGATTACATCTGAATGTGATACAACCCAGCCTACGTCAACAATAACTTCAAGGGGGTCAACCAGCAAACCTCATGTAGAAAAACTCGATGTAAAAATTCTCTCAAACATAGATATTCTAATGATTCTGATACTATGAAAACACAGACGGTGAATTGATGGTGGAGGTAACTGAATTATTTGAGATAGATTTTCTAGAATAGTTGATTATTAAACATGTATTTCTTTGTAGATAAAGTAATTTCTCTATACATACATACATATATTTACCTATATGTATATATGAATACATTTAAAAATTATACAAATATTCTCTTTTTCAAGTAGTAAAATCTGAAAAAATAGTAGTGATACATTAAAAGAAAAAAAAATATTAAAAAGAGAGACTGAGTGGTCAACTGATACGAACACCTTGTCTGACAGGTAAATAAAGCGCACTTAAAAATATCAGAAATATATACACAATACGCTGAAATTTAATAAAATGAGAAAGAAAAAATCATCTAGAACATCAAATAAAAGCCATAGGCGAGTAACCTTCATAAGATAAACATATACCTTATTAATGAAAACATATTATCAGTATGAAGTAACACAATTTGAGGAATTAAAATTTTAACATTTAATTGTCCCTTAACGCTGACAAAGAGTAGGCAGATATGTTGACATAGGAAGTCATCTTGTATACTAGAGGAACCGTTGAGAGGCCAGACCTAAATTGTAAGAAAACGATTTCGTTTTCTGTTGATCGCTATTCAAGAAGAAAACAAGTTTCCTCATTATGATTTAACTAATTTAAAAGTACATTTAAATTCAGTCTCATATCCAAATGATGATGATATTAACATAAAAATTAAAAATAAACGTTATGCAATTCTATATTATATGTACTCGTATCTAAGATTCCAACAAAGCTATTATATGAAAGAATCTCAAACACTTCCAAATGCACTAAAGTTTAAGATAAAAGTTCCTTTTATTCAATAGCGGCTCAATTGATATAGAAATTTAATATGAAACAGTAAGCAATGACCTCAGCTACTGCATTTTTACTAATGATCGAATAATAGAAAGTCCTGAAAGTCTTATAAATGAAGTAAGGTTTCGAATGATTTTCATTACAAAAAAAAGTAGCGGATGTTTTTAGCAATAATGAGTATAACAATTTCATTATAAAATTGATTTTAAATGTTTATCAATAAAAAAGGAAAGAGAAGCAAAGTGGTTAAAAAAAGCTGGACTGCTGGATCAGTTTCATTTCAAAGCGTTTATCATTTTTTAAAGCCAATGCAAGATGTTCTAAAATATATGAAAAAGGTGAAGAAAAAATATGATAGTTGGAAAAAATTTTACACCGAAAAATTTCTAACGTTGACTATATAGGCTACATCAACTTTAAACAAATGGAAATAAAATATATTAAATATTTATACTATATTTACTACAACTAGAGAGGAATTAAATTTTACTTAAAACAGAAACTCCTCACAAACTTTTAAGTAAATACATCTAAAAATTAAAAGAACGTTTTTTTAATTTCAAATAAAAAACTATCGAGATATTTCACATCTATACACAAAAGACCAGGCGAATATTTACAACAGCAACAACAGCACATGACAAAAAAAATGTATTTAAACAGGGAGCCCCAGACTTATTTGTATGTACATACATACATACATAAAATCAATTTGTAGATCCATATGTACATATGTATACATATTATCAAATTTCTTACCCATGCTCAAGTATTTATTGGATTTTAACAATCACACTTACATATCTACATCATGAAAACATACAAACCGTTCTCCAAGCTATTGACGCTTGAAGACGAAAGTCGAAGAAGACAAATGTACTTAAATAAACAAACTTATCACAGACCAGTCAAACTCTATCGCGCATACACACATACACACACACACAAAATCACCACGATCGTACGCAAGAATTTTGCAAAATCTGAAATTAATATTTATACAAATATAAACAAATTTCTGACCGACAGACTTTAACACTGGACAAATTTAAGCTTGATAAAATATAAAGCAATCTCATCCTCCAATATGAAAAACATACTAGGATTAGGGAAGTTCAGATATATGATAATATTTTCTAGCAAAAAATGTTCATATGAGAAAGAATTTATTTCTACGTACATATAAATAGTATGGTGAGAAAATCACATACACACACACATACTAAAATTCATCTACGAAAAATTAAACATATTTCAACAACGCCCCTCCCCTCACAAATCACAGTCAGCCTAAAGTTCTTACAGATATATATACACAAAATCTCAAGGTAACATACAATCTATCAATCTCACAACCTAAATCACGATCAGCCTTAAACTCATATAGACATACATACATGCACACAGATACGTATACATACACATGAACACCTTCACCTCACCTCTCATTAATCATGATCAGCCTTAAACTCCTACATATATACACACAAATTGCGCGGTTATATATTACATGAACACTTCGCCCCTCACAAATCACGGTAAGCCTTAAATTTCCTACAGTTATATATACACAAATTCTCAAGGTCACATACAATCGATCAATCTCAACAATCGTAATCACGATCAGCCTTAAACTCCTATATACATACATGCATAAATATTCCTACAAACATATAAACACCCGAATTCCTATAGATACATATTACAATAACACCCCCGCCTACCTCAAATTAAGGAAAGCCTTAAACTGCTACATATACATACATACACATACACATAGGCACATTCTATCTATCACAACAACACCCTCCCCCACCTCAAATCACAATCAGCCTTAAACTCCTACGAACATACATATACACAGATTCCCCGGATGCGTATTACATGAACACTCTCACCTCGCCTTTCATAAATTACAGACAGCATTAAACTCTTACAGACATACATACATACATACATACATACATACATGTACACAGATTCCCACGGATACATGTTACAAAAACTCCCCACCCTCCACCAGTCGATCTACCTCAAATACAATCCGCCCCCCACCAAGCACAACTTGGTTTAAATTCCAACAAGCATAAACGCCGCCGAAATCCCACGGTTACATATTAGAAATCATCAAATCTATTTTCTCTGATATTACTGATATAGAATTACGATAACAAATTTCTACAGTCTGGCAACACTGGTAATTTTCCCTTTGGAAAAATCATTTTCCCGTCGGCATTAAGAAATATAGTAATCATATTTTGCCGTCGGCATTTGAAAAAAATAAACATGTTTTCCCGTCGGCATTCGAAAAAAATAAACATGTTTTCCCGTCGGCATTTGAAAAAAATAAAGATGTTATCCCGTCGGCATTAAAAAATCATATACATATAAAAGCTTCAAACCTTTAAACCCCCTTACCCACGGTCATAAAAAACCTGACTTATTGAACCGCCCTCGTATGTAGTAACAAAAAAAAACTCCTTATATAAACAAAAAACAGTTAATGTAAACAAAAAACACTTAATGTAAACAAAAACATCAAAGCGCCACCGAAAACACACACACACACACACATAGGTATCAAATTTCACAAATTTCCAAGAATTTTAAAATTTGGGTAATTAAAATTTGAAAATTTTACAATTTTAATTGGGGCCGTACTGAGAATCCCATACTACTCACGTATAATACACGAATACAATTAAATACATATATAAAACGACAAGAATAAAGATTTGCTAATAAATGTAATCTCTAAGACAAGGTTGCCATTTCACTTACAATGGCTTTGCATGAAAAAATAATATAACAATATGAAACTTAAACTAAGCAGTCCATTCAATTTAGCGAGCAAATTAAAATTTGAAGTAAATTTTAATTTAAAAATTTATTTTTTGTTGCCTGAACACGTCTAAATGCAGTTTTGAAATTACTTTTTGAATCATGGTTGAACTCTACTGATGTGTTGCTTGAGCAGCAACATAATGCATCTAGACGTGCTTATTAACAACATATTCAATTTGACTCACGTTAAATAAAAATAAAATATTAAAATAAACTTTAATTCAATAAAAATGCATTCATATTATTTAAATTTAATTTAAATGATAGACAAATTGAATGCATTAAATTTCATATTTAATTAAAATGTAAATTACTCTTTCACATCTCTAGTATTTTCTTGTACTACTTTTTTTAATAACATAACATAAACCATAAAGAAAGCGATTTTAAATTCTGTGCTTTGGATTGAGGCGAAGAAATATGGGGTTGTCATAGAATCCAATGGTATCGTAATTGGATTTGAAAACGACCAAAGAAATACCTTGGTTTAATTAAGTCCAGTTTCACTAGTTTTACGTTCTAGTTTTGTATTGTAGATCGAAATTAAAATCCATAATGGTGGAATTCATGGCATAAAAATTTTTTGGGCACGCTTTCAAATTAAATTCCGATACCATTGGATTCTATGACAAATACACTTTAGAAGTTTGGTAAAAACTCTATGCTATCATGCTCTAATTTTAATCCCATTAATAAGTCAGTCGCTTCCCTCATTGCAAGAATTTGATATGTACTACTCATGTCGCATATAGTACCTACTATCATGTCTCCAAATGCTTGCACTGACGGGTTGGGGTTTTTCAATTCTCTTTGCCCACATACCTTTTTGAAGGATTCTACCGCATCGCAAAACACCGTGTCAACATCAAGTTTACGTTTTTTTGAAACTGATTTTGACGACTGATGTGACATTTTTGGAGACGATACAGGTGACAATGGTGCTAATGATGAGCTAATAGATGAGGATGAGTTTGAAGAAAGTAGGGTAATTTCAACTGGCGAAGGATTTGAGCAACGAAATCTGAAATAATTTGAGACTGCATTAAAAATGAGGATATACATACATAAATAAACTAGAAGCTTACGAGCGTGAAGTAATATGTGGTTTTAGAAATTGCATTGCCTCAAAAAGAGACCATGTTGATCTCATCGATGTACTACTGCCAGATGGCTGAATCATTTGCCGGCACTCCTAAAGACAATCGTCTTATACACTGTTCATCTGCAAAAGAGCATGTTTCCAAAATGAATTCGGAATAAAATTGCACATTTACTACACATACCTGTTGTACCTAGTTCCTTGGCAATTTTTAGCCAAATCGCTCTCTTTCTTTCAGGAAACTTGTAATAAGGGCTGAGTTTATTGAATATTTCCTCGTTTTCTTGCACCAAGTAAATTAATTTTCCACCATCCACTTTTATTTAATTATAAAATTAAAACACACTGCACAGCACGCTATTGTTGTTTGGCTTTTTATGCTTCGTTTTTTGACATTTGCTACAGAAAAATCTGTTTTCTGTAGATTTCTATGTGACAAACTTCGTTTATTTATTTAAGAAATATTGTTTCGTGTTTCATGATAGAGGAATTTGAATTTTATAATATTATGAAATTTCATTATGTGAGTATGTTTGTGTTTGTGTATTACGTCATCTCCTCTGTGTGTGTGTATGTATGTCTGTAGGAGTTTAAGGCTGATCGTGATTTGAGGTGGGTGAGGGTTGAGATCGATAGATTTGTGTATGTGTGTCTGTATCTATGTATATGTAGGAGTTTAAGGATGTCCTTGATTTGAGGTAGGTGAGGGTGTTGTTGTAATATGTATCCCGGGATTTTCGGGATTGAGTCAATCCCGAAATATTTTACTAAGTTTTGTTTCCTTTTTAAAAATAAATTCCCCCATGTGAAGATAGTAACCGTGGCAACACAATGTTGATCTTTTATAATTGAAATTTATTTGCCGGTAGTTAAGCATTGTCTATATACATATGTATTTAATTGATGCTTTGCCAAATCATTAGTAGACTTCAATCACTTATATTTAGAACAGTCACAAACTCCTTATCTTATGCACACACTTTCAAAAACTTTTTGAGATTTCACAAATAATAATATTTTTAAGAATCACAAAAGCAAAATAAGCGTAGTAAGCTTAGAAACTTTAACAAAACCCAGCGAATAATTTATATTCGATACGCTTATTTTTCTTTTGTGATTTTCAAAAATATTATTTGTGAATTTTCAAATAGTTTTTGACTATGTAATATGAAATAATTATAAAACTTTTGTTTGTGAACCTCTTTTTGGTAAATAGCTATAAAAAGCATGTGTCTTTTAATTATAAAAAACCCAGAGTTCCGAATAATTCCTGAATCTCAACAAATTTCGGGATCACGGGATTTGATTTTTTGAAATCCCGAGTCCCGGGATCGTGAAAACCACTCTCGATTGTCAACCCTAGTAATTATCCATTTACTGCCAAATCAAACAAACACACCTATTGTGTATGTGATACGCCGAGTACACATCTGACACACATGTGCCCAAAAAAGCGTAGCCACTAATTACTAATGAAAAACTGTTTGATTCACACACGTATTTATAAAGTTAAACAGTTTCATACATAACTAATAGATAATTTTATAGAATCCTGGAAACTGTTTAAATCAATAAATACATGTCTGAATCAAACAGTTTTCATTAGTAATTAGCGGTTACGCTTTTTTGGGTGCATGTGTACTCGGCAATAGTCTCTTCATTGTCGACTGACAACTCGATATGCATACATACATATGTATGTGTGTGCATGTTTACATGTTTGTTTACTCGATGTCGGATGCTATGATCTCAAATTACGATACCTTTCATTTGATATCTTATGCCATGATGGCAAATTGATAATTTTCTTATCACTTTTGCTCTATATCATATGCAGTGATTAGACCGCTGATTAAAATTTTATTTCAACCTTCCCGAAAAGGCACCCATTGAACGACACTAATACAAATTCACTGATTGACGCTTTTATTGGATCGTCTCCAGATTCCATTAGAAAACTCATTCTTATTCAAGTATAGAGTAATCAGTTCACATTTTGAAGGCTTGTCGGAGGTTGCGATAATATGACTGCTTATAGTACATCTATAGATATGTAGGTATGTATGTGTGTTAAATAAATTTATTTTTTCTGTATTTATTATCTAAAATATGTATTTCATAATTGTTTTCGTTTTCAAGTCAATTTGAAACTATTAAACGAATTTAAATTGATGTTTGATTGCTTTAATAACTTTTTATTTATGTATATTTACTTAATATTGCAATCAATTGTGTTTAGTTTTTTTTCTAAAGATAATCAGCGCCATTTACGCAATTAAATTCATGTTACCCACCTGTTATGTTCATTTTAAACGTTACTTTTATTTGTTATATTATTAAAATCAAAATCAGTAACTCTTTGCAATTCGTTTAAGAATGAAGCACAACTTAATAGTTATACTTGTGATTTACACATCTCTCGTTTTTTCCAATAAAATAAGAAATAATATTTTGGGGCACTTTATATCGAATATTGTAAATTCACCTCACACCGTAATATTTGCATGCGGCCCAAAAGGTAAAGGACATATTACTCATTTACTCAAACAACGTCATAACTCAAAGAAACCAGTTCGCCAGAAAAAGAGTTTAAAGTTTTCAATTAACACACAACTTAACGGAGAAAGAAAATTTTATTATTCTCTCAAGAGTTGAGTGACGAAGATATTTGCATTAAAGTTTTACTCAATATGATTAGCCCTGTATCACTAACCCAAAAATTCCATATTTTGAGTTATGTCGTTCTTTTAGTAAATGAGCGTAAGCGTTTAGTGAAAGTGCATAAGGATTTGTGTATGTACAATAACGTGGCATTTAAAATACATCTTTTGATTTTCATAAAAGCCCAGACGAATTATTGTAACACTTATGGCTAATAAATCAGTAAAATCTTAAATATATACCCCTATTCTAATAAACTGTGACAATTTTTTTTGTCATACAATTTTGTCAAGTTTTTTGTTATAAATTTTTAAGTAAAATTGTCATGGTATTCTGTTGCTCATATGACAAGAAAAAGCTCAAAAAGCTTTCAACATACTATGGTGAGATTTATTTCAAATTGACAACTATACTTATTTATTTAAAAAATAAAAAAAAATGTATTATGAACGTAAAGAAAGGTAATTTTTTTTATTACATGAGTAAATAGCAAACGATGTTCGCACACATAGAAATGTACTAGTTAATAATAACTCTATACAACAAATTAAGACTTTTTCAAAAACACACGGACTAGACAGTATAGGTTCGTAATTTCTCCAGAAAAAGGGTTACACATTCCTTGATTGTGAAATCTGTTGAAGAAATTTTGTAATGGTATGAGGGTAGTAAAACTCTCTACCAAACAAATCTTGTTAGCATCTTATTCAAAAATAATAATTTCTTCTTACACTTTTTTTTTGGAAAAATTAAGGAAAAAATTAGTTTTCACTTTTTTCAGAATAACTTGAGGGGCTCCTAATTTTTTGCTAACAATATTTGGGAAAATTGTATCTACGGTAAAGTTGGAAAAATTCTGTGAACACACTAATATAATCTGAACGAATCTAGGTGTCATATTTACCTCATTAAGACCACTTTGTATCTTAAAAAAGTTAGTTTTTTACTTTTATAGCATTTTTTTCATTTTCTTTGTTATTGTTGCATTTCTTGTGTTGCAGATTTTAGATTGGTAGTAAAAATTATTAGTCCTTGTAAGTTATGCTGAAAAAAGTGAAAACAAAATATCCTTTTTTCTATTTAAAAAAAAAGTTCTAAAAAAATTGGTTTTGCTTGCACAAAATGTTACTGAAGCTCAGTAGAGATGCGTGTTCTTGATTACACAATTTTGAAAAAAAAAAATCTCGTAAAAATTCGAAAAACTGAAATATTTTAAGTTAAAAAGTGGTCTGTATGTGGAAGTTATTTTGAAAAAACTAAAAAAAAAAAATTTTTTTTTACCTTTGCAAAAAAAAAGTGCAAGAAGAAATTATTTACTATTTTTTGTGGGAATTGTTACAATTTAAGTTTAAAATTTTTTTAACGCATTTGCTTAAATGAAAGTTTAACATATTAACTCTAGTTGTTCTAAGAAATTTTTGGGTAAAGGTTACCTCATTAGCAACAGTGAAATGCGCATAGGATCCAGCTAAACCCCTGAATAATCAATTTCAATGTGTTTTTATTAAAAAATAATATTTTACTTAATAAGGCGCTGTCCATATACATATTACGTAACGCTCTAGAAGGGAGGGGGATCGAGTTTTGTTGTATTTAAAAATGTTACGTAAAAGAAAAATACTAATTTCGTACAAAAATACGTACGTTTTTCTCATTTAAATATTTATTTAATTGATCATACGTGTTACCTACATACATACATATGTATATTAGGTCTGTTTCAAATGCATAACAAAACAGTCCGAACTTGTACAAGTTATCCAAAAGCGTTCCAGACAGCGTTACCGTTGTAAAATTTCAAAAAGTGGCACAAAAAGAAAAAAAAGTGGTAGCCTTAAAAATAATAAAAATTAAAATAAATCTGCTTATTTTTAAAAGAATAAAAATTAGGTTTTGCATGTTTAAAGACTAAAATATACTATTTTTATGATACAATAAAGCCACAAAATGTAAAAATAATTCATATAATAAAAAATTACTTACTCACCGATTAACCGAAATAAAAAATTTTTAAATATTTTGTATTATTATAGCGTATTTTTTTGTGTGTTTAAGTACTTGTATCGTCTCAAATACAAATTTTTCATACAAACAAAGAAGTATGTTCAGTGATTCTCACCTAAGTAAAACTTCAAAATATTTCGACGTGGCTATAAATAGTTTATTAAAGACTCTGCTACTCTAGTTAAACTAGAGGGAATTGTTAAGTTTTAAGGATTAGATTTAATGAAAGACGAATTAAATTATTTTATACCTGCACTCTGAAATATTTTCTTCAAGCAACAGTGCTTTAAAGTACAAAAATGTAAACGAAGAAATTCAGAAATAAACTTTTTTGTAGAATGTTCGTCGTTGACCTCTGCCAGTATGGGTCAGATTATGACCCGCCAACAGAAGGAAATATCGATAATACAAGAAATATTTTAACAAAATTAATTATTAAAAAAAACAAATAAAACAGGACTATAATGCCATAATGAAAATTTTTTATATGCTTAGAGAAATCCAGGAAAAAAATTAAGAAACTAAATGATCTGTATTATAGATTACTTTTAATTTCCTCAACATCGACGATTAGTTAACGGATTTTTGCAAGTCAGGTTTTATCAAAACTAATTCACTTAAATCCTAAGCACGTAAACCAAATTATTTTTCCGAAAGATTGAAGTACTAATATATTTATGATTTTTTTGGTTGATTTACAGCCTGTTTGTAGAACGCGACAAAGACGACTCACGACGAGCCGACTCATGGACGAATACACCCAAATTTGATACTTTTTCTAATTTTTGCCACTTTTTGATACTTTTTACTGAATGAAGATATACTTTTTTGTACATTAGGTTTTATTGATATAAAAGTTGTGTTGTTTTAATAGGTATATCAATATGTAAGCAAGCTTATACGAAATCTTTTTTTTTGTCATCGTGGTCAGCTTATATCTTTCGAATAATTAATACGCCCACGCATGCTTATATTCCTATACCTCTGTCTGTAGGGATATGTAAATATAAATATGTACACATATATTTATGTATGTATGTATGTGCAATGTACATACATATATATATTAAAAAAATTTCCTATTAAAATTTTTATATACATATGTACATACTTCAGAAAATTGTTTTAGTCAAGAATTAATAGAAGCGATAAAAGACTGATTGTATTAAAGTATTTATTTAGATCCGGTATTTGTTAAATCAGTTGAGGACACTAACTAATCGCTCGATTAATTAATCAAGGTTCTAGCTTAATCGGTTAATTTCGGTATTAACCGGTTAACCGATTAAAAAAGTTTTTTCATAATTCAAGTAATTGGAAAAAATAAAAGTGCATGAATTATTTATTAATTTGAGTTTATTTGTAAAACAAACAAAAAATCACACCTAAGAATTCTTAAACTAACAGCCTGTTTGTAGAACGCGACTCGTCGATAATAAGCCCTAAAATGTTAGCATTATATATTTTTTTGGTTTTTAGAACACGAGTGTTGACGATTTTTATTAAAAAAACGTAACAGATGTCAGTTTATTTGGGTTTGTACAACGCGATTTGACTCACTATAAACGTCAAAATGGGCGACTAAAAATTTTAGTCGTGCACCAAAATAAACAAAACAATAAAAAAGTGTAAATAATAAAAATAAAATGAAGTATTAGAAAAAATACAAAAACGGAATTTCCATCAAGAAAAAGGTAAGTAAACTTTTATATTAAGATTGTTCTTGTTTTCATTGCTTAAATTTTCAGCATCAGAATATCAAAATGACAACAAGGCTGCAGTTTAGCCAATTGGTGGCATGTGTGGAGCAAATTTCACATTTGGCCACGGGAACTCCACAGTTGGGTATCAGTAGCACCAACGGTAACGCTGAGTGTAACGATTTATGTATTTTAAATAAGCTTCTTGAGGTTAAATGAGTCTCAGAGACCAGCATTATATCAACATTTTTTCCGTTAGGAAGTGCTCAAGTTCATTTTTATGTTCGCGAATGCCGTTTGCGTTCCAGAGATATATTTTTTACGTATTCATGGCTTGTTAATTAATGCTTGAACCAGAGTATTCTGCATTCCCAGCATTTCTTGCATCATGTTAGTCATATTTGTAGTAAAGTTGTTTATAGTTTGCACCAGATTATCAATAGTGGCTGCAAGGCGACTGGAAAAGCTTGTGTTAGTATTTGTTGAATTACTTGGTGGGGACACTTTCTGCGTAGGAAAAGAATTTGTCCTAACAGCATCGGAATACGATACACGTAAAGTACTTGGTTGGCTCATTGGAGGAAAATTGGCGGAGAAAGCATTTGATGATGAGCTGAAGCTAATTTAGGTTTTTGTCCCATAGTCTGTTTAACGAAAGAATATACAGAACATTTCCTGTAGTTAGCAGTGTGATTACCTCCACAATTACTACATTTTTTTTTTGCTTGATCTTTTGGCTTCGTACAGATAGTAGAACCGTGCAATTCACCGCAGATAGCACAAACTGTAGGTAATTTGCAGTAAGTTTTTGTGTGGCCATATTCTTGACAATTATGGCAATGTACAGGTCCTGAACGCTTGTGTGGTTCTTCAACTGTTATTTTTATGTATAAGAGATATTTTAAGCTATAAATTGGAAGGGTCTCATTTTTTCTCAATTTTATATCATTTGGCCCAAATTCAACACGAAATAGAGGTTGTGTGATCTTCTCCTTATTTAATATGTTTGATAAATTTTTTACCTTAAATCCCTGAAGGACGAGTTCATCTTTTATTTCTTCGGGAACAACATATAAATCTATGCCCTTCAATACGATCTGCAGGCTTTTAGCACTCTTCAGCTGGTAAGTGTAGACACTTGTTTAATTTTTTTTCAAATTCAGTAACCATTTTGCAAAAATCTGTTTCTTCATAAATTTTAATTTTCGTTTCATCAATGTGCAACAAATGTAACACATATTTTCATATCACGAAATATATAAATAGAAAATGCGTTCTAATTCTCTTTTTGTTTCATTAAATGAGTTTTTGCTATTTCACTTTTCTTCAAACTGATAAATCAACTTTCTTATTTATATTGAACAGCTGTTCTTTGGAAAGCTATCCATAATATTTGGAAGTCTTGCTACCGTACTTTCAACGTAATTCGATAATAACTTTAATTCGCCACTGAAAAAATTAAAGTGTATTTAAATCAAAGATAAGCAAAAGACCGCCCGTGGAAACTTGGTTATGCTCTTTTCTACATGCACATTCGTACAAGCATGCATTTTACTACCCTGCAGAAAATGCGAATGAAATTGTAGTGATTTACTAGTGACATTGTCAGTAGTACTACTGACCAGGTGTACCCCAGCCACTGTAACCATCTATTGACATTTAACATTATCTTGTCATTGAAAATTCACCACTAGACTGTAGCACTACTCACTAAGTAGTTCTTTTGTGACCACATGGAGGCATTGGCACCAAATATTCACTAGTAAATTTTAGGGGCTCTAGTCTACAATATCGGTATTTCCTCGCTCGATGTCAATAGTAAAATTGTAGGGATTTACTAGAAACATTGTCAATAGTACTACTGACTAGGTGTACCCCAGCCATTGACATATAACATAGGGGCAACAAACTTACAAAATATATGTATTTTTTAACATTATTGCACAGCATAATAAAAAATAAAAACAAACTATTGATGAGTTCATTGACAATGTCACCAGAAATATACTGGAACTGATGTGTCTAACGTATCTCTACTCGCGCATAAAAGGAAAGTTGTCGACATTTCAACTATAGCAATTGTCGCTAGAGAAAAGAGTGTTGACATAGAGACATATGTCTCTAGGCCGACTAAAGGGTCTCTTTTATATTATATATGTATGTGTTTGCCTTACTTTGATTTAAATACATTTTAATTTTTTATGAAAATTAACTTAAACTATTATTATTATATTCAGGTTAGCACGAAATCATGTCACGAAAAAACGGATAAACAGAAAATGAATAGTGATACTTACAAATGTGTTTGCCAAAGGTAAATCAATAATTGTATACACAATATTTCTCATATTCCATTTCATTAAAAATTTGCGTTAAATAGCTGATGTTAATAACAATCTCTACCACAGTAGATAGACTTGGGTGCTGATGACGTGCGTTGCTGCACAGAAAAATATCGGTATTTCCCCCAGCTTATAGTCTAATTTAATTTTGCTTCTCTTCTTTAGAAACTCAAATTAATTAATAAAAAATATTTCATTCAATAAGAATTGAAATTACTAAACTTAAGCCCGACTAAGAAATTATTTCTGATTAAAATTCACTATAGTTCAACTAAACATTTACAATTGTTTATAAAAATTTTCAAAAGACAATAACAATTCATCACACCAGGGTTGTACTTTTTCGTAGATCGCACGACTTTGTATGATAGTGAGTCATGGCCTTAAGCAAGCAGGCATCTTGTGCTCACCACTAGTATCTTCGTAGGCCACTTTGAATTTTCAGATGCAGGAGTATGAGCAGAAGCAAAAGAAAATATACAAACGAGGCGTTTTTAAACGCTGCTTGTAAAAGCTTGCAAGAATTATTTTATTCATGTCAAAACCATGGATGGAAATCATGATACAATTGTACTTTTTCTAATGTATTTTGGATAATCTTGTTTGCTAATATTTTAAATTACAAAATTTTTACAGATCGACATGACATACTTTACACAGCTTCATGTATTATTTACTATTTTTTATGCATTTTTCATTATTTTTTAATTCCTTTCTATTAACAATTACAAAAAACCCATTTTCCATCTCTGATCAAATATGATAAACAAACAAAATTCATTGTCAATAAAATTGAATTTATGTGGCTTAATGAAAGAAAAACATTAAATTAAGAAAATAAGCATTCTTTTTACATACGTATACATATTTTTTCAATAAAGAAATTCACATTTTTGAGTTTTCCCTTTTCAGATATTTTTGAAATAATTAATTTGTAAACACAAACGCAAAACAGCTGTTTGAATAATTATTGCAAGTAAAAATTTTACTTGTAAAAACTTGCAAGAATTTTTCTGTCTCTGAATTTTTTACGCTCTTTCGACGCTCTCTCGTTGCAAATTTTTTGGGTTAATGAACGCTTTCTAGTAACAATTGTTACAAATTTGTAGAAATTTTTAGTAAATGAACACAACTAATTTTGTCACTGTCACAGATGTTAGAATAGGAATAATAGTTTAAGTTAATTTTCATAAAAAATTAAAATGTATTTAAATCAAAGTAAGGCAAACACATACATATATAATATAAAAGAGACCCTTTAGTCGGCCTAGAGACATATGTCTCTATGTCAACACCCTTTTCTCTAACGACAATTGCTATAGTTGAAATGTCGACAACTTTCCTTTTATGCGCGAGTAGAGATACGTTAGACACATCAGTTCCAGTATATTTCTGGTGACATTGTCAATGAACTCATCAATAGTTTGTTTTTATTTTTTATTATGCTGTGCAATAATGTTAAAAAATACATATATTTTGTAAGTTTGTTGCCCCTATGTTATATGTCAATGGCTGGGGTACACCTAGTCAGTAGTACTATTGACAATGTTTCTAGTAAATCCCTACAATTTTACCATTGACATCGAGCGAGGAAATACCGATATTGTAGACTAGAGCCCCTAAAATTTACTAGTGAATATTTGGTGCCAATGTCTCCATGTGGTCACAAAAGAACTACTTAGTGAGTAGTGCTACAGTCTAGTGGTGAATTTTCAATGACAAGATAATGTTAAATGTCAATAGATGGTTACAGTGGCTGGGGTACACCTGGTCAGTAGTACTACTGACAATGTCACTAGTAAATCACTACAATTTCATTCGCATTTTCTGCAGGGTAGTAAAATGAATGCTTGTACGAATGTGCATGTAGAAAAGAGCATAACCAAGTTTCCACGGGCGGTCTTTTGCTTATCTTTGATTTAAATACACTTTAATTTTTTCAGTGGCGAATTAAAGTTATTATCAAATTACGTTGAAAGTACGGTAGCAAGACTTCCAAATATTATGGATAGCTTTCCAAAGAACAGCTGTTCAATATAAATAAGAAAGTTGATTTATCAGTTTGAAGAAAAGTGAAATAGCAAAAACTCATTTAATGAAACAAAAAGAGAATTAGAACGCATTTTCTATTTATATATTTCGTGATATGAAAATATGTGTTACATTTGTTGCACATTGATGAAACGAAAATTAAAATTTATGAAGAAACAGATTTTTGCAAAATGGTTACTGAATTTGAAAAAAAATTAAAATTAAATTAAATTAAACTTACTTCACGTGTATCATATGCCGGTGCTGTTAAGACAAATTCTATTTCCACGCAGAAAGTGTCCCCAACAAGTAATTCAAAAAATTCTAACACAGGCTTTAATTTCAGTCGCCTTGAAGCTACTATTGATAATATGGTGCAAACTATAAACAACTACATCAAATATGATTAGCATGATGCAAGAAATGCTGAATACTCTGCTTCAAGCATTAGTAAACAAGCCATGAACACGTTAAAAATATGTTTATGGCAAGCAAACGGCATTCGCCAACATAAAAATTAACTTGAGCAGTTCCTCATAGAAAAAAATATTGATATAATGTTAGTCTCTGATACTAGAAGGTGGGTCACAAGAAGTGATTGCGTGATCACAAAGCAGTTATGGACTCATCTAAATGGGAAAAATACGGCTTCTCTAATTTTGAAGAATAGGAAACAGATCTCGATTCTAGTGTCCGTGCTAACCGGACACTGTCTCATGCACAAAGGTTGAACACAATGATTTTTGCGGTAGCGGCCAGGATATCGATGTAGAGGAAAGTGTAGAACATTTTCTTTGACACTGTCCTGGACTTGCAAGAAAGAAAATGGCCACAATTGGCGCTCTTGAGTTTAGGGAACTTTCTGTCATTGCTAGTGTTGAACTGCAGCGTATTAGTAGCTTTATATTGAGCTCTGGTTGGTTCGACCGTGGGGACTCCGCATAAGCAGAGTCTCCGTGGTATCACAATGTACCAAAACGGTGTAAGTAAGTCCGGGCTTCTGACTGCCAGCCCTACCTAACCTAGTCTCTGAGACCCATTTGACTTCGAGAAGCTTTATTAAAACCAATGGCTGCACCTTATATGATTCAAAGGACCCGAGAGGAAGAGCATGCGGTCGTGCCACTACCTCCTAACCGCAGACTGGGTTTAATAAAATTTAGTCTACGGATACTGAACGTCTTGTACGTGAAAAAATTAGAGGTAGAAACGAATGGCAACAACACAGATCATCCCAACATAAAATCAGGTTTAAAGAGTGCACTAAAAGACTCCAAAAATAGCTTGCACCTGAAAAAACTGCATCTCTTAAAAATTATCTGGAAAACCTCGATGTCAAAGCTTTAAACCACCTCTGCGCTCTTTCACCAGAGGTTGGGCAAGAAGCGATACTGATAAAGGTAACATATTTGCTGAGCATTTAAAATCCGTATTTACCCCAAACCCATGTATGGGTGTTGTTGATTTGCCAAGTGTAGTTTCTCTGCCTCCTCGTGCCTTAACGTTTAAGCTGCGTGAAGTACAAAATATAGTTGCTGAAGTCAATCTGAAGAAAGCTCCAGGTGTTGATGGAATTAGTAACAAGATGCTGATGAATTTGCCTCTAATTGCAATAAGAATCCTGCTATTTATTTTTATTGCCATTTTACGAATGCAGTTTTTTCCCATAACTGGAAACTTGCGAAGATCAAAAGGATTCCAAACCCGGGCAAAGATCTTAACAACGCTGAGGCATATAGGCCTATAATCTTACTATCAACAATTTCAAAGCTGACCATGACAAAATTTTAGCTGATAATGGGTGCATCCCTGACCTTCAATTTGGTTTTAGAAGTCAACATAGTACAATGGAGCAAACGCATAGATTGGTTCAATTTATAAGGAAGACATTTGAAGAAAAGAAGTATTGTTCTGCCCTCTTCATTGATGTTTCTCAGGCATTTGACAAAGTATGGCAAGAAAGCCTAGCTTTAAAATTAAAGACATATCTGCCAATAAACATACAAACAATTTTGGAAAGTTATATTACTGATAGGAAGTTCACTGTTGTGGAAGGAGACTTCATAAGTGTGCCCGAATCTATATATTCCGGTGTCCTAGTTTTGTATTTAGTGTATACTTGCGATATGCCTGTGAGCAATAATATCCATACCTCTACATTTGCCGATTATACAGCCTGTATGAGTATGCATGAAAACCCTTATGATGCATCCCGCATATTACCCAGCTTGAAATATGGCTGAACTTATGGAAAATTAAAGTAAATGAACAAATGTGTGTCCATATTACCTTTACCTTAAGAAGAGATACTTGTTCAACAATCAAAATATTCTTCAATATTCTCAAGTGAAATACCTTGGTATATACCTACCTTGATGGAAGGCTTACATGGACACATCATATTGACTCTAGGCTAAACTCAAATGAAACTTAAGTTAAGTATACATTGGCTAATTGGAGGAAATTCAACACTCAGCCTAGACTGCAAACTGTTAATATACAAGTCGCTTTTAAAACCAATAAGTACTACGGAATTCAGCAATCCGGCACTGCTTCAGCCCCAAATCTTCAGAAAATCTCACGAAGACAAAACAAAATTTTACGTTTGATAACATCTGCTCCATGGTACATTAAAAATTCAAATTTACATAGTGATTTAAATATACCACTAGTGACTGAAGAAATTGCAAAATACGCAAGCAAGTTATTAACAAAACTCGAGTCCCATCCTAATCCCCTTGCTAGTAACATCTTGAATTTACTGGACACATCCGCTTGAAAAAGAGGGACACTACGGCTCTAATACTCAACACTTCAGATGTAAGTGCTTGAAAATACTTTAAGTTTTTGCTTAGCACGACTCTTATGTATCATTAATTTACTATGTATCACTAAGTTTATGTCCGACACTAGTCGGGCCTAATAATTATATTTAGATTTAAGATTTGAACACTTATTGTTAGTTCATATTTGAAGATACAATAAATAAAAATGTTGTACATTTGCGAAAATTAAACAAAATTCTTTTTAATACGACCACATGATGTTCATGTACATGCATTAAAAAAATACACACATGCACGAAACATATGGTTTGTTTGTAAAACTTAAATGCACAATTTCTTATGTTATTTCTCGGGCTATTTGTGGTCAACAATGTTTCTCCATATATGTATATATATATAAATAAAAATTACATAATTTTTGGTTTCGTTTCTCCCAACGTTTCGTTTGCTTTTTGCAAACTTCATCAGGGGTGGTATTTTATTAATTGATATCTAGCACAAAAATATATTAATTTAGAATAATTTAACGATCATAATATATTATCACAGACTTAAACTTACTATTTATATCATTGTCAATTATTCATTTTTAAATTTATCATCATAAAAACTGGACAACACGACAGATATGAATAATAAATAAATGAATAAATAAATAAATAAATAAATAAAATGGTACATCACAACACAAAATGAAAAGTCAACTTAATACTATTACCACAGATCTTCAACTAATTTAAGTTATTGCTACGGCATATTGGAGCTTTGTATTGTCCTTATCCTCTTTATAGTTCATAGTCTTGTGTATTTTCTCTTGAATACGTAGACTCTCTATAGTGAAACGTTTGTTTTCCATTTTTTCCCTATTTATGGTTGTTGTCTTTTGCATGTTGTGCTAATGCCGTAGTTTCTTTATTTTTGTTAATATCAGATTCGTGCTCTTTTATTCGTGTACCTAACATTATCTTTGTCGTTCCAATGTATACCATTTGACATTTTTCGTTTTCATTACCCCCGCATTTTATTTCGTAAACAACATTTTGAATTTTTAGCTTATCTATGTTTGATTTTGTCTTGTAAATTTTGAGGAATAATTTGATTATTGATTGTAATGGGGGAACAAGTGTCTTTTCGTAGGGTAAATGTTCCTGAGCACACTTCTGTTCGTTTACCTTTATTCTCCACCTGTTTAACCATAGTTCTAGCTGGGTAATATGTTGCTGAAGATATCGGAAAGCCTCGTGAGGGTTTTCATGCATACTAAGGCAGGCTGTATCATCGGCAAATGTAGATGTGTGAATATTACTGCTCAAAGGCATATCACAAGTATAAATCAAATACAAAACTGGCCCCAGTATACTACCCTGTGGCACACCGGATGAGATTGTTTCAGGCATACTCATAAAGTCGCCTTCCACAACAGTGAATTTCCGGGCAATAGTGTAACTTTCCAAAAGATTTAGAATGTTTATTGGTAAGTAAGTCTTTAATTTTAAAATTAGGGCTTCATGCCACACTTTATCAAATGCCTGAGAAACGTCAATAAACAGCGCAGAGCAATACTTCTTTTCTTCAAAAGTTTTTCGTATAAATTGAACCAATCTATGAGTTTGTTCAATGGTGCTATGTTGACTTCTAAAACCAAATTGATGGTCCGGTATGCACTCATTATAAGTTAGAATTGGGGACAATTTTATGATGAGTAACTTTTCAAAGAGCTTTGGCATTGTTGACAGTAACCTTATTGGCCTATATGACAGCCTTGGTAAGATCTTTGCCCGGCTTTGGAATCATTTTAACCTTGGCAAGCTTCCAGCTGTTTGGATAATACTCCAGACGTAAAATGGCATTAAAAATGAATAACAGGATTCTAATAGCAATACGAGGCAACTTCATCAGCATCTGGTTACTAATTTCATCAATACACGGAGCTTTTTTCGGGTTGAGCTCAGCAATTAGTTTTTGTACATCACGCGTCTTAAATTTTATGGGTCGAGGGCGTAGCGCAACTACACTC
Source organism: Nowickia ferox (assembly GCA_936439885.1). Classification (NCBI taxonomy): domain Eukaryota; kingdom Metazoa; phylum Arthropoda; class Insecta; order Diptera; family Tachinidae; genus Nowickia; species Nowickia ferox. The sequence continues at coordinate 38,348,201 of OW387026.1, read as the reverse complement.
GGCAAATCAACAGCACCAGAACATGAGTTTGGGGTAAATACGGATTTTAAATGCTCAGCAAATAATTTACCTTTTTCAGAGTCGCTTCTTGCCCAATCTCCGGTAGATGTGCGCAGAGGTGGTTTAAACTCGATGGGTGTTTTAAGCTTTCTAGCAGCGCGCCACAAAGAGTAATTAGATGCTGGTGTGACATCAAGACCTTCCAGATAATTTTTAAGAGATGCAGTTTTTTCAAATGCAAGCAACTCTTGGAGTCGTTTAGTGCACTCTTTAAACCTAGTTTTATGTTGAGGTGATCTGTGCTGTTGCCATTCCCTTCTAGCTCTTCTTTTTTTCACACACGAGACGTTCAATATCAGTAGAATAAATTCTATTAAACCCAGTCTGCGGATGGGAGGTAGTGGCATGTTCAGCAGCCTGTTTAATATTTTCATTAAGGTTGGTAATGTTAGATTCAATATCATCGGGTGTTCTTAGCGTAATATTTTCTGTGCAATGACTACTAAGATATATTTTTAATCCCAGCCAATTAACACGATTTATTATCTTCACATAAGGATGAGGTAAGTCACTTCTTAATGGGCTATAAATTTAAACGATAGTGGGAGAGTGGTCAGACGAGATATCTAGAGAAGCTTCAACTTGAATTAAATCCCTAGAGATATTTTTCATGACGCCAAAATCTATAACATCCGGAATTTTTTGTATGTCAGTAGGCCAGTAAGTGGGCTCCCCACTCGAAATGACGTCCAAGCCCATTTTTGAAATTGTGTTGAACAACGCTCGACCTCTGGGTGTGATAAGACGCGAACCCCAGAACGTATGTTTGGCATTATAGTCCCCAGCTGCTACGAAACAAGGGCCAAGAGATTTGAAGAAATCCTCGTATTGATCCTCAGTAATTGTGAATCTGGGTGAATCTGGAAAATTAGTGCAAAAATTTTCAATACAAATATTCGTTGCTTGTAGATGTTCTTCAGAAATGTTGTCACTAATATAATGCTTGAGTCTTGATCTTATTAGAATTGCTGATCCACCGCATGCTCTTCCTCTTGGGTCCTTTGAATCATATAAGGTGTAGCCAGAAATTTTAAAAAGACTTCTCGAAGTCAAATGAGTCTCTGAGACCAACATTAAATCAATATTTTTTTCCGTGAGGAAGTGCTCAAGTTCACTTTTATGTTGGCGAATGCCTTTTGCGTTCCAGAAGAGAAACATATTTTTAACGTGTTCATGGTTTGTTAACTAATGCTTGAAGCAGTGTATTCTGCATTCGCAGCATTTTTTGCATCATGCTATTCATATTTGTTGTAAAATTATTTATAGTTTGCACCAGATTATCAATAGCAGCTTCAAGGCGATTGAAATTAAAGCTTGAGTTTGTATTTGTTGAATTATTTGGTGGTAAAACATTTTGAGTAGGAATAAAATTTGTCTTAGCAGCATCGGGATTCGATACACGGGAAGTAACTGGTTGGCTCACTTGCGATATAGTGGCGGATAGAGCTTTTGTTGATTGGGCTGGAGCTAATTTAGGTTTTTGCCCCATAGTCTGTTTGACGAAAGAGTACACAGGACAACCTCTGTAGTTAGCGGTGTGATTACCTCCACAATTGCTGCATTTTTTATCCCTTTGACTTTTTGGCTTATTGCAACTAGCAGTGCCGTGTAATCGGCGCACACAACACAAACAGCAAGATATTTTAAATTATAAATTGGGTGCGTCTCATTTTTTCTCAATTGTATATCATTTGGCTCCAGTTCAACGCGAAATAGAGGTTGTGGGATCTTTTCCCTATTTATTATGTTCGATACACTTTGTACCTTAAATCCCTGGAGGACGAGTGCATCTTTTATTTCTTCGGGAGCGACATAGGAATCTATGCCCTTCAATACGATCTGCAGACCTTTAGCACTCTTGAGCTGGTATGTGTAGAAATTTGTTTTACTTTTTTCAAATTCAGAAACCATTGTGCGAAAATCTTTTTCTTCATAAATTTGAATTTTCGTTTCATCAATGCTACCACGTTTTATTGGAACAATGTGAAATTTATTCTCACCAATTACCGAAATTAATTTTTTAATAAGAGTGTTTGAGTTTTTTTCTCTTAAATAGATTGGTGGCGGGTTGGAGGTTTTGTTCGCAGATTCAGCGGGTTTGTCGTTGTCATCTTGCAATATTTTAAAACGGTTTTGGCGATTAGTAGATGATGCGCTGTTATCCCTAGAGATCTTTGGAGCAGATGAAATATTAGAAGATTTTGGGCTTCTCCCGCGCTTTACCACAGTTATATATCTGTCCATTCCGACTTGGACCTTGGGTTTTTGGCTACTCTTATCTATAGTAAAAACAGGGTTAAGTGATGACCAGGAGCCCGAAGCGGATGATATCGCTGAGTTAAATGTAGAGGTACTAGGCAACGGTAATGTTAACGAATCACTAGTTGGCATTGGACAAAGCGAAGTTGATCGCTGACGAAAATGCGGCTTTGCCGTTAGAGAAAGTCTACAATCAGATTTTTTATTTTTATTGTTTTTATTAAGAGCTTCAGAACTCACAGTAAGTCTATCATCAGATTTGTTATTTTTATCGTTATCATTGAGAGCATCAGAACTCACAGTAAAATAGGGATTTCTGCCGTTATAACTCACTTCACAATTATTTGTATTTGAGGTACTCATATAGAGTATTCCTCAAGGGTACTTTGTCTGTGTTTTTTTGTTTACGGTTTTTTTTTTGTTTTTGTTGTTTCTATATGTAAAAATATTAGTAAAGCATAAAAAAAGCTTATTATCAAAGTTAATATGTACTACGAATATTTTTTTGTATGATTTTTTTTGTTTAGTATGTATGTAAGAAAAATTCCGCTATTACGTCTGTTCACTATGAAGGTACAACGAGAACACACAAATGACATACCGATATGGTAAAACACATGTTTATTTAATTACACCACAGACAATGATTCAAACTTTATTGGTATACATTAGATATTAGAATATAAAGCCTACAAAAAAGTTAAGATGTAAGGAACATTGCTGGGACATACATATAACCCCAGTAGGGACGAAAGGGTTAAGTATTTTTATACGCCAGTATTTTATATGTTAATGTAAACAGTTTATTAATTTTTTTAAACAATAAAATTTTAATATTTACGATAGACGTTAATTACTGAATTTAAAATTTGACTATATTTGTAATGTAATTACAAAATAAAAACATTTTTGTAGCTACATATAATTTAATGTTTGATTATATTGGCGATATTTGGCGTACATACATAGTTTTCATCACAGAATATGAATCAAAATTCTCACTTGTGAGTTATGAAAAATCGCCATAACAGCTGTTGCGGTTTTACTAACTTTGTGCAAGTGAGTGAAAAAATTGTTTTCTACATATATAAAAAGCATTTGCATTTGCAAACATGTGTAAAAAAAAATAAAAAACTTGAAAACAAAATTCACAGAAAATTGTTCAAAAGTGAAAAATTTTAGGTAATAATTAAATTTTTGTGGAAAATACCTGTGATTTTCATGTACTAAGTTGTGTAATTGAAGGTCAGTAGTCTTGTGTAGTTCATGAACGAACTAGTTCAAATGAACGATTCAGTACTTTGAACTATGTGAACTAGTTCAATTGTTTTACGCTCACTAGTTCAATTTTTGAACTAAGAAACAAAATGATCTAACACAGGCTATGAACTAGAGATGGGCGCGTGTGATGTTTTTTTCGTGACAAGAACACGCACGACTCAACACGAAGTGTTCGTGACAGAAAATCTGATTCCGTGCGTGTTCGGGTCGTATCGTGTTGAGCAAAATTCACACGATAAGCACGAAACAATTTTTGGTGTTAAAATCTGTATGCATGAATTTCCAGTAAAGAAAAAATTTAATATTTTGTATCGTCAAACATGTCAAACATGTGTAGGGGTCTCTTAAGCTTAAAGTTCGGAAATTAAACAAAAATACGTACTATCTATTTGAATATAAAAAAAAGCTTTTTTTGCTATTCAATTTGATTTCGTGCGTGTTGAGCAGTTTAGTGTTTTGAAAAAATTTCTCGTGCGTATTTCGTACGTGTTGGACATCTTGGCATTCGTGTTCGTGTCGTGTTGGAAGAATTCAACACGCGTCCATATCTACTATGAACTAAATGTTTTCAACGTTTTGCTTTACTTTTTTTGATTTGTGTGTGCTTTCTTACCCTGCAAATAATGCGACTACACTGCAGTCGGCATTGCTATCGAATGTCTAGCTATTTGGTTTACTACTAATCGTTACCACTAACTACCAGCCTAACTACTAGTAATGCAAAAGACTGACGATTTTAACATGGGGATGAGATTGACGGTAGTCAATTGCCACCATATGCATAACCCTTCGTCAGTGATTTCGCTAATGAATACAATTAATTTTTCTACTGATAAATCAAATAATTATTCACCCTTATCGGGAATAAGAGGCGAACATTTTGTTCAAGTGAAATATTTTCAGTGAACAACAAATGGCGAACAAAATTATAGAATAGTAACGCAAACATTGGCGATCACAATTTTAGGAAATGGGAACATATTTCACGATGAGGGTGATTAATACATTTTCTAATTAATTGTTCTTTTTCTTTTTTATACAACGTTTTAATTGACTTCTGCTGCTCATTTTAACTTTCTAAAAGAAAAACACTTTTTTCACTAAAAATTACAAGTTTACTGACCAGGAACATCCAATTGTAACTGACGCCATCACAAAATCAAAATAATTGTGTACTTAAAATAATTTTTGTCTTGTTGATTTTCTTTGTAATAACAGCACAGTTTTTTTCGACTCGCAAAAAAAATTTTTTGAGGTTAAAGGCATTAACATATCCTTGAGTGAGAGAGTCAAAAGGAAAACTCTTGCATTACTTGTGGCTAGTGTAATACCTAGGCGATTTTTCGTTAGGGAAATACCTAACGATTTGGAGTCAATTTCTACTTTTAAAACTGGAGGGTAGTCCATACATGCATATAAGGACTACCCCATAAAGGACCATAATCCAAATGTATGAATAAATCATGGTCGATTTAACATTGCGATGTCCTAGGGTTGGACCACATGGTCCCAATTTTCATTACATCGGACCATCCCCAAAACTACCTCATATAGAACAGTTATGGACTAGTCGCATGCAATTTGTAAGTGACTAAGAAGAACGATCATAATCGTTTCAACACGAACACTTATCGTGCAGCTTCAATGCTTGTGTTCAAACGACATGATCCATGAGTGCATTACATGAGACTTTGATGTAACTAGTCTGTTTCATCTAGCTTGGGCCACGTAGTCCAATATTATTTACAGGGTAGTTGCTGGCTACTATCGCAATAAACAAGAAACCACAAGTAAATACTTATACTACCTTATTGAGAACAAAATTTTTGAATTAAGAGATTTTTAAATCTGATTTTTCCACTAAAATTTGTTTTATAAAACAAAGATATTTCTTATGGATAAAGGAATTAATTTTCGTTTTCGTAAAGTTTTTTAATCGCAGATCTGTGTCAATGACCACAACATATGTATGTATGTATGTAGATGTCAAATCATTGAACTAAAAAGATGATATATGTAATGAACTTATTTTGACAGTTCATGTATATCTAACTAGTTCATTGAACTAAAAAGAGCGATTGAACTAAATGAACGAACAAATCAAAGTTATGTGGGTATCCTCACATGTCGGCATTATAGGCAACGAATGCGCTGACTTAGCTGCTGAAGAAGCAAAACGACGACCGTTGAAAAAATATTCGACATGCGAGACTCGTGGTATTCTTAATATCATTGATATCTCTCTCACGTCCACAAAAGCCCAAAAATGGTCCGATTATCAGCACAGTTACAAACGCATCAACCCAATGGAAGAACCACTACTATACCCCAAAAACTGTTCTAGGAGCGAAATTAGTTTATTCGTTTGCCTTCGAATCGGCCACTGCAAACTGTCTCACCAACATCTCCTTGATAGAACTCATGCACCTGTTTGTTCCACCTGTAACACCCACCTCAATGTAGCTCATATACTTGACGAGTGCCCTAACTACTATTCATCCAGAGTAAGCATTTTCGAATCAAATACGCCAACTGATCTTCGTAGACACACATGTGATAAAAATATTAAATTAATATACAAATTTATTACTACAAATTTTTTACAAAACCTTATTTAATGGATATAAATATATTCAAACCATAAGAGTCGAAAGCCCTAGATGCTAGTACTTTTTTTCTTTTTTTTGTTATTAGTTATTATAATTTAATTATAACTACTAATACTTTAAATAAATAAATAAATAAATTTATAAATAATGCATTAAAATGACCGGTCTCTTCAACTTCTGACTATAAATTGTAGCCCAAATAATGTGAGATATTTAAGTAATTACAAAGCTTTTGCAAACAATATTGACAAGGGCATTGTGATACTTTTGCGGCATTTGGAAATATACATATGTAGCCAAAAAGTTGCTACAGACTATACAGATGAGGATAAAGTAAAAAGTAGCGAATAAAACAATTGCTAAAGTTGAGCATGTTATTTTATATGGGGCAAGAATACGTCTGTAAATTCCTTCCCCCATAAGAAGAGAATCGGCATTAGCTCAACGAAAATAAAGCTCATCTGGACTCACAATATATGCATCACATATGCGGTATACGACGCAGTGTCGTGAAATAAAAAAAAATTGGTAAAAAGTCCGCAACTTTCGAACTGGTGAACCGATTTCGATGAAACCAACTGTTTTAGAAAGAAGTGTTGAACTTTTTAGATGACATATTTTGAGGCACCCTGTTGTAAGACAGGGTAGCTCCAAAGAGCGTCAAAGAGGAAAACTGCGGGTGTCGAAATTCTTTCGGAGCTTGTAACTTTTGTAAATATCGACCGATCTTTCGAATCTGTCCGAAGAAATGTTCCAAGTGGTCCTGGTTTACCCTACGTGTTTTAATTCCTTGAAAACCTTCTTCTCTTACCCCCAATTCACACTGTGCCTTTTTTGCTTGCCTGTGCAGGAATGCTTTTTTAGTTTGATGGTGAGGGGATTGAAAACCTTGCGGGGTAAAACAAAAGGCACCTAATGAAAATTCGAGGGTATTTTATTTTTCTCTGTCTCCTTTTAGTACTCTCAGCATTAATTGTGTATATAATAGTCAAAAAGACTTGAAGAAAAAGCCTTAATGTATATGTGTGTGACTTTTTGTAGGGGACTCAAAAGAAAATTGTCGAATGAATGAATGAGCTCTAAGGTAAGACGACTTTTTAGAGCTGAAATATTTATTTATCAACCTAAAGCTATTTATAATATAGCTTGCTTTCTCATCGGTGATCTTCAAAGTAGAAATTTTTCTCGTAGCTTCACTTAGAATTTCAAACTGTTCAATAGAGCCATTGAAAAGAAAATCCAACGCTGCTATTGAAAAAGTCAAACAATTCTAAATACTCAGCAGTATTTAGATATTTTGCAGACCTCGAAGAATCCAGTTATACGGAAGCGTGTAAAGTCCTCGTGCCTACAGATACAGTACGACTTAACACCTGGGCAGCTAAGTTAACCTCCATACGCTGGAAATTATTTGGGTTGATTATCCAAACTTGGCTAGGGTGTACATCGTACTGAATTCGAATCAACCTTGTAGAAATGAATAAAATCCTCCCAAGTCACAGTCACGTCATTAAAATAAATCTTGTGGTCCTTGGCCAACAAAAAATTCCTAGCACTTTTAAGAAGGTGGGTCGAATCATGCATAAAGTAAACTCTCTTGTCATTTACTTCAAAGTATGGGCGCTGTTGACTAACACCAACAATCTTACTAAAACCAACGAAATTCCCTTCTTGGTCGAAAGCAAATTGACAAGGTTTCAGTCCTATTCCTTGCAACATTGAAATGGCCTCATGTACATATTTTTTCATTATGAACCCCTTACAACTGCCCTTGAACAAAGAGATACGATACTGATTATGACCTACTATTTTCACCGATGCTACTTGCCATAATAACCATAGCACTGGTCACTATGTTCCCTAATCGGTTTTCATCACCAAAATCCTGCAATCCTATTATTTTTTCCTTGAACCTGTCATAGTCCAAAAAGTTTTTAATACCATTTCGTCATATGACACACTAACATATTTCTCCTCCTCACTGAACTCACGCGCGCGTAGGTTCGAAGCTACCGTTAGAATTACCGGGACTTTTTGGTCAATCCTTTACAAAACGTTGTAAGGTTCTTACGTTAGGCAAATAGAATATTTTAATTAAGTAACGATAAACGAGTGGAGAAAAAACATACAGCTAAAGCAATTAATCTTAACCCGATGTCATACTGACGTTTTATTCCTTCGATTTTTCAAACTATTGTCTAAACAAACAGCTAATGATTTTGTTACACTTTTTGTACAATTCAAGTTCCAATATGTTTATTCGTTCCCTACATTTTACTAAATGTCTTGTTAATCTAGCATTGTCTTTCCTCAACTTGGTCCCAACCCATCTTTCTGCTTCATATTGAGTCCTGTAATAGTCTAGTGCAGTCTTAACTGTTTACAATTTCGACTAATATTAGTCTCATCTACCCAAATTAATGTCACTTTCTGTCATACCTGTATCAGCTACCTCAGTTGTCTGTTCTTCTATAGAAGAACTACCCATTGAAATATCTGCCTGTATTTCGGTCACACTATTTTCTAAAACATTCATTTCTTGCACATTATCTAAATTTGGAACATGAACTGAACATTTGACATAATTTTTAATTTCTGAAATTTGTTCGCTATTAAAAGTTGAATTTGACTCAACACTTTCATTTGTAGGAACTGCAAATTTTGAAATCTTATGTCCAAAAAGATATTCCGCCGAAAATTGCCGACTGCATACAAATATGCGTTTCAGCGATGACTTCACGCCTAAAATGCGAAGCCACTCGGAACGTCTAGAAAAAGAAAACCAAGTAATTTAATATTGTAAAATTATTGTTCAAACCTAATTCAAAATAATAATATAAAATAGATATAAAAAACTTAAAAACAAAAGATTGCAAATCGATTATTTCTAATCTTTAATGTAGAGCATTAATTATATGTACATAAAATTTAAAAAATTATTTAAAAATGCATACCTTTTCTGTACCATTCTAGACACACTTGGTGTTAAAACGAAATGTATCAAAAATTAATCCAAAAACTAAAAATTTTTAAAAAGTTTTACAAAAGCTTAATTTCAACCTATTGTCTTATAAAAAGCTCAATGGGTGGTAAAACTAAATTTATCAAAAATTCGTCAAAAATCAAAAAATTTACAAAAACTTAATTTCAAACTATTGACATAAAAAGCTCAATAGGTGGTAAAATAAAAACAACATAATGAAGCTGTAAAGCGAAATTTATCAAAAATTAATCCAAAACTAAAAATTATTCAAAAAGTATTTAAAAGCCTTCTTGACAAAACGATTGCACACTAAATCAAAAAAACATTCTTAAAACAAGAATTTTGCGTTTTCGTTTTAAGAATGCTGCATTTTTTAAATTATAACGTGCGCTTTAATTTTTAAAATTTATCTTTTGGTTATATATTTTAAAACCAATAATGTTTTCTTGTAATAAAAATTATAGATTTCGAAATTACATATATTTAACTTTGAAATTTATTTGCTGGAGGTCAAGCATTGTCTATATATTTCATTGGTGCTTAGCCAAATCATCAGTAGACTTTAACCACATTTTGAACAATATAGACAATGCTTGACCTCCAGCAAATAAATTTCAAATTAAAATAAACTTATGACAATATGTCGAATAATAAATTTCTTAAACATATATTTAACCATTTTAAAAAAGAAAAGTATTTGATTATTATATCAGGAATTTGAATTTTTAATAAAAAAAATTTTATTTTCCTCGGAGTAACATTTTACATTTCTTTCTTGTTGAAAAAAAAGATTAATTTATTTATATGACCAAGTGTATTTAATGTCCACTGCCCTGTGTGATTATTGAGCACAAAATCCGAGTGATTGATATTCATAATAGTTTTCGTCTTTAAAATTAAATTCTTTATGATTTTAAAACTTATTTTTTGGGTGTATCAAACACATCACAACCTTTATCGTTTATAAATCAATTTTGTATTTTGTATGTTAAGGAATGTCTTTGCACATTAGAAAAGCTGTTGCGGTGGCGAATTAGGGGAAGGTATAAAAACGGTGAGGTAGTTGCAAGGCCATCTTACGTTATGACAGGAAAGCGGAATCTTCCGCCGGCATGTTTGGCCACATCTCACCAGCCTCAACCGAATTGGCTAACCTACATGTTAATTAGAGGCATAGCGATTTCTTTTTTTTTTTTGTCTTTTCTATTTATAATTCGGGGTAGATTATATTTTTGCTCACGGGGATTGCCAATCCGCAGTAGACTACCGGCAACAGGGGAAACCTTGCTCGTGTGGTCGCCCGAATGTATAGACCACAGTTAAGCCCTGCTGAAGATTCTGTAAATAGAAAAGGAAATATATGTTAATAAAATGTATTAAATAATTATCCTTAGAATGATACATGTTGTATGGGGTGTTTTTTTTAGAGGTATAGAACTTCGAATTGAAATAAAACACAAGAAAATCGTTTTAATGTCCATCAATTTGGCTTTATTGGAAGGATAATTTTATGCCATTAACGTTTAAATATGATTTCGGGCATGTGGCCGCCGCGGCTGGCTCGAATAAAGCCAATTCTACAGGTCCAATTTTCAACCACTTTTTCGAGCATATGGGGCCGTATGTTGGCTATAACGCCACGAATGTTGGCTTCTTCTGGTTTGTTGGCGTAGACGAGCGACTTCACATATCCCCAAAGAAAATAATCCAATGGTGTCAAATCACACGATCTTGGTGGTCAATTGACCGGTTAACCGAATTAATTGCTCTGATGGACGATTATGTCGACCATAAAATGGACGGAGCTTGCGGTAAACTTCGCGAACTGAACCATTATTTTCGAAATAAATTTGCACGATTTGCAAGCGTTGTTCTTTTGTCAACCTGTTCATGATGAAATGGCAAACCAAACTAAATATTAATCACTTGACAGCTGACAAAATGGCCGCCAGTTAAAAAAGTGATGCCAACTTAAAGTTCTATACCTCAATAAAAAACACCCTATACTTACCATGCTGTATTTTAAAATGACATTAGCCAGAAACATATGCTCTGCAGTGTTGGAAGCGCAGAAATGCCCAATATTGTGAATGATTGGTAATTTTTTTTACAATAGGCCACGTAGTAAAAATTTATGCATGAAATTTTCCGTTCTTTTTGAATTTACATTGTGTTATAGGGGGGCGTGACAATTTAAATGTAGTACTGGGAAAAAGCGAAACGAGTACAAGACAAAGAAAAATTAAATTTAATTTAATTGGGAAAAAGGAAAGGCAATAGAATCCTGTGCTATCTGAAGAAAGGCCAATCACGAAGGCGAAGATAGAAATCTCCTGCGTGGATGAAAATTAGGTTGGAGAACCCGGGAGCAGGACCAGCACGATTTAGTTGGGAGAGCAGGCTATTATACACTGGCGTCTCCTTCCGGTTCTCCAAACTTGTAAACTCCCTAGACGTTACGATAGTCAAAATCCAGGTAACCAGAAATAATATAAATACATATATATAAATACATATATATATATATATATATATATATATATATATATATATATATATAATATATATATATAATATATATATATAATATATGTATATAATATATATATATATATATATATATATATAGGGCAGTAATAAAAGGAAGCCATATTGAAAGTTAAAAGAAGCGGGAAGGACGGCCATATTTTTTTTACATATAGATTTTTTTGCGGGAAATTATAGATTAAATTTATCTATTAGGTTATATATGTATTATACACTAAAAAACACAATAATATTTTTTTAGTGTTTTTTTTGTGAATAATTTTATATATGTATGTGTTTCTTACTTAGGGTTGTAGGCTAGTCAAATTATCATTATTAATCAGAAGTAAAAATATAAAGTTTTGTAGGAGAGTTACTCATAGTAGAAAGTTTATTTAGGAACATAATCTTTAATAAAAAAAATAAAATTATGGTTTTAGAAAATACTTTTTTTTTGCTTATCACGACTTATGTATTATTAATAACTATCACTAAGTTTATGTCCGACACTGGTCGGGCCTAATTAATTATATTTAGATTTGAATAATTATTGTTAGTTCATATTTGAAGATACAATAAATAAATATATGTACTAAAAAAAAAATTTTTTAGAGAGCTCCTTCAAACCCAAACCGAATATTTTTTTAAGTGAAAAGCTTGTATTTAAAAAAAGGTATCTGTGAGTAGCTCATTCCGGGAAAGGAAGGAAAAATCGTAAACTTCCTAGTTAATTATCGCGTGTAGCAACGTCTTCCAGAGACTTGTGAATGTACTGATAGTTTGATTTTTGTGTTGTGTTCGTTAAACTTGTGAGTTAGTGATTTGATTGAAAATAATTTAGGATAAGAAATATTTAAAAGCTACTTAAACATTGTGTCCATACGAAGTGATATTAACCAAAGAAAAAAAATCTGATCTTTAGGCTCCATGCTAACTTTGGTAAATAAAAAAAATATTAACGTTCGATTAGTTACAAGACGAAATTATATTTTATTTGTTATATTTATGTAAAACAATCTACCGTATAATTATTTTGTATTAGTTAGATAAATTTAAATTTCATACTAAATTAGGCAAAATAATTATAAATTAATATTAAGAATAAACATGTACTGTGCTTTGTTTTGCCTTTTTCGTTCTGTTCTGTTGCGGACAAATCTGTAGAAAATAGAATTCGACGTTAAGTGACAGCTAAAAGTGTGCTTCTATTAGTTTGTTGTGATATTTTGTATACAACTGAAATCAGTTCTGTAGGTTGCCAGCTGGTTTCTTGCAGAATTAGTTTGTACGTGCTGTTCTGTTCGGAATCGGCTGATTTGTTTCTGTTAAGTTGAAAATCTGTATGTGTGATTACTTTTTCGTTCTGTTCTGTTGCGTAAAAATCTGTAGAAAATAGAATTCAACGTTAAGTGACAGCTAAAAGTGTGCATGTATTAGTGTGTTGTGATATTTTGTATACAAATGCAATAAATTTTATAGGTTGCCAGCTGATTCCTTTTACAGAAAAAGTAATTGCAAAATATTTTATACAGAAAAGAGCGACACAGAACGGCAACGATAAGTAAAAACTAATGGATCCTTAAGTCTATGTTTTTCATCATGGTTAGGGTGGGAAGTATGAATGAAAGAACAAAGCATGTGAACATAGAGCTAAGTACAATAACTGATTTATTTTTTATAGTTTGCTCTGCAGTTTTTTCGTGACTTACTCATGAGCGTGAATTTTCAAACCAAGTGTGCTAGCCAGAAGGTCACTAAATTTTCTGTTAACGAAATAAATAAATTCTTGTAAAAGTAACTCATATTCTTAGGTCGAAATTGCAGAGTTTTTGAAAACCAATCGACACAATAATTTTTTCGTGATTAGTTGCCTTACTTGTCATCCAATATATAAAAAGCAACTGCTTGATTTCACAGGGAGTTTTAGTACTCAGAGTAGTACCTTTCTATTGCCGAACAGTCGTGTGATAAGGTTTAGGTCAGTTTCCGTGCCCCCACTGGAGTAGCTTTAATTTTTTAAGGCTGGTGATTTTCAGGACTAGTATTAAAACAAATAATTGCATAAAATTTTTAATAATTCACGGCGTGGTGAGGTGGTAACAGCCATTAATTTGGGAGGCAGTGCAGCCGTTAATTCAAGTTATATGTTATATGTATACTTTTAAATTATACTTAAACATGTATGCTTTGATACAAATTGGATTAATAACCTCTTTTAAATTTCTGTTATTATTTGTGTGAACTTTTAATATTGATACATATTTGTAAATTAATATTTTATATTTGTTTATCTCTCTAAATAATTTTTAGATGTTAAAGGAATTTCCATTGAGCTTTTTGCGCAACACTCGTTTGTGGAAAATATAAATATGAATAAGTCATTCAATATTAAATCGATACTGATTCCTAAAATACATGCTAAGACTTCTATTATTTTGGATTGCAAATGCGAATCACTGCAAAAACTTCTGTACAATGCATCAGATCTTAAATTTTTCAACAAAACGTACACTTGGATGTTATTGGATGATGATGGCACTTGCCTTCATCATCTACAGCACAGTGATATTAAATATTTAGGACCGAATGCTCAGATAGTTCAACTGAAGCTGAAAAAATTGGAGTATGTTTTCTTTGATATCCACTCGAAAGGGCGGCATTTGGGAGCACCAATAGAATCAATTCTACTAGCGAAAACATCCAAGAATTCCAGCGAAGTTTTGTTTAATACAACTAATTCAATAATTAATGTTCAGGGCATTGAGTACAGAGATGATTTCAAAGGCATGACTTTAAGAGGAGCTTGTGTGGTAAGTATATCATGCGGTCAATTATCGTTCTGTGAAATGGTGAAATTAAATGCTTTTTCACCTTTTCATGGTAGTTTTGATTCTCGTTTTATGTAAAAATGCGCTGATTTATACGGGCATAATTGTGTTGGCATAACATGCCAGTTTGATGGTGAGAGAGGCAAAGAAAGTGGTTTTGTCGTTGGCAAATTTTTCAACCAGCCATCTCGCATTACAAAACCAATACACACACAACTTAAAAAACAGCAAATGTTAAATTAATACAAAAAACACTAACACACACAAAGCTGTGTATACGTATACATTTTATGCCAGATGAATTAAGTCAGCTTAATTAAAGTCTATACCATCCGTTCTATGCGTATGCGTTGTATGTATTTCTGTACGTCCTATAGTAGTATGAATAAGTGGTTTCTAGATAGAAATGTGCAAAGGAAAAATGTGCATACCTTAACCCTTTAACGGTCGATGGGGTTAAATTCGACCCCATGATATTTTGTGTTATGAGGCGGCAGCGTGTTCGGTTTTGCTTAAAGTGAAGTCGTGGTGGGGGGTTCGGTTTTGCTTAAAGTGAAGTCGTGGTGGGGGGTTCGGTTTTGCTTAAAGTGAAGTCGTGGTGTGGGGTTCGGTTTTGCTTAAAGTGAAGTCGTGGTGGGGGGTTCGGTTTTGCTTAAAGTGAAGTCGTGGTGGGGGGTTCGGTTTTGCTTAAAGTGAAGTCGTGGTGGGGGGTTCGGTTTTGCTTAAAGTGAAGTTGGGGGGGGGGTTCGGTTTTGCTTAAAGTGAAGTCGTGGTGGGGGGTTCGGTTTTGCTTAAAGTGAAGTCGTGGTGGATGTTATTTTTGTTGAAGTGAAGTCGTAACATTTAATGTGTTCGTTAGAGGGTTAATACAATATGAATTAAACTACATTAGGGGGGTTTACGAAAGTCTGTGATTTTTTTGCTAGTATTTAATAAATAAAATTTATTTACTGCGGTATATATTAATATCCCTAATACTACTCGTATTTGTTATCAGTATAAAATGTTAACCACATTATTTAAAAACAAAACATTTATTTATTTTTAGTGTTAATCATATACCTACATACTTATAAAACATATGTATATTAGCAACAATTCTATATTTTTGTAGACTAAATAATTTACAATTACACATAACACTCGAATCAGCCGTAATTTGTTTCAATTTAAAACAATTTTCAAAATGAACACCATGAACTGATGAATCTACTAACTCCAAATCTTCATATAAAGGTATGATTTCTAGGAGATTTTCCATATATCTGATGAGATCTCCCGGAATATATCCTCTATAATAGTTTAGAAAATTTTCCACTTCAACTCTCAATTCAAATTCAACAAATAATTTCGGCTTCCGTTTTATCAGTGTCGTCGACGACATTTAAGATTCATATTGTTTCTTTAGTGTATCTTGAGCTAGAACGATAACAAAAAAAAAATAATATTTAGATTTAATAATAATAAAATAAATAAAAAAACTATTTACCAAAAATTACCTGTTGCAGCTGCATGTATATTCAGCTCGTAATATTCATTGCTGCTGCTACCTTTGCTACCTTTTCTATCTTTAGTAAGATAGTAGGTATTGCGCTGGAATTCTTCTATACTATCATCGTCTAGAGTTTCGTTGAATATACCAGGTAGGTATATGTATTTGGTGTTTTCCACCAAACAACGTACTTTTTTCCCATAAGGCGTCTGGACGCGCTCCATTTTTGTAATTTTATATTTATATTCAAAAAGCATCTCCTTTATGGGGAGAATGCTTTTTGTTTGGTTTTTTTTGAAAATTGATTTTAGGTGTGCTTCCATTTCTGTACTTAACTTGAATAGTAATTAAAGAAAAACTAGATGGGGGGTGGGTTTTTATATAAAATTATGAGAAGTAATTTTATAGCTTATCATTCTTTTCAATACAATTTTAAAACAATGTTTCTGATGCGGTTTTTATATAAAATTATGAGAAGTAATTTTATAGCTTATCATTCTTTTCAATAAAATTTTAAAACAATGTTTCTGATGCGGTTTGTCCGTTGTTTATAAAGTTTCTATTTAATTAAAAGGTGTGAGAAAATTTTAAAAAGTTTCTGTTGCGGTTTTTCCGTTTTTTTATAAAGTTTCTGTTTAATCAAATGTGAAAGAAATTTTAATGTATGCAGAGTTTTGTTGATATATATATATATATATATATATATATAAATATATATGATTTTAATTTTAAAAGGTTTCTGTTTAAAATGTTTCTTCTATTTCATCATCATCATCGTCATCTTCTTCTTCTTCAGTACTATCATACAAGTTGTTGTAGAATACATATTGCTTCTTCTTTTTAATGATTAGAGTATATAATCCATTCACTTCTTTAACTTTCTTTAAAATTTGTGGATTTGCGTTTAGATAATCCATCTGATTTTTAGTAATAATCAGAAATCGTTTAGGTAAATAAATATGATATTCTTTATTTACAAGACATCTTATACTTTCACCATATTTTGTATCTACTCGTTCTATCTTGTTGATTTCATATGCAGTATTTTCTTCCATATCCTTTAAAGGTAAGTATATAATATTAGGATTTTGAAACAATTTTCTTAAACTTGCTCTCATTATTTTGCTTTTAACTTTTCACCGTAAAACGAATTTTCAAACTGATTCTTTATATTCAATAATTGATACTATAAGGTGTTTTTAGATATTTTAATAACTTCTTATCAATTGCGGTTAAGCATAAATATTAAAAAAGTATACGTATGTATGTATGTAATAATATATAAACAGCTGGTGTTTTAATCTTATTGTATCCAAGTTTGTGTTATATATATATACGTTATTTATAATGAGAGATTTAGTTGAATTAAAAAACTTTGTTAAAAACTGGTGATAAATATTGTACTTGTCATGCACAGTGGAAAACTTTTCAAATAATAAATGCAGTAGTTTTGGATATTATAATGCAGGTGTTCCTAACCGCAGAAGGAGGGACAAGAACTCAAATTTTTTCTCTTAATAGAGGACAAGAAATGTCAACAAATATTCCAATATTTCATTTTAGTCACAATCAACATATAAAAATTGAGGTTATCGGTGGTATGATATCACTAGTTGGAACAGTCTATGAGGGTGGTTTTAAAGATATAAATGTACACTCATACAAACCATCGTGCGTTTATAGTGAAATAGAGGCTATTGTTTTCAGAGATACAAATAAACTATATAATAGTAAGACTGATATCCACTCATTGAATAAAAATCAACAAAAACCTCTTCTCCTTCAAAAAATAGTTAATGATAGTAAAGTTGAGAAAGGTGGTAGTAACGTTGGTGGCGACTCAGTTGATAAATCATTTGAATACGATGATTATTAAATTAGTATATAAATATGAGAAACAATTCTTATCATCTCATTTAAAAATATATCGCTAACTTAAGAACACATCTATTAAAAAGAAAAACTAAAATGAAAAATATTTTTATCATATTTTTTTCATATATCTATATCATACAAGTGTTTTCAGCTTCATTACCTATTGATTTGAGTGAAAATGAACTTAAAAATACAGAATTTGCTATAAAATTACCGAATAATGATACTGTGAGCATACAACTAAATTTCAAACTTTTAAAGTATAGTAATGATTTAAATAAAAACATCGAGTTAACAACAAAAGCAGAAAATAAATCAAACGAAGAACAAGAAGACTCCCCACCGCCTATAAGTCAACCTTTTACTGTTGAACAAGCTATTGAAACATTTAGGCAAGATTTAGTGAAAAAAGAAAAAAATATTGCAGGAATAATTGAAAGTTCGGCTCCATTTTATAGACATTTTCAACTTCAATACAAAGATAATATAAAATTGAGAATCCGTTGTACATATGACAGCAATTACTTGAAACGTCGATTAAATATTTCATGCTTCGAATACCGTCAAGTTGAATACGAGAGAATTTTAAGTAATGGTGAAATTGAGGTGGCTTCTGAGGATGATACAACGTACCGATCCGATGTTACATTAATCAACATTCAAGATTACACACATGATTTGGATATGGAAATAATATAAATTAGCTGATATGATGAAATACATTTACTATTAGTTAGTTAGTATAAACTTTGATGTTAATGTGATAGGAGGTTTTATTTAACATAAGTAAAAAAAAAGTTAAAATAAGAAAATAATGAATAACGAGTTTTATTCGAAAATTTTACATAAATTCATGAAGGAAGAAAAGCTTTTGTGTTATGATCATGAGATTATTTTGAAAAAATTAAAAGCTCAATTCGATGAATATGCATTTTATAAGAAAAGTAAATCAAAATTTGGATATCATTATAACAATTGTGTGTGGTCCAACGATGAAACAACTTGTGGACCTGATACCTGTAAATGTTCCCTTATCGATAACAGTTGGGATCAAGCATTATATATAATGAATTTTTATTATAATTTAAAAGCATAGACTTTATTTATCAACAGTTCTACAGTCATCGTTGTCACTTAATTAGTACTAAACAATGTCGGAGGAGAGAATTTTAGTTGTAGACGTACAAGGTTTTTATCTCAACAATAAATTCATTGTAAAAGAACTGAGTATTTCAATTGACGACTCACAAGTTCAAACATTTATTATTAAACCACCTTTTCCATATTCATCGTTGACAACAAAAGAAAAAGCTTTAATTGACTGGCTTTATAATCATCATCATGGATTAAAATGGAAAGATGGTGATTCAACCTTATCAAATATTATGAACTATTATATTACACATGTTAAAGATAAAAATTTTATTTGTTATGCTAAAGGATTAGAAAAAATTAAGTGGATTCAAAATATTTTTGAGGATAAAATTTATTTTTATAACCTAGACGATCTAAATTGCCCAAATTTAAAAACATTATATCAAAATGATAAATCTGTGAATGTTTGTTGTTATCATAGAAAATATTATATATGTGCTCAAAAAAATGTAATACTCTTAAGAAAGTTTATTAAATCAAATATTAATAAAGAAAACATAAAATTATAAAAGACATTTTTTTTTTTTGATTTATTATTTAACACTTAAATCAGGTAAAATAATCATCAAACATCAGTTCATTCTGAATACTTGAAATGTCAATAACAATATCTTTAAACGGAAACACTTCAACTCTGGTTGGAGAATATTTTCCTCCAATTGAACTCCCTACAAAATATGTTTGTGGACTTATTGATTTTGTAACATTCAATTCCATACCCAATGTAGATGTTCACAACAATTTGTTTCATATAGGAAATCATATTATTACTATTCCAGTTGGTTCATACGAACTTGAAGATATTGATTTTTTCCTAAACTCAAGCTTAAGAGATATCGATGAATCAATTTATCTAATAATTGAAGCTAACAATAACACACTTAAAACTGAAATAACCTCATCAATGGATATAGATTTTTCACAACCAAACAGTATAGGAAAGTTACTTGGATTTAGTAAAAGAAAACTAGAAGTAAATTCAACTTACTATTATAATACTAATCAAAATCTTAAAAATGATAAATCTTTGGAAGTGATGATTGTAGATATTAATCAATTGAATACTACAAGGTTATTTGAATCTGACTTACCTGCACATATTACGGATGTTAATACAATACGCATTGAAAGCAACTTAACAACCGGATCATTTATTAATAATACTTCGAATCATACTATTCATGAATTTCCTCTTGATGTTCCTCCAGGATATAAAATAAACGAAAAACCTCGAAATGTTATTTATTTACCCGTCAACTGTCAACAAATAAACAACATAACGATTAGAATCTTAAATCAAGACGGTGAACTTATAAATTTTAGAGGAGAAAAAATCACTCTTAGACTCCACTTCAAACCAGAATAATGATCATTACAATAAAAACATAGTGCAAAGAGGATTTCCATTCAATACCGCACCAACTCACATTCGAGAAAGTATAAAAAATAAAAAACTGTTGTCCTCATCTAATACAGAATACTTAAAATCGTTGGGATTTAATCTTCAACAATGAATGAAATACTAAATGTTCTTCAAAAACCTATGTATGATGAGAGTATTGTAAAAAGGGAATATCATAGTTACTCTCCATATCTAAAATCATTTAACAACAACGATGAGATTCGTATACCAATTCAAAATCAGGATCTCTTCGTCTTACCAAGTGAGAGTATGATTTACATTCATGGTTTTATAGTAAAGAAGGAAGCAACCAAAGAGGTTCCAGCTATAGATGTGAAATTAAAAAACAACTTTGCTTCATATTTGTTTGATGAAATTCGTTACGAAATTAATGGTTTTGAAGTTGATCGTACACGTAAACTTGGAATTTCATCCACCATGAAAAATTTTGTATCGTTGAATAAGGCTGAAAGTGATGTATTAAAAAACGCTGGTTGGTCTCTTACTGAAACTTGCGCTTTAGTAAAAAGTCATTTTAGTTGTTGTATACCTCTGAAAATGTTGCTGGGTTTTGCTGAAGATTATAACAAAATACTATTAAATTCGAAATATGAGCTTATCCTTCAACGTTCTACATCCGATGAGAGATCATATTATTCTACAAATGCAACTGATCAGTTAAAATTAACAATTCTGGATATAACATGGAAAATGCCACACATTCAACTATCGGACTTTGCAAAATTGGAAATGTTTAAGATAATCAACAGCAAACATTCTATACCAATTGCGTTTAGAAGTTGGGACTGTCATGTAAATCCTGTTTTACCAAAGAGTACAAAGGTTTTATGGAATGTAAAGCTTTCTCCACAAAACGAAAGACCACGATTTCTTATAATTGGTTTACAAAAAGAGAAAATTAAAGAAGAAGGAAATATATTTGATCATTGCAATATCTCTAATTTAAAAGTTTATCTAAACTCAGAGTCATATCCATATGATGATTTAAATAATCGTTTCGAAATGGGTCAGTATTCTGTTCTATATAATATGTATGCAAAATTTCAACAAAGCTTTTACATGCGAGAACCTGAACCATTATTAAATGTTGATGAATATAAGACTTATGCACCGCTTATTGTTGTTGATGTTTCACATCAAAATGAGGCTGTTAAAATAGGAACTATTGATGTACGAATTGAATTTGATACTGAAGCAAACAAACTAATTCCAGATAATACATCAGCATACTGTTTAGTTATTCATGATCGTTTAATCGAATACTCACCTCTAACAAGAGAAATTAGAAAAATTATTTAATTATATTTATTTTGAAATTTTTTTAATAAATGAAATAATATGTTTATTTATAAATAAAACAAATTCTTAATCAATGTATTTTATTAAAACAATTATAGTTTCTTTTTAGTTTAGTTTCGAAAACAAAAACTTTAAACATAAATGGCCACAATTTATTGTATTAAAATTTTGATATCTATCATAATTATAACTTATGTTTTTTCCTAAATATTTTATTAATTGTTTCGGTGGTTGCAAGTTACCCAAGCTATCAAAATATTCAATTTGATTGTTGTTTTTCCAGTACGCTACCCAATGTGTGCCAGATCCCTTTGAAGTATCCAGATTAATTATTCCACATTCTTTTTTAAATGATGTACTTGGAAGAGTGTTGCACATAAACACACCTCTAAAATTTGGAATATGTTTTGCATATTTTCTCAAGTCTACATCAGAAAGGGCTCTTTTAGGTAGCTTCATTAAAAATTTTGTTGATAAGGCTTTAAATATAATCCAAAACCTTTTTTATATGGTTTTAAGAACATGCCTTTTCCCATCGCAATGGCTTCCATTGTATTATTGTGTCGTTTTGCTTCAGTCAGCTGTTCCTTTCCATTTTTAACTGCATTGATTGCTTTTGTAATACCAGATACACCACCAGCTAAACCACCAAGTGCACCCAGTGCAGCAAATATAGGGGCAAGTGGAAGAAAACCTCCAGATTTTGGTAGCGGTATTATTCGAGGTGTTTCTATTAACGATTTTTTCTTCCCCTTGAAAATATTGTTTACAACTTTTCGTGAAATCTTTATAGCATCTTTCAAGTTTTCACTTTTCTTTATATTCTTTCTTGCACTTTTCAATGCATGCGTAAATAGTTTGTGGGTATTTACTGGAGACGACTTTTTAGTTTTACTAATAACGTTACCATTACCGAATTTTGTTTTTGCTTTCATTGCAGTAGCAACAAACCAAGCGTTTGATTTTTCACCAAAACTACTATCGCTTGCTT
This sequence comes from Nowickia ferox, assembly GCA_936439885.1. NCBI lineage: Eukaryota > Metazoa > Arthropoda > Insecta > Diptera > Tachinidae > Nowickia > Nowickia ferox. The sequence continues at coordinate 38,325,420 of OW387026.1, read as the reverse complement.
TGACCCTTTGCCAAGCCTTTTCAGTTAAAATTCTATCAGCATAATATCTAGCATAAGACATATTGTCTTTTCTCTAAATCTTTATTGTTTGAATATGCTATATCGTGCTCTCTGCAAGCAGTATCCAATGGATTGATTCCTTGATCACCTCTAGCTAAACGTTTCTTTAATTTTGTACCAGGTCCGCAAAATTGATAACCGGGTAGATGAAGTTCAATGGGAAGTTTATTAATTATTTTATTTAGAAAACCTTTATCAATGAAGGATGGATGACGATTGAATATCTTTTTATAAATGATTGTCATATCTATTGATACTTTGTCGATTAAAGATTAAAATCAAATTGATTGAAAACAAATAAAAGAGACTGGTTTATATATTATGTTATCATTAGATTTCAGAATGCGCTTTTTTAAACAAAATTAAAGGGATTAACGTAAAGAATATCGATTCAAAGTTCGATTCATCAAATAAAATTCTTCATAGCTCATTACTACCGAATTCTATTCGAGCTCTTATTGTAGGTCCATCAAATTGTGGAAAAACAAATGTGATGATCAGTCTTATTGAAAGTCCTCATGGATTGAAATTTAAAAATATTTACTTATATTCAAAGTCAACACAACAACCGAAATATAAGTACTTAGAAAGTCTAATTAAACCTATCAAGGAGATAAATTTTTCATCATTTTCCAATAATGATGATGTTCTATCGCCAGACGAAGTTAAACCAAATTCAGTATTTATATTCGACGATATAGCTTGTGAGAAACAAAATCATGTACGTTCTTACTTCTGTATGGGCCGTCATAAAGATATTGATAGTTTTTATTTATGCCAAACCTATACACGTATACCAAAACACTTGATTCGCGATAATGCAAATATGATTATAATTTTTAAACAGGATGTAATGAATATTAAGCATATTTACAATGATCATGTTGGTTCTGATATGACTTTAAAAACATTTCATAAGTTATGTGCCGAGTGTTGGAAAGAAAAATATGGTTTTCTAGTTATTAACAAAGATGATCCTATGAATAATGGTCGATATAGAAAAGGTTTCGATATATTTATAAATCTATAAAAGAAACATTACAGATATTTTAAAATCAGTACAAGATTAATTATTAAACTAATAGCTTCTCAACTATTAAACCGCTAGCTGCTAAACTGATCTGTTTTGAATCTGTTTCTAATTCAATCTATAAATATGAACACAAATCTAGTTAATAATCTTATTAAAACTCGAAATATTTTAAAAAAGAAATATAGGAATATTTTGCTTGGAGAAATTGCAAATGATGAATTGTTGGAAAAGACATTGAAACCAATATCAAAACCATTAAAAGAATTAGTTCAATCAACTAATAATAATAATAACACCATTATAAAACATGAAAAATATCCGGATAACTCTTTTAAACATGATCTTGAGAATAATAAAGTTGCCTTCAGTACACCATATAAAAAGAGTAAGCTTGATTATAACACGTTTTCTCCAAACTTTAATAACAAGAAAATCGAGAAAAGTTCAAACACGTTTCAATCATTTGATGATGAAAATGATCATGATGATGACCATGATGATGATGATAATGATAATAATGATAATGTTGATAATGAGGATGATAACAATGATGATGATAACACCATTGCAATACATCCCAATCAAAGTATTCAATATAATTTATCAAAAGTTAACTTAAATATATATGATAAAACCTATGGTCCTCATAAGGATAAAAATCAAATATGGAGACTGGGTAATGAACCCATCACTTTCAATTCAACCAATATTACTGTAGGTAATTTAAAATGGCCCTTCACATCAGGCTTATATGAATTGTTAGAAACCAATCAGTTATAATAAAACAGATTTAAATAATTATAAACAAATATTGGAGATGACTAATGTCCATAAACGAAATAACAGTATTAATGGTCAAATTAAAGGAAATCGTTCAATTAAATATACAACGATTATTAAAAACCTATTTAAACAACAACAGAAAATTCATAAGGGAAAAGGTTTAATGAAATTGAATAGAAAAAAGCATAATTATGTTTATTGGGATGATCCTAATGAATTGGTTGATAGATTGCGTCTTTTGATTTCATCAACAACAGCTGGTCACTCAAATCATAATAATGAAATTGTATCAATTATTGAGGAATTGAGAGAAGCAAAAATTATTATATAAATAGACTTAAAAATGTTTAACAATTCATATTCATAAAATGCCTATCGATAAGTTTGGACATTATATTGAAAAATCTGCAAGATACCAAAATCAACATTTCAAGATTCATTTGGATAGTGATCGTAATTTCAACTTTAACTTGCGGAGAATAAAAAATATTGCTAGTCCTGTATTGGAAAACGATGCTGTAAACAAAATTTACATGAAAAGTTATTTAAGTGAAATAAAGAAACAACTGGATACAATGTATATGGAGAGAATTAAGGAAATGGAGGATCGTTTTAACGAAATAATACATCAACAAAACGTGTTGACTACAGAAAAATTTGATAATGTAGAAACACGTTTAAGTAAATTAATACATGATCAAAATATAATACCAAATAATCTCAATCAATCACTAAAAGAAATGAGATCATTATTTAATTACAAAATTGATTCAGTTGAAGAACGTCTAAATGAAAAACGAAGCTCATTACAAACCATTTAAACATAGATATATAAATCGTTTTGATTTAAATTCAATATCAGCAGCATTTAAATTGATGTAATCTAAAATAGACGTTAGAAATGGAGCGACAAGAAGTGGTTCAGGAGCTTCATAAGCAAGCACGTAGAAATTTCATTCGACGTCGAGTGGTGATCAAGGGAATTGATGATCTTTGGCAAGCAGATCTTGTTGAAATTGGCGTTACTCAAAATATAACAAAGGCTATAGATTTATTTTAACAGTTATAGATACATTTTCAAAGTTTGCTTGGGCTGTACCCGTAAAATCTAAAAGTAGTGAAGATATAACCAATGCTATGCAATCTATTTTTTCGCTAAAGAGAATTCCAAAAAACTTGCAAACAGATAATGGTAAAGAGTTCTATAATAAAATATTTCAAAACTTGATGATAAAACATAATATCAACCACTATTCTACATATAGTATCATGAAAGCGTCCATTGTAGAACGATTTAATAGAACTCTAAAAGGAATGATGTGGAAAAATTTTAGTCTACAAGGAAATTATCAATGGATACATATATGCAAGGATTTAATTAATCAATATAATAATAAAAAGCATAGAACAATTGGAATGACGCCAAAGTCTGTTAACACAGAAAATGAAAGTTCTATACTAAAACAAGTCTATAATCATCCCAAAATATATAAATTTGGTAATTTGGTTGGAGATCACGTTCGAATTAGCAAATATAAACATATTTTTTCAAAAGGATATACTCCAAACTGGACAACTGAAATTTTTAAAATTCGTACTTTACAGAACACAAACCCCATTACTTATTTATTGGAAGACTATCAAAGGAATCCGATTGTTGGTGGATTCTATGAACATTTACTATTAAAGACACATTTTCCAAATACATACTTGATTGAAAATGTTATTAAAACTAAGGGGCACCAGGCGTACGTAAAATGGTTGGGATTTTTCAATCAACATAATTCTTGGATCAATAAAGATGAACTTCAATAATATTATATATACTTCAATATGAGATTTATTTTTATTATATTATAAAATTCTCAAAAAAATAAAATAATATATAAAAAAGTTTTGTTTTGATTTTTTTTTTATTTCTAAACGATTAAATTTTATATCAACTTAGTTGAGTAAGGTTAAGAACAAGCACGATTAAATTTTATTCACACAAAAACAAATTGTGGTTACTTGTGTTTAAAATTCCTATTCAATAGATAACTATAGTTTAAAATAAAAACAAACTAAAATATTTTAATGACATTCTTTATTTATTTATTTATTTATTGTTTTTTCACGTTATATATATTCACTTATAATCTAAAATCACTTAATACTATTGTACAATATTATCACTTGAAGAAGATGTTAATACATTTTCATTGGGATATGATGATGATGATGATGGTTGTTGACTATTTATTGCATAATGTCCCCATGCATATGTATTAATACTATTATCTCTAATTTTTTTTTTCAAATAAACATTTTCTAAAGTCATTAATCGTTAGTCTATTGGTTACGCATTTTTTAACTCCTTTAATTTTTTTAATTTCTTTTTCCTCTTCATCAATTTTAATTGAATACATTTTAGCGCGTAAACCAATGAACTCTTTAATTATTTTACCATTACATTCATCCTTCATCATTCCTAAAACCTTTTTGTTTAACAAGGGTATATTAAAAACATTATCTTTCGGATAAGCAGACGTATCAAACTGTAAGATGATATCATCTAGAATATCCTTATATAGATCATATGTCTTAATATCGTAAACAAAGGAATCAGTATCCATATAATTCAGATAAATATTTTCCTGATATTTAGGTTTCATGTATTCATAATGGAAATTATACATTTTCAACTTAGATAATTCTAGAACAGAAAACCCAATATAAATTGGTTTATTATATTCCGTTCGCACTCGACTCATTTCAATGACAATCATTTCTTCTTGAATCTTAAGTAAACTATGGAAATTTGGCTTAGATATAAGAGCTCTAGCTCCCAACCTCTTACCTCTACTCTCCCATGAACAAACTATTTTAACATCTTTTCTCTTAGCTACATTTTCCATTGTTTTACCGTATACCGCATTATTTAAAAGTTTAAAAAAAATTTTTTTAAATTCATTTTCGGCATTGGTTCTATGATCATTATTTAAATAAATATACCTTTTCAACCAATCCGACTGATTGAATTTAAGAATTGTATGAATTTTCTTTAGAATAAGACCATGTTTAATACATTGTTTAAGATTTCTATAGTGTATTACATATTTTGTTTTATCATTTAAATCCGTTATTAATTTAGACTATGTTCATTTTTTTATTTTCTGCACAAAATGGGAAATCATTGTGATGATCGTGTATGGTGGATGGATATTCTAAATCCACTTCCAATATATACCCTAATGGTGAATCATCTTCCACAGCATTAAAATTAAAATTTTTAATGTTTTCAACCCATTCAAAATTTTTATAAGGAAGGTACTGCGACATGACATAACCGTATAAATTGTTTACATCTAAATAAATAAGATAATTCGATTCTTTAGTAGAATCATAATCACTTACATATTTATTGTTAGCTACAGAATGTCGTTTACAACATTGAACAATTCCTCCCCTAATACCACGTGTAACAAAATTATACATGTTAATGTCAGTTAATAGTTCTAACTCTATTCTTGTTTTTTTCAACATTGCATCCCAAGATAATCCAGGAACAGTATAATATTGGTATGGTTCTAAATTATAAATGTTTTTGCAAACTTTACGGAAATTTTCAAAAACATCACATAGTAATAAAACATCTACTTTCAAGTATAATAGTAAATAGTCCAAGAGAGTCGTACATCTAAATGTATTCCATACCTTTTCAGCATGTTTATAATTATCTTCACTACACGCTTCATCAGTTAGTTTATTAAAGAAGAGAGAACGAGGTGGTAATTGTGTTTCCATGAGACGATTCTTTGAATCCAAATAATCATAGGGAAAGACACCTTTACGTTTCATTAAATCAAATTCATTATCATTTAAACAAACCGATTTTATAGTTTTCAAATCATCATCAGACAAGAAACCTGCAAGTTGATCTAAACTTGATGCTATAAAACGATATGAATCGAGAAAACGTAGCTCAATAGTATCTTTTTCACTCACCCTAATTCTCTTCGATACGGATACATATAATTCCTTATTTAAAGGAATGATTTTTATATCACCTGCTACTGATGAAAGTTCTCTTATAAATAAATGACAATCATATGCCGAAAGGTTGTGAAAAAATATAGGGATAAAATTTCCAATTTGATACTCTAAGTTACATATATTATGTGCAGGACCTCTATAATCACCTGTTAGATGACAATGGTCAGTTACTTTATCTCCAATAAATATGATTTCACCGCATATATGACAATTCATATCTTCATCTTGTCTTTTTTGTTGTATAAACGTTAAAGGTTTCATTGGTATTACTACACTCAAATAGTTACTATAAATATATAATGCGTCCTCGACTAAACTTTTAAAAAAATGTGTTGATGCATTTTCACCACTATAAATTCTATGTATATCTAAACTAGAATTATAGGAACATTTAATATAATAACTAAATGCAAATGGAAGATGCTTTTGTACTGAATTAATATTAGCTGAGTTTTGAATATCAACTGATTCCAGAATACATTCGAAATCTGCATAAACTACAAGCGGAACATCTAGTTGGTTTTTATGATTCTTAAATCTAAGTATAGAATTTTTAGCGGTTGGCATTATAGTTACAATTTTGTTGCATTCCTCCTTATGTTTCTTTAAAGATGATTCTTTGTGAAAGTGTATGAGGCATGTATTACAAATATACACCTTATTTTTATGTTTTGTAAATTGACTTCTTAATAATCTATAATTAAAGAAATATAAAAGGAAACATTTTTTTAATTAGTTTAATTTCACTTTGAGTATAAATTTAAATAACGATAAACATACCTTGATATATTTTTTATCCAGACATAATGGAATCGTTCTTCATCTTCCATCAATAATAAATTTATATGTTTACTTTTTTCTTCTTGAGAGAAATAACATGGTCCCACAACATCATAAACTTCTAAATACGTATCTTTTTCAAAAGATCTTTCCAGACCAAAGACATTTATGCTTATTCCCGGGTTGTTGTCTTCAAACTGCTGTATTTTGTTGACAGATAGCGGGAAATTTAAATTTTTAAAATTTAATAATATATTATTTTCCAGGACTATAATATCATCTTGAATGTTGGTTATGTTATACGAAGAACAAATTACACTATTATTTTCTATTGGATATAGCGCTGATATTATAGCCCACTTAAAACAGTATACGTCATTGTTTTGTATATTAACACAAGCTTTTTTTTTTGATATGTATGTTGGTAAAGAAATATACTGTGAACCTTTTATACATGCATATTTATTAATATTAACATCAAGGTGATTAATTTTTGTTAACGCAAAACCACTATCACGTTCTTGGAACTCATCCATTTTTTGCATAATTATTTCACATTTATTTGCATAAAATCTTTCAATATCATTCATATGGTTAGTTAAAGACAAAATATACATTTTTGTTTGATGTAGTATTATAGTAATTATGGGTTCTTCATCGTCTTTCATCTTCATATATTCACAGAGTAATTCGAAATTAAATTTTAAACTTGTATGTTTTTGTAGATGATCTTTCAAAACACATGCTACATTATCCTTTATGTTATTGAAAAACAATTCGGGATTTAGATTATCCATATTGTTGTTTTTAAACCGAAATGTAGTAATACGGTTTTTGAAACAAGCATCTAAACACTTTATATTATTGATTTCATCAACAATTTTTAAACAATTATCTTTATGTTTGTTTGTGCGTTGATGATATATCCACAGTTTCCTTACTAATATGAAGGTTATTTTTAAAGGAAATGAAATTCCACGGGAAATTTATTTTGGTTACATCAGAATTCCTGTTAAACATTTTAACCTACATATAAACAGTGTCCAGCTCGTGCCAAGGCTTTTGCTATCAAGAAAATGATGTCAGTGGAAAATCTATCGTTAAAGGAAGCTCGTGATCGTTATTCCAGCGTTTTTTCGAACAGTTTTTCAATTTTGGATGGTGATGACAACAATAATTTTCCTCCATTGGCAAAAAATCAATCATTAGAGATTTGTGATAACCATCGTGATGCAGTAAAAGATGTTCATAAATTCCTGTCGTATGCTAGGGTTGCCAAGCTTAATATGAAGCGCTATAGAGAAAATCTAAATGCCGAAACTCACATGCAAAAACGTAAGGATTTTTTGAAGGATAATGATTTTTCCCTCTCTTATAATTTAGCTAAATTAGGTGAGATTGACAATTCTTATGGTATGAAGACACGCTCACAGGCAAGACATTCAAAATCATTACCCACTACACAAGTTGATGATGAAAATCATAAGGCAATGAATTATTTATTGCAAACTTCGCAACAAGCTACAACATTTTAACAGATACATCAAAAGATGTTATCGACATGGAATCAGTTAAGAGATTTTTGTTCTCTCGCAGAGATAATGTGAATATTAGCATGAATTATCTGGATGTTAACAGAGTAAATCGGTTGCCTCCTAAAGGTAACACACAAATTTAAATTAATCAAGATGTATATTTTACAGTACAACATTCAAAGTCTAAAACACGCCGGGAACAAGGAATTACTTGATTTATTTTTAGCAAGAAATAATATAATAATTGCTGCACTTATGGCGACGTGGCTGGTGGATAATTATTGCACTAGCCTAGCTAATTTTAACTTAGTTTGTAAAAATAGAAATGATGGTTTTGGTGGAGTGGGTTTTTAGGTACATAAAGAAATTAAATATAATATCTTGAATTCAGTGATGCCAACTATTTATAACCCAAACACGCTATTCCCCTTCGCATAACGCGCTAAGTTACAGCATTGTCAACTGCTTATAGCCAAAACGCGCTATTTTCCTACGCGCTAGATTAAATTTTAATAAAAATCGTTGTATGTACATTATTAGTATTATATTATATTAGTAAATACAATTGATTTTTTAGGAGCTCTATTCAGATTTTATAATATTGTTTTTTCGAAATTATATCCTAAATAACTAAAATCATGTAATACAGAATCTGAATTACCTTCCAAATAATCGAAATCCTTAGTTTTTATTTTTATTTTATTTGTCAGACTTTTTGACAACTTATATGAAACGCGCTAATGTAGCGCTTTTTTTACTAAGCGCGCTAAGACGAAAAAAAGCGCGTTTGGCATAAAACGCACTAAATCTAGTGCTAAGCGCGCTAAATTGGCATCGCTGCTTGAATTACACGACTGATGCTGATATTTGCGCGATCTCAACTCTTAAATTGAAGAGAAACCTTAAGGTGTCTTTACATGGTAATACAAAGTATTACGACTTTGTAGAATCAAAATATTATGAAATTCTCTCCGTGTTAAAAAAAAGAGAACAAAAGTCTGTTGTACGTATTTTTCATGTTTACACTGATACTACAAGTAAAATGGAAGCAAAGATATTAAACTGTTGAGTTAATAACAAAAATTGGAAAATTGCAAAAAAGATGTGTGTACTAATAAAACTAAATATTGGAGAAAACATTTTATAATTTTAATGTAATTTTAATACAAAAAATAATTTTTTTTAAAGTTTATTTATTGTTTGTTTGGTTCTGCCAGTACCAGTTAAGTAGCTGATGGTTTTTGTAAAAGTGTCAACACCTTCAATAAATACCATTACTGCTGTTTAGTTTGAAATACACCTCTGGTGTGATGAGAATACTTAAGTTTCTAAAATGGTTTAGAAAATAAATATTTACCGACCGCTTGTCAAATTTTCTATCCGTATTCTCTCCTACTCGATACATTTTGCTTTTACATGATAAGATTTTGTATAATCTACAGCATTTTTTGACATGTCGTAATACATTGTGTTACCATGTAAAGACAGCTTTAACATTATTTGCATTTATTGTCCACCTAGTATGCCGATTAACACTTTTTCCATGGAAATGCGAAGTTTGTTCTTGTATGTAAGCTCTTTGCAAGGTGTTTCTTTAATCTGCAGAGATTTTAATGCTAAGTCACATTTATGACAGGTTGGTTCTGAAAATTCAAGAGGTGCTATTCTGGAGTCAACTGTAAATGAGTTTGGCTTTTTGTGTCTCAATAATGGCAGTGCTACTTTTTCCAACGCTTCTAATGCATCATCAACGTTAGATGTAACTTTTACTTACAACTTTCATGGGTACAACGAGCAGTAATCATCGTCGTATAGTAATTTCACCTAAAGGAGAGTACGGTTGGCCGGATTAATTTTTTAGCGAAAAAGAAGTTTTATAATGAAATTTATAACATGAACGTTGGCAGCAACTTGACTGATTTTCAAAATGAACTTGAAACAATTCGTAAAAGAAACACTGGTCGTACAGATGTCAGGAACAAATTTATTCCAAAGGTTTAATGGTATGCTGATTCAACAAAACTTTTTCCTTTGAGGAATGCAGCTAGGAAGAAATATTATTTGACCAAACAAATGTCTGACTGTGATATTTATATTGCTGCAGAAGATAACTGAAAGGCTCTTATAGATGAAAAAAGAGAGCAATCGTTTAATCAATTATTGGATGAAATTTCACGACCAATAGGAATAGTCTCTGGAAGAAAATGGCAAATTTGAAGAAACACAAATGTGATAAAAAAATTTTATTATTCTTGGAATCATGTCGAAATAAATAATTTTTTGGACAGATTGTCCGGTATTCCCAACGCGTCTCACGCTGTAATTAACATTGTTCGTAATAATGAAATTCCACCACCGCTTTGTTATGGGGATTTTTTGAGTTTCTTGAAATCTAGAAATCCTGATTCAGCTGCAGGCCTTATTGCTATTTCATATTGTATTTTATCTAATCTATCCAATATTAACAAGTCAGTGTTTTCATTTATGGTTGAGAATTGTCCATTTCCTGACATTTGGCGTAAGATAAGAGTGTGTCCGGTACCGAAAAAGAATAAAGATCCAGCGATCTTGGAGAATCATCGACCAACATGCCTTATGTCGGTTGTTTTGAAAGCATTACAGCATCTGATTAAATTAAATATTGAGGATTTTATGAATCAAATCGATTATCTACCTGAAAGATGCGTTAAGAAAGAAAATATCTACTACTCATTGCACAAATGATGTCATTAATACTGTCGAATTATTGAAGAAGAAAGGTTATCAAACAGTCGGAGTATGTGTGGATATTGACAAAGCATATGATCACAGAGGAGACCAGGGCTGTCACGAGCACAAAGTAAGACGGAAGATAATTGTGATTTTGTGGTGTTTTTAGAGGCCTCGCTCACACAGTAATCAAATCCTCTTTACTTTTTCTTTCGCGTGGTATTATTTTAAAGTAATTACGTTTTATTTCTTGTGGTCTCATTCGCAGCCTAGTTTTTGTAAATAAATGGTAAAAATTAATATTTGCGAACGAAAATGCTTAAAACAAAGTCTCTAATCATTTGAAAACAAATTTTAATCACTTTATTAATACTAATAATCATTTTCGCATTGTGTTTTTTAATTCATTACCACAAATTCCTCCATTTAATTTTGTGCAAATGTTCATGTGCTCAAGTGTATTTTCAATTTATGCTTTGTGGTCTCATTCGTTGTTTGCTTTTTGCAAGTTGAAGTTAAAAATTAATATTTTTGAAGGAAAATTATTTAAAATTGAGTTTATAAGCATTTGGAAACTAATTTTAATCACTTTTATATTACTAATAATGTTTTACACATTGATTTATTTAGTTCAACCCTGCAAAATCTTTCATTTAATTTTGTAAAAATTTTCAATTGTTCATTTCACTAAGTATACATTTTCTGCTGTTTGTTTTGATTATTGTACTAAAAATATTTAATAACAAACACACTATATTTGTCCCTTTTTAACAGTGATCAAATCAGATGATTTGAGCTTTTTTCTTAAGTCACTTTCTACAACTCTGGTCTCCTCTGTGATATGATGTTACTGATCTTTCTATATTATACAATTTGCTCTTGAGGCTTAATTTGAACTCTCATCTTGTAGAATGGATAAATTCTTTCCTAGCAAACAGGTTCCTAGTCATGGGTAACCAATTTGTTGTAGCGGACAATGGCTTAGCACAGGGTAGTTCACTATCACCCTTGCTATTTAATATTTTTACTGCTGATTTACATATGATTAATTCAGAAAACATTTTGCTTTTTTAATTCGCTGATGACTTGTTCCTAGTCTGCAAAATAGCTTGACTCGTTTTCATGATATGTGTAAAGATCGAAAATTATCATTTAATCCAGAAAAAACCAACGCAATTCATTTCAGTAGAATACCTAGAATTCTTAACATTTCATTAAATGCTACAAACATTCGTGAAGTTTCGTCAATCAAATATCTTGGAAGAATCATTGCCTCGAATAACTCCTAAGTTTAACATACAACTCATATTGTTAATAACACTAGAAAATCTTACAGTTTTATCAACTTCCTGAGTAGCCGTCGTATTACTCCATCAAGGACTCTTCAAATGTATAAAGTGTATGTTCGTACAAAAATTGAATATGCTGTTTCTTCGTTCTCTAACATATCAAAAAGGGAACTAAGCAAGTTCGATGTTTATTTAAATGATGTTCTTAGAAGAAGTCTTGGACTTATCAGATCCACACTAATAAATGTTATATATCATATGGCCGCTGAACTGACACCGAAATATCATTTTTCGAAGACCCCACAATTTTGTAAAAATTTTAAAATTGAAAAGAAAAAGATTAGTGCTATGGAAATCGAAAATAGTTTAAGACGTGAAGAAATCGCACTGCAAAGAGAACAGTTAGAAGCAACAAGAACACAAACGGACATAATGTAAAACAAAACACAGTTTATGGAAAGCGTCGCATCGAAATTCTAACATTTGTGTGATATATTTAAAAAATAAAATTAAGATTTATGTAGTTTTTACATACAAGCTTACATACTATACATATGTATTTGTTGAATTAACAACCTATTGTAGGTGTTGTATAGAGTGCAAATATCGTTGATAATTTCCACATCATATGTCCAAACAAGCGTTTATACAGAAATTAACAACACAATTTATAAGATCTACAACAAATACAATAGGTGGTGAATTGGCCAATTATATAAGTACATATATATGTATTAAAGTATATTATATGTATGCATATGCAAAATGAATAAAAAACTTCTTTTTGGCAAGTGAATAATTTTATGTACATTCTAGAAATCAGCGATAGTTCCATACCTGTTACTTTTTCAAAGCGATCGAAAAATCACTTACCAGAACTAAGTCATCTAAATTTATTAAAGTAACAGGTATTGGAAATTTACTTAGTTCTTTCATAAGAACTGTGAATGTTTTTGAATGCTTACTCAAAGTAAATTTATATAAAGCATGTACATATATGCAATTACTCAGGTGATTAATTTTTTTCTCGTGCAGTGTTAATGCATGAATGTCAAAAGTCGTTTACTCTTTTCGTACGCCATTTTGTTTGTTTTGCCTTGTTATACACAATTGTGTGTACTGAAAACGAATGTGTAAAAGTTTAAATAAATTTTTATTAAAAAAGGTGTTACAAAACATTTAAAAATAATTATAATTAATTATTAAAATACATACATACAATAGTATTTTCAGTTAAAACCCGGATTACTAACATTTCATTTGAATCAAATAATTTTTTCAGTTATTTTTGAATGTTAATTTTTTAACATACAACTTTAGTAAAAACGAATGCTTTTTCTTTTATTTTAAATTACAAAAAAATAACCTACACATCATTCAAAACTACTGTTTTTTCATTTTTTTAACAACCTGAAAACAACTCACAAAAACAGTAAAAACGACTGTTTTTTTCAATTGTTTTAGCTTACATAAATTTACTACCCAAAACTGTAAAAAAACTGCCTTTTCATTTATTTTGACTGACAAAAAATAACCTACCGAATCAATTGAAAGTACTGTTTTCTTTGTTTATTTTTACTACAATATATTTAACCCCCTAAAAATAAACAGTTGCTAAAAACTGTTTTCTATAAATATTTTTTATTGTTTATATAATTTTATATGCAATATTTATAATTCCATCAATTGAAGCTACTACCATATTGTATTGATTTTTTGAAAGTAAATTATAAAATTAAGATAGGTTTTCAATATAGTTATTACAAAATCAAAATTAAAATAATGGTATGAAATGCAAATAGATTAAAATTATAAAGTTATAAAATATTATGTACGAGTATTATATAAAGTAAAAGAAGATTAAATAAAATTAGTTGTGTTGCTTTAAAAAATTAATTAATTCCCTTAAAACTACTCCCTACAATATCACATTTTAAATCGATTTTAAATAAAGTTTTCTGAATAAATAGCCAAAAATTGTAAGAACTGATATTGTAATTTAAATTGAAAATTTGGGAAGTCTTAAAACAAAGCACTAATGCTAATGTACAATTTAGCATTGTAAATTATCTGATCCACTACATTTACAGATGTTATAGAAAAAAAGATTTCGTTTTATTAGTATAAATGGTGGCTGCCCACTAAACATGTCCAATTGAATATCGTCTTCTATAAACTTAATCGTAGAAACTTGTGAATCTGCTATAGTTGGTCTTCCAGTCTCTTTTTGATACCTATCGGGCTTTAATACTCCATGTATAACATAAATAAAAATTGCATCTTTTGAATCTAAAAATATAAATTTTAAGAATATGTACAATAGGATAATTTTTTTTTTTATATACTGTAATGCTTATAATTTTATAATTACTTTGATCTAAATCATTCCATTTTTCTCTGGCTTCAAACCACAAAGATTTCAGTCTCACGTCCTTTAAACTTAGGTTTATATAAATCGGCAATATATCCTGCAGTTTTTTTCAATTCAGATAAAAACTATTCGTTTTTTATGGGAAAAGCACTTCAAAATCTATAGAAATATGAAAAAAGGATTTATATGTAATTACTTCAATAATATTGAAGAAATTTATTATTCGACATATTGTCATAATTATGTAGGTTAGGTTAGGTTAGGTTATAACAGGCTGCTGATTTATAGTAAACCAGCCCACTTGGGTCCTTAGAGGTCCCGTTGTGCTGCCTGGGCGGATTGAGGTGGGCTGCCCATCCTCATTTATCCTATACACTATCCGTATTCAGCTGAAACCAACCCGAAAGGCGTATGAATGAATTCACACTACCGATTTCACATTCCGACAGACTCTCCAAACCTTGCAGTATCGGAGCCCCCATGTGGAGTGAACGCACCTCCGCAAGTGCTGGGCAATGACAGAGAAAATGCTCAACAGTTTCCTCCTCTTCCTCGTCCTGACAGCTTCTGCAGAAATCATTATAAGGTAGATTTAATCTACCAGCATGTATGCCTATGTAGCAATGTCCTGTTAGGACTGCGACCAAATTACGGAGTTGTCCTCTTGGAATCCTCACCAATATTGCGGACCTCCTCATATCATAACAGGGCCATGTCATTCTAGAGGTTGAGCATGTGACCTCATGTAACCATCTAGCCTGTGCAACCCTGAAAAGGTTCTGCTGTATTTGCATTTTACAGCAATTCATCGGAACACCTACCAACCTATCAATGTCCTCATCCTGCATTTGAGCTCCAGCCTTAGCCAGCTCATCCGCAATATTGTTACCAACACTATTCGCATGTCCTGAAATCCATTGTAGTTCCAGGTCAGCATACATTCCCAGTTTGTTAAAAGAGATTCGGCAGTCATATACCAGATTCGATGTCGTAAAGACGCCCGCAATGTTTTTAATGGCAGCTTTGCTGTCCGTGAATATACGGATATCCCAGTTGTATATCCTATAATACCTCAACCATTTAGCCGCTCTACTTATCGCTGAGATTTCAGCCTGTAGTATACTACACCTACTGTCCAGCTTGAAGCTTATCCTCTTTTGAAAGCGAGGAATAAAGATTCCCCCACCCACGCCCCTGTGTGACTTCGATCCGTCCGTATACACCTCGAGCACATCCCCCTCTGCCCCTATAGACGAGTTGGATGCGCCCGATGTGTTAGATTTGAATCTATTGTCAGGCAGAGGTATGGGTGATCGGTAATCTATATTGGCCGGTAGATCATTCAACTGATCTCCTATTATAGAATGACCGCAAGTCAGCTTTTTCCACGCATTTGCCGACTGTAATCTAGTTACAGAGTTCATAGCAATTTGCTTTACCATGAGATCCCCTGGCAGCCAGTGCATCATCACGAAGAGCGCCTTGGAGGGAGTGGTCCGTGGTGCACCCGTAATAGCAAGGGGTGCAGATCTTAGAATCCTTTCAATGGTTCCACGATGGATGGCCTTCTGCAAGGCGGGCCACCATACTAACGCGCCATATGTTAATATTGGCTTAATCACTGTATTGAAGAGCCATTTGGAATTGCAAGGGCTTAAGCCCCATGTTGTCCCTATTGCCTTCTTACATACATACAAAGCAATGGCAGCCTTGTTTGCCCTTTCCTGGACATTTCGTTGCCATGAGAGTTTGGAGTCCAGATATATACCAAGATATTTGGCACAATCAGACAGCTTAAGTTCCATTCCATTTAACCTTGGAAGTTGGAATTGCGGAATCTTTTATCTTCTCGAGAAAAGTACAAGATCCGTTTTCAACGGATTTACATTCAGGCCACTATTGACACTCCATCTACTAATGGTACCTAGTGCCTCCTGTAATCTCTGACATAAGGTATGTAGATGTTTACCCGATACCAATACTGCGATGTCATCTGCGTATGCTACGCACTTTAACATCTTATCTTCAAGTTCCCTTAGAAGGGAGTTTAAAGCGAGGTTCCACAGTAGTGGAGATAGAACTCCTCCTTGTGGGGTACCTCTATTAGCTATTCTTTTAATCGAAGCTTGCCCTAGGTTGGATGAGATAGTTCTGTAAATAAGAATTCTCCGAACCAGTTTAATTATTGACTGATGTATGTTCAGTCTCGCCATAGCCATTATAATGGTTTCTGGTTTCACATTGTTAAATGCGCCTTCTATGTCAAGAAAGGCTACCAGTGTGTACTCCTTTTGATCCAGAGATTTCTCTATAGAACCAACAAGAGTGTGTAACGCAGTCTCAACTGATTTACCCTTAGTATATGCATGCTGAGATGCTGATATACGATCAGACTCGATTGTCATTCTGAGATGAAGATCAACCAACCTTTCCAATATTTTTAAGAGGAAAGATGAAAGACTAATGGGTCTAAAATCTTTCGCTGTGGTGTGCGATGCTCTGCCTCCTTTTGGAATAAAAACGACAGTACACATCCTCCATGGCTTTGGAATATATGCCCACTTTATGCATGCCATATATATCCTGATTAGCCAAGGTATCAGTAGGTCCACATTCCGCTGCAAATCAGCCGGAATGATGCCATCCGGGCCAGGTGACTTAAAAGGACTAAAACTGTTTATAGCCCAGATAAGCCTGTCCCTACTAATGGGCACCTGCACCAATTCAGCGCTGGTTTCCAAGTCGGATTCTGCCCTATCTTCATAGACTGAGCAACCAGGAAAATGTGCTTCCATGAGAACCTCAAGGGTTTCACGTGCGCTTATAGTCCACTGGCCACAAGGTTTCTTAATTAAACCCGGCACCGTGGGCGTTTTCGAAAGCACTTTACGAAGTCTACTGGCGTCCGAGGCGCTTTCAACGCTACTACAAAAGGACTTCCAAGACTTACGCTTTGCGTTCCTTATCAAATTTTTAAAACGGTTCACAGAGGCCTTGTAGGCCGACCATGTTCCTAAGTTCTTCGCCTCATTAAAAAGTCTTCTAGATTCTGCACGGGCCCCTGCAATTTCGGGGCTCCACCAAGGTGGTTTTGCCCTACCAGTGTAGACGTTTGGTCTGCATGATTCTGATATCGCAAAACTTATTGCGCTTGTTAGTATACCTACAGCGTTGATTATACCCTGCTTGTCTTGTATGACTGGGGGTTCCGGAAGAAGATCTGTTAGGGTGCTACGATGCACTTCCCAGTTCGTTTTCCTCCTATTTATTCTGGGCACAGCCCTTTCTGACTGAATTCCTATTGTAAACTCAATATACCTATGATCCGAGTAGGAGCAGTCTTCTGAGACTCTCCATCCCCTAATCCAATTAGATTGTCTGGAGCTAACAAGAGTTATATCCAGAACTTCCTTTCTGTTAGCTGTTATAAAGGTGGGTTCTGATATTAGCTACATTTAGGTTACTGCAAAGAATAAAATCAAGTAAAGACTCACCCCTTGCGTTAGTGTCCGAGCTTCCCCAAACAATGTGATGGGCGTTTGCATCGCTCCAATAATTATCGGCAGACCTCTACGCTTTGCCATATCTGCTACTTCTCGAACCTTAGGTGGAGGTGATTCGAGGTCGTGCGCCATGTAGCTGGAAACTAAGACGATGGTGGTGTTTCCAGTCTCCCATATTACGGCTGTTGTGTCTTCATCACTGAAATCAGATAGGATGAAGATGTTTAGGTTGCTTTTAGCAACTATGCAGGATCTTATATTACCTGACCTGTGTGTATGAAAGAGCTTAAAGCCTTTCATGCCCAGTCCGCAAACCTTGCCCTTGTGTACCCAGGGTTCTTGAACCAACAGTAGCTCCTCTCTTTCTTTACTCATTTTGAGGGGCGCTGCAGCCGAGGCTGCCTTTGAGTGATGAAGGTTAGCTTGTACTACCCTCATCATCACCCAAATTTGTGTGTACGACGGTGACGTTGATATCCTCCTGATCTGAATCCAAGAGGGTATCCTCGTCAACCATTTCTTCAACATCTCCAAAGAACTCTCCAACCAACTCTGAATTGGAAGGAGTGCTCTCCTGAGATATTAAGCTGGCAGATCCGTCTACAGACATATTTTCAGGATCCGGGTGTGCCGAATCCATTACCTCACTATCTGATACGATAGCCATACTCTCCTCCTCCGGAACACATTTGTTCTCAGTCGGGGTGTGCTTGTCATCACCCCGGAAGATTCTAAGGGAGATTACGTCAAAACCGTAATACATCTCCCCCTTCCTCTCCCGGATCAATGGAAGCGATTCCCGGCTCAGAAGAATTGTGATCCTTCTGAAACCACCCGAAGGTTCGGAAACACTGGTCACTTGCCAGTTTTGGGTTGGCATCTCAGGGTTTCCTAGCTTCAAGAGTTTCAGGATCTCCTCCTTTGCGGACGGCTCATCCGGCACACGCGCGATAGCCCTAGGTCGGCGTGGTATCTCCGAGACAGATACCACGTCGAACCTAGCCCCTTCCCATGGACTGCCCATACGAGCTACCGCCAGCTTTAACAACTTGACTGATCTCTCGTCTGCACAGGCCATGAATTTGACTTTCCCGCGTAGCCAACCAACATCCCTACATCTGGGATAGTCCCCTGGGTTTTCTGCCACGATTTTCCCTAGGACTCCCAACAACAACCTTCTGACTACAAACCAGTTCGACTGAGTTATAGCGAGGTCAGCGTCACCCCGATCAATTACAGCCATGACAAGGTTATCCTTGGCCACTTCGCTGTAAGATCTATCCTTAGATAAATGAGGTCTTAGACGCTTACTGGCGGGCTGCTGGCCTAGCAGTTTGGCCTCCTCTTCAGAACGTTGCCGTTTAGGCCCGTCCGAAGACGTGAGGGGAGGTGATTTCTGCTGGTCAGCTAGAATTGCTCTGGCCCAGTCCAGTGATGAGGTTTCATCACTAGTTAATGTTTTGGCCGGTTTAGCACCTAGCCGAGCCAAGATCTTGTTTGTGCCTACTGGGTCCTTGTGTCTCCCGTACTCCAGTCTTGGGGCCCGAACTAGCGTTCGCAACTCCCAGGATTGCAGTGCCAGGATCCACTCGGTGCGTGGCTTGGGAACCCGAAATCTTGTTCGCAGTTCCTTCACCAGCGACCTTATCACTTGTTATGGAACCAGTTCCAGCACCTGGGCTGAACCTCTTGGTGCTTTTGCTGGCATGGGGATATGGCGCTCGGGTAGCTGAGTGTATACTCTTGTTACCCTTATCCATAATTGGGACACTGTAGCACAGCTTTTCTTGCTAGCAGTTCCCGAAAAAGGGATCTTAGCCGTGAAGGCTCGGGCTTTGGCAGCTTTAGAGGTACTTGGTTTGAAGTCCAGGGGTACCTCGCTGCTTTTCTTATTGGTCTTTTCAGACGCAATAATATTTTTGCAACTGGAAGGTTCAGGTTTCCCCAAACCTCCACTTGCATTTGGTTTGGTACCAGTCGTCCGTGTTGCAGTTTGGCCTGGTTCCACCACCACGCTGCTAGTTTCCGTCATTGTCCACTTACTGTCCTCGCGTATCATCGTATCTGTCTGTCCTGATCCGTCCGTTTTATTTGGTTTTTTGTTTTTATTTGAAATGTTCATTTTGGTCCCACGAGTGTAGGGGAAAGGAGTCCACCACGTCATAGCCCCCATTAACGTGGAGGGGGCAGTTTGTCTACTTGCTGAGGTGCCCAGGTATCAGCAAGGCTCCGTTATAATACAGCCTAATACCCCTGGCTGCAAAAATCCGATAGGCACGGGTCGCTTCACACCTCGGTTTAGGGGGATGGATAACCTTTGGTATACAGACCTCTCAGTCAGGTGCCCAAGATCCTTTGCCTCGAGAGGTTTACTCGAACTCGAAATAGCTCCGGATCAAGGACACACTGAAAGGTCCATACTTAAGCCACCACACCACGTCAAGGTAGTTATCCTAGTGGTGGCATAATTATGTATATTTTAAGTGAAATGTATTTGCTGGTGGTTAAGCGATGTCTATATGCTTTAACAAATCGTCAGTAGACTTCAACCACACATTTTGAACAGTCACAAACCTCTTATCTTATGCACAAACTTCCAAAAACTATTTGAGAATTCACAAATAATAATATTTTTGAAAATCGCAAAAGCAAAATAAGCGCGTAGTGCTTTTTTTTTTTGCTTTTTTGCTTAACCACCAGCAAATAAATTTCACTTACAATATACATAATTATGACAATATGTCGAATGTTTAATTAAGATTTTATTTTTCATTTTACCTTATAAATACATTTATTGTTATCCAATGGATTTCTAATTGTATAAAGGTGTAGAAAAATAAAATAGATTCATATCGAATAAAAATTATTTGCTGGGTTTTGTATGAGTTTCTAAGCCTACTACGATTAGTTTGCTTTTGTGATATTCAGCACTTTGTTTCCATCGATACGATTGTTGTCATTATGCTGAAAGTTATATTTAAGATAAGATTTCAACCCGGATGCTTCTTCTTCTAAAAAAAATTGATTTTCATTCAATTAATTTTCAATAAACATGTATTTATATTTAGCAAATACCATCTCCGATAAAAGAAATTGATTTTTCCATATACTGTTGGGAAACGCTTGAAGGTTTTGAATTCAATTTCATGGCATTTTGGTATCTATAAAAAAGTTTGCCTTTTGCTCTTTGGTTCTTCTTTTTATCAAAATATACTTCCTCTGCTTGGAAAAAGTTGGTGAATTTTAGACGTTGGCATACTGGCGTTCAGCTTCAGGCACTAAGCAACAACAAACAACAAAAAAAAAACATGCCAGCTGCGCTTGGTAAGATGTCAAACCAAGAACAATATAATGTTTATATATGTAATGGAGCCCGAGAGAGGAACTTAAAAAAAAACTATTAAATGATGAAAAACAAAGAATCTCCTTCCGCACACCACACATACTTACAAGTTTGCTCTCAATAAAAATAATCAAGTTAGCTGGTCTCTTTTTGCTAACCGAGGCGAATCCCTCCCACTGAAATCCTGATGGATTTCACCTTGACAACCTCGCCTCTCTACAGCCTGAAAAATAGCCTTAACACATCATTGTGGGTATTGAAAAAACCTTAATTCCTAATATAGGCTATAAACAACATTTTTATTTTATTTAAAAAAAAAACAAATGAAAGTAAATATATATAAATACTAAAATTTAACTTTAGAATTTAATAAAAAAAAAATACAAAATCACATAAACAGTATCAACTAAAACGATTAAAAAAAACTTCTTTATAAATATATAAAAAAATCAAATATCAAAAAAATTAAATATCAAATCAAATATCAAATCAAACCATTTAAAAAAAAGACTTCTTTATAAATATATTTAAGATTTATAACAAAGTTTTAGTTTTCCTTTTTTTCTTTTTTTGGTAAGGGAAGCACCTGCATTTAAGCCAAAGGGGTTATTATTGCGGCTCTAACCGGGGCAGTTTTGAGCTAGAGCTGGCAAACTATCGATAGTACTATCGATAGTTTGGTTTCCATTAGACTATCGATAGTTTTTCTCGATAGCGATACTATCGTTGAAAAAAAATTATTACCAAATCGGGAATCAACTCGATAAAATTTAACATATTAGGTTTCTTCTATTGAAAATACATACAAGTACATATCACTCATTTCGTAACTCCACTGAGTTGTATGTAAATTGAAAACCAAACTCAATTTTTTCAAAACTAGTTTTTTGAGTTCTAACGTTGTTTAAATATGTAAATGAGCGATATGTATTGAAAAATGAAATTCAACATTCCTATAGCATGTTCACATGGATAGCAAATATCAAGGTTTGCTCTCTCATTCACGATTCGCTGAACATTGATTGAACTATAAATAATTAATAATAATAATTTGGGATTACTAGTGCGTTAAAAAATTTTAAACTTAAATTGTAACAATTCCCACAAAAAAAACTAATTATTAAGTTGACAGCACCCGGTCAAAAAAATACTTGTGTGGCAATACTCTATTCTTGAATAGCTGTTGTTATTATTTTCATTTATTTTCTTTACATACTCTTACAACTACAATTTGAAGCTGAAAAAAGTCAGCCAATGTAGTAATGATAAAGTAAGAAAATAAAAAACATGTTGTTTATTGAGTTTTTGTTTCAACTTTGTTATTTGTTGGGCTTCTCATTTGCTTAAATGAAAGTTTAACATATTAACTTTAGTTGTTCTAAGAAATTTTTGGGTAAAGGTTCCCTGATGATCTGCATTAGCAACAGTGAAATGCGCATAGGATCCAGCTAAACCCCTCAATAATCAATTTCAATGTATTTTTTTTAAAAGAATATTTTACTTAATAAGTAAAATAATAATTTGGGATTACTAGTGCGTTAAAAAATTTTAACCTTAAATTGTAACAATTCTTACAAAAAACACTAATTATAAAAAATTTTGCTTCATTCTGAATCTTTTGATAACAAATTACCACTAATTTATCTGAAGTGGCTTGTCAAACAAAATTATTGCATTGAAAAATTAGAATCAAATTAAACATAAAATTAATTATTTATAATTTTAACCTAATTTTTTTTTAGCCATCTATATAAATCAAAAAGAACTATCAAAACTAATCACGAATGCGTCGTGTGAATGGCATGCTTTGCTATCGTGATTCATAGCACAGAGGAGACCAGAGGTGACACGAGCACAAAGTAAGACGGAAGATAATTGTGATTTTTAGAGGTCTCGCTCACACAGTCATTAAATGTATGTCTTTCGGCTCCAGTTCAACCCGAAATATGGGTTGGGGGACCTTTGCTCTATTAATTATATTAGTAAAATTTTTTACCTTAAATCCTTTGTCGATAAGAGCACATTTTTCTTCTTGGGGGTCAACATATGAATCTATGCCTTTTAATAATATTTGTAGGACTTTAGCACTTTTAAGCTGGTATGTGTAAAAATTTGTTTTAAAAGCGCGTTAGAACTTTTTTCTCTCAGATAGATTGGTGGTGGCTTAAAAGACTTTTGCGATGATGCAGCGGGCTTGTCGTTATTGTCTTGCAATAATGCAAAACGATTTTGACGATTAGTAGATGATGCACTGTTATACCTAGACATCTTTGGAGCAGATGAAATTTTAGAAGAATTTGGGCTTCGCCCACGCTTTACCACAGTTATATATCTGTCCATTCCGACTTTGACCTTGGGCTTTTAGCTACTGTTATCTGTAGTGATAACTTGGTTAAGTGATGAACATGAGCCCGATGCGGATGATATTGCTGTCTTATATGAAGAAGTACTAGGCAACTGTAATGTTAACGAATCACTAGTTGGCATTGGACAAAGCGAAGTTGATCGCTGACGAAAAAGACTATCATCAGATTTTTTATTTTTATTGTTAACATTAAGAGCTTCAGAACTCACAATAGAATAGGCATTTCTTCGGTCACAATTTATTGTTTTTGAGGTACTCATGTAGAGTATTCCTCAATGTCACTTTGCGGTATTTTTGTTTTTTGTTTTGTTGTTCTTGCTATGTAAAAATATATTAGTAAAGCAAATAAGCTAATTTCTCGAAGTCAATATGTACTATGAATATTTTTTGTATCTATAAATTTTGTTTTTGTTGTTTTTTATTTCGTATGTATATAAGAAAAACTCCGCTATGACGTCTGTTCACTATGAAGGTTCAACGCACAAAGTAGACCAGAGATGTCACGAGACGGAAGATAATTGTGTTTTTGTGGTGTTTTTAGAGGTCTCGCTCACACAGTCATCAAATCCTCTTTACTTTTCCTTTCGCGTGGTATTATTTTAAGGTAATTACATTTTATTCTTTGTGGTCTCCTTCGCAGCCTAGTTTTTGTAAATAAATGGTAAA
The DNA here is from genome assembly GCA_936439885.1 of Nowickia ferox. NCBI lineage: Eukaryota > Metazoa > Arthropoda > Insecta > Diptera > Tachinidae > Nowickia > Nowickia ferox. Next base: position 38,300,948 of record OW387026.1, on the reverse strand, counting down.
AATTAATATTTGCGAACGAAAATGCTTAAAACAAAGTCTTTAATCATTTGAAAACAAATTTTAATCACTTTATTAATACTAATAATCATTTTCGCATTGTGTTTTTTAATTCATTACCACAAATTCCTCCATTTAATTTTGTGCAAATGTTCATGTGTCAAATGTATTTTCAATTTATGCTTTGTGGTCTCATTCGTTGTTTGCTTTTTGCAAGTTGAAGTTAAAAATTAATATTTTTGAAGGAAAATGTTTAAAATTGAGTTTGTAAGCAGTTGGAATCACTTTTATAATACTAATAATATTTTACACATTGTTTTATTTAGTTCAACACTGCAAAATCTTTCATTTAATTTTGTAAAAATGTTCAATTGTTTATTTCACTAGTATACATTTCTGCTGTTTGTTTTGATTATTGTACTAAAAATATTCAATAACAAACACACTATATTTGTCTCTTTTTAAGAGTGATCATTGACGACTAAATGACAGAGAATAAGAATGTGTGTGATTTTAGCACTGTTGCCAGTTCAGCTATTTTCTCGTCAAATCTAGCGATTTTAAAGTACATTTTGCGGGAAAAATTATGATTTAGCTATTAGCGGGAATTCCAGCGAATTTTAGTGCATCATAATTTGCTTTAAAATGTGAGCTTGTTAACAAGCAGTGAACCTATATGAAGCAAACTCTATAGTTTAAGAAAAAAGGTGATTGAATAGCACCAAAACAATGGAGGTTTTATAGATATAAAATTAGCTAATGTACTGACATCAAACCTCACATCCATCTGGAAAAGCGCTTTTCTACATAAGTAAATACGTTTATATTATTAAATCATTAAAGAGCCCTTTAGATAACTGCAATGTTTGCATGTTTTATTATATTCAAAAATTTAGTACTCTGAACCCGGAACTCGACATATAAAAATCAGCAGATTTGTCTTGAGAAAATAAAATATTTTTATAATTTTCATTGAAGTGTATATAAATTGATAACCTTAAACTTATTTTCTGCAAAACCAGCTTTTTAGAGTTATGACTATATTGCAATAAAATCAGGGCAGTCATCTTTACCGGCGTAGAAGTCGTAAGTGTATCCTGTTTTAGAATCGCACCTTTGCCAAATTTGTATACCTCTTTTAATCGGCCTTAACGGAAGATACTGTTTTAGGGGGGACCTGCCTTTGAATTTAGCCATTGATTCATCAATGCTCTGACGCAAACTTTCGCTACGAGATTTCATAAAAGTATATTTTAAACAATTGGCAATTTCTTCCATATAATAAAGCTTAGAAGCTGCTACTGGTTTTTCAGGGGCATTAAAATATAGCTTTGACATTAATATTTGATAACGATTTCGCACCATAGCTTTTTTTACAAATTCATTTCCAAGAGATTCGTTTTGGGACCAATAATCAGATATTTCAGGAAGTCTATTATAGCCCATTATAAGTGAAATGCCCAACAAAATTTTAATTTCTGATGCATCAATTAGTGCAATATTTCGATCTCTTTTTCGTTAGGAATGTTCAATCGTTCATTTGTGCATTGGGCAATAAAAATATACAACGATTCTGGGAACAAACATTTGAAGACTTGCAGCTCAGTTGAATTTCTTAAAATGGGTGTTAGCACAATTGCCTCAATATCATCAGTAATGGAAAATCGAGGACAAAATAAGTCCGATGGTTGTCCCCATACTACTGGAAGATTGCAATTTACATCGGAGAATAATGTTGCAGTATTCTCATTGTCAAAAGTTTCATCAGGCTCGTCCAAAGATTCAGTTTCTTCATCGGAAGAAGGAATATATTCGGGGATTCAGAAGCACTAAAGTCTCCAACATCAGAGTCACTGGAATTTATAATAGCAGATATTTCGCTTTCCTTTAGTCTACCAGATTTTTTTATTCATTCTGAAAACATACAAATTGTTATACTGGTGCATACCAATGGGATAATATGTCCCATTTATGTGAAACAAACAAAACCAATGGGATCTATTATCCCAAATGAAAAAAACCCACATAAAATAAAATGTTTACAAAATATTGTTTCTTACTCATTTAATTACAATATAAAACACCTATATTATTTGCACAAAATATTATATGAAGAAGAAACACTTATGCACACCTAAAACAGCTGATTATACACAGAAAACACCAAAACCTACCAATGGGACTTTTTCTTATTGAAATAAAGCTCTTATTGTATTTTTAGTGATTTTTTAAATTTCTCTTGGGAGGCATGATCCCAAGAGAAATTCTCACAACTAAAACGTAAATTAAAAGGAATATTCATAAATTTTTATTTTGTTATGTGCTTTTCATGAGGTGACAAATTTGTTATATTTGATTCATAACAATATTTTTCAGAATACCAAAACTATACAAATAGTCATTCACCTCAGTTTTAGTTATAATTTTGTCACTTTCACAGAGGTAAGAATACGGGTACTTGTCTCATGTTGGAGATAAAACTTGTTTTATAAAAATGTGTCAATCTGATGATTTAATTCCATTTTTGCATGCCTTTTTCGCTGGATATTTATTTCAATATATTACGCAGTAATAACGCAAGCGTTTTTAATAAGTTTAAAAACTATAGCATTATTTACGATTTGTGATGATATTCAGAATAAAACAAATGCTCAAAAAGGCATAAAACACTATTTCATTTTGAACGCATTAATTTTTTTGCTGGGTAATGTAAAGTTCGTCGTTCGTCCCAATTATTTCGATTTATGTTTATTTTACTTGAGGAAAAATAAATTTTAAGTGAATTTAATCTTAGCAAAATCTAGGTACGACTAACCCCCTATTTCCAGGGTTGTCAGATATGGCGATTTCTGCCGAAATGTGGCGATTTTTCAAATTGTTTGGAGTGTAAATTCTTGATTCGTTGACATGGCGATTTTCCTGGCAAAAACTAAATTTATTGGCTATTTTTATGGCTATTTTTTAACAAAATTTAATTTCTAAATTTTTAAAAAAATCATTTTGTTTCAAAAACAAATCCTACTAAGACTCATCTGCAAGAAATTAATATAATTTGATTTTCATGATGTTTCTAATAATGGGTGTTTTTTATTGAGGTATAGAACTTTAAGTTGGCATCACTTTTTTAACTGGCGGCCATTTTGTCAGCTGTCAAGTGATTAATATTTAGTTTGGTTTGCCATTTCATCATGAACAGGTTGACAAAAGAACAACGCTTGCAAATCGTGCAAATTTATTTCGAAAATAATGGTTCAGTTCGCGAAGTTTACCGCAAGCTCCGTCCATTTTATGGTCGACATAATCGTCCATCAGAGCAATTAATTCGGTTAACCATGGATCGTTTTCGCACTACGTTTACTCTATGTGATAATACGCATCCGCAGAGACGTCGAACAGTGCGCACCGAAGAAACAATTGCCGCTGTAGAGCAAAGTGTTGAAGAGGACCCGAATGAATCGATTCGCCACCGTGCACAGCAATAACCGACTATTTTGTTCCCGAATTGGATGGCATGAATGTGGATGAGTTGTGGTTCCAACAAGACGGCGCTACATGCCACACAGCGCACGTCACAATCGATTTATTGAAGGAAACATTCGATGAGCGCATAATTTCGCGGAATGGACCTGTCAATTGGCCACCAAGATCGTGTGATTTGACACCATTGGATTATTTTCTTTGGGGATATGTGAAGTCGCTCGTCTACGCCAACAAACCAGAAACGTTAGGGGACTTGGAAGCCAACATTCGTGGCGTTATTGCCAACATACGGCCCCATATGCTCGAAAAAGTGGTTGAAAATTGGACCTGTAGAATTGGCTTTATTCGAGCCAGCCGCGGCGGCCACATGCCCGAAATCATATTTAAACGTTAATGGCATAAAATTATCCTTACAATAAAGCCAAATTGATGGACATTAAAACGATTTCTTGTGTTTTATTTCAATTCGAAGTTCTATACCTCTAAAAAAACACCCTGTATTAATTATAGTAATTAATGCGCTTTGAATTTTGATGAGAAAAATTTACAAGAAATAATTTGTGGTAATTTTATTTCTACTTTTGGCGATTTTTTGCAAAATTTTTATAGAATTATTTTATAAAAATTTAAATTATTTAAATATTAAAAAAAGTGTTATGTAAAATCAAATTTATTATCAAGGATATATTAAGAAATGCTACATAGAATTGATTTTGTCGATTTCTAAAATCAATTTGGAGAAATAAGTTGGAAAAAATCTGACAACCCTGCCTGTTTCAAGAAACGACTAGAAGAAATGATTTTGGTCCACTTGAAAATTTAAGAAAAATTTATGGAAACCAGATAACTTCTAAATGAAATGCTAAAGCTTGACTCACTTTTTGGATAATGTCTGCTCTAAGGTATCCCACGATATTTAGATGGTGAATGCTGAAAATTTCCAATTCAATTGGTATATGATGTATATAATAGTGTTGTCATTTGAACAAAAATTATTCAAATATTCCAACAACTTTTTTTAATTTTTGTTCGAATGAACAAAAATTTTCAATTTAGAATAAAAAATTATTCGAATCATTTTTGTAGAATATTTGAATGTTCGAACAATTTCCTTAATTAATTTGTATAAAAAGTATTTTACATATCATAACTTTTTAATATGTTAACAATATGATGTTAAGTAATCAAATTACTCCAAATTATAAATACTCGTGTAAGCATGTTTCTTCGCTAAACACATCTTTTGTTTTCTTGCTTTGAAAAAATAATGCATCCTTAACAGACCAACCTTAATTACGACGCAAAGCGTTGTCGTTGGCTTTGCGATTGGAAAATCCAATTTGGACAGCGCATAAAGAAGTGAAGTCGGCTGCCAAAGTACTGTTGTTTTTGTTAAGTAATGTAACTTTAACTACTTTCACGTCAATTTAGCGTTTTCATTTTTATATCTTATTTCCATTTAGAGTTTTCAATTAATCAAAGTGAGTTGAACATGACTGTTTCTAGCACAACGTTAACGCTTTAATTTAGGTTACTTATTCCAGCGTAAAGGCTAAGCGCTAAAATTCTTTGCGCTTTGCGTCGTAATTTAGGTTGGTCTATACTTGAATATTCCTGGTTAAGAGTATAAAACACAACTGCTTTTCTACAGATCTAATCAAAACGCATATGGGCTCGGTTGGTTATTGTTATAAATAAATAAATAAGAATAATATATAATATTATTCCTAAGCTTTCCAATAATAAGCCACAAAACGCTAAAAAAGAGTACGTAAATAGTTTGATTTCACGATTATTTTGTAATAAAAATGTCGCAAATAATATCAGGTAAGATGGAGTATTAGATGAAATTTCTGAAGTAACTAATAATGTTTTATTAGCTGATATAAAAAATTGTACTAATAAAAAAATTGTCAACAACTTTGAGGTTGATTTAAATTATTTCGATATCAAAGAAAAGAACACACAAACTGGATATGCGTTTTACTCTTTTTTAATGGTATCACTAACATCAACAATTTGAGAAAGATATTTTTCTACTTATTCTTTTATAATAAGTAAAAAAACCGTCTACAAGCTAAAAATTATGATTATCTGCTGTTTTTAAATGACTATTTTAAAAGAAATCAATGACATATTAAAATTTTTTGTAAATGTGTATAAAAACGTAAGTTTCTTAAATAATTTTCTATCGGTTTTTAATAATATTTCTAAGTTTGTTTTTAAAACTATTTGTTTTTCTTGTGTAATGAATTATTTTTTGTTTGTTGATAAAAAAGTAAACTCATATTAAAACTTATTAATTTTTTTTAAATCATTCGAATGATTTTTTTTATACTTTGTTCGTTCGAATATTCGAACAAAAGTTCAAAATTATTCGATCGTTCGAACAAGAAAAAAATCATGAAATTTCATTCGAACAAATATAAAACATGAATAATTAACAACACTAGTATATACATATATGTATGTATATGCAAATGTATATTATGCACGTTTCACTCAGTAACGAGTTTTTTTTTACTTGTGCTGTTTTTATTTTATAACAAAATACGTATTACAAAATTTTAATAATAATCATTTAATATTTTTTATAAATTTTTTAAATATTTTTATACAAATGTATATTTTGCACGTTTTACTCAGTAAATTTTTTAGTGTTTTCACTTGTGCTATTTATTTATTTTATTTTGTAACGTAAAGCCTAGTACTCTGTTCGAAGTTGTGAAAATTTTTCAGCAACATTGATTATTTCGCGTGAAAAATTTGACACGTAACAAGTGAAGGTAGAGGTCCATAGCTCGCTTTTTGCGCGTTATGCTTTACAGGCGTTTCATCCTCTTGTTTCGTTCTATACTTTGTTCGCGTTGAGTTACATGCACTGCTTTTCATGCGCCATTTTATTTTTATTTTGATCAGCTGTGTGCGTTTGTTTATAAATAACAATTAATAACAATAATAACAATTTCAAAAAAGAAAAGGTTTTGTGTACGGCCGTTGTATTTAGAACGGAATTTAAGTGGGTTTTTTGAAACCACATTTAAAAAATTAAAACTTCTGACCCTGAGCAATTTCGAACCGCGACAAGAATGTCTGCAGATGTCTTTGACTATTTATTCAGCATTTTAAAAGATAGTCTTGAGAAGAACTCGGCCAGGGCTATTCCAGCAGATTGTCGGCTGTTGTTGACTTTAATGTAAGTAAATTGAAAATTACATATAAATGTATGCACATTATTGGCTTAAGCAATAACTTTTCTAAGCAGCTATTTAATACAGATTTAGCGGAGAAGACACTAATATGCAAAATTTGTTACTGAGAAAAGTGTGGTGAGAAGTTAATTAAAATACATCACTTTAATGAAAATATTCACATATTTTATAAGTTTTTTTTACTAAGAAATTTTTTTTATTGAAAAAAAAGAAAAAAAATTATCCACGGCAAAGTAATATTTATCGATAACGTAAGAAATAAAGTATTATTTAACATCTTCAGCATTCAAGAACAGCTGACTTTCTTTCATGGTGCTTGTAACGCGTACAAAAGTAGAAAGTAGACCTACTTTTTGCTTTGAACGCGCCTACGCGTTCTGCGCTTTTTGCAATGTAACTTGTCACATACTATTACATTGATTCTACTTTTTTGACAGATGCATAGAAAGCGTAACGCGCAAAAAGCTAGCTATGGACCTCTACCTTGATGCCAATATTACTTTTTCCAAAAAATAATCGATTTTATTGGTTAGAAGATGCAACATTGATCGACTTTTGTACAGATAAACACCAGCTGTCAATATTTCACGCGAAATAAATGCCAGTGACATTATTTCGCAGATTGCAAGAAAATGTTGCCAGATACATTTCATACATTTTTCACGAGTTGAACAGAGTACAAGTTTTGCAACATTTTTTCATGAATATTTCATGTGAAATTTTTTTATATGGATTATGTCAACATTTCGCGTGAAATTTCCAGGCTTAATACAAAATTGTATACTCGTATGTATGTACATATATTTTTTTATATATTAATTTTTTTATAAATTTTTTAAATATTTCTTTTTCACTCATGTGATGGTATGGAAATTCGCATTGAACTGAATCCTTAAAGTTTGCTCTGTCAAGCAAGTAAATTTTATTTTACATACATAGGTACGTATTCATATTAGTGTGGTCTTAGGATGTATGGAAGAAAATTTTTTCAAGTTTTTGACGGTAACTCACCTAGGAATGTGTGATTTTGCGTAAAAATACGATATGCAAAAAATTAATTACTTTATTTTAATAAATTTAAGCTCCCAGAAAAAAATTACAATACAAATCTTTAATTACAGCACTGATGAACTCAGCTCCAAGTAGTTCTATTTCTGGTGAATCATCAATGAATTTAACACATGATTGTCATAGGACGGAAGTGAATGGTAGGCGCTTAAAAGGTTGTCTAGAACAAGTTTTGATATAAACAACAGCTTAAGAATATTAATTTCAGTACCTGCAGTGATTGGTATGCAATGAAAGTGGTAAACCTTTGGAACTAGATCCGGGTTTGTACGATTTGTAACAAGAATTTTATTATGAAAGTTTAATTGGAATTCAGTTGCGGCAGTAATTTATCCTTTTCATATTCTGATAAATGATGATCGAACAATAATAATTAAAATTAGGTAAAAATTTTAAATTATATTTTTTTAGAGACGAGAATGGGCCATTATACTTAGAATTTGCGTATCGCTCCAAATAAAGTATAGACGGCACACGGTGGCTCAGAATTAATTTTCATAGGCTAAAACCTATATTTTTTCTTGACACAGATTCTAAAAAATTTTACGCCATTAGAAAGGAAACATATCAAAACTAAGGTAGCCAAAAAATTTTGTCAAAATATTCTTAGTAGTGGGCGTGGCATGCTGCCAAAAACAAAAAATTTATGTTAATTTGACAAAAAACAAAAATTTCTCATATTGTATCTGAAATAAATTACAATTCCTCAAAAACTATTATCGATAAAGGGCTGCGGTCTTTTTGGTTGTGTTGGGTAAGCTGTGCTTTTAAAGAAATGATATGTCCACACCCTGTATAATTTGTAGTAGAGTGTAGAGTGCAATGTAATAAATTTTAATCCCCCATATTTTCGTAAAACTTGAAGTTTAGTAGTGTATAACTTTTGAAGATCAAAAGGGATCATAAAATCGTAACCCGCCAGAGAAAAACGAAAGTGTCTTCTTTAAGCGTATATATACTTTTGCACCCGCCACGACCCGCCTGTGGAACATTTTTTTTATTTTAATGAAAATACTCAAAAATTCTAAACAAAAATATTTACCCAACTTGCTAGAAAATCTACCTTAGAAATCATGTAAATACTATTCTACCTGAACAAAATAACAATAGCAAACTTATTATTATATACATAACTTTGAATTAAAAAAAATAGATTTATATTTAAAACCGAATACGGCACACTGCAAATAAAAACAATTATAAGTACAGATGGCAGTTAACAAAACATATTATGTTGATTGTTTTCCTGAAATTTTGTATAGTTAATTGACTTTTGAAAATTTGGCTAGGTATACAGGTTGCTGGGAAGAGATACATAGCTATAAGCTCACATTCATTTCGAGGGTCTTTTCATGCTTACCTGAAAGAAAATAAAGGAGCGAGAGGTTGCGAGCGGAGGACTTAATTTCATTCGATAATTGAGAATTTAAGTAGGTAAACTAGATTAGCCTTAAAAAATTTTATATTGAGTATAAGGACAATAATTTGGAAATAAAAATAAGTTTCATTCAAATATTTGATTATAAAAGATTGAAAAATGTTTGCAAGTTTTACTTTATAGCGTTTTAGGAAACACGATACTTTCATAGAAAATTAAACTTAAATTGTTACAGCAGTGAAACAGAATTGGACTTACAACAAAATGTATCTGCTTTGGCAAAAATTTGAAAAAACGCTACAAGGAACTTGATTGGAGTAAAAGTAAACTCAATATGTGCTTTGCAAAATGGTTACAAGGTAAACTTACTATCCAGATAACTTCTGAAACTACAGTTAAAAACAGTGGAGGAAGACCACAAAAATCGCTAGATAAGTGTAGCGATAGATATAAGAGGCGAAAATTTAAAAATATAAATGAAGAAATCAGAAGAAATATAAAAACATCAAAGATAGTTTACTTTGCAAATTGCGATCACAAAAACAACTAAAGCCTATAGTACCCGGCATGTAAAAAATCACAATGCATGTGGTTGACGTCATCACGAAGCTACTTTTGCTACATGCCGTGTACTAGTAACATTTGTAAATGTAGATATTCTCGTGCTTACAGATGTGCTGACTCAGAAAATGTGTTCAATTCGGCTTCATGTGCCAGATTTGTAATTTGGAACAAAAATACTATAAAAATTTTACGGCATGTGGGCACTACTAGTGATTTTAAAAGATGCAACCAACATGCTGAAAATTCCCGTGACGTCATCGCCAAATACGCATGTGGCTTTTTACATGCCGTGTGCTGTAGGCTTAACGAACGTGGAAGCCGAAGCTAAGATACTGCTACACGACAGAAGTAATACACAACTGAATAATGAACATTTGCAAGCAATATTCCAGCCAAATGAATAATAATTATAATTAGCATTTACTATTATTTGAGTGAAATAAAGTATAAAAATATTAATATTTAATGAATGATATTAAAATAACGTGTTTCCAACGTGTTTTGTGCATTGTATAAAAAGAGGTCACAATATAAATATCTATGATACATCCATAGATTAACATTTCTTCAGGTACTAATATTTAGTTTTGAATTATGGTTGTTAAAGTTTCTTAAAAGTCCATCATAAAAAAATCTAAAATTTTGGGAAAAATCCCTCATTATATAATACTTAGCGTAAGGGCTTTATGATACCTAATTATATTTTAAATATTAAAAGGTAGTTTGTGCTTTAAGTGATACTTGATTATTTTAAACTAGTTTTATGGTTTTCATAAGTAGTGTTTAAGTAAGTTTTTTTAATTCAGTGTCTTGCACATATTCATCTAGTAGAAACGGTTCAGTTATTTACGTCTGCACATGTCTTTCATACTTATGTATATATACATATATTCAAATAACCAAGAGTCAATAAGCTATTTATTACTGAAAAAACTAGGCTTATGTATTAAAATTTCAAAAACTTACTTAGTTGTTTTTATAAAAATGATTTAAGTGTCATTATAAGGCCTTTTTCAACAAAAATAAAAAATAAAAAGCGCGCATTTCTAAGCAAAACAACCACTGTACTGATTTTAATGAAACTCAAACTGGACAAAAGCTTAAGATGTTATCTATCTACGAAAATTTTTTTTTTTTAATCTTCATTAGTTCAAAAGTTACAGAGTTTTGGCCGATGAAAAACGATTCTGAACCACTGTTCGGCACTGACCTAACATAAACATGAGTTTTATGCTGACATCTTCTCGATAAACTGTTACTTATCTCTGCATCAGCTTTGAGTTATCTTTAAGTTAGTTCAATACTTATCGGGAAGAGTACAACTGTACCAAAAACAACTGACTCACGCCTATATCATTTATGAGCTAGTACAGAAGCTAGTTGTAAATGAGTTAGCAAAAAATCACCAATATTTTGAGCTAGCTAATAAAAATCCGACAGGGTTATTTAATACTCTTATGAGTTTAAGTTAGGAAAAGTTGTCATCACTGTGGCACAGCGTTTAAGAAAAACAAGAACGGACTTCCCCCATAAATTTGTTATTATTTGGTTTTACTTGCTAGTTTAAGCGGCCGATCGTGGTGGTTTAATCTCACATGAATATTGACAACATACACTTGTGAAACATATAACTTTTTATAAAAATTATATGATAAAATAGTTACGAAACACATAAATAAATAAACATATTTTATATTATTTATCTATTTCCCTTAACATGCACAATATTTTACTTGTAAATAACAAAATATGGCAGTTTCTTCTTCCCACAAAAAATCAAAGTGTGTTGATAACATGTATGACTTTTGCACAGAAAATTTTGCCACTATATTCTTCGTCAGTATGGTAATATGGAACTCAAAAGTCGCCCTAAGAAATACATAGTGCTTAGAATAAGAGTTTGTGTAAAAAGAGTACAAAATTACAACAAATCTAAGAAAGAAGTTATTTTTAATTGACCATGATGAAAGGAATAGGGCCTAATTGAAAAAGTTAAAGCTTTATGTTGCTTCCTTAAAGGTGCTTGCGTTCTTTTAGAATAAGCGATCAGCAAATATCTTTTATATTTCCCATGCCTCCATCACATCTATGAAATAATTTTAAGAAGTGTTTTCGATGATGTAGAAATATTCAATAGATTTAGAGACGCGTGGACAAAAATTTACAAAATGAACTTTATAAGTGGAGTTAAAAATGCGAAAGTGAATGATGCAGTTGAGAATGTTTCCGAGATTTTACAATTTGCATCTCAAAGTCATAACTTAAAACAACCACGTGATGATTATAAAGAACTTCTTCAACTAAGCATAGCTTGTCTTGGTGGTAGAGTTCAAAAAGCCTGGACCGTTTCATCATGCCTGTTGGATGGCAAAAGATATTTATTGTCCTAAAATATATTTATTTCGAAAAAAATTTAAAATGACACAATCGGAGATAAATATCATCCGAGACATTTGAATTTTTGTTGTGAAGATTTATTTAAAAAATCTGATACAAGCACCAGTTGCGGCAGAAGCCCCTATGCAGGATTTAAAATCGATTAAAGACTTACACGCTTATAATACTATTGATGCGAATATTACTTGTGCATCACTAAGCACATTAGGTAATCATTTGTGGTATTTAACACCAGAAACAGCAGCGTTGTCTTTTTTTATGCAAAAGTGACATATGAGTCGAAGAAATTTATGGTGCAAGCTCTGGATAATCCTACTGTTGCGAATTAAAAAAAATTATGGCAACTCCTCTCACTATAACCCAATATCTCAATAAGAACATCGAATGTTTTATATCCCAAAAATCACGTAATTTTTTTAAAAGATTTAGTATTCCAACTGATTTTTTACCAAAAAAGATCCAAAGGAGTGGGTAAATGAACCTAGCTTAAACGTTCGTTTAAATGAATGTTATAAATGACTCCGCCGAACGAGCAGTTAAACTAATGGAAGATTTCAATTTTGTGTTATCCAAAAATGAAGAAGAAAACAATTGATAATGCAAATTATAAGGGATTATCCTAAACTTAACGCCAGTGTCAACAAATATTCTCTTTTGAAAAATTAAGTACCACAATAATATGACTGCAAGGAATAATAACATATTTTAAAAGTTTTCTATTTCTGCTTTTCAAAAAAAGTCAAATAAATAAACAACGACCAAAATTTTATTATTAATATTAATAAATCATCATTAAATTATTCAAAGTTAGTAGAGCTGGCGACTTTTATAGTGGGTCATATTTGGCTGCTTTTCCCAATCGAAAATTTTTTTGCACATAGTATTTTAACGCTACAACGAAAATTTTAAGGGGAAGTTACGTTCAAAAAAACAAAGTTGAAAAATAATGCTTCATACATATTTTTTTTAGCTGGGTAGTGCAATTTGTTCCTTAAAAACTATTACATGTAAGTTGGCTTACAGAAAGGATACGAACTTTAGGCAAATCGAATAACGAACGGAGAAACAAATAAGTTCTAACAAAATAATTAAAGTCCATATTCATGGTCAGCACCCCCAATATATGTATGTAGTTAAAAAAACGTCTAATTTTAGAGGTTATTTTTTGTGACCAATATTTTCTTTTAAGGTTTTCACACATACACCTAGCCCTCCGTCCACTTTTTTTTAAGCTATTTCTTGATAAAAATATCTTATTACTGCAATTTTATTTTTATTATTCTCTCAAACACTTTGAATTTAATATTGTTTTTATATTTACAAAATAAAAAATGAAGAGATTATTTTCAAATGCGACTTTTTCTTTATTATTCTTTATTAATATCAAATTGATACATTAAGACTAATCTCAATTGAAAAAGATTGCGACTAACTGAGGGTTAAATTGAAAGCTGTGACGTTTGCTGCACGCCATTTTAAAGTAATTTTATTTTTAAGATGCCGTCGCCAGACACCATGGTTCTTATTATTTTATTCACTAATATATTTATTTTAATTACAACTGCCTTTAAATTTGAACACAAATTGGAACAAAAAATTTATAGCAAATTCGCAGCAAATTTTAAAAGTATAAACGTAATAGTGAAAAAGTGTGAGTGTATTGAAATTTGAAAGGCAAAACTTGATAGTGTAACCCTCAAGTAATGCTATGTAATAACGCAATATTTAATTTTTCTACTTCAAGTTTATTTAAATTGCAATTAAAACAAAAACAAGAGCTTACCATGCCTATATGTTTTCAGATAGATCGAGATAATATAACTTCAAATGCACAAGTTAATGAAATATTAAAGCGACCTTCAAAAGATGTAGGTGTATCCGCATTCAGCAAATATCATTTCGGGTTATTGGAAATACTTCGGGAACGGCTAAACTTTACAGTTAATTTTCGAAATGCCCGAGGATGGGCTGGAAAAATTGAAAATTCAACATTCCGCCTTGGTTATATTGGCATTATGCAACGAAATGAGGCGGACATTGGAGCGTCCGCTTCATATAATCGTATGAATCGTTTTGCTTATTTGGACATTATTGAACAAAGCTGGATGTTGGAAACTTCTTTTCTATTTCGATTCACACCTGATCTAAATGTGCAAAATAAAAAAGGCAACTTCTTTGCGCCTTTTGAAATGCATGTCTGGTTTATTTTACTAGCAATGTTTATAATACTTATTATTACTTGGATTTGGATCGAAAAACAAAAACTTAATTTGAACAGTAATATGATTTTCGAGGGCCACTTATATGTTCTACCATTACATGTAGTAGCGGCGATTTGCCAGCAAGGCTTAGATCCAACACCAAGAGGTGTTTCGTCTCGGATAATTATCATAACGACGTTCATATTTTCTTTAGTTATCTACAATTATTATACGTCATCGTTAGTGGGAGGACTCTTAAGTACGACTTCGCAAGGCCCAACAACTATCGAAGAAATAACGTCTAGTGAGCTTCGCGTGTCGTTTGAGGACATCGGCTATTACAAAATACTATTTCGGGTAAGTACTAACTTTATGTACTGCACACAAATCGTATAATTTAATTTGTATTGAACTAAAAGATTTATATGGTCACGCTTCTGACGAATTAAAAAATGCCCTTTCTCAATCGGTATTTGCGTCCCAATTTTTGATTGTAATTCAGCATTACTAGCTGATTTGATATCAAATCACACCGTTCGAATTGGGGTACTTTGGGTAAGTGTCAGCGGATTTAAGAGATAAAAACATACATACTTATGTGTATACTTTTTGTACAAAACTTTTTTTAAGTATAGCCTGGTACTCTGTTCACAATTTCATGCGAAATGCTGTCAAACTACATATAAAAGTATTTGGTGTGAAATATTTGCGAAATAAATTCGCAAAAGTAGTACTCTGTTCTTGTTGTGAAAAACACGTAAAATCATGTCTTTCCATGCAAAATTAGTCTGGCATCATTTTAGTTAGCTGCGAAACAACATGAGCAGTGCTTTTTTCGCACGGAATTTTAACAATGTTGCATACTTTCAAGCAATAAAAGCAATAAATTTATAAAAAGAACCGCGAGTTGGGCTACATTTAGTACATGTCAAATTTTTCACGCGAAATAATCAATGGTGCTGAAAATTGTTCACAACTTTGAACAGAGTACCAGGCTTTAAGGCTTTCATGTGAAATGTTGACATAATCCATATAAAAAAATTTACATGAAATATTCATGAAATAATGTTGCAAAAGTTGTACTCTGTTCAACTCGCGAAAAATTTATGAAATGTATCTGGCAACACTGTTGCCAATTCAGCTATTTTCTCGTCAAATCTACCGATTTTTAAGTACATTTTGCGGGAAAAATTATGATTTAGCTATTAGCGGGAATTCTAGCGATTTTTTTGTTCGTCATAATTCCCTTCAAAATGTGAGATTTTTAGAAGCAGTGAACGTATATGAAGCAAACTCTACAGTTTCAGAAAAAAGATGATTGAATATCGCCAAAACAATGCAGGTTTTATAGAAAGAAAGTTAGCTAATGTACTCACATCTATCCTCGCACTCACATCAACCCCAGGTATTTAATAGTAAATACCTTTATACTATTAATCCATTAAAGAACCTATGCTATGTTTGCATGTTTTATTATATTAAAACATTTAGTACTCCAAACCGGAAACTCGACATACAAAAATCAGCAGGTTTGTCAGCGAACTTTTAATGTATAATAGCTTAGTTAGTATTTTATAAAAATATGTAGGGAAATTTGGCAAGTATGGAAGAAATTAAGAAGTTACCGTAAAAATTTTGAAGAAACTTAAAAATAAATTTTTCTTAGCTATTTATCGCTAAATTTTCAAATATTTAGCTATTTTCTTGTCTACTTCAGCGATATTTGTTGGAAAAACTTGGCAAGAGTGTCTGGCACCATTTTCTTGCCATCTGTAAAACAATGTGACTGGCATTTACATAATTCTTGCAAAATAATGACAGCTTTTTTTAAAATACATACGCGTATATTTATTTGTTGTATCTTCAAAAATGAACTAACAATAAGTATTCAAATCTTAAATCTAAATATAATTATTAGGCCCGACCAGTGTCGTACATAAACTAGTGATAGTAGTTAACAATACATAAGTCGTCCAAAGCAAAAAATATATATTTTCAAGCAGTTTCATCTGGAGTGTTAAGTAATAGAGTCCTTGTGTCCCTCTTTTTTAAGCGGATATGTCCAATGAAGTTCAAGATATTACGAGCAAGCCGATTAGGGTGTGACTCGAGTTTTGTTAAATATTTGCGTGCGTATTTTGAAATTTCTTCAGTCACTTGTGGCATATTTAAATCACGATGTAACTTTGAGTTTCTTATGTACCATGGAGCCGATATTATTAACCGTAAAATTTTATTTTGCCTTCGTTGGATTTTCTCTACGTTTGAAGCTGAAGCAGTGCCCCATAGCTGAATTCCGTAGCACCATATAGGTTTCAAAAGCGACTTATATATCAAAAGTTTACAATCTAACCTCAGGGTGGAATTTCTACCAATCAGCCAATGTAACTGAGCTAATCATTCTAGAAAAATAAAATAGATTCATATCGAATAAAAATTATTTGCTGGGTTTTGTATGAGTTTCTAAGCCTACTACGCTTATTTTGCTTTTGTGATTTTCAAAAACATTATTATTTGTGAATTCTCAAATAGTTTTTGGAAGTTTGTGCATAAGATAAGAGTTTTGTGACTGTTTAAAATGTGTGGTTGAAGTCTACTGACGATGTGTTAAAGCAACAATGAAATGCATAGAGAAATCGCTTAACCACCAGCAAATAAATTTCAGTAACTGAGCTAATTTTAGTTTCATTTGTGTTAGCTTAGATTCAATGTGGTGTTTCCATGTAAGCGGTCGGCCAAGGTGTATACCAAGGTATTTCACATGTGAGTGTTGAGGAACAATTTGATTATTGATTCTAATGGGGAACAAGTATCTTTTCGTAGGGTAAATGTTATCTGAGCACACTTCTGTTAGTTTACTTTTATTCTCCATAAGTTTAGCCATAGTTCCAGCTGGGTAATATGTTCCTGAAGATATCGAGATGCCTCGTGAGAGTTTTCGTGCATACTAAGGCTGGCTGTATCATCGGCAAATGTAGATGTGTGGATGTTACTGCTCACAGGCATATCACAAGTATAAATCAAATACAAAACTGGCCCCAGTATACTCCCCTGTGGCACACCGGATGAGATTAATTCGGGCACACTCATGAAGTCTCCTTCCACAACAGTGAACTTCCGCGCAAGAATATAACTTTGTAAAAGATTAAGAATGTTTATTGATAGATATGTCTTCCATTTTAAAATTAGGCCTTCATGCCACACTTTATCAAATGCCTGAGAAACATCAATAAAGAGGGCAGAACAATATTTCTTTTCTTCAAATGTTCTTCTTATAAATTGAACCAATCGATGCCTTTGTTCAATGGTGCTATGCTGACTTCTAAAACCAAATTGATGATCCGGTATGCACGCATTATCAGTTAGAATTGGGGACAACTTTATCATGAGTAGCTTTGCGAAGAGCTTCGACATTGTTGACAGTAAACTTATTCGCCTGTATCACTCAGTCTTGCTAAGATCTTTGCCTTTCTTTGGAATCATTTTGACCTTGACAAGCTTCCAGTAGTGTGGATAATACTCCAGTCATAAAATGGCATTCAAAATGACTAACAGGATTCTAATTGCAATACGAGGCAACTTCATCAGCATCTTATTGCTAATTTCATCAATACCCGAAGCTTTGTTTGGGTTGAGCTCAGCAATGAGTTTTTGTACATCACGCATTTAAAACTTTAAGGGTCGAGGGGGTAGAGCAATTACACACGGCAAATCAACAACACCTATACATGTGTTTGGGGTAAATATGAATTTTAAATGCTCAGCAACTAAGTTACCTTTCTCACTATCTCTTCTTCCCAACCTCCGGTAGAACCGCGCGGAGATGGTTTAAACTCAACGGGTGTTTTAAGATTTCTCGCAGCGCACCACAAAGAGTAATTAGATGCTGGTGTGACATGGAGGCTCTCCAGATAGTTTTTAAGAGATGCAGTTTTTTCATATGCAAGCAACTCTTAGAGCCGTTTATTGCACTCTTTAAATTTGTTTTTATTCTAGGCGATGTGTGTTGTATCCATTCCCTTCTAGCTCTTCTTTTTTCACAAACAATACGTTCAATATCCGTATAATAAATTCTATTGTTGTGGCATGTTCAACAGCCTGCTTAATATTTTTGTTAAGATTGACAATGTTAGATTCAATATCATCGTGTGTTCTTAGCATAATGTTTTCTGTGCAATGACTACTAAGATATTTTTTGAATCTTATGGGGGACCTTTTCTCTGTTAATTATATTAGTAACATTTTTTACCTTAAATCCTTTGTCAATAAGAGCACATTTTACTTCTTCGGGGTCAACATATGCATATATGCCCTTTAATACTATCTGTAGGCTTTTAGCTTTTTAAGTTGGTAGTGTAAAAATTTGTTTTATTTTTTTCAAACTCACTTAAAATGTTTCAGAAATCTTTTTCATCATATAGTTGAGATTCAAAAAATATCTTAGTAGTCATTGCACAGAAAACATAACGCTAAGTACATCCGATGATATTGAATCTAACATTGCGAATCTTAACGGAAATATTAAACAGGCTGCTTAACATGCTACTACCTCCCACCCGCAGACTGGGTTTAATAGAATTTATTCTACGGATATTGAACGTCTCGTAAGTGAAAAAAGAAGAACTAGAAGGGAATGGCAGCAACACAGATCACCCCAACATAAAATCAGGTTTAAAGAGTGCACTAAACGACTCCATGAGTTGCTTGCATCTGAAAAAACTGCATCTCTTAAAAATTATCTGAAAGGTCTTGATGTTACACCAGCATCTAATTATTCTTTGTGGCGCGCTGCGAGGAAGCTTAAAACACCCGTTGAGTTTAAACCACCCCTGCGCACTTCTACCGGAGGTTGGGCAAGAAACGATACTGAAAAAGGTAACATATTTGCTGAGCATTTAAAAACCGTATTTACCCCAAACACATGTATGGGTGTTGCTGATTTGCCATGTGTAGTTGCTCTACCCCCTCGTCCCTTAAAGTTTAAGATGCGTGATGTACAAAAACTAATTGCTGAGCTCAACCCAAAAAAAGCTCCGGGTATTGATGAAATTAGTAATAAGATGCTGATGAAGTTGCCTCGTATTGCAATTAGAATACTTGTGATATGCCTTTGAGCAGCAATATCCATACATCTACATTTGCTGATGATACAGCCTGCCTTAGTATGCACGAAAACCCTCACGAGGCTTCCCGATACCTACAAGAACATATTACACAGCTGGAATTATGGTTAAACTTATGGAGAATTAAGGTAAACGAACAAAAGTGTGTTCAGGTAACATTTACTCTGCGAAAAGATACGTGTTCACCCATTCGAATCAATAATCAAGTTGTTCCTCAACATTCACATGTAAAATACCTTGGTATACACCTTGACCGACGGATATCATGGAAACACCATATTGACTCTAAGCTAACACAAATGAAACTAAAATTAACTCAGTTACATTGGCTGATTGGTAGAAATTCAACCCTGAGTCTAGATTGCAAACTTTTGATATACAAGTCGCTTTTGAAACCTATATGGTGCTACGGAATTCAGTTAAGGGGCACTGCTTCAGCTTCAAATGTAGAGAAAATCCAACGAAGACAAAACAAAATTTTACGGTTAATAACATCGGCTCCATGGTACATAAGAAACTCAAATTTACATCGTGATCTAAATATGCCACAAGTGACTGAAGAAATTGCAAAATACTCAGGCAAATATTTAACTAAACTCGAGTCACACCCTAATCCGCTTGCTCGAAATATCTTGAACTTTACCGGACACATCCGCTTAAAAAAGAGGGACACAAGGGCTCTAATACTTACCACACCAGATGAAACTGTTTGAAATTATTTTTTTATTTTTTGATTTGCACAACTCATGTATTATGAATTACTATCACTAAGTTTATGTCCGACACTGGTCGGGCCTAATAATTATATTTAGATTTAAGATTTGAATACTTATTGTTAGTTCATTTTTGAAGATACAATAAATAAATATATGTATGCATAAAAAAAAAAAAAAAATATAGTTGGATTTTAGTTTCATCAATATTACCTCGATTAATTGGAATGATGTGAAAAGTATTTTCATCAATGGCCGTCAATAGTTTTTTAGAAGCGCGTTTGAATTTTTTTTTTCAGATATATATCTGCCCATTCCGACTTGAACCTTGGGTTTTGTGCTACTGTTATTTGTAGTGATAACTATGTTGTGATGTACAAGAGGGGATGATATTGCTGACTTATATGAAAAAGTACTAGGCAACGGTAGTGTTAACGAATCACTAGTTGGCATTGGACAAAGCGAAGTTGATCGCTGACGAAAAAGTGGCTTTGCCGTTAGAAAAAGACTATCATCAGATTTTTTATTTTTATTGATAACATTAAGAGCTTCAGAACTCACAGTAAAATATATTTCTGCCGTTAGAACTCACTTCACAATATTTTGTTTTTATGTACTCATATAGAGTATTCCTCAATGTCACTTTGTTTGCGGTTTTTTGTTTATTTTTGTTGTTTCTGACTATTTAAAAAAAATACGAGTATTAGCAATATTTGCTTTGCTTATTTATCAAAGTTAACATGTATTACGAATATTTTTTGTATAATTTTTTGTTTGTTTAAGGCCGTGATACACTAGCCTACACGATCGTGCGATTTTTGAGAAAATACAGCCCTGGTATGATGGAGTCTATGAACATTTTCAAAAGACAAAAACAATTCATCAGATCAGGGTTGTATTTTTTCGTAGATCGCGCGATTGTGTAGGATGGTGTATCATGGCCTTTAGTATGTACATAAAAAAAAACTCCGCTTAGACGTCTGTTCACTATGAATGTTCAACGAGAACTCTCTCTAAACAATTTAAATCAATTTCTTACTTTATTCTTACAATTCTTTAGATCAGTTAAAAAAACATTATCAGTTACTTCAGAAATGTCATCTATGTAATAATTCATCGTACTTAAAATTATGTGTGATATTTTGATTACAAAGTCATCATGAAAATAAAGAATTTGCGTACTCTTTTTTAGCTTTTAGCGGAATACAGGCAAATCTCGGTATAACGAATCTCGCTTTAATGAAAATCCCATAAAACGAACGTTCAGATTTTTTTTTTTAAATATCCTAATTTTATACTGGATATAACGAACGATGAAGAAAAAATCGCAAAATAAAAAACAAAATCTTGCTAGAAACATATTTCTAACATTTAGTTCTTCTTTATATAGCGAATGTTTTGATAAATGTGTGCTCTGTATAACGAACGGCAAAAAAATATTAAACAAAAACTACAGCAGCAATGTAAATGCAAAAAAATGTGATACCGTTAGTTCGTATTTGGTTGCTTATTTGAAAACAAATTGCCCTTATTCTTTTTATTGTATTGTATCATGTCTACAATAATAATAATTAATATATCAGTTGAAAAGAAACTTTGTGATATAACGAATTTTTCGGTCTGACATTATATCGTTCGTTATACCGGGATTTGCCTGTATTTCGAAAAGTTAGTATTGTATAGGAAAACTGAGGTATAATATTAAAGCATTTAATGACTTTTTACGTCGTTCAATAATTCGATTCTTAAGGCTTTTGATTAGAGAAAAGCAATTATTTTTTTTAAAACTCTTTATCAAGAATTGCAAGACACCTTCTAATTCCATTAAAGAAGCATTATCTTTTCCCAGCAAGAAAACAAAAGATGCGTTTAACGAACATATACAAACAAGCTTATGCAAGTATTTAAAGTTTGGAGTAATTTGATTACTTAACATCCTATTTTTAACAAATTAAAAAGTTATAAAATGTAAAATAATTTTTATACAAAGTAATTAAGGAAATTGTTCGAATATTCGACAAAAATGATTCGAATAATTTTTTATTCTAAATTGAACATTTTTGTTCGTTCGAACAAAAATAATAAAATACAAATAATTTTTATTCGAATGACAACACTAGTAGATACACTCAAAATATTTCATGCTTAAAAATATGAAAAAAATTTAAATTTTACGAAATATTTGTAGGTTGTGCAGGAAAACAGTTTTCATAATTTTACGAATTTCTTTAAGTTACAAAAATTATTTCGTACAATTATTTTCGTATGTAGTACCATATTTTCGTATGTAGTAATATATTTTTCGTTTATTTCATTGAATTTAGGAGAGAGAAAAACATTTTATAAAATTGGAATTTTCGTAAAATAAACAAATTTTGTTTCATTTTGTTTACAGTACAAAATTATTCTTAAATTACAAAAATTTCGTGAATTTTACGAAAAAAACTTTGAAATAGAATAAAGGCTGTTGTTTTGTTTTATTTTCTAATATTTTCTCGATTTATTTTCATGTCATTGTATATATTGTATAAAAAATTATTGTGATAAAAAATTAGTTTTTGGTTTATGCAGGGAACACAACTAAGACGAACTACAAAATTTGACCCACGGCACACCAACGACTAATAAGTAACAAATCTTGTAATTGGGTAATTCATCGAAGTAAGTAATAGATATAAATCTATCGAAGATTTCGTCAAGCACGACGAATTTCGTTCGACGGCGGTGTTGTCTTAATTTTCATATCAACAAATGTGTTTTTTTTCTTGATAAAAGTTCGCAAAGAAAAATTCGTTGTTCGTCCCAGTTGTTTCCCAGTTTGATTCGTGAGTTTCAATGCAAAATATGTATGTATGTGATGTATGAGGAATACAGAGGCTGTAACAATTCTCCTTACTTTATCTTTTTCTTTTCATAATTATTACGACCTTTAATTTCAAGAATTACAGACTATTCAACAAAATTATTTTTCAAATGCAATAAAATGTATTTTTTTTGCAGATTTTTGTATATTAAAGATTTTAATTTACACAAAATTTCGTATATAACACAAAATTGCTTTTCATGATTTACGAGTTTATTTCGTAATAAAAACATTGTTTTTCGTAAATATACAAAAAAAAAATTTTTTAAATATAAAATTTTGTTATTTGCAGACAAGAAGTATTTCGTAAAATAAACAAATACTATTTCTACTATTTACGAAGCATTTCGTAAAGTAAAAACAACGAATATTTTCGTAAAACAAACCACATTTTTCCTTTATCTTACCTATGAAATGTTTTGAGTGTACATATGTACACATATTATCAAATTCCTTACCCATGCTCAAGTATTTATTAGACCTTAACAATCACACTTACATATCTACATATTGAAAACATACAAACCGTCCACCAAGCTACTGACGCTTAAAAAGCCGTTCAGTGAAAGAAGACGAATGTAATTAAATAAACAAACTTATTACAGAGAGCCAAACTCTATCCGACACACATGCACACACACAAATTCCTCACGAATTTCGCAAAATCTGATATTAATTATATCCAAATATAAAAAAATTTCTGACCGACATACTTTAACACTGGACAAATTTAAGCTTGACAAAATATAAATAAATCTCATCCTCTAATATGAAAGCATACTAGGATTAGAGAAGTTCAAATATAAATTAATATTTTATTGACCAAATGTCAATATGGAAAACAATTTATTTCTGCGTACATATAAATACTAGAATGAGAAAATCACATACACACAATTACTAGAATTCATCTACGAAAAATCCAGTCTTAAATTCCCACAGATATACATACACAAACTCATACATACACATACAATCGATCAATCTCAACAACCCAAATCACGATCAGCCTTAAACTCCCCTGCAGAAAACATGGGGTTAAATGTCCCAAAGTCACCACTTTTGTCGACTATATTGGTGACATTGTCAAACGAGCGTCTACATATTAACATTGTTTTTGATGCGTAGAAAATATTTTGTCAGATACACACAATTAAGCTTCTTCTTAATGTTTTATTGGTTTGTTGAAAATACAAGTGGCTTCAAGCAAAATTCAAGTTTTTATGAAAATTAGTTTACGCAAATATATAAAGGGCAAATAAAAAAATTTATTAAAAAATAATTAAAAGAATCAAATAAAAAGAAATTGCAAAAGACAAATAAAAAGCAATCCATTTTGTAATTATAAAAATAAAAATATTTTAAAATGAAATAATTGTGGAAATTTTTATGAAGATTTTGTGGGATCGCTTAAAAAGTCCAATCCAGTAAGTCCAGATTCATACGTAAGTGTTTGATTTTAATAATTCGACGGAACCTTGAATTTTTCATTTATATTTAATACAAACAGCAAACTAAATCCTTACTTGCTGAACGAATGTTCCCTCTTTTATGTATTTTTTTTTTATTAAAACAAAAATTTTTAATAAAATATTCATTTTTATTATCATTAGAATTACTAAAATGTACTTGTGACTATCTCTTTCCAATGTCTCGATATGGTCCTAAAAGAAATACCTACTCAGTAGTACAAACGTCAGTAGTTGCTTTTCAATGACACGTACATGCTAAATGTCTATAGCAAAAAGCATTGTCTGGGGTACAATTCGTCAGTAGTACTGGTGACAAAGTCACTAGTAAATCACTACAATTTCACTATTCGCATTTTCTGCAGGGTCCTACAGACATACATACATACACACACACACACACTCCATCTATCACAACAACACCCTCACACATCTCAAATTACGATCAGCCTTAACTCCTACAGACATACATACACACAAAATCCCACGGTTAAATATTACATGAACACCTCTCCCCTTATAAATCACGATTGGCCTTAAATTCCCACAGACATACCTACATACATATATATACATAAATACATACAATCGATCTACCTAGGTATAATATACCCCGCCCCCCATCAATCACAGCTTGGTTTAAATTCCAACAGACAGATACATTCCCACAGTTTCATATTACAACAACACAATCACCTACCCAAATCACGGTCAGCCTTAAGTTCTCACAGTCTAGCAACAGTCATAACTTTCCCGTCGGCAATAGAAAAAAATAATAATGTTGTCCCCTCGGCATTACTAAGAATCATTTTCACGATTTTCCCGTCGGCATTAGAAAATCATAAACATATAAAAACCTCGAACCTATAAACCCCTTAATGTTTTCCCATAATAGGTGTGTTCATTTACTTTCCTAGCAGAAACTTGCAACGAGAGAGCAAGGCAGAAATTTACAAAATTACTCTCCCAGATACGAAAAAGTAAATGACCGCTTTATTTGTAAAAACTTTCAAGACAATTTTATTCATGTCAGAACCATGGATGGAAATCATGATACAATTGTACTTTTTCTAATGTATTTTGGATAATCTTGTTTGCTTATATTTTAAATTACAAAATTTTTACAAATCGATATTTATTATTTCATATACTTTATTTATTTTATTTATTTATTTATTTATTTATTTTTTATGCATTTTTCATTATTTTTTAATTCTATTCTATTAACAAATACAAAAAACCCATTTTCCATCTCTGATCAAATATGATAAACAAACAAAATTCTTTCACAATAAAATTGCATTTATGTGGCTTAATGAAAGAAAAACAATAAATTAAGAAAATACGCTTTCTTTTTACATACGTATACATATTTTTTCAATAAAGAAATTCACATTTTTGAGTTTTCCTTTTTCAGATATTTTTGAAATAATTAATTTGAAAACAAAACGCAAAACAGCTGTTTGAATAATTATTGCAAGTAAAAATTTTACTTGTAAAAACTTGCAAGAATTTTTCCGTCCCTCAATTTTTTACGCTCTTTCGACGCTCTCTCGTTGCAAATTTTTTGGGTTAATGAACGCTTTCTAGTAACAATTGTTACAAATTTGTAAAAAATTTTAGTAAATGAACACAACTAATATATTCCGTGCACAAATTCCCACGGTCACATACAGATACACTTAATATAAACAAAAAACACTATGGTCTAATTCATATATATTCATAAATATTTTTTTTAGGTTTATTTGACAAATTTCCCATAGAAATAAGCGCTTAATAAACCTGAAATATTTTTTATGAATAAGGCAGTTAATGTAAACAAAAAACTCCTAAAACAAAATTCTCAAATTACACACAAATTTTAAAGAATTTTTAGACATTTCGGAAAATTTTGCAGTGAAATGCTCAAATTTCACACAAATTTCAAAATTTTAATTGTCCCCGGACCCCCATACCTTTACTACTAGGGAAATAAATTAATGATATCACGAAACTTTTACAAAAATTTTCGACACAAATATTCGTTGCTTGTAGATGTTCTTCGCAAATGTTGTAAAGAATACTGTGTCTGAGTCTTGACTTTATTAGAATTGCTGATCCACCGCATGATCTTCCTCTCGGGTCTTTTGAATCATATAAGGTATAGCCATTAATTTTTAAAAGACTTCTAAGTCAAATGAGTTTCGGAGACCAACATTATATCAATATTTTTATCAGTGAGGAAGTGCTCGAGTAATTTTTGTGTTGGCGAATATCGGTTGAGTTCAAGAAACATAATTTTTACTTGCTCAAGGTTTATTAATTATTGCTTGAAGCAGTGTATTCTGCATTTGCAGCATTTCTTGTATCAAGCTAGTCATATTTGTTGTAAAGTTGTTTATAGTTTGCTTCAAGGCGACTGAAATCAAAGCTTGTGTTATCATTTGTTGAATTATTTGGTGGGGACACTTTCTGCATGGGAATTGAATTAATCTTCACAGCGCACATTGGTTGAGGTTCATGGAACAAACGGCTAAAAATAGATGAAGTTGTCGAAGGACAATGAAACTTAACACATAGGCATTTTTTGTTTGAATCAAGAAAAAAATGGAAAAATTAAAATGATCCGCTCACTTTTACGCCCACCTCCCATACAAAGTAAAAATTAAACTTTGACCTACGACATTGTTTTTTGACACATAGCATTTTTAAACACTCAAAATCATTTGTGTGAAGTTTGAAAAATATCCCCCCACTTTTACGTCTACTTCCAATACAACTTGTATTAAAAAAGTGGCATAACTCCCTTGATTTTTAATGCATCAACTCAATTTTCACAAAAAATAAATATTATAACTGTAGAATGGGCTCCTAAAACTATATATACCTGATCCGCCCACTTTTACGCCCATCTCCCATAGAAAAAACAAATAGAAAAAACATGAATAAAGGCCGTGATACACTATCATACAAAGTCGTGCGATCTACGAAAAAATACAACCCTGGTATATGGAGTTTATGAAAATTTTCAAAAGACAATAACAATTCACACCAGGGTTGTACTTTTTCGTAGATCGCACGACTTTGTATGATAGTGAGTCATGGCCTTAAGTAATTTAAGCATAGTCTTTTAATAATTTTTTAACATTATTATCGTACTCCAATTTTTTATTTACATTTTTCAGCCAATTTTCATTAAGATCACGAAATCTGGTTTTTATGCGTCTTGCTTTTTGCCATCTATTTTTGAACTTTGTAAAAAAGTCTTTTTTCAAAAAGTAGTAAAGACTTCATCAACATCCTCAGCAGTAATTTCTTCATTGCCATTTGCAATGACTTCGACAGTAACATCAATATCACTGTTGGTATCAATCAATATTTCGCAAATATTTTAATAAGAAATTGTTAAATTTTCCATAATTAATAAAATTAAATCTTGATTTCACTTAAGAACACACCTCTTATCACTGTACTTGCCAATGTTATGTAAATTAGCATATCAATAATATTATAATGCAGAAATTGAAATCAGAAACTGTATATTGTTGTTGGTACTTACTGTATTACTTATTAACCTCTAACGGAAAAGATTTAGTGCAATAAAGAGAGCAAGACATAATGTGTAGTTGTTATTGCATGCAACAACATAATAAATAAATGATAACACAGCACCTAATAGTCTATCGCAAAGCATATTTATATAAAGTATATGCAGGTCTACAACAACTAAGAAAGTACAAAAACAACAGGCGATTTGTTTGTGTAAGAATAATGGATGAATGTCAAAAACAGATGGATACAACCAGACCTGGGCAACTTGGATTACTTTTGCATAAGCACTGATTGAAAAACACAAATTTTAGTGCAAATTTAAATTTGATGCTTGTAGTGCACTATTTTTTGCACTTAAATAAAATCTCTTAAAAGTAATGGATTAATATTGCATTAGCAGCTAATCGCATGACAAAAAATACACTAATTTTGTGTTGCCACTAAGCACATCATGAAGTGATGCAATATTATTGCACTATCACATATTGTACACAGTAAAATTTAATAAAACGTGAAAATATTTTTAGGAGATAGCACAAATAAAAAATATAAAATACACTAAAGTTCATTGAGGGCACTTTTATAAGTACGTACATACAAATTAACGAAAAAAAACTGTCAATATAAATACAAACTATATTACAGAACCAATTTAAAAAAAATTAAAAAGTTTCATACTTCAAGTACGTTGCATCTCGAGCTTATTTGAAAAACCGTGCAATTGACAAAAGATCAGAACTTAGGTTTTCGTTTATTGTAAAGTTATATCTTTAAACATGGTGATTTTATAAACGAAAAATACTACTGCTTGGAACAATTTCATCAAGTTTTGTCTTTCTCTCGAAAAATTATAAAAAAGGTAGTGATATGATTTTTTCTCTTGGATGACGATATGTACATAGGAAAAAATTTACATATTTATGTATGTACATATGTTTTTATGTATGTACACACTTACGTTGTATTTTGCACTATATGTTTCACTGATAATGCAAAAATACTATTCATAATGTGTTTAGTGGTGCAAAAAATAGTGCACTAAAAGTAACAATGCAATAATATTATTAAAATTAGTGCTAATGTAATAAATTTGCATTTGCATTGATTTGGTTTATTGTGGGAAAATGGTCAATGCATTTGCTTATTTAATGCAATAGTCCCAGATCTGCATACAACAAAAAGAAAATGTATGGATAGATAAAACCAAAGTAAGTGTATTAATTGATAAACCTTTAATATGTGAAATAAGTATAATAAAGAATACATATGTACTTTAATAATTAAATATAATTATTTTTAAATGTTTTGTAACACATTTTTTAAGTAAAAATTTATTTAAACTTTTTCACATACGTTTTCAGTATACACAATTGTGTATAACAAAGCAAAACAAAACAAAATGGCGTACACAAATTGTAAACAACTTTTGACATTCAGGCATTCACACTACACGAGAAAAAAATTAATCACCTGAGTACTTGCATATACTTTATATAAATTTACTTTGGTCTATCGCATATAATCGTGCTTGATTTCCGATTGTTGTTATCAAGTAGTATCAGTAAAAAACAATTCAAATTCAATTTAAGCCTATGCTTTTTTCAAGAATGAAATATATAACAATTAACACTATTAACTACTATGTATATTACATCATGTAATAATTTTAAACAGTAAAGAATTATGGCAACAACAACAAGAATGAACGAAAATTCATGTTTTGTTACCTTATCACTTTATAGTTTTTACTGTTTTTTTTTTTGGAAAGGAGCAGGTAGGAGCAACAGAATTTTTTTTTAGCTTTTAACTGAAACTTCAAGCTGTAATTTGACATCTTTCGTTAAACAGCGCTCCACAGCGCTAAAAAGATGCAGTCGAAGTTTATGAACATTGAAGTTTTGATGTTGTTTATATTTTGTTCTACGAAATATTTTATATGGCACTTTTTCCAACTTTTTTTAATGCAAATCTCATCTATGATAATTCTCATATACGAAAATATACAGTAAATTTCCAGGTCATTTTAAACAAGCGAACATATATGAACTTCGTGTGTGTCTGTTCAAACACATAATAATTATATCAGCCTTATAAATATTACGGAATCATAATATTCAGATATCTGACAACAAAATACCAAAAAATAATCCAAATTGGCGAACATGAAAAAAATTAATTTTGGCCACTCTTCAACCAATGTGCAGCGTTGGCATGCGATACAAATCAAGTAATTGGTTAAGTCATTTGAGGATAAGTAACAGAGTACGCATTTCCTGTTTGAGCTGGGGTTACTTTAGGATTTGACCAGGGACCGTAACGGTTATAATTTTTATTTTAAAAATTACTTTTTAATCGTTATTTCTTGAGTTTTATTTATTCCTCACAAAATAATAGTTATTTTGTGACTTTTATTTATTCCTCACAAAATAAGAGTTATATCTTGATTTTTATTTATTCCTCACAAAATAAGAGTTATTTTTTTATTTTTATTTATTTCTCACAAAATAACAGTTATTTTGTGACTTTTATTTATTCCTCAGAAAATAGGAGTTATTTTTTTATTTTTATTTATTTCTCACAAAATAACAGTTATTTTGTGACTTTTATTTATTCCTCACAAAATAAGAGTTATTTTTTGATTTTTATTTATTCCTCAGAAAATAAAAGTCATTTTTAAACTAATAACTGCCAGTTCATAGAAGTCAAGTAAAAATTCTTGCTTGGTTATTTACATTGAAATCAAAAACAAATTTTGAGTGCTTTGTTTGTGTTTTCAATATAAATAGCCAAGCAAGAATTTTTACATGGCTTCTATGAACTGGCAGTAAATAAAATATAAAAAAATAACTCAGTGTTTTTGTAAATAAAATGAAAAATAGAGACTTTTGTATAGATTCTGCATATATTCGTACAATAATTTTTTCCTTTTGAAATTTGTATGAAAAACATATTGTTTGTAACGAATTGTCATTATTTTTCATACAATTTGGTAACGTGTAGAAATGAAATTTTTTACAAAATATGCCTATTTAAATTGAAAAAAAAAAAAATTTGATATTTTTTATTACAAATAATTTTATTTCATTTACATAAACAACCAATTTATAAGAAAGTGAGTTTGTTTTTTGCTAAGCTTTCACGCCCAAGCCGCTCATCTGGTTTTAAAAATTCTTTCACCAATGGAAAGCTACATTACCAGCGTCAAATATAAGATATTTTTATCCGGCTTGGAACCGGATTTCTTATATTTGGTACGGATTTTGTCCGAAAAACACATTTTTGTGCTGGTTAGGGTTTTAATGTACTAAATATCTCAACACCTTCATAATTAACACATAAGAGTTACCAGCTTGATAAATGAAACTTGATAAATGAAAGAAAAATGAAATGTCATATGGGCTTTAGCGAATAAAATAAAAACTTCGGCCCATTGGGTGGTCTAATGTACATGAATTTAATAAATTTTACTCTTTGTGAAGAATGATGCAACGCAAAAGTCTTCTGACTTACCATCATCTTCAAACGCTGAAACACCAGATGCTTTACCGTCGTCTGAAGACACAAACACGTGTTCATTATTAAACGAGGTCTTAAACTCTATTGAAGTAAATTCAGAGGATGAAGACTCAGATGGTGATCTGGAGGAGGAAATGAAAAGGGCGATAAGCGAAATAGACAATTACAATCCTAAGCCCATTGACGTGGATGCAGATGTAATGAAATATTGGGAGGAAAAAAAATATATATATCCATACCTGTACAGATTGGCACAGGTTTTGCATAGCACGCCAGCAACACAAGTCTCTGTGGAAAGAGCATTTTCTGCGCTAAAATTAATATTGACAGATTTAAGATCGAATTTATCACCAGAGTCCATGCAAAAACTCTTATTTGTTAAATTAAATTAATTAATAAACACATTTTAAAAATGACTTTTATTTTCTGAGGAATAAATAAAAATCAAAAAATAACTGTTATTTTGTGAGGAATAAATAAAAGTCACAAAATAACTCTTATTTTGTGAGGAATAAATAAAAGTCACAAAATAACTGTTATTTTGTGAGAAATAAATAAAAATAAAAAAATAACTCTTATTTTCTGAGGAATAAATAAAAATCACAAAATAACTGTTATTTTGTGAGGAATAAATAAAAGTCACAAAATAACTCTTATTTTGTGAGGAATAAATAAAAATCAAGAAATAACTCTTATTTTGTGAGGAATAAATAAAAATTAAAAAAATAAAAATCATTGCATCTATAGGTAGTCCATGTAACATGGAGTATTGTGGTATATTCCTTGTGCCCGTAGCACTTCTCTATTATTGTGATTTTTTCAGTTTAAATTTGGAAAATAATCGTTATTTGCGATCCCTGGATTTGACTCATGTGCTGTTTAACGAAAGAGTACACAGAGGATGTTCTCTGTAGTTAGCAGTGTGATTACCTCCACAATTATTGCTCTTTTTTTTCTTCTGGATTATTGAAACTAGTAGTACCATTTAATTCACTGCCCACAGCACAAATAGTAGGTAATTTGCAGTAAGTTTTCTTAAGGCCATATTCTTAACAATTATGGCACTGTATGGGTCCGTAACGTGTTACGGAAGGGTGTATCCTTCTAATATTTAAATATGTTTTCTGGAACTAACGTTCAAAACTCACTTTAAAATGTAAACTATCTCCCCATTTTCCAATAACTTTCCCGACAAAAAAACTTTCGCTAGTGTGGCAACGTCATTTCAAAAGTAAATTCCTTAATTAATCAACACTGATTTTCATAGATTCGTTTTGTTATTTCGCTTTTATTAGCAAAGGAATTAATAAAGCTCATTAAACATTTCGGGTTTTTACATATGTACATTTGCATACGTATTAAGTGTAAAATAAGCTTACATTAACATAAGTTGTTTAAAAATTAAAATTATATAAATCCAAAAGTTACCAAGTTATTGTCTCAAAAAAAAAAACTAAAAGCAAAAAAAAAGGGAAAAGGCGAAAAATGTGCTCCTTAAGGAACCGTACGAGGAAAAAAAATAGTGTCGTGTCCGCTGTTGCTCGGGTAGCCATTTTTGATTCCTCCATGCAACATAACCTCAAGATCATTGAATAAAAAGAACTCTACTCTGTAAAACAAGCTTGTGGCTAACATACGTACGAAGGCTCACAAAATTAAACTTAAAATTGGAAAAAGACAAAATTAAACTTAAAATTCGGAAAAGACAAAATTATACTTAATTTCGGAAAATAGCAAAATTAAACTCGAAATTCGCAAAGAAACTAAATTAAACCAAAATTCTAGAAAAGAGGCAAAACTAGACCTAAATTTAAAAAGGTAACCAAACTAATCTTCAAAATCAAAAAAGGAAAAAACTAAAAGTTAAGAAAAAGGAAAACACCAGTGGAACGAAATTAAAACTAAAATTTGAAAACACCAAAATCAATCAAAAAAATTTGGAAAAGAAAGTGTAAAATGAAAATAAATCAAACTATAATTGAAAAATAAAAACAACCAAAAGAAACCAATTTAACTAAAAACTTGAAATTATAAAATAAAAGCTAAATGAAGTTAACATCTGAAGGAAAAAAAAAGACAAATGAAAACTAAATTATCGGTTTAACCTAAAACCGAATAAATATATTTAAATAGAGAAAGAACTCATAGACTATAATTTTTAACCAACCCTCGTATAAGCAAATGCGTGAAGAAACATGGACAACAGTAACAACCGCCTAAATAAAAAAAAACCAACAGTCAGCAACAACATGAAACCGGCAGTAACATCAGCAACCACATCAAGTCATCACAATGCACCAGCACGAGCAATTTTTTTTTACCATCAACGCATTAAAATCATAAGTCAACTTACCGGGGAAGGGTATTTATAAAACAGTAGATTTAGCTTAATTTTTGTATTGCACTACCACTTAATTATTGTATCTAGTTATTATCCCTAAGTAAACATATTCTAAAAACTATTGTTTCATATGATCAAACATTAACCTACTAACCACATATACATATATGAAATTTTATGTTTAAATAAAACGATTGAATTCGAAATGTTTATGTGAGTGATATTTTAATGGAGAAATGCTGAGTTAGAAGAGGGGCAGGTGTGTAAAAGCGGTTGCATCAGGCTGGAAATATAACTAGGGTGACCAGTCTGCTTTAAATTGCATAACCCCTACGCGACTCTATCAACTAGTCGACATAATGTTAACTCGTCCACCTTTTTACGTGTTGGTA
Source organism: Nowickia ferox (assembly GCA_936439885.1). Lineage (NCBI taxonomy): Eukaryota > Metazoa > Arthropoda > Insecta > Diptera > Tachinidae > Nowickia > Nowickia ferox. The sequence goes on along the minus strand of OW387026.1, from coordinate 38,266,700 downwards.
GTTTATTTCGTATTTTTTTTTTTTTGCACAGTCTAGGGTATAATTAGATGGCATGTAGGCTGTGTTATATGCTTATGCGCCGTAAAACGGGTTAAGAACCAAATATACCGACAACAAAGCTAGCTGGGAAGAACTTTTCATGCCCTTGACCAAATTTTTAAAATTTTAAATAGCACTTTGATGATAGTGCAGAAACTTATCTCAATTTTAAACTAGATTCAGCCGGTGCATAACATATATGGCGCCCAACGGAAAGGCCAACAGTAGGCCAACGAATTTAAAACTACAGAAAAGTGATGTTAAGCTTGATTACCCAGCAAACAATTGTATTTGCAATTTAAATTGTCATGGTTTTGCTTAAGTCTTTAATATTGGACTAGATTGTGATATAAACTGCGATGTAACGCCGTGCAATGCAAATATAATTATATTAATATATTTTTTTTATCCCTTAATTATTGTTTTTTTTGATATTGGAAGATTATAAGTCCGAATCGACGACAATGAGGTTGTCAATTGTACGTTGCGATAATTACCCGGTGTCACAGAAGCAATTTTACGTTAACTTCATTACCATTTAAGTCCTTGACTGGGGATACAATTCACATTCAAGTTGCGAAATGGTAGTTGATCGTAAGAAGCTAATGTAGTATCCATCTATTACATATCGACGTGGATCATACTTGATAATATTTGCTTTTCCATAAACTGTTGAGACATCAATTTTTGTATATTAAACTCATAAAATTGATTTGCCAACAGTTTGGAATGAATAATATATTGCTTAACATTTTAATAAAAATCATAAAAGCAGTGCAGCCGTTTTGCTCATCGTACTTTCGATAAATCAGCATTTCTCCAACTTTAAATGATTTCATTTCAAAAATATAATAATTTCTTATTTTTTCTCTTTTTAATTTATATATATGTATATATAGAAACACACATATGCATATATACATACAAGTATATACATATTTTATTTTTTTTATGTAAAGCATAGATGTATATAAAATAAACTGTGGTGACGAGCACAGGCAGTAAATGTTATATTGATTAAATTATTAACGGGAAAAAAAATTTTCCTTTGTTATTTATTTTATTTTTTTCCTTCCTTCCATTAAGATCAGAGTCAACTTCAATCCCTTTTGTGTTCAAAATTTTTATTAATTTTTTTTTCCTCTAAATTTTTTTTTTTCTCATTGTTATATTGTTAAAACTTATTGAGCTGCTGCTCTCCTGGACTGCTTCAGCGTAGTATGCAGAAAAGCACACGAGCTGGTGCAAACGCAAAAGTCAATTCGGAGCGCAAATCATTTACACCTAGTACAAGGGGAAAGACTACGAAAAGTGTAGGCGCCTCGACTTCGTCTGCAGCGACGGGTGGGGTTAAATTCGCAAAGACTGGGAGTGCAGCAGAGCAGTCAGTTAGCGCTGCCAGCGAAATAGAACCTGGTTCTGGCACAAGTATTAGGGCTGAAGGAGCGTCTTCAGAAACAAGATCTCTTGATTCTTCTAATCAGGGAGAAGTTATCATCACCTTTCGTGAAAAGGGCAGGTTAGACCCCGAAACCGCAAACGAGGGCGTATTGAGGGGAGATTTAGGTCAGTTAGGAGGTGATTTTGTCACTAGACAGGAAGACTTAGATACACAGGTTAGGATGGCAACAGGTGGAGGTCAGGGACCGTCTGTAGATACGGAATTATGGGAATACTTTCAGGATGCTTTGAGAACGACTCAGGAACAGTTTAGAAGGGAATTGACAGCCATGAGAGAAGTTTTGACCCAACCGCAGGGAACCACTCCCACAAACTCCAACGCCACAAGAGCTAACTCCTTCTCTAATGCTTCTTCTGCACAGTTTTCAATAAAGTTAAAGGACTGTAAAGTCTCCTATAATGGCGAGAGCAGTGTTACAGATTTTTTATTTAAAGTAGATACCCTAAAGGTGCGGGCACAGTGTCCGGAAGACCACCTCTTGGCAAATTTCCATATTTTTCTGAGCAATAAGGCCGAAACTTGGTATTGGACATTTGTCAAGCAGAACCCGGGGGCAACCTACACTATGCTGAAAGAAGCACTTCTCAGCGAATTTGGTACACTAGAGACAGACCACGAAATTCTATTGAAAATTTCAAATCGTAAACAGTCGCCTAAGGAATCTTATGACGACTTTCACGCAGCCATTGTTCAGTTGAACCTGAAACTTAGGACTCCTATGTCAGATAGTGCATTGATTGAAATTATCAAAAAGAACGTTAATCCAGACCTAAAGGTAATGCTATTTATTTCCGACCCAAGGGGGTTAGGTGAACTGCGTTCATTGGCAAGGAAGGCTGAAAAGTGCCTTCATGAAAATAGAGTCACCGCGAACGCTACTAATCGGTCGAGACATGTTAACGAAGTGGAGTTAATCTCAGAAGAATCCGAGGAAGAACAAGACCCTCAGATAGAGGCACTTAGCGTAGGTAAACCGCCTATAAAGGGAGACTACTCCAGAATAAAATGCTGGAACTGTTCAAAACTGGCCATAGTTACGTGTACTGTCCAGAAGAATCACGTTCCGTTTTCTGCTACAAATGCGGACAGAAAGGTCTCACTACACCCAAATGCACTGGGCCGCATTCGGAAAATCGACGCAGGAGCGAGTGGACATCCGGGGATGCTCGTTCCTCAAAATAAATCCCAAGATTGATTTCAACAATGGGTGTGAACCTCCACAGGGGGCTTCACCCCACAGTACTTTACAACCAAACCAGTCTTTCAAACAAAACCCAGACGTTTCAATATACCCTGAAGTGCCAAATACTTCCATGCATAGTCGGAAGCAACTTTATTTCCAAAAACGACCAGATACGTTTCAATATCGACCTTCCTTGCGAATTATTAAGTGTAGGACTAGATATGGGATCAGGAAGAGTTTTAGAAAAAATATCGAAGATACTTATTTGTCGAGTGCAACGGATGGCAGGCCATATGCTAGAATTAGAATATTTGATCATGAATTTTCGTTTTTATTGGATTCGGGAGCGAATGTATCCGTCCTAGGGAAAGGTAGCTTAGAATTCATAACAAAGAATAATGTTCAGATGACAAAATTTAAATCAAATATATTGTCTGCAAATGGATCGAGAAACGAGATCTTAGGATACTGCACGCTGGACGTGACGTTTAGGGGGATAACAAAATCCATGGTTTTTTACGTAGCACCTTCGTTATCTCAAGAGGGCTATCTTGTGGTGAATTTCTGGAGAGCTTTCGCTCTTGCACCCCAAATAATTCCAGTAATTTCAAGTGTAGAACGGTGTGACAACCCGGATTTGGTTTTCCACGATCTTACCCCAGAGCAGAAGTATAGACTGGACGAAGCTATCTTAAGCTTTCCATCTTACGAAAAATTAGGCCTTGGATGCACACAACTTCTCGAGCACCACATAGATACGGGCGATGCTTGCCCTGTGAAATCCAAACACTATCCCTTGTCCCCTCCTAGACAGGAAGAAGTCTATAGGGAACTCGACAGGCTATTAGAAATGAAAGTGATAGAGGAATCTAATTCTCCATGGTGCAGTCCCATAGTTACAGTGCGTAAGCCTGGCAAAATAAGGCTCTGTCTTGATTGTCGTAAACTGAATTCCCTAACTAAGAAAGACTCTCATCCACTTCCCCATATAAATGGCCTTCTCAGCCGTCTTAAAGATACACACTATATAAGTGGCATAGACCTAAAGGATGCATTTTTTCAAATAAAATTATCAGCTACGTCAAAAGAGAAAACTGCTTTTGCGGTACCCGGAAGGCCTCTATCCCAGTACAGAGTTATGCCTTTCGGAGTTTGCAATGGTCCACAGACCATGAGCCGTCTAATGGACAAGGCTATCCCATCCAGGCTTAGAGAAAATGTATTTGTCTATTTGGATGACCTGCTCGTATGTAGCGAAGATTTTGACACGCATATTAGCTTACTCGCAGATGTAGCACACTGCCTCAAGTCCGCTGGCCTTACCATAAATGTCGGCAAAAGCAAGTTTTGCTAAAGTCAAATATCGTACCTTGGATACATAATTGGTGGCGGAAGGTTAAGTGTTGACCCGGCCAAAATCCAAGCCATTACTGAGTTCCCCATGCCCAAGTCACCCCGTCAAGTTAGACGTTTCGTAGGTATGTCAAATTGGTACCGCGCGTTTATAAATAATTTTTCCAATTTAGCTGGCCCTCTTACGGACTGTTTGCGTAAAACAAATAAACCATTTCGTCTGACTCCTGAAGCGATTCAATACTTCAGTGAACTCAAACATGCACTTTCAAACGCACCTGTATTGCCACAGCCTGATTTCACAAGGGAATTCGTTATACAGTGCGACGCATCACGTATAGGCTTAGGCGGTGTTTTGTACCAATTAGATGATGAGCAGAGAGAGAGGCCAATTGCATTTGTATCTCAGAAACTTAACAGAGCGCAGCGTAACTACACGGTTACCGAGTTAGAGTGCTTGGCGGCTGTAGTATGCGTAAAGCGATTCAGGCAATACATTGAAGGATTACCATTTAAGATTATAACGGACCATTCAAGTCTCCGCTGGCTCATGGGTCAAAAGGACTTACATGGGAGGTTGGCTCGGTGGAGCCTAAAATTACAAAATTTCGATTTTGTAATGGAACACAGAAAGGGAGCGCTGAATGTGGTGCCAGACACTCTTTCAAGATTCGATGTGGACGAACTAACTGTAAGATTTAATCCACCAGAAATTGACCTCAATTCCGCTGAGTTTGATAGCGATGAATATAATAGTTTGAGGGAGAATATTCAGAAGAATGCCGAGGCATTACCAGACCTGTGTATTTCCGATAACTTTGTATATAAACGTGTCAGATTTCGTAGCGCTGACGACGATGAGGATACTCTTTGGAGACTGTGGGTTCCTAGGAATCTAGTCAGGGACATCATTAAAGCAGCACATGATGAGGGCTGTCACGGTGGTTATACGAAAACTATTTTCAGAATACAGCAGAAATACTACTGGCCGTACATGACGCGAGATGTAAAATCTTACATTAGTGAATGCGATGAGTGCAAAGTTATAAAACCTGTAAATCAAGTGTTACGCCCCCCTATGGGAAATCAATTTATTACACATCGTCCATTCCAAAGACTCTACGCCGATTTCATGGGACCATATCCATGTAGTAAATCAAAAAACTGCCAATTGCTTATCGTAGTAGACCACCTTACAAAGTTCATATTTCTCAAACCAATGAGATCAGCAACATCTAGTAATGTAATAGAATTCCTACAGAATGAGGTTTTTTGCACCTTTGGCGTGCCACAATACGTCCATAGTGAGAATGCAAAGCAGTTCACATCCAAAGAAATAAAAGAATTCTTTTCAGCATACGGTATCAGTCACATTACGACTGGGTTCTACTCCCCACAAGCGAACGCCTCAGAGAGGGCAAATAGGGAAATAATTTCCAAAATCAGATACTTTCTTAAAAATGAACCAGATCATACTTGCTGGGATAGAAACATACCGAAAATTCTATCAGTTCTTCGTAGCGACTTTCATTCAGCCATACAATGTACCCCATATTTCGCGACTTTTGGACAGAACATGATTTCTCATGGATCTGTATATGCCATGTTAAATAAATTGAACATGTTGTCGGATGACACAATAGTAAAACATAGCGACCGTTTCCAAAGTATTCGTGAGAAGATCAATAGAAATCTATCAATCGCCCATGAAAAAGCTTCAAAAGTTTATAACACCAGATCAAAACCAGTAAATTTTAGAGAAGGACAGGAGGTTTTTCGCAGAAACTATCCTCAAAGCGATTTTAAGAAGGGCGTTATTGCAAAATTCCATCCAAAATTTATTAAATGTAGAATTAGGAAGAAAATTGGTAACTCCCTATATGAGATAGAAGACCTCCTGGGTAATTATGTGGGGAAGTACCATGCATCCGACATTCGTCAATAACATCGTAACAAGGTTTTACGGAACCGACTTTCTTTAATTTTGCCCGGCTTCGTGGGTCGTGCCACACGTTTCATATTAATCTGTATTTTTATTTATTTTTAGTCCACAAGTAGCACATGCCTGAACTGCATTGTCTTAGGAATGTAATCGATAACTGTCCTAAGCAATAGTCACACTCCCGCACAGAAACCCATTCCTTCCTGTTCGTTCTTCGATCTAAAGGCCTCGATACGAAGCAGGTTTGTTACGGAAGGGTGTATCCTTCTAATATTTAAATATGTTTTCTGGAACTAACGTTCAAAACTCACTTTAAAATGTAAACTATCTCCCCATTTTCCAATAACTTTCCCGACAAAAAAACTTTCGCTAGTGTGGCAACGTCATTTCAAAAGTAAATTCCTTAATTAATCAACACTGATTTTCATAGATTCGTTTTGTTATTTCGCTTCTTATGCCTAAAACATAGAATAAGAAAGAAAAAATGATGGCGTGACGATCCCGTTACGTGATCGACCAATGATATTACGACATTTGGCATTACGAAAAACGGGAAGATAGAAGATAGAGAAAATGTACTGTCTGAGAGGAAAAATGGCAAAAGCAAGGGCAGTCACAAAGTATCATTAAAAGAGTTCGGTCGAAAGAAAAAATTAATTAAAAGTTTTTGGACATAAAATAAGGAAAATAACGATTGAAAACACAAAGTACAAGGAAAGTGAAAGGTTTAAATTAAATTAAGAAAAGAAAATTAAGACTTAGTGTAGCAAAGGAATTAATAAAGCTCATTAAACATTTCGGGTTTTTCTTGTGTATTCATTTACATATGTACATTTGCATACGTATTAAGTGTAAAATAAGCTTACATTAACATAAGTTGTTTAAAAATGAAAATTATATAAATCTAAAAGTTACCAAGTTATTGTCTCAAAAAAAAAACTAAAAGCAAAAAAAAGGGAAAAGGTGAAAAATGTGCTCCTTAAGGAACCGTACGAGGAAAAAAAATAGTGTCGTGTCCGCTGTTGCTCGGGTAGCCATTTTTGATTCCTCCATGCAACATAACCTCAAGATCATTGAATAAAAAGAACTCTACTCTGTAAAACAAGCTTGTGGCTAACATACGTACGAAGGCTCACAAATTAAACTTAAAATTGGAAAAAGACAAAATTAAACTTAAAATTCGGAAAAGACAAAATTATACTTAATTTCGGAAAATAGCAAAATTAAACTCGAAATTCGAAAAGAAACTAAATTAAACCAAAATTCTAGAAAAGAGGCAAAACTAGACCTAAATTTAAAAAGGTAACCAAACTAATCTTCAAAATCAAAAAAGGAAAAAACTAAAAGTTAAGGAAAAGGAAAACACCAGTGGAACGAAATTAAAACTAAAATTTGAAAACACCAAAATCAATCAAAAAAATTTGGAAAAGAAAGTGTAAAATGAAAATAAATCAAACTATAATTGAAAAATAAAAACAACCAAAAGAAACCAATTTAACTAAAAACTTGAAATTATAAAATAAAAGCTAAATGAAGTTAACATCTGAAGGAAAAAAAAGACAAATGAAAACTAAATTATCGGTTTAACCTAAAACCGAATAAATATATTTAAATAGAGAAAGAACTCATAGACTATAATTTTTAACCAACCCTCGTATAAGCAAATGCGTGAAGAAACATGGACAACAGTAACAACCGCCTAAATAAAAAAAAACCAACAGTCAGCAACAACATGAAACCGGCAGTAACATCAGCAACCACATCAAGTCATCACAATGCACCAGCACGAGCAATTTTTTTTTACCATCAACGCATTAAAATCATAAGTCAACTTACCGGGGAAGGGTATTTATAAAACAGTAGATTTAGCTTAATTTTTGTATTGCACTACCACTTAATTATTGTATCTAGTTATTATCCCTAAGTAAACATATTTTAAAAACTATTGTTTCATATGATCAAACATTAACCTACTAACCACATATACATATATGAAATTTTATGTTTAAATAAAACGATTGAATTCGAAATGTTTATGTGAGTGATATTTTAATGGAGAAATGCTGAGTTAGAAGAGGGGCAGGTGTGTAAAAGCGGTTGCATCAGGCTGGAAATATAACTAGGGTGACCAGTCTGCTTTAAATTGCATAACCCCTACGCGACTCTATCAACTAGTCGACATAATGTTAACTCGTCCACCTTTTTACGTGTTGGTAGTTTATTTCGTATTTTTTTTTTTTTTTTTGCACAGTCTAGGGTATAATTAGATGGCATGTAGGCTGTGTTATATGCTTATGCGCCGTAAAACGGGTTAAGAACCAAATATACCGACAACAAAGCTAGCTGGGAAGAACTTTTCATGCCCTTGACCAAATTTTACTTACAAACGGCTTTTATAAATAGCACTTTGATGATAGTGCAGAAACTTATCTCAATTTTAAACTAGATTCAGCCGGTGCATAACAAACGCTTGTGTGGATATTTTAAGTTACAAATTGGATGGGTCTTATTTTTTCTCAATTTTATATAATTTGGCTCAAGTTTAAGACGAAATAGAGGTTGGGGATCTTCTCTTTATTTATTTTATTAGATACATTTTTTACCTTAAATCCTTGTAGGGTGAGTCATTTTTTATTTTATCAGATACAACATAGAAATCTATGCCCTTCAATACGATCTGCAGGCCTTTTGCACTTTTAAGCTGGTTGCTATAGAAATTTGTTGTATTTTTTTTTCAAGTTCAGTAACAATTTTGTGAAAATCTGTTTCCGCATTTAATCAATGAATTTTAGTTTAATCAATGTTACCACGTTTTATTGGAACAATGTGACATCCGTTCCCACCAATTACCGAGTTTGGAGGTGTTATTCGATGATACATCGGGTTAGTCGTTGTCATCGTGCAATATTTTTAAACGGTTTTGTCAGTTAGTTGAGGAGGCGTCGTTATCCTTTGATATCTTGGGAACCGATGAGACTTTTGATGAATTTTGGCTTAGCCCGGTCCTTACTACTGTAATATACATATCAGTCCATTTCGACGTACAACTTACATTTCTTACTGCTGTTATCTATAGTGTAAACTTATTTAAGTGATGAATACGAGCCTGGAGCGGATAATGGCGCTGACTTAAATGTTAAGGAATCATTAGTTGGCATTGGAGTAAGCGAACTTGATTGCTCGCGAAAAAGTGGCTTTGCCATTAGAAAAAGACCATAATCAAATTTTTGTTTTTATTGTTTGCATGAAGAACTTCAGAGCTCAAAGTAAAATAGGAATTTCTGCCGTTAGAACTCACTTCACAATTTTTTGCTTTGAGGTACTGATATAGAGCATTCCTCAATGTCACTTTGCTTGTGGTTTTTTTTTGTGTTTGTTATTTCAGACTATATAAAAAATATTAGCAAAGCAAACTAAGCTGATTTGTTGCTAATTATTTTTAGGAAAATAAATCACCTAAAGTTGTTAAGCTGCTAAACAGGAAGGTTTTTCCACCGAGAGGCCCTAAGGACTTGCCAGTGTATACTCATATCGAAAACGCGATTCCATATCTAAAACGCGGAGGATATGCGTTTCATTGCGAAGTTGTAGATGCCTACCCCGAAATATTGAAGCAGTTTGATGCTACAGAAATTTGTGATTTGCGAGTTGTCTCAGGACTTATAGAAAGCGAGATAATAAACTATGTGGTTCATAAAAATAGCCAGTACACCGAACTATTTCGAATAATGTAAGTATTATACATGATCACAAATACATTTCTGGATAAAACAAAAATCAATGTATTGGTAAAGTCCAGTTAAGTTATTCATTGATTTAATAAATACTTTACAAAATAAATTTGCACTAATATAGGCAAGGTAACTAGACCATATGCCCAAGATGTTATTAACAGTATTTTAAAAAAGTTTTTGTGTGCGTTCACATAGGAAGTAGCAATGCGGTTGTCAATGAAATTCCACAAAAGAACCGCAAGATTATACGGTTAGGCGTTGCAGATCAGTCAACCAGTGCGAGCGAGACGAAAAACTCTCGAAGGCCAAACAACACACTCAAGCCTGACTGCACTTAGGGGCCATCCATATATTACGTAACGCCCTTGGGGGGGGGGGGGGGGGTTCGAGTTTTGTTATGATTTGTTACGGGGGTAGGGGGGGGGGTCTGTAAAATTGTTACGTAACATAAATTTTACTAATTTCGTACAAAAACACTTCGATTTTTCATTTATTTATGTATTTAATTTATCAAAGAAATACATAATAAATCAAGAATCATGAGTGTTAAATGGATATAAATATATGCATATACATACATATGTACATATGTACATAAATACATAATTGTTATTATTTATATTTTGCAACCTTATTTGATTTTTGTCTACGCACTGTGTTAGTCTAACAGAAAATAAAAATAAAGTATTCGAATTCCCGAATATTCGTCCATTCTCAATTACTTGCATTTTCCCATAAATAAAATAAATAAATGAATAAATCCTAAACGAAACTTAAGAAAATGCCATAAAAATATTTGTATATTAGTTTGTAATAACTAAATAAAGAAATTTACTTCAATTCAAACAAAAAGTTATTTAAAAATCCATACATATGTATGTGTATGAATTAAATTTAATTTTTTTTTAAATAAAAACTTAAAACAATTTAAATTTTTTTAAAGTTCTTGTTACGTTATTGTGAGGGGGGGGGGGGGGGTCTAAGAATTGTTACGATCTGGTACTGGTGGGGAGGGGGGGTCAAAAATCGGAAAAAATGGCGTTACGTAATATGTGGATGGCCCCTTAAGAAATAATTACGATGACACGAGAGCTGTTCTTCAGATCAGAACTGCTTAACGACTGAAGGTATCGTTATATTCGTCTTAAGTGCCTAAGGGATAATAATTCAGTGAAAGTCTAACCGCTGCTTTAGTTGTACTAAACTCAAATTCATATGTAGTTTAAAGTCAACAGTAAATAATTGAACAATTCCTTATGTGTTTAAAAAAAATGTTGTGGCAGCATTAGAACAAATGCCAAAAACACCTGTTTTGAAGCAGGCTATCAATTGTTTGCACAATTAAAAAGGCAAACAATTTAAAATTAAAGGTCGCCAAATTTTACTTAGAAAGAAATTATATTTGTTTAAATAATGTACTGATTTATAGGTTTGCTGGTTAAAACTCATTTTTAACAAGAAATAGAGATTAACTTGATTTATTAGTCCAAAGTGTTCTCAGGTAGGTGTTAAAAAATGGTATATTTTTACAAAACCAATTGAGTGTGTTATCATAATAAAGGAAATTAAATGGGGATTACAACAATATACATATACATATAATATATATGTGTGTTTGTTCATAAGAGGTGCAAGAACAGTTAGGACCATTAACAATAAAAAATTTAAACTGCAGTTAACACTAAACTTAAACTTTAAACTATAGTTTGTACAAACTTGCTAACACATATTTCAGTTATTTTTTAAATTTCAATTTATATTTAAAAATTTTAGTTAAATTTAAATGAAACACTTTCTTAGTTTAAGTTTTAACTGAAGGGAAAAATTTGAAATATGTCCAAATAAATAAAAATAAATTCTACCAAAAATTAACAAAAACACTTTTTTTTAAATTAAAATAAATATTGAAAACTTGTCTCTTCTCGACAGTGGCCAAGAAAATATCTTCTTCCATAGGCTAAAAGTTTGGGCAACTATAACATGTGTACATATATATAATTACCGAACCCCTTTTTCTCTATATTTCATTCTGCTTATTTGCGTATTTGATTGTTAAAATTTCCAATATATAATTATTCAAAGTAATTATTTTTTATACGTCCATATTCTGACTTTTATTTTTCAGTTCATTCTCTTGCTTTTTGTTAACGAATATTTTAAACGTTCAGTTAAAACAAAAGTTTAAGCTAACTGTAAGTTAGTAAACTTTCAATATAACTGAACTTCGTATTAATGAATGTTAAAAGTTTAAAATAACAAATAAATTTAAAAAATCAAAAAACCAGGCTACCTAAAAACTGAAAAAATAAAATAAAAAACATGTCCATAAATGCAGAACTTAGTGACTTTTACAGTCGGGAGACATTTAGAATTGACTATTCAAATCCTCAATATTAGCTCCCGACTTTAAAAGTCACTATGTTCCGCACTACTGGACTTTTTTAATTTATAATTTCATCATAAAAAATTTCCATTTAAGTTATAAACAATAAAACAACAAAAAAAACAAATTTATTGTTAATGTTATATATATGTAGGTATGTACAGTTAGCAAAAAAAAACTTGTACGCAAAGTTCATCATATATATTTGCAGATTAATCTGTAAATTGTTGCCCTATTGTTGTTATTATTGCGATTTACTAATTCAGAAATTTATTCACGATTCACGCACTATTTGCAAATAAAATGCTTGAGGTTGCCACGCTTACAAATATTTAGTAATAAAAAGCAATGAATGAATAAATATTGCACAAAAAAAACATTGATAGAAGAATATAACAATAAAAACAAATTATTATGTGTTACATAATACATCAGCACAATTTTTTTGTAAACATAAGTATCCTTTCAGTAGGAGTGCTACCAAAGTTTTTGTACATCTGCTATCTCGTATGGACAGTGAGTTAATTTATTTATTTTATTTATTTATTTATACATATTATACAAAGTAAATTTGCATAATATGGTTGCACAAATATGGGCGGAGTAACTAGACCATATGCCCAAGATGTTCTTAACAGTATTTTAAAAAGGTTTTGTGACTGACTGTACACGACCTATGCCTTCACATAGGAAGTAGCAACCTGGTTGTTAAACAAATTCCACAGAAGAACTGCAAGAATATACGGTTATCCGTGGCAGATCAGTCAACTAGTGCGAGCGAGACGCTAAACTCTCGAAGGCCAATAAACAACAGCGGCCTGGTTGCACTTAAGATATAATTGCCAACGACGCTTGATGTTGACTCGCCCAGAGCTGCTTTACGACTGAAGGTAGAGGTCCATAGCTCGCTTTTTGCGCGTTACGCTTTCTATGAATCTGTCAAAAAAGTAGAATCAATGTAATAGTATGTGACAAGTTACATTGCAAAAAGCGCAGAACGCGAAGGCGCGTTCAAAGCACAAAGTAGGTCTACTATTTTTTTTAAGGTAGAGGTCCATAGCTCGCTTTTTGCGCGTTATGCTTTAGACGCGTTTCATCCTCTTGTTTCGTTCTATACTTTGTTCGCGTTGAGTTACATGCACTGCTTTTCATGCGCCATTTTATTTTTGTTTTGATCAGCTGTGTGCGTTTGTTTATAAATACTTATAAAGAAAAAATGGAGAGTGAAATCGAGTTTTTAAAAGAATTTGTGGAGTTAGTCGAGTTTGTATATTTAATTTTATGTGCAAAAAATCACTATGAACAATTTCAAAAAAAGAAAAGGTTTTGGGTACGGCCGTTGTATTTAGAACGGAATTTAAGTGGGTTTTTTGAAACCACATTTAAAAAAATTAAAACTTCTGACGCTGAGCAATTTCGAACCGCGACAAGAATGTCTGCAGATGTCTGCTCTGCTCTCTTTATTTTATTTCTATATAGCAGCAAGCTTTTGTTATATAAAAGCTCGTGCTTTTTTACAGCATTAATTAAATTTTCTTCCATTTTATTGTTTAAAAATATGTAATGAACACAAAGTAAATAATACAGATCTAGCGGAGATGACAATCAGTACGTAAAAGTAATCGATAACTAATATGCAAAATTTGTTACTGAGAAAAGTGTGGTGAAAAGTTAATTAAAATACATCGCATTAATGAAAATATTCACATATTTTATTAAACAAGTTTTTTTTTACTAAGAAATTTTTTTTATTGGAAAAAAAGAAAAAAAATTATCCACGGCAAAATAATATTTATCGATAACGTAAGAAATAAAGTATTATTTAACATCTTTAGCATTCAAGAACAGCTGACTTTCTTTCATGGTGCTTGTAACGCGTACAAAAGTAGAAAGTAGACCTACTTTGTGCTTTGAACGCGCCTACGCGTTCTGCGCTTTTTGCAATGTAACTTGTCACATACTATTACATTGATTCTACTTTTTTGACAGATGCATAGAAAGCGTAACGCGCAAAAAGCGAGCTATGGACCTCTACCTTTACTTTTTTGTACGCGTTACAAGCACCATGAAAGAAAGTCAGCTGTTCTTGAATGCTAAAGATGTTAAATAAAACTTTATTTCTTACGTTATCGATAAATATTATTTTGCCGTGGATAATTTTTTTCTTTTTTTTCAATAAAAAAAATTTCTTAGTAAAAAAACTTGTTTAATAAAATATGTGAATATTTTCATTAATGCGATGTATTTTAATTAACTTTTCACCACACTTTTCTCAGTAACAAATTTTGCATATTAGTTATCGATTACTTTTACGACTAACTCCACAAATTCTTTTAAAAACTCGATTTCACTCTCCATTTTTTCTTTATAAGTATTTCAAATAAACGCACACAGCTGATCAAAACAAAAATAAAATGGCGCATGAAAAGCAGTGCATGTAACTCAACGCAAACAAAGTATAGAATGAAACAAGAGGATGAAACGCGTGTAAAGCATAACGCGCAAAAAGGGAGTTATGGACCTCTGCCTTGAGTGAGTTAATTTATTTGCAAATAGTGCGCGTATTACTACGTTTATACGCAGGGCTTATTTGCAAATAAAATTGTAAATTGTTGTCATATTATTGTTTTTATTGCGACTTACTAATGCAGAAAACTATCCACAATTAACGCACTATTTCATGATACAATTATACAAGGTACAGTAGTTTTCCGGTTTAACGAACCAGTACTTTGTCAGGCATGTTCGTTAAACTGAAAAGTTCGTTATATGCCATACTTATATCTAGTACCCATGTTATGAATAAATAAATAGCTAGAGCTGTATTATTTGTCGTTTATTTTGAAAGATGTTTTGAGATCTGTATAATATATTAAAAAAATTAAACAAGGTACAGTTCATTACACTGGTAGCATAAAACCTAAAATAATTTGAATGAAAAAATTATTCAAATTCATCTTGAATTTCCTTGAAAATTTTACATAAAAATTTTGTTGTTTTTTTGGAACAAAAAAATTTTGTTCTGTGGCATCTTCCCGAAGTTCTTTTAAACGCAATTAAGTCGACAAATTAACATTATTTTGTTGTCGTAGAAACCAAGAAAAAAGTTGTTTCTCTATTCTTGGAAATTGACCTTGTTTCACGGCTTTCATATTTTTAAAGTTTGCACTTCCTGCATTTTTTATACGACTTTGTTCTGATTCTAAAATTGTACATATGGTCGATTTTCTTAAGCCATATTTTTTGCACAAATCTACAACTCGCAATCCATTTTGGTAATCATGCACAATTTTTAGTTTTTCTTTTAAAAAAAAGTCTATTTCTTGTACTCATTTTTATATTTACACCACGAAAGAATATGCGTAACTGATCATTGCAGCATAATCAAACAAAAATGCTACATAAACAAAACCTAAAATAGTGGTACTTTTTGCTATTCACTTAAGTTAAAAATTACTTCACATTATGCTTTTTAAAACTAAAATTATGAATCTTATTTGTTCGCTAAATTGAGCACAAAAAATACTTTTTATTCGCTATATAAGGTACTCTATGGAACGCACTTGTGTGTTCGCTAAATGCGATGTTCGCAGAATCGAAGGTTCGTTAAACAGGAAAACTACTGTACTTGCACGACTACAACAAAATTGCAACACCAAGAAACACACGTATTTTGTTGGTAGAAACATACCTATAATTGTCAGAAGCAGATGTCTTTTGTTTTTAAAAATAACAATCACAGGGTAACTAAAGTACAATTGCAGAGGTGGCATTCATGCATGATTATAGTCATTCAGTGTTGCCAATATGTGTGTAATACACAGTGTGTAATTTTTATTTACTCTCATCTGTAGACAATGTAATGAGATTCATGTATAATATGTGTGTAATTCTACTTTGGGTTCTATTTTTATTTAATTTTGTTTTAATTTTAATCTACACAAAGCATATGTAGTGTAATTTTCTTCAATGCGCAAATTCATTGGCAACACTAATCATTTTATTCACACACATACACTAACATTTTTGCAGCTTGTAAACAAAGTTTGAGAACTTTATGCATTGTAAACATTAACAGCCTGGGCTTGTGCGAGTACCTTGTATAATTGTATCATGCACTATTTGCAAATAAAATGCTTGAGGTTGCCACACTTACAAATATTTAGCAATAAAAAACAAAAAAATTTTAAATATTGCACAAAAAAACATTGATAGAAGAAAATAATCGCAATAAAAACAAATGATTATTTGTTACTCTATACATTATACAATTTTTTTGTAAACATAAGTAACTTTTCTATAAAAGTGCTACCAAGTTTTTGTACACTTAATAATAATGTTCGAAAAATTAGGAATTAGTTTACAAAATTTTATGCATGATGAATATTACTAAAAGAGATGTTTTCTTTGTCATTCGCTTAAATATTCTAGAATGATTCGAGCACGGGAAACTGGGTTAGTTAAACGACTGCTGGATAAAAGACAGCCAAAGAAGCCGAAATGTGAAGGAATGTACACAGTTTATCCTGTAAACTTCTCTGAAATCACTGATGCTTTTATCGTACTTGCTGGTATGTAATTATGTTATTAAAAAAATATCTAGGCAAAGTGTAGTGAGCGCGGCCAAGTTCCGGCCTATGCAGACAGACACGAAGCCATGCTACGTGTTTTTACCACCTCATAACTTTGAGCTCTTTAATCGTAAAATTATGAAACTTAAAACAATGAGACTTATGCCGAGTACACATCTGACACACATGTGCCCAAAAAAACGTAACCACTAATTACTAATGAAAACCTATTTGATTCAGACATGAATTTATCCATTTAAACAGTTTCCAATCATGTTGGATTCTATATAATTGTCTATTACAGGGTGGGCCAAAAGTTACCATGGGATTTAAAAGTTTAATAACTTTTATTTTTTTTTATCGTTTATTAATTTTTTTTTTATTTTTTTTCTCAGATTATATAATATACAAAATGGAATTTTTTTTTACACTAAGTATGAAAAATAATGTCTCTTAAATGACCACCGTTTTCAGCTTCGCACTGATGGGCGATTATGATTATGAGTAGTGAAGCTCATTTTCATTTGAATGGCTTTGTTAATAAGCAGAACTGTAGGTTCTGGGGTTCTGAAAATCCAAGAGCCATTCATAAACGCCAATTGCACCCCATTAGGTGTACAATATGGTGTGGGATCACATCTGAAAATATCATTGGGCCTTACTTCTTCGAGAATGAAGATGGAAGTGCTGTAACCGTAAATGGAGAGCGGTATCGGTTTATGATAGAAAATTTTTTACGTCTTGCTCTTGAAAACATACCTGGTATGTGGTTTCAGCAGGACGGAGCCACTGCCCGAGACACAATGGCACTTTTAAGTCAAATTTTTGGATAGCGAATAATTTCCAGAAATTCGGAAATAATTTGGCCCAGCGCGATCGCCAGTTTTGACAGCACCCGACTATTTTCTTTGGGGTTATTTGAAGTAGCGAGTGTATGTGAACAAGCCAGAGACAATCCTTGAACCCAAGGCAAACATTGTTGCAGAAATTCGAACGCTACAGCCACAAATTTTGAAAGATGTTATGGAAAATGCTCTAAAACGAGCCCATCAGTGCGCAGCTGAAAACGATGGTCATTTAAAAGACATTATTTTTCATACTTAGTGTAAAAAAATTTCCATTTTGTATATTATATAATCTGAGAAAAAAAAATATAAAAAAAATTAATAAACTAAAGTTATTAAAATTTTAAGCCCCACGGTAACTTTTGGCCCACCCTGTAGTTATGTATGAAACTGTTTCACTTAATAAACACGTGTCGGAATCAAACAGTTTTTCATTAGATTAAGTAAATGGTAATAATTAATATTTGTGAACGAAAATGCTAAAAGCGAAGTCTCTAATCATTTGAAAACAAATTTTAATCACTTTTTTTAATACTAATAATCTTTTTCGTATTGTTTTCTTTAATTCAACACCTCAAGTTCCTCAATTTAATTTTGTACAAATGTTCATGTGCTCAAATGTATTTTCATTTTATGCTTTGTGGTCTCATTCGTTGTCGGCTTTTTGTAAGTTGAAGTTAAAAATTAATATTTTTTAAGGAAAATGTTTAAAATTGAGTTTGTAAGCATTTGGAAACTATATTTAATCACTTTTATAATACTAATAATGCCTTACATATTGTTTTTTTAGTTCAACGCTACAAGATCATTCATTTAATTTTGTAAAAATTTTCAATTGTTCATTTCACAAATTACACATTTTCTCTTGTTTGTTTTGATTATATCGTTAACAACTAATAACAAATATACTACAGTTATCCTTTTCTCACCGAACCTGTGTCAGAGCTGATTTTAGCTTTTTTCATCACTCACTTTCTTCACCTCTGTGTACTTTGTGGTAATACCTTCTTCAGACATACCCCTTAATTACGCAATTAGGGCATTTCTTTCAATTAAGGTCTTAATTGAACCCAATTTACCCTACAATAAGTCAATTTATAAATTGAGCAATTACTATTTAATTGTATCACTAATTGCGTAAAACTCGAAATTCAACCCTGTTCATAAGTATTTTTTATTAAGAACTGTGTTCACTGAGCAGAATGATTTCCTACAATGGCGATCCAAATGGCAAAAAATACACATACATATAAACCAAACAAACTGAAAAGATTGAACTCCAATAAATAAATAAACAAATAAACAAAAAAGAAATGGCTGGTGACTTCCCAGAATACAGATTGGCGATTCTATGAATTAAAAAATGTTACGGATGTAAACAAATTTATTCCAGTTGCACTTACCAACGTCCAAAGTGACCTTTGAGTTGGATTTTGCTGGAATAATGCAAGGAGCAATAGCTGCTGCTTTCTAAAACTTTGTAAAATTGTCGTGTTTCTTTTTTAAGCACTGATAATTTTGAATCAAAAATCGTTCGCAGTGACTCCAAGAGTTCCATATTGTTATTATATGCAAATAAAATTTCTTTTAAACCAAGAGTTGTATCCATTTTGAAAATTTACAAACACGAATATACATGAAACAAAAAAAAACAATGTTATATATGTATATTATTTTCTATACGCTTTTGATGTTAACTTTTAAATTTTAATAAAATAGACAAATCCCCTGAAGAAGTGAACATAAAATTCACGAAACGTCGGGAAAAATATGTAATAAAAATTGAGTTTTTATTGACATAAGACAATATAGGCCTCACCAGCTAAATAATAAAAAGAATTCTATTCACAACAAATTTGATTTGGCCAAAAATAAAATATATAAAAAAAACAACAGAAATCAACGGATAGCTTGCCGCACTTGGACTTTGGTTATTAAAATTTAAGAACAACATCGGTACCTTTTTAAATACTTGGTAAAGACTAAAACTTACAATATGAGAGGATTTTTCCAACACATATCACATAAGTATGATGGCGAAACTTGTAGTACCATGAAAGAGTACTGCAATGAAATTAAGAAATTAGTACACAAACAACAAAGACTACGTTTTCTTTTAGCTTGCAGAAAACATTGTCTGATACCTGCACACGTCAAACACACAACGACACAGGTTAGAAAACTTTTTGAATGTCACACTATTAAGGGAAAACTCGACAAAATAGAACGAAACTTTCATAATAAGTTAATGAATTTAGAAATATCACAAACAAATGTTGATATAAAAACAATTAGGAGAAAACTCTACCAAATAAAAATTGGTATAAGAAATTTTGTGACTTCTGCTGACTTTTCCACCTTCATGAAGCATCAAACGGAAAGAGCTAAACACATAGCAACGAACACTAAAGAAAAACAAAAACAAAAATTAAATGCTCTAAAAGAAAACTTATTTCAAAAACTGGGCTTACGGTTTAATGAACACTGGTTTGAGAACAAGACTAATATTGAAATGCCATGGGAAAGCAAATGGCTATTGTCCTTAGGGAAAAAGTTTGCGCTACCAATAAATCGTAAGAATACAACAGAAAATAAAGAAAACAATGAACAAAAAAGAAGATACTGACAACTTAAGCGCCGTTTACAGTGTGATAATAAGGAACAGCTAAAGCCATCTTTATTAATATTGTAATTTTTGGTTCAAAGTAAACTTGTATATTTTTAATTTTGATGATTTAATAACAACACAACTCGATTGTTTTAAGTTTATCCTGTTATGTATATTATTTTGTATACGCTTTTGATGTTAACTTTTAAATTTTAATAAAATAGACAAATCCCCTGAAGAAGTGAACATAAAATTCACGAAACGTCGGGAAAAATATGTAATAAAAATTGAGTTTTTATTGACATAAGATAAGATAGGCCTCACCAGCTAAATAATAAAAAGAATTATATTAAAAAAAACAATGTTTTTTTCAGCTTTCAAATGATAATTGAGTCAGCTAAATTGAGTGTGTGAACACTAGATTTAATTGCTCAATAAAAATTAAATTGACTCAATTAAAAATGCATGTCTGAACAGAGTATAATGTATTCGCGTATGTGTATTTATTTGTATAAGAAGCCGATTGATGTTTTGCACTCTGGTGCTACTTTGGGCAGCTCAGACATAAATTGTAGTATTTATTATAAGAAAATATATACCCACGCAGTAGTGTTATCTCGTGAGAGTTCGTGCGTGATTCTTAAAAAAACTCACGCACGATCACGCACGAGTTATTTTTTAAAGTCACGGTCACGCACTCACGCGTGATTAATTATAAATTTGACAACGATCACGCGTGGTACGATAAAATCACGACATTTGCACATCTCTAGTATAATTAAATAAAAAAAAAATTAAAAATAAATTTCCAGGTTTGGAAAACATTAACTTGTTTTGACATGAAAGTAACCTACTAAAACTAATTTGTTCTTTTTTTTATAAATCAAACATATCTTACATTCTTAAAAGAAAAAAATTTGTTCAAACAATCAGAGAAATCTAAAAGGGTGGGAAACCTATAGCTTTTATGATATATAAAAGTAACTAGGCCTTTTTATTCAATTTTTTTCTTTTTATTTATAAATTAAATATATTTTATGTTTAGAAAAGTTTTGTATAGAAAATTATAAAAATAAAAACAACAGCTCAAGAGCTGGAAAATTTTAATTTTTTTTGGATATTAAACTAACTAAATAAAACAAATTTTTTAATTATTTCCGTTTTTCTTTGTTCATTTACATATTTGATATATTTTTTGAAGAGCTTCATTGGTATAAGAAATCAGAAAAATCTGAAAGGATGATTACAGGGTTGGAAAATTTAATATATTTTTTTTAAATTATTTTTTTCGAACTTCATTTGTTTCTATACTTATGATTTGATAAGTCTAAAGTTTGTATCGCTTTGTAAGCCAAGTTACATGTGATAATTATTAATGAACAAATAACACCAAAGTTAGTTGTAAATATTCTGACAAACACATAGTTGAACGGAACAACTAGCTGTTTTCGAAGGCCACTAAACCTTCATCATCAGCGTTCTTTTGTGGTTAGTCCACTGTGTGTGGTGTCAGTTGATGTAGATTTCTGCTTTATATACTCAGCCATTATTGCAAATGAGTAGTAGGGAAATGGGGATTCGGCCCCAATTAAAATTGTAAAATTTTAATTACCCAAATTTTAAAATTCTTGGAAATTTGTGAAATTTGATACCTATGTGTGTGTGTGTGTGTGTTTTCGGCGGCGCTTTGATGTTTTTGTTTACATAAGGAGTTTTTTGTTTACATTAACCCTTGTGTGAACGGGTGATTTTTTTTGTGGTGACATTAATTGTGTGAACGGGTGATTTTTTGTGGGGGTGGATTAAGGGGTTTCATAAGATTAATATTTCATAAGTATACATGTATGCCGACGGGAAAATCATGAAAATGATTTTTCCTAATACCAACGGTAAAATCATGAGATGATTTTTCCTAATACCAATGGGGAAATCATGAGATGATTTTTCCTAATTAATGAATTTTTCCTAATGCCTACGTCAATGCATCATTATTTTTTCTAATGCCTACGGCAATGTATGATAATTTTTCCTAATGCCTACGGCAATGCATCATTATTTTTTCTAATGCCTACGGCAATGTATGATAATTTTTCCTAATGCCTACGGCAATGCATCATTATTTTTTCTAATGCCTACGGCAATGCATCATTATTTTTTTCAAATGCCTACGGCAAAACATGCTTATTTTTTTCAAATTCCGAAGGCAATGCTTCATTATTTTTTATAATGCCTACGGCAATGCATGATTATTTTTTTCAAATGCCGACGGCAATGTATGATCATTTTTCCTAATGCCGACGGCAAAACATGATTACTATATTTCTTAATGCCGACGGGAAAATGATTTTTCCAAAGACAAAATTGCCAGTGTTACCAGACTGTATAAATTTGTTATCGTAATACTATATCAGTAATATCAGAGAAAATAGATTTGATGAATACTAGGCGATTCTCATATGAATCGTGGGAACGTGTATGTGTGATTTCCTAACGCTATAAATTGTTTATAAATAAAATAAATTGTTTATAAATAAAATAATTAAATAAATTAATTTAATTTATTTAATTATTTTATTTATTTATTTATAAAATGTTCTCATGTATGTGAACACCCTAAAATGTTCTCATGTATGTGAACCCCCTAATGCTTGTGTGTGGGTGGTCCAGCTTGATTGTCGCTGGTAATTGTATATTGTGTTTATTTGTTTAATAAATATATTTGTATGTATGTATGTATGTATTTATGAATGTATAAATGTATGTATGCATGTATGAATGTATAAATGAATGTATGAATGTATAAATGTGCGATCGTGGGAACTTGTGCGTGGAATATTTTGTGCTTGTGTAGAATACATTTATATTTTGCAACGTAATCATTTTCTTTGTCTACGATTATTTTAAAGCAGAGGATTTTCAACTAAGTACAGTAATCAGCAGAGAAATAAAAAATAAAAATTTGCAAGTAAGCAAAAAAGTTAACTTCTCCTCCTCCCCACCTCCTTCTATTCCCTTTATGTAGTTTGTATTTGAAATAAGAAAACACTTGTACATTCTTTTATTTTGTATACATTTATTGTTTAAAATTTTTTTAAATTTTATAATAATACATACATTAATATTTTAAAAAGTAAAAAGATCATTTTCTTCAAGACATTTCTTTTGTTAGTAAAATAGCATTTTTAATGCGCATACACCAAAATTATGATAATTACAATAAAAATATTCTGGGTACTTGATTTCCATTTGTTTAAAGTTGATGCAGCCTATATCCTCAACGTTAGAAATTTTTCGGTGTAACATTTTTTCCAACCATAGTCTTTTTTCTTCACCTTTTACGTAAATTTTAGAACATCTTGCGTTGGCTTTTAAAAAATTACAAACGCTATGAAATGAAACTGATCCAGCAGTCCAGCTTAGGTGATGATAGTTTTTTGTTAGCCACTTTGCTTCTCTTTGCTTTTTTATTGATAAGCATTTAAAATCAAATGGTGGTTTTATAATGAAGTTGTTATATTCATAATTGTTGAAAACAATCGCTACTTCTTTTGCGATGAAATCGTTTGAATTAGTTTTGAAACCTTGTACGTCTATAAAAATTATGTTATTTTCCATGTTATTCAATTTATAACACTTTTCGAACTTGTCCTTTGATGGGTATATATTCTATTATACGATCATGAATAAGAATGCAGTAAGCTGATGTCTTTGGTGCAATATTAGTTGCTGTTTCAAATTCTATTTTTATATCAATCGGTCCATTATTGAGTGATTCATTCTGATGACTGACATCTACTACAATAATAGGAGCTTTTGTCTTAAACTCTGATGCAGTTAGAAGCGGTTGAGATTCTTTCATATAGTAGCTTTGTTGGAATCTTAGATACATATCATATAGAATTGCATAACGTTCATTTTTGAACTTTATGTTAAGATCATCATACGGGTATGAGACTGAATTTAAATGTACTTTTAAATTAGTCAAATCACAATGAACAAACTTATTTTCTTGTTGAAAAGCAATCAACACAAAACGGGGGCGTTCTCTATTTGCAGCCAGTTTAACATTCCAAATATGGCTAGTTCCTGTGTTTAATTGTGGATTAATATGACAATCCCAACTGCGAAATGCCATGGGTATAGAAGCACCATTGTTAATAATTTTAATCATATTCAATTTGCTAAGGTCAGATAATTGAACATGAGGTATTCTCCATGAGATGAGTGAAATTGTAAGTTTAGCTTTTTCAGTAGAAACACTCGAGCGTACAAGATCTTCGTCGTTCTTATTGCGCAAGATTATCAGTTCATGTTTTCCATTTAATATAACTTTGTTGTAGTCTTCAGCGAATCCTAGAAACATTTTTAGAGGTACATAGAAATTGAAAAATCCATTTGCAAGAGTGACATCGTCAATTTTGTTCCATCCAGCATTTTGCATCACATTGCTTTCGTTTGGTGATAGAGAAACCAAGTTCTTTATGGTGCTCGTGGCTCCTAAATATCTTGTATGATCAATTTCAATTCCATTGAGCTCATAGCGAATTTCATCAAATAGATATGCTACAAAGTTGTTTTTTAATTTAAAGTTCTCTGAAGAAGAAGATTTAGGGGCATTATCATCGGCAACAAACCCCTCTACATAAATGTAGCTCTCACTGGGTAGCACGTATAAATCTTGATTTTGTATTGAAATTCTAATTTCCTCATTATTGTTGTAAGATTGTAAGTATGGTACATATGTATGATAATCCTTTTTGATTATATTCTCATCAGAGAAAGGTTTATCTAAGACATCTATTATTGAACTCATTTTGTCTTCAATTTAAAATTCAAGGACTTTAGAAAATTTTTATTTGATGTTGTTAGTGCTTTCTGTTGAAGTGGTCGCTTTAATGTTCTTGTTGTTGTTGTTACTGCTTTATTTTTCAATGTATTTGTGTTGTATATTAGCATTATTTAGTTGACCTCAAATGTATTCGTATTGTAATTTCCTCTCCTCGAAAATTAATTAAATCACCGTGTTGATCAACTACTCTCAGCGTTAGTGAACTTATCTCTCTGGTGTTCACAGGTAAATAGATGAGATTTCTTGGAACCTCATCTATTTTATAGCTGGAGGCATGAAGTATATGCGATTTGGAGTTATTCATATATGTGTTAATAGCGATACTACTTTCAATTCGCAAGAGATTCACTTTAAAAATATTAACTGGAAGATCTGAGTAATAATATTTGTTTGGTGTTAGGATTTTGCTATTGAATCCTAAAAGTTTTCCAATTGTGTTGTATTTATTAAAATATACAGGATCTTTGGAACTATTAACTTTAACTTGCATTGTATTGTTATTGGCTTCAATAAAAATCTTATTTTCTGGACAGAGTCTTCTGTATTGCTCTTGTATAAAATCTACAATATCATTCAATTCGTAAGATCCAATTGGTATTTCAATTGTATGTTCCCCTATATGAAACATATTGTTGTAGGTGTCTACATTTGGAATGCTGTTGTATGAATGAAAATCAGTTAGAGCACACTCATATGCACCATGTAATTCAATAGGAGGAAAGTAACTAGCAGATAATTCTGATGAGTTAGAGCTCAGAGTAAGTGTTATTGACATTATAACTGTCTGATTACAATTAAATAAAGTTTAGTACAACATATGGTTTATAAGCATGATTTACATATTTATTTCATTTTCTTATTTTAAAATTAACATTAGTTTCTTAATATTACTGCTATTGTTGTTGATGATGGTATTCAGCTATAATATTTCGTTCTTACTTATCCAAGAATTGTGTTGATTAGAAAATCCCAACCATTTAACGTATGCCTCCTTTCCTTTAGTTTTAAGAACCTTTTCAACTAGATATGTATTTGGATATCTAGTTTTCGAAAGTTCTTCAGTATAGAATCCACCTTTAATAGGATTACCAAGATAATCTTCTAATATGAATGTTGTAGGATTTGTATTTTGAACTCTTGTAATTGTGAAAATTTCTGTAGTCCAATGTGGAGTATAACCTTTTTCAAATGTATGCTTATATTTGCTTATGCGTACATGATCTCCAACATTAAATTTCGACATTTTGTACATCTTCAAATGACTGTATACTGTATTTAGTAGCTTTTCCTCATTTGTTGAGTTGACTTTAATCGGAGACATTTTGATAGTACGGTGAACTTTTCTATTGTATGCATTAAGTAAATCTTTATATATATCAATCCACTTATATGAACCATTAAAGCTAAATTCTTTCTACATCATTCCTTTCAATGTTCTGTTAAATCGTTCTACTATTGATGCTTTCATACTGCTATATGTTGAGTAGTGATTAATGTTGTATTTATCCATTAATTTTCCAAAGTGTTTGTTGAAAAATTCTGTACCATCATCTGTTTGTAAGTTTTTTGGTACTCGTCCTAATTCAAAAATATTTTCCATCGCCTTGGTTGTTTCGAGTGCAGTTTTAGTTTTTAGTGGTACTGCCCATGCAAATTTTGAAAATGTGTCAATTACAGTTAACAAAAATCGATAATTTCTGTTTTCTCTAGAATAGATCCCCATTTCAACTAAATCAGCTTGCCAAAGATCATCTATTCCTTTCATTACAACTCTCCGACGCATAAAAACTTTTCGAGCTTGCTTATGCAGTTCGTTTACTAAATTTCTTTTTGAAGACATTAAGTTGTTTTACAGATTTTTTGGAGAGTGTTGTGATCTATTTGACGCACTTTCAGCTATTGATACAAACATGTAATTTTCCAATCTATAAATTTTCTCATTAAGCTGTTCAATTTGTTCTTCAAAGGATGTTTTAATTTGTAGAATGTCTTTTTGAATTTTATAATTTTCTTCTATATCTAATTTTATATCGCGTTGTAGCTCCTCAATTTGCATTTGAATATCTTCTTGAATTATAGTATTATCTTCCTTAAAGTATGTTAATAATTTCTCTTCTAATTTTTCGATTTGAGTTTGCAGAAACAATTTATTGATAACATCGTTTTCCTCCAGAGCTTTTGCAACATTTTTGATTCTTTTGTTTTGGACATCAATGTTGTTGTTCGTATCCATAAAGAACCCCAGCAGTTTAGGTGCATTTTTCAAAGAAATTATGCTGCTAGTATCGTTTAAATAGTGTCCAAATTTATCAACAGACATGCTTTATATACTTTATTAAAGTTAATGTATTATATTTGCTTCACGTAGTTCTTCAATAATTGATACAATCTCGTTATTGTGATTAGTATGACCTGCACCTTGTGATGCAAGCAGTAGTCGAAGACGATCTACTAACTCATTTGGATCGTCCCAGTATATATAGTTTGGCTTATGGGCGTTAAATTCCATCATTCCATCACCTAAATAACTACCTTTTGGCTTAGATCCTGTTGATTCAGCTAAATTCTTTTGATTTTTCTCGTCAATAAATTTCTTAATAATATGTTTGTATTTATATCCTCTAGTACCCTTAATTTGACCATCAGGTTTATAGTCCCTTCTATATGCATTAGTAGTAATTAAAATCTTTTTATAGATTTCGAGTTCAAATTTATCATAATTTTTTGGTATTTTATGAAACATTAGAGAAAATAGTCCTGGTGTTAGAGCCCATATTTGACCACCAACTTGTATTTTATCTTCATTAAGTTTGAGGTTACTATCACCAAATTTCCATTCATTATTGAAATCTTTATGTGGACCATAGTTTGTATCTAATTCATTTCTTCCTTCCAAGACTGATAAGTCAGTATAAGTATCTTCTGTATTGGAAGTCTGTGAGTAAAAATCATCTTCATCATCGTCATCATCATTCACAGTATTAACATCATTAAACAAGATGGTATTATCGAATATTGTTCCTTCTGCTAGTTTCTTTGGTGTACTTGTCTCTATCTTGACTGATGTTTTTTCAGGTTTAAAACTTGTATTATTTTCAACTTCTGTCTTCATTTTACTTTCTTCTTTTATGGGAATTCTTTTAATATTTTTAGAACTATTTATGAATTCTTTGAGTGGTTCTATTATAGGTTTAAATGTATCTCTTAGTTGTTCACGTGTATCTATTTCACCAGTTTTTATACTACGAAGCTTTTTCTTCAAGACATTTCTTGTCAACACCAACTGTTTTAAAATTTTCTCATCCATGTTTAGCAAATAAGAGGTATCAGCTATTAGATCAGGTATCAGCTTATCAGGACCTGGTCTGGTTTTCAGATCAGCTTATTAGGACCTGGTCTGGTTTTCAGATCAGCTTATCAGGACCTGATCTGGTTTTCAGATCAGCTTATCAGGACCTGATCTGGTTTTCAGATCAGCTTATTAGGACCTGATCTGGTTTTCAGATCAGCTTATTAGGACCTGGTCTGGTTTTCAGATCAGCTTATTAGGACCTGGTCTGGTTTTCAGATCAGCTTATCAGGACCTGGTCTGGTTTTCAGATCAGCTTTTCAGGACCTGATCTGGTTTTCAGATCAGCTTATTAGGACCTGATCTGGTTTTCAGATCAGCTTATCAGGACCTGATCTGGTTTTCAGATCAGCTTATTAGGACCTGGTCTGGTTTTCAGATCAGCTTATCAGGACCTGGTCTGGTTTTCAGATCAGCTTATCAGGACCTGGTCTGGTTTTCTGATCAGCTTATCAGGTATCAGATGAGGTTATATCAAATAGATGTATCAAGTTTAAAGTTAGATTATTAACTAGAGGTAATTTTTATGAGTAGTTGCTTATATAGTTATGAAATAGTCAAATTGCTTTCTGTAGCGACCATCGTTTAATTCGTTATCTTTGCTTATCATCAAAAATCCATATTTATCCTTCCAACATTCTCGACAAATTTCTTGAAACTTTTCATAGCTCATATCGCTGGCAACATGATCCTTATAAACATGCTTCATATTTGTCTCAGCTTGCTTAAACATTATAATAACATTTGCATTGTCTCTTATTAAATGCTTGGGAATTTTGGTATATGTTTGACACAGGTAGAATGAATCAACATCCCTAAGTCGCCCCATACAAAAATATGTACGTATATTATTCTGCTTTTCACATGCAACATCATCAAATATCATAATTGAATTAGTTTTAGCTTCGTCAGGTGGAATAACTGATTCATTATCGGTGAATGTAAAATACCCCATACCTTTAATTGGTGAAATTAGTTTCTTCAGGTATTCATATTTAGGTTGATAGAGAGATTTTGAGTATAAATAGATGTTTTCAAACTTGAGTCCATTAGGACTTTCTAGCAAGCCAATCATAACATTAGTCTTTCCACAATTTGATGGTCCCACTATTAGAGCACGAATAGAATTTGGTAAGAGAGGACTATGCTTTATTTTTGAACTGATGTTCACTGAATCATCAATATTACGAACTAAAATATTTTTATGTTGTTTTACTAACTGCATTTTTGTAACTAAATGCATTTCATATATATTACCTCTTATATAGGAAAAATTAGATAATATGGTTATACGATATCAGAAAACTTTTAGTCATAAAAACACCGTCGTTGGAGGAGGTCTAGTAGACAAAATAATAAACTCTATACCTGTTGAACTTCATCTAGCTGGATATCAGTACTGTGGACCTGGAACAAAACTACAAAAACGTTTAAATCGAGGTGATAAAGGAATTAATTTATTGGACTCTGCGTGTAAAAATCACGATATTGCTTATTCCAAAAATAAGGATTTAAGTAGCAGACATAAAGCTGATAAAATACTTGAAAATTCAGCTTTTGATCGAGTTTTATCAAAAGATAGTAGTCTTGCTGAAAAATCATTTGCATATATGGTTACTAACGCAATGAAAGCCAAAACAAAATTTGGTATGGGTGTGGAGAAAAAGAAAAATGTAAAAAAGAACAAACTAAATGTTAAAACACTATTTAGAACATCAGTTAGAGCTGCAACAAAAATACTAAAAAAAAGAAAAACCATTAGATATTAACACAGCTACTAAAATTGCACGAAAAACTATTAACAAGTCATTAAAAGGAAGAAAGTCTCAAATTATAGTACCACGTGTGATACGTGTCCCAAAAATTGGTGGCTTTTTGCCTCTAATACCGATTTTAACTGCTCTGGGTGCAATTGGTAGTCTAACAACTGGAGGTGCTGTCATAGCTAAAGCTGTAAATGCAACAAAGAATGCTAAAAATCAACTTGATGAAGCAACTAGACATAATATAGCGATGGAATCTATAGCAGTTGGAAAAGGACTTTACTTAAAACCATATAAAAAGGGTTATGGTTTAGTTTACAAACAAGAATCAAAAAACTCTTAGAGATGCTGCCCAACAGACCACTTTCTGATGTGGACCTAAGACGTTTCTCTATAAATATTCCATATTTTAGAGGTGTTTTCATGTTGAATACTCTACCAAAACGAACAAAGAAAATTGAATGTGGAATAATCAATTTAGATGTATCAACAGGACCTGGTACACATTGGGTAGCATATTATAAAAACATCAATGAAAAAGAACATTTCGACAGCTTTGGAAACTTACAACCTCATTCAGAAGTAGTTAAATATCTTGGTACAAATATAAAATACAACTACAATCAACATCAGAATTTTAATACATTTACCTGTGGACATTTATGTCTTAAATTTCTTTATGAAATAACTGAAAATATTAAATAAAAACACAAACATTTATATTTTACAAAACTCTTTAATGTCTTTTTATTCATAATTTAATAAACGTAATTAATATAATTTATTGCCAGACAGGATATTGGGAATTTTGAATTAGAAATTCACTCAGCTTATTCTCAACGATTAGGTTTTCTTCACCTTCTCTACTTAGGCAATATGATTGTGCATGTTTAATTTATGTGAAGACAAGACTGTGCATGTTTAAGCAATATGAAAACAAGAATTTACATATAAGCAAAAACAAAAACTGTTTGATCCAACGAAGTAAAGCCAATAAAGAAATAAACACCATTCACATTTTCATTCTTTTTTCAATATTTTATTTCAAATTTTTTCTTAAAAATTCATATAGATATGTACAATAATTTTTCTTAAAAAATAAATAGGATTTTATTTACAATAATTTTTCTTATTAAATAAATATGATTTTATATACAACAATTTTTCTTAATGAATAGGATTTTATATACAACAATTTTTCTTAATGAATATGATTTTATTTACAATATAAAAATTAACTAAAAATTAATTAATTTTAACAATTTTCTTGCATTCTAGCAATCTCATCTAGCAACATATCAAGTTCGTATTCAGGGTTAGTTTCCTTAATACGAAAATGATACCATGCATATGTATTAATGTTATTTGATCTAATTTTTCTCTTATCGTCTCCATAACTTAAGACTACCTTATTTAGTTGACTAGTATATATCTGATGTAGCTTAGATTTAAATGTTAACATATTATCATACACATTAGTCTTATTAAATAAACAATTTTTATAAGTAGCTAAACTATATTTATCTAATATGGCTCTCTTTACCCCCTTCGATTTTTTAACGTCATTTTGATTTTGTACACTGAATGAGTGCATTTTTGATCGCAGCCCAACAAATTGTGTCATTATTTTACCGCAATTTTCATCCTTCATCATACCAATGACTTTTTTATTTACTAGTGGAAAATTATAAATATTGTCTGTAGGATAGTCCGATGTATCAAATTGTTCTTGTATGTCATTTTTGATGTCAGCGTAAAAGTCATCCGTTTTTATTGAATATATAAAAGAGTCCGTGTCCATATAGTTCAATGAGAGTTTTGTCTTAAACTTAGGTTGCATGTACCCGTAATGGAAATTATACATTTTCCATTTGGACAGCTCGAGTACACAAGATCCTAAGTAAATTGGTTTATTGTAGCAGGTTTTGTTTCTAGTCATTTCGATTGCTACCAGATCTTCGGAAAATATAGATAAACTATGAAAATTTGGTTTTGATATCCAATCTTGGGCACCCAAATGGTTCCGATTCGTTCTCTCCCAACTATTAACAATTTTAACATCTCTCCTCTTATCCACATTTTCCATGGTTTTACCATACACTGCATTATTAAGTAGTTTGAAAAAATTTTTTTCAAAAGCATTTTTAGCAGTGGCCCTATGTCTGGTATTTAGGTCAATATAGCCTTTTAACCATGGAGATTGTTTAAATGCTAGAATACGATGAGTTTTCTTTAAAACTAAGCCATATTCTAAGCATTGTTTCAGAACTCTAAAGTGTATCACGTATGATTGCTTTGTAGAGAAATCGGTTATCAACTTGCTATACTTCGCTTGCATAACTTTTTTATTTTCAGCGCAAAAAGGAAGGTCATTATGCAAGTCGTGTAAATGAGAGGGATAATCCAACGTGACCTCATATACATAACCGTCTGTTCCATTGTCAGCTATGCTGTTTGGGTCCAGATTCAGCTCGTCTTGCGATAACCATCTGAACCCACCATGAGGAAGATATTCCGACATCGCCCAACCATACAAATTGTTAGCGTCTAAATAGACGAGAAATTCTGAGGGCTTCTCTTTATCGAAATCTTCCAAATATTTGTTATTCGCTTTTGAATATCTTTGACTACACTGTACGATCCCTCCACGTATACCTTTTTTCATAAAATTGTACATGTCTATGTCTGTCAATAATTCTAATTCAATTTTTGTGTATTTGAGCATTGCATCCCAAGAAAGGCCAGGTGCTGTATAATATTGGCATGGATCGAGCTCATAAATACCTTTACAAACTTTTCTAAAGTTCTCGAAAATATCTGTCAGTAAGAGGACATCTGTTTTTAAGTAAAGTTCCATGTAATCTTTCATAGTTTTGCAACCAAAAGTATTCCATACCTCTTCAGCATGTGAGTATTCCTCTAAAGAACACTCTTTATTGTTCAACTTATTAAAGAAATCACTGCGTGAAGGCAGCTGACACTCATCTAATTTTTGGAATGAATTTAGGTACTCATACGGGAAAATACCTTTTTCCTTAATAATCTGAAATTCTTTTTCTGACTGAAATAAGGACCTTATAGTTTTGAAATCATTATCCGACAAATTGCAGGCTAATGATTCCAAACTCTCAGCCATAAAGCGTATTGTATCAAGAAATCTTATTTCAAGCTTATGGCCATCACTCATTTCTGTAAATTGGGAGAGGGATATATAAAGTTCCTTATTGAGAGGGAGTACTTTCAGTTGCATTGAAATTTCACCTAGATCTTTAATAAAAAGATGTGAGTCATAATTTGAGTAATTGTGAAAGTAAACTGGTATAAACTTGGGGATTTGGTAATTTAAATTACAGTTATTGTGGTCTGCACCTCTATATTTACCACTAATGTGACAATGATCTCTAACGCGATCTTTACCTAGAAATTTTTGACAAATATGACAATTCACCGCACTATAAAAATTATAAATATCAGAAGGGGATAAAGTATCCATTTGTCTATTATTTACTAAGTGACTATTGTATATATCCTCACAGTCTTTAATTAAATATGATACAAATTTTTTTGAGGCATCTTTTCCTGTGTATATCCTTAATTTATCTAACTTATTGCTATGGAGACACTTAATATAATAGCTAAATGCACAAGGAGTGTGCTTTTTGACTAGACTAGTTTTATTACTTACACTATTACTAACTTCTTCCAAGATGCATTCGAAGTCCGCATATACCACGAAGGGTACATCCATTTTTCTTTGATGTCCCTTGAAGCTCAGAATTGCGTCCGGACCTGATGGCATAGTTGTAACAATTTTACCGCACTCCGCCTTATGATTTGTCATACCATTTTCGATGTGGGTGTACTGGAGACAGCTGTTGCAGAAAATTAATTTACTTTTGTGCTGTGTTATTTGATTCCGTAAAAGTCTGTGAATGATAAAAAATAAAAATAGATAAAAAATTACTAAGTAAAATGTACATAGTATAAAATATATAAACAGGTATATGTATCCTTAAAATAAAAAGTTGTATAATTTTTTAACTTACCTTGATATATTCTTTATCAATATGTAGTGATGACCTGCAGCATTCTCTAAAAGTAGTAAGTTGACGTGGTTCACTTTCTCGTCCTTGGTCACATAATAAGGACTAATGATCTGATCTGCTCCCTCATCATACCCAAATACGTTCACACTTATAGTCGGATTGTTTGCCTCAAACTCTTTGATTTTGTTAAGTGCTAATGGGTAGCTTAAATTTTTGAAATTTAACGCTACACCATTTCGCGTAACAATCGTCTCTGCAGAAATGTCCTGAATATAATACGAACTGCAACGTTCTGTATGTTTGTATTTCGTCGTATCCATTGCAGCAATCAGACACCACTTGAAGCAATATTCATCATCATTATTTTCAATATTGATGCAGGCAAATCTTCTTACAAGTTTTTCAGGAGTGGATATCCAATTCGAGCCTTTGACGAGCGACGATTTGTTGATGTTGATTTCTGCTCGGACTATGCGTGATAAAGTCCAACCAGAATCTCGCTCTTCGAATTCGGACATTTTGGTTGAAATTTCCTCAACCTGTTTACGTAATATTTCTTCTATATTGTCTGCCTTTGTCAGTAAACTCATTTTGGCTACATGTGATATTATGCACAACTCCAATTCCTCTCCCACAATTTTTATATACTCCGCCACAATACTCACATGAAATTTAATTATTGTATGTTTAGTTAAATTCATTTGAAGTCTCTCCATAAAAATATTTTTGTTTTCCTTAATAAACTCTTCCAAGAGAAGTTGGTCTTTTTTATTTAGAATTGCATATGTAGCGATATGATTTTTGAAGGCTTTCGATATTTTATAATATCTCACATTATCTTCTTCTGTCCTGACATGGGGAGTACTCATTGGAGTTGGCAGAGTTTCTTCTCCTATTTCTTCTACATCTACTTCTCCATCACTTTCCGGTAAAGTTATGTCCATAGCATCGTTGTATAAGGTCCCTCCAAGGATATCCACACCTTGTTTTTGAGCTTGTTGTTGTTGTTCTTGTTGTTGTTGCTGCTGCTGCTCTTGTTGATGATAAGTAAGAGGTTGCCATTGCATCAAATTGGAATACTGCTGCATTTAATTATCTGGTGTGACGGGATTATAATTGTAACTTGGATACTCATATTGCGTTGGTACTCCTGATCCCAAAAACTGATTATTCCATGACATTGATGTAGGGTAACAGTTAGGCATGCCGTATTGTTGATGATTCATTGGTAGTTGATATTGAGAGTATTGTAGAGAAGGGTGTTGCTGATGATGAAATGTATTTAGCTGCTGTTGATGATTTTGAAGAGATGTCTGCGGTTGCTCTTGATTTCTGTCCCGGCTTACGATCTCTTGATCCTGCACTCTATGATTTTTAACATGGTCCAAAAAGGACTTTTGGTATTTATATACCTTATGACATCTATTACACATATATCCAGAAGAACTCATTTTTAATTAGTTTATAGAATTTATATTTGAATTTAACACAATTGTTGATGATACTACTTGTAAATACAATAAATTACTGATGTGTTGGTTATAAAAGTTGGCGTATTTATACGAAAATTAGTAGCAGTAGCCTTGCGGCATTCATAATTTTTACTTTTTGTTTCTCTTCTGATGACTGTACTTAGTTGAAAATCCTCTGCTTTAAAATAATCGTAGACAAAGAAAATGATTACGTTGCAAAATATAAATGTATTCTACACAAGCACAAAATATTCCACGCACAAGTTCCCACGATCGCACATTTATACATTCATACA
This sequence comes from Nowickia ferox, assembly GCA_936439885.1. NCBI lineage: Eukaryota > Metazoa > Arthropoda > Insecta > Diptera > Tachinidae > Nowickia > Nowickia ferox. Next base: position 38,230,805 of record OW387026.1, on the reverse strand, counting down.
TTCATTTATACATACATACATACATACATACAAATATATTTATTAAACAAATAAACACAATATACAATTACCAGCGACAATCAAGCTGGACCACCCACACACAAGCATTAGGGGGTTCACATACATGAGAACATTTTAGGGTGTTCACATACATGAGAACATTTTATAAATAAATAAATAAAATAATTAAATAAATTAAATTAATTTATTTAATTATTTTATTTATAAACAATTTATTTTATTTATAAACAATTTATAGCGTTAGGAAATCACACATACACGTTCCCACGATTCATATGAGAATCGCCTAGTATTCATCAAATCTATTTTCTCTGATATTACTGATATAGTATTACGATAACAAATTTATACAGTCTGGTAACACTGGCAATTTTGTCTTTGGAAAAATCATTTTCCCGTCGGCATTAAGAAATATAGTAATCATGTTTTGCCGTCGGCATTAGGAAAAATGATCATACATTGCCGTCGGCATTTGAAAAAAATAATCATGCATTGCCGTAGGCATTATAAAAAATAATGAAGCATTGCCTTCGGAATTTGAAAAAAATAAGCATGTTTTGCCGTAGGCATTTGAAAAAAATAATGATGCATTGCCGTAGGCATTAGAAAAAATAATGATGCATTGCCGTAGGCATTAGGAAAAATTATCATACATTGCCGTAGGCATTAGAAAAAATAATGATGCATTGCCGTAGGCATTAGGAAAAATTATCATACATTGCCGTAGGCATTAGAAAAAATAATGATGCATTGACGTAGGCATTAGGAAAAATTCATTAATTAGGAAAAATCATCTCATGATTTCCCCATTGGTATTAGGAAAAATCATCTCATGATTTTACCGTTGGTATTAGGAAAAATCATTTTCATGATTTTCCCGTCGGCATACATGTATACTTATGAAATATTAATCTTATGAAACCCCTTAATCCACCCCCACAAAAAAATCACCCGTTCACACAATTAATGTCACCACAAAAACAATCACCCGTTCACACAAGGGTTAATGTAAACAAAAAACTCCTTATGTAAACAAAAACATCAAAGCGCCGCCGAAAACACACACACACACACACACACATAGGTATCAAATTTCACAAATTTCCAAGAATTTTAAAATTTGGGTAATTAAAATTTTAAAATTTTACAATTTTAATTGGGGCCGAATCCCCATTTCCCTACTACTCAAATGGAATATGTGAATTGTTTTGATTCATCGTATTACAATTTGCTGAAAGCTTTTTTTTGTAATGAAAGCTCATTTTTACCATCTCTAAATTTACAACAGTCTTGCCATAAATATAGAAACAAATGAAATTCGAAAAAAATAATTAAAATTAATAGCCAAGGGCCTGTGACAAAAAACTAAATAAAAATATACTTAAGTATCAAACCAAAAAAGTTTGTCTTAAGTAGAACAAAAAATAAGCAAATTAAGTAACATGTGCATAGTTAGTAAAGAACAAACGACAATGGCAAAACTGTTGTAAATTTCGCGATGGTAAAAATGAGCTTTCATTACAAAAAAAAAGCTTTCAGCAAATTTTAATACGATGAATCAAAACAATTCACATATTCCATTTGCAATAATGGCTGAGTATATAAAGCAGAAATCTACATCAACTGACACCACACACAGTGGACTAACCACAAAAGAACGCTGATGATGAAGGTTTAGTGGCCTTCGAAAACAGCCGGTTGCTCCGTTCAACTATGTGTTTGTCAGAATATTTACAACTAACTTTGGTGTTATTTGTTCATTAATAATTATCACATGTAATTTGGCTTACAAAGCGATACAAACTTTAGCCTGATCAAATCATAAATTAATATATTTTTATTTTATTTTTTTTTTGTTTACAAATTAAATATACTTTATGTCTTAGAAAGAAATAGTTTGGTATAAAAAATTAGAAAAATAAAAAACATGGACCTTGAAAACGAAAACTTTCTGGTATATAAACTAATTATTTCCTTGGCAATTATATATATTCTCTATCTTAGGAAGAAATAAATTACTGAAAACAAGAAATATCAAAACTATGGTTCCAGGTTTCTATGTAAATTGAAAAAAAAAAATTTTGGTAAAAAAATAATCAGCCCAAGTGCCTTCTTCGGAGTGAAAACCTTAATGGATTTGTCTAAACACTCACTTTTTTTTGCCGCAGACAACATCAACTCCATTGAGGTGTTTTACAAAATTCTTATACCTTTGTCCTCTTTGTTCGCGGTTAGCAATCCTCGAAGGTTTTTACTGGACGTCCACGTTTAACAATATTTGATCAGCTTGGTGCTTCATTGTTTGCGGTATATTTTCACACTTTGTAAACATTTTTCAGCCAATTTTCATTAAGATCAAGAAGTCTGGTTTTTATGCGTCTTACTTTTTGCCATCTATCTATGAATTTTGTAAAAAAGTATTTTTTTCAAAAATCTAGTAAAGACTTCAACATTCTCAGCAGTCAATTCTTCATTGCTATTTGCAATGACTTCGACAATAACATCAATATCACTGTTGGTATCAATCAATATTTCGTAAATATTTAAATAAGAAATTACATAATGTAATGTAAATTAGCATATCAATAATATTAGAAATTTATACCCAAATGCAGAAATGTAAATCAGAAACTGTATATTGTTGTTGGTACTTACTGTATTACTTATTAACCTCTAACGGAAAAGATTTAGTGCAATAAAGAGAGCAAGACATAATGTGTAGTTGTTATTGCATGCAACAACATAATAAATAAATGATAACACAGCACCTAATAGTCTATCGCATATAATCGTGCTTGATTTTCTATTGTTGTTATCAAGTAGTATCAGTAAAAAACAATTCAAATTCAATTTAAGCCTATGCTTTTTTCAAGAATGAAATATATAACAATTAACACTATTAACTAGTATGTATATTACATCATGTAATAATTTTAAACAGTAAAGAATTATGGCAACAACAACAAGCATGAACGAAAATTCATGTTTTGTTACCTTATCACTTTATAGTTTTTACTGTTTTTTTTGGAAAGGAGCAGGTAGGAGCAACAGAATTTTTTTTTAGCTTTTAACTGAAACTTCAAGCTGTAATTTGACATCTTTCGTTAAACAGCGCTCCACAGCGCTAAAAAGATGCAGTCGACTGAAGTTTATGAACATTGAAGTTTTGATGTTGTTTATATTTTGCTCTACGAAATTTTTTATATGGCACTTTTTTCAACTTTTTCTAATGCAAATCTCATCTATGACAATTGTCATTTACGAAAATATACAACAAAGTCAAATGTTCAGTTTACTGTGATTGTAACAAAAGATTGAATGTACAGGAAATTTGCATGCCATTTTAAACAAGCGTACATATATGAACATCGAGCGTGTCTGTCCAAACAAATAATAAATATATCAGCCTAATATTACATAGCGTCTATACCTGATATAATATCAAATATATTTCTATCAGCAAACGTCAAATTTCATAGTACAGAGAATAATATTACGTGTGGACTGCAATATTAGTATTATATCAGATACTATAATATTGTTTTCATATTATATATTTAGAAAACAATATCATGATATCAACTGTCAAAAAACGTACACATACATGGATGCGTGAAGAGAATTTTGTGTGTTAAAGTGAAAATTAAAACTTTTTGATAAAAAAATTCAGAAATATTTTAATTATGCACGATGTATTAAGGAAATACAAACATTTTTATAAAACTAATATTACAATTACAATAAAAGAAGATGTTTACTGCACTGCTGCCTGATAATTGTACATAGATAGTAATATTAATATAAATATATTTTTCTTCTCATTCTGCCGACGTTCTCTCTCATATTATATCAGAGTTAATATCAGGTATAGACGCTATGTTACGGAATCATAATATTCAGATATCTGACAAGAAAATACCAAAAAGTTATCCAAATCGGCGAACATGAAAAAAATTAGTTTCGGACACTCTTCAACCTATGTGTGACGCCAGCAGAGCAACTGTCTTTTTTCATTAATATCAACACAAAGGGCTATACGTTTATGATTTTATTCATGATGAATCAAACAAATATTTCAAAAATACTTGCCAAAAATATCTAATTTGCGTGTTGTTTAATTTTTTAGTCACAAATAATTGTAGTGCCGTCCTTTTTAAACAAAAATTGTTTAATAAATAACCGTTAAATGCACAGTAACATATAAAATGACATTTGATATCAAGATGAATTTACCAGGCCGTGAGCTCTGGTGATTATATCAGAACGCTGCTATAATATTAAAAAATTGAGTCTATACGTGATGAATTTTCATCATGATATCAAGTTGCCCTCCATCATGATATAAATTAATCAGGTGTGGACACTATGTTACTTATAGTACAGTGTAAACATGAAAAATCCCTACAACAGATTTTTGTTCTTTTTTTTTAACACGGAGAGAATTTCATAATATTTTTATTCTACAAAGTCGTAATACTTTGAACTACCATGTAAAGGCCGCTAAATGGTTGTTAATGTTTTCAAAATTTTAATTTTCGCTGGGAAAAAATTTGAACTAAAAGTGGTCTAATTTTTATTTATTTATTAAATGTTAAAAAAAACAAATTATACTCAACTTAATTTAAACGAGAATAGTAAAAAAGGCCTCCACTCGTTTTAGTTAAACAGACCAAATTCTATGGTGGGAATCGAACCCACAACCTTCACGCTGATAGGATTGCACAATACTCACCAGCCTACCGAGACAATCGAAAAGTGGTATAATGCTGTTGGTTTTACCAGATAAAACATTTTCAGGGGGAAACTTAGTAAACCAAACTAAAATTTTATTGTCAAAGTGCATTTTTACCCTTAGAACTTGACTGAATTTAATATAAACTTTTTGCAATTTTCTTTAAACTGATTTAAAGCAGTTGTTTCAACATGATTTGTGATTATATACAGCTCAACTTCTGTGCCACAGAAAATATCATTGAATGAAAAATGTGTTTAGTTTATATTTAATTCTGAAGGGTTACACTTTTATAAATATCTTTACTAATAAAATTTCGTGCCATTTGTAGAAAAAGAAATTTAATTCTTGGCAAAAATATATGCATACGCGCGTCTTCTGACCACGGAGGAGACCAAAGTTGTAGAAAGTCACTTAAGAAAAAAGCTCAAATCATCTGATTTGATCACTGTTAAAAAGGGACAAATATAGTGTGTTTGTTATTGAATATTTTTAGTACAATAATCAAAACAAACAGCAGAAATGTATACTTAGTGAAATGAACAATTGAAAATTTTTAAAAAATTAATGAAAAATTTTGCAGTGTTGAACTAAATAAGACAATGTGTAAAACATTATTAGTAATATAAAAGGGATTAAAATTAGTTTCCAAATGCTTACAAACTCAATTTTAAAAATTTTCCTTCAAAAATATTAATTTTTAACTTCAACTTGCAAAAAGCAAACAACGAATGAGACCACAAAGCATAAATTGAAAATACACTTGAGCATATGAACATTTTTGTGGTATTGAATTAAAAAACACAATGCGAAAAGGATTATTAGTATTAATAAAGTGATTAAAATTTGTTTTCAAATGATTAGAGACTTTGTTTTAAGCATTTTCGTTCGCAAATATTAATTTTTACCATTTATTTACAAAAAATAGGCTGCCAATGAGACCACAAGGAATAAAACGTAATTACTTTACTTTAAAGTAAAGAGGATTTGATGACTGTGTGAGCGAGACCGCTAGAAACACCACAAAATCACAATTATCTTCAGTCTTACTTTGTGCTCGTGACACCTCTGGTCTCCTCTGTGCTTCTGACTGCATTTTTTTCTAAGTTGGCCGTGATAGTATCAAATATGTTACGGGAGTACTACGGTACTTTTTCATTTCAAATAGTATCGAAAAAAGTACGATCGTACCAACCTTCCCATCACTGGTGTAATCATTCTCAAGGTGAAAGTACATAACAAGCGTTCAATGCGCTAATGCGATACAAACTTCTGTTAAAAAAGTTTAAATAGTGTGTTTTCATAAGGCAAGTTACATAAAGAAGTTTGCGACGCGCATACCTCGCAAAAAGTGAAACATTCTTCAACTTTCACGCGTTGTATACAATATGACAGATAGTGTTGCCAGATTCACATGCTAACAAAAATTACTAGAAATTAATTTTTTTTATTATACACTAGATACAAAAATGTATTTTCAAGCCGGCAAAGGATTGAAATTTTAGAATTAAAAAGCTTCAAAGGCGTTGTGGGTACCTTTGCTTTTGTATAGCTTTAAATGTTTAACAAGCCAGAAACGCGTTGCCGCGAGTTATGTTGGGTGTCAAAGACACTGTGAAAAAAACACGTCTTTCTTCTCTTGTTCCTGAATTAATTCTGATTTATTTCAAAAATTTCTTTTTAAATGAAACTTATTATTTAAATACAAAAATGATTACGCTAATAATAGTTTAATAAAGTGTTTATTCTGTTTATTTCGCAATCGATAGTTTGTTCTTAATAATTTTTATGTTTAAAATAATTTCGTTTATGAAAAAATTTCTTAATAAATTTGTTTTATATACATACATGTCAATTAATTTTGTTTATTCAAGTTAAAGTTTATATTTTATTTTATTTCTTTTTTTCTTTATTTTAACAATTCAATTTATGCTTATGCAACTACTTAATCTAGGTGGCTTTGTTGGTGTATCTGTTGTTGGTGTGTTTGTTGTTGTTTGTATGTTTGTAGGTGTTTCTGTAACTCCTCTCCCCTTAGTATGGAGCGATGACCAGAAGTATTGACGGTCGGGAGTGACTATACTGGTGGTAGGGAATTCGTTCACAGTGTATTTTGGTTTATGTTTTGTTAAGAAAATTATAATTATTGCACTAATTACACTGTACAACAGCCAAAATAGCCTTTAGATAAAAGTATGCGGACTATATGGATTTCGATGCGTTAAATTCAAATCTGCTTTCAGTTTTTCTCTATCACGTTGTTATGTATTTTATTAAATTAATGTTTTCAGTTCGGTAGTGCAAACAAGAATAATTATCAAAATTCGAGAAAATAAAATAATATTAAAACATATACATACATAAAAATCAAAGGTTACTTAAATCTAATTGTATTCTAACATAGTAGAATAGTAAATTTCTCTCCCTTTTTAAAAATTAGAGCAATTTATCAAAGAATATAAAATTTTTTTAAAAATTAAGTTGTAAAATTTTTTTTTTATTGAATACCTTAGGTTTTATAATTAATACGCGGTCTATTTCTTAAACGTTCTTTTAAAGATTGAGATTTTTCCTCAGCAACAATATCTTTAACTACACAATCTTCTTCCGCATCATAAAATTCTTCCACATCGCTTTCGTCTAAGTTATTACTTTTATTAACTATTAATACTTCTTCTGCAATCTGTTTTAATTGGTTACGATGGGCCACTCTACGTCTTTTATCAACCTCTATCAAATATAAAGTTTTTGAAAAATTCTTACAAATCCAACCCTTTACCCATTTGGCATCACTATTGCTGTCCGGATTCACATATAATATCTTTTGACCAACTTTCAAATTAAAATTGTTTGCTTCAGAGCTTTCTTCAAAATTCTGCTTTTCTTTAATTTTCTTTTTTTTATAATCAGTAAGTGGTTCCGTTATATTTGATTCCGGTGCAATACAACAATACGATAATAAATTTATTGGTTTATATGTTAGTATTAACTTACTTGGACAAACACCAGTTACTGTTGATGGAGTATTACGATATTTAAATAGAAAATTAAAAACCAAATTTTGTGTTGATAACTTTCTTGCTTTTTCCGTAACAAAATATGATTTTAAACTACGTTTAACCGTCTGTACTCCTCTTTCTGCCAAACCATTACTATTAGGATGATAGGGAGGTTACATTTTAAAAACAAATTAAATTCATCGCTTCTAAACTGAGGACCATTGTCACTCACCAAAATTTTACACAAACCAAATATTGAAAATATAAGTTTTAACCTGTCAACTACTGCCATTGTTGTTGTTCTACTCAATACATGTATCTCAATCCACTTTGAAAAATCATCGACCAAAATAAAAAAATCAGTATCCTGAAACTGAAAAAGATCCACATGAACTCATTCAAACGGATATGAAGTCGATGGCCATGTGATATTTGGACAGTCTTTAGTCTTATTTCCCATCTTTTGACATATCGAACAATTTGCCACAAATGTTGTAATATTTGAGTCGATAGATGGCCACCAGACACAACTACGAGCCAAAAGCTTCATGCGAACGATACCTATATGAGTGTCATGTAATAAAAATAAAATCTTCTCTCTTAAAATTGTTGGTATAACCAAACGGTCCGCGTAAAATAAACATTTATTTTTAACTTCTAACGAATATCTAACATTCCTGTAAGAAATTAATAACTTATCCAGTTTTGAAACATCTGGCCAACAGTTATTTTCCACATAGCTAATTATTTTCATTATATTTACATCCTTCTCAGTGACTTTTACCATTTCCTCAAAACTCATTGGTATATAATTCATATCAAAATTGAAAAAATTAATATTTGAATTTTCAACATTGGTTATACCCTCTATGGGCAACCGAGATAACGCATCTACATTCTTTTGCTTTGAACCAGGTCGGTATTTGATTTTGCAGTTATAATTTGCTAAAAACAAAATCCATCTATGAAACCGAATAGAAACAATATTGGCTAAAGCCTTTTGATCACCTAAGAGTTTCTCCAGAGGTTGATGATCAGTGTATACTGTAAAAGAGTACCCGTAAACATATTTATGCAATTTTTTTATAGCGAATACAACAGCTAAAGCCTCTCTATGGATCTGTGGATAATTTTTCTCTGCTTTACTTAAGGTTGACGATGCCATAAAACATGGTCTTTCCTGCCCATCTACTAAAATACTAAGTATAGCACCTACTCCATATGGAGATGCATCACAGGCAATTATAATCTCTTTAGATGGGTCAAAATGACATAAAAGATCATTTTCATATAACAATTTCTTGCAATTTAAAAATGAAAGAGAACACTCTTCATCCCAGTGCCACTTAGTGTCCTTACAGAGTAAGGCGCCAAACCCGTGCGCCAAAACGGTGGCACTATATGGTAAAAACTTTGTATAATAGTTTAAAAGCCCTAAAAAGCTTTGCAACTGATCAACATCAATTGGCTCTGGAGCTAACATAATGGCATCCATTTTCTTTTTAGATGGACGAATGCCTTCCGGAGTTAAAAAATGGCCCAAATATTCTACCTACCTACCTACATTTCTCTAAATTAATACGAACATTATACTCCTGCAATCTGTCGAAAACCTTGTATAGCTTTTCCTCACAGTCCTCTTTACTAATGCCTGCTATCAAAATATCGTCTAAATATACTGCTACACCATTCAAACCCTGGGTAATTTGATCCATAACCTGTTGAAAAATCATGGGTGTTGTTGACACACCAAAAGGTAAGCGGCAAAACTGAAACAATCCCAAATGAGTATTCACCGTTAACAATGACCTAGATTGATCATTCACAGAAAGCTGTAAATATGCCTTACTTAAGTCCAGAATACAAAAATATTGATTGCATCTTAAGCTAGTGAGAATTTCATCTATTAAAGGTAGGGGATAAACAACCCCTTCAATCACTGGATTTATGGTAACCTTAAAGTTACCACAAATTCTAACAGTTGAATCTTTCTTGAGAACACAAACTATTGGTGCAGCCCAACAGCTGTTTTGAACAGGTCTTATAATACCTTCATCACACATATTCTTAAGTTCGCTTTCGACCTTAGTTCTTATACTAATAGGAACTGAATATGGTTTGAAAAATTTTGGTTGTGAGCCTGGTAACACAGAAATATTGGCAGAAAATTGTTTAATAGGATTTGAGCTCTTTGAAAACAATGATGGATATCTGGTTTTAACTTCATTCTTAATGTTGGACTGGCAGTTATCTTGTACAGAAAAAATTATATCGTACTTACCATCAGGATTCGTAAAAATAATTTTCAATGATGGATATAACGCATCTAACCAATTTCTTCCCATCAATGGATTAAATCGGAGACTTGATTTGATTACCAATAATTTTAAATTTACTCCATCAACCATTACTGATATTTCACCAACAAGTTCCAATTTACTCCCTGTTAAAACCTGCAAGGGAGGGTAGTTAACGAAATTTAGTTTACAGTTCTTAAAATAATATTTATAATCGGTTAATGATATAACAGAAACCACCGCCCCGTATATATCTCCATCATATATTTTTCAATAATGGCTCGTTCTCTTGATTCATCCAATTAATTGAACCTAATTTATAGTTCAGCTCATTGATCTGACGACTTTTTTTTTAAAGTGTGACGCATCAGCTTTCCTCTTATGATCAGCTTCTGTATAACACGCTTTTGATAAATGACCTTTTTTTCCACAGCTAAAGCAATTCCATTCTTTTGCCGGACACTTCCCAGCAGCATGCCTGGATGTACATCTTGTGCATTTTTCATACGGTTTCTTTTGCTGCTGATAATTAATTTTATTTACATCGTACGACGACGATGGATGCATATCTTTTTGTTCCTTGTATACCAACTCGAAAGAGTGTGCCAATTTGCATGATTCATCCCATGACATATTTCAAGATGAGAGTAACTTGGTTTGAAGTTGACCACTTCTTACACCACACACTAACCCATCTCGTAAAGCTTCTTGCAAAAAGGTGCCAAAGTTGCATTGCGAAGCCAACAGCTTTAAATTCAATATGAAATCACTTATAGATTCACTCGGTTTTTGCGAACAATTATAAAATTTAAACCGTTCTGCAATAATACTTTTTTCAGGATGAAAATGCGGCTTGATTTTCACTACCAAGTCTTTAAATGTTTTATCTGTAGCCTTTTCAGGTAAAATTACGCTTTTTATACGCTTAAAAGTTTCTGGTCCAACCAATGTTAAAAACAAAGCTACCTGATTTGCTTCTACAACTTTATTTATCTTAAAAAGTTGCTCTATACGCTCCAGATATTCCTTGAAATCATCCCCAAAGGTAAATTGTTCTATTGATCCGATAAACGCCATTTTCTCCACACAATTATTTTATATATATTTACATATATTTTTATATTCAAACTAATCGTATGTATATATACATATACCACGAAAACGCAAATAGCACGGGTTTTTTATATATCCTCGTCGCCAAAATATGTTATGTATTTTATTAAATTAATGTTTTCAGTTCGGTAGTGCAAACAGAATAATTATCAAAATTCGACAAAATAAAATAATATTAAAACATATACATAAAAATCAAAGGTTACTTAAATCTAATTATATTCTAACATAGTAGAATAGTACACACGTAGAGATTTTTTTTATGGGCGTGGCTAATTTTGCCCCCTAAATTAGTCGGCCATACTAATACATATATTTTACTATAACTCGAAAACCGCTATTTCGATTTTAATAAATAATAAACTAAAAGACGCGCCACAAAATTTTGTTAAAAAAAATTAATAATCATTTTTTACCTATCTTTTATGGTTTCGGAGTTATTCAGAAAATATTTGTATTTAAAAAACGCTTTAAAATTAAAAAGTATCTTGTTATTTACTAATTGACATTTTTATTCCTATTCATATCTTCAATTAAGTTTCTCGTCGAATGGACCAACAAAAATCTGCAAGCATTCCTTCTAATGATTTTCCATTGTAACGCCTTTCTATATATATCATGTCTTGATGAAACCTTTCACCATGTTCATCTGATACGGCACCAAGATTTTGGGTGAAAAAATCCAAGTGCGAGTTTAAAAAATGAATTTTAAGCGACATATGGCATTTTAGAGCCTCATAGGTAGAAAGCAGTTCTTGAATGATTTCATGGTAGTTTTCACTTTTTTTATTTCCCAAAAAATTGTTACACACATTCACAAAAGCCGTCCATGCTCTTTCTTCCACGCCGTTCAACTTCGTCTTAAAGACTGCGTCCTTCATAAGCTCTCGTATTTGTGGACCAACGAAATTTCCTTCTTTTATTTTTGCATCACTGATTCGAGGAAATTTGCTCTTAAGATATAGAAAGCCTTCACCATCCTTGTTCATTGCTTTAACAAAGTTTTTTATTAGGCCTAGCTTTATATGAAGAGGTGGTAAGATAATTTTTTCCTTCTGAACTAGAGGTTCTTCTGAAACATTTTTTTCTCCTTGAATAAAATTTACTCTTTTTGGCCAACTTTTAACTTTATAGTGATTTTCTTTTGAGCGACTATCCCATTTACATAAAAAGCAACAGAATTTGGTATATCCACATTGCAATCCATTTAACATTGCTACAACTTTCAAATCAGCACAAATGCTCCATGAGTACTGCGTGTATTTAATTTTGTTAAGTAACATCTTCATATTATAATAGTTTTCTTTCATGTTTCTTGAATACGCTAGTGGGACTGATGGATATTTGTTGCCATTGTGAAGCAAAACTGCTTTCAAACTCGTCTTTGATGAATCAATAAAAAGCCGCCATTCTTCAGATTTATCACTGAACGAAAGTTTCCGCAGAAGACCATCAGCATTATTACAAAATATTAAATCCCTGTCTTTGCTGAAGTATTTCAAATATTCTTCTTCTCTGTTTCGAAAGTATGTGACTTTCACGTCTTTATCTACCAGATTCCATTCCTTCAATCTGGATGCAAGAAGTTCTGCCTTTGTTTTTGAAAGTCCTAAATCACGAACTAAGTCATTCAGGTCGTACTGTTTCGGAAAATAACGTTTGCTCGTTGGACTTGTAAATGTTGAACTTGCAGAAGCAGCCATCGTGGCGTAACTGGATTCAGTACTTGCAGACTTAGCATCTTCTTCCTCATATGTAGGGGACATTGGAAGTAAATCATTACTTCTTAGAGGAACTGGTCGTTTGGCGGATGAAATATTGGGATATATGACTTTATTTTTGTTCTTTCTGGAAAACCCATGTGTTGTAGTCATACAAAAGTAGCAATCATTTGTATAGTTTTTTGGTTCGTTCCAAATCATTGGTGTCGAAAATGGCATAGACTTGCGATTTCCTTTGATCAAACCTCTTAAAGCCCTTGAACAGCTATTACAACATATTTTTGGTAGCCAATATTTATCTCTTTCATCGATAGGAAACCCAAAGCATAGCTTATAGGCGTTCTTAACCTGGGAAGTTATTGTCTGCCGTTGTGATTTTAAAGTTAAATCACCACATACATAACAGAATGAATCAGCAGAATTTTTACAAAGCCTTGGCATTTTGAAACCTGCAACAATTTGATACAAAACTATTACTTCGCATCATAAATACAACATTTTGAATTAGTAATAATAATAACTAACCAAAAAAAAAGAAGAAATTATCACTTTTTAAATTCAGCTTATGCTAAAATTTTTAGGTCTATTTTTTGAAAATTTACTTTTCGGTTTCACAAACAGTTATTGTATGGCAACTGATGAGTGAACATACTTATGTATACCCAAAATTCTTTATTTTATATTTTCTTTTAGTTCTGTTACCTGCCCGCAATGTCCTTTCAATAACATTACCAGATGTAAATGTGACTGCATTTAATGCATTACACACATTTTTTATTTTTAGGTACCTGCTTTAAATTGTGAATAAAATCAAGATTTATTGCTAGATTTTCACGTTTTATAGCTTGTTTTATTCCTGTAAAATGCAAGAAATATAAAATTTTTGAGTTTCTGATTTTTTTATTGCAATTTTCATTTAAAAAAATTACGCGATTTTTGCATAAAAAAAACTTTTTTTTTTTAATTCTGAATAACTCCGAAACCATAAAAGATAGGTAAAAAATGATTATTAATTTTGTGGCGCGTCTTTTAGTTTATTATTTATTAAAATCGAAATAGCGGTTTTCGAGTTATAGTAAAATATGGCCGACTAATCTAGGGGGCAAAAGTAGCCACGCCCATAAAAAAAATCTCTACGTGAGAATAGAGAAAAACTGAAAGCGTAATTTTATCTAAAGGACAGCCAAAAAATTTTATTTTGTTGTACAGTGTTATTGCAACTATTAGGGTGTAATTTATGTATTTGTGTAGTTCCTTGTTATTTGATAAGATTTCTATGACCAATTTATTTTTTAGATGGTACTCTTTTAGTTTGGGAATGGTTAATCTTTCTATTGTGGACAAAGGTTTTATATTTATTTGTGGAGATGGGTTTAGGATAAATTCGTCCCAATATATGTTTGGGTTGTCTTTGTATGTAATTTCATTGATAGTAAGGTCGCAGTTTTTAAAATGTAATAATAAGTTTCCTTCGATATGTTCATTCGAATCACATGAAGTTTTAATTTTTGTTGGTGGTAAATTTGTTGTTAATACAGGGTGTTTTTTTTAGAGGTATAGAACTTCGAATTGAAATAAAACGCAAGAAAATCGTTTTAATGTCCATCAATTTGGCTTTATTGGAAGGATAATTTTATGCCATTAACGTTTAAATATGATTTCGGGCATGTGGCCGCTGCGGCTGGCTCGAATAAAGCCAATTCTACAGGTCCAATTTTCAACCACTTTTTCGAGCATATGGGGCCGTATTTTGGCAATAACGCCACGAATGTTGGCTTCCAAGTCCCCTAACGTTTCTGGTTTGTTGGCGTAGACGAGCGACTTCACATATCCCCAAAGAAAATAATCCAATGGTGTCAAATCACACGATCTTGGTGGCCAATTGACAGGTTAACCGAATTAATTGCTCTGATGGACGATTATGTCGACCATAAAATGGACGGAGCTTGCGGTAAACTTCGCGAACTGAACCATTATTTTCGAAATAAATTTGCACGATTTGCAAGCGTTGTTCTCTTGTCAACCTGTTGATGATGAAATGGCAAACCAAACTAAATATTAATCACCTGACTGCTGACAAAATGGCCGCCAGTTAAAAAAGTGATGCCATCTTAAAGTTCTATACCTCAATAAAAAACACCCTAGTCCTAGTTCAAGTTGTATGACTTTAGCTATTTGGCCTACATCGTTCAGTTTACATTTTGCTTCTAAGTTATGTATGATTTTTCCAAAACATGGGGACTTTTCTATTGTTTCTTGTTGTGAACTTTCCTTGCAGTAATACATGTCTTCAATTTTTTTGCATAAATTGTCGAAATACTGTATTTTCTCGTTATTATAAATTGTGTATGGTGTTATTATTATCTCTTTTGTTTTGTTTATAGGTATGGGGATTGTATGGGAAATTGTGTATTGGTCATGAGGGATGTGTGGAATAAGGATATTGAAAATTATATTTGTGTTATTGTGTAGGCTTGTAATTCTAGGAGTTCATATAAGTGTTCTATGTTATTGACTTTAATAGACTGGGCTTTCAGTTTGCTTTCGATTTCTTCTAATTCATCTATATTTAAAATCATTTTTGGTATAATGTTAAGTCTCGATAAATTCATTGCTTCGGATATACTTGTAATATGATTTGATAGTAAATCAATATGATAATTGATTTGATTTAAGTACTGAATGTCATTAATGAGCTTGAAGTTGGATGAAATGCTATTTTGTGAGTGTTGTAATGACCGTACTATAATGTCTTGCTTATTATTTATGTGGCTTGTAATGTTTTCTATTCTTTCAATAATTTTAGTGTTAAGTATGTTTTGTTTATTTGTTTCAATCTGTAAGTTCGATGTCAAGTTAAATATTACGTCGTTAATACGAGAAGCGTCATCGTTGTCCATGTTTCCTGTAATAAATTTCACTACCGATCCTGGACCGTTAAACAATCCTCTTTTGGTGCGGTGTCTCGGTGTTATTGAATTTAATTTATCCTTGAGGTCTATTAATTTGTGTTGTGTTGTTTTCAAAGAGCCTTTGTTATAATATGATCGTGTGAAGTGTTTTAATGATTCCTCAATTTTCATGATATTGTTGTTATATGATTGTAGTTTTATGATATGTATAAGGTTGGTGTAATCTGTTCCCAATTTTATTTGTAAAAGACCCTGTGTATCGGTCAGATTTCGTAGGTTTGGTGTTTGTGCATGTATTATGGTAATTAATCTGAAATGGATAAAATGTAGTTTAGTTTTCAATCTTTTCTTTATTTTTGATTTGTGCAATTTTTTGTTTAGTGTAGTTATTAAAGTTACTCTATTGTTCTGTTGTACTTTATGTCCAGAAAATCTTGGTGTTAGCTTATTTCTTCTACATTCTTTTCTGTAAATATAGTCGTTTTCTTCGTAATCTAATGGGTCTTGTCTATTTGTGTTCAGTTTTTCTATGCGTTTGTCTGTGTCAGTTTGTAATTTATTCTTAATAGAGTCATATAGTTCAGTTTGAAATTGATTTATTTTGGAAAGATATTCGTGTTCATATAGAATGTGATTTAGCGGTCAAATTTGTAAGTTCTACCGTAGAAAAGTTCAAAGGGTGTTAATTTTGTAGAAGAGTGGATTGCATTATTGTAGGTTATGAGGATCTCTGTTAGAATATCGTCGTGATCCATTTCTAACTTTTTCTCCTTAATTTTTTCTATTATTAACCTGTATATTTCGTTTAACGTTGATTGGAGTCTCTCTACAGGGGCATTGCTGCTTGATTGCTGGAAAGACGTAAAATGTAAGTTAATTTGATATTGTTGACAAAAATCTTTAAATATATTTCAATTGAACTCGGTTCCTTGGTCACAAATAATTTCATTAGGGATTCCATGCATGCTCAGAAAGTGTTTTAAAGATTTAATTGAGCAGAGGCTATTCCTTGCTGTTAAAGTATATGCGGCGGCAAATTTAGAAAATTTATCTATAATTGTTAAAATATTTTTCCCGTTAATTGTATAAATGTGTATATTTAGTATGTCTAGCGGTTTAACAGGTGTAGAGGGTTTTTCAAATTTATTTTTTGGAGGGTGTCTGTCATACTTTAGTTGGCATGAATTACAATTATTTATTGTTTGAATTATTTTTGATTTCATGTATGGAAAATAATATTCACGTTTAAGGTGATCGAATGTTTCTTGTATTCCTCGGTGGTTATTGTTTTCATGGTAGTCTTGAATGATTTTATCCTGATTATCATTTTCTTTTATGTCTTTTACTATTTCAGTGCATCTAACTAAACGGAAATTTTTGCTTTGTGCAAAATGTTTTGCGTATACATTTTGAATTATAGCAAAAGATTCATCGTCGGTGAAAATTGCTGTAGTTTTATTAGGGGCTAGGTGGTTTTTAAAATATCTGTTATAATTTTTTCTGTGTAAGTAGGGTATGTAAAGGTTTTTCTATGTTTGTTTTTAAAGATTACTTCGCGTTTTACGCGAGGGTTAATATTTCCGTTTTTAAATAAAGCCTGTAAATTGAACTCAATTATTGGTTTTTCCGAAATAGGTATGCGTAATCGTCATCGTCATCGTAATTTTCTTCTGCTGAGTGAATGGTACTTCCCGAGGTGTCTTGATTAGATAGTGTGTCAAATCTATTAATATTTTGAGTTTCTGAATGGTCTGCTTTTATTCGTCTAAGGGCGTCAGCATTAGTATTTAGCTTCCCTTTTATATATACGATTTCGTAGTAGTATTCTTCTAACTTTAATCGCCAACGAATTAATTTTGAATTTGGTTCTTTAAGGCTCATGATCCATGTAAGGGGCTTATGATCTGTTATGATTCTAAAACGGTGACCGAATAGATATGGTCGAAAGTATTTAGTAGCCCAAACTATGGCTAAGAGTTCTTTCTCTATTGTGGAGTAATTGATTTCTGATGTTGTGAGTGTGCGACTTGCATAGCAAATTGGCTTGTCATTTCCTATGGGCCCTTGCGATAGGATAGCTCCAATCGCGAAATTACTTGCGTCGGTTGTGAGGTTGATAGGCTTAGAGAAATCTGGATATTGTAAGATTGGGTCATTAGTTAGAAGGCTTTTACAAATTTCGAAAATCTTTTTATATTTATCGTCTACTATAATAGTTTTATTTTTCTTTAGACATGTTGTGAATGGTTTTGTTATCTTAGCAAAGTCCTTTATAAATTTACGATAATAACCTAATAAACCCAGGAATGATTTTATTTCCTTTTGGTTTGTAGGAACCGGAAAATTTTGGATGGCTGATATTTTATCGGGGTTTGGCTTTACTCCTTCAGTGGTTACGATATGGCCTAAAAATGCACATTCCTTATGTAGGAATTCTGATTTGTTCAGCCGAATTTTAAGATTGGCTTCCCTGAGGGCTTCAAAAACTTTTTTTAAGTTTTCGGTATATTCCTGGAGTGAGGTTGAGTAAACGATGATATCATCTAAGTTTACCAAACAAACAGTTCCTATTAGGTCTTTCAAGATGCAATCCATCACTCTTTGAAATGTAGATGGTGCGTTTTTAAGACCAAATGGCATTCTAACAAACTCGTAGTGTCCTCCTTCTACTGTGAAGGCAGTCTTAGTGATATCTTTTGCATTCATTTCTATTTGGTGAAAACCACTTGCCAGGTCTAATGAACTAAAATACCTAGTTTGTCTAATATTTCATTAATGTTTGGTATTTATCTATCAGAGATCGTTTTTTCATTTAACTTCCTATAGTCTATTACTAAACGCCATTTACGCTTCCCACTAGCATCTGCTTTTTTGGGAACTATCCACACCGGTGCACTCCAAGGTGAGTAGCTTTCACGTATGATGCCTTGATTTAACATTTCAGATATTTGTTTTTTCACCTCTGCTTTGGGGATATGTGGGTATCTATAGGACTTGGTGTAAATGGGGATGTCATATTTTGTGATTATATTGTGTTTAATTTTATTAGTAAGGTAAGGGGCTGGTTTTCTTGTAGAAAAATATCTTCAAATTCTTTACATATTTTTGTGATAACTTTTCGTTCTTCTGAATTCAAATGTTCTATTCTGAGATTTTCTATTAATTTGAAATTTTGATCAAAGGAATGCTCGAAGTTAATGTTGTTAATTTCAATACATTGGGAATTAAGAAGAGGATCTACTTTTATTGGGCTTTCTATTAAAACAGTTTTGTTCACATTTGATTTGTTGGTAACTTCAATGAAACTGTACCAATTTTTTACTCTGTATGCGCCAGCAGAAATGGTTACTTCTTGTTGAATTAAAATAATGGGGATTAGAAATCACCATTTTCAATATCTACAGGCACTTTTATTATAGCCTTCGTTCTTGGTGCTATTAGGAATTTGCCTGAAGTTAAATTTGGTTTGAAATGTAAGGGAATAAGTGAATTTCTTGTTATTAGATGTTTGTTCTCTAGGTAAATTTTTGCACCCAATTTAGTTAGTATATCTAATCCAACGAGTCCGTCAAAATAATTGTGAAGCTTAAATATAAAAAATTCAAAGTTTTCGTTTTCTTGAAATTCTATGAAAGATGGTATATTCACTTTTGTATTTAATTGGTGTTTATTAAGAACTGTTGTTATTGTTATGCGCCTGTATCTATTAGAAATCGTAGCGGACGTCCGAATGGAGAAGATATGTTTATATATGGGAGATGAGTTCCGTGTTTGTTAATGTCTAAGTATCCTCTTGAGTCTTGGAGGCATTTAACTGAAAAATTTCCACGTCTTCAATTTCGTTATAACTGTCCATGTTAGGTATATAGTGTGGGATGTTATAGTCTTCAGGGTCAGAATAAGTGCTGAAGTTTTCAAAGTTATGATCGATATTATGAATTTCCCTTGGAAATTTTCGTGTTTGTGCACTACTATTCCTAAGGTGAGTGTAGCCTGAGCTAATGTCCATGGGTTCTGGTGTTTGATAGTTTGTGTTTGTGTTTACTTGGGGTGGTTTCATATTGTTAAATTGATTTTGGTTGTTTGTGGTGGTGTGATAGTATGTTTGCCTAGGTGTTGGTATATTAAAGTTGTGGGTTAACTGAGGTCTAGTGAATGATTGATGGATGGGTACTTGTGATTTATTGTAATATATGGGAGGATTATAGTTCATGTATTGCTGTGGTCTAATATTATTTGCTAATTGTGGTCTTGGAATAAATGGTTTAGGATGATTATGGTATACATGTTGTGGATTATATTGTCTAGGAGTTTCTTGTTTCTTTGAAAGGTTCCTATTTTCTTGTTTTGTTCGTGAATACAGTATAAAAAAGCTATTGGTAATGATTCTGGTTTCGTAGCTCTAATTGATGATCCTAATGGTTCTCTTAAACCGGACAAGAATGTGTTGAGGCACATTTTTGCAAACAAGTCTCTTTTAGCCGTGATTATATTGGAATCTGTTTCGTGAATCATTAGGTGATTATTTATTGTGGCTTGTATTTCTATCACTGAACTATAAAACTCTTCTAATGTTTTATTATTTTGTTTTAAAAGATGCAAGTCTATAATTAATGATGTTTCATTTCGTTTGTCTGAGTAGTGTAGTATAAGGTTATTTTTGATATCTTGCCAACTTAAATTTGTACTGTACATATTTAGTATTTCATTAGCTTCTCCTTCAACTTTATTGCGAATAGCTCTTAAAATCATTTTGGCGAAATCAGTGCCATCGATAGGCGTCAGTATCGAAAGTATTTCTTCCACATTATTTATGAAGTCATATAGTAATCTAGGATTACCGTCAAATTTTGGGAGATCCTTGATAGCGTCTGGAATTCTTAGGGATTCCAAAACAGTTTTTACTGTCAAAGCGTTACTTGTGGGGTTCATTGTAATATTATTTTCACTACCTTGATTCAAACTCATATCTTCCTCTGATTCCGGAATGGGAATAAGGACTCTTGGGACTGTGTATGGGCGACATTTGGGCATATAATGTATTATATTTGAAACAAACGTATATATTTAAGAATTACAGCAGGGTCTCGTAAGAGTCACTGCTTTTCTTTAAACATATGAATTTGTTTAGTTAATTATGTAGAATATTTAATCTTTGAAAATGTAATTTATTTTAATTTTATTTAATTTTATACTAATACGTATATTACTTAATTAAAGTATATCTTATTTACCCTATTATTATTAGTAGTTTAATGATGGTTGATGTTCCTGATGATTAGGTGTTCCTGTACTTTCTCTGTTGATTCTTGATGCTTTAATGTCGGTCGTTGTTGCGTATTTGCTGCTGATAAGGCTTTTGTTGTAGATTTTTGAAGTTGTTTCTTTACTAAGAATATTAGTATATTTTCTTCTTTTATTTTCTGTTTGTAAAATAGCCTTAGGTATTTAGTATGTCTTATATTTCACTATTCCGTTTTATTTTTATTATTAATTTAGTTCATAGTGTGTCCTTTGAGCGGAAGTTTATAAACCGTCAACTATGTTCTTTTTTTTCCGACTGCGCCAGTTATGTTGGGTGTCAAAGACACTGTGAAAAAAACACGTCTTTCGTCTTTTGTTCCTGAATTAATTCTGATTTATTTTAAACATTTCTTTTTAACTGAAACTTATTATTTAAATACAAAAATGCTTACGCTAATAATAGTTTAATAAGGTGTTTATTCTGTTTATTTCGCAATCGATAGTTTGTTCTTAATAATTTTTATGTTTAAAATAATTTCGTTTATGAAAAAATTTCTTAATAAATTTGTTTTACATACATACATGTCAATTAATTTTGTTTATTCAAGTTAAAGTTTATATTTTATTTTATTTCTTTTTTTCTTTATTTTAACAATTCAATTTATGCTTTCTATGCATTTATGCAACTACTTAATCTAGGTGGCTTTGTTGGTGTATCTGTTGTTGGTGTGTTTGTTGTTGTTTGTATGTTTGTAGGTGTTTCTGTAACTCGCGTAACGCGTAGTATGTACCTCCACCTTCAAAGTGAAAGTATGAGAGAGAGTCAATTAGTTTAATACCCATGTGCCTTTTTATTCGTAGTTGTAGCGTACTTTAGTTTTTTGCAGTGTTTCAACGTCTTTTAATTTTTTGCTTTTGATCAGTTTTATTTTGCTTTTACTTTGAAATATTGAAAAGCAAAATCAAAGCAAGAGTTATTTGTTCAAAAAGTAAACTCTTGCTTTCGCTTCTGCTTTGGAAGTAAATAGCAACTGTTGAAAAGTATTTTGTTGTGTTTGCCTTCGTACAGTTTTGCTGTTCTGTAACTTCGTACTATAGACGAGTAAAATCAAAGAAACAGTTCGTAAAAAAATATCAATCGTTTTGCTTCCAGGTACCTGCTCAGTCGTCAAGAGCAAAAGTAAAAATTTAAGTTTAAAGAGCAAAAACTGACAGTTTTTACTGTAAAAAAATTAAAACTGTGAAGCAGTAATACAGTCGAATTTTTGCCTTTGCGTGACTAATTTTACAAAAACAAACGAAACGGGCTCAAAAGGATCATTCTAAAAACCTATTAAATTAATAGTATTAACAATCTTATTGTTATACATATATTTACATATGTATGTATTATAAATAAATGTGTGACGTTGGAAAATATTAAACCACAATTAACATTTCACATTTTTGTGGGATTTATTTTTTATTCAACAACAAAAATTCAAAATAACTTGAGTAAAAATAAGTAAAACCAAAAATCATATTAAAACAAATATATGACCTCAACAAATATTAAAAGAACAATAACATGGTTAATGGTTTCCTGGAATGATCCCTTTGACCGCGTTTCGTTTGTTTTTGTAATATTACCACACAAAGTTCTCTGTAATTAATGAAACCAACCCTCTAGGAAAATGTTGTAGATCTACTACTTCTGGGTATCTGACTTAACTCTACCACTTTCCGAGAAAAGTCTATCTTGGGATCCCTTTTTTTCGCTTTTATTAATTGATAAACCTTTAATATGTGAAATAAGTATAGTAAAAGATACATATGTACTTTAATAATTAATTATAATTATTTTTAAATGTTTTGTAACACATTTTTTAAGTAAAAATTTATTTAAACTTTTTCACATACGTTTTCAGTATACAAAATTGTTTATAACATAGCAAAATAAAACAAAATGGCGTACGAAAATTGTAAACGACTTTTGACATTCAGGCATTAACACTACACGAGAAAAAAATGAATCACCTACGTACTTGCATATAGTTTATATACAGCCTAACCAACGATTTCGAGCGACTAACGACAAGTCACTTGTCAATCGTAAGACCTTAAGGTGGAAGTATATAACACGCGTTCAATGCGCTAATGCGGTACAAACTTCTGTCAAAAAAGTTGAAATAGTGTGTTATCATAAGGCAAGTTACATAAAGAAGTTTATGACAGATAGTGTTGCCAGATTGACATGCTAACATATTCAAAAATTATTAGAAATTAATTTTTTTATTATACAATAAATAAAAAAATGCATTAAATATTTAAAGAAAAATAAAACGTAAATGCAAGACAAAAAAATAGTCGGTAAAGGCTTGAAATTTTACAACTAAAAAAGCCTCAAAAGCGTGGTGTGTAACTTTGCATTTTTACAGCTTTAAACGTAGACGTTGATGATTTTATATCATGATGAAGAAAACAAATATTTGAAAAATACTTGCCAAAAATATCTAATTTGCGTGTTGTTTAATTTTTTCGCCACAAATAATTGTTGTGCCGTTTTTCTTAAACGAAAATTGTTTAATAAATAAACGTTAAATGCACAGTAACATATAAAATGACATTTGATATCAAGATGAAGTGAGTCTTTCCACATCAATAGATTGTTTGTCCCATTGGTGCTTCTCCATTTCATTCTTCATTACACTCCGCTTGTATTATTTTAGGAGTATCTATGTATGTACATATTTCAACCAATATGTTTTTGTATATCGCGGAACATAATCATATTTATTTATATTTCAAACACAAAATTTTGAAAATAACCTTTTAATTTTTTGTATTGTCTAATGTTTATTATTGTTTTTATTTTTATTATTTATTTGTAGAAACCAAGGCATATCAAACAGGTACACGCATCAGGCATATTGCTCATCCGCTGATTTTTGTTTACACGTTTATAACGAAGAATTCATTTGACAATTACTTTTATGGCTTGTTTGATGCATACAATTTTTTCACAATTACTTTGTAAAACTATATGAGAAGCACAGAGTTGCACCTAATGCGTTTACCTGTAGTTAATGTGCCTTGGTTAGAATTAAAACAAATTTAAACAAAAATAGAAGTCAAAGTAGAATTACACACAGATTATACATGAATCTAATTATATGCCTACACATGTGAGTAGAAATTACACACTCTGTGTATTACACAAATATTGGCAACATTGAATGACTATAATTATTCATGAATGCCGCGTCTGCAATTGTACTTTAGTTACCCTGTAATTGTTATTTTTAACAACAAAAGACATCTGTTTTTGACTAAATTCTGTTTCTTTCTACCAACAAAATGCGTGTGTTTTTTGGAGTTGTAATTTTGTTGTAGTCGTGGAAGTACCTTGTACAATTTTACCATGGCTATGATCACGTTATAACACATTTCAGCTCTTCTGCTTTAAAAGTATTTATTAGTATTGGTATTTTGATAAATACTAATAAGAAGAGCGACAAGAATAAACAATTAGCAATCAACCCCATCCAAATATTGAGAATTGTCGTATAAGAGGTAGTGAGACACAAAAGACGATTTGACACGATTGTACGAATTTTCTCGACAATAGCTGAAGGTGTAAAAAATTAATGTGATAACTTTATTTACTGTAAAATAAGCATACGAGAACATTCACTGTTTGTATGAAGAACCTGTTACTTGATAAATTCTGTCACAGTTGTGATTAGTGATTTTTCAATCGCTGTGAAAAAGTAACAGATGTCGAAAAATCGCCCATCTCTAATTTCAAGTAGTAAAATAATAAAAAAAAAGAAGTGACACATCAGAAGAAAAAATAAATAAAACAAGACACTGACTGACCAACTGTTACATACAGTCTGTCTGACATGCACACAAGGCACACTTAAGCATAGCAGAAATGTGAAATGAGAAAAGAGTTCATATCATCTAGAGCATCAAATAAAAGGCATAGGCCATCACCCTTAATAAAATAAACATATAGTCTATTAATGTAAACATAGTATCAGTAGCAATTTAATTATTTAATTACCCATAACGCCGATAAAGCATAGATAGAAATTCCGACATACAAAGTCATCTTGTATACTACAGGGACCGTCGACAGGGTAGACCTAAATTCTCAGAGAACGACTTCGTTTTCTGTTGATCGCTTTTCAAGAAGAAAAAGGTTTGTTCATTGTGATTTAACTAGTTTAAAAGTACATTTAAATTCAGTCTCATATCCATATGATGATCTTAAAATAAAATTTAAAAATGGATGTTATGCAGTTTTATATGATATTTATCTAAGATTCCAACAAAACTACTATATGAAAGAATTTCAAGCGCTTGTAAATGCCGGGCCAATTGAATTGATATAGAAATTTAATTTGAAACAGCAAGCAAAAACCTTAGCTTACTGCATTTTTATTGATGATCGAATTAAAGCTTAAATTAGAAGTGACATAGCCATAATGCCATAGCCATAACCAAACCAAAATTCAATTGGTTTCTATGGTGAGAGTTATGGCGTTATGGCGAGTCACCTATAATCAAATACAGTGTTGCCCATTAGTTTGATTCGAACGGCTGTTTTTTATGGTTATGGTTATGTCACCTCTGATTGAGCTTCAAGCTAGATTGCTAGATCAGTTTCATTTCAAAATGGTTGGCAAACTTTTAAAAGTCAAAGCAAGATGTTCTAAATATATGTACAAGGTAAAGATTCAAAAAAGTAAATGGTTGAAAAAAATTTTATATCAAAATATTTCAACTTTAAACAAATGCAAATTAAATATTTCTATTATAGTTACTACAACTAGAGAGGAATTCAATTTTACTTAAAACAGACACTACGTTTATACGCTTACTATTTAAAAATAAAAACATTTGCAAATAAATTAACTCACTGTTTATAGGGTATAGCACATGTAAAAAACACTTCACTATAGAAAACACTTTCTATAGAAAAGTTAGTTCATTTTACAAAAACATTGTGCAAATGTATAAAATAACAAATAATTATATGTTCTTATTGTCATTATTTTCTTCTTTCAATGCTTTTTGTTTCAATATTTATCCATTTATTGTTTTTTATTAGCAAACATTTGTAAGCGTAGAATAGATTTTTAAGTTAGTAAGTCTTAATAAAACAATTATGTATGTGGCAACAATTTACAGTTTTATTTGCAAATAAGTGTGCGTAACATACCGCACATGACAAAAAAATTTACATACATACATACATACATAAAATCAATTTAGATAAAATTTTGTGTGAAAAACGAAATTAAGTGCGCGGATGCATTCCGACTGTTGACTGTAGCATACGGAGAAGCTACCTTGGACCGAAGTAACGTTTATCGGTGGTAAAAATGTTCTCAGAAGGCCAAGAAGATGTAATCGACGAAGAGCCTGCCGGACGCCCGAGCACTTCAACAACAGACGAATTGATGAAGTGAAGAAAATGGTATTGGCCAATCGTCGAATCACCATTAGAGAAGTTGCTGAGGACCTAGACATATTGATTGGCTCGTGCCATTCGATTTTTATCAATGATTTGGGCATGAGACGGGTCGCCGCAAAATTCGTACCAAAATTGCTCAATTTCGACCAAAAACAGTATCGCATGAACATTGCTAATGAGCTGTTGGACTCTGTCCGCGACGACCCAAATTTGCTCCAGAGGGTCATAACTAGTGACGAATCGTGGGTTTATGGTTACGACGTGGAAACCGAAGATTCAAAATTCTCAATACCTTTTGATCACACCTCGTAATATCAAATGTCTTATCCACGCTCAAGTATTTATTAGATCTTAACAATCACACTTACATACATATCTACATCATGAAAATATACAAACCGTCTGTTGCCTGACTTTGATTTACCCTCTAGTCAGCCTAGAACCTTATATCTCTATGTCAACACTCTTTTCTCTAGCGACAATTGCACTAGTTGAAATGTCTACAACTTTCCTTTTATGCGCGAGTAGAAAAAAATTAGAGACAACAGTTCTAATGTATTTCTGGTGGCATTGTCAACGAACCTGTTAATAGTTACTTGCGTATACTCCTGCGCATTTTATTTCATACTTGTATGTATCGATGCGCATTCTTCGTTACATCTCGCATATCTATCGACATAACCATGACTTACAACACATTCGAATTTTTCAATATTTTTTGATAAGTGTTGCCAGAAATACTTGTTTGTACTACTAACATTTTTTTTTAAGTTTTGTAAAACAAAATTCAATAAAGCTGTTTTACCCACACCCACACTCTTCACAGTCCTTAGACCTAAGCCCTTTTAAATATTCACGGTAGTAATTTGACAAATTTAGATTTTTAATCCATCTATCTATTTGATGTTAGCGAATTTGATCGAATTTTCGTCATTTTTACATTCCTTAGATCTTTAGGTAGTTGAAACTTATTTAAGTGCTGTTTGCAATGTTGCAATTTATCGCGAATTTTCTCTATTTTCGCAATAAAAGTGATTGTTCTCAATTCCTTGTTTTTTAAATATTTTTAATCAGTATCAGACTTTAATATCTATTTTTAAAAATTCGCAAAAACTTATGTTACCAAGTTTTTGCGAATTTTTCACATCGTCACAAAGTTTTTGACATTGGTTATAATATTTGAGCTTTTTAATAGATTTTAAGGCTTTTTTCAATTTAGAAACTATTTGCGAATTTTCGCAACTTTTTGTACATGAGATTGTTTTTGATTCTTAAAATCTAATGGGCTTTTTCGACTTTTTTCGTCTTTTTTGAGGTCAAACATTTTTAATGATATTCGCATTTTTGAGTTAATCGTAAGTGACAAAAATTAAATAAGAATTTGTTTCAATAATGATAAAATTTTGCAGCTCGTATTTTAAAAGTTATCAACATTTGGCATTTTGATAATTCTAAACTATGCGTGGGGCCATAAATTTTTAATTTCAATTAAAAAAGTCTATTTTCCATAACATGTCGCTTACGATAAAATCGAAAAAAAGACTCGATATGCTATAAGCCAATTTTCGAATTATTGCTTTTTTTATTGTTTTAATCCTATACAAATTTGATTGGTTTGTTGAGAATGATCGATTGTATATGACCGTAAGAGTTTGTGTATATCTGTGGGAATATAAGGCTGACCGTGATTTGTGAGGGGCGGGATGTTGTTGAAATAGTTTGAATTTTTTGTAGATGAATTCTAATATGTGTGTGTATGTGATTTTCTCACGGTATTATTTATATGTTCGTAGAAATAAATTGTTTTCCATATCGAAATTTGGTTCTTTTGGGATCCCATGGAGACGTTGGCACCAGAGAAAGCCAAAAATTTACTTTTTGAATGCTCAATATGTATCGATATTCCAACGAGTATGAGTATTATAGCACACTCGCATCAACAAGCATGCTCACATACAGGCATGCATGTCTATAGCTATCAATACAAATAAGTGCGCATACCGATAGGTGCTAGTTCGATCAAACAAATGTGCTATAGGTATTCGTATCAATATGTATGCGCATAACAGAGAACGACAAAATCTGATTGAAAAAATATTCATACGTAATCCATATCCTAAAAGCATGCCTTTGTGTTCATACATTCAAACTTGTTCCAACATACATAATCGTTGCTGCTTTTTAATCATTCCAATCATACGGTTGTTGTTGGCTCTACGATTTTAAACATGTGTCGCATCATACCAATCAATTCGGTTCGGTCATGATTATTTTGATGAAAAATAAAATAAGTAGGCAAAAGCGGTCGTTCTGATTATCAACAAATATTTGTATGATGAATAAAATCAAAAAAGCAAAAATGAGCGCGTATGAGCGCGTATACATCAAGTGATGATGATTTTTTAGAAACAAGGGAATTTTATGTACTATGTATTAGCAATTTATATACCTATACAGAACACCCAAAGCAGGGGCATTTTGTACAAAAGCAGCGGACACCGTGGTATACAACGTGAAAATGAAATTTTTGCAGTTAGTTTTATTTTAAAAGGATAACATAACTACATAAAAATAGTAATTCATTATAATTAAAGATAAAAATATGTATCTATGAACATGTAATTAATTTGAAAAACTTTTGAAAAATGAGTGCAAAAATAATAAGCTGTCAACAGATTTTGGCCCAAGTCGATTTCTTTTCTCAGTTATTACGTTGCCAGCTAATGAAAAGGCTCGTTCAGCGGCTGCACTACTAGCAGGAATTGAATGAACTTGCAGGGCAAACTTAGATAAATGTGGATAAAGCTTTTCATTTAATTTCCACCATTTAATTACGTCAAACTCATTGATTTCAATATGTTCTTTACAATATAAATCAATCTCTTCTGCAGGTGTTTTTATAGTATTCATTGTTGAGTTCTTAAATAAGTCTGGGAAAAAAACTGCACATCTTTATTAAATGGCGTTTGATTTACGGATTCTGCATCAGAGTCTATTAAAAAACTGCTTTCCGGAAATGAAAATTGCGAAACGGAATTAGGTGTTTTTGGACTGCTAAGAGAATGTGATGATGATGTGGAAGTATTTTTTTCTCGATTTTCAATTTGAGATATGCAAAAATTTTTAATGTCACTTAAATCGCTTTGTTGCATATTTAAAGCTGGTGATTATAAAAAGAAAGCAGTTTTTTGCCATAAACTCAGATTAGAAACCCAAATTTTATCAACATTATTAATTATTTTTTCTTTCAATGACTTTATGGCGGCTACATCTGTATTTTTAGGCTCGCAAATTATTTTAACTTTTTGAATAGCCGGTATAACAAAACATAAAGAAGGCGAGCTGCAAAGTTGCAGTTTTTTAAATATAATTTCAAACGCACTGCACAAGTCAACTAGCTTTTCTAGGGTTGAAATACTAATAAGTAATAGTCGTTGGCTTTCTTCTTTCTCTTTGAGTATCTCGTTAATTTGGAACCAATTGTCTACAATTGACTTAAACATTGTAAAGTTAGAGTTCCAGCGAGTAGGGCATTCATTTTTTAAAGAAGTTGGTAGCTGGTGCTGCAAGTTCGCTTTTTTGAAATATTTAACTATTTTTTTGCATGCATCCACAAGTCCCTTCAGCTCAGCAGTTTCATTAAAAGATTGTTCCAAAACGTTTGCAAATAAATGGCTGCTGCAATTTAGACGAATGTTGTTTTCCAATGCTTTTACAACATTTGATCCCCTGTCTGTTACAAATTTAACTTCCTTCATGTTGGTAATTCCAAACTCGGAAAACAAATTCTTCAACTTGCTAAAAATGTTAGCACCTGTTGAACGCTCAAAGTCCATAGACTTCATTCCCAAAACAATGTCATTTAGCTTCATGTGCTTTTCGTAGTGCAACGTAACTCCCAAAAAATTTCTGTGCACATAATTATCCGTCCATAGGTCAATTGTTGCAGATGCTTCTCCAGTGTTCACAATATCAGCTATATCCCCTTTTATTTGATTTTTTTTTTCTTCTGCTAGTTTCTGCACTGTACGGGAAAGTGTTTTTGCATCAGGAAGCAAGTCTTCAACATCAATATCTTCCCCATATTTTGCTCCTACATTAACTAGAAACCTTGCGAGCTTTACAAAGCCAGAGCCATTGATGGCTGAAAATGGTTGGCAATCCTGAGTAATCCATTTTACACAGTTATCGATGGAGGACTTTTTGTCTTCTGGCTTCACAGTTATTGGACACTTTGACTTCTTAAGTGATTGACAGCATTTATGTCGGCTTAAATTGGAAGATTGTCTTGACGTATATTTGAGGAGCTTCGAACATTTACGGCAGTACAAATACCCCTCTAAAATAGCTCCATCCTCTTTAATTATTTGTGATAATATGCTCCATATTACACTTCTTCCTTTTCGTCTCGGTAATAAAGTATAAACACTTTTAGAAATTTGGTCTAGCACAAAATCCTGGTCGTTTTCCATTTTTTCTTTTTAAAGTGTTTGCTTACTGATTTGGATTAAAACAATAATATTTTTCATAATTCCTCTGCTTTGATTTTATTCAACATGAAAACCTGATTATATAAAAATTTGAATAAAACATGTATGAAATTACTTGCAACTAACCAAACGATACGTTCGTAAGTATGATTCTGATTTTATTCAATATTAAGTTTTGTTGCATGATTAAATGTGAACAAAAGTTTAATGTATGATGAATGATGTGAATAAAACATGTTCGATCACTCGACTCACATTTACTTAAATGAATCGTTCACCATTACGAT
The DNA here is from genome assembly GCA_936439885.1 of Nowickia ferox. Lineage (NCBI taxonomy): Eukaryota > Metazoa > Arthropoda > Insecta > Diptera > Tachinidae > Nowickia > Nowickia ferox. The sequence continues at coordinate 38,199,525 of OW387026.1, read as the reverse complement.
GATGATTTTACTCAATGTTGATTTATTTTGCATGATTAAAAGTGAATAACAAATTTATAGTATGATTAAATCAGAAAATACGTGATTTTTGTCGTTCTCTGGCGCATAAGCATGTAACGACGACTACGACTATATGAACAATGTTACCATATATGTATGGATATAAAAAATCGTTGTGAATAAATTTAACAAATGCCTAGTTTATATTATGCATTTTTTCATGAAATCTATTTCACGAAACTTTTTCTATTAGCTAATTGCAGCGCTAGAGAAAATAGCGATACATAAAAAATGACAAAGCATGAACCTCTGAAACATTTTTGACAACCTTTTTGATCTAATTTACTTCTCCAGCCCTCCTTTTGACAATTGAAATTTTTATACAATCAATTTCAAGAAAAAAGGCGTAAATACGTGGCTGTTTTCTTTAGAAAATTTCTATTAAAAAAGTTAAATATTTCAAAAATTATACAAGCTTGCAAGGATTAAAACAATAAAAAAAGCAATAATTCGAAAATTGGCTTATAGCATTCGAGTCTTTTTTTCGATTTTATCGTAAGCGACATGTTATGGAAAATAGACTTTTTTAATTGAAATTAAAAATTTATGGCCCCACCCATAGTTTAGAATTATCAAAATGCGAAATGTTGATAACTTTTAAAATACGGGCTGCAAAATTTTATCATTATTAAAAAAAATTCTTATTTAATTTTTGTCACATACGATTAACTCAAAAATGCGAATATCATTAAAAATGTTTGACCTCAAAAAAGACGAAAAAAGTCGAAAAAGCTCATTAGATTTTAAGAATCAAAAACAATCTCATGTACAAAAAGTTGCGAAAATTCGCAAATAGTTTCTAAATTGAAAAAAGCCTTAAAATCTATTAAAAAGCTCAAAAATTATAACCAATGTCAAAAACTTTGTGACGATGTGAAAAATTCGCAAAAACTTGGCAACATAAGTTTTTGCGAATTTTTAAAAATAGATATTAAAGTCTGATACTGATTAAAAATATTTAAAAAACAAGGAATTGAGAACAATCACTTTTATTGCGAAAATAGAGAAAATTCGCGATAAATTGCAACATTGCAAACAGCACTTAAATAAGTTTCAACTACCTAAAGATCTAAGGAATGTAAAAATGACGAAAATTCGATCAAATTCGCTAACATCAAATAGATAGATGGATTAAAAATCAAAATTTGTCAAATTACTACCGTGAATATTTAAAAGGGCTTAGGTCTAAGGACTGTGAAGAGTGTGGGTGTGGGTAAAACAGCTTTATTGAATTTTGTTTTACAAAACTTAAAAAAAAAATGTTAGTAGTACAAACAAGTATTTCTGGCAACACTTATCAAAAAATATTGAAAAATTCGAATGTGTTGTAAGTCATGGTTATGTCGATAGATATGCGAGATGTAACGAAGAATGCGCATCGATACATACAAGTATGAAATAAAATGCGCAGGAGTATACGCAAGTAACTATTAACAGGTTCGTTGACAATGCCACCAGAAATACATTAGAACTGTTGTCTCTAATTTTTTTCTACTCGCGCATAAAAGGAAAGTTGTAGACATTTCAACTAGTGCAATTGTCGCTAGAGAAAAGAGTGTTGACATAGAGATATAAGGTTCTAGGCTGACTAGAGGGTAAATCAAAGTCAGGCAACATATATAATATATATGAAAGAGAGTAAAATGCATGCTTGTATGAATGTACGTGAAAATAAGAGCATAACGAAGTGCCCACGATCGGGCATTTGCTTATCTCTGATTTAAGTGCATTCGTCTTCTTTGACTGAACGGCTTTTTAAGCGTGAATAGCTTGGTAGACTGTTTGTATATTTTCATGATGTAGATATGTATGTAAGTGTGATTGTTAAGATCTAATAAATACTTGAGCATGGATAAGACATTTGATATTACGAGGTGTGATCAAAAGGTATTGAGAATTTTCAATCTTCGGTTTCCACGTCATAACCATAAACCCACGATTCGTCACTAGTTATGGAGCAAATTTGGGTCGTCGCGGACATAGTCCAACAGCTCATTAGCAATGTTCATGCGATACTGTTTTTGGTCGAAATTTTGGTACGAATTTCGCGGCGACACGTCTCATGCCCAAATCATTGATAAAAATCGTATGGCACGAGCCAATCAATATGTCTAGGTCCTCAGCAACTTCTCTAATGGTGATTCGACGATCGGCCAATACCATTTTCTTCACCTCATCAATTCGTCTGTTGTTGAAGTGCTCGGGCGTCCGGCAGGCTCTTCGTCGATTACATCTTCTTGGCCTTCTGAGAACATTTTGTACCACCGATAAACGTTGCAGTCGGAATGCATCCGCGCACTTAATTTCGTTTTTCACACAAAATTTGATCTAAATTGATTTTATGTATGTATGTAAATTTTTTTGTCATGGCGGTCTGTTACGCACACTTATTTGCAAATAAAACTGTAAATTGTTGCCACATACATAATTGTTTTATTAAGACTTACTAACTTAAAAATCTATTCCACGCTTACAAATGTTTGCTAATAAAAAACAATAAATGGATAAATATTGAAACAAAAAGCATTGAAAGAAGAAAATAATGACAATAAGAACATATAATTATTTGTTATTTTATACATTTGCACAATGTTTTTGAAAGTGTTTTCTATAGTGAAGTGTTTTTTACATGTGCTATACCCTATAAACAGTGAGTTAATTTATTTGCAAATGTTTTTATTTTTAAATAGTAAGCGTATAAACGTAGTGTCTGTTTTAAGTAAAATTGAATTCCTCTCTAGTTGTAGTAACTATAATAGAAATATTTAATTTGCATTTGTTTAACGTTGAAATATTTTGATATAAAATTTTTTTCAACCATTTACTGTTTTGAATCTTTACCTTGTACATATATTTAGAACATCTTGCTTTGACTTTTAAAAGTTTGCCAACCATTTTGAAATGAAACTGATCTAGCAATCTAGCTTGAAGCTCAATCAGAGGTGACATAACCATAACCATAAAAAACAGCCGTTCGAATCAAACTAATGGGCAACACTGTATTTGATTATAGGTGACTCGCCATAACGCCATAACTCTCACCATAGAAACCAATTGAATTTTGGTTTGGTTATGGCTATGGCATTATGGCTATGTCACTTCTAATTTAAGCTTTAGATGATGATAGTTTTATGTTAGCCAGTTTGCTTCTTTTTACTTTACTTTTTTAAACATTTCAAATCAAAAGGGAGTTTTATGGGGAATTTGTTATATTCATTATTGTTGAAAACATCCGCTTCTTCTTTTGCGATGAAATCATTTATATTTAAAAAAAATTTTCATCCATATTACTTAATTTGTAAGACTTTCAGGACTTTCTATTATTCGATCATCAATAAAAATGCAGTAAGCTAAAATTAAATTTCTATATCAATTGGCCCGCCAGTTACAAGCGCTTCAAATTCTTTCATATAGTAGTTTTGTTGGAATCTTAGATAAATATCATATAAAAATGCATAACATCCATTTTTAAATTTTATGTTAAGATCATCATATGGATATGAGACTGAATTTAAATGTACTTTTAAAAATTATATATAATTATATATTTTCTTTTGGACATGCCGACGTATCGAAATGTACTGGGATATCATTTCTAATATCACCATAAAGGTCATTTGTTATGACATCATATATAAATGAATCGATGTCCATATAACAGAGATTAATATTTTCAAGGTATTTTCGTTTCATATAGTCGTAATGGAAATTATACATCTTCCATATCGATAGTTCTAAAACTGAAAACCTATATATATGGGTTTATTATATTCCGTCCGTACTCTTTTCATTTCAATGGCAACCATATCCTCATGAATTTTGAGACAACTATGAAAATTAGGTTTAGCAATAAGAGATCTAGCTCCTAATCGCTTACGTCTATTTTCCCATTCACATATTATTTTCACATCTTTTCTCCTATCAACATTTTCCATAGTTTTACCATATACAGCATTATTGAGTAATTTAAAAAATTTTGTTCAAATGTATTTTTAGATAATGTTCTGTGATGGTTATTTACATCAATATATTTTTTCAACCAATTCGGTTGATTAAATTTAAGAATTCTATAAATTTTTTTTAGAATCAAACCATGCTGAATGCATTGTTGTAGACTGCGATAATGTATTATAAAATTTCTTTTATTGTTTAAGTCTGTTATTAATTTTCTACGCTTCATCCTTTATATTTTCTTATTTTCTGCACAAAATGGAAAACCACTATGATGATCGTGCAATGCGACGCCAGTCCTGGTTATAAAATCACTGAAGTACCCGTAAACGTAATCTACTTACCTGTAAATACAAAATTAATAAATACACTTGTTTTAAAAGTAGTTGATCAAGACGGAAATCTTATAAATTTTCGAGGAGAAAAAATTTCTATAAGACTTCATTTCAAACTGATGAAGGAATGATTATATATAATAAAAACACCTTAAATAATCAAACAACAACACAACACATAACAACAAAAATAGAAAATCGTAAATATAAAACAATAAAACATAAAAAAACTCTAAGCAAAGTTAATAAGGAGTTTCTACAAAGTTTAGGATATAAATTAAGAAACAATTAATGAGAATGAGTGGTCTAATTAACATATTAAATAAACCACAATTTGATAACTCAATTATCAGAAAAGAATATCATAGCTATACATCTTACTTACAATCATTTAAGAATAATGATGAAATTCGGATATCAATTCAAAACCAAGATTTATATGTACTACCTAGTGAAAGCTACATATACATTGAGGGATACGCAACAAAGGATGATTCAACAGTTTCATTAGCTCTTAAGCTCCTAAACAACTGCATGGCTTACCTTTTCGACGAAATTCGTTATGAGTTAAACGGTGTAGAAATTGATCGTACACGTCAACTTGGGATTACAACAGATATAAAAAACTATGTATCATTAAATCAATCGGAGAGTGATACATTAATAAATGCAGGGTGGGCACCAAACAATACTGACGATATTACACTTGTTAGTGGATATTTAAATTTTTGTTTGCCATTAAAAATGTTACTCGGATTTGCTGCTGAAGATTTTAACAAAATCATAGTAAATTCTAAACATGAGTTAATACTTTTACGATCTAAAGATGATAACCAAGTCCTCAAGTCTATCATATCAAACAAATGGAAATTATCTATTTTAAATATTACATGGAAAGTACCACATATACAACTTTCTGATGCTTACAAACTGGAAATGTTTAAGACAATCAATAATCGTCATCCATTGAATATATCATTTAGAAGCTGGGATATGTAATACTATCCCTCTCTTCCAGAAAGTACTACAGTATTATGGAATGTGAAAATGAAAGACCACGATTCTTGCTTATAGCTTTTCGTGATAATAACAATAAATTTGTACATTGTGATTTAACTGATGTAAAAGTTCATCTCAACTCAGATACGTATCCTTACGATGATTTAAATCTGAAGTTTGAAAGAAATCGTTTCGCTCTACTATATGATATGTATTCAAAGTTTCAATATAATTATTATTTGCGTGAGCCACAACCATTACTAAAACGAGAAATTTTTAAATCAGCTGCACCAATAATTGTCCTAGATGTATCTCATCAAAATGAAACAGTTAAAACTGAACCCATCGATGTACGAATTGAATTAAAAATACTAAAGAATATACCATCTAATACATCTGCATATTGTTTAATTATACACGATAGAATGTTTGAATATATATCTCTTACAAACGAAATAAGAAAAATATTGTAAATATCTATATACTCGTATATATATATATATATATATATATATACATATATATATATATATATAATAATATAGGTAAACTATTATCTCTTCTCTAGCATTGTAGCTTTAGTCCTAATTGCGTACAAATCTAACACATAAAACAAAAACAATGAAGTTTATCATATTATGTTTTTTAGTTGCGCTAAGAATACTGACTAGTATGTCATTACCAATAACGAACATGAGTACTCCAAAAATCGAATCAAATTCAAAAAGTGAGATTCTAAAAATAAACATATCATTTGTAATGTTAAAGGAAAGTGAACCACTAGAAATAAGAGATGATGATGATGAATATCAATCAGATAATGTAAGAACATTAACGACAACTATACCTGATACAGCAGAAAACCAAAAAAGTAATAGTAGTCATCCCTTTTCTACATATTTTAAAACAAATTTAACAAAATCAACTTCAACAACAACAACAACTGATTCACCAGTCACTACAACAACAGATGAACCGCAAAAAGTAATTACAGTAGATGATGCAATAGAAGCATTTCGCAAAGAACTCATTGATAAAGAAATGAATATAGGTGGAATTCTAGATTTTAAACAGGCATTTTATCGACATTTTAACCTTAAATATGAAAATGTTGAAATACCAATTCGTTGTACGTATAACAGTAGATTTGAAACACAATATTTAAAAATTAGTTGTTTTGAATATCGTGAAATTCAACAAGAACGAATTCTTAGTAATGGTGAAATTGAGAAAGTTCGAGTAGAAGACTTATCACGCAAATTACAACACATAAAAATTACTAATCTTCAAAATTATAAACAAACATATAAAATGACTACTGAATAATAGTTTAAATTTTAGTAACAAATCAGACATTAAAGACAAACCATTATGAATTTAAACATTTTAAAGATACTCCTAATCGTTCTAATACAATTTAATTATGCACGGTGTAACACACATTATTCACAATATTATCAACAACAAGAAGAAGAAGAACAACAAATTCATAATGCTTCTATTTCATTAGATGGTGAAAGAAGCAGATATCTTAATTTCAAGTTTAAACTCCCAAATCAAACATTGAATGTGGAAATACATTTATCAGTTCAATTGGATCCCTCTACATCAGAAAAAAAATTTGACAACAACAACAAACACAGTTGACCCTTACACGCGACAGTCACGAAGCATTAATGATGATAAACATTTTACTATAGATGATTTAATAGAAGCATTTAGAAAAGATTTAATTCAAAAAGAAACCAAGATTGGTGGTATTATTGAAAGCTCTAAAGTTTTCTATCGACATTTCAATCTAAAATATGACTACTATGAGCTAAGAGTTCGCTGTGGTTATTACAGTAACTATAAGTATCATATGTACATTAAACATCTACTGTTTTCAATACAACAAAGATTACGATAGAGATATTTTCCCCGACGAAAGAAATCATAATAACAATTTTCAAAGGCAACAATATCTCACCGAACGATATTCCAATCTTATAAATATAAGAACCATCAATATAAAAGATTATTCACAAAAGCTTCACATGAGTATAAAGTAAATCCACAACCAAGATGCTCAAAGAAATATTCGAATTTTTAAAATCATTCTCTAATATAATTTCGGACGATGATAAATCCAAACTCATCAACATACATTCACAACTGGAGTATATAAACAATTTTAAAACCATAAAAAATAAACATGGTGAACATTTTGAGGATTGTGTTTGGTCGAACGAAAACAACACATGCGGCCCCGACACGTGCCATTGTGTATACCATAAACACAACTACAATCAAGCCCAAGACCAATCTAGAAATATAATCAACTTTTATAATCTAATTAAATGTAAAAATTGTGCTTTTAATAAATAAAATATTTATTTAGTTTAAAGTCATTTTTATTCCTATACAATTATTAAAAACATGATCATAAACAAACGAAAACTGTTTTTAAAAAAACTGGGTGATTAATACAATTATTAAAAACATGATTAAGTAAAAATTTCTTTTCATTAGTATTTTGTAAACTTTGTTCCACTAAAATATTTTTATACAAAGATTTACCACAATTCTTTTAATTTTAATAAAATAAACTATAGCTTAAAAAAACATGATTAAGTAAACTTTGTTCCACTAACCTATTTTTATACAAACATTTATCACAATTCTTTTAATTTTAATAAAATAAACTATAGCTTAAAAAAAAACTTTATCGTTTTAATACAACTACTAAACACATGATTCAGAAACAAACGAAAACAGTTAAAAAAACACGATACCGAAACAAAGGAAAACCACAACACCTGCACTTCACTATTTTCATACATCCCCGCTAAACCGACGCACACACCACACATCCCGCCAAACTGACGCACCGTCCCCACTTTTTTCCATACAAAAATTTGGCTCATGCAATAATCCAGTAAACAATCTTACGCGCAACTCAACATACCCCCATACACATTTTTCACATTCACACTATCAATTGTTTACTGGGTTATGGCATGAGCCAAATTTTTTTATGGAAAAAGTGGTCCAGAACCATCCAAAACATACTACTCGGGTGCCGGTAGACCGACAGCCGAGCTGCTCTAGGAGTTGGAATGGTCGATTTCGTATAACCCCACGGGGTTTAATGGATGATGTTGAGCTGTGTGGAGTATGTACTGGATTTTGCCGGCTTAAGCATTCGTCTGGCTCTGATGAGTGGTTGATTGCAACCTATATGTTCTTGGTAAGTCACATGGTGCTTTATAAGGGTGCATGCGGGTGATAGTTGGACGATTACCTTCCTTCACCTGGTGTTTCGATATATATATTAAACATTAACAAAATGGTGTCTCTTAGCCGTCATATTGAGTTTTGAGTACTGTCAACCGATTGATGTAAGAACCATCAAAATCGGTCCACGCGTTCGGTTTATATAGTGCCTCAAAGGAACATTTACATATCGATGTTCATAAGTAGAGAGGCCCTAACTCGTATTGTCATTAAATTGAGTTTTTCAGTGATTCCAATACATTTCACACAAATACACATAGTCACAAAAATTTATTGCAATAGTATAAAAAATAACTCTTTTACAAGCAGTTGTACAAGCTGTTGTACTGTTTATTATGTTATTTATTATGTTATATTAAGTTTTTACCTTCTCCTGTAATAGTAGTTGTGGATTGCCAGTTCGGCCCCACATAAAATTTGAAATTTGAGAATTTCAGTGCAAAATTTTCTGAAATTGTAAAATTTGGGTAATAAAAATTTTAAATTTGAGAAATTCTGTTTTCGGTGCGTTTTGATGCTTTTGTTTACATTAGGAGTTTTTTGTTTACATTAAGAGTTTTTTTTTACATTAATTGTGTGTGAACGAGTGATTCTTTTGTGGAAATGGATTAAGGGGTTTCATAGGTTTGAAGTTTTTTTATGTCTGTATATGCCGACGGTAAAATTATGATAATTATTTTTCCCAATTCCGACGGGAAAACTTGAAAATGATTTTTTCCTAATGCCGACGGGAAAACGTAAAATAATATTTTTGTAATGCCGCCGAGAAAACGTGAAAATTAATTTTTCCTAATTCCGACAAAAAATTGAGTGTTGCCAGACTGTGGGAATTTGAGAATGTCCGTAATTTGGGGTGAGTGGGATTGTTGTCGTAATACCATCAGAGAAATTAGATTTGATGACTCCTACGTGATTCTCATATGAATCGTCGAAATGTGTATGTGAGTATGATTTCCTCACTTATCATGCCGACATTTAATGGTATAAAATGTTCTCATATATGTGAACCCCTAATATTTTTGTGTTTCTTTGATCCATTTTTTCGAATAGTAAAAAATCGAAGAGCACACCAAAACACGACTAACCTTTTTATCTGTCAAAAACCAACTGACAATCCAAAATGGCTGCAATTGCCAACATATATAACACACATGTGTACCAACATAACAGAAAAAAAAATGCGAAAATCGAACATACGTAGATCACGAAATTTGAAAATAACGGTTATTTTTTAATCAGACCTCGTATGTTTTTACATATGTATGTGTGGTTGCTGGTTCATTACATGTCTCCTCTCAAGTAAATAATATGTCTGTTTGGTGAGTTAATTAAGAATATAATATAATATTTTTGTATGTATGTATAAATAAATAACATCCACATATACTACATACATACATATGTACATATCTGGTATAGAATTTAAATGAAAATACTCAAGTACAAAGAATAAAGACATAAAAATTTATTTTTTAATTTTTATTAGGTCGCCTAATAAAAACAAGAAGAAATCCTTTTTGAAAAAATCAATAAGATAACCTAATAAAACAAGAAGAAATCCTTTTTGAAAAAATCAATAAGATAACCTAATAAAAACTACAAGATTTCTTCTTGATTTTATGAACTTTGTTCTATTTTATGAGGTATTTATTAGGCTCTGTTTTCTCTGTGTACGTTATTCAAAGGTTATATGCGTAGAGCCGCAACGTTTAAAAAATAAAAACTCTTGTAGCAAAAAAAGCCATTCTTGTACCATTTCATACATTGTGGGCTTATTTAATAAATCAAATAATCAAAAGGATATAATTCAGTCATTAATTTTATAGGAAATTACTGAATACTCTAGATATTTTTAAGAATCAAAGTTCATGTTACTGTAAAAAGTTATATTGAGAACGGATTATTTTTTCTTTTATAATTGCACTAGTTTTAATCTGGTTATTTCAATTAAATTTTATGTACAAATATGAGTTTTGTGTTTTTTAAATAATCGATTCAACTTTTCTCTTAAATTAATGAATAAAATGTCTTTTAGTTGGTTTTAAATTATTTGTCAAAAGAAATGTTTCATTAAATACAACCTCCCTGTACAAAATCTTATAAAAATGTAATTTTAGTAATTTAATTTCTTTCACATCAGTGCGCTTTTTTGAATCAAGGGAGTATGAATATTATCTTTGCATACTGTATAGGGAATATTTACACATACATGTATGAAAATGTATGAATATATATTCCCTGCAGAAAACATGGGGTTAAGTGTCCCCAAGTCACCACTTTTGTCGACTATATTGGTGACATTGTCAAACGAGCGTCTACATATTAACATTGTTTTTGATGCGTACAAAATATTTTGTCAGATACACACAACTAAGCTTCTTCTTAATGTTTTATTGGTTTGTTGAAAATACAAGTGGCTTCAAGCAAAATTCAAGTTTTTATGAAAATTAGTTTACGAAATCAATATAAAAGGCAAATAAAAAAATGTATTAAAAAATAATTCAAAGAATCAAATAAAAAGAAATTGCAAAAGACAAATAAAAAGCAATCCATTTTGTAATTATAAAAATAAAAATATTTTAAAATGAAATAATTGTGGAAATTTTTATGAGCCTGTAGAAGATTTTGTGGGATCAGTTAAAAAGTCATGTCCAGTAAGTCCAGATTCTTACGTAAGTGTTTGATATTAATAATTCGACGGAACCTTGAATTTTTCATTTATATTTAATACAAACAGCAAACTAAATCCTTACTTGCTGAACGAATGTTCCCTTTTTTATGTATTTTTTTTTACTAAAACAAAAATTTTTAATAAAATATTCATTTTTATTATCATTAGAATTACTAAAATGTACTTGTGACTATCTCTTTCCAATGTCTCGATATGGTCCCAAAAGAAATACCTACTCAGTAGTACCAACGTCGGTAGTTGCTTTTCAATGACACGTACATGCTAAATGTCTATAGCAAAAAGCATTGTCTGGGGTACAATTCGTCAGTAGTACTGGTAACAAAGTCAGTAGTAAATCACTACAATTTCACTATTCGCATTTTCTGCAGGGTTATCATATACACATACATATGTTCAAAATAATAGATACACATAAAAAAAATATGAAAGTGATGTTAACTTTTGAAATTTCTTCACATGTTGTCAATATATGTTTTCTTATTAACAGTTCCATCTGCCACTAACATTCAAATGAAAAATCTGGCAAGTATTTGCACTAAATTTCATTTAAATAATCGGTTTTATTTGAACCTCAAAAAATTTTGATCATTATAATAGATACACTTGGCTTAGTTGTCATTTTTGATTAAACAATTCAAATCAATTTAAACTTTTTCGTTTGTTTTTACACGTTAAGGCTGGTACTCTGTTCAAAGTTGTGAAAAATTTTCAGCACCATTGATTATTTCGCGTGAAAAATTTTACATGTACTAAATGTAGCCCAACTCGCGGTTTTTTTTATAAATTTCTTGCTTTTATTGCTTGAAAGTATGCAACATTGTTAAAATTCCGTGCGAAAAAAGCACTGCTCATGTTGTTTCGCAGCTAAACTAAAATCATGCCAGACTTATTTTGCATGGAAAGACATGATTTTATATGTTTTTCACAACAAGAACAGAGTACTACTTTTGCGAATTTATTTCGCAAATATTTCAAAACAAATGTAGTTTGACAGCATTTCGCACGAAATTGTGAACAGAGTACCAGGCTTTACGGCAACAAAAGTTGAATTTTATTAAAAAAGTTAGACAGTTAAAATTTTTTTTGGGATAAAATGGGAAGAAATTGCCATTGCATCGAAGAGGAAGGAAAAATTGTCCAAATAATGAGAAGTCAAGGGAAGTCCTTGCGCGAAATAACAAAAAGCTTAGGAAGGTCTATACCATGATACAATTATACAAGGTACTTGCACGACTATAACAAAATTGCAACACAAAGAAACACACGCATTTTGTTGGTAGAAACAAACAGAATTTAGTCAAAAACAGATGTCTTTTGTTGTTAAAAATATCAATTACAGGGTAACTAAAGTACAATTGCAGACGCGGCATTCATGAATGATTATAGTCATTCCGTGTTGCCAATATGTGTGTAATATACAGAGTGTATAATTTCTACTCACATGTGTAGGCCTATAATTAGATTCATGTATAATCTGTGTGTAATTCTACTTTGACTTCTATTTTTGTTTAATTTTGTTTTAATTTTAACCTACACAAAGGATGTGTAGTGTAATTTTCTTCAATGTGTAATTGGAGACACAGCCACATGCAAATTCATTGGCAACACTGTAATCATTTTATTCACACACATACACTAACATTTTTGCGGCTTGTAAACCAAGTTTGACAAGTTTCTGCATTGTATACATTAACAGGCTGGGCTTGTGCCAGTACCTTGTATAATTGTACCATGGTCTATACATTTCGTCCAAAACGCGCTATGTAAAAAAAAGATGTAGAAACTCGCGGAAGACCAAAAAAACAAGAACAGAAACTGACAGACGGATCATTATAATCCTTTTATATCTTCGAAAGCTATTTCCGCTGAAATTCGTAACGAAGTGAGTCCGCCAACAGTTCGTCGTCGACTTCTGCAAGCCAATTTGCATGGAAGGATCGCGAGGAAAGTTCCACTAATGCGTAAACAAAATGTAAGAGCTAGATTACAATTTACTAAGGGTCATTTACTTTGATCCAGACCATGAGGGAGAGAAAAGATGGAGAAACATATTATGGAACGATGAAACAAAAATTTATTTATTTTAAACGATTGCCAAAGAAATGCCCGCCGACCTAAAGGCAAAGAATTCCATGTTAAATTTACAAAAAAAGGCAATGAAATACGTTGGAGGAAATATTATGGTTTGGGGATGTTTTACATGGTCGGTCCAATATATAGAAAACACTATAAACGCAGATGGTTACAGAGATGTATTGAAAAGTGTAATGCTTCCATATGCAAGTGAAAATATGCCATTACTGTGGACATTCCAACAAGACAACGACCTTAAGCCTAGCTCCAGATTAGTTAAAAGTTGGTTCTCAGAAAATCATGTTCGTGTTTTGAATTGGATAAAACCATCTCCTGATTTAAATCCGATAGAAAACTTGTGGAGTTATTTGAAGAAAAGGCTATCCACAGAAGTTTTTAAAAATAAAGTTGATTTGTGGCAGAAAACCCAAAAAATATGGTATGAAATTCCTTTGGATACCTGTCAAAACTTGATCTCTAGTATGCCTAGGAAAGTGAAGAAACGTATGAATAATAAAGGTGGATGCACTGGATATTAGCCTAAATTTAATATTAATTAAAATTTATCTACTTATTAATATAGCAGTTTTGAATCATAAGCTTTTTCTTAAATGTATCTATTAATATGAACACAATAATTTAACCAGTATCGATTCAATTTCTGAGTTAAAAAACATCAATATTATTTGTGAAGTATTTTGTTTCTTTCGTTACATTATTAGTTTTTTAAAATAAGAATGAATTGTTTTTTTTTAATTAAAACTAGAGTTTTTTTGCTTTTTACCTAAGGTTTTTACTCCTTTAATGAAACAAATGAGTGTATCTATTATTTTGAGATTTTAGTTGTATCCGCAGACCATCGTAGCAACGTCGTGCTGATTGTCTTTTTCTGCCTGGGACCATGTGTTATTTCTCTGTGTGCAGTACAAAATTAAGTAAAAACAGTACACTCTTTTACCCATAAACCAGTTTTTATTTTTGGAAGATTTGGGACATCAATTTTATTCCAAGCATTTTTGGCAGTTGTTTGGCTGCTTACGCATTCATCATAACACATTGACTCCCTAAATCTACATACATTTTTACAGTTTTAACATCTATAACAGCATCAAATAAGTATTTTTAGTTGAAATAAGTCTTTTCTCACTGATTTCTCAGGACCGCAAAAATTATTTAATTGACCACTATCTTGCTCTTTCTTCTTATCTTAGGACAATTTTTTAGCGTGTCTAGTACTCAGTAACTTTTTGCGAAAAGAAAATCGTAATGTTTATGGATGTATTTGTTCGTTTGCGGTAACGATAATGTGATTCTGTAATTTCTTTTTTACGATAGTGTACATCTGTTGCATCTCTGCATGCAAAATGTCAAAATAAGCGAAAAGCGCAAGGAAGAATTAAAGAAAAACTAATCTGATCTGATCTGTTGTATTAATTTTTTTACTCCAACCGACAGCTAGTATCGTTTAAATATGTTACTGAATAGCAAAGTCGATAAAATTTCGTTATATTTATTAAAGCGATACGTTTATCGTAATAAAAGTTACTGAATCCAGGTACAGGCCTATTATATTTTGCACATACTACAGGTGAAGTACAATTTTGTCTGATATGTCCCTTTAAATTACAACGTCAACAACATTAGCTGTATCTTTTGCTTTTGGTAGTGTCTTTTTCTTATTTTAGGATTTTAGTAGAAATACAGCCTCTATCCTTTTGGTTGTTTACTTTAGCACCCATTGTTCGACAAAAGTCGCGGTTGTCTGCCAGCAGTGCATTCGATTCAGTGTGAGTCTTGCAGAGCAAAAATTTTTGTTTTCCATGCATTATCTGCATTTTATTTTCTGAAAATTATAATTTTAAATTATCTCACAATCTTTTCTTTTTGAAATAGTAATCAAAAATTTTTTAGTTTTTTTAGTGTTTGCAATTCAATAAAGCAGACTACTATTTAGGAACGCTGACTCTGCCTACAAATTTATATATTAGCTCAGTCTCAAACTCCTGCCAAGTTCTTATACTTAACTAACAAAACCAATTAAGGCTGTGATACACTATCATACAAAGTCGTGCGATCTACGAAAATATACAACCCTGGTATGATGGAGTTTATGAAAATTTTCAAAAGACAATAACAATTCATCACACCAGGGTTGTACTTTTTCGTAGATCGCACGACTTTGTATGATAGTGAGTCATGGCCTTTAGTGGTGACATCTGCTAAATTATATATGTATATTGGTTCCTTTGTACTCCAGTAAAGATCTGCTAAATTAGAACATATTAATTCAAGTCTAAAGGATTCGGACCAGTTGCATAAATTGCCCATTCCCTTAATAGGTTCTAGCCATTCACTGTGCATCCTCTTCAGACCCTTTGCCTGTAAATTTTCTTATCGACTTGTGCAAATCAGGTACAACATTAATGATTGTAGCTACGCTGTTCATTACACTTGAACTACAGCTCAACGTAATCGCTGTGGTGAGCTCGACGTTTTGTTCTAAGAGTCTCAATACTATATGACTTGATGCATTTTGTTGAATTCCCGGGATATTCATCTTAATATCCGTACTGTCATCAACAATTATGCTGTTACTTTCACCATCGCTATCACTTATTAAGGCCAGGACTCACAATCATACAAAGTCGTGCGATCTACGAAAAAGTACAACCTTTCTTCTTTTAAAAATTTTCATAAACTCCATCATACCAGGGTTGTATTTTTTCGTAGATCGCGCGATTGTGTAGGATAGTGAATCATGGCCTTAAAGGCCATCTGATGAATTGTTTTTGTCTTTTGAAAATTTTCATAGACTCCATCATACCAGGGCTGCATTTTCTCAAAAATCGCACGATCGTGTAGGCTAGTGTATCACGGCCTTTAATAAGCATGTTGATGCTTATTGAAAATGTGTTGGCAACGTTTGCTACGTAGAAATCTACAGAAAATAGATTTTTACGTAGCAAACGTAAAAATCTACAGAAAGTAGATTTTTATGTAGCAAACGTCAACTTCTGGCTTACATACATACACACACACGTATAAAGCAAAGTAACAGCTGACACTTTAGCTGGCAGCCTCACGTTTTTACTAACTAACATACAGACTTAAACGATACGACAACTTCAAAAGTAAGGCGATACGATTTGACTAACGAGGCCATTAGCTACTTCCAATGCAATCCTCGTGTTTGTTCACTACAATAAAAAAAGTACAATACGTAGTAGTCGCAAACTCATCAACCATCATATTTAGCAACTTGGTGCACAGATTTCGGAGAAAGAAAAAGATGATATCAAAAAAAAATAGAAAAAATTTATTTGAATTTAATGTCTACATTTTTTTCATAATTTATAAAAAATTACATTCATATACGAGTACATTAGACCCACTCACTGAAAAAAAAGTTTTTGTTACTCCTCGCAAATCAAAGGTTGGTATTTTTAACCGGGACTCTCAAATCGTTTCAGGACTTTAGCGATGATCGTTTGACCGTGTCTAAAAAAATATATTCTTGAAGTTTTTTTTGTATATTTTATTATTTTGTCACAAGGCAACATATTAAAAAAAAGTACATCATCTGTCGTGGTTTTCACCCCCATACAACGTGAGTCGGTCTAATATACATACATTCTATAATAAAAATTAAAAGTTTTAAAAACCCCCGATGCAGTTAAAGCTGCAGCAAAATATAAAAACAGAAAAAAACTCAATAATATCACAGCCCTGTACAAATTAAGCTTACTAGGGTACACCCAAACCAGATAAGCCCTTATCACATAAGGCAGCTGTTTATTTCAACTGTCAACCTTCCTATATAATCAAAATAAACAAAAAATTATATATAGATCTTGGTTGATAGAGAATGCAAATGAAAGTTAGAATTCATTGTTTAATCGATAAACACAAATATAACTCATTATTTTAATATTAAAGATGACAAAAGATGACTGATAATAAAAAAAGATGACAAAAGGAGAACACAAATTTTATAGATAGCACCGAGCAGTGTTGCCAGAAGTAGGGGAAAATCCTTACATGTAGGTATTTTTGATAATAAAATAGAAGCGTAGGGAAAATCGGACAGATTTTTTATATTTTCCAAAATGTAGGGATTTTTCCGTCATGTCGCATTATTTATGAAATGTAAACAATTTTAGTAATAAGTTGATTTCCTTTTAAGCTATTAAGTTAAACTGTGTTTAAAAATGTTATATTTGTTTATATATGTTTTAATGTTGAATATTGTTATTCAATATGTAAAATATTTATATGTACCTATGTAATTAATTATTCCATGAATTTTAAGTTAAAATGACTCAAAGCAAAATTGTTTTTTATAATTGTTTTTATTATTTAAATAGACGATCCCTTGAAGACAAACAATAAATTGATAAATATTGCACAAAAAAACACTGATAGCAGAAAATAATGACAATAAAACAAATTATTATTTGTTATATTGTACATTTACAAAATTTTTTGTAAACATAAGTCACATTTCTATAGAAGTGCTACCAAGTTTTTATACATTTAAAATGCCGTATAAACAGTAAGTTAATTTATTTCCAAATATTTTTATTTGCAAATAGTGCGCGTATAAACTTAATATATGTTAATTTAAAAATAACCGGTTTTATACCTGAATCGAATTTACCCTTTAAAATTTTATTTGAAAAAAACTATTCATATTAATTCTTAAAAAACTTTTTGTTGTTTTAATTGAATTTAATTAAAAGTAAATATGTCTGTGTTATTTGTTTACTTATTTTTTCACCAAAGCTTTAATAAACATATATATTGTTTTATAACTAATGGGTTTCTTCTATTTTAATGACAAAAATGCGTAGGGATTTTTGTAGGTGAAATTTTTTCAACGTTTTGGGAAAAATCGGATTTTATTTTGAGCATGTATAGGTATTTTTTCGAGAAATCTATTGGCAACACTGACACCGAGTTAAAATAGATGATTGTCCTCTAAAAAAGAGGACGTTTGGTCACCTTAACTTATTGCAATAAACACCCAGCAGTAGAAGTGAAACAAAATGTTTCTTTCTCAGCTTGTGGATAGCCTTATCCCACTTCTGATTGCTAGAAGAGTTTATTTTAATTTTTAAATGTACATGCATATGTATAAAAAAAAATTATATTATATCACATGTCTTTAAACATAGTTCTTCCGTTCTTCTCTTTTTACTAGATTGGCTAATTGCAAAAGATATAGAATAAAAAAAAGTAAATGAAATTATAAAAGCTAACAGTTCCCAGCAAAAATTACTGCTTCACCGTAAGCAGGTTTTTAAGGGAATGTTAAGCTGATATTGCCTTACAAACCTGCTTACGTATGGCATGATATTTGTTCGAAATGTCCCACTTTGGAGCATTTCGTTTTAAGTGGTTATTTTAGTGCAATTAGTATACAATGAATTCATGGAATATTGGAGGTTCCATAAATAATAAATTACTTACATTAACGTACATTTGTCAAATACTTTTTGTTCGCGTATTGAACCAGGAGTCGATCCCACGATCTCCCCGTGTTAGGCAAGAATACTACCCACTGACCTACCGAAGCACATATTTATTTTTCATACACAATTCAATTAAAAATACAAAAGATTCATATCACGAAGTAAAAATTTCATTCGCATCCAAATTTGAGTATAAACAGGCGACCAACTGCGCAGTGTTGGTGTAAAATTTCATCATTCGCTTACGTTAATGCATCCTCGTAAGTCAGATGAGATGCACAGTGTGCTTTTTCGCATCTCCGAAGCTTGTCTTGATGCTTACTTCTATATTTCCGGTGCGTTAATTTTTCGTAAGCGTACATTTTATTGATGAATTTAATTTAATTTATTGTAATGAATTTGTTCCACTCACATGAACGTAAGGTACAAAAATAAGTTACTACATAACGTTTTTATATATAGTTATGTCTAGCATTATCACGCTTAATTTTAAACAATCAAGTTCCAAAGTACCTGCTTATGGTGTGGAATGAATTCAATATATTGAAAGCGTCAATAAAACCTGGTTCAATTGATAATTTACATTGTTTTTATTACATGTAATTTGACATTTATGTGAATTTATCTAATACCTATTCTTTTAATTTTCAGGTGGAGTCTTCGCATCGTTACTGACAGTGACTTTGGAAATTTGTTGTAGAAAATTAAGGTTTAAGTACGACTTTTAATTAAGATGCAAATATGAATTGGAAAAGTTTTCTTGTTGGCTAGACATTTTGCTGCTTAGGAAACTCATAAGAAGACTTCAATCACAATTAAAAAAAGCTTATAAATTTATAGATACAATTATAGATTAACTCCTAATAAATATGTAACTAAGAATTGCAAAACATTTGGAGTCCTTCTTTGACTACGGATGCAGTGAGGGTAGAAACCTCTTCGTCATCACTAATTTCTTTGTTTTCAGCTGTGTTTCAAACGTAAAACCAATGATTTCATCATCGCTAAGTGCCTCATCTAACAATAATTCGTCAATATCTGCAGACGATAAATTCTGAGCTATTGCTATGATGCTAGCTGCAATTTTTAACCTAAATACTCTCCAACATGCGTTTATGCATTTTTAATAGTCCATAACAGAAAATTTCTTCTACGACTCTGAGACTTTTAAATTGCTATCATTCGTTAATTTATCTAAAGTGTATCGGAATGTTTGCTTCGCATAGATCTTAAAAGTTTCAATAATTCCTGAATCAATCGGCTGTATTACCGATGCACAATGGGGGATTTTGTTAAAAAATTGGAAATAATTCTACTACATCTTCGGATGTTCTTAGCTTAATGTTTTCCTTACAATGACTACTGAGATATTTTTTGAACCACAGCCAATTAACACGATTGATCATCTTTACATATGGTTCAGCTAAGTCACTTCTTAGTAGGCTACAAATTCTAACGATTGTGGGAGAGTGATCGGAGGAGAGATCTACGGAAGCTTCAACATGACGCCAAATCTATAACATCCGGAATTTTTGGTATGTCCGTAGGCCAGTAAGTGGGCTACCCACTCGAAATGACGTCTAAGCCCATTTTTGAAATTGTCTTGAACAACGCCCGACCTCTAGGCGTAATAAGACGCGAACCAAAGAACGTATGTTTTGCATTGTAGTCACCAGCTGCTACGAAACAAGGCGCAAGAGATTTGTAAAAATTTTCGTATATATCCTCAGTGATTTAGAATCTGGGAGGGGAGTAAATTGATGATATCACGAAAGTTTTACAAAAATGTTCAATGCAAATATTTGTTGCTTGTAGGTGTTCTTCACAAATGTTGTCAAAAATATAGTGCTTGAGCCTCGACTTTATTAGAATTACTGATCCAGCGCATGCTCTTCCTCACGGGTCCTTTGAATCATATAAGGTGTTTCCATTAATTTTGAAAAGGCTTCTCGAAGTCAAATGAGTCTCAGAAACCAACATTATATCAATAATTTTTCCGTAAGGAGATGCTCGAGTTCATTTTTGTGTTGGCGAATGCCGTTTGCGTTCCAGAAACATATTTTTAACGTGTTCATGGCTTATTAACTGATGCTTGAAGCAGTGTATTCTGCATTCGCAGTATTTCTTGCATCATGCTAGTCATATTTGTTGTAAAATTGTTTATAGTTTGCACCAGATTATCAATAGTGGCTGCAAGGCGATTAAAATGAAAGCTAGAGTTTGTATTTGTCGAATTATTTGTCGGTGATACTTTTTGAGCGGGAATAGAATTTATCTTAACAGCATCGGCATACGATACTCGTGAAGTAATTGGTTGGCTTATTTGAGGAAAAGTGACGGAGTATGCGTTTGCTGATTGAGCTGGAGCTAATTTAGGTTTTGTCCCATAGTCTGTTTAACGAAAGAATATACAATACATCCTCTGCAGTTAGCGGTGTGATTACCTCCACAATTACTACTTTTTTTCTTCACCTGCGTCACAAACGTGCCTGGGTTAGTTGAAGCGTCATATTGCGGCAATAAATCTTTAATTAGTGTAAAAGGAATATCACTGTCCGCATTATCACGTTCATTTGAATTGTTCCCCTTATATATCACCTCACTATCATTTGCAACACCTCTATCTTTTGTAACACCGCTATCGTTTGTACCACCCCTCTCGTTTGCTTCTCCACTGTCACACATATTCTCGCCCTCATTGTTGTTTACTCCACTATCTACACCTCTATCATTTACGCCGCCACAGTTTATTCTATTGTTGTTATTAGTTTTACCAGTTACAGTTTCATTACTATAAATTTCACCTTCGTTGCTATTTTTGCTTATGATGTCATTCTTACTGCGCGCCATAAAATTCTTTTCCTTCTTTCCAAATTCTTCCATTTTTCTTAACAGTTCATTTTCAAGTTTTAAAAGTTCCTTTTCACGTTTGACAATTTCAAATTCATTCTTAAGCAGCGCAAATTCCTTTCTAGACATACTCTGATAATCATAAGCTTGGTCTTCGCACGTATTTAAGTTTATTTCACACTCGTTCATTTGTCCTTCTATATTGGTTACTAAATGTTCTGAAGTATAATCGTTTGTCTCCTCCGTAACCGCTGTTGCACCAGCGATTTCACTTGGCCACTCGCCTCTCATATTTGCTGGTATTTCACTCAGCCTCAATATCAAACTGTTTTTGGTGCCACTCGTTGGCATATTCAATTTATGTAGCCAGCTGCGTAACTGTGCAGCAGTGTATTCATTCAACTTATTTTCCTCCATGGGGTTTTTCTTTTACTTATTCGGCTTTATATAAAGTTTTTATATTCTTAAAATTTTCCAGCTACTTTCTTCACTTTTTTTTTAAATTTGCTTTTAGTTCTTTAATCTTTTGTACTGTCTGTTACTGTATATATGTACACACACACACGTAGCCGTATTTAGTTGTTTTATTTTTTTTATTTTTGGGCAATTGTATACCACTTCTGACTTGTAGCAATGACTATACAGCTTAACGATCATGAGCAGACTGACTCGTCTCTTTATTTTATAAATCACTTCAGCTAGTTGATGACAAATTTTGTTATGCTTATGTAATATCGAGTTAAATACAAAGATCGAAAGAGTAAAAAAAAAGAAAATATATAAGGAGAGATGTGTGTGACTTATTTATATGAAGCAAGACAAAATAGAAAAGAGTAAAACGTCTCAGACATTAACAGACTGGAATAACGGAACAATTATGAGAAGACATATACATACATACATACAATCAGACGTTTGTACAGTTCTTAAATATAAATATATACATATGTGTGTAATAAATGAATGCGTGATCGTTACAGGGAAGCATGCTCGTGGGGAAATATGCCATCCAATGCTACACAAGTAAATATAAAAACGCACACATATGCACACACACATACATACACATATACAAACACTCACAGACACATCCATAAATCTACTGTAAGCACAACGTTTCAATACAATAGCAACAAAAGCTGCACACAAAAGCACATACATACACATACACAAAGAATCAAACTCACGCACACTTAGTCTCACAAAATCTCAGCATGAAAATCGCCAAAATCCCACATTTGTAACAGGGTTACCAACATATTTTGGTTTTTCCCGGTTTTGAATTCCTAAAACATGTCGTCCTCCGCCATTAACTATCTACTTATAGGTTTCAGAAGCGACTTGTATATCAAAAGTTTACAATATAGACTGAGTGTGGTGTTTCCATGTAAGCCTTCGATCAAAGTGTACACCAAGGTACTTCGCATATGAATGTTGAGGAACAATTTGATTATTGATTCTAATGGGAATCTTTTCGTATTGTAAATGTTACCTGAACACACTTTTGTTAATTTACGGCCTGGCCCACGACGTCGACAAGAAAGTTTCTTTCGCTTACTTATATTGAAAACAAAAACAAAACAAGAGAATTTGTTTTTGTTTTCAATGTAAGTCAGCGAAAGAAGCTTTCTTGCCGACATCGTTGGCCAGGCCGTTAATTTAATTCTCCATAAGTTTAACCATAGTTCCAGCTCAGTAATATGTTCCTGAAAATATTGGGATGCTTCGTAAGGGGATTCGTGCATACTAAGGCAGGCTGTATCATCGGCAAAACTAGGAGTGTGGATATTACTGCTCACAGGCATATCACAGGTATAAATCAAATACAAAACTAGCCCAGTACACTCTCCTGTGGCACACCGGATGAGCTTGATTCGAGCACACTCATGAAGTCTCCTTCCACAACAGTGAACTTCCGGGCAAGAATATAACTTTGCAAAAGATTAAGAATGTTTATTGGTAGATATGTCTTCAATTTTAAAATAAGGCCTTCATGCCACACTTTATTAATATGTTAAACTTTTATTTAAGCAAATGAGAAGCTGAACAAATAACAAAGTAGTTCTAAGAAATTTTTGGGTAAAGGTTCCCTGATGATATGCATTAGCAACAGTGAAATGCGCATAGGATCCAGCTAAACCCCTCAATAATCAATTTAAAAGTATTTTTATTAAAAAAAAATATTTTACTTAATAAGTAAAATAATAATTTGGGATTACTAGTGCGTTAAAAAATTTTAAACTTAAATTAATAAAAGAATTAGATACATATGTTTTTTAGTCAAACTAAAAGTTGATAAACTTTTTACATCCAAAACGAAAAGTTATTAGGATTTAAAGAAAAAGTGACAAAAATCTTTGTTAAGGCATGTCCCAGTCATTATTGACAACATTTCTGAAGAACATCTACAAGCAACGAATATTTGTATTGAAAATTTTTGCACTAATTTTGTAATATCATCAATTTACTCCCCTCCCAAATTCGCAATTACTCAAGATCAATACGAGGATTTCTTCAAATCTCTTAGCCCTTGTTTCGTAGCAGTTGGGGACTATAATGCCAAACATACGTTCTGGGGTTCGCGTCTTATCACACCCAGAGGTCGAGCGTTGTTCAACACAATTTCAAAAATTAGCTTGGACGTCATTTCGAGTGGGGAGCCCACTTACTGGCCTACTGACATACAAAAAATTCCGGATGTTATAGATTTTGGCGTCATGAAAAATATCTCTAGGGATTTAATTCAAGTTGAAGCTTCTCTAGATCTCTCGTCCGACCACTCTCCCACGATCGTTTCAATTTGTAGCCCATTAAGAAGTGACTTACCTCATCCTTATGTGAAGATGATAAATCGTGTTAATTGGCTGGGATTTAAAAAATATCTCAGTAGTCATTGCACAGAAAATATTTCGCTAAAAACACCCGATGATATTGAATCTAACATTACCAACCTTAATGAAAATATTAAACAGGCTGCTGAACATGCCACTACCTCCCATCCACAGACTGGGTTTAATAGAATTTATTCTACGGATATTGAACGTCTCGTGTGTGAAAAAAGAAGAGCTAGAAGGGAATGGCAACAGCACAGATCACGTCAACATAAAACTAGATTTAACGAGTGCATTAAACGACTTCAAGAGTTGCTTGCATTTGAAAAAACTGCATCTCTTAAAAATTATCTGGAAGGTCTTGATGTCACACCAGCATCTAATTACTCTTTGTGGCACGCTGCTAGAAAGCTTAAAACACCCGTCGAGTTTAAACCACCTCTGCGCACATCTACCGGAGATTGGGCAAGAAGCGACACTGAAAAAGGTAAATTATTTGCTGAGCATTTAAAATCCGTATTTACCCCAAACTCATGTTCTGGTGCTGTTGAATTGCCGAGTGTAGTTGCGTTACGCCCTCGACCCATAAAATTTAAGACGCGTAATGTACAAAAACTAATTGCTGAACTCAACCCGGAAAAAGCTCCGGGTATTGATGAAATTAGTAACCAAATGCTGATGAAGTTGCCTCGTATTGCAATTAGAATCCTGTTATTAATTTTTTATGCCATTTTACGTCTGGAGTATTATCCAAACAGCTGGAAGCTTGCCAAGGTTAAAATGATTCCAAAGCCAAGCAAGGACCTTACCAAGGCTGAGTCATATAGGCCAATAAGTTTAGTGTCTGATAGTGTTTAATTTATGATAAAATTGTCCCAAATTCTAACTGATAATGAATGCATACCGGACCATCAATTTGGTTTTAGAAGTCAACATAGCACCATTGAACAAACTCATAGATTGGTTCAATTTATACGAAAAACTTTTGAAGAAAAGAAGTATTGCTCTGCGCTGTTTATTGACGTTTCTCAGGCATTTGATAAAGTGTGGCATGAAGGCCTAATTTTAAAATTAAAGACTTACTTACCGATAAACATTCTAAATCTTTTGGAAAGTTACATTATTGCCTGGAAATTCACTGTTGTGGAGGAGACTTTATGAGTATGCCTGAAACAATCTCATCCGGTGTGCCACAGGGGAGTATACTGGGGCCAGTTTTGTATTTGATTTATAATTGTGATATGCCTTTGAGCATTAATATTCACACATCTACATTTGCCGATGATACAGCCAGCCTTAGTATGCACGAAATCTCTCACGAGGCTTCCCGATATCTTCACCAACATATTACCCAGCTAGAACTATGGTTATACAGGTGGAGAATAAAGGTAAACGAACAGAAGTGTGCTTAGGTAACATTTACCCTACGAAAAGACACTTGTTCCCCCATTACAATCAATAATCAAATTGTTCCTCAAAATTTACAAGTGAAATACCTTGGTATACACCTTGATCGAAGGCTTACATGGAAACACCACATTGACTCTAAGCTAACGCAAATGAAACTTAAACTAACTCAGATACATTGGCTGATTGGTAGAAATTCAACCCTCAGTCTAGATTGTAAACTTTTGATATACAAATCGCTTTTAAAACCTATATGGTGCTACGGAATTCAGCTATGGGGTACTGCTTCAGCTTCAAATATAGAAAAAATTCAACGAAGGCAGAATAAAATTTTACGGATAATAACATCGGCTCTATGGTACATAAGAAATTCAAATTTACATCGTGATTTGAATATACCACAAGTAACTGAAGAAATTGCAAAATACGCAGGCAAATATCTTACAAAACTCGAGTCTCATCCTGATCCGCTTGCTCGTAATATCTTGAATTTTACTGGACACATCCGCTTAAAAAAGAGGGACACAAGGGCTCTAATACTCAACACTCCAGAAGAAACTGCTTGAAAATACTTTTGTTTTTGCTTATCACTACTTATGTATTAGTAATAACTATCACTAAGTTTATGTCCGACACTGGTCGGGCCTAATTAATTATATTTAGATTTAAGATTTGAATAATTATTGTTAGTTCATATTTGAAGATATAATAAATAAATATACATACATACATATGTATGTACTAAAAAAAATTTCCCAATCATTACGACCAGTGTTGTCAGATATGGCGATATCTCGCCAAATGTGGCGGCAAAAATTTATTTTTGGCGATGAAAATGATTAAATGGCGATTGGCGATTTACTTGGCGATATTTGAACTCCTTGGCGATATTTTTACGATTTCAATAAAATGGAATAATGTTAAAAATATGAAATTTTTTTTGTAAAGAATGTTATCTACAACAAAATATTTCATGCTTGAAATTCTAAATGTTGTGCCTCTTTATCTCAAACAAAATCTCATTTGGTGTTTATAAAACACAGTGGGGAAAACTTTATTTTATTAATTAGAACCAACATTTTGATCATGAAGCACCAAAAAGCCTGCACGAGTTCTCGCCTACACAAGTTCAGTGCTCAAGTCTGGCACTGAGTAAAATAAGCTTGTGACACACTATACAAGTAAACTGTGCAGTTTTTATTTTAATGCTCCATAATGCGGCGCTCATTTCTAGTTTTGAACTCTTAAAAAATCACGACACAACTGAGCGTTTGCAACATATACTACACAAGTTAACTGTACAGTTTTACAAACTTGAGGAAATATCAAAATCGTTTTGATATTTAGTCAGGTCACTACGTAAAAGCACAACCACCCCCATACACTACACAGACGCACTGTGCAGTGCCAGACGTGTGCAGTGAACTAGTGTAGTGTATGGTTGGCACTAGAGTGTATGAATATAACGATACTGATGGTACTTACCACTTCAAGGACATGATATGTGTACTTAAATACACATTTAAGTAAATGTTACTTCAGTTTTATCACAAGATTTATATGTATAAAAATTTTTATCTTTGTGTTCAAGTTCAATTTATCCTATTCGGATTGATCTTTTGGAATAAGTTATTTTTAATTATTTTTTGTACTCCACTATTTATATGTTAATGTAAACACTTTTCTAAATTTTTCTTATATAGTATAATTTTTATGTTTTACGATAGACGTTACCTGCTGAATTTAAAATTTAACAATATTTGTAATATAATTATAAAATGAAAAAATATTTTTGTAGCTATAATTTAATGTTTTGTTATATTGGCGATATTCGACAAGTCATTTGGCGACAAGGCTCAAAATAAATCTGACAACACTGATTACAACAATATTGTTCACTGCCTTTCAAGTAGGTTAAATTACTGTATATGTATATTTAAGTAGAAAATATAAATTTTTTTCATGTAACATAGTAGGGTGTATAAGACAGTTCTGGAAACAGAGCAGGGAGCAAAAAATTTATACTAATTTTGTATGGCATGAACGATGAAAATCTGTGTAATGCATACTTGGCAACACTGGTCAGTTGAATGTGTGTTTAAAATAGGGTGGTACTTACTGGAAGTTTTTGAAATTGTGTGTGAGTAATGGGTTGGTACGACTTGGTTTGGCTTGGTTGAGTTTGGTCGGGGTTTGAGCGGGAGTTGGTCGGGATTTGGTCGGGGTTTGGGCGGGATTTGGTCGGGTTTTGGGTGGGGTTGGTTAGGATTTGTATACTAATTTTGTATGAGAAAACTAACAACGATGATGTAAGTACCACCCTATTTTGTTGTTCTGTTTTTAAAAGTTCTGTTGTGGTTTTTTTTTTTCGCTGATATGAATGAATGTGCGTTTGAAACAGTTGATTTAATTAAGTTGTTTGAATACAAAAGCTTGATACTGACCATACACAACAAAGTTGATAAGAAATAAAAAAACCAAAAACAATACTCTTTTTGTATTTATGTACATATATATTTTATTTATTAATTTGTTTGAACATTTTATAATATAATAAAAAATATCTAGTTTAAAAAGAATAAATCTCATATTGAAGTATGTATTTTTGTTTTATATGAATTAGACTTTATTAAAATTTCAATTTTTGTTTATTTTGAAATGTCCCCAAGCATAGGTATTAATATCATCTTCTCTTATATAACGTTTATCATCATCATAACTTAATACAACTTTTGATATTTGTTGTGTATAAATTTCATGTAGGATAGATTTAAATATATACATTTTATCGTGATATATGGTTTTATCTATCAAACAGTTACGATAATCATTTATAGTTAGTTTTTTTAAAGCAGAGTTTTTTACACCTTTAGCTTTTTTGATTTCTTGTTTATCGTCAACAGCTATTGAATATACTTTTGATCGAAGTCCAATAAATTCTAACATTACATGGCCATTATTCTCATCTTTCATCATTCCCAAGACTTTTTTGTTTTGCAAGGGGAAATTGAAAACATTATTAATTGAATAGTCTGATGTATCAAAGTTTAGATGAAGATCATTGTAAATATCTTTATAAAAATCATTTGTTCTTATTGTGTAAATTAAAGAATCAGTATCCATATAATTTAGTTTTAAATTTTCATTAAACTTTGCCTGCATATACTGATAGTGAAAGTCATACATTTTATATTTAGATAGTTCTAGAACTGAAAACCCTAAATATATAGGTTTATTAAATGTTACGCTATCCACACTCATTTGAATTGCAATCATATTATCGGTAAAATGTGTTGAACTATGAAAATTAGGTTTTGCTATAAGAGCTCGTGCGCCCAAACGCTTGTGTTGACTCTCCCAAGCATTAACGATTTTTACATTTTTACGTTTTTCAACATTTTCCATAGTTTTACCGTATACCGCATTATTTAAAAGTTTAAAAAAATTTTTTTCAAACTCATTTTTGGCATTGGTTCGATGAAAGGTATTTAAATCGATATACTGTTTCAACCAAGTTGATTGTTTAAATCTTAATATTCTGTGAATTTTAACTAATTTTAAACCATTTCTAATACACTGTTGAAGATTTCGATAGTGAATTACATATGATTTTTTGTTAGTTAAATCGGGAATTAGTTTCTTTATATTATGATGTTGTATTGGTGAACTTTTAAGTTCAGCACAAAACGGTAAATCATTATGACTATCATGTAGTTCTTCAGGATAGTCTAAATCAACTTCTAAAATGTAACCAAAATCAGAGTTTTCAGATACTTTTGAAATATCAAAATTATCTATATCTTCAATCCATTCAAATTTACCTTCTGGTAAATATTCAGACATTGCCCAACCATACAAGTTGTTCGCATCTAAATACATAAGATATTGTGAGGGTTTAGAGCAATCATATGTTTTCATATATTTATGATTTGCAACTGTTCGACGTGTTGTGCATTGAACAATACCACCTCTTATTCCTTTTTTAATGAAATTATACATATTTATATCGGTGAATAATTCCAATTTAATTTTTGTTATTTTTAACATGGCATCCCACGATAAACCAGGTGTTGTATAGTAATGACATGGATCAAGATGATATATTGATTTACAAACAGAACGAAAATTTTCAAATACATCAGTTAAAAGAAGCACATCAGTTTTTAGATATAAAAGCATATACTCATTCAGAGATTGACAGTTAAATGCAGACCAAACACTTAACGCGTGCTCATAATCAGCAATAGTACATTCTTTATTATTTAAAGTAGAGAAAAACTGTTCACGAGAAGGCAAGACATTTTCATTTAATTTTTCAACTGAATCGATATAATCATAAGGAAATATACCTTTTCTTTTCAAAAGATTAAATTCTAAATGATTTGGATATATTGATTGCAGTGTTTTAAAGTTATCATCATGCAAATAATTAGATAATTTATCTAAACTAGACGACATAAATTTAAAAGAATCAAGAAAACGTAATTCTAAATTATATTTGTCGGTTATTTGAATTCTTTTTCTAACAGATATATACAATTCTTTATTAAGTGGTATAACATCTATATCACCTGGATAATCTGCTAGAGCCTTTACAAACAAATGACAATCATAACCTGAAAAGTTATGAAAAATTATTGGAATAAAGTTAGGTAATTGATAATTAATATTACATTTCCAATGAGCTGGCCCGCGATATTGACCAGTTAAATGACAATGATCAGCACATCTATCATCATCTAGAATTTGTTTACATATATGACACTCATTAGTATTATAATGTTTTTCAACTTCATGGGGTAATAGAGAATTCATTGGCACTACTTTCATTAGAAAGTTTGTACACAAAAAACGTGCATCCTCAATCAAATTTTGTACAAAATCTTTAACAACATCGTTACCCGTATACGTTCTAAGCTTATTCAGTTTAGAATCAAAAGATGATTTTATGTAGTAGCTGTAAGCTATAGGTATATGTTTTTGAATGCTTGTGACATTATTAGAATTTTCGTTGTTAATTTTACTTAATATACATTCAAAATCCGCATAGATAACAAATGGTACATCTAATTGATTTTTAAAATTTTTGAACTGCGATATATTATCATCCTTAACACCCGATGGCATTTTGGTGACAATTTTATTGCATTCTTGTTTATGTTTTAACAACAAGAGTTCACTGCTTGAATAGTGTAAGCAAAAATTACAAAAATATTTAGCACCGTCATGTTTTGAAACTTGTGTGCTCAATAAACGACTTATGTTTTTTATCCAAACATAATGTGATTCATCGTTTTTATCATCTTGAATGTATAGTAAATTTATATGATTAATTTTTTCATCAGCTGTCTTATAATATGGTCCAACGATTTCTTTTTTTATCACATCACATCCAAAAACATTCACGCTTATATTTAAATTGTTTTTCTCAAATATCTTAATATCACCAATAGATAGAGGAAAGGTTAAGTTGTTGAAATCAATGGTTATTCCATTTGTTAGTGTTATTAGGCTCTGTGTGATAACGTTACTATAATGTGAATATTTTGGATTTAAATGATGGTTTTCTAATGCAGCTATAAGAGCCCATTTAAAACAATAATTATCATTATTTTTAATATTGATGCACGCTTTTTTATTTCTGATAAATGCCGGTAGTTCTAAATATTTAGATCCTTTTATAGGACAATACTTGTTGATATTAATTTCAATTTTATTGATACAAACTAGAGACCAACCACTATCTCTCTCTTGAAACTCATCCATTTTGCTTGCTATTTCTATACAATGATTATCGTAAATGTCAGATAGATCTTGTTCTAATTGTGCTATTACCATTTTCGTTTGAAAAGATTTAATACTAATTAGTGTGCTATCATCATCTACTGTTTCATTATTTTTTGAGAATTTTATATATTCTGCAAAAAGTTCTATATTAAATTTTATATTTTTATGTTCTAATAACGTATTTTTTAAAATATTTATAATACTTTCTTTTGCATTCGAAAATAAAATGTTTAATGAAAGCTCATCTACCTTTTTATTTTCGTATACAAAAGTTTGAATACGCTTAGAAAATAAATTTTTACTTATATATATATCATTGTTTATAAATATACGATTATTATTTTTTTTATGTTCATTAGTTCTCAAATGATGAGACCAAGAACCTTTACTTATATTTAATTTGCAACTATCACATCGTATATAGCTACACGATGGACTTTCTTCAATATTTTCACTTTTTAAATTTAGTTTTGTTTTGTTATATTTTAGGTTAGTATGCTTATTACTAAAATGCCTCTTGAAATTAAATTTGGATACGAAAGACGTTCCACAAATTTCACAGATGAACATGATTAGGCAGAAAATGAAAGTAATGTGCTGAAATTTAAATTGAAATTTAAATAAACAGAAATTATAGATTTGCTATTCATATCTACAAAATACCTGGACTTAGTAAAGATAGTAAAGATGTTTATAGAAATTTTATGATTTCACAATTTCAGTTTAAAATAAACAGCAGAAATTAAAGTAATGTGCTGAAATTTAAATTGAAATTTAAATTAGCACAAATTAACAAGTTATAGATTTGTTTTTTTAGCACAACATACCTGGACTTGGTGAAGATGTTTGTATAAATTAATTAATTAATTTCTCTTCAATAATTGCTCGAGCTTAAGGTCACTTATGGTTTTATAAAAATGAATTTGTATATTTTCAATTTTCGATTTCCTTTGGATATCTTCTTCAGGAAATATTTTGTGTTGTGTTATAAAATTTCAAATTTGAAAATTAATTAATTTCACAATTCACTGTTAAAAATTTAACACTTAGCACTTCAATCACTGAAATCGTTTTTTTTTTTTTTTTTTTTTTTTTTTTTTTTAGTTTTCTTTTTATTACGTGAGACGCGCTTTCTAAGAATGATCAAAATTAATTGTTGCATTAAAACTCATTACCAAATGTTTTTTATATACTTTTTATTCTTACTAAAATAAAGCTTTGATAAAAAAGTTGTGGTCAAATGTTAAAAAAAAAAATTAACAAACAAATGCTTATATTTTAATTGTAACCACATTTTTAATTAAGTAAATATGTTATACTACATTTTTGTTATTAACATATTATTATTCAAAGTATGTATGTAAATAATTTCTGCTTCCATTTGTTGGGGCTTCAATAATTAAGCTGTTTGAATACAAAAGCTGGATACTGATCATACACAACAAAGTTGATTAGAAATAAAAATCAAAACTATACTATTTATGTATATACATATGTATATTTTATTTATTAATTTGCTTTAAAATTTTCTAATACAACAGAAAAATAAATCTAATATTCAAGTACATAAAAAAAAAAAAAAAAATATTATTGAAGTTCATCAATGTTAAAGATTCACATTATCTCCTTAGTGTATCTTGAGCTAGAACGATAACAAAAAAAAAAAATAATATTTAGATTTAATAATAATAAAATAAATAAAAAAAAAAACTGTTTACCAAAAATTACCTGTTGCAGCTGCATGTATATTTAGCTCGTAATATGCACTGCTGTTGCTACCTTTTCTATCTTTAGTAAGATAGTAGGTATTGCGGGTAAATTCCTCTATACACTTATCGTCTAAAGTGTCGTTGAATATACCAGGTAGGTATATGTATTTGGTGTTTTCCACCAAACAACGAACTTTTTTACCATAGGGCGTCTGAACACGCTCCATTTTTGTTATGATGTATTTATACCCAAACACCATCTCCTTTATGGGGAGAATGCTCTTAGTTTGGGTTTTTTTGAAAATGGATTTTAATTGTGCTTCCATTGTGATTTACTTAACTTGAATGACACTTAAAGTAAAACTAGCGGGGGGTTTTTATACAAAATTCAGAAATGTAATTTTTCTTCTAAACAGGAAAAATGTGGTAAATATTTTAATGCTATTGGATTTTAATTTTAAAATGCTTGCGTTGCGGTTTTTTCATTTTTATAAAGTTCCTAATTTATTAAATACGTGAGAAAGTTTAGAGTTTGTGGGTTTTTCTTTATTATTAATATTTTTTATAATTTTAAAAAAGTTTCTGTTTCGAGGTTATTTAAAATGTGTTTTCTATTTCATCATTATGATCGTCATCATCATCATCATCTTCTTCTTCGGTACTGTCATGCAAGTTGTTGTAGAATACAAATTGCTTCTTCTTTTTAACGATTAGAGTATATAATCCTTTCACTTCTTTAACTTTCTTTAAAATGTGTGGAGTTGTGTTTAGGTAATCCATTTGATTTTTAGTAATAATCAGAAATCGTTTAGGTAAATAAATGTAATATTCATTATTTAGAAGACATCTTATACTTTCACCATATTTTGTATCTACTCGATCTATTTTGTTGATTTCATATATAGTATTTTCTTCCATATCCTTTAAAGGTAAGTATGTAATATTAGGATTTTGAAACAATTTTCTTAAGCTTGCTCTCATTTTTTTTTTTTTTTTTTTTTTTTTTTTTTTTTGCTTTCAACTTTTCACCGTAAAACGAACTTTCAAACTGATTCTTTATATTGAATAATTGATAGCATAAGACGTTTTTAGATATTTCAATAACTTCTTATCAATTGCGGTTAAGCATATATATATATATATATATATATATATATATATATATATATATATATATAGAGAGAGATTCAGTTATATTAAAACCTTTCATAAACATGTATTGGGGTCAATTTTTAAAAACTGGTGATAAATATTGTACTTGTCATGCACAGTGGAAAACTTTTCAAATAATAAATGCAATAGTTTTGGATATTATAATGCAGGTGTTCCTAACCGCAGAAGGAGGAACAAGAACACAAATTTTTTCTCTTAATAGAGGACAGCAAATGCCAACAAATATTCCAATATTTCATTTTAGTCACAATCAACATATAAAAATTGAGGTTATCGGTGGTATGATATCACTAGTTGGAACAGTCTATGAAGGTGGTTTTAAAGATATAAATGTACACTCATACAAACCATCGTGCGTTTATAGTGAAATAGAGACTATTGTTTTCAGAGATACAAATAAACTATATAATAGTAAGGCTGATATCCACTCATTAAATAAAAAAAATCAACAAAAACCTTTTCTCCTTCAAAAAAGGGTTAATGATAGTAAAGTTAAGAAAGATGGCAATAACGTTGGTGGCGACTCAGTTGATAAATCTATTGAATACGACGACGACGATTATTAAATTAGTATATAAATATGAGAAACAATTCTTATCATCTCATTTAAAATATATCGCTAACTTAAGAACACGTCTATTAAAAAAGAAAAACTAAAATGAAAAATATTTTTATCATATTGTTTTCATATATTTATATCCTACAAGTGTTTTCAGCTTCATTACCTATTGATTTGAGTGAAAATGAACTTAAAAATACAGAATTTGCTATAAAATTACCGAATAATGATACTGTGAGCATACAACTAAATTTCAAACTTTTAAAGTACAGTACTGATTTAAATAAAAACATCGAGTTAACAACAACAAAAGCAGAAAATAAATCAAACGAAGAACAAGAAGACTCCCCACCGCCTATAAATCAATCTTTTACTGTTGAACAAGCTATTGAAACATTTAGGCAAGATTTAGTAAAAAAAGAAAAAAATATTGCAGGAATAATTGAAAGTTCGGCTCCATTTTATAGACATTTTCAACTTCAATATAAAGATAATATAAAATTGAGAATCCGTTGTACATATGACAGCAATTACTTGAAACGTCGATTAAATATTTCATGCTTCGAATACCGTCAAGTTGAATACGAGAGAATTTTAAGTAATGGTGAAATTGAGGTGGCTTCTGAGGATGATACAACATACCGATCTGATGTTACACTAATCAACATTCAAGATTACACACATGATTTGGATATGGAAATAATATAAATTAGCTGATATGATGAAATACATTTACTACTACCACTTAATATAAACTTTGTTGTTGATGTGTTAAGAAGATTTATTTAACATAAAAAATAAGAAAAATAATGAATAATCAGTTTTATTCGAAAATTGTACATGACTTCTTGAATGAAGAAAGGTTTTTGTGGTATGAACATGAGATTATTTTGAAGAAATTAAAAGCTCAATTCGATGAATATGCATTTTATAAGAAAAGTAAATCAAAATTTGGATATCATTATAACAATTGTGTGTGGTCCAACGATGAAACAACTTGTGGACCTGATACCTGTAAATGTTCCCTTATCGATAACAGTTGGGATCAAGCATTATATATAATGAATTTTTATAATAATTTAAAAACATAAACTTTATAAACAGTTCTACAGTCGTCGTTGTGACTTGATTAGTACTAAACAATGTCGGAGGAGAGAATATTAGTTGTAGACGTACAAGGTTTTTATCTCAACAATAAATTCATTGTAAAAGAACTGAGTATTTCAATTGACGACTCACAAGTTCAAACATTTATTATTAAACCACCTTTTCCATATTCATCGTTGACAACAAAAGAAAAATATTCAATTAATTGGCTTTATAATCATCATCATGGATTAAAATGGAAAGATGGTGATTCATCCTTAACAAATATTGTGGAATATTATATTGCGCATGTTAAAGATAAAAATTATATTTATTATGCTAAAGGATTAGAAAAAATTAAGTGGATTCAAAATATTTTTAAGGATAAAATTAATTTTTATAACCTGGATGATTTAAATTGTCCAAATTTAAAAACATTATATCAAAATGATGAATCTGTAAATGTTTGTTGTTATCATAGAAAATATTGTATATGTGCTCAAAAAAATGTAATACTCTTAAGAAAGTTTATTAAATCAAATATTAATAAAGAAAACATAAAATTATAAAAGACATTTTTTCTTTTTTTAGATTTATTATTTAACACTTAAATCAGATAGAATAATCATCAAACATCATCAGTTCATTCTGAATACTTGAAATGTCAATAACAATATCTTTAAACGGAAACAAATCAACTCTGGTTGAAGAATATTTTCCTCCAATTGAACTCCCTACAAAATATGTTTGTGGACTTATTGATTTTGTAACATTCAACTCCATACCTAATGTAGATGTTCACAACAATTTGTTTCATATAGGAAATCATATTATTACTATTCCGGTTGGTTCATATGAACTTGAGGATATTGATTTTTTCTTAAACTCAAGCTTAAAAGATATTGATGAATCAATTTATCTAGTAATTGAAGCTAACAATAACACACTTAAAACTGAAATAACCTCATCAATGGATATAGATTTTTCACAACCAAACAGTATAGGAAAGTTGCTCGGATTTAGCAAAAGTAAATTAGAAGTAAATTCAACTGAATATTATAACACTGATCAAAATCTTCAAAATGATAAATCTGTGGAAGTGATGATTGTAGATATTAATCAATTGAATACTACAAGGTTATTTGAATCTGACTTACCTGCACATATTACGAATGTTAATACAATACGCATTGAAAGCAACTTAACAACCGGATCATTTATTAATAATACTTCGAATCATGCTATTCATGAATTTCCTCTTGATGTTCCTCCAGGATATAAAATAAGCGAAAAACCTCGAAATGTTATTTATTTTCCCGTCAACTGTCAGCAAATAAACAACATAACGATTAGAATCTTAAATCAAGACGGTGAACTTATAAATTTTAGAGGAGAAAAAATCACTCTTAGACTCCACTTCAAACCAGAATAATGATCATTTACAATAAAAACATAGTGCAAAGAGGATTTTCATTCAATACCGCATCAACTCACAATCGAGAAAGTATAAAAAATAAAAAACTGTTGTCCCCATCTAATACAGAATACTTAAAATCGCTGGGATTTAATCTTCAACAATGAATGAAATACTAAATGTTCTTCAAAAACCTATGTATGATGAGAGTATTGTAAAAAGGGAATATCATAGTTACTCTCCATATCTAAAATCATTTAACAACAACGATGAGATTCGTATACCAATTCAAAATCAGGATCTCTTCGTCCTACCAAGTGAGAGTATGATTTACATTCATGGTTTTATAGTAAAGAAGGAAGCAACCAAAGAGGTTCCAGCTATAGATGTGAAATTAAAAAACAACTTTGCTTCATATTTGTTTGATGAAATTCGTTACGAAATTAATGGTTTTGAAGTTGATCGTACACGTAAACTTGGAATTTCATCCACCATGAAAAATTTTGTATCGTTGAATAAGGCTGAAAGTGATGTATTAAAAAATGCTGGTTGGTCTCTTACTGAAACTTGCGCTTTAGTAAAAAGTCATTTTAGTTGTTGTATACCTCTGAAAATGTTGTTGGGTTTTGCTGAAGATTATAACAAAATACTATTAAATTCGAAACATGAGCTTATCCTTCAACGTTCTACATCCGATGAGAGATCATATTATTCTACAAATGCAACTGATCAGTTGAAATTAACAATTCTGGATATAACATGGAAAATGCCACACATTCAACTATCGGACTTTGCAAAATTGGAAATGTTTAAGATAATCAACAGCAAACATTCTATACCAATTGCGTTTAGAAGTTGGGACTGTCATGTAAATCCTGTTTTACCAAAGAGTACAAAGGTTTTATGGAATGTAAAGCTTTCTCCCCAAAACGAAAGACCACGATTTCTTATAATTGGTTTGCAAAAAGAGAAAACTAAAGAAGAAGGAAATGTATTTGATCATTGCAATATCTCTAATTTAAAAGTTTATCTAAACTCAGAGTCATATCCATATGATGATTTAAATAATCGTTTCGAAATGGGTCAGTATTCGATTCTATATAATATGTATGCAAAATTTCAACAAAGCTTTTACATGCGAGAACCTGAACCATTATTAAATGTTGATGAATATAAGACTTATGCGCCGCTTATTGTTGTTGATGTTTCACATCAAAATGAGGCTGTTAAAATAGGACCTATTGATGTACGAATTGAATTTGATACTGAAGCAAACAAACTAATTCCAGATAATACATCAGCATACTGTTTAGTTATTCATGATCGTTTAATCGAATACTCACCTCTAACAAGCGAAATTAGAAAAATTATTTAATTATATTTATTTTGAAATTTTTTTAATAAATGAAATAATATGTTTATTTATAAATAAAACAAATTCTTAATCAATGTATTTTATTAAAACAATTATAGTTTCTCTTTTTAGTTTAGTTTCGAAAACAAAAACTTTAAACATAAATGACCACAATTTATTGTATTAAAATTTTGATATCTATCATAATTATAACTTATGTTTTCTCCTAAATATTTTATTAATTGTTTCGGCGGTTGCAAATTACCAAAGCTATCAAAATATTCAATTTGATTGTTGTTTTTCCAGTACGCTACCCAATGTGTGCCAGATCCCTTTGAAGTATCCAGATTAATTATTCCACATTCTTTTTTAAATGGTTTGCTTGGAAGAGTGTTACACATAAACACACCTCTAAAATTTGGAATATGTTTTGCATATTTTCTCAAGTCTACATCAGAAAGGGCTCTTTTAGGTAGCTTCATTAAAAATTTTGTTGATAAGGCTTCAAATATAATCCAAAACCTTTTTTATATGGTTTTAAGAACATGCCTTTTCCCATCGCAATGGCTTCCATTGTATTATTGTGTCGTTTTGCTTCAGTCAGCTGTTCCTTTCCATTTTTAACTGCATTGATTGCTTTTGTAATACCAGATACACCACCAGCTAAACCACCAAGTGCACCCAGTGCAGCAAATATAGGGGCAAGTGGAAGAAAACCTCCAGATTTTGGTAGCGGTATTATTCGAGGTGTTTTTATTAATGATTTTTTCTTCCCCTTGAAAATATTGTTTACAACTTTTCGTGAAATCTTTATAGCATCTTTCAAGTTTTCACTTTTCTTTATATTCTTTCTTGCACTTTTCAATGCATGTGTAAATAGTTTGTGGGTATTTACTGGAGACGACTTTTTAGTTTTACTAATAACGTTACCCATACCGAATTTTGTTTTTGCTTTCATTGCGGTAGTAACAAACCAAGCGTTTGATTTTTCACCGAAACTACTATCGCTAGCATTAACCCTCTGCCAAGCCTTTTCAGCTAAGATTCTATCAGCAATATGTCTTTTCTCTAAATCTTTATTGTTTGAGTATGCTATATCGTGCTCTCTGCAAGCAGTATCCAATGGATTGATTCCTTGATCACCTCTTTCTAAACGTTTCTTTAATTTTGTTCCAGGTCCACAAAATTGATAACCGGGTAAATGAAGTTCAAAAGGAAGTTTATTAATAATTTTATTCAGAAAACCTTTACCGATGAAGTATGGATGACGACTGAATATCTTTTTATAAATGATTGTCATATCTATTGACACTTTATCGATTAAAGTTTAAAACCAAATTGATTGAAAACAAATAAAAGAGACTGGTTTATATATTATGTTATCATTAGATTTCAGAATGCGTTTTTTTAAACAACATAAAAGGATTGATGTAAAGAATATCGAATCAAAGTTCGATTCATCATCATCAAATAAAATTCGTCATAGTTCATTACTACCGAATTCTATTCGAGCCCTTATTGTGGGTCCATCAAATTGTGGAAAAACAAATGTGATGATCAGTCTTATTGAAAGTCCACATGGATTGAAATTTAAAAATATTTACTTATATTCAAAGTCAACACAACAACCGAAATATAAGTACTTAGAAAACCTAATTAAACCTATCAAGGAGATACATTTTTCATCATTTTCCAATAATGATGATGTTATATCCCCAGACGAAGTTAAGCCAAATTCAGTATTTATATTCGACGACATAGCTTGTGAGAAACAAAATCATGTACGTTCTTACTTCTGTATGGGTCGTCATAAAGATATTGATAGTTTTTATTTATGTCAAACTTATACACGAATACCAAAACACTTGATTCGCGATAATGCAAATATGATTATAATTTTTAAACAGGATGAAATGAATATTAAGCATATTTACAATGATCATGTTGGTTCTGATATGACTTTAAAAACATTTCATGAGTTATGTGCCGAGTGTTGGAAAGAAAAATATGGTTTTCTAGTTATTAACAAAGATGATCCTATGAATAATGGTCGATATAGAAAAGGCTTCGATATATTTATAAATCTATAAAAGAAATATTACAGATATTTTTAAATCAGTACAAGATTAATTATTAAACTAACAGCTTCTCAACTATTAAACTGCTAACTGCTAAACTGATCTGTTTTGAATCTGTTTCTAATTCAATCTTTAAATATGAATACAAATCTAGTAAATAATCTT
The DNA here is from genome assembly GCA_936439885.1 of Nowickia ferox. Lineage (NCBI taxonomy): Eukaryota > Metazoa > Arthropoda > Insecta > Diptera > Tachinidae > Nowickia > Nowickia ferox. Next base: position 38,158,255 of record OW387026.1, on the reverse strand, counting down.
ATTAAAACTCGAAATATTTTAAAAAAGAAATATAAGAATATTTTGCTTGGAGAAGTTGCAAATGATGAATTGTTGGAAAAGACATTTAAACCAATATCAAAACCATTAAAAGAATTAGTTCAATCAACTAATAATAATAACATTATAAAACATGAAAAATATCCGGATAACTCTTTTAAACATGATCTTGAGGATAATAAAGTTGCCTTCAGTACACCATATAAAAAGAGTAAGCTTGATTATAACACGTTTTCTTCAAGCTTTAATAACAAGAAAATCGAGAAAAGTTCAAACACGTTTCAATCATTTGATGATGATGAAAATGATCATGATGACTATGATGATGATGATGATGATGATAATAATGATAATGTTGATAATGAGAATGATGATAATGATGATGATAACACCATTGCAGTACATCCCAATCAAAGTATTCAATATAATTTATCAAAAGTTAACTTAAATATATATGATAAAACCTATGGTCCACATAAGGATAAAAATCAAATATGGAGACTGGGTAATGAACCCATCGCTTTCGATTCAACCAATATTACTGTAGGTAATTTAAAATGGCCCTTCACATCAGGCTTATATGAATTGTTAGTTTATAAGAAACCAATCAGTTATAATAAAACAGATTTAAATAATTATAAACAAATATTGGAGATGACTAATGTCCATAAACGAAATAACAGTATTAATGGTCAAATTAAAGGAAATCGTTCAATTAAATATACAACCATTATTAAAAACCTATTTAAACAACAGAAAATTCATAAGGGAAAAGGTTTAATGAAATTGAATAGAGAAAAGCCTAATTATGTTTATTGGGATGATCCTAATGAATTGGTTGATAGATTACGTCTTTTGATTTCATCAACAACAGCTGGTCACTCAAATCATAATAATGAAATTGTATCAATTATTGAGGAATTGAGAGAAGCAAAAATTATTATATAAATAGACTTAAAAATGTTTAACAATTCATATTCATAAAATGCCTATCGATAAGTTTGGACATTATATTGAAAAATCTGCAAGATATCAAAATCAACATTTCAAGATTCATTTGGATAGTGATCGTAATTTCAACTTTAACTTGCGGAGAATAAAAAATATTGCTAGTCCTGTATTGGAAAACGATGCTGTAAACAAAATTTACATGAAAAGCTATTTAAGTGAAATAAAGAAACAGCTGGATACAATGTATATGGAGAGAATTAAGGGAATGGAGGATCGTTTTAACGAAATAATACAACAACAAAACGTGTCGATTACAGAAAAATTTGAAAATGTAGAAACACGTTTAAGTAAATTAATACATGATCAAAGTATAATACAAAATAATCTCGATCAATCACTAAAAGAAATGAGATCATTATTTAATTACAAAATTGATTCAGTTGAAGAACGTCTTAAGCTCATTACAAAACATTTAAAAATTGAAATATAAATCGTTTTGATTTAAATCCTACGTCAACAGCATTTAAATTGATGTAATCTAAGACAGATGTTAGAAATGGAGCGACAAGAAGTGGTTAAGGAGCTTCATAAACAAGCACGCAGAAATTTCATTCGACGTCGAGTGGTACACAAGGGAATTGATGATCTTTGGCAAGCAGATCTTGTTGAAATGGGTGTTTACTCAAAATATAACAAAGGCTATAGATTTATTTTAACAGTTATAGATACATTTTCAAAGTTTGCTTGGGCTGTACCCGTAAAATCTAAAAGTAGTGAAGATATAACCAATGCTATGCAATCTATTTTTTCGCTAAAGAGAATTCCAAAAAACTTGCAAACAGATAATGGTAAAGAGTTCTATAATAAAATATTTCAAAACCTGATGAAAAAACATAATGTCAATCACTATTCTACATATAGTATCATGAAAGCATCTATTGTAGAACGATTTAATAGAACTCTGAAAGGAATGATGTGGAAAAATTTTAGTCTACAAGGAAATTATCGATGGATACATATATACAAGGATTTAATTAATCAATATAATAATAAAAAGCATAGAACAATTGGAATGACACCAAAGTCTGTTAACACAAAAAATGAAAGTTCTTTACTAAAACAAGCCTATAATCATCCCAAAATATTTAAATTTGGCAAACTAAAAGTTGGAGATCACGTTCGAATTAGCAAATATAAACATATTTTTTCAAAAGGATATACTCCAAACTGGACAACTGAAATTTTTAAAATTCGTACTTTACGGAACACAAACCCCATTACATATTTATTGGAAGACTATCAAAATAATCCAATTGTTGGTGGATTCTATGAACATGAACTATTAAAGACACATTTTCCAAATACATACTTGATTGAAAAGGTTATTAAAACTAAGGGACACCAGGCATACGTAAAATGGTTGGGTTTTTCCAATCAACATAATTCTTGGATCAATAAAGATGAACTTCAATAATATTTTATATGTACTTCAATATGAGATTTATTCTTTTTTACTTTTTTTATTATATTATAAAATTTTAAAACAAATTAATAAATAAAATATATGTATGTGAATAAATAGTATTGCTTTGATTTTTATTTCTAATCAACTTTGTTGTGTATGGTCAGTATCAAGCTTTTGTATTCAAACAGCTTAGTTATATCAACTGTTGCAAACACATTCGTACATATCAATGAAAAAACCACAACAGAATTTTTAACAAACTCAAACAGCCTAATTATAGCAACTGCTTCAAACACATTCATTCATTCATATCAAAAATAAAAAAAAAACCCACAACAGAAGAACAATACAGTAGGGTGGCACTGTACAAAAGTAATCGTTGTTAGTTTTCTCATACAAAATTAGTATACAAATCCTAACCAACCCCACCCAAAACCCGACCAAATCCCGCCCAAACCCCGACCAAATCCCGACCAACTCCCGCTCAAACCCCGACCAAACTCAACCAAGCCAAACCAAGTCGTACCAACCCATTACTCACACACAATTTCAAAAACTTCCAGTAAGTACCACCCTATTTTAAACACACATTCAACTGACCAGTGTTGCCAAGTATGCATTACACAGATTTTCATCGTTCATGCCATACAAAATTAGTATAAATTTTTTGCTCCCTGCTCTGTTTCCAGAACTGTCTTATACACCCTACTTAACATGACATTTAAAGAAAACACAACGGAAAAAATAAAAGACAGTTTGAATATGTGACGCGCAAAATAGAAAGGGACCTAAGGGTAAAAACAGGTTTTGTTCAGGAGAGCCATTTTAAAGATTGAAATACGTGTATCTTTGGTGTACCATCACATCATAAAACGCGCATATCTCTGGAAGGGAACACTTTTGGGGCAAAGGGATCGGTCTCATTCGATGCTCAGATGTTGTCCACATCAAAAAAAAAAAAAGTGAAAATTGATTTTTTTTTACCCTTAGGTCCCTTTCTCTATGCGCTGTCACATATATTTAATAAAAGAAATTTTATTAATAAAAAAATAAATATCAATTTCATCTAATTAAAACATAACACAATAATAAAATTTTTGGATTTTACTTTGAATCACGTTCGTTGAGTAGAATATGCATTGACATACATCATAACAATTGCGAATAACAATATGAATACTTTTGCGTTGGAAATGTGCCACAAATCCCAAAAATTGCTGTAAAACAATTTTTTAAATGTTCAACAATTCTGGAAATGGCGCCATATTGCATCTCTATGTATCCTGATATACTCAAGATATCGGAAAACTGATAACGAATTTGGAAAGAGGACACATTATTCATATATAATCAATCAATAACTCAATTTTTTTTAAATGTTCCATACATCAAACCGGTAACCAACCGACGATGTATGTATGTACACTATTTATATGTACCTTATTGAAATGTAAAATCTCAAGCTATGTACGTATGTTTTAAGCGGCTCATCCATTATACAATATTATTGCATATGTTGTTATACATATTATTGTCGTTTCGAGCGATACTATGCAATAAATGGCGCAATATTTTCAAAGAATATATTGCCAAATTTTCCTGACAGTGAAAAAGTAAACAACATTGAACAATGTTGCCACCACATTACTCAATTATCTTGATTGTACAATAAAAATCAAAAGTCTTTTGATATTTCCTAATATATTGTGCCACCTTCGAATATGACATACACATTGGCGATATTATTGTACAATACGAAAAATTGCACAATTATATTGCAAGTACGTGGGCCGCTTTAATACCGTGATAGTTATTTATTAAAAAAAAATTCTTTATAAAAATGTTTTTGATGTTCTGATTTACAACAGAAACATTTTAAAACTAGCCCTTTTTTTACTTTATTTTGCGCTAAACGTATATTTTTCAATTTTAGCCCTTTTTCAAAAAAAAAATTACGCGTTTTGAGTATCAAAATTTGCCATCACTATTTTGATTATATACAATGTACACATGCATACATTCATACGTGAATAGTTGGAACGAGTTTTATATTGTGTTACCTGCTTTTTTATATAAACAAATTAAGCAAAAATAATGAATACAATGTGATCTAATTTTTTTTAATTCAAACGCATCCATTTCTTTGGTTTTTTTTTTGTTTACGCATGTGTACATGTGTATGTGTGTACTCAAAACTAGCGATGATAGCAATTTCTTCATGGTTCGCAGCAAGAATCAAAATGAAGCAAAATGGTTCGCTCTCAAAAATTTGTATGGCGAACCATCAAGATTCGACCGCGAACCTTGAATGAGAGAGCGAACCTCGATAATTGGTGTCCGTGTGAACATGCTATTAATGTTTTCCGTAGAATGACTACTGAGATATTTTTTGAACCCCGGCCAATTAACACGATTTATCATCTTCACATACGGGTGAGATAAGTCACTTCTTAGTGGGCTACAAATTGTAACGATTGTGGGAGAGTGATCGGTTGAGAGATCTAGAGAAGCTTCAACATGAATTAAATCCCTAGATATTTTTCATGACGCCAAAATCTATAACATCCGGAATTTTGTGTATGTGCGTGGGCCACTCGAAAAGACGTCCAAACCAATTTTTGAAATTGTGTTGAACAACGCTCGACCTCTAGGCGCGAAGGCCCAAGAAATTTTTTTTTAGAAATTCTCGTATTGATCTTCAGTGATTGAGAATCTGGGAGGGGAGTAAATTGATGATATAACGAAATTTGTACAAAAATGTTTAATGCAGATATTTGTTGCTTGTAGATGTTCTTCACAAATGTTGTCAAGAATATAGTGCGTCCTCTCGGGTCCTTTGAATCATATAAGGTGTAGCCATTAATTTTAAAAAGGCTTCTCGAAGTCAAATGAGTCTCAGTGACCAACATTCTATCAATATTTTTTCCCATGAGGAAGTGCTCAAGTTAATTTTGATGTTGTCGAATGCCGTTTGCGTTCCAGAAACATATTTTTAACGTGTTCATGGCTTGTTAACTAATGTTTGAAGCAGTGTATTCTGCATTCTTGCATCATGCTAGTCATACTTGTTGTAAAGTTGTTTATAGTTTGCAACAGATCAAGGCTATTAAAGTTAAAGCTTGAGTTTACATTTGTTGAATTATTTGGTGGTGACACTTTTTGCATCGGAATATAATTGATTTTCACAGCGTCAGCATACGATACATGTGTAGTGACTGGTTGTGTCATTTGTAGATAATTAGCAGAGTACGTATTTTTTGTTTGAGCTGGAGTTACTTAAGGTTTTTGACTCATTGTCTGCTTAACGAAGGAGTACGAAGGACATCCTTTATAGTTAGCAGTGTGATTATCTCCACAATTACTGCACTTTTGTCATTTTGATCTTTTGGCTTATTGCAAGCAGCAGTACCGTGTAATTCACCGCACACTATACAAACAGTAGGTAATTTTCAGTAAGTTTTTGTGTGACCATATTCTTGACAATTATGTAACTGTACGGGTCCTGAACGGTTGTGTGGTTCTTCAACTGTTATTTTTCGGTATAAGAGATATTTTAAGCTATAAATTGGATGAGTCTTTTTTTTCTCAATTTTATATCATTGGCTCAAGTTCAACGGGAAATAGAGATTGGGGGATCTTCTCCCATTTATTACAGTAATTTTGATAGCTGCACAATCAATTTTGCACAATTGTTTGTGCAGATAAGTCAAAAATGCTGCTATCTTAAATGTACTTACCTGCCTTAATGTGCAGGTATACAATTTTGGTTTCCTGCCTAAAAGTGCAGCTAGAAAAGTGTTAAAAAGTATATACGTACATATGTAATGTATGTATGTTCATAATAAAAAATGGTTTTATTTGCACACAGACATATGTATGTCTTTGATTTTTTGTTAAGCTTTTTTTAATAAAAATAATCACTATTGGCCTCCATATTGAGTTTCTTATCCCAGACAAATCGATTGAATCATCAAAATCGGTCCACGCTTTCGGCTTATATTGTGGCGCAAAGGAACACACATCCATACATACATACATGCATAGGCTAATGAATGTGTATTAAAAAACGACTTCAGTTGAATACACATCCATGGTTGCATATTTATGTAGCCACCACATTTTTTTAATGTGTGCACCTAACTAAAATTTTTTATATGAGAATAATTTAAAATTGCCAAAAAAATATGGTAAATGTGCAAGTATAACGAGTGCACTTAAAAAAGGATTTTGGAGAATAATTACAGAAAAAATATAAAGCCATCTAACGTTTTTTTTCAACTAGTGCTTATTTCGTGAATGGTAACACTTAGCTCATGTCTGATTTGACAGATAATTAGTCTTATCCTTCCGCTGAACGAATATGGTTGTGTATACGCTTGAACAACGCTGGGAAATATTGCCTGCGATCGACTTACAGAAGATGCCGATTTTGCCAAAAAAAAATCATCTTTTCAGATGAAGCTCATTTTGATCTTGGCGGGTATGTAAACAAGCAAAATGGTCGCATTTGGCGCACAGAAAACCCGCATGCATACATTGAAAAGCCGACGCACCCAAAACGAGTCACTGTTTGGTTCGGATTTTGGTCCAGAGGCATAATTGGACCAATGAGCAAGGAGTGGCCGTTACAGTCAATGGCGATCGTTATCGGGCCATGTTGAACGAATTTTTATTCACAAAAATTGAAGAGGATATTGGCAACATTTGGTTTCAACAGGACGGCGCTACGTGCCACACAGCCGAAGCTACACTTGATGTTTTGCGCCGTTTTCAAAAAAAAAGTTATCTGGCGGACCCTTTATTTTGTACAGTTAAGTCAATGTGGAGCTAACATTGATTTTTTGTATGAAAATATTTTAAAATTACCAAAATTTTAGGGCACTTATCTTATAAGTGCAGGTATAGAAAGTGCACTTAAAAAGTAATTTGTATGGGATTTTAAGGAATACTTACAGAAATTTAGCATTTCAGGCAGTTAAGTCCAAAGTGCACTTAAACAAAAGGTAGCTAAATCAAAACTACTGTAAGTTAGATAATTGATAAACACGTGCCCGAACCGGATGATATCGCTGACTTAAATGAAGAAGTGCTAGGCAGCGGAAAGTACACAGAGGTAACACGAGACGGAAGATAATTGAGAATTCTTGACGTCTCGCTCACACCGAGTCTGTGTCTTCTTTAATGTTTCTTTCGTAGTGGCATTAATTTAACGTTTTTCATTTTATGCTTTGTGTCCCCATTCGCTATGACATTTTTGTAAATAAATGGTAATAATTAATATTTGTGAACGAAAATGCTTAAAACGAAGTCTGTAATCATTTGAAAACAAATTTGAATAACTTTTTTAATACTAATAATCTTTTTCGCATTGTTTTCTTTAATTCAACACCGCAAGTTCCTCCATTTAATTTTGTACAAATGTTCATGTGCTCAAATGTATTTTAATTTTATGCTTTGTGATCTCATTCGTTGTCGGCTTTTTGTAAGTTGAAGTTAAAAATTAATATTTTGTAGGAAAATGTTTAAAATTGAGTTTGTAATCATTTGGAAACTAAATTTAATCACTTTTATAATACTAATAATGCCTTACATATTGTTTTTTTAGTTCAACACTACAAGATGTTTGATTTAATTTTGTAAAAATGTTCAATTGTTCATTTCACAAATTACACATTTTCTCTTGTTTGTTTTGATTATATCGTTAACAACTTAATAACAAATACATATACTACAGTTGTCCCTTTCTCGCAGAACCTGTGTCAGAGCTGATTTTAGCTTTTTTCATCACTCACTTTCTTCACCTCTGTGTACTTTGTGGTTAACGAATCACTAGTTGGCATTGGACAAAGCGAAGTTGATCGCTGACGAAAAAGTGGCTTTGCCGTTAGAAAAAGACTATGATCAGATTTTTTATATTTATTATTTGCGTTACAAAGTTAAATATTAATTTTCTATCTGTCACTTCAGTTTTTCTTCAATTATTATTTATAATAATAATTTTTCCAATTTATCAAAAAATTATAAGAAACAAAAATTTAAAAAAACATCGAAATATAAAGAAACAATTTGTAACATAAAAACAATAGTCCTTAAGCTTAATAAAACAAGAGAATATTATATTTCTAATAATAATAAAATTTCTTGTAAACTTTTGATTGTTTGGTTTTTTTTACAACGAACAATGGTAAATGTTTATGAAGTGCAAAATAATTTATTTCATCCGCGCACTTCCCCGTGTTGTCACACAACAAATAACACAAAGCAAATGCCGTTTTTTGGTCTGCCGTTGAATAAAATTATCAAAATGTTTTGATTCTCATCAATCAGTGCCGACAAGATGTACGTGTAGCCGAAAAAAACGACTGCACGCACACAACTATGTGATTGATGGTTTTATTTGAATGTGTCCTGGACAATTAAGTCGCACCACAAAATCGTAGTCGGCTATGTATCGGCTGGTTGCGTTTCATCTTTGTCGTCTTCTACAAAGCTGCTTTAAGTAATTATAATGATGAAAGAAATAAGAAATGATAATTTTTAATAAAAATTTTTCATTTTACAGTTACCATGATGAGTTAGCTAAAAATTAAACAAGGTCAACTTACTGGTTTCACCAAGGCGCTTAGGGTGGTTGCCAATTCATCCTAAGGCAAAAAAGTACTTATTCTTTCAATTCTTTTAGTTTTAAACATATTTTCTGAAATTAATATTTTGCATAGAAATTTATAGAGGTATGTTTTTATTTGATTCTAAGAAACTGCTGATAAGTGTTTGTTATGTTATTTTAAGAAAATGCGTACATATGTATGTATACTAAAAAATCTCATAATAATAGTTTCTCATAATAACTAGTAGAATTCATCTTCAATAGCAGCAGCTCGGCTTTGTTGATTTTTTATTTGATCTTGCGAACTATACATGTAGGCAACTTCTCGTGCTGAAGTCGCCATTTCAGGACTTTTGTCATCACGAATTCTTATAAATCGAGGAAATCGCAATGAAACTCCCTTTTCGGGATCAGCAATGCCGATTGCAGCCTTATGTATTGGACTAATTGATAAATCTGCACATTTGACTTCCCATACCTGAACAGGTTCAAACCAATCGTCTGGTTCCAAACTACTATCACAACATACGTATGATTTTTTAGACGGCACAACATGATTTTTAAAGAAGTCTGCATGGGTTTGTAGCGATTCATCGGTGAAACCTAAAAATAATATCAACCATTATAAATATTCAAAGTATTTAATATTATATTTATAGCTGTTTATTCTTTGAATTAGACTGGTACTTGTTTTCAAAAAGTCAAAAATTTTGATAAGTTAACATCTTTGAATGTTCCTTTTAGAAAAGATTGTTCAAAATTTAAAATCTATATTTAAATTTTGATACATGCCACATTCAGATTCAATTAGACGTACCATACCATAAAGCTATAGGCATAACCATAAATAAGTTTGCTTCACCTATTAGTGCTAAAATAACCATAAACAGCTGTTTAAATTTTCTTTTTTTTTTCATTTTAAAAGTGCACGGCTTCCACAAGCTTTTATCGTCCATTAAATTAAATAAACAACTTTAATAAAATAAATAAACTTGAGTAAAGGTACGGTCACATTGGTAAAACATTTGCATGAAATATGTTTACCAACATTTCCCTAAAATGTTTTCAGAACTAAATAGAGTTTGTTTGGTGGTCACACTAAGCGCATTTTTTTACCATTTTTTGTTTGTTCAAACAGCTATCAAATAGTATCATGTGACAACATGGGATAAATATTTTCTGTGCGGTCACATTTAAGTCAAACAAAATATTTAATCAAAATGTTTCATGAAAGAACAAATTTAACTACACTCTATTCACAAGTTTTTACATACATACTTATGTATGTATGTACATATATACATATGGACATAAAATATACCTACCTGTGTATTTTACTCTTATTTTTTATTTTATTCATTTTTAACTTTTAGAATAATTTTTATATTTAATATATTCAAAACTTCTCATATTAATCAATTATTTTCTTTACTTTTTTATTTTCTTTACTGGTGGTGCCCCTTTTCACGGTCCTATTCTACCAATATTTTGAATTAGTTTGCACCTTGCTCTCAAAAGACTCCATACCAACTTTGAGGACTCTGGCTATTATAGCTTTCAAGATTATTATTAATTACTTTATATGTGTGTGTCCTTTCCCCTGGTCCAATTCTATCAATATTTTGAATGACTTCGCAGCGCGCTCTCTAAAGAGTCCATACCAAATTTCAAGACTCTTGCTATTATTTCCTTAAAGATTTAAGATTATTATTAATTACTTTGTAAGGGGGTGTCCATTCCCCTGGTTCTATTCTACCAATATTTTAAATTACTTGGCATCACTCTCTCAAAAGAGTCCATACCAAATTTGAGAACTCTGGCTATTATAGCTTTCAAGAAATAAGATTATTATTAATTAGTTTGTTAGGGGGGGTGCCCTTCCCACTGTCCTACACTACCAATATTTTGATATACTTTGCACTTGGCTCTCAAAAGAGTCTATACCAAGTTTGACGACTCTGACTATTATAGCTTTCAATATATAAGATTATTATTAATTAGTTTGTATGGGGTGCCCCTTCCTTTGGTCCTATCCAAACGCATACAAAAAAATTCAATTCAAATTGGTCCAGCCGTTTAGGAGGGGTTCAATTACATACACACGTACCGTAGAATTATATATGTAAGAGTATATAAAGATATGTACCTATCAGAGAATGATAACGAGTACTCAAAAAAATATACATAAGTAAATAGTCTTAAGCTGAAGGTCCATACCATCCGTTCCATGCGCTGTTGGGTTTTATGCATGTGTCAAAAAGTAGAATCAGTGTAATTGTATGTGGCAATTTACAGAGCAAAACGCATAGGCGCATACGACGGATAAAGTAGGTTTACTTTCTACTTTTGTATCCGTCGCATGCATCACGAAAAAAGGTCAGCTATTTTTGATAGCCAAAGATGGCAAATTATATTATGTTTTCAATGGTATCGATAAAAATGTTCGTGTGGTGGTCTTAAATTTTAAATTTGTTGGCATAAAAAAAGTTTATAATAAAAGAAAAAGCTTTTGTAATAAAGCTTATTACTATTTTTAAGAATAAAATACATTAAAATCAGTTTTTAACATAGTTATTTCACGAACGAAATTTGCATTTTAGTTATCGATTGCTTTTATGTACTGAGTGTCATCTCTGTTGTGTTTATTTTTTAAGAAAGTACAATGTGGAAAATATTATGTATTATTTTTATTAAAAAATATTCCACAAATTTCACAAATTCTTTCAGTCATAATTTCACTTTCTATTTTTTTCCCAAAATTGTGTTTATTTGATAAAAGTATTTACACTACATCTGATCAAAACAAAAATACCTGCTGCATTAAACGTATTGCATGTAACTTGAATTTTGAATCGCATAGGACGTACAGAAATGCATTCAACGCATACGCATAGAACGGATGGTATGGACCAGGGAACTGCAACGAGTGATCGGAAAAATAATGATACGTAATCAATATCCTAAACACATGTCTTTTTGTTGAAAAAATCAAACTTGTTCAAAACACACATATTCGTTGCTAAGTTTTAATCGCTCAAGTGAGTGGAATGTTGTTAGATATGATTTATAATCATGCGTAGCATCAAACCAATCAGTTTTTGGCTCGACAATGAGAGTTTTGAACAAGAACATAATGCGAAAGGAAAAAATGTTCATTCTAATCAGCATCAAGTAGTTGATGCAGAGTAAAAGTGAAAATGAAAAAAATCATTGTGTATGAATGTTGTATTTATAAAGAGCCAACAAATCAATGTTTAAGTATGTATGGGTATGTGTACTTAATTTAGGAGTTTCATATCAGGGATGGTAAAAGTAAAGAAACTGTGTAATAGAGCTAGTCGCTACCAACTTTTTGAAAAATATTAGAGAAAAAAATTTTATATAAATTTCTGAGATTCAGTTTAATTTTTTTAATAAACTTAAATTACACTAGTTCCAAAAAGCGGGAACGAAATGCATATAGACAATCGCTTAACCATAAAAACAAGCAAATTATCTAACTCGTAGTTAAACAAATCGTCGGCTTGTTTCTGGTTTGCTGCAGACATAATGTATTTTCAATATACTGTGCCGCAAACCAGAAACAAGCCGAAGAAATGTTGCACCTTTTTTATAATTGGAACAAAAAGAAACCTCCAATTTTCCACCCCTGTTTGACATGTTTGTGTGTGTGTGTTTTAAAATAACTTGAACGAACTTGACTACTTTGATTTTATTCAACGTCAGCGCTTGTTGACATAGATGTTTGAATAAAACAAGTTCGATCACTCCACTCACAATTAAGGTAGAGGTCCATAGCTCGCTTTTTGCGCGTTACAATTTCTATGCATCTGTCAAAAAAGTAGAATCAATGTAATAGTATGTGACAAGTTACATTGCAAAAGCGCAGAACGCGAAGGCGCGTTTAAAGCAAAAAGTAGGTCTACTTTCTACTTTTGTACGCGTTACAAGCACCATGAAAGAAAGTCAGCTGTTCTTGAATGCTAAAGATGTTAAATAATACTTTATTTCTTACGTTATCGATAAATATTATTTTGCCGTGAATAATTTTTTTTTTCAATAAAAAAAATTTCTTAGTAAAAAAAAACTTGTTTAATAAAATATGTGAATATTTTCATTAATGCGATGTATTTTAATTAATTTTTCACCACACTTTTCTCAGTAACAAATTTTGCATATTAGTTATCGATTACTTTTACGACTAACTCCACAAATTCTTTTAAAAACTCGATTTCACTCCCCATTTTTTCTTTATAAGTATTTATAAACAAACGCACACAGCTGATCAAAACAAAAATAAAACGGCGCATGAAAAGCAGTGCATGTAACTCAACGCGAACAAAGTATAGAATGAAACAAGAGGATGAAACGCGTGTAAAGCATAACGCGCAAAAAGCGAGCTATGGACCTCTACCTTTATTCCAACGATGCGTTCGTTTCTATGATGCTGATTATATTCAACATTGAGTTTTGTTGCATGATTAAAACTGAATAAAACATTTAATGTATGTGAATGAATTGAGTAAAACATGTTGGATCCCTCCACTCACAATCATTCCAATGAACAGATATTAGAACGATGCTGATTTTATTGTACGTTGAATGTTTTGTACGTGATTAAATGCGAGTAAAAATTTTATTGTATGAGTAAATCATCAAAAACCATGAAAATTGCAGCTCACTGGTATGCAGCGATGCCAATTTAGCGCGTTTCGCGCTAGATTTAGCGCGTTTTAACTATGCCAAACGCGCTTTTTTTCGTCTTAGCCCACTTACGAAAAAAGCACTAAATTAGCGCGTTTTGAATAAAGTCATCATCATTTCAGTTCAATATTTTCTTTTTACTTTTTTTGCATAAATTTAAAATCTTTCTAGTAGTCAAAACTCATAAAATTTTTTAAATTTTTCTCTTGACTGTGGTTAGAAGTAAAAAACGCATTTTAATACTGTAAATAGCAAATATTTTGAAATTTCTCAACTAAAAATATGTACTCGTGACCAGAGTAGCAAGCCGTAGCGGCGCGGCTGGCGGCTAGCCGGTCAGCCGATTTCTTTTCAGAAGTCAAGCCGCCGCCGAATCACTTGGCTTATCGGCGGCTTAATACTCAGCCGATTTTTATCTGTTTTTACATTTTATCCTTTTTAAATTATTTTTGATTTTGTGACTACTTATCATACGTATGGTTTTTATTTATATTTCGTATGGAATATGAAGCCAGTGCCTTAAAAGATAGTTGTTTTCGCTTTTGTTGTGCAAAAATTGTAAATAACACAGAAAGAGCTGTGACAACGCGTAAGTTAATTCCTTGGTGAAGGAATGAATCAAAAAAATATATAAAGTTTTTTTACACCGAAACGTGTGTTTCTTTATTGTTTATATTCTTAAGACTAGTTACAATATTTTCTTAACATCTATTTATATTAATGAGTATGTTTACCGTTTCTTTGTCTGCAAAAATTACGTTTATGGTTTCTTTGTCTCTTATCTCGGAATATGTTTATAAGAATTATGTTTATGGTTCTTTGTCTCTTATCTTGGGATATGTTTCCTGCAAGAATTACGTTTATGGTTTCTTTGTTCTAACTTATGTAAGTGATAATGTTGATGTTGACCTTGGTCCCTATCATAAAAATGTGTGTGTCTACTTATCTATTTATGCCAGTGTTGCCAGGTAGACTATACCCTGTGCATTAACTCCCCTCCTTCTTAAAATAAAGTGTCCTCACTTTTCTTAAACAATACTGCTTTGTGCTCTTAATCTTCTTAATTCTATTTCATAAATGCGTTCGGCTATTCTTCTTCTTTCTGTTCGTTTTACTTCCTTGCAGTAGCTAATTAATTTTATTATGATATATGTACATAGTATTGTGGCTAAGATTCCGAGAATTAAGTAAATGATGGTTTGTATGGGGTGGTCTTCTATAGGGATTAAATATTTTGACATTTCTTGTAAATTTGAAAATTTATGGTATGAGTCTAAATATAATGTATGGAGGATTTCCATGCGTTCGTCATATTTTTGATGTATAGCTTCTTTTATTTCTTGTTGATGGTTAAAATAGTCTTTTGCGTCTATATTGGTTGAAACATTAAATTGAATTAACTTAGGTCCTTTAATTATTTGACCATTCCAAATATGTTCGTCATCAGTCAAGATGTAACCGTTCTCTAGTATTGTGAGTGGTGCGTTATTTTCTTGAATTATGTCACATTTAGCTGGCTTATTTTCTAATATATTTATAGTACAATTATTACCTTTGTTTATTTTACAAATATTATTTCCTAAGAGATTTTTACATTGTGTTACTGAGGTATATATAAATACCATTACAAACAGTAATTTGTTTGTCCAATACTAATTTTCCATGCTTATATGCTAATGGGAATATATTATATAACTTACATATATTTTTCAATATAGGGTATTTATAAATTGTAATTATAGCTTGATTGAAAAAACATATATGGATATCTGAATACTCTAGGATGTTTATTAATGGTAAGTCAAAAGCTTCATTAGATACGATCTCTTTTATTTCATTTAGATTCAATGTTCCTAAATAAAAATTTCCATTTTTAGCAAAATTTATGGTAATTGTTATAGCTTCAAGTTCACGATATACTTCATTGATTATAATATTATCTGTGATAGCTTTAGGATTTAATGTTTCTAAGATTTGTTCAAACCGTGAGTTTACGATTTTTTGTCTGTTATTGTTTTCTATTAATTGATTAAGTCCTGTCTTTATTTCGATTAAGTCGTCGTGATCTGGTGTCCCAGTGAAAAATTTTAATGTTGAACCTAGAAAGTTTAGTGCTCTTTTTTCGCGATGTGTATTCGGTATTAATTGTGTTTTTAAAGATTCAATTCTACCTATTAATATTTGTTCTTCCTGGTTTTGTTCTGTATTATACATGTTTTGCATTATATCTTCATATGGTCTCAGTATTTTTGTTAAGTTAACTACGTGATACAGATATGATGTGTCTTTGAACACATAAGCTGGGTTTCCTTCTATGAGTACATATTTTTTGTTTGTTAAATCAGTTATTTTGTCGCCAAAAGTAATTGCGAGGAATACAATTCTAATTATTGTTGACTTGTACATGGTGTAGTTTGTCTGAGTATACTATCTTTATGTATAACCTTACCCTTCGCTGTTAGGATTGTGTCCCCACGATCTTCTTTTACCTTGTGTTGTAAGTACTTGATATGGTTTTTGTTGCGGCGGTGTGTTTTAGCGTAAATTATATCTCCTTCCTTGTAGTTTATTGAGTGTCGATTTTTATTATGGTAATTGAGTAGTTTTTCCTGTTTGTCCTCGAGTTTCTCCTTAATGTCAGAATATCGTTCTCTGTTGAAAAACACGTCCTCAGGTCTATATCCTGTTGTGGAATGAATCGTTTTATTATATTGTCTTACTGCATTGAATAATTCGTCTCCTGGTGTAGTGTTATTCTGTTGTGCCAAGGCTGTTGAGATTTCGATCAGAGTGCTATGGACACGTTCAACTTGACTGTTGGTTGTCGAATGATGAATGCGTGTTACTGTATGTTGTATTAATAGTCGCTCATAGACACTTTTTGCTACTATGCCAGTAAATACATTTTCATTATCAGTCATTAAATGTTTGGTGTTTGGGTAGATTTGTGTGAGAATTTCTTCTATATACTCATGACAGTTTGTTTTGCTATGTAATTTGCGTATGTAACAGTATTTTGAGTATTTATCAATGGTGCTGATGTATGTTTGGTTATTCATGTAAAATATATCCATCTGTATGTACTCTCCTACTTTCGTGGGTATTGGTGTTTTCCCTATTGGTTGTTTATTTGGTCTTCGTTCATATTTATTTTGTAGGCAGATATTACAATCTATACATTCTTTCTTACACATATCTCGAATGTTCGGCCAATAGTGTGTTAACGATATTTCTTGAGCGTTATTTTTATAATTTCTATGTGCTCGTCTATGTGTTCGCATTACTATTTCTTTTTGTTCTTCTACGTTAATGACATCTTGTAATTGTGTTTGTGTTATAACAAACAAATTGGATGGGAATGTAGTGATAATATCACTTTGTAGATGAAATAATGTTTCTTCGCTTAATTTTAGTGCATTTTGAACTTTTGGATTTGTTATTTGTTTTAGTCTGTCTATCAATTTATGTTTTGTTTTATAATATATGGTATGCCTAACTCGATCTGGAAAAATGGTACATGTATCTATTTCGATTATTGCATTTTCGTCAAATATTGGTATTATTTGATTCCTAAAAGCATTTAGTGGTTGTTTGACTCTCTTGATACCTTCTGAAGGTGAACTTTGAGCTGAGTGTTGTGAACAACTGGATGTATTGTTAATTTGTTGCCGTGATAAAGCATCTGCAACAACATTCTGGTGTCCAGGCTTGTACACTAATTTTGCTCCATATTCTTCTATGAAGTTTTTCCATCTTTTAAGTTTGGTGTTTGGATTCTTGTCCGAGATAGAAAAGATTAATGACTGGTCAGTGTATATTGTTAGGTCAGCAATACCATAAAGATAGTTTCTTAATTTTTGTAAAGCCCAAACGATAGCTAACAATTCCTTTTCGTTTGTGCTGTAATTTTGCTCTGTTTTATTTAGGGTTCGTGAAATAAATGCTATTGGTTTCTTATACTGGGAAAGTACTGCGCCGATGGCAAAGTTACTTGCGTCGGTGGTTAACTCGAATGGTTCTGAAAATTCAGGTTGAAATAATTCGACCTGTGCCTGAAGGGCGTCTTTTATTTTATTTAATGCGTCTAGTGCTGCTTGGTCGAGATTTATTTTTACTTTTGAACTTTGATTTTTACTAATTCCACCATTATCTCCTCTGAGATGTACTGTGAGTGGTTTTACAATAGCTGCGAAGTTTTTAACAAATTTCCTGTAGTAACTTGCTAAGCCTAGGAATGATCTAAGTTCCTTTAAATTTGTGGGAATGGGATAGTTTTTTATTGTTTCCACCTTATTAGGGTCTACTGTTATTTTATTGTGCTTAATGATGTGTCCTAGATACTCTATAGAATCTTGAAAGTGCGATTTTTCATCAGAAATTTTCATATTAGCGTTATGGAGTGCATTAATTATAATGGAAATGTGCTCCATATGTTCTTCGGGTGAGAAGGAATATATTAGGACATCATCTATATAAACATATGCAAACTTCCCTATATACGAGCGTAGAATATCATCTATGCATCGTTGAAAAATGGAAGGAGCGTTTTTAAGACCAAACGGCATCCTTAAAAATTCATACTTTGCACCGTTCACACTGAACGCTGTTTTTTCCCTGTCCGATTCTTTTAAGAGAATTTGATGGAATCCTGATTCCAAATCTAACGTGGTGAATACTTTTGCTTTTCCCAAGTTCTGGATTGTCATACCAACATCTGGAATTGGATAACGGTCGGTAATTGTTTGAGCGTTTAGCTTCTGGAAATCAACTACCATTCGCCTTTTGGGTTTTCCTTCTTCATCGGTACCCTTTTTTGCGACTGTCCAGATGGGGGAATTGTACGGACTCCTACTTGGTTGAATAATTTTATTATCCAGTAATTTCTGTATTTCATTATTAATAAATTCGTTGTCTGATATTGGATAAGGGTATTGTCTTACATAAATAGGGTCTTCAGATTTTGTTCTGATAGATGCCTGAATGGTTGTAGTAAATGGCAATACTTCCTTAGTTTCCCTATTCCTTTGCATTATTTTTTCAATATCTTTCCTGTAAATTTCGTTATTAATTGTATAATTTATCTTTTCCGCATTTTTTCCTAAATTTTCCTTATATCTATATACTATAGTCAAAGAGATTGATCTCTGCCTTGATTAATCTTAACCCTTGTTCTCCTAAAAGCATATCAAATTCTTGAAGGGCCTCTGTTTCATAGAAAGTTAAATGGTGGTTTAAGACAGTAATAATTTTTTTCGTATTTACCATTGAATATCCATGAAGTGTTTTGACTTTCACTGGATTAATTTTAATTGGTTTCCCTATCTTACAACTAGTACTAATATAATTACTTGTAGGCTCCTGTATCTATTAAAATATTTATTGATCTACCTGTTTCTCTGCAAGTGCGTTGTAGACATGGCAGACCATTCACTCGCCTAAAAAAGCACTTCCGGTTTCAAAATCGTCTTCGGTATATTGATGCTGGAGTGATTGAAGATCCTCATCTTGTGTTTGATGTATTTGTTGAACCTTATTAAAGTTGTGTGTTGAAAAATTATTTTCCCTCTTCACAGGATTTTGATTGTTGCGGAATGGATTATGATGTGTAGTAGTGTTTTGTTGAGGATTATTGCTACCCCATCTTTGTTGTTGCGGGAAATTTTTAGGCCTTCTGTATTGTGTTGAGTTGTCGACTTCCATCGGTTCTACTTGGTTTCTTCGTGGTGCCGCATAATTGTGGTGTCGTTGTTGAACATGATGTGATGGCTTTAGTTGGCGGTGTTCATTTCCTCCATATCGTTGTTCATTACGGTGTTCCTGCCGTCTTACGTTGATATTTTCAAAATGCCGATCTTCATTGTCGTGATAGATGGTGCAGGCAATGGCATAAGCTTCTGCCAGACTCTTTGGTTGGTTAGCATAGAGGATACCTTTTGTGTAATTGCTTCTTAATCCCATTATAAAGGTGCGGATCGCATCCTCGTTGGCATCTGATAGTCTTCCTCTTCTCATATTCTCATCTGAGGTTTCAATTTTTTGTTGTATGAGGGTTAATGCTTGATGAATTTCATCATGGAACTCGGTCAGAGTTTTGTTCCCCTGTTTGATTCTCGTCATAATTTCTTTTAATACATACAATGGACGTTTATCCGCATACGTAAAGTCTAAGCGGTTTATTATGGCATAGAAATTTAGTTCTGTTCCGTTTACGGATAAAACTTTTGATGCAGCGCCAATAATTTTTGCACGTATAATGCATACACAGTTATAGTATTCAGGACTATTTGAAAATTGCTTAATGTTTTCCATTTGGGTCCATACCTGATTTCTCCATGGGTTATATTCTCCTTCCAGTCCACTGAATGTTGGTAAACACTTGAATATTTCTGTGTTGATTTGAGTGGCACTCGTTATGTCTGGTTTTAGTGCAGGCGTTGCCGGAATTGTGGTTACAGCAACTGGTGTATTGCTTTTCAATGTTTCGAAGTCTGTTTTCAGGGATGCTAGTTGTTCAGTTAGTGCCTGAATATGAGCTAGGAGAGTTGCAGCTTCAGTCATGTTGATGTCTTCTTCTAGCAGGCGTCTTGAATTAAATATTTGCTGCCGTTTTCCGTGTGAAGCCAGTGTATATTTTTCACTTTATTTTACTTTTCTTTTAAATTTTTGTTAAATTTTTAGAAATTTTATTTTTGTTAATTCCAATCTTTCAGGAATGTTTTGTTTTTCCAATTTTTCAGGAATTTTATTTTTATCCTTCTTCAGGATTGTGGAAATTTTATTTGGCTGGGAATACAAGATTATTTCGCTTGCATCCCGGTTGAGCCCCCAGTTAATTCCTTGGTGAAGGAATGAATCAAAAAAATATATAAAGTTTTTTTACACCGAAACGTGTGTTTCTTTATTGTTTATATTCTTAAGACTAGTTACAATATTTTCTTAACATCTATTTATATTAATGAGTATGTTTACCGTTTCTTTGTCTGCAAGAATTACGTTTATGGTTTCTTTGTCTCTTATCTCGGAATATGTTTATAAGAATTATGTTTATGGTTCTTTGTCTCTTATCTTGGGATATGTTTCCTGCAAGAATTACGTTTATGGTTTCTTTGTTCTAACTTATGTAAGTGATAATGTTGATGTTGACCTTGGTCCCTATCATAAAAATGTGTGTGTCTACTTATCTATTTATGCCAGTGTTGCCAGGTAGACTATACCCTGTGCATTAACTCCCCTCCTTCTTAAAATAAAGTGTCCTCACTTTTCTTAAACAATACTGCTTTGTGCTCTTAATCTTCTTAATTCTATTTCATAAATGCGTTCGGCTATTCTTCTTCTTTCTGTTCGTTTTACTTCCTTGCAGTAGCTAATTAATTTTATTATGATATATGTACATAGTATTGTGGCTAAGATTCCGAGAATTAAGTAAATGATGGTTTGTATGGGGTGGTCTTCTATAGGGATTAAATATTTTGACATTTCTTGTAAATTTGAAAATTTATGGTATGAGTGTGAATATAATGTATGGAGGATTTCCATGCGTTCGTCATATTTTTGATGTATAGCTTCTTTTATTTCTTGTTGATGGTTAAAATAGTCTTTTGCGTCTATATTGGTTGAAACATTAAATTGAATTAACTTAGGTCCTTTAATTATTTGACCATTCCAAATATGTTCGTCATCAGTCAAGATGTAACCGTTCTCTAGTATTGTGAGTGGTGCGTAATTTTCTTGAATTATGTCACATTTAGCTGGCTTATTTTCTAATATATTTATAGTACAATTATTACCTTTGTTTATTTTACAAATATTATTTCCTAAGAGATTTTTACATTGTGTTACTGAGGTATATATAAATACCATTACAAACAGTAATTTGTTTGTCCAATACTAATTTTCCATGCTTATATGCTAATGGGAATATATTATATAACTTACATATATTTTTCAATATAGGGTATTTATAAATTGTAATTATAGCTTGATTGAAAAAACATATATGGATATCTGAATACTCTAGGATGTTTATTAATGGTAAGTCAAAAGCTTCATTAGATACGATCTCTTTTATTTCATTTAGATTCAATGTTCCTAAATAAAAATTTCCATTTTTAGCAAAATTTATGGTAATTGTTATAGCTTCAAGTTCACGATATACTTCATTGATTATAATATTATCTGTGATAGCTTTAGGATTTAATGTTTCTAAGATTTGTTCAAACCGTGAGTTTACGATTTTTTGTCTGTTATTGTTTTCTATTAATTGATTAAGTCCTGTCTTTATTTCGATTAAGTCGTCGTGATCTGGTGTCCCAGTGAAAAATTTTAATGTTGAACCTAGAAAGTTTAGTGCTCTTTTTTCGCGATGTGTATTCGGTATTAATTGTGTTTTTAAAGATTCAATTCTACCTATTAATATTTGTTCTTCCTGGTTTTGTTCTGTATTATACATGTTTTGCATTATATCTTCATATGGTCTCAGTATTTTTGTTAAGTTAACTACGTGATACAGATATGATGTGTCTTTGAACACATAAGCTGGGTTTCCTTCTATGAGTACATATTTTTTGTTTGTTAAATCAGTTATTTTGTCGCCAAAAGTAATTGCGAGGAATACAATTCTAATTATTGTTGACTTGTACATGGTGTAGTTTGTCTGAGTATACTATCTTTATGTATAACCTTACCCTTCGCTGTTAGGATTGTGTCCCCACGATCTTCTTTTACCTTGTGTTGTAAGTACTTGATATGGTTTTTGTTGCGGCGGTGTGTTTTAGCGTAAATTATATCTCCTTCCTTGTAGTTTATTGAGTGTCGATTTTTATTATGGTAATTGAGTAGTTTTTCCTGTTTGTCCTCGAGTTTCTCCTTAATGTCAGAATATCGTTCTCTGTTGAAAAACACGTCCTCAGGTCTATATCCTGTTGTGGAATGAATCGTTTTATTATATTGTCTTACTGCATTGAATAATTCGTCTCCTGGTGTAGTGTTATTCTGTTGTGCCAAGGCTGTTGAGATTTCGATCAGAGTGCTATGGACACGTTCAACTTGACTGTTGGTTGTCGAATGATGAATGCGTGTTACTGTATGTTGTATTAATAGTCGCTCATAGACACTTTTTGCTACTATGCCAGTAAATACATTTTCATTATCAGTCATTAAATGTTTGGTGTTTGGGTAGATTTGTGTGAGAATTTCTTCTATATACTCATGACAGTTTGTTTTGCTATGTAATTTGCGTATGTAACAGTATTTTGAGTATTTATCAATGGTGCTGATGTATGTTTGGTTATTCATGTAAAATATATCCATCTGTATGTACTCTCCTACTTTCGTGGGTATTGGTGTTTTCCCTATTGGTTGTTTATTTGGTCTTCGTTCATATTTATTTTGTAGGCAGATATTACAATCTATACATTCTTTCTTACACATATCTCGAATGTTCGGCCAATAGTGTGTTAACGATATTTCTTGAGCGTTATTTTTATAATTTCTATGTGCTCGTCTATGTGTTCGCATTACTATTTCTTTTTGTTCTTCTACGTTAATGACATCTTGTAATTGTGTTTGTGTTATAACAAACAAATTGGATGGGAATGTAGTGATAATATCACTTTGTAGATGAAATAATGTTTCTTCGCTTAATTTTAGTGCATTTTGAACTTTTGGATTTGTTATTTGTTTTAGTCTGTCTATCAATTTATGTTTTGTTTTATAATATATGGTATGCCTAACTCGATCTGGAAAAATGGTACATGTATCTATTTCGATTATTGCATTTTCGTCAAATATTGGTATTATTTGATTCCTAAAAGCATTTAGTGGTTGTTTGACTCTCTTGATACCTTCTGAAGGTGAACTTTGAGCTGAGTGTTGTGAACAACTGGATGTATTGTTAATTTGTTGCCGTGATAAAGCATCTGCAACAACATTCTGGTGTCCAGGCTTGTACACTAATTTTGCTCCATATTCTTCTATGAAGTTTTTCCATCTTTTAAGTTTGGTGTTTGGATTCTTGTCCGAGATAGAAAAGATTAATGACTGGTCAGTGTATATTGTTAGGTCAGCAATACCATAAAGATAGTTTCTTAATTTTTGTAAAGCCCAAACGATAGCTAACAATTCCTTTTCGTTTGTGCTGTAATTTTGCTCTGTTTTATTTAGGGTTCGTGAAATAAATGCTATTGGTTTCTTATACTGGGAAAGTACTGCGCCGATGGCAAAGTTACTTGCGTCGGTGGTTAACTCGAATGGTTCTGAAAATTCAGGTTGAAATAATTCGACCTGTGCCTGAAGGGCGTCTTTTATTTTATTTAATGCGTCTAGTGCTGCTTGGTCGAGATTTATTTTTACTTTTGAACTTTGATTTTTACTAATTCCACCATTATCTCCTCTGAGATGTACTGTGAGTGGTTTTACAATAGCTGCGAAGTTTTTAACAAATTTCCTGTAGTAACTTGCTAAGCCTAGGAATGATCTAAGTTCCTTTAAATTTGTGGGAATGGGATAGTTTTTTATTGTTTCCACCTTATTAGGGTCTACTGTTATTTTATTGTGCTTAATGATGTGTCCTAGATACTCTATAGAATCTTGAAAGTGCGATTTTTCATCAGAAATTTTCATATTAGCGTTATGGAGTGCATTAATTATAATGGAAATGTGCTCCATATGTTCTTCGGGTGAGAAGGAATATATTAGGACATCATCTATATAAACATATGCAAACTTCCCTATATACGAGCGTAGAATATCATCTATGCATCGTTGAAAAATGGAAGGAGCGTTTTTAAGACCAAACGGCATCCTTAAAAATTCATACTTTGCACCGTTCACACTGAACGCTGTTTTTTCCCTGTCCGATTCTTTTAAGAGAATTTGATGGAATCCTGATTCCAAATCTAACGTGGTGAATACTTTTGCTTTTCCCAAGTTCTGGATTGTCATACCAACATCTGGAATTGGATAACGGTCGGTAATTGTTTGAGCGTTTAGCTTCTGGAAATCAACTACCATTCGCCTTTTGGGTTTTCCTTCTTCATCGGTACCCTTTTTTGCGACTGTCCAGATGGGGGAATTGTACGGACTCCTACTTGGTTGAATAATTTTATTATCCAGTAATTTCAGTATTTCATTATTAAAAAATTCGTTGTCTGATATTGGATAAGGGTATTGTCTTACATAAATAGGGTCTTCAGATTTTGTTCTGATAGATGCCTGAATGGTTGTAGTAAATGGCAATACTTCCTTAGTTTCCCTATTCCTTTGCATTATTTTTTCAATATCTTTCCTGTAAATTTCGTTATTAATTGTATAATTTATCTTTTCCGCATTTTTTCCTAAATTTTCCTTATATCTATATACTATAGTCAAAGAGATTGATCTCTGCCTTGATTAATCTTAACCCTTGTTCTCCTAAAAGCATATCAAATTCTTGAAGGGCCTCTGTTTCATAGAAAGTTAAATGGTGGTTTAAGACAGTAATAATTTTTTTCGTATTTACCATTGAATATCCATGAAGTGTTTTGACTTTCACTGGATTAATTTTAATTGGTTTCCCTATCTTACAACTAGTACTAATATAATTACTTGTAGGCTCCTGTATCTATTAAAATATTTATTGATCTACCTGTTTCTCTGCAAGTGCGTTGTAGACATGGCAGACCATTCACTCGCCTAAAAAAGCACTTCCGGTTTCAAAATCGTCTTCGGTATATTGATGCTGGAGTGATTGAAGATCCTCATCTTGTGTTTGATGTATTCGTTGAACCTTATTAAAGTTGTGTGTTGAAAAATTATTTTCCCTCTTCACAGGATTTTGATTGTTGCGGAATGGATTATGATGTGTAGTAGTGTTTTGTTGAGGATTATTGCTACCCCATCTTTGTTGTTGCGGGAAATTTTTAGGCCTTCTGTATTGTGTTGAGTTGTCGACTTCCATCGGTTCTACTTGGTTTCTTCGTGGTGCCGCATAATTGTGGTGTCGTTGTTGAACATGATGTGATGGCTTTAGTTGGCATAGAGGATACCTTTTGTGTAATTGCTTCTTAATCCCATTATAAAGGTGCGGATCGCATCCTCGTTGGCATCTGATAGTCTTCCTCTTCTCATATTCTCATCTGAGGTTTCAATTTTTTGTTGTATGAGGGTTAATGCTTGATGAATTTCATCATGGAACTCGGTCAGAGTTTTGTTCCCCTGTTTGATTCTCGTCATAATTTCTTTTAATACATACAATGGACGTTTATCCGCATACGTAAAGTCTAAGCGGTTTATTATGGCATAGAAATTTAGTTCTGTTCCGTTTACGGATAAAACTTTTGATGCAGCGCCAATAATTTTTGCACGTATAATGCATACACAGTTATAGTATTCAGGACTATTTGAAAATTGCTTAATGTTTTCCATTTGGGTCCATACCTGATTTCTCCATGGGTTATATTCTCCTTCCAGTCCACTGAATGTTGGTAAACACTTGAATATTTCTGTGTTGATTTGAGTGGCACTCGTTATGTCTGGTTTTAGTGCAGGCGTTGCCGGAATTGTGGTTACAGCAACTGGTGTATTGCTTTTCAATGTTTCGAAGTCTGTTTTCAGGGATGCTAGTTGTTCAGTTAGTGCCTGAATATGAGCTAGGAGAGTTGCAGCTTCAGTCATGTTGATGTCTTCTTCTAGCAGGCGTCTTGAATTAAATATTTGCTGCCGTTTTCCGTGTGAAGCCAGTGTATATTTTTCACTTTATTTTACTTTTCTTTTAAATTTTTGTTAAATTTTTAGAAATTTTATTTTTGTTAATTCCAATCTTTCAGGAATGTTTTGTTTTTCCAATTTTTCAGGAATTTTATTTTTATCCTTCTTCAGGATTGTGGAAATTTTATTTGGCTGGGAATACAAGATTATTTCGCTTGCATCCCGGTTGAGCCCCCAGTTAATTCCTTGGTGAAGGAATGAATCAAAAAAATATATAAAGTTTTTTTACACCGAAACGTGTGTTTCTTTATTGTTTATATTCTTAAGACTAGTTACAATATTTTCTTAACATCTATTTATATTAATGAGTATGTTTACCGTTTCTTTGTCTGCAAGAATTACGTTTATGGTTTCTTTGTCTCTTATCTCGGAATATGTTTATAAGAATTATGTTTATGGTTTCTTTGTCTCTTATCTTGGGATATGTTTCCTGCAAGAATTACGTTTATGGTTTCTTTGTTCTAACTTATGTAAGTGATAATGTTGATGTTGACCTTGGTCCCTATCATAAAAATGTGTGTGTCTACTTATCTATTTATGCCAGTGTTGCCAGGTAGACTATACCCTGTGCATTAACTCGTACGTTCTCTCTTTGAGTCGCTTATAAAAGCCATGCTCGTTTACACAAAGGCTTTTTATAACATCATTCAGGCGACTTTTTGATTGATTTGTGGTTGGCGTATTACAACTTCGACTACTACAGTTTTGTCCTAGATAAAAGAACAAGTGTTCTTTAATCTATTACAAAACCGTCGTAAGGGTCATTGATTTGATCAATGCTTTTTATTCGTTCACCCCTAGCAGTGTTATAAAGTAACTAATTTTTTATTTGGGAAATCGAAAGGCTTAAGTAAAATTTATTTATAGTCTATAATATGTTTCTATGGTTTATCAAATAATTTGCGAAGGTACTTTTCTTGGCATTTGGGACATCAATTACTGTAATACTTAAAATATTGCAAATAAAATAATGTAACAACATGGTGATTCAATAATTCACGTACTTCTCCAGAGCTAGATTGGGAAAAAGTTAAATGCTTAAAAATTCGGCGTTAAGCCGTTCAGCCGCCGCCGCCGAAAATATTTGCCTTTCAGCCGCCGCCGAAATATTTTGATTTGCTTTTTGGCTTGCTACTCTGCTCGATACCAAAAAAATTTACATAACTTATTAAGCATCTATTCTAGCTGAAATACAAAAAGGATTTGAATCGCAAAACTATTCGACAATTTATATGTATATGGAAGTTGTTACAAAGTTTGACAAATAAAATAAAAACTAAGTATTTCGATTACTTGGAAGGCAATTCTGATTCTGTATTAAATGATTTAGGATATAATTTCCAAAAAACAATATAATAAAGTCTGAAAAGAGCTACTAAAAAAATCAATTTTATTTACTAATACACGTGTACATACATCGACTTTTATTAAAATTTAATTTAGCGCGTAGGAAAATAGCGCGTTTTGCCTATAAATAGTCGACAATGCTGTAACTTAGCGCGTTCTAGCGCGTTTTGCGAAGGGTAATAGCGCGTTTGGGTTATAAATAGTTGGCATCGCTGCTGGTATGGACCTTCAGTCTTAATTTTAGCTACTGCGCATAATCCTACTAATTGTAGCGCAAACAATTTGTGCGCTCAGATATTTTCTTTCAATCAACTATGAGTAAAGCGGATTCCTACATACAATAGCATCTCTACTTCGTTTATACAAAAAACTAAACTACGCCACAATTACAAATAAAAAGGCACATGTGTATAAAACAGAGCCCCGCAAAGTAGCGTGCGGCAGCGATGCCAACTATTTATAACCCAAACGCGCTGTTCCCCTTCGCAAAACGCGCTAGAACGCGCTAAGTTACAGCATTGTCAACTATTTATAGCCAAAACGCGCTATTTTCCTACGCGCTAAATTAAATTTTAATAAAATTCGATGTATGTACATGTGCATTAGTAAATACAATTAATTTTTTTTAGTAGCTCTTTTCTTTCTTTTAAATCATTCAACACAGAATCAGAATTGCTTCCAAATAATCGAAATACTTTGTTTTTATTTTAATTTTATTTGCCAAATTTTGTTACAACTTATACAAATTGTCGAATAGTTTTGCGATTCAAATGCTTTTTGTACTTCAACTGGAATAGATGCTTAATAAGTAACATAAATTTTTTTGTCACGAGTACATATTTTTAGTTGTGAAATTTCAAAATGTTTGCCATTTGCAGTATTAAAATGCGTTTTTAATTCTAATCACAGTCAAGGGAATTTTATTTGCGACAGCTGAATCATTAACCAATTTAGAAAATATTATGAGTTTTGAATACTAGAAAATTGTTAAATTTACGCAAAAAAAGTAAAAAAATATATTGAACTGAAGTGATGATAACTTTGTTCAAAACGCGCTAATTTATCGCTTTTTTTAGTAAACGCGCTAAGACGAAAAAAAGCGCGTTTAGCATAGTTAAAATGCGCTAAATCTAGCTTGAAACGCGCTAAATTGGCATCACTGAAAAAAGCAAGAGCAAATAAAATTATTTAATTTTGTTTGAGAGTTTGTATGAGTAGTCGTTTATTACTAACCAGCACTGAAAGAAATATTTAATGTAGAATGGAATAATGTTTTTTTTGCCTAAAATTACTTTGAGGAAGCTGAGTTTTTGGTGGGTGTATAGAAATGCATTATAGCCTTTATCATAGCGAGTATGGAAATGTTTCTAATAAGAATTAGTTTTAAAACTGAAATGAATCGATTTATGAAAAAATTTTTGAAGATTATTAAGAATCTGAAATTGAAAAATTACCTGCCCGTTTTTTTACAAAGAAAATCCTCATTTGTGATTGATTTTCAATTGCAAAACGTTGCCTTCCATTCGAGGGTGGAATGTTTTTCAAGTACACTCGTTACTAAAGGGGTAAGAAAAGTACACAAAAATTTATTTCACTGCAAAGAGAGGAAATAAGTTACCACTCAAAAGCAATCAACTAGAAAAGTGAACCGCACGCCATACCACAATTCTGGATAAGAAAATCACACACATGCTTATGGTCTTTCATTTAGTCGTCACTGAGAAAGCGACGAATGAAGTTGTGCACGCATATACGAATTTTTTCCTGGTTTTTGGCATAGTTTTTTGAGCACACGGAACGAAAAAGTTCAAAATTAATAAATTTGTACAGCAAAAAAATATAAAATATAGTTATGGAAGCTAAGAAATATTTTGTGATAAAAAATGCTTTTTGGCAATATGCAATGCATTTTATGCTATGAAACATTTAAAAATAGTAGGAAAGATAGTTTAAAAATAAATTTTTAAAGTTTTCACAGAGCTGTGAATAAATTTAGTTTGGAATTTATTCACTACATTGTTGAATGGGTTATTAGATTTTTTACTTTTTACTTAAGTTTTTATTAAATTGCTTATTAACAAAAAAAATTCAAACAATTGATAACCACAGCACTTATGTTAAATTACAAAACATTTCTTCAAGTGTAACTTTATTTTACTCTCATTTTTCTAACCAATACAAACGTATTTTATTTTTCGGATCACTGAACTAGAACAAGCATAAAGTATGATAGTATGTGTGTGCGGGGCCTGGTATAAAACTAATTGACTTTCTCTCATAATTTCCCTGTCGGGGAATGTGTGGTTGACTATAAAAATAATTAACTTATAGTTAACTTTTCTTAGACTAACTAAAAGCTAACTGCAATGTCATCCAGAACAAATCCAAAATTAATTTTTATCAGCTAATTCTTAATTATTATCAGCTAATTTGAAACTCATTTCAGTTTTACATTAACATTTTGCGGTTATTACACAGTGTGACAAAAAAAATACCTGTGACGTGTTGCTATTTTTCTGGTAGGAACATATTGTCGAGTATAACAGCAATCTGTTACGTGTAAAAAACATGTTTTCTTGTACTCGTTTGCACTTATCAACCTCTAACTTAAATATCAACTGATTTTAAATTTATAAACGGATTTAGAAAGAAGATACTAAGTGCTATTATTATAACTTGCCGATAGTTAAAGGCATGATTTTGTCTGCCCCATAAAAAGCATTGCATTCTTACAACTTAAATTTTTGTTTATTATTATTATAAATAATAATAATATTTAATGGATAAAAAAATAATAAATGTGTAAAGAAGGCCTTTTTTTGAACCACACATATATATTTTGTTTCAGTAAATTTTGAGATATATGTCTATAATTTTTTACAAATATAATTTTTTCGTTTTGTCGACACTTTTCTACTTTGGATTCGTTCTAACAGTTTTTTTTTGTACTGGAACTATCCTATTTATGACTTTATTTATAAAACATAATCGGTTGATATTCAACGCAGTTAGAGGTTAATAAGTGCATACCGATAAGAAAAACCAGTTTTTTACCCGTAACTAAAGATTTTGGAGGTGTTTTGAAAATTTCAAATACAGATTATTGCTATGCTCAACAATACCTACCAGAAAAATAGTAACACGTCCCAGGTATTTCGATTTCATTAAAATTTGTCACACAGAATTATTTTAGATAGTACCTTAGCTGGGTACTAGCGCATTGAGTACACAACGTGTGATGATACATGTTCGAACCCCAAAAATTTTTTTTTAATTTACTTACTCAAAAAAAATCAACTTTAGTCAGTTGAAAGTTAATCTAGAGTGAGCAATGTTAAAATAGTCAGTTGATTACATTGAAAAGTAATCCAAATGTCAGTCAGTACTAGTTGCGAAATACTTAGCTTAAAGTTAACGGAATTTTCGACAGGGTTCAGTCTGAGTATGTTTATATACAGATTATGAATGTTTAATTTATTCATTATTTGCCACCGTATACAATCATTTGTATATATAAAATGGAATGGGAAATGTGTGGCGGTGTGTGTGACTGTTTGAAAACATGCTTCATGTGTATGTGCAATAGCTCTATACCCAGCGGTAAAACTAAGAACATCTTCTGACTTCAGGCCTTATTTAAGGCCCGCTCAGGAATTTTTTCGACTCAATTACCATTCTTATCAAACTGCTAAGAATGCCTTATAGAAGGCCCCGGTTTTTCCACATAAAAGATAAGGTAGACATTCCCTTCTATGAGAAGGCAGAAGAGGAGTACCATTTTTTGTTTTGTCATCTGCCAAAATAAAAGCAAACGAATTCATGTTTTTGACTCAGTTAACATTCTTATGTAACTTCTGAAAAGTGCCTCATAGAAGACTTCGGCTCTTTAGTAAAAAAAGATGGGATACACATTCCACATTCCCTTCTGTAAAAGAATTCAGATGCCGTTCTAAGAAACAAAATTTCATATAAAAATAGCAAATACAGAGCGATTAAGGAAAGAAAGCGTAAATCATTTTAGTTTAGTTTTGTACGTTGAATAAGACAGTTGTTTTGGTCGATCAATATTATGTATACTATGTGGCTTCTTGTTATTTTCAGAAGTTTCCTTTCAATATATTCGATCCTTTTGATCACAAAATAAACGTAAAATCACTATATGTATGGATGTGTGTATTGAATACCTCGGACCTGTTTCTCAAAACTTACAAGTGCTGTAATACAAGTAAAACAGTAGGGAAAATATTTTATATTCATATAAAAAATATATTTTCACAACTATTTTACTTGTATTTCAACACTGCCCCAGCAGTTGAAAACCTTTATTAACTCCCTTTCAATATGACATTTATTTGAAGGCATTTTAACAGCTATTCTCTGGAAGGCCCTTAAAGAGCCATTAATTTGAAAGCCTTTTAGAATATCTGCGAAAGCGAGAACGGAAGGCCTACCTCGCAATGACAACATGTGTAAAAAAGATATGAATATGGGATGGAGCAAGCAGGCCTTGTACATCCAAAAAAAGGAGTACACAGGCCTTTTAGAAGGCATCCGTACTCCATCTTTTTCCCGCTGGGCATTTACGAATGTGTGCAGCTCACACAGTCTTTTGTAGTTGTTGTCGTTTGTGCTGCGTAACTTAAAAAATGTGTAGAAACATAGTTGTTGGATGTTTATATAGTAATACGTATTCGGTTTAAAATTAATGCTTGTGTTTGCATTTTGCGTGTTTTTTATTTGTAGCTATAGACATTCACATTTGTGTGACGGCCAAAACTCAAAGAGTACTTAAAACGATACTTTTGTCATTCTCTGGTACCTATACATATATAGACCATAAGTAATTTTTACACACAACATTTTTAGCATTTCTATTTAAACAAACGTACGCAACGTTTCTTTTTGGCTTTCCAGTTTGTTTGTACACTATAAAGATAATCCAAAAACTAAACGAATCATTACAAAAATACGTTTCAACTTTTATTTATTTTGTACCAGGAGTATACACAATATATTCTCATATTCCATTTCATTCAAAATTTGCGTTAAATAGCTAATGTTAATAACAATCACTACCCCAGTAGATAGACATGGGTGCTGATGAAGTGCGTAGCTGCACAGAAAAATATCCGTATTTCCCCCAGCTAATAAAGTCTAGTTTAATTTTTCTTCTCTTCTTTAGACTCACATTAATTAATAAAAATATTTTATTCAATAAGAATTGAAAATACTGAACTTAAGCCCGATTAAGAAATTATTTCCTGATTAAAAATCATTCTAGTTGTCTTTCGGGAAACGTTTGCGAATGGTTTGGTTTATTTTCGTATTTCGTATTTTCGTACTAAAACTGATGTCTGATGAGCAAATATTAACTCCGACAAATGTTGTTTACCATTCAAGTAAGTTACTTATATCCAACTCCCAAGAGGGTAAGATTCTAGAAGGCTAATGGCAGTGAACGTTATTTAATCAATCCACATCGGAGCGAGATGGCAGCCATCGCTCTGATGGAAAACATAAATAAAGCTTAGTGTCACATTGCTTTGATCTAGGAATCCTGGACCGCAAGGAATAGGGTTATTGGTCTTAACCATGTCAATTACCAACTATTTTATGCAAATAAAGGGTATCGTCCGAGAACTAGTATCCTATGTCATAAAAACTTAGGTTTTCTTTTCCTATGTACCTAGGATCAGTATATTTGCCGTACGATTCACCGACACTACCACCTAAGTCGGAGTTGCAACACCTTGTCAGAGAAGCCAAATCAAAAGGGAAGAAAGTACTAACAGGCTGCGATGCCAATTCTCATCATGGTGCATGGAGAAGTACTAACATTAATCGTAGGAGCGAAGCCCCCTTTGAATTTTTTAATACTAACGACCTGATTACAATTAACACGATCAATAATAACGAACCCCATTAGTTTCAGAAACAAGGCAAACCCCGACTGGGAAAAGTTCAGCAACTTACTCATGAATCGTTTACGGCAAAAATTATGTGAATGTGAATCAGCGAAATGGCTATGTTTTTTTTATTTTTGGAGTTTATTTTTCTCTTTAGAAATTTATTTAGTCAGAACATATGTAAATGAAACAAGAATCTTGTGTTATTTTTGGGTTAAATACTGGTAATCCCTGATAGCTAGGTAATAAAATATATCTTAAATGTGTTTACAATATGTAGCTGTATGCAGTAAAGAGCATGCCTAAAATCAGGTACGCATATGTACTATTTAGTTTTATGGTTCTCATTTTTAGTATTTAAGTCCAATTTTTTATAATAAAAATTCTGTATTTTACAAATACTCAAAGCATAAGCTACATAGTTTATTATTTAAACAATCATCATATTACAATGAATCCACCATCCTGTACACCGCAAGATGAAGCCACAACAACTATCGAAAACCCAATGAGTCATATACCCAAGCATGATGTTACTGTTTTTGGTGTGTCTACTGATTTCAGTGATCTTAATTTACCAACCCATCTGGATATCTTGAGGTATTATTTTTACTTGAGCGAACGTGCTAAAACAGACCAAAAAAGTTTTCTTATAAATCATTCACTATTGAAGTACAAAATAAGTTGATTGGAATTTGGGAAAAACTTGGTATGGAAATAATGGCGAAAAATTGTGTATATATTAAATTGAATAGATTGCTTGACAAATATCAAGAACAAATCAAGAGCAAAATGAAAAACCAAAAATTTCCAGAGTTTCTAAAATCTCTGGAAAGAATTTTTCACATTGGAACATGTAAATGCGATTTGAAGACAGCTCCATGTGCATGCCGCTTGGTTCCAGAACGCCTCAAAGCGTTTAAGCGTTTATGCACGATCAACATAATCAGAGAAGACTAACAGTGGCTGCATTTATGATGGAGATTGAAGAGCAAGGAGCAACGTCTATGTCATCAATGCCAACATACCAAGATCCCGATGATTCAACATACGCACTGCCATCGGTTCAAGCAAATATGGATACAAGCACAAGTTCACAACACACAGAAAGATACGATTGTTTTAACTTTGCCTTGATATGTGACAGATTTGGTGTGCCTGATAGAGTAGCCTCAGCATTAGGAACCGCTCTTTTCCAAGATTTAAAAATGAAAGATAAGCATGGCGAACCTCTCATAATCGATAAATCGAAAGTTCGCAGAGAAAAAGAGAAATGCAGACAAGAAGTGCTTCGCAAACGGTTAGATGATACCAATTTGTTAGCGTTTTCATTCGATGGCAGAAAAGATGATACTTTAACGATACATAAAATTGATGAGAAGTATCATACTACTAGGATGGTAAAAGAACCTCATATTGTTATTTTGAGAGAACCGAATTCTGAATTGATTGGTTACGTAAGACTGGAACATGATTTTTTCAACGATAAAAATATATCACTGGATGCATTAATTGGCATATGCACTGACGATGAGCCAACAAACACTGACCCACACCTTGGAATTATACGACGATTCGAATTGCTGTTAAAAAGACCATTGCATTGGTTCGTTTGCCTTCTACACTATAACGAACTTCCGTTTCGGAATTTTTTTTAAACTTTGGATAAATCAACCAGCACTGGACCAAGATCGGCAAGCGGAAAACTGAGCCGTCAAATCGAAACTTGTGACACTCTTCCGGTAAGTTATTGCTATCACTCATTTATTATAATTGTCAACCGTTTTTAATTATTTTATTATTATATATTTCAGGTGGTGGACGGCTTTCAGAAAATTCAGAAAATTGAGTTGAAAAATATGGCCCCAGTTCCAGAAAAAATTTAATTTTCCACCGATTCGAAGTACTTATACGACAGGGCTTATGCAATTTCTAGCGGCGTGGTTTCGATGGATCTGGCTAACATCAAACCAGGGAAAATTGTATATTCTCGCTGGCTTACCAAGGCCGGTAGATTATTACGATTGTATGCGACAACGGAAAATCCATCCGAAAATTTGGTTTCTTTTTTTGGATTCTGGTTGAATTTATAATTAAATGTTATGTGCCAATGTACTTCAATATCAAGTCTTACAGCTCTGTCGTGTACGGTAGTGCATTATTTTTCAAGTTCATTAGTTGGTCACGGTTTCTACAACCTCATTTACGCAGTATTGTCAATAAAGTAATTAAAGATAATTCATATTATGCGCATTCGGAAAATATCTTGCTATCAATGTTGTTTGATGGTAGCAAAGAAAAGCGAGACTGTGCTATAAAGAAAATTCTACGCTATCGAACCGATGTTGAAGACCCAACGGAAGTTAGAGTTTATAAAAAACCAGATAGAAACTTCAATTGCACAATTTACACGGAAATTATCAATTTGAATGATATAAATAACGTATTTGAACCACCATTCACGCGAAGCATTCCATACGATACATTCAAAGAATATTTAAATCAAGATGATCCACCGTTTTTTGATCCAAAAATTGCATCACACATACAAGGAACGGAACGACACGTTCAATTGCT
Source organism: Nowickia ferox (assembly GCA_936439885.1). NCBI lineage: Eukaryota > Metazoa > Arthropoda > Insecta > Diptera > Tachinidae > Nowickia > Nowickia ferox. The sequence goes on along the minus strand of OW387026.1, from coordinate 38,121,936 downwards.
AGGTAGCGTTTCCAAACGAGTTATTCCGGGAAATATAGAGGCTGTTATGGCGACGACATTAGAGAGCTGTGCGAAATTGCACAGACTTGAAAGCAAAAAAGACTTCAAACAATAATTTTTTTTTTTTCTTTTTTATTACTAAGTAAAATTCATTTTTTCATTTCATTCTGACTAAATAAATTTCTAAAGAGAAAAATAAACTCCAAAAATAAAAAAACATACCCATTTCGCTGATTTTTTCTTGTAAAAAAATTTGACCCTTCGGATCAAAAGTCGGGACATCAAAATATATTTTAGAGGTATGGTTCCTTCGGCAAAGTTTCTTATTTTAACCCCTAGAATACGATTTCCCTTGTAATTTGAGCGATTTTTAAATCGACCCGCCTTAATGTATATATATATAAACAAATTCCGCTCATTAAACTATTTTAGTTTTATTTATTTTTCATACTTCATCTGCCTTGTTTGACCACACACGCACTGTATAAATCTGATTTACAAAATGTTTCACTACAAATGAACTGAGCTACTGAGCCAATTGAATGAAATACTTCAGTAAAGTGAGCTGAGCCAAAGAGAGCAGTCACTCAAAAGAACTGATAAGCACAACTCTAACCCGCAGTGGTCGTATTGTAAGACCTGTAGAGAGATTTTATTGTTCCAAATATTGCATTTTTAGTTGATTGTACATACTTATATTGAATATTCGATCGTATGATCAAATTGAAGATATGATCAAAATATATGTAGTTAATATTTTGAAAAATTAATACTAATAAAAAATAAAAATAAATAAAAAAACGAAAATAATAAATAAATAAAATGAAAATAACTTATAGCTTTACGTTTGATAAGAATTAGACCATGTTAAAATGTAATTAACTTAAACGTACATATGTATAATTTCATTACATGTATTATATAATATTAGCAATTATATAAAAAGGCAGATGTCATATGAATAAATGAAACAGTATTGTCACAAAGTAAACCAGATTTGTAGAAAGTGACTTATGAAAAAGGCTAAAATCCGCTGATTTTAAAAAATAAAGTATACCAGAGATGTCGCGAGACGGAAGATAATTATATTTCCGGAGGTGTCGCTCACACAGTCATCAAATCCTCTTTATTTTGTCTTTCGCGTGGTATTATTTTAACGTAATTCCATTTTATACTTTGTGGTCTCATTCGCTGCCTAATTTTTTTAACTAAATGTTGAAAATTAATATTTGAGAACGAAAATGCTTAAAACGAAGTCTCTAATCGTTTGAAAACAAATTTTTATCACTTTTTTAATACTAATAATCTTTTTCGCATTGTGTTTTTTAATTTAATACCTCAAATTCCTCCATTCAATTTTGTACAAATGTTCATGTGCTCAAATGTATTTTCATTTTATGCTTTGTGGTCTCATTCGTTGTCTGGTTTTTGTAAGTTGAAGTTAAAAATTAATATTTTTGTAGGAAAATGTTTAAAATTGAGTTTGTAAGCATTTGGAAACTAGTGTTCACCTCAGTGAACAAAATATACTTATACCAAACCCTGACAACAATGCCCCCCAAAACCAACTACCGCCAACTTCAAGGCTGCTAAGAAATAGTGACCAACTACACAGCTCGCTGTTTTTATTATTAGTTCGTAAATTCTCAAGTGGATAGCTTGCTATTAAAAACTTGTTATTAAAATAAAAGCCTACAAACAAACAAACAAAGTTATTAAAATAAGTGTACAAAAAAAAACAAACCCAACATATATTTAAATACAATACATATATGAACTTAAATAAACAAACAAACAAATAAAATACATTTAAATGAAATAACATAAATTAATGTTCATTTATAATATATAAAAAAAAATATATATATAGAATATACAAAAAAAATATATATATAGAATATACAAAAAAAATATATATATAGAATATACAGAAAAAAAATATATATATAGAATTTCAACTTTTTAAAATTTCCCGTCTTTATTTATTTATATAAGGAATCTCGATAAACCCTTGAGTATTGTTTTAACCCTATAACCCGTATAAATATGGTCCTATCGAACCGTCAAAAGTGAAGTGAAAAATACAGTCCACTAAATTAAAACATACATACATAATTGTGTACAATATAATAAAATATAAGTGAACTAAAAAACAAACACAACATAATAGTACAAAATACACAGTGCATATGTACCGACTCAAGCGTTGGACTTGATGCTATAGAGATAAAATCAACACAAGATAGACTCATTATTCTCTGTCAGCTTAAACATTTTGAAGAAGAATATAATTGTCTAACAACACCCAATTCCAAAAAAGAGCAACTACTTACTCTAACACCATCGCCTAGCCAATTCCAATAGTTTGTCGTATTCAGAAAGGCACCCAGTTCTAATACCCTACGCAAGTCAGTTTGCACAATTGTTAACTTTGCATGTGCATTTGGTACCCTACATGGAGGAAATCAACTCACATTAAGAATACTGAGATCTGGCTATTGGATTCCGAAACTTCAGAATCTCATTAGTTCAGTAATACACAAATGTGTAGCGTGCACAAAATACAAGAATCGACAAGCTACTCAATTTATGGCAGCTTTACCACCTGAACGTACCCACCTGAACGCAACAAAAGTAATTCACTTAAAACCGACATCGGACCTGTCAACTCAAGCCTTTATGGCAGCATTTACACGATTTTTTTCGAGGCGGGGATGCCCTGTCGCCATTTACTCTGACAATGGAACAAATTTTGTTTGAGCTAGTCATTTGCTGAAAAAAGAACGACAGGAATTCCTCAAACAAATAAAAGGATCAGTCATTGCAACTAATAGTTTACAAAACTTCATACCGCATGGGTGGCTAATGGGAAGAGGGTGTAAAAGCTTCAAATCGCATTTAAAGAAATTGAATACGTTGAAATACACTTTTCAAGAACTAGCAACGCTTCTTGCTAGAATTGAAGGATGCCTCAACTCAAGGCCCTTAAGCCAGTCAAGTGACAACCCGCAAGATTTGAATCCTTTAACCCCAGGTCATTTTTTAATTGGTTCACCCATATTATCACCCGCAGAACCTGACTGTAGCAATGAAAATCTTTCCCTTGCAAATCGGTGGGAAAAATTAAAGATTCAACATCACAACTTCTGCAGAAGATGGAAAGATGAATACCTAAAAGAGCTACATAAAAGATATAAATGGGAGAACCCGAAGCGACAAGTTGAAGTTAATGATATTGTTGTTATAAGACAAGATAACTTACCCGCAAATGAATGGTTACTTGGACGTATAATTAAAACTTACTCAGGTAGTGACGGACACATCAGAGTTGCCTACATACGTACTCTAAATGGGACTTTGACACGTCCAATAACAAAACTTGTAGTTGTACCCACGACGTAAATTCATCATAAATTTCCTTGAGTAAACACACTAACCCATTCACATATATATACAAAACTAACTCATTTACACTCACCCTAACTCATTACTTAGCGGTCTGATCACTGTCTACGACAAATTTAATCATCCAATTAACCCATAAAATTATTATAACAGTAATCTATCCTTTAAGTATTACACTCATTTTAACCCACTTATCATTTTAATTCTATTTATTTTCACAAATTCTCATACAGATCATGGCACCCAATAACAAAAGTGGAAAGCATAACCACGCAGGCAACAGTCAACGCGAATCAAAAAATCGTCAACGGTCTAGACGTATAGAAGCAAAACGCTATTTTGGTTGCGGTATTTGCCAAGCAGATCATCGGCTAACGAGTTGCAATAAGTTCATCAAACTAAATTTGCCCCAAAAATATAAAACTGCAGTAAAGCTGCATTATTGTATCAATTGTCTAGCCAGAAATCATCTTATAAATAAGTGCAACAGTAAAGCCCGTTGTCAAAAATGTAAGGGTAAACACCATTCTGTATTACATGGTCCAGAAAGGATATTGAAAGATATATCCACTACCCATTCTTCTACGCCTGCTAAAAAACCACCAATTCCTACTCCACGTCGGTCTTTACCAGCTAGCAGTACAACAAACGTCATACCCTTTACCTTGCCAATGTCCTTACAGCAAATACTTGTGCCTACTGTAAAAGTTCACATTATGACAGATACTGGATGCAAATCGGTTAGAGCGTTATTAAACCCGAGCTCTACGTCTTCGCAAGTATCAAATGAGTTTGTGGAACGAAATGAATTTGATACCTTCAACGTAGATGGAAGAAAATATACAAGGATGACGATAACCCCAAATATGACATCTACTGTCAAATATAATATGTACTTCTTAGTGAAGAAAGAATTACCAAAGAACCCTTATCCCTCACCTATTAAAGAATCTATCAAAGACACATTCGGAAATATGGCCCTAGCAGATCCCAATTTTCATACTAATACTCCTGTGCAAATGGAATGGTGGAGACCTTTACAGCCAGGTGCTCAAGTCCAATATTATACGCATAGATGGTAGATCTTTATTAGCCCAAGACTCTTCTCTTGGGTGGCTTATAATGGGTTCTTATTCCGGCTAACATTTTACACAAAAAGCCTAAGTATATTTTACTTACTCTAACCCATTATCATACCCTTTCGTTTTCTGGTTAAGATTCATACTAAAGTCAGTTGTTTACTTTCAGATACGCAGGCGGGGAGAATGTTCACCTCAGTGAACAAAATAGAAGTACCCAACCCTGACAACAATGCCCCCCAAAACCAACTACCACCAACTTCAAGGCTGCTAAGAAATAATGACCAACTACACAGCTCGCTGTTTTTATTATTAGTTCGTGAATTCTCAAGTGGATAGTTTGCTATTAAAAACTTGTTATTAAAATAAAAGCGTACAAACAAACAAACAAAGTTATTAAAATAAAAGTGTACAAAAAAATATATATTTACGGTCTAATTCATAAAAAATATTTTAGGTTTATTACAGGTTTATTTGACAAATTTCCCATAGAAATATATCAAATAAGCGCTTAATAAACCTGAATTATTTTTTATGAATAAGGCAGATAGAATTTCAACGGTTTTAAACCAATAAACATTTATTTATATACATACGTTTTCTAACGTTTCAAAATTTCCCGTCTTTGTTTATTTATATAAGGAATCTCGATAAACCCTTGTGAGTATTGTTGTAACCCTATAACCCGTATAGCTTTAATCACTTTTATAATACTAATAATGTTTTACACATTGTTTTTTCTAGTTCAACACTACAAAATCTTTCATTTAATTTTGTGAAAATGTTCAATTGTTAATTTCCCTAAATATACATTTTCTGTTGTTTGTTTTGATTATTGTACTTAAAGTATTCAATAAGAAACACATTATATTTGTCCCTTTTTAACAGTGATCAAATCAGTGGATTTTAGGTTTTTTCATAAACCACTTTCTACAACTTTGTGCTCATATATAGAAGTGGCGTAGGTACGTATCAAAAAAGTCTTATGCCAAATTAGGACAAATCTAGTACCAATGAAAATCTCTAAATGTCTTGATTATGGACATAGAACCAGAAAATATAATGCATAGAACCTTTTCAATATTTGCTTACGGTGTGCTCAAACCAACTACAAAATAGGAAAATGTCCCAAAAAGGGAATTGTCACTGCATGAGTACTTTGACCGTAAGTCTCAAGAGCGCTTTAAAAACTAAAGGTTGTATACTAAAATTAAAAATTTTGTTCTTTCGAAAAAATTATTTTAATTTTTCTTGGAATGGCAAATTTATATAGTCAGTCGTACTCAGTAATAAAGTTATAAGTGCTATGATTTTGTTATGAGACTTAAAATAATCTTACCTGTACCAATTTTACAAATACTCTGATATTCTTCGTTTTCATTATCATAACAAGCTAGTAGAAAGCCACCATAGCTACCAGTACGTTTTCCTTTGCCTCTATAGCCTCCTATGACAACCAAATCTAAAGAATCGCCACATCCGGATAGATAGTCCTTTTTAAGTTTTAACCAATTTCTAGAACGTTTAGCAATTTCATAGGTAGCATCTTTATGCAGGGTCTTAACCATTAAGCCCTCGCAATTTCCCTTAATAGATTCTTCAAGAAATTGTTGCACTTCGTCAACATCGCTGGTATCCATTGCAGTAGCAAATTGCCATACGCCTTCTAATTCAGTAAAATGTTCCTTCATCATTTGACGTCGTTCGGCAAATGTATTAGAAACCAGGGGTTTTCCATTCAAGTATAACAAATCGAATACATAGACGCACACTTGAACTTTAATTTCGGTTACATCTACATTCTTTCGTTTGCGAGTCGAAAGCACCTGAAAAGGTAAAATCATTTTCTGTTCCACATCCCAGGCTACAATTTCACTATCCAGAATATAAGATTGCACATTCGATTTTGGAAAACTTCCAATGCGACTAATAATGTCGGGAAATTTCGTAGTATTATTTTCTTGATTTCGAGAAAAAATAGATATCACTCCATTTCCGTCACAATGTATTTGCGCTCGTTCGCCATCATACTTCCATTCACATGTTATCGTAAGACCATCGAATCGTTCTAATACTTCTGATACTCCTTTTGTTGGTTGAGCTAACATGGGCTTAATTGGAATTCCAGGAAGCATTGGGCAACGATCTTGAATTTCTTCAACTCCATGTTCTAATAAAGTGGGTATGATTTTATCATAATTTGGGCATTGACTATACAAAAATTATTACAAATAAAATATAAAAATTTATATTTAAATTAATTTTGAAACAAAAAATTTTTGGAATTAATATGTATGTACATTAGGGATATAACCAAATTTTGGCCCTAGCACTACGCGATAGCGAATATTGTGTTATTTACGAAAACAATTTGTTTTGGTAATTTGAAAATAAATAATAATACGTATGTTCAATATCGGCCTATAATATCACCGCAACATTAACAACACTTTTTGAGGAAGAAATTGCAATTATGCACATCTTAAAGTTTTTTACTTCCTTTTTTCTTTTTTATATAAAAGTAGAATATAAAAGGCACGAAGACGAAATTGAAATAAATGTATCTCTCAACCTTTCAAATAAGTTTTGTTCAATAAATGTAGTTGAGGACTGAATTATCGTTGTATGCTTTTATATCAAATTAAACAATAAATAAAAATACATTTGCAGCTAAGATTTTTAACGATTTATTTCTTCTGTCAGAAGTTTGCCTTGTTGCGTTGCAACAATTTTATTTCATTGGTTCCATTTTATGAAGACAAAGAGACGCAATTTTAAAGAATTCTACTTTGTGTAGCATATACATAGTATGCAGAATAAAAGTCAGCGTTCTAAAAAAGGAAAATTGCCACAACACTTTGAAGACTTTTATGTGAATATGTCCGGCTCATCAACGCCAATTAAAGCTACTGAGGGAAATGCCAATGTATCGAAAGAGACGGATAACATCACCGTTGTTGAACAACGGGAAACCGCTTCAGATGATATAGTAAGCTGTTTAATGGAGAGGCTTAAAACCCTAGAGGTTAACAACTCACAATGCAAAAGCTTTTAGATAGCGAGGTAAACACGGTACACTTACAAGAAGAATTGTCGATAAAAAATGCTGCGACAAACTTGCCGTCACCTGCCGCAGACTTACAATGTATCAGTCATCAATCAGCCGTAGTAAATTTTTTTATTTTTTTTCATGCGTATATTTATTTATTGTATCTTCAAAAAATAAACTAACAATAAGTATTCAAATCTTAAATCTAGATATAATAATTAGGCCCAACCAGTGTCAGACATAAACTTAGTGATAGTAATCAATAATACATAAATATCGTATTAAGCACAAACATATTTTCAAGCTGTTTCATCTGGAGTGTTGAGTATTAGAGCCATAGTGTATACCAAGGTATTTTACATGTGAATATTGAGGAACAACTTGATTGTTGATTCGAATTAGGGAACAAGTATCTCTTCGCAGGGTAAATGTTAGCTGAACACACTTTTGTTCGTTAACTTTAATTCTCCATAAGTTTAACCATAGTTCCAGCTGTGTAACATGTTCTTGTAGATATCGGAAAGCCTCGTGAGGGTTTTCGTGCATACTAAGGCTGGCTGTATCATTGGCAAATGTAGATGTATGGATATTGCTGCTCAAAGGCATATCACAAGTATAAATCAAATACAAAACTGCCCGTAATATGCTCTCCTGTGGCACACCGGATGATATAGATTCGGGCACACTTATGAAGTCTCCTTCAACAACCGTGAACTTCCGGGTAGTAATATAACTTTCCAATAGCTTCAGAAAATTTATTGGTAGATATGATTTCAATTTTAAAATAAGGCCTTCATGCCATACTTTATCAAATGCCTGAGAAACATCAATGAAGAGGGCAGAACAATATTTCTTTTCTTCAAATATTATTCTTATAAATTGAACCAATCTATGCATTTGTTCAATGGTGCTATGCTGACTCGTAAAACCAAACTGATGGTGCACCCACTACCAATTAGAATTGGGGACAATTTTATCATCAGCAGTTTTTCGAAAAGTTTAGACATTGTTGATAGTAGACTTATTGGCCTGTACGATTTAGCCTTGGTAAGGTCCTTGCCCGGCTTTGGGCAGAGGTGTGGATAATACTCTAGTCGTAATATGGCATTAAAAATAAAAAGAAGGATTCTAATTGCAATACATGGCAAATTCATCAGCATCCTGTTACTAATTCCATCAATACCTGGAGCTTTCTTCGGGTTGAGTTCAGCAATTAGTTTCTGTACGTCACGCATCTTAAACTTTAAGGGTCGAGGGGGTAGAGCAACTACACTCGGTAAATCAACAGCAGCAGTACATCTGTTTGGGGTGAATACCGATTTTAAATGCTTTGCAAACAAGTTACCTTTTTAAGTATCACTTCTTGCCCAACCTCCGGTAGAAGTGCGCAGAGGTGGTTTAAACTCAACGGGTGTTTTAAGCTTTTTCGCAGCGCACCACAAAGAGTAATTAGATGCGGGTGTGACATCGAGGTTTTCCAGATAATTTTTAAGAGATGCAGTTTTTTCATATGCAAGCAACTCTTGGAGTCGTTTAGTGCACTCTTTAAATCTGATTTTATGCTGGGGCGTTCTGTGCTGTTGCCATTCCCGTCTAGCTCCTCTTTTTTCACATACGAGACGTAAAATGTCCGTAGAATAAATTCTATTAAACCTAGTCTGCGGGTGGGAGGTAGTAACATGTTCAGCAGTCTGTTATATATTTTCGTTAAGATTCGCAATGTTAGATTCAATATCATCGGATGTTCTTAGCATTATGTTTTCCGTGCAATGACTACTAAGATATTTTTTGAATCTCAGCCAATTAACACGATTGATCATCTTCACATATGGGTGAGGTAAATCACTTCTTAATGGGTTACAGATTGAAACGATAGTCGGAGAGTGATCGGAGGAGAGATCTAGGGAAGCTTCAACATTAATTAAATCCCTAGATATATTTTTCATGACTCCAAAATCTATAACATCCGGAATTTTTTGTATATCCGTAGGCCAGTTAGTTGACTCTCCACTCGAAATGACGCCCAAGCCCATTTTTGAAATTGTGTTAAACAACGCTCTTCCTCTAGGTGTAATAAGGTGTGAACCCCAGAACGTATGTTTTGCATTGCAGTCTCCAGCTGCTACGAAACAAGGCCCAAGAGATTTGTAGGAATCCTCGTATTCATCCTCAGTGATTGAGAATCTTGTAGGGGAATAAATTGATGATATAACAAAATTTGTACAAAAATTTTCAACACAAATATTAGTTGCTTGTAAATGTTCTGCACAGATGTTATCAAGAATATAGTGCTTGATCTTGACTTTATTAAAATTGCTGATCCACCGCATGCTCTTCCTGTCGAGTCTTGACTTTATTAAAATTGCTGATCCACCGCATGCTCTTCCTCTCGGGTCCTTAGTATCATATAAGGTGTAGCCATTCATTTTAAAAAGGCTTCTCGAAGTCAAATGAGTCTCAGAAACTAACATAACATCAATATTTTTTTTCCGGAAGGAAGTGCTCGAGCTCATTTTTGTGTTGGCGAATGCCGTTTGCGTTTTAATTAATGCTTGAAGCAGAGTATTCTGCATTCGCAGCATTTCTTGCATCATGCTAGTCATATTTGTAGTAAAGTTGGTTATAGTTTGCACCAGATTATCAATAGTGGCTTCAAGGCGACTGAAATTAAAGTTTGTGTTAGCATTTGTTGAATTACTTGGTGGGGACACTTTCTGCGTGGGAAAAGAATTTGTCTTAACAGCATCGGCATATGATACAAGTGAAGTACTTGGTTGGCTCATTGTAGGAAAATTGGCGGAGAAAGCGTTTGCTGATTGAGCTGGAGCTAATTTAGGTTTTTGTCCCATAGTCTTTTTAACGAAAGAATATACTGGACATCCTCTGTAGTTAGCAGGTGATTACCTCCACAATTACTACATTTTTTTTCAGCTTGATCTTTTGCCTTCGTACAGCTAGCAGAACAGTGCAATTCACCGCAGATAACACAAACTGTAGGTAATTTGCAGTAAGTTTTAGTATGGTCATATTCCTGGCAATTGTGGCACTGTACGGGACCTGAACGCTTACGTGGCTCTTCAACTGTGATTTTTCGGTGTAAGAGAAACTTTACGCTATAAATTGGATGGGTTTCATTTTTTTTCAATTGTATGTCATTCGGTTCCAGTTCCACCCGAAATAGGGGTTGGGGGACCTTTTCTCTGTTAATTATATTAGTAGCATTTTTAACTTTAAATCCTTTGTCGATAAGAGCATATTTTATTTCTTCGGGGTCAACATATGAATCTATGCCATTTAATACTATTTGTAGGCCTTTAGCACTTTTAAGTTGATAAGTGTACAAATTTGTTTTCTTTTTTTTTCAAATTCACTAATAATTCTTCGGAAATCTTTTTCATTATATATCTGGATCTTAGTTTCATCAATATTACCTCATTTAATTGGAATGATGTGAAAAGTATTTTCACCAATGGCCGACAATAGTTGGCGTTTTTTCTCTCAGATAGATAGGTGGTGGCTTAAAAGACTTTTGCGATAATGCAGCGGGCTTGTCGTTATTGTCTTGTAATAGTGAAAACCGATTTTGAAGATTAGTAGATGATGCGCTGTTATCCCTAGACATCTTTGGAGCAGATGAAATTTTTGAAGAATTTGGGCTTCGCCCACGCTTTACCACAGATATATATCTGTCCATTCCGACTTGGACCTTGGGCTTAGTACTACTGTTATCTGTAGTGATAACTTTGTTAAGTGATGTATACAAGCCCGAAGGGGATCATATCGCTGACTTATATGAAGAAGTAGTAGGCAATTGTAATGTTAACGAATCACTAGTTGGCATTGGACAAAGCGAAGTTGATCGCTGACGAAAAAGTGGCTTTGCCGTTAGAAAAAGACTATCATCAGATTTTTTATTTTTATTATTAACATTAAAAGCTTCAGAACGGCATTTCTGCCGTTTGAACTCACTTCACAATTTTTTGTTTTTGAGGTACTCATGTAGAGTATTCCTCAAGGGCACTTTGTTTGCGGTTTTTGTGGTTTTGTTTTTTTGTTTCTTGCTATGTAAAAAAAATATCAGCAATATTTGCTTTGCTTATTTATCAAAATTAATATGTATTACGGTTATTATGTATTACGAATATTTTTTGTATGATTTTTTGTTTGTTTAATATGTATATGAAAAAAAAACTCCGCTAAGACGTCTATTCACTATGAAGGTTCAGCGAGAACCGTAGTATATAGCGTACAAAATAACAACACGATTGTCGCCAACAATCATAAGAACGTTTCGCAATCTGCGCCAAACACAGTACACACTTCAGTTAGCCAGAGCGAAACTCAACAACCAACAATTTCAACAACTATATCAACACCGGCGGTAGTCTCGTCAACTTTGCCGCCGTATCAGAACCGCCTGTCCTTCTTTCCACCGTCTAGTGTAGCAACAAACATACTATCACAAGGAACTGGATATGGCACAATACCTTGTTCGTCATTTGCTTCCAATCCATGCCTTTGCCCACCACAGTCTCAAACAGGTATGTACACAAATGTAGATTTTCCATACACGACAAATATTACCCCGTCACAGCCGACAATAGTACCCACATATACAAATATGTACACGCCAATGGGTGGTAATACAAGCGGACCACGAAGAAAATTATACGAGCTACCAGACTTCCATGGTAAGCCCGAACAATGGCCCGTATTAATTACGGCATTTAGGGAATCATCTAACGCATAAGGGTACACACCTTTAAAAAACACTTTTAGGTTGCAAAAATGTTTAAAGGGCATGGCAAGTGAAGAAGTCGAATGCTTGTTAATAGATCCTAGGAACATTTTACAAGTTATTGATCAACTTGAGTTCAAATACGGCCGCCCTGAGCTCTTAATTCGAAGCCAACTGGAAAAGATTCGGGAAATAGTGCCCATACAGGAAAATAATATAGAGAGTTTAGTACCATTCGCTACAAAGGTGCAAAACCTAACAACATTTTTAAAAAGTGCTAATTCCACTCAGCACTTAAGCAATCCGATACCGTTGGAAGAACTCATTGCTAAAATGCCCATGACAAAACGAATCGAATGGGTGAATTATTCGTCGACGATTAATCCATTTCCTACATTGGAACATTTCAATGCATGGATCAATCAAATATCTAGAGTCACAGCCAAAGTCACACCAGTTATGCCCACAACGCAGCCTATGGGCACAAAATATCAACCCGTTAAATTACCTCATATGGCAATGAAGAGCCAAACTCGTGCTAGCAATGAATGAAATCATTGATCGAAAAGAAAAACAAACGTTTTGCATTAACTGCAATGACCTATACATTTTAGCAAAATGCGATAAATTTTTAAAGATTCCAATTAACGATCGCTGGAATTTCGTTAAGAGCAATCGACTCTGCTTTTCATGCCTACACCAGGGGCATAATCTGACACAATGCAGAAGGAAAAGAATCTGCAGTATTAAAGATTACAAAAAGTTTCATAACACAGTATTACATCAGGAATTCGTGGACAATACTAAACAAGTCAATATGATAAAAAAAAAAACAAGTCCTTTTCGCCAAAGACGACAAAATTACTATATAAGTTGGTACTCATTGAAATGCTTGGCCCGAACGATAGGATCGTGAAAACGTATGCGTTCCTAGATGAAGGTTCATCGTCAACATTAATACACGAGTCAATCGCTAAACAAATGGGATTTGCAGATAAAAAAAAAGCATGTTACATTACGTTGGTTCGAAGGGCCGCATAAAAGGGTAGCGTCAATGTTTATAAAGCTTAACATTAAAGGAGTTGGAAAAAATAAGAGATGGTACAATATGAAGGCTCACACTGTATCAGAATTGAAATTGCCATTACAAACAGTTGACCTAGAAGAGCTCCACGATAAATTTCTGCAATTAAAAGGCTTACCATTTGCCGAGTACATTGACGCCGTACCTAAAGTTTTAATCGGGTTGGATAATTGTCACCTTACGCCAAATGTAAAAACCATTCAACTGAGCCAACACGCTACTGCCACTAACACGCCATTGGGTTGGGCGATTTATGGTAACCCACATGGAAAATTTGATGATAATTCATGCCGGTTGTCTATTAAATTACATGGGTTTGATCATAGGTTTGTGGCAAAAATGAACTAGTGAACGAGTTCGACCCAAGTCTATTGTCTATCATATTACATAATAGACAGGAACAAGAGACAAGAATTGACAGTCTCGTAGCCGAATATTTTACAACCGAAAACTTCATCGTCTCCTTGCCGACTCAGCCACTTGAGTCAAAGGATGTGGTTCGTGCGAGAAAAATCCTAAATCACACCACGGTAAAATTAGACAGCCGTTACGAAACGGGCCTATTATGGCAAAGCGATAATGTGAACCGGCCAAACAGTAAATGTACCTACAGGCTCGTATTCGAAGGCCGATCGAGACGCACGTTTTTTGTGGCGATTCAATAAAATTAAAAATTTTAACGCAATCGAAAATGCAAGGGAGCAACCTGAAGTGATTGAAACCATAGTAAACAACCATTACGTTGACGAAATGGTGTGCAGTTTTCGTAACGAAGAAGAAGCATTACGAATTTCGTCAGCAGTAAAAAATATAAATGCAAAGGCTGGATTTGAGCTTCGTGAGTCTATATCCAATTCTTCGCGGGTGCAAAGTTATCTAAATGAAGGTGGTCAAGAACAAATCCTAAACGTCAATATGAATGCTGCTGACGTAGTTGAAAAGGTGCTTGGTATGTTTTGGCGAAGCAATAGCGACGAATTTATATTCAAACAAAACGAGAATTGCTGTGCTTAATCATGTCATTCGGAATGCTCACAAATCTGCTGGTCTATGGTAAGACATTATTACAGGAAGTGTGGCGCAGTGGCATTGAGTGGAACGACGTTATTTCTGGACATATTTGGGTACCCGTGTTGGGTACCCGCTTGAAAAACACCATATTAGAGAATCATAGAATTAGGCCATCGAGAATAATATTTTGGAGCGATTCGCGAACAGTAATTAGCTGGATAAAGTCAGACATTAGACAGTATAAAGCATTCGTTATGCACAGAGTCGGAGAAATTCTCGAATCATCACACCAAAGCGATTGGCGCTGGGTATCTACAGACTTGAACGCGGCAGACACCGCAACAAGATCAACGTATCCTGTAACCTACAGCCCTGACAACATGTGGATTAGAGGTCCAGAGTTTTTGTTGATGGCCGAGGTTATGGCCACCAGTTGATGACATAAGTCCAGAAAACAACACAGAAGAAAAGAAAAATTTTTTTATGAACATCGCTACAACAACATTAATTGATTTTAATAGATTTTCAAGCTATCTACGACTTCAAAGAACTGTTGGTTGGTTGTTGCAGTTTGGTGATGTAGCCCGCAACGAGATAAGACGAAAGTTTTGGATACCGAAATTGAGGCAACCGTAAAGAAAGCAAACTCGAATTGTCAATTATGTAAAAATAGCCGTGCTAAACCAGAACCGCCACTAATGGGTCAATTGCCAATTGATCGTCTTCAACCATATGTACGACCATTTACTTACACTGGTCTGGATTATTTTGGTCCCATGTTTGTAACCATCGGACGCAGACGAGAAAAACGATGCCTAACGATAAGAGCAATACATATTGAATTGGCGGCCGACTTATCCACCGACGCATGTATTATCTGCATTCGCAACTTCATAAACAGAAGAGGCATTCCGATAAAGATACGCTCAGACATGGGAACAAACTTCGTTGGTGCAGATGGCGAACAAAAGCGTGTGAATGACTTATTTGACCATGAGTATATTCAAAGTGAGTTAGCCACAAGAAACATTACTTGGGAATTCAACTGCCTCGCCAATCCCAGTAGTGGAGGCTGCTGGGAACGACTTGTCCAATCCACAAAGAAGGTACTGGCCATGACACTGACCGAAGTTGCTCCTAAGGTAGAAACGTTGCGTAGCCTGCTCGTGGAAGCCGAAAATATTATAAACAGTCGCCCCCTCATACATTTACCAGTCACACCGGAAGATCCAGACCCATTGAGCCCCAACCATTTTCTGTTAGGTACTCGACGCAGACGCCCGGTGATGTCGAGGCTATATGCACACGAAAGCAGTACAGAATAAACCAACAATTAAAAAACCAATTTTGACGCCAGTGGATTCGGGAGTATATGCCAACGCTTACTAAGCGCACGAAGTGGTTTACTCCCCGAAAGCCTATCAAAGTGAACGACATGGTAATCATTTGTGACGAAAATCTTCCCAGAAGTCAGTGTAGAAGAGGCTTTGTAATATCAAAGCTCACAGCCAAAGATAGACAGACGAGATGTCAGAACATCAAGTGGGACCTTATGCAGACCAGTATCTAGACTTGCGGTGTTAGACGTTTTAAGTGAAGTCCCCCAGGATCTTCACGAGGGGCGGGATGTCGGCGGCCTATAATATCACCGCAACATTAACAGCCCTTTTTGAGGAAGAAATTGCAACTATGCACATCTTAAAGTTTTTTACTTCCTTTTTTCTTTTTTATATAAAAGTAGAATATAAAAGACACGAGGACGGAATTGAAATAAATGTATCTCTCAAATTTTCAAATAAGTTTTGTTCAATATATGTAGTTGAGGACTGAATTATCGTTGTATGCCTTTATATCAAATTAAACAATAAATAAATATATATTTGCAGCCAAGATTTTTAACGATTTATTTCTTGTCAGAAGTTTGCCTTGTTGCGTTGCAACACGTATTTTTGTACGAAATTAGTAATTTTTCCTGTTACGTAACATTTTCAAAGACCCCCCTATTTTTTTTTTAATATAATTCATAAAATTAGACTAAATAGCGCCACAAACTGAAAATAATTGAATTGTATCCACCTAAAAATAGACGGCTATCATTTTTAGAGTTAAGTATCGGCTAATAAACAATAAAGAACGTTGTTTCAAAAGAATTTTCGAAGCCTTTTTCCATATATAGTATAAAAATAGCTTGCGAGACAATACGAACTTAAAAATGGAATATCTCCTGATTTTGACCTAATCTTTTAGACGGAGTATGCCACTGCGTTTTACTGCCCAAAAGTAAGTTGGAGTGTGTCGGCGTTTTTCTGTTTCATTTGACGTACTTACAGTGTAACTAGAATCATGGAGGAAAACTTATTGAAGAGTTTAAAAAACATATAGTATTGCATAAAAATTTTCCGAATCCATTTTTTAATGTACAAATAAGTAAACAAATAATAAAAAGCTGATAGAAAAGGCGTTCATAACGCGTGTTGTGTGACTTGCAATTTTTTATGCGGTGTAAAGTTTTCAAACGCACGATCATCGTCGACGCACTAAACGCGTGTTATGTACACTCTAAACCACTTTAGTTGAAAATTTAAAAGCTGTGATTAGCTGATGAACAGTCGAATGCTTTACTTACAGTCAGTGATGCCAAAAGTAGGGAATTTTCCCGTTTTGTAGGGATTTTTCTGTTAAATTTTGAGCGTAGGAAAAAAGGATAAATTTTTTATTTTGAGGAAAATGTAGGGAGTTTTTAGAAATTACCCTTTTTCAATTTTTTAGAAAAATTAATGAATGAAAATGAAATTTTCATATTGCTTAGAATTTGTTTGTAGAAAATCCTATATTATAAATCCTAACAATTTGGAAATCACTTACAATAACCATACATATCTGTGGCAATAAATAATAATGGTTTAAGTTGACATAAGTGTTTTTGTTTTTCATTTTATTACATATTCTTATTCTCTTCTTCAAGATCTATCACTCAGCTAAATTTCAATTATAAAATGTTATTATTAATAAAACCATACGCATTTATATTTTAACTTAATAATACATAAGCCATAACATCTTAACTCCTCATTCCTCATAAAAAGAAAACCTTATATTTAACTTAGCTTTCAAAAAATTATCTTTTCTCAGATTTTCCGCATTTCATTTCCGCAATTTAACCTAACGCTTTTCCGGCAACGCTAGAAACGTCACGCAAAGCATTGAAGTTGTATCTGACACCACCTTTACGGTGCAATTAGACGTGCCATAATTCCATAGCCATACCCAAACCAAAATTCAATTGGTTTCTAAGGTAATTGCTTATGCGTTATGGCGAGTCACCTATAATCAAATACAGTGTTGCCCATTAGTTTGGTTCGAATGGCTGTTTTCTATGGTTATGGTTATGGCACGTCTGATTCCACCTTCAGTCTTAAGTCGTCACTGAGAAAGCCACTAATTAAGTTGTTTAAATTTAATAAATTTGTACAGCAAAAAAAAATAATAATAATTTTGGAAGCTAAGAAATATTTCGTCATAAAAAATGCTTTTGGCAATATGCAATGCATTTTATGTTATGAAACATTTAAAAATAGTAGTGAAGATAGTTTTCACAGCAATTTAATAAATAAATTAATTTAATTTGGAATTTATACACTACACTCTTGAATGAATTATTAGATTTTTTACTTTTTACTAAAATTTTTATTAAATTGCTTATTTGCAAAAATATTCAAACGATTAATAAGCACAGCATGTATTTTAAATCACAAACTTTTCTTCAAATGTAACTTATTTTGCTCTCATTTTTTCACCAATACAAACATATATTATTTTGGGGATCACCCCCAGCTAGTATTTTCAATCGCAGAAGAGTCTATTGTGAATCGTATGCAGATAATTTTCAATCGCAGACTTTGAATGGCAAAGATCTATGAAAAATTCAACTAATTAAAAGAATTATTTTTTATTTTATTTATTTTAAAAGCTTTTTACGTACCTCCAATAATTTAATAAATATTTGATGTAAAATACCAAGCACATTAAATTAATTGAAGTATTCAAATGGTAAAGTTAAAACGTTTTAAAGTAATAACACGAAAAAATATGACGCTGTGAGCACCCCTCATAATTTACAATTATAAATATATATACTTATTTGTATTTTGTTTTTAGCCCCTTTGACTCTCGCTCAATTCCTTTGGTAAACTCTCACGAATTTCTACATGTACTTATGACAAAGAATAAACATAGCTGGGAAAGTCTTATTATTTTATGATGTTTTTCTTTGAGTCACAACAACAATTTTTTTAAACTATGTTAAAATGTTAACACATTATGACACTTAACACACTAGTGTGAATACCCCAAATATGTACTTCGCTTTAATACATCTGTGGCAATAAGGAAAAAGTGCTTAAGTCATATTTTACTGTTTTGCAGGAGAGCACTTTTAAGCGTTCCAGTCGATTTTCAGAAATTCATTTCTTTTACAGTTAAATTGGGAAATTCTCTGTTAACGTTTATTTTTTTAAGTAAACATCATTCTACGCACTGTAAATAATACATTCAAGTTGAAATATACCAAAGTCAAAAATCACACAAATTAATTGAGATTTTGCCCAGAGGTACTTTCAAATATGCAGATTATGGAGGCACCATTAACTCAAAATCAGCTTATCTCGACTTAAGCACTTTTTCTTTTTTGACACAGATATATTTTTAATTATTATAAAAAATAAAAACACACTTGAAAGAACCGACGAGATTCTTATTCAAAACTCAAATAAAAGCATCAGCGAAGCAATAAAGAAAAAATAACAATCTATAAGAGTAAATATGAAAATAAAAAAGAACAAACATGTTTTAGATAAATGTATCGTCCATTAAAGAGTTAAACAGAAATGCTACAATATCACTTTTTAAACAGTCAGTAGAAGATTCATTTAGGAGTTGTATATTAAACACCATCGCCTATTAAACAGCTCTTGGCTACCTGGGCTTATGAGTTGATTATTTTTGTAGTCGACTAGTGATTTTCCGACAGTGTCTTAATATTAGTGTCAAAGTAAAAGTGATCTGATTAACTATAAATTGTACACTTGGGACTTTTATTTACTTGCAAATCGTCGAAGCTTAAAGGCTAATAAATACGTAATTGCCATAAGACTCTTGTTGGAAAAATTTATGTGTTTTTAACAACAATACTATCGCAATTCCGAAAGATGTAATTTCACGTGGAATACAGAACACATACGAATAAAAAACTTAATGTGAGAATATCAAGCAGATTTTTATAACGAAATCGAAAAGGATGAGTGTGAGTTGCATCAAAAAAAAAGGTTACTTTATGAGATGATTAGTAGTAATGAAATGCTGTACTATGTATATGATTATTGTATTATGGTTTCTTTTGAACTTACCAGTATGTTGTTTTCAATATCATTGCAACGGCTTCAACTTTACTCTTCAATGTATCCTCGCTCATCTTCTTTAAAGTCTCTATATTATTGGCCTTTACGATTCCTGTAGACAAGGCGTTAATCATACTTTGTTCAGCAATACCTATACGAAGTTTTCCTATTAGGGATCGTATAAAAAACCTGGCCTCAGAATAGCGACACGCTATAAATATATCTTTTATAGGTACTACTTTGTTTTTACCAGGTGCTTTAGCAATTTCTTTTAACTTATTGAAAACACCCACAACTGTCAATGGCGCCGGCTTAAACATCATTCTTTGGGCCATTCGGGACTGCTCGGCAACAATACCCAAATCTCCAGTTAAGTGTGTTTGTGATTTTATAAAATCTAATTTTCGTCCAGTAGTATCGCAAATAATTTTCATTAGAGTGTTTTCGGCCACACCTAGTTCTAAACCTAAAAAAAAATATATATATATTTTTATATATATTGCCGCACAAAATAAAGGCCCATTGCGTAGCCTTTGCATTTCCTTAAAAAGTAATAACACTTCATATTTATAATAATTATTAGTTGGAACAAATCTGTGGTTTTCATGAATAACAGCATATCTTAAAAAATCGATTTTTTTCAGGAAAGCCAAAACAAGTTCTTTTTGATCTGAGGTCTCAGTATCAAAATTCTTCAACTTTTTTATGCAATCAAATAGATATAGGTTATGACAATATTCCAATTAATTTTTAGGAACCATTGTCAAACAGTGTCAAAATAGTGTCAAACAGTGTCAGATGCTAGAATTTGTGTTAGACAAAACGAGTTATGGCAATGTGATTGCAGCTGAAAAAAATAATGACCGTGCAACCCCCAAGAAGATATAGGTTGTTTTTACTCACAGACTTCCAATACAGAAAACACTTACATATACTGGCTTATCAATCTTGGAAGGAAGAAATGAATTAGATACAAACTATGGTCCACATAAAGATTTCAATAATGAATGGAAATTTGGTGATAGTAATCTCAAACTGAATGAAGACAATATACAAGTTTGTGGTCAAATATTGGCTCTAATACCCGGACTATTTTCTCTAATGTTTCATAAAACACCAAAAAGCTATGATAAATTTGAACTCGAAATCTATAAAAAGATTTTAATTACTACTAACGCATATGGAATAGAGTATAAGCCTGATGGTCAAATCAAGGGACTAGAGGATACAAATATAAACATATTATTAAGAAATTCATTGATGAGAAAAACCAGAAGAATTTATCCGAAGCAACAGGATCTAAGCCAAAAGGTAGCTATTTTGGTGATGGATTGATGCAATTTAACAGCCATAAACCCAACTATATATACTGAAACGATCCAAATGAGTTAGTAGATCGACTGCGACTACTGCTTGCATCACAAGCAGCAGGTCATACTAATCACAATAACGAGATTATATCAATTATTGAAGAACTACGTGAAGCGAACATAATATATTAACTTTAATAAAGTGTATACATATGTATATAAAGTATGTCTGTTGATAAATTTGGATATTATTTAAACCATACCAGCAGCATAATTTCTTTAAAAAATTCGCCTAACCTGCTGGTGTTCTTTGCGGATACGAACAACAACATTGATGTCCAAAACAAAAGGATCAAATATGTTGCAAAAGCTCTGGAGGAAAACGATGTTAGCAATAAATTGTTTCTGCAAACTCAAATCGAAAAAACTAGAAGAAAATTATTATCATACTTTAAGGAAGACAATAATATAATTCGAAAAGACATTCTAAAAATTAAATCATCTTTTGAAGAACAAATTGAACAGATGAATGAGAAAATTTATAGATTTGAAAATTACATGTTCGTATCAATAGCTGAAAGTGCGTCAAGTACAACACAACACTCTCCAAGAAATCTCTAAAACAGCTTAATGTCTTTAAAAAGAAATTTAGTAAACGAACTCCATAAGCATGCCCGAAATTTTTTGTGCATCGTATAGTTGTAATGAAAGGCCTGATGTAATGACCTTTGGCAAGCTGATTTAGTTGAAATGGGGAACTATTCAAGAGAAAAAAGAAGTTATCGGTTTTTGTTAACTGTAATTGACACATTATGGGCATGGGCAATACCGCTAAAAACAAAAACTGCACTCGAAACAACCAAGGTAATGGAAAATATTTTTGAATTGGGACGAATACCAAAAAAACTTACAAACAGATGATGGTAAAGAATTTTTCAACAAACACTCTGGAAAATTAATGCATAAATACAACATTAATCACTACTCCACATATAGCGGTATGAAAGCATCAATAGCAAAACGACTTAACAGAACATTGAAACGAATAATGTGGAAAGAATTTAACTTTAACGGTTCATATAAGTGGATAGATATACAGTCGACTCCGCTTTACTGGAAATAACCAAACCCCAATTTTTTTTCAGTTATCCGATTTTTTCTCTAAAACTTAGTTCGGATTAGTGAAATTTTTTACAGTTAAGCGTACTGCTTAAAATCAGTAACCATACACATGCATATGTGCACATTTTGTTGTTGAAATTTTTCACGAATTCCTCGAAAATGTCTAGCCACTTGCATTGACAATATAATAGAAAAATACAATAAAGTACGCAAGAGTGAAAAGAACAAATACATGTTGCCATTTAATTTTTTAACGGGCAAAATATGCACAATTTTTTCAGCCTTAAGTTATGCAATCGATTTCTAATAAATAAATTTGTCATTGTTTATTTTTTCACTAAAGCGAAGTAAGTTTCATACAAAACGTAGTTGTGGGCTTGCTTTTGGTTTTCAGTAATACGATATTTTCAGTAAAGCAATGTTTCGCTAAAGCGAAGTGAATAAGACCAGCTGCGTTTAAAATCAGTACGGGGATTTGTGTCGCTTTCACTCATCCGATTTTTTCAGTAAAGCGTGTTGCGCTAAAGTGGATTCGACTGTATACAAAGATTTACTTAATGCATACAATAGAAAAGTTCATCGCACCATTAAAATGTCTCCGACTAAAGTCAACGCAACAAATGAGCAAAAGCTGCTAAACACAGTATTTGAATATGTATAAAATGTTCAAATTTAATGCCATTTTACGAATACAGTATTTTCCACATAACTAGAAGCTTGCGAAGATCAAAATGATTCCAAAGCCGGGCAAAGATCCTACCAAGGCTGAGTCATATAGGCCTTAATTTCACACAAAATTTGATACAGTTTATTTGTTCCATATTTTTTAATAGGTAAAAATCGAAGACGAGCCAAAACACGTGCAAGCAAAGCAGATGACAACAATTAACTGAACATTCAAAATGGCCGAAATTGTCGGCATAAGTGAGAGACATGAGTACCAACATAACTCCACAAAAAATTCAAAATTCGAACATACGTGACCCGCGAAAATTCGCGATACTTTTTGAACACACCTCGTATGTACCATATTTACAATCTTACAATAATTATGATGAAATTCCAATTTCAATACAAAATCAAGATTTGGACGTGCTACCCAGTGAGAGCTACATTTACATATGTAGAGAAGTTGTTTGCAGATTATAATAATCCCAAATCTTCTTCTTCAGAGAACTTTAAATTAGGGCCCCTCTCATGGTTCTCAACTAAATTCAGTTTGTTCATCTAAGAGTCGACCAAACTTACATACGACCAAACTGTGTTTCAGCATTATGAACCACATTTGTTTTTTAGTTGGAATTATCGTCGCGTTGCCAACTTAAAATACGAAGTTTGACAGAATGTAATAATTCTTTTTATATCACACCCCAACCTGTTACTATAAAAACCCAACCCCAGACCCAAATACTAAAATGCAGTTGTGTATACTCAACGTTTTTCTCAACCAAACTTACGCATAGTTGTAAATGAGAATACCAAAACACAACTAAAAAGTCAATTTGGCTGAGAGTGGCGATGCAAATTTATCAATCCCAACCAAACTATTTTAAAAGTTGAAAACCGTGATAGGGGCATAAAAAACAACTTTGTAGCATATCTATTGGATGAAATTCGCTATGAGCTCAATGGAATTGAAATTGATCATACAAGATATTTAGGAGCCACAAGCACCATAAACAATTTAGTTCCTCTATCATTAACAGAAAGCAATGTGATGCAAAATGCTGGAGGGAACAAAATTGACGATGTCGCTCTTGCAAATGGATTTTTCAATTTCTATGTACCTCTTAAAATGCTTCTTGAATTCGCTGAGGACTACAACAAAGTTATACTAAATGGAAAACATGAATTGATACTCTTGCGCAATAAGAACGATGAAGATCCTGTACGGTCGATTGTTTCTACTGAAAAAGATAAACTTACAATTTCACTCATCTCATGGAGATCCTACATGTACAATTACACTGTGGAACAAATTCAGGTCAGCAAAAGTTAGATCGATTCTGAGAGCGAGGGGTGAAAATAGAGGCTAAATTAGAAGACCCGTATCGCGACGTTTGTTTATGTTAGTTCGAATTTTTTTTTAATCGCAAAATTCGAAGGTCGATTAAAAAAAAATTCGAACTAACATAAACAAACGCCGCGATACGGGTCTTCTA
Organism: Nowickia ferox; assembly: GCA_936439885.1. Taxonomy (NCBI): domain Eukaryota; kingdom Metazoa; phylum Arthropoda; class Insecta; order Diptera; family Tachinidae; genus Nowickia; species Nowickia ferox. The sequence continues at coordinate 38,097,580 of OW387026.1, read as the reverse complement.
ATTTAGCCTCTATTTTCACCCCTCGCTCTCAGAATCGACCTAACTTTTGCTAACCTCAATTTGTTCCACAGTGTTATTCGAATAAACACTTTATTAAAAATTCAAAATTAACTTCTGCAACATACGGGGTCTAAGATCAAATTTTTTCTCTGTGTATGCACACATTTGTTTCCATCGGCCGCATGTTTTCACCTTACGTGGAGACCCAGGTGTCTGAGAATGTTGATCCACGGGATTTTCAGATACCTGGTTATCACCTACTATCGCTTTTTAATTTTCATCAGGGACTTGCCAGCAATCACTAGGTATATCAATGCTGAATTTAGCTGTCTCTGGGTTAAATTCCTAATCAGGGCACACTGTTTGCATCTCGGATTTGTTTACAGAAGCCCAAACGCAGAAATAGATACTACCATTTCTGGCTTCGATGCCCTTTCTAACTCCATATCGAAGTCCCTAGAGAGTTGTTCGAACAGTGAAATCGTTATTGCTAGTGATTTCAATGTTTACAATTCAACTTGGCTTCACAATTCGAGCCATACAACTAACGAAGGCCAATATATTGAGTTGTTCGCAGCACATAACCACCTAGCCTGTTTTTACTAATTTTGTTTTCAAAATTACTAGAGCTGTTTTATTCCTTATCAAATTATCAATGTTTTGGGTTTAAGCCGATAGAATTGAATCTATTATTTATTATTATTTAATTTATCTATTATTTAATTAATTTCAGGCGTGGAAGCGAAATTATTCGCAGATAACCAGGATACAATTAAATTTGAGCTACGTATCTGTACCGATGATTTATCCTATCCTAACGTTATTACTCCGGATGGATTAAACTTAGAAAGACAATGGTATTTATACAAAAATATAAGAGAGCTTGTTTTCGATAAGAAAAAGTGCGATGATGTGGCTCCGAAGCCACAAAAACCGCTGAAGAAGAAGGCAGCGAAATCCGAAGAATTTACATCAACCGAAAACAAGGCAGTCCCCAAAAAAAATAAGAACAAAAAAAAAACTGACTGAAAACAAAACTGAGACTCCTAAAAAATCGGTAGCAAAAGTGGAAAAAGTCCCTAAGAAGACAGCTGCAGTTGAAAAAGCTCAAGCTGATGTGAAAACCAGAAACAAAGACGGAGATAAACAATCTATAAAGAAACGTGCTACAATGGTGAATAAACCGGAGATGAAAATAACAAAAAAAAAACTGGAAGAACTTCCTAAAAAAAAATCAGACAAAGGTGAAAAGTAGCAAAATACAGAAGAACCAGAACAGAGTAAAATTTTGATATTTTTGTAATTTTGTACCTTTGATATTGAACTTTTTTTAAATTTCAAATATTATATATATTATGTTTATATCACATTTTTCAATTTTTTCATTAATTATGTTCATCTTTACAGGTGATTTTTAAAAAAACTAAAAGACATAGAAACTTGCGGTTTGCGGCATTTGAAAGAGCGTTTTTTTTCCTATAAGAATAGCTCAAAAAGGTAAAAAATAAATTTTTCGGCGCAGAGGTCCCTTTTCGTGGAGCAGGTCACATATAGGTTTATTTTTTTTCTTACGTAGTTAAAAGACGGCTAACTGTTTGAATTTTTTGTTTTTAATTCGAAAATATTAAAAAATTTCCATTGTGGTGATGTGGTTCGCCGGTTTTTCGTATTCTCGCAAATATTTGCAATATTCGCGATGAAAGCGAGTTATTTTATTTTTTAACAGTTTTGGCGATTTCTAATGAATTTTAAGGAATGTTTCCGATTTTGCGAATGCTTGCGAAATTTTGCAATATTCGCGATGAAAGCAAGTTTTTTATTTTTAACAGTTTTAGGCGATTTCTAATGAAATTTAAAGATTGTTTCCGATTTTGAAAATATTCTGGTTCTGAAAAGTTTTTGTGAGTTTTAAACTTTGCGATTATGCTGCTGTTAGCAAGTTTTTGCGAATTTTAACCATTTTTACCGAATTATTGGCATTCCTTAGAGTTTAATAGATTTTTAATAAAAATTATGGTTTATTTAAAATTTTGCATTTTTCCGCGAATTTCTGGTATTTTTGCAAGTGATTTTTGCCGCTGTGAATATTTGCATAATTTAGTATCCATTGGATACAAAAATATCTAAGTCGTCATATTTAATGGTGTTGCAAAAGACGAATTTTTGAATTCTTGAAGGCAAGTTTGTCGAAATATGCGAATTCATCCAATTGTGTTTTTAGGTAAAAACAAAAAAATAACATTTATGTGAAATAAATAGCAGACTGGAAAAATATATGTAACAAAGTTTTATTGTCATATAATATTTTTATACGAAAAATATGACGCCATTTACATTTATTTTCTTTACATACTCTTACAACTACAATTTGAAGCTGAAAAAAAGTGAGCCAATGTAGTAATGATAAAGTAAGAAAATAAAAAAACATGTTGATTATTGAGTTCTTGTTTCAACTTTGTTATTTGTTGACTTCTCATTTGCTTAAATGAAAGTTTAACATATTAACTCTAGTTGTTCTAAGAAATTTTTGGGTAAAGGTTCCCTGATGATCTGCATTAGCAACAGTGAAATGCGCATAGGATCCAGCTAAACCCCTCAATAATCAATTTCAATGTATTTTTATTCAAAAAATATTTTACTTAATAAGTAAAATAATAATTTGTATCAAATGAAAGGGACCTTTGACAAGGAAACATAACATGTGGTGAACATATTTGGGAAAAACATACGGTTAGTATATCTTTTGAATTACAGAAAGTTTATTTATGTAAAAATTTCCTTGAAAAAATTTCGAATATATGTACATATGTTTGCAGCTCAATTTTTATTACATAAGTAATTCAATTATATTTTTATCTTTCTCTGCGGATGTATTAAAATTTGATTTTTGGAAATTTTAATGCTTAAAGTCTAAAAAATACAAAAACACGAGTAAGACCAGTAACGCAATATCAATGTAGAAAAACAATTCCAACAAAATTAAATTTGAATAAAAAAAGGGGATAGCTTGGTAATTATCTTCCAAGGTAAAATCAATAGAATTAGTATTTGAACTATATATTACCTTCAAAGGATAAGTTCGAAAAGTCTTATAAATTGAGTAATATGGAAAATAAAATAATTTGTATAGACGTGCAAGGTTTCAAAAGTAATTCAAATGATTTTATCGCAAAAGAAGTAGCTATTGTTTTCAACAATTATGAAGATAATAATTTCATTATAAAACCCCCATTTGATTTTAAATAGTTATCAATAAAAAAAGCAAAAATAAGCAAACTGTTAAACAAAAAACTATCACCTAAGCTGGACTGATGGACCAGTTTAATTTCAAAGCGTTTACCATTTTTTAAAAGCCAATGCAAAATGTTCCAAAATATATGTAAAGGTGAAGAAAAAGGACGATGGTTGGAAAAAAGTTTACATCAAAAATATTTCTAACGTTGAGGATATAGGGTGCATCAACTTTAAACAAATCGAAATTAAGTATCCAGAATATATTTATTGTAATTATCATAATTTTGGTGTTTGTGCATTAAGAAATGCTATTTTACTCACAAAAGAAATATTTTTTTGCTTACTTGCAAATCCGCTGCCTTAACACCCATTTGTCAGATGCCTGTAATTACTTGCAAGTAGTGTATATGTATTACTAACGAAAATCAGGAGAAATGCCAGAAAACACAAAAATTTTTTGAGTGGCTGCACAGCACAATGCAAGTTCATTTTTTTAAATATTGTCAACAAGTAAAGTTCTACCAAAATGGTGTTACTTCAACTGTTAGTGCAGTATTACCAAGTAGTCAATATTGAACTTTAATTGAATTGTTAATATATTTTTTTCATTAAAACATTAAATTTATGTTAAATCTTTGCTCTTAAATGAGCATTTGTGTCATATCTCAATATCCATTTTATGCATACAAAAATTCAGCTCATAAAAAACCTAAAACCTATGAATCCTCTTAATGTATTTCCAGAAAATATTCCACACACAAATTCCCACGGTCACACATACACACTTAATGTAAACAAAAAGCACATAATGTAAACAAAAAACTGCAAATGTAAATAAAAAAACTCCTAATGTAAACAAAAATCACAATTCTCAAATTTCAGCAATAAAATTTTAAATTTTTTTACATTTTACACTGAAATTCTTAAATTTGAAATTTTAATTACCCAAATTTTAACTGTCACCGAGGAACAATCCACAACTGCTGAATCATCGGCGAAGTAAAACAACTAATAAAATGGCTACTTAACACAGTCTTGCTTCACCACCTGTCTTCTCTGACACTATTCTTTTCTTAAAGAAGGTAACAGTTAATAGTAGTAGTAGGCATTCATTGCCTGAGTGCCACTTCTCTTTAAAAAAGAAAACAATCACTGCCAAAACGCGTACATGCAGCTGAAAAATTTCGACTCAGTGAGCAAGAATTGAAAAGAACTTAATTGTCTATTTAAAAAATACTTATGAATATGTAATCACCATATGTATATGTTCTTAGAAAAGTGAATGTACAAAAATCAGTAGCTTAAAATTTGTTTTAACATTATGAGATAAGTTTTTAAATTACCTTCATATGCTGGAGCCAGTTGGTTAACTGAAAGATAAATGCTTGGTAATAAATCGTCTGGGTTCAACGAGATTACTGAGCTAAGAAAATTTCCCAAAATTTCCACCATTTTTAACCGTCCTTTAGTATCCTCAATTAATTGAAAAGTTCTCGTAAGAGCCAAATATGGAGTTCTGTAAATATAACACGAATTTATAAAATAAATGAAACCTTCAAATAATATTTTATAATTATAAATAAAACAATATTTCCTTATTAATAACCAAATATCATTTCTGATCTTTCTGTATTCAAAAGTCTTAAATTTCTTGCTCCCAGCTTCCAAATCATAAGTCACCTGGAGAATTCACAATGTATATCTTAAAATTTGAATGTGACAACATTGTGCCATCCTAAAATTTTCATTTTGAGTAGGCAACGACATAAAACACAGTATATTAAAGTATTAAAATAACAAAACTTTAAATTTATAAAAATAACTTATGTTCTGCGCTGATCGATAACACCAGATTGATTGAAAGACTAGAAGTTCATTATATACCATCTCTCATATACCATCTCATAGAGAGAAATGAAATGGCCTAGGAGTGATGCGATCAAAGAAATAGAAAGAAGGATTCATGATAGGTGGCGGAGAGGCTATGCATGTCTGGTGGGAAGAAAAGGGCGAGATCTATAGTAGCCTGTTTAAGAAAGCGTGGTTAGAGAAGGAGGCCTGAATGGCAGGCAGATTCGGCGGGTGAACAGGTTGATGTCGGGGCACACCTTCAGTAAATACACTTTGTCCAAAATGAAGGCACATGCGATATATGTGGCACGGGCGAACATGGTACGCACATCATATTATTGTGCTCAAAATACGAGGAACAGATAGGTAAATACCCGAAACTGCTTAAATACAAAGAGTTAAATGAATTTTTTAGAAAATAAAAGAGAGATGAATGCCATTTACTGAAAATTCCTAACGGAAATCGAGATGGAACTATAGTTTGAAGGGGGAAAAAAGTGAAAGAACAATTGTTGATGGCGTTGTCTTCTATTGGACCAGCCAAATAGTCCTCCTATCCTTCCTAGAAAGGGAATAGAGTAATTTCAAATTCACAAAAAAAACTTATACTTTGATATAAACTACCATCATATATATACTAAGATATAAGATATTTCTTCCAAAATATCTTATATCTGAAAAAAAAAACAATTAAAAAAAAACTTATGTTCTGCATAATGCCTAAACACAGCGAAAAATACAAATATTTTTTCATCAACTATAGCTGCGCTGACGGTTTTAACTTGTTTAGTTTAACATTAATATATTGCGATATTTAAAATAACATGATTTTTATGCTTTTAAATTTGCCACCTGCCCTCGTATTCTGGAACTCGCTAAAGCTAAATCTAAATTCGATCGCTAAAATGCTAAGCATATACAAAATAAAAAATGTTTGTCGATGACATAAAACTGTAAAATTTTGGTCCGATTAGATTTCTAAGCAATTGCGTGATTTAGCATATTCGTTTAAAAATTGTTTTCGTAGCCGAAAATCGATCAATCGACTTTGTAGGTTTTTAACGATAGAGATTTAGCTTTAGGTTTCCAACCTATATTAAGACATATTTTAAAACGCTATTGTGAACTCCCTAACCATGGTTTAAACTTGATTGTAATATGTAGGTTGGTTAACTACAGATCGCTCGTCTTCTAGGTCCTTGTTTTAAAATACTCTACTTTTACTTCTAGATTAAATCGACTTCTTAGTTTCAAACAAAACATAACAGTGCCAAACGACTTGAAATGTTTACCAAAAATTTATCCTATAATCTTCCAGTAGATGCAAATAATTTGTTCACAAACTCTTATTGCAAATAAACAAGTAAACAAGCAAACCAACAAATATTTATTTAAATAGATCGTGTATTACATACAGAAACTCGGAGTACAATCAACCGACCAAATATGGCATAAGTTTTGAGTTTAATGGGTTAGTTTGCCTTTATTCGAGTTGTAATGAGGTTTTAGTCAATAATTTTTTGGAATTTCTTTCCATCTAATTTTTTAGAAATTTTTTTTTCACATATATTTATTTATTGTATCTTCAAATATGAACTAACAATAAGCGTTCAAATTTTAAATCTAAATATAATTATTAAGCCCGACCAATGTCCGACATAAAATTACTGATAGTAAATTAATGATACATAAGAGTTGTGCTAAGCAAAAAAATAAAAATAAATAAAAGTAATTTCTGCCAATCAACCAATGTATTTGAGTTAACTTAAGTTTCATTTGGGTTAGCTTAGAGTCAATATGATGTTTCCATGTAAGCCTTTGATCAAGGTGTAGACCAAGGTATTTATTTCACTTGAGAATATTGAGGAGTATCTCTTCTTAAGGTAAAGGATATATGGACACACTTTTGCTCATTTACTTTAATTCTCCGTAAGTTCAACCATAAAGGTTTTCATGCATACTCAGACAGGATGCATCATCGGCAAATGTAGAGGTAAGAATATTATTGCTCACAGGCATATCACAAGTATATATTAAATACAAGACTGGCCCCAGAATACTAGCCTGTGGGACACCGGAAGATATAGATTCGGCCACACTCATGAAGTCTCCTTCTACAACAGTGAACTTCCTATCAGTAATATAACTTTCCAAAAGTGTTTGTATGTTTATTGGCAGATATGTCTTCAATTTTAAAACTAGGCCTGCGTGCCGTACTTTGTCAAATGCCTGAAAAACATCAATGAAGAGGGCAGAACAATATTTCTTTCTGCAAATGTATTTCTTATAAATTGATCCAATCTATGCGTTTGCTCAATTGTGCTATGCTGACTTCCAAAACGAAATTGATTGTCAGGGATGCACGCATTATCAGCTAAAATTTTGGAAAATTTAGTCATGAGCAGCTTTTCGAAAAGTTTTGAGATTGTTGATAGTAAGCTTATAAGCCTATATGACTCAGCCTTAGTATGATCTTTACCCGGCTTTGGAATCATTTTGATTTTCGCAAGTTTCCAGTTATGTGGAAAATACTGCATTCGTAAAATGACATTAAAAATAAATAGCAGGATTCTTATTGCAATTAGAGGCAAATTCATCAGCATCTTGTTACTAATTCCATCAATACCTGAAGCTTTCTTCGGGTTAAGTTCAGCAATTATTTTTTGTACTTCACGCAGTTTAACCCTTAAGGGACGAGGGGGTAGAGAAACTACACTCGGTAAATCAACAGGACCCGTACATGAATAGGCAGTGAATACAGATTTTAAATGCTCAGCAAATAAGTTATCATTCTCACTATCGCTTCTTGCCCATACTCCGGTCGAAGTGCGCAGTGGTAATTTAAGCTCAACGGCTCTTTTAAGATTTCTAGCAGCGCGCCATAAAGAGTAATTAGATGCTAACGTTACACCGATACCTTCTAGATATTTTTCCAGTAATACATTTTTTTCCGACGATAGCAACTCCTTGAGTCGTTTAGTACATTCTTTAAGTCTGATTTTACTTAGGGGTGATCTGTGTTGTTGCCATTTTCTTCTAGCTCCCCTTTTTTCACATACAAGACGTTCAATAGCCGTAGAATAAATTCTATTAAAGCCAGTCTTCGGTTGGGAAGTAGTGGCATGTTCAGCAGTCTGTTATATATTTTCGTTAAGATTGGCAGCGTTAAGTTCAATATCTTCGGATGTTCTTAGCTTAATGTTTTTCATACAATGACTACTGAGATATTTTTTGAACCACAGCCCATTAACACGATTGATCATCTTCACATATGGGTGAGGTAAGTCACTTCTTAGTGACTACAAATTGTAACGATTGTGGGAGAGTGATAGGAGGAGGTATCTAGGGAAGCTTCAACATAAATTAAACCCCTTCGCCAGCTGCTACGAAACAAGGCCCAAGACATTTGTAGAAATTCTCGTATTGATCCTTAGTGATTGAAAATCTGGGAGGGGAGTAAATTGATGATATAACGAAATTTGTACAAAGATTTTCAACGCAGATATTTGTTGCTTGTATATGTTCTGCCCAAATGTTGTCAAAATATACTGCTTGAGTCTCGATTTTATTAGAATTGCTGATCCACCGCATGCTCTTCCTCTCGGGTCCTCTGAATCACATAAGGTGTAGCCATTGATTTTAAAACGGCTTCTCGAAATCAAATGAGTCTCAGAGACCAACATTATATCAATGTTTTTTCCATGGGAAGTGCTTATGTTCATTTTTATGTTGGCGAATGCCGTTTGCAATCCTTAAACATTTTTTGCATCATGCTAGTCATATTTGTTGTAGTTATTTAAAATTTGCACCAGATTATCAATAGTAGCTTCAAGGCGATTAAAATTTAAGCTAGAATTTGTATTTGTCGAATTATTTGGCTGTGATACTTTTTGTGCGGGATTAGAATTTGTCTTAACAGCATCGGCATACGATACACGTGAAGTACAGGACATCCTCTGTAGTTAGCGGTGTGATTACCTCCAAAATTACTACATTTTTTTTCTGCTTGATTTTTTGACTTAGTACGGCTAGCAGTACCGTGCAATTCAACGCAGATAACACAAACTGTAGATAATTTGCAAGTAAGTTTTTGTGTGGCCATATTCTTGACAATTATGGCACTGTACGGGTCCTGAACGCTTGTGTGGTTCTTCAGCTGTTATTTTTTGTGTATAAAAGATATTTTAAGATATAAATTGAATGGGTCTCTTTTTTTCTAAACTTTATATCATTTGGCTCACTTCAACGTGAAATAGAGGTTGGGGGATCTTCTCCCTGTTGAATATGTTTGATACATTTTTTACCTTAAATCCCTGGAGGACGAGCGCATCTTTTATTTCTTCGGGAACAACATATGAATATATGCCCCTCAATACGATCTGCAGGCCTTTAGCACTCTTAAGCTGGTAAGTGTAGAAACTTGTTTTACTTTTTTCAAATTCAGTAACCATTTTGCGAAAATCTTATTCTTTATAAATTTGAATTTTCGTTTCAACAATGTTACCACGTTTTATTGGAACAATGTGAAATTTATTCTCACCAATGATCGAGATTAATTTTTTAACGTTTGAATTTTTTCTCTCAAATAGATTGGTGGTTGTGAGGTTTTATTCTTGTTGCACCTTCATAGCGGTATTTTTCTTACATACATACGAAACAAAAAACAACAAAACAAAAATCATACAAAAGAATATTCGTAATATATATTGACTTTGATAAATAAGCTTTATTTGCTTTAAGATAATATTTTACATAGCAAGAAATAACAACAACAAAAACACAGTGACATTGAGGTACACTCAATATGAGTACCTCAAATAAAAAAAAATTGTGACGTGAGTTCTAACGGCAGAAATGCCTATTTTACTGTGAGTTCTGAAGCTCTTAATGAAAACAATAGAAATAAAAATCTGATGATAGTCTTTTTTAACGGCGAAACCACTTTTTCGTCAGCGATCAACTTCGCTTTGTCCAATGCCAACTAGTGATTCTTTAACATTACAATTGCCTAGTACTTCTTCATATAAGTCAGTGATATCATCCCCTTCGGGTTCGTATACATCACTTAACAAGGTTATCACTACAGATAACAGTAGCACTAAGCCCAAGGTCTAAGTCGGAATGGATAGGTATATAACTGTGGTAAAGCGAGGGCGAAGCCCAAATTCTTCAAAAATTTCATCTGCTCCAAAGATGTCTAGGGATAACAGCGCATCATCTACTAAGCGTCAAAATCGGTTTTCACTATTGCAAGACAATAACGACAAGCCCGCTGCATTATCGCTAAAGTCTTTTAAGCCACCACCTATCTATCTGAGAGAAAAAAACTCTAACGCGCTTTTAAAAAAATATTGTCGGCCATTGGTGAAAATACTTTTCACATCATTCCAATTAAACGAGGTAATATTGATGAAACTAAGATCTAAATATATGATGAAAAAGATTTCCGGAAAATTATTAGTGAATTTGAAAAAAACAAAACAAATTTTTACACCTATCAACCTAAAGGTATACAAATAGTATTAAAGGGCATAGATTCATATGTTGACCCCAAAGAAGTAAAATGTGCTCTTATCGACAAAGGATTTAGGGTTAAAAATGTTACTAATATAATTAACAGAGGAAAGGTCCCCCAACCCCTATTTCGGGTCGAACTGGAGCCGAATGACATACAATTGAAAAAAAATGAAACCCATCCAATTTATAGGTAAAGTTTCTCTTGCACCGAAAAATCACAGTTGAAGAGCCACGTAAGCGTTCAGGTCCCGTACAGTGCCACAATTGCCAAGAATATGGCCACACTAAAACTTACTGCAAATTACCTACAGTTTGTGTTATCTGCGGTGAATTGCACGGTTCTGCTAGCTGTACGAAGGCAAAAGATCAAGCTGAAAAAAAATGTAGTAATTGTGGAGGTAATCACACTGCTTACTACAGAGGATGTCCTGTTTATTCTTTCGTTGAAAAGACTATGGCACAAAAACCTAAATTTGCACCAGCTCAATCAGCAAACGCTTTCTCCGCCAATTTTCCTCCAATGAGCCATCCAAGTACTTCACGTGTATCATATGCCGATGCTGTTAAGACAAATTCTTTTCCCACGCAGAAAGTGTCCCCACCAAGTAATTCAACAAACGCTAACACAAGCTTTAATTTCAGTCGCCTTGAAGCTACTATTGATAATCTGGTGCAAACTATAAACAACTTTACTACAAATATGACTAGCATGATGCAAGAAATGCTGCGAATGCAGAATACTCTGCTTAGAGCATTAATTAACAAGTCATGAACACGTTAAAAATATGTTTTTGGAACGCCAACGGCATTCGCCAACACAAAAATGAGCTCGAGCACTTCCTTTCGGAAAAAAATATTGATGTAATGTTAGTTTCCGACTTCGAGAAGCCTTTTTAAAATGAATGGCTACACCTTATATGATACTAAGGACCCGAGAGGAAGAGCATGCGGTGGATCAGCAATTTTAATAAAGTCAAGACTCAAGCACTATGTTCTTGATAACATCTGTGCAGAACATTTACAAGCAACTAATATTAGTGTTGAAAATTTTTGTACAAATTTCGTTATATCATCAATTTACTCCGCTCCAAGATTCTCAATCAGTGAGGATGAATACGAGGATTTCTACAAATCCTTTGGGCCTTGTTTCGTAGCAGCTGGAGACTACAATGCAAAACATACGTTCTGGGGTTCACGCCTTATTACACCTAGAGGAAGAGCGTTGTTCAATACAATTTCAAAAATGGGCTTGGACGTGATTTCAAGTGGAGAGCCCACTTACTGACCTACAAACATACAAAAAATTCCGGATGTTATAGATTTTGGAGTCATGAAAAATATTTCTAGAGATTTAGTTAATGTCGAAGCTTCCTTAGATCTCTCCTCCGATCACTCTCCCACTATCGTTACAATCTGTAACCCACTAAGAAGTGATTTACCTCACCCATATGTGAAGATGATCAATCGTGTTAATTGGCTGAGATTCAAAAAATATCTTAGTAGTCATTGCACGGAAAACATAATGCTAAGAACATCCGATGATATTGAATCTAACATTGCGAATCTTAACGAAAATATATAACAGACTGCTGAACATGTTACTACCTCCCACCCGCAGACTAGGTTTAATAGAATTTATTCTAAGGACATTTTACGTCTCGTATGTGAAAAAAGAGGAGCTAGACGGGAATGGCAACAGCACAGAACGCCCCAGCATAAAATCAGATTTAAAGAGTGCACTAAACGACTCCAAGAGTTGCTTGCATATGAAAAAACTGCATCTCTTAAAAATTATCTGGAAAACCTCGATGTCACACCCGCATCTAATTACTCTTTGTGGTGCGCTGCGAAAAAGCTTAAAACACCCGTTGAGTTTAAACCACCTCTGCGCACTTCTACCGGAGGTTGGGCAAGAAGTAATACGGAAAAAGGTAACTTGTTTGCAAAGCATTTAAAATCCGTATTTACCCCAAACAGATGTACTGCTGCTGTTGATTTACCGAATGTAGTTGCTCTACCCCCTCGACCCTTAAAGTTTAAGATGCGTGACGTACAGAAACTAATTGCTGAACTCAACCCGAAGAAAGCTCCAGGTATTGATGGAATTAGTAACAAGATGCTGATGAATTTGCCACGTATTACAATTAAAATCCTTCGATTTATTTTTAATGCCATATTAAGACTAGAGTATTATCCACACCTCTGGAAGCTTACCAAGGTCAAAATGATTCCAAAGCCGGGCAAGGACCTTACCAAGGCTGAATCGTACAGGCCAATAAGTCTACTATCAACAATGTCTAAACTTTTCGAAAAACTGCTCATGATAAAATTGTCCCCAATTCTAATTGGTAGTGGGTGCATACCACTTGGTTTTACGAGTCAGCATAGCACCATTGAACAAATACATAGATTGGTTCAATTTATAAGAAGAACATTTGAAGAAAATAAATATTGTTCTGCCCTCTTCATTGATGTTTCTCAGGCATTTGATAAAGTATGGCATGAAGGTCTTATTTTAAAATTGAAATCATATCTACCAATAAATTTTCTGAAGCTATTGGAAAGTTATATTACTACCCGGAAGTTCACTGTTGTTGAAGGAGATTTCATGAGTGTGCCCGAATCTATATCATCCGGTGTGCCACAGGGGAGCATATTGGGGCCAGTTTTATATTTGATTTATACTTGTGGTATGCCTTTGAGCAGCAATATCCATACATCTACATTTGCCGATGATACAGCCAGCCTTAGTATGCACGAAAACCCTCACGAGGTTTCCCGATATCTACAAGAACATATTACACAGCTGGAACTATGGTTAGTTAAACTTATGGAGAATTAAAGTTAACGAACAAAAGTGTGTTCAGCTAACATTTACTCTGCGAAGAGATACTTGTTCCCCAATTCGAATCAACAATCAAGTTGTTCCTCAACATTCACATGTAAAATACCTTGGTATACACCTTGATCGACGGCTTACATGGAAACACCATATTGACTCAAAGCTAACACAAATGAAACTTAAATTAACTCAGATACATTGGCTGATTGGTAGAATTTCAACACTCAGTCTAGATTGTAAACTTTTAATATACAAATCGCTTTTGAAACCCATATGGTGCTACGGAATACAGCTATGGGGTACTGCTTCAGCTTCCAATATAGAGAGAATCCAACGAAGGCAAAACAAGATTTTAAGACTAATAACATCGGCTCCATGGTACATCAAAAATTCAAATTTACATCGTGATTTAAATATGCCACTAGTGACTGAAGAAATTAAAAAATACGCAGGCAAATACATAACAAAACTCGAGTCTCATCCTAATCCACTTGCTCGTAACATCTTGAATTTTACTGAACACATCCGCTTAAAAAAGAGGGACACTATGGCTCTAATACTCAACACTCCAGATGAAACAGCTTGAAAATATTTTTGTGCTTAATACGATATTTATGTATTATTGATTACTATCACTAAGTTTATGCCTGACACTGGTTGGGCCTAATTATTATATCTAGATTTAAGATTTGAAAACTTATTGTTAGTTCATTTTTTGAAGATACAATAAATAAATATACGCATAAAAAAAATTTATGTCTCTTTAAAATAGATCTCAAAAACTTAAAAGTTAAAATATGTAAGTCAATGTTTATACTCTATTATCATTAATTGTAGTTACATACATATAGGCCCAACTATAATATGAATAAGCAAACTTAAGCAACTGTGCGATTACATACAATATGTATGTGTACAACTATAATGTACTTACTGAAACTTTTCGTCAAGTTTCGTCAAATGTCATTTGCTTAAGTAAAGTGCCAAACTGAACGCACATTCCGTACTGAGTCATTTTTTTTTTGTATCTCAATAACTGGATATTTCGTATACAGTTGTATTTATTGTTCATTACGTTTTATTTTATATTTAATTAAAAAGTGTTGAAAAAACAAATTTGTAGGCAAAGAAACTACCAAAACATTGACATTTTCTTACTATGATACATGTTTTGCCTGCCATTGTTGTATATTTTAGTACTTTTGCCCTTAAACAAAAAAAAATATACTAGGTACATAATTTCTGTTTCAAACTTTTCTCATAATTAATAAAAATAATTGCAGATTATAAAACTTTAACATAATTTTTTTAAATTATAATCATTTTATAGTCTTTAATGAACAAACTTCAATTAATTTAGGGAAAATAAGAACAAATAATTAGTGTTTTTTGTGGGAATTGTTACAATTTAAGTTTAAATTTTTTTAACGCACTAGTAATCCCAAATTATTATTTTACTTATTAAGTAAAATATTTTTTTAATAAAAATACATTGAAATTGATTATTACATATAAAATTTTTCGAAAGTTACGTAAGGTACACATATGTGCAACTATGGCTGAATAATTTTTTATGTCAAATAAGTTTATTATAGCCACCTAAAAGTCTCTTCGAATTTGCTTAAGCATTTGACAGGCTTTTCGTTCAATTCTGGCATTAGCTTAAGCCAGCTTATTCATATTATAGTTGGGCCTTATTATTATTATATATTAAAGTCGCTCATTTTATATATTACCAATGTTACCAGATTTCAATAAAAATATTTATCCCTGAAGATGTTGGAAAATCCCAACTAAAGGCCATGATTCACTATCCTACACAATCGCGCGATCTACGAAAAAATACAACCCTGATCTGATGAATTGTTTTTGTCTTTTGAAAATGTTCATAGACTCCATCATACCAGGGCTGTATTTTCTCAAAAATCCCACGATCGTGTAGGCTAGTGTATCACGGCCTTAAACGTCGGATACATTAAAAATGAAATAAAAAACGTCTTTTATTTATATTTTGAAGAAATTTAATGATCTTGAAAGCCTGTATAGAGACAATATAAAACCACATTAATTGACAATTCTCAATATTTGGATGGGGTTGATTGCTAATTGTTTGTTCTTGTCGCTCTTCTTATTAGCATTTATCAAAATACCAATACTAATAAATTCTTTTAAAGCAGAAGAGCTGAAATGTGTTAAACCGTGATGAATCACTGTTTAATTTCACTGCTGCTCTTCTTATTAGATTTTGTCAAAATAACAGAACTGCTACAAACAAAATACTGCTAATTATTAAAAACAGTATCGCTCAACACTACTGTGTACTATAGGATAAACACAAATTAGGGTTGCCATCGTGTAATAAATTCAACAGGAGTCTTGTAATTGTAAATGTCGGGAGCAAGCATTGTAAATTCTTTTTTTTTTAACTTCATATCTTTAATAATATTTATTTTTGCTATTTATGCACGTTGCATTAATCTATAGTAACATTAAAATAATACTTCATAGTTTTAAGTTCTATCATTCATTGTTAAAAAAAACTGTAATGAATTTTTTAAGTCTCAACAAAATTTATCAATCAATCAGGAGTCTTGTAATCCAGAAACAATCCGTCGGGTGTTACATAATGCTGGATACCATGGCCGAAGTATAAAAAAACCCACTTATTAGCAAGGTATGCTGGGAGCACAACTGGGATAAAAGACGAACTTTTCGGTGCGAACTTTCGTCATAAGAAATAAAACACATTTCTGCATATGAAAATGAACACAACACCGCCGTCGAACGAAATTCGTCGTGCGTGACGAACTCTGAGATAGATTTAAGTATTTATATTTTGTACGCCGACGAACGACGAAAAAACAATTTTCTCTCTCTCTCTCTGCACACACAATAACCAACTTTATCAATTATAAGAGAGGAATTCGCTGAGCATATTCGTCGTTGTTGTGCTTCACACGACGAATTTACGCAGCGACGACGAATTAGTCGACGTGGACGAAATTCGTCGTTAGTCCCAGTTGTGTTCCTAGCATAAGCCGGCAGAAGAGAATAGACTTCGCTAGAGAGCACATAAACCAACCACAAACTTTCTATAAGAAAGTGAAGGGAATAACTGATTTCAAAAACGTTATCATGGAGGAATTGTCAAAAATTCCCAGCTGTGACGCAGCATTTGGTTGATTCCATGTATTCACGACTCGAAGCAGTTTTAAATACCAAAGGATACCCTACCAAAAAATAAATTAGTGTCTCGAACTATTTTTTTTTAAATAAATAAATTTTGCATATTGCATACTTACTTTTGTGATATTAATTTTCTAAATTTTATTTTTTATCCCTTAAAAATTTAATAAATAAAAGGTTAATTTTAATTTATTTATATTTAAGGTTACTTTTAAACCTTCAAAATTGAAATAATTTTTTATCCCTTAAAAATTTAATAAATAAAAGGTTAATATTAATTTATTTCTATTTAAGGTTACTTTTAAACCTTCAAAACTGAAATATTTTTTTTCTTGTTTTAGCTAATTCACAGACTTTTATTTTATGAACTGCGTGGATAGAGAGGTTGCATAATTATTTTAGTGATACACTGCATATCCATCTCACAACAAATTCGCTCTCATGAAATAATATCAAAAACCGCGCTATAAATTAATTATCCAGTTCTCATCTTTAAATTGAATAATTTAATTTAATTTAATTAATTTTTTTTCGAAATAATATAAAATTATTACTAAAATAAAGTTAGCACTAGCAGCTGAGGCTATCGGCTTTTGTTATTCATAAGTACATATATACATCTGAGTTTTAATTTTACAATTTACTTTTGAGTAGAGTTATTTCTAGGATTTTATATTTTTGTGCTATATGGGACCGTGATGGCACTTTAAGACTGTCTGTTGGTTTTTTCTCTCCAAATACGTTTATTCTTTTGTCCCTTAAGGCTCTGTATTCGTCTAGAATATGCTTTATATTAAGTTGTTGACAAGGCTGGCATATTAGTGCTGGACTTCTTTCAATTAGGTACCCATGAGTAATGCGAGTATGTTCAAAAAGTTTATTTTTATTAACCTCAGTATCTGTGGGGAAGAGATAACGGAGTTATATTGGGATTGATATTTTTGTAGGGGTGGCTTTACTGCTCCCATTTCCTTTTTATTTCTATTACACATATAGTTTTTATTAATTTTATTGTGTTTTTGCTGTTTGATTATTTTTAGAGTAGAGTCGGGGATAAAATCGTATTTTTTGCAGCAGCGTCAGCTAGTTCATTTCCAGGGATTCCTACGTGTCCAGAAATCCATACAATGTTGATTCTATCTGAGGTGGGTATTTGTTTTTGCTGAATCCGTTTTACTTTTTCGTTTTTTTAATATATATTTTTTATGCCTTTGAACAAGCCATGACAATCTACGGCAATGATTATTTTTTCATCATTTTGTTTTATTAGCTGTAAACATTCATATACGGCAAGTGCTTTTGCGTCAAAAGTTGTGGCATTTTCGGTTAGGAGACCATAGGTTATAAGGGTTCCGTCTGCTTCCACAGCTGCGTAGGATGTTCCGTTTATTGCCTCGGATCCGTCTGTAAATATGATTTTCCAGTTCTTTCTTAACCATTGGTATTCTAATTCTTTGTAAAGTTGTTTGTATATTTGTGCCGTTGTACTTTCTTTTCGGAATTTGGTCAGATCGTCTGTAAAAGTTTGACTTCTGTTTTTACAATATACTATTCAATTTTTGAAATTGGTTAGCTCTTAGTATTTGCATTCTATCTTCGATTTCGAGTATTCCACCCTCCGCAAGGTTTTTAACAGAAGTTGTTCTAAAGGCTCTTAAGCTAAACTTGACAACCCCATTATAAATCGCTTTTATTTTTTTAGGTGTGATTTTGCACATTTGCCGCAAATTGTTAACCCGTATTCTATTTTTGAGCCAATTATGAGTTTTGCCGCATTAATTAGTGTATTAGAGTGAACATGACTTCTATGTGAAGATAAATATTTTATTATATTTAATCTTTTTTGGAGATTCGAATTAAGATATTCGCAGTGTTTTCTAAATGTGTGTTTTTGGTCGATGATTACCCCTAATATAGAAAGTTGGTTCGTGTTTTCAATTACACAATTCTGAAATGAAATGTTTGCGTTATTACATTTTTGTTTCTTGCAGAAATCAAGGTGTTTACATTTTTGCAGTGAGATTTTTGAGACGGATGTTTTGGACCACGAGTTTATTTTTTTAGTATAGGTCGTCAGCATATATGCAGTAGTTAATTTTTTCGAGGTGTAAAATTTCATTTAAATTTTCAAAAGCAATTAAAAATAAAGTTGTAGAGAGAGGGGAGCCTTGGGGTATACCACTGTTTAATGGTTTAGTGCTTGATATTACATTGTTAACTTTCACCCTGATTTTTCTATTCGTTAAAAATGATTTGATATAATTGAATATTTTAGGTCCAATTTTCCAGTCGTGCAGTTTTTTAACACCAAATAAATTCCTTTTCGAAATCTATTGACCACATCTCCATCATGATGTGGTTTCTGGTTGAAAGATTTTTGCAAATTAAATGGTCTAAGTATAATAATGAGTCCATAGTTCCTGACCCCGGTTGAACCCGCCGAAATTTTGCTTGTTGCCTGTAAAAACCATAAGAGACGTTTTGATATAATTTTTTCTAGAAGTTTTCCTCCACACGGGAGTATTTTTATTATGTATTTTTATTTGGTTTTTTTATAGGTACTACTATTGCTGTTTTTTATGCTTGTGGTATTATTCCAGAATCGAAAATATTGTTGTAAA
The DNA here is from genome assembly GCA_936439885.1 of Nowickia ferox. Classification (NCBI taxonomy): domain Eukaryota; kingdom Metazoa; phylum Arthropoda; class Insecta; order Diptera; family Tachinidae; genus Nowickia; species Nowickia ferox. Next base: position 38,078,329 of record OW387026.1, on the reverse strand, counting down.
GTAGAAGTAGTCTTTCTAAAAGTATTTTATGCGATTTTTTTAATAATTCGTACGTTATACCGTCAAAGCCTGGAGAAGAGCCTGAAGTAGATTTAAGATTGCTGTTGAGTTCAATGAAGTTAATAGGCGTTTCTAACAATTTGGCTTTCCCGCTAGTTTCATAGTTGATTCTTATATCAAGAGCGTTTTCGAGGTGCAGTTTGTATTCTTTTGATAAGTTAGTAATTTGTGATAAATCGAATAGGTATTGATTGAAGCATTCTGGTATTTGGTGTTTATTATCGCATACTTGATTGTTGTATTCTATTGCTCTAATTATTTTGGACTCGTAATTTCCTGTTATGGTGCGTATATTAGCCCATATGTTTCTAACGGAAGACTGTGGGTTTATATTTTTCGTAAATTTTTCGAAACATTTTCTTTTTGCTATCTTTTTTTCTTTGTTAAATTGAGTGGTTTTCTTTTTGTAATCTATGAGATTAGGTATTGGTCATGCTATTTTTGAACAGTTTCCATGCATTTTGTTTCGCTTTTTGTAAATTGCTAAGTTCACGACTTCACCACGGAACAGTCTTGATGTAGGAAGAGGTGTTGTGTGTACGAGGAATAGAGATATTACTGGCTGAGCGTAGAGTTTGTTGGATTGATGCAGCTTCTTTTTTGATGTTATTAGATGGGTTATAGGTGTCAATTGCGGTTTCTATATGGTTCTCAAATCTATGCCAGTTTGCTTGTTTGTATTTAATCCTTATATTTGGTATGTTTTGTGCTTTAGGATATTCCTTGTAATTTTTAGTTTGTACAGATTGGGAAATGGTCACTATTATAAGGATTATCTATTATTTCCCAAGATAAGCAGGGAAGTAATATAGTTGAGCACAGTGTAAGGTCTATATTAGTCATTAATAACTGTAATAAAGTTATTTGTCAGTATATCTTCATTTTTTTTGCCTTATGCGTTAGGTTTGCGTGATCCCCATATCGGACTACAAGCATTAAAATCCCCTGCAAGTGTGAAATTGTCATTGGGTGGTGTAAAATTTTCAACGTCTGATTTGGTAATGTCCTTTTCGGGAGGTATGTAAATTGATAAGATTCTAATGTTTTTCCTACCGATCAGTTTAATTGTGACAGATGAAATATCAGAGTTTATTGTTATCCGTTTATGCGGCAGGCTTTTATGAATAAGAACATCACAGTCCTGTCGTGGTGTTGTAAAAATTGTGGATATAACCTATATATTGTTTGGGTAGTATGGGATTATCTAAATTTTTTACGTGGTTTATATTTACTTATAATAAGTTCCAAGTTTGTATAATTGTTATAAAATCCACTCATTTTCCATTGAATTATATTTAGGTCCATTATTTGTTTGAGATTTGGTAAGTGTTTTTATTATTATATTGTATATATGTTTGTATATACTTATATGTTATTTTATTTTTTAGTTTTTCTAGTAGGATTTTATTACTTTCGCTGAGTTCTTTAGAATACGTTGTGTCTTTCAGAGTGGTAGTGTGCAGTTTGAGAGCTAGTGCTTTCTTTTATGTATTTGTCTTTAAGGTAGTTTGAATAGGCATTTGAAGTTGAAGGTGGTGTGTTTGTTGTGGGAGAGTTATCCGTAGGTTTTTTTGTTGTTATTGCTTCTGATAAGTCGATTATTTGTTGAGAAAATATAGATCTAATTGTGGAGATTTTTGACGTTTTTTTCATTTTGTAAAGTTGTGGGTTTTTGTGGTGTAGTATTTTTATTTTCTGTTTCTTTATAGTTATTATTGTTATTGTTCTTTGGAGTTTCTTCACTTATTTCGTTTTCTTTGTTGTTAACTTTTGTAATGTTAGCATAAGTAATTTGTGGTTGAATAGGGTACCGTTGGCTGTAAGTTTTTTTTGCTTCTCCCACACTGCATTTATTTTGTTTTAATTTTAAAGTTTCTTCTACTTGTTTCTATTTTGGACAGGTAAAAGATGAAGTGGCATGGTCACCAACGCAATGAGCACACATTACTCGTTTTTGGTGTGTCCAAGGAGCTGGCAGTTTTTACACGCATAGGATTATGAAAATATTCTCTGACAGAGTACCATGCAATTATTATTTTTGTAGGAATTTTATGCAGATCATATGATAGTAGGATTTTGCCTGTGAATACTTTTTGCCGTTTTTTCCCTTGAGTACTTGTAAATTTCAGTTACACCTTGATCTTTAAGGTATTCCAAAATTTCCTTCTCGTTAGGTTAGGTTAGCAGGCTGCTGGTAAGGAAGGGTGAAATTTAGAGTCCAGCTCACTTGGGTCCAATACAATGATCCCTTTGTGCTACCTGTTAGTTGAAGAGAAGATAATGAGAGAGGGTGATAGGGAAGGGATAGTGATAGAGAAGACAGGTGGCGAAGGAAGAGATGGAGGAAAGATTCATTCTTTTACAACTCCGCTTTTTGCACGCTTTTTGATAATGCAGTGTTGCAGCGCCTTCTGGTGTTAAATGAGGCGTATTAAATTTTTAAGCTGTGTTTAGTAGCCATTTTATTGGTTATTTTACTTCGCCAATGATTTTGCTACACAACGAAGGAGGGCGCTCTGATGTTACATAAGGATTAGTATCTGATGAAGTCGGTGTAGTTTTTAGTGACCAGTGCCTTATGACTGCATCACTAGAACTTTTCCCATAACAAATGATGCAAAGGACACTAATGCACATCAGAAAAATGAGTGGTGTTATTATTTTTAATGACTGTCGGAGACCGGGCTCCAACCCAAGACCTTAGGTTTTGTAGTCAACGTGCTAACTACTTCTTTCCTTATCGTTGGTATGTATAATATTTCGATCAAGTATTGTTCCTTTACAAATGTTTAGGGTCTTGTGTAATGTTATTTCTATATACATCAATGAGCCCTCCAAAAATTTTTGTCCGCAAGAATTTTTCGGCTATTTTTTGGTTTTTTGTTAGGACGAGAACACCTCCATCTCTAAGCAAGCTGACACTGGTATATTTATTAATTATTCCATTTATTGCTTTTTGAATGGCAAATACACTAAAAGAGGTAATGGGTTTTTTTCGTGAACCGATTTAATTATTACATATTTATTTATTTATTTTCAGCCAATTAAAATATATTACAGAGATACATAATTCCTGAATGTAATAGAAATATAATTAATCTATACTATATAATCAAAATATAACTATTTAATTCAATAATTAAATAAAAAACATACTATTCATGAGAATAGTTCGAAAAAAAGGTGTTGCAACAGTGGATCGCCAGCCAGAAAGAGATTAACCTAGAAACAAGTAGAGAAAAAATCCCAAAATGGTGAAGCAATATCAAAAAAAATAAATAAATAAGTCGAATCTATGAAATCTATGCATAAAATAAATCAATAAAATCAATCAATGTAGGTAGCTAGTAGGGTGATCGACTCGGTTTTTCAACCGGTTTTAAAACCCGGTTTTTTCACAATACGGTTTCGGTTTTTCCGGTTTTTCAACAATTTTAAACCCGGCTGAGTCGAATACTTTTCGATTTTTGTATATTTTGCAATAAAATTTGTTTTTAGTATGTTAAAATTTAGCCCAAAACATGTCGACCGATTTTCCTAAGTATTTTTTTTTCAGTGTAAAAGTTCTAAGCGTTTTTTGACTATGGCAACACTTACTTGGGTGTCACACGATCAAGTTTTCATTCAAATTTTTAAATTTCTCTCATTTTTTACCAATACACTCACACTTTTAAAACTTGCTGAGAATTTTCTTTAAAATTTTCGTTCGTTTCAAGTTACAGTCAAGAAAACAGCTGATTGCAGTTTTTCCTCCAAATTTGCATTCTTATTTAAAATATTCTGCTGCCAGTGTTGTTTTATTTCTTTGAAATTTATAAAATAAATAATAAGAGTGCCTTTAAAGCAAAGAAATTAATAAAATAAATAATAAAAGTGCCATTACAACAAAGAAAATATGTTTGTGAACAAAATAAACAAATACAACTACGTTTTGCGGTTTATAGAATTATACAGAAGTCATGAAGTTCTGTGGAGTATGAATATTCCTTCACATAGACGGAATGATTTAAAAGTTAAGGCCTATAACTATATTGCCACCAAAACTATTGTGTTTTTTTATTTAATGAATTAAATTAATTAATTAATTTTTTTATTTCTTCCAATAATTTCAAGGAAGCAATAAATTTTATTTGTTTTTTGATGACATCTTGCTGAAAAACTTGCTTTGAAATTGCGTGCAGCCTACGTCACAGTTTTAAATTTTTGTGAATTTTGACAAGCAGTAGTGTAAAAATCTTGAAAGAGAATTGAATATAAGCTTGATAGTGTGACTGCAGTGTTACTGATAACGTGAAATTAAAGCGAAATTATTTTATGAGGTGATAGCAGAGGCGAATTAAATTGGCCTTATGGTGTGCAATGGATGTCAAAATCCATTTGCAAAAAGTGTTTTTTAATTTTGTTGACATTATGCTTCATATTTTATATAGAGGTAGATATCCACCTTATCCATACATTCATATGTATATACAGTGAAAATTCCCATAAGCGGACACTCACAGTCAAGGAAGTTCTTGTCCGTTAGGTGGAGATGCCCGTTAACAAGAATGAAACCAAAACTTTTTTTATTTATTACAAAATTTAATTTGTGATTACAAGGGATGATAATAGTCCAGAATACTTTTTTGTGTTAATCTACTTTTCTTCTTCTTTAAAACACTGTTCCGTGTAGTAACTTTCTAAATATTTTACATGCTCATAAGGCCGGGTTTACATCTGTGTGCCATGTGCCACACATGCGTAAAAAAAGCGTAACCACTAATTACTAATAAAAAACTGATTGATTCACACACGTATTTATTATTTTAAACATTTTCATACATAACTAAAAGTCAATTTTATAGAATCCAACATGAATCCATTAATAAGCAGTATAAAAGAAATTAAAGATGAATTGGCAAGCTGCAAATCGTTAGTTACCTCCAATGATACCGCTTATAAAACCAAATTTTATGAACTCGAACTGCAAAATCATGCACTTCAGCACCGTTTAACTGATTTAAACGCAGTTGCACAATCTTTATGTCGACATTTTCAAGTAGAGTTGGTAGCCGGCGAAATCACAAATGCTATGTTTATGGTCTAATCAAATTTGACCAAATCCCCAAACGTGATAAGGTGATGTCTGAGTACTTTAAACATAAAACACTAAAAGCTTCTGACATAATTGGTGGTTCCACCGTAACCCGAGTGTACTTAAATGACAACTATTCATCCCTTGCAAACAAGATGCAAACATTTTGCTGGAAATTAAAAAAAGACAAAAAAAAAAAAGGATATAGCATTATAAACCGAGAAATTCTTCAGGCTAAGATCAAATTGATTAATGGAAATACTAAAACCCTGAATTATCATGAATGCATCAGTCTCTTCCAACTGGATCCTATATAAACCTGCTGCAGCGTGTTGGACACCTTATTTCTGTGCTGGTATCTTCTATTTAAGTATTTAGTATTTTGTATTAAGTATTTCTCTTTATTTTTTTGTCTACTAGCCTATTTCAGTATCGATTCATGTTTGAGTGTCGTTTTCCATAAATAAATTAAAGAAAATCGACATTTACATGTGAATTGATGCTAAGATAGAGTTGGTGAAATAGGCCCTAAATCATCCATTCTTTTGGCCATTTTGCTTTATTTTTCTTTTTATGATGCAATGTTTTGGGCATTTTTATCCTTGTTCATACTTCTTACCTGCATAGATTTTGTAAATAATCTTCTTTTATTTTATTATCAAGATGGTTAAATCATAAATATATAATATAAAAATGAACTCGATCTCAATATTAATTATATTTTTAATTCTTCTTTTATTTAGTAGTATAATTACCTATACCTACTGGCTCCCCTTAAAATATGTGTATTGTTTGATCGTCTATGGCACTTAATGATAATCTTGGTCCTATAGCCTGTGATAACTCTATCCTCAAGAATTGTCTACCGTCTTCACCCGGTTTTTTGAACATCGCTCACATAAACGCTCAAAGCTTATGCCCTTCAATCTCAAGCACAAAGCTAGATGAATTTAAAGATGTTTTTCATGACTCTAATCTTGATATAATCGGAATTACTGAAACCTGGTTTAAGCCTCACTTACTATCAAATTCTTTGGCCCTTCAGGGTTTTGATCTTGTAAGAAACGATCGCATTAGGAATTCTGATAGAAATGATGGCCCATTAAGGGCAGGGGGCGTGTGCCTATGCATATCTAACAAACTTCGTTATCGTATTGTCTTTCGTGGCAAACACTATGGCGTCTGTGAATCACTTTTTATAGAAGTTTTTGGCAAAGATTCTTCCGCTCTAGTTGGTGTAGTTTATCTGCCTGGCGGGGATATAAGCGCTTTTGAAAATTATCATAGTGATATATTTGTTCGTTTTTCCAATATTATCATAATGGGCGATTTTAATTACAATCTCTTTGACCAAGTAAAGGCCAATAATCTGCGCAGTCTTATCTTCAGATGTGGACTTCATTGTGTACATAATTGCATTTATTTTTGCCTAATAATAGGACGTCTCTATTAGATTATTTTCTTTTAAGCCAGCCTTCAAATGTTGTTTACCATAATCAACTATACTATCGGTTCTTTTCTTCTTATCATAACCTTATTTACATTTCAATCAGTTTTTCATCCCAAATAATAAACACCTATGTTGAATTTAAAGGCTACAACCGTTCTAATTTTGCCGGTATAAATCAGTTTTTTATGGAGTTTGATATATCTCCTATATATAATACTAATGATCCTGATGTACAACTATCTGTCTTGGATAAATTAGTGCATGGGCTCCATGAATTTGTTCCTACTACCCGTATCCGATCTGACTCGAGTATTTGCTCATGGATGAATTCGAGAGAGATATGTATATCAGGCAAGATATCTACGTGATCAGCTTATGCAGTGCACCTTAGAAATCGTACTGATATAAACTGGAAAACATATTGTAAGCTAAGAAATAAAACCAAATCTATAATTAGAAAGGCCCGTCGTAAATTTGGTGAAAGTCTATTTGCAGGTAAAAATAGTAGTCAGATATGGAACGGCATACGCAGATTAGGCTGTAGTGGCTCTGAAAATGCTGAACAAAATGATTTGGATGTGGAGGTGATTGCTAGAACGTTTTTAAGTAATCTCAACCCGAACATTATAGCACCCATTGACTTTGACAACCCAGCGGATGCTCATTATTCGTTCTCCTTTACTCCGGTAACCGAACACGATATCTTTATCGTTTTAAATTCCATTAAATCAAATGCTGCCGGTCATGATAAAATTACCATTAAATTCATTAAATTAATTTTTCCTCTCATATCCTCTGCTCTTCTTCATATCATAAATACTATTTTTACCTGCTCTAAATTTCCGGTCGCTTGGAAACTTGGACGTGTCGTGCCTATCCCTAAAAATGGACGTTTCGACATTGACAATTTAAGACCAATTAGTATTTTACCAGCAATGTCAAAAATTCTCGAGAATATAATGAAACTGCAAATACTATCACATTGTGAGCAATTCTCACTGATTCATCAAAGTCAATATGCTTTCCAGCGAAATCTTAACACCACTTCTTTACTTCTCTCACTCTCAGAATCCATCATAAAAAAATGGATAAACGTAGAATTTGTACCTTAGTTTCTCTGGATGTTACTAAAGCTTTTGACCGAATAAATCATAATTCTCTTTTATACAAGTTAAACAGATATTTTAATTTTTCCAAATCTGCGTGCAAATTAATACACTCCTACCTCTCTGATCGGTCTCAATATGTCTCCCTAAACGGCTTTGACTCAAGTATTGGTAGTGTCACTTCTGGTGTTCCCCAAGGCTCAGTTTTAGGTCCAATATTTTTTCTTATCTATCTTAATGACTGTGTCTCGTTTCTATGTAATAATTTTTGTCAATCTTTCGTGTTTGCTGACAATATATTTTTATTGTTTACTGATGATGGTAGTGTCATGAATTTTGAGACTTCCCTGAACGACCATTTAAACACCATATCCTCTTGGATGGTTACAAACTCCCTTGAGATAAATCCGCAAAAAACAAAGGCTTTAAACTTTTTGTTGTCAAATCGCTATTTCCCTCCTCAACCGCGAGTTTTTATAAATGGACAGCCTATTGATTTCGTCGATGAGCTCAAATGTCTTGGTGTTATATTAGATAGTAAACTTAGTTTTAATGACCACATAAATTCTATAGCAAACAAAAGTTGCCAGATTTTGAGGAGACTACGAATTGAGAGCATATACACCTATGCACATAAGATTTCGCCTAGCCAATTCCCTTATCATGTCTCGAATTAACTATTGCCTCGAAGTATTTTCTAGTACTTGAGCATATAACATAAATATTATTAAAGGAATTGCTACATAACGAAGGAGGCCGCTCTGATGTTACATTAGGACTAGTATCTGATGAAGTCTTTGTAGTTTTTAGTGACCAGTACCTTATGCGTGCATCACTAGAATTTTTCCCACGACAACTGATACAAACGTTAAATTCAAATGACAGAAAATAAACACATTGACTTATTTCTATTTCTTACATCGTTGAAAAACGGCTAACTGTTTGAATTTCTTGTTTTTAATTCGAAAATATTAAAAAATGTCCATTGTGGTGATGTGGTTTTGCCGACTTTGCGAATTCTCGCGAATTTTCGCAATATTCGCGATGAAAGCGACTTTTTTTATTTTTTAACAGTTTTGGCGATTTCTAATGCATTTTAAGGATTGTTTTTCTCGCGAATTTTTGCAATATTCGCGATGAAAGCGAGTTTTGCAAGTATTCTGCTTCCTAACAGTTTTTTGTGAATTTTAAACTTTGCGATTATGATGGTGTTAGCAAGTTTTTGCGAAATATAACCATTTTCGCCATTTTTATCGAATTATTGGCATTCCTTAGAGTTTTAGAGATTTTTAATAAAAATTATGGTTTGTTTAAAATTTTGCATTTTTTGCGAATTTCTGCTATTTTTGCAAGTGATTTTCGCCGTAGTGAATATTTGCATCATTTAGTATCCATGGAATACAAAAATATCCATAGCCATGCAGAGATTTTGACTAGCGCCGTTAAGTCGTCAAATTTAGCTGTTGCAAAATACGAATTTACGCAACGAGTTCTTGAAGGTAAGTTTGTCGAACTATGCGAAGTTCATCGTTGTTCTCAATTGTGTTCTTACCATAACTCTTGAACGAAAAAGAAAATAATGTTTATGTAAAATAAATAGCAGACTGAAAAAACATAGGTATGTAATAGTTTTATTTTCATATAATATTATATGAAAAATATGATCAAGATTTTATGACAGTAATAAACGTTTATAAATTACAACAAATATGACGCAATAGAACACTTTGAGAATTGGCTAAGTATTTACATGAACTGCTCACTATTTTCTTTAATAAAGCAATTTAAAATCAAAACTTTTGTATAATTTTCTTACTTAAAAAAAACCGGTTGACCGGTAAAAACCGAAACCGGGTTTTTCATAATTTCAGATAAGCGAACTAATCGAAAACCGGTTTCTGAAGAAAGTCGAATAATCGATCACACTATTAGCTAGGCAGGTTTAAGGGAATTTCAAATCACGATGGAGGTAATCTGAAAAATTTTTAAGTAGTTTCATACGAAAAGCATTATTAGAGCAAGAGAATAAACGAAGGTAAATAGGCAAGTAGTTCCAACATCTAGCAACCCTAATCAGAAACGGACGCTCAAATAACCCACAACGTATCCTAGGAATAATTATTTGGGGATTTCTAGTAGAACGGGAAAAAAACAAACCTCGAGCAAAGTTGAGCAGACTGTCCACATTTAACAACTCTAAAAAGCTGAAATAAAATCCGATAATTTATGTAATCGTGGAAAGGGCAACCAAGAAGCAATATCACGTACCTAGAGATATGCATCCTTCTATCTACATTATAAACAAAGCGATTTATTGAATTTACTAAACGTTTCAATCTAGCAAGTGTGTACCCAAAACACCCAGATACAACCTCTAAACCATAGCATAAATGCGGCATTAATAATGCATGAGATATCCTAGCTTTCACAAAGGATGGAAGAAAAATATTTGGGATCGTTTTTGTAAGTTTGTTGTTCAATGGCCGGGAAAATTTATGTGACATTTGTTTTTCGTTTTTTGACGGTTTTTTTTATTGGTTTCGTCTAAAAGACTAAACCTATTCCCTGAAGGGAATGGTTCATCTCTTCCATCACTCTACTTCACTAACTTGTTGTTGTATTTGTTCAAAAGTTAAAATGTATTATAGGTTGTTTTTATTTTTGTTAATTGTTAATTAAGAGATCAGTAACGGTATGTCAAAAAAGAGCTAAATCGTTTATGCCCTTGTTAACAGGTCGGCTGATAGTCGATGACTGTTGAATTTAATAAAAACATATTTATATATGCGACCCGGCCTTTGGTCCAGAGGCATAATTGGGCCAATGAGCAAGGAGTGGCCGTTACAGTCAATGGCGATCGTTATCGGGCCATGTTGGACGAATCTTTGTTCACAAAAATTTAAGAGGAGGATATTGGCAACATTTGGTTTCAACAGGACGGCGCTACGTGCCACAGAGCCGAAGCTACACTCGATGTTTTGCACCCTGTTTTAAAAAAAAAAGTTATCTGGCGGACCCTTTATAAGTAGTAGGGAACTGCCAGTTCTAGATCAATTAAAATTGTTAAATTGTGGCTGAAATTGTTAAATTGTGGGCTGAAATTGTTAAATTGTGGCTGAAATTTTAAAATTCTTGGAAATTTGTGAAATTTGATACCTATGTGTGTGTGTGTGTGTGTGTGTTTTCGGCGGCGCTTTGATGTTTTTGTTTACATAAGGAGTTTTTTGTTTACATTAACCCTTGAGTGAACGGGTGATTTTTTTTGGGGTGACATTAATTGTGTGAACGGGTGATTTTTTTGTGGGAATACATTAAGGGGGTTTATATGTTTGAAGCTGTTATATGTATATGATTTTCTAATGCCGACGGGATAACATCTTTATTTTTTTTCTTACTATGGGAAAATAATGAAAATTAATTTTTTTAAATGCCGACGGGAAAACATGTTTATTTTTTTTCAAATGCCGACGGAAAATCTTGGAAATGATTTTTCCTAATGCCGACGGAAAATTTGTGGGTGTGTCTAGCTGTAGGATTTGAAGTCTGGCTATGATTCTTGGAGGACGAGGTGTGTCTAGCTGTAGGAATTGAAGTCTGACTGTGCTTGGTGGAGGGCGGGGTGTGTCTAGCTGTAGGAATTGAAGTCTGGCTGTGATTGGTGGAGGACGGGGTTTGTCTACATTGTGAGACCTTAAGGTTGACCGTGATTTGGGTAGGTGAGGGTGTTTTGTAATATGCAACCATGAGAATTCGGTGACGTATATGCTTGTTGGAATTTAAGCCAATGTATGGGATGTATTGGAGGTAGATCGACTGGTGTAGGGTGGGGATTTGTTGTAATATGTATCCGTGGGAATCTGTGTACATGTATGTATGTATGTCTGTAAGAGTTTAAGGCTGTCTGTGATTTATCAAAGGTAAGGTGAGAGTGTTCATGTAATACGTATCCGTGAGAATCTGTGTATATGTATGTTCGTAGTAGTTTAAGGCTGATTGTGATTTGAGGTGGAGGAGGGTCTTGTTGTGATAGATAGATAGAATGTGCCTATGTGTGCATGTCAGTATATATGTGTGTATGTATATGTAGCAGTTTAAGTCTATCCTTGATTTGAGGTAGGCGGGGAGGTGTTATTGTAATATGTATCTATAGGAATTTGGGAGTTTATATGTTTGTAGAAATTTTTGTGCATGTATGTCAGTAGAAGTTTAAGGCTGATCGTGATTTGGATTGTTGAGATTGATCGATTGTATGTGACCTTGACAATTTGTGTATGTATATCTGTAGGAAATTTAAGGCTTATCGTGATTTATGAGGGGCGAAGTGTTCATTAAATATATCATGATTAATGAGAGGTGAGGTGAAGGTGTTCATGTATATGTATACGTATTTGTGTGTATGTATGTCTATATGAGTTTAAGGCTGATCGTGATTTAGGTTGTGAGATTGATAGATTGTATGTTACCTTGAGATTTTGTGTATATATATCTGTAAGAACTTTAGGCTGACTGTGATTTGTGAGCGGAGGGGCGTTGTTGAAATAGGTTTAATTTTTCATAGATGAATTTTAGTATGTGTGTGTGTATGTGATTTTCTCACCATAGTATTTATATGTACGTAGAAATAAATTATTTCTCATAAGAACATTTTTTGCTAGAAAATATTATCATATATCTGAACTTCCCTAATCCTAGTATGTTTTTCATATTGGAGGATGAGATTGCTTTATATTTTATCAAGCTTAAATTTGTCCAGTGTTAAAGTCTGTCGGTCAGAAATTTGTTTATATTTTTATAAATATTAATTTCAGATTTTGCAAAATTCTTGTGTACGATCGTGGTGATTTTTTTTTGTGTGTGTATGTGTGTATGCGCGATAGAGTTTGACTGGTCTGTGATAAGTTTGTTTATTTAAGTACATTTGTCTTCTTCGACTTTCGTCTTCAAGCGTCAATAGCTTGGAGAACGGTTTGTATGTTTTCATGATGTAGATATGTAAGTGTGATTGTTAAAATCCAATAAATACTTGAGCATGGGTAAGAAATTTGATAATATGTGTACATACATATGTACATATGGATCTACAAATTGATTTTATGTATGTATGTATGTACATACAAATAAGTCTGGGGCTCCCTGTTTAAATACATTTTTTTTTTGTCATGTGCGGTCTTTTGTTGTTGCTGTTGTAAATATTCGCCAGGTCTTTTGTGTATAGATGTGAAATATCTCGATAGTTTTTTTATTTGAAATTAAAAAAACGTTCTTTTAATTTTTAGATGTATTTACTTAAAAGTTTGTGAGGAGTTTCTGTTTTAAGTAAAATTTAATCCCTCTCTAGTTGTAGTAACTATAGTATAAATATTTAATATATTTTATTTCCATTTGTTTAAAGTTGATGTAGCCTATATAGTCAACGTTAGAAATTTTTCGGTGTAAAATTTTTTCCAACTATCATCTTTTTTCTTCACCTTTTTCATATATTTTAGAACATCTTGCATTGGCTTTAAAAAATGATAAACGCTTTGAAATGAAACTGATCCAGCAGTTCAGCTTTTTTTAACCACTTTGCTTCTCTTTCCTTTTTTATTGATAAACATTTAAAATCAAATGGTGGTTTTATAATGAAATTGTTATACTCATTATTGTTAAAAACATCCGCTACTTCTTTTTGTAATGAAAATCATTCGAAACCTTACTCGTCTATTAAAACCATTTTTTTCATTCATATTACTTAATTTATAAGACTTTCAGGACTTTCTATTATTCGATCATCAGTAAAAATGCAGTAGCTGAGGTCCTTGCTTACTGTTTCATATTAAATTTCTATATCAATTGGGCCGCTATTGAATAAAAGGAACTTTTATCTTAAACTTTAGTGCATTTGGAAGTGCTTGAGATTCTTTCATATAATAGCTTTGTTGGAATCTTAGATACGACTACATATAATATAGAATTGCATAACGTTTATTTTTAATTTTTATGTTAAGATCATTATCATTTGGAAACGTACTTTTAAATTAGTTAACTCATAATGAGGAAACTTGTTTTCTTCTTGAATAGCGATCAACAGAAAACGAAATCGTTTTCTTACAATTTAGGTCTGGCCTCTCAACGGTTCCTCTAGTATATAAGATGACTTTCTATGTCAACATATCTCTCTACTCTTTGTCAGCGTTAAGGGGCAATTAAATGTTAAAATTTTAACTCCTCAAATTGTGTTACTTCATACTGATAATATGTTTTCATTAATAAGGTATATGTTTATATTATGAAGGTTACTCTCCTAGGGCTTTCATTTGATGTTCTAGATGATTTTTTTTTTCTCATTTTATTAAAGTTCAGCATATTGTACATATATTTCTGATATTTTTAAGCGCGCTTTATTTACCTGTCAGACAAAGTGTACGTATCAGTTGATCACTCAGTCTCTCTTTTTAATAATTTTTTTCTTTTAATGTGTCACTACTATTTTTTCAGATTTTACTACTTGAAAAAGAGAATATTTATGTAATTTTTAAATGTATTCATATATACATATAGGTAAATATATGTATATATGTATAGAGAAATTACTTTATCTACAAAGAAATACATGTTTAATAATCAACTATTCTAGAAAATCGATCTCAAATAACACAGTTACCTCCACCATCAATTCACCGTCGGTGTTTTTATAGTGTCAGAAACATTAGAATATCTATGTTTGAGAGAATTTTTACATCGAGTTTTTCTACATGAGGTTTGCTGGTTGACCTCCTTGAAGTTATTGTTGACGTAGGCTGGGTTGTATCACATTCAGATGTAATCATTTCCTACTTAAAAAAGGTCCTCATCACTATCAACTATATCTGTATACATTTCATTCATGAGTTGGGTTGATCCAGATACAATTGCTGTCTACAGATTAATGATTAGAAACAAGTTTCTCATCACCTTCTAACAGATTTATATATTTTGCTAGCATGCATGCCTTAGCATGCTTCTATCGATAGTGACGCGAGAGTCCGACATGTAGTGGTGTTTTAATTAAAAATCTATACTATTAGATTTTACGATTTCGCTCTTTTTATTCTTTTACAAAGTAGATACATATTTATGTATTTCATTTAGCACAGAGTCATAAAATTTCTTTGCTTACAAAATTGTGTGACATTCTTTTAAATTTGCATGCTTAGGCATGCTTTCAATATTTTTTCTGTAAATTTATTTGATACTCATACAGATACAGATATAAAGTAAGATCTGCTTACATTTCATTTTACAATTTATGTATGCTTCAGCATGATTCCAGTTGAAGTCCATATTTATTCAGTAAGTTTGTTTGATACTAATTCATACACATATACATTCTTAAAGATTGGAAATCTAAGTCCAATTTATGTAGTTTGTCTATATTTTCTAAAGATTTGATAGCTATAGAAATGAATAGAGTGAAGATCTATTATAATAGCCCATGAGCATATTTTAAAATTTCGCTTTCGAAATGGAAAATGTAAAATTTTCACTATAAAAAGTGATAATATTATGTGTTACTGAATGTTACACTGTGTTGTAATTTATTTTGAACACTTAAGTTTTCACAATATTTCATACAGGCCAACAAGTTTAGAGAATTTCCAGTATATTAAGTTAATTATCTTTCTTAAGACCTATCATTCCTAATCATTCCTTCCAAAATACAAACCAAACTAGATTTTTCCTGTTTAATTTTATTTTTTACTTTCATTAAATTTCAACATTTTGTTCATCTTCAAATTATTATATTTAGCAGCTTTTTCTCATTTGTTGAGTTAACTTTAATCGGAAACATTTAAATAGTGAGATGAACTTATATATTGTATACGAGTACATTAAGTAATTCTTTGTATATTTCATTTATATGAACCATCATCACATAATTCCTTTGGATGATCTATTAAATCATTCTACTATTGATGCTTTCATATTAAGTAATGTTTAATATTCTACATATGCATGAATTTTCCAGTGTCTATTAAAAAATTCTTTACAATCATCCATTTGTAAGCTTTTTGGTACTCGTCCTAATTCAAAAATATTTTCCACAGCCTAGGTTTTTTCGAATGCAACTTTTATTTTCAACGGTATTGACCATACTTTGTGAATGAATCAGAAAAAATACCAGAAAATATTTTCTGGTATCGTATAGCTGTATTATTTTATTTTTCCTATATAAGAGATAATGGTCCCTACTCATAGTCAAAACAAAGTATATTTTAAGAGTTTAAACCAGTATTATCATAAAAATACTGATTTTAAACTCTTACAGTCTTATTTATAAAAATTATTAAGACTTTATAAAGGTTTTTTTAGAAAAAATTTCATAATAAATTTTTCTAAAAAAGCCTTTATAAAGTCTTAATAATTTTTATAAATAAGGCTGTTAAAATATACTTTGTTTCACTAACCACATTTGTGTAACTAATTGCATTTCATAAATATTGACGTATACTCATAATCAAAACAAATGATAGTTTTATGTTGTTTTGAATGTGAGTATACATCATTATCTCTTATTAAATAAATAAAATAATGCAGCTATACGATTTCAGATAATATTTTCTGATATCGTATAGCTGCATTATTTTATTTTTTTAATAAGAGATAATATTTATAAAATGCATTTAGTTAAAAAAATGTGGTTAGTGAAACAACCTAAAAATAGGATGGTACGAAATTTTGATGATTCATCAAACGTTAGTTCAAAAACAGGTCATAGTTCCCCCTCTATCAAATTTTATTTGCCTAAAAATAGTTGGTCTGTCAAATTGTAAAAAAATAAAATAAAAAATAATATGTTATGATTGGCTTGCTAAAAAGTCTTAATGAATTAAAATTTTAAAACATCTACATATTAATACTCAAAATCTCTCTATCAACCCAAATATGGATACTTAAAGATATTACATAATTTCATTAATTAAGGGCATGGGATATTACACATTTACAGATACTGAATCTGTTATTTCTCCTAACAAAGCTAAAAGTAATTCCGATATGATATTTAACGATGTTACGTGTGAGAAACATATTTTTGTATGGAGTGAGATAAGAATGTTGATGCATTCTGCTGATGTCAAACTTATACCAGAATCACCAAACATTTGATACTAGATAATCATAATGTAATTATAATTTTTAAGTAAGATGAGACAAATATAAAGCATGTTGGAAGGATAAATATGGATTTTGATTATAAGCAACGATATTGAATTGAACGATGATCGTTATAGAAAAAAGAGAATTTGACTACATAAAAGTTTACTTTTTCGTTTTTCATCTGACCTTAAACTGCATTCATCTAAATGTTATAAATGGGCAGCTACTTGTAAACTGATAACCCAATCTGAATCAGATAAGCTGATCTGAAAACCATACCAGGTCCTGATAAGCTGATCTGAAAACTAGACCAGGTCCTGATAAGCTGATCTGAAAACCAGACCAGGTCCTGAAAAGCTGATCTGAAAACCAGACCAGGTCCTATTAAGCTGATCTGAAAACCAGATCAGGTCCTGATAAGCTGATCTGAAAACCAGACCAGGTCCTATTAAGCTGATCTGAAAACCAGATCAGGTCCTGATAAGCTGATCTGAAAACCAGACCAGGTCATGATAAGCTGATCTGAAAAACAGACCAGGTCCTGATAAGCTGATCTGAAAACCAGACCAGGTCATGATAAGCTGATCTGAAAAACAAACCAGGTCCTGATAAGCTGATCTGAAAACCAGACCAGTTACCTGATAACCTGATCTGATAGCTGATACCTGATCTAATAGCTGATACCTGTTATTTACTATTATTAAACATGGATGAGAAAATTTTAAAACAGTTGGTGTTGACAAGAAATGTCTTGAAGAAAAAGCTTCGTAGTATAAAACTGGTGAAATAGATACATGTGAGCAATAAAAGATACATTTAAACCTATAACAGAACCTCTCAAAGAATTCATAAATAGTTCTAGAAATATTGAAAGAATTCGCAAGAAAGAAGAAAGTAAAATCAAGATAGAAGCTGAAAATAGTACAAGTTTAAAGCCATCAGTCAATATAGAGACAAGTACACCAAAGAAACTTTCAGAAGGAACAATATTTGATGATATCATCTTATTTAATGATGCTAATACTGAGAATGATGATGAGGATGATGAAGATGATTTTTACTCATAGACTTCCAATTCTGAAGACACTTATACTCATTTATCAGTCTTGGAAGGAAGAATTGAATTAGATACAAACTATGGTCCACATCAAGATTTGAATAATGAATGAAAGTTTGGTGATAGTAACCTAAAATTAAATGAAGATAAAATACAAGTTGATTGTCAAATATAGGCCCTAATAGTAGCTTTATTTTCTTTAATGATTGATAATAAAACATGGAAATACTATGAGAAATTTGATGTTGAAAACTCTATAAATATATAATTTCTACTAATCATCATCATCATTCACTGACAGAGAATGATGTTATCAGTAAATTGTTTCTGGAAACTCCAAACGATAAACTATAGGACAAATTAATAATACAGCTTAAGGAATTAATATAATTCAAGAATATATTAAAATGCAAATTGATAGAGTACAACGTGAAATACAATTAGAGATAGAAGATAGTTATAAAATTGATAAAATACATACTAAAAATTACATTATCTTTTGAAAAAACAAATGAACAGCTGAACGATAAAATTTATAGATTGGAAAAATGAACTACATGATAGTATAAATAGCTGAAAGTGCATCAAGTAGATCACAACACTCTCCAAAAAATCTTTAAAATAACTCAATGTCTTTAAAAAGAAATTTAGTAGACGAACTCTATAATAAATTTCGAAAATTTTTTGTGCATTGTAGATATGTAATGAAAGGAATAGTTGATCTTTTATGGAGCTGATTTAGGTGAAATGGGAAACTATTCTACAGAAAATAGAAATTATTGATTATTGTAGACTGTAAATGATTCATTCACAAAGTTTCTATGGTCAATACCGTTGAAAATAAAAGTTGCATTCGAAAAAACCTAGGCTGTGGAAAATATTTTTGAATTAGGACGACACTGGAAAATTCATGCATATGTAGAATATTAAACATTACTTAATATGAAAGCATCAATAGTAGAATGATTTAATAGATCATCCAAAGGAATTATGTGATGATGGTTCATATAAATGAAATATACAAAGAATTACTTAATGTACTCGTATACAATATATAAGTTCATCTCACTATTTAAATGTTTCCGATTAAAGTTAACTCAACAAATGAGAAAAAGCTGCTAAATATAATAATTTGAAGATGAACAAAATGTTGAAATTTAATGAAAGTAAAAAATAAAATTAAACAGGAAAAATCTAGTTTGGTTTGTATTTTTGAAGGAATGATTAGGAATGATAGGTCTTAAGAAAGATAATTAACTTAATATACTGGAAATTCTCTAAACTTGTTGGCCTGTATGAAATATTGTGAAAACTTAAGTGTTCAAAATAAATTACAACACAGTGTAACATTCAGTAACACATAATATTATCACTTTTTATAGTGAAAATTTTACATTTTCCATTTCGAAAGCGAAATTTTAAAATATGCTCATGGGCTATTATAATAGATCTTCACTCTATTCATTTCTATAGCTATCAAATCTTTAGAAAATATAGACAAACTACATAAATTGGACTTAGATTTCCAATCTTTAAGAATGTATATGTGTATGAATTAGTATCAAACAAACTTACTGAATAAATATGGACTTCAACTGGAATCATGCTGAAGCATACATAAATTGTAAAATGAAATGTAAGCAGATCTTACTTTATATCTGTATCTGTATGAGTATCAAATAAATTTACAGAAAAAATATTGAAAGCATGCCTAAGCATGCAAATTTAAAAGAATGTCACACAATTTTGTAAGCAAAGAAATTTTATGACTCTGTGCTAAATGAAATACATAAATATGTATCTACTTTGTAAAAGAATAAAAAGAGCGAAATCGTAAAATCTAATAGTATAGATTTTTAATTAAAACACCACTACATGTCGGACTCTCGCGTCACTATCGATAGAAGCATGCTAAGGCATGCATGCTAGCAAAATATATAAATCTGTTAGAAGGTGATGAGAAACTTGTTTCTAATCATTAATCTGTAGACAGCAATTGTATCTGGATCAACCCAACTCATGAATGAAATGTATACAGATATAGTTGATAGTGATGAGGACCTTTTTTAAGTAGGAAATGATTACATCTGAATGTGATACAACCCAGCCTACGTCAACAATAACTTCAAGGAGGTCAACCAGCAAACCTCATGTAGAAAAACTCGATGTAAAAATTCTCTCAAACATAGATATTCTAATGTTTCTGACACTATAAAAACACCGACGGTGAATTGATGGTGGAGGTAACTGTGTTATTTGAGATCGATTTTCTAGAATAGTTGATTATTAAACATGTATTTCTTTGTAGATAAAGTAATTTCTCTATACATATATACATATATTTACCTATATGTATATATGAATACATTTAAAAATTACATAAATATTCTCTTTTTCAAGTAGTAAAATCTGAAAAAATAGTAGTGACACATTAAAAGAAAAAAATTATTAAAAAGAGAGACTGAGTGATCAACTGATACGTACACTTTGTCTGACAGGTAAATAAAGCGCGCTTAAAAATATCAGAAATATATGTACAATATGCTGAACTTTAATAAAATGAGAAAAAAAAATCATCTAGAACATCAAATGAAAGCCCTAGGAGAGTAACCTTCATAATATAAACATATACCTTATTAATGAAAACATATTATCAGTATGAAGTAACACAATTTGAGGAGTTAAAATTTTAACATTTAATTGCCCCTTAACGCTGACAAAGAGTAGAGAGATATGTTGACATAGAAAGTCATCTTATATACTAGAGGAACCGTTGAGAGGCCAGACCTAAATTGTAAGAAAACGATTTCGTTTTCTGTTGATCGCTATTCAAGAAGAAAATAAGTTTCCTCATTATGAGTTAACTAATTTAAAAGTACGTTTCCAAATGATAATGATCTTAACATAAAAATTAAAAATAAACGTTATGCAATTCTATATTATATGTAGTCGTATCTAAGATTCCAACAAAGCTATTATATGAAAGAATCTCAAGCACTTCCAAATGCACTAAAGTTTAAGATAAAAGTTCCTTTTATTCAATAGCGGCCCAATTGATATAGAAATTTAATATGAAACAGTAAGCAAGGACCTCAGCTACTGCATTTTTACTGATGATCGAATAATAGAAAGTCCTGAAAGTCTTATAAATTAAGTAATATGAATGAAAAAAATGGTTTTAATAGACGAGTAAGGTTTCGAATGATTTTCATTACAAAAAGAAGTAGCGGATGTTTTTAACAATAATGAGTATAACAATTTCATTATAAAACCACCATTTGATTTTAAATGTTTATCAATAAAAAAGGAAAGAGAAGCAAAGTGGTTAAAAAAAGCTGAACTGCTGGATCAGTTTCATTTCAAAGCGTTTATCATTTTTTAAAGCCAATGCAAGATGTTCTAAAATATATGAAAAAGGTGAAGAAAAAAGATGATAGTTGGAAAAAATTTTACACCGAAAAATTTCTAACGTTGACTATATAGGCTACATCAACTTTAAACAAATGGAAATAAAATATATTAAATATTTATACTATAGTTACTACAACTAGAGAGGGATTAAATTTTACTTAAAACAGAAACTCCTCACAAACTTTTAAGTAAATACATCTAAAAATTAAAAGAACGTTTTTTTAATTTCAAATAAAAAAACTATCGAGATATTTCACATCTATACACAAAAGACCTGGCGAATATTTACAACAGCAACAACAAAAGACCGCACATGACAAAAAAAAAATGTATTTAAACAGGGAGCCCCAGACTTATTTGTATGTACATACATACATACATAAAATCAATTTGTAGATCCATATGTACATATGTATGTACACATATTATCAAATTTCTTACCCATGCTCAAGTATTTATTGGATTTTAACAATCACACTTACATATCTACATCATGAAAACATACAAACCGTTCTCCAAGCTATTGACGCTTGATGACGAAAGTCGAAGAAGACAAATGTACTTAAATAAACAAACTTATCACAGACCAGTCAAACTCTATCGCGCATACACACATACACACACAAAAAAAAATCACCACGATCGTACACAAGAATTTTGCAAAATCTGAAATTAATATTTATAAAAATATAAACAAATTTCTGACCGACAGACTTTAACACTGGACAAATTTAAGCTTGATAAAATATAAAGCAATCTCATCCTCCAATATGAAAAACATACTAGGATTAGGGAAGTTCAGATATATGATAATATTTTCTAGCAAAAAATGTTCTTATGAGAAATAATTTATTTCTACGTACATATAAATACTATGGTGAGAAAATCACATACACACACACATACTAAAATTCATCTATGAAAAATTAAACCTATTTCAACAACGCCCCTCCGCTCACAAATCACAGTCAGCCTAAAGTTCTTACAGATATATATACACAAAATCTCAAGGTAACATACAATCTATCAATCTCACAACCTAAATCACGATCAGCCTTAAACTGATATAGACATACATACACACAAATACGTATACATATACATGAACACCTTCACCTCACCTCTCATTAATCATGATATATTTAATGAACACTTCGCCCCTCATAAATCACGATAAGCCTTAAATTTCCTACAGATATACATACACAAATTGTCAAGGTCACATACAATCGATCAATCTCAACAATCCAAATCACGATCAGTCTTAAACTTCTACTGACATACATGCACAAAAATTTCTACAAACATATAAACTCCCAAATTCCTATAGATACATATTACAATAACACCTCCCCGCCTACCTCAAATCAAGGATAGACTTAAACTGCTACATATACATACACACATATATACTGACATGCACACATAGGCACATTCTATCTATCTATCACAACAAGACCCTCCTCCACCTCAAATCACAATCAGCCTTAAACTACTACGAACATACATATACACAGATTCTCACGGATACGTATTACATGAACACTCTCACCTTACCTTTGATAAATCACAGACAGCCTTAAACTCTTACAGACATACATACATACATGTACACAGATTCCCACGGATACATATTACAACAAATCCCCACCCTACACCAGTCGATCTACCTCCAATACATCCCATACATTGGCTTAAATTCCAACAAGCATATACGTCACCGAATTCTCATGGTTACATATTACAAAACACCCTCACCTACCCAAATCACGGTCAACCTTAAGGTCTCACAATGTAGACAAACCCCGTCCTCCACCAATCACAGCCAGACTTCAATTCCTACAGCTAGACACACCCCGCCCTCCACCAAGCACAGTCAGACTTCAATTCCTACAGCTAGACACACCTCGTCCTCCAAGAATCATAGCCAGACTTCAAATCCTACAGCTAAACACACCCACAAATTTTCCGTCGGCATTAGGAAAAATCATTTCCAAGATTTTCCGTCGGCATTTGAAAAAAAATAAACATGTTTTCCCGTCGGCATTTGAAAAAATTAATTTTCATTATTTTCCCATAGTAAGAAAAAAAATAAAGATGTTATCCCGTCGGCATTAGAAAATCATATACATATAACAGCTTCAAACATATAAACCCCTTAATGTATTCCCACAAAAAAATCACCCGTTCACACAATTAATGTCACCCCAAAAAAAATCACCCGTTCACTCAAGGGTTAATGTAAACAAAAAACTCCTTATGTAAACAAAAACATCAAAGCGCCGCCGAAAACACACACACACACACACACACACACACACACACACACACACATAGGTATCAAATTTCACAAATTTCCAAGAATTTTAAAATTTCAGCCACAATTTAACAATTTCAGCCCACAATTTAACAATTTCAGCCACAATTTAACAATTTTAATTGATCTAGAACTCGCAGTTCCCTACTACGTATGTATACATATAAAAATATACAAAATATATACATATAAAAAAGTGAAAAATAATTTGAGTCATAAGCCACCTTTTCATAGACCGGGTCATATATAATAATTAACCCACTTTTTTCAGCAAAAAACGGCGTAGACTTTTTTTGTTCGTTATTCATATGAGTTTGCTTTTCTAAATCGAACAAGATTTGAATTCTCCATTAGCAGAACAGTGGACCAAGGTTAGAAAAAAGAAAAAATAATTAAATTTTTTTCTCGGATATTTCTTAAACTGTAAGCGAAAACACATAAATGTAGCAGACTTTTTTTAGTTCTTGGATAGAAAAAAAATCCACCTTCAAAATATCTTTATCACATAAAAAACATGAGATTGGCATCGGTTTTAATTTTTAGTTAACCCTATGTTGCCCGCTTTGGTGCTTTGTGGCTCTGCCACAAATATATAATATATGGATATATCTATACCTAGTTCAAATTCAAAACTTAAGCTCTTCAATTGCTGTATGAAATTTCATAATAATCGGATGGCTCGTTTAGAAACAGAATTATTTCCATTTTTTACAAAATTCCCACTGTGTATCGGGTACTTAAGGCAGACAGCGCCATTACGTTTTTTTTTAATTGATACATTGTATCAATTAAATAAAAAAAAATTAAATTAAAAAAGTGTATGCGACCAGTCTACTGTGCATTAACTTTCTGGACGTACGTTTTCACTATTGTTATCATTTACAGGTTTTTAAATATCTTCGAGTTTTGATTACATATTTCATTTTACTTAACCCATGAAGACCCGATATATTTTTTAGATTCAATGCATAGCTGGCCTTTCTAAACTATGAAAAACACAAACCTCTCTTACTAAATATTCTCGGAAACCATTATGTTTGTTACCACGTCGCCGCAAAGTAAAAATTCGCTGCATACAAAATAAAAAATATCATAGGATCTTAATGTTTGTCTAACTAATTTTAACAGCGCCAGAAATATGCATATTTTCAAGAGCTTTTAAATGATGCGTTAGATGTAATGCACGATGGCAGTTTTATATTAAATCTTTAGAGGTTCTAACTCAGAAAACTTGTGGAATTTTCGGGACAAATCAAGTTTAGGGGCACCTCCCAGAAATTAAAAAAAAAATATGCTATCATATAGAAAATTAAAAAATAAGAAGAAAATAATAAATATAAAAATTTATCGGCAACGCTTAGTTTCCGAGTTATGGGCCTCTGAAGTTCTAGCAAAATATTCTTATCATACTATGTTTTCAAACGAATATGACCAATATTGGTATCTTAAAAATTAAAAAAGTACTCTGTCCTATAGAAAATTGAAAAATAAGAAAAAAAAAATTAAATAAAAAAATTGGCGGCGAGGCTTAGTTTCCGAGTTATGGGCCTCTGAAACTTTAGTACAGTATTGTATGTATTAGGTGTTTTTTATTGAGGTATAGAACTTTAAGTTGGCATCACTTTTTTAACTGGCGGCCATTCTGTCAGCTGTCAAGTGATTAATATTTAGTTTGGTTTGCCATTTCATCATGAAAATAATGGTTCAGTTCGCGAAGTTTACCGCAAGCTCCGTCCATTTTATGGTCGACATAATCGTCCATCAGAGCAATTAATTCGGTTAACCATGGATCGTTTTCGCACTACGTTTACTCTATGTGATAATACGCATCCGCAGAGACGTCGAACAGTGCGCACCGAAGAAACAATTGCCGCTGTAGAGCAAAGTGTTGAAGAGGACCCGAATGAATCGATTCGCCACCGTGCACAGCAATTGGAGCTTTGTCCATCAACTTTATGGAAGATTTTGCGCAAAGATCTTGGCTTGCGACCTTACAAGATCCAGCTTGTGCAAGAATTAAAGCCGCGAGACCATGCAATGCGTCGTGATTTTGGTGTATGGGCCGAAAATGAGATTGATCTCGATGCTGATTTTCATCGCAAAATTTTGTTCAGTGATGAGGCTCATTTTTGGTTGAATGGCTACGTCAACAAGCAAAATTGCCGCATTTGGAGTGAAGAGAATCCACATGAGACCCTTGAGACGCCATTACATCCACAAAAACTGACTGTTTGGTGTGCTCTATGGGCTGGTGGAGTCATTGGGCCATACTTCTTCCGAAATAATGCTGGAGAGTCAGTTACCGTTAATGGAGACCGGTATAGAGCCATGATAACCGACTATTTTGTTCCCGAATTGGATGGCATGAATGTGGATGAGTTGTGGTTCCAACAAGACGGCGCTACATGCCACACAGCGCACGTCACAATCGATTTATTGAAGGAAACATTCGATGAGCGCATAATTTCGCGGAATGGACCTGCCAATTGGCCACCAAGATCGTGTGATTTGACACCATTGGATTATTTTCTTTGGGGATATGTGAAGTCGCTCGTCTACGCCAACAAACCAGAAACGTTAGGGGACTTGGAAGCCAACATTCGTGGCGTTATTGCCAACATACGGCCCCATATGCTCGAAAAAGTGGTTGAAAATTGGACCTGTAGAATTGGCTTTATTCGAGCCAGCCGCGGCGGCCACATGCCCGAAATCATATTTAAACGTTAATGGCATAAAATTATCCTTCCAATAAAGCCAAATTTATGGACATTAAAACGATTTTCTTGTGTTTTATTTCAATTCAAAGTTCTATACCTCTAAAAAACACCCTGTATAAGGTTTTTTTAAGGATTTTCTCCACCATGGTGTTCCCCGAGACGGCGCAGCCTAGTAAAGATTTTCTGCATTGCAAGGTTTTCTGGCCTACTAAAGTATTCCTGCATTGCCGGCCTTCGGCCGGGCTTAAGGATTTTCCCCACCATGGTGTTTCCCGAGACGGCGCAGCCTAGTAAAGATTTTCTGCATTGCAAGGTTTTCTGGCCTACTAAAGTATTCCTGCATTGCCGGCCTTCGGCCGGAATTAAGGACTTTCTCCACCATAGTGTTTCCCGAGACGGCGCAGCCTAGTAAAGATTTTCAGCATTGCAGTTTTTTGGCCTACTAAAGTATTCCTGCATTGCCGGCCTTCGGCCGGGCTTAAGGAATTTCTCCACCATGGTGTTTCCCGAGACGACGCAGCACAATAAAGATTTTCTGCATTGCAAAGTTTTCCTGCTTACTAACGTTTTCGTCCATAGCTGACCAAGAGTTATTTTTACCATTTCATGAAAGGTATTCTTAAAAATTTTAAGATAATACCAATATTGGTCATATTCGTTGAAAAACACCGTATACACACTCACAATACTGTACTAAAGTTTCAGAGGCCCATAACTCGGAAACTAAGCCTCGCCGCCAAATTTTTTATTTAATTTTTTTTCTTATTTTTCAATTTTCTATAGGATAGGGTACTTTTTTAATTTTTAAGATACCAATATTGGTCATATTCGTTTGAAAACACCGTATAAGAAAATTATACTAGAACTTTATAGGTCCATAACTCGGAAACTAAGCGTTGCCGCCAACTTTTTTATTTATTATTTTCTTCTTATTTTTTAATTTTCTATATGATAGCATACTTTTTTTAATTTCTGGGAGGTGCCCCTAAACTTGATTTAAGCCGAAGCCAATTTCTGCAAATAATATATTATATGGGAGACTCACTTTTGATCTTTATCCCAAAACGCATCTTTTATTGGATGATAGTTGAATTTAGCAGGATTGTAATCTGTACTAATGGCGGAATCTTCTTTACCGTTTAGTTTTAAAGACATAATTTTCTCCACACACTTCTTAGGAGTGCTCGCTGCACTCTCTGATATATTACCATTTTCTGTGGGTTCCAATTTAACAATCTTCGATTTGTTATCCAATTGTTCCTCAGAATGCCTTTTTGTAGGAACCACACTATTAGCTTGTGATATTTTTACTTCAGCTTGCTCATTTTTTGGTATCCTTTGGAACACAAATTTATTCAAACACAATAATAAGAAAAAATATGTACATATCTTACGTTTGATTAATTTCAGCACCGCCGATCACCGCAGCAATCTGTGTTTTTGGTTTGAAAAAGGACCTGAAAAATTTAAATGTTCCACTAAATAACTTATTCAAGATATGGATTACTTTAAATATTAACTATGTTCTCACGTTATATTTTTTTGTGACATGTTTTGCGTATAAGTGAAGACATCTTATTATTTTTATACAAATGAGAAGACCGCCAACAGGCAGTGACCTGCGCCGAGCAATTTTGTAGGCGGCGGCGACTGATGAAAAATTGTTAGGCGGCGGCTGAAATTCGGCTGAGTCGGCTTCACAAATTTTTGCAATTGTGTCAAAGTAAATTCACAAAAGTTTTTAAGTGATTTATTTTTCCTCAAACTGATGCCAATTTTTTACCAGCTAAATTTCTGGGAGTGTGAGTGTATTAGTGAATAAACCTAAAACCCTCAAGTAAATCTTAAATCTTAGCCGACTTGAGCCGAGAAAAAATCGGCGGCGAATCACATAAAGTCTTCGGCGGCTCGGCTCAGATGGCTGTCAGCCGATCGGCGCAGGTCTCTGCCAAGAAGGGCCGAAGCCAGTACATATTGGCGGACGGCGATAGCCAACTCAGAATATATCCAGCGGCGGCTAACCCTTTTTTTAAATTTTGCAACATTAAAACCAAGGCACATTAAATACAGGACGCATTAGGTGCATAGTCACAAAGTTTTACAAAGTAATTGTCAAAAAATTGTATGCATCAAACAAGCCATAAAAGTAATTGTCAAATGAATTCTTCGTTATAAACGTGTAAACAAAAAATCAGCGGATGAGCAATATGCCTGATGCGTGTACCTGTTTGATATGCCTTGATTAAAACCAAGGCGTTTTGACACCAGGTGGTCTCGATTTGCAACTCTGCATATTCGCCTTGTAAATTTGTTAGTGCAAAACTTCCTGCTGTCAGAATATATCCGAACGTTTTGCTTTGATTTGACAGCAGAGAAATTATCAGCTGATCGTCAATTGGTGAATTTAGATCAACTGATGTGTTTTCGCCTTGATTAAAAACAAAGCAAAGTGTATTAATACCAAGTGGCCTTATCATTACAACAACATATATAAAAATTTGTTGTGGGTTTATTTTAGTTTTAATTTTGACAGTTCAGGTTAAGATTTTATGCTATTTTATATGGAGTTTGAAAGATGGGGTAAAGTCACCTGACGATCAGCTGCGCTGATAAGTCCACTTGATATTAATACACCTTGAACCAAAGCAAACTCAAAGTGTATTAATACGAAAGTAAATTTATATTAATTAATTTATTCTTGTTTAGTGGTAATTCATGGCTGTTAAAAGTTGTTTTTGTTTTGATTTGTTATACACAATTGTGTTTAGTGAAAAAGTTTAAATAAATTTTTACTTGAAAAGGTTTTAGAAGACATTTAAAAAATTATAATAAATTATCAATATATACATTATACATTTCTTGAATTAAAATATAACTTTACAATGAAATAAACGAAAACCTAAGTCCTGATCTTTTGGCAATGGCACGGTTTTTCATATAAGCTCGAGATGCAACGCACTTGAAGCATGCAATTTATAAATTTTTTTAAACATTTTTGGTTTGTACGTATATTAATAATTTTTCTTTTCTTTCGTTTATATTTACATACTTATATAGGTGCTCTCAATGCAAACTTTACTGTATTATTTAATTATTTATTTGTGCTGTCTGATAAAAAAATTTCACGTTTTATTCAATTTTACTGTGTACAATACGTAATAATGATGTGCTTAGTGGCAATGCAAAATTAGTGCATTTTTCGCCATGTGTTTAGTGCTAATGCAAATTTAAATTTGCAATAAAATTTTTGTTTTTCAATCACTGGTTGTGCAAAACTAATACAAATTACCCAGGTCTAGGTGTATTCATTTGTTTTTGACATTAATCCATTAATTTTACACAAACAAAATTTACTGGAATATTTCCAGTAATCAAGTGTTAAATGAAAACAAAAAGTTGCAAAATGATATTTCAATAACCAAAAAAGTAATAATTTATAAGAAAAAGAAAATAAAATAGTGAAAAAGAATATTAAATAAATGTAAAATGCTTGAAAGAAGTTTTTTCTATCACTTGTCTCTGCATAAGACAACTACACAAACAAATTCTTAATATATCGTCGGTTGATTAGACAAATAATCTGCAAGAACTTTGTATCTGAATTTCTTAGTTTTCGATTTTGTATGGTATTTTGGAACCTTATCGCTAGAAGGAAATATTTCAGAGCGTAGTTATAAAATAATTGAATTCATCTCTCATTAAATCTAATCCTTAATTACCGTTGGCGACAGTACTATTGGCTTTTATTAAAGTATTTACCAAAAACTTAAAAATTCCCTCTAGCTACGTCCAAAGATTTTAAAGTTTTACTTAAGTTAGGATCACTAAACCTACTTCTTTGTTTGCATGAAAAATAATTTCTAAACAATTGCCTTTTGTATATGACACTAAGCAAATAACTAAACACACAATAAAACGTTTAAATACTGCAAAATATGATACAAATCAACCGGTTTAATCATTAATCGAAAAAAGCCAATTTTAACCGGCTATCCGATTAACGGCCAACCGAATGAATACCCTAATTTTGATGTTATTTTAGAAAATAAGCTGTTTGTTGTATGCTCTCAAATAGTTGGCATCACTGTCATAACGCATGTACAAAACCATGATACAATTATACAAGGTACTTTCACAAGGCATATCAAACAGGTACATGCATCGGGCAAATTGCTCATCCGCTGATTTTTAGTTTACACGTTTATAACGAAAAATTCATTTGACAATTACTTTTGTGCCTTGTTTGATGCATACAATTTTTTGACAAATACTTTGTAAAACTATGTGAGAAGCACAGAGTTGCCACACTATTTTCTCTAATGCATGTACCCAAGGCATATCAAACAGGTACATGCATCGGGCAAATTGCTCATCCGCTGATTTTTTGTTTACACGTTTATAACGAAGAATTCATTTGACAATTACTTTTGTGCCTTGTTTGATGCATACAATTTTTTGACAAATACTTTGTAAAACTATGTGAGAAGCACAGAGTTGCCACACTGTTTTCTCTAATGCATGTACCTGTAGTAAATGTGCCTTGCATGTACACTTGCTAGAATAAATATCCGTACACCCATTTCATAATAACACCTCTCTATAAATCACACATAAAATTTTTGTAGATTTCAATTTTATGTTATACTTTAGTAGCAATCGTTCCTATATTTTATTTTTACAATGCATTCAAAAGCTTGTTGCTATTTGAACGTTTGTACCAATGCCGCAAAGGTAATATGGGAACATATTGAACCAGAAAAAGTATCCGTACATCAATTGTCTGGCAAGCCTGTTAGTTAACGGCACTTTTTACAAAACTTAAAATAGTTTTTTTTTTAATGTGTGTGGTCTTATTTAACCGTATTTGACATATTTTGCGTTTTTAAACTCTTTCAAGTGGAAAAGGTAAGAAATGAGTCCGAAAAGCAAAGAAATTTCTGAAGACGAAAGAAAAATTATTTTAAAATTAAGAAATGAGGGAAAATCATATCGCGAAATAGCGGAAATAGTTGGACGAAGGCACTCTTCAATACAATACATCATACAAAGTTTCAAAAACACCGGCTCAATTCTATCAAGACCTCGTTCAGGAAGACCTTCTAGCTAACCATTCGGGAAAAGCGCACAATAATATCTTCAGTCAAACAAAATCCTAGAATAACTGCATCTCAAATGTGTTTAAATATAAAGGAATCATTTGGAAAAGACATTCATGAAGACACCGTCCGAAAAATATTGAAAAAAGAAAACTATCACGGTCGTGTGGCACGAAGAAAACCTTTCATTTCAGAAGTGAATAGAAAGAAGCGCATGGACTTTGCAAATGAACACGTTAATAAGCCTTTTGAGTTCTGGGAGCGTGTTTTATTTGCAGATGAAAATAAATTTTGCATATTTGGGATCAAGGGAAGAAAAATGGTGTGGCGAAAGAGTGGTACTGCTTTTGAAAAAAATAATCTGTTGCCAACAGTAAAACATGGCGGTGGTGGTGTAATGGTGTTGGGGTGTATGGCTGCTAGTGGTGTTGGCAATATATCATTTATTGAGTCGACAATGGATCAGATTGGATATTTGAATATCCTCAAACAAAATTTAAAACAGAGCGCCGAAAAATTAGATCTAGGTGAAGATTTTTGGTTTCAGCAAGATAACGATCCCAAGCACACGGCACATAATGTAAAGCTTTGGTTGCTTTACAACGTCAAAAACCAGCTTAAATCACCTCCTCAATCACCAGATCTAAACCCAATCGAACATCTATGGGATTTACTTGAGCGCAGAATTCGCGAGCATAACATTACCTGAAAGGAAATGCTAAAAAACGTCATCACGGAAGAGTGGGCAAAAATAACGAGAGACGAAACTTCAAAATTACTAAAATCAATGCCAAACCGTCTGGCAGAGGTTTTAAAACGAAGAGGTTATCCCACAAGTTATTGGTTTTTATTATTTTTTCTTTCAAGTTGAATAAGTTTTAATTTTACCTCTATGTACGAAAACTTTTTCTTGTGAATTCCGTAGATATTTTAGTTTGTTTTTGATTTTTTAATGTTAAGAATTAAATATTCATTTTAAAACATTTAATTAAATAAAAAGATATTTGTTGAACAATTATTTCATAAGCGTTTGTTTTAAAAATTTTTCTTAATCATTTGTACTTTAAAGATTTGAATTGGCTTAGCTCTTGTGTACGGATATTTATTCTAGCAAGTGTACCTGTAGTAAATGTGCCTTGGTACTTTCACGACTACAAAAAAATTGCAACACCAAGAAACACACGCATTTTGTTGGTAGAAACAAACAGAATTTAGTCAAAAACAGATGTCTTTTGTTGTTAAAAATAACAATTACAGGGTAACTAAAGTACAATTGCAGACGCTGCATTCATGAATGATTATAGTCATTCAGTGTTGCCAATATGTGTGTAATATACAGAGCAAGGCATATCAAACAGGATCGCCGTGAAGAAAAAAAACTTTTTAAAAAACTTTCAGTCACGTAAAAAACTTTTTTCAGAGTTGCAAAAAAGGTACCATTTTGCGTGTAGGTGTGAGCACGTGCGTTTTTTGAGAGAGTTGTGTGCCACGTCCTCGCATGAAATTTATGACCAGAAATTAACTTTAAATAAATAATAAATATATTAGATGTGCGCTATTAATTTATATACCATTCAATAAAGGACAAAAGTAGGTACCACAATAAGTAGATTTCATTTTTTTAATTACTTGATTTCGAAAGTTATAGAACAGCAAACTTTTTAGTGCCAAAAAAAGTTTTCATTTTATACAATCAAAACGATTAAGTGTGCTCTATTGACATATATACCAATCAATAGAAAATTAATATACCTTTCAGAACTAGTAACTGCCATATTCAGATTTACTTTAGTTCAGAAGTTATAGCCCAGCAAACTTTTTGTTAGCAAAAAAAAAGTTTTGCTTCATAAAATCAAAATCGTTATTTGTGCGCTCTTAACTTATATATAAGTCAATTACAAATTAAAATATATTTCTGAATCTGTATTTATTATAGTCAGATTTACTTTAGTTCAGAAGTTATGGCCCAGCAAACTTTTTAGTGCCAAAAAAACTTTTACCTTATTAAACCAAAACGGTTAAGTGTGCGCTAATAGGACATACACTAGTCAAAAGCAAATATAAATACCTTTTAGACGCTGTATTTACTATATTCAGATTTAGTTTCGTTCAGGAGTTATAGCCCAGCAAACTATTTAGTGGCAAAAAAAGTTTTGCCTTATAAAACTAAAACGGTTCGTTGTGCACTATTGACACATACACCAATCGATTAAGAATTAAAATACCTTCAAGAAACTGTACTTGTTATATTCAGATTTACATTAGTCCTGAAGTTATAGCCCAGCAAACTTTTTAGTGCCGAAAAAATAGAAAAAAGTTTTCGTCTTATTAAGCCAAAACGATTCATTGTGCACTATTAAGACATATACAATCGATAAAGAACAAAAATACTTTTCAGAATTGGTGACAGTATTTTTCTGAATTACTTTAGTTCAGAAGTTATAGTCCAGCAAACTTTTAAAAATTTTCATAATTTTTGTGATAATACAGTTTTTCCCATTAAGTGTGCAAGTGGCAACCTCGGGTTAATTTGCCTAGTAAAATATTTAAACAAACTTTGGAAAAAATACTGATTTTGCAAATCAAAAAAAATAGGTAATTCTTAACTTTATTTAAGAAAAAATTATAAAGTTTTATGGTGTCGTATGAGTAGAATCAGATTTAATAGATGTCATTATTTTTATTTAAATAACTATGGAAAAAAACACTATCGAAAAATACTCCAACCAAAAGTTTGTTCTTGAATATAAATTAAAAATTATTGATTGTGCCCAATTAAAATATATATCAATCGATAGGAAATAAAAACATCTTTTAAAATTTGCGACTTTATATTCTGAATTACTTTAGTTCAGAAGATATGTCCAAATAAAAAATTTTATATCATTAAAATTTAACAAAAAAGTTGAATGCCTATAAAATAGTAATTACTGATTGTAATGTATTCGGTTATAAATCTTTCGATAGTTAATTAAATTAACTTTCAGAATTGGGGACTGTCATTTTCTGAATTACTTTGTTGCAGAAGTTATATTCTAGAAAACTCTTCGAAAGCACTAAAATAAGTACAAAAGTTTTCTGCTCATAAAATAGAAAACATTCACATTATCGTATTGCAACATATAGCAATCTATTGAAAACAGAACTAATTTTTTAAATTGGTGACTGTCATTTTCTGAATTTGTGGAATTCAGAAGATATTCAACTTCAAACTTACAACTTCGTAAATATTTTTCAATTCGCAGACTTTATATAAGTTGTCAATAATAGTGTGCAACTGTAGATAGTAATGTGCTTCTATTGATAGCACAGTTATATGTGGCAGCACAAAACAGAACTAAAGGTAGAGGTCCATAGCTCGCTTTTTGCGCGTTATGCTTTACACGCGTTTCATCCTCTTGTTTCATTCTATACTTTGTTCGCGTTGAGTTACATGCACTGCTTTTCATGCGCCATTTTATTTTTGTTTTGATCAGCTGTGTGCGTTTGTTTATAAATACTTATAAAGAAAAAATGGAGAGTGAAATCGAGTTTTTAAAAGAATTTGTGGAGCTAGTCGAGTTTGTATATTTAATTTTATGTGCAAAAAATGCCTATGAACAATTTCAAAAAAAGAAAAGGTTTTGGGTACGGCCATTGTATTTAGAAAGGAATTTAAGTGGGTTTTTTGAAACCACATTTAAAAAATTAAAACTTCTGACCCTGAGCAATTTCGAACCGCAACAAGAATGTCTGCAGATGTCTTTCACTATTTATTCAGCATTTTAAAAGATAGTCTTGAGAAGAACTCGGCCAGGGCTATTCCAGCAGATTGTCGGCTGTTGTTGACTTTAATGTAAGTAAATTTAAAATTACATATAAATGTATGCACATTATTGGCTTAAGCAATAACTTTTCTAAGCAGCTATTTAATACAGATTTAGCGGAGATGACACTCAGTACGTAAAAGTAATCGATAACTAATATGCAAAATTTGTTACTGAGAAAAGTGTGGTGAAAAGTTAATTCAAATACATCGCATTAATGAAAATATTCACATATTTTATTAAACAAGTTTTTTTTACTAAGAAATTTTTTTTATTGAAAAAAAAAGAAAAAAATTATCCAGGAAAAAATATTATTTATCGATAACGTAAGAAATAAAGTGTGATTTAACATCTTTAGCATTCAAGAACAGCTGACTTTCTTTCATGGTGCTTGTAACGCGTACAAAAGTAGAAAGTAGACTTACTTTTTGCTTTGAACGCGCCTACGCGTTCTGCGCTTTTTGCAATGTAACTTGTCACATACTATTACATTGATTCTACTTTTTTGACAGATGCATAGAAAGCGTAACGCGCAAAAAGCGAGCTATGGACCTCTACCTTAATGTAAACAAAACAAAAATACTCCTTTTTTTGCAACTCTGCGGAAAAAAGTTTGGTAAAAAAAAGTTTTTTTTCTTCTCTTCCGTTCAAACAGGAACATGCATCAGGCAAATTGCTCATCCGTTAATTTTTTTTTTGCACGTTTATAACTAAGAATTCATTTGACAATTACCTTTGTGCCTTGTTTGATGCATACAATTTTTTGACAATTACTTTGTAAAACTATGTGAGAAGCACAGAGTTGCCACAGTGTTTTCTCTAATGCGTGTACCTGTAGTAAATGTGCCTTGATACAGAGTGTGTAATTTCTACTCACATGTGTAGTCCTATAATTAGATTCATGTATAATCTGTGTGTAATTCTACTTTGACTTCTATTTTTGTATAATTTTGTTTTAATTTTAATCTTTAGAACAAAAGATGTGTAGTGTAATTTTCTTCAATGTGTAATTGGAGACACAGCCAATGCAAATTCATTGGCAACGCTGTAATCATTTTATTCACACACAACACTAACATTTTTGCAGCTTGTAAACAAAGTTTGACAACTTTCTGCATTGTATACATAAACAGGCTTGGCTTGTGCAAGTACCTTGGTATTATTGTTTCATGTACTATATAATAGAGCTGTGCCAAATCGTTCATTTAAGTGACCGCTCATTTTCGTTCATTTTGTAAAAAAGAACGAGTTCGTTCATTTCGTTCATCCGCTCTTTTCAAGAAAAAGAACGAAATGAAAAAACAAACAGTTGATTCCTGCGATGCCAATTTAGCGCGTTTCGCGCTAGATTTGGCGCGTTTTAACTATGCCAAACGCGCTTTTTTTAGTTTTAGCGCGTTTACTAAAAAGTGCGCTAAATTAGCGCGTTTTAAATAAAGTCAGTATAATTTCAGTTCAATATATTTTTTTACTTTTTTTCATAAATTTAACAATTTTCTATATTCAAAACTTATAAAATTTTTTAAATTGGATAATAATTCAGCTGTCGCAAATAAAATTCCCTTGACTGTGGTTAGAATTAAAAACGCATTTTAATACTGTAAATGGCAAATATTTTGAAATTTCATGAAAATTCGTGATCAAAAATATTTATATAACTTGTTAAGCATCTATTCTAGCTGAAGTACAAAAAGCATTTGAATCGCAAAACGATAATTTATATACCTATAAGTTGTTACAAAGTTTGACAAATAAAATAAAAACTAAGGATTTCGATTATTTGGAAGGCAATTCTGATTCTGTATTAAATGATTTTAATTGTTTAGGATTTAATTTAGAAGAAACAATATTATAAAATCTGAAAAGAGCTACTAAAAAATCAATTGTATTAACTAATACACATGTAAATACATGGAATTTTATTAAAATTTAATTTTGCTCGTTGGAAAATAGCGCGTTTTGGCTATAAATAGTTGATAATGCTGCAACTTAGCGCGTTCTATCGCGTTTTGCGAAGGAGAATAGCGCGTTTGGGTTACAAATAGTTGGAATCGCTGGTTGATTCGGTCAATAAAAAGAGACAAATTCAATGTTTTTTGTTATTTTTGGCAAAATGATCAAAACAAACAAAATAACACAATGAAAAAATCAGCAAGTAAATTTTTTTTGCAATATTAAAGTATTTTTTTGTGTGACATATAATAAGGAATTTGGAAAATATTAATAGCATTAAGAAGTGTTCAAGATGTGTTTTTATTTTGCCACAATTAAGTCTCTGCTGGTAAATAAATCTATGGCCAATGAATAAAAGTCAAAAAGCGGGAGCGAAAATAACTTAATTGCGTATGTGAGAAGGCATATGAAAACGAGAAAATGACAAAAAAAAATCCCACATGAACGATGAAAAAGCAAAATAAAACAAAAAAAAGAGCCAATTGCGCTCGGTCATCGGTCGTTCAATTTATTTTTATGTGTCAGTACTACTGAACCAAAACAGCTCAGTAAAATGACCGGCTCACTTCGTTCATTTGAGTGATTCGTTCAATTTTACTCGTTCGTTCATGAACGACACAGCCCTAGTACTAAACTCCTGGTGTAACCTCGCTCTGACATTTTAGTTTTCTTACATCTCTATTCAGCAAATTCCATTCCACTCGACTCAGAATTAGTATTGGTAACTGTTCTTAACTTGTACCATGAAATTGGTAGAATTGTACCTAAATGTAGCCATTTGTTAAACAAGCATACACAGTAAGAATTCATTACAATTTTTCATTTATTGAAAACAAAAACATAAAGAAAACAACTAATACTATCGAACAAATCAATTTTTTATGTGTGTAGGTATACACACAAAGTCTAAAGAACTGGGAAAAGCGCTACCAAAACAAATGAAAAATATGAACATAAATTACCAATGTAAATTTTGGTACTTATGATCAGTATTGGGCAACTATGTTAGGAGAAATTGTCT
The DNA here is from genome assembly GCA_936439885.1 of Nowickia ferox. Taxonomy (NCBI): domain Eukaryota; kingdom Metazoa; phylum Arthropoda; class Insecta; order Diptera; family Tachinidae; genus Nowickia; species Nowickia ferox. Next base: position 38,040,144 of record OW387026.1, on the reverse strand, counting down.
CTTGGATCAAGATCAGATCTTAACCTTGAAAATAAAATTAAAATATATAAGGCAATATTGAAACCAGTTTGGACTTATGGCATTCAACTATGGGGTACTTCAAGCAATTCTAATATAGAAATTTTACAAAGATATCAATCTAAAACACAGAGTGATAATCAATGCTCCATGGTTTGTAACAAATAAACAAATTCATAAAGACCTCCAAATTCCCTTTATTCGCGATGAAATAAATAAATTTAGCTTTAGATACTTAAATTGTATTAGTAGTCACTGGAATACATTAGCAATAGCTCTTCTAGATGAAACAGAGGAAGTTAGGAGACTGAAACGGTTTGACATATTAGATTTACCTTATAGAAAATAGTAATAATATTAATATTTATATGTAAATATAATACATATTAGGTTAGTTTATTAAGCTTGCTGAAGCTTAGTAACAACTGTTAACTTGTTTCTTGTCTTTATCAAATTTACTTGTTATTGTAAAATAGAATATAAATAAATACATTGAAAAAAAATGTATGGTCAAGTACATTTTTCAAATAGTACCACTGAAGTATAAGGTGTACCATTGCAAATGCAGTGGTACCAAATTTGGTACAATTGTAACACAAATCCCAACAGTGATACACACTTCTCTGTTAAACTTTGTTCAAGAAGCGTTTTGGTGTTGGCCTTTATAATATAAATATTAAGAATATAAAATGGTAAATACTAATTTGAATTAATTAATATCAATAAATAGCAATGTTTTTTTTAGACTATTGGCAAGAATAATAAAATGATACAGCACCTAAATTACAGGGTGCGTATAGTTCTTCAAGACTCTCGAACATTTATTGGGACCTTCAAAGCTTTCGACAAACACATGAACCTTATTCTCGGAGATTGTGAAGAATTTCGAAAAATTCGCTCTAAAAATGCTAAAGTTCCTGAAAGGGAAGAAAAACGTGTATTGGGGTTTGTTTTATTGCGAGGAGAAAATATTGTATCACTCACTGTTGAAGGGCCACCACCACCAGAGGAAGGCTTGCCGCGTGTACCAATTCCAGGAGCTGCACCAGGACCTGGAATGGGAAGAGCGTCTGGTAGGGGAGTTCCTGTAAACTTAACATCAGTTCCTGCAGGTCTTCAAGGTCCAGTACGTGGTGTTGGTGGCCCTGCTCAGCAGCATATGGCTCCCATGGGAAGGGGTGTACCTAGAGCACCAATGATGGGGGGACCACCACCAAGTATGATACCAGGTGGTATACCTCCTATGCCGGGAGCTATGGGTAGAGGGGCACCTCCACCAATGCGTGGGCCACCCCCTGGAATGTTGAGAGGTGCACCTCCACCAGGCAGAGGCGGTTATTAATGTGTTTACGGAAATAGGTCCAATATACATACATACTTTTAAATACTATTTTTTAATGCAATAAATTATGTTTATTGAAAATTAATTTTTATTTATTAGACGGCGATCGTGTGTTTATTGGCTCAAAGGCAGCTCAACGCTTGGTTATTTTCTCGGCAACGAGTTAGTATTCTGAAATCACGGTTGCCAGAAATGCAGATTTATTTGCATTTTGCAGATTTTACCCTCCCAAAAAGACGAAATGTAGATTTGAAGATTTTTGGAATAAAAACGCAGATTTTTCAACTCTAACTATGGTGCAATTTTTTAAATTTTTCCTAATACTGTTACTACTTGATTCTTTGATGTGTGTACTACTCAGAAGTTGAAATTACAATTTTTGAACTTTGAAGACATCATTAAAGAAGTAACTTTGATATAAAACGAGCCTATTGTGATTACAATTTTGCAGTCCAAGTTTATTCAAAATGTAATGTCTTTACCACATTCGTTTGCAATGTCGAAAGAATTTTTAGTCAAATGAACTTCAATAAAACAAAACTTCGAAGTCCTTTGGATATTTATGTAATAAATGACTATATAATTTTTTAAATATCCGATGTCTTTTCCCATTTATTTTATATAATTGCACATAACTATGAAGAATATTTTTGTTTGCTGGTTATATGGATTTCGTTCTCCTTAAGATTGTTTTCCACACGCATAGTTTACTTTGCAAAGTTTGGAGCAAGGCATATCAAACAGGTACACGCGTCAGGCATATTGCTCATCCGCTGATTTTTTGTTTACACGTTTATAACGAAGATTTCATTTGAAAATTACTTTGTGCCTTGTTTGATTCATACAATTTTTTGACAATTATTTTGTAAAACTGTAGGAGAAGCGCATAGTTGCATCTAATGCGTGTACCATAGACTAAAGGCTCAGTTAGCCGATTGTACCTCTACGTCTCCACCTGACATGAAATTTTGCTGTAACTTGAAGTTATAACTGAGTTGTTAAAACAAATGCACTAACAATAATGTTTTAACTTCAAAAAAGCATTAACTTGAGCAGTCTACACATAACATTAACTTGAAGTCAATGTTAAAGTTAGTCATTTTATGTCAGGTGGAGACCGCAAATAATGTAATGTAACTGCAACAGTAGGAAACAGCTGATCGATATTGTTATATGAAAAGTGATGGAAATGGTTATAGAGATGTAAAGTAACGTAACCTACTTTTCATATAATAATATCGATCAGCTGTTTCCCACATTACAGTTACATTGCATTACAGTCGGCTAACTGAGCCTTAATCAATGTAATAGTATGTGACAAGTTACATTGCAAAAAGCGCAGAACGCGAAGGCGCGTTCAAAGCAAAAAGTAGGTATACTTTTGTACATAGACTAACAATATCATATTCTGTGCTTTTGTACGCGTTACAAGCACCATGAAAGAAAGTCAGCTGTTCTTGAATGCTAAAGATGTTAAATAATACTTTATTTCTTACGTTATCGATAAATATTATTTTGCCGTGAATAATTTTTTTCTTTTTTTTTTCAATAAAAAAAATTTCTTAGTAAAAAAAACTTGTTTAATAAAATATGTGAATATTTTCATTAATGCGATGTATTTTAATTAACTTTTCACCACACTTTTCTCAGTAACAAATTTTGCATATTAGTTATCGATTACTTTTACGACTGACTCCACAAATTCATTTAAAAACTCGATTTCACTCTCCATTTTTTCTTTATAAGTATTTATAAACAAACGCACACAGCTGATCAAAACAAAAATAAAATGGAGCATGAAAAGCAGTGCATGTAACTCAACGCGAACAAAGTATAGAATGAAACAAGAAGATAAACGCGTGTAAAGCATAACGCGCAAAAAGCGAGCTATGGACCTCTACCTTAAGCCCCTGAATAATGAATTTAAATTTTTTTTTTTATTAAAAGAATATTTTACTTAATAAGTAAAATCATAATTTGGGATTACTAGTGCGTGAAAAAACTTTAAACTTAAGATATAAAAGGAAGTTTGAATATATTTAATAAAAGAAATTTTATTAATAAAAAATAAATATCAATTTCATTTGATTAAACATAACACATATATAAAATTTTTGTATTTTGCTTTGAATCACGTTCGTTGAGTAGAATATGCATTGATATACATCATAATAATTGCTAATAACAATATTAATACTTTTACGTTGAAAAGTTACCACATATGCAAATAATTTCTGATTGTTGTAAAACAATTTCTAAAATATATAACAATTGTGGAAACGGCGCAATTTTGCAGCTCTATATCTCCTGATATATTCAAGATATCGGAAAACTGATAATGTATTTGGAAAGAGGACACATTATTCATATATAATCAATTAATAACTAAATTTTTTTAAAAATGTGCCATACATCAAAACAATAACCACCCGACGATATTATGTCAGAGTTAATCGCAGTTATAGACGCTATGTAAACCCATGTCAGATACAACTTTTGCTTAGTTTGCGTTGATGATTCGCTTTGGCATCTAAGATGATATGTACTTGCTTATATGAAACATGTCACATAAAGTACTTTTAACGCAAAGCAAAGCGAAAAATAGGCAAATTTCAACTTTTTGCGTGCTTTGACAATCAGTTGGCATAATTATCTTAATTTGTTTGTTAAATTCACATAAAAAAACGATTAAGGATATCGGAGCAATCGAATTGTGCTGTATTTTATGCATTAAACAAAGCAGTAAAACAAAATATTAGTGTTGTCAAAGTTTTTATTGTGTCATACATATTTTGCTTTACACTTTACTGCCAACGCTAGAAACGTCACGCAAAGCGTTGAAGTTGTATCTGACACCGCCTTTAAGGATCAGTTAGCCGCAAGGCGGATTGATACCAGGTGGATTTAACTTGCAACTACGCATATTCGCCTTGTATATTTGGTAGTGTAAATTTTCCTGCTATCAGAATATTTCCTAATGACAGGTACGACTTAGCAACGTGTTTATGCAACCAGGTAGGTTGCATTGTCGAACGCATAGTTTGTAGTGTTGTTTATGGTTGCGTTCGAAGTTGCATTCGAAGTTTCTAAAATATCAAAATGTTTTGATGTTAATAGGTTGCATTGTAGGTTGCAATGTCTGTGTCACAATATTCGAAAACGTGTTGCAAAGTCTGTACCTACCATAATGTTTTGAATTGATTGACATCAGAAATTTATGTCAGCTGGTGAATTAAGATCGCCTGATGTGTTTTCGCCTTGGTTAGCCGACTGTAACGCAATGTAACTGTAATGTAGGAAACAGCTGATCGATATTTTTATATTAAAAGTAGTTTACGTTACATTACGTCTCTATAACCATTTTCGTTACTTTTCACATAACAAAGTCGATCAACTGTTTCCTACAGTTGCAGAATTTTAAGAATTAATAAATTGCCTTTTATTTTCTATTTGCACTTCCTTTAATTTTTCAGTTTTGTTTATTTGCTCCATTTTGTTGAAATTGTTGTATTTTTTTATGAATTTTAATGTTTTTTAAATTTTAATATTTTTTAAATCAAATGTCAAATTTTCTTGTACACCGTTATATTTTTTGGTATAGTTTGGAAAAAACCATAGCTGTATTTCTAAGTATTATCAGATCATATATAGATTTTATTAAAATCTAGTGATAGCCCGTTCAGAGTGCCACCAAATCAAGTAATTTCATGATTTTATCAGAAATCAAATTGAAATTAAATAATTTCCCATATATTTTGACACATCCAAAGTGAACTCATTTTAAAATTATAGTGCGTTCAGGCTGACACAAAACTAAGTAATTTTAAGCTCTAATTATGAACGAAATCAAGAGTGGTCATGCTGTTTAAGGCAGTGATACACTAGCCTACACGATCGTGCGATTTTTGAGAAAATACAGCCCTGGTATGATGGAGTCTATAAAATTTTCAAATGACAAAAACAATGTATCAGATCAGGGTTGTATTTTTTCGTAGATCGCGCGATTGTGTAGGATAGTGAATCATGGCCTTTACTGAATGACATTTGAGTTGATTTCGGAAATATCTTATTCATTGCGGCAGACATTGAAGTACTTTTTTTAGTTGAAAAAACTCTTTCTTTGTTGCACTTATACAAGTTTTTCTTGCAAAAATTAGCATAAATATAGTAATTTTCAATTTTTTTTAATTTCGTATGGAATTAAAATTTGTTAATTTCTTTTATTTGTTAATTCTCATAGTTGTAAATTTATTAATGTTTGAACAAAAAAGTAGTCTTAATACAAAAACATAGTTGTATATTGTAATTTCTTGTTAATTTCATCTAAATTAAGTATAATAACTTCATTTGGAAAATGTCAAAATGTATGGGAAATCACTTAATTTCGACCGAAATCACGAAGCTACTTAATTTGGCGTTAGCCTGAATGGGCTATTAATATGAAATTGCAATAAACGCTGTTTTTGTATAAAAAACTTTTTTTTCAACCATGAAGATATTTTTAACTACGAGAAGCAACAAAAAATTTAATGCGTCAATTTGGTTACGCTGCAGCCACACGTTCAATAAATCGCTTTCAGTTCCATCACACATACTGTGTGTCAAAATTCCTTGAAATTGATAGTTGTGACACAAATTGATAGTCAATTTAATTGTTTAAATTCCATCGACGAAGACACAACTCAAATTTGTAGCCATAGACATATTTTGAGTTTGTAGCTTTAGTCAAGGTGTGCTGTGACTAGCTGTTCTAATTAAAAATTAATTTGCCATATAAATGGATAGGTGAATTTGAAAGCAATCTTCTTTTCAATTTAAAATTTTTGAGTGTGTTAGTAAAAAACGTGAGAGTGTATTTCTAATTGAATGGAATTGAAAGGCAAAAATTTAACGTGTGGCACCCAAGACAGAAATTGTTTTTTTTAATTCGATATAAAATAAAAATATGAGTAAAAGCATTATATTAAAATATTGTCATGTAAAAAGCCTATTTAAATTGTGAAAAAGCCTTTATTTAACTGAAAATAATGCTCCATTGAATGCCACAAAGAATCAGATGCTTGCGAAATTAATTTAAATGTCATTTAGCACCAGCATGAACACTTTTAATTTCATTCGTAGTTTCATCTTGAAATTACTTGATTTCGTGGCACGCTGAACGTACTATAACAAATTAGATTTCGTTTTGTTTAGGTAATCAGCAAAAATTCACTAGATTTTGCTCAAAATCTCATAACTACTAGATTTCGGTGCAGTGTAAATGCGCTGTTATTTGATTTCAATAATTTTCACAATATTGTTAAGAGAAAAATAAAAAATTCCAACAAGCTCATATATAAATATTTAAATAATAGGCTTATCACAACTATATACTAATTTTGTTCAGTGTACCTCAAAACACTTTTATGCAACTAATCAATTCAGTGTTGTATTTCCGATAGTAATCTATTTGCGGCCACGTCACTTTCTTTTTTATGTATTGTTTACTCAAGTATTTCTTGTGGCTTTTTCCACTTTGTGCTTTTTCGTTCCTTGCTTTGCGATGACATTCATGTGGATTTAATTGAAGTTATCATCGACGTCAAAGAAAAGTTCTATATTCGGTTGGCAAATGTAAATTTGTAAAAAATTTAATATTAATCCTTCCTCTTATTCTAGAACAGTAAAACATCGAATATCAAATAATAAGGCGCTTTAATTTAGGCATTAGGTCAATCGTCCCAAGAATTCGTCGGTAAACTGACACATATTCAACGTCACGTCTTGTAAAAAAAGGAAATCACTATGAATATATTTCGTCTGGTCGGTGACTTGGCGCACGTATTTGCAATTATAATTCTGCTTTTGAAGATTTGGAAAACACGATCTTGCGCAGGCATTTCAGGCAAGTCGCAAATACTATTTTCCATCGTCTACTTGACGCGGTATTTGGATTTGTTTACCACTTATGTCAGTTTATACAATTCCATTATGAAAGTACTCTTCCTGGCGTCATCCGGAGCTACAGTTTATCTTATGTACGTAAAATTCAAGGCTACATACGACCACAATCATGACTCGTTCCGTGTAGAGTTTCTATTGGTACCCTGTGTTTTGCTATCTCTTTTAATTAACCATGAGTTTACTGTCATGGAGGTGCTTTGGACATTTTCTATATATTTAGAATCTGTTGCCATTCTCCCTCAGTTGTTTATGGTAAGCAAAACAGGTGAAGCGGAATCGATTACTAGCCATTACCTGTTTGCGTTAGGATCTTATCGCGCGCTTTATTTAATCAATTGGGTGTATCGCTACATTGTTGAGTCGCATTATGATCTAATTGCGATATTTGCTGGTGTCGTCCAAACAATTCTCTACTGTGACTTCTTCTACCTGTATATTACCAAAGTGCTTAAAGGAAAAAAATTGCAATTGCCTGCCTAAATGTTTACTCCTTTAGCTTCGACTTATCCATATTCGCCATCAAACTGAGTCCGTTGTGGAAAGTGAATAAAAACCCTGAAGTCGAAAATGTGACAATACAATCTCTTTGAACTATAAGCATTATATACTACAAGCTAAATATCTATTTTTCTTATGAGGAGTACTGAGCTGGAAGCTAAGACTCAAATGTCTATTACCAATACAGATCTGTTCATATTTTCCATTTAATAGCACCGCGAAGCATTAATACATTTTTATCTGTAATTGACTATACATACACATGTATGTATAATTTTATTACAACAGAACCGTTTATATTATAGTTATATTTTGTCATCTTTTCACTTCAGTGGTTGTTAAACAAACACATTCTCAATAAAAATCAAACAGCAGAAATAAATGTATGTATGTATAAGTATATTAAGATTCTTGTACTTGTAAGTCAACAATCTTAAATAAAACTTAGATTTAAACTTTATTAAAAAACATGTATTACATAAATAAAATACACAATAAACAAATGTTTGAAAAAAAATAAAATTTGCTTTAAAAATGTGTTTACCTATGTATGTACATATGTATATATAATTTAATTGTTAACTTAATATTTAGAACTTGCCATATCCTTCTTTATATGGTGTTAACATTTCATACGAACTATCTTTAATACCTCTTGAGAGTAAAATATGTTACTTTAAGTTAAACTTTAAACACTTTCTATAAAACAAGTTTTTTGCGTTATGAGTCTTGCAAATTAGTTTTACAATATGTGCTTTTAATAGTTAAGAATAAAAACATTACTAGGTCCTAGTTTACACTATGCAAGTCTTATTGCTAAAAGCTGATTAGTTTGAGGGAGAGAGAGACGAGGGGAACAGAAACGTTTCTTTTCCCCTCGCCTCACTCTCCTAACAAACTAATAAGACTTGCATAGTGTAAACTAGGGCAAGGGAAACTGAAATATGCGCCAAAAAAAATTTTATGTGCATTCAATATGCAATAAAAACTTAAAAATATGCACCAAAAACTAAAAAATATGCTCTTAAAAATAAAAATTTGGTTTATATGTAAATGGAAATATATTTTTAATTCAACAATTCAATTTGCATATAAAATAAACAAAAAAAAAAAAACGGAACAATAAAACATTAATTTAAAGAATAACTTCCGTATTTCAAAAAATAATGTATGTATGTTAAAACATAATTGCAATACAAATTTTCACTAAATCAAATAATAGAAATTAATTTCAACTTCAAAAGATATCACATCAGAATTAAAATTTTGAAACTCTATTTTGGGTAAATAAGATAATCTTTTTATCTACATATAATGTGTTATTGCAATAAACAACAAAATATGAAACTAGATTTTCAAATAAAAATTATTGAATGTCTCATCTAAATAAACTTTTATACATTGAAAATGTACCTTAAAAGGCTGCTGATGTATTCGAGGTAGAATCAAATAGCAAAACCAAATTTTTAGTGAAACTAACGTCCGTAATAACTGCGTAATAAATAAGAAATATACATGCACTACATGCATAGAACAATAAAAAATTTTGACCAACATACTAAAATAAAAAACTTGTATAAAGTATAAAAATATGCCCTAAAAGCATCAAATATGATCTTAAAATTCCAAAAATGATAAAAATATGCGTGTAAAACTGCAATATGCAAAAACATACTGTAAAGGGTAAATTATGCAAAAATATCCGTTAACATATCGATGCCCAAAGTCATAAAAAGTTCTGAAATGAATAAATATCTTATCTCCTCATTAATACTTCACACGAATTAAACATGCAATTTCATATTTATCGTTTCCCTGGACATTACCAATTTGGGGAAACGACCCTCCATGATTATTTAATGTGATTCTCAAAATCCTGGTACAACGAACGTTATAATCACCCTTATTCCAGTAGTCGACATCGATGTCACTTTAACACAATACCAAATGATTGGGGCTAGTTTACTCGCTCTCGAGAACAATTTTCTGCTACTGACTGTCTATTTCTGCCAACAGGAGTCAGTTACTTTCGACAAAGGTTACAAAAGCCCCAATTTTTTGGTATTGTGTTAAAGTGATGTCGATAACTGGAATAAGGGTGAATGTCAGGCTCATTCGCTATACCGAAAAATTCGTTATATCATATAATACAATACAATAAATTTATTTTCAAATAAGCTACCAAATACAAACTAACCGTATCACACTTTGTTTTTGCATTTACATTGCTGCTGTAGATTTTTACCCGACTGCGTGACTCAAAGAAGGGTATTGTGCTTATCAGCCCATATACATATGTACAATGGCTCACAGCTTATTTCATATATAGAATACTTCCCAAACATAAAAAATAACTTTCATTCAGTCTCAAATTTGCACTTTTAAAATTTTACAAACTTAAAACAAAATCATTGGTGCATAAGTAGTCACAGCTTATTTCAACCAGTCGTTTCTGAGATCTGTTAAATTGGTATTACTCCTCGATGAGCGTTAAATTTTCAAATATTTTTTTCGTAATTATGTATACTTACAATTATTTGAATACGCATTTATTGTGATTTTGTCGTTAAGTAAACCAAAGGCTCATTTCTTTAAAATGGGGCGACGCACTAACATAAAACAGAGGGAATTGGTTATTAGCCATTTTAAAAACGCAATTTGCGTCGAAAAATTTCTAAAATGGTTTGCGTTATCCATTCGACAGTGCAAAACATATGTAATATCTTGCTTCGTTCATGAAAAGAGGATACATAAGAGAGGCAGAAAAGCTACCAACAAAATATTTAATGAAACTCATGAGCGCTATAGAGTCAGAAAAATAAGGGAAAACCCGAAGCTGTCCGCTCAAAAATAGACTATAGAAGCTAAAAATGAGTTTAACAAAATATGTATAGTATAAGTTTAACAAAGTATGTATAGTTTTAATGGTAGAGTATCGCGGAAAAAGCCCTCTATTAAGAATGAAAATCATGCAGCGTACCTAAATTTTGCTAAATATCACATTAACCAAGACTCAAGCTTTTGCGAGCATGTTATTTTTGCTCATGAGTCTAAGTTTAATATCTTCGCCCTGGATGGCCAAACCAAATACAGAGCTCCATAATAAGAACTTAAAAGCGACAGTTAAACATGATGGTGTTAGTGTCATCGTGTAGGCTTTTATTTTATCAGGTGGGGTAAACAACTTGCAGTTTATAGAGAGTACAATCAACAAAGATATGTACTCGTACATAGACATTCTAAAATCCAATTTAAAGCAATATGCCGAAAAAAAAGCAGTCTCGGCTCTATCAGGACAACGACCCGAAACATAAACCAGGTATCGTACAGCCATGGCTTATTTGGAACTGTCCCGACTCGATGCAACCGCTGGCACAACCACCTGATCTAAATATAATTGAAAATTTATGGGCAGCGCTAAATAAGGGATGGGGAAAAATAAGTCCCCAGACCACAGGAAAGTTAGTGAAATCCATGCGACTTGGAAATAGTTGACCAAAAAGCAGGTCATACTAACTTTTAAAACTAAAAAAATTATTTATCTAATCTTTTGAATGTTCGTTTAAAATTACTGGTTGAAATAAGCTGTGACTACTTATGCACCTATGTATGTTTTTGGTTTTTAGTTTGAAAATTTTTAAGAGTGTAAATTTGAGACTGAATGAATCTTATTTTTTTATGTTTGGGAAGTATTCTACAAGCCCTCATTTAAATCTTTTCAACATTTTGTTTCGTTTCGAAATTATTTGGTATTTTTTTTTTTAAGATTATGGTTGAAATAAGCTGTGAGCTGTGTATGTATGTACATATGTACTCGTATGTATGTGTATTCCTTTGCGGCCTTATATAAACCGAACGCGTGGACCGATTTTAATAATTCATCCCGGTACTGTCACTAAAGATATGTCAGTAGTAACAGTTCAATATGCCGGCCAACAGACGCCACTTTGTACAATTTATATTTTTTTATAAAACTTTCTGAATATCTCCGAAACTATAGGGTCCGCCAGATAACTTTTTTTTTGAAAACAGGGCGCAAAACATAGAGTGTAGCTTCGGCTGTGTGGCACGTAGCGCCGTCCTGTTGAAACCAAATGTTGCCAATATCCTCCTCTTCAATTTTTGTGAACAAAAATTCGTTCAACATGGCCCGATAACGTTCGACATTGACTGTAACGGCCACTCCTTGCTCATTGGCCCAATTATGCCTCTGAACCAAAATCCGCACCAAACAGTGACTCGTTTTGGGTGCGTCGGCTTTTCAATGTATGCGTGCGGGTTTTCTGTGCCCCAAATGCGACAATTTTGATTGTTTACATACCCGCCAAGATCAAAATGAGCTTCATCTGAAAAGATGATTTTTTTGGCAAAATCGGCATCTTCTGTAAGTCGATCGCAGGCAATATTTCCCAGCGTTGTTCAAACGTATACACAAACATATTCGTTCAGCGGAAGGATAAAACTAATTATCTGTCAAATCAGACGTGAACTATGTAAGTGTTATCATTCACGAAATAAGCACTAGTTGGAAAAAAACGTTAGATGGCGGACCCTATATAAGACTGTTAAAAAATTAACTTAATTTAAAGGTCAATTTGTTTCCTACCCTTCGGTGTATTTTCCATAATCCAAGAACTGTTTCTAGAGTAAATGCAAGTTATGTGATGCAGCATCCTCTTTTTTTTTATAACGGACAATCTCGAGATACATAGTCCATTCAAAAAAACTAATTTAAAGGCATTGGAGCTTAGTGTCATATGTACGCAAATTGACTATCAAAGTACGGGCCGTAGAAATCGCGTTGGCCTGTGTTATGACTAGAAAAGATAAATAACAAACACACATGTTATTATGCTTTCTTATTAACTAAACAAATATCAAAATATTATTTTCAGATGTGTTAAAACGGTGTAAGGACGGTGTGTTTCTTTATAAGAAAATAATTCCCATGATTTTTTTAATCGTTAGTACATAACTTTTTTATTCCTTGGCAAAAGTCATATGGATTTGTTTGTTTTTAAGCAATTCATATGTTTCATAAAAATTCATATAAAAAGTTTTTTTTTTGATATCTCAAAATTTGTAGCAAGGAATAATTTTGCAATTTGAATTTTTGAAAATTATGAGAAAATTTTGTATATTTTGAGAAAAAATTATTCTTAATTGTCTTGGAATATGTGTATTAAAAAACTATTAAGTATTTGATAAAAACTTTGATTGTTTCTGAGATAAGAGGTATTAGGAAAAACTGTTAAATAAATTTTAGAGATTTTTGCTGGTGCACCCTGCATCCAGCATTGGTCGAAAATTAGAATTTTTTTGCAAAAAATCTAATTTTTAGATGTGAAAAAAACTTTGTGCATTTTTTTGGTATTTTCTTATAAATAAACTTGTTGTAAGTAACTTGTAAAAAACTTTTGACATCCTATACATGAATGTAGGCAGCAGATGGAGATTTTCTAAAAATGCTAAAATTTTTCTAACACAATTTTTCCAAATAAAAAAAGTTTTATAAAATTATATATTGGGAAATATTTTAGTTTAGTTCAATAGTATTCATTCAGCTTTGCAAACCGAAAAAAAAATTATTCTCATATCTTCAATACTTTTCGAAATATTTAAAATCGAATTTTGATTATAAAATTATATTTTCTAAATTTTTTTTGCCTAAATTGTTGTTTTAATTTTCATCAAATGTTTCTCAATTTTGTCGTAATTGTCTATTCAACGATATATAATATGTATACCCTTGCCATTATATCAGTCTTGAAATGTATACATAAATATAAGACCTCAGGTGAAAATTTACGTGTTTTTTACCCTACTGCGCGACGCAGAGTATTGTGTTTATCAGCGTATGTATGTATGTATGTGTGTTCCTTTGCGGCCTTATATAAACCGAACGCGTAGACTGATTTTAATGATTCTTATGTCAATTGATTTGTCTTAATCCCCGGAGTGTCACTAAAGATATGACAGTAGTAAAAATTCTATACCGCGGTCAACAGACGCCATTTTGTAAATACGAAAAAAAAAATAAAAAATCGGCGAACTATGTATATCAAAACGGGTATCATTCGACTGGTATTTTAAAATCATCTTTAGGTTTCTCTTATGATTTTTTATTTCGAATGACCGCTTAGGATATGGAACGGTTCAAAGTTGGTCGCAGTCGGGTTTTTTAATTTTTTTAATTACTACTTGTGTTTAATATTTTTTGCCGTTCGTTTTTTGATTTTTTTTAATTACTTCTTGTGTTTAATATTTTTTGCCGTTCGTTATACAGAACACATATTTATCACAACATTCGCGATATAAAGTAGAACGAAATTTTAGAAATATGTTCCTAGCAAGTTTTTCATTTATTTCAATTATTTCTTTATCATTCCCCAGCAATAAAGGTTATGAAAAAAAGTAGAAAAAGCACCACAACTACTAATACGAAGCACTCCAAACTCCGAGTAAAAAGTAGTGAATTTTACATTAGCGTGTCATTGGAGCGAAGTGGTTTGCTTTTTCAAAACACGTGAGCAAATAAAATTCTCTTTTAATTTGCTTTAAAAACTCTAAATAAGGTGTGATTTTTTATTGGTGAAGTAAATCCAATATATTTTACATTTAGAATGTGGTTATTAACCACTTTTCCAAAGCAGTTAAATCTATGATTTAGGAAGTGGTGCTTATCCACTTTTTTATTATACTCATTAAAAAATTTGTTGAAAGAAGTTGACGAATTTGTACTTTAATCATTTAAATTAATCAGTCAATTACATTAGCTTACATTCTTGCTCGGAGTTTGGAGTGCTTCGTATCAGTAGTTGTGGTGCTTTTTCTACTTTTTTTCATCACTTCTTTACTGGTTTTTTTTTAGAGAATAATAATAATAAAATAGGTGATTTAGTATTACTTTAGATATGTGATTATAAATTACTTCGTTAAACCAGAATAAAATGCATAACCTATTTTGAAAGTAATTAAGAAGTGCTTTCTAAAGAAGTACTCATTTTATTTTTTGCTGGGTCGTTATATCCAGTATAAAATTAAGATAATCTTAAATTTATAAGGTTTTTTGCTTCTATAAAAAGTGTACTTACGGCCTTTTGAATTTTAGGTGACGATATGTACATGAGATGCTAAGGAAATAAAATTTATATCAAAACTTTCGCTTGAAAACCTATTAAACTTCTCCTCGTTACTTTAATAAGCAGAAGAAAGTGCATAAATTCTAGTATGTAATGAAATTGTAGTTTTCGCAGCTCTTATTTTATTCCGTGCTAACAATAATTTATAAATAACTAATAACTATTCGGTGCAAGAAAGTCTGTACTCTTCTTCTCTCCTCTCTATCCCATAAACTCAAACTTGCTTCGAGAAAAACTGCTGTCTAATAGTATTACCCCTTTTAGACACGGAAAGTTTACTTTTCAAAGTCTTAATTCAGCTGGGAGAGAGACAGAAGAATAGCTCCTTCCTCTTCTTGAAATAGAACGATTTTGTACTTTAAATTCATTTATAGTTGTTTATATAATTTATAATATATAAATCAGTTTCTCATTGTTATTTTTGTTTGTTAAAAAAAATTTTATTTAACTTACTTCTCATTTTTCACTTAATATTTCACCCATACTTGCCAGTTTCTTCAATTCAATTTGAATATCATTCAAATGGCGCTCCATGTCACCGTACTTATCTAATTGCATTTTGCGTAAATTTTTCACAATAAACACGCATTCACTAAATGAAAAAGTTTCAAACTGTTTCTTTAGCAAATTCCATGCTTCTTTTGCTGTTGCAGCTTCATCTATTATGTTAAAAAGATCGTCATCTATCATCAAGAAAATTGAGGCTCTACCTGATTCATCTTTACGAAGCCATTGTGCATCTGGTTGCGTCGGGATTTCATTTTTTATTACACCCCATGTATCATCACGAATCAAAACACACTCGACTTTTCGTTTCCAAATAATATAATCATTACGGTTTAGTTTTTCAAAAGTGGATTTGAAATCTTGAGCCATCTTGATTATCTGGGCCTATAACCTGTTAGTTTTTATAATTGAGTTCTTTATTTAAGAACTGAAAAATGAGAAGTAAGTTAAATAACATTTTTTTTAACAAACAAAAATAACAATGAGAAACTGATTTACATATGTATATATTATAAATTATATTTATTTAATTTTTGTTGGCTACTCTGAGGAGTCAAAAGGTTTACGTTTTTTGGACAAAAATACAAACAAGATTACTGTAAGTCGTGATTATAAAATTCTAGACAAAACGCTCCAAAATGTCAACAGATTGAAAAAGCACAGTAATATTTCTGTTGACTTATTTCCGTATGAAAATAAACGTTTTAACACAAGTGTTGAAAATGTGGCACGAAACAATGATATTATACAAACAAGCTCAACTGAGCATAATGAAAATGGTGAAGACGATTTTTTTGATACAGAAGCAACCAACTGGGAGAGCAATTTCAGACAATTTGATTATAGATGAAGAAAATTTTAGTCAACCCGTTGAAAATGTAAGAAGGTCAACAAGATCCACAAAAAGAAAAATACCTGAAAGATTTCAAGTAAGAAAAACTAAAGATTTATATAAACCAAAAAGTTTTAAAGAAGTTCTGACGAGAGAAGATAAAGAACAATGGATGTTTGTTATGAAGGAAGAAATAAATTCATTAGTAAATAATGGTACATATGACTTAGTTGACATTCCTGAAGGTCGGAAACCAGTAGGATGCAAATGGGTATTCAAAATAAAAAAAAGACGCGAATGGAAATATTAAATAAAAGGCAAGACTTGTCGCTCAAGGCTACAGTAAAAAATTTGGAGTAGATTATGATGAAGTTTTTGCTCCAGTAGTAAGACAAACTACATTCAGAATGTTTATGACTTTAGCAGGTGAAAAACAAATGACTGTAAAACAATATCACTTAAAACTGCTTTTCTTTACGGAGTTTTACACGAAGAAATATATATGAAACAACCCATCGGATTTGAATCAGAAGACAGAAACTTTTGTAAGCTCAACAAAAGTATATATGGTCTTAAGCAGTCTGCTAAATATTCGAACGAAAAACTAATTAATAAGTGTATTTTTGACTGTTGGTTTTCAAAAAGGTTTTGCTGATAGTTGTATTTTAAAACTTTTTAATGATGATGTCTGGATTTTTGTTTTAATTTACGTTGATGATGTACTCGTTGCAACAAAATTTGAAGAGCATCAGGAGATTCTAAAATCAATTTTGAAATCTAATTTTGAAGTATCAACTTGGGAGAAATCAATTTTTATTTGGGTATTAAAATTGAGAAGGGGATTGATAATTATTTTTCCATCAGTCAAGAAACTTATATTAATAAAATGATAGAAGATGCTGGAATTAAAAATGTAAAATATTCAAAAATACCCATGGATGTTGGATATCTAAAAGACATTACCGATAGTCCTTTATTGCCATCAAATGAGAAGTATCACCATTTAATTGGTAGTTTATTATACTTTGTACAAATACACGTCCAGATATTTCAACGGCAGTTTAAATTTTGAGTCGTAAAGTTGGTAATCCAACGCAAAGGTACTGGACAGATCTAAAGCGTTTAATTAAATATTTAAACGGTACAAAAGATTTAAAGTTGAAGTTATGTTGCAGCAACAGTAAAGGGTTATATGGATTTGCAGACGCCGACTGGGCTCAGTGTCAAATCGACCGGAAGTCTAACAGTGGTTGCATTTTCAAATACAATAAATCCTCTATTTCATGGTGTTGTAGAAAACAACAATGTGTGTCATTGTCATCAACAGAAGCAGAGTATATTTCACTCACCTAAGCAATACAAGAAGCAATTTGGTTACGGCGATTGATGAACGATTTGGAAATAAAAATTAATGAAGCAATTATAATTTACGAAGACAATCAGAGCTGCTTAAAATTAGTTCAAAACGACAAGTTTAATAGAAGAACAAAACATATTGAAACAAAATTTAATTTTGTGCACGACTTAATAAATAAAAATATTGTTCAAATAATATATTGTCTAACAGAACAAATGGAAGCTGATATATTTACTAAACCTCTGCAAGCTACCAAAATCAGATACTTTCGTCAATTAATCGGATTAATTTAAAGTTTAATCGAGAAGAGGTGTTGAAATATAACGATTTTGTACTTTAAATTCATTTATACTTGTTTATATAATTTATAATATATAAATCAGTTTCTTATTGTTATTTTTGTTTGTTAAAAACAAATGTTATTTAACTTCTCATTTTTCACTTCTTAAATAAAGAAGTCAATTATAAAAACTAACACCTCTGTCTTTCACACAGCTGAATTAAAACTTTGAAAAGTTGTTACAGCCGTAGTGACCAATGAGGTTCCCGACAAGCTCATTTACGGTGACATTATTATCCCAGCGGGTTCCAACCCTCTCATTGGGTACGCTGCACACAACAAACAAACATGAACTTTACAACTGACATATTGATTTAGTGACACTCTTTGTTTTCTGGAGACAAATGTTTTGTCCCTTTATTCGCCCTCTTAACCGTGTCACAACAGTTTCCTTATTTATTTCTTTTGTGACCCAAAACACACTCGACTTCTTTTTACTTCAACTCACGTTCACTTTCATTACATCATCATTATACATTAAATTTTATTAATAAGAACCTTATTATCCTAAACAAGTTTTTTCTTTTAACATCACTATTGACTCTACAAAACCTTTTTTTTAACGACAATAATAATTTAATAATATACTAATCTATTCTAAAACTTTTTTCTTTTTTTCTATTTGACTATATCTATATATATTTTTTTTTTATTATATTTTTTAATGTTTCCTTTTATTTTATTTTTATTTGCGTTATTTCGGTTTATAATTTTTTTTCTTATTCTGAAAAATCAGTTAATTCTTTTCCCGTTTATTTATGTAATTTGTCGTATATGTATTTTCTTGTCTTTCCAACCTATATTTGTTTTCAAATTCAAACTCTTTTCCATTTTCGTATATGAATATTTTATCCCTACCCTGAAGGAGCTCCCTAAGGCTAGTTTAGTATCTTAAGCTGATTGTATAATTATTGCCTTTGACATAAACCGTGGAAATTGTCTATACCGGTTGGAATACAAAAGATACACTGACTAACGCACTCTCACGAACTAATTTTGAACTCTTAAAACAAGTATTCAAATCAAATAACACACGCAAAAATAAATTTTATAGCAAATGAAGAAAAGTACTGTCTAAAGTTGATACATATACACAAACGATAGATGTGGACAAATTAATACATTTACTTTGGATGAATATCTTTTTTTCGTTGTGAATGAATATTTTTTTGTTGGATGAATATTTTCTTGTGTTTCTTCTCTTTCAGGGAATTTTTTTGGTTTCTACTTTATTTTAATTTTTCCTTTTTCTTTGTTTTTAATAGGAGTATTTGAAGGGTTACCTGGTTTGCTTTTGCCCTTGCTTTGCTGTACCTTGCAAGACTTCTTACTGCCCTTTTTGGTGTCCGTACCACATAAGTTGGTCTCTTTTCGGGACAATTGCTAGATCCTGAGCACAAACCCTTTATCTTCCTCTTCGGCTGCTATGATTTTATTTATTTCATTTATCCAGCATAAATAACTTCCAAGTTCCCTTTCTTCAACTCTACATGTACATATGTATATGTATAACAAAAAATTAATTTAACAAAATTTTCACATTACAACAATTCTAAACTCACATCGTTTTTTTTATACCACTTATTTTATTAATACGTTTAAGCGTTGCGTATTAGAGCGTTGCGTTGGATTCTCTCTACATTGGAAGCTGAAGCAGTGTCCCATAGCTAAATTCCGTAGCACCATATGGGTTTATCTAGACTGAGGGTTCAATTTCTACCAATAAGCCAAGGTATCTGAGTTAATTTTTGCATTTATTTGTATTAGCTTAGGGTTAATATGCTGTTTCCATGTAAGGCGTCGATCAAGGTGTATACCAAGGTATTTTAAATGTGAATGTTGAGGAAAAACTTGATTGTTGATTCAAATTGGGGAACAAGTATTCCTTCTCTTGGCAGGGCAAATATTACCTGAACACACTTTTGTTCGTTTACTTTAATTAACCATAGTTCTAAGTTCTAGCGATGTAATATGTTCTTGTAGCTATCGGGAAGCCTCGTGAGGGTTTTCGTGGATACTAAGGCAGGCTGTATCATAGGCAAATGTAGATGTATGGATATTGTTTCTAAAAGGCATATTACAAGTATAAATCAAATACAAAACTGGTCCCAGAATGGCACACCGGATGATATAGATTCGGGCACACTCATAAAGTCTCCTTCAACAACCGTGAACCTCCGGATAGTAATGTAACTTTCCAATAGCTTCAGAAAATTTATTGGTTGATATGATTTCAATTTTAAAATACGGCCTTCATGCCACACTTTATCAAATGCCTGATAAACGTCAATAAACAAGGCAGAACAATACTTCTTTTCTTCAAATATTCTTCTTATAAATTGAACCAATCTATGCGTTTGTTCAATGGTGCTATGCTGACTTCTAAAACCAATTAGTATTGGGGACAATTTTGTCATGAGCAATTTTTCGAAAAGTTTACACATTGTTGTTGTCACGCATCTTAAACTTTAAACTACACTCGGTAAATCAACAGCACCAGTACATGTGTTTGGGGTAAATACGGATTTTCAATGCTTTGCAAACAAGTTACCTTTCTCAGTATCACTTCTTGACCAACCTCTGGTAGACGTGCGCAGAGGTGGTTTAAACTCAACTGGTGTTTTAAGCTTTCTCTCAGCGCGCCACAAGGAGTAATTAGATGCTGGAGTGACATCGAGATTTTCCAGATAGTTTTTAAGAGAAAAAACGCACCTAAACGAAAAGAGCCAAAACAGAAAACATTGCCAAAGCAAAAAGATCGTAAAACGAAAAAATTCCAAACTACAAAAATTGCAAACATGAAAGAAATCGCTTCTAGGAAAATTATTATTTTTGGAGAAAACATTCCTATCAATATGGGTCTCAAACAAAAGGATTTGGTAAGTGCATTATTACAAATATTACTTAAAAAAATTTTGCGACGACCTCAAAAGAAAATGGAGAGTGAAACTTGATATGTTTGGGAAAAACAGGCCTACCAATACTAGTCTGAAATAAGAGGGGTAAAGGATTAAATTTGAGAAATTAACATGAAAAGTATCCCAGGAAATAGTGTGCTTATCTTAGAAGTACACTCTATCAATATGGATTTTAAATAAAAGGACTTGGTTGGTACTTATATAATTAATTATATAACAAATTTCTCAAATGACTAGAACAAACTGGCCTATGAAAATAGATTTCTTTTGGACAAGAAACACACCTTTCAATATCGGTCACATATATGAGTAGGTTTAATGAATCAACATGAAAAAGGACTCAGTTGAACACAATATAAAAATGATGAGTTTCGCGTATATTTATTTGAACCCTATATATATTAGATTCTCAAATGAAAGAGCTTGGTTAATACATATAAAATATCCGCTAACAAAGTAGCGGGCAATACGCTGGTAGAATATATTCCCTTCAATGGATAAGTTCGAAAAGAAAGAAATTGAGTAATATGGAAAATAACATAATTTGTATAGACGTGCAAGGTTTCAAAAGTAATTCAAATGATTTCATCGCGAAAGAAGTAGCTATTGTTTTCAACAATTATGAAGATAATAATTTAATTACCACCATTTAATTTTAAATGGTTATCAATACAAAAACTAAGAAAATTATTTCTGATTAAAATTCACTATAGATCAACTAAAAATTTAAAATTGTCTCACTTAAATCATCATGGGCACGTGACAAATATATGTTCACCTGGCAATCACAATTTCATACACTGGAAAGTAAAATCAGCAAAATATAATACTTACATGTATGTACCGACAGTACATCGATTAAGTAAAAATAATTAATGTGATGGTCACAAAGTAGACCAGAGTTGTAGAAAGTGACTTATGAAAAAAGCTAAAATCCGCTGATTTGATCATTGTTAAAAAGGGAGAAATATAGTGTGTTTGTTATTATTTTTACTACAATGATCAAAACAAACAACAGAAAATGTATACTTAGTGAAATGAACAATTGAACATTTTTACAAAATTAAATGAAAGATTTTGCAGTGTTGAACTAAATAAAACAATGTGTAAAATATTATTAGTAGGGAAAGGATTTTCATGTAAGTACATGTTTTCTGTCGTTGGCCGTAGTTCACCATGAATAAAATACCTCTGCGAATCAACAAATTTGCGACAAAATGACATCGATTTGATAGTGCATATTTTTGCATATTGTAAAATAAATACATATTTCATTATAAATGGATATTTTTAATATATATTTTAATTTTTTCATGCTATAAACAAATTTTGGTGTTTTTTGATTAGTTGCAAAGTATTTTTGCAATTCTTACGACTGTGTAAAAACAAAAGAGAGGATAACGAAAACAATTTCAACTGGGATAAAAACTCAATTCATTTCAAAAATTCTATACAAAAAAAAAAAAAATACAAAAGCATGGGATAAAAGCCCTTTTAAGCAAAAAATGTTTGTGTAATTTTTTTTTTTGCGTGTTACCTTTAAAGAAAAATATTTAGGGATAAGAATTCTCCCGCAGCCTATAGTAACTACATGAAGAGCGTGGTCGAATGCTGTCGAATACTATATTTATATTAACAAAGTTAAAGAAATTTTAAATTAAAAAAAAATCTTGAGCACTGAATTGATACTTGTGCACCCAGAGAATGCCTTCCGTCTTCACAATATAGCTCAATTAGATGGTTTTGATTCTTTAACAGATAAAGTTATACAAAAAAATTATGGACTTAAGACATGCATCAAATTGCATTAATAGTTTATAGTTTAAACAGCTAAAATTTAGAAACTGAATACTGCACACGAACTAGCAGAATTTAAATATGTATATAAATATTAGAGCGACCAAAAAAAGTGTTCGTTGTACCCTCCTAAAAATGAACCTTGGAATGTTTTAAAATGATATTTAAAATATTTCGGCTCCAGCTTTGACCTCTCGTGAGCTGGACCATTTTGAAAAAGGGTCTATTTTTGCGTGTTTTGTTAATTTGAGAATCTGTTTCCTTACCAACATATACAATATGGGTATCAAAAGAAAGGTTTTTTAAGGCGCGTCCAGCTGTATATACAATTTGTCCAAGAACAATCATCCATGTCCTTTTTTTAAGGATATTCTGTAAAAAAGAACGGGTTTTGAATTTTTTGTTCGGGGTGTTTGTAATAAAAATACCAAATTAACATATTTTAATATTTAGTCGATTTAATTAAATACAGGTCTCAGCTTTTTTTGAAATTCGTGCTAGTTCGCGTTTTGACAAAAATGCAATGAGGTGGTAACCCTTTGTTTTAAATAGGGCAATATGGGTATAAAATTTAGTTTTTGTTTTTGAGGACAGTTTTGTAAATAAAGGGTCCGCCAGATAACTTTTTTTTTTGAAAATGCTATAAATATTTACTCAAATTTCTTTTTTTATTTGAAAGTACAATCCTTCCGGTTAATAATGAAAAATAATTTCATTCAAATGGCTGCCTCGGCTAGCCATGCAGTAGCCTACATGATCGGTCCAATTTTTAAGCACATTATCGATTGTGTGCAGCTGTATTTCACCAATGGCTTCACGAATATTGTCCTTTAAAGCGTCAATTGTCTCTGGTTTGTCGGCGTAACACTTATCTTTCACGGCACCCCACAAATAATAGTCCAACGGTGTCAAATCGCAGCTCCGAGGTGGCCAAACGACATCAGCTCTGCGGCTGATAATGCGATCTTCAAAAACAGGGCGCAAAACATCGAGTGTAGCTTCGGCTGTGTGGCACGTAGCGCCGTCCTGTTGAAACCAAATGTTGCCAATATCCTCCTCTTCAATTTTTGTGAACAAAAATTCGTTCAACATGGCCCGATAACGATCGCCATTGACTGTAACGGCCACTCCTTGCTCATTTTTGAAAAAAAAAATTGCCCAATTATGCCTCTGGACCAAAATCCGCCCCAAACAGTGACTCGTTTTGGGTGCGTCGGCTTTTCAATGTATGCGTGCGGGTTTTCTGTGCCCCAAATGCGACAATGATCAAAATGAGCTTCATCTGAAAAGATGAGTTTTTTTTGGCAAAATCGGCATCGGTAATGTGGCAATATTTCCTAGCGTTGTTCAAGCGTATACACAACGATATTCGTTCAGGGGAAGGATAAAACTAATTATCTGTCAAATCAGACATGAGCTAAGTGTTACCATTCACGAAGTAAGCACTAGTTGAAAAAAACGTTGGATGGCGGACCCTTTATAAATGTCCAAGTTCACTTGGACATATTAGGTCCGTTTGTTTACCCCAAAATTTGTGCAATTTTGTGCAAATTTGTACTGGATTTTACTGAAATGCGTTCGTTTACATAAAATTGCAAAAGAGAGTGCCAATTGAGAGAGTAAATTGACAGTTGTTTACTTGAGTCTGCAAATTTTTACTGGACAAATTTTTGCCAGTAAAATCCAGTAGAAGAGAAAAATATATGATTCAATAAAATAAACAAAAGTAAGCAAATAAAAAGTAAAAATTTTTTAATAAAAACATTTAAAAGAAGAAAAGTTGAAGTAAAAGTTTAACAAAAAAAAACCTGAAGAGTATTTATGTTCAAGATAAAACAAATTAAAGAATAATAATCCTTAAATTTATCAGTTTTTAAATTAAAATTAATTGTGCTATCTGCTTAATTTCTTAGAGATGTAAGGTGTATGTATATGCGAATACTTATTTCTGCATACTATTCAGGGTAACGACTATCAGAAATAAAATATTGATGCATGCATCAATTACGAAAAATATGTATTTGATGGGTAGTCAAAACCACACATATTATACAACACTATGATTAGCTGTTTTGATTAACTTGCAAATTTGTGCGATTTTTCACTTCGCGTACTTTTTTGTGCAAGAGACATTCTTGAGAGTAAAATTTTTAAATTACCCAAAATTTACTCAACTACTGGATTTTACTGGAAAAGTAAACAAACGGACCTATTATTGTAATATATTAATGTTTGTATAAATTTATATAGAATTGAAGTATCAATCCATTGATATCGTAAAATTTATTTAAGTTGTTAACTCTTAGTATTTCGCGGGAAAGCTATTTTTTATAATTTTTGCCTTAAAAAATAGAAGTTGTATTGATATTGCATTCTATAAAACACTTACTTACCTTCTAACAAGCAACCAATGCACATCATATTCGGAAAAGTTGTGAAGACACTTACCTGTATTTAATCTCAAATCAAAATCCTAAAATTAAATTTAAATACTTATCACTAAGTTTACTTGCATTTATATACATATATACTTAATTCTAAATGCTCAAGAAATAAACAATTGGATTTGGATTATAACACTGAAGAAACCTTAAATGTGTACACATTTATTATTCAATAAACAATAAAATTTAATACCTTTTTTTAATTTGCGAAAAAAAATATGCCGCCAAAATATCGTGGATAATTTCTTTTTTTCTTTCTTTAGTCCTATTTTCATCCATACATGATCTAGAAACTAAATCTGCTATCATATTAGAGTTACCACAAGATTGCATTTATATATATTCCAGAGCACCAGTAAAATGCATCTAATTTGCAAAAATATAAATTATATACATGAATACAAAGATGATGTACTTGGCAAAAGAAAAAATTTGATACCCATATTGCCCTATTTAAAACGAAGGGTTACCACCTCATTGAATTTTTGTCAAAACGCGAACTAGCACGAATTTAAAAAAAAGCTGAGACCCGTATTTAATTAAATCGACTAAAGATTAAAATATGTTAATTTGGCATTTTTATTACAAACAACCTCGAACAAAAATTTCAAAACCCGTTCTTTTTTTACAGAATATCCTTAAAAAAAGGACATGGATGATCGTCCTTTGACAAATTGTATATACAGTTGGACGCGCCTTAAAGAACCTTTCTTATGATACCCCTATTCAAACTATCTAATATGCAGAATTCGTTTTTCAGAATCATTATCTTGGTGCCCTAATTTATGCGATATGCCTAGTTTTAAAATGCTGAAAATTTCATAGTCGATAGAAAACTTAATAAGAAACGTTTTAAGCCTGGAACTTTTAGGAATGCGACGACCTTAAATTCACAATTGACGGGTCTCTTCTGAAAAGTACAAATTTTTATATTGAAAAGTTTGACATGGTAGGGATAATCGATCAATAACTAAATTTTTTTACGTTCCATGCGGCAAACCAGTAAACAGCCGACGAAATGAAAACTTAAGTAAAACACAAAAGTGGCAGTGTTTTGTGTATATTTCAGCAAAGAAATTGGCTTTATTTGTGACGCGACATGACGAAAGTCCCTTTCTTATCTTGCCAGGAGTCAAAATCTAGTTTTTGATACCAATGGATAAAGGACAAAATTCTGAACAAAATGACTCCAAAATCATGCAAAAATCTCAAAAATTGAAGTTACAGCATGTTGAAGTTTTTATTTCAAAAAAGGTAGTTTCAAGATAAATGAGGTTAAAGTTTGACTATGTTTTTGGACGTGTTTTTTAGGATTTTGGCTGCCCTATGAAATGCCCATGTGTTTATTTTGATTTCGTTTGGGAATTTTACCCACCCCTGCCATTTTTGAACTCCTCCTCCCCTCAAGCGCTGACCACCCCCACCCAAGAGTGCTGAGACGAATGTGGCATAACAATTTTTAAAATGTTTAACCACTGTGGATATGAGGCGATATTAGAACTATGTATATCTCTCTGTTTCTACAATTTATATGAAAAACACTCTCTTTTTAGAGTGGTTTTCATACAAATGTTTTAGACGAGTCGCCTTCCTGACTTGTGGAAAGTGCACATACTTATGTCTTCGTAATATATTCAAGATATCGTAAAACTAAGAACGCCCAAACACTTATTTTTTTGCAATGTTCCATGCAGCAAACCAGCAACCACCCGACGATATGTCAAAACAAAAATTTCACTATAATAACACTGCACAACAAATTAGAGGTTTTTTTAAGATGTTTAAATAAAAATGGCCGATCCTTATGTATTTTTATCTCCTGATTACGATGGCTATTACCCTGCAAGAAATGAATGACTGAAACTAATACAAACGTAATTTTTTCACTAACACATTTACAACAATTTTATATTGAAATCAACAGTGACAGTCAATTGCTCTAGTTGCTCTACTCTAACATACATGTAAGAGTGAAACATCTAATGTACATATACCAAATATTTTAAAACATTGCATTTTATTGTAAAATGTACAATTCGTTCGGTCTGTGAAAATAAAATTTATGGAAGTGTTAAAAAAGTTAAGTAGAAAAAATAGTGAATAAAAGAAATCCCCAAAGTTTAATTAAATATACATATATATTTCTTTTCCAAATTTCAGATATTTATAAAAATTAAGGCGTGTTGGAGATTGAAAAAAGCGTGAAGAGGATAGATGACACCAACGTTTTTTTGTGTTTTTGCTTGTTTTTATGCCTTTAAATATTTAACTTATGTATATCTCTATTATTTTGTAATAAAAAACAAATAAAACAGTGTAAAAATTGTGTTTATTAATATTATTATACAGGTTTGACTAGTTTGCTATGCCGGTTATATACATCAAGTGTGATCAGTCAGACGTGACTACCGCATGCATCATTAATGATAAGTAAAAAAACGGCAGAGTAAGCAGGTCAGATATATATGTTCCATAGTAGATATTTTTAATTAGTTAGATAAAGATGCAAAATCACACGTACACAAAAGTTTACATCACTTTTTCCACATTGTTCTTAACAAACTGATAGAAACTTAGATATGCAAATCCATCACCACTGTCGGTCAAATGACCGGTCATTTGACTGGGAGTCTTCTTGCAGGGTAGTTATTAGTTTTTCCCTATCAGCTCTAGTTTTAAGGATATATACTACTTTTATACGCACGGCTTATTTGCAAATAATATTGTAAATTGTTGTTTTTATTGCGACTTACTAATTCAGAAAAATATTCACGATTAACGCCCCTGCAAGAAGACTCCCAGTCAAATCTGACCTGCTTACTCTGCCGTTTTTTTACTTATCATTAATGATGCATGCGGTAGTCACGTCTGACTGATCACACTTGATGTATATAACCGGCATAGCAAACTAGTCAAACCTGTATAATAATATTAATAAACACAATTTTTACACTGTTTTATTTGTTTTTTATTACAAAATAATAGAGATATACATAAGTTAAATATTTAAAGGCATAAAAACAAGCAAAAACACAAAAAAACGTTGGTGTCATCTATCCTCTTCACGCTTTTTTCAATCTCCAACACGCCTTAATTTTTATAAATATCTGAAATTTGGAAAAGAAATATATATGTATATTTAATTAAACTTTGGGGATTTCTTTTATTCACTATTTTTTCTACTTAACTTTTTTAAGACTTCCATAAATTTTATTTTCACAGACCGAACGAATTGTACATTTTACAATAAAATGCAATGTTTTAAAATATTTGGTATATGTACATTAGATGTTTCACTCTTACATGTATGTTAGAGTAGAGCAACTAGAGCAATTGACTGTCACTGTTGATTTCAATATAAAATTGTTGTAAATGTGTTAGTGAAAAAATTACGTTTGTATTAGTTTCAGTCATTCATTTCTTGCAGGGGCACTATTTGCAAATAAAATGATAGAGGTTGCCACAGTTAGAAATGAGTCCTAATAAAAAACAATATGGATAAATATTGCACAAATAACACTGCTAGAAGAAAATAATGACAATAAATACAAACTATTATTTGTTATTTTATACATTTACACAATTTTTTAATTTTTTAAACATAAGGCTGAGTTTACATCTGGCATTTCTTGTGTGACATGTGCCCAAAAAAAGCGTAACCACTAATTACTAATGAAAAACTGTTAGATTTAGACATATATTTATTGATATAAACTGTTTCCAATCATGTTCGATTCTATAAAATTGTCTATTAGTTATGTATGAAACTGTTTAACTTAATAAATACGTGTCTGAATCAAACAGTTTTTCATTAGTAATTAGTGATTACGCTTTTTTTACGTGTGGCACATTGCACACACATGTAAACCCGGCTTAAGTAAAATTTTTATATAAGTGCTACCAAGTTTTTATACATTTACAATCCCGTATAAACAGTGAGATAATTTATTTGCCAATATTTTTGTTTGTAAATAGTCCGTTTATAAACGTAGTAATAGTGACATTTAGCATTTGCATAATTTACAAACTTTTTGTATTATTCCGTTAATATATCACGAATGGTCTTCCAAACTTAAAAATACTTTCTGGATTATTAATCTACACAAAAATCTCTTTCATCTAGATTGAGTCACATTGATGAATATAATGTTATTTTAATGATGTTAAAAATCGTGTGTTTTTAGTTTAGTCCTTAAATTTTTTTGGATTATAATTTTTTTTAATCTAGTATATATAACTAGGTTAGGTTAGGTTAGCATGCTGCCGTGCTACCTGTATTAAAGGATAAAGAAAGAGCGAGAAAGAGAAAGGAGGGTAAGAGGGATCGAGGTAGAGAGATATGACATTTATATTTAGAGGTGAGAGTGGGTCCTAATTTGGCTAGGGCGGGAGTTAGCGGCTATACCAGCCACTGTTCCTTATATAAAGGCTCAAGTTTTTAAGCCCAATTTCCGATAACTCAGATAAGCTGCCGAAGGATATTCTGCCAAAGAGGTGTAGCCGGAGATCCTCCAGAGCGGGACAATGACACAGGAGGTGCACGACATTTTCCTTCTCTTCGTCGTCATTGCAGGTATAGCAGTAGTCATTATACGGGAGGCCCATACGTTTAGCATGGGTTCCGAAGGCACAGTGACCGGTCAACGTGGCCACGAGGTTTCTCAAGTGCTTCCTACTGAAGTTCATGAGGTTTTTCGTTCTATGGGAGTTTAGGCAAGGCCAGAGGGTTCTAGCTATTGCACAGGTTGGCTCGTTGCGCCATCTGTCTTGGGCTTTTTCAAGAAAGGTAACATCGAAATGTCTCCAGCAGGATGAGAGTGGGAGAGCACAGAGATTATCAATATCAACCTCTGTAAGAGTGGTTCCCCTCTTTGCCAGGTCATCTGCAACTATATTTCCTGAAATAGTCCCGTGTCCCCGCACCCAACTTAGTAGAATATTTGAGTGCTGTGCAATTCCATTGAGGGCCTTGCGAAAATACATAAGGATTAGTTATACTACGTTAAAAAAATATAATCAAAGTACTAAGCTAAAAAACACACGATTTTTAACATCATTAAGATATCCTGATATATTCATCAATGTTACTCTATCTACATGAAAGAAATTTTTGCATCGATTAATAACCTAGAAAATATTTTTAAGTTTGGAGGACCATTCGTGAAATATTAAGGGAATAATACAAAAAGTGGTGTAAATGATGCAAATGCTAAATGTCACTATATCTTTAAAACTAGAGCTAACAGAGAAAAATTAATGACGTCATCGTCATTTTTGTTTAAACATCAAAACCACTGTTGTGCAGTGCAATCTATTCACTCTTCATAAGTTCTGTATTCCACGTGAATTTTAAATCGTTCGGAATTACCATAGCATTATTGTTATAAATGCATAAGTATTTTTAATTTCATGTGGAATACAGAAACTACCCGAATATTTTTCTGCCATCAAACTTAAATAAATGTTATGTATATTGTTTATAACCTAATACTTGTTTTTTATTTTGAAAATTTCAACAAAAACTAAAACATTTTGTTTCCCTTTGCTTTTGTTTGTTCACATTTACAAACATATGATTTAGTTTTACTGGATTTTACTGGCAGAAATTTGTCCAGTATGAATTTGCATTTACTCAGTAAATGAACTGTCATTTTTCTCTCAATTCGCCTTCTCATTCACTGAATTTTGTGTACGCGAACGCAATCCAGTAAAATAATTTAACTTTTAACTTTTGAGTTCTCAAACGTACATAATGCAAAATAATTCGTAATATCGTATTTTACCAAGTGTAAAAATTTCACTAATCTCTTGAAAGAATAAATTTTTTTCACATCCCACTCTAGCTTATTTGACCACCTTGTAATGAAGGAGCGATATGTGTTTTTGTATGTACAGCATGTTCATATTATGCAGTTATTTTCCTTAAACTTGAAAAACGAAGAAAAGTCCGAGTTTACATACTTCAACTCTTTACAAATCTGTATTTAATCACTTGTACGAGCACTATTTGGAGTTATTTTTTATTAACGCAACATACGACTTAACACTCTTAAAATGAACTTGCTTTTGCTGATTAAGAAGAATAGAAACATATGTAGGTATGTACATATCTTTATAAATATTTATAGCTATTATAAATACTTTTATTTATAAATAGAGATCAAAGTCTATACGATTACTTCTGTAAAAGTTTGTGAGTTCTCCCACTTTTCTTACATAAACACCTCCTTTGAAATATCCGTCTTTCGACCATTTAAACATTTGATCAGTATCAAAAGGCCCTTGAATTGTTGTGTCATCTTCTTTCCATTTGAACTCCCAAAGAAGTTTTTTTGATTTTGATTCATCTTTGACCCCTTTTTCAAAATTTTTTGCTTTATGAAGCGTTTCTCTTTCGTTGAAGTCATCTGAATACATATCAAAAATGGAATCAGATATTGCGCTAGACTCTTTGCTGGTACTTGGATTGGAATTTACTTTTTCTTTTATAGATTTGTATGTCGCCTGGTATATGTCCATGTCACCGGTTTTGGTTAGAATTTCGTTGGCCAATTCTGTTAATTTTGTTATTTTGTCTGCATTGTCATCTATTATACCTTGTTTTTTTAATCTTAGACGTTCTACAGAACTGACTTTTCCTCTATTTTTGCCGAGACGGCGTAGAGCGCCAGCTACAGTTTCTCCTTCATTCATATATGACAAAAGTTCTTTATACATCAATGATTCGTTGAAAATGTCCTTGG
Organism: Nowickia ferox; assembly: GCA_936439885.1. NCBI lineage: Eukaryota > Metazoa > Arthropoda > Insecta > Diptera > Tachinidae > Nowickia > Nowickia ferox. The sequence goes on along the minus strand of OW387026.1, from coordinate 38,008,263 downwards.
AGTTGGCTATATCTGTATCAGTTGAGTTTGCTTTGCTCGAGATCGCTTTTTCATTCTCAATCTAATGTAAATTAACAAAAAAGAAAAAATATACACATGTATATAAATATTTTTAATTCCAATAAAATAACAATGTTCGATTATGGATGGCAACCGAACTTCAGTTGCCGTGTTAGCCAGCAACGCAACTGAAATTAAAATTGGTATTACCTATGGCAACTTCCTCCAGTTGCCAAAAAGTTATCGAAAATACAATTATGACAGATTGGCAGCTGAAAATAATGTTAAAAAAAATTCTAAATATAAGAAATACAAGTGCTTAAAAGAAAATAATTAAGTAAAAGTGCTTAAAACATTACTTATCATAAAAATGATTAGTTAAATAGAATTAATTTTTGATGAAGAGAAACATGTATAAAATGTTGAATCTTTTAGACGGCTCTTTATAATTATCGCTTCTACTGTGAGCAAATATTATTGCCTGAAATAAGTTTTAACAACCCCTTTTTCAGCTTTTAAGCATATTTTCTTTAAATATGCAAATAATAAATTCAAAAATAAAAATAATATTGCAATTACTGTTCAATTTTTTAAATTTTTTTCCTTTTAAATTACTAGCTGTTAGTTGCCAGTTGCCATCCGTAATACCATTTCGGCAACTAAAGTTCGGTTGCCATCCATAATCGAGCCATAAATTTAATATTTAAATTCTATACATTCATTTATTCAATACTGGCATATTCTCGTTTTCTGTTGAAGTGGAACAAACATAAAAAATATTCAAACTCACAAACATACAAACTTTCAAATTTATCTGTGGAAATAAGGAAAAAGTGCTTAAGTCATATTTTACTGTTAGAACACTTTTAAGCGTCGAATTCAGTCGAATTTCAGAAATTTATTTCTTGTACAGTTAAATTGGGAAATTCTCTGTTAATCTTTATTTTTTTAATTCAAATATCGTTTAAGACACTATAAGTAGTATATTTAAGTTGAAATATAACAAACTATAACCTAAATTAAGCTGTTATTTCAAATGAGATTAGAAGTGTAAAAAGATAAGTTTCAAGTCGTAATGCTATAACTTCCTGAAAAATCACACAAATTAATTGAGATTTTGAAGAGGAGTACATTCGTATATGCAGATTACGGAGGTACCATTAACTTAAAATCAGCTTATCTCGACTTAAGCACTGTTTTCTTTTTGTCACAGTTTTAATATTAGTAGTTTAAGAAATGTTAAAGATTTTCAGTTTGTTAAGGCCATGCTATGATGAATTATTGTCTTTTGAAAATTTTTATAAACTCCATCATACTAGGGTTGTGTTTTCTCAAAAATCGCACGACTCTGTATGATAGTATCATGTCATGTATCATGGCCTTTAACGATATCGATTCTACGCACACTGTGGTAGATCGCAAATCTAACTGGACAAAATTAAAAAAAAATTATGGAAACATTCTTTCTGATCGTTTAATAAGCATCTCAATATAATTGGTAACTGTAATTCATGTTTTGCTTTTTTCGTTTTTAGCTCTGATTATGAAAAAGTAAGCTTTATACATTAAACACATTCACCACAGCAGGCTACACGAACACACGACTTCGCTTCGTAGCGAGCTACCAAAGCATATTTATATAAAGTATATGCAGGTCTACAACAACTAAGAAAGTACAAAAACAACAGGCGATTTGTTTGTGTAAGAATAATGGATGAATGTCAAAAACAGATGGATACAACCAGACCTGGGCAATTTGCATTACTTTTGCATAAGCACTGATTAAAAAACAAAAAGTTTAGTGCACATTTATATTTGATACTTGTAGTGCACTATTTTTTGCACTTAAATAAAATCTCTTAAAAGTAATGGATTAATATTGCATTATCAGCTAATCGCATGACAAAAAATACACTAATTTTGTGTTGCCACTAAGCACATCATGAAGTGATGCAATATTATTGCACTATCACATATTGTACAAAGTAAAATTGAATAAAACGTGAAAATATTTTTAGGAGATAGCACAAATAAAAAATATAAAATACACTAAAGTTCATTGAGGGCACTTTTATAAGTACGTACATACAAATTAACGAAAAAAAAACTGTCAATATAAATACAAACTAGATTTCAGAACGAAAAAAATTCAAAAGTTTCATACTTCAAGTACGTTGCATCTCGAGCTTATATGAAAAACCGTGCAATTGAAAAAAGATCAGAACTTAGGTTTTCGTTTATTGTAAAGTTATATCTTAAAAAATGGTGATTTTATAAACGAAAAATACTACCGCTTGGAACAATTTCATCAAGTTTTTGGATAGATAAAACCAAAGTAAGTTTATTAATTGATAAACCTTTAATATGTGAAATAAGTATAATAAAGAATACATATGTACTTTAATAATTAAATATAATTATTTTTAAATGTTTTGTAACACATTTTTTAAGTAAAAATTTATTTAAACTTTTTCACATACGTTGTCAGTATAGACAATTGTGTATAACAAAGCAAAACAAAACAAAATGGCGTACAAAAATTGTAAACTACTTTTGACATTCAGGCATTCACACTATACGAGAAAAAAATTAATCACCTGAGTACTTGCATATACTTTATATAAATTTACTTTGCGAGCTACTTAATTATTTTGAAAACGGCAGCAGCACCATCTGCACCTCATATTTAAGTATAAATACATAGTTTAGTATTGCCACCTTCAAATATTTCGCATTTATAAAAATTAAATTACTCTTTGAAAGTGTACTTATATGACGTAAAAGTATTAAAATGAATCAATTTATGCTTTACATCAATTTTTGGATATTGTTTCTGTTAAATAATATGAAATAATTGTACGATATCAATCATTCAACATTTTGTATTAGGCTGAGTTTACAACTGGCATTTCTTGTGTGTCATTTGCCCAAAAAAGCGTAACCACTAATTACTAATGAAAAACTGTTTGATTCAGACATGTATTTATTGATTTAAACTGCTTTCAATCATGTTGGATTCTATAAAATTGTCTATTTGTTATGTTTGAAATTGTGGAACTTAATAAATTCGTGTCTGAATCAAACAGTTTTTCATTAGTAATTAGTGGTTACGCTTTTTTACGCATGTGTGGCACATGGCACACAGATGTGAACCCGGCCTTATACTTTCAACAGAAATAGAAATTAGTTTAATTGAACTACAAGGATAAAATCAGCATAGACAACAACCTGCCGCCTTACTGTCTTCAAAAGAATCGTGTAGCCTGCTGTGGTGAATATGTTTAATGCATTAAAGTCAATTGTTGTCGACGCGTACATTCAAATTTCAAAGAGAAGGGTATTTTTTGTGTGACTTTGGTTTATGATTAAAAAGGCTACGGTGATTTTATTGTAATTTTTTTTTTATTATTATTATTAAACTTTATTTCAAGGAAATATACAATTTTCATTTAACTATTTCCATTGTAAGTATTAAAAAATTTTTTTTTCGTGACAAGGTCAGAAATTTAAAAAAATAAAATATTTCCTTTTTTCAAGTAGAGTTAAAACTATTTATTCCGAATAGTTCCGGTGTAAAACTATATTTAGGTTAATCATTCAAGTGTTCACTTTAAGGTAAACCAAAAACATCTTGCGCGTTTTTGCAGCCATATATTTGTTTCACTTTTTCAGTATGACCTCAACTTTTTCGCGAAAGGAAAATTTTGAAGAATGGGGAAAAACTCCCAAAATACACCGCAAAAACGTCTTATTGTCATTAATAATGGTTAGATATGGTCTTTAAAATATACCAGAAGACGTGAGAACAATTCTTAAGAGAAATATAAATATTATTTGTTTTAAGCTATCCGAAAAATGGATAAAAAGTGGAAGACATCATGACCGTTTCTTAACATCAAATTCAGTTTGGCTTGATGAACCGTATGTATTGAGAGATTTAGAAATGAGATGGGCTTGCTTGTAGACATGCCAACACAACCAGGAGGTAATACGAATGACGGTAATACTGCTAGGTTCTTTAGAGCAGCAGAAAAGAGTTGAACACGAAATTTATGCTTAAAGGAATACCCATGGTGTATTAGGCCAGTTAGCGTCCATAAAATACTGTTTCATGGAAAAGACATAATAAGGTCTTGCATTCTTCCTATAGGAGACCCGTCAAAAAAAGCTCAAGAAGCAAGAAATAAGGACACAAGGAAATTTAGAGAGTTGTTTACGGGAAAGACATCGAGAATATACACGAATTCTTTTCAATCGACTCTTAATTTCTTCAGACCCTTTTATCGCAAGTTTGCGTCACACTCTCTTTCGAGATCGGGATTTAATAACAAAAGAAGTTCTTTCATTATTATCTGTTTATGCTTTTAAGGAGGAATAATCTTTTAACGATGCATATGAAAGTGAATAAATTAAAATTTAGACGTGTATTTATGTGTTATTATCTGTATTATTAATGTAACAAAGCAAAAAACAAGTAAAGAAAACAATTATTATAAAATATTTATTAATAATATTAAAATTATTTTAATATTAAAAATTATTTTTTCCGACTTTGTATAATCAAAATATTATGAAATTATCTCCCTGTTTAAAAAAAAGAGAACAAAAGTCTGTTGTAGGTATTTTTCATGTTTACACTGATACTATATATAAGTAAAATGCAAGCAAAGATATTAAACTGCTGATTTCATATCTTCTATGCTTCCATGTTCAACCTTTACATTACTCCTGGGGTCCCATATGGTGCCTTATGGATATTCTACTTATGTTTCCGCACAGTTGAACGTCCCAGCTACCAGCCTACTACTTCTCGTTTCAGTGGTGACGTTGTATTGTTTTAGTAACGAAAACAATCGTTGCAATACTATCGAGATTACCCTTTATTATCTTACGACAATGTTTATAAATATTTGCTTATCGATACGCTACTGTATTGTTTCGCGACTAGGTAATCGCTAGCAATGCTAATTAATATCTATTTATCGGTGTTTTACTGTATTGTTTCGCGACTTAGGGAATCGCTAACAATAGTTACTAATATCTACTTATCGATGTTTTACGGTATTGTTTCGCGACTAGGCAATCGCTAACAATGTTTATTAAAATCTACTTATCTATGCTCTACTGTATTGTTACTAATCTAGGTTATACTGTATTGGTTTGCGACTAGACAATCGCTAACAATGTTTTTTAATATCTACTTATCCAGGTTCTACGGTATTGTTTCGCGACTAGGCAATCGTTAACAATGTTTATTGAAATCTACTTATCTAGGCTCTACTGTATTGTTTCGCGACTAGGCAATCGCTAACAATGTTTATTAATATCTACTTATCCAGGTTCTACTGTATTATTTCGCGACGGCAATCACTAACAATGTTTATTAATATATACTTATCCAGGTTCTACTGTATTGTTTCGCGACTATGAAATCGCTAACAATGTTTATTAAAATCTACTTGCTTACCCCGATTAATCCTGATCCACTGATGTCTACCATGCGACTGATGATTGTTTGCAAAATCTTCGGCCTTTCATACTCTTTTTTACGTTATTGTTGTAATATTTACAAAGATTTCTGTATGCTTATGTTTTGTTGTTGCTATTGGCCCTAACTTATTTTAATGTACATGTTTTTTAGTGCCCGTTAATCCCTTTGCTTGCAAATTATTTTGTTGGATGTTTTGTTGTTGCATGTTTTTTTCTTTTGTTTATTTATTTAGTATATTTCGTTGGTTTTGAAAGTAATACGGTTGTACTTATGTTTTTCTTAGTGTCCCTTAATAGTTTTGTTTTATAAATCAGTCCGTCGATCATATTTGTTATTTTATTTTTTACTACTTTACAGGGTGTGACATAAGTTTGTGTGCAAACTGTTAGTTACAAATTACAAAAACAGATGTGTAATAATGAAACTAAATATTGGAGAAAACATTTTATAATTTCATATTAATTTTACAACAAAATATAATTATTTTTTAAGTTTATTTAATGTTTGTTTGGTTTTGCTGTACCAGTTAAGTAGCTGATGGCTGCAGTCGTAAAAAATTTACAATGACAACATGCAAATTTCCTAAGTTGATTTTGGTTGTTTTTGTAAAAGTGTCAACACCTTCAATATATACCATTAGTGCTGCCAATGTTTACTTTGAAATACACCTCTGGTGTGATGAGAATACTTAAGTTTCTAAAATGGTTTAGAAAATAAACATTTACCGACCGCTTGTCAAATTTTCTATCCGTATTCTCTCCTACTCGATACATTTTGCTTTTACATGATAAGATTTTTTATAATCTACAGCGTTTTTGACATGTCGGAATACATTGTATTACCATGTAAAGACACCTTAAGTTATATTCAACTTACTAGTATATACATACATATATGTATGTATAACTATAAATAATCTCAGAGGATGTATCAAAGAAACCCTTTTTTATCTTAAAAATTTATTTTTTCTTAGTGAATTTTTTGCCTCATTTTATTAAAAAAAATCTTCTTTTTAAAAAAATTTATTTTTATAATCATTTATATATCTTTAATTCATAAATGAGAAGTGAACCCAAGTGAACTAATCGTCAAAACCGTTTGAAAAGATGACAACGATAAACCCGATGTATCCTCGAACAAAACCTCCAAACCACCACCAATCTATTTCAGAGAAAAAAATTCAAACGCTCTTATTAAAAAATTAATCTCGAACATTGGTGAGAATAAATTTCACATTGTTCCAATAAAACATGGTATCATTGATGAAACCAAAATTCAAATTTATGAAGAAAAAGATTTTCGCAAAATAGTTACTGAATTTGAAAAAAGTAAAACAAGTTTCTACACTTACCAGCTTAAGAGTGCTAAAGGCCTGCAAATTGTACTGAAGGGAATAGATTCGTATGTTGTTCCCGAAGAAATAAATGATGCGCTCGTCCTCCAGGGATTTAAAGTAAAAAATGTATCAAACATATTAAATAGAGAAAAGATCGCCCAACCTCTATTTCGCGTTGAACTTAAGCCAAATGATATAAAATTGATAAAAACTGAGACCAATCCAATTTATAGCTTAAAATATCTTTTATACCGAAAAATAACATTTGAAGAACCACACAAGCGTTCAGGCCCGTACAGTGACATAATTCTCAAGAATATGGCCACACAAAAACTTACTGCAAATTACATAGAGTTTGTGTTATCTGCGGTGAATTGCATGGTAATGCTAGCTGTACTAAGCCAAAAGATCAAGCAAAAAAAATTTAGTAATTGTAGAGGTAATCACACCGCTAACTACAAAGGATGTCCTGTATATTCTTTCGTTAAACAGACTATGGGACAAAAACCTAAATTAGCTCCAGCTCAATCAGCCAACGCTTACTCCGCCACTTTTCCTCAAATGACCCAACCAATTACTTCACGTGTAACGTATGCCGATACTGTTAAGACAAATTCATTCCAGCACAAAAAGTTTCACCGCTAAATAAATTGACAAACATAAACAATACCTTTAACTTTAATCGTCTTGAAGCTACTATTGATAATCTGGTGCAAACTTTAAATAACTTTACAACAACTATGACTAGCATGATGCAAGAAATGCTGCGAATGCAGAATACTCTGCTTCAAGCATTAATTAACAAGCCATGTAAAAATAAATTAAATTAATTAAAAATATGTTTCTGGAACGCAAACGGCATTCGCCAACATAAAAATGAACTTGAGCACTTCCTCATGGAAAAAAATATTGATATAATGTTGGTTTCTGAGACTCATTTGACTTCGAGAAGCCTTTTCAAAATCAATGGCTACACCTTATATGATACAAAGGACCCGAGAGGAATAGCATGCGGTGGATCAGCAATTCTAATTAAGTCGAGGCTCAAGCACTATATTCTTGACAACATTTGTAAAGAACACCTACAAGCAACAAATATCTGCAATGAAAATTTTTGTACAAATTTCGTGATATCATCAATTTACTCCCCTACCAGATTTTCAATCACTGAGGATAAATACGAAAATTTCTACATATCTCTTGGGCCTTGTTTCGTAGCAGCTGGCGACTACAATGCAATACGTAAGTTCTGGGGTTCGCGTCTTATTAGGACGAGAGGTCGAGCGTTGTTCAACAAAATTTCAAAAATGGGCTTGGACGTCATTTCGAGTGGGGAGTCCACTTACTGGACTACGGATATACACAAAATTCCGAATGTTATAGATTTTTGCGTCATGAAAAATATCTCTAGGGTTTTAATTAATGTTGAAGCTTCCCTAGATCTCTCATCCGATCACTCTCCCACAATCGTTACAATTTGTAGCCCACTAAGAAGTGACTTACCTCACCCATATGTAAAGATGATAAATCGTGTTAATTGGCTGGGGTTAAAAAAAATATCTCAGTAGTCATTGTACGGAAAACATTAAGCTAAGAACATCCGAAACTATTAAATTTAACGTTGCCAATCTTAACGAAAATATTAAACAGGCTGCTGAGCATGCCACTACCTCCCAACAGCAGACTGGCGTTAATATAATTTATTCTACGTATATTGAACGTCTTGTATGTAAAAAAAGGAGAGCTAGAAGAGAATGGCAACAACACAGATCACCACTAAATAAAATTACACTTAAAGAATGTACTAAACTACTCAAAGAGTTGCTATCGTCGGAAAAAACTGCATTACTGGAAAAATATCTAGAAGGTCTCGGTGTAACGTTAGCATCTAATTACTCTTTATGGCGCGCTGCTAGAAATCTTAAAAGACCCGTTGAGCTAAAATCACCACTGCGCACTTCGACCGGAGTATAGGCAAGAAGCGATAGTGAGAAAGGTAACTTATTTGCTGAGCATTTAAAATCTGTATTCACTCCCTATTCAGGTACGGGTGATATTGATTTGCCGAATGTAGTTTCTCTAACTCCTCGTCCCTTAAGGTTTAAGCTGCGTGAAGTACAAAAAATAATTGCTGAACTCAACAAAAAGAAAGTTCCAGGTATTGATGGAATTAGTAACAAGATGCTGATGAATTTGCCTCTAATTGCAATAAGAATCCTGCTATTTATTTTTAATGTCATTTGACGAATGCAGTATTTTCCACATAATTGGAAACTTGCGAAGATCAAAATGATTCCAAATCCGGGCAAAGATCCTGCTAAGGCTGAGTCATATAGGCCTATAAGCTTACTATCAACAATCTCAAAGCTTTTCGAAAAGCTGCTCATGACTAAATTTTCCAAAATCGTAGCTGATAATGTGTGCATCCCTGACCATCAATTTGGTTTTAGAAGTCAGCATAGCACAATTGAGCAAACGCATATATTGGTACAATTTATAAGGAAGACATTTGAAGAAAAGAAGTATTGTTCTGACCTCTTAATTGATTTTTCTCAGGTATTTGACAAAGTATGGCACGAAGGCCTAGTTTTAAAATTGAAGACATATCTGCCAATAAACATACAAACACTTTTGGAAAGTTATATTATGATAGGAAGTTCACTGTTGTGGAAGGAGACTTCATAAGTGTGCCCGAATCTATATCTTCTGGTGTCCCACAGGGTAGTATTCTGGGGCCAGTCTTGTATTTAATATATACTTGTGATATGCCTATGAGCAATAATATTCTTACCTCTACATTTGCCGATGATACAGCCTGTCTGAGTATGTATGAAAACTCTTATGAGGCATCCCGCAATCTTCAGGAACATATTACCCAGCTGAAAATATGGTTAAACTTATGGAGAATTAAAGTAAATGAGCAAAAGTGTGTCCATATATCCTTTACTTTAAGAAGAGATACTTGTTCCCCCATTCGAATTAACAATCAAAATATTCCTCAATATTCTCAAGTGAAATAAAAACCTTGGTCTACACCTTGATCAAAGGCTTACATGGAAACATCATATTGACTCTAAGCTAACCCAAATGAAACTTAAGTTAACTCAAATACATTGGTTGATTGGCAGAAATTCAACACTCAGCCTAGACTGCAAACTGTTAACACTCGTATACACGTCGCTTTTGAAACCCATATGGTGCTACGGAATACGGCTATGGGGCACTGCTTCAGCTTCCAATGTAGAGAGAATCCAACGAAGACAAAACTAAATTTTACGTTTGATAACATCGGCTCCATGGTATATTAAAAATTCAAATTTACATCGGGACTTAAATATGCCACTAGTGACTGAAGAAATTGCAAAATACGCAGGCAAGTACTTAACAAAACTCGATTCCCATTCTAATCCCTTGCTCGTAACATCTTGAATTTTACTGGACACATCCGCTTTAAAAAGAGGGACACTACGGCGCTTATACGATATTTATGTATTATTGATTACTATCACTAAGTTAATGCCTGACACTGGTTGGGCCTAATTATTATATCTATATTTAAGATTTGAATACTTATTGATAGTTAATTTTTTGAAGATACAATAAATAACTGTCAAAAAAAAAAAAGAATATAGAACAATCTTCTAGTTTTTCCAAATTTTTTGTGCTTTGAAAAATATTCAATACAGCCTAAAAAGAGATAATGTATGTTTTTTGAAGAGCGAGAAATCGTATATATAATTGTATTATATATGTATGTATGTACACTATTTATATGTACCTTATTGAAATGTAAAATATCAAGCTATGTATATGATGATCTCGTGATAGTTATTTATTTTCAATAAAATTACTTTACAAAAATATTTTTGATGTTTTGATTTACAACAGAAACATTTTAAAACTAGCCCTTTTTCGCTAAACGTATATTTTTTCAAGTTAGCCCTTTTTCAAAAATTTTCTACGCGTTTTGAGTATCAAAAGTTGCCATCACTGTTTTGATGTATATACATACATGTACATACGTGAATAGTTGGCACGAGTTTTATATTCTGTGTTATTTGTTTTTTTACAGTAGATAAACAAATTAAGCAAAAATAATGATTAAAATGTGTTCTAATTTTTTTCCTTCATATACACGCATCCATTTGTTTGGTTTGTTTTTGTTCACACGTGTGTACATGTGTATGTGTGTACTCATTTTGTTTTGATAGCTAGTTCAGATAAATTAGCGATAATTTGTTATCAAAACTAGCGATGATAGCAATTTCTTCATGGTTCGCAGCAAGGTTCAAAATGAACCAAGATGGTTCGCTCTCAAAAATTTGTATGGCGAACCATGTTGATTCAATCAAGATTCGACCGCGAACCTCGAATGAGAGAGCGAACCTCGATAATTGGTGTCCGTGTGAACATACTATAAAATAAAGCAAGCATCAGTCATGGGACAGTTGGTAGATCGTACTTTTTTTTTTGATACTATTTGACATGAAAAAGTACCATAGTACTCCCCTAACTCATTTGATACTCTCACAGTCAATTAGAAATGCAGTCAGAAGACGCCAAATGCATATATTTTTGGCAAGAATTTAATTTCTTTTTCGACAAACGACACGAAAGAGCCAACAAATTTATTCTCAGCTACTTTGAAACTCATTTCAGTTTTATATTAACACTTTGCTGTTTAAGCTGAGTAGTTTTTTCTTCTCCCATACAAAATATTAAAACCAATTAAAAGATAAATTGGGTATTTCAATTGAAAATATTTTTTCAAAACAATGTGGCATACTATAAAAAACAGGTCGATTTTCACACATAAAAGCAAAAGTTACATTATTTACATACAATTAGTATGTAATAATTGTTAAACATTTCATAGTATTCTGAGTTAAGCTCTGTTGATAACACTTTTTTGATAAAGCAGTAAATTCAATTAATAAAATATACATATATCCAACTAGATGAGCCCGGCAAACGTTGTCTTACCCTCAATTAATTTTTTTTTATCTACAAATTACTCCATACAGTAGTCACTTGTTGGTTAAAAAACAAAACGAAAACCTACCCGGTATTGACCCGAATCTGTGTTGAAAATTTCAGCTTCACAGGTCTTATAGTTCCACAAATCATGCGTTAATAACAATCACACACTGCGATTTTATATATTTATACAGAAGATATATAATCTAGCGCCTTAAAATATGCAACATACTTGAATTTTTTTATTACAAACTGTCAAACAATGTATCACGCACCGGCGCCATCTACTTAAAATGAAACGTACTTATTTTCGTGAAGTATACTCACACACCACGTACTTGCGCCGTTGTAGTACATACTATGTATCAGAGATGGCGCTGTATGTGAAAAATGATTTTCACTGTTTTCCTGCTTCTCTTGAAATTTTCCCAGAATTTTCTTTGCTATAAACCTCACGGAGCCCGATACCTTTCCAACGAATGCAAAACCGTGGAAATCGGTTCGTGCGTTATGGAGTTATAGCGTCAGGAAGGAAAACCCGACTTATTTTTATATATTAGATTAAATTATTAATCAAAAATATTATTTTTTCTAAGCAATCAATTGAAAAAAATTCAACAATAATTTTTTCTGTGCAATGCCAGTATTCCAAATTCTTCCTTTATGTCTAGTAGCTGATGACAAGAATCAATCAATTAATTCCATTGATAACTCAGTTTATATTACAATCATGTAAATAACGACACTATTTTCCAACATAATTTTAAATTAAATTTTTTTCTGATCAAACTAACCTGACTATAATGCATTCATAAGACGTAGCTGTTGCACAACCGTTAAGTATTTGTGTTAGAAATGCATAGTTGAGTAGTTTCGCTCCATTCAACAGTTGAGTATTTTTTCACCATACAATTTTTTCGCTAACTATAGCCATGAACAGCTGATCGAATAGAGCTATGCCTTTTATATGCTTTGTTAGGTGGCAGTAGCAAATATTTGTTAAATTTTGTATTACAAATGCGATAAAGTAACGAAATAAAGATATAAAATTAAATTATATCCACCAAGCCGTTTCTAAGACGTAACTGTTGGGGCCAACAGTTTCAACAACTACGTCTGATGAGTGCGCCCAATGAGTCTGAACTTTCCTTCAATGTCCGTTTTATTTTGAACCGAGGCATGACCCTACCTGAAAGGGGCCAACCTAGAGGTTTGGATGATCCTCTGAGGAAGGGTCTCAGTGGAGCAGGCGTCAGGTGGTACTTACGCTTTTTGGCACAGGGTTTATCACCTGAAGAAGGGAGAGGTAAAGCTCTGGAGAGGAAATGTACTCCAGGCCAAACCAGACCAAGTAAGAGGGATAGCAAAGCTATTACACCTCCAGAAAATTGTAACAATCGCAGGACAGCTGGAAACAATATGTCAACATCCGCGTTTGTTCGAGTAGGCACTAAAGCGTCTAGTTACACCAAAGTGGTCGAAGGGTTGAGGGTCACAATTCTTTCTGAGGACTTCCCAAAGGCCTCATTATCAAGTGAGGAAATAACTCAACTTGAGGAGGCCATCGTGGAAGAGTTATTAAAGGGGGGAGAGACCAAACCTCAATTCAAGGGCATTCACTTTCGTCCAGGTATGCTCATAATAAACTGCTGTAATAAGCAGAGGGTGGAGTGGCTTAGGTCAACAGCACCGAGGTTGAGCGACTCCAAAAAGTCCATAGCAATTCTCGCCGCCCAAAACCATGGGCTAAATACCAAGGTTTAGAAGGTATAGGCATGCCGGGATGACGGCACGGTGCAGATATTATCTGTTGTAATCTATGAAAAGTCGAGAGATAGTATCCACAAGAACGGGAACGTACTCCACTACAGGTTCGGGAAAATCACCGTACATGGAGGACGGAAGGCAGCAGAAAAAAACACTGCAGATAGTAGAACAGCGTCTATGCCTGATGTTAAATGTTGGTGATGGTCCGACCATCGGCGAAGCGGCGGTAGCTATGGTGCCTGTAGCCACTGAGGCGTCCCCTGGGCGAGCGACTACGATATGATTGTGTAAGGAGACATCTCCGACCCCTACGGAGATGTGTGGTGCCCTTTCCACACTTGTCGCCTCGTCCTCCCAGGAGCCGATTTCAGTGGATGAAGAAGCCATACTGCTTGAGGAGCAATGAGTAATCCTCGAGCCAGCAGAGGGGGGATAAGTGCCAAAATAGACCACGCTAAGGCTGCTTCGGCAGTAAAGGCAGAATTAGCCGAACGTCTCCGCTATGCTTACCGAAATTTACTGTAACGTTGACAGAACGTCTCAACCTGCATAAAGGTAGAATTAGCCAAACGTCTCCATCCCCTAACGAAACAGCTGATCCTTTTTGTTGATTGAAAACAATCTGCCTTATCGTGGTTGACGTATTTCAAATACGACTACGGCTGTTTGGTAATAGATTAAAGAAAAACTGTTGAGGTCTTCTTTAATCTATTACCAAACAGTCGTAGTCGTATTTAAAATACGCCAACCACGATAAGGCAGAATGCAAGTGCTTACCGAAATTTACTGTAACGGTGACGGCACGTCTCAACCTGCATAAAATAGAATTTCCTAACGTTGTTAAATGACATTTGTATACCAGTGATGGCACTATTGTATGTTCAATAGAATGGGGGTATTTTGGTTCTTTTTTTCGGTACTTTTGTTAATAATAATATCTGTGTGATAGACAACTTAAAATAATACAGAAATACATACATACTTACGGACATAAATACATACAGATTTATGTGCATATATATAATAAAGAAATATATAAATTCACTATAAATGTGAAATATATGAAAGGATTTAAATGGTATCAAAACATTTTATTGTGTATGCACATATTTTGGTATAAAAATATTTCATTAAACACATACATATGTATGTGTGTATGAACAGATATATGCATATTTATTTATTATAAATGTATAACATACATAGATTTATTTTTATGTACATACACCAATACAGTTCAAGGAGCATTTACATAGTTTAGGTACTTTTTCTTCGCTACAGTCACTATTTGAACTTTTTTTAATTCCCATCACTGTTTTGTGAATAGCTGTTTCTTTTTTATATTAAAACAACAAACTAAAGTAAGGCGTACAAACGTTTTTAAATGTTCTATAAGTGCACAAACGTGCTAACAGTACGGGTACGGTACAGTATGGCAACAGCAACGTTCGGCTAACCCAGCCTTAATAGCGCGGATGTTCACCAGGGAACACCTGGGAATGGCACTTATTTAGGAACCATGGACGCACCAGGGTAAAATCAAAGGATTATACTGCGGAAACAGTAAGGTAATATACGATCTTAGAGTAAGCCATCCAAGAGCATGTATACTGATAAGGAAGAACACTAATTATCTTCTACTTTCAGAGTTCATGTCACGAGATATGGTGCCGATAATCGTCAGATTGTGCATAGGCGGCACTCATCGGAGCATAGTGGTAGTGTCAGTCTACGTGGCAGGAGATATGGGCATGCCACCAGCAGAACTGCACCGCACCAGGATAACTGCAGCAGAAACAACTTACCGCTGCTGATTGGGTGCGATGCTAATTCACACCAGAGAACGACAAAATCTGATTGAAAAAATATTCATACGTAATCCATATCCTAAAAGCATGCCTTTGTGTTCATACATTCAAACTTGTTCCAAGATACATAATCGTTGCTGCTTTTTAATCATTCCAATCATACGGTTGTTGTTGGCTCTACGATTTTAAACATGTGTCGCATCATACCAATCAATTCGGTTCGGTCATGATTATTTTGATGAAAAATAAAATAAGTAGGCAAAAGCGTTCGTTCTGATTATCAACAAATATTTGTATGATGAATAAAATCAAAAAAGCAAAAATGAGCGCGTATGAGCGCGTATACATCAAGTGATGATGATTTTTTAGAAACCAGGGAATTTTATGTACTATGTATTTAGCAATTTATATACCTATACAGAACACCCAAAGCAGGGGCATTTTGTACAAAAGCAGCGGACACCGTGGTATACAACGTGAAAATGTTGTTTATATCATGAAGAAATTTGCACAAAATACGTTCAAATTTATCAACGTTGTTGAGTATATGTAACGTCATTACAGAACACCCAAAGCAGGGGCATTTTGTACAAAAGCAGCGGACACCGTGGTATACAAAGTGAAAATGTTGTTTCTATCGTGAAGAAATTTGCACAAAATACGTTCAAATTTATCAACGTTGTTGAGTATATGTAACGTCATATAGCGTGTAAATTGATTAAGTTTACAACTTTTATACATGTTATTTCATCGTATAAATATTTCAAGGTCATGCATATCAAATAGAAATTATTTTTAAATTTGACAAAAATTATTTCGTTGTATAAAAATTTGATTCCATCTCTTTATATACATATGTATTAATATTTATATATTTAATATTAGTAGCTAGTCTTTCGCATAATACTCTAACGAGAGACGATCTAGTCTTTTCCTGGTCGTTTTCCATTTTTTCTTTTTAAAGTGTTTGCTTACTGATTTGGATTAAAACGATAATATTTTTCATAATTCCTCTGCTTTGATTTTATTCAACATGAAAACCTGATTATATAAAAATTTGAATAAAACATGTATGAAATTACTTGCAACTAACCAAACGATACGTTCGTAAGTATGATTCTGATTTTATTCAATATTAAGTTTTGTTGCATGATTAAATGTTAACAAAAGTTTAATGTATGATGAATGATGTGAATAAAACATGTTCGATCACTCGACTCACATTTACTTAAATGAATCGTTCACCATTACGATGATGATTTTACTCAATGTTGATTTATTTTGCATGATTAAAAGTGAATAACAAATTTATAGTATGATTAAATCAGAAAATACGTGATTTTTGTCGTTCTCTGATTCACACCACACCATGTGGGGGAGCAGCAACATCAATAACAGAGGTGAGTGTCTTTTAGGGTTCCTATGTAGTAATATTCTAGAAATCTTCAATATAGGGAACACCCCCACTTTGTAACTAGGACAAGGGAGGAGGTTCCAGATTTTATGATAGGTAGCGCCTATTTGGCGAGTGTAATTAGGAACTGGAGGGTTTCGGATGAACCATCCATGTCGGATCATAGAATTATAAGATTCAATATAGATGGGAATGCTGAACCGTCACCTCCATCCAGAAATGCGATAAAGACCGACTGGCACCTGTATAGGGAACACCTAAGGTTCAACCTGGAGGATAGTGTTTACAGGGCACCAAGGCACCAGTTAGAGCTATAGTATTTATTAGACAAGGTAAACGGGGCAATCATTGGAGCATATGAATCTAGCTGCCCCCTTACCTCATCTAATGGAAATAAAGAGACACAATGGTGGAATAGGGAGCTGTCAGACCTCCGGAGAAAAACGAGCAAGCTGTTTAATAAAGCGAAGCGTACTGGAGGCTGGCGATCCTATACCGAAAATCTAACGGCCTACAACGCCGCAATTAGGAAGGCGAAGAGAAATGACTTTAAAAACTTTTGTGAGAAGATTTCAACCACCCCGGCAGCGGCCAGATTACATAAAATCATGGCCAAAGCCCATGTGGATTTATCATTAACACTAAAAAAGGCGGATGGGACCTACACCAAAAAAGAAAAAGAGAAGGCGCTGCTACTCTCGACTCATTTCCCGGTTAGTATAGAGGGGCTGGCACCAGAACCATCTGCAGGACATAGAGGGAACAAAAAATCCTGGGACGTTGCACGGAAACTATGCACCGAACAGCGCATAGAATGGGCTATTGGAACCTTTCAACCGTACAAGTCTCCAGGGGTGGATGGTATCCTCCCTATATTTCTCCAGCAGGGGAAAAAGGAGCTAATGCCCCACGTAATAAGGTTAACCAGGAGTACCTTAGCTCTAGGCTACATACCACAGGTATGGAACAGGGCAAGAGTGATATTACACTTCCAAAGTCATTCCGACCCATAAGTTTAACCTCCTTCATACCTAAACTGATGGAGAAAATTATTGACAACTATATCCGATCAACTACCTTGTGTAGGCAGCCTCTACATCCGCGGCAGCCTCTACATCCGCTGTATTAACTGACGAACACAATACGTAGTTGTCTAGACGCTAAGGAAGTCATGGTCTGTGCATTTCTGGATGTTGAAGGGGCCTTCGACAACACAGAGCACTCTGCCGTTGCATTTGCGCTTAGAAAGAAAGGAGTTGGGAACACCATATCCAAATGGATATGAGCCACGCTTAAGAGTAGGACTGCGGAGACCCAAGTTGGGGAGGAATATCTTGCAGTAAAGACGACCAGGGGATGTCCCCCAAGGCTGTGTACTGTCTCCATTTCTGTGGAGCCTTGTAGTTGATGAACTCCTGCATATACTAACGAGCAATGGCATAGAATGTCAAGCATATGCCGATGACATTGTTATCATTGCAAGAGGAAAATTTGAAGATACGTTGTGTGATATAATACAGAGCGGGTTAAGGATAGTAAAGGAATGGTGTGTATCTGTAGAACTGAATATCAATCCTGCAAAAACTACCATTGTTCCTTTCACAAGGAGAACACTTCCACGCTGGCAAAACATCCGAGTAGACAGCGTGCAAATAGAAAGCTTATAGCAGGTCAAGTATCTGGGAGTGATATTAAACTCAAAGCTGCTATTTCAACAGCATTTAGAGGCGACTGTTGACAAGGCAACAAAAGCACTAATGGTATGTAGATCTGTCGCAGGAAAAACATGGGGTTGCACACCCAAAACCTTGAGATGGATATACACCATGATAGTGAGACCTATCATCACTTATGGTGCTGTTGCCTGGTCGGACAGGGTCAGGCTGGCTACGACCAGAGATCGGTTAGAGAAAATACAGAGGCTAGCATGCCTTTGTATAACAGGGGCTATGTGGACGTGTCCTACAGCGGCTATGGAAGTTCTCATTGAGCTCACATCTCTGACGATTGTCATAGAGACTGCTGCCAGACAAAAAGTAATAAGCATCGCTGGGAGGGGCACAGACATGGACTGTCTAATTAGCCAATGGGAGCAATCATCCCTGGCAAGACGTGATGAATAAAGTGTATGACTTCGACAAGAGGTTTAGAACTGTTCTGGCTAATAGAAGGGAATGGGGGAGGAAATAGAACCTCGATGTACCTTTGGAACTGGCACCATCAGGTGGTACACTGATGGCTCCAGAACGCCAGCAGACTCTGGAGTGGGAGTCGTAGGACCAAGAACTAACTACCACGAGTTCTTGGGAAAATCTCCTATAATTTTTCAATCGGAAGTTTATGCCATTGAGAGATGCGCACAATTTAATCTTGATAGGGGCTACCGAGGGAAAGAAATAGCCATTTGCTCGGATAGTCAGGCTGCCATCAAAGCACTAAGCTTATATGAGTTTACCTCTAAGTTAGCTTGGGAATGCCGCATTAAGCTAAATCAGCTAAGCAGCATGAATAAGGTCACACTCTGCTGGGTTCCTGGACACGCCGGGGTGGTAGGAAATGAAAATGCAGACAAAATGGCCAGAATTGGGGCTAGTACACCCATGATCGGGCCAGAACCGTTTTGTGTACTCGGATTGGACAAAATCCGGGAAGATATATCGGCGGAGATCAAGAGTAATAGGGAAGACCTCTGTCTCAATTTCCCTGGGTTGAGGCATGCAAAGCTAGTGATTGGAACGTATAACCAAAATCGTTTCATAGCTCTCATGTCGCTGAGTAAAAACAATCTAAGAATGCTCACAGGCTTCCTCACAGGTCTTTGTAGACTGAGCAAACACCTCAGCAGACTTGGCATTGAGAGTAACAGTTTGTGCAGATTCTGTGAGTACGACGATGAAACCCCAGAGCATATTCTGAAGGACTGGAAGCGTTATGCGGCAGAAGATATATCCAATTGGGCAAGCACCTACTGGAGGATTGGGAACTGCCAACACTAGATCCACTGGCAATCCTTAGATTCATCAGGAGAGTAGGTCTGGATGAGGTGCTCTAGCACCTGGCAAGGGATACAATAGATCTACTTTGGTCCCAGTGTCCTGTGTTTCCCGTTTGACTTAATACTTCATTCAAAAAATAATGTTTAAAACTCATGAAGCCACTTAATATTTATTAATGATAGTACAAACCTTAGTGAATTCCGTTAATGTTGTTTCCTTACACTTTATTAGCTGACATAAAAACATATCATATTAAACACTGAATTAATTGCAAGTATTGTCACTTTAGTTTGATTATAGGGAATGCGTGTGGTATAAACCCAAGTAATTCCAAATGGCTCTTCAACACAGTTGTCAAGCTCATAATGACGTATGTTGCAATAGTATTATGGCTTGCACTAACTCACCTATTGGTGATGACTGATGCCTCACCATACCTTCCAATAACGAACAATGGAAAGAAGTTGGGAAACCTTCCCAATGAGCTAGATATTTTCAGAGAGGGATCAAAATTACAAAAGTGCGTTGGCGGAAGAGTTTTTATCTTCCGTGGTAGTGAAACTTTGTCTTCGACATGATATTTATTAATCTTTATTATTTTATTATTTGCAAAAAAAAAGTACAAAAGTTGAAGAAACTATTTTCATAACCCACGTAAGTTCATATTTGTCTTCATGTAAATTATTTAAATAATTGTTAAATTCTAGAGAATAAACGCCACGCCACATAGCTCACAACACAACTCAGTGCAACACATTACGTTGAACACTATATTTTATATTACATAAAATAAGCCGAGTTTTATTTGGAAGTTTATTCTAGCTAAGGCGAAAAGGGACAACAGTTGTGATCATTGGACCACACCTCGCTTCGGGCAAAAGATTATATTGAAGCTAGACAATTAAGATGCTAAACGGGAAATCCCGAGCCCAGAAATCCCGGGATTTTCGGGACTATGCAAATCCCGCACCCCGGTATTTTTTAATTTTAGGGCCCAGGATTTTCTGAATCGCGTTTTTTCATAAATAATGTTTTTGACTGTCATCTTCTATATTAAAAATTATTAGAAACTCCCTGTTATGAAAAGTTAAAATAAAAAAATTGTCTTTGAATAAATATTTTAGTAGCTAATATTATATTGTATATATATAATATGTATATCTTATGACGTTTTCTACGAGTATTCTAGGAAAAAGTATTACATACATTGCACTTTTCAATGAAAATTTGCAATAAAATGGTTTTTGAAATAGAGAGTTTATTAGAAATTATTGTACACATCTTACGAACGTAAATTTTTGCTTAAAATGAACGCCAAATTTAATTTTTCTTAATAAAAAGTTAAAAATGTCACTTTTTCTAGAAACGAAAACGGCATTAGTGTCTAATATTTTAATTAAATATCTGAATTATATATTTAAGTACATTCAAACATATGTTCGTCTGTATGCACCTCTTAAATATGCATACAACTAAATTGTTAAATAAAAACATTTGTTTGTAATAAAGACGCACATTTGTTCACAATGTTTTCGGAATTTTGTAAGTCCCGAAAATCCCAAGGTCCCGGTTCGGGATTTCGAGACTCCATCACTAAATCCCGAAGCCCGGGATTTCAAAAAACCTGTCCCGATTAGCATCTCTATAGACAATCAGTGCAATGTAATAGATACTGAAATATCAGCCATAAAAAAGGTGGCCAACTGATTAAGATACTATAGAATATACAATGAAGATATTCGTATAATTAGCAACAGCAAAGTCGCAATCAGGGCATGGAGTTGCACATGGAAACGATATAACAGACGGGCTAGCCAAAGGTGGTACTCGAGTCAAAACACGAAACTGCACAACACGCACGAAATCAAATTGAATAGCAAAAAAATATTTTTTTATATTCAAATAGATATATATTTTTTTTTTTAATTTCAGAACTCTAAGCTTAAGAGACCCCTACACTATCAACAAATTTGTTAGTTTTACGTGTTTGACGATACAAAATATTGAATTTTTTCATTACTGGAAATTCATGCATACATATTTTAACACCAAAAATCGTTTCGTGTTTATCGTGTCAATTTTGCTCAACACGATACAGCAAGAACACGCACGAAAACAGATTTTCTGTCACGAGCACTTCGTGTTGAGTCGTGCGTGTTCGTGTCACGAAAAAAACACGACACACACCCATAGTGATGGGTGTGTGTCGACTACCACATCGGTATTATAATGAAATGGTTGGTATTCCAATAAAACATTGCAAATTATCAATAGAGCAGCAGCACATGAAACTAACAGCCTTAATGTTCCAAGTAATGTTCCTAGACTTTTCCAAATGAAAAATTTCATATAAAATCAGTCCGATTATGACAGAAAGGATATTATGCATAAACATGCAAATAATCAACCGTTAAGCGCATTTGAAGCTTAGCCGTTGCTTGAAATAAATTTTTTTCTCAATATACTTACTTTCACCCAATCAATATTATCGAGCCAATTATCTTTGATGTCATTTGATTTATTCCAGTGGTAATGTCCTTCTTTGTCAAAATGACCCTCTTCTAATTCTTCTCGCATATTAAAGGGAGTAATCTTGACCTCATCTTGAACTTTTGAAACACCATCTTCTTCGCCTTCAATGTCGCTTCCGCTAAGGTCTCTGAAAAAATGTTTTTATTTCTTT
This sequence comes from Nowickia ferox, assembly GCA_936439885.1. Classification (NCBI taxonomy): domain Eukaryota; kingdom Metazoa; phylum Arthropoda; class Insecta; order Diptera; family Tachinidae; genus Nowickia; species Nowickia ferox. The sequence continues at coordinate 37,985,791 of OW387026.1, read as the reverse complement.
ATATTTATGAATATATGGATGTATGTAGTAGTTAGTAGTAGTTTAAAACACTGGAAAAATCTATTTTGACCAAGTTAATAAAAAATTAGCATGTTATAGAAAATTAAAAAAAAAAATTAAATTAAATTTCTTTGAAGGCTGGGTTAGCCGAACGTTGCTGTTGCCGTGCTGTACCGTACCATACTGTTAGCACGTTTGTGAACATTTAAAAACGTGCGTACGCTTTACTTTATTTTGTTGTTTTAATACGAAAAAGAAACAGCTGTTCACAAAGCAGTGATAGGAATTAAAAAAGTTCAAATAGTGGCTGTAGCGAAGAAAAAGTACCTAAAATGTGTGTAAGCTCCTTGAACTGTATTGGTGTTTGTACATGAAAATATATATATATGTAAGTCATACATTTACAATTAATAAATATCCTGCCACTGTAAACTTTCTTATACCATCATAATGCTCAAATTAGCATTGAGTGTGTTTAGAAAACTACTAGTACCAGTGGTACTAGCTTATGAATAGTTTATTACCAGTTCTTTTGTAAAGAAAAATTCTATAAAATCAGTGGTTTTATTCCTTCGTTATCCAGTGACAACTGTTAGTTAAAATTCGTCATTATTTATCAAAATTCAAAAATATAAAAGGGTAATTATAATTATTTAATTATAATTATTTTTAGATGAGCCTAAAATTTTAATAAATTTATGATACCAATTTTCATACAGTGCAAGGGCTCTGTTAGACAGTCAAAATTTATTTTGCAATGTGGTGCCTTGGAACTACTTCATATACTAGTACTCATCAGCACTAGTAATTTTACACAACAACTTTAATACTTTTTGCACTAGTTCTTGCTATTCTAGTAATTATACTAGTAGCTTTTAGTCTCCTGCAGGGTACGCACGTATCTGTACATACACACATATGTATGTACACTTGGTAGAAAATCTCTGCGTACAGCTGATTACAAATATTTTTTTTGCTAAAAATTTTATTAAATAACAAAAAAATTTTGTTGGGCCACGTTTATTTTTTTAGACTTAGTTCCTCCAGTTCTATTTATGGTAACCCTTTTTGAAAAAAGTCTATTCCATTTATTTCAACTATGTGCAATAAACAAAATGGCAATACTTGAAAAAAAAAGTCTGCGTACAAAAAAAGTAACGGGATTTTGCAGGATGCTGATGCATTTTATTGTAAAATTTTAGTAAAAAATTTAAACTAGTGTTTTCTAAAGTTAACCAGAGTTCTATAAACCCACTTTTATAAAAATATTAAATATGGACAGAAAAGGAAAAGAAATTAATCGTGCGGAGCGAAAAATCATCGTAAATTTGTGGAAAAAGGAGAAAGTTTAAGAAAAATTGGTGACAAAGTTGGAAGAACGCATTCCTCTGTTCAAAGAGTGGTTAATTCATACAAAGAAACAAACACATACATATATTTCAAAGCCACGATCTGGATGTACTCCAATACTTAGTGAAAGGGAAAAAAGATATGTCCTTCAATGTGTAAAGAAAAATCCTAAAGTAACAGCCGCGAAATTATCAAAAGATGTAGAAACAATGTTCAAAAAAACTATTAGCTATGACGCAGTAAGAAAACGGTTAAAAAAATACGATTACCATGGCCGTGTAGCCCAAAAAAAGCCATACATTTCTCTTATTAACAGGCAGAAGAGAATAGCATTTGCAAAAGAGCACATTAACAAGGTATTTTTTTCAGACGAGAGCAAGTTTTGTGTCTTTGGTATTAAAGGAAGGCAAACAGTGTGGAGAAAAAATGGTACCGCTCTTGACAAAGAACATTTGTGTGGCACAGAGAAGCAGGGGGTGGAAATTTAATGATTTGGGGGTGTATGGCGGCAAACGGTGTTGGGCGGTTGCAATTTATTGAGGCAACGATGGACAAAAGAGGTTATTTAGATATTTTAAAAAATAATTTACCACAAAGTGCAGCGAAATTGGGGCTCCAGGGTCGTTTTATCTTCCAACAGGATAATGACCCTAAACATACTTCTGATATAGTGAAGCTTTGGCTGTTATATAATGTTCCTAAGCAGTTACGCACGCCTCTCCAATCACCAGACTAAAATCCTATTGAGCACCTCTGGAATTTATTGGAAAAGAAAACTAGAGAATACTCAATAACCTCAAAAACCGTGCTAAAGGATATTATCCAACAAGAATGGGACAATATAACGCAGGAACATACTTCGAAATTGGTAAAATCTATGCCAAAAAGATTAGCAGAAGTTTTGAGGCGTAAAGGCTACCCCACTAGCTATTAAGAACAACAAAAATATAAAAAAAACCAAATTTTGTACTTTTATGTACAACGCCGTCGCAGACTTTTTCTCGTGCCTATTCACTGATTTTTTTGTTTTTGTTTTATTGTTGACTAAAGTGAATTCTTTTAGTTTAAGTTTTGTATTATTTTTAAAGAATGATATTTATAAAAAAAATAAATACTACAACTAAATTAAAAAAAATTAATACCAATTTTGTGTGTGTTTCTAACATACTATATTAATGTACGCAGATTTTTTCTACCAAGTGTATGTAGCAAATGAAATAAAAGTATGTGAATACTACACCTGAGCACAAGATATTTGCTTGCTTAATCTTCATGGTGTATATTATTGAATTGTTCTCTCTTTTCAGTGCTCTTGATTTTATGAGAACACTGAAACTGGTGCTCAATTTTATCAAAGGCATGCAACAGCATTTGTTTATATGCCAAGCGAAAGCATTAAGGTAGAGGTCCATAGCTCGCTTTTTGCGCGTTACGCTTTCTATGCATCTGTCAAAAAAGTAGAATCAATGTAATAGTATATGACAAGTTACATTGCAAAAAGCGCAGAACGCGTAGGCGCGTTCAAAGCACAAAGTAGGTCTACTTTCTACTTTTGTACGCGTTACAAGCACCATGAAAGAAAGTCAGCTGTTCTTGAATGCTAAAGATGTTAAATAATACTTTATTTCTTACGTTATCGATAAATATTATTTTGCCGTGGATAATTTTTTTCTTTTTTTTTTCAATAAAAAAAAATTTCTTAGTAAAAAAAAATTGTTTAATAAAATATGTGAATATTTTCATTAATGCGATGTATTTTAATTAACTTTTCACCACACTTTTCTCAGTAACAAATTTTGCATATTAGTTATCGATTACTTTTACGTACTGAGTGTCATCTCCGCTAAATCTGTATTATTTACTTTGTGTTCATTACATATTTTTAAACAATAAATGGAAGAAAATTTAATTAATGCTGTAAAAAAGCACGAGCTTTTATATAACAAAAGCTTGCTGATATATAGAAATAAAATAAAGAGAGCAGAGCAGACATCTGCAGACATTCTTGTCGCGGTTCGAAATTGCTCAGCGTCAGACGTTTTAATTTTTTTAAATGTGGTTTCAAAAAACCCACTTAAATAAATTCCGTTCTAAATACAACGGCCGTACCCAAAACCTTTTCTTTTTTTGAAATTGTTCATAGGCATTTTTTGCACATAAAATTAAATATACAAACTCATCTAACTCCACAAATTCTTTTAAAAACTCGATTTCACTCTCCATTTTTTCTTTATAAGTACATATTTATAAACAAACGCACACAGCGATCAAAACAAAAATAAAATGGCGCATGAAAAGCAGTGCATGTAACTCAACGCGAACAAAGTATAGAACGAAACAAGAGGATGAAACGCGTCTAAAGCATAACGCGCAAAAAGCGAGCTATGGACCTCTACCTTTAGTTATTGTAGTGTCGAAGCATATTTCACTAGTGCACACCGCATGACAATTGTAAAATGAGCACACAAGTGTAAAAATATGTGTATGTGTAAAAGAAAAAACAAACAACGTAGATTGTTTGAGCGTGTTAGTTTGCGTGCGATACTGTTCTAAGTTTTATAATTTATTGATTAAGACTAAAAAATAAAATATCTATAAAAATAATATCTTTCACAATGGATATAAAAGTATAAAGTTTATTATCACTTAATATTTTATGAAATTTTGAGTTTGTGAAATGAAGTATGGTGCACTATAAAAATATTGCATACTTGACACAGCTGTCTATTCAACTGTTGTACAATGGTTTTGTGGGTTTTTTGTTTCCCTGTTCTCAATTTTTGCTTCACACTCAATTACGATCACCACTACAAACAATATTCGCTCTTGAAAAAAATGCAATACTGTGCACTTTTTCATAGCTTGCGCACACTTCTAGTGAATACACAATAAGAGGTGTTGATACCCATTTAAATCCTTTCATATATCTCACATTTATAGTAAACCCATTCATATGTATACTAGCTTTTACTCGCGGCTCCACGCGTTCATTTGTTTAAAAGTACATAAAAATCCGTACCAAATATAAAAAAAATTGGTTCCGAATCGGATAAAAAATATCTAGTAATGTGGCCTTCCATTGGCTAAAAAAAATTTCAAAATTGGCTTTCGGATTTATAATATTATAGTAAGGATATTTCTTTATTATCTATATATATAAAATTCTCGGGTCACGGTGTTTGTAATTTAACTCCTCCGAAACGACTTGACCGATTTTTATGAAATTTTGTAAGTGTATTCGGTAGGTCTGAGCAATAGTCTTCAAACTTGGCATGAAGGGAAGGGGCAGCCCCGTAAAAAGCAATTAATAATAATTTTATATCTTGAAAGCTATAGGAGTTAGAGTATTCAAAGTTGGTATGGACTCTTTTGAGAGCGAGGTGCGAAGTAATTTAAAATATTTAAATAAAATATTAGAAATTAAAATGCAGTTGTGGTATATACAAAGGAAATGAAAGTTACCAGGGGCTGGGGTAAGTGAGCAGAGGTCGAAAATACGGGGTAATCGAAAACAATGACAAGTGCCCGCGATTACCAATGATGTAGCTTTCGAGCTAAGGGAGGGTAAATCTCACTTGCAGGTGACACTGCCATCGAGTCACTTAAGTATAAAAGTTTGATCTGTATTGCTCTATTGACTGTTACGTTGATATTTCGATTTTGTTTTGTATATTTTGATATATTGTGGTTTTTTTACGGCATGAATATATAATTTCTATTATTAAGCGACGATGCATTGAGGGTCAAGAAACACGCCACAGTCTCGAGCTAGCTGGCTATAAGCCCATATGCCGGTGACTTTCACTTTAAATTAGAGTATTATTCCTCTTGGAAGGCTTCTTAGTTGTAATTAGAACCGCGCGTAACAAAGATGGCACCCCCCATACAAAGTAATTAATAATAATCTAATATGTGAAAGGCTATAATAGCAAGAGTCCTCAAATTTGTCACGGACCGGTTGACACGGCGAGGCTTCCGATTAGCTCAATTTTCCTCAGGAGGTCCCAACCCTGCCTGCCGGCCGCGTATCCGTACACAACACATATAAATCATACTAAACTCAAAACTACTATTTACACTTTACATCACAACATACCACATGTACCACAATATATGAAACGGATGATGTTGTTTCCTTTTGCCCTCCCGACCATGTACCTGTTTTCTCCGCTTAATTTTCTTGTTTGCGATCCATACCTTTATCCAGCCTTTCTTTCTCTTACCTTTCCATTTCCGTCTTTATGTTATCCACTTAAACCAACATAATTTTTTTTTTCTTTTCAAATTTAAAGTTTACATACTTTATTTATTCTAATATTTATAATAAATTTTAATATTTCTTTTAAATTCTTTAAAATTACCGACAATGGTTTTATATAGGTAACTAATTTGGATTCTAATATATTTTTATTTCCTTTTTCTGATTTTTTATACTTTCTTTTAATTTAAATTTCCCTAACTCTAACGGAATTAAAACTTTCTTTTTTTTCTTAACATATATATATACAAAATTTTTATAACAATTACTTAACCTAATTTCGACATACACATACTTTTTTTATTACACTTAACTATCAGATTCTTCCAAATTCTTCTCCTTTTTTTATATTAAATTTTCTTTTCCGCGCGATTATTTCTTCTATTTCTTTGTGTTTTCTTAACACTGATTTTTTTTTTACTTCTGACAATAATTTTATTTCTTTCGTCTAACCCTGTTACACCCTACCCTACAGGAGCTCCCTAAGGCTAGTCTGTAATTTGGTGACGCATATATTCTTCTATTATAATTTACTCTTTTATTTCACTGATTTGGTTGTTTTAATGGTTAAAATATGAACGGGATCCCCTTATTATTGGTTTTTATTTAACCTCATCCACTAACCTAATTACGCACTAAAGAAATTTATGTAGCATATATTAAGGGTAACAATTCGGAGTACTGAATAAAAAAGAATCTATTACTTAACACTGATCTTATCTACCTAAAATATACTTAAATTTGCTTACACTATTTTTTTATTATTTTTCAATTCAAGTACGATAATTAATAAAAATCTCTTTGTTTCAGGAAAAATTATTAACTTTTTTACTTTTTTTTTGTTTGTTGCTTGATTGTTGAACTATTGCTTGTAGCACCCTTTTTTCATCCATATAAATATATATTCATATAAAGAAACGTTTACCTGGCTACTGGGTTTTTTCTTGGGTTCGTATCTTATTTCGTGTTCGCCCTTACAACTTTTCTATATATATATATATCGAGAACATGTTATTTTAGAAAAATCTAGAAAAAAAGATGGCGTCTTGGCGGGAGAATGTCTCTGGAAAATTGGAAAAATTAATACAGGAAAATAGGCTTAGGAAAATGTAAATTGTAGTTGATAAAAGGGTATAATAAAGTCAAGCAAAGTGTTCGCACCGTAGAAACGGAAAAATCCAAAAAAGTAATAATTTTAAAACGCTAATTGCATTAGAAACAGAGAGTGGCTCTTTAAAAATAAAAAATTAAACATTTGAAACAAAAAAGGAAAAAAGGCTTAAGAGCGCTGCTCCAGAGGAAGATCTGGCTAGAAGCAAACAATACATATATGCAATACAATTGCAATACACATATACGGAGAAAAAGTAACACCTGGTTACGGAGAAAGGCAAAAGTTTAAGTGAATCTTGCTGGAAGAAATAAACCAGGGGTTAATAAAAGTATATATATAGTTATTTTTTTCATTTATTTATACATTGCCTGTACCTTTTTATTTTTTTTATAGATTCGCCATTTTTTCTTCATCTGCCCAAGATTTTCCTCATTTTATTTATATAATTTTATTTTCACATTCTAAGTTCATAACTAGGATCCCACCAAAAATAGAAAGTTGAAAGTTATTTGCTTTTTCTTTTCAATTCAACCGTACAGGTTCACGGTGGCATGAATGGAAATAGCGTCCCTGTGTTTAACATTTACGTTCCACTATTAAAATTACCAACGCCACACAGTATTGACAACCGTAAAATGCGTAAACTCTCACCTATACATGACAGCTGACATTTCATTTCTTTACTACACAGAATTTAGACGCAACATAATACATAATAAAAATAATTCCACATATACGGCCAAAATTTTTTTCCCTGGATAATACAGAACCAGTGTTGTCAGATGTGGCGATATCCCACCAAACGTGGCGACAAAAATTTCTGTTTGGCGATGAAAATTTTGAAATGGCGATTGGTGATTTACTTGGCGATATTTGAACTCCTTGGCGATATTCCTGGCTATATTATATAATGTTAAAAATATGAAATTTTTATATAAGGAATTTTTTATACAAAATAAAATATTTCGTGCAAAAGATTCTAAATGTCGTAACTCTTTATCTCAAACAAAATTTTCTGAAATTCAAGAAGTGTTACAAAAAAATTATGGACCACAGAATCTCATTTGGTATTTATGAAGCACAGTGGGGAAAACTTTCTTCTATATATAAAATGTATGTATACTTAAATACATATTTAAGTAAACGTTAATTCAGTTTTATCACAAGACTTAAATAAGTTCAATTTATCTTATTTAGATTTATCTTTTGTAATAAGTTATTTTTTAATAAGTTATTTTTTTATACGCCAGTATTTATATGTTAATGTAAACACTACTCTTAATTTTTCTTAAACAACATAATTTTTATGTCTTACGATAGACGTTACCTACTGAATTTAAAATTTAAAAATATTTGTAATGTAATTACAAAATAAAAATATATTTTGTAGCTATAATTTAATGTTTTATTATATTGGCGATATTTGGCGATATTCGACAAGACATTTGGCGAGGAGCCTGAAAATAAATCTGACAACACTGTAACAGAACACATAACAGAACTAGGAGGATTATTTAAATATAAAAAAAAATTAAAACAAAAACTCAACAGGACGGAAAACATTTATTTGAAGCATCGGACGTGTGCGGCTACACACCAATATACATATGTACAAACATACGTATGTATGTTTGTAATTCTTGAATACAATCGCCTGCTTCAAGTCAGCACATTCCGGCTTTGAATCTAGCCACCTGCATTTTCCTAGCTATCATTTGTCAAGATTTCTTGGCCGCAACAAAAGTCCGGGTCATTAGTGTATCTAGTATTAACCGGTGTGCGGCTCGGAGTTTATTCCTACCTGGCCCAACGTGGGGAACTCCCATGACCCTGAACTACAGGTCTCATGCAATGCACAGTTTAGCCGGGCAATCACAGGTACTAACATTTATCGTTTTAACTTTAATGTACCAGTTTGCTTTTATTCCTATGAAGGAAGCCTTGCCGTGCCATACTTCACCTCATATACAGCTTTTCCCAGCACTTACACCTAGCTAGTTTGGACAAACGCTCTATTCCAACAGTTTTTTCCGGTGAAAAAATCATTGTAAAGGCAACCATTTTAATAAATTGTTCTTGTTACCAAACTCAATTGGTAGGATACGGATGCGTATCAATTAAATTAAACGAACGCCCTTTTGAGGTAAAAAATTATATTCACTTAGTTTTATAACTGCGTCAAATTTTTATCGGATTACGCCTCTATCTTGTCTTTGTCATCTGTTAAGCTGTTTTGTCCAAACGTCGCTAGTGAAGTCAGATACTTTTATGACTAAAAGATTCAGACTTCGTTTCTATTGCTGCAACTGTATACCTATACATATATCCATGACGGGAAGTATCTCATATAATCTGCTTTCTTTTGTTTTGTTTTTACTTTGTGACTTTTTACTACCCTTTTCAGGTTCTATAGGTCAAAATCAGGACAAGCACAACACAAACCTTAGCCTATATTGCACCTATAAATGACCGAACCTATAAATCACAGAAAAAGGACGTCACAAAAAAAATATCACAGATGTTTATCACAGAAGTGATAAACATCTGTGGCTACCTATTCTATATTGTGCTGGTACGTTAAATTTTTGTAGAATCATTATATCTGTATGTCTAACGGAAAACTAAATCTATCAGGTACTTGTTTAGGGTTCTCATATCACAGATAATTAATACATCAGTTTTATTGCACAATTGTTATTTCTCTCTTCTATTTCGATATTTCTTTCACACTTTAATATCCTTCAAGTGATACATGCCTATTGATTTCCCTTGCAAAGTTTCCAACTCATACATATTGTTCCTTACGGGTCGGACCACTCTACATTTCAATAACTTTTTACAGAACTTCGCATTTCCATTTTTCGCAAAATCGCTCAGGATAAAGTTTCGTCTGTAGACTTCCTGTCCAGGCTGAAACATCACAATTCTGACTCGTTTATTAAATTTAGCTGCACTATTTTCATATGACATTTTCATATTTTGCATTATTTGTTCTCTGAGAATTTCCATTTTATCATTCCGCGTGAGTTCTAAAATCTGATGATCACTTAGTGACTGCAATTTTCTACTAAATTTGTATTCAGCTCCACTTGAAAACATGTGTTATCCGAACAGTGCTAAAAAAGGCGTATACAATGTCGCTGTATGTATAGCTGTCCTAAGTGCACATTCGATTTCCGAGAGATACATATTCCAATCCCGGTGGTCGTCTTTCAGATATGTTCTTATGGCAAACAGGACTGATTGATTTACTCGCTCACTAGCATTGCTTTGTGGTGAGTACACGGCAGTTTTCATGTGCTGAATCTTGTAGGTCTACATTAGATTCTCAAAGCTCTTAGCTCCGAATTGTGGGCCATTATCGCTATGTATCGTCTCTGGAACTCCAAACTTGTGAAATATTTCTTGCACCAAAAATCGTATTACATTACTTGTAGATGCCTCTTGCATCGCTTTCAGGAACGTAAACTTTGTAAAATGATCCACCACTATGAACACAAAACAGTTTGTTCCCCAGGAAATCTATATACAGCTTTTGGAATTGACGTTTTGTAACCACTTGCTTTCCTATTTCCGGTTGCATTTTGTAATTGGTGAATTTAACTTCCTTGCAAGTTTGACATTTTTTTTACATAATTTTTAACCTGAAAAGCCATTTTCGGCCAGTAAAAAAAACGACGAAGTCTTTCCAGCGTTTTAGCTACACCTCCATGTGCTGTTGTTAACGTAGAGTGAGTTTTTTCTATCATCGCATCGTGTGGGTCAGATTAGCCGGAATCCATAACTTCCATTTGTATTCCACCAGTTCTTGATCAAACGCTTCTCTTTTGTATATAATTCCATTTTCTACTTTCAAATCTGGAAGGCGTTCTTTATTCTCTTCTATGTGACTTATTAGCTCTAGATAATCCTCACTTTCAAACTAAGTAGTTTCGAAGCCAAAAATATCTTCAATTTTCAATTCCTCTGCTTCCTCTTGGCTGGGCAAACGGGATAACATATCTGCGACCACGTTGTCAGATCCTTTACGATGCTTTATCTCAAATTCATAAGGTTGGAGTTGTAATGACCAGCGGGCTAACCTGCCACTTAGATCTTTTAATGACATTACCCATTTAAGACTGGCGTTGACGGTCATTACTGCTGCTAAACATTCCTTCGCTGTCACGCTATAATTTTTTTGAGATGAGTTAACCGCCCTGCAGTGCCCAAAAAACTACTACTTGTCTTGGTGACTTAGGAATTTTTATTTCTTTTATAGCTTTCACTTTCTCGGGGTCAGTTTTCAGCATTCCAGTGCCTACTTGAGTTGTTTGAAACAGAACTGAGACTTTTGTAGACCGATTGTTAATTTAGCATTTTTCAGACATTCAGCTACTTCTCGCAATAACCTTAGATGTTTTTCAAAACTGTCAGATATGATCAGAAGATCATCTAAATATACAAATACGTTTTCTTTTAGCTTTTGGGGAATAACTTTATCCATGAGGCGACAAAGTCTCTGCGCGGCGTTGCATAGGCCGAATGGCATAACTCGAAATTGATAAAGTGGTCGACCCGGTACGGTAAATGCTGTGTATGGTCTGCTCTCTTCATCTAATTATATTTGCCAAAATGCAAATTTGAGGTCTACGCCTTCTATGTTTTGAAGAGGATAAGCATCCTTTACCGTAACTTTGTTCAATTCACGCGCGTCTAAACAAAACCTATTTTTGCCTGGCTTTCTGACTACCGTTGTCCTATTGCTCCAGGGGCTTTCGCTCTCGTCTATAACGTTTAACTCTACCATTTTATCTATTTCTTCGTACACGATCTTTTGTACGGCCGGAGAAATCGGGTAGTACCTATCCTTGACTGGTTCAGTACCTTCGACTAGTTTTATCTTATGTTTTTCTAATGGAGTGCATCCTAAGCCTTCTTTCTCAAATGCGGGAAGCATATCGATTACTTTGTTGAGATCCCTTTGCTGTGTCTCTGTCAAAACATGTGGGTTAGATCTACAATTTTCTGTCTTGACTTGTTCTCGAAAATCTATCTCTTCGACCCCTAACACTTCCGGAGCTAATTTGAACACTTTCCAGAAGTCAATCCCTAAATATGCCTCCTGTTGTAAATCTGGACAAAGATAAAACACAATTTTGTGCTTTTTTCCTATGTATTCTACTTCAACAATTACCTTTCCTAGTAAACGGAGTAGTGATAACGGAGAAAATAGGCATAATTTTGATTCCTAACTCTTATACGACATCTCTACATCCTTTACCCAATATGCTAACTGAAGCACCCGTGTCGAGCAAGCCATTTATTTCCCTTTCCCCAATTTTAAAAATTGCATACGGTCTGGGATCATTTTGTTTGTCATCGACTGTTTTTATCGCTTCTATGACTATTTTTTTCATTCTTTTTCTCTCAGCAAATTTTTCCCTTAATTTCTGAATTTTTCTCGACACTGTAGGCTTTTCAAGATTTTCTGCTCCAAATATTATTTCCTTAACTTCATCATAATTTCTTTCTCTTTATATATAAATGTTTTGTTTGTGGTATTATCCTATTAAATTGTTTAACGTTTTTTATTAAATTAAAATTTTTGCTTAATTTTTCTGTGCATCCGCTCGCGAGTCTCTCGACAAACGATGGTTCCCCGCTATCCCTTCGTTCTTGGAAAAATTTCTATTCCTGCAGGTAATGCTGTTAGGATTGATAACATTGGCTTACCACATTTATAGCAGAAAATGTTTCTATCTGTGGAGGGACAATCCATAAATACATGCCCGTTCTGGCGACAATTCCAGCAAACCAGAGCATCTCTTATTTCAGTGCCTGTTGAATTCATCCGAATCCCCGCCACTTCTGCTGGCTGCAATTCTGATACAGGGGTGGAACTCATGGGCTCTTCATACACTTCGCTCACATGTTTATGGAAACGTGCTGCCATGGGTGGTTGTGAACGAATATCTTTTCGCAGGAATGTCTTTTATGCGTCTAGACAACACGTTCTTAATTATTCCACCGAAACTACAGATATCGGATAAACTATCCTCCCTATGCTTTCCCTCAGATTCCTTTTTATCATTTTAATCATTTCCTCCTCTGGCATAGGTAAGCTTAGCCTATATCGAAGTTGCGTCATAGCAAAGAAAAAGGTATCGATTGATTCACCAGGCTGTTGCTTTCTTTCGACTATATCTCTCATCAGCTCAAAGCTGGATCGAGTAGTCTGGTATTGTTTTAGCAGCGCTGACTTTAAAGTACTCCACTCGGGCACGTAATTCGTTTTGATGAACAGCCAATACCATCTCTCGGCTGCTCCTTTCATTACTAGATGGAAATTGTCCAAAACTTCTTTCCAGGGAACTCCGTACTGGCATTGAAGTCTTTCAATTCTGAACACAAAATCTTCCACCGCTAGCCTATTCTGGTTGCCATCGAATTCTAATCCTAATTTTTCTATTCTAGGTCTGTCATACATCCTAGAGTAACTTTCTCTTACAGAAGAGTCTCTTGAGGATTGCCTTGAGGGTATGTTTGCTCTAGACAGGTGCATATTCGGCTGGCTATCAACAGACATATTTAAGACTTTCCCTACATTAGATTCCATCAATCGTTTATTTTCTTGTTGGGTTTGTTGAACCACAACACTCAATCTGCTTATAGTTGCTGTCAATTCGCTCATCTGTCTCTTCATGTCTGATACCTGCTCGTTTATGCTTTCCGCAATCAATACTTTCACCAAATTGTCTACTACCATCCCCTTATTAGACTCTCCTCCTTGCCTGCTACTACATGGAAATGCAGCTTCCGCTGGTGGCTACCCATTTGGATGGATCCTAGACGAATCTGTTCTAATTGTCTGCGACAAATCCCTAATTTGCCCTTGGTGTTAATGGGCTTCAGCAATTTCACTAACACTTCTTTGTCGGAGCTCTGCTCTTGGGGTGTTACTTTTTAAAAATTTCTGTGCAATTTGGGGTGACGAACGATTAAGATCGAATTGCACCTGCCTGTCTCTTTTTCTCGATTGTCTCGTATTAGGACTACGAATATTCATTTCTTTCACAGCAATTATTTGCGATGCACACGACTATACACAGAGTACACAAAAAAAACTTAAGATCTTCAAACACTATTTATTTTATACCAACAAGGAACTAAAACTGGTCGAAATTCAATACTAAATTGTTGCCTATGATTTTGTCACTCTTTTGGCGTATGTATATATTTTACTAACACAGAAAAAACTAACAAACCGTGACCAAAGGTATTTATAACTATAACAAAATTAAACAACGTTTACTGTAGCGGAAAATTTATAATTTACTAATATTATCTAAAAAAAAAATAATACAAAAATCACTATTAATAACTACTGAAATAAATATTGATAATTATAATAATAATGGTAATAAAGATACTAATAAAGAAAATAAATAAATAATATAAATACAATAAATAACTACTAATAGAAATAATAATATGAAATTATCAAAATTAAACTTGAATATTTTCTTAAGAAAAATGTTCTAACGCAATATCTCTTTACTTTCTTTCATATAGGCGAAAATGGATGGACTAGAGGGTCCAGGCGGTTTCAATCTTTGGTTGTCTTACATGTGGTATTAAAAAAAAAATTACACTAAATCTGCTTCTATTTATTTCGTGCGCGTTCTCGTACTATCTTCCGTGTTTCTTCTCACACATAGAGATTATGAACAACAATCGAATTATATCAAATACATCTTACCACGTCAGTCGACTCATTTTCCAACGCGAGCCGATTTGATGTTATCCGTTTTCTACACTTAACAAGATTCGAAACGTTTTACTGGGAAATTAACATTACTAAACTATAAAAAAAACACACGAAGGATCAATGATACATTTAAAGGATTTATTTGCCCCATAAGATATCTTTTCACGCTCTAACTATTTCTGTTCTATTTATAATCCCGTCTTAATTGATTCACTGCAATACTACGCCATTAACCGATAAAATAAATTTTATTTATCGTTATCGAGCGGCTTTTACAATGGAATTCAAATATTACGTGGATTATAATTGGGCTATTGTTTTTTAAATTTTTAATGGGCTATTTCTGCGTGTTTCGCTGTTCCTACACGACTTTTACCGTTTGGACGCCATTTAGCGCCAAACTATTCATTGGGCGCCATTTATGTCACGGACCGGTTGACACGGCGAGGCTTCCGATTAGCTCAATTTTCCTCAGGAGGTCCCAACCCTTCCTGCCGGCCGCGTATCCGTACACAAAACATATAAATCATACTAAACTCAAAACTACTATTTACACTCTACATCACAACATATCACAATATAGGAAACGGATGATGTTGTTTCCTTTTGCCCTCCCGATCATGTCGCTGTTTTCTCCGCTTAATTTTCTTGTTTGCGACCCATACCTTTAGCCAGCCTTTCTTTCTCTTACCTTTCCATTTCCGCCTTTATGTTATCCACTTAAGCCAACATAATTTTTTTTTTCAAATTTAACCGTACAGGTTCACGGTGGCATGAATGGAAACAGCGTCCCTGTGTTCAACATTTTCGTTCCACTATTAAAATTACCAACGCTCCACAGTATAGACAACCGTAAAATGCGTAAACTCACACCTATACATGACAGCTGACATTCATTTCTTTACTACACAGAATTTAGACGCAACATAATACATAATAAAAATAATTCCACATATACGCCCAAAATTTTTTTCCTTGGATAATACAGAACACATAACAGAACTAGGATTATTTAAATATAA
Organism: Nowickia ferox; assembly: GCA_936439885.1. Taxonomy (NCBI): domain Eukaryota; kingdom Metazoa; phylum Arthropoda; class Insecta; order Diptera; family Tachinidae; genus Nowickia; species Nowickia ferox. The sequence continues at coordinate 37,970,297 of OW387026.1, read as the reverse complement.
AAAAAAATTAAAACAAAAACTCAACAGGACGGAAAACGTATGTATGTTTGTAATTCTTGAATACAATCAACTGCTTCAAGTCAGCACATTCCGGCACTTGCATTTTCCTAGCTATCATTTGTCAAGATTTCTTGGCCGCAACAAATTTAGTATGGACTCCTTTAAGAGCGAGGTGCGAAGTAGTAATATTAATATAATAATATTATCTAAAAAAAAAATAATACAAAAATCACTATTAATAACTACTGAAATAAATATTGATAATTATAATAATAATGGTAATAAAGATACTAATAAAGAAAATAAATAAATAATATAAATACAATAAATAACTACTAATAGAAATAATAATATGAAATTATCAAAATTAAACTTGAATATTTTCTTAAGAAAAATGTTCTAACGCAATATCTCTTTACTTTCTTTCATATAGGCGAAAATGGATGGACTAGAGGGTCCAGGCGGTTTCAATCTTTGGTTGTCTTACATGTGGTATTAAAAAAAAAATTACACTAAATCTGCTTCTATTTATTTCGTGCGCGTTCTCGTACTATCTTCCGTGTTTCTTCTCACACATAGAGATTATGAACAACAATCGAATTATATCAAATACATCTTACCACGTCAGTCGACTCATTTTCCAACGCGAGCCGATTTGATGTTATCCGTTTTCTACACTTAACAAGATTCGAAACGTTTTACTGGGAAATTAACATTACTAAACTATAAAAAAAACACACGAAGGATCAATGATACATTTAAAGGATTTATTTGCCCCATAAGATATCTTTTCACGCTCTAACTATTTCTGTTCTATTTATAATCCCGTCTTAATTGATTCACTGCAATACTACGCCATTAACCGATAAAATAAATTTTATTTATCGTTATCGAGCGGCTTTTACAATGGAATTCAAATATTACGTGGATTATAATTGGGCTATTGTTTTTTAAATTTTTAATGGGCTATTTCTGCGTGTTTCGCTGTTCCTACACGACTTTTACCGTTTGGACGCCATTTAGCGCCAAACTATTCATTGGGCGCCATTTATGTCACGGACCGGTTGACACGGCGAGGCTTCCGATTAGCTCAATTTTCCTCAGGAGGTCCCAACCCTTCCTACCGGCCGCGTATCCGTACACAAAACATATAAATCATACTAAACTCAAAACTACTATTTACACTCTACATCACAACATATCACAATATAGGAAACGGATGATGTTGTTTCCTTTTGCCCTCCCGATCATGTCGCTGTTTTCTCCGCTTAATTTTCTTGTTTGCGACCCATACCTTTAGCCAGCCTTTCTTTCTCTTACCTTTCCATTTCCGCCTTTATGTTATCCACTTAAGCCAACATAATTTTTTTTTTCAAATTTAACCGTACAGGTTCACGGTGGCATGAATGGAAACAGCGTCCCTGTGTTCAACATTTTCGTTCCACTATTAAAATTACCAACGCTCCACAGTATAGACAACCGTAAAATGCGTAAACTCACACCTATACATGACAGCTGACATTCATTTCTTTACTACACAGAATTTAGACGCAACATAATACATAATAAAAATAATTCCACATATACGCCCAAAATTTTTTTCCTTGGATAATACAGAACACATAACAGAACTAGGATTATTTAAATATAAAAAAAATTAAAACAAAAACTCAACAGGACGGAAAACGTATGTATGTTTGTAATTCTTGAATACAATCAACTGCTTCAAGTCAGCACATTCCGGCACTTGCATTTTCCTAGCTATCATTTGTCAAGATTTCTTGGCCGCAACAAATTTAGTATGGACTCCTTTAAGAGCGAGGTGCGAAGTAGTTCAAAATATTGGTATGGTCCTACCATGGGAAGGGGCACCCAAATACAAATTTTTTTTTTTTTTACGTATTTATTTATTGTATCTTCAAATATGAACTAACAATAAGTGTTCAAATCTTAAACCTAAATATAATTAATTAGGCCCGACCAATGTCGGACATAAACTTAGTGATAGTAAATTAATGATACATAAGAGTCGTGCTAAAGGCTGTGATACACTATCATACAAAGTCGTGCGATCTACGAAAAATTACAACTTTTGTGCAAATTGATAAATCAACTTTCTTATTTATATTGAACAGCTGTTATTTGGAAAGTGTAATACCCTTATTGTTTTCAACATCTCTGTTTTATAATGTTGACTACTTGTTAAAAGTAACCAGTCACAACAAATGCATCACTAGGATAGATACACATTCTAGATCTTTTTTTACTTTTGATACCTTCATCTAATTTTAAGTGTTAATTATATCTGATATTAAATAAATGAAATAATATAATAATATCAAACAGAACACCTTTCACTTCGGCACCACGGGTTACAATAGTTGGCGACGAGAGAAGAAAATCAAGAATACAATTCAAGGAGAATTTGTAAAATTAATGAAAAGTGCAATTCATTTATTTTACATTTAAAGTATATGAAATACAAAATGGACGCCGAGCAATTCAAGCAATTCATGGCCGTGCAACAGAAAATGTTGGGGGAAATCCTAAAGGCTACAAATACTGCTGCTACTCCAGTGCAAAGTACATCAGCAAACACAATGTTAGTACCAAATTTCGATCAATTCGATCCAACTAAGGAGCCATACAAAAACTACATACAGCGTTTTGAAAACTATATCGAAATGAAGGGAATCAACGCAAACAAAGTATATTGTGCCAAAATACTTTTAAATTCAATTGGTACAACAACATTCAACACCATTACAGCATTGACAGCACCTAAATTACCTTCTGAATTAACGTACGAAGAATTGCTGGGAAAACTGGTCACTCATTTTTCTCCAAAGAGGAACTTGTTGGTGGCTCAACATCGTTTTTTATCAAAGTATCAGAAAGAACAACAGTCTATTGCTGATTTAGTTGCTGCTCTTCGTTCAGAAGTAATTGATTGTAATTTTATGTCCCCATGTGACTGCAAAACTTCAATTGCTGATATTTTTCTTCGTGCTCAGTTCATTAGGGGTGTTCGTGATAACAGCATTCGGGAACATCTCCTACAGTCGAGTACCGACAAGTTTGATGAAATCGTTACAAAAGCTTTAGCACTTGAAGCAGCTAGAGCTGATGCTAGAGAACTCACTGATAAAGTTGGTCCGGCACTAAACGTAAACAGTACCCCTGATATTAATAAAATTTCTGGTAGAAAGTTCAGGCACTATAACAAGCAACAGCCAGCTCAACAATCGAAAAGTGCAAAAGTCAATTATCAAGAACTAGGTATTGCTGGATTGTGCCTCCGTTGTGGTAGAAATAACCACAATGCAAAGGACTGTCGTACTGCCAAAACAAAATTAAAATGTTCAAGTTGCAACAAAACGGGTCATGTGAATAAAGTTTGCATTACAACTTTGTTAAAAGCAGACTCGGGGAATAAAAAAAACAACAAATCAAGTTCAAAATATAAATGGTGAAAACTACGGTGTCTACAAGATAATTGACGTGTATCAAAATTCTGGTTCAGAACGATATTATGCCTCTATTAAAATTGAAGGGCAACCAGTCAAATTCGAAGTCGATTCCGGGTCGGGATTTACTTTTATCCCTAGGAAACAATTCCAGGAATTAAAATTGAATAAAAAATTAAATCCTACAAACATAATTTTTCGATCTTATACCCAAAATACTTTTATTCCAGATGGTAAAGTCCAGGTTAATATACAATTTAATGGCGTTTCAACAACAGAGGAAATATACATTGTTCAATTGTGCAGCGTTAATTGGGCGGTCATGGATTCGAGGTCTCAATATCAACCTGGCTGATCTAGATAAATCTGGTTCAGGTTACAACACTACAGATGTTTTCAATAATCAAAATGGTATTGAGAAAATAATGGCCGATTTCGCAAACGTTTTTGAGGAAAAAATCGGATGTGTTCCAACCTATGTGGTTTCGTTAAAGTTGAGAGAATCTGCGTCACCTGTATATACAAAAGAACGTATATACAGGTGACAGATCGTGTTGAAAAAGAATTAAATAATTTAGAAAGTGCAGGAATTATTACAAAAATTTCAAATAGCGATTGGGGCTCTCCGCTTGTGGTTATACCAAAAACTGATGGTGGAGTCCGCTTGTGCGTGGATTACAAAGTTGGGGTAAATCAACGATTAGTAGATGCTCATTACCCGATAAGAAAAATTGAACACATTTTCAATAGCCTACGAAATGCTAAATACTTTTGTCGGTTAGACTTGTACAAAGCATACCTTCATATACCTGTCGATGAACAATCAAGCCTAATTCAAACTATATCAACGCACCGAGGTACTTACAAAATGAATAGGTTATCATTTGGCATAAAGACTGCTCCAGCCGAGTTCAATAGAATTATAGACCAAATCTTACGTGATGTGCCCAATACCGAAGCGCATTTCGATGATATTATTATACATGGCAAAACATTAGAAGAGTGCACAACTAATTTGCAGTGCTGTCTCAAACAATTACAAAAATTCGATCTACATTTAAATCGGTCAAAATGCTTATTCTTCGTAAATAAAATTGAGTTTTTAGGGCATACAATCGAACAGAACAAAGTATTAAAATCTTCTTCTAAAATGGACGCAATTTTAAAGATGCCACAACCAAAAACAGTTGATGATGTGAGACGATTTCTGGGAATGGTCACATATTATTCTCGATTTATATTAAATGTGTCGACCATAACCGCACCATTGCGTAAACTATTACCCAAAAACGCAAAATTTAGTTGGTCTGCGGAATGCCAAAGGTCCTTCCAGGTGCTTAAAAAGGAAATTGCAAGTGATAGAGTTTTAATGCCGTTTAACTCAGAATTGCCTCTTCAACTTGCCTGCGATGCCAGTCCAACTGGTATAGCTGGGGTTCTTTCGCATCTAGTCGATGGGGAGGAAAGGCCAATCGCATTTGCGTCAAGATCACTATCAAGCGCTGAGCAAAATTATTCACAACTAGATAGAGAAGCGTTAGCCATTTTCTATGCAGTGCAACATTTTCATGAATATTTATACGGGCGTATGTTTAAACTGGTAACGGATAACAAGCCGTTAATGAGAATTTTCCACCAAAATGCTAAATTACCACAGATGACTTCAGAGAGGTTACAAAGATATGCTGCATTTTTAAGCGGATATAGCTACGAAATCATACACAAAAATTCATCGGAAAACCAGAGTGCAGACTGTTTTTCAAGGGCACCTTTAAATCTAAAAAGTAGTTCAACAAATTTTATTGATAAAGAAGTCCACCAAATATGTAACGCATCTATCAATCAAATAAGTTCGAGAAACTTAAATTTTAAGGCAATTCAACGAGAAACACAAAAAGATGTTACACTTTCAAAAATTTTGTTTGAATTACAGCACAACACACCACCTGATTCAGAGTATACAATTGATCACAACGTTTTGTTCAAAGGTCAGCGAATAATTATTCCAAGCATACTACAGGAAGCAGTTCTACAGGAACTTCATCATACACATACAGGTATAACAAAAATGAAACAATTAGCCAGACGTTACGTATACTGGAAGTCCATCGATAAAGATATCGAAAAATTTGTACGCACTTGTCCAGCTTGCGCTTCTACTCAAAGTAGTCCAGCAAAAGCACCACTTCATCCCTGGGAGGAGCCAGACAACAACTGGCAGCGAATTCACATTGACTACGCGGGACCCTACCAAGGACACTATTTTTTGGTTGTCGTGGACGCTAAGTCAAAATGGGTAGAAGTTGGTACATGCGCAACAGCACCGTCATCAGCTTCAACTATAGAAATGTTATGCAACACTTTCGCAAGAAACGGTTATCCACATGTCATGGTCTCCGACAATGCAACTATTTTTAAAAGTGATTTTTCAAAAATTTATCGCACCTGGACATCCAGCTACCAATGGGCTAGCTGAAAGGAACATTCAAACGCTGAAGCACAAACTTGCAGCTATGTCAAACGAATCGTCATCAATGCAGTCAAAGGTAAGAGAAATTATTTTCAAGTATCGTGTTACACCCTTGAAAAATGGGAAAACTCCTTCAGAGCTCTACCTGGGCCGCCAAATACGAAGTCGTTTAGACGTATTAAAACCGTTACAAATGCACGGCAATAAGCAACAAAATCATCCATCAAGACAATTAAGCGTGGGAGATAGGGTACAAGCCCGGTATTACACTTCAAACAAGCCATTATGGAAACTTGGCACCATTATTAAAAAAATGGGTCGTCTTCACTACATGGTAAAGTTGGATAATGGATACACATTTAAGAGACATATTAACCAGTTAATTGCGACAAACGTTCAAGATGGAACACTAAGCAACGTTCATTCCCCTCCTAGTCAATCCTTGGAAAATAATAATCAACAAAACGTAGATCAACAAATAATGTTTCATCATGGTTCGGCATCTACGGCCGATTCAGAAACCCAAAGGGAACTATCTGAAAACGAACCACCAATAAGTCAACCTCAAGAATCATCTGCAATACATCAACCATCAGCTAATCAAGAACCGTCAACAAGTCAAAGTCGTTCATCAGTCCGTAGCTCGACTCGCCAGCGTCAAGCTCCAAAATATTTGGAACAGTATGTCTTGGGTTAATGTTGGTCAACACCTAAAGTTCCTTTTAAGAGTGGGAGAATTGTAATACCCTTATTGTTTTCAACATCTCTGTTTTATAATGTTGACTACTTGTTAAAAGTAACCAGTCACAACAAATGCATCACTAGGATAGATACACATTCTAGATCTTTTTTTACTTTTGATACCTTCATCTAATTTTAAGTGTTAATTATATCTGATATTAAATAAATGAAATAATATAATAATATCAAACAGAACACCTTTCACTTCGGCACCACGGGTTACAATAGAAAGCTTTCCATAATATTTGGAAATCTTGTAGTGCTACCGTACTTCCAACGTAATTTGATAATAACTTTAATTAGCCACTGAAAAAATTTAAGTGTATTTAAATACATTTTAATTTTTTATGAAAATTAACTTAACTATATTTAAATTTCACTGATTTATTAGCCATTAGTTTTCTAAAATCGTGGGACTTCAATTCGATCGGTTACAAAGTATTTAATAATAATCTTATGTCTTGAACGTTATAATAGCAAGTCATCAAATTTTTTATGGTAGAGTAAACCCGACGGAAGGGTCACCCTCAAGGCAAAGTAGTTATAAAAATCTTATATCTTAAAAGCTGTAATAGCATGAGTCTTCAAAATTTGTATGAGTTGATTTGAAAAAAAAAATAATATAGCTATAAATTATAATAAATTTAAAACAATAAAAGTTTGGTGTTTTGTTTTTTTTTTATATTTCATCATCGTTCACAACACTTCATGCCTCTATCAGTCATATACTACATCTGTGGCAAAACAATGTTCGCCGGGTCAGCTAGTCTGCAGATATAAAAACGAAACGGTCCATGTATGTATTCGCATAACGTGAGAACGGCTGGAGAGTTTTGGCTGATTTTTTTTATTCGATTCGAAATTTTTAGATGATTTGTAAGTCCGCTTTTACAATTGGGAAATTGAAAGGCAGACATTTTGCTCATTCTCTTTTGAACTTGCCCAAACCTTTGACAATTGCGAAATTAATAGGCAGACAGAAAATTTATAGTTTGTGTTCTTGACGTTTGCTACTTACATACACTTACACATAAATACATACATATGCCTTGATACACATCAACTATGCATACAGCCCCTGAAAGGAGAAAAATCATGTGAAGCAACAAGAATATAATACGAAAAGTAGAAAAGAGAAACAAAAATTTTCCAGTACAGAGGGTCGTGTACTACACACTCTACCTCTTCAGCCCCTCGCCTACAAACTTCGTCTGTCTGCCTTTCAATTTCTCAATTGTAAAACGGAACTAAAGAAAGAAAAATTAAAAAATTTTAATTTTTAATAACTTAGGCAATAAATAATAATGACTTAAGTTGACATAAATGCTTTTTAATTTTATTACATATTCTTATTCTCTTCTTCTTCTAAATTTCAATTATAAAATGTTATTATTAATAAAACTATACACATTTATATTTTAACTTAATAAAGGCTCCATTAGTCTTTACTTTCTGTTGCTGTTCTGTGCTGTGCCGTTCTGCTTCTAAATTTGAGTACTTACTTTTTCTGTATTACTTATCAGCTGTTTCTGACCAGAAGGGTCGCAGTTTTCCACTAAAGCGATTAGTTTTGTCTCGTCCTGTTAATTTGCAATATAATTTTATATTCTTCTTTTAAAAATTTATTTATTTTTAATTCTAAAATCACAATCACAATTTATTTCAAAATATTTTTATTTAATTTATGCTGTCACTAACATATTACTTAACAATTTTTTGATTTTCACAGGTTGAACCGAAACAGAACAGAACGAAACAGAAAAACGAACGACTTGTATGAGATTTCTATGAACAAAGAAGAGTCAGCTGATTCGTAACAGAACAGAAAGTAAAAAACGAATTCTGGCTTAAGTCTTTTTGGAAAATAATAAATAAGTCATAACATCTTAACTCAACTAAATTTTTTTAAGGTAGCACCATCAATATTAAAATGTTTGAGCATTAAATTTTGTATACACTTAAGTTCAATAACTAACATCCCATTCAAATTATTCCTCATAAAAAGAAAACCTTATATTTAACTAAGCATTTTTCAATTTAACCTAAAGCACTTATTTCGACTTACTACCAATAAAAATTATTTTGCCTTACAACATAGTAGCTTAAGTTCACTTTAGTTTTTATTTTTCTGTAAATAGATTTTTTCATAACATCTTATCTAAAAAACAACGAATATTAACTAATAAAATTTTTTTTGTATAAAATTAACAGTTGTGTAAATAAATGTGCACCTTTTTCGGTGGCTAGAAATTTTATATAAAAACAAAACACAATTTATTTTAGACAAAATCCTTAATATCCCAAAACAAAAAATTTCGACTTAAGCTATTATTATTATTTATTGCCACAGATATATTGGGTCTAATGCATAAAAACTGAGCTTTAACTCAAGTTAAGTCTGCTGAATACGATCTCAAGTAATGAGCACAAGTATAGCACCTAGAGCTCGTGCTCAATTTGATATGTATAAAAATGAGTTCAAACAATTTGATTGAACTTAAAATAACTGAGATAGAATTCCAATGTTTGACCAGTAGCAATTATGAGCACAAAGTAGACCAGAGTTATAGAAAGTGACTTATGAAAAAAACTAAAATCCGCTTATTTGATCACTGTTAAAAAATAACAAATATATAGTGTGTTTGTTATTGAAATTTTTAGTACAATAATCAAAACAAACAACAGAAAAAGTATACTTAATGAAATGAACATTTGAAAATTTTTACATAATTAAATGAAAGATTTTGTAGTGTTGAACTAAAAAAAAACAATGTGTAAAACATTATTAGTATTATAAAAGTGATTATAGTTAGTTTCCAAATGCTTACAAACTCAATTTTAAAGATTTTCCTAAAAAAATATTAATTTTTAACTTCAACTTACAAAAAACAGACAACGTATGAGACCACAAAGCATAAAATGAAAATACATTTGAGCACATGAACATTTGTACAAAATTAAATGGAGGAATTTGAGGTATTGAATTAAAAAACACAATGCGAAAAAGATTATTAGTTTTAAAAAAGTGATTAAAATTTGTTTTCAAACTTCGTTTTAAGCATTTTCGTTCACAAATATTAATTTTTACCATTTATTTACAAAAATTATGCAGCGAATGAGACCACAAAGTATAAAATGGAATTACGTTAAATAATACCACGCGAAAGAAAAAGTAGAGGATTTGATGACTGTGTGAGCGAGACCTCCGAAAACACAATTATCTTCCATCTCGTGACACCTCTGATATACTTTGTGATTATGAGTTCAAGCGATACTGAGGGTGAAAATACTGCCAGTTTGGATGCAAACGAAAGGGATAGAAACTTTGTTCTACGCAATGATGAATATATCCTGTATGACTTCCGATCAAATGGAAATAGTGTACATGCTGTTGCTGAGAATTTAAATTCAAAAGAAAGTTTGTTAATTAGGATAATACGGTTTACCGTTTTGAAGGCCTTGCTCAGTTCAAGCGAGATTAATGTAGAATTTTTTTTAACGTTATGATTTTGACGCGTATTTTCCGTTTAGTAAAAGAAAGGAAGTACTACCACCCGGCCGAAAGCCATAATTGCAATTGCTGAGTAGGCTATAAGAGTTTAAATATTTCATAATCATAAGCTAAAATACTAATGGGTCTAAAATTATCTATCGGGTAATGAGAATTCATGACAATTGTATTAAAAATGTGCAGTAGTTGTTTACTAATAAGAGTAAAAATAATTTTTCTGAACTTTAGAGGGATATTGTCATAACCAATTGCGTTTGATTTCATCTTTGAAAGGGCAAGAACAACATCATCGACATTAATATAACTGAATTTAAATCCTGATTGTACAAATTCGTTAAAGTAAGGAATAGAGTCATTAGACTGTGCTGAAGTGGAGATAAAGTGTTTATTGAATTCTTCAGGATCATAAGAGGCAGAGAAATTAGAAACGTTTCTTTTCTGGCTATTGATAATATTCCAAATTTCTCGAATTTTCGGTGTGAAATACAGCTGAAAACTGTGAGAATTCCATTTTACAATATTAAAATAAACTGAAGAATTATGAATTATATTATAAGCAGCTATGGGCCAAAAATTACAAAGATATAAAAAATTAAAAATTGTCGAAATTTGTGCAAATTTTTTTATAACTACAATTATGCCGAAGACAGGAAATCGATATTCCGATATTGGTTTCCGAGATATAGCCATGAAAATTACAAAGTTCTTCGGGAAAATCGAGTTTTAGCCATTAAATTCGAAAAACAGCTAAACCAAAAAAACCGTATTTGGGTTTTATAACTACCTCAAGAAATTCCACACGGAATTTACACTCGGTGACTTTAAAAATGTTGGCTGAATTATAAGCTTAAATGCAGTTTAGTGAAGCAGCTCCAAACAAAATAAAAAGGTAAATCTGATAGAAAATTTAAATATAAGAAAAAAATATTATATAAAAGGTTGGCGGCGAAGCATATTTTCCCGAGATATGAGTCTCTGAACTTTCCATAGGAAAATGCGAAAAATCTCAAAAAAAAACTTTTTGAACGTCTTATCTGATAGGAAATTGAAAAAATAAGAAAAAAAGTTAAATTGAAAAATTGACTCCGACTCTTATTTCTGGAGTTATAAGCCTTGAAAGAAGATGGTGACTTCTATTTGCATTTCTTAATGTGACGGGTCAATATTTGAATCACAAAGTAGACCAGAGGTGTCACGAGCACAAAGTAAGACGGAAGATAATTGTGATTTTGTGGTGTTTTTAGAGGTCTCACTCACACAGTCATCAAATCCTCTTTACTTTTTCTTTCGTGTGGTATGATTTTAAAGTAATTACGTTTTATTCCTTGTGGTCCCATTCGCAGCCTAGTTTTTGTAAATAAATGGTAAAAATTAATATTTGCGAACGAAAATGCTTAAAACAAAGTCTCTAATCATTTGAAAACAAATTTTAGTCACTTTATTAAGACTAATAACCTTTTTAATTCAATACCACAAATTCCTCCATTTAATTTTGTGCTAATGTTCATGTTCTCAAGTGTATTTTCAATTTATGTTTTGTGGTCTCATTCGTTGTTTGCTTTTTGCAATTTGAAGTTAAAAATTAATATTTTTGAAGGAAAATGTTTAAAAATGAGTTTGTAAGCATTTGGAAACTAATTTTAATCACTTTTATATTACTAATAATGTTTTACACATTGTTTTGTTTAGTTCAACACTGCAAAATCTTTCATTTAATTTTGTAAAAATGTACAATTGTTCATTTCATTAAGTATACATTTTCTGTTGTTTGTTTTGATCATTGTACTAAAAATATTCAATAACAAAAAACACACTATATTTGTCCCTTTTTAACAGTGATCAAATCAGCGGATTTAAGCCTTTTTCATACGTCACTTTCTACTGTGGTAAGCAGCGCAGTTTTGGAAAACGCCATGGTGGAGAAAATCCTTAAGCACGGCCAAAGTGCAGTGCAAGAAAACATTATTAGGCAGGAAAAGTTTGCAAGGTAGAAAATTATTATTATGCTGCCGTATGCCGTATGGGGAAACACCATGGCAGAAAAATTTGCAAGGCAGAAATAACTCGAAAAATAAGGGTCGGAGACAGTTTATCTACTTTTTTTTCTTATTTTTTCAATTTCCTATCAGATAAGCTATTTAATAAAGTATATCTTAAATAAATAAATAAATAAGCTATATCATTTTTTTTTAATTTTTCGCAGTTTCCTATGGAAAGTTCAGAAGCTCATAACTCGGAAAATATGCGTCGCCGCCAACTTTTTTATTTAATATTGTTTTTCTAATTTTTCAATTTTTTATCACATAGACTACTTTTTATTTTGATTGCAGCTGCTTCACTAAACTGCATTTGTTCCCAAGTTATTAATTATTATTATTATTAGCTTAAGCACTGGACTCTTTTTCTCAATGCCAGATATATTTAACGAAAACTTTACCTCTCATAATCGTCACTGTCATCTTCATCAGAATCCAAGGTATGTTTTTTGTTGCTAACGTGAATTCCTTGTATGTTATTATCATCGTCTTCATCCAGATTATATTTCCTTTTTGTGGACATGACTAACGGAAACTATATTAGCAGCAAATTAAAACCTTGTGCAAAGTTTGAACAAAATTTTTAAGTTTTTACTGTATTTTTCTTATTATTATTATTAAAGAGTATTTTTATTGATACACTCAGTGTTGCCAGAAAATGATGATGAGAGAATCTAAATCAGTCAAAAAATTCTGCTAAAATTTTCTACAGAAGAAAAGTATAATGCCAGATCTAGAAAAAAATCTAGAAAAAATTATTGAAATGGGTTTGAATTTCATCCCTACAAGAAAACTACTAGTCATTTGACTAGTAGCGATCACCGAAACTGTGGTCACAGTCCCCAGTTAGTTTATTAAGGGCTTGGTGAAAAAAATGACCAAAACATTTGTGTACGTGTGATTTTTTATCTCTCTTTTACTTATTAATTTCACTCAATTAAAACACATATATCTGAACTGCTTACTCTGCTTCCTTTTTGCCAGTCACTGATTACATAAGCATTGGTAAACTATGACTAGTCAATGGTTACGTAGGAACTGGTCAACGATTACTAGTCAATGTTTACATATAAACTGGTAAAATGAAACTTTTAAATAAATAAACATAATTTTTATGTTATTTTAATCGTTTTTTATTATAAGAAAATAAAGAAATAATTAATATACAATTATATAAACAATCTAAAACACAAAATAATATAGGTGGTACCACTCTAGTCTTCTTCATGCTTTTTTCCAGCTCCAGAAAACCCTGCTTTTTGTAAATATCTAAAATTTTAAAAAGAAATGCATAAATGTATTAATTAAATGAAACTTTTCAATTTATTTTATGCACTATTGTTGCTACTTAACTTCCTTAGCACTTGTATAAATTTTAATTGCACAGACCGAACGAATTGTATATTTTACAATAAAATGCGATATCTTAAAAGTTTTGGTATATGCACACTATATGTTTCACTCTAACATACATGTTAGAGAGGAGCAAATATAATTTATATATGTGTCGGTCATCACTACCGGTAAAATGACCAGTCAATTGACTGGCACACTTAAATTCGGTGGAAAGTCATTGCAAATGGGTTAGTGAAAAAATTTTGTTTGTGTTAGTTTCAGTCATTCATATCTTGTAGGGATGTTTATACAAACCAAGGCACATTTACTACATGTCCACGCCAAGGCACATTTACTACAGGTACACGCATTAGAGAAAACACTGTGGCAACTCTGTGCTTCTCACATAGTTTTACAAAGTTATTGTCAAAAAATTGTATGCATCAAACAAGGCACAAAAGTAATTGTCAAATGAATTCTTCGTTATGAATGTGTAAACAAAAAATCAGCAGGTTAGCAATTTGCCTGATGCATGTACCTGTTTGATATGCCTTGGTACACGCATTAGAGAAAAAACTGTGGCAACTCTGTGCTTCTCACATAGTTTTACAAAGTAATTATCAAAAAATTGTATGCATCAAACAAGGCACAAAAGTAATTGTCAAATGAATTCTTCGTTATAAACGTGTAAACAAAAAATCAGCGGATGAGCAGTTTGCCTGATGCATGTACCTGTTTGATATGCCTTGATACAAACTTATTAGCAAAGCATATTTATATAAAGTATATGCAGGTCTACAACAACTAAGAAAGTACAAAAACAACAGGCGATTTGTTTGTGTAAAAATAATGGATGAATGTCAAAAACAGATGGCTACAACCACATCTGGGCAACTTGCATTACTTTTGCATAAGCACTGATTGAAAAACAAAAATTTTAGTGTAAATTTAAATTTGATGCTTGTAGTGCACTATTTTTTGCAATTAAATAAAATCTCTTAAAAGTAATGGATTAATATTGCATTAGCATGGCGAAAAATGCACTGATTTTGTATTGATGTGTGTAGTCATCATGAAGTAATGTAATATTATTGCATTATCAAATATTGTACACAGTAATATTGAATAAAACGTTAACCTATTTTATCAGATAGCACAAATAATAAAATAAAAAATACAGTAAAGTTCATTGAGGGAACCTTTATAAGTATGTACGTACAAATTAAAGAAAAGGAAAACTGTCAATATAAATACAAACTAGATTTCAGAACCAATTGAAAAAATTAAAAAGTTTCATACCTCAAGTACGATGCATCTCGACCTTATATAGAAAACCGTGCAATTGACAAAAGATCAGAACTTAGGTTTTCATTTATTGTAGTTATATCTTAAAAAATTGTGATTTTATAAACGAAAAATACTACCGCTTGGAACAATTACATCTCTCGAAAAAAATTATAAAAAACGTAGTGATATGATTTTTCGTCTTGGGTGTACATAGGAAAAAATTTACATATTTATGTATGTACGTATGTTTTATGTACATATGTACACATTTACGTTGTATTTTGCACTATAATGCAATAATACTTTTCATAATGTGTGAAGTGGTGAAAAAATAGTGAAATAAAAGTAACAATGCAATATTCATAAATTACTTTGAAGGGATTTTAGTTTAATGAAAAAAAAATGCACTAATATTATAAAAGTTAGTGCTAATGTAATAAATTTGTATTTGCATTGATTTGGTTTAGTATGGTAAAATGGTCAATGCGTTTGCTTATTTAATGCAATAGTCCCAGATCTGCATACAACAAAAAGGATATGTATGGATAGACAAAACCAAAGTAAATTTATTAATTGATAAGCCTTTAATATGTGTAATAAGTATAATAAAATATTAAATAATTAAATATAATTATTTTTAAATGTTTTGTAACACATTTTTTAAGTAAAAATTTATTTAAACTTTTTCACATACGTTTTCAGTATACACAATTGTGTATAACAAAGCAAAAGAAAACAAAATGGCGTACGAACATTGTAAACAACTTTTGACATTCAGGCATTGCCACGAGACGAGAAAAAAATTAATCACCTGAGTAGTTGCATATACTTGATATAAATTTACTTTGCTTATTAGTATTTGCAGGTATTTAATGTTATAAGAAAAGTAAAATTACGTGTTCCTGTTGTATGAAATGTAGAGAAATATCGGCATTTTATTTTTGTTATTCTGCCGACATTCTCTCACATCAAGGCACATTTACTACGTGCCTTGGTTTCAACTTTAATATTTTAATATGGTCTGGCAAGTTTGTTGTTTTTGTTTGTGTGTAAATCAAATTTATTACCAAGTGGCAAAATTAAAAGTATAAAGAGCATGTCATTTTCTATATGGCAATATGGTAATGTTAAACTAAACATTTTAAAACTGTCAGCGCAGCTGTAGTTGATGAAAAAATATTTGTATTTTCGCAGGGCAAAAGTTACTTTGAAAAATTTATCCAACAAAAAATTCTAATTTAACAAATTTTGTAATTTTATTATATTATAATTCATGCCCCTATCACGGTTTTCAACTTTTAAAATAGTTTGGTTGGGATTGATAAATTCGCATTGCCATTCTCCACTAAATTATCAGTTGACTTTTCAGTTGTGTTTTGGCACTGTCATTTACAACTCTGCGTAAATTTGGTTGAGAAAAACGTTGAGTTTACACAACTGCTTTTTAGTAGTTGGGTCTGTGGTTGGGTTTTTCTAGTTACAGCTTGGTGCGATATAAAAAGCAGAAAAAATGGAAAAATCGTAACTAGAAATATTTATTATGCTTATAACAAAATTTTCAGTTTCAGTATCGGCACATACAAAGATTTCTTTAAATACAGTTTCAGGTGATCTAACAAATAACAAAACGTCTGCCGGAAATAACTAAAAAAATTTTCCAAAATTATTTTATTTTATTTTGGTTATTTCTTACTTTGTATTGGGTAGTTTAGAGGCTTGGAATCATCACGAATTTTTCTTTTGATACGTAGCACATTTATATTTGCGACTTGGTTTTCGTCGTCATAAAATATATCTACAAATACACAACTAAAACAATATTATTTCTAAAACTTTGTGTTTTAGATTTTCCCATAAATTAATTGATTTCTGTCAAACTTGATATTTTAAGTTGGCAACACGATGACAATTTCAACTAAAAAACAGTTGTAGTTCATAATACTAAAACACAGTTTGGTCGTGTGAAAGTTTGGTCCACTCATAGGCGACCAAACTGAATTTAATTGAAAAACGTGATAGTGGCATCAGTCTCTCATGAGCATTCGTACAAACATGCATTTTATTCTCCCTCTCTCATATTATTAACTAATATGTAAATAATATAAAGATATACATATGTTTGTTTGCCTGGTTTGGCATATACAGTATGTGTGTTTATATTGTTGCCTGCTCACAATAAAAAATTAAGATGGCTCAATGTTGCCACATTAAAATTTTAATGTTCTCATTGTGAATTCCCTAATTAATACTTTTACGTTGAAAAGTTACCACATATGCAAAAAATTTCTGATTGTTGTAAAACAATTTCTAAAATATATAACAATTATGGAAATGGCTCAATATTGCAGCTCTATATCTCGTGATATATTCAAGATATCGGAAAACTGATAATGAATTTGGAAAGAGGAAACATTATTCATATATAATCAATCAATAACAAAATTTTTTTTTAAATGTTCCATACATCAAACCAGTAACCAACCGACGACATGCGTAGTGGGTGTGTTAAATTCTTTATAGGTACACTAAAAGCAAATAAGTGGTATGAGAAAAATATTCTATGGTCACCAATGCTTTTCACGACATTCAATGTGCTTCATGTCACAAAAATTTTAAGGAAAGAAATGAATATGTATTAAAAAGACATTAAGATTTTTTTGGAGCAGTTTCACTAAACTGCACTTTCTATCTAAACTTTTTAGACCAATAGCTCGGGAAATATGGGTCGCAGCAAATTTTTTCATTAAGTTTTTTTCTCATATTTTTTACGCTTCTATCAGATAAGCTATTTAAACATTTCTTTTTAAATATTTTCACAGTTTCCTATGAAAAGTTCAGAGCCCCATAACTTGGAAAATATGGGTCAGCGCCAACTTTTTTTATAAAATTTTTCTTTCCTATTTTTTAGTTTTATACCACGTAGGCTCCTTTTTATTTTTTTTGAGCTGGTTTACTAAACTGCATATGTCCAAATATTTATTTTTCTATGTACTTCAGAGACGAATGAGACACATATACAACTCGTCGGTTGGTTATTGGTTTGCGGCACAGTATATTCAAAATACATTATGTCTGCAGCAAACCAATAACCAACCGACGAACTTGAATTTTATTGTTGACATCACTGTTTTATATTGACTTATTTCAATGGTTTCTTATCTTTAACAATTCTTCGTACGACGTAGTCTTAATATTTTGTACTTAACATTTCACACAGCCTTGCATTTCATTAAAATATGTATATTCCTCTAAAAAATAATTTTCCGCGTCCATCTTGTTTTGTTTATGCTACAAAAATATCTCTTGACTGGTGGTTTTTGGTACACACTATCAGTCAAAAACCAATATGGCCGCTTACTATCACTCAACCACAAAGAATCCTGTGGTTGACTCACGAAATTTGTATTCACACTATAGATCAATGTAAAATTTGAGCAAAACTGTCACGGTCGATAGTGTGTACCACAGGTGTGTACCCCACCTTAGAGTTACTGCACGTCTCCACGCGCAATAATTATTTCCGAACATAAGCAATAACGTCAGCAGAATAACAGTACATAAATGTTCATGTACAACCTTATATTCTAAGCTATAGAAAACGCATTGTGGTATTGGACATAAATTTTAAAAATTCACTGTGTATGGATCGATGGTATTTGTGTTTATTTTAATTTGGTTAATCTTATTTAGAACTAATTTATTTATATTTGTTTTATTATACATTTAAAATTCTGTGTTTTTACCAAAGGCACTAGTTTCTTTTGTTAAATTCACAGAAACCACAAATGTCTATGACAGGCTATTAAATTTGATAATAAATATGTTCAACATTATTTCTTGCAAATAAGTTTGAACAACTATTTCGCAATTTATTTGCAAATGAAAGTTTCTGCGGTCCACACGTGTACATATGGTATTCGAAATAGAATTTGATAGATGAGAACATAATTATTTCCAAGTTTATTGCGCGTGGAGACCCATTGTTAAGTATCGACAAATAAACAATAAATAATGTTATTTCAAAAGAGTTTTCAAACCTTTTTCCATATATAGTATAAAAATATCCTACGAGACAATACAAACTTAAAAATGAATTATCTCTTTATTTTGACCGGCGTTTTTCTGTGTCATTTTAACGTACTTATAGTGTAATTGCAAAACTAAAATTTCATAATGTGGACACCCATGCAATTTCAAAGCAGAATTTTAAAAATTGCAGGTCTGGACGAGGACTAAAAATTACATTAAATTTTGTATGACCTTATGAAATAGTTTGACATTTTACAGTGTTTCGTATTTTCACACGTAGGTATGGCAACCACTGTTAAATTTTGTAAACAAAACCACAAAACTGCTCAATTTTTTTGTACGAAATTCTACTTAAATAATAATCTTGGATATTTTACACTTGTCTAAATTATTTCGCTTGATTAAGCATGTTTAAAAATACTTTCCAGTCGGGATTTTTATCAATTTTATACAGTATAGGTAGTAAACCGCTCCAAATATGGGACAAAAAAGTTAGAAATGGTCATATTAAACGCATTACTGACAACGATATACAAAGCCTTGTTTTGGAAATAGTTGGAACTAATGTTAGCACAACATTTATTACGTGTCCGGCAGATCCGAAGAAAACGCTGGGCATTAAATTACCATTTCTAGTCATGATTATTAAAAATATGAAAAAATATTTTACTTTTGAAGTGCAGGTAATGCTTAGTTACATATTCATATGATTATGATTTTCGAGCGTTTTTTAATGTTTTTTTAAGGTTTTGGATGACAAGAATGTCAGGAGGCGTTTTAGAGCAAGCAATTATCAATCAACAACTCGTGTTAAGCCATTTATTTGTACTATGCCGATGAGACTGGATGAAGGCTGGAACCAAATTCAATTTAACCTTTCCGATTTTACAAGGAGAGCCTATGGCACAAACTATGTCGAAACCTTAAGGGTGCAAATACATGCAAATTGCCGCATTCGAAGAGTCTATTTTTCTGATCGACTTTACTCGGAAGATGAGCTACCACCTGAATTCAAGTTATTTCTACCAATACAAAAACCTGTACAAAAAACTACGGCTCAGGCCATTTGTAGTTAGTAAAAACTTAATTGATTTTTTTTTTTATAATAATGTTCGAAATATAAATTAAGACGTTAGGCAGTTCTTGGCTAAAGAAAAGCTTTCGCTTTCCATACAGTGAAACATTTCCTGCGAAAAATTTTTGATTTCCCATTCCTCTTTCCCCCTTAATCGATAAACTCAACAGTTTTGCAGCAAGTGTTTCACTGGATGGACTGGAACTAATGTAATTATATATTTCTTATATGTATCCAATTCAAAAGGTATTGAAGAAGATACTGAAAATTCTCCCGACGTACCACAGGGGGGTTTCGTTAAAAATTGAAATTCTACAGTTTCATACAATATTTGAGGAGATGTCACAGGTGTTAAGTCTAGAATTTCGACTGAATATCTTTAGAGAGGCGGATCCACATAATCCCAGTGGGCCACCTCAGGTGAAAAATTCAAATCGATACCAAGCTGATGTTTTTGATCTGGAGGTCTACTCTGTAACTCGAAACGAAAGCAAATGCTTTCGAACTGTAATGTTAATAACAAATTCGAAAGCATTTTCTTTCGTTTCGAAATACAGAGGGGGGTCCTGACAAAAAATATTCTTTGCGAGTAGATTTTTCTATCCAAGAGCTAATAAAAGTATGCTACATTTAAGGGGTTTCACTTACAGATTAGAAAATTTTCAAGAAAAAAAATTTTGTCCTTTTTGCTAACTGTTCTACTAATAGAGAAGGCAAATCTAGTTAGATTTCGAAAAGGAAATTTTTTATGAATTAAGAACAAAATTTTTAACATTGAAAAAAATTTGGTATCAAAAGCACAATTAAGTCAAAAGTTATACACAATTGAAATACAAATTTTTGGAAAAGTCGATTTTTCGTCGTTTTTTGCAGAAAAAAGTGGGTTCATTATTTCGCTATTATAAAAAACTTTGCAAAAATACCCTAATATTTTTACTTATTCAAAAGGCAATACTATAAGAAATATTACAAAGAAATTTTTTGTTAAAAATTTTCGTTTTGAAGGAACTTATTACGATAATCGTATCGCTAAGTAAATATAATAAAAATTTGTAGACTTTGCTAATAAGTTTCATATTTCAACGATATTCGCTGTCGGTTGAAGTAAAAACGGTAAAATAAAAAGCTCAAATTCAAGGCGAATTCAGTATCAGGTGACCTTTTCGCCCGGCTGATTGTCAGCTGTTGATGCCAAATTGAGCAATTTGAACCAAAATGTCAAAATTTGCTTAAAAATCTTCTGACGGATTGGTTTTGTAGCTTAGCAAACTACATGTTGATTTTTGTGTTGTTGTATTATTCTAGTGATAAGGTCACCTGATACTGATTCGCTCTTGCTCAAATTCTTTTAGTTTTTCTTGAATTTTTCTTTGTGCTTTTCGCTTATTTTGACATTTTGTATGTAGAGATGACACATGGTATACAATTAAATGGCGATTAAAACACAGATGTACAATATCGTAAAAAATAAATTACAGAATTACATTAAGGTTACCGCAAGCGAATAAACATATCGATAAATATTACGATTTTCGCCTCGTAAAAAGTTACTGAATCCAAGTACAGATCGTTTCGAAATAGTCAAATTAGGCTTACAAAGCGATACGAACCTTAGCATAATCAAATAATAAATATAAAGACAAATAAAGTTCGAAATATAATAATAATAACTAGACCTATTTTTGGTATAAATATCAAATGTAAGGCGTTTTTTTAAATTCCAAAGTTGGAACCAAAACATGTATCACCTTAAGGCATGATATGTTATCGAATATTTCCAAAAATATTATCTGCGCCCGGCGAAAAATAAGAACACCGGGGGTTATAATGTATACCCAAAATAGGTGAATTTCTTCCACTAATTCCAATCTTAAAAGCTTTATCAGCACTTAGAGGTTTAGCTACAGGTGGACAAGCTATTATTAAAGGCCGTGATACACTATCATTCAAAGTCGTGCGATCTACGAAAAAATACAACTCTGGTGTGATGAATTGTTATTGTCTTTTGAAAATTTTCATAAACTCCATCATACCAGGGTTATATTTTTTCGTAGATCGCACGATTTTGTATGATAGTGTATCACGGCCTTAAGGCGCAAATGATATAAAAAATGGAAAGCAACAGCTAGCAGAGGCTACACAACATAATAGACATATGAAATCAATTGCTATGCGAAAAGGTCTATACCTTAAACCATGCAAATCTGGATATGGCGTTCATTATAACCCAGCTCCAAAAAACTTTTGGATAGTCTACCCAATCGACCACTAACTGAACTACATTTAATTAAATATGCTAAGCAACAAAAAAATTTTACAAGTGTTTTTATGCGTGATCGTTTACCTAAAAAGGCATTAATTCAAGAATGTGGTATTGTTAATTTATATATGTAGTTCTACTGGTCCTGGAACTCATTGCGTAGCCTATTATAAAAATCGTAATTATAAAGAATACTTTGATAGGTTTGGAAACTTACATCCACCAATTGAAATAGTTAATTACTTAAAAACACCACCAACTGAATATAATTATAAACAAAAACAAAAATTCAATACATTTAATTGTAGACATTTATGTTAAAAATTTTTATTCAACAAAAATAATTTGAAATAAAAACTAAATTTTATATTTTTCTTATTATTTTAACAACTTTAGGTTAATTACATATCTATATATACATTAAGAAAAATATCATCATCTTCCATAAATTCTTCATACATATTTAAATTTGTTGTTTCTAGTGCTAATTCTCCTGATAATGATGACGGTATACAAACATTAAGGAGAATATCATCATCTTCCATAAATTCTTCATACATATTTAAATTCCAAAATCTAGTGCTATTTCTGGTGTTGATATTGATGAATGGTAATTTAATCTAAGTATATAAGCATAAGTATCAACACCATTTTTACGTACAAGTCTCATATCATCTAAATAACTTAATGTCAACTTACTAATGTATTGGGTATAAATATTATGCACCTTAGACCTAAATACATACATAGAATCATAAAATAAATGTTTCTTTAATAAACAATTTCTAAAACCATTAATACTTACCTTATCTATAACACATAGTTTTACACCTTTTATTTTTTTATTTCCTTATCTAGCTTATCTATTTTTACAGAATACATTTTGGCTCGTAAACCAATGAACTCTTTAATTAACTTATCATTGCATTGGTCTTTCATCATCGCTAATACTTTTTTATTCATCAGAGGAAAGTTGAATATATTATAAACATATGCATGAAACTAAATAATGATGTTCATGAAACTTTCGCTATAATTTTTTTATTCGTTTCATTTCTATTTCATGCAGATGAATAACTATGAAACAAGAACAATGAACACTCAATAGTTAGTCCTAATTTACACTATGCAAGTCTTATTGCTAAGCTGATTAGTTTGTTAGGAAAGAGGGACGAGAGGAAAAGAAACGTTACTGTTACCCTCGTCTCTCTCCCTCAAACTAATCAGCTTAGCAATAAGACTTGCATAGTGTAAATATGGACTTAAGAACGCAGTAAAATGATGTTGGTTTGTTTACTTATACAAGAGCATACTAACATTTACAAATGTGAAACAGAACATGTTTTGAGTAAATCTCGATTAAGTTCATGCAAAAACAATATGCTTTTAAAGATCAGTGTTGCCAGTTGTAGGAAAAGGGATTAGAAAAGGAAGTTAAAATTTTTTAACGAGCTCTAAATTATATTCAGTTTTTATTAGTGGGAGTGATCTGCAACTTCGGTAAAATATTTCATTTAGATAAAAGTATTTAATTTTATACTATCTTTCGCTTTCACGAAATGGATTACATATAAGCATAAATTAAGTGTACACATAATTTTCTTTCTTTTAAATGCAATATTATTGTTGTTCAAAATTTCGTATTTTTACATTAGAGTGATAATAAAATTTTTTGAGTTTTATTACAAATATTAATTTCAAAAATAATTTTTAGTTATATTTTTGCTTGGAAACGAGTACTTTTGTTGTGTTTTATTTAATTTTTGTCACACAACTAATAAACTATTATGAACTGGTTTAAGTTCTTATCTATATAAAGAGTTCGTACATAAAATTTTAAATGTAATCATAAAATTAATTTAAAAATTTATAACTTCCAAACTGCTGGATTGATTTTCTTCAAACATTGCTCACAACACTCTCGATAAAGTCACCTCTCAGACAATAACAAACTAAATGGAAATTGGTACAGACGTTGTGGTTCTGCGAATGCGCAGGCTGACACAGATGCACACTTAAAATTTATAAAACTCCTCTTATTTGGTCGGTGGTAAAATGGTGGTACCTGATTACTAAAGAAAATTATTATTTCGGGTCACTTTTACGTGAATATGTTGCCAAATAAAAAATGTAAGAAGTTCTCAAGAATCGATTATTTTAGTCTCACGCCTTGTTAACATCATTAAGTTGGTATCCAATAGCGAAGAGCTTCCACCAAAAATGCTTAATTCCAAACCCGATTACATTTTTTGAAATTTTTTACTGGGCTATTACAAATGTGCGACGCATACAAATATTCCATGATTGCACTATATTGGCAACATTGCTATTGCGTATTAATAACAAAAGATGAGATGAGAGAAAGCAGCATGAAACAAAAGTAGTTTCAATGAACATTCTCTTTGTGTTAACAGTATGAAGCGAAATGTTTTCACTCACAGTATGATAAAAGCAACAATTTGTTCAGTATTAACATATTTATTCGAAGTTGGGCTTTAGTAAACAAACACTTCAGTAGTTTCATGGATGGAATTGTTCATGATTCTCTATATTATATTATCTTCCGGATATGCAGATGTATCAAAATGCATTTGAATATAATTTCTAATATCATCAGATAGGTCATTTGTTTTGATATCATATGTAAAGGAATCAGTATCCATATAAATAAGATTAATATTTTCACAATATTTAGTTTTCATATAATCATAATGAAAATTATACATTTTCCATTTTGATAATTCTAAAACAGCAAACCCAATGTAAATGGGTTTATTATATTCAGTTCGTACTACACTCATTTCAATGGCAACCATCCCAACAAGAAATTAATGACTGAAACTAACACAAACAAAATTTCTTCACTAACACATTTGCAACAATTTTACATTGAAATCAATAGTGACAAGTCTGTCATTTGATCGGAAGTGATGATGGATTTATTTATTAATTATATATAGTTGCTCTACTCTAGTATATATGTATGTTAGAGCGGAACATCTAATGTTCATATGCCAAAACTTTTCAAACATCGAGTTTTATTTAAAAAATACAATTCAGTCTGTCTATGAAAATTAAATTTATAAGTGCTAAAAAAGATAAGTAAAAACAATAGTGAATAAAATAAATTTACAAAATTTAATTTAACATACTTTTTTTCAAAATTTTAGATATTTGTAAAAAGCAAGATGCGCTGAACGTGTAAAGAGCTAGATACCGCCTAGGTTATTCGGTTTTTTTGTTGGACCATATTCCAAAATTAGTCATCAAAGGTTTTATACAACGTAAAGGTGTAGACTATAACGAAACGTTCAGTCCTGCCGCTAAATTAGGAACAATTAGAGCTGTATTACATAGTGCCCACACCTGATGATTTTATATAATAACTCGTAATATAACGCCGGCACAGCAACTGTCATTTTTTCTTTAATATCAGCACAAAGGTGTAGACGTTGATGATTTTATATCATGATGCATCAAAGAAATATTTGAAAAATACGTGCCAAAACTATATATTTTGCGTGTTGTTTAATTTTTTAGTCACAAATAATTGTTGTGCCGTCTTTTTTAAACGAAAATTATTTAATAAATAAACGTTAAATGCACAGTAACACATAAAATGACATTTGATATCAAGATGAATTTATCAGGCCGTGAGCTCTGATGATTATATCATAACGCTGCTATAATATTAATAAATTGAGTCTATACGTGATGAATTTTCATCATGATATCAATTTGACATTCATCATGATATAAATTCATCAGCTGTGGACACTATGTTAAGCATAGCTGCGAGCCAAGACATGCATCTTGTACAAGTATTGAATTAATGTGTTATGTCATGATCAGGGTTCCCAGATTTCTTTCAACTGACATGCCCAGTTTTAACATTTTTATCTCCAAAATTCCCCAAAACGTAATTTGTACTTATTTTACCATATCTGGAGATCGATCGTGTCACAACAAATTCCATTATTTTTAAAATGTATATTAATTCGTTACATAGATTTTAGCAATTTGTAGCATGTATGGAAAGAAAAAGGAGGATGTTATAGGGCTTGGTTAGAGCTAGGCATGCATAGTTCCGGCTCTGGCTCGTCGGCAACAAGGGGGGTGTCATAGTACTTAACCTGGCCCTGATATCTACCACGCGAGAATCATATATTTTAATATGCATGCAAAATAATAGGTAAATTAACATTCCTGCTATCGCAATTCAAATCAAATGACAAGCCATTTAAATTAGCCGCATTTTTTTTTTTTTTTTTTTTGTAACAAGTGGTGTTAATGTTGCAACATAATGCCCACCCAACCATGATCATTCCCGTACATACCTACATTTGCCTAATTTCGATAATCCCAATACTGTACACGAACTACCACTACTCACATCACCAACCACTTGAAATCAAAGAATGTGAATTTAGTATTTCATCATTTTATGGTTTTGTTTGCTATACCGACTGCTACCTTATATATAAAATTAATTACGAAAATTCATAAATTTGCACTTCTCTAGATAGATAAGGTTATTTTTATGTACGCTAAGCACTTAAAAGGATAAAAAATTGGCATACTTTTAATTGAGATCATTTATTTATTGAGTTTTTTATTTGATAGCATACAAATTTGGCAAGTACAAATAATAATAAAAATAAATAACAAAAAATTCAAAAGGTTCAAAAATTAACATAAAATAATAGCATTTTTCAAAGGAATCAGAAACAAGTATAAAAAAAATTAAAAAGTACCTTTTTTTGAAATTCATTTAAGTATTTATATATAAAACAAACTTTGTCAGTAAAAGAAACCGTATTTTTGCATCATTATATGCAAGTGTTGCAGACTAGCCTTTTATATTCTCCACATACAGGTGTTTGAAATTTGACACATACAATTTTTCACAGTCTTGGAATTTTCGAAGGACAAAATCCACAATTCATTATCTTTTTAGGAACAGATGGTTCTTCACTGTTGTTCAATTCATTTTGGGGTGTATTGTAAACCAAACTTTGAATGTTGTCAGGCAATGATTTCGACAAAGTGGGAGTTTCAAGCCTTATTTGCATCCAAGGTGTTGTTAGAGACGAGGAAAGTTTCTTCATGTATTCTCTATGACTTAAAGGCATTTGATTAGCAGAAATTATGTTGTGCGAATAAATCACATATGAGTTTATAAACGTCATGTTCAGCATTCCATAAAATATTGCCATTGGCCATCTGCAGGTTTTCCTTGAACATGACATCAGGGAGCACATTTGGTCGTATGTGTCGACTCCGCCTTTTGTTTAGTTGTAATATAAAATTATGTCTGGCTTTCTTGTTTTATCATCAATGGTGCCTTTTTCATTACAGGAAGAAAGCAAATATACCATTTTAGATGGCTTATGTTTATACGACAACAATGTTAAAGGACCATCGTAACAAAACGTGGTAGTTCCAACTCGACGTGCTTGCGAATTTTTTACTTCCTCTGGAATTTTCCGTTTGTTGGATCTTATTGTTCCCATGCCATTGTTAGAAACAATTGAAATAAAATGTCCTTTTATTACCTATAACTATTACGGAAAATAATAAAACAATTATGCAAAATATTACACAAAAGATATCAATACGTCTCCGAGACGTATGATTTGTAATTTCTGAGATATAAAATCAACTTACTGCACGCAACCGCCACTAGCAAGCTACTGATAACGACTGAGAATACTGAGCGTAACAACTTTCTCTCATGACAAACGATTGAGATAGAGTACAAAATGAAAAAGATGTACGTCTGTGAGACGTACCTTATCTATCTAGGGTTAAGGCATGAATACATTTTTGTAGGCATAAATCAAATAAAATTCAAAAGGATCACTAAACTAAGCAAGTATATTTATGCGTGTTTATATTGTTATTTTTTTGTTTTTTTTTATTACATGTTTGAATTATATTCAATGTTTATAAACTTACCGCTGTTAAGCAAAAGTAAAAATAGGTCAAACCAATTCCTGTAGCTTGCAAAAAAAAAAAAATATAGGGTTTGCCTTTTAAAAAGGTACGAAATAGGATAATCAAATTGGGAATTACACCCTTAAGCTTAAAAAATATTATAGTTTTCAAGATATTATACTAAAAAAATTCTACAAGTTGCTACAATTATCAATGGGTCATATTCATAATTTAAACAATATGTGGAAATTTAATTGAACACCATACCTTCATCTTACACTGCACAAGATGTTAATTCGTTATAATTTACTTTTATTATTAAGGAGTGAAGGTACAATTCATTCAAAACTTTTTTTTTTTGTTTACTATTCTTTGATATTAATTAATTGATAAACTTATATTCCTTCACAGCAGGTAGATTATTTTTTCCTCTTTGGGAACATTTAGGCACATGTGTATACAACATCATTGTAAAATCACCAAATCTAACTTGTTTTTCGCTTAGGCTCAATGTACACTTTAATGGTAATTTTTAAATAGTCCGCCGTGCACGATTAAAACTGGTCTTAATTTGATTTTAAATATTCCTTAGTATGCAACAATTAACTTAAAAATTTTCAACACAAGGGCAGTTAACCTAAGTGATTGCCGATAGATTTAATTATTTTTGTTTTTTTTTTCAATGTAGGTGTTCTATACTCAGTTAACGAAAAAAAAGAGATTACTTACTTTAACTGCTGCTGATCCCACGATGAATGTACATTCAGCTAAGGGGCGCATGTGCGTAAGAGTAGGCTAGATATATTTGCTAAACGGTAAGGTATAAGTAATTAGTAAAGTTTTTTTTCTTTCGTTCTATGCTTCTTCTCGTTTTGACGAACATTAATAATTATTGCAACATTGTATAGACATTTCCCTTGATTCTACTAATTTTTGTCTTAATCACCAATATATGTTGCCAATGCACCTGACTGATAGCAACATTTAAGTTTAACAAACTATGTATGTATCAGGGTAGTTTTGTTAAACTAGATACAAATGTATGTATGAACTTTCACTTTTTATTTCCTTCTTTTTTCCAGATTTTAGTGAAAATACCGTCTCGTTCAAGTTTTTCCTTTCCTCGTTATACGATGTGACGAAACTCATGCATCCACGCACACGTTATGCAAGTGTGCGTGAGCGTATAAAAGTACTAGGTATGCGTATGTGACTTTGTCGCACCCTTGATGAGGCACAATGTGACCCTCAAAACCTGGCCCAATTTGGGGAATAGGATTTGCGAAATTTACCGATGTTGCGTCAAGTACACTTTTTCCCTTAAATTGTTTATTTTTAAATTTTTTATTTTTATTATTTTTTTTGCTTCGCGTAATCTAAATTAGAAATTCCTGATTCCAGGCGAAGGTAACGCAATGCACGCTTTTGTGTGTAATGAGGTTAGGATACAGAATGATGTATTCTGTTTCTGTTTGGCGCCGAATATAATGGAATTATATATAAGATATTGCATTGTAAAGGATTATGTCTATGTTCTTACCCGAAATGGAAACCGCTCTAAACCCAAGAGAAAGGTACGCCAAAATTATACTATATTCAATCTATCAATGCAAATATAGTAGCAGGACACGAATCAAAGAATATATACAATGCAAATTTCTAAACTTTTATATTGTGTTCGCTTGCTATTGTATTCCCGGAACATATAACTTAATTATCAAGTTATATTTGATAATCAAGCGTTTCTTTATTCGCAGTACAAGTTGAGATTCTAAATCCACGTGTAACAATGATCTCTTAGACTTGTGATACCGGTATTCAAAGCTTCAAAAAAAAAATGCACAGACTCAATTGCTGAATACATGGTTGGCGTGATTTACCAATACGTTTGCACAAAATTGTGTAGCTATATAAGCGAGAACGGTTGGTAAATTACGGACAAACCGAGGGGAATACAAATGTGTAGATTCTTTTTTGTACAACCATGTGAACTGTAAGGCGATGTTTACACAAATGCAAGATTTTTCTGTCGTAAGCCGAATTGGTTTTTATGTGCTGCTAGCGCCGATACACAACCTCCCCACCAAGATCAGATTTTGGGGTGACAAAATTTGATTCCGCGCTAGCACTTGGGATTGTATTTGTCCAGGATGTGATAAAGTTAGTCGTATGTTGCCAAATTTTGATAAGGGAGGATTAGGGAGAGCAAAAAAAAATTCTCAAGTGCCACTATCAAATCTTAATATCCTTTGCGTGATATCTTCCTACTAGCCTCCCGTGAAGATCTTCAACATCATAATAGCAATTTCCGATTTTTTTCCTTATACGAGCCTTAATAAATGCATGATCAAGCTTTGCATTGTAGCCTTTCTCAAAGTTCGACGCTCTAAAATTCCGCCTAAACACTTCTTGACCCTCTTTGAAATTTGATTCTCGTGACCTAAGATTGTATGCTTTCTCGTTCCTCTTGAACTGCTTTTCCATGATCTCCTTAGCCCTTCCCCGTATTATTTCTAATGAGTCGCCTTTGTCGAAATGAATTGATGTATCATCTAAGATTTTTAGTTTACGTAAAAGTTCATAGGTCTTCCCATTAGTTATCATATGTTGTCCGAAAGTTAAATAATAAGGTTCTACGCCAATTGAGGCATGGGTACTTGATCTAAAAGCACAGGCAATATTGCTTAGGTTCTCATCCCAGTTCTTCTGATCCGGAGCTACATATGCGCGAATCCCAGCCAAGATCGATCGGTTCATACGCTCAGAGGCATTTGCCTGAGGTGAATGTATTGCTGTGAGAGTATGGTGTACATTGTATTTTCCTAGGTTTTGGGAAATTTTGGATTTAAATTGAACCCCATTATCAGAGACTACTACCTCAGGTACTCCAAACATGTGGAAAATCTCTTCCTCTAAATATTTACATACTACATCTGCTGTAAGTTTTTTTTACTGGTTTAACGAAAGGGTATTTCGAGAAGTGATCTAACACTACAAAAATGCCAATGTGACCTGACCGTGAGCGCGGATAGGGGCCTAAAAAATCCACATATAGTTTTTGAAATAATCGATCTGACATAGTTGGTTTACCCATCGGTGGCCTCAAAGGGATGTTGGGATGTTTTGTTCCCTTACAGATTTCGCATGCATCAATGTATTCCTTAACCGAGTTCACTAAACCGGGCCGAAAATAGTAACTTCGCACCCGTTCTAACGTTTTGTTTATACCGAAATGTGCCGACAAGCGGTTATCATGTGCCATTTTCAAAATGTCTTGGATCATCTCCCTTGGTACCCACAACTTCCAACACAAATCATCGTGCAGTAGATTCCCGTTGGCATGCTCTGTCCGCCTGTATACCAGGTTGTCTAAAATTTTTAAATCCGGGAGTTTGCTTTGGTTGTCTAAAATATTTCCAATAAGTTCCTTGTATTCGGCAGTTTTAAAATATGGTGATGCTAAATCTATGAAAAGTCCGGTGTCGTCAGATAAACTATTGAGAGTGAAATTGCATACGCTTTCGGATGACCCCGGGTTGGAATGGTCTGGGTAAGTACGAGAAAGCGCATCGGGGACCAAGTTTTGACTCCCCTTTCTGTGCATAATTTTAAAATTATAGCCTTGGAGTTTTAATGCCCATCTTGCCAACCTCGAACTCAAGTCATT
This sequence comes from Nowickia ferox, assembly GCA_936439885.1. Taxonomy (NCBI): domain Eukaryota; kingdom Metazoa; phylum Arthropoda; class Insecta; order Diptera; family Tachinidae; genus Nowickia; species Nowickia ferox. The sequence goes on along the minus strand of OW387026.1, from coordinate 37,938,482 downwards.
TTGGGACATGAGCCACTTTAGGGATGCATGGTCGGTCACCACAGTGAACTCATGTCCTTCGATGTAGGGCCGAAATTTTTTTATACTTAACACAGCAGCTAAGCATTCTTGTTCGGTCACTGAGTAATTTCTTTGGACTTTATTGAGTTTCTTTGACATGAAAGCCACAGGAACTTCATCACCCTCCGAATTTACCTGGACCAACACGCTTCCTATACCTGTCTTGCTTGCATCGCAATGTATAAAAAATGGTTTTGCGAAATCAGGGGCCGAACTCAACAGGCATTTTAACTCCTCAAAAGCCTTTTGTGCGTCGTTATTCCAATTGAACTTCCTTTTACTTTTCAAAAGGTCAGTAATAGGGGTTGTCAACGAAGCATAGTTACCGATAAACTTCCTATACCGTCCAGTCATTCCGAGGAAGCGTCTAATGTCCTTAACTGACTTGGGTGTCGGGTAATCGTTAATTGCAGAAATCTTGTCGGGGTCAGTCCGAATAACTCCATTCCCCAATACATGACACAGATATTTTAGCTCTTCCATGCAGAAATTGCTTTTTTCGACGTTTATGGTTAGACCGGCCTTGCGAAAACAATCTGCGACTTCCGTGAGTACTTCTACATGCCTATGAAAGCTGTCTGAAACTACTAAAAGATCGTCCAAATATATGAAGACTTCATTTCTAAGATGCGCCGGTATTACTTTGTCCATTAAGCGGGACATAGTTTGTGGAGCGTTACATAGTCCGAATGGCATTACTTTGAATTGGTATAAAGGGCGCCCCGGGACTGTGAACGCTGTTTTATCCCTAGAAGCTGTGTCTAACGGGATTTGCCAGAAGGCATCTTTTAGATCCAGACCGGTAATAAACTTAGCCTTGGGCAGCCTGCTCAGTATACCTTCAATATTGGGCAAAGGATATGCGTCCTTTATCGTAACTTCGTTTAACTTCCTACTATCTAGGCACAATCGATTTTTGTACGAGGACCACAGGAGAGCTCCAGGCGCTATTAGACTCTTCGATTATTCCTAAACCAATCATTCTGTCAATCTCGTCATACATCAGCTTTTCAATGGCCGGCGAAACAGGGTAGTGTCGTTGTTTAATAGCTTTGGCATTACCTATGTCGATAATATGACTGACCAAAGAAGTCTTGCCTAAACCTTCTTTAGAAAACGAGGGAAACACTTCTACAACTTTATTTAATAGGGATTTCTGAGACTCATCTAAAATGCAGGTTTTCAATGGGTCGTCTATAGCAGATATAATACGAGGAGATAATGAAAAAGCGGAAAGAAAATTTTCAGGTAATAGGTTAAAGGATTCCGAGGTACAGGGGTTGCGATAGTGAGGGTATTATATAAATTTCAATGTCATTTTCTACTGCCCTAAACATTACTTTTGTTTTGATAAAACCCACAATGCTTTGTGGCATGCCATCAGCAGTTCGAATATTCGATATGATTTTCCTATAGGGATTGCCTGATTCAAGAAATCTTTTAGCGAGTTCACCCCCTATACAACTAATTGAAGCCCCAGTATCCAACAATCCCGAGACTTTCTCCCCCAAAATTGTCACTTCTGCATAGGGCCGAATGTCACCTGCACATCCGATTATACAAGTAGATACTACCTTTTGTTTTTCCCTTACATTTTTCCAAAATTCTCTCGCACGTTGTGACGACCTTTTTAATTTTCGATCCGGTGGATTTTCAAAAATCCTTCTTTTTGCTTCGACATAATTTTGCATTCTAATATGAAAAGGTATAATTGGTTTTAATTGTCGCGTTTGGGTATTATTTTTTTTTCTAAATTTAACACGTTGTCTGGCTGATTGTTAATCAGCACTGATGGGTGCTCGTTGCGCGTTCCGATGTTCTCTTGGCAGGGGTTTTGCGTGCACTCATTTGTGCAGTCGCTATCAAGTTTTTTGATGTACTGCAATTTGAGCATGCCGGTTTATAGATATTAGCCGCACCACAGCCATAACAAAAAACCTTCCTATCGGACATACAGTCCTGGTACCGATGTCCTACCTTACGACAATTCCAACAATATAGACCTAGCTCAGCTACATCATAAGTGTTTTCTTCCGAATCTGGAACATTTTCTATGATGTCGGTTTCAATTAACTCAGACACGCGCTTAGGGAAACTCGTAAATCTTTGCGGCATACTCCTTTTCCTTAGGTCCTGCAGAAAGAATTCCCTTTTCCTACAGATATTACGCAACTCTCTAACTGACGATATCGTCAAATTCATTATCTCATGTTGAATCTCAGGAAGCAAATTCCTACGCAATATTTCAACTAGAGAACTTTCATTTATAGATTCTTCGAGATGGTCCGTAAGTTCTACGATAGATTCGTAAAAGGTATCGAAATTTTCACCAGGTTTTTGCTTCCTATCTCTGATCATTTCCCTATAGTCCATATCAGTTCTATTATCCCTATATTGGCTGCGTAAAGCAGAGCAAAGTTCTGGCCACCGTATCACCCGCATGGACTGATGGTACCGCCAATACCATGTATTCGCTTTACCCTCAAATAATGTACTAGCATTGTCGCAGAGCAGATTGAAATTTCCGCCTAATGTCTGACTTGTCAATGCTTCTACTCTATAGAGAAAAGCGTCCACGGATAGCCTATCTGTGTTACCTGAGAACTTCACTTTCCAATTACTTATAATCTGGCTTATCTTATCCGGGCGTAGCGATAAATCACTAGCCGATCCCGACGGAAATCCTCTGAAATTGGATAGGGAGGGACTTATGTTCAAATTATGGTTTGTTTCAACGTTACGGGTATTAGGAGGAGGTCGCAGCCCCAAGAGTTGATCCGTTGACTGGTTCTCCACTGGGATAGTATAAGCTCTATTACGCTGTGCTGAACTGTTATCATTCTGGGGTCGATTGGGAGTATTATTGACGTTTTCTAAATTTAATCTTCGAAGGCCTGCTCCAACGCTGGTCTCTACTAAATGCGATAGGGTCATATTTAATGAAGATAGCATCTCCGCCTGTTGCGCACCCACTGCGGCTGCGACTAAATTTCTTATCATTCTTCTATCTTCTTCTACGCTACGAGAAGACGCGCCTGACACGTTTGACGTATTGTTCGGGGATTGGCCATCCAAACATTCTGAACTAATTGCCGCCCGATTGTCATCAAAATTATTTTTGCGAGACGATTGACGTGTGATAGTGCTATAGCTTAATGGCTTTGAATTTTTGGGAACATCAATTTTGCAACCGCATGTAGGACAACTAGCTTTATTATTTGTTGACTTTGAAAAGCAAGACTTATGGAAAACGTGATCACATGTGGTACGAATTGAGTTTGCTTTATTTGTTATGTTATTTTTACAAACTCCACAAACTAAGGAGGAATGTGGGGGTATCGTTTGGGGTGCAGGAGTTAGGCTAGCAGTTGGTGCTGCTGCCAAGTTCTCATTGCTATGCCTCAACGGCATCTTAAATGAATTCACAGCAATTAAAAAACGAGGTAAATGTTGATAAAATGGATTTTTATGTATATATGCCGATATGTATATTAATATACGCCAATACAAAAGTTTATATATCTGACTTATTTCAGGATTAAATATAAGATATTACAATTGATATAGTTGCAGTTTGATTTCGTCGTGGTGGTCATGAGAACGTAGTGGTGTAACTTAAAATGGCTAATTCGAAAGCACAAAAACAAAAACAAAATTTAGGCGCAGTCAAATTCTAAAATACCATGAAACCCTGTTTCTTTTTAGGCGTAATTTAGATCCGTTTCCGAAAAATAAATATACGATTCTCTAAGACTTGGGATTTCAATAGTTGCACGAAATAAAAATGAAAATTAACAGAATACTCATTCTGTCGGCAAGATACCGAAATTAGTTTTCAGTATCTAGATTCCAAACAGGAATAGGAAGGTTTTAAGAACTACGTATTTAGAAAAAAAATTTTATGTCGGCAATAAACTAAAATGAAAAACTTCTTATAGGATATTAGTTCCGAGCATATCATACTAATAAGGGTGCCATTTCATATTCATTGTGGTACAAAACGATCACGATAAGTTTTTTTCTTTTTGTATTCCAGCTGAACTATTAGAAATGGTTGCGTTGGTGTCTGCTTTTCTTTTGTGAATTTGGTGGTAACGATTGAATATTTGAATTGGATAACAGAAAGTTTGCCAGCGACCCACGTGATACAAGTGAAAAAAAAAATTTCAGGTGTTAGTAAAAAAGTTTTTATGTGGGCCCCACGTTGGGAGCCAAAAATATTAATTCTCTGTAGCATGTATGGAAAGAAAAAGGAGGATGTTATAGGGCTTGGTTAGAGCTACGCATGCATAGTTCCGGCTCTGGCTCGTCGGCAACAAGGGGGGTGTCATAGTACTTAACCTGGCCCTGATATCTACCACGCGAGAATCATATATTTTAATATGCATGCAAAATAATAGGTAAATTAACATTCCTGCTATCGCAATTCAAATCAAATGACAAGCCATTTAAATTAGCCGCGTTATATTTTTTTTTTGTAACAACTGGTGTTAATGTTGCAACATAATGCCCACCCAACCATGATCATCCCTGTACATACCTACATTTGCCTAATTTCGATGATCCCAATACTGTACACGAACTACCACTACTCACATCACCAACCACTTGAAATCAAAGAATGTGAATTTAGTATTTCATCATTTTATTGTTTTGTTTGCTATACCGACTGCTACCTTATATATAAAATTAATTACGAAAATTCATAAATTTTCACTTAAGGCATGAATACATTTTTGTAGGCATAAATCAAATAAAATTCAAAAGGATCACTAAACTAAGCAAGTACATTCATGCGTGTTTATATTGTTATTTGTTTGTTTTTCTTTTGTTTTTTTTTTGTTGTTTTTTTTTATTACATGTTTAAATTATATTCAATGTTTATAAATTAACCGCTGTTAAGCAAAAGTAAAACTAGGTCAAACCAATTCCTGTAGCTTGCAAAAAAAAAATATAGGGTTTGCCTTTTAACAAGGTACGAAATAGGATAATCAAATTGGGAATTACACCCTTAAGCTTAAAAAATATTATAGTTTTCAAGATATTATACTAAAAAAATTCTACAAGTTGCTACAATTATCAATGGGTCATATTCATAATTTAAACAATATGTGGAAATTTAATTGAACACCATACCTTCATCTTACACTGCACAAGATGTTAATTCGTTATAATTTACTTTTATTATTAAGGAGTGAAGGTACAATTCATTCAAAACTTTTTTTTTTTTGTTTACTATTCTTTGATATTAATTAATTGATAAACTTATATTCCTTCACAGCAGGTAGATTATTTTTTCCTCTTTGGGAACATTTAGGCACATGTGTATACAACATCATTGTAAAATCACCAAATCTAACTTGTTTTTCGCTTAGGCTCAATGTACACTTTAATGGTAATTTTTAAATAGTCCGCCGTGCACGATTAAAACTGGTCTTAATTTGATTTTAAATATTCCTTAGTATGCAACAATTAACTTAAAAATTTTCAACACAAGGGCAGTTAACCTAAGTGATTGCCGATAGATTTAATTATTTTTGTTTTTTTTTCAATGTAGGTATTCTATACTCAGTTAACGAAAAAAAAGAGATTACTTACTTTAACTGCTGCTGATCCCACGATGAATGTACATTCAGCTAAGGGGCGCATGTGCGTAAGAGTAGGCTAGATATATTTGCTAAACGGTAAGGTATAAGTAATTAGTAAAGTTTTTTTTCTTTCGTTCTATGCTTCTTCTCGTTTTGACGAACATTAATAATTATTGCAACATTGTATAGACATTTCCCTTGATTCTACTAATTTTTGTCTTAATCACCAATATATGTTGCCAATGCACCTGACTGATAGCAACATTTAAGTTTAACAAACTATGTATGTATCAGGGTAGTTTTGTTAAACTAGATACAAATGTATGTATGAACTTTCACTTTTTATTTCCTTCTTTTTTCCAGATTTTAGTGAAAATACCGTCTCGTTCAAGTTTTTCCTTTCCTCGTTATACGATGTGACTTTGTCGCACCCTTGATGAGGCACAATGTGACCCTCAAAACCAGGCCCAATTTGGGGAATCGGATTTGCGAAATTTACCGATGTTGCGTCAAGTACACTTTTTCCCTTAAATTGTTTATTTTTAAATTTTTTATTTTTATTATTTTTTTTTTGCTTCGCGTAATCTAAATTAAAAATTCCTGATTCCAGGCGAAGGTAACGCAACGCACGCTTTTGTGTGTAATGAGGTTAGGATGCAGAATAATGTATTCTGTTTCTGTTTGGCGCCGAATCTAATGGAATTATATATAAGATATTGCATTGTAAAGGATTATGTCTATGTTCTTACCCGAAATGGAAACCGCTCTAAACCCAAGAGAAAGGTACGCCAAAATTATACTATATTCAATCTATCAATGCAAATATAGTAGCAGGACACGAATCAAAGAATATATACAATGCAAATTTCTAAACTTTTATATTGTGTTCGCTTGCTATTGTATTCCCGGAACATATAACTTAATTATCAAGTTATATTTGATAATCAAGCGTTTCTTTATTCGCAGTACAAGTTGAGATTCTAAATCCACGTGTAACAATGATCTCTTAGACTTGTGATACCGGTATTCAAAGCTTCAAAAAAAAAAATGGTTGGCGTGAAAGGTACGCCAAAATTATACTATATTCAATCTATCAATGCAAATATAGTAGCAGGACACGAATCAAAGAATACATTGCAAATTTTTAAACTTTTATATTGTGTTCGCTTGCTATTGTATTCCCGGAACATATAACTTAATTATCAAGTTATATTTGATAATCAAGCGTTTCTTTATTCGCAGTACAAGTTGAGATTCTAAATCCACGTGTAACAATGATCTCTTAAGGTAGAGGTCCATAGCTCGCTTTTTGCGCGTTACGCTTTCTATGCATCTGTCAAAAAAGTAGAATCAATGTAATAGTATGTGACAAGTTACATTGCAAAAAGCGCAGAACGCGTAGGCGCGTTCAAAGCAAAAAGTAGGTCTACTTTCTACTTTTGTACGCGTTACAAGCACCATGAAAGAAAGTCAGCTGTTCTTGAATGCTAAAGATGTTAAATAATACTTTATTTCTTACGTTATCGATAAATATTATTTTGCCGTGGATATTTTTTTCCTTTTTTTCAATAAAAAAAATTTCTTAGTAAAAAAAACTTATAAAATATGTGAATATTTTCTTAAAGTGATGTATTTTAATTAACTTCTCACCACACTTTTCTCAGTAACAAATTTTGCATATTAGTGTCTTCTCCGCTAAATCTGTATTAAATAGCTGCTTAGAAAAGTTATTGCTTAAGCCAATAATGTGCATACATTTATATGTAATTTTCAATTTACTTACATTAAAGTCAACAACAGCCGACAATCTGCTGGAATAGCCCTGGTCGAGTTCTTCTCAAGACTATCATTTAAAATGCTGAATAAATAGTCAAAGACATCTGCAGACATTCTTGTCGCGGTTCGAAATTGCTCAGGGTCAGAAGTTTTAATTTTTTAAATGTGGTTTCAAAAAACCCACTTAAATTCCGTTCTAAATACAACGGCCGTACCCAAAACCTTTTCTTTTTTGAAATTGTTCATAGGCATTTTTTGCACATAAAATTAAATATATTCTTTATAAGTATTTACAAACAAACGCACACAGCTGATCAAAATAAAAATAAAATGGCGCATGAAAAGCAGTGCATGTAACTCAACGCGAACAAAGTATAGAATGAAACAAGAGGATGAAACGCCTGTAAAGCATAACGCGCAAAAAGCGAGCTATGGACCTCTACTTTTAGACTTGTGATACCGGTATTCAAAGCTTCAAAAAAAAATGCACAGACTCAATTGCTGAATACATGGTTGGCGTGATTTACCAATACGTTTGCACAAAATTGTGTAGCTATATAAGCGAGAACGGTTGGTAAATTACGGACAAACCAAGGGCAATACAAATGTGTAGATTCTTTTTTGTACAACCGTGTGAACTGTAAGGCGATGTTTACACAAATGCAAGATTTTTCTGTCGTAAGCCGAATTGGTTTTTATATGCTGCTAGCGCCGATACAAAATCATATTGAATTTTATTTCTAAGTTTAGTTTTTATTGACTTATTGATTTCATTGCCAAAAAAAACTTTCAATGCAAGCGTTGCTCGTTGATATACAAAGTAAATTTAATATGTACAATACTCTACCAGTTCTTTAAACGGCCGTGGTCCAGCGGCATCTTGACATGAATAAACTTCTGCCCAAAACATGTTTAAGTTATTTTTTATTTGAATATCAAATAAATTTTATCAACTTGTTTGCCGCTCGTTGTAGTATTTTTATTATTAAGCTAAATTAAGGTTGTCCTAATCCATGTTTGGAGCAAATTGTTTATATGTTTTTAAAATTTTGAGATGTGATGGAAAACATTTTAAAATTTGCTGCAATAAGCTTTATTGTTATAAAAACAAGTCGTCTTTACTTTTAATATTTACGTCGATTCTACAGACTTTAGTTTCCTCTCAAAATCGTAACCCAAATTCACTGAATCTAAGGGTAAGTACGATTAATTATGCTCCATTGAACATTAAGTGCAGATACTCGCATTAAAAATATTTCTGCGCTTTTCAGAACGTATTTAAGTGTTTAAAAATTGTAAGCATCAAGCAAGGTAAAGAACTAATTGTCAAATAACTTAATAATTTAAATAATTAATAATTTAAGTTATATACATACGTGTAAAAAATAAAATCAGCTGATGAGCAATCTCGCCAATCTCTTGTAATAAACCTTATTTAAATATTGTCAACAACAAATGTTAAAGACGAGTTCATTGTTATCATTTTACATTATTTATGAACTAAAAAAGAGCAATTGGAATATGTATTGAAATTAAAATATTCCGAGAAATACATAAAAAAAATTTAAGTAAAATAAAAATCCCCAAAAAATTTCCGAAATAAAAGTTATCCCCAATCCCCAAACGAAAATTCTTATCCCCATTTCGAAAAAAGAATCCCCGATTTGGGGATTAATTCCCTAAACTGACACTATGTTTTTGAACATTTTCAATTATAGTAATATTAGGTTTGTTCATTTACTAAAAATTGTAACAATTGTTACTGGAAAGTGTTCATTAACTCAAAAAGCTTGCAAGGAGAGAGCGTCAAAAGAGGGGGAAAAATTGAGAGTCAAAAAAATTCTTACTAGTAAAATTTTTACTTGCAGGAATTATCCAAATGTTTTCAAATTTATTATTTCAAAAATAGGGTAAGTGTACCAGTAGTCGCCAGTTTAATGGCTAATAAAGCAGTGAAAACTTAAATATAGTTTAGTTAATTTTCATACAAAATTAAAGTGTATTTAAATACACTTTAATTTTTTCAGTGGCGAATTAAAGTTATTATCAAATTACGTTGAAAGTACGGTAGCACTACAAGATTTCCAAATATTATGGAAAGCTTTCCAAAGAACATCTGTTCCAAGGCACATTTACTACAGGTACACTCATTAGAGAAAACACTGTGGCAGCTCTGTGCTTCTCACATAGTTTTACAAATTGTCAAAAAATTGTATGCATCAAACAAGGCACAAAAGTAATTGTCAAATGAATTCTTCGTTATAAACGTGTAAACAAAAAATCAGCGGATGAGCAATTTGCCTGATGCATGTACCTGTTTGATATGCCTTGATCTGTTCAATATAAATAAGAAAGTTGATTTATCAATTTGCAGAAAAGTGAAATAGCAAAAAACACATTTTATGATACAAAAAAGCATCGGAATGCATTTTTCTATTTATATATTTCATGATATGAAAATATGTGTTACATTTGTTGTTTTTGCGAAAATTAAACGAAATTCTTTTTGATACGATCACATGATGTTCATGTACATGCATGTACCGATCAACATTGCTCAGTTAAACTCAAGTTAGAACTGTCAAATGATAAATACAAAAATATTACGCAATTGAAAAAAACAGTTTTGCTGAAAAGTTTAATAAATAAATACATTCATACATGAACAAAATGGATGTTTCTTATGACGACGAATATTTATAGTGATTATTAAGCCAGAATAACTTGGATAGGGCAATTGCGAGAAAAATAAGAGATAAAAACACGTCCAAATCATTCTTGCAAAGATTTCGTTTAACAAAGGAGTCTGTGGATGATGATTTTAGAAATAGTTGCATTTTAAATTTGGTTATCTTTTTTGGTTTTATTTTTGTAGTGTCACTATTTTTTAAGTCCATGTTATTTATTTTTTAATTTCCTAAAAATTCAGAATTCAATTATTGAAGTTTTTTTAAATAAATTTAAAGAATTGTCAGATCGCTTTTTAAGTATTGCCCCATTTTCATAAAATATTTTCAAGAATGCCAATCTATATTGAAAACAAAGTATGGCATTTCTAGCTAAATTGACCACTGTTAATCCATCACTGAAAAACAGCATGGGCGGTTATACCCCGTTTAAATTTTTTTCTTGGTTAACTCAAATGCAAAGTAAATTTATATAAAGTATATGCAAGTACTCAGGTGATTAATTTTTTTCTCGTGTAGTGAGAATGCCTGAATGTCAAAAGTTGTTTAAAATTTTCGTACGCCATTTTGTTTTATTTTTCTTTGTTATACACAATTGTGTATACTGAAAACGTATGTGAAAAAGTTTAAAAAAATTTTTACTTAAAAAATGTGTTACAAAACATTTAAAAATAATTATATTTAATTATTAAAGTACATATGTATTCTTTATTATACTTATTTCACATATTAAAGGTTTATCAATTAATAAATTTACTTTGGTTTTGTCTATCCATACATTTTCTTTTTGTTGTATGCAGATCTGGGACTATTGCATTAAATAAGCAAATGCATTGACCATTTTCCCACAATAAACCAAATCAATGCAAATGCAAATTTATTACATTAGCACTAACTTTAATAATATTAGTGCAATTTTTCTTGCATATTACTAGAATCCCTTCAAAGTAATTCATCAACATTGCATTGTTATTTTTAGTGCACTATTTTTTGCACCACTAAACACATTATGAATAGTATCATATAGTGCAAAATATAACGTAAATGTGTACACACATAAAAACACACGTACATACATAAATATGTAAACTTTTTCCTATGTACATATCGTCATCCAAGACGAAAAATCATATCACTACGTTTTTTATAATTTTTCGAGAGAAAGACAAAACTTGATGAAATTGTTTCAAGCGGTAGAATTTTTCGTTTATAAAATCACCATTTTTTAAGATATAACTTTACAACAAACGAAAACCTAAGTTCTGATATTTTGTCAATTGCACGGTTTTTTAAATAAGCTCGAGATGCAACGTACTTGAAGTATGAAACTTTTTAATTTTTTTTTAAATTGGTTCTGTAATCTAGTTTGTATTTATATTTACAGTTTTTTTCGTTAATTTGTATGTACGTACTTATAAAAGTGCCCTCAATGAACTTTAGTGTATTTTATATTTTTTATTTGTGCTATCTCCTAAAAATATTTTCACGTTTTATTCAATTTTACTATGTACAATATGTGATAGTGCAATAATATTGCATCACTTCATGATGTGCTTAGTGGCAACACAAAATTAGTGTATTTTTTGTCATGCGATTAGCTGCTAATGCAATATTAATCCATTACTTTTAAAAATTTTTATTTAAGTGCAAAAATAGTGCACTACAAGCATCAAATTTAAATTTGCACTAAAATTTTTGTTTTCCAATCAGTGCTTATGCAAAAGTAATGCAAGTTGCCCAGGTCTGGTTGTATCCATCTGTTTTTGACATTCATCCATTATTCTTACACAAACAAATCGCCTGCTGTTTTTGTACTTTCTTAGTTGTTGTAGACCTGCATATACTTTATATAAATATGCTTTGCTCAAATGTATGTTAAACTAAGTTGAACTTATTAGTAAAAAACTAGCCCTTAAATGCACAATCTTGGCTATTTAAGATAAATTTAATTTTGGGGTGAAAAACAAAATTTTGTGTTTAAACATGATTTAAAAATAAAATATATATAATCGTTGACTGATTTATTAGCCCTAACACTTTTTTTTATAAACTACCGCCCTTGATTGTGTGAATTTGCTATTATATTGCTGGCTTCTTATTACAATTCATTAATTTGTATTGTTTTCGATTAGTTAAGTAAAATTTAAATACTTTTTCATTAAAAAATTACAGATTTTCTGCAAAAGAGCACTTTTGCCTATAGTCGGCACCAATTTTCCAGTTTTCGGCATGTTATGATCCTATGGTCGACATTTTATATTTGAGTGAAGAAAATAAAAATCGAGTAAGAATTTAAACTGGTTTTATATGTCTAATGAGATAATGTAACTATAAAATATTATTTAATATGTAATAAAAAGCAAAATAACAAAGGGTCTTCCAATAAGAGGGTTTCTTTTGATATGTAAAAACCGAGTACGAGTATTTTTAAGCGAAATCATCGGATATTTATTTAATTGGAAAGAAGAGGGCATGTCTTTAATGAAAATGTAGTTCCAAATTCTTTTCATGACACTTTCTATCAGCAATTCGCGAATTTGCGGCTGTATGTCCTCGGTAACTTCACGAATTCTGTCGTTGTGGTCTTGAATATATTGTGGTCTATTGGCAGAGACGTTGTCTTTCACGTAGCCCAAAGAAAAAGGTGTAGGTGTTAAATCATGATCTCGGTGGTCAATTGTGATCGCGTCTTCGACAAATAACACGGTCAGGAAACTTTTCCCGTAAAAGAATGATGGTATCGATATATGTTTAAAATAGACGTTGTGCACCTCAACACAACAGCAGTGGTTCTTGAGCAAGACGCACGAAATCGATTCTTCACACCATATACTTATTCCAACAGCTCAAATCTGTCCACCAGTTTCACTATTGCTGGCCGAGAAGGTGATTCACGACGACCCAAAAATGTTTTAGTTTTGCGAACTTTGATCGCAAAGTTTTCACAATTTTTGTAATGAATTTTAATAATTAAATACGTTCTCGAAACGTATGTCGTTCCATTTTTTATTAATGGCGCAGTTTTTGTCATCTGTCAAGTACTTACAGCTTGAGCCATGACAATTGCTAAAATAGCGAACAGACAGTAGAATTGCCCGTGGAACATTGTGTGCACTACGCTAATTATAGACTCAATTTCTAACACACTCATAGAATGTTTAACTCACAATCCACCCACTCTCTGATTTTTGAAGAATTCATTTGTCAGGATATTGCAATCCTTTAATTACTCGAACAAACGGAAAGACAACCATTGGATCGACCGTCTTACCGTTTGCTGAAAAAGTAGTAATACCGTCACTGTTTTCTTTTCATTGCCTTGGTTGGCATATACATAGATATATGCCCTAGGCGCTAACGCTATTCCAGTTTTAGGACTTGCTTCAACACCAATAAAAATACGCCCACGATCGTTCAATACATGGATTAACAAGTTATTCAATTCGACAAACCATTTTCTAATATTTTCTTCCGTAACAATAGGATAGATAAGGCAAAATGCCGCTTCAAAAAACTCTAGCCAATTTCTGCATAAACATCGTTCGCATATGGTGGTCTTGCTTTTTTGCTTGAACTATGTTCAGTAAGTCATCAGTTTTAAGTGGAAAACCACATTATGCCAAGTCGTGCACCACTTTTCCAAACGTTGCTCTTCGGCTTTTGTTTAAATTGCTGGTGGCCTCATTCTTCATAGACCTTTCAGGACACGAACGTATGGTATGGTGGAACGTGGAACACCATATTTTTCACTGGCACCTAGTATGAATATCCCCTCTTTAATTATTTTGTTTAGTGTGTCTTTTGGTAGCGGTTCTGAGTATTTATAAAAGGATCTGTTTCTTGTGGTGGTCATGTTTTGATTGAAAAAATTCCTGGAATTTCGAAAACGTTGTTTATAGAAATATTATGTTTTGGGAACTCCAGTTAAGCAAAAACTAGCAATACATACCACTGCCGACTTTAGGGCAACAATTGTCCTATTCTCGGCAGGTCGTAAAAAACTCATTATAAGCTACGCCGACTACTGGGTATAAGCTTTGCCGACTACTGGATTCAATAGCATTCAAAGTAGTTAGTGAACAATTACCTCAAATTTGAGCTGAATTGGGAAGAAATGCTCATTTCCCAGTAGTCGGCATTGAGATGCCGCCTACTAGAAAATATAAACTTTTTTCATTCCTAATGAAAATGGGAAAAATAAACATATATTTTTTATTTATTCACATTTATAGCATTATTAAGACAGTTTTCTAACTTTAGAAACCTTTTCCCATTAAGAAAATACTTAATAGAGCGTATGGAAAGGCAGTCACCCAATAGAGGCAAACATCGCCAAACTTACTCATTTAAATAAAATTTTTCTTTACATATATAGAGTTGAGAGTATACATATATAAGGCTTATTTGGTCTTATTTGAATACATAGTTGCGGTTATCCTTATTTATTTTTCTTTCATTAAGCCACATAAATTAAATTTTAATTTCAAAGAATTTTGTCTGTTTCTCATATATGATCAGAGATGGAAAGTGGCATTTTTGTATTTGTTAATGAATAAAATTAAGAAATTATGAAAAATCCATAAAAATAGTAATAATATATGAAACTGTATAAAGAACTTCATATTAAATGTCAATTTCTAAAAAAATTTGTAATTAAAATATTATTAAACAAAATACATCAGAAAAAGTACAATTGTATCATGATTTCCATCTATGATTCTGAGAGTAATTTTGTAAATATCTGCCTACTCTCTCGCTGGTTGTTTCTGCTGGGAAAGTAAATGAACAGACATATTAGGTGTATTTCATTTTTCATTATTTTTGAATTCTATTCTATTAACAAATACAAAAAACCCATTTCCATCTCTGATCAAATTTGATAAACAAATAAAATTCATTGACAATAAAATTGAATTTAGTGGCTTAATGAAAGAAAAACAATAAATTAAGAAAATACGCTTTCTTTTTACATACGTATACATATTTTTTCAATAAAGAAATTCACATTTTTGAATTTTCCTTTTTCAGATATTTTTGAAATACATAATTAATTTGTAAACACAAACGCAAAACAGCTGTTTGAATAATTATTGCAAGTAAAAATTTTACTTGTAAAAACTTGCAAGCATTTTTCTGTCTCCCAATTTTTTACGCTCTTTCGACGCTCTCTCGTTGCAAATTCTTTGTGTTAATGAACGCTTTCTAGTAATAATTGTTACAAATTTGTAAAAAAATTTAGTGCAATTATAGTTTTTTGCGTTTCAGAGAGTAATTTACTTTTTTCTCTCATTAATCCGAACTTGTATGAAATCTTGTGGAACACACCTAGAAACTTGCTAAAAAATCACCCTTTATATTCAGTCGTTTAGCAGGTCTGGGCTGAAGAACAGCTCTCGCGTAATCGTAATTATTTCTTAAGTGCGGTCAGACTTGTGTATGTTGTTCGGCCTTCGAGAGTTTTTGGTTTCGCACTGGTTGACTGATTTGCCACCGATAACCGTTTAGTCTTGCGGTTCTTTGGTGGAATTTCGTTGACAACCGCGTTGCTACTTCCTATGTGAAGGCATACGTAGTGTATGGTCAGTCACAAAAACGGTTCTAAGAACACTGTTAATAACATGATATATAAAATATTGAACTGAACATAGCGCTCATTTACTTCAATAGTGTCATAACTCAAAAAAATGCGTGTTTTAGCTTTTACTACCACCTAGTGACAATATTTTTTAATTTCTTCATTGAGTTGTATGTAAATTGAAAGCTTTAAACGCGTTTTCTGCAAAACTATTTTTTTTTTGAGTTGTGACACTATTGAAGTAAGTGAGTGATATGCACATACATATATTTTAAAGTATAAAATTATTAAAGTAGATTCAAGGACATTGAAACTGGACTGGACGATTTTGGTACTAAAATAAGCGTGTTTCAATCTGATCATATCATCTTCAATTATATTAGATAAAACCAACTGAGAGCGAAATACAATTTCTTCAATACTTCACCAACCTCTTCATCGACAATTTTTAAAAACACGATTTCTCAACTTATCTCTTTCTAATCGAGTTCTTTGGAGATGCTAAAATCGATTACTAATCCCAAATCTTACATTATGAAGTTAATGAGTTTGGACTTTAATCTGGCAGTTTTTTAATAATTTTAATCCGCCATCTTTAGAATAAAAAAATACATAGCATCATGAGCATATGACCAACATATTGTGGAAATTTATTTTTTTAAATATCTTATAAATAAATAATAATAAATTCAAATAGTCTTATATTAAGTATACTTAACTATCACATAGTGTAAGTACTTCATGACTGTTTTCGGTGATTAGTATTGTATGCTCAAACTGTGCACTTCTCGCACCATCCGTACTTATTGCAGTCCAACCATCTTCTTGTATTTCAATATATGGCCCACCTAATGTTAATATAGGTTCGATAGTAAATGTCATCCCAGTTTGCATTTTTCCGGGTAGATTGTTTTCTGAAACATATTTTTTATTATTTAGCTTTATGAAGGGTGTACGCGTTACTTATGCCCCTATTACGGTTTACAACTCATCTAAAGTGGGGTACACACTATCAAACATGAGTGACAGTTTTGCTTAAATTTTACATTGATCGATAGCGTGAATACGAATTTTGTCAGTCAACAGTCAACCACAGAATTTTTTGTGGTTGAGTGACAGCGGTTATATTGGTTTCTGACTGATAGTGTGTACCAAAAACCGTCAGTCAAGACATATTTTGGTAGCATAACAAGACAAGTTGGACGTGGAAAATAATTTGTGTGTGATGTTAAAGACAAAATGTTAGGACAAAATCATAAGAGCAGTAGTTAGCAATAATAAAACATTAAAATTATTCGTTATAAAAAATTCTGTTAGCAATAATGCGCATCCAATTTGTGTTTTTTCTGTTTGTGTCCAATTTTTTTTTCTTGAATGAAGGTTTGAGTATCGAACATGATCGATAGCCTGAACAGCCAACACTATCATTAAAAACTGATGAATTTTTTACTGTCACTCATGTTCTATAGTGTGTACCCCACTTTAAGTTCAATTGAAACTGATATAACTTATCTTAACTGTTTTTTGGTATTATAAAATACACCTAATTTTAGTTTTTTTCAAAACAATGCTCGATAAGAAGGGTTTTTGCCTATGCTATGTTTTTTTCACAAAACATTTTAAATATTTTTAGTTTTGGCCTTCTATTTTTTCTTGGGACTTATGTTTTATTACATAGCTTGGCATCTCAAAGTGGTCCCAATGACAAATTTAGCGCGAAAAAAGTCGTCAAGGTAGAGGTCCATAGCTCGCTTTTTACGCGTTTGTTTATAAATACTTATAAAGAAAAAATGGAGAGTGAAATCGAGTTTTTAAAAGAATTTGTGGAGTTAGTCGTAAAAGTAATCGATAACTAATATGCAAAATTTGTTACTGAGAAAAGTGTGGTGAAAAGTTAATTAAAATACATCGCATTAATGAAAATATTCACATATTTTATTAAACAAGTTTTTTTTACTAAGAAATTTTTTTTATTGAAAAAAGAAGAAAAAAATTATCCACGGCAAAATAATATTTATCGATAACGTAAGAAATAAAGTTTTATTTAACATCTTTAGCATTCAAGAACAGCTGACTTTCTTTCATGGTGCTTGTAACGCGTACAAAAGTAGAAAGTAGACCTACTTTTTGAACGCGCCTACGCGTTCTGCGCTTTTTGCAATGTAACTTGTCACATACTATTACATTGATTCTACTTTTTTGACAGATGCATAGAAAGCGTAACGCGCAAAGAGCGAGCTATGGACCTCTACCTTAACACTCTTTTAGAAGTACCTATAAGCATAAAAATTTGCATTAACAAATGACTTAGCATGGCACGATCTCACGCCAAAAATAGGCGAATTCTATTGAGTGGGTGTGGCACTTTTCATATAATAATTAACTGACATAAGACGTGCAATATCAATTCATATCACTGACATTATTATAAATTGATTTCTGTGTTTTGTGTAGTCAAAATATGTAAATATTCACAGCAAACACAAAAAATAAGAAATAATCAAAAAATACACTAAAAGATAAGTTTATTTTGATTTCAGACGTTTCGTATTTTTTTTAAACAATTAACATGTGGCATTTCATATCTATGGTTTTAATAACGGCGCACGGTGGCTCAGAATCAATTTTCATCGGCCAAAACCTATATTTTTTCTTGACACAGATTCTAAAAATTTTTACGCCATCAAGGCTGGTACTCTGTTCGAAGTTGTGAAAAATTTTCAGCAACATTGATTATTTCGCGTGAAAAATTTGGCATGTACTAAATGTAGCCCAACTTGCGTTTTTTTTTATAAATTTCTCGCTTTTGTTGTTTGAAAGTATTCAACATTGTCAAAATTCCGTGCGAAAAAAGTACTGCTCATGTTATTTCGCAGCGAAACTAAAATGATGCCAGTCATTTTGCATTGAAAAACATGCTGCCAGATAGATTTTACGTGTTTTTCGCAATAAGAACAGAGTACTACTTTTGCAATCTTATGTCGCAAACATTTCATATCCAATACTTTTAAATGTGGTTTGACAACATTTCGCACGAAATTGTGAACAGAATACCATGCTTCAGAAAGGAAACATATCAAAACTAGCCAAAAAATTTGGTCAAAAATTTCTCATATTTTATCTGAAATAAATTACAATTCCTGGAAAACTATTATCGATAAAGGGCTGGGGTCTTTTTTGTTGTGTTGGGTAAGCTGTTCTTTTTAAGAAATGATATGTGCACACCCTGTATAATTGGTAGTTAGAGTGCGATGTAAGAAATTTTAATCCCCCATATTTTCGTAAAACTTGAAGTTTAGTAGTGTATAACTTTTGAAGATCAAAAGGGATAAAAAAACCGTAACCCTCCAGAGAAAGACGAACGTGTCTCCTTTAAGCGAATATATACTTTTGCACCCGCCACAACCCACCTGTGGAACACTTTTTTATTTTAATGAAAATACTCAATAATTATAAAAAAAAATTAGTACCCAAATTGCTAGAAAAGCTACCTTAGAAATCACGTAAATGCCATTCAACCTGAACAAAATAAAAATAACAATAGCAAACTTATTTTTATATACATAACTTTGAATTATAACAATAGAGATTAATATTTAAAACCGAATACGGCATACTCCAAATAAACAATCATAAGTACAAATGGCCGGTAGCAAAACGTATTATGTTGATTTTTTTTCTGTAATTTTTGTAGTTAATTGATTTTTGAATATTAGGTTAGGTAGACAGGTTGCTGCGAAGATATAGCTATAAACTCACGTTCATTTCGAAGGTCTTTTCATGCTTACCTGAAAGAAAATAAAGAAGGAGCGAGAGGAGGACTTAATTTCATTCGAAAATTGAGAATTTAAGCAGGTAACCTAGATTAGCTTTAAAAATTTTATATTGAGTATAAGGACAATAATTTGGAAATAAAAATAAGTTTCATTCAAATATTTGATTCTAAAAGATTGATAAATTTTTGCAAGTTTTACTTTATAGCGTTTTAGGAAACACGATACTTTTATAGAAAATTAAACTTAACTTATTACAGCAGTGAAACAGAATTGGACTTACAAAAAAATGTATCTACTTTTGTAAAAAATTTGAAAAAAAAACGCTACAAGGAAGCTGATTGAAGTAAAAGTAAATTCAATATGTGCTTTGCAAAATTGTTACAAGGTAAACTTACTATCCAGATAACTTCTGAAACTACAGGTAAAAACAGTGGAGGAAGACCACAAAAATCGCTAGATAAGTGTAGCGATAGATATAAGAGGCGAAAACTGAAAAATGTAAATGAAGAAATCAAGCGTGAAAACATTAAAGATAGTTTACTTTGCCAATTGCGATCACAAAAACAACTAACGAAAGTGGAAGCGAAGCCGAAGCTAAGGGACTGCTACACGACAGAAGTAATGCAGAACAGAACGTTAGAAAATAACGTGTTTTGAGCATTGTATAAAGAGTGGACGCAATATAAATATCTATGATATATCCATGGATTAACATTTCTTCAGGTACTAATATTTAGTTTTGAATTATGGTTAAAGTTTCTCATAAGTCCATCTTAAAAAAATCTAATAGCCAGATTTTGGGAAAAATCCCTCATTATATAATACTTAGCGTAAGGGCTTTATGATACTTAATTATATTTTAATATTAACAGGTAATTTGTACTATAAGTGATACTTAATTATTTTAAACTAGTTTTATGATTCTCATAAGTATTGTTTAAGTAATATTTTTAATTCATGTAGTAGAAACGGTTCAGTTATTTATGTCTGCACATGTCTTACATACTTATGTATATACATATATTCAAATAACCAAGAGTCTATTCTATAAGCTATTTATGATTGAAAAAACTAGGCTTATGTATTAAATTTTCAAAAACTTACTTTGTTGTTTTTATAAAAATTATTTAAGTTTCATTATAAGGCCTTCTTTCAACAAAAATAAAAAGCGCGCATTTCTAAGCAAATTGAAAAAAATGTTGAAAGTTCCACTTTAACCTTAAATTTCTCCACAACCCCTGTACTGATTTTAATGAAACTAAAACTGGATAAAAGCTTAAGATGTTATCTATTGTAGTGTACCATATTTATAGTAATGCACTGTAACATAAATTACTTGCATTGCTGTAATAACAGTTCAATGCACAAGCATTGCAACACAGCCCAAAAGAATAAGAATGCTGAATGCAAGAAATTGAGTGACATACTTTTGAGTCACAATATAAATTAATAATTACCAAATTCCCTTTTTTGATTGGTCGTTTAAAATAATGCTTACCATTGTCATAGTGAAGAAAGAAACAAAAGATAATTGTAAATATTAAACGCAGGTTAGAAGGGCTAATTAAGATTTGTAAAACTAGTATATAAGCAGGGAAATTTGTTCAATAAAACAGACTTTAATTTGTGAACATAAACTGGCAACAACTTTCCTTTTTTCTTATTAAATTCTCAAAAATTTGTGGCATCTCTTTCGAGCGCCTAATGATAAGCTGGACTCCCTGACAGCTGCATAAAATAACCAAGGGACTATAGGGTCACACACACGACACACGCTAGGACCAATCCTTAAACATCAGATAGTACAAACATTACATGGCGATCCTGCCAAATAAAACTGATGCTTCAACCTTTACACTATCCACAAAAAAAAATTTTAAAAAATCTTCATTAGTTCAAAAGTTACAGAGAGGCCGATGAAAAAAGATTCTGAACAGCAACTGCAGCAAATGTTAACTCTTCTGGGGAGTAAGTGTTCACAAGAGATTTCAATTTTAATTGTTTTGATCCTTACCCCCTTCTAAAAACAGTTTGCAAGATCGGCCGTATTTCTTTGTTGAGGGTCCGTCCATCGTGTCTGCATCCAAAAAAATTCACGAGGCTTTACTGGGAAATAGAAAAATATCATCCAACCAACATTTATGAGTATACCCGAACACCTTTTTTGTTTGATCCACTTCTTCGACAGCTTGCTAACGAAATTTCGATATGCTTTAGTTTATTTGTATAGTCATAATTTTTCATCATTTTGTATACCACTTTTGATGAAAATTTAAAATATATCAGCTTCATTCTTTTGATCAGTTTCAGCATACCAAACAGTGAACAAATCCCTTTTGGTGCTAGACTTTGACCTAGTTTCTTAAATATTTAACAATGCATATGTTATAGAACATGACGAAACAAAAATTGGAGCGAAAGCTGGTGAAATTCACTTTTATAAGTCTAACACAAATCTTAATACACATACAATTGCACAATTAAAGAATACATTTTCATACATATTTTTCTAAATGGAATGAGAAATCAACTGGACATTCAGAATCAACAAAATAAATACCTCTATTGTATATACATATAAAACCAACAAATATAACAAAAAGTGTTTTCACTTTATATTATAAACTCTCCAAACCACAAACAAATATCGACTGGTTTTTTATTAAAAGCAGAATTAAGCAATTACTTCTGTTTAAAACAATATTGCAGTTATAATATTGCAAATATACAAAAGAAAACTATACGGCTCTGCCCGGGGGGGCTTTTCATTAAAAATCCATAAAATTTTTTTCACTTTTGTACCATTTAAAAAACTACTTTTTTCGATCTAAATTGGTATTGGGACCATAGTGCATCTGGATTATGAAGAAAAACTAACACAATTTTTTTCGTACTACAAAGAACACTTCATTATGCAGATTATAGACGTTACTACAAATCGTACAAGTATAAAATTAGTAACGTATATTATGCTGTCGTACTAATAAAGTATACTTTGTAGTAAAAAAAAATTAAAATTTCTTAGTTCTCGTGGACGGAGCTTCGATAAGGACGATAAAAAGTATTGTATATCATACAGCAAAAGTTTTTTTTCTGAACAGCTGATTTACAAAACGAAGTTTTTCTGCGACTCATTTTCAAAATTCGCTTTATGAAACATTTTCTACATCATGCCCCTTTTATTTTTTCTTTATTTTTTATTATTTTTAGCTTGTCCGCATGTGTATTGCCTTTAAAATCTTTCCTTAAAATGAATTAGTACGATTTTTACTAACGGATACACGCTACTAATTTAAACTTGTACGATTTATCGTACGATTTGTAGAAAGGTCTATACTCTGCATAATGACGCATAACAGAGCTGAAGAAAGTGACTTAAGAAAAAAGCTATAAATCATTTGTCAAGCAGGTTCTAGTAGAAAGGGACAACTGTAGTATATTTGTTATTAAGTTGTTAAGGAAAAAAAAAAACAAAACAAACAAGAGAAAATGTGTACTTTGTGAAATAAACAAGTGAACATTTACAAAATTAAATGAAAGAACTTTTTGCGTTGAATTAAAAAACAGGGCTCAAATCTTCACATCCGTGATCGTATCGACAATCGTACGAAAAATAATTACGTAACACGTGAATCGTATGAACCGAGGTCTATTTAACAGGTCAATGTAATCCTCCTGATGATTTATTGTGTTTTCGTTTTTAAACTGTCGAAAGATATTTACTTTTTTTTCGGGCATGTTCTGATACTCGCACATCGCATAACATTAGTTATTGTGATTTGTACTCGCATGAGAGGTGTTCTGCAAATTGCAATCGCAAGACTCTGGGCGAGTTCGAATCGCAAGAGTATATTGCAGTGAACTGATGAATTTAGCCTAAAGCAAACTTTAAAGAAACACTAAAATGGTTAATAAATGAAACTAACGGCCTGGCCCACGATGTCGACAAGAAAGTTTCTTTCGCTTACTTATATTGAAAACTAAAACATGTTATTTCATTCACTGAACTAAAACAATAAACCGTCTGTGTGTAAACAAACGAACAGTTTTAAAAGAGAAGTGAAGAGAGCTGCTTCAAGAAAAACTAATGTCTCTAAAGCGGGTGCCAGGCACGTCAATATTGAGTTACCATATAGTATTTGTTTATTTGCAAAAAATATTCACACCAATAGTATAAGTGTGACAAAAGAATACATACACATATTTTGAAGCTGAATATTACTGTGTCTGGCACCCGCTTACGACATGACTTACAGAACATGTAGAAACAAGTTTGGCGATTCGAAAACCATCCCTGCAGAAAATGCGAATAGTGAAAATGTAGTGATTTACTAGTGACATTGTCAGTAGCACTACTGACCAGGTGTACCCCAGCCAATGTAATCGTCTATTGACATTTAACATTAGCTTGTCATTGAAAATCCACCACTAGACTGCAACACTACTGACTAAATAGTTTTTTTTGGGACCTCATGGAGATATTGGCACCAAAGATTCACTAGTAAATTTTATCTCAATATTTCCTCGCTCGATGTCCGTAGTAAAACTGTACTGATTCACTATATAGACACTGTCACCACCTGCAGGAAATTGTTTGTCATTTCTATTAAATACATATGTATATTAAAATTAAAAATTGTATGTTTCACTGAATTAGTAAAGTCAAACACTTACGTATGGATCTTAAAATGTGACAAATCTTTACCTGATGGCACAAAATCTTCCACAGGGTCAAAATTTCCATAATTGCCACCTTTCACTTAAAACTCTTTAATTTTCACATTTTATATATTTATACGATATTGATTGTTATTTGATTTGTTTTTTTATTTTTTTTTGTATTATGTTTTTAATTATTGTTAAATACATATCTATATATTAACCTTATAATTATATTTCAATAGTTAAATTTTGCTTGACGTCACGTTTATTTTCAACAAACCAATAAAACATTAAGAAGAAGCATAGTTGTGTGTATCTGAAAAAATGTTTTCTACGCATTAAAACTATTATTAATAGACGCTCTGTTGACAATGTCACCAAAATAGTCGACAAAAGATGTGACTTGGGGACACTTAACCCCATGTTTTCTGCAAGGATGCGAGTATCATGTTCGTGTGTTGCTCATGGTAGGTACAGACAACGTGTTTATGCAACTAGGCAGGTTGCATTGTCGGTCGCATTTCTTGTTTATGGTTGCGTTCGAAATTGCATTCGAATTTTAAAAAATATCAAAATGTTTTGATGTTTATAGGTTGCAGACTTGTGTCCAACAGCTCTTTTGAAACTAGTTCGTTCTGTTGGACACAAGTCAGGTCAAAAACATCAATGTAAATTAAATTAGTTTGAAAGAACTTTTGATTCGAACGCTCTCAAACTAGTTCAAAAAGAGCTGTTGGACACAACTCTAATAGGCTGCATTGTAGATTGCAGTGATTGTGTCAAAATATGCAACACGTAATATAAACGTGTTGCGTAAACACGTTACAAAATGTGTACCCACTATGAAAGCTTAAACCTAGCGTTATTTTTTGTATTGCTGTATTCAGAAAGAGTTGCATAGACCTAATAAATAGACATTGGCAATGTAAATTTATATAAAGTATATGCAAGTAATCAGGTGATTATTTTTATTCTCGTTGTCAAAAGTTGTTTACAATTTTCATACGCCATTTTGTTTCGTTTTGGTTTGTTATACACAATTGTGTGTAGCGAAAACGTATGTGAAAAAGTTTAAATAAATTTTTCCTTAAAAAAGTTTTTACAAGACATTTCAAAATAATTATATTTAATTTTTAAAATACATATGTATGTTTTATTATACTTATTTCCAGTATTAAAGATTTATCGTTTTTTTTGGTTTTGTCTATTCATGCATTTCCTTTTTTTATATGCAGATCTGGGACTATTGCATTAAATAAGATAATACGTTGACCATTTTCCCACACTAAACCAAATCAATGCAAATGCAAATTTATTACATTAGCACTAACTTTGATCATTTTAGTGAATTTTTTTTTTTTGCATTAAACTAAAATTATTGAATGAATATTGCATTGTAATGAATGAATATTGCATTGTAACTTTTAGTTTACTATTTTTTGCATTAAAGTAAAATCTCCTCAAAGTAATGCATTATGAGAATTCAAAGGTTTTTTTTTAGTATTTTTTACTGAATTTTTGCTGGATTGCGTTCGCGCACTTCGGGCGAATTGACAGAGAAAAATGACAGTTAATTTACTAAGTAAATGCAAAATTTTTATTGGACACATTATTCCCAGTAAAATCTAGTAAAACAATACCATATGTTTGTAAATGTAAACAAACAAAAGCAAAGGGGAACAAAATTTTTTAGTTTTTGATGAAATCACAAAAACAAATACATACATATATTAAGTTATAAACATTATAACATTGATTTAAGTTTGATGCAAAAAAATATTCGAGTATGTTATGTATAACACGTAAAATTAAAACGTACGAAATTTCCATAGAATTGATGGAAATATGTATGTATGTATTTATAACAACAGCGACTTAATTTCACGTGGAATACAGAATATAGCTAATTGTTTTGAAACGTAAATAAAGTGAATAGATTTTTATAGTGAAATCATTGTTTATAAATATCATCGGGTGTTTACTGGTTTGCGACATGGAACATTAAAAAAAATTAAGTTATTGGACAATTTATGCTCAGTTTTTCGATATCTTAAATATATCAGGATATACATATAAAGTTCTTTTCTTTTTTATATTTAATAAATGTACTAATTTGTTTTACTTGAAAGAAAGTGAACAATATTGTTGTTATGATTAGTATATGCGTAAACAAAGATTTTTGTCTTTTTCTGTAAATCCTAATAACATTTCACGTTGAGGGTAAAAAATCTTAGAAACTGTACCGGCCTTACAAACGATGTCCACACAAAAGTGTTTTTCTTTTCAATATAAGTAAGCTATAGAAAGTTTCATTTCGACCCGATGTCCGTAAGTTTAAATAAAAACATATGTGTGTATTTATTACTTTTATTATTAAACAAAATATTCTACCGTATATTTTTATAAAACAAACTTGCTACACCCGATGTGCTTCGCTACAACCTCGTCTTTAAAATTTTCCCCCCATCGTCCTTTAAATTTCATTTACATTAATTTGAAAGTGTCGGAGGGGCAGAAACTAGGTACATTAGGTACATAGCCTATGTCTTGTTCTAAATGAAGGGATATCTATGCTTCAAGTTTCATTAAAATCGATTTCAAAGTTTCGGAAGACCAGGGCCATAGGCGAAGAAAGGCCAATTTTGGAGGTGCATTGCCCCCAATTCATTAAAATCGGTTTCAACGTTTCGGAGGGCCAGGAATTTCCTCATACCGCCCTTCTGATCCTATGTTTTAAAATGTACATAGCCTATATGAATTTTAAAATGCAGATCTATCTCTGTTCCAAATTTCATTTAAATCGGTTTGATTGTTCTGGAGGGGCACAATTTCCGCCCCCCCCCTACCTATTGCCCTTCTGGTCTTAGTTTTGAAAGTGTACAGAGCCTTTGTCAATTTTTAAATACAGATCTGTCTATGTTCTAAGTTTCATTAAAATCGGTTTGAACGTTTCGGAGGGGCAGAAATTCCCCCCTATCACCCTCCTGGTCCTAGTTTTAAAAACAAACATAGCCTATGTGAATTTTTAGATGCAGATCTATCTATGTATGTATGTTCTAAATTTCATTAAAATCAGTTTGATTGTTTCGGAGGGCCAGAAATTTTCCCCTATCGCCCTCCTGGTCCTACTTTTGAAAATTTTCCTAGCCTATGTGAATTTTTAGACGCAGATCTATCTATGTTCTAATTTTATTAAAATCAGTTTCAACGTTTCGGAGGGGCATAAATTTCCCCCCTATCGGCCTCCTGGTCCTAGTTTTAAGAATATACATAGCCTATGTAACTTTTTAGACGCAGATCTATCTATGTTGTAAATTTCATCAAATTCGGTTCTAACGTTTCGGAGGAACAGAAACTTCCCCCTATTGCCCTCCTGGTCCTAGTTTTTAAAAAAAGTTAATACCCTTAAATACTCCCGGAGTTGCACAGACTAAGTACATTTCATTGCGATCGGATGAGCGGTTAAAGGACATACAAACAAACATTAATTTTTATATACAGTTTGTCAAGATAATAAGTGTGTTCGTTTACTTTTGCAGTAAAATGCAGTAAATGAGTAGTTACTGCAAAAATTTTAAAATTTACTCTCAAAAACATTTATTGTCGAAAAAAGTACGCGAACAGAAAAATAGTAAAAATTAGTAAGATGAAGGAAACAGCTGACTCCAACTCCACATAGTGCTGAAAAATATATGCACTTTTGCCTATTCAACTCTTTTTCTTATTGGTACTCGATACAATATTTTTTATAACACGACTAACCTAAGAATAAATTTGTAATTTATTTTGTATAATATTTTTAATTAATTTCATTTTGATTTTTCTGATTTGTTGTTGGTTAAATATATTAAAAATGACATGACTGTTTGTTAATGTTACTGACTACCTTAAAAACAAGTTCAGTACTTAGTAACCAGATACTTTACAGTTTTACAACTCTGAATAATTAAAGTCATTCACAAAACAAAAGAATTAATAAATTAAATTATAAAATATGTATTATTACCATTCTTTATAAATAATCTATTTTGGCTTTCAAAATTTTTATTTAACCTTTTCTAAAATTTTTACACTTTCCGTTTGCTTACTTTTCGTTTGTTTACATTTTGAATCATATGTTTTTATCTTACTAAACTTTACTACGACAAATTTCTGCGGTAAAAATTTGCAAAATACTCAGTCAAGAACTGTCACTTTACTCTCTCAATTTGTGTTCTCATTTACTGTATTTTGGGTAAACGAACGCAATTTAGTAAAATGCAATAAAGTTCAGTAAAAATTTGTAAAAACTTTTGAGTACGCGAACGCAATTAATGTTTTGACATAGTGAAAATAGTTCAACATTAAAAAATAACAATAACCGTTTAAGTTTAAAATTTTTTTTTTATTAATTCATTACTAGATATGTATGAACTAACAAATAACGGCAAGGAAAAAAACTAACAAAATTAAGATTAGAAATTAAGGTAAAAAAACAAAAAAATCCAGAATTTTGGTGTCAAGAAAATGTTTTTACATTTTAATACGAGTATAGTATGAAAAAATTAAGTAGATCTTTAATTATAGGATGATCAATAGTTTGTGTGGCCGCCAGACGCCGTTTCAAAGAAACAAATTTTTGTACATATTCCGTTGGTATTTTATTACATTCCTCCATAACCACAGCTTTTTACTCACTTTGGTTCTTGGGAAGCCTTTTGAAAATGGATTTTTTTTAGATATAACCATAAAATTTCTATTAAGTTCAGATCTAAACTTTAAGCAGGAGAAGCCACGTCCTTACCAAAATAAGTTTTATCTTTGGGGTCATTGTCCTGATAAAATTTGAAAGTTGGCCTTCTATCAGAATAAAACTCAAATCTATTCGTGATTTTAACTAAATGACACTTTAATATATTCAAGTATTGATTTGCATTCATGGTGTTCTCAAAAAAACAAATTTTTCCCACTCCCTTACTAGATATGCAAACCCAAACCGTTACCGAAAGTTTTCCAAATTTTACTGTTGGAATAATGTTTTTACTTCCCAGTAATTTTAACGGTTTTCTCCATACCCTATTAGGACCATCATTACAGAAAACCATCATTTTAGCCTCGTCGCAAAATATAACGCAATTCCAGTAATCGTCAGACTTGGAAATATGGGTTACAGCAAAAGGCAATCGCCTTTCTTTATGTTGCATTGTAAGCAGTGTTTTTTCGGGCCATTTCATGTTGAGCGTGGTTTAATATATTGTACACTGTTTGTCTAGTTATTGAAAGCATTTCAGATAGTTCTTGAACGGTTTTCCCGATTGCGTGGTTATAATAAACTAACTGAATTACAGTCGATGTTCTTTTGCCAGGCATTTTAAACTATTTTAAATTCTCGCAAGATATGTCGTTCTTGGCAATAAAAAGCAAACCTTGATTAAATTATTATCAATTGTTACTTGACTAAACAAAAAAAGTTATAATTTGAAGTGTAAAAACATTTTCTTAACAATTAAATTTTGTTATTTGTTGAATTTTTCTCCTATTTTTTAATTGTTACTCTCCATTTTTTTTCTCTTGGTGCTGTTTGTTAATTAGTATATAAATGAAATCAAATTAATAAATTAATTAATTTAACAAAAAAAAAAAAAAAAAAGACAATTATTTTCGTGATTAAAGTCAAAATAAAAACGATTTTGAATATGTCAAAACATTTTCTTGACAAATTGTATATAGAAGAAGATAAAAAAAATTCTTCATCCATTTTCTCGAAAACACATACGACTATATTTGTTCCATGCGGCTAACCAGTAAGTCAGCGTTTAGACATGAAAACATTTGGAAGGGAAACATTTAGTTTGGGAGCAATGTACAGGTTAGGAAGAGAGAATCATTTTGGTAGTCGGTACTCGGCGACACGCTTTGTTTTCATATTCTTTGCTATATATACAGCTCTGTGAAAATTAACAGAAGCGCTGCCACATGTATTACTAGTACACGGCATGTAGCAAATGTAGCTTCGTGATGACGTACTATAGGCTTTAGAGCTAGAAGTTCACATGTCAACTATTCGTAGACATCTCATTAAACAAAACCTATATTGTATTTAGAAGTCCAAGAAAAGTTCCATTGCTGAATTCAAGATAGGTGCGCAATTGAATTAAGTTCGCTAGAACTCACTGTGATCGTATCAGACTAAGTGGCGCAACATTCTCTGGACAGATGTGTCCAAAGTGGTCCTTTTTGGTACACCTGTACCTGGATTCAGAAACTTTTATTACGATAATCGAATCGCTATACTAAATATAGCGAAAATTTATCGACTTTGCTATTCAGTAACATATTTTAACAATGTTCGCTGTCGGTTGAAGTAGAAAAAGTAATATAACAAGCTCGAATTCCTTTAGTTTCTGTTTAAATCTTTTTTGTGATTTTCGCTTGTTTTGCCATTTTGTGTGCAGAGATGCCACATGAAATACAATTAAATAGCGAGTAGAACACAGATTTACAATATCGTAAAAAAGAAATTACAGAATCACATTATCGTTACATCAAACGAATAAACATATCGATATATATTACGATATTCGCCTCGCAAAAAGTTACTGAATCCAGGTACTGGTAAAAGGACATTTGTTAGAAGACCCAAGAATAAGGAATACGATCCAAAATTAGTTTTAAACCCTGTAGGCACGGTGGTGCAAAAATTAATGTTTGGGGGTGCATTTCATATAACGGTACAGGACCCATATATTGGATAAAAGGCAATATGGACTCCCTTATGTATGTGGAAATTTTAAGAACAGTGCTTCCGTACGCATATTACAATATGCCGCTCAAACGGGTGTTCCAACAGGACAGTGACCCCAAACACACTAGTAAACTGGCAAAGAAATGGTTTTTCGATAATAAAGTTGAGGTTTTCGAATGGACAGTGCAGTCTCCAGATCTAAACCCCATTGAAAATCTTTGGGGCGATGTCAAAAAGACTGTTTTTAAAGATAAGCCTGGAAATGTTCAGAAATTATGGGCGTCAGTGAAGTCAGCTTGGGAAAATATTATCATTGAGAGGTGTATATCTTTAGTTGATTCCATGTTACGCCGTTGCGCCACTGTTTTGGCCAATAAAGGGTATTCCACAAAATACTAAGATATCCAACAAAACATATCAAAAAATAATAACATTGATTACATAATTTTATTTTTACAGATATTTTCTATGACTCGTACTATTTTTTCGCACAGTAAGTTTCTAACTTACCTAATAAATTTACGTTTTGTTTTCTGAAATAGGTTAATTTGTTTAAAGTTTGTCGTTTTTTTTCTGCAAAATGCAATGTAAAAATAAAAAAAAAATTATAGATACAATTTTCTTAACATGAATAAAAAATTGTTTTGTGTAGTGCTTATATTATTTTGCATACAGGTGTACATACATACATATGCATGTATGGTTGGTATTATCTAATAATATTGGAGTGTCGCCGGCAATATTTTCGTTTGTGTGAACGCGAAGGAAACAACAAAAGAGAATTCCAAATATTTTCCATCCAAATGTTCGTCCGTCTAAACTCGGACAAACAACCCGACGATATGTATATTTTTTGCGTTTACATACATATGTACCCTGCAGTCGGCGTAGCTAGCGAATGCTGGCTATGCTATCTATTTCTTTAACTACCAATTGTTACCACTGACTACCAGCCTAACTACTAGCAATGCAAAAGACTGACGATTTTAACATGGAGATGAGATTGACGGTAGTCAATTGCCACCATATGCATATCCCTTCGTCTGTGATTTCGCTAATGAATACAATTAATTTTTCTATTGATAAAACAAATAATTATTTACCCTTATCGGGAATATATTATTATTATATTCTCCGTGGACAAAAAATGGTGAACAAAATTAAAGAATAATAACACAAACATTGGCGATCACAATTTTAGGGAAATGGAATACATTTGATGTGAACTTTTATCCCCGATAAGGGTGATTAATACATTTTTCAATTAATTGTTCTTTTTCTTTTTTATGCAACGTTTTAATTTACTTCTCTTTTTCCTTAAAAATTACACGTTCACTGACAACGAACTTCCAATTGTAACTGACGCCATCACAAAATCGAAATAATTGTTTACTTATAATAATTTTTTTCTCTTGATTTTCTTTGGAATAACAGCAGTTTTTTCTACTCGCAAAAAAAATTTCTTTGAGGTTAAAGGCATTATAATATCCATGAAAGAGTCAAAAGGCGAACTCTTGCATTACTTGTGGCTAGTGTAGTAGCTACTCGATTTTTCGTTAGGGAAATACCTAACGATTCGGAGTCAATTTCTACTTTTAAAACTGGTGGGTATGTATAGTTTTGTGTATATTTGTTTGTACATATGGGCAATTTCACAGAATGTCAAATACTATGTCAAGTACGAATAGGAATCACTTAAATTGGTATTTCATAGAAAATTTAAATTTTTCTTTATTTCTTTATGTACTTTTGAGGAGCGAAAGTAGTTCTACCTTTGTTAAAAGATAAGGAAAAATCTAACCGCATTGATCTGAAATACAGGGTGCCAATAAACGGTGCGGAGGGAGGGTGGCGAGCGAGTGTAAATTTAATTCGTTCGTAGCCGCAGAGATTCATAGCCGAAGCAGTTGCTCGACGGCCAGGGCCCAGTCGATCTTCAAGGACTCCCGAAAACATTGAACTGGTTGAAAGCAGTTTACGTGAAAATCAGACTTTCAATACGGAAAAGAGCAGCCTCACTGGGACTTCCAAGAGCGATTATTCATGAAATTTTAAAAAAGGATCTGAAGTTCCATCCTTTTAAAATTCAAGTCGTTCAAGAACTGAAAGAAACTGACTTCAATTTACGCAAAAATTTTTGTGAAACGATATTGGAGCGTTTTCGCACTGTAAATACCATTTTTTGGAGCGACGAGGCTCATGTTCACTTAAACGGCCATGTCAACAAGCAAAACTGCCGTTACTGGTCTCTAAGAACCCGAAACCCTCGATTGAACATCAAAAACTATTGCATTGCTCCAGGGTAACTGTATGGCGTGCCTTATCCACGCATGAGATAATTGGACCATTTTTTTCGAAAATTCTAGAGGCCAGGCGACGAATGTCAACGGAGAAAATTATCGACGCTTGATTACGGAATTACTTTTGCCAAACCTTCGAACTCATCTATCGTACTCTTCACATACGTGGTGAAGGATGGTTCGACTGCACACACAGCCAGAGTTTTGTTGAATTTGCTGCGGGAAAATTTCTCCTAAAACTGACCAGTCGCTTTAGGGACATGCCATGGCCACCGAGGTCGCCCGATCTAACTCCCATGGATTTTTTATGGTGCTACCTCAAAGAGAGGGTTTAATGACAATCCCCAATCTCTTGTGGCTTTAAAAAAATATTCGTCGAGAAATCAGCTCAATTGATCCAAGTGCAAAATAAAACGTAATTTGTACATACATAAAAACATATGTACATACATAAATATGTAAATTTTTGTCTATGTACATAACATACACCTAGACGAAAAATCCTATCACTACGTTTTTTATAATTTTTCAAGAGAAAGATAGAACTTGATGAAATTGTTCCAAGCGGTAGTATTTTTCGTTTATAAAATCACCATTTTTAAAGATATATGTAACTTTACAATAAAATAAATGACAACCTAAGTTTTGATCTTTTGTCAGATGCACGGTTTTTCATATAAGCTCGAGATGCAACGTATTTGAAGTATGAAACTTTTAATTTTTTTTCAATTGGTTTTGAAATGCAGTTTGTATGTACATATGTATATTGACAATTCTTCTTTTATTTCATTTGTATGTACGTACTTATATAGGTGCCCTCAATGTGAACTTTACTGTATTTTTAAAATTTTTTATTTGTGATATCTGATAAAAAAAATGTTGACGTTTTATTAAATTTTACTGTGTGATAATGCAATAATATTGCATTACTTCATGATGTGCTTACTGGCAATGCAAAATTAGAGCATTTTTCGCCATTTGACTAGCTGCTAATGCAATATTAATTCAATAATTTGAAGAGATTTTATTTTAGTGTAAAACATAGTGAACTAAAATTTGCTCTAAAATTTTTGTTTTTCAATTAGTGCTTATGCAAAAGTATTCATCTGTTGTATTCATCTGTTTTGGCATTCATATATATTATTTATACACAAACAAAATACCTGCTGTTTTTGTGTTTTCGTAGTTGTTGTAGACATGCACATACTTTACATAAATATGCTTTGGACTTTGGTGTGAACTAGGGATGCCAATCGGGACTAGTTTTTACGATACCGGGATTCAGGATTTCAAAAAATTAAATCCCGGGATTTTTCGGAATCCCGAAATTGTTTGAGATTCAGAAATTATTAGGGACTCTGGATTTTTCGAACACTAAAAGACACATGCTTTTTATAGGTATTTACTAAAAACAAGTCTTTGAAAGAGATTCACAAACAAAAGTTTTATAATTATTTCATATTACAGTCAAAAACTATTTGAGAATTCACAAATATTTTTGAAAATCACAAAAGAAAAATTAGCGTCGAATATAAATTATTTGCAGGGTTTTGTTAAAGTTTCTAAGCTTACTTCGCATATTTTTCTTTTGTGATTTTCAAAAATATTATTATTTGTGAATTCTCAAATAGTTTTTGAAAGTCTACACATAAGATAAGAAGTTTATGACTGTTCAAAATATGTGGTTAGACTTCAAAAGTAAAGCATCAATGAAATACATATATAGACAATGTTTAACCACCGCAAATAAATTTCTATTATAAAATATCAATATTGTGTTGCCACGGTTAGTATCTTTACATGGGGGAAGATCATGATTAATTTATTAAAAAAAAACAATCAAAACTTAGTAAAAAATTTCGGGATTGACTAATTATTTTATTTTAATCCCGAAAACCCCGGGATTAAAAAAATTTAAATCCCGGGATCGACATTCCTAGTGTGAACGTAGTGGCATCATGGCATACGATTGCAAACGGATAGTAATTTTCTTTAAAATTCAAAATAGTTTTTTAGTTCAACAGCACTTTTAATCAGTGTTAAAAACTGCAGTCGAAATATCAAAAGTCGTAAAATGGTGCTATTTTGCTATTTCTTCGACTTTTTATTTTTTGACCGCCCAATCATAACCTGTTGCTCATACTTCTGCTATAGAAATTCAAAGAGTCGCAGCCGAAGTTAACACAATAAAATAATAGATATACACAACGAAGAGTTCCAGCTGTCGACATTTTCGTACAGTTTTCGCTTTGACTGACTGGTGCTTTAAATAAATTCGAAGTTCTAAACTAAATTCAGTTTAATAAAAAAATATATATATATATATATAGTAAAATATATAAGTAAAATATTAATTTGGGATTATTAGTGTGTTAAAAATGTTAATGTCGTCTAAGAGTCTAAACTGTGTTTTAGTATTATGAACCACAACTGTTTTTTAGTTGAAATTATCATGCGTTAAAATATCAAGTTTGACAGAAAGCAATAAAGCTTTTTATATCACACCAACTTGTTACAAGAAAACTCCAACCATAGACCCAACTACTAAAAAGCAGTTGTGTATGCTCAACGTTTTTCTCAAGCAAACTTACGCAGAGTTGTAAATGACAATATCAAAACGCAACTAAAAAGTCAACTGTTAATTTGGTTGAGAATGGCAATACAAATTTATCAATCCCAACCAAACTATTTTAAAAGTTGGAAACCGTGATAGGGGCACTAATTTGACGTGTCTTAGAAGACACATCAAGGCCCAAATCGTTACATCCGTGAACGTATAAGTTCTCACGTAAAAATACATTTTTCGGATTATGACATACATACGTGAACGTACTATACGAAATAAAATTTGAGATTATAAGTGACCAGATTTCTGAGAAAGAAAAAGATGACATCAACAAAAATGGAAAAAAAATATTTGAATTCAATGTCTACATTTTTTACATACTTCATAAAAAATTACATTCATATACATATGTACATTCAGTAAAACGAGGTAAGCCCATAAGGCCGCTGTTGACTTCAACTGTCAACCTCCTTATAAAACCAAAATAAACAAAAAAAAATTTATATATGGAGCTTTGCAAATGAAAGTGAGGATACATTGTTTCATCGATAAAATCAAATTTAAATCATTCTTTTAATATTAAAGATGACAAAATCATAGTATTATTATGTTTCATGTTATTTTATTTTTCTCTGTTTGTAATTTTCATTCCAAATAAAACTTCAACTACAAAAGGTTATGAGCCCAGGAAACTCAGAAAAATAAGTTAAAAAAAAAATAAAGAAATATTTGTTCAAGGAATCAAGATTCGTAAGACCAAAAATTAACAAGCAACATCAAGCATATCAAGAAAATGGATTTAGCCAAACACATCAAGCCTCTTCAAAATGAAAACGATTACCCAGTGTGAAAACGTAAAATGCGTTATTTACTAGATTATCACGAAGGAGCGATTGATGTTATCGAAGGTAAATTATTAAAGCCAATCCCATTAGAGGTAAGTACAACAGCCGAAGAAAAGAAATTATTTAAGGAAAAAGCAGATTTTTTTATAAAAAACGAACAGTTACGCGAAGTCTATGATTACCAGCGCAGTTAGTGATGAAGTTTACCAAAAGATAATAGATAAAGAAACTGCTGCTGAAGCTTGGGAATCATTGATGTTACAATTTCAAGCTAGATCAAAGGATCAACTTTTTAAAATCTGCATTGATTTCTTTCAATTCATGTGGAATTCAACCGAAGATGTGAATTTGCCCATAGCAAAGCTTAAAACCTTAAGGCTAGAATTGAACACCGGTTTAAAAGAAATGAAAGAAAATCCGTTACCAGATGTACTGTTGGTATGTAAAACTCTTCAAATGCTTCCCAGTAAATATGATACTTTTAAATCAAGTTGGATACTATTAACCAAGAATGAAGAAAAGAATTTTGATGAGTCGTGCGCACAATTATGCTTATATCAAAGAAATTTCAAAGATGTAAATGCTGTAACAAATGATGAAGCGTTATTGGTAAATAATTTTAAGAATCCGCCAAAACCATCAAGTAACAAGGTAAATAAAAAGTTTCATAAATGTAATTATTGCAATATGAAGGGTCACTGGATACGTGAGTGCAGAAAATGGATCAGAGATGGCAAACCATCAAAAGAAAATAATGGCGAAGTTAAGTGCGCACCCACAGAATTCTTCCATTCATTTGTGATGAAGTTAATAAAATAAAAGATTTTTCAAATGATTGGTGGATAGATAATGGTGCAACTCGTCATGTTACACATAATAAAAATTTAAGGACTCTTGCAAAATTAAGGCTGCTGGTAAATAAATTTTGGACGTTGTTGGTAAAGGTACTATTGAGATAAATTCAAAAGTAAACAACAAAGAAATCGTATTTGACCCCACAGATGTTTGGTTTGTTCCAAATATTTCAAGAAATTTACTCTCCGTGTTATCAGCCCAAGACAAATTAATTTTAAATTTTACTAGTTGGTCATCGAGAAACTGGAGGCACCCTTATAAAGCAGATATTAAACCAGTAAATCCTAGAACAATTAACGAAATCAATTCCACTGAAGATAATAATACGTTACAATTATACCACGAGCGATGGGGACATCAAGATAAACGGCACGTGCAACAAAAACTGAAGGCACAACTAGGTATTAATGTAAAATTAGACAATACATTTTGTGAATCCTGTGTTTATGGGAAGTTCCATCGTCTTCCATTCGGCACCAGAGAAAATGCCAGTAGTGCAGGCGAATTGATGTCAGCAGATGTATGTGGACCTTTTCCAGTATCTTTTAGTAAAAAGAAATATTTAATAATTTTCAAAGATTCATACACTAAATATTGCTTTGGATATTTTTTGAAAGAAAAATCAGAAGTGAAGGATGTACTGAAGGAAGTTTTTGCTCTTGCTAACCAACAGAATCCAATAAGAAAACAGAAAAGTCATCGAGATGGCACGAACATTTAAGTATTCAAATAAGAATGTTAAATTTCCTGAAGCTTTATGGGCTGAATTAGTGCGTACAGCCATATATATTTAAAATCGAACTCGTAAAACGTCTATAGATAATAAAAGCCCTCATCAGTTATGGTTCCGAAGAAAGCCAAGAATAAACCATTTACGAATAATTGGTAGCCAATGTTATGCCCATGTTCCTGATCAGAAGAGAAAGAAAATGGATTCGAAAGCAATTAAGGGTTATTTAATCGGTTACGCTACAGAAGAGCGTTATATAATTTATGTTAAAGAAAATCACAGTTTAATTTTATCCAGAGATGTCAGATTTAGTGAAGCCCTAATACGAGTACACTGCGAAAGTTCAAAAGGATCTAATAGTAATATTTTGGATAATAAAAGTAAAGAAGTGAAATTACAATTCAAAAGTTATGAAAAGCCCATTAAAGATTTTCTAGAAGAAAAAGAATATAATCAATCGAATACATCAGAAACAGACAATAATATAGATTGTGATTCTCAACCAAGTTCACAGGGAAATAATTCGGTTTCCATAGAAGATAATGAATTATTCGAAGAGTGTATTGAAGACGATTTATCAGACCAAAGTGATTTTTATGGTTTTGAACAAAATAAACGGAAGCGCTCATTAAGCGATGAAGACGAACCAATAAGCAAACGACTAAGAGATCGAACTTTGTTGCTTATAAAGAAGAATGGCTAAAAGCAATGAACTCCGAGATAAGTTCTTTAAATAAAAATCATACTTAGAAAATAGTTGATCTACCAAACAATTCCAAAGCACTTCCATCAAAATGGATTTTTAAGGTAAAAAGAAATCCAGATGGCACTGTAGACAAATTTAAAGCAAGATTAGTCATCAAAGGATTTATACAACGTAAAGGTGTAGACTATAACGAAACGTTCACTCCAGTCGCTAAATTATAAACAATTAGGGCTGTATTAAGCATAGCTGCGAGCCAAGACATGCATCTTTTACAATTCGACGTTTCAACAGCATTTATTTATGGTAAACTTGAAGAAGTAATTTTTATGAAACAACCCGAAGGTTTTAATGACGGCACTAATAGAGTATGCGAATTGAAAAGAAGCATATATGGACTGAAGCAAGCTTCACGCTGCTGGAATCGTAGAGTAGAATGGCCAGTGAAGCTGCCACAGATCCCAAGAAACTAGAAACATTTTTATGTGAATTGAAAAAAGAGTTTAAGAGTGTATCGTTACAGCAAGTGATGCTAACTATTTTTTGGGACTGGAAATAAAAAGAAACGATAACGGAATAATTATTAATTATACAAGTATTAATACTTTCATCACATTTTACGATACAGAAATCTAAATACATTCGTTGCGACTGTCAAAAAATCTAACGTAAAATCACATATTGTGTTCAGACCAGAAAACAAAAGAGCTGTTCAAAATATTCTATACTTCCATACGATTCACTTATTCAAAATTTTGATCTGATATACATATGACAAAACATTAAATCAATGACGACACGCTATCGGCGGAGAAACAGCCAACTTGGAAATTTGGTTTGTGTGAAAATGCAACCCTGATCTAATGAAAAGTATTATCGTTTAGAAAATTTTCTAAAAACGAAAGTCTTATGGGATGTCAAAATTTTTATCGTATTATTTGTCACTTTGATGACATTTTGCGTTCAGACTATCACACTTGCACGTATTATTTGAATTTTTGACAAGTATAAATACAAAGTATAATAGTCTGAACGCGGCTTTAGTCAAGAGGCGTATGCAAGAAGAATTCTAGAAAGGTTTGGATTCTCAAATTGTAGATCAGTTTCATAGCCAATGTTAAAAGAAGAAACTTTCGAACCAGGGAAAGAAAGTGAACGATGTTCTGAATTTCCGTATAGACAAGCAGTGGGAGCCATCATGTATTTAATGTTAGGAACAAGACAAGATTTAGTTTACAGTATCGAGAACGTTAGAAAGTCCTACAAAGGATAATGTTATTAGAGTGAAAAGAGTTTTTCGCTATATTTCTGGAACAGCAATGTTCAGTACATTTTATAACAAAAAAAAAATCAGATCAAAAGCTTACATGCTACAGCGATGCAGATTTTGGTGGTTGTAGTAAAACAGGAAGATCTACAACTGGGGTAATTGTGAAGTTTGCCGGATGCGTCATTTCCTGGTCAAGTCAAAGGCAAACTATGGTCGCTACATCGACAACAGAAGCGGAAATTGTTGCAGCTTCAGTAGCAACAAAAGAAGTAATTTGGCTTAGGCGTTTATATGGTGAATTAATTGGTTTAGATGATACTCCACTATTACAAGTTGATAACTCTGCTGCTGTTCGAATAGCTCAAAATCCTGAATATCATAGACGAACAAAACATATAACTTTAAAGCATTTCTTTCTACGATAAAAAGTTGGTGAAAGTCAGCTAAAAGTTCTACAAATTTCTACAGAAGATCAATTAGCCGATTTAATGATAAAACCGTTGCAACCTACAAGATTGAAGATGCTCTGTAATAAAATCGGACTAGAAAGCTTTAACATCACATAACAAGGGAAAGTGTTGAATTAATGTGTTATGTCATGATATATGTTTTTATATATTTTAATCATAGTATTATTATGTTTTATGTTATTTTATTTTTCTCTGATTGTAATTTTCATTCCAAATAAAACTTTGAATCCAAGACAGGTATTGGCAGGGAACATGAATGAACACCAACCCTTGGCCAAAAATGTTCTCCCTAACGATTGTTTTAAATTAAGTTCATCCAGGACACATAAAAAAAAAACCTCTTCGTCCAAACCGAACAGCTTTAGAAAGCCGCAATGAAGTGTTAATGGATAAATGTTGTGAAACGAACTTTTAAAATATTACCTTATTCGACAGTACCAATAGATTGCTTCGATTACTCAGTATTATTTTTTCATCTTCTTTGCTATCACTGGAACTTAAATAATATTCCCGTTTCCATATTTACATTTGTGAAATCCAATTAATTTTTTAATTATTTTGACACTTCTACATCTATTGTGAATTTAATGTTCTATTCGAAGTGCTATGGAATTATGAGAAAAATTAAGATCCTTTTGCAATCATGTGGTGATGGCATTACGTTCATACGATTGATGTAGCACGTAATTATTTTTCGTACGATTGTCAATACGATTACGGATGTGACGATTCGAGCCCAGTTTTGCTTGAAGCAAGTCTCTTCAATTCCGTTTGAGACCGTTTAGATGAAGGGTGAGCTAGCTGCGACAACGCTTACGTTCTTTTTTGGAGTTCCTTCTTAAATCCACGCGCGTTTACAAGAAGACTTTTTGTCGCAATATTCAGGGGATTTTTGATATTAATTTGATCAATACTTTTTATTTGTTCATTCCTAGCAGTGTTGCCAAAAGGAACTAATTGTTAATTTGGGAAATGTGGAATTAATATGTCCATGTATTTGTATTTTTTTAATTTACTATCAAAATACAATAATTCCTTTTTTCTCCTTACTTTATTTGCTTATAATTTTTATATTATAACTGTTTATTTTATGCATGTTATAAAAAATTGGTATAACCGGCAACATTGCTTGTACAAAGCATAACAATAATACGAGACGAAGAAATATGTGAGTAAGAAGAGTTAAAATTGTCTCTTCAGTTCCCAGTACGTTCGACTTTTGCTACCCCGCAAGCTTCTCTTCAATTCTCGCCTACAAACACGACTCGCAAGCTACGTGTCGCAGCTGGTCCACCCTTCATCTAAACGGGCTCTAAAGAAACACTGCTGTCTCTAAAACATGACTTTGTGCAATTGCTTTTGCTTCTACTTACGCTTCTGCTGCTTAAAATGCAAGTAGTGGCAGACTCGCAAAGTTTACTTTGCAAAGTCTTAATTCAGCTGTATGAAAGACAGAGGGAGGAGTACTATCTCTTTCTGTTTTTCTCCAAGCTGAATTAAGACTTTTCAAAGTAAACTTTCCCTGTCTAAAAGGGGTATTGCATATGTTTGAGACACAGCAGTTTTTCTTGGAGCAAATGTGAGTTTATAACAAGCCTGAGTTTATGGTAGAGAGAGGAATGACGTAAGAAGAGGGGTACAGACTTGCTTATACCGAAAAGTTACTTCAATTCTCTTCTGTTCACTGCATTAAAACAATACGAAAATTGAACAAACCGACTGTCTGCGTGTAAACAAACGGGGAGTTTTAAAAGAGAATAGAAAAGAATTGCTTCAATAAAAACTGATGTGTCTAAAACATGACTAACAAAAACAGTTATTTAGCATCCTGATTCACTAATTAAGACTTTGTCAAAATCGTTGCCGCCGCGTTGGTTTGGTTTGCTTCATACAAATTGTATGGGCATGAGAATTTTTGAAAACAAAAAAAAAAACTTTTGCTGTGTATATTTAGGTACTTATAGCTGTTATGAAACTAAAAGATAATCTTACTGTAGTGAAGTATTTCAGGTGGTCCATGAAAGTAGCTCCCAATGCCATGACCAATAAACGCTGGAATCATATTTAATTTATATTTTTTACAAAAGTTGTGTATGTGGTTTCCAATGCTGTTGAATTCTACATCTGGTTTACACAAACTTATACATTCATTTAGGCATTCTTCAGCTTTTTTAACCAAGTATATGCCACGTTCATCTACATCGCCAACCATAAATGTGTTCGAACAGTCTCCGTGATAGCCATCCAAGAATACTGTTATATCAACATTAATAATGTCCCCATTTTGCAGTGGTCTGTCATCAGGAATACCATGACAAGCAACATTATTTACAGATGTGCATATTGATTTAGGAAACCCCGCATAACGAAGAGGTGACGGATAAGCTCTAGCTGAAATAATTTTTTCATGAACAAATTTGTCTATCTCGTCTGTAGTTATGCCAACCTAGAATAGTTGTTATATTATAAACACAGCCGCATATCTTTTTGTACATACTTCAATTATTTCCTTGCAAGATTTAAGAATTTCTGCTGCAAGTCTGCCGCTTTTCCGCATTTTCTCAATTTGTAAGGCATTTTTTATTTCAGGTTCCCCCAATGTACAACCGGGTTTCATCAAACAATGATAATAATCTGGCACATTTATATCAAGTGGAATTGCACGTTCTGGTGAAATATTACCTAATATCACTGGGTTGCATTTTCCGAAATTACTGGAAAATATGAAAAATTAATTATTTCATAAGCTAATAATATCGTGAAGGTAAAATAAGTTTGTACATGCTGTTTCGTTCTGAATTAACTGTTTTGTTTCTGTGTAATTGAAACTCTGTATGTGTGGTTTGTTTTTCTTTTTTCGTTCTCTTGCGGACAAATCTGTAGAAAATAGAATTCAACGTTAAGTGACAGCCAAAAATGTGAATGTGAATTCTATAGGTTGCCAGCTGATTTTTTGTACAGAAAAAGTAATTGCAAAATATTTTATACAGAAAAGAACGGCACAGAACGGCAACAAAAAGTAAAAACTAATGAGGCCTTAATATATGAAATAGAAGGTGATGAACACTCAAGTGTTCCTAAATTATAGCATTCAGTATTTATCTGAATAGCAAAAATTAAAAATTTTAAAAACCCCCGACGTACAGACCAAACGTATGGACCGATTTTCTTCAAGTATATACTAGAAGGTAGTAGATCAAGTCACCTTTCAGACGAAAAACCAAATTCAAATCGGTCTAGCGGCTTGGGAGCTACGACGCCAAAGACACACAGATTCAACAGAATATATCTAGAAAAGATGTGATATCTTCTATATGGCTGGACCAATTTTCTTGTCTTTATGAGCGTAGCCCCGCCCCCTCGGTTAAAATTTTCGGGTTTTCAGATTTTTCTAGGTGGTTACTCACCTAGGTCTACTTGTGTACCAAATTTCTAGCTATAGCGGAAGTGCTTCATAATATTGATGAGTGAGTCAGTCAGTCAGTGAGTATTTCTTAAAATATTCACTTTTTGCAACTTTATATTTCAGGAAGCTTTTGTTGTAAAACTTTCAAACATGCGAGGTGAAATTAATTAATTCTAATTACGAATTAAATATTAGAATTTTACGATGGCGGGGAACAAAGTTATCAGGGGGGTAAAAACGCGACCAATGACTTCCTGTAAATATACGCAAATTTATAGCTAAGCAATCAGCCAAAATAACTTTGGGTGTGCCAACCGGGAAATCCTCGGCAGTGCCAAGCTGGAGTAACACTAGCCGTGCCAATTGCACCTAAAATTACTAGTGTTCTCGAGACGGATGCGCCGGTCAGCGTAAGGCTGACAGTGCAACTACATCTGGATCGAACGCACAAAATACGCGAGAACGTAGCTTCCTGACGCGCAAAGCTACCGGTGAATTACGGGCTGCTCAACGCTATATCGAGCAGTTGGGCAATAAGCAGTCTAA
Organism: Nowickia ferox; assembly: GCA_936439885.1. Classification (NCBI taxonomy): domain Eukaryota; kingdom Metazoa; phylum Arthropoda; class Insecta; order Diptera; family Tachinidae; genus Nowickia; species Nowickia ferox. The sequence continues at coordinate 37,893,943 of OW387026.1, read as the reverse complement.
GGATCTAACCAGCAAGGAGAAATCCTCGTTGGCATGGGCAAAGGCTCACTTGGCCGCACACGACGGCTCCAACCATGAAGCAGCTGTAAAAACACCTGCAGCCGTTGCGCCTAAAAGGCAAGAAACCCACTGGTAAGGGCTGTTGTTGACGGAGCAATCGATCATGATCATTGGAATTAAAAATAAAAATTACTGGCATGTCTTTCGACCATGAAGAAAAAGAATAATTGAAAAATTAAAAAAAAACAGAATCCAAGCTTATCAAATGCCAACATCAAGTTTATTGAAATATATTATGATGGAACAGAAGTACTACAATGTATGAAATGCAAAGGGTATAACCATTTAGCAAAAGACTGTAAAAACCAGGAGGGTTATCTGAGACGTCATGGTGAACATAGTGCAAACAATTGAGGAAGTAATGAACAAATAAGAGATGTATTAACTGTGTGAAAGTAAATAGCAAACTAAATATGGGCCTAGATGAAAATCACCATACAAATGATAGGAAATGTCCGGTATTTCACAATAAATTAAATAAAAAAATGAGAAGGATTGGTCTAACGGTCTAACAATTAATGGAAGTACGTGCTATATATACCAATGTGCAAGGCCTTATTAACAATTACAGTCAAGTTGAAATTACTGCATTAACTGAATGTCCTGATTTTTTAAGCTATTTCAAAGCTTTTATCGCGGGCATTGAGCGCGGCGACCGAATCAAGAAATTCCGTAACGAAAAAAAACCTAAGACTATTTTTATTTGAATCGCCCACTGTATGTTAACCCCTAAAGTATGCTACTGATTTATATAAAAAAAAATAATAGAAATAAACTTTAATACTGATGAAATATTTAAAATTAATAACACGATAATAGAAAAAGTTGAACATATAAAATATTTCGGATTTATAATAGACTGAAAATTAAAATGTAATGAACATATAGACTAAACATGCAAAAAATTAGTGAAAAAGTCGGGTTTCTTAAAAGAATAAGAAATAAAATATCAAAAACTACAGCAATAAATACATACAACACTATAATTAAGTCCCACTTTGAATTTGGAGCGACAATCTTATACACATGCAGCAACACAAACTAATTAGGAATAATGCAAAAACTACAAAATAAAGCGATGAGGACAATTTTAAAATGTGATCGGTATACTCATATTAATACAATGCTAAATAATCTGAAATGGATAAATGTTAAACAAAGATTGGAATTCAACACTATAAAATTTATTAGAAAAATTAGGAAAGGGGATGCGACTGAATATCTGTGTGAACAAATAAAATATGTGGGTGAGAGGCAACAACACATTACTAATGAAAAACAGTTTGATTCAGACATGTATTTATTGATTTAAACTGTTTTAAATCATGTTGGATTCTATTAAATTGTCTATTAGTTATGTATGAAACTGTTTAACTTAATAAATACGTGTCTGAATCAAACAGTTTTTCATTAGTAACTAGTGGTTACGCTTTTTTACGCATCTGTGGCACATTGCACATATATGTAAACCCGGTCTTTTAAATGCAGATGATTTTCGAATACAGAGGTTTACGTCAACACTAATGCAGAAAACATTATTTTATAAAGGCCTTCAGCTATTTAATTCTTTGTCGAACAATATGAAAAATGAAAGAAACAATAATGTTTTTATATAAAAAATGTGTAAATTTTGCGAGATTTAATCAACACTCATTAAATGTTAATTCGTAAGAAAATAAATGAATGTATATACTATATATACAATATATATATAATATAAAGTATTTTTAATAAAAATAAATAAATAATAAAAACAAGGATTGATCTGCCAAAATTTATTGGATATTTACCTGCAGGACACTGAATTAGTCCCGGTCAGTGAGATACCTCGCAGGCCGAGAGCAATTGATGTCATTCCGGCTGAACCACATGACTCATCGAAAATCCTGAACATCTTCCAGAAAGGAAACCCGGACCTATCAACCAATGACTGGAAAGTAATAAAGGTTTTTGAACCGGTTGGTGCCCGTAGAAAGGAGATCGTGGTCCTTAATAAGGAGACGTTGTCTCTACTCCATGGGAGGCAAAGGATGGTGTACTATTGGTTCATGGGCATTAGACTGCGCATCTACCGGTGTGATGACAAACCCGATCCCGAAAACCCCGTTGCAGCAGAGGGGTCGCAAGGGATAGACATTGATAGAGAAGCCAAGGCCAATGCGGAGGCCATAGCTGAACCTGCGGATGCAGTTGCTTCGGGATGCTCTCAAACAGACTCTTGTCTGATTGGGACCTCCTGGATAGACTTGACTTCGTAGACATTGAAAACGCTCTTCTGGATCCAAACCCAGAAGACACAGACATCATTGTAAACTATGACCCTGACATCTGAGAATGGCGAAGGTAATACAAATTAATCCGCACCACTCGAAGGCAGCCTCAGCGGCATTAACCCACCAACTCGCAGAAGGAGGTGTGGATATTGCGCTTGTTCAAGAAACTTGGACTGCCAATGGTAAAATTTTTGGACTCAGCGCAAAAGGTTACAGACCACTGTATGTAAATAAATTAGGTAACAATGATAAAAACATTAGATCCTGCATTATGATGAAAACCAACTTAAAGATCTTCATTCTATATAATTTCAGTGATGAAGATACAGTAGCCGCAGCATGGGAGACGGGAGAACCCACAGTATGGTGGCTTCCTTCATGCTACATGGCACATGACCATGCCAAGAGGTGAGTGCATTTTTGATTTAATTATGGACAACAATCTGGTAGTATTAAATCAGGGTTCAGAACCAACTTTCGTAGTCTATAATAGGCAAGAGGTATGACATAAATATAGTCAATTCGAGGCACGCTCATTTAATTCGTGAATGGAGGGTCTCTTCAGACTGCTCGTTCTCTGGCCATTGCTATTTAACATTCTTAATTAGCATTTCAAATAGTAATGCAAGATTATAGGTCAACATATGCAAAACAAACTGGTAGGTACAGAACCAACCCCTCAACAACTGCATTGCCTCCTCCAATTATAGGGGAGGCTTCGGAAATTTACTTAGCCATAAATGCGCTTACAAATGGATTTAAAGAAGCCACTGGTTTATCCTGCAAGGCATCTATACAACGCATAAATAGAAGATTACCTTGGTGGTCTGATAGCATTGCAGAAACTCGTAAGAACTGCAGACAACTTTTCAATGCGGCAAAAAGGACAGGTAAGTGGTCACTTTATAAAGCCTCATTAAATAAATTCAAAGATGAAGGAACGCAAAACGCAAAACTTTGATAGAATTCTGTAATAAAGTAGAATCCTACCGAGACTGCGTAAAATCCTAGCGAAAGAACCGTCGATACCCAGCACATCCAGAATAACGATGGAAACTGGACAACAAATAGTAACGAATCTCTAGAGGTCCTAATGGACACCCATTTTCTGGGCTCACAAACCTATAGTGAGACTCAACAATTATATCATAGACATTACTGTGGGGAAAGTGAAATGGGCCCTTAATAGCTTCCATCCATTTAAATCTCCATGTCCGGATGGTATCATTCCTGCGGACCTGCAGCATAATGCAGATCTAGTAATTACTTGTAATATACAAGGCCTGCATTGTATGGTCATATATTCCAATTGAATGGACTAAATGTAATGTGATCTTTATACCCAAAGCAGGGAAGGCATCACATACCACGACGAAAGATTTTAGACCCATTAGTTGACCTTCCTTTCTTCGAAAAACCCTTGAGAGAATAATGGATATTCATATTAGAACAGCCATTGATAACTCTCAACTCTCGGCCTCTCAACACGCATATACCAAGGGCAAATCGGTTGAGACCGCCTTACATTCGCTTGTACGATGCATAGAGAAGTCACTCGAGCATAAAAATTATACCATGGTGGCCTTCATGGACATTGAAGGTGCCTTTAATAATATTGATCCGACGGCAATCATTCAGTCTCTCAGAGAGCTGACGGTTGACCGAGACTTATCAGTTCATTAAAAATTTTCTACTTCGCAGAATCATCACTTCCAGCATAGGAACAGCTACCATCAGAAACAGCACTAAATGAGGTTAGTGTCTGGTGCTCACGGACCGGACTCAGTGTCAAGCCGACCAAAACGGAACTGGTACTATTTTCCAGGAGATACAAGGTTCCCCACTTCAACCACCCAAAGCTAAATGGCATTGGCCTAACCCTGTTAGATAATGCCAAATATCTGGGTGTTGTCCTCGATAGCAAGCTTTAATGGAGGGAAAATCTTAACGGCAATCTTATTCTGTAGAAACGCAATCGGACCTACCAGGGGAATTAGTCCCAAGGGAGTCGGTTGGATATTAGAGACAGTTATAAAACCTATAATTTTTTATAGAATTTCAGTCTAGTGGAAAGCACTAGACTCAGCGTTTAATCAATCCCGTATAGAGGGATCTCTCCGCAAAATGGCACTCATGATAACAGGTGCTCTAAGATCAACGCCAACAAAAGCGCTCTTCGCTATGTTGGGTTTGCTTCCAGTGGACTTAGCGGCCAGAAAGCTGGCTCTACGTACCGCCGTCAGACTAAACGCAAGAGGCGCATGGAACTACCAACCTTGGGGTCATGCAAGCATTTTAGATATAGTGGATAACATTCCGGATATTATAGAATACTGCACTCCGAAACCCTACTTCAATAGGAATTTTCAAATTTCATTGATAGGAGGGTTTCCCCATTGAACGGAGCCGTACAGATTTTCACGAACGGTTCAAAAAAAGGTGGAGGGTTGGTGGGGGCGTTTATATTCCAGAGTATGGAATTGAAATGTCCTTCAGACTCCCGGACGAATGTAGTATTACAGGCAGTTATCTGGCATTAAAAGAGCAATTCACTGGTTAAGATTCTATCGAATCTCGAACAGAGATATCCATGTCATAACTGACAGCAAAACTGCTATTAGGTCTCTCATAGGTGTGTACACCACATCTATTCTCGTCCAAGAATGTCGCAAAGCCCTAGATGGAATTGCACAGCCACTCGCTCTGTAATCTGTACACCACACTGTACACTGTTCGCCATTCGCTTCTTCCACTAAGATAACCGACGATGCATGAGGTGAATTACTTTGGCGTATCATGTCGTACTTCAGCAAGTTGTCAACTATGTTTGATGAAACATCCCTCTGACTAAAGGGAACCTGGTACCTCTCACCTACTATTGCTTGTGTAGTGGAGACCACAATTTCCATACACGTGTTCTTACAGCGACTCCGCTTCTATAAATCTTCAGCGAAACAATCATCATACTCTTCAAGCAAATTACTAATTAGCACACGCTGCTTCTTATCAGCATTGTATGTAGACACCACTTGCTTGAAATCGTCAATTTGTTTTTGCCACACCTCATTCAATCCGTCACTGAAGCCTTGAAATTCTTCTTGTAATTCATCTCTATAAACTTTTCTATTTTTTCAGCCTTATTTCCAGACGTCGTAATTTTTTTTATTTTTCAGCAAAATGTTTAATTGAGCCACCGTCAACGATTTTAAATTAACTTTCATATTTCTCCTATTAGTCTTCACTCTTTTAACCAAACGCCAAAAAATGTCTTCCTTTTTTCCGTCTTCTCGATTTTTCCTTTTTTTAACAACTGACAAAAACGACGCTTCTTTTCTTTGCCTACGTCTTTCCTTATTTACTTTACTTTTCACTTAAAACTGTATTCTTTTTTTATCCTTATATACTTTGAATTTACTCGTGTGCCCCTTTGTTGTTTTCTCTTAACCACAAGCCTTCTCTTTACTTTGTTTATGTTCTTTAAGATTTATTTTTCTTCTTTTCTTTTTCTTCAGTCGTTGAGAGTAATGTGAACTTCACCGCGATCTCTTATTCGTAACAAATTAATGGTTTTTATCCCACTTCTGAATTGTCAACGATGTACAAGTATAATACAGGGTGGGCCAAAAGTTACCATGGGGTTTAAAAGTTTAATAACTTTTTCGTTTATTAATTTTTTTAAATTTTTTTTCTCAGATTATATAATATACAAAATGGAAAATTTTTTTACACTAAGTATGAAAAATAATGTCTCTTAAATGACCACCGTTTTCAGCTTCGCACTGATGGGCGATTATGATTATGAGTGATGAAGCTCATTTTCATTTGAATGGCTTTGTTAATAAGCAGAACTGTAGGTTCTGGGGTTCTGAAAATCCAAGAGCCATTCATAAACGCCAATTGCACCCCATTAGGTGTACAATATGGTGTGGGATCACATCTGAAAATATCATTGGGCCTTACTTCTTCGAGAATGAAGATGGAAGTGCTGTAACCGTAAATGGAGAGCGGTATCGGTTTATGATAGAAAATTTTTTACGTCTTGCTCTTGAAAACATACCTGGTATGTGGTTTCAGCAGGACGGAGCCACTGCCCGCACTGCCCGAGACACAATGGCACTTTTAAGTCAAATTTTTGGAGAGCGAATAATTTCCAGAAATTCGGAAATAATTTGGCCCAGCGCGATCGCCAGTTTTGACAGCACCCGACTATTTTCTTTGGGGTTATTTGAAGTAGCGAGTGTATGTGAACAAGCCAGAGACAATCCTTGAACTCAAGGCAAACATTGTTGCAGAAATTTTGGAAGATATTATGGAAAATGCTCTAAAACGAGCCCATCAGTGCGAAGCTGAAAACAGTGGTAATTTAAGAGACATTATTTTTCATACTTAGTGTAAAAAATTTTCCATTTTATATACATATTATATAATCTGAGAAAAAAATAAAAAAAAATTAATAAACGAAAAAGTTATTAAACTTTTAAACCCCAAGGTAACTTTTGGCCCACCCTGTATTTAGTTTTATTTAACCCTTATGTGATTGACAAAAAAACTACTTGTTTTGTACGACAAGGTACCCGGGTACCTTCATACAAATCTTATGAAAAATTAACGATTTTGCAACAAAATTTGAAATGTTACAATTGTTTAAATACACTTGTGTACAATTTTAGGGATTTATTTAATGTTTTAGCTGTGTCTACATAAGGGCGTAATGTAAAATATCAGCGGAAAATAAATTGACCTAGGTGATTCCCCTTACAAGCAAAAATATAAGCGTTGGCAGAATATTTCTTGATTATTTCCATTTTACTTTTGTATCTACACAGGGATATTTGTTTTGCAGAAAAAAAAAATTATTATTGCTGTGAAAGTTTTCAAATAAGTAATCAAATGAGGTCAAATACAAGGATACGTAATAAAAGATTTAGCTCTACAGAAAAAATAAATTTTATTGTGTGAGAGTGAATCGAGTGACGAAGATTTTATTTGTTCAGATGAGGAGGATGATTACATTGCAGTAGATAGCGAAATAGAAATGCAAGCTTCAGATGCTGAACCTACAGGGATTATAGAAACAGATGAGGATTCCTACGACTCAGATGAAACCAACGGTAGTGATGAAATAGAAAGTGGAAACGCATTTTTTGGCAAAGATGGTTTGTGTTGGTTACTAAAGCCATTTCCTCAAACACAGACTCCGAATAGAAACGTTTTAAGGCAATGAGGTGGAGCAGTCCAAAAATATAAATTGAGCACCCCAAAACAAATATTGGAAAGTATTTTGTATTACGAGAAACAAATCGAAAAATGAGAAAAATTGCCGCAAACTGCAATACACATGCGAGTATGTGTAGAAAAAGCGTAACGGCTAAAAACAATATATTTAAACCTTTCGCCGTAGACGAACTAAATGCATTCTTTGGTATTTTGATACATGATGGTGCTCATAAGTCAAATAGAGAGCATATTTCAGAGTTATGGAAACTTATTAATTTGCCATTGTTTCCGGCTGCAATGTCCTTATCCAGGTTTAAGTTGTAGTTACGATGCTTACGTTATGATAACGATGAAACTCGTTTATCGCGTTCCAAATCCGATAAAGCTGCAGCATTTCGAGATATCTTGATCATGCTTAATGCTTATTTACGCCAAAGTTACAAGCCCCGTGAGTGTATAACTGTAGATGAGCAGTTATATGCAGTGATGCCAACTATTTATAACCCAAACGCGCTATTCCCCTTCGCAAAACGCGCTAGAACGCGCTAAGTTACAGCATTGTTAACTATTTATAGCCAAAACGCGCTATTTTCCTACGCGCTAAATTAAATTTTAATAAAAGTAGATGTATATAGGTATGTACATGTATATTAGTAAATACAATTGATTTGTTTTAGTAGGTCTTTTCAGATTTTATAATATTGTTTCTTCAAAATTATATCCTAAATAACTAAAATCATTTAATACAAAATCAGAATTGCCTTCCAAATAATCGAAGCCCTTAGTTTAGAGGGGTGAAGTTTGTAGTGTGTGTCTGTGTATCTATGCATTTGTGTGTCTGTCCGTGTCTACGCACAGACTAAACGGCTGAACAGATTTTGATTTAGTTTTTTTCTGTTTGAAAGGTGAGTTGATCAAGAGCTATTAGCTATTCTTTTTGTACTTGAGCTAGAATAGATCTTAATAAGTTATATAAATTTTTTTGGTCACGAGTAGGAGTACATATTTTTAGTAGTGAATTTCAAAATATTTGCCATTTATAGTATTAAAATGCATTTTTAATTTTAACCATAGTCAGAGAATTTTATTTGCGACAGCTGAATCATTAACCAATGTAAAAAATTTTATGAGTTTGGAATACTAGAAAATTGTTAAATTTATGCAAAAAAAGTAAAAAAAAAAATATTGAACTGAAATGATGACTTTATCCAAAACGCGCTAATTTAGCGCTTTTTTACTAAACGCGCTAAGACGAATCAAAGCGCGTTTGGCATAGTTAAAACGCGCTAAATATAGCGCGAAACGCGCTAAATTGGCATCGCTTGTTATATGGATATCGTGGACGTAGTTGCCTTACACAATATATGCCGTCAAACCCTAAAAAGTATGGGATAAAAATATTTTGGGCTTGTGATGCTTTCAACTCCTTCCCCTTACATGGTCAATTGTAAACTGGTAAACCAATAAACATGTAAATATGTAACTGAATTTTTATTATTTTTTGTCAGTATAATTTACAATACAAAAGAAAAAAAATGTACAGTGCATTTATTCATAGAAGAAAGTTGGCGAGGTACGTCTACCTGAATTTACTAATCATTTTCAAAGCTGTGAAAATTAATAAAATATCAAAAGTTAGGAGCTCTCAAGAAGTTTCAGGTACGATGGTTACCAATTTCTACAAAAATAATTAATTTCTGAACGCAAAAGTAACCTGGGTACCTTGTCAGTCACATAAGGGTTAATGTTACTTTTAAGTGAAATCGTGCAGTTTAATAATTTAATAAACGTCAAAATATAAATTGATGTCTGCGTGTGACTTCTGTTCTCTATGACTGCTCAGCAACGACTGACTTTATTTTGCAGTTGACACAAACCTATTATTATTTTCCTTAAACAAAATTTATGTGAACAAAATTTAAAATAAAATTGTTATGAAAATATATGGCATATAATGAAAACATGTTTAGATTTATGCTTAGTTTCCATAATGGTTCCATTAGATGATTGTGTGGACATTAAATTTATTTATTTATTTATTTTATCCATAATGTAATACAAAAGTCTTTAAGGCCAAAAACACGTATTACATAGTAATATTATTATGTATAATGTCTGAATAAACTACTCAGTAAATTAATAATAATTAAAAAAAATATTAATTATAACAATAATTAATTATAACAATATGTATTATTAAAAATTAAATTTCAAATCAAATTTTAATCTTTTTAAATCTTATATTATTATTTAAATGTTCTAACCTATCTGGCTCCCCAGCATGTCTCATCATATGAGATATTTCTTCTTTTTAATGAGTAAAAACCTATTTTAATTTCTACACAAGTACTTATTTTTGATTGCCCGTATTTGACATTACCTACAATTTGAATTGTTATGTCAAAATAAAAAAGTATTACCCCCAAAACCAATTTTTTTTACTCATATGAACAAACTTTCTGAGTTACTTGTAATATAGAAACATGCCATAAAAATTAATGTGTAATTTCCATAATACAAGCAAGCGACCTGTATAGAAAATTTGTGTAGGAATTACTCAAAAATTTTAGTGGTTTTCATATATTTTTTCTAGACAAGTCGCATGCTTGCATTGTGTAAACTACACATAAAATAAACGGTTTTAAAATCAGTTTTAGAATCGATTTTCAAGTACGATTAATTGATTTCAAAAATCCAAACTAAAAAAGGTTAATCGAAAAATCGATTTTTGAAGATATTTCCCATTCCCACTCTAGCCATAAGTTTCATTCAAAATACTGTTTTACATCGCTTTTAAATGAATTATGTGTAGTTTCCACAATGCAAGCAAGCGCCTTGTCTAGAAAAAATATATGAAAAGCACCAAAATTTTTGTGTGATTCCTATAAAAATTTTCTAGACAAGTCACTTGCCTGCATTGTGGAAACTACACATAAATTTTTTTACTACTTACTTACTGTCGTAGTCTTATATGAAAGCTTCAGGGGGCTATAACTCAGAAATTTTAAATTTCCGTGGACTTATGTGTAGTTTCCACAATGCAAGCAAGCGACTTGTCTAGAAAATTTGTATAGGAATCACTCAAAAATTTTAGTGTTTTTCATACAGTTTTTCTAGCCCAGTCGCTTGCTTGCATTGTGGAAACTACTCGTTAGTGCCCTAATTTTTTTCTTCCTGATATTGGATTTTCTATCACCATTATTTTTTGCTGACACCCGTAAATGTATGTGTGTGTACAAATTAATACATAATTGCGTTTACTTGCCGGGTTTAGAAATTTGCTCCAGCACGGTATTTGACTAAACAGCTCAGCATACTAAAGCTTTTCTGTTATTCTGTTAATAACGTTTTGCTGCACTGCTGACCTTCGTCCGGACTTAAGGATTTTCTCCACCATGATATTTATCGAACCGGTGCAGCTTAATAAATAATTTCCGTCTTGCAAAGATTTCCTGCATAACAATGTTTCCCTGGATGGACGACTAAACCTGCATTTACTACATGAAAGATGTTCTCAAAACTTTAAAATTATACCAATATTGGTCATGTTCGTTGGAAAGCATATGTACATATCTTAAATCATAGTTTTGTACTAGAATTTCAGAGGCCCATAAATCGGAACCAAGCTTCGCCGATAGGTACACGGAAACAACAGATCGTCACAGCACAAAACAGCAACAGAAGGTTAACGCTAATAAGGCCTTCGGACTCATTGTATTGAGCGAAAAAATCCAGTACCAAATGCATTTTTTTTGATACACATACATATGTACATATGTGTGTATGTATGTATTACTATGTATATTGCAATAAAACAGCGCTATGCAAGTGTCGTACCAAAAATGTTACGAGATTAACTTACTTTTTCCTTTTAAAAATACCTTTACTTATTTGACGGCATGTAATATTAATCAAATTAAATCTCATTTGACTAAATTTTTAACACACAGATATGACACAGATTAGAAATTATTATTATTTTACCCGCGAGAAGATAACAAACTTTTTCAACAAATTTTTTATCGGCCATTGAAAAATTGAGAGAGCAAACCTGCAAAATGTGCAGGAATCGATGAGTTCTCTTTTGTTTTGGTAAACGTGCTGCCAGACAACATACATGTTTTCAGTCTGGTTGCCAGACAAAATTGGTGTAATATCGTCAAGGTTAATGTGTAAAATCGTCAAAAGAACTTTAAACTACTATTATTAGACTATTTAATTATTTTAAAACTATAATACTGTATCTATAACTTTTTATAATTTTGTAAAGAAAAAACTATTGTTTGTTCTTTTAAACTTGATTGTTTGTGCGAAGAATTTTCACAAATATCTTGAGGATTTTGATTTGATTTTTAACACAATTTGGCGACAAATCAAAATTGAAGATACCATCACTTCTATGAATGAATATAATGAAACCAATCTTAGTAAGATTATAAAAAAAGAACATTCTTACATAACTTCAATTCCTAATGATACAAAGCTTGGAAATGATGAAAACTCCTTCAGTGTTGAAGTCATAGAAAGAGATCATGATTATACACAATTAAGTATAAAGAGTGAACCCGAAGAAGAATGGGGTAAAATAAGTTCCATTAAAAAAAGGACAATACGACCCAAGTTGATGCTAGCCTCAAAAGCTAGCAAAAAAGTTAAAAAGATACTTAAAAATAAAATAAATTGTAATGAACTGTCTGCTATTAAGGACAATTTCTTTTTGTTCAAGTTTGATACGCTATTTTCTGAAGTAAATCATATAATAGATCATGTTAGTTTTGGCTTTTATGATAACTTAGAAACCTCAGACTGGACTTCTTTGATTAATAACGAGCAATTAACGAATTTTGTTTTAGATGCTAGCCTTTTAGCTGTTATAAAGGAGAGTAGATCATCTCATTGCTATTGCTTGCCTTGCCAAATTGATAACATAAATTCTGAAAAGATGAATCTCTTAATAAATAATCATCCTGATATGGTATTTGTACCTATATTACATTCTTTTCATTATACTTTATGTGTGCTTAACCTGAAAACCCATGAATTTTTATACATAAATTCAGTAAAAAGTCAAGGCGAAGGAAAACGACTATATAGCGATTTTCTCAGTACACTTGGGGAAGAAAAAGCTCTATGGAATTATTGCCCAATACTCGAAAGAGATGTACAAAAAGATAAAACGAGTTGTGGCGCATATGTTTTAATGTATGCTTGTAAAATTTTGGAAAACCAGCCTTTAATACATTTAAAGAACTTCGATGATTTTCGAAATATATTGAAAAATTTACTAATAAAATATCAAGGTAATAAAACTAGATTTTGTGTGCAGTGTGGACATCTAAAGTCCACAACGATCAGTTTAGTAACCATATGCAAAGACTGTCATTATTATATTTGTGATAAATGCAAACGAAAACATTGGATAGAAAATACGAATATCTGTAAAATTATTTCACAAAAGATATTAGCAATGTAAAATGGATACCGCTGGGAAAGAAGGTATGATATAAAATTAAGTATATTATAATTATTTTATGGTATGTAGCCTACTGGGGATGCCAGCCATAAAAAATAATTGGCAACGCACATTTCATGGTACCTCTTGGGTTGTGTGGAAAACTATGTACTTTATTAAAGTATTTTTTTTTATTTCCTAGTTGTAGCATCTTGAAAATTAGAAAAACTACCAAAATATTCAGTTTTAGATGTTACATAGAATCACTCTAAGTATTGCATATTGCAGTATGTACACCTTACTCTACGTCTTCACCTGACATGAAATTTTGCTGTAACTTGAAGTTATAAATGAGTTATTAAAGCAAATGCACTAACAATAATGTTATAATGTAATGTAATTTTATGTCAGGTGGAGACCGCAAAATAGATAAAGTGAAGGTAAGATATGTAACATATTTCCATATTTTTTGTACAAACGAACACAGAAATGTAAAGCATGTAACATATATGCAATGTATTCGTCAAAAAGAAATCGCTATAAAATAGATGCAAAATCGTGAATATTTCTGAAATTTTCTGGCATCACTACTTTATAAAAATTCCTTATTTTCAGTGTGGCAACACATTTTTGTGCAGACGAATTGAAAACTTGGCATTACTTTTGTTTATAAATTCCTACCCTTATTAAATTATTAAAATTAAATTTTGCAAAAGTGAATTATTTTACACATATTTTTAATAAAACTTAAATATTTGCATAAAAGAGCGGTGATTTTTGTGTTTTAAATTGTTTAAGTAAGGGCCAGTGGTGTTCGTCAGCTATTGATTATAAATTGCGACCTAAATAATATGAAAAAGTTAAAATATTTGCAAAAACAATTCCATGAGTTTTAATTGCCACAAAATAAATTTCGTTTAAATATATTTTTTTATGCTTAATGTACTTTAAATACAATAAATGTTAATGTAATCGGTGGTAAACCTATTCGTATTACGTGTTTTCAATAATTTCTGCCAATGCATCGCTCTGGAATTGGTTGTTTTCATAAAAAATTTGAATTGTTTGTCTATGGTCGCTTGTTAAATTGATCAATTTTGTGTAATAAAAAAGGTAAAATAGAAAAAAGAACTAGCTGGAATTAGTTCAGATTGCGATAAATGGAAGATGACTATTGTAATGTGCCTTTGGAGCATGTGAAACGCGAATTACGTCGCGGCATTGTGGAATGCCAAAAACACGGCCTGATGCAAAGTGCCAAATGGCTGGCTGAAATGAACCATGGTCTGTGCGATATACATAGACATCGATGCAAATAGTGAAAAATTCAAAGCAAAGTGGAATATGGTAATTACTTTTTGGCCAAATGTTATTTTGATGTACGGGAATACGACCGGGCGGCGTATTTGGTGCGTAATGCCGAATCTGCATCATCATTTATATGCTACATATATATGGACTTGGAAAAGCGTAGATTGGACTCAACTGCAGACTATTCGAATCTTAATGATTCGGGCCACGTAAAAGATTTGGCAGATTTGTTGGCTGCTTTAAAAGCTGAATACTCTCGGGGACGTTTGGATGGTTATGACATGTATTTGTATGGTATAGTACTGAAAGCAATTGATCTTAATCAAACTGCTCAGTAGTTACTGATACATTCGATACGTTCAGCACCTATGTTTGGGGTTCTTATGTGGATGTGATCATTTTATGGTCATTACATACTTTCAAAGAGCCTTGAAACTAAATTTCAAATATCTGGCCGCTTGGACTTTAGTGGGTCATATATTTAAATATGTAGATGAAAAACACGAACGCTGACATACAAAGTTATAGAAAAGCTGTGTAGGTAAGGCTTTAAATGTTGATTCAATACACATTAGATTCTTTTTTTACATAAAAAATATATACATATTTACACACATAATTTTTTAATACATGCTTAAATTATTTTTATTTTAGGAGAGACCTATGAAAAAAATAGATAGATTTGTAAATGTCATAAAATGTTACAGTAAAGCATGTGGTGTCGGTGATATCGAAGGTATTGCTATGTATAAAATGGACAATCTGTGTGAAAAATTAGGAGCCTTAGAGCTGACTGCAATGTGCTACATTATGTATTGCAGCGATGAAAGGGCAGCGGCTGATAAACGAAGTTTATATCAAGGCTTCATGGCCTTAGTGAGTTATTATGAAGGCAAAGAAGAATATGATCGGCCATCGCATTATACATACAAGTGCTTAGAGTCGGATGATGTAAGTTAAATCACAATTACTTGAAAACATCATATTGTGTTATTAACACCATCTTAGACTTATATTATTTAACAATTTTATTTTATTTCAGAATTTTTGGAGTCCAGGTGGTCAACTTTGTCCCACTGTAACTCTTCTCCTGCTTAAGCCAGAGGGCTGCCTAGACATGTGTTATAAAGGCTTAGTCTTCCTATAAATATGTTCGAAGTTTCAAACAAATCCAGTCAGTATTCTAAAAGTTCCAGATTTATTAACATTTATTTTTCAAAAGTCCTCACTGTGCAATGTAAATGTTTGTCGTTATATATCTTAAAATCCAAATATATACTTGAAAAGAAATTAAATTAGCAATTATATTTAATCAGTTTTCCATTTGAATTTGTTAAGGTATTAAGGCGTATTTGTAGTTATTATTGCGCATATACTCACCCCAAATTTTTAGTAATAAAATCTTCAAAGAAAAAAGTTATGTTCAATTTTGGAATTGTTTTCTTATTTTTATTTTTTTTATCAACTGTATAAATATGTATATATTTTTAGATCATCTCAAATTGTTACAAAAAGAACTCTGCACTACATACATACGTAAACAAAAGTAAATTCCAAAATTTGTAAACCGAAAAAAAAAATTAGAATATTTACTAACAGAATTGATTAAATTTTTTAACAACTTAAATAAAAATACTTTTACTTATGCCACCAAAGTCTAAAGTTGTTTTCTCCTTGCAAAAATTCGTCTTTAGCTCTTAGGGGTCGAATGGTCTTTCTACATAGCAGCGATATTTCGTTTAGGTTCTTCCAGATTTTCTTCTTGCCGTTCACCTTTAGAAGAAATTAAAATTAAAAAATAGCATTATTAAAATTGTATTTTTAGTTATAAAAAATTATATTTTTTTTTGGAAAAAAAGAGCTTTTTGTTCATGGAAGTAGGGCTTTATGTCTATAAAACAAAAGTTTAATCTCTTTTATAAAGTATTCTGTAGCCAGGAAAATGGCTTTTTATTTATTGAAAAGTGATTTCTTTTTTGTCTCAAGTACTTGTAAAAAAGAACACAATATGAACACATTTGCTTTCTTTTTTTCGCGACTTATAAACTTGTGTTATTGTACATCAGACTATACCACAATCGTCCTTTCCAATGTACACAATTCCACATTGTCAATTAACTTCATATGCACACATTAGTCTTATTTCTGACAAGTACTTGTAAAATAGAACACAAAGCGAACACATTTGGATTCCAATTGATCCGAACACTTCTTTTTTAAGCGGTTTGTTAACCAACGTATTTGTATATTGGACAAGAATATCACTCCTCCTTCCAATGTACAAATTTCCACACAAACAATTCACTTTACGTAGATACAAATCACTTATTTTTGTTAAGAACTTGCAAAAAACACAACAGGAACGAAGCACTTGAAATCCAAAGGATCCGAACACTGCATTTTTATACGACTTGTTAACTTGTGCTATTGCACATTGGACAAGAACATCATTGTCCCTTCCAATCCACACCTACACTTCACTGCATACATTAGCCATATAAACAACTTATTTTCGTAATTCACTTGCAAAAAGCGAACAAAATTGGATTCCAATTGATCCAAACACTTCATTTCAAGGTGACATGTTAACCAAAGAATTTGTACATTGGACCAGAACATCATTGCCCCTCCCAATGTACAAAATTCCACACATAAAACTCACTTTAAAAAATTGACTTTGCACAGTTTTCATATAAATTACTTACTTAGTTGGCTCTCTCGGGAACAAATCTAGCTTCTATCCTGTAGGACAATCCATAGTGCATCTGTGGCTCCTAGAAAATAAGTATATATTATTGAAATCTATTGTAAATAACTAAAAGAAAAAATAAGTTTATACTTAAATTTCCAATTTTGCTGTGTGATGCTCCCAGTAAATCGATGTTTTTTTCACTATCACTTTTGTTTTGATCACTTTTCCCACTGTTGGTAATATGTGGACAAAACAATCTACCAAATTTTGTCCACAAATTACCAACTTTGGCTAGGATTTTGGCGCAATATCACTTTTTCTCCACTTTGCTCCAAATCCTGTCAAGAAATTTTATTTTTAGTAAACATTGAAATTATTAATCGTCAAAACTGCATACTTGGTGTGATAGAGAAAAATATATGTACTCGATTTAAACCTTGTGTTCTTGCTGCGGTGGTTGTTCCTGCCGTGGTGGTGCAGTGGTTGTAGCTGGTGCTGCAGTGGCGGTGTCTGGTGCTGCCAGTGGCTGTTGCTGGTGCTGCAGTGGCTGTTGCTGGTACTGTGCTGCCTGCTGGTATTGTGGTGGCTGCTGCTGGTACTGTGGTGGTTGCTGGTTATAGTATCGCTGATCATATTCATCGTAACATGCGTCATCATAATTCCGGTACGGACCGGAATAATTATGATGACGCATACCACCCAACCACTTTTTCAGTTTCAATGCCAGCACCACCCTTTTATTGCAATGAGGGCATATATATTGGTCCTATAATAGAATGTAAATGTATAGAATGTACTTATTTCTACTTACCATTATCCAATTGTTAAAAATATTTCTTTATTTAAAATATGAAAAAAATGCAATCACAAAATACCAAACCCGACGCTTAAAAGGACGCCATTCCAGTGCTACCAAGCTCAAGCCTAATCAAAGTTGCCATATTATATAATGTTTTATGACTCTCATAAATAAAAACTTGGCGGTACTGTTTTCTACTCAGGCTCAGGATATAGGCCAAAAAGTGCTAAAAAATTAGTTTCGAAAAGAGTTTTTAAAAAATTTTGTTCGAAACACTAACTGTGTTAGAAAAATCGAATGATGAGGAAATATAGGAATTTTCACGCCCTATCAGATGGTATAAGTCGTTTTTTGGCACGCGGCCGGGTTTGGGAGATATAGGCCAAAAAGTGATAAAAAATTAGTTTCGAAAAGAGTTTTTAAAAAATTTTGTTCGAAACACTAACTGTGTTAGAAAAATCGAATGATGAGGAAATATAGGAATTTTCACGCCCTATCAGATGGTATAAGTCGTTTTTTGGCACGCGGCCGGGTTTGGGAGATATAGGCCAAAAAGTGATAAAAAATTAGTTTCGAAAAGAGTTTTTAAAAAATTTTGTTCGAAACACTAACTGTGTTAGAAAAATCGAATGATGAGGAAATATAGGAATTTTCACGCCCTATCAGATGGTATAAGTCGTTTTTTGGCACGCGGCCGGGTTTGGGAGATATAGGCCAAAAAGTGATAAAAAATTAGTTTCGAAAAGAGTTTTTAAAAAATTTTGTTCGAAACACTAACTGTGTTAGAAAAATCGAATGATGAGGAAATATAGGAATTTTCACGCCCTATCAGATGGTATAAGTCGTTTTTTGGCACGCGGCCGGGTTTGGGAGATATAGCCTGAAAACTCAGTAAAAAGTTTGTTGAAAAAGGTACATAGTTTGTTGAAAGTCTAAAAAGGTATAAAAATAGTACTCAATTAGCAACCAATTTTATGTTGTTGCCATATAAATTAAAAATTTTGTGCAGAATTTACTATTTTTAACTTGGCAGCATTACAAATTTCAGCCTGCAAAGTGTAAAATACTCATTTTTCTCTGCATAAGAGAGCATTATTTTTTGTCTCTCTGAGCAAACCAGAAAAGTTTGTTAAAAAGTTTGTTATCTTCACGGAGATTATTATTTTAACCAAAAATTGTGTTTGACACATTGCCAACAGTGTTGTCAGACTTATTTTCAGCACAATTTTCAGCCTCTTCGCCAAATGACTTGTCGAATATCGTCATAATATATTATATCGGCAAGATAATAAAACTAGGGTATTCATTCGGTTAACCGTTAGTCATTTAACCGGTTAATTAATACACGATTGACAGACCGATTAATTTAAAATTTGTTTTTTTTTGGTTAACAGTTAAACCGGTTAATTTCAGTCGACTACCCGATTAACCGGCGTAATTTTTGTTTTCATATTTTTGGTATTATAAAGAATGTTGCGTGTTTTTAATTATTTGTTTCGTCTCATATACAAAAGTTATGTGTTTAGAAATTAGTTTTCATACAAACAAAGAAGTATTTTTAGAGGTCTTAACTTAAGTAAAACTTCAGTCTTTGAACGTGGCAATAAAAAAATTATTAAAGATTATACTACTCTAATTGAAACAGAGGGAATTATTAAATTTTTGTTGACATAGCGTCTACAACTGCGATTAACTCTGACATAATATGTGAGAGAACGTCGGCAGAATAACAAAAATAAAATGCCGATATTTCTCTTCATCTCATACAACAGGACAACGTAATTCTACTTTTCTTATAACATTTCATTTTATGCAAATTCTCATCGAGTTAACATGTATTATTTTTGTATAATTATATATTTTGTTTTCACTTTTTCGCACAAACTTTAATTCACAAATTAAATTTAACACATTTGAACATATAAAATCCCAGAAATATTGTCCAAAACATTGTTTTTCATTTATTTTAAGAAACACTCACACATGCATACGAATTTATTTTCATGTACGTGTGTTTTTTGACAATTCATCTCATAAGATTGTTGTTATGGGATTTCTTATAACAACTCTCTCATAAAAAATCTTATAAGACTGAGATAACACTAATATGAAGTCTACACGTAACATAACTCGCTCTGCGATTGAATTTGACGATCTCATCTTACATATTATGTTAGGTGTAGACCATATGTGAATAATGCATTAACCTTGCCTTTACACATACGAGTACTCTCATGCAAGTGCTGTATACGTATTATCAACGAAAAATTGTTCGAAATACTCGAATCTCTTGCAATTTGCATTACTGTTTACACATGAGAGTGAAAGTTCATTTTAAAAATGTCGCCAAGGAGTAAACTTCAAAATTTTTTTTTGATTTTCAAGCTTCAACAATTAATAAAAGCAGATGAAAAAGAAAAAAAAACGAAAGAAAAATTGTCGAAACGGAAAGGAAAGGGCACAATTTTACATCCATTTTTATTTATTTAAAGTTTTTAATCCCAACTATAAATTTCTTTTAATTTCATTTTGTTTTGTTTACAAAATAGAGTTGCCAAATTCTCAACATAGAATCATTTTTAGGAAATAATTGGCATTAATTATTATTTTCAATATTTTAATGATATTAGAATTCTATAACACAAATATTTCCTTTTATGGTATTAATTTTAAAAAAATCACACACAATTTAATCGAAAACAAAGTTTTAATTATAACATGGTCCAGTTAATTTGCTTAATATTGTTGACAGGGTAACTCCATTAGTTTATTTGACATTTTATTGCATGCGAGTGTCAAAATTCACTCGTATGCAAAATTTGCTGCGAGTAGAGCTGCGAGTGCGAAAAATGTGAATGTGTTAGTAAAAAAGTGTGAGTGTGTTGAGTTTTTCGAACTATTACTCTCATGTGTAAACTCACGGTAAAAACATTCACCACAGCAGGCTACCGACTACAAAATGTCAAGGATAGAATACACATGTTTATATGGGAGTAATTCCACAAAGTAGACCAGAGTTTTAGAAAGTGACTTATGAAAAAAGCTAAAATCCGCTGTTTGTATCACTGTTAAAAAGGAACAAATATAGTGTGTTTATTATTGAATATTTTTAGTACAATAATCAAAACAAACAGCAGAAATGTATACTTAGTGAAATGAATAATTGAACATTTTTACAAAATTAAATGAAAGATTTTGCAGTGTTGAACTAAATAAAATAATGTGTAAAATATTATTAGTATTATAAAAGTGATTCAAATTAGTTTCCAAATGCTTACAAACTCAATTGTAAACAATTTCCTTCAAAAGTATTAATTTTTAACTTCAACTTGCAAAAAGCAAACAACATGAACATTTGCACAAAATTAAATGCAGGAATTTGTGGTATTTAATTAAGAAACACAATGCGAAAAAGATTATTAGTATTGTGATTAAAATTTGTTTTCAAATGATTAGAGACTTTGTTTTAAATATTTTCGTTCGCAAATATTAATTTTTACCATTTATTTACAAAAACTAGGCAGGGAATGAGGCCACAAAGAATAAAATGTAATTACTTTAAAATAATACCACGCGAAAGAAAAAGTAAAGAGGATTTGATGATTGTGTGAGCGAGACCTCTAAAAATACCACAAAAACACTAACTACACTAACACAATTGCAAAAATTTTACATTGAATTCAATAGTGACAGTCAATTGACTAGTCATTTGATTGGAAGTGATGATGGATTTATTTATTAAATATATTTGTTCCACTCTAGCATATATGTTAGAGTGGAACATCTAATGTACATACGGCAAAACTTTTAAAACGTCGAGTTTTATTAAAAAAATAAAATTCATTCTGTCTGTGAAAATTAAAATTTATAAGTATTAAAAAAGATAAGTATAAAGAAAGAATAAAAGAAATTTACAAAATTTAACTTAATACGAGTATATATTTCTTTTCAAAATTTTAGATATTTGTAAAAAGCAAGATGCGTTAGTTGGGAAAAGGTTTGAAAAGGGCTATCTAGCAGCAGCGGCTGCTGCTAGGCCATAATTTTGGGAAGCTGCACCAGGTCCTTGAGGTGGTGGACCACCATAAAATGCCGTAGGTCCACTGGGCCCTCCTATTGAATTTGAATAATAGCTATTCGATTGCAATTGATGCGTTCCCGGCGGAGGTCCGGGTGGACCACCTTGTGGGTGTTACGGTGGAAGACCTGCTGCATACAGATTCATATATTGTTGAGCGGCCGCAAAGGGACCACTGCCTACTGCACCTTTGCAGCCTATTCCCAATTGTTGGGATGTCAGTGGTGGTTTCACTGAACCCTCGGTTGACATTAGCGAGTTCGAATTTGAAGATACATATAATGGCCACCGCCCCTGCAATTATTTAGTTGCTGAGAATTGGGATTGCCGAATGGCGAGGTACCTCCACCCATGCGAAATTGGGAGGTGAGGTTAGAATACATTTCTGGTGTTGGTGCAGTTGCCATATTCGGTGGTGTTTGGTTTTTCTGGATTATATCTTTCATTTTTAATACATATTTTATTTACTTTTATATTTTTAAATTACTTTTTAAGTTTAAATTTTTTTTAACGCGCTATGAATCCCAAATTATTATTTTACTTATTAAGTAAAATATTTTTTTAATAAAAATACATTGAAATTGATTATTGAGGGGTTTAGCTGGATCCTATGCGCATTTCACCGTTGCTAATGCAGATCATCAGGGAATATTTACTCAAAAATTTCTTAGAACAACTAGAGTTAATATGCTAAACTTTCATTTAAGCAAATGAGAAGCTCAACAAATAACAAAGTTGAAACAAGAACTCAATAATCAACATGTTTTTTATTTTCTTACTTTATCATTACTATAGGGTCCGCCAGATAACTTTTTTTTTAAACAGGGCGCAAAACATCGAGTGTAGCTACGGCTGTGTGGCACGTTGCGCCGTCCTGTTGAAACCAAATGTTGCCAATATCCTCCTCTTCAATTTTTGTGAACAGAAATTCGTTCAACATGGCCCGATAACGATCGCCATTGACTGTAACGACCACTCCTTGCTTATTGGGCCAATTATGCTTCTGGACCAAAATCCGCACAAAACAATACTCGTTTTGGGTGCGTCGGCTTTTCAATGTATGCGTGCGGGGTTTCTGTGCCCCAAATGCGACAATTTTGCTTGTTTACGTACCCGCCAAGATCAAAATGAGCTTCATCTGCGTTAGAGTTAAATGCAACATCACACGTACACAAAAGTTTCGATCACATTTTTCATTTCGCCCTTAATAATGTGATATAAACTTTGTTCTACGCAATGATGAATATATCCTGCATGACTTCCGATCAAATGGCCGGTCAATTGACTGATACTATTCCTGTAGGGGGTTAATATCGAAACTAACCGATTAAGACAAAACCTCGATTAATTAATCGAGCGATTAACCGATTAAAGCAAAATGCCGATTAAATAAATACCCTAGATTATATATATGTACATTGAATTTTAGCTACATAAAATATTTTTATTTTGTTACATTACAAATATAGTTAAATATTATATTCAGTAGGTACCCTCCAGTTTTAAAAGTAGAAATTGACTCCATATCGTTAAGTATTTTCCGAACGAAAAATCGACTATCTTCTACTGACTTCCTCACTCATGTATACGTTAATGCCTTTAACGTCAAAGAAATTTTTTTGCGAGTGGGAAAAAAGTGTTATTCCAAAGAAAATCAACAAGAAAAAAATATTTTAATTACACAATTATTTTGATTTTGTGATGGCGTCAGTTACAATTGGAAGTTCGTGGTCAGTCAACGTATAAGTTTTAGGGAAAAAAGTGATTTTAGAAAGCTGAAATGAGGAGCAGAAGTCAATTAAAACGTTGCATAAAAATAAAAAAAACAATTAATTGAAAAATGTATTAATCACCCTTATCGGGGATAAAAATTCACGTGGAATGTGTTCCGTTTCCCTAAATCTGTGATCGCCAATGTTTGCGTTATTATTCCTTAATTTTGTACACCATTTACACGTGAAATATTTTCCGTGAACAAAATGTTCGCCTTTTATTCCCTATAAGGGTGAATAATTATTTGTTTTTTCAATAGAAAAATTAATTGTATTGACTAGCGAAATCACTGACGAAGGGTTATACAGATGGTGGCAATTGACTACCGTCATCTCCATGTTAAAATCGTCAGTGTTTTCCATTGCTAGTAGTTCGGCTGGTATTTAGTGGTAACGATTGATAGTTAACGAAGTAGCTAGCTAAGCCGAATGCAGGGTAACGTCCACGGAATATGTAAAGCATTATTAGTATTATAAAAGTGACAATGAATGAGACCACAAAGCATAAAATGAAAATACATTTGAGCACATGAACAATTGTACAAAATTAAATGGAGGAACTTGAGGTGTTGAATTAAAGAGAACAATGCGAAAAAGATTATTAGTATTAAAAAAGTGATTAAAATTTCTTTTCAAATGATTAGAAACTTTGTTTTAAGCATTTTCGTTCACAAATATAAATTTTTACCATTTATTTACAAAACGTTAAAGTAATACCACGCGAAAGAAAAAGTAAAGAGGATTTGATGACTGTGTGAGCGAGACCTCCGAAAACACAATTATTTTCCATCTCGTGACACCTCTGGTATACTTTGTGGTTTACATTCTGGTATTTTGTTAAACAAATTTATAAAAAACTAATCTTATGCATAAGAAATCAAACAATAACAGGAACTAATTCAGTCCTTCGTTCAGCATATTACCAGCAAGTAGGGATTTTGTTTGTCATTTCTATTAAATAAATATATGTAATCAAAAATTATATGTTTCGCTGATTTAGTAAAGTCAAACACTTACGTATGAATCCGAAAGTGTGACAAATCTTTAACTGACGAAACAAAATCTTCCACAGGGTCAAACAAAAATTTCCATAATTGTCACCTTTCATTTGAAATTGCTGTATTTTCACATTTTCTATTTTTATACAATATGGAAGTGTGACAAATCTTTAACTGACGAAACAAAATCTTCCACAGGGTCAAACAAAAATTTCCATAATTGTCACCTTTCATTTGAAATTGCTGTATTTTCACATTTTCTATTTTTATACAATATGGATTCTTATTTTATTTGTTTTTTTTTGTAATTTCTTTGTGAGTATGTTTTTTAATTATTGTTCAATACATTTATATTAACCCTTGAATTTGATTCCTTAAACTTATTTTTATAAACATTTAATTAAATTTTGCTCGACGTCACTTTTATTTTCAACAAACCAACAAAACAAGAAGAAGCATAGTTTTGTGTATCGGACAAAATGTTTTCTACGCATTAAAAACAACATTAATAGACACTCCTTTGACAATGTCACCAAAATAGACGACAAAAGAGGTGACACGTTTCTGTCAGGGTGTTTATTCAGTTGTGTGTGTATTGGTTTTATGCTGATAATGCGGGGTTGTAGCTGGTTGAAAAAAAACCGAAAACGATTCTTTTCACCGAATTTGCCAATAAATTGCCATTTTTTGCCAGCATAATTAATAATAATAAATCTCTTTCATTTCATCACACATACTACTTCGGGTGACCATTCGTCCTTTTTTTTAAGAGGACAGTCCTTTTTTTTACACGATGTCCCTTTAAATTTTTTTAAAAAAATTCCCTCTTTTTTATACAATTGTCCTGAATTGTCAATTTGGATTGTGTAGGTACAAGCCTAAAAACATGCTTCTATTTGGGAATCCTCAAACACCTAGCGAATATTCTGTTTTGTATGGTGTTTGACATTTTCTATAAGAGTTTACTCTGACGATGCTACCCTATTTTGAAAAATAAGATGGTAATTTATATGAACAAAGTACTTGTGGTTATTGCTGTTGTAATATTTATTGTGGAAATGCGGGTACCTGAATGATGTGCATTGGTCATATCCAAACAGGACACATCAATCAGGTACCCGTAATTCTACAATAATTATCAGAACAGCAAAAGCCACTTGAACATTGTTGGTAAATTACCATCAGACTATTCAATACAGGGTAAAACTATCAGCAGGAACACTAGAAATATGCTCTAAAAAGTGTTTATGTGCTTTCGATATTTTATTTTATTTTTTATTTTTTCCTCTTATGTGTCATTAATTTACTATCGCTAAGTTTATGTCCGACACTGGCCGGGCCTAATAATTATATTTAGATTTAAGATTTGAACACTTATTGTTAGTTCTTATTTGAAGATACAATAAATAAATATATGTACAAACAAGTGCTTTCGATATGCAATAACTACTTGAAAATATGCACTAAAAACTCAAAAATATACTCTTAAAAATACTATAAATTGGTTTATTTGTAAATGAGAATATATTTTTAACTCAAAAATTCAACTACATTTACATATAAAAGAAGACAAAAATAAAATAAACCAAAAAAAGGGGAAAAAATAATAATAATACAAAAATAAAATAAGCCAAAAAAATTCAAAAAAATAATAATAATTTGGGTTTGAAGTGTACTTTAAAACAAAATTGCAATACAATTTTTGACTAAAGCAATTTTTGACTAAGTGTTGCCAATGAATTTGCATATGGCTGTGTCTCCAATTACACATTGAAGAAAATTTCACTACACATCTTTTGTGTAGGCTAAAATTAAAACAAAAATAAATAAAAATAGAACCCAAGGTATAATTACACACAGGTTATACATGAATCTCATTACATGGCCCACACATGAGAGTAGAAATTACACACTGTGTATTACACACATATTGGCAACACTGAATGACTTTAATCATGCATGAATGCCGCGTCTGCAATTGTACTTTAGTTACCCTGTGATAGCTGTTTTTAAAAACAAAAGACATGGGTTTCTGACAATTATCAGTTTGTTTCTAGCAACAAAATGCGTGTGTTTTTTGGTGCTGTAATTTTGTTGTAGTAGTGCAAGTACCTTGTATAATTGTATCATGAACGGGCGTAAAAATTTAATTTCAGCTTTAAAAAATACTACGGTATCAGAATTAAAACTTTGGAATCGTATTTTGTATAAATAATAGCGGTTTACATTTCTGTGGTCGTTTGTACAAAAATTAAAAAAAAACTGTGGGAAAAATTATCAATTTCTTTTCTGAATATGTTGCATGAAAAACATGTAAATATGTTACATATTTTACCCTCACTTTATTTTAAGTGTACATACTGCCCTTTTTTCTAACTGTGTTAACGAAGGATTTATTTATTTGCATGTCATGTTTATAATTTCTAGAGAAGGTTTCTTAAATACAAAATATAAAAATTATTATTATAAAAATTAAAATAAATAAATATTTATTTAAATATTGCGACTGTTTGATATTTTTAGACGTAATTAGTGATGTCAATGTGTGTTTAAAAATCATAATAATGTGCGAAAAAACTCTTAAATAGCCTTAAAAATCGCTAATATATTTAATCCATTAACTCCTAGGAGGAACATAGGGCCGTAATAAACAAATTCCATTGAGTTCTATCTAAAGCTAGACGTTTACATTCACTTCAAATTCTTCCGCAGTTTCTTAGCTTGGCAATAATCTGCCTCTTCCAGGTGTTGCGTGGAAGACCAGATCTTCTACTGCCTTGTGGGTTGAATTCGATGGCTTTCCTTGTGATGTTGTCTGCTGTCTTTCTTAACGTGTGGCCGAGCCATCTATATTTCCGGCACATGATGTCTTCGGTTATAGGCGGCTGTGCGGTTCGGAACCACAGTTCACTATTGGATATTGTTTCCTGAATGCTTTGCGAGTCGCTGATGCTGAGGTTCCAGCTTTCACAGCCATACAGCAGAGTTGACTTTACATTGGAATTAAACAGACGCATTTTCGTTCGAAGTGAAATATTCGCCGATCTCCATATTTTGTTGAGTGTTTCAAATGCTTGTTTTGCTTTGGTAAGTCTGTGATGAATATCTTGATGGCTACCACCGTTTTTTGATATGTAGCTTCCCAGATAGTCAAAGCTTTGAACTTCTTCTATGCTGGCGTCTTCTAATGAAAAATTAGTAGTGCAGGTGGCGTTCAGGCGCATAGATTTTGTTTTGTCGATGTTTATCGAGAGACCCGCTTCACGGGCGTGCGATGTGATGTTACGCAGTGACTCCTGCATCTGATAAAAAGTAGGTGATAACAGACAAATGTCGTCCGCATAATCAAGATCACTAAGTTTGTTTTGCAGACCAAATGTGATGCCTTGTTCTGCACTTACGGATTCAGACATTACTACATCAAGGACTATATTAAAGAGCAATGGCGATAATATGCAGCTTTGTCCAACGCCCGACTCGATTTTAATTTGCCCACTGTTGCAGTCCTCGCGCAGCACAGAGCAGTGCGCGTCGGAGTATAACTGCTTCACCAAGTCGATAAGTTTTCTTGGAATACCCTTACATTCTAAGCTGTTCCAAATGGCAGGGTGGAGGAGAGTGTCAAAGGCGCGTTTGAAATTGATAAAGATCAGGTAGAGGGGAGCTCGCCATTTGCTTGATTGCTCGACGATAATTCGGATGCTGCTTATATGGTCGATGCAGGACCGATGTGGCCTAAAGTCAGCTTGCTCTCTTCGTAGATCAGTCTCAACTGCGGCAGCTATTCGGCTATGCAGAATCTGAGCAATGATTTTGTTTACTGCCTTTAATAGAGCTATGCTTCTCCAATTTGCGCATTCCTTTAAATTCCCTTTCTTTGGAAGTTTAATGATAATACCGTCCTTTATGCTGTTTAGTAAGGTTTCGTTTTCCCAAAAATAGCCGATAATTGGCTGCAGGATCCGAGCAGTCAGGCTTTTGTCGGCATTGAACAACTCAGGGGCAATATTATCTGGCCCCGCGGCATTTCTCAGTTTGAGCTGTTCAACTGCTGCTTCGATGTCAGCAATATACGGTATATCTGTGTCGACGTCATTCCTAGGAACGTGCTGTCTATGTCTTCTGCACAATTCCTGTACTGGGGTAGAGTTGTTGCACGCCAGGAGTTTTCTATAGTGATCTTCCCACACCTCTAGTTGTTCTTCGGTTGAGTGCACTATTTCGCCATTAGAAGGGCACGGTGTTGGCGTATACTTATCCAGCAAAAGTTTTGGCGATTTGATAAAGATCTTTCCGCCGGCGCGTTTCGCTGGCTCTTTGGGCTTCTGCAGAAAGATTATCTAACCACCTTCTCTTGTCGTTTCTGGCACTGCGTTTAACTCTGCGGTTGGCTATGCTGTAGTTTGTTTGAGCGCTTTGTTTCTCGTGTCTTGTTCTTGCTCTGTTGACCTTTTCTTTGTCATCTCTGCGAGCTTTTATAAGATCCCAGGTGTGCTCGGAGATCCAGGGATTATGTGGACGTTGGTAAGTCCCGACACATTGCTGTGCATCAGTGAAGGCGGACTTCGCTTGGTTCCAATACGCATTGGGGTCGAAATTTTCTCCGGTTGATGGAAGATTAGAAGTTTTAGCAGCTAGGAGGGCTTGGTATTGGTTGAGCGTTGGTGGCTCGGCAAGTTTGGCGAGATCGTACCGTGGTCGTTTATTCACCTCTGTTCTGTTGAATGCGTCTAACTTTAATTGAAACTCGCCAAGTAGCAGGTGGTGATCGCTACCCATATCTGCACTTCTTTTATTTCGGACATCACAGAGCGAGTGTCTCCACAATTTGCTGATGGCAATATGGTCAATCTGGTTTTGAGTGACATGATCAGGAGATACCAAGGTGACCTTGTGTATACTCATATGCAGAAAGAGGCTGCCGCCTATTGTGAAACTCATGGAGTTGCAAAATTCGAAAAAACGCTCCCCATTGTCATTCATTGTTCCAATAGCATATTTTCCCATTACTTGTTCCCTACCTATGTTGTTAGCTCCAATTTGCGCGTTGAAATCTCCCATGACAAGTTTAATTTCACCATGGAGACAACTATTTAAAACTGAGTACAACAGATCGTAAAAATTCTCTTTGTCTTGAGGATCAACACGTTCGGTGGGGGCATAGCATTGTATACACGTGAGCGTTCTTGCCCTAGTTTTAAATTTGGCAACAATTACACGGTCGCCATTCTATGAGAGCTTGCCTAGCTTCCTTCGATAAGAGGATTCCTACACCGCTTTCTCTCCGTTGATCTGACGGCTTGCCGGAGTAAAGAAGCGTTTAGCCGGAGGCAGTTTTGTGCTCGCCGCAATTGTTCCATCTGACTTCGCTGAACCCTAGGAAGAGAAGTTTGAGCCGCAGGAATTCATGTTCGAGTTAAGCTAATCTTGAAGTTTCTGATAGAGTTCGAATGTTCCAGGCTCCAAATCGTTTCCGTGTTTTCATGCCTATAGCCGTCGTCGTTGAGTTCCGTTGGATATTATTTCTTTCGGTTTCATTAATCAGTGAGTATAGTTCGGAAGTACGGGTGATTAGCCCATAGCATCCTAGACTGGTACTGGGGCTGCCAGTCGTATCCACCAGACTGGCCTTCAGATATATTAATCTGAGATCGGCGGACTTCCAAGCGAATATTGTTGAAGTTACCTTCTTGCTTACATCCCGGGACATCTAGTTGAAGGGAGACCAGCCGGATAAGTCGCCTAATGTTTTGGATTGCTGTTAGTTTCAGATGCTCTCCATTGACCTTACCGGCAAGGGAGGCCTAACCAGTAGCAAAGCTACCGCCGGCATCACTCTCAGGATCGTTGCACCTACTAAGCCCTCGCACCACGACAAGGTCGCAATCCCCGAGAGGGTATTGCTAATGAAGAACATTAATGATAAGATGTAACTGTTGAAAATAAAAGCAGCTAATTTTGTTCGATTGTAGTAATATAATATGTAGCACTTTGAGTGATTCTAGGTAACATTTAAAAATGTTACATACATATAGTGTAACATATTTTTTTCATAAAAGAAATCGCCATAAGATAAGCTTTTTGTTTATAATTGTTATGGCAATAAACAACAAAATACTGATCTAGATTTTCAAATAAAACTCGTTGCGTGTCACATCTAAAAAAAACTTTTTTATATTTACAATATTCTTTCAACGTTTACAATGATGCAATCAGGACAGAGTCCGTCACAAATAGAAAAAGCAAATTTGAATTGAAACTATAGTCCGTAATAACTGCCTAATAAATAAGAAAAATGTATACACTTCAGGCCTGTCCCACGATGTCGACAACGATCGACTTGTTGCGCCCTTACATTTGAAACAACAACAAAATCTTAAAATATGTTTTTGTTTTGAATGAAAGTGTGCGACAAGTCGAACGTTGTTGACATCGTGGGACAGGTCCTTCATGTTCTATTGGAATATATGCCCCAAAAGCGCCAAATATGCTCTAAGAATTAAAATATATGCGTGTAAGACTGAAAAATGCAAAACCCGGTCTTAAAAGCTGAAACATGCAAAAATATGTACAACCAAATCGATGCCAAAACTCATAAAAAGTTCTGAAACTGATAAATTTCTTATCGTCGCAGTAAAACGTCACACAAGAAAAAACATTCAACTGCATATTTGCGGTTTCCCCGATTATCAGACTGTATGTTTCTTGCAGGAAATGTCAAAGTCATACAAAACTGGGTGTTTGAAGACAACCCAAATAAAAGCAAATTTTTAGGCTTATACCCACACAATCCAAATTTGACATTTTGCTTGGTTAACATATAATATTTTTGGACAGGAAAAGTTTACTTTGAAAAGTCTTAATTCAGCTGGGAGAAAGACAGAAAGAGATAGTATTCCTCCCACTGTCTTTCACAAAGCTGAATTAAGACTCTGCAAAGTAAACTTTGCGTGTCTAAAACGGGTAATAAATACACCAGTCTCCTGGTTTAGTGCAGTCACCTTATTAATGCGTCTTGATTTAATTTGTATTGCATTTCTCAATGTCCTTTATATTTCGTTGAAAAATATGGTCACCACATATTGAAGTCAATTTGTTAAGGCTAGGTAACAACCTACGTATATGTTCATGTTTTGTAGAACCCTATATATATACTGTATTGTTTTTTAAATTTTATTATTTATTTATTTATACATATTATACAAAGTAAATTTGCATAATATGGTTGCACAATATGCCCAAGATGTTATTAACAGTATTTTAAAAAGGTTTTTGTGACTGACTGTACACGACCTATGCCTTCACATAGGAAGTAGCAACGTGGTTGTTAAAGAAATTCCACAAAAGAACCGCAAGAATATACGGTTATCCGTGGCAGATCAGTCAACCAGTGCGAGTGAAACGCAAAACTCTCGAAGGCCAATAAACAACAGTGGCCTGGTTGCACTTAAGAGATAATTGCCAACAACGCTTGATGTTGACTCGCCCAGAGCTGCTTTACGACTGATATATATTTTATATATTTTATCAACACGCATTCATTAGCACAATACTTTATTTGTATACAAAAAAAATCCCATTTCTTACCACAAACAACTTAATATTCTTCCTTCAATACGTTTACTAGCATATTGTTGCTGTGCGTAGAGTTGACTACATACACACGTACAAACAATTGGATATTCTTCTTTCAATACTATTTATTTGTAGCGTATTGTTGTTGTTGTAGTAGTTCATATGAGCACTCTTATGCATATACATATGTGTGTATGTACGAGTGAATGGTCTTCATGGTAGCGTATATTTATACATACATCCATATAAACATACAGTTTTTTGCATGACTCTACTGATTGTTATACACATCAATTCATATGCATGCGTACGAAAAAGCATGTGCCAAGCAAAAACACCATGAGGCAATGTCTATGTATTGGTGACAAAAAGGGGTTTAATACGAAATAATGCTTGTTAAAGAAAATGTTTAACTAAAGTAAATATAAAGTAAATTCAAGCAAGCTTCAGCGGTGGAGTAGCTAGTGAGGTTAGTAATAGAATTAAATATTGTTGGTTCTATGCACGGCAACTTTTTTGGTAGATTTGTAAAAAATGTGTGATAAAACTTTATATATAGAAAATGCAAGAACCGATTCTTTATTTTTGCTGATTTTCAATACCAATCGTGCCAAGACAAATGCGGTCGATTCAGTCCAATTCCGAGCTCTTTAACTCTTTTAGGAGCTTCATACAATCACTTTCAAGCAACACATAGAAAATCCGTACATGCAGACGGACAGACGGACATGCCTTTTTTTCATCTCCTATTCATAAGGATCCAGAATAACTAACTTTATTTCGCCTCAAATGAATATTGTAGAAGTTACAAAAATCTGGACAAACCTATATATACCCTTTACCATTTTTGGTGAAGGGTATAATAATGCACTGGATATGCTTCACAAGTATGTAGCAAAGTATGGGATACGCTATTTGGTAACCAGTCGTCTAAACCAGGATGTGCTGGAGCACTTTTTTGGTGCAATACGGAGTAAAGGAGGATTACATGACCATCCTTCTCCAATGCAATTTAAGTATAGCCTCCGAAAATATATTTTAGGTAAGTTTGACAACGATTGATATAATAATAATTAATATTTTATAGCTTTTACTCACGTATATTTCATATTTCAAATTTAGCAAGAAATACTGAGTATTTAAAAGGACACGGCAACGTTGAAAATGACGAAACTGCCTGGTTAAATACTAGTGATGTCAACATGTCTTTTGCTGATCATTCCCGCATTTTTTCTGCAGCTTTCGATGAAGACATCATATCTCAAGATGGCTTGCGTGAAAACGAGATCGTAGAAGACATCATATACGAAGATGGCTTCCGTGAAAGCGGGTTTGTAGAAGAAGATTTGGAAGAGCAAGAGATATTGAACGGTTTGGACGGTTGCAATATTCGTGACATTGGTATACTACAAAAGGATGCTTTGGAATATATAGCTGGCTATATAATTCGGAAGCTTAAACTAGTAGGGTACGAATGTCATGAAGATGAAGATTTCCATACCTACGTTGACCACGTATCGAAAGGGTTCTTAAAAAAGCCAGCAAAAGGATTTGTGGAAAAACTCAAGGAGCTCGAAGCTATATTTTATAAAGAGAACGGGTCCAACATATCCCACTCTTTCAATATACATAAAAGATTGGTCGAGAAAAGCTCGTTTATTGATTTGCCTTTGGAAGTTAAAAAATTTTTTTTTAAATGCCGAATTTACTTCCGCATAAAGGATTTGAATAAACGACTAAAACTGCAAAAGTGTAAGCAGCGTATTTTAGGAAATAAGAAGCTACTAAAAGTTAAATTATAAAATAGTTAGTCTAAAAAAATTGTTGTTTTTGATAAAAACTATACACTAATGTTTAAAATTTTTCAGCCTTATTGGTACGTGTAAATAATAGAAAACCATCCCTCCTTGAGTCAACAGGTAAGCCAAAGGAAAAGAAAACCATTGAAGGAAACTTATAGCTTTAATTATTATGTTTTTAACTTATTTCAAACATTTATTATAATTTAAATTTTTTAGTAAATAAAAAATGAAATTAATAAGAATTTGTGGCTTAATTTCTTGAATTCTGGAGTTTACAGGTGAGAGAGGTTAGAAGATTGCCGAGAATGGGTTTTCTATATTCATATAATAAAAAGAAAATATTTAATAAATATTTTTTAAATTTAAATCCCTAAATATATGTAAAAAAAAACATGTCTATATGTGTAACAACTTACCTCAGCAGTACGATATGTAGGCAATATAAAGTGTAAAATGTTGTTGCTGATTCACTAACTTTGGAAGCTTTTGAGTTTTGCTGAGTTTTGTCATCACGTTTGGAAGTAGCAGATTTTGAAGAGTCCAATCCTTCATTCTTGAGATCAACAGCAATTTTTTCTAGTTCGCTTACTTTTGGACTCACATCAGGTGAAGTTGTCTTAAGGCGCTCCGTGTCTACAGCAGCTGGCTTTTTTATTTCGGTAGGTTTAGCTTTTGTTTTACTAGGACTTTGATGGGATTTGGGTGAAGAACTGGCAGACACAGCCGCTGTTGCAGTAGGGGCTGGGCTGCCGCGGCAAACTGTGCAGATGCTTCAGGAAATGAAATCCAAGGACTTGTTTGTAGGTTCTGCAAAGGCATGACACATGAGCCACTGTAGTTACCATGTAGCCATAAAATTTCTGACACTTTGGCCACTTCACGATTCACACACAATTCTGAAGAAGCATCTTAATGGGGCAAACAAAAAAGAAAAGAAAAATATCTATTACTTTCACTTAATTCTATTGACCCAATTACGCAAAGCAACACTTACCAAATCAGAACAGAGAACAATAGTTTTAAGCACCATATTCATCAGTATTTATGCCATCGTCATTAGTTTCAAAATTTTTTTATTTTATTAGATAAAATAAATTATTATTTTATTAATTTTTATGAAATATTAATTTTATTTCACCACTACTTCAACGCGTCACTTTGATTTTTGTTTATATTAATTTATGACATTAGCAAAGACTTTACACAAACAAAAATTCCTTTTGTTGTTGTAATTGTACATTTGTTGCCCTAGTAATGCCACCTGTTTATTTCATCATGGTACTGTCAGTGCTTAATTTGCTGGTGGATTTTCTACTAAATCCATCTGTTTCAAAGAGAGTATTTTATTATCTCAGAGCACTTATTATTCTCATGTCTTTGCTATTCATCTGCATATGCATACATGTATGTATGTGTGCCTTTGCATGCATAAGTATGAATGGATTTGTGTATTTTTCCTAAAGCAAAGAAAAAATATACACAAACAAAAAGAACTTGCGTTTTCGCACATATGCATATGTATATGGACATAAGCTACGTAGAACTTAATGTTGCCGATTGTTTATTTGTATGGCAAAAATATGTATTTTATTGTTGTACTTTTGCAAATACATGGATTCGCACCGAATATAAATTTACCGTTATTTGAATTTAATATCAGTGTTCAAAAACTGACAGCAGAAAAGTAAAAGTTTCAATTAATATGCTATTCCTTTGATTAATGAAGGTATTGCGATTTATTTACCTGGTGCAGTGTGTTTTTTTCACATCACTTGCATGACTTGTTTGCAACCCTTAAAAATAAATGTTTTAGCATGTAGGAATTAAGTTTTTAGCAATAAAGACCATAAAATTATTTGTAAGAATAGCATAATTGTGGTTTTACCACAACGGGTGCAATAAAATGCACGTGTGTACTGCTGTCTGCATATCCCAAGTTTTGTGATTAAAGCACATATATTTTGCTGAGGCAGGTATATTGGAAAAACCCACATACTTTAAAAAATATCTCTGGTTAGCATTTTTTAATTTTATTACCTGCATTTTTTATTGAAAGACACTTGTTAGTTTATGTTTCCTGATTAAGTCATAAAACATTTTTTTTACATATTCAATTAGTAAAGGAAAAATTTGCATATGACAATTATTTACCTAAATAAATCATAAAACGTTGTGTATGAAGTGAAATTTTCTTATTCTACATCTTAACCCGTTGAAGATTAGGCAAAAATTCGACTGTACTACTGCTTCACAGTGAATATATTGTGCTTGAAACTATAATCTCGTGTGAAATTAAAAAAGTCTTAGTAATTAAATAAGTAAAAAAATGTCATAATGAGCGAACTAACTGAAATTAAACAAAAGAAGTTATCGCTTATAGCAGGCAATAAGTGTTGTTTGCCTCATTGTGGCAGATCCAAATGAAGTTTTCCAAACTTTAAAATCTTCCATATTCCAATGACATATTGCTTAAAGCGTGGATAGAAAAGTGCAACTTTGACGAAAGCATTTTGGAAAGATCGCGGACATTATATACATATGTATATGTGAAAGACACTTTCCGTCAGAAAATATAGGAAAGAAATACTTGAAGCGCGACGCAGTACCAACTTTAAACTTGACTGATGACTCAGATATAGAAAAAGGAAACTGTTTATTAAGTGAAGATGTTGCTTTACCCTTATTTAGAAGTCCGCCTCATAAGCGCAAAAGATCGGAATCACCATCGTTTTGCACAAATTGTTATAAAAGTTGTAAAAATTAAGAGTTTTATAGAAAGAAATATTTTACTATGTTTAAAAACTTTAAGACTGTTTCGCAAGACAAACTTAAATTAAAGCAAAAATCCAAAAGTTTAAAA
Organism: Nowickia ferox; assembly: GCA_936439885.1. Classification (NCBI taxonomy): domain Eukaryota; kingdom Metazoa; phylum Arthropoda; class Insecta; order Diptera; family Tachinidae; genus Nowickia; species Nowickia ferox. The sequence continues at coordinate 37,857,054 of OW387026.1, read as the reverse complement.
AGTAGGTTAAAAACATTAGAAAGCAAAATAATGAATAAGAAATCTATTGAAGCCGAAGTTGATGAGTTAAATATAAAAGCGAACGAAAAAACTTTTTGCAAAATGGCGTGTGGATGTAATTAAACCAGCGCAAGTTTTGTCATATCCTTCAGAAATGTTTGTTCACGCTAAAAATTATGATAAAGAAACAGATTTCGGAAGTTTGTGTGTTCCATCAGACTGATTTTTTGCAGTGTGTAAGATTCACATAAAAGTTTTTGAAAATCTTTTTTCTAAGTCTAAATCAAATAATTATATGTAGTTCGGTGCGAATCAACTTATTTTTAATTTTACAACAATAAAACACGTATTTTTACTCTACAATAACACAATCGGTCGCATTGGTTTTACGTAATTTATTTGCACATGAATATATCAAAACAAGAAACTTCTTTTAGTAATTTCATATTTTTTCTCGTACTGACTGTGCTTTGAACAAGAAATATAACACACACACACACAAATTTATCTATAAGCATCATTTATGTGTGTGCATACATTGTATGCCATTCAACATTACTACATACATACTTATATAAAGTGTACAATCTCAAAAATTTTGTGCTCTCTTTGTTTGTGGTTTCGCTCAAATAACAAACAATATAATTTTCCCTTGTTACTTCCCCCGCAGCATCATTAAACGCAAAAAATTTTAGTTTTTATTTAATGTTCTACGTGGAACATCTTTATATATTTATAGTCTTTGTTTTAGATGATGATGATGTCTAGACTTTGCTCCAAAACTCTAGTGACTTTGTGCGAACTACATATATCACATAGCGTCTATACCTGATATTAAATCTGATATAATATGAAAGAGAACGTCGGCAGAGTAAGGAGAAAAATAAATTTATATTAATATCAAAGTAGGTGAAAACGCGCTCTTAGTTGTTTTTAAAAACAAAAGACATGTGTTTCTGACAATTATCCGTTTGTTTCTACCAACAAAATGCGTGTGTTTTTTGGTGCTGTAATTTTGTTGTAGTCGTGCAAGTACCTTGTATAATTTTATCATGAGTCTTTGCTTGCGATACAGAGTGAGTGACAGTTAAAGTCTGTCGTTGAATTGAGATTATTGTGGAGTCTGTCGTGTCGACTGAAAGGTAAAGAGCTGATAGACGCATGTAAGAGTGGAAAAGTAAAGCCAGCGAGTTGTTATTGGTGTATCAACTGTGAGTGTCGGCCAGAGTGTTGTTATTGGTGTATCAACGGTGAGTGTCGGCAGAGCGAGTCTCGTGTGTGACGAGCAGCAGACAAGGAGGAACTGCGAGTTATATATACCACCCAAGAAAAACCAATGGTTTTGTGAACAATAGTTCATGAAATTGTTTATAATGGTATTGATTTTGTTTTCTGCACATCTGCTGATAGCCCAACGATCAATGGAATTTCATCATCCATGATCGTTGTGCAGATCATGCAGAAATAGTTCATAAGTCTAAGCTAAGATTATTTTAAGAGAAAAATAAAAAGTCAGTTCTAGAAAAGCGTTAAATCAAAGAGGTTGATTAAAGTATTCGAAATAAATAAAATTAAAATCCTTTTGAAATAAATCTTTTATTTAAACTTAAAAGCAAACTGGTGACCGCGACAGGACCCTAAGTGGAAAATAGGGTCACGCGAATTAAAATAAAATAAATCTTTTATAAAGACTAACAGTGTTATTCATAAAAAGTTAATGAATTATTTTAAAGTTAAAGAACACTTAAAAACTGAAAAAAAAACAAATCCCGAATTATTTTAAAATACCAAACAAAAACAAGGAAAACCCAGCACCCAGAGTACAACCAACAAGTAACACTGTAGCACCAATAAAGCTGAGAAGAATAAATACATTTTTGACTGCTACAAGACAACAGCCAATCAACTACATATATTGTAAGGCCACAACTATTACCTGATATTAAGCAACTGAAGGAGGATTGCAACAACTGAAACATGACTTTTGAATTGGAGTTTGTCAGCGGATGATATAACAAAAGGTTTCCTTAAAGTTTGTATCATGCGCACATTATATTTTTCTTCCTGAATAATGACATTTATACATACTTTGTCTGGTAGATTTTAATGAATTTTTTGTCTATAAGTGATCAATTGTAATCTCCTCTCATTTACTTTATCCTTGATTGTTTACCGAAAGTAGGTGTAAAATCCTTTTGAAAGAGAAATTTTTTTTGTGCAAAAGTTTTGTTTTTGAATTTAAAGGGAAAATACATAATTATTATTATGACACAATTAGGCCTTACTGACTGCTTGCGAGAGGCAAGAAGCTTGCCTGTTTTTGATGGAGAATCTAAATATTCTCTGCAAAATTACCTTAGGGATGTGACAATAGTATTATCGTTGACTGAAGATGCTAATAAAGCGATAGTGCAAACAATTTTGCCCAATAAAATTCAGGGCCGAGCTCTGAACGCTGTGGAAACATTCACAGAACCCACATGGACAAATATTCTAAATAAATTAAGACAAGAATTTGGGGTTAAAGAATCTTCTTTCTCCATTAGGGAAGAAGCCATAAATTTAAATGTCAATAATATTGAAAAATTGCATTATAAGTTGGACCAATGCTTGAATAAAATTAATACGAAATACAGTTTAGAAATAGTGAAGGATGCAAATTTCACGCCTACAAATAATGATAAATTAATATTCGATATTTATATAAATTACTTGAGTTTAAATATAAAAGCATTGTTGCTTCAAAATGATATTTCAAGCGTGAGCAGCTCTCGAAGCTTTTTAATGGAGAATAACCTTATGAGCGAAGCAATTTTATCGACAAAACACTACAAAAGAAATTACAGTTACCAACAAAATTATAGAAGGGGAAACATAGGCCGAAATATCAACCCAAATCAAAACAATCGAAATTTTTTCAATCGAAATTCCAACTCAAATTTTAATCAGTCTTATCCAAGGTTTAATCAGCAAAATTCTAAAAGAAACGTTGATCATTGCCGTTCAAATTTGAATAGAAACGCGAATCAATATAACGGAATTTTTTATCAGAATCCGGTAAATAATAGGCGTGCGCAATATCAAGCACCCATGCCCATGAAAGTTGACCATGCGCAATTTGAAAATTTTCCTCAAAAGCCTCAGGCTGTACATTACCAATAGTAACGCTAACATTCGGGTTGCTTCGTGCCAAGTGCCTGGTGGACACGGGTGCAGCTACCAGCTTGGGCGATTCCATGTTTTTTGGAGGGATTTCAAACCGCAGAAAATTAATAAACCTTATCAAACCAAATACACTCATTGGCTCTTCCATTATAGAGGATGAAGTGATCGTATATCTGCCAGACGAATTCAACAGTCCGGGCCTAACGATGTCTATAAAACTTGTAGACCTTAAAGACAAACCATTCGATTGCATAATAGGTAATAATATTTTGTCTCCGTTAGGTGCACAAACAGATTTGCTTCATAACGAATTAAAAATTAGAGATATTTTTTGTCTGGAAGGGCGCGATAGGGAGCTGGATGAATTTTGCGATGACCTGAGCTTAGAGGAAAGAGAAGAACTGTCTAAATATTTACAGGTAAATAGGGGAACATTTCATACTGAAGGACAAAATTTAACTAGTGCCAATAGCATTAGGCACAAAATAATAACTACATCAAACAAACCAATATATTCAAAAATATATCGTTATCCCCAGATTCACGAAAAATAAATTGAACGGCAAATTCGGGAAATGTTACAACAAGGTATTATAAGACCTAGTAAATCCCCATTTAGTTCACCCCTTTGGATAGTTCCGAAGAAAATGAGCGATACTGGGATTAAGAACTGGCGATTAGTTATCTACTATCGCAAATTAAACGAAGTGACAATACAGGACAAATTTCCGATTCCGAACATGGAATCTCTGTTCGATAAATTAGGTCGTTCGCAATACTATACCACCTTGGATTTGGCTAAAGGGTTTCACCAGATATTGATGGACGAAAAGGATGTTGAGAAAACCGCGTTTTCTACCCCAATGGGACACTTCGAGTACATTCGTATGCACTTTGGTTTAAGGAATGCGCCGGCGACATTTCAACGAATGATGAATCACGTACTAAGTGATTAGATCAATAAGATTTGCGTCATTTACATGGATGACATCTTGGTTTTCTCCGTCACAATCAAAGAACATTTTGAGAGTCTAAATAAAATATTTAAAAGATTAAACGAATTCAATCTAAAGGTCCAATTGGACAAATGTAAATTTCTTACCAAATATACTGAATTCTATTAGAGATTTGAAATTACCGAGAAGTGTCAAACAGATAAAATAATTTTTGGGGTTATCTGGCTTTTACAGGAAGTTTATAAGAAACTATTCAACAATAGCCAATCCAATGATAAAGTATCTTAGAAAAAATACTCATACTACCCAGAGTTTGATAAAGAATTCGTACTGACCACCGATGCCAGAGCGATATAGCTATTAGTGCGGTCCTGAGTCAGAAAGGTAGACCTATTTGTTATGCCAACCGTACTTTAAATAGTGCCGAAAGAAATTACCATACTTTGGAGAAAGAGCTGTTGGCCATTGTCTGTAGTGTGAAATACTTTAAGACCATATTTGTATGGGAGGAAATTTTGGTGAGAACTGACCATCAGCCACTGAAATGGTTATATTCTTTGAAGGAGCCAAATTCTAGAATAATTCGATGGAAAGTAATGCTGGGGGAATTTGAGTTTGATGTAGAATATTTGAGGGGATAGGATAATAAAGTTGCCGACTTTTTAAGTAGAATCCTGAAGCCTGATGTGGAAGATGAAGAAAATTTAGATATTAAATCGCTGTTTGAGCTAACAGGCAGTGATATGACCACTGTTCATAGTGCCAATGAAGATTTGAATGAACACTTTCTCATAAGTGAGACAGTTGTTAATAGTATATAAAGCAAATTAGAATTTTGAATCATAAGGAGAAAGAAGCAGAAACACTGTATAATAAATATAAAATAATTAATAAGTGTTACTTAGCCGCACCCAATACACCTCAAGCTGAATTAACTGCCCGCACGCCACACCTATTTGGAGCAGTCAATAGCCAAAACATGATTACAAACCAGCCAACTCCTTATCATCTTTCAGGTAAGCAACAACAAGCGGCGCACTTACAGCCATCACCAGCTCAATTTAGCATGCAGGCTAATAGACCAGCCGATAGTACTTACTCAGTAAGCAAAGCTGACTTGTCTAAGTGGGCCTCAAGTTTGACGGAACATCCAAGTCAATGAGTGCCGAAGACTTTGTTTTCAGATTGGAAACATTAAGACAAGACTACAATATGTCAAATATAGAGGTCAAACGTAACTTCCATACCTTACTCGAAGGACAAGCCCTGGAGTGGTATTGGAATACCAAAAAAATTAACCCATTTCAATGTTGGGACGACTTGATAGGCGAATTTCTGACACAATATAAACGATACGAAAATGAATTTCAAATTCAGAAAAAAATAATGGACCGCAGGCAACGGCCACATGAAGCGTTCGAAGATTTCTTCAATGCTGTTATTAGTCTGAGAAACCAGCAGCGTACTCCTTACTCCGAGCATGACCTTATAGAGATAATGAGGGGGAATCTTAAACCCTCGTTATCTCAATTACTGTTTTCGGCAAGGATACAAAATCTCAACGATTTCTGTCAACAGGCTAAAAGAGCTGAAAGCCTAGTGGCGAGCCAAAGGCAGCAGTATGCAACCAGGCAATATATTGCACCTTGAGTCCATGAACTGGATTACAAAGAGCTACCTGCACCCACCAATGAAATAGAGGCTTTGCTTTGTCTAGCAGTGATCGCTATATGTGTTGGAATTGTAAGGGTGTTGGACACGGTTTTGCAGATTGTCCATCACCTACTCGCTGAATTTTTTGCTACAGGTGTGGGTGGGACAATGTGGTCACGCCGCAATGCCCTAAGTGTCGGGGAAGCCTGACATCGAACCCGTCTCAAACTCGAGGCTTGTTCGACACATACCCAGATCCAGTAAAAACAACGTCGTTACCCACCGAACCTAGGCAAACTGACAGAAAGCCAGTTAAACCAACAGAGCCATAAGTCTATTAGAGTATGAGCAAGCGAAAAAAAGAATTTTTCGAAAGGTGTCGAATAGGATAAAAAGGGCCAGGGAGCGTTACAAACGCAGAAAGCAAAAAAGAATGGAAATTATGGCAGCCCTTATACGAAGGTGAAGATACGCGTTTGTACGCCAAAATTCGTTTAAATGGTATTGAAATAGAAGGTCTATTGGATAGTGGTGCAACAGTCACGCACCTAGGGAAAAATTTTATGGAGTTGGTACAGAGTGCTGGAATGCATATACACAAATTTTTTTCATATATTAAGACTGCTGATGGAAGCCCACACAAAATTCTGGGATTTGTTAAAATAAATGTTACTTATAACAAAATCTCCAGTGAAGTAACCTTTTACTTAGTACCAAAATTAAATCGAGAACTATTTTTAGGCGTTGACTTTATGCGTATGTTTGGATTATTCGTATTAGTCAGTAGTTTGTCCAACAATGGAGTAAATTTATGCGAGGAAGGGAACGATGGTACTGACAAGGTGAAAATTTATTCCTTGACACCTGTACAGCAGCAACAGTTAAACGAGGTCGTGTCCAGGTTTCCTTGCTACTCGAAGCGTGGACTATGTAACACCCACCTTGAAACCCACTCCATTGATACCCGTGAGGCAACTCCTGCTAAGGATAGACATTATCCGGTCTCCCCGGCAGTGCAGAAGTTAATATACGCGGAGCTGGATAGGATGGGGTCATTGAGGAAAGCGAAAGTCCTTGGAGCCACCCTGTTACTCTTGTCCGCAAAGGCCAGAAAAACAGGCTGTGCTTAGACGCTCGTAAACTCAATGCTCTCACAATCAAGGATGCCTGCCCTCTCCCGCACTAAGCCGTTTGGGAGACACGTATTTTATCTTCAGCGTCGACTTGAAGAATGCATTTTGGCAGATACCGCTAGATGCATCTAGTAGAGAAAAAACTGCCTTCACGATGACAGGTAGACCACTTTACTATTTTACGGTCATGCCTTTTGGGTTGTGCAACGCAGCTCAAATGTTATGCCTTTTAATGGATAAAGTGATCCCAGCTGCACTTCGTGATAGAGTTTTTGTCTATCTGGATGATCTTTTGGTAGTATCACTAGACTTCTCGACGCACTTGAAGTTGCTAGATCTGGTATCAATACAGTTGGAACAAGCAGGGTTAACAATAAATGTTTCTAAGTCCACGTTTTATTTTAAAGAGCTTCGGTACTTAGGTTACATAGTGGGAAGAGGACAACTTAGACCCGACCCAGAAAAAGTAAGTACGATTTTAAAATACTCATATCCAAAAACTGCTAAACAGGTGCGAAGTTTTATGGGTGCCATCGGTTGGTATCGTCGCTTCATACCAAATTATGCCACGATTTCAGCCCCCATTTTCAATACGCTGAAAAAAGGGAAAACGTTTATTTTCACTGATGATGCTAAAAATGCTTTCGATTATTTAAAAACAGCGCCCACCACTAGTCCTATCCTGCCACATCCAAATTTTGACAAACACTTTTTCGTCCAGTGCGATGCTTCCGACATAGGAATAGGTGCAGTTCTGTTTCAGAAGGATGACGACGAAGGCGAGCATCCCATAGCTTTCTTCTCTCATAAGCTAACCAATGCTCAAAGGAATTATTCCGTAACTGAGAGAGAATGCTTGGCCGTGGTGCTTGCCATCAAAGCAAGCAACCGCTTTGCTCGCTGGAGTCTTCATTTGCAAGCCTACGCGTTTTCAATAGAGCACCGCCCTGGACCGAAAAATAAAGTACCAAATACTTTGTCTCATTACGACATGGAAGAGGTTTCTGAAGTTTTGGTAATTTTGTCGATATAGAATCGGACGCTTTTAAAACCGATTCCTATGTCGACTTAATTGCCAAAATTTCAGAAAATTCTAATATTGACGACCTTGTGTGTAAACTTACCGCACACTATGATGGTATCGCTCTCAACGAAGATTTCGCCTGGAAGCTTTGGGTCCCGCCTGAGCTTACCGAAAGTATTATTAGGAATGAGCATGAACGACCACAAGCCGCTCATGGAGGTTTCGTTAAGACTCTTAGAAGAGTACGCGAGTATTTCTATTGGCCAAATCAAAATGTTCAAATTAGAAATTTTGTTAAAAATTGTCAGACTTGTAAAGAGGCAAAAGCGTCAAATACCACTTAACGTCCACCAATGGGGAATGAAACTTTAACCGAACGCCCTTTTGAACGTCTATATGTATATAGACTTTTTAGGACCCTATCCTAGGTCTAAAGCAGGAAACTGCTACATATTTATTGTGCTTTACGAAATATGTCTTACTAAAGGCCTTAAGCAAAGCAAGTAGCAAACAAATAGTGAAGTTTTTAATTTCAGAAGTTTTTCACAAGTTTGGAACGCCAGAAACCATAGTATCCGATAATTGCAAACAATTTTTGAGCAAAGAATTTATAGACACTATGGCACATTTCGGCATAAAGCACATGAAAACAGAGGGAGATAAGCCGATTGAAGTAATAAATCTGAGAAACTTCGAGAAAAGTGTGAAAAAAAGATGGCGTGAACAGACAGATCTCGATGAAGGATGAGAGACATTTTGTGAGGAAGTCTGTGAAAAACCTTGAATAGTGAAGGATGAAAGAAAGTTGTAAAGCTAGAAAAGAAAAAATTTAAGTGAAAAGAAAATATTTAAGGCAAAAACAAAAGGTGAGAAAGAAAAATTCAAGTTTAAAGTGAAAAGAAAATACTTAATGCAAAAAATTTGTTAAAACTTAAAACTATTCAACAAAGAAAAATTTGTCAAAACTTAAAACTATTCAAGAGAAGAAAAATTTTTTAAAACTTAAAACTATTCAACAGAAGAAAAATTTGTTAAAACTTAAAACTATTCAACAGAAGAAAAATTTGTTAAAACTTAAAACTAGTCAACAGAAGAAAAATTTGTTAAAACTTAAAACTAGTCAACAAAAGTAAAATTGCCTAAAAATGGGACTACTATACTAAAGCTAAATATAGCGAAACCCTGAAAATATTAACAAAAAAAATAAAACAAAGATAAAACAAAAGAAAGTCAAAATCAAACCTAAGCCCAACGAAAAAGAGAAATCCTTAACAACACGCCTACTACACGTCACATACAGCGAGGGAACTGGCCAAACCCCGAACCAAAGTGGACACGTCACCATTTCTGGTGGCGCCAGGTAGCCTGTCTTTAGACCACGGACATACTGACGATTGACAAAAGCAAAAAGGTTTATTTTTTTATATATACATATTATATTTTTTGTAATTTTTTTATTTTATTTTATTATACATATATAAATTTTATTGATGATATTTATATTTTAGAATAATTTTCGATAGAAATTTGTATAAATATATATGTAAATACACATTTTCTTTTCTAAAAGTAGGGAAAACACTTATCCTTTTCCTTTTACTAGTGCCCGTTTTTTTGTCGCACTTAAGCGCAGATTCGAGCTGAAACCTGCTCAATTAGAGTGCCTTAGAACTAGTAGGTGTTTACCCTAGCAAAAATAGAAAAAGAAATACCTAAATTTTTGTGAAATTTTTAGATATTTATAAAGAAAGTTTTTTTTAATCATTTTATGAAATACATTTACTTTACCTTTTTCAATATTGTAATTTTTAAATCCAAAAAAAATATCAAATTTTACTAAATATTATAATGAATAGTTTTTATTAGCTTATATTTTCTTCGCAAAATAAAACAAAAATGTTATTTATATTTTATAAGTTGAATTGAAATTTCTTTTAATACCCACAATGATGGGCTCAGGTAATTATAGGGGCTGTAGGGAGACGCGGTAAGTAACCACCATCAATGATTAGGGATAACCCAAGAAAAACTAGGCCGGGTTATCACGGTGAGATCCATTAGGATTTCAGAGGGAGGGAGACCATAGTTAGCACGAAGACCCACTAACTTGATTTTTTATTGAGAGCAAACTTGTAAGTATGTGTGGTATGCAGAAGGAGAATTTTTTTTTTTTATTATTTAATAGTTTTATTTTTTATTTTAAAGTTCCACTCTCGGGCTCCATTACATATCGTCGGGTGGTTACTGGCTTGCTGCGCAGATATTGAGAATACACTACTGATGCGGCAAACCAGTAACCGCCCGACGATATATAAACATTATGTTTTTCTTGGTTTGACATCTTACCAAGCGCAGCTGGCATGTTTTTTTGTTTGTTGTTGCTTAGTGCCTGAAACTGTCGGCAAGAACACCCACAAAGACGGCGAGCTCAGCCGGAGCTGAACGCCAGCATTCCAGCGAGGCCGACAAATCTAGCAACCGTATGAACGCAACGTGCACAACAGCAACAATTTTCTCGAAAACACATTTTTGTTCCATACATCCATGGTATAATTATACAAGGTGCATGCACAAGCCCAGCCTGTTAATGTATGCAATGCAGAAAGTTGTCAAACTTTGTTTACAAACCGCAAAAATGTTAGTGCATGCGTTTGAATAATATGATTATAGTGTTGCCAATGAATTTGAAATAGCTTTGCCTCCAATTACACATTGAAGAAAATTACACTACACATCTTTTGTGTAGGTTCAAATTGAAACAAAAATAAATAAAAATAGAATCCAAAGTATAATTACACACAGATTATACATGAATCTCATGACATGGCCCACACATGAGAGTAGAAATTGCACACTGTGTATTACATACATATTGGCAACACTGAATGACTATAATCATTCATGAATGCCGTGTCTCCAATTGTACTTTAGTTACCCTGTAATTGTTATTTTTAACAACAAAATACATCTGTTTTTGACTAAATTCTGTTTGTTTCTACCAACGAAATGCGTGTGTTTTTTGGAGTTGAAATTTTGTTGTAGTCGTGCAAGTACCTTGTATAATTTTACCATGCATACATCAAACCAGTAACCAAACAACGAATTATTGCTGCAATTATTGCAAGCACTGGCAATGATCGATTTCCTTGGGAAATATCAATATTGTGACATTTGCTGCAATATATCGTCGGTTGGTTACTGGTTTGATGTATGGAAAATTAAAAAAAAAAAATTTAGTTATTGACTGATTATATAAGAATAATGTGTCGTCTTTCCAAATTCATTATCTGTTTTCCGATATCTTGAATATATCAGGAGATATAGAGCTGCAATATTGCGCCAGTTCCATAATTGTTATATATTTTAGAAATTGTTTTACAGCAATAAGCAATTTTTTGCATATGTGGTACCTTTCGAACGTAAAAGTTTTAATATTGTTATTAGCAATTGTTATGATGTATATCAATGCATATTCTAATCAACGAACGTGATTCAAAGCAAAATACAAAAATTTTATTGTTGTGTTATGTTTTAATCAAATGAAATTTATATTCATTTGTTAGGGGCCATCCATATATTACGTAACGCCATTGGGGGGGGGGGGGGGGCCTCGAGTTTTGTTATGATTTGTTACGGAGGGGTAGGGGGGGGGGTCTGTAAAATTGTTACGTAACATAAATTTTACTAATTTCGTACAAAAACACTTCGATTTTTCATTTATTTATATATTTAATTTATCAAAGAAATACATAATAAATCAAGAATCATGAGTGTTAAATAGATATAAATATATGCATATACATACATATGTATGTACATAAATACATAATTGTTATTATTTATATTTTGCAAGCTTATTTGATTTTTGTCTACGCACTGTGTTAGTCTAACAGAAAATAAAAATAAAGGAACAAAAGGATTCGAATTCCCGAATATTCGTCCATTCTCAATTACTTGCATTTTCCCATAAATAAAATAAATAAATGCATAAATCCTAAACGAAACTTAAGAAAATGCCATCAAAATATTTGTATATTAATTTGTAATAACTAAATAAAGAAATTTACTTCAATTCAAACAAAAAGTTATTTAAAAATACATACATATGTATGTGCATGAATTAAATTTAATTTTTTTTTAATAAAAACTTAATAAAACAATTTAAATTTTTTTAAAGTTCTTGTTACGTTATTGTGAGGGGGGGGGGGGGTCTAAGAATTGTTACGATCTGTTACTGGTGGGGAGGGGGGGGGGGTCAAAAATCGGGAAAATTGGCGTTACGTAATATATGGATGGCCCCTTATTAATAAAATTTCTATTATTAAATTTATTCAAACTACCTTTTATATCTTCCGTTGATTTTCCTTTAAATATTGCATGAATAAAATTGATATTTTCTACTTAAATATATACAGTAATTTAACCTACTTGAACAAGTAGTGAAAAATATTGTTGCTATGATTGTGGCATGCGTTGACAAAGATTTTTGTAATTTTTTGTTTAAATCCTAATAACTTTTCATGTTGGATGTAAAAAGTTCATCAACTTTAAGTTTGATTAAAAAACATATGTATCTATTACTTTTATTATTAAACAAAAAATTCTATCGTGTATTTTTATAAAACTAATGAACTAAACATTCTTCATCGATTTTCTCGAAAACACATACATACATCATTCCATACATCAAACCAGTAACCAACCGACGATATGTTAATGAGTTTATTGTCAGTCTTGAGGGGTTAAGGGCCTGATCCACGATATCGACAACATTCGAATTGTCGCACACTTATATTTGAAACACTAGCAAAATATTAAAATTAGTTTTTGTTTTGAATGTAAGTGTGCGACGAGACGAACGTTGTCGACATCGTGGGTTTGGCCGTAGGTTTTTTATATGGAAAGCAATGGCACACAACGAAAATTAACGAAATGAAAAACGTTGCTTCTAGTACTCATCAATGCTTTGTCACAAAATGCCATAGTGTGTACTCGACATATCATTTTACTGGTAGCACTTTTTCCACATGACCACACTTTTCAACTTGATTTCAATTTTCTGTCGAAATGTGGCAACTTGATGGTCAAAATTTTTGTAAACAAATTCTCATGTTTACTTCTACAAGCATACCGCCGCTATAAAGCTATGAATAAATCTAATAAAAATAATGTTGTGTTGCGGTTCATACAACAATATAAGAGCCATGAAGTACTGTGGAATATGAACCTTTCGTCATATCGACGAAAAGATTTGAAAATGAAGGCGTATGAATCTATTGCTGCTGACATGAAAATGTCTGTGCAAGATGTGAAGAAAAAAATCAAGTCTCTTCGAACGGCGTACAGTGCGGAAAAATCGAAAGTGGTAAAAAGCAAAAAATCTGGCTGTGACAAAAACTCTTTGTATATCCCAACCTTGTTTTGGTATAATGAGATGACTTTTCTCGAATCATCTCGTCGGAAAACTGAAGACAGCTCTGACCAGGTGAGTGTATATGCACGTGAAATAAAAAGATTTATTTTTTAACAAATGTAAATGCTCGAAATCTCGAGGATAGCTTCGTCGCTGCATAAAAGCAGAAACCAACGATATTTGATGTTTTTAGTTTAACAGTTTAGCGAAGCGGCTCCAAACAAAATAAAAAGTGCCCAATGTGATAGAAAATTGAAAAATAAGAAAAAAATATTAAATAAAAAAGTTGGCGGCGACGCATATTTTACGAGTTATGGGGCACTGCACTTTTTTTTATAGGAAACTACGAAAAATCTCAAAAAAAAAAAATTTAAATTGCTTATCTAATAGGAAATTAAAAAAAATACGAAAAAAATTAAGTAAAAAAATTTGCTGCGATATTGTTTTCCCGCGTTATAGGCCTCTGAAGTTTTCATAGAAAATAAGATCGTACTTTTTTTTGATACTATTTGACATGAGAAAGTACCGCAGTACTCTCCTAACGCATTTGATATTCTCACAGTTAATTAGAAATGCAGTCAGAAGACGCGCGAATGCATATATTTTTGCCAAGAATTAAGTTCCTTTTTTGACAAATGTCACGAAACTTTATTAGTAAAGATATTTTAGAAAAGTGTAACCCTTCACAATTAAATATAAACGAAAGCCATGATATTTTCTGTGGCCCAGAAGGAGATACATATAAACTCAAATTAAATTGAAACAACTGTTTTAAATCAGTTTAAAGAAAATTTTAAAAAGTTTTATATTAAATTTCTAAGGTTTAGTAAGTTTTATCTGGTAAAATCAACAGCATTATAATATTTTTATTTAAAATCTGCCTGTTCTGCAAATCGAGTCGATTTAAAAACGCTCGATTTAGAAAAATAATAGCGAATTTGTTCAGAGGTTTTTGTAGTTTTCTATATTTTAGAGCTTGAAATATCATATCTGAAATTAATTTAGTTTGTATGATTTAAAACAAATCAATTGGGCTAATGGAAAACAAGAAATTTACTCGGATTCGGTTTACAGAACATGGCCGATAATTTGCGGTCTCCACCTGACATAAAATGACTAACTTTAACATTAACTTCAAGTTAATGTTATGTGTAGACTGCTCAAGTTAATGCTTTTTTGAAGTTAAAACATTATTGTTAGTGCATTTGTTTTAACAACTCAGTTATAACTAGTTATAACTTCAAGTTACAGCAAAATTTCATCTCAGGTGGAGACGTAGAGTAATGAATGTGTATTAAAGAACGACTTCAGTTGGATAAACATATGTACATGGTTGCATATTTATAAATATGATAAAAAAATATGGTAAAGGATTTTGGAGAATAATTAAAAAATATGGTAAATGTGCAGGTATAAAAAGTACACTTAAAAGCAGGATTTTGGAGAATAATAACAGAAAAAATATATTTTGTGCAGTTAAGTCAATGTGCAGCTAACAATGATTTTTGTATGAAAAGAATTTAAAATTACCAAAATTTTAGAGCACTTATCTTAAAAGTGCAGGTATAGAAAGTGCACTTAAAAAACGAATTTGTATGGGATTTTAAACAATAGTGACAGAAATTTAGCATTTTAGGCAGTTAAGTCCAAAGTGCACTTAAACAAAACTACTGTAATAACACAAAATTTTGTTGTTTTTAACATCAACATTACTGAACCACAATAAATATGTATGTATGTATGTATGTGTATAATAACTAGATATGAGTAAATGTCGTAATTTTTCGTGTCACGCGCGACTCACGCGAATTGTGATTACGAGTTATAATCAAAAATATAATAGCGTACGTAATCGTACATGATTATCACATAATTTTAATTTTCATACATCATTACATTTGGAAGGCTCCGATTAGTTAAGATAGAGTGAAGAATCTAACAAAATTATTTCCATCATGAGAGAAGGTATGTATCTAAAAATATTGCATCCATGAGCCATTGGCTGGGCTTAAGATGGTGTTTATTTATTTATTTATACATATACAAAATAAATTTGCATAATATGGTTGCACAAATATGGGCGGAGTAACTAGACCATATGCCCAAGATGTTATTAAAAGTATTTTAAAAAGGTTTTGTGATTGACTGCACAAGACCTATGCCTTCACATAGGAAGTAGCAAGAATATACGGTTATCCGTGGCAGATCAGTCAACCAGTTCGAGCGAGACGCAAAACTCTCGAAGGCCAATAACAATAGCCTGGTTGCACTTAAGAGATAATTTCCAACGACGCTTGATGTTGATTCGCCCAGAGCTGCTTTACGACGGAAACAAAAATTTATATTTTTGAAAAATTAAAAAATGGGAAATAATGCCGAAGGTAAGTACTTTTACATTCTGTAGCAAAATGTCGGTAAACTCATCTATAAAATCGATTAAGTTGGAAAAAATTAAAGTGACCTTAAAATGAACTAATGGAATTATGAATTAGAATTTTATATAGACTTACAAAAAAATGATAACACATGTTAGACATAATATCATAATAGTTCTCTAGAACAATCAATTATCTTCCAAATTTAATATATTTCATCGGAGAATTTTTTGCGATTTAAAAAAAAATAAATTTTTTCAGGTGAATACTGCGTGCCAAATTCAAAATTATTCAATATATGGCTAGAGAAACACAATAGCCGCTATTTACGTCCATTTCACGTCATGCATTTCTGAGAGCAATTGTTCCGAAAACTTTAAACAGTATTTAAAAGAGCATTCACGATTATTTTTTCAAATATGAATATAAAATGGGGTAATAGTTCCAGAAATTTGAAATTTAAAATTTTGAACCCATGTATATTACATTTAGTTAACGGTTTGTAACTCGAAAATCAAATTGTTGAATGAACTCATTTTAAAACGTGACTTTGTTTGTTACTTCATTAAATTGGTAAAATTAATTTCTACTGTTATATTCGAATGGTAAATGTACACTCGAAAAATTTTTTAGAAAAAAATTAGTTTAGAAAACCAGATTATCTATCAAAGATCTAAAAAAATCTTGGATGCGGAAACCTTTAACCCGTAACCCCTTCTTAGAACTAATTATTTGTTAATTTTTTAGTTAAATTTACTTATGTTTTTTCTGAGTGTATAAAAACTTTTTCGGTCACTCCCTCTCTTTTAAGTGTTCACCAAAAGTCAAATCCAAAAAATCGTTCAAATCGGTCTACCCGTTTGGCTGTAATTAATTTTGGCCAAAAAAAGGGGGAAAATTTCATATAGTGCAGTGTACAAATATCCTATATTGGACTCTGGTAATGTAGCTTTTAATTTTTGAAAGAATTTTCTAAATCTGATTAGAGGTTTGGGCTTGAAAACGTAGCAAACAAACAAACTCACTTTTACATATATGATATTAGGTTTGTTTCTTTACTCTACACAAATTTTACAATTGTTTGAAAAGTTTTGGTAATAATAAGAAAAGCTTTTTAGCATATACATTTACATTTCAGTTAATGTTTTTTAATATTATTAACATGAACAAATATTGTAGACTTATACCTATTTAGTTTTATTACCAAAACTTTTCAAACAATTGTAAAATTTTTTATGACACACATTGTTATATAGAAATATAAAAATATTTTGTAATTAAAAGGAGAAAAGAAAAAAGAAAACTTAAATAGGTATCAAAAAAACCAAAAATATGAAATACCCTGAAGAAGTTAACCGAAGGTTAACGAAATATCGAACTAATACATCAAAATATAAACAGACCTACAGCTCAAAAAAGTAATTTAATTGAATATATTAAAAAAGGTCGAAAAATTAGATAAAAGGATTTTCATAATACACACGTACAGTTTAATTGAGTACGTGTGTATATACATAAGTATGTATTTAGTTATGTGTGTACGTTTGTATAAGCATACATGCATTGACATTTCCTTTTGTGTTAAAAATTTTGTTTTTTCGCGCTCCCGTACTTTTGTGCATTTTTGTAGTTTATTGAGAGAAATTAAAGTTTGCTTTCATTTTACCAAACTTTACCCAAGAAGTAAAGAATCACATAATAAGGATAATATCAAGTTCACACTTGCGTGTTTAACGCCTCATTCGTGTTTAAGAGCTTAAACACGACGATTTTGAGATGTTCTACCATACATTGACTTGTTTTGTTAAACATCTCAAATGAAGTGTTTAAGATTTAAGCACTTCCAAAGCATATTTATATAAAGTATATGCAGGTCTACAACAACTAAGAAAGTACAAAAACAACAGGCGATTTGTTTGTGTAAGAATAATGGATGAATGTCAAAAACAGATGGATACAACCAGACCTGGGCAACTTGCATTACTTTTGCATAAGCACTGATTGAAAAACAAAAATTTTAGTGCAAATTTAAATTTGATGCTTGTAGTGCACTATTTTTTGCACTTAAATAAAATCTCTTAAAAGTAATGGATTAATATTGCATTAGCAGCTAATCGCATGACAAAAAATACACTAATTTTGTGTTGCCACTAAGCACATCATGAAGTTTTTTTTTTTTTTTTTTTTTTTTAGTACATATAAAATACACTAAAGTTCATTGAGGGCACTTTTATAAGTACGTACATACAAATTAACAGAAAAACAACTGTCAATATAAATACAAACTAGATTACAGAACCAATTTAAAAAAATTAAAAAGTTTCATACTTCAAGTACGTTGCATCTCGAGCTTATTTGAAAAACCGTGCAATTGACAAAAGATCAGAACTTAGGTTTTCGTTTATTGTAAAGTTATATCTTAAAAAATGGTGATTTTATAAACGGAAAATTCTACCGCTTGAAACAATTTCATCAAGTTTTGTCTTTCTCTCGAAAAATTATAAAAAACGTAGTGATATGATTTTTCGTCTTGGATGACGATATGTACGTATGCTTTTATGTATGTACACATTTACGTTATATTTTGCACTTATGTTTCACTGATAATGCAATAATACTATTCATAATGTGTTTAGTGGTGCAAAAAATAGTGCACTAAAAATAACAATGCAATGTTGATGAATTACTTTGAAGGGATTTTAGTAATATGCAAGAAAAATTGCACTAATATTATTAAAGTTAGTGCTAATGTAATAAATTTGCATTTGCATTGATTTGGTTTATTGTGGGAAAATGGTCAATGCATTTACTTATTTAATGCAATAGTTCCAGATCTGCATACAACAAAAAAAAAATGTATGGATAGACAAAACTAATGTAAATTTATTAATTGATAAACCTTTAATATGTGAAATAAGTATAATAAAGAATACATATGTACTTTAATAATTAAATATAATTATTTTTAAATGTTTTGTAACACATTTTTTAAGTAAAAATTTATTTAAACTTTTTCACATACGTTTTCAGTATACAGAATTGTGTATAACAAAGCAAAACAAAACAAAATGGCGTACAAAAATTGTAAACAACTTTTGACATTCAGGCATTCACACTACACGAGAAAAAAATTAATCACCTGAGTACTTGCATATACTTTATATAAATTTACTTTGAGCACTTAAACATGCAAATGGAGTATGTTCAGTCCGTTTTTTGATAACTCGGGCAAATTTGTGTTGTTATTAAATGGCGGCCAGCGTTACCGTTGGTGCTACTAAAGTAGCAATTTGCAACTTTTTCGACTGCTTGGATACTATTGTGCTACGTTTACAAAATGCACCCAAATTTGATACTTTTTCTAATTTTTGTCACTTGTTGATACTTTTTACTGAATGAAGATATACTTTTTTGCACTTTCGGTTTTATTAATATAAAAGTTGTGCTGTTTTAATATATTAATATGTAAGCAAGCTTATACGAAATCATTTTTTTTATCATGCGTGGTCAGCTATGCAGCTTACGCCCTCGCATGCTTATATTCCTCTGTCTGTAGGGATATCTAAATATAAATCCATACATATTTATGTATGTATGTGCAATGTACATACATATATTAAAAAAAATGTCCTATTAAAATTTTTATATACAGCAAATTCAGCAAATTGTTTTAGTCGAGAATTAATATAAGCTATAAAACACTGATTGTATTAAAGTATTTATTTAGATCCAGTATTTATTAAATCAATTGAGGACACTAACTAATCGCTCGATTAATTAATCGAGGTTCTGGCTTAATCTTGATAAAACTTGGCTTAGTTTTGATAAAACTTGACTTGGGAAAATCCTTTGACTTATCGTAGATGTTGAGGAAATCGAAAGCAATCCATAATACAGATCTAAATTCTCAGTTTTCTCCTGGATTTCTCTAAACATATAAAATCTTTCATTATGCCCTTATAGTCCTGTTTTATTTATTTTTTTTTAATTAATTAATTTTGTTAAAACATTTCTTGTATTACTATCGAAAGTTCCTTCTGTTGGCGGGTCATAATCTGACTCATACTGGCATATATCAACGACGAATTGAATTTCTTAGTTTTTGTTTTTGTATTTTAAAACACTGTTGATTGAAGAAATATTTCAGAGTGTAGGTATAAAATAATTGAATAAGTCTTTCATTAAATCTAAGCCTTAAAACTTAATAATTCCCTCTAGTTTAACTAGAGAAGCAG
The DNA here is from genome assembly GCA_936439885.1 of Nowickia ferox. Lineage (NCBI taxonomy): Eukaryota > Metazoa > Arthropoda > Insecta > Diptera > Tachinidae > Nowickia > Nowickia ferox. The sequence continues at coordinate 37,837,100 of OW387026.1, read as the reverse complement.
AGTCTGTACTAAACTATTTATAGCCACGTCCAAAGATTTTGTAGTTTTTCTTAAGTAAAAATCACTGAATATACTTCTTTGTTTGTATGAAAAATTTGTATTTGAGACGAAAGAAGTATTTAAACAAAAAATACGCTATAATACTACAAAATATTTAAAAATTTGTTATTTCGGTTAATAGGTAAGTAAGTAATTTTTATTATAAGCACATATTATATGAATTATTTTTGCATGTTGTGGCTTTATTTTATCATAAAAATAGTATATTTTAGTGTTTAAACGTGCAAACCCTTGCATGCTTAAAAATGTTTTTCAAAATAAGCAGATTTGTTTTGATTTTTCTAATTTTTAATGTTACCCCTTTTTTTCTTAAAATTCCCTTTTTTGTTGGTGCCACTTTTTTTTTAAATACTCTTTTTGTGCCACTTTCTGAAATTTTACAACGGTAACGCTGATGGCTGCACGTGAAAAATTATTTGTTAAACAAGTAATTTGTTAAAAAATAATCAATTATTTACAAAAACATTTGTTATTTGAAAATAATAAACCAACAAAAAAGCATAATTGTTCGTAATTTTTTACAAATACAATAATTTACTGACAAAACGTCAACCTTAAACATCTCAAATATTAATGTGAACGGTGGTGTTTAGTTTTTAAAACGCCTTAAACACGTTAAAGCTGTCTTTACATGGTAATACAATGTATTACGACATGCCAAAAAATGCTGTAGATTATACAAAATCTAAAAAATGTAAAAGCAAAATGTATCGAGTAGGAGAGAATAAGGATAGAAAATTTGACAAGCGTCGGTAAATGTTTATTTTCTAAACCATTTTATAAATTTAAGTATTCTCATCACACCAGAGGTGTATTTCAAAGTAAACATTGGCACCACTAATGGTATTTATTGAAGGTGTTGACACTTACAAAAACAACCAAAATCAACTCAGGAAATTTTCATGTTGTTTTTGTAAGTATTTTACGACTGCAACCATCAGCTACTTAACTGGTACAGCAGAACCAAACAAACAATAAATAAACTTAAAAGCAATTATATTTTGTAGTAAAATTACATTAAAATTATAAAATGTTTTCTCCAATATTTAGTTTTATTAGTACACACATCTTTTTTGCAATTTTCCAATTTTTGTTATTAACTCAACAGTTTAATATCTTTGCTTGCATTGTACTTGTAGTATCAGTTTAAACATGAAAAATACCTACAACAGACTTTTGTTCTCTTTTTTTTAATACGGACAGAATTTCATTATATTTTGATTCTTCAAAGTCGTAATACTTTGTATTACCATGGAAAGACACCTTTAAGAGCATAAGTATGAACAAGGATTAAATTAAATTGTTTAAACATTTTTTAATATGTTGTTATAGCACCTTATCCTCAACATTAATAATTAATTTGTTAAGTAAAATATTACTTAGGGCCTAATTTTGTAACACGCAACGTTGACAATTTTTATATGCAAAAAATTTAAGGGCCTAATTTTTACTACGTCTATGCCTGCATTATTTGCAAATAAATCAACTCAAGGCTCAATTAGCCGACTGTAATGCAATGTATCTGTAATGTAGGAAACAGCTGATCGATTTTTTTGTATGAAAAGTAGGTTATGTTACATTACATCTCTATAACCTTTTCCATTACTTTTCACATAACAATATCGATCAGCTGTTTCCTACTGTTGCAGTTACATTACATTATTTGCGGTCTCCACCTGATATAAAATGATTAACTTTCAACATTAACTTCAAGTTAATGTTATGTGTAGACTGCTCAAGTTAATGCTTTTTTGAAGTTAAAACATTATTGTTAGTGCATTTGTTTTAACAACTCAGTTATAACTTCAAGTTACAGCAAAATTTCATGTCAGGTGGAAATGTAGAGTTACAGTCGGCTAACTGAGCTTTCACTGTTTATACGGCATAGTAAATAATTAAAAACTTGGTAGCACTTCTATAGAAATGTTACTTATGTTTCCAAAAAAAATTGTGTAATTAATAAAATAACAAATAATAATTTGTTTTTATGGTCATTACTTTCTTCTAGCAATGTTTTTTGTGCAATATTTTATCAATTTATTGTTTTCTATTAGCAAACATTTGTAAGTGTGGCAAATTTAAGCATTTTATTTGCAAATAGTGCGTTAATCGTGAATAGTTTTCTGAATTAGTAAGTCGCAATAAAAACAATAATATGACAACAATATACAGTTTATTTGCAAAGAAGCCGTTCGTATAAACGTAGTATTTGTAAAACGCAAAGCTTAAGGCTTAAGGTTAGCCGACTGTAATGGATAGTAACTGCATGATAGTTATTTATTAAAAAAAAATACTTTACAAAAATGTTTTTGATGTTTTGATTTATAACAGAAACATTTTAAAACCAGCCCTTTTTCGCGCTTATTCGAAAAATTTTACTATTTTGCGCTAAACGTATATCTTTTTCCAAAAAATTTTACGCGTTTTGAATATCAAAAGTTGTATACATACATTAATACATGAATAGTTGACACGAGCTTTATATTCTGTGTTACTTGCTCTTTTTTACAGTAGAAATCAAAAATAATGAATAAAATTAGTTCTAATTTTTTTAATTCATACACGCTAGCATTTTTTTGGTTTGTTTTTTTTTTACACATGCGTACATGTGTATGTGAATGCGTGTACTCATTTTGTTTTTATAGCTAGTTCAGATAAATTAGCGATAATTTGTTATCAAAACTAGCGATGATAGCAATTTCTTCATGGTTCGCAGCAAAGTTCAAAATGAATCAAGATGGTTCGCTCTCAAAATTTTGTATGGCGAACCATGTTGATGCAATAAAGATTCGACTGCGAACCTTGAATGAGAGAGCGAACGTCGATAATTGGTGTCCGTGTGAACATGCTATAATTCATCTGGCATAAAAATGTATACATGCACACTGCTTTGTGTGTATTAGTGACATTGTCAGTAGTACTACTGACTAGGTGTACCCCAGCCAATGTAATCATCTAGTGACATTTAACATTAGCTTGTCATTGAGAATCTGCCACTAGACTCTAGCACTACTGACAAAGTAGTTATTTTGGGACCACATGGAGACATTGGCATCAAAGAATCACTAGTAAATTTTAGGGGCTCTAGTCTACAATATCGATATTTCCTCGCTCGATGTTAATAGTAATATTGTAGTGATTTACTAGTGACATTGTCAATAGTACTACTGTATACCCCATCCAATGTAATCGCCTATTAACATAGGGTTGTCATTGAAAATCTACCAGTAGACTTTAGCACTATTCTTTTACGACCACATGGAGACATTTGAACCAAAGATTCACTAGTATATCTTAGTGACCCTCGTCTAAAATTTTATGAGGCTTGGGGCAACTTAAACTTAAACACATACATACATATGTGTTTTTTAACAACACGTTCACGGATAATGTCACCAGAAATACACTAGAACTGTTGTTTCTAACGTATCTCTACTAGCACATTGCAATTGCACATAGCAATTGTCGCTAGAGAAAAGACTGTTGACATAGAGACATATGGTTCTAGGCTGACTAGAGGGCATTTAACATTTGCTGTTTTTTAAGTTGGGTGTGTATTGGTTTTGTGCTTCTGAAGCGGGGTTCTACCTGGTTGAAAAATTATGCCACTCTCTCACCAACAAACTGGCATGTTGTGCAAGTACAATTGTTCTCATGTGTGGATACGCTGATTTACACTGGCATAATTGTGCTGGCATAACATGCCAGTTTGAGAGAGCCGAAGAGAGTTGTTTTGTGGTTAGCATAACTTTTCAACCAGCTAAAACCACGCATTAGCAGCATAAAAGCAATAGACACACAACTTAAAAAACAGCAAATGTTAAATGCCCTCTAGCCAGCCTAGAACCATATTTCTTTATGTCAACAGTCTTTTCTCTAGCGACAATTGAACTAGTTGAAATGTCGAAAAACTTAAATTTTATGTGCTAGTAGAGATACGTTAGAAACAACAGTTCTAGTGTATTTCTGGTGACATTATCCGTGAACGTGTGAATAGTTTGTTTTTCTTTTTTATTATGCTGTGCAATAATGTTAAAAAACACATATGTATGTATGTGTTTAAGTTTAAGTTGCCCCAACCCTCATAAAATTTTAGACCAGGGTCACTAAAATATACTAGTGAATCTTTGGTTCAAATGTCTCCATATGGTCGTAAAAGAATAGTGCTAAAGTCTACTGGTAGATTTTCAATGACAATCCTATGTTAATAAGCGATTACATTGGATAGGGTATATGGTAAATGAATAAGAAAAACACTAACACACACAAAGCTGTGTATACGTATACATTTTGTACCAGATGAATTAGTCTCGTGTAATTTGGAAAAGAACAGAAATTGTGCGGCTTAAAAATTTTTCTCGTGTAAACTACCTTAATGGTGAATAACAACAACAGCTTTTCAAGAATAGAGAATAGAGTGTTGCCACACAAGTATTTTTGAACGGGTGCAGTCAAGTTAATAAATATGGTAAAATTATACAAGGTACTTGCACGACTACAACAAAATTACAGCACCAAAAAAACACACGCATTTTTTTGGTAGAAACAAACGGATAATTGTCTTGTTTTTAAAAACAGCAATCACAGGGTAACTAAAGTAGAATTGTGTAATTATTCTTTGGATTCTATTTTTATTTATTTTGGTTTTAATTTTAACTCACACAGAAGATGTGTAGTGCAATTTTCTTCAAAGTGTAATTGGAGACACAGCCATGTGCAAATTTATTGGCAACACTGTAATCATTTCATTCACACACATACACTAATATTTTTGCAGCTTGTAAACAAAGTTTGACAACTTTCTGCATTGTATACATTAACAGGCTGGGCTTGTGCATATACCTTTTATAATTTTACCATGTGTGTAAACACTCTATTCTTGAATAGCTGTTGTTGATATTTACATTTATTTTCTTTACATACTTTTTACAACTACAATTCGAGCTGAAAAAAGTCAGCCAATGTAGCAATGGTAAAGTAAGGCCGAGTTTTCATCTGGCATATCATGTGTTGTCATTCTGTGGTGTTATTTTCCTATGTGTGCAATTCCGTTCCCATCAAATTTTTCGATGACACAACTTTGTTGTGTGAATGTGTCAGGAAAAAGTTCCATCCCTAAAAAAATTTCAATATGGTATCATTTCTCCTTATTCTATTTGGCGTCGGGAAGATCGTCGTCAATTTTGAAACAACATCGCTTTAACACAACATCAATGCTAACTTTGTATTCCCTAACAGTGTTATGACGACGTTGCCTGTTTATCGATAAATACAATACACATATCTAGTATTTGAGTCAGCTGACTCATGTTGCTTAGTATTTTTGGCAAAAGTGTTTTTGAATAAGTAAAAGCTTTGTCCATATTTACACTATGCAAGTCTTATTGCTAAGCTGATTAGTTTGATGGAGAGAGAGATGAGGAGAACAGTAAAGTTTATTTTCCCCTCGTCTCTCTTTCCTAACAAACTAATCAGCTTAGCAATGAGACTTGAATAGTGTAAATATGGCCTTTGTAAATAAATTAAAATAAAATGTTTTTTTTTCCGATTGGGACGAAGAAAATAGTAAAATTTAATAGTGAAAAGAAGATATCTCAGACAAAGTTCATACATTTGTCAGTTACCCGATGAAAAGTAAGTGATAAATTCAGTAATATATTTGGAAAATAATGTGTAATGTTTATAGTTTTAATATTTTAATGTTATTTTCGGCTGAATAAGCCTAATTTTGGAAAAAATCGACTAGATCAACGTTTATTGGAAATTGGAGCTTTCTCTAAAGGGTCTCAGTACTAATTGTTTATATACGCCTTTTGCTTCACAATCAGCTTTCAGTTTCCGCCAGATCTGTAAAAATAATTCTGTCACACAGTAACTTTCTCAACACATTTTTTGCCTTATTTCTTGCCATCCACCAATAATTCTAATTGGTGGACCGATGGCATTAAGTGAAGTCGCAACACTTGAAATGATTAGAAACACTGCCCCTGCAGAATCCTCTAACAGGAGAAGGATTCTTTTCCAACTCTTCCACAAGATTTTCAAATTGGTTGGATGTGATAATTTTAAGTTTGTCAATATTATATTTTTCACTTTTTTTAAGAAATTTTTGAAATAAATATGTATTTATACTTTGGTATTTTTTATATTTTACTTCTTTACTATTTAAATTATTTTTTAAATTCTTTGAGGCATACACACAACATAACACGATATCAAAATCACTGATGGCAAAATGAACGGCATTCATTGATAAATGGCAATACTATCTACGGGAATACCGATTTACCGACGCCAAATAGAATAAGGGTAATTGTGTACATCAAGAACTAATTTTGACATAAAGACATTTAGTGTCGTTTGCTTTATCATTGTGAGACTTTCTTTTTCGTACTGTTTGTTAATTAATACTTATACAAATGGGTAATCGCAAAATTATTCAATTGGCTAGTGCTACCGTGTGTTTATCAATAATAAGAAAAAAATTAAGAAAATCTAAAAAAAACGGCAAAGAAAGTGGTGGAAAAGACCAGGACTTAATATTTGCGCTACCAAAGGATTTTATTGTAATCTGCATTCAAGCTGGTTTAAAAATTTCGTGAAGGAACAAAATTTGGACTTTCTTGTTGACTGTTTGATACCATACATCCAAAAGCAAGATACAAATTTTCGGAAAGCAAAGCAATGTGGTAATGCCACACAACGAAAAATATCGGAAATGACAAACGTTGCCCCTAGTTCCCACTGCTATTTTTGCAATATTTGTCACAAAATGCCACAGTGTGTACTCGGCCTAGGAAAATATAAAACATGTTGATTATTGAGTTCTTGTTTCAACTTTGTTATTTGTTGAACTTCTAATTTGTTTAAATGAAAGTTTAACATAATAACTCTAGTTGTTCTAAGAAATTTTTGGATAAAGGTTCCCTGATGATCAGCTAAACCCCTCAATAAGTCCTAATTTACACTATGCAAGTCTTATTGCTAAGCTGATTAGTTTGTTAGGAAAGAGGGGCGAGGGGAGAAGAAACGTTATTATTCTCCTCGTCTCTCTCTCCGTCAAACTAATCAGCTTAGCAATAAGACTTGCATAGTGTAAATATGGACTAATCAATTTCAATCAAGGTGACCGATGACATTTTTCAAAAAGTGGCACAGAATGGGTATTTAAAAAAAAGTAGCACCAAATAGGGGATTTATCAAAAAAAAGGGGCAACATTAAAAAAATGGGATAACTTCTAAACGTTTTATTTTTTAATATATTATGTTCAATTTAGTACACAAAAATAGTCCTTAACTGTATATATCGTTATCTGAAATTCAAAATACTGTTACATATTCCATTTAGACTGAACAAATATGTATAAAGAGCTGGAGTTCATACCAATTGGAACAAAGACAAGAGCGCTGATGATGACAGTTTGGCGGCTTCAAAAACATCATGTTAGTCCGTTCTACTAGTGTTTGTCAGAATATTTACAATTAACTTTGATATTATTTGTTTCTTAAAAATTATCACATGTAAATAAATCGAGTCATAAATATAGAAACAAATAAATAAGTTTAACAAAATTGAAAATATCGAGGTGTTCAATACAAATTTTTGCAGTATAATAAAAATGATAAAAAGCTAATTATTATTTTTTTCTTAAACAGAAAGTTTTACATTTAAGGTGACGAAAATGTGTTTCTATATTTTAACAAGATCTGCACTGGGAGTCCGATATTCCAGATGAACAATAATAAATTCAAACATGGAAGCATGGGTTTGCAATTATTTACCTTCGACCTATTTGTTAACTTGTTTTTTATTAGCGCTAACTTTGAAAAACTATGTTCAACAGATGCACTGCGGTGGAGTAAAATAAATATGCAAACGGAAAATGTTCATAGGTTTGAAAATAAATACTCGCCAAAGCCATTCTTTAAAATTAATACTTCATGCCAAAATTGTTCAGCATTAGAAATTTTAAATTTGTGATAATTGTTTTTGTCAGTACCTTTGGATTCTAATAACTTGAATTCATTAACAGTTATTACATAAGTAAACTCTGCAAAAAGTTCGAAATAATTTATGTCTTCATTTGAATTTAAAATTAATGGATGCAAATACTTTAGTACACTAAGGGCCAATTTCACCAACTTATTTAACCCTGCACCATCATACTTCGTCGAAATGACGTCGTGCGATTTTATTTTCGATTTAAAACATATATTTTGTGTTTGTTTTGGTTTCGTTTTTCGTATAGCGTTAGCCGCTAATGTTAGTTACTCGAAACTAATGTTGCTTTTTTAGTTTAATAAATTTATTATAAGAAACTACAAGACTTAATGGAAAAAAGTGTAATATTTCATACAATTGATGATATAAATGCTATGTTTTAAGAAAACATGCCAATTGAAAGAAGGCTGTGAAATGTTAATTTTACGTTAAACAATTAAAAGAAACATATGAATTTCGTTATATGATAATTAAAAACTAACTAAGTATCAATAATAAATCCATTTTGGTACTTATTTTTGGTCACGACATTTTTTATCGGCTTTTGATATAGGTCGTAGTCAAAATGACGAAGGATGACGTTAGTGTACAAAAAATAAGTATGACGTTCTAGGGTTAAATATCAATTCATATATAAAAGTAATTTTTCCATACAAAAACTAATGAAAATCGACAATTAAATATTAATTGATATTTAAATAGAGTTGGTAAAATTGGCCCTAAACTTTTTATTCTTAACTCTTGATAGTATTTATCCACACAGTTTTTGATAAGAAGTTAAAAGTTTACTTTTAACAATAATTATACAATTCTCAGAAAACCCTTTAGCACATGCATATGTATCTCACTTTCGGCTTCATGGACAATATATACATTTGTTAATAAAAAAAATTAAAATGTTAATAAAATCTATATTTTCTACTTTTTTGGTATGCAGATTCAGCTCAAAAAAAGGACAAAAAGTGACAAGGCAGTCGAAAAAGTGGCAAATTGCTACTTTAGTCGGTCAAACCACAAAGTAGACCAGAGTTGTAGAAAGTGACTTATGAAAAAGGCTAAAATCCGCTGATTTGATCACTGTTAAAAAGGGACAAATATAGTGTGTTTGTTATTGAATATTTTTAGTACAATAGTCAAAACAAACAATAGAAAATGTATACTTAGTGAAATGAACAATTGAACATTTTTATAAATTAAATGAAAGATTTTGTAGTGTTGAACTAAGAAAAACAATATGTAAAATATTATTAGTATTATAAAAACAAAAAAATCTCCTTCCGTATTCCACACCCACTTACAAGTTTGCTCTCAATAAAAACAATCAAGTTAGCTGGTCTTCTCGCTATCTGCGGCCTACCTCCCTCTGAAATCCTAATGGATCTCACCATGATAACCTGGCCTAGTCTTTCTTAGGTTATCCCAAACCTTCATGGTGGTTACTTACCGCGTCTCTCTACAGCATTGTGGGTATTGAAAAAATTTTAATTCTGAATATAGGCTATAACATTTTAATTTTATTTAAAAAAAATTAAAGTAAAAATATATATATGTATATACTAAAATTTAACATAAGAATTTAAAAAAACAAATTTTACAAAATCATATAAACAGTATCAAATAAACCGATTAAAAAAAGCTTCTTTATAAATACATATATAAAAAATCAAATATGAAAAAAAAAATCAAATATCAAATCAAACCATTAAAAAAAACCTCTTTATAAATATATTTAAAATTTATAACAAAATTTAAGTCATGTGTTTTTTTTTGGTACGGTAAACACCTATATTTATGCCAAAGGGCTTATTATTGGGGCTCTAACGGGGGCAGTTTTGAGCTCGAACCTGCGCCTAAGTGCGACAAAACAAAATACTGCCACTAGTAGCAAAAAAAAGGGAAAGGATTGGTGTTTTCCCTACTTTTGGAAAATAAATGGGCTCTATATGTATATATTTATAAATATTTTAAACTTAAAAAAAATTTTAATCTAATATTTTCTCCAATATAAATGTATTTAATTACGTTGATATACATAGATATAATAATAAAAAAATATATAATAAATTTAAACTTATTACTTTCGTCCATCGTCCGTGGTCTGATGGAAGGTACATGGCGCCCCATAAAGTTTACGTGTCGGCTTCTGGTGCGTGTTTTGGCCGGGTCCCTCGTTGAATGTGGCGTGTTGTAGGCGAGTTATATTATCTTTCTTAGGGTATTTTCTTCTAATTAAGTTTTGATCAATTTTGAATTTTAATTTTGTTGAGTAGTTTTAAGTTTTATGAAATTTTAATTTCGTTGTTAAGTCTTGGGCAATTTTAATTTTGATAATTAGTTTTTAAGTTTTAGACAATTTTAATTTCAGTTTTCAACGTTTTATTCCTGTTAACTATTTTTAAGTTTTACTGCGTTGGGCCTTATATTACTAAACTCTTGGCCGCTCGCTCGCTTTAACTGATTTTAATTTTAGATTTAGGTTAATTGAATTTTTGGTTATCTAGTTTTAAGTTTTATAATTGAAATTTTGTTTATTAAATAGCTTTACGTTTTGGAATTTACATTTTAGTTCACTGCTATTTTCTTTTCTTTAGGATTTAATAGAAATTTTTGTTCACTTGTTTAAAAAAAAATTAATTTTATAAATTTTTATTTCACTTGTCTTTTTGTGCCCTAGTTTTTTTAGTTTTTGTAAATTTTGGCACTAGCACATTTGTTAAAACTCCATTTTTGTATTTTTATTTTCCTTAAAATATTTTATTGAATTTTTTTATTTTATACATTTTTTTTCAGCACTTATATTCATATTTTATTTTCTTATTTTATCAATCTTTACCAATTTCTGCTTCAAAATTTTGCTTAGGTCGCCAGCCACATCATCCTTCCTCGTTCAAGCTCAAATCGTAAAATGAGTATTTTGCAAATTTTTACTGTAAAAGTAAAGTTTAGTAAGATAAAAACATATGATTCAAAATGTAAACAAATGAAAAATAAGCAAACGAAAAGTATAAAAATTTTTGAAAAGTTTAATTAAAAATGGTGAAAGTCATTTTAAAATAGAAAATTTACAAAGAATGGTAATAATAACTGTTAATATACATATTTTATGATTTAATTCTTTTAATTCTTTTGTTTTGTGTATGACTTTAATTATTCATAGTTGTAAAACTGTAAAGTATCTGGGTAGTTATTACTGCACTTGTTTTTAAGGTAGTCAGTAACATTAACAAACAGTCATGTAGTTATTAATAAATTTAACCAACAACAAATCAGTAAAATCAAAAAGAAATTAATTGCAAATATTACAAAAAATAAATCACAAAATGATTTTTAGATTGCTAGTGTTATAAAAAATATTGTATCGAGTACCAATAAGAAAAAGAATTGAATAGTCAAAAGGGCATATGTGTAGTTGGACTATGTGTAGTTGGAGTCAGCTGTTTCGGGCTGAATTGTCCAGCTTTTTAAGTACCTGTCCAGTTTCAAGCAAAAATAAAATTTGTCCAGCTAAAACAATTTTCCAAAAAATGTTCCTAATATTTATTGCTTTAACCTCCGACGGTTGAGTCATCCTTTGCCCTTATACGAAGTACAATCTCCACAGGGACCTATTTCTATTTGTATGTAATTTTATATGAAAACGCATTTTTTTGTTTTGATTTATTATTATTTACTAATTATACATGTATAATGAATGTTAGAAAAAAATTTATTTTTTATATATAACATTATTAATTTTTTATGAGTTTTATATGGAAAAAGCCTAAAAAACTATTGTTGTGTAGATTGTCCCTCGTCCAACATATTTTCTGTGCAGGTGTAGCATCGATGCATAAGTGTTGAATGCTCTGCACAAACTGGATTGTTACAGGAATGGCAATAGGCCTTTGTTTTCCGCTGCCGTCCATACTCAGAACGGCATAGGCGACATGACGGTCTGTTCGTTCTAGACGCAAACGACGGTGCAGCTTCTTCTGCCGGTCTTGATAATATCTAAAAAGAACAAAATTATGTAGTTATTCTGCTTTTGAACATTAGAATTGTTTTTTCTTACCTTTACATCAAATGCTTCCATTGCGTTCCGTATCCTTGGATATACGATTATGCTGTTGTTCAGCGCTCGTTCCTCTATGTTTAGTAGTGCCAATTCTTTTGTCAGCATCAGTAGGAATGACCGTCGTCTGTCACTTCATTTTATTGGCTTCATCTCGTTGTATGAAATAAATGCAGCTAATGCAGCAATGTCCACCATATTATAAAACATGGCCAATGGCCAGCGGTGTGTTAAGCGCTTGCATGTATATGTGGCAAGCATCTGGTCCATTGTATCAACGCCCGATTTGTTGGTGTTGTAATCCAAAATAGCAAACGGCTTCTTCTTTTCAGTTTGCATGTCCACATCGCAAGTATAATGTTGTGTCCTTCTTGGGCACATATGAACATAATGCTATATCGCCTTCGTTGAAGCCGAACAATGTGCTGTTGACAGGACGCGTATGATTTTTTTGGACTTCCCGAGGCACACATGTCTTATTCGAGCGCACTGTTCCAACATATGCGGTTTTCTTCCTGATCAGAGTACGCGCCAAATCCAAAGATGTGAAAAAATTGTGCGGCCTGTATTCAAATATCTCTCCGAAAGTTGAAGTACAACATTCTGCCCTTAATTCACCTCTCGTGCCTGGTCAGGCAATTTCCCAGAGTAAATCATTCCTTTGACAGGATAAAATGATTTTGAGTCGCACAACCACCATATCTTTATACCGTACTTGGCAGGCTTCGATGGAATGTATTGTGTGAAGCGGGTGCGGCCTCTGTATGGGAATAACTGCTCATCAACGGTCACTGCATCATGCGGAGTGTAAGCTGCTGCCAAGTTAGACCGCAAGATTTGCCAAATATCATCAATAGCCGCAGTTTTGCTGTTGATTAGTCGCTGCTGTCGCGTATTTCCATTGTCGAATCTAAGGCATTGTTTTATGTACTTCATACGATCTAATGATAATGCAGCTTTATATATTGGACAGCGCGTTGGGCCCCATAACTCTTCAAGAGGTTCACTATTCGATTTAGTGAGTCCAGCATACAAAATAATAGCCAAAGAAGCATCGAACTCTTTCAAAGTGATCGGTTTCCATTCCTTTGTTAGTTGGATTTGCCAAATTCCATGCAGCGTTCACTTCCCTGCCTTTCCGATTTGATTCGCGTATTATGATGTACGCCATGTCTTCGGTGATGAGCGAGCGGAATATGGTAAACGGATCATATGTGGTTCCTACTGGTCCCGGATTCCTCCTTTTGTAGTCGACCACGTTATGAGCACGAGTACGGGAAGTCGGTGGTGCATTTTTAGTCCATTTGGTGCCATCTTTGGAAATGAAGTAATTGTCACTTGTTTGCTGAGCTTCAGTTTCTTCCTCTTCATCATCGTCGTCATCACTAATATCTTCATTGATGTCTATATGTGGTTCAGTTTCCGCATCCGAATCATCAACATGAAAATTTGCTTGATATGTGAAATCGTCATCATCCGCACCTTCAAGACCAAATGCAGGAAGAGCACCTTCATCGTCATCACTCATCTCCGCACTCATGAAGTCATCAAATCTATCATCCGCTGCACGTCTTTCATCCTCACTCATTTGCTGGTAGCGTGTACTACGACGTACCACAATTTCAGCAATGTCTAAATTTTCCTCTGCTATTGTATTGTACTTTTATTTCTCTTTATAAAATTCAAAATAAAATTTCGCACTCGATGTTTACTGTTCACTGTCTCAACTTTCACTGATTTGGTTTACGAAACTAGAGCCGCTTTTATACTCTTTTCTACGTCTACCTGGCTTCTAGCTTGTACATCTGCGTCTATGTGAGAGTAAGAGTAAAAAGTAAGGGTAAATTCAAATAACTCAAAAGGGACGGTAAGCTTATTATGTTTCAAGGAAAGGCAAAATAAAATAATCCAAAAAGTAACTAAAATTCAAGGAACACGTTTGTGATGTGGTCAAACAATAAAACTAGCCAAAAGACAGTGCATTTATTAACGATTTCTTGAAATTTCAGTACAAGGTCCCAGCGGACCTTTTCACACATTCCCGTACTAAACACATTTAAATCTCAATAGAAACTAAACTATTGGTCGGATCGCTTTGAAATTTTTTTTAACGATTCTTGATAAAATTTCCTTGGAATATGTGTGGAGGTCGGGTATACTTCCCATGGACCATCAAGGAGTAATTTCAGTTTGAAAATGAAAAAGGTCCCCAGGGACTTTCTCACCCGCCGGAGGGTTAAATTTGTTGTATAAATTTCCTTATGGGAACATAATAATATATTTGCAATAGTGTCGTCATTTCTATGTTCGATTTTTTAAATCGTATTGTACAATACTGATTTCATAGTTTCTGTAACTACTTAAGTATATGGTGAAAGTATCATCTCTTGTGTTTTTCCTGTTCTATCATCACTAACTAACATTACCTAACACTTGAACAGCTGATCTCTCATCAGCCGAAGGTCCATACCATCCGTCCTGTGCATATGCGTTTCTGTACGTCCTCTCCGATTCTAAATTCAGCTGAAGGTCCATACCATCCGTTCTATGCATATGCGTTTCTGTACCTTCTCTCCGATTATAAATTCAAGTTACATGCAATACGTCTTATACGCCAAGTATTTTTGATGTTTAAAATATAATAAATACAACAGAGGTGACACTCAGTACATAAAAGCAATCGATAACTAAAATGTAAATTTTGTTCGTGAAATAACTATGTTAAAAACTGATCTTAATGTATTTTATTCTTGAAAATAGTTATAAGGATTATTAAAAAAGGATTTCTTTTATTAAAAACTTTTTTTATGCAAAACAATTTTAAATTTATACCCACCATATGACTATTTTTATCGATATCATTGAAAATATAATATAATTTGCCATATTTGGCTATCAAAAACAACTGATATTTTTCATGATGCATGCGACGAATACAAAAGTAGATTTTTTTTTTTTGCATACATATATTTATTTATTGTATCTTCAAAAATGAACTAACAATAAGTATTCAAATCTTAAATCTAAATATAATTATTAGGCCCGACATAAACTTAGTGATAGTAATTCATAATACATAAGAGTTGTGCAAAGCAAAAAATAAAAAAATAATTTCAAACAGTTTCATCTGGTGTGGTAAGTATTAGAGCCCTTGTGTCCCTCTTTTTTAAGCGGATGTGTCCGGTAAAGTTCAAGATATTTCGAGCAAGCGGATTAGGGTGTGACTCGAGTTTAGTTAAATATTTGCCTGAGTATTTTGCAATTTCTTCAGTCACTTGTGGCATATTTAGATCACGATGTAAATTTGAGTTTCTTATGTACCATGGAGTTGATGTTATTAACCGTAAAATTTTGTTTTGTCTTCGTTGGATTTTCTCTACATTTGAAGCTGAAGCAGCTGAATTCCGTAGCACCATATAGGTTTCAAAAGCGACTTGTATATCAAAAGTTTGCAATCTAGACTCAGGGTTGAATTTCTACCAATCAGCCAATGTAACTGAGTTAATTTTAGTTTCATTTGTGTTAGCTTAGAGTCAATATGGTGTTTCCATGTTATCCGTCGGTCAAGGTGTATACCAAGGTATTTTACATGTGAATGTTGAGGAACAACTTGATTATTGATTCGAATGGGTGAACAGGTATCTTTTCGCAGAGTAAATGTTACCTGAACACACTTTTGTTCGTTTACCTTAATTCTCCATAAGTTTAACCATAATTCCAGCTGTGTAATATGTTCTTGTAGGTATCGGGAAGCCTCGTGAGGGTTTTCGTGCATACTAAGGCAGGCTGTATCATCAGCAAATGTAGATGTATGGATATTGCTGCTCAAAGGCATATCACAAGTATAAATCAAATACAAGACTGGGCCCAGTATGCTCCCCTGTGGCACACCGGATGAGATTGATTCGGACGCACTCATGAAGTCTCCTTCCACAACAGTGAACTTTCGAGCAAGAATATAACTTTGCAGAAGATTAACAATGTTTATTGGTAGATATGTCTTCAATTTTAAAATTAGGCCTCTATGCCACACTTTATCAAATGCTTGAGAAACATCAATAAAGAGGGCAGAACAATACTTCGTTTCTTCGAGTGTTCTTCTTATAAATTGAACCAATCTATGCGTTTGTTCAATATTTGGCTATCAAAAACAACTGATATTTTTTCATGATGCATGCGACGGATACAAAAGTAGAATTTAAACCTACTTTATCCGTCCTATGCGTCTATACGTTCCGTGCGTTTTGATCTGTAACTAGCCACATACAATTACACTGATTCTACTTTTTTCGCACAATGTAAACATATATTTTTTAATAAAATTGTTTGTATATATAACAAAAAAAGTAGCTATATTTTCGTGAAAATTTTATTTAAAAATGTCCATTTTTTTTTTAATAATCCCGCTTTTTTAACTCAAATGTCCAGCTTTTTGTTACTCTCAATATGGCAAGCCTACACTGATACCATCATATTTAACGGCGGCTTTTAAGTTTTTATCATGGAGCTCTGTATTTGGTTTACGCCGAACATAAGTTTTCGGGTCAAGATATTATGTTTTACACTGTCAAATGGCTGAGGAAAACCATTTTAGAAATTTTTCGACGCGAATGTGGGTTTTAAAATGGCTAATAACCAATTCCCTCTGTTTTATGGTAGTGCGCCGCATTTTAAAAGAAATGAGCCTTTGGTTCACTTAATCACAATAAATGCTTATTCAAATAATAATAGTAAATATTCATAATCACGAAACTAATCGAGGAGTGATACCAATTTAACATATACCAATAACGAGTGGTTGAAATAAGCTGTGACAATTTATGTATCTATGTTTTTGGTTTGTAAATTTTTAAGAGTTCAAGTTTGAGACTGAATGAAACTTATTTTTTTATGTTTAGGAAGTATTCTATAAGCCCTCATTTACATATTTTCAATATTTTGTTTTGTTTCGAAATTATATTAGATGTATTATTTTAAAAGAGGCTGGTTGAAATAAGCTGTGAGTCACTGTATGTACATATCTGTAGATTTTTGACACTAGCGCTTAAGTTGACTTAAGGAAATTTTTAGATTCACTTTAATTAAAAAAAGTTGCAAAAATATTATTGTTTTGTTAAATTTGTCTGTTAACGTTTTTTTTAAATTGCTATTGATCACGAAGTGGCCTTAAAATACAACATAAGCAGAATTTACCTTAAATATATTTTTATAATAAACCATTGGTTAAATGAACTTAAAATACTACATAAACAAATTTTATATTTATTATAATAAAAAAGAAAGGAAGGTATTTGTTTAAAAATACATACAACTTCTATTAATAATAAAAATAAGTAAAACAATTAACTAAGGTATTAACATTCTCCGCCGCGTTGAGCAGTAAAAAAAGACCTGTAGTGTTAAACTTCAGAATTATAATGACGTCGTGTTGACCTTGAAATTGCCAGGCAGTAAGTGTTATAATTATGATTAACGATAGAAGCAGAGCAAAGAAGACTGTCCTTGGGTGATGAATTGCTGGCTGATGTATTTCAAGTGAAGAATTCTTAATGTGCCTTAGTTGTTTTTGAATCTTGGTAAACTGATCCAATTTGGTATCCAAGACGAGGTTTGGTTCTAATATTTTCTTAACTTCAGAGGATTTTCCTATTGAGGTGATATTACCAAATGTTGCATATGAGTTGCGCAAATTATTGACACTAGTTTCGATTCCACGAATGGTAAGAAATTTTCCTTTTATTATACAAACTGAGTTCATCATCATGATACCAGAGGTATTGACCTGTAGATATATATATGATATCATTGCCGCAGACTGCAGTTAGCTCTATAGGAATTGTTATTGCATACAGCCATTGGTTTACGTTGTGCAATGGAATGAAAGAGATATTGTTCTGGATATAGTCAAAATTACGATGTTTTGTTGTTGAAGAGAGCAATTTCACAGGAATAACTGTCGGAATTCTTGGCATATGTCGACCATGACTACATTACATTTATTTAATTGAAGCATGTTTAATGCAAGATGTGTGAAGGTGTTCTTTAATTTTAGAAATCTCTGATCTTAACTGTTTTGGTGTGAGGATAAGTGGCCTTATATTACCGTGGTTCGTATGCGTGAGGGCAGCGACCTCAATTCTTAGCAAATCTGAGGCAAGTGTATTTAATTGAATTGCCAGAGACATTAGATTTTGGACTTATCGTAAATTTGAATTCTCATTTTGAACTTTATTTAGATCTTAATAGATGGTTTTCTTGAGTTCTGAAAAGTGCACTTAAGATAGATACACTTCGTTTTGCTTTACGTTAGTTATAGTTTGAGCCATTTGTTCTGCTTAATCTGAGTCCAGGACTCCAAATAGGCCATAGGCCAAATGGGCCATATTTCCCACAACATCGAGTGCAGCTATCCGGTTCCTTTTTGGAGTTAAAATGTCTGATTCTTGAATCAGATTGTCCCAAGTATGTTGAAGTTGTATGGAAAACATTTCACATGATTCAAAGGCTACCGATTGCTTGCAGAGCTTTGAAAATTATGTTAAACCAACTTCCAGAACCTTATTCCTATCCCAAATTGGTGTTAAATTGTAGTATATAATGAATTTCCAGGTAGCTATCCTGGATTATAAGAAAATTCTGTAACATTGATGGGAGAGGCTAATATTATCGGCAGCAGAAGGAGTGAAACAAAAAGCATATTGAAGACTCCCAGTGAGGCACGTGACACTACCTTTCGTTTTGGCTGTATAGTATCATTTTCTGATTAGCTTTGCCTTTTTTGTGAGTTCGAGTTATCATATCCGGAATGCTCTGTGAGGGAGTCCTTGAACAAAAGTGCCAGTCTGTGTATTGGCCTCTTGAAAATTCCCTTTGCTGTTTTGACGTCGCAGACCCTGATAAGTCCATCATCTCCCTTGTAAATACGGTATATTCTACCCAATGACCATTGTAGCACTAGAGTATTATCTTCCTTAAGGAGGCCAAGGGACTTTACTTATATTCTAATTCTTCCCCAAACTCTGTTGCTTGGATGATTTTGATGATAATGTTCATAGCTTCTTCTAATTCAAATGCATCGAGCGCCCTTTTGGTTGGGCGATAAATATTTGTAATTTCTAATAAATCTCAACACATAACCGATCGTGTGTTTGTTGAAGAGTTTTAAGTGAGTGCCGGAGACTTATTCGATTTATAATGTCTTTATAATTTTGCTGCGAAGCGGCTATTGTTAGAACATGCTTCGTTATTTTACGTTCTTCGTTGCAAGGTGTATCAATAACTTGTGAAGTTGAGATTGTCCATAGAGGGCCACTAAACCACATTGAATGTTGAGATCGGTTTTCTGGTGATTTCTCGAGATATTGCGTCGCCTGGATTTTCTTCAGAACTAACGTATCGCCATTGATGTGTATGAATTTCTGTAGTGACTGGGTTTCCGTGTTTTAGTACGAATCTATCTATCGTTATTTTGTTTAGGGTTTCTATATTTGTGCGAATTTTATTTCATTCATTCTGAAGAGTCATGGGTAACTCGTCATCTCATGAAATCGGTAACTGCCACAGCTCCTGCAAAATATCTTGGCTCGTACAACTACCGGCCCGAAATTCCCTATAAGATCAAAGATCTTGGCTAGTTCTGAACTGACTATTCTTTTTTTTACCTTGTGGTCGTTGGCTTTTGTGATCGTGCACATAATTGATCGGACTTTGAGAGCCATATTAATCCGAGTGTTGTAATTGACCAATCTGTATTTTCGTCTAAGTCCAAGTTAATTTCCTGGTCTTAAGGTGCAATTCCACTTAATAACTGAGGATGATTTGAACACAACTTCCGCAGCTGAAAACCAGATTCTCTTACGATTAATCTTAGTTGTCGTTGTGACTCTAGTGCTGTGCTAATAGAATCAACTCCGGTGAGGCAATCATCCACATAAACATCATCACGTAATATTGAAGCACCTTGTGGATATTTTGTAATGTTTTGAATAGCTAAATGTTGAATACATTTAGTTGCTAGGTATGGTGAAGAGGAGGTGCCATATGTTACAGTTTTCAGACGATAATGTTTGATGCCTTGATGCTTGTTGTATCTCCATATGATGAGCTGGAACATCTGGTCGGTGCCATCGACTTGAATTTGCCGGTACATTTTCTCTATGTCTGCAGTGAAAACAATTTTGTGCATCCTAAATCGCAATAGTACCGAAAACAGCTCACTTTGTACGGTTGGTCCGGCATGTATTATGTCATTCAGAGAGGAACCGCTGCTTCAAAAACTACTCTTAGTTTTGTGGTTGAGCTGTCAGGTTTCAGTACGCAGTGGTGCGGCATGTCTTCTTGGATTTCTTCCATGTGCGAAAAGTCTTCGTACTTCTGCATGAATTTGTTGTATCCTGTTCCAAGCTCAGGAATAAGGTTCAATCGGTTTTCCAATGCTAAAAATCAATTGAATGCCATTGTTTAAGAGTTCCCGAAAACGGATGGATTTTCTGCGAATGGTAGACGCACAATGAATCTGCCGTCTTCGTTTCTTTTTACGTTTATTGCAAAATGATCCTCACATCGTTTCTCAGCCAAAGATAGTGCTCGTTCTGTATTATTCGTGTCTTCAAGTTTCCAGAAATTTTCAATAAGCTGTTGTTTGCTCTTCTGGAGTAAACACTGTACAAATTACCAAGTTGTCGTTTCTTTCTTGTAATTTACCCGTGATGATCCAACCCAAAAACTGTGTTTTGCAGAATTGGTAGTTTTTGGTTGATCCTTATTTGTTGTGGGCGCATCAATTGATGGTAAAATTCTGCTCCGAGCAATATGTCAATTTATCCATTTGATTGAAACATGGATCAGCTAATTTAATATTTTCAGGAAGATTCCAATCTGACGTCGAAAGATTTTGTAGGATGAGGTGGTACAATGGTTGGAAGCACAAAACCTTCGATTCTGGTGGCATAGATGCCTGAATATGCACGTAGTACTATATTGATTCGTTGGGATACGTTTTGAATTTTAGAGCCTATTCCTTCAATGCGCAATGAAGAGTTTGAGGAATTCAATGACAGTTTGTTCAGTACGCGGGTTGTAACCAAATTGACTTGTGATCCAGAGTCTAATAAAGCTCGGAATGTGCATGTGTGACCATTGGCTCCAACTGCCTTTACTTTTGCAGTGGCTAGTAATACGTAAGTGTTGCCGATGAGCCGTTTGTTTGTTGCAGCTACGATTTGCTTATTTTCATTCAATGCAGACGCTAGTTTTTGTGCTCCTTCTGCCGAAGTTGCTGAAGTGTTTCCTCTTGCTAATTTTTAGTGCAACAATGTGTTGTGTCTTTTTGTGCACTTTGAGCAAGACCGTGACATGCATGCCTTGGCAGCATGATCTGATTTAAAGCAGTTGACGCATTGTGTCCATTGTAGTCTCCCAGCTGGGGAAATTTTTAGGAACTTTTCACAGCAATATATGGGATGCCCAGTTATTCCACATACTTTACAGATTGGCGTTGATGTAGCTGCTGTTATAAGTTTAGCTCTATCCTTCCCCCCACCAGATTCGTGAGACCTTCCGCGTGTTTCCAATGCTTGGAAACGGTGCTCTATAAATCTAAGCAGCTCTTTTAGACTTACGAGGTTCTTGTTGTTTTCTAGTGATTGCTAAAATAAAGTTTGAATCGATTGATTGAGTTTCTTCAATAAAATGTGAACAACTATGGCGCCCCAACTGTCCACTGCATTCTTTAGTGACATGATTTATATTTTTAGCGCTTGTGCCGTTTCGGTTTTTATTTACGGGTGAGAAAGCAAGTTGTTTAGTAGCGTTGTCACAATGAGTCTTTTGTTATCGTATCTATCAGCGCCAAAATGTTCCATGCAGTTTCATAACTTGATGTTGCAATTGACAAATATTTTACTAGCGCTTTTGGTTCGTTTGCTAGATGTGTAGTTAAGTAAAATATTTTCTCAACTTCGCTCATTGATCCTTAAAGGCTACCCATTGAAGGTAAATGCCGATGAATTTCGGAATCTGAATTTTTGGTAGATGGGGTTGACAATGGTCAGTGCTACATGGATTATTTTCGGTGACATTATTCACATACTGCTCTAGCTTGCATTGGATGGTGTGCACCTCAGCTTGCATTTTGTAAAGTCATCCAAAGTGTAGCCATCTATTTGTTCTTCATTAGTCAATTGCCATAATGTATCGTTGTTTGTAGAGAACTCATGCATATATTTATTAATGAGTGGTAATTTGCTTTGATAATATGCTACCTGTTGATTTTCCTCTGCCCTGACTTCGTCTTAATGCTCTCGTCAATGCCCGCTGATTGCGAAGAACTTTGCTTGTGATATCATCAGGTTGTGTCTTTTCCTGCATACCTCTGCTTGAGCCTTCTTCCATTTGTCTCATCGACGGTGTTGGTTTTTTCACCTTTTTACTTTCGGACTCGAACAGCCTTTTGTATTTGATTGTGTCGTCCGAAATACGCAAGTATTGGTATGTAAAATAATTGTGTTGTAATAGTAGATTTGAGAGGCACTTTATTTTGTTGTAAGTTGTCTCAAATTCTAGCTATACCTTGTTAAGCCGCTGTAGACGCTCCAAGTAGTACTCCGAAGTTTTTCTTGTGGAAGAGTCTTTTTTGAAATTGCGGATTATTGCCTCTATTTGCTCCGCCGTCTTCTGTTGGGATGCTACCAGGTCTTCAAACGCTTCCATTGCTTATGTTCAAGGAACGTTATTTTCTACGATTGCTTCGTGTTTTGAAGTGATCCTGTTTCTATTTTCAGGATCGTTTGGGTCATTAAAATGATCTAGCTTCAGGGCCGTGGGGTGAAAATATCTAATGATGGAATCCTGTACCTTGCTACCGGACCTTCGAGTTTAAATGTGTATTCTGATTAACAATTAACAATTTACAATTTGGTTAAAGAACTTATGGCTAATAAATCAGTGGAAACTTAAATATAGTTTAAGTTAGTTTTCATAAAAAATTAAAATGTATTTAAAATGCACTTTAATTTTTTCAGTGGCGAATTAAAGTTATTATTAAATTACGTCGAAAGTACGGTAGCACTACAAGATTTCCAAATATTATGCAAAGCTTTCCAAAGAAAAGCTGGTCAATATAAGTTGATTTATCAATTTATAGAAAAGTGAAATAGCAAAAAACACATTTGATGATACAAAAAGAGCATCGGAATGCATTTTGCTATTTATATATTTCATGATATGAAAATATGTGTTACATTTGTTGTATATTTGCGAAAATTAAACGAAATTCTTTTTAATACGACCACATGATCTGCATGTATATGCATTCAATAAACACGCACATGCACAAAACATATGGTATGTTTGTAAAACTTTAACAACATTTAGGGCCAATAAATCAGTGCAAGTTAAACTAGCGAACCTATAAATCAATACGGTATTTAAATCATCAGATTTTGTTCGACATGTTTTCTTACACTCTATTATTCTTTTATACTATTATACTTCGCCAAGCATAAATATAATTCCTTTCTCAGTAAAATTTGGCAAAACGGCTGTTTTTTGACATTTATTCTAGGGCACTCCTGTTGAGTTTAAACTACATGTAAATATGAGTTTAGTTTAACTAAACCAGCGTTTAAAGTTTGACTGATTTATTAGACCTTATATGAAAAGAAAAGTGTAACATATATCGACGGCTTATATTCAATACCCGCCATACGCCAAAACTCAATTTTTCAGGAGAGAGAAAAAACTGTTTCATTCCGAAATTCTTAAGGTATGAATTAATCTTTCTTCTATAATATTTTTTAAATATGACTACTGAGTCACCCTTATAAAAAAAAATAGAACTTTTTACTCTATTCGTAGCGATATGGTTGATGTCGAGTATTGCAACTGAAATATTCAAATATTTTTATGGCGTATAGCGGTTATTGCACAGTAATAAAAATATGTTGTTTTTACTCTAATATGTAATTTTATTAAATTAAGCATTTGTTTAACGTTTTTCTAACATAAAAGAATTCAATAACAAAACAATAACAAAAAAATAAACATAATTAAAAAAAAGGTAATTCAAATTGGAACTTTATTCGTTCGGTATTCTCAATGTATGGCGTATGGCGGGTATTGCATTAAAAAAAAATCGTGCGGTTGATAGCGATATCACAAATATTTAAAAAAGGACTTATATTAATTTTTTTCTTCGGAAATTTTGTCAGAGATTAATCTGGCATCAGTGAACAATTTGCGATCAAAAAGTCATTTTCCAAAAAATGGTGTATGGCGGGTATTGAATATAAGCCCTCGATATGTTACATATAATTTGCCAACATTTTTAAATGCTCACCTGATTTTTAAGAAGTGTTGCATATTTTACGTTTACAAAAGAACAATTTCCCAACAAGTTTCGGTATAAAAGACTGAGGTACTTTTAGCGTTTAAATTTGCAGCGCTTTTATATCGCTAATTTCTAAGTAGAAAAAATGGGTAGACATTACCGATTTAAAATACAAACAAAAAACAAAACAAACAGAATCTCTAATTTGGCGGAAATTTTTTACAAATTAATTATATAAATTGAAATGGAAGTAACCTTCGAAATAGACTGCAACAATTTAGATGAATCCCCAACGAACTACAAGAAAATTTAAGGTAAGCACGAAAGAATTTGTTTGCTAGCTTGCCAGCACACTTCCAAATAAAAAAATTACAAAAGGTGAAAGAAAATTAAAAAATAAGAGAAAATATTACATGAAAAAGTCTCGGAAATCCATAGTTTTTTCCATCTGAAGTTTTCACGTATACGTAACTTCATGTATGCGATTTTCCACTATATTTCTGAACATGTTGATAAACAAGATTTTTTCTTTTGTTTATTCTTGCAATTAGAATGTTAAAATCTTTTTTAGTATGGACGGATGGAGAAACAAGGCAACTTTTAGACTTTTACGCCACTTATATGACTCAAATCGGGCCCTTAAAGCAGTTCAGGACCAAAAAAAAACATGGCCAAAATTTCATCCATGATACCGGAAAAGATACCAAAACAATGTGAAGAACGCTACAAGACAGTGCTAAAAAGAAAGAAAACTGCTGTGGATAATAATAGGGTATCAGGTTCTAAGAGAAAGAAAATAGAGTTCGAGGAAGAACTAAACAAAATTTGTTTATTGGATGACTCTATAGAGCCTGAGGTGCAAATAAGCAGCCAGAAGTGCTTAATAAATGAGAAATGCGAAAAAGTTAAAGCTGAAAAGTTTAAAATAAAGACCCGGACGGTTCAAGAAACGTTGATAGAGTTAGCAGAGAAAAAAGAATAAGCAAGAGAAAGGCAACATAAAGAAAAAATGGAGGTACTAAAAAAACTATTAGAAGGCAAGGAAACGTAATTGGAAATATTATAATAAAACTTTTTTATAAACAAAGTTCCGATATACATACGTACATACGGGTATATCTTTAAGAAAGTTATTCCAGAATCTCCTAGTAGAACAAATCAAATATATAGTGGCAGAAAATGCAAAAAATATTAACATTTTAAAAGTTATACAGAAGAAGCGTAAAACTTTTTTAAATGAAAAATACCCTATAGGAACTCAAACCCATTTATAAGTAACTTCAAACTGGTTTTTTAATAACCACATCTGGTTCTCCTGTAAAACTTTTAAAATGTTAGACAGTGCATTTTGCATTTTCTGTGTCGATCCATAATATTAAATGACAATACAAATTAGAATTTAGTTGCTTTTTTTACTTTTATTGAATGATAAGAAATACATTGTTAAATTCCTTTTATTATATTAGAAATGTTGTGTTTGTGAATTAAACTTTAATATATACTGCCTTATTTATAAAAATTATTAGGCTTTATAAAGGAGTTTTTAAACAGATTTCCATACAAAATTTAGCTTATTGAGCCTTTATAAAGCCTTAATAATTTTTATAAATAATGCTGTTATAATACATTTATATATATGTATATGTTTGTAGATCATATACGTACATACTTATGTATAAATGCAGCATTTTACAAATCAACTTCGGCAATTTGAAAATCAAAATCAGACTTACAAATGAATTTTATTGAAAAAAACTGAATTCGATTTTTAAAATACAGAATTTGGTTTAAAAAATGCTTTATTTGATCATACTAGATTTTAATATACAGTATGCAGCACAACTCAAGGTACCCCATTTGAAATAAGCAAGTTAATAAATTTTACAAAAAAAAAAATATCTGATCAAATTGCTTTTATTTATTACTTTATTAATATTTTAATTCGTATACGCAATACAAAGCATTTATTATTATTATTGTTTTTTCTACTAAAGATTTCAACGCATAGTTTTTTTGTTTTGTTTTATACCACATTTGTTTGCTTTGTTGTGAATTAAATAGCAGTGTTTTCCCAACTGTGTTACCAAATTATCTCGTCTGTCATTATTAAAATTGTCGGAAGTATTGTGAATTTCGTTAACACATATTTCCTCGTCAAAATTGTCATCTTTTTCAATACAAATATTGTGGAGAACACAAGTTGCGACTATAAATTTTGCCATGTTTTCAACATTATTAAAATCAAGCCGCATCATTTCTTGCATTTTCTATCTTCACACGCGTTTGTAAAATTTTAAATTGAAGTTTTTTTCTGACTCGGTTAAATTTCCATAACCACGGAACGGTGTCAAAAGATATTCCCGTAGCGGGTAGGCTGAATCACCTAACAAATGATACTTTGGTGTGCATAAATTTGGCAAATCTTTACCTATAAATGAGAGTTTTAGTATCCGTGAGTCGTGAATTTTACTGGGAACTCCTGTGTATACATCCAAAAATCGCAGCCTTGAATCGCAGATTCCTTGGAGAGTAATTGACACAGTGTCATGCCTATTTGCGTAGGTGGAACGAATTTTATGTTTAGGAGTTCTTACAGAAATGTAGATTCCATCAACACTCCCCAAAACATTTGGAAAACCGGATATCTTTATAATATGTACATACATATATTTAATAAGAATCTGTTTCAATAAAAGTATATTTAATATCTTCCTCACCTTTTGAAATTCACTAGCCACTGCTTCTTTCTCTGCGTTAGTTTGTGAAAATTTGATGACTTCAGGGGCTACTTCTTCCAATAAAAATTTTACAACTTTTTGAATAGAAGTATGAAGATTTGATAACGACATATCAAACACATTCGCCACTTCTCTAAATGTAGGTTTGTTGCCACTGAACCTGAAATGAAGTTTTTACTTCCAGAATATAAAATTTTTTATATTTTTCTTACCACAAATATGAAAAAATTTGTTTTTCTACACTTGTTTGTGTTCTTCCTCCTCGATACGTCCTGACAATATTGCAAGTGGAATATGTTTCTATTAGGTACTGTGTGCTACTTCTACTAAGTCGTGAATTCTTCTTAAACTGAAAATAAATAAAATGTTAAATTGTAAAATGCCAACATTTGGAATATGGATGTTTGCTTACATCGTTGTCAGAGTATTGATGAATAACATTTTCTACAAAGTTCTTAGCTCGTGGCAAAAAGTTTCTTTTTAAAAGCAATGCATGTATTTCTTTGTTTTCGTCTGATGACGAAGATGACTCCAACAAATATTGTATTACAATATGTTTTGTTTCCATTTTATATATATATACAAACTTTTTTATAATTATTCACGAAACACGAATTAGAAAATGATTTATTTTTTTTTTTCATAAAAAATAACAAAACCAGCTGTTAATATAATGCTGCACTTATGCCCCTTTAATGAAAATGAGTGTTGAAAATGGAGCATTTTTCTTCTTTTTAAGGGTAACATCATGAGAAAAGAACGCGCTACATTTTTAAAATAACACATACTTTTCAGAAAAGAACACAAAGAAATGTAAAAGGCAGTATAAATGCAGTATATTGCTCAGAAAAGAAAACGCCATAAGCTTCATTTAATTTTAGGGTGAAAAGCAAAATTTTGTGTTTAAATAGGATTTAAAAATAAAAATAATAAAATCATTACTGATTTATTAGCCCTTAGAATGCTGCATAAGCAGAATTTACATTAAATATATTTTTATAATAAACCATTAGTTAAATTTTTACATAAACAAAATTTATATCCCCATATTCATAAAAAAATAAAATGAATTTGAAATCCATTTTAGGAAAATATTTTATGAAAAATTTGAAATAAAATACATTTCAAATTCATTTTAAATTTTATGAATATAGGGGATAATTACTCTAATAAAAAAAGGGAAGGTATGCGCTTAAAACTACATACAACTTCTAATAATAATAAAAATAAATAAAAGTAAAATAATGAACTAAGGTATTAACAGTTAAAAACAAAAAAGTTGGTATATGTCGAATATTTTTCCCCTGGAAATATTAAAGTTAAAACTGAATCAGTGTTGTCTGCTCTCTCATTCAAATACAGCAAAATTTTTTTCTCACAAATCGAGAAACGATGGAATTTTGTGTTTCACACTTAATATGAGAAATTTTACGATGCGAGAAATACAGAAACGAGCTACTGCTTTCTGGGCACTTTTTAAAATGAATTTCGAGCGTCACTTGTTGTGGGTAAGTCAAATATTTTATGCATGTGCCCTAAAAAAAGTATTTTGAATACAATGACATGTTTTAAAAAAATGCAGACGCAAAAAATTTCTATGAAATTGCGCATTTTTGTTATTTGCTATTAAATTGACACCGCGTGCAAGAAATGATTTACTCTATGTTGTTGTTTTTGTTGTTGTTGTAACGAGTGCTTATTATCGTAGACAAGCGGAGCTAATGGTATGTCATAGTGTTTTCACACTTACATGATTTTAATAAAAGTTGGTTTAAACGTTAAAACCAACTGTTCAAACCTGGTTTTACCATACAAATTGTTTTTGTTAAAACCAACTTAAAACCATTTTTGAATTGGTTTTAAAGTAATTTAATGAAATGCAACCTTGTTTTCGCTGTGCTAAATTTAGTGCTGCCAAGTTAAAGTAACCGCAATCAGCTGATAATGTTTATGCCACTCAATAAGAATAGATACCGATTGAAAGATTTTCAACTTAAAAATAGATGCAGCGGCAATAATTATAAAAAAAATGTGAAGAAAAAGTATCCTTTGGACGGAAAACAACGTAAATATTTTCACTGACGTCTGGGACGATATGACTGAGATATATCTGCGGAAAAAAATTATATATTTATTATATTAGGTTGTATCTTTGTGATTTTTTTTATAATAATATGACTTCCAAGCACTTCTTCACGTTGTATAAGTAGTTCCATAATCTTAAAATGTTCATTTACAAAATATAAAATAATTTTCATTTTAGAGTGCAATGTACATTTTCTGAGTTTTTCATGCAAAAAAACAACCGTTGTATAGGGTGTCAGATAAGTATTATAAAAAGCTGAAAAAATACAGCAACAAAAATAAGCATTTCTACAGTAAATTTATTTTATTTTGGACAAATTTATAAGACAGCCCGTTGTTTAAAACCTGAATTTATCAAACTTGTAGTGGGAACGCAAAATCAGCTGTTTATGGTTTTAACGTTAAAACCAGATTTTAACTTTCAGTGTGAAAACAGTATCAAGTGAAAGTTTAACATATTAACTCTAGTTGTTCTAAGAAATTTTTGGGTAAAGGTTCCCTGATGATCTGCATTAGCAACAGTGAAATGCGCATAGGATCCAGCTAAACCCCTCAATAATCAATTTCAATGTATTTTTATTAAAAAAATATTTTACTTAATAAGTAAAATAATAATTTGAGATTACTAGTGCGTTAAAAAATTTTAAACTTAAATTGTAACAATTCCCACAAGAAACACTAATTATTAACTTGATAGAACCCGGTCAAAAAAAATACTTGTGTGGCAACACTCTATTCTTGAATAGCTGTTGTTGTTATTTACATTTATTTTCTTTACATATTCTTACAACTACAATTTGAAGCTGAAAAAAAGTCAGCCAATGTAGTAATGATAAAGTAAGAAAATAAAAAACATGTTGATTATTGAGTTCTTGTTTCAACTTTGTTATTTGTTGAGCTTCTCATTTGCTTAAATGAAAGTTTAACATATTAACTTTAGTTGTTCTAAGAAATTTTTGGGTAAAGGTTCCCTGATGATCTGCATTAGCAACAGTGAAATGCGCATAGGATCCAGCTAAACCCCTCAATAATCAATTTCAATGTATTTTTATAAAAAAAAATATTTTACTCAGAAATAATTTCTTAGTCGGGCTTAAGTTCAGTAATTTCAATTCTTATTGAATGAAATATTTTTTATTAATTAATGTGAGTTTCTAAAGAAGAGAAGAAAAATTAAATTAGACTATAAGCTGGGGGAAATACCGATATTTTTCTGTGCAGCAACGCACGTCATCAGCACCTAAGTCTATCTACTGGGGTAGAGATTGTTATTAACATTAGCTATTTAACGCAAATTTTTAATGAAATGGAATATGAGAAATATTGTGTATACAATTATTGATTTACCTTTGGTAAACACATTTGTAAGTATCACTATTCATTATCTGTTTTCCGTTTTTTTTCATTTTTATATTCAGGTTAGCACGAAGTTATGTCACTCTACCTAAGTATGTTTAACTATTCTTGCTTATCTTTTACGATCATCACATTAATTATTTTTAAGCCCGACTAAGAAATTATTTCTGATTAAAATTCACTATAGTTCAACTAAACATTTAAAAATTGTTTTACAAAAATATTTTACTTAATAAGTAAAATAATAATTTGGGATTACTAGTGCGTTAAAAAATTTTAAACAAAAGGGAATTCATTTGTTGTTGTAATTTATGTTTGATTATAAATTGACTAGAGATTTTGAGCATTCAAAACATTTTTTTGACAAACTGTATATTATTTTTAACGAGAATATCAAATTTAAGCTATTTGTGAATAGAAAATAGAAGTTATAGATTTTTGGCCGGAATTGACCACTGCGCAGTGTTGCATTTGTTCGTATTTTATTCAGCATACGTTATTGTGCATCTGTTAAGAAATAAATAAAATTTTTAATTCATTACTGTCTTATGCAAAAACATTTGTTAAAGTTAAAGCATGTGTTAAAACCGGTTTTGCCATACAAAATTCGTTTGTTAAACCAACTTTAACTTTAATAATCGTTTTTACATAAGGGGGTAAATAATTAACACACATCCATACATATAATAATTAACACACATGCATATATACACATTGATATTGAATTGTTTTTCTCATAAAAGGAAGATGTTGACGACACTGTGGACAAAGTGATTGCTATCAGCAGAGGCGCTAGCGTATTTGAAATTTTCGGACTAAATGTTGCGAGGCAGATAAAGGAATTTCCAGAAGAAGATGCGTATCAACTCATGGCGGATATCCAACTAATTCTGTCGAAAAGAAAAATTAATCTTCTAAGAAATGATTTGGAAGATGATTTCGAAATAATTTCATGAATGTATAAATTTTTTGAAAAAATAAATTTTAAGTTGTTTAATTTGGTTTAATCTCGTCAACATAAGAATGTTTTATCACAATAAAACATAACAAACAGAAGAAATTTTCAAATTTAAATGCTGATAGCATTCTTCCCAACTATATTGGTATTAAAAAGACCACAATCACAACATAAATCGCCGTTTCATGAAAAGGATAAGTTAGGTAAGGTTGAAAGGTGGGCAACACATGAGGTGTTGTGTTGTAAGCGAAACAAAAGTATAGGATCCATTTGACCCATTCGTCATATGTACAGAAACTTAAAAGAAATTCATTTAAGACTCTGTGATTCTTTTCTATAGATGGTAGATTGTACTAAAAACTTGTTTGACTTTTAAAAGATTACATACTCCAGATAACAGCTCATTCAAAAATTCAGCTCCCTTATCCGATTTGAGCACCTTGAAACTTCCATACACTAAAAATATTTCTCTAACTATCGCTTTGGCAATGGTATTCGCATCTTTTTATTCGATTGGACATGCTATAATATATTTTTCAGATCGTCTTGTATGGTCAATATGGATCTGAATTGGTTTGAGTACCTAAGTGGTCCTACTGTGTGTATAGATATTACATCAAAACTATTTCCTGGTGTGTCCGTTACTGGTTACGCTTTTTTTACGCATGTATGGCACATGGCTTACAGATGTAAGCTCGGCCTACACAGAGAGAATAGATTTGTTAAAAATCTTTTGAAGCAACAAATATTTAATTGTGTGTTCCAATGTTCCATATTTTGTATCAATTATCAATCATTTGTACGGTTTTCTCATATTTATAAACAAAAAACCATAATTACAATACAAATAAAATTCTCACAATATTTTTATTAGTAATAACAATTGATTCCGTTCATTTCTAATAAACATTTTAAACTATTGGTAGACACAACTGAATTAAATATAAGTTAGAAAATAACGTATTGGCTTTTGAAATTAAAAAAACTATTCTTGTAGTTTGGAAAAAAATTCGGTTATTGTAACTAACTAATCATTTGCCGTCGTAGTGAAATTCTATTGCAATAAAAGAAAATGAATTAAAATACTTTATTGATGTTCCTAACCGAATTTTTTGTTCTGAATACAAAAGGAAAAACATATGTTGTCGCAATTGAATTATTCCTTATTTGCGAAAAAATGTTAATGTTTTCTCAACAAAAAATAAAAATTAAATAGAAATGTCACATAAAAAATATCTTTTGCAGAACAACTAAACAAAAATCTCGATTTAACAAAAAAGGTAAGGACATTATTATATATGTATATCGCAAAATATTTAAGTGTTATTATTGTTATTCTGAAAGTGAAATTATTTGTGCAAATAATATGCAGTTTCTTGATAGGAAAATGTTTCCGTGAATAAAGCCAAACATCGGCAACTGATGTTACAATGCCACGCGGATCTAAAATATGCACATTTCATTCGCTTCAGAATATAAGCAAAAAATTAAGAATAATTCGCGATAAATATAATAATGTCCTTATATACCTTTTTATTCTGTAGAAATTAAAAAATAAAATATATATATGTATATTAGGGCGGGTTAATTTTTTTTTTTTTGATGAAGCGTATAGCAAAAAAGTAATCTATAGGTGATTCTGAGAAATTTTGCTCAAGAGACCATAGCTCTAACTCGGATTTGGACACCCCAAAATTTCAAAATAGATATTTTTCCATATATCCATAGAATAATTTAATTAAATTCGTCATAAAATCAGATAGAATTATAGTAGATTTCTCAATCTGGGCTTGTTTGAAAGATATTTTTATCACCTTTTAGAATCTGTATTGATACCAATATTTTTTTGTTTGTTTTTAGTATAGATATTAGGAATTTTTTGTCGAAAAATAGGCTAAAATGAACTTTTAACTAGTAAATTCTGAATTTTCTTCAATTTTTTTTTTAATTTTTTTTTTGCAGATTATGAAAGTTCAGATAATTTCCAACAACTTTTATTACCATGAATTTTTTTGTTTTCGAACTCCTTTTTGTAGGAAAATCGATCTGAAAAAATCAACATTTTCAAGGTTTCAACAAAAAAAAAACACTATTTTTACATTTTTAATTCAATTGATGTTGCTTGATTATCCATAATAACTTTGATATTATCACTGCACTCATTGATTGTGTCACACTAAACTTAAAAATAAAAAAAAATATGACGAATTTAATTAAAATATTCTATGTATATATGGAAAAATATCTACTTTCTATGGTCTTTTGAGCAAAATTTCTCAGAATCACCTATAGATTACTTTTTTGCTATACGCTTCATCAAAAAAAAAAAAATCGTTCCATACAATTTGACCCTCCCTAATATATATATATATATATATATATATATATATATATATATATATATATATATATATATATATATATATATATATATATATATATGTATGTATATGAACCGTGTCTACCAATGATTCCTTTAGAAATACCGATTATATTGGTTGTATCAACTAATTATTTCTGTAGTCACAATTAAATTTCATTATAAAAATTCACATATCACTTGTTGATGATATTTTATTGTTTATAACATTTTTATGAATAATTAATTTGCTTTATTTTGTATTATGTTTGATTCCCATGCAGTACCCTAATTTGACATTGAACTACATACATACTCGTACATATTTTTTACTTTCTTTATTTAAATGCAAAATTAGCGGTATAATGGTATGATTCTTAATTTGAGTGCATTTGTTGTTTTACTTTGATATAATACATTAACTAGAGTTCTATATATACATACATACATACACATATACTTATGTACATAAACATGCATAATTAAAGTGACGAAAAGTTGATATTCAACTCTAACAATAAAACATTGTAATTTAGTAATTCAACAGAACAACAACTAGTGTTTCTCTTCTACATTTTTTGGTGACCCCGACGTGATCGCGGGAAAAATTAATTAATCTCGTTAATCACGAAAGTTTAGTGTTTGTTTTTTAATAAGTAAAAAATACATTGTTTGAGTAGAAGTTTGGTACATGCCTACAGCTGCATAAAATGGAGGATTTAACTGTTCCTAAATATTCGTGCTAAGCAAATCAAAAGCATATTTAACAAATAAATAAACTTATATTTGTTTAAACTACAGCATCAATATGAGTAATGTGGAAAATCTAAAAAATAAAAGGGCCCATTTAAATGGTACAGCAAATTCATTAGCCAAGTTACAAACGATACACCTCTTTTTGAGATACGAGCTCGACTGGAACAAGTGGACAAAATATACGATGAATACCAGTTAATAGACATTGAAATGTTTACTGAATCAGACAATTTTCCTGAACGTGAAGCTGAAATAGAAGAATTTGAAGCAAGGTATTTTCGAATGAAAAGTAATTATAATGAAGCAATTAATAGCAGGGCACACGCTGCATTGATTGAACGTCTAAATTCAACCATGGTGCAACATGATTCTTGGCAAAAGCTGCTGGAAACCCAAAGGGCTTTTATGGAGAAATTATCTGGCCTACCTTTGCCGGCACCGTCAACATCTCAAACGTCATTGTCTCAAACGATGAATACCTCCACACAGTCTGCTGATGTTCGATTACCAAAACTAAACGTTCCTATTTTTGATGGGAAATTTTCATAATTCAAATCCTTATTCGATTTATTCAACAGTTCCATTAACAACAACAATGCTCTTTCTGCCGCACAGAAGTTTCAATATTTAAAGGGATTGCTTAAAGAAGAACCAGCAAATCTCATACGTCACTTAACTGTTTCGGATCAGAATTATGAAGAAGCTATTAAGAAACTTCAGGAAAGATACGATAAACCATCACTTGTCGTCGATTTGTTAATAAAAACATTTTTAGGGATTTCAAAAACAGATACACCTCAAGGATTACGCAATATTTCTAATGTAGCAGATGAAGTGGTAAGGGGACTTCGTGCTCAAGGCGAAGATGCTGAAAAAAGACATCCGTGGTTGATCCACATACTTTGCAAGAAAGTTGATCGACATACCCTGCAAGCCTGGGCGGAACATTGTGGTAAGGTAAATTTTCCCACTTTAGATAATTTTATTTCCTTCATACACCAATGATGCGACGCGTTGGAGCGCTTGCCGACTCTCGTGAGTGATAAAAATGGCAAACACTTTCAAAAATACCCACATAAGTCGGTACGATGAAAAAAGTATGTGCTGTTTGTCCACAAATTCATCACTTATCTTACTGTCCCACGTTCAACAAATTAGACGTACCAAAGCGAATTGAACTAATCAAGGATAAACGGCTGTGTTTAATTGTTTAAAATCAAATCATAGAGTACAAGACTGCCCTTCTAAACACACTTGTGAAACTTGT
The DNA here is from genome assembly GCA_936439885.1 of Nowickia ferox. Lineage (NCBI taxonomy): Eukaryota > Metazoa > Arthropoda > Insecta > Diptera > Tachinidae > Nowickia > Nowickia ferox. The sequence continues at coordinate 37,801,140 of OW387026.1, read as the reverse complement.
CAGGGTATAATCATTCATTTATCCATGTAAATCGGAAGCTGTCAACAAACTTATCTGTAAAAAATCCACCTAATCCTCAAGATGAGCCTGCTGAAGAACCAAAAGGTAACTTAGCTTTAGATGAAACGTTTAAGATTCCCAATGATACCTCTGTAAATTTAGCTGCATCTTCCGAGGTAAGAAATCTTAACATGTTATTGCCAACTGCAAGAGTTTTGGTAAATGATAATATGGGTTATTATCAAAGTTGTAATGTTCTTTTAGATTCTGGCTGCCAGAAATACACTTATTACAGAGAAATGTGTGCAAAGACTAGGACTACAACGCAATCCACAAAAAATTTACGTTAGTGGATTGGGAAATAATAAAGTTTGGGTAACTGTACATAGTGAAGATACTGTATATGTATTTAAGAGCCTAACTGCGAAGTTGCTATGTTCAAAGCTAACAGTAAACTATTGGAATGAGATAAAAAATCTTCCTCTAGCTGATGATAAATTTAATACGCCCAAAGAAATCGATATTTTAATCGGATTCGATTATTTCTTTTCGCTTATAAGAACTGGTCGTATCATGAAGGACGATAGCTTGAAAACATAAATGTAAAAAAGACATCTCTATGTGAGGAAGATAAAATGGCAGAAGAATTTTACAACTCTACAACATTACGTGGTGAGATATTCGGTGAGACTACCTTTTAAAAATAGCCCTGATTTTGGAGAGTCCTATACTAGTGCCTTCAGTCGTCTTAAAGGTATGGAAAAAAGGTTCAAATGTAATATTAAACTATATGAGGATTACTGTGCATTTATGAATGAATTTATATGGGGCATATGGAGCTTGTACCCGAAATTGAAATAAATCAACCTGTTTCGGAGGTGTGCTTCCCCTTCCCTATCACGCTGTTTTTAAAAACAATAGTCTGATCACAAAACTTCGTGTAGTTTTTGATTGTTCTATCAAAACAACAAATGGAAAATCTCTAAACGATAATTTATTAAGAGGTCCAGTTTTGCATCAAGACTTAGTGGCAGTAATACTTCGATATCGATGCAAAAAAATCTGTTTCGCTGCAGATATAAAACAAATGTTTCGCATGATAGAGGTACAAAAATGCGATAGAGAGTTTCAAAGAATCTTGTGGAGATCCAGTCCAAATGAAAAAATACGGCATTATAGACTTACAACAGTGACTTATGGTACCACCGCTGCACCTTACCTATCCATACGCACCCTCTTGCAGTTAAGTGAAGACGAACGTGCACGATTTCCATTAGCTAGTGAGACAATAAAAAATTGATTTTATGTTGATGACTGTATGGCCGGCTCCAAAACAGTAAATACTAGCGGAGCAATTAAATGAGGTGCTCATGGCTGGCGGCTTTCAATTAAGGAAATGGGCAACCAATGAGAGCAAGGTCCTAAAAAATATCGCTGAAAAGGACAAGATTGAAAGTATTGTCAATACTCCAACAGATCTTACTGTTTGTTTGCTTGGGGTTACATGGGACCCATTACAGGATGTCTTTTCTTACAGAGTGAAAGAAAATGATTACTGTATTGATACTAAGAGAAAATTGCTGTCCGAAATCTCAAAAATCTTTAACCCACTTGGGTGGATTTCGCCAGTAATAATATCCGTTAAAATTATCATTCAAAAACTTTGGTTATTGAATTTAGATTGGGATGAGCAGCTGCCTAATGAAATAAAGACAATGGCTCAAAAACTATTTTCTGAATTTTATTTATTGAATAATATTACCATTCCTCGCCTAATCTTTTCCATAGAAACTAACATTTCCTACCACGGCTTTTGTGACGCATCGATTGCAGCTTATGCAGACGTAGTGTACTGTCGCAAAACATCAGGAGATGGTGAAGTGTCTACTAACATAGTTATGGCGAAAACCAAGGTAGCGCCAATTAAGATGGTGTCAATTCCCAGGCTGGAACTTTTTGGAACGTATCTGTTGGCACAACTTTTTGAATATTTGATGCCTGTGCTGCTTATCGTCAAGAAAAACATTGTGTGTTGGACGGATAGCAAAACTGTGTTAGCCTGGTTGTCATGACACCCGACTAAATGGAAGACTTTTGTGGGTCATAGAACTAGTTTTATCCTTGAAACTCTTCCTGATGTAAAATGGAGGTATGTACCCAGTAAATTAAACTCAGCCGACTGTGCGAGTAGAGGTATTAGATCCAGCTGTCTTGTTGAAAACAATATGTGGTACCATTTTTACTAAAGGACTCAGCTGAATGGCCAAAACATGTAAAGAAGTAGAATTGCGTGTTGAAAATCATGTTATTCTTACAGCAGTTGTCTCCCATGATGTTATTGCTTTATTGAACGAACGAAATTCTCGCTTTCTACGCATTGTGCGTTCACTTGCTTACTATTATAGAGCTTATAACAATTTTCGATATAAAGTACGAAATAAATTAGCGCTTCAAGTTTCCGAAATCAGGCATGCCGAAAATGAATTATTTAAGTATTATCAGGAATCTGAGTTGGCTGATGTCATATCAACTATCAAAAAAAGGGCCCTGTTAACAGTAACAAGTTAAAATGTTTATCGCCATTTTTAGATGAATATGGTGTCCTACGAGTAGGAGGACGGCTGAACAAAGCGGATATGCCATATGACAGCCAACATCAAATTATAATACATAAAGACATTCCTATTGCCTATAAAATTGTTCATGAGTATCATTTGAAAAACCTACATGCAGGAATTACCCTTCTTACCGCTACACTGCGTCAACGTTTTTGGATTCTAGGAACAAGAGAGCTGGCTAAGAGAGTTTGTGATAATTGTACAGTCTTTCAACGCTAAGGCAAACGAGCAGTTCATGGCTATTGAAATATAGTGTGAATGCCGTATATCCCTTTCACTTTGAATTGGTGAGTGATTTAAGTTCTGACGCTTTCTTAGCTGCCCTGGACAGATTTGTGGCAAGAAGAGGTCTTTGCGGTCACATTCACAGTGACAATGGGACAAACTTTCAGGGAGCTACAAAAAAAACTAGGGGAGATTTATAAAATTATGGAATCATGTTCCGCAACTAACTCAATATTTTTGGTCACGGTGGTGAACCGACTATCTTCTATCGCTACAACCCAAAGCAAAATGGTTGAAGGAAAAACCAAATCTTAACGTAGGTGACATCGTACTTTTGCGAGACGAAAATCAACCCCCAGTCAGTTGGAAACTTGGACGTGTTCTGGAGACCCACGCTGGTTCTGATGGTCTAGTAAGAGTGGCTACTGTCAAAACTGCAAATTCAGCATTTCAAAGACCGATAACTAAACTATATCTTTTGCCAAAGGACAGTTGAACTTCATTGATGCCGTTCAAGGGTGGCGGAATGTTGATGATATTTTATTGCACTTAACATTTTTATGAATAATTAATTTGCTTTATTTTGTATTATGTTTAATTCCCATGCACTACCCTAATTTGACATTGAACTACATACATACATACATATTTTTTACTTCTTTATTTAAATGCAAAATTAGCGGTATAATCGTATGATTCTTAATTTGAGTGCATTTGTTGTTTTACTTTGATATAATGCATTAACTAGAGTTGTATATATGTATACATACATACACATATACTTATGTACATAAACATGCATAATAGAATGCTTCAGAACTGAGACCGCTTAATGCTATAGTTAGGATACGTTGAAAACTGTTGAACGATATTTTTAGTCCAAATGGTAACCGCTTAAAATGAAAATGACCATTTCTAGTCGAAAAGGCTGTTAATGGTCTAGAATCTTCGTCCAAATTAATTTGGTGAAATGAACTGGTCATATTCAACGAGGAAAAATATTCAGCCCTTCCTAATTTATCTAAACCATCTTCTATCCTTGTTGGCAATAAAAATTTTTTCATTTAGTTTGCGAAAATCTACTACTAATCGCCATTTAGGTTTGTCGTCTGCGGATTTCTTCGGTGCAACTAATAATGGTGAGTTGTATGGGCTTACTGATTGTTCAGTGATGCCTTCATTCAATACTTCTACTTGTTCATCTATTTCTTTTATTTGCATCTCTGGTAGCCTATAAGGTCTTGTTCGAAGCATATTTATATGAAGTATATGCAGGTGTACAACAACTAAGAAAGTACAAAAACAGCAGGCCATTTGTTTGTGTAAGAATGATGAAAACCAAAAATTTTAGTGCAAATTTAAATTTGATGATGGTAGTGCACTAATTTTTGCACTTAAATAAAATCTCTTAAAAGTAATGAATTAATATTGCAGTAGCAGCTAATCGCATGGCGAAAAATGCACTAATTTTGTATTGCCACTAAGTACATCATGAAGTAATGCAATATTATTGCATTATAAAATATTGTACACAGTAATATTGAATAAAACGTTAACGTATTTTATCAAATAGCACAAATAATAAAATAAAAAATACAGTAAAGTTCATTGAGGGCACCTTTATAAGTACGTACATACAAATTAACGAAAAGAAAAACTCAATATAAACACAAACTAGATTTCAGAACCAATTGAAAAAAATTTAAAAGTTTCATACTTCAAGTACGTTGCATCTCGAGCTTATATGAAAAAGCGTGCAATTGACAAAAGATCAGCACTTAGGTTTTCGTTTATTGTAAAGTTATATCTGAAAAAATGGTGATTTTATAAACGAAAAATACTACCGCTTGGAACAATTTCATCAAGTTTTGTCTTTCTCTCGAAAAATTATAAAAAACGTAGTGATATGATTTTTCGTGTTGGGTGATTATATGTACATAGGAAAAAATTTCCATATTTATGTATGTACGTATGTTTTTATGTATGTACACATTTACGTTGTATTTTGCACTATAATGAAATAATACTCTTCATAATGGCGGTATACGATGTTTGATGCAAATTTTCGTGCGTTAATGCAAATGCAAAATAAATATACACGTTTTCCGTATACACAATTGTGTATAACAAAGCAAAACAAAACAAAATGACGTACGAAAATTGTAAACAACTTTTGACATTCAGACATTCACACTACACGAGAAAAGAACTAATCACCTGAGTGCTTGCATATACTTTAAATAAATTTACTTTGGTCTTGTTGTAGCGTATGAAGTGTTAAATGTAGGTAACTGTGTTGGGTAAAGCAGTTTTAGCTAAAAATGTAAATAAACTTAGATACAAAGGGAAAGAAAAAGGAGTAAAGAATAATATGAAGGTAAAAAAAGAAGAAAATGAATATGAAGAAAATTACAAAATAAACAATAACTTTTCATGGTATTTGTGGTTAATAATATAATAATAAGAAGCAAATGCATCATCAAGGATAGAATGGTGGAGGTCAATGACTCTTTTTGATAAAATAATTATATTTGGTTATGACTAAGAAATTGCAAAATAGATTACGTGAAGAATTCAAGACTATAATACCAAATTCAGTGACTTAATCTAGCAATTGTAGTTGCATTCTTATGTATAGGTACCCATCAGATTAATAACATAAATTAAAATGTATTATATGGGATAGAATAGGATGAAGATATTAACTACAAATACAGGCTCATTTACTTTAGGGCGAATTCAAATAATTAGGTACAACGGAAATAATATAGAAACGGAAAATTATTATACGATAAGAAATAAGAGGGAACAGACTGTTTAAGGAACGTAATTACTTACATTAAATTAAATTCAACTAAATTGGTGTGTTAAAAAAGGTAAGAGAGTTGAAATAAAATTGTTGATAGTGCTGTAAGAAATAATAAATTTAATGTTTCCTTTTAAAGAAATAAGACACAAGCAACGAACAGATAATAAAATTTTGCACAGGAAGAAAAAGAAAGAAAGGTTAGGATTACAGTCAATATAGAGGGACCAGTGGAGGAAGATCGAACGGTATCTCGAGACTGTAATCCACACACAAAATTTGTATAAATACACCATAGAAGTTTGATGTCCACTAGTTAGCTAAGACGCTGTTGTATCCATCCATTTATCGAAATATATATATGTATAAGTAACTGGTGAGTCCGTTCAAAAAAATGTTAAATGTACATTATATTTTCATTAAAGTTAAAGCAAAACAAAATAATTACTGAAAGAAAATTGTTACAAAAAGCTGTGCAGAGCTTAAAAGAAGTAAAAGAAAGAAATTTTGCTATAGAATAAATAAATAAGTTAAAAATAATAGTGAGCTTTATTAACTTAAAGCTTTTTAAACTTAAAATTTCTATTCTGCTATATTTCAATTCATAATGTCTGCGCCAGTTGAAAAGGACAGAGTTACATAAATTAATCGGTTAGAGTTTAAAGTGAGTAGTTTCAGTAGAGTAGCTTGTATTTTAATTTTTGAGATTTTCGATTTTTCTGGTTCGTAACTCACCCCTTAACTTAAAATCTTAATTTCGAGTTTAAAGTTGCTGTCCATGCCCCCGATTGAAACTTTCAGGATTTTATATTTTTCTTGGTAATCTCTGATTTATATTTATTTGTGTATCGAATTTAAGCTCACTAGTGCAAATTCTAGCTTTAAATGTTATGGGTGAAAACCCCGCTCTCACCCATTACTTTTTTAAACTCAAGATTTTGTTGTGAGCAGCGCTTACTTATCTTCGTACATTTTTTAAGACCATGGTTTCAAGCCTTACATACGTGCATACAAGTTTAAATAAAATAGCTTCAGTTAAAATCTGTATATTTAGTTTTGAATTCACTGCAATATTACCATAGCCACGCCACTCCTGGTTAAGATGTTTTAGATTTTTATAGTTGGCTTCTCACCTTAACCTACTTGCGTATCAAATTTCAGCTCTCTAGCGCAAATTTAATTATTTTATGGGCGTATTCCCGCCCACTGTTTTAAAAGAAAACATTTTTTAGATGGTGCTTATCATTCGTGTCAAGTTTCGTTGGAAACGGATAATAATAAATACATAAATAGTATATTTAAATGTGCTGAGCCGAAGTATATGAAACAGGGGGTTTAAATTTTATGGGCGTATAACGCCCACTTCCTTTAAATAAAATTTATAGCCTTGCATTATTGCAACATGAATGCTGAATTTCAATAAAATCGCTTGAGATTTGTTTATTTTAATTCTGAGCTTTATGGGCGTAGCTCCGCCCCCATGGTATAATTTGCGGGTTTTTAAAATTTTCTAGTTAGTTGATAACCTATACCTACTTATTAATCAAATTTCAGCTTACTATCGCAAATTTAAATTTTTTTATTGTTATGGGCGTGATCCCGTTCACATTTTTAAACTCAAGATTTTTTTTGGGCCAGTGCTAATTTTTCCTGTTTAGTTTCGGTAGAAACGGATAATAGTAAATACATAAATAGTATATTTAAATGTGCTGACCAGATCTACATAAAATAGGAGGCTTAAATTTTATGGGCTAACGCCCACTTTTTTCGGCAAAAATTTGTAACCTTGTATAATTGCAACACGTGTGCCAAATTTCAATAAAGTCCCTTGAGTTAAACGCCTTAGATTTGTTTTTAGTTTTGAGCTTTATGGGCGTAGCCCCGCCCACTCTGTTACAATTTTAGGGTTTTCAGATTTTTCGAGGTGGTTACTCAACTAGGTCTACTTGTGCACCAAATATCAGCTCTCTAGCTTTAGTGAAAGTGCTTCATAATATTGATGATTGAGTCAGTCAGTCAGTGAGTATGTCTTAAAATATGCACTTTTTGCACCTCCATATCTCAGTAAGCTTTTATTGTAAAACTTTTAAACTTCGCATGTAAGGTGAATTAATTTAAATTATGAATTAAATTTTAGAATTTTACGATGACTGGGAAAAAAAGTTATAAGGAGATAAAAACACGAAGAATGGCTTCCTGTAAATTGTGAAATTTGGGTAATTAAAATTTGAAATTTGTAAATTTCAGTGCAGAATTTTCTGAAATTTTAAAATTTGGGTAATTAACATTTGAAATTTGAGAAATTGTGTTTTCGGTGTGCTTTGATGTTTTTTTTTGTTTACATTAGGAGTTTCTTGGTTACATTAATTGTGTGTGAACGGGCGATTTTTTTGTGACTCCTACGCGATTCTCATATGAAGCGTGGGATATATATGTATGTGTGTATGATTTTCTCATGCAAATAAATTATTTATCATGCCGACATTTTATGGTATAGTACCCTGAAGGAAACGTGGCATTAAGTGCCCCCAAGTCACCACTTTCGTCGACTATTTTGGTGACATTGTCAACAGAGCGTCTATTAATATTGTTTTTAATGCGTAGAAAACATTTTTTCAGACACACACAACTATGCTTCTTCTTAATGTTTTATTGGTTCGTTGAAAATAAACGTGGCGTCAAGCAAAGTTTAAGTGTTAATAAAAATTATTTTAAGAAATAATATTAAAAGGTCAATATAAATGTATTGAACAATTAAATTAAACAATTAAGAACATAATACACAAAAAGAAATAAAAAAAAACAATCCATATTGTATAAAAGTAGAAAATGTGAAAATTAAACAAATTTTAAGATAAACGTGCCAATTATGGAAATTTTTTTTTACCCTATGGAAGATTTTGTGCCATCAGGTAAATATTTGTCACATTTTCAGATCCATACGTAAGTGGTTGACTTTACTAATTCAGCGAAAAATACAGTTTTAAATTTACATATACATATATATGTATTTAATAGAAATGACAAACAATTTCCTGCAGTTGGTGACATCGCTATAGTGGATCAGTACAGTTTCACTACGGTCATTTCCCAAAGTGTGGTTATATCGTCAATAGTAAGTCAGTACAATCTTACTATTGACATTTTCGCCATATGGTCCCACAAGAACTACCTAGTCAGTATTGACGCAGTCTACTGGTAGATAGCATTAGTTGGGGTATAAGTTGTCAGTAGTACTGGTGACATCGTCAATAGATAATCAGTATAATTTTACTATTGACATTTCCTGCAGGGTATGTTCTCATATATGTGAACCCTCTAATGCTTGTGTGTGGGTGGTTGAGTTTGTCTGTTCCTGATAAGTTTATATTTTTTTTATTTGTTTAAGAATTATTTATTTCATAACATTGTGAAATTCTTGAATGTGTATGTATGTATGAAATTTGTGTGTGGAATATTTTGTGGCTCTGTAGAATAAAAACGTAATATTTGTATACATTATTATTTTGCAACGCAGACATTTCTTTGACTACGATTATTTTAAAGCAGCGGATTTTCAACTGAGTACAGTCATCAGCAGAGAAACAAAAAGTAAAAAAGTTAACTTCTCCTCCCCACTTCCTTCTCTTTCCTTTATGTAGTTTGTATATTGAAATAAGAAAACACTTGTAAATTTTTTATTTTTTATACATTTATTGTTTAAAATTTGATAAAATTTTATAATAATACATACATACATACATTCATATATTTTTAAGTATAAATATTTTAAAAAGTGAAAAGTTTATTTAAAGCAAGATATTTCATTTGTGAGTAAAACAGAATTTCTTAGTGCGCAAACACCAAAATTATGATGATTACAATAAAAAATATTCTGGATACTTAATTTCCATTTGTTTAAAGTTGATGCAGCCTATATCCTCAACGTTAGAAATTTTTCGGTGTAAAATTTTTGTAACCATCGTCTTTTTTCTTCACCTTTTACATAAATTGTAGAACATCTTGCTTTGGCTTTTAAAAAATGGCAAACGCTTTGAAATGAAACTGATCCAGCAGTCCAGCTTAGGTGATTATAGTTTTTTGTTAACCACTTTGCTTCTCTTTGTTTTTTTTATTGATAACCATTTAAAATCAATTGGGGTTTTATGATGCAATTGTTGTATTCATAATTGTTAAAAACAATCGCTACTTTTGCGATGAAATCATTTGAATTGCTTTTGAAACCTTGCACGTCTATAAAAATTATGTTATTTTCCATATTACTTAATTTATAAGACTTTTCGAACTTGTCCTTTGATGGGAATATATTCTATTATACGATCATGAATAAGAATGCAGTAAGCTGATGTCTTTGCTGCAATATTAGCTGCTGCTTCAAGCTCAATTTTTATATCAATCGGTCCATTATTGAGTGATTCATTCTGATGACTGACACCATGAATTGATTTCTCAATTATATTTCATTCAGCTAATTGCCACTTAAATTTAAATTACACTTAAATGCAGTTTAATTTTTTCTATAGTAAAATTAAATGCTCACTTAAATATTTTGAAAGTATGGTAGCACTGTGAAGTTTCGATAGTTCTAAACGAAAACAGATGTTTAATGTAAACAAAAAAGTTAGATTATCAGCATGTAGAACGTTAAAATTGCATAAAAACATATTTTATGAAACCAAAAGATCATCCCAACGCATTTTTCTATTTATTTATATGTTTTATTTACTAGATATGTTTTATATTTATGAAAATTGAACGAAATTGTTTTAATACGACCACATGATGTTCATGTACATGTTTCCAATAAACACACACAAACATAAAAACATATGGTATGCTCGAAAACTTAAATAGAACTTATATACGCAAGGTTGGGCATTTAAGTATTGTTTAAATGTCTCTGAACTTTGCACTGAAAAATTAATTTGTTACTTAAATGACACTTAAATATAAATGACACATAATTGATAAGTCAAGTACGTATACTTGTTGAGTATCACTATAGGGTTGACAGCCCGGAAAGTGGGTGTTCATTAGGACCTCTAGAGATTCGTTACTATCTGACGATCAGTTTCCATCATTATTCTGGATGTAACTGGTAATCGACGGTTTTTTCGCTAGGATTTTACGCAGTCTGCTAGTCTCGGAATAGGATTCTACTTTGTTACAGAATTCTCTTTGCATTCTTTTGCGTTCCAGACTTCATTTTTGAATTTATTCAATGAGGCTTTATAAAGACACCAATTACTTGTCCTTTTTGCCGCATTGAAAAATTGTCTGCAGTTCTAACAAGTATCTGCAATGGTATCAGACCACCAAGGTAGTCTCATATTGTTGCGTGGTATAAATGCTCTGCAAGATAGACCAGTGGCTTCTTTAAATGCATTTGTTAGCGTATCTACGGCTATAATTGGAGGTTGCGCAATCAAGTTGGTGAGGATTTGGTTCTGTACCTTCCAGTTTGTTTTACATCTGTTGATGTATAATCTTGCGTTCCTACTTGAAATGCTAATTAGAAATGTTAGATAACGATGGTCAGAGAACGAGCAGTCCGACGAGACCCTCCATTCTCGAATTAAATTAGCGTGCCTCGAATTGACTAGAGTTATGTCTAATACCTACTGCCTATTAGAGACTACGAATGTTGGTTCTGAACCCTGATTTATTATTGCCAGATTATTATCCATAATAAAATCAAATATGCACTCACCTCTTACATTTATGTCTGAGCTTCCCCAGATATGGTGATGTGCATTTGCATCAGCGCCTATTAAGATAGGAGTACCGCGCTTAGTTGCTTCCTTGACTGCCTTTTGGACCAAAATGCTTGGTGGGGGGTAAGCGTGGTCATGGGCCATGTAGCTTGAGAGAAGTCAACACACTGTGGTTTCTCCCGTCTCCCATGCTACGGCTACAGTATCCTGAAATTATACAGAATGAAGATATTTAAATTGGTTTTCACAATAATACAGGACCTGATGTTGTTATCATTGTTACCTGATTTACTCACATACAGTAGTATGTAGCCTTTTGCGCTGAGTCCAAGAATTTTACCATTGACTGTCCATGGTTCTTGGATGAGCGCAATATCCACTCCTCCTTCTACGAGTTGGTTGGTTAATGCCGCTGAGGCTGCCTTCGAGTGGTGAAGATTAATTTGGATAACCTTCGCCATCCTCAGATATTAGGGTCATAGTTAACGACGATGTCTGCGTCATCTGGGTTTGGATCCAGAAGAGCGTTTTCATCGGGATCCGGTTTGTCATCACCCCGGTAAATGCGCAGTTTGATGCCCATAAAGCCATAGTACACCAACCCTTGTTTTTTCCGGAGTAGAGACAACGTCCCCTTATTAAAGACCACGATCGCCTTCATACGGGCACCAACCGGTTCGAAACCCTTTACTACCTTCCAGTCATTGGTTGGTAGGTTCGGGTTACCTTTTCGAAAGATGTCCAGCATTTTCGCTGGGTCATGTGGTTCAACCGGGATGATAGCAATTGCTCTCGGCCTGCGAGGTATCTCACTGACAGGGATCAATTCCAGTCTCGCGCCGGGCCACACTTCCCCTAGGGACAGGATGATATCCTTTAATTTGGACGCCGATAATTCGTCCATGCAGGAGACTAGTTTCACGTGTCCTTGAAACCAGCCTGCATCCATGAATTGCGGTGAATGGCCTTGAATCACGCCAGCGTCCTGCAGGAAAATATCTAGTAACTTCTGACAGATCAATCCCCATTTTTCATGATCGATTGCCCCTCGCAGTTACTACGGTCAAGAACAGCCCTCATCACCAGTGGATTTCTTGCAACCTCACTGTAAGGTTTGTTTGTGACCTTGGACGCTTGCTTAATGGCTGTGCCCTTAGCTGCGGCGAAGGCTCCTCCCCTGAGCGTTGCCTTTTAGGCGCAGTGGCTGCAGATGTTTTCGCAGCTGCTTCAGGGTTGGAGCCGTCGTGTGCAGCCAAGTGAGCCTTTGCCCACGCCAGCGAGGATTTCTCCCTGCTGGTTTAATCCTTGGACGGTTTATTGCCCATTTGCTCGATATAGCGTCGAGCAGCCCGTAATTCACCGGTGGCTTTGCGCGTCAGGAAGCTACGTTCACGCGTATCTTGTATGCTCGATCCAGATGCAGTTGGCACTGTTGGCTTTACACTGACTGGCACATCCTTCTCGAGCATATTAGTGATTTTTGGTGCAGTTGGCACGGCTGGTGTTACTCCAGCTGGCGCACCTTTCATTTGTTTTTTGGGTGCAGTTGGCACTGCCGAGGATTTCCCGATTGGCATACCCAAGTTTATTTTGGCCGATTGCTCAGCTCTCAATTTGGCTGCAGCAGATGTACTTGGACTAACGTCCAAGGACACGCTGCGGGTTAACTTTGCCCTTCCTAATGGAATGACAGGGTTTGGTTTTTTGTTTTATTTCTCTCTATTTTGTTCCCACAAGTATGCACGTAAGGGGTTGGACCACCCATGCAGTGACGGCGCACATGGGCTAGGCAAACACGTTTTGACCGACCTGTGCCCTGGCGTCGACGTGGAGCTGTTAACGACTAGTCTTCTTTAACCACTAACTAGCCATTCAGGTTCTCGGCACTGCTACCATCCACCTTAACCTTACAAGTGGTTTAGTTTTGGTACGCGGGCTCCATGCATAGAGAAAAGAGCATCATAAAGAGAGACGCCACGACACAAATACTAAGTCGGACCCATGACCGCCTAAAGGAGTATCATGTCACCCTCTTAGATTTATTTGGAGTAACTGTCCATCATGAACTCCTTCAAAGTTGGAAGGTCGATCGTGCTAGATAGCTTCTTCCCATCATGATCACATACATGGGTGGAATGTTTCTCATGATCGGGCGTCTCCATCCGTGGTCGTCTCTCCCACGGTTCTCCCAACCTTGGCGCCTCTTTTCCAGGGTACATCGTTGCAGGTGAGATACCAGCGGTGCATTTTCACAAGCACGCAGCCTGGCCATGACAACGATCCTGCTCGTCTCAAACATGAAAACCCGTCGGTCCGTGCCAGACCCGGAACATGACAGCGACACCAATGCCCACTTGTTCAGTGTATCAGGAGGGTCGCTGATGATGTCCCTCCCCTATCCGCCGCCTGGGGACGCGCCCGACAGGAGACTACTACTCCTACAGCATAGTTAGGTGCTAAACTAGCGCTGTTGTTCGGGAGCATCGCGCGTTAGCTGTGGAGACATTTTTTAAGAGTAATGATTCTTACGTAATTGCTCGTCGACAATTTTGTTCAAAGTTCGGTATTCGGCGAATACGCGATGGACCGAGATTCCGCGCAGCTGCTTTAGCTATGAATGTCCCACGGCCAGGGCCCAGTCGATCTTCAAGAACTCCCGAAAACATAGAACTGGTTGAAAGCAGTTTAAGTGACAATCCGCGACTTTCAATACGGGAAAGAGCAGCCTGACTGGGACTTCCCAGAGTGATTATTCATGAAATTTTCAAAAAGGATCGGAAGTTCCATCCTTTTGAAATTCAAATCGTTCAGGAACTGAAAGAAAGTGCTTTTGATTTACAGAAAAATTTTTGTGTAACGATGATGGAGCGTTTTCGTATTGTAAATCCCATTTTTTTTTGAATCGACGGGGCTCATTTTCACTTAAACGACCACGTCAACAAGCAAAACTGCCGTTACTGGTCTCCAAGAACCCGCAACCCTCAATTTAAACATCAAAAACCATTGCATTGCCCCAGGGTAACTGTTTCGTGTGCCTTATCCACGCATAAGATAATTGAACCATTTTTTTTTCGAAAATTCTCGAGGCCAGGCGACGATTGTCAACTTTGAAAATTATCGACGCATGATTACGGAATTATTTTTGCCAAACCTGCGAGCTCATCCATCGTACTCTTCACACGCTTGGTTTCAACAGGATGGGGGCGGCTGCACACACAGCCAAAGCTTCGATGAATTTGCTTCGGGAAAATTTCGCCCAAAAAACTTATCAGTGGCTTTAGGGACATCCCATGGCCACTCTGTTATGAAAATGTATAAACGCGTGCGGGTGTGCTGGTGCGGGATGTTATGAAAACGACCAGAATGTGACAAAAATGTTAAAACATGGACTACGGGAGCCATTGATGTTCGCTAGCTAGGAGTCGGTTGTGGGGGGTTCGGTCCACATTAAAACACTTCGTTGGAATAGTCTACACGTACACACAGATTCATATTTATTGTAGACTCCCTATTTTTTTTTTTTTGTAGATGTTAAAAATTTCATGTTCGTAAAAGTCTAGCCTGATCATAGAAAATAACAAAAATCAAGAAAAAGAGCCCGATATGACCAAGAGGGGAATTCAAATAGTACTAACACCTAGCGTATCGATCGCATACTAAAGAAAAGCGTCATCTGATGTTGGGCGATGAGCTTGGTCTCTATACCCTACCTCTGCCAATGTCCTGTTGACCTTAATCCTTGTACAGGACCCCACTATTAATCACTTTACCTCACCAAACCAGAAAAGAAAACTAGTTAAAGTTTACTCCATTTTATTCGTTACTTTACTAACTCCATTTATTATTTCAAATCATGCAAAGACTGGGTCTTTTGTTTTTTTTTTTTTTTTTTTATATATAATATTAAACTAATCAGACTAAAGATATGATAATTTTTACATTTAAGTATATATTCAATTTAAAAAAAACACAAAACTTATGGAGCGCAAGTCTTAGTTTTATTTCCTACATTTGCTGAATACACCAAAACTTGTTGAATCTTTATTTCAGAAACAATAAATACTTCTCTTATTTTTATTTCATATGTTTTAAATGATTATCTTTAACAAGGCCCTCTGAGAGAATTTGGATAAGGGAATTTTCTTTTGGTAATTAAAATGACAAAATACATTAATGCCATACACCCAGGGTGTTCGCAAATAAATGTATTTAAAACATCTACACGATACAAATTGTGGTGAACTAAGCATATGTTTATTGGACAAAATTGAGTTATTTGTTCTTTATATATTTTGGTTTTTCTTCGTTTTTTTTTTCTTGTGATATAAATGAGTAAATATTTAGGTAAATATATTTATATATAAAATATATGAATTCAAATGAATAGTAAACTACATTTTATAACGTTAGTCACGACATCGAATAAGGGTTTGGATAAAAATAATTACAAAAGCAACAAATGTGTGCAAAACTAAAATGAATCGTCGAATGAAATTCCGTAGATTACAATACAAAATTCAAAATCCAAGTTACCGTGTTATTAAACGCGTTAGCCCGACTACAAGAACTTATTTAGGTCGGTAGTTAACGGATTAACTATCTTAATAGAAATTTTTAAGCCGATATAGTTACAGAGAATGGTTATTGGGCGAATCATCGAAAATACTGTTTACGATTATGCGCGCTCGATTCATTATAGTTATGCTCAGAACATTATTATATTTCTTTAATACAAATATAAAATTACCAAAAAAATTTACAATTAAAATAACGAAAAAAAAATGTTACGGGAATTAAATGAAAAAAAAAACGGGAATAAGGTAAAAAAAAAATTAAAAAAAAATAAATTAAAAAAAAAATAAAATTAATTTGCTGTAGTACTAACTTTACGCACACGAGTGTTAATGTTACACTGGGTATGATAATATTGTATTTTAGCAAGTAGAAAATAGGCAAATGAAAAGAAATAAACTCACCAATCATGTTGCTTCCACGTTCTCGAAGGCCTCCGGATAGTGATGAACACGATCGTAGTAATTTGTGCTGAAAATTAATTTTATTTGTTTTTATGCTTGTACCTTTATCACCATGACCCTTTTGTTTAATTTGATAACCGTTGCAATCATTATATAATTAACAAATACAAAATTTCTTCATTAAATTTTTACAATTTTTATCAAAATTTACTTATCCAAGATTTTTTTTTTTTTTTGTGACATTGGTTATATATAGAAATGTAACTGCTTTCAAGCTTCCATGATTTTCGGTCTATTTCTATGGCTATATGTATTTCTATGTACACTTATTCTCCCATGAGGCAAGGAAAAGGCTATATTTACTTTATACAACTTTGTATCAATAATTTGCAAAATAAACGATTTCTTGGAATCTTTCTTACTTTTGTCTTTATCTTTTTCTGTATTTAAATATTATTAGTATAAAAAAACGAGTAATTCGTATGTGAATTTTTCTGCCTTAATTAGTGCTATACTAACTAACCTTGGTTATCGAGGGTTCAGTGTCGAAATTGTAAATGGTTGGGTTAAAAAAAAACTGGTACTTATCTGTATTACGAAATAGGGTGAGGTAGATAAAATTGGTCGTCTATGACAGTGGATGCAGGTATAAATGTAGATACACAACTTTCTGGGAAAAATTTTAGTTTTGCTGAATATGGTGGTGAAATCCCGAGCTGGCTGTTACTATTATGGCGGGGGTTAAAGTTGATCAATTGGTTCCTATGGGTGACACAAGGATGAAGTCGGCATAACTGGTGAATAGCAAAATGGTGGCGGGTTTGCAGGGGTCTTCTCTTTTCTTTCCTTGGTGGTTTAGGATTATCCTTTTTTTCTTCTTCTAATTGCGGCCAACAGTTGTCAATGGCAAACAAAATTTTTGCGACACATGTGCATCTATGACTGGGCTAATGGTGGTAACTATTGTGGTGGTAAAAGTGGATTTTGCTGTGGCTGCTGCTGTTGTAGCACTTTTTGAGGCGTTGACGTGAGGTTACTTTGTGGAATTCTTTAAAACAGACTACGCACACATTGCTATGGGCTTCCAAGCCCCAAATTACTTAAGTAATTACTAGCACGCCGGGTTTAAATTAATCACCGCAAGTCAAGTTTTGGGTGCTTTATGTTTGTTAACTAGTCTTTCTTTTTATTATTTTGCAATTTAATTATTACTTATACCACACAGCCTTTTACCTCACCAACAGCCACAGAGAAATTTTTCTTTTTCTATCCGGTTTGCACACACCAGTCTCACTTTGCAATTTTTTTTCTTGTCTTCACTCAACCACCAATATCACTTGAATGACCCTTTTTGTCCTCTTCCTGTCCGATTTCATTTTTCAAGGCACGCTTCTAGAATTTTTTAGAAGAAACCCGTTCCGTTTTCCCGTTATAATTTTTTTAAACGAATGAATTTAAAAGAAAACACGTCAAATAAAATTTCAAGATCCACGAAAAGTCCTTGCCAGATAAGCAAAACAAATACAGTGATGCCAATAACATCAAAATCAAAAAGATCAACCTCGCAAGTTATGAGAGCATGCTAAGACATAAACAAGTGTGGAAGACCTAGATGTCTCCCCATCAATCAAAAAAAAAAAAAAAAAACAAAAGCACAATATGCAACAAGCAACTCGCAACAACTGTTCGCCTACAGTCATACATTACAAACTAGACAATAATGGTGAATTCACCGAATTCTTGGCTAGAGGACAAACTATTTAGGGACGAAGGTCCTTGGAATGATAGGTACCAATTAATTTACCCTGCAGGTCCTCAACAATGTAATAATGGGAACCTAGTCTCTCCCTGATCCGACATTTGATAAACAGAGGTGCTAATTTGGCATTGAATCCCTTTTCGGCATTACTCTGGACAAAGCTTCTTCTATACACTTCCTGTCCTATTTTAAAACTCACCGGCTTCGATCTAAGATTATATTGCTTGCGACTGACTTCATATGCCTTCCTAATATTTTTCCGTAAGTCCACACGTAATAGTTGTAGGTTATCGTCTCGCGACAGAGGATATAAGTGTTCATCCAGTGACTTCAAATTTTTTAACAGACTATATGAACTTGCATGAGTGATCATATCAAACCCAAAGAGGGCACGATATGGGGAGCATTGAATGGCTTGATGATATGCATTCCTCAAAGAACAACTAATTTTCGACAAGTTCTCATCCCATAACCGCTGATCATTCTTTAGGTATGCGCGTATACCGACAATTATAGAGCGGTTAACCCGTTCAGAGGCATTGCTTTGGGGCGAATGCACTGCTGTGTATACATGTTAAATTCCAAAACTGGTCAAAAACGCGTTAAAATCATTGGCTCGGAACTGTGACCCGTTATCACTGACGAGGATTTCCGGCACTCCATAAAGATGAAATATCTCTTTTTCCAACCGATCTATTACAACTGTCGAGGTGAATTTTTTTAATGGGAATAGCCAATGATATTTCGTCAGGTGATCCAAAATGATCAAGAGTCCAACGTTTCCTGCCTTACTTCTAGGGTATGGTCCTAGCAAGTCTATATATAACCTCTGAAAAGGTCGATACGACACAGCTTGCTTTCCCATTTCGGCTCTTAAAATTGTATTAGGCGATTTTGTTGTTTTACACACTTCACATTTACCAATATATTCTCTGACATCTTTTATTAAACCAGGCCAATAAAAATTTCTCCTTAACAAATGAATAGTTTTGCACATGCCACCGTGAGCTGTTATCGGGTCATCATGAGCCCTCTGAATAACACGTAGCCTTAATTTATCAGGTACCCACAATTTCCAACTAAGTTTTTCTTGTTCCCTATTTCCAGTATAATGCTCAGTTCTTATATAGACATATTGATCGATTACTTTTAAATCAGGGTATTTACTTGGTTCGAGTGTGATCTTTTCTTTTAAACTAACATATTCCTGATCCATAAAATGGGGTGAACTTAAATCAATTTCCGGTTCTGCAAAAGTTACTTCGGCTACATTATCCTCAAAACACCGCGATAACGCATCCGGAACCACATTTTCTTTCCCTTCCTATGACTGACAGAAAACTTAAACGCTTGTAACTTAAAAACCCAACGAGCTAAGCGACCCGTTAAATTGGGTTGGCGCATGAGCCAAACAAGACTAGAATGATCGGTAATAACTTCGAATTCCTGAAGTTCTAAATAACAACGGAAACGTTGGATGGCCTCTACTGCCGCTAAACACTCTCTCTCCGTAACGCTATAATTTCTTTGAGCACTGTTAAGCTTTTTGCTCATAAACGCAACCGGTCTTTCAAGTCCCTGTGGGTCAAGCTGAACCAATACGGCTCCAATGTCATAATCGCTAGCATCGCAATGTACAAAGAATTTTTTTGAAAAGTCTGGATTTATTAAAACGGGTGTTGTGGTTAACAATTTTTTTATTTCTTGAAAGGCAGCGTTAGCTTCGGCGGTCCAACAAAATTTTTTCTTCTTAGAAAGTACTTCTGATATTGGAAACACAACGGTGGAAAAGTTTTCGACGAACCTACGATACCACCCTGCAAGCCCAAGGAAACCACGTACTTGCCTAATGGTTCCCGGAACTGGCCAATTAACTATAGCGCTTACTTTCTCGGGGTCAACTGATATACCGCCATTACCTATAATGTAACCTAAGTAGGGGACTTGCTTAACACAAAATTTACTCTTAGCGATATTCAACGTAAGGTTTGCTCTCTGAAATTCTGTAGCAACACGAACTAGCACTGACACATGGGTAGGAAAGTCCTCTGACACAATTATCAGGTCATCTAAATAACCAAAAACAGAGTTTCGAAGAGAAGGTGGTATTATTTCATCTACTAAGCGACACATCGTTGACGGCGCATTACAAAGCCCGAATGGCATAACTGTAAACTGATAGAGAGGGCGTCCGGGAATGGTGAAAGCTGTTAATGGTTTTGCCGAATCGTCCAAACTTACTTGCCAATAAGCATCTTTCAGATCTAACTTAGTTATAAAATTCGCTCTAGGTAGCCTAGAAAATATACCTTCAATTGATGGAAGCGGGTAAGCATCCTTTTTAGTGACAGAATTAAGTTTTCTTGCATCTAAACACAGGCGTATTTTATTCGGTTTCATCACCATACGCATAGGTGAGCTCCAAGGCGATTGCGAAGGTTCAATTACTCGTAAGGCCAGCATACGATCCACTTCAGCGAACATTAATTTTTCCACAGCCGGAGACACAGGGTAAAATCTTTGTTTTATTGGCTTGGAATCTCCAACGTCAATGTGATGTTTGATTAACTTGGTTCTTCCTAGGCCTTGTTGCTCAAAATTTGGAAACAATGCTATTACAGCCTGCAATTGTTGGCGTTGACTAGTAGTCAAAGAACATTCGTGTGCCTCTGATGCCGTTTCTAACTTGCAACTATCTGTAGATTCAACTTCCATCAAACGATTTTTAGAGCTCAAGGATGTTCCGCTCAACAACCTACTTTTATCTACAATATCAACCGATTCCACAATGTTTGGGATTAAATTAAAAGCATGCCAAAAATCAATACCCAAAATAAGGTTATGAGTAATTGTTGGTACTATAAAAAGATTTATTAAATGTTTCTGATCCTTAAACTGCATTTCAACGGGTATCCAACCTGTAACTACTTGGAAACGACCATCAGCTGTTTTGACCTGAGACCGATGTCGAGAAAAATTTTTATAATTAGAAAAGTCGGTCCGCGCCAATTCTCCTCCTATGCACGAAATATTTGCCCCAGTATCTAAAAGACCATATTCTAGAAAATCTAAAAATGAAACCTTAGCATAAAAACGCTGATCATTGCTGTTGCTTATAATTGCTGATACTAGTAATTTTCGACACCGCCTACGGTTCCTGTAATAATTACGCCTCCTAAGTGTGGATCTTTTCGGTCCTGACTTCTGTGTAATACTATCGGCATTAAAAATCGTATGTCTCTTCGCCAAATAGTTCTGCCATCTGAGGTGGTAGGGTACAAATGAAAAATTACTTTTTGAACGATCATCTTCAAGATCCACTTTTGCATTTGTATTAGGTAAAATTTTTATTTTATCTGAAACATTGGTATGGACAAATTCAAGGGGTTTAGTGTTATTCAAATAATTGTTACCATCGGGAGATGATAACCCATCATCTAGTTTTTTTGTTTCGTTTGGCAGTTTTTTGAAAAATTATTTTTGCTTGCGCAATTAGGGCATTGAGGCTTGTATGTCTCCTTTAGACCACAACCATAGCAAAATATTGTTCGGTCTTTTAGACAATCGTACCAGAAATGATTTTGTTCTCCACAATTCCAACAACTATTAATTTTCGCGGGAACTGCTAAAGCATTTACTTCATCAGCTTGTGTGCTTATGAACTCAGGAGATTCTTCCATTTCGATTTCAGAAATTTGACGTCTATTCGCGGGATAATATGTTGCACGAGTTATTAAATTCTTTTTAACATGTTCTTCATTCAAAAAAGTTTCTCTCATTTGCACTAACCTTCTGAGGTGAGATATTGAGTGAGCTGGAATATATAGAATGTCTTGCCGTATTTCGGGTCTAAGATTTCGAGACAAAATTTCAATCAATTCAGTTTCCGGTAAAGGCGATGGTAATCTATCCATTATAGAGGATATAGAATCAAAGAACGAATCAAACGTTTCACCTACTTTCTGCTTGCTTAAAATCCCTATACTGACATCTTATTGATTCACAGAAATGTTCCCAAGTGATACCATTAACTTGTTTCCGATACCGCCAGTACCAATCTTTGGCTTTGCCATTTAAAAGTACATTTAAGTTTTTCACGATAAGACTAAAATCTCCATTGAAACTGTCCCATGTCAAGGAATTTATTCTGTATAAAAATTCTTCAATAGTTAGACCTGAACTCGAGCCATCAAATTTAATGTTCCAGCTTTGAATAATTTCTGTTATTTTATCTGGATTAACAGAGGATGTATTAGAATTCGACCATGGTGATGCGTACGACTGAGAAGGAGCGTTTTGGAAACGAGAATTAAAATTTTCCCCAGACGGGTGAGTGTAATTATTATATCTATTTGGTGGAATGTTTGCTGGGTTAGCATTAAAATGATTATTGTGGTTGGGTTCAAGGAAATTATTAGGCGCGTTACGCTGTCTTGCTGTCCCGTTTACATTATGCGAGGTAGGATTGTTGCTAGATCTATTATCATTTTGAGATAGTTCACTCTGAACCCGATTGTTATTATTTAAAACTGCGGACGTATTAGCCTGTGCAACCGGTACCAGATTGAAATTTGTTAATAGCCTAGCCATAGTAGTCTCGATCATTTTATTAAATTGATTGTAATCTAAATTAGGCATAGAATTAGCTATATTTCCTATAGGTGGTGAGGCCCTTACCTCCGGTAGAGAAACTTGCGTAACTTCTACATCGACTAAATCATGTCGCCTATTGTTCCTTTCTTCCAAAGGTCGTGACGTATCATGAGCCTTCGATCGACTTCTACTACGGGTATTGTACGTTTTCTGTATCGCCCCGCGACCTCTTCCCCTAAAGTTTCCTAGGATCTGAGAATCTTCCGCATTAGATGAACCTATACTTTTAAGATCAGCTAACTCACAAGGCCTCTTACACTCAGGACATTCCGTCGCTTCAGCTAAATAATTTTCGATACACGATCGGTGAAAAGAGTGATTACACTTATCTATTATAAGACAAACATCCTTACCGGTCATAGCAGTAGTACAAACAATACATATACTATCGCCTGCGTTAGATGAGGCAGCAGCCGACATATCATCAACTGGAGATCGAAGAAGTGACATTTTCGAAAAATAATTCAATAAAAAAAATTATTTGTAGTATTCAAAGGGAATACGAATTTGCACAAGAATTATATAAAAAAATAAACGCTGTTATACGTGAGTTATATATATATATCTAAATAAATATATGTATTCTCAAATATAGAGACAAAAAATTCAATTCATAAAGTGATTTTCTTTTCTCGGTTGGTGGATCAGTGAAATAATATTTTTGTATAAATATACAGATCGATAAACTAAGCGAAATTATAATAACTGGTTTATTAGGATATAGGTAATAAAAGCACCTCTATTGTCCTACACGCATCTATTCTGTTCAATGAAATCTATTCAATGTATTGGAAAACTAAATCCGGATAGATATTTGTAACACAAACAAATTCTATAATCCTGTGATCAACCTTCCAATAAAAAAAAATCTGCTGTAAAACAATAATGCCACTGTTCTACCTAGTTCCAAAGAGATTAAAATAATAAAACATGCAATTATAAACCTTTTCAGAAAAAGGACAATTAGTTGTCTTATCGGTCGTGATACTCGAATTATTATTTATCAAATACACGAAAATTCCATACAAGAGCTAAATGTTATTCCTGTAAAAAGTTTATCCCTGTAAGCTCATTCTCTTAACTCTCAATACCAATGAATTCCAAAATTACAAAACAAATTTATACGCTTCGGGAAGCCGAACTCGCATTAATAATTAATGTTAATTCGTGCCCCACGTTGGGCGCCATTTATTGTTATGAAAATGTATAAACGCGTGCGGGTGTGCTGGTGCGGGATGTTATGAAAACGACTAGAATGTGACAAAAATGTTAAAACATGGACTACGGGAGCCATTGATGTTCGCTAGCTAGGAGTCGGTTGTGGGGGGGTTCGGTCCACATTAAAACACTTCGTTGGAATAGTCTACACGTACACACAGATTCATATTTATTGTAGACTCCCTATTTTTTTTTTTTTTGTAGATGTTAAAAATTTCATGTTCGTAAAAGTCTAGCCTGATCATAGAAAATAACAAAAATCAAGAAAAAGAGCCCGATATGACCAAGAGGGGAATTCAAATAGTACTAACACCTAGCGTATCGATCGCATACTAAAGAAAAGCGTCATCTGATGTTGGGCGATGAGCTTGGTCTCTATACCCTACCTCTGCCAATGTCCTGTTGACCTTAATCCTTGTACAGGACCCCACTATTAATCACTTTACCTCACCAAACCAGAAAAGAAAACTAGTTAAAGTTTACTCCATTTTATTCGTTACTTTACTAACTCCATTTATTATTTCAAATCATGCAAAGACTGGGTCTTTTGTTTTTTTTTTTATATATAATATTAAACTAATCAGACTAAAGATATGATAATTTTTACATTTAAGTATATATTCAATTTAAAAAAAACACAAAACTAGTGGAGCGCAAGTCTTAGTTTTATTTCCTACATTTGCTGAATACACCAAAACTTGTTGAATCTTTATTTCAGAAACAATAAATACTTCTCTTATTTTTATTTCATATGTTTTAAATGATTATCTTTAACAAGGCCCTCTGAGAGAATTTGGATAAGGGAATTTTCTTTTGGTAATTAAAATGACAAAATACATTAATGCCATACACCCAGGGTGTTCGCAAATAAATGTATTTAAAACATCTACACGATACAAATTGTGGTGAACTAAGCATATGTTTATTGGACAAAATTGAGTTATTTGTTCTTTATATATTTTGGTTTTTCTTGGTTTTTTTTTTCTTGTGATATAAATGAGTAAATATTTAGGTAAATATATTTATATATAAAATATATGAATTCAAATGAATAGTAAACTACATTTTATAACGTTAGTCACGACATCGAATAAGGGTTTGGATAAAAATAATTACAAAAGCAACAAATGTGTGCAAAACTAAAATGAATCGTCGAATGAAATTCCGTAGATTACAATACAAAATTCAAAATCCAAGTTACCGTGTTATTAAACGCGTTAGCCCGACTACAAGAACTTATTTAGGTCGGTAGTTAACGGATTAACTATCTTAATAGAAATTTTTAAGCCGATATAGTTACAGAGAATGGTTATTGGGCGAATCATCGAAAATACTGTTTACGATTATGCGCGCTCGATTCATTATAGTTATGCTCAGAACATTATTATATTTCTTTAATACAAATATAAAATTACCAAAAAAATTTACAATTAAAATAACGAAAAAAAAATGTTACGGGAATTAAATGAAAAAAAAAACGGGAATAAGGTAAAAAAAAAATTTAAAAAAAATAAATTAAAAAAAAAATAAAATTAATTTGCTGTAGTACTAACTTTACGCACACGAGTGTTAATGTTACACTGGGTATGATAATATTGTATTTTAGCAAGTAGAAAATAGGCAAATGAAAAGAAATAAACTCACCAATCATGTTGCTTCCACGTTCTCGAAGGCCTCCGGATAGTGATGAACACGATCGTAGTAATTTGTGCTGAAAATTAATTTTATTTGTTTTTATGCTTGTACCTTTATCACCATGACCCTTTTGTTTAATTTGATAACCGTTGCAATCATTATATAATTAACAAATACAAAATTTCTTCATTAAATTTTTACAATTTTTATCAAAATTTACTTATCCAAGATTTTTTTTTTTTTTTTGTGACATTGGTTATATATAGAAATGTAACTGCTTTCAAGCTTCCATGATTTTCGGTCTATTTCTATGGCTATATGTATTTCTATGTACACTTATTCTCCCATGAGGCAAGGAAAAGGCTATATTTACTTTATACAACTTTGTATCAATAATTTGCAAAATAAACGATTTCTTGGAATCTTTCTTACTTTTGTCTTTATCTTTTTCTGTATTTAAATATTATTAGTATAAAAAAACGAGTAATTCGTATGTGAATTTTTCTGCCTTAATTAGTGCTATACTAACTAACCTTGGTTATCGAGGGTTCAGTGTCGAAATTGTAAATGGTTGGGTTAAAAAAAACTGGTACTTATCTGTATTACGAAATAGGGTGAGGTAGATAAAATTGGTCGTCTATGACAGTGGATGCAGGTATAAATGTAGATACACAACTTTCTGGGAAAAATTTTAGTTTTGCTGAATATGGTGGTGAAATCCCGAGCTGGCTGTTACTATTATGGCGGGGGTTAAAGTTGATCAATTGGTTCCTATGGGTGACACAAGGATGAAGTCGGCATAACTGGTGAATAGCAAAATGGTGGCGGGTTTGCAGGGGTCTTCTCTTTTCTTTCCTTGGTGGTTTAGGATTATCCTTTTTTTCTTCTTCTAATTGCGGCCAACAGTTGTCAATGGCAAACAAAATTTTTGCGACACATGTGCATCTATGACTGGGCTAATGGTGGTAACTATTGTGGTGGTAAAAGTGGATTTTGCTGTGGCTGCTGCTGTTGTAGCACTTTTTGAGGCGTTGACGTGAGGTTACTTTGTGGAATTCTTTAAAACAGACTACGCACACATTGCTATGGGCTTCCAAGCCCCAAATTACTTAAGTAATTACTAGCACGCCGGGTTTAAATTAATCACCGCAAGTCAAGTTTTGGGTGCTTTATGTTTGTTAACTAGTCTTTCTTTTTATTATTTTGCAATTTAATTATTACTTATACCACACAGCCTTTTACCTCACCAACAGCCACAGAGAAATTTTTCTTTTTCTATCCGGTTTGCACACACCAGTCTCACTTTGCAATTTTTTTTCTTGTCTTCACTCAACCACCAATATCACTTGAATGACCCTTTTTGTCCTCTTCCTGTCCGATTTCATTTTTCAAGGCACGCTTCTAGAATTTTTTAGAAGAAACCCGTTCCGTTTTCCCGTTATAATTTTTTTAAACGAATGAATTTAAAAGAAAACACGTCAAATAAAATTTCAAGATCCACGAAAAGTCCTTGCCAGATAAGCAAAACAAATACAGTGATGCCAATAACATCAAAATCAAAAAGATCAACCTCGCAAGTTATGAGAGCATGCTAAGACAAAAACAAGTGTGGAAGACCTAGATGTCTCACCATCAATCAAAAAAAAAAAAAAGAAACAAAAGCACAATATGCAACAAGCAACTCGCAACAACTGTTCGCCTACAGTCATACATTACAACTCCCATGGATTTTTTTATGTTACTAACTCAAAGAGTGGGTTTATAATGACAATCTCCAATCTTTTGTGGCTTTAAAGGAAAATATTCGTCGAGAAGTCAGCTCAATTGAACCAAGTTTACTGTGGTGGCGCAGAACACAAGACTTCGTTTTGACAGTGTGTTCAACTCGACGGAAGTTATCTGGATGACATCCTCTTTAAAAAATAAAATCCGCATTTCCAATCTATCGTTCAATGCTCTTAATAAAACTTTGCGCCAATTATTACGTTTTTTATTTAAGTTTTAAAATATAAATCTGCTACCAGACACCCTGTACATAAGACTGTAAATCTTGAGATTTTTCATAAAAAATTTTAACTCGCAACAAAGGAACTACTAAAAAAAAAATACAAATTTTTTCGGATTATTATAAATAACAGAATACACTAAAATTGCGTTTAACACGATAATATGAAAGAGATGTATAACTCAATATCTAATAATCGTTGTAATGTCTAGCCCAGTTGGTGGTTTATGATGTCAGTAGAACAAGTGTTATTATTGCTTTATCCAACTGAAAATGAAATAGAAATAAAAATTGAAATAAAAGATAAAAAAATAGGACATTGACAAAATATTTTTGCATTGAAAATATTATGCAGTTGTTGCTACAACTATGAAATTTCTAAGAGGTGAAAAAACGACAATGGTGTTAGTAATAATGCTAAAATTTTTTAATTAAAAATTGTCCGACATATAAATATTTCTGTATTTTTGTGTTCAGCTTTTTGTTTGCATATTCAGTACCTGAAGAAATATGATTTGATTAAATTACTTTAATTTATAATTTTTACTTTTATGTACTTAAAAATGTTTTCCGGATATGCTGCAAAAAATATAATATAGGTAATTTATATTTATGTATGTTTAATACTCATGATTTTTGCATTTGATTCCACTTAGCCATTTTTTGTCTACATTTAGCCATTATTAGTGAAAGAATTCTGGCATCACTGCATTGCGCCGATAAATTAGCCGGTAAAGTCAGAATTACATTCTGATATTAAATTAAGCGAAACTAACTCCAAAAATTATGAATTTCAAATTATTTTAACGGTTCTTAATTTTTATTGTTCTGAAAATTTTACCGCCCCTGAAATCATGCCGCCCTAGGCCCGGGCCTCACGGGCCTATACGTAAATCCAGCATAAAACATACAAATTGAATTATATATATTTTCGTAAGCGTTCGTGATCGTGAAAGGTTGTAAACCACTCGTGCGTGATTAAAAATATTTTATTCGTAAGCGTGCGTGATCGTGAAAATTTTCAAGTTCATTCGTGTGTGAAACTGCGTGAGTAAAATATTTTTCTGCGGAATCATGCATGTCGTTAGTCACTTGAACATTTTTAGCATACTTTTTCTTATTAATTGCAGGAAATTTTTTATGAAATAAAACAAGAGATTGATTTTGTTGTGTACAAAATCATTGATCGTCGGTACATTTATTTTTAAATTTGTATCTTACAATAAAACGCAAAATAGTTTTAGTTTAAAATTTTATATTCAACATTAGTGGAAAAACGATACATATAAAAATATTATGTAAAATAACGTAGGCTTCATCCTCCGAACAATCAATTTAGATCCTATTCTGTTGCAACAAGAGGTCACTGAAAATACAAATATAAGAAAATTTCTTAAAATATTATATTTTATATATAAAATACATAAATCGAATAAATATTCTAAAAAGTTTTAAACTTATGTAAATGTATGTGTATGTTAATTACTACACTATTCATCGTCGTGCTCCTCAATCCACAAAATATGCAGAGATGCCATCTTTTATGTTTAAAACTGTCCAAATCCCTTTTGGGCATCAATACGAGAAATATTAAGCAATATGGAAGTTATGAGTAAAGGGAAGTAAGCAAAAACACATAAATTAATTAACAAAATTCTAACGTGAAAAAATTTAGACATATTATATTGTTTGGCCAAAAATCCGAAGATAACGTGGGTCGCAAGGAATTTAATCATGTTTAATAGTATGCTCCTTAGGTCTTATGCTAAAAACTTTGAAAAATAATCTTCCTTATCGTGCTTGGTGTACTTCGACTCTTACTACGACTTTTTTGTAATAGATTAAAGAACACGGCAAAATTTTTTCTTTAATCTAGGACGAAACCGTGATAGTTGAAGTTAAAATAGGCCAAACACGATAATGCCCAATAAAATATTCAGAATTGTGTAATGGGTAAACTAGACATAATATGTCTAAAACATATTAAATTGCGCTGGATAAAATGAGAAAGTTCCAAACCTCACCTAATGCAATTCAGATATGAGTATAATAAAAATTCGTAGTTTAGTTCCATATATTTATATAAGAAAATCTACTGCTGGAAGATCACAATGTTAACAAAATATTTATCAGCCTTTGTTATATCCAAAAGGTAGATCTGTCACAAAGGGAAACAGAAGAGACATGATGAATCTGCTGAAATTCATTCCTACTGTTGAATATGATTAGGAGTCGTCTACATATTACGTAACGCTCTAGGGAGAGGGGGTCTTTGAAAATGTTACGTAACAGAAAAAATTACTAGTTTCACACAAAAATGTGTATGCTTTTCTCATTTATTTATTTAATTCATCATACCTGTTACCTACATATACATACATATATGTACAATACATATGTATGTATGTACATACATGCATTTGTACATACTAGTGATGTGCCAAATGTAAATTTTTGATATTCGCGTGGTGTCATTTGATGTAGATTTCTGCTTTATATACGCAATTTTTATTGCAAAAGGAATATGTGAATTGTTTTGATTCATCGTACATATTACAATTTGCTGAAAGCTTTTTTGTAATGAAAGCTCATTTTTACCACACACACAGTGGACCAAACACAAAGAACGCTGATGATGAAGGTGTAGTGGCCTTCGAAAACAGCCGGTTATTCCGTTCTACTACGTATTTGTCAGAATATTTACAACTAACTTTGGTGATATTTGTTCATTAATAATTATCACATGTAATTTGGCTTAGAAAGCGATACGAACTTTAGAATGATCAAATTATATATTTTAAAATTTTTGTTGGTCAACTTGAGGATAAAATGTCTAAGTTTCGAGAAATGTATTAATGAAAACTTTCATACATAGACGTATTTACAGAAAGATATTATTTTAATTTTGTACATAACTGAACTTAAGAAAAAATATTTAGAAAGCAACAGTGAAACGCGCTTAGGAACTAGATCGTATGCCCCTCTAATTTTAAGGTATTTTTAAAGGAATTTCTAATGATATTTTAATAGTTAATTTTTAAATGGTAAAATTTTATCTACTAAAAATATAATGTTTTTGAAGGGACAAAAGTTAAGACAAAAAAATTACATATCGTACGTAAAGGATGTCAATTTGAGTCATTTGATCTCTCAAAACACCCCAACAATGTTATGTTTAAAGCCCTCTTGCTAAGTGCACTGGTTAAAAATTTTCAATTTTAGAAAATTAAATATTTTTACCGCGAATTATTAGAAAATGGCCAAACAGAGTCATCATCAAGCTCTTTTCTCGCTTTCTTTCTGAAATTAAAAAAATGCGCATCTCTGAAATACACGATGACTTCACTTATTGACACTAGTGAAAGCGATCGTGAGGCTAATGCCAATTCTTGTCTTAGATTTTCAAATACTGGTCAGTCAACAATACGGAAAACTATATCACACTATTTGGCGAAAAAGGGATAGCGAAAAATAGAAATAAATTTCTTTTTTTAAATTATTACAAACTAATATTAGGTCTGTTCCACAAGATTTCGTACAAGTTCGGAAATAATGAGAGAAAAAAGAAAATTACTCTCTGAATATGCAAAAGTTATCCAAAATTGCTGGAACGCAAAAAACCATAATTGCACATCTTGAAATACTAATGTTGCTTACATTTTCCATTAAATTTAATTTAAGTGATTTTAGTCGCTTAAAACGCATAACATTGTAATAACAAAAATTTTGCATCATTGGCAACAGCTGTAAAAAGTAAATGAAAATAAGTTCCAACAAAGTAAAAGCTACGAGAATTATTGAAAAAAACATATTTTTATATTAAAGAAATGGAGAAATATGCACAGTTGTACTTACAACTTTGTTCAAAAAACTTCCATTTTGCTTTTTAATAAATTTGTATGTAAAAACTTTTTTCCTATATTTGCAAATTTTCTGATTAATTTTTCAGTTTCATATGTAAATAAAATGCAGCTGATTATTTAATTCTTGTCCGAACTTATCCAGAAGAAAAAGTTCGTACTAGTTTGTACAGGAAATGAAAAAAATTACTCTCTCATTCGCTCTCACAATTGCACAAAAATTGCTATCTGGAACGCTTTTGGATAACTTTGTACAAGTTCGGACTGTTTTGTTATGCATCTGGAACAGACCTATTCTTATGCCATTCATTTAAATTTCGTTTTGAATTTATGCTTAAATCTTTATATATTTTGCTACACGAATATCTAAAAATTGCCGAATATTTGAGTATTCGAATACGCATCATTAATACATACATACACACAGTTTAGGAATAAGCTCACCATAAAACCATAATTTTTGGAGTTTGAGGACACTGGAGAAAAAATCTAAAAAATAGTTTTGCCAATATTTGGGTTATATGTGTATAAGTACATTCAAATGTAACCTTATTTGGGTTTTGTCTACGCACTGTGCTAGTATAACAAATGAATTTATTACAATTAATTAAATTAAATTTGTTTAAATAAAAATTTTTTAAGCTATTAAAATATTTTTTAACTTATTGTTACTTTATTGTTGGAAGGGGGGGGGGGGGGGGTGTTCTTAGTTTTGTTACTGGGAGGGGTCAAAAATCGGGAAAAACAGCGTTACGTAATATGTGGACGGCTCCTTACTACAAAAACTGGACAATAAATCGAATTTTTTGTACATATATTTATTTATTGTATCTTCAAATAAGAACTAACAATAAGTGTTCAAATCTTAAATCTAAATATAACTATTAGGCCCGACCAGTGTCGGACATAAACTTAGTGATAGTAAATTAATGATACATAAGAGTCGTGCTAAGCAAAAAATAAAAATAAAAAATAAAAGTATATTCAAGCAGTTACAACTGGAGTGTTGAGCACTAGTGGCATATTTAAATCACGATGTAAATTTGATTTTTTAATGTACCAAGGAGACGATGTTATCAAATGTAAAATTTGGTTTTGTCTTCGTTGGATTCTCTCTACATTGGAAGCTGAAGCAGTGCCCCATAGCTGAATTCCGTAGCACCATATTGGTTTCAAAAGCGACTTGTATATTAACAGTTTGCAGTCTATGGAAAGTATTGAATCAACCAATGTATTTGAGTTAACTTAAGTTTCATTTCAGTTAGCTTAGAGGCAATATGATGTTCCCATGTAAGCCTTCGATCAAGGTGTATACCAAGAGTTATTTCACTTGAGAATGTTGAGGAATATTTTGATTGTTGATTCGAATGGGGGAGCAAATATCTCTTCTTAGGGTAAAGGTTATATGGACACACTTTTGTTCATTTACTTTAATTCCCCATAAGTTCAACCATATTTCCAGCTGGGTAATATGTTCCTGGAGATTGCGGGTTTTCGCGCATATTCATACAGGCTGTATCATCGGCAAATGTAGAGGTATGGATATTATTGTTCACAGGCATATCACAAGTATTTATTAAATACAAGACTGGCCCCAGAATACTACATTGTGGGACACCGGAAGATATAGATTCGGGCACACTCATGGAGTCTCCTTCCACAACAGTGAAGGAAGTTCCCCTGTGGCACACCGGAAGATATAGATTCGGGCACACTCGCGAACTCTCCTTCCACAATAGTGAATTTCCCATCAATAATATAACTTTCCAAAAGTTTTTGTATGTTTATTGGCAGATATGTCTTCAATTTTAAAATTAGGCCTTCGTGCCCTACTTTGTCAAATGCCTGAGAAACGTCAATGAAGAGAGGCAGAACAATACTTCTTTTCTTCAAGTGTCTTCCTTATAACTTGCACCAATCTATGCGTTTGTTCAATTGTGCTATGCTGAATTCTAAAACCAAATTGAGTCATGAGCAGCTTTTCGAAGAGCTTTGAGATTGTTGATAGTAAGCTTTTAGGCCTATATGACTCAACCTTGGTAGGATGTTTGCCCGGCTTTGGAATCATTTTGATCTTCGCAAGTTTCCAGTTATGTGGAAAATACTGCATTCTTAAAATGGCATTAAAAATAAATAGAAGGATTCTTATTGCAAGACCCAAGCGATTTGTAGAACTTCTCATACTGATCTTCGGTAGCTGAAAATCTGGGAGGTGAGTAAATTAATGATATCAAGGATATAGTGCTTAAGTCTTGACTTAATTAGAATTGCTGATCCACCCGTATGCTCTCCCTTTCGGGTTCTTTGAATCATGTAGAGTTTAACCATTTATTTTAAAGAAGCTTCTCGAAGTCAAATGAGACTCAAAGACCAATATTTTTTCTATAAGGAAGTGCTCGAGTTCATTTTTGTCTTGACGAATGCCGTTTGCGTTCCAGAAACATATTTTTAAACTGTTCATGGTTTATTTATAATTGCTTGAAGCAGTGCTTTTTACATTTGCAGCATTTATTCCAACAAGCTGTTCATGTTTGTTGTAAAGTTGTTTATAGTTTGCACCAGATTATCAATAGTAGCTTCAAGGCGATGTTTTGTATTGAGTTTGTATTTGTTGAATTATTTGGCGGCGACACTTTTACTGATCTATCTGATTTTTCCACAGTTTGTAATAAACTATCTAGTTATCATATACCAAACATATTAGGCTTATATCTTTATTAGTTTTTTGTCCAGAGACATTCAAAGTTGACCTAAGTGAATTAGTTTGAAATGACCGTATTACATACGCTCCTTTCTATCGCTTCATGCTTGTAAAATACTCTTGTAATGACAATATAATGTTTTTTTCTGCAATTGGATCTTATAAATAATATATATGCAAATAAAAACATTTTCAAATTAAAAAAAAATTGAAATTAAAAAAAAATTTTTTTTACTACTATAAATTGTCTAAAACTATTTATTTTCTCCAACTTCTGTCGCTTGTATCTATTGATCTCAAACGACATTTAGCTCGAGACTTATATCAAGTCTCAGCTAACGATTTATAAAAAATGTAGCTTCCCTTTTTTGCTCCTAAGCAATTCCGGTATAAAAACTAAACAAAGCTACGGAAAATTTTCTTCCTTACTTTCTAAAAAAACAACAGAAATTATTGCACTTGAAAGTGTGATTATTAGTTGTGCTTAAATGATTATTATTTATTGTTTCAATAAAGTGACAAATAGAAAAAAAATATTTAGATATGGACAATCTTCAGTTATCTTATTATGAAATTTTTATCTTTTATTAAGAACATTGATGTAGTTTGCGAAATTATTTCAACAAATAATACTGACATGAATTATTAACGTATATCAATTAAAAAAATGTTTAAATAAACAATTTTTGCCAAAATTAAAAACTAAGTGGGCGAGTGCAAAACTTATGAAAAATAGATTTGTTGAACAAAACTAAGTTTTGGTGAAGATCTTCAAGAATATGAAGAACTAATGTGTTCTCATTAGGGACGTAACGAATACCAGTTTAGCGAATGCGAATAATACATTTTAATTTTTGCGAAAGCGAATGCAAATATTACAATACATTAAAAAATCAGATGAAAATAAATTTGTATAATAACATGAATTTGTATTATATACATAGATGTACTACATACATCATTTTATTTAAATTGATTCTTTTCTGGCGTTACATGACATTTGCACGACAAAGGATTGAAAAAAAATTTTAAAATCATGTTTGAAAAAAGTTTTTTTCTTACATTTTAGAAGTGATTAAATAGTTCTATATTCAGTGAAAAAATTTTAACAATAAAACCTAAGTATTTCAAGATATACACCAAATATGACTTGGCGTTACGTTAAAAAAAACAGCCTTTTCTCAGGAAATGCCCATATTTATTAATTTATTAAAAATACAAATTCTTAAAACAGAAAGATATGTATATGATATTATATTAAAATAAGTATAGATAATAATTAAAAATATTTATTATTTATTTATTTATTAATATCGATATTATAGATAAATGCAATAACAATATGAGAGGGGTAGAAGCACTAGCTGCTAAGGCCATCGACTAATAATTAAAAATAAATTTCCAAAATGTTATGCAATCAACTCATTCAAATTTTGGCCCTAAAGCCTGGTACTCTGTTCAACATTTCATGCTGTCAAAATATATATTAAAAAAAATTGGAATGAATTGTTCATGAAAAAATGTTGCAGAAGTAGTACTCTGTTCATCTTGGGAAAAACATATGAAATACATATATCTTCAACATTTTAAGTTTTCATGTGAAATAATATGAGTGGCACTTGTTTCGCGTGGAATTTACAAAAAACAAGGACTAGTTAATATTGTGTGCACTTCAAATGTTTTGTACGAAGTAAGAATGATAGTGCTCATCATTTTTCAAAAGTTTGAACAGACTAGTCTTAAGTAGAAAATATTTTCGCGCAAATCAAACGTTGCCTTTTCTTTTTAAATAATTTAAAAATATTTCCAAACACCGCTGCATTTTGGTTTCAGTTTTTCCGCCAAAATTTTAAGTCTTTGATTAGAATGCTCTACTTGTAAATATGCATATGTATCTTTTTCATGCTGGCTTAAAATAATTTTCGTGTTTTGACGTTTGTTAATCGTAAACTATTTTCGTAAGAGAAGTACAATTTTTTTTGTCTTAAGTATTCGCTAGAAATATTCGCACACATTTTAGCCAATGCAAATAGCAAAAGTAAGCGAATAATTTGCGAATGCGAACATTCGTTACATCCCTAGTTCTCATGAAGTCAAACTTCTAAAGCTTCAATTTGGAATTT
This sequence comes from Nowickia ferox, assembly GCA_936439885.1. NCBI lineage: Eukaryota > Metazoa > Arthropoda > Insecta > Diptera > Tachinidae > Nowickia > Nowickia ferox. Next base: position 37,764,847 of record OW387026.1, on the reverse strand, counting down.
TCCATACAAGGATACAATTTATGGAGTGCATATCGCATATAGCATACAAAACACGTTTTTCAAAGTGTAGAGTAACTAAAGATATTCATCGCTTTAGTACAATTTTAACTGTTATAAATAGTAATTCCGAAATAGATACAGAAAAATTTAATTTTTATTGTTTGGAACTGCAGAACGATATATACAACTGTACAGCTGGTACTTTACGCCTATTACCGTACATAAAGTTTTAATTCATGGGAGTAAAATTGTGTCAGCAGAAATATTGTCACTTGGCACGTTGTCGAAGGAAGCTAGTAATAAAGATTATAGAAGTTATAGCCTAAGCCACTCCGGAAAAACTGATCGCATATCAACAAATGAAGATGTCATGCATATGTTACTAGCGTCTTTAGATCCAAATATAAATTCATACCGTAAACAAATCAAGAAGGATATATTGAAATTTTCTGATGAAGTAAAACATTTTTTATGTTAATAAAGGAACATGAATTACTTTGTTTTAAATTTTTTTAAATATTTTCTTTCATTTATTTGCATATATTTTTATTGAATATGAGCGTGACTGTTGCTGCATTTTATTTATATTTTAACCAAATAAAAAACACGCAAATTTAAACCTGTGCAGCTTTTTTAAGCGATATAGCTTTGTTATTTCGTCATTTGTCATTTTGTATAAGCGGTAGGCGTGGTTGTTAGCAGATTTTTTTACCATTCGTTAATATTCTTATAAATTTGCAATGAGCAAAAAATGATTTTTAACTTTTGTGTTATATGGGAAGCAGGCGTGGTTGTGCTCGGATTTTTTTCATATTTGCAGCATTTGCTTACCACAACCAAATATTAGTCCATACCAAAATTCCAGGCTCTACGATGTTTCCTTATATTTAATGCCACCAATCGTATGAAGCTGAACCAGTGTGCAGAATCAGCATACGATACACGTGAAGTGATTGGGTGGCTCATTTGAGGAAAAGTGGCGGAGTAAGCGTTTGCTGATTGAGCTGGAGCTAATTTTATGGGACTAAAGTCCCATAGTCTGTTTAACGAAAGAATATACAGGACATCCTCTGCCTCCGGTGTTATTACCTGTACAATTACTAAATTTTTTTCTGCTTGATCTTTTGGCTTAGAACAACAAGCAGTACCGTGCAATTCATCCCAGATAAAACAAACTGTAGGTAATTTGCAGCACGTTTTTGTGTGACCATATTCTTGACAATTGTGGCACTGTACGGGTCCTGAACGCTTGTTTGGTTCAACTGTTATTTTTCGGTATAGGAGTTATTTTAAGCTATAAATTAGATGGGTTTCATTTTTTCTCAATTTTATATCATTTGGCTCAAGTTCAACGCGAAATAGAGGTTGGGGGATCTTCTCTATGTTTAATATGTTTGATACAATTTTTACCTTAAATCCTTGGATGACGAGCGCATCTTTTATTTCTTCGGGAACATCATACGAATCTATACCCGTCAGTACAATTTGCAGGCCTTTAGCACTTTTAAGCTGGTAAGTGTAGAAACTTGTTTTATTTTTTTCAAATTCAGTAAACATTTTGAGGAAATATTTTTCTTCATAAATTTGAATTTTCGTTTCATCAATGTTACCACCTTTTACTGGAACAATGTGAAAATTATTCTCACCAATGACCGAGATAAATTTTTTAATAATGGCGTTTGAATTTTTTCCTCTCAGATAGATTGGTGGTGGTCTGTTGGAGGTTACATCGGGTTTCTCGTTGTCATCTAGAAAATCTTAAAATGTTTTTGACGATTAGTAGATGATGCGCTGTTATCCTTAGACATCTTTTGAGCAGATGAAATTTTAGAAGAATTTGATAACTTGGTTAAGTGATGAACATGAGCTCGATGCGGATGATATCGCTGACTTAAATGAGGAAGTACTAGGCAGCGGTAATGTTAACTAGTTGGCATTGGACAAAGCGACGTTGATCGCTCATGAGAAAGTGGCTTTGCCGTTAGAAAATATTATTATCAGATTTTTTATTTTATTGTTTTCATTAAGAGATTCTGAACTCACATTACTCATAAAGAGTATTCCTCAATGTCACTTTGTTTGCGGTTTTTTTTTTGTTTTTGTTATTTCTAGCTATGTAAAAAATATTAGCAAAGCAAATAAAGCTTATTTATCAAAGTCAATATATACGACGAATATTATATAATACGAATATTTTTTTGTCTGATTTTTTGTTTGTTTAGTATGTACTCTTATGTAAGAAAAACTCCGCTAAGACGTCTGTTCACTATGAAGGTTCAACGAGGAAACTGATAGCCAGAAGTTCTTTTCTTTGAATTGATAAATTTGTAAAACGACTTAGGATTTCGCTTTAAATTAATTTTAGTCATTGTTATGTAATTTTTGTACAGTATACTTTTTAATTTTGTATATTCTGCACGATTTACAAAATATCTAAGATAATCGACAGAACAACCAGTTCTTTTAAATGTGTTGTACAATTTATTCTTTTTATTCTTAGCACGACATAATGGTTTATTATTCCATTAGATACTGGTTTAATTATATGCCTCGGTATGCGCAGATCCATAAAAGAATACATTTTGTGATAAAAAAGTCCAAAAGTCTCTTCCAAAGAAACATTTGCATTAACGGGAGAGATTAATATATCGCTCCAGTTCGTGTTTGAAATAAGCTCACTTATCAAAAAATAGTTAGTGCGTTTAAAACAGTAAGATTTTACACTGACCAATGGCTGTAAAACATAACCAGGCGGAATGGATACAAATACAAATAATTCAATAGCAGGATAGTATCGATCTTCAGGAACTCAAGTAGACTTGGTTCATTTAACATAACAGTCATCAATATCATTTCCAAAAATTAGAATTTTTGAATAATCATTCATTATATCATTCATTTACAAAAGGTTCATGTCGTTTAAATTTTGAAAAAGTCCTTCCAGCAATCAGTAAGTTTAGTTTGAATATTCAAGAAATTTATTATTCGACTCGCTTAACCACCAGCAAATAAATTTCAGTTTAGTTTGAATGTACTAATTGCCATCATGTAAATAATTCTAAACTATTGAAGGCATATTAACCACCAGCAAATAAATTTCAGTTTAGTTTGAATGTACTAATTGCCATCATGTAAATAATTCTAAACTATTGAAGGCATATTAGTCACTCATGATTAAAAAAAAATCAGTTTTATTGTAACTATAAGCAACAGATCTTATAGCCTCGGCTTATTGAATGTATAAAGAATGCGCAGACGATGGAGGAATACAGTAGCAAGTTATTATAATACTTTTATGCTTTATTTTACAACTGATACAAATTCAATATCAAGCAACGACTGATTAACTAGCTGTTCAGAATACAATGAGAACAGCACCACCATAAGTACCACGATCTCGATGGTAAATAATAAAGGTATTCACGTCAAAAGTTGCACTGTTGCGGAAAAGCAAAATTGCAAAATTTTTCAAAAATATAACAACAACCACATATAAAATTATTTTGCACAAATGATGCAAAATTTTCAGGGTCTGAGTAAGTGCAAGATTATCAGAGTAAATTTTGCAAAGTTGTGCAACTCTTTATGGCATTGCCAATCCCAAAAAAAATTACAAAAAGTACTAATAAAATCAACTATACACCAAATTACAAAGCAGAAATACCTGTTTATACATATGTTTTTCTTTTAAATGAAAAAATTAGTGTTTGGAAATGTGTTCCATATAAATAAATTAGTTATAAAATTCATAAAATTGTAACAATTCTTAACTAGTGAAAATATAAAAATTGTCACGTAATTTTCAAATTAGATTTCAGGATAGCAAACACATAATTTTGTTATTTTCAAAAAACGTATTGCTCAAATACATATGTACATATGTATGTGTTATTACAGTTTGGTTAAAGAATACCAATATTATTAACATTGATTCTTTTATTACTGAATTAATTACAGAATTAATCAACGAAATTCTGACACCTTATTTCATAATTTTAACAAAATCTTTTAAGAATCAAGAAACATATGAGTAGAATATACATACATATGAAGGGCTTATTGCAAAAACTCGATAAGCCACAAAATGAAAATACTGAGAAAATCGCTTTTGAAGTTTAAAATAAATGCAGAAAATAGGGATTTGATGAAATCATGATACAAATACTTTTATTTAGTGCTTAAGGAAGACTACTATCACATACCCGTCGCTGTACACCAAGAAATCTTCGGAAATCGCTAAAATCGCAAAAAGTTGTGGCTTATCCAGTTATTGCATGAAATTTATTCATATTTTTTTTTTTATATCAAAAGTTTTGTTATTTTGGTTGAAATAAAGTGGCATATCGTGTTTTTGCAGTTTAAAATTTATTATTTTTTCTATTTATTACATCAAATAATTTCTATAAGTTGTGATTCAGTTTCAATAAATCATACCTCGCTGGTTTCTGAAATTACTTCATCATCTGTTGGCAAAAACTCTTTGTCTTTCACGCTGTCATCACTATCTTCAACAAAATAATCACTTCCACTGCTATCTTCATCAGAATCCATCGTTTTGTAATACTGCCTTTGTAATTGCTGTGGCTTATCGAGTTTTTGGGACAAATAATTCTGAATAAAATCAAAATGTAAAAAGTGATACTTGCGGCTAAGGCGGAAATTAAACGGAATATAGGTACAATATTTTAAGAGGACTTTCCGATGCTGTAAAGTAATTGAATGAACTGATAAAACCACTTTCTGAAATCGTGTGGCTTACCGTGTTTTTACAATAAGCCCTTCATATGTATGTATGCATGTGCATATTGTGTTTGACTTTATAGACAACTAAACAAAATTGGTTGCTCACGTCAGAAAGTGCAATTATGCATTTTGCACCGTTGCTAGAGTTGACGTGAATACCTTTAATATGTTGGTAACATAGATGTCCTTGCAATAAGCTCTACTTTACCTTTAAACTTTCTATAATTTGCTTTAATAGCGTTTGGCGTAAGTATTTTACAACCAATCTAGTACCAATGCATAGTGTTAGCTGAATCAGGCTAGTTAACATAACTATTACTTCTCCAACCTTAAGCTGCAAGTCATGCGGTGGCATTCTCGATAAGTCCAATGAATTCAGGAACTCTATTGGATAGTTAACAACATCATCAAGATCTGTAATAGAATCAATAGACTAATACGAATGCAATCCACTATTAATTAAGCTTTGAATTTAAAAATTAATGTTATCAACGTCCTCATTTTTTGCAGCTATAATTGCTCTCTCGCTCAACCAAACGTAAATGTTATAATTTTCAGCAATCTTTGGGAATACTTATGCTACTAGTTCTTCTTTCGACTTTGCAAATTGACAACAACCCATTTAAAATGAAATCTGACCTTTAGTAGAGTCAGTCGGTATTTTCCCATTGCCAATGTGTAACAATTGATTTGGCGAAAGTCTCCGGACAATAGAACGAACCATGATCCCTCCGAATATTTGTTGATTATTTCGCATTATAAAAAAAACTTCCCCTGAAAACTTTAATTTTTGTCGCTTGCGATTAAATTTAAAATAGGGCTCGAAATGTTTGGTTTTTAACAAAAACTATCAGTCAAATTTTAGCTAATGTTGTTGATTAATAAAAAATCGTTAAAAATTTAGCTTTTATTGTTTACTTAAGCGATCAGATTTCAGAAGAAAAGTTTTTTGATATTTTTTTTCATGGTATAAACAACATAGGTGCCTGCTTAATATTAATATACTAACCAACATTTCTTAGACGTTTTTTTTTTCTTATAAAAACTGTTAACTTAAACGTATACTCACCAAAAATTATATACAATAATTGAAATTTATTTGCTGGTGGTTTAGCACGTCTATATACGTATTTCATTGGCGCTTCAACCAAATCATCAGTAGACTTCAACCACAAATTTTGAACAGTCCCAAACCTCTTACTTTATGCACAGACTTTCAAAAAAACTATTTGAGAATTGAGAATAAGTTCAGTAGGCTTTGAATCTGATACCAAACCGAGCAAATAAGTTATATTCAGGTGAACTCGTTTTATTTTTCTACATCTTTATACTATTAGAAATCCATCGGATAGCAACAAAAGTATTTACAAAGCTAAATGAAAAATAAAACATTTATTGAACTTTGAAGAAATTTATTATTTGACATATTGTCAGAAGTTTACAGCAAATAAATTTCAATTATTGTATTTCTTCAAAAAACAAAAATTTTATATTATTAATAATTATATATTTACTTATGTATATTAAAATTTTCACTTTTGATATTATCCAACACGACAAAATTAAATCACAGAGCAAGCACAAATACCACTAAGTCCTCTTTTACATTTGAGACATTTCTTGCCGGACATTTTTTCAATTCTCTTTTGTTCTTGCCCGAAGCTTTTACATATTGGAAATTAATAGACAGACAGAAATTTTGTAGTTTGTTTACTTCTTTTTCGCGATTGCTACTCATACACATGCACATAAATACCATATGCCTTGATAATACACATCAAGTATACACAGATTCGCTGAAATGAGAAAAATCATATGAAGCAACAAGAATAAATTGCGAAAAGTAGAAAAGAGAAACAAAAAAATGTCCAGTACAGAGGGTCGTGTACTACACACTCTGCATCTTCGCCCCTTCTTCTACAAACTTCGTCCGTCTGTCTTTCAGTTTCCCAAATGTAAAAGGGCACTAATTAGGATCTTTCTAAAGTTTAAGCGATGGTTAAGTTAAAAAATTGGGAAGTGAAAAGGATTTCTTATCGTGTTTTCAATATTAGTCAATAGGAAGAAATATAATAAAAACAATTACAGTTTACCCTAAAAAACTCATACTGAGAAAAATTAAATTTAAATAAAATATTTACAAAACCATCCATTACACACCAAAATTTCAAACGCAATAAAAATAAATCAGCTCCAAGCAAAAAATCTAAAATACCATTCCGTATACATAAAAACTGTTGAAGAACTTAAAAAAGTCAATACTAAATACAATATTAATATTGAATCCATTGAAAACCGAACAATCTCGAATATTGAACCTTGGTGCCAATCAAGAATCAATGTAGATTTATCTCTTGCATACGTCAACAAAAACGAATTCATTCTGAAAGAAGTTCAGCAAAAATTTCTTGAAATAATAAATACAAAATAACATAACTACTCCAAATTTTTCACAGATGATTCTGTAATGAATGCAAGCAGGATTTGCAAAATACAGTCACACAAAAACGTATTCTCAACCACTTTTAAATTTTCACAAGCGAATTGATTTTCTTTGGATCCCAAGTCACCTGAACATTAGGGGAAACGAAAAAGTAGATCAACTTGCTAAAGAATCCTAGTTAAAAAATATTTGCTCAGAAATTAAATTTCAATATTCAGATCACAAGTGTATGATAAAGAAATATTTACAACATATTTGGGAAGCTACTTGGAAGCACAATAATGAAGTCAAACTCTATAAAATCCCAAACAATATTATTCATACATTTAAATCCCCTACTTTGCCTAAAACCGATTTCATTAAGCTCATTAGATTGAAAATAGTTCATTGTGTATTTTCACATAAACATATTATAGAAAACAACAATCCCCATTGTGCAGTTGTGGGGAACTTCTAACTGTATCTCATATGTTTGATGAATGTAGATTATTACATGAAAAACGGCTTAAATAAAAAATAAATAACCTTGAAATTCTGCCATAATATAGAATTAAATTTATATAATTCGATTTAAATCTTGTTTTAAATATAAAATATATTAATAATAATTATTATAATGAAAAAAATAAATGTATTTAAAAAAAGAAAATAATTGTAATTTCTGAAATATATAACTATTAAAAGGGCCTATATAATCTTATTGTGTTGGGGCCTTCCAAAATCTAAATAAATAAGTAAAAAACTATTAAAACCCCAAAGTAAAGTTTTGTACTCATATGAAAAAAATTTTGAGTTATAGTGCGTTCAGGCTGACACGAAATTCAGTAATTTTAATAAAATAAATTACGCACGAAATCAAAAGTGTTCATCCTGTTCACTGAATGACACTTAAGTTGATTTCGCAATCATCTTATTCATTGCTGCAGACATTGAAGTACTTTTTTCAGTTGAATAAGCTCTTTGTTATACTTATACAACATTTTCTTGTAAAAATCGTCATAAATATAATAACTTTGAATCTTTTTTTAATTTCATATTGAATTAAAAATTTGTTATTTCTTTTATTTGTTGTTTCTCATAGTTGTAAATTAATTATTTATTTATTTATTTGAACAAAAAAGTAGTTTTAGTACAAAAACAGAGTTGTATATTGTAATTTCTTGTTAATTTCATCGAAATTAAGTAAAATAACTTAATTTGGAAAATGTCAAAATATATGGGAAATTACTTAATTTCAACTTGATTTCGACCAAAATCACGAAACTACTTAATTTGGCGTCAGCCTGAATGGGCTATTACATGCAATGTAAAAACATGCCATTATAGTGTGAGATAATTTTTTATGTTTTGTTGAGCTTAAAAACAAAAATTAAAAAATAACTGTTATTTTGTTAACAAAATATTAATCTTAAGAAATAACTTTTATTTTGTGAGGAATAAATACATAAAACTGAGAAAAGAATTGTTATTTTCTAAGCGAAAAATAAAACTCAAGAAATAACTTTTTCTTTCTGAGGAATAAATTCAACTCAAGAAATAACTTTAATTTTTAGAGGAATAAATAAAACTCAGAAAATAACTTATTTCTATTTCGTAAGCGAATAATAATACTCAAGAAAGAAACTGCCAGTTTATAGAAGACAAGTAAAAATTTTCGTCTATGTATTTATATATAAAATAAAAACAAATTTGATTGATTTGTTTTTGTTTGCAACATAAGTATACAGACGAGATTTTTTACTTGTCTTCTATATGGCCACCATAGAACATTTCCTACCTAAAAAAATTAATGGATTTATTTTATTTAGTTTCAAGCATACCAAAGAAAAAATATTTATTACTTAAAGTTTTAATTACAACTGTCTTCAGTTAATTCAATAACCAAACAAATTACTGATGTACATATATACGAGTATGTATGTATGTATTAGGGATGTCAATCGGGACTGGTTTTTACGATCCCGTGATTTCAAAAAATCAAATCCTGGGATTTTTTGGGACTCCGAAATTTTTTGAGATTCAGGAATTATTCGGGACTCTAGGTTTTTTGAACATTAAAAGACACATGCTTTTAATAGGTATTTACTAAAAAGGGGTTCATAAACAATAGTTTTATAATTATTTCGTATTACATAGTCAAAAACTATTTGAAAATTCACAAATAATATTTTTGAAAATCACAAAAGAAAGATAAGCGTAGCAGGCTTAGAAACTTTAACAAAACCCAGATTCATATCGAATATAAATTATTTGTTGGGTTTTGTTAAAGTTTCTAATCTTACTACGCTATTTTTTTTTGTGATTTTCAAAAATATTATTATATGTGAATTCTCAAATAGTTTTTGAAAGTCTGTGCATATATGTGGTTGAAGTCTACAAATGATTTGCAAAGCATCAATGAAATACATATGTATGTATGTATGTAGACAATGCTTAACCACCAGCAAATAAATTTCAATTATAAAAGATCAATATTGTGTTGCCACGGTAACTATCTTCACATGGGGGAAGGTCATGATGAATTTATTAAAAAAAAAACAGAACAATTTAAGTAAACAGTTTCGGGATTGACTAATTTAAATTTTTTAATCCCGGGATTTTCGGGATCGGGATTCGCATCCCTAGTATGTATGTACATTAGAGTGTGGCATTAGAATGTATGAAAAAACTTTTGATTTTCGTAAAAACCCAGGCGAATTATTATAACACTTAGTCTAAAACGTAAATGGTGAAAATTTGAACTAAATCAGACTGCTCTAACCCGTGTCCCACTGGAGTCAAAGTTCAAATATTGCAAAATTCGTCCATTTACCAACAATTCATTTAAAAATCCGGTATTTTTGCACTAATTCTGCTGAAAACCAGGGAGAGAGCTCTTTTGAATATGCTAAGTTTTATTCGAAATTTTTGGTTAAAAAAATTAACCGTTTGCTGTCGTGTGGGTCAAGTATACACAAATTAAAAAAAATTATATAACATAATAATTTTTTTTAGTTTTATATATATTTCGCAAAACCATTGTAAAAATATATTAACACCTCCACGCATTGGGTTAAAAATTACCCAATCAAAAACTTTCCAGCTTCAATTTTTGTAATATATTTTTGATTGTGCTATTTTAATCCCATAGTGAAAAAGGGGTTAATGTTTTCGTTCATCAATTATTTTTAAAGTCTTGCTTGATAAGGGTTTACCAAATTTCTGAAAAAAATAACTTTAAGATATTTGTGGAAAAAATAAGTGTAATTTTGACCCACAGGACTCACAAGGGTTAATTTTCTAAAAAAAAATTTAAGTATTTAATTTAGAATATATGTAACAGCGCTCTTGTTAATTTTCAGAAGAATCGGATTAAAATTGGTGAATTCGCTAATTAACTGCTGGGAAATCGGCGAATTTTTGGAATATTTGAACTTCGACCCCAATGGGCTTTTATGAAAATCAAAAGTGGTATTTGCAATGCCACTCTAATGTACATACTCGTATATGATCAAAAATGGAATTTCGGAGCATTTTGTAAAAGTTTTGAGTAATTGAAACGATGCATTATTCTAATTGTATAAACAATTTTCATTGAGAAGGCCTTGGAAATACAGTATACAAAGTTCATAATCGTACACCCTCAACTTTTAAAATAGAAAAACTCTTGTAATTAAATAAATAACTATAATAATACTTTTATATTTATGATTTGCTCAGGCTAAAGTTTAAAGTTACATGTGATATTTATTAATGAACAAATGGTCCACTGTGTGTGGTGTCAGTTGATGTAGATTTTTGCTTTATATACTCAACTTTTATTACAAATGGAATATGTGAATTGTTTTCATTCATCGTATTACAATTTGCTGAAAGCTTTTTTGTAATGAAAGCTCATTTTTTCCATCTCTAAATTTACAACAGTCTTGTCATTGTCGTTTGTTCTTTACTAATTATGCACATGTTAGTTAATGTGCTTATTTTTTGTTCTACTTAAGACAAACATTTTTGGTTTGATACTATAAGTATATTTTTATTATTTTTAATTTTTGCCACTGGCCCATGACTATTAATTTTTAGCTAATTTTAATTATTATTGTTCGAACTTCATTTGTTTCTATATTTATGATTTGATCAGGCTACAGTTCGTATCGCTTTGTAAGCCAAAAGTAAGAACAAAAAATAAGCAAATTAACTAACATGTGCATAATTAGTAAAGAACAAACGACAATGGCAAGACTGTTGTAAATTTAGAGATGGTAAAAATGAGCTTTCATAACAAAAAAGCTTTCATTGCAATAAAAGTTGAGTATATAAAGCAGAAATCTACATCAACTCACACCACACACAGTCAGTGTTGTCAGATTTATTTTCAGCCTCCTCGCCAAATTACTTGTCTTATATCGCCAAATATCGCCAATGTAATAAAACATTAAATATTAGCCACAAAATATATATTTATTTTGTAATTACTATCGTAAAATATAAAAATTATATTGTTTAAGACAAATTAAGAAGTGTTTACATTAACATATTAATACTGGTGTATAAAAAATACTTCAAAATAACTTATTCCAAAAGATCAATCTAAATAGGATGAATTGAACTTAAACAGCAAAATCAACATTAATATTTAAATCTTGTGATAAAACTGAAGGGATAAGTACCAGCGCGTCGTCGTAATCATGCATTTTAGATGAGAACTCATGCAGGCTTTTTGTGCTTCATTATTAAAATGTTGGTTCTAATTTATAAGCACCAACTGAGATTTTGTGGTATATTATTTTCTTTAAAACTTCTTGAATTTCAGAAAATTTTGTTTGAGATAAATAGTTACAACATTTATAATCTTTTGCACGAAATATTTTATATTGAAGAAAAAATTCTTTATCAAAAATATTTCATGTTTTTAACATTATTTTATTTTATTGAAATCGTAAAAATATAGCCAAAAATATCGCCAAGGATTTCAAATATCGCCAAATAAATCGCCAATCGCCATTTCAAAATTTTCATCGCCAAAAACAAAATTTTGTCGCCACGTTTGGCGAGATATCGCCATATCTGACACCACTGCACACAGTGGACCGAACACAAAAGAACGCTGATGATGAAGGTTTAGTGGCTTTCGAAAACAGCTAGTTGTTCAACTCTGTGTTTGTGAGAATATTTACAATTAACTTTGGTGTTATTTGTTTATTAATAATTATCACATGTAATTTGGCTTACAAAGCGATACGAACTTTAGCCTAATCAAATCATAAATATAGAAACAAATGAAGTTCGAACAATAATAATTAAAATTAGCAAAAAATATAATACTTTTATTTTTCTTGAATGAATTTTTAAAAAGAGGCTCTATTTAACATATTAAAAAATCAAATGACATTTCGATCAATAATTTTATAGAAAACAGCGGTATTCACTACGTATCCTTAAAAAACAAAATTTATTTCGTGCACTAAAATAATACTAAAAATTTATTTTAAAAACTAGTTTTAGTGTTAAAAATGTCTTAATTTTTCTTTTATAATTGTATCCATTTCTAATCTGATTTTAAAAAAGAAAATTATGTATACGAATATGAATTTTGTTTTTTTAAATTTATAAATTCTGCTTTTCTTTAAAAATTTTTAATAAAATATATATTTATATATGTAAATGTTTTATTAAATACAACGTCTATAAAAAAACCTTAATTTAATTTGTTACAAGTCAGTGGGTTTTTTTTGATTGAGGGTGTACGAATGCGAACTTTGCATACTGTAAGTATGTACATATGTACCTCAGTGGAGAAAATTTATACCACAAAATAAAAGTGTGTTTAGGTTCGAAAAGTCTTACATGTGAAAGAGCCTTATTTTGATTCTTATGTATTTGGAATTGGTTTAATATTTCCTTGAATACATTTTATTTGCCGTATTCATAAAAAATATTTAAGGTTTATTAAGGGCTTATTTGATATATTTCTTTGGGAAATTTGTCAAATAAACCTGCAATAAACCTAAAATATTTTTTACGAATACGGCAGTATGAATTTATACATTAGTTCAATTTATACTTACAACAAAGCGATTCACTTGGTACCGAGGCCGAGCTGGTTGTGACAGTTTTTCAACATTACGCATTTTCTCAAAACGTTCTCTTATCCTAAAAGGAAAAAATCTATATGTATTTGTTCTTGTGACGTTAAATAAATAATACTTTATGCTAGGAACACAACTGGGACGAACGGCGAATTTCGTCCGCGTCGACGAATTCGTCGATAAGAGTTCGTTTCGTTATATTTGATAAAGTTGGTTATTGTGTGTGCAAAGACAGAGAGAGAGAGAGAAAAAATTGTTTTTTCGTCGTTCGTCGGCGTACAAAATAGAAATAAATCTATATCAGTGTTCGTCACGCACGACGAATTTCGTTCAACGGCGGTGTTGTATTCATTTTCATATGCATAAATGTGTTTTATTTTTTATGACGAAAGTTCCCACCGAAAAATACGTCGTTCGTCCCAGTTCTGTTCCTAGCATTACTTACGATTGAGTGCTTTCAATGCTGTTTTCATCTGACACGTTATTTCTGTTCTGGTTAACTTCATCATTTTGCTCTCGTTCAATTTCATTTGCCTGCCACTTTTCAAATTTAATTCTCAATTGTTTTGCCCTTGCAGCATTTTGAGCCTTAAAAGAAAATAAAATACAAATCACATATTATGACTTGCTCACAATTTTACAAGTTTTCGTTTTTGGCAAAGTTCGCAATAAAACTGGCCTTTTGCATGTTTTTTAGCCTCGCAAATTTTTGGCATTCCTTACAGTTTTAGAGATTCTTCATAAAAATTATGGCTTTTTTTAAATTTTGCAAATTTTTCGCGAATTATCGTGACTTTCGCTTTAAAAAATATAATTACTTTTGTAATTGACACTAAAATTTTTTAATTTTCTTTTTAATTTTGCAATAAAATAAGCTTCTAAGCACCAATTTGATTATATTGTCAACACTGGTTTTGATTTGTAGCCATCAAAAATAGAAATTAGTTTAATTTGACTACAACGAGAAATGTAGCACGGACTACAATCTCTTGCCTGTTGCCGTTAAAATAATATAGAGTTGCATGAACAATTCCATCCATGAAACTACTAAAATGTTTGTTTACTAAAGTCCAACTTCGAATAAATATGTTAATGTTGAACAAACTGTCGCTTTTATCATAATGTGAGTGAAAACAATTCGTTTCATACTGTTAACACAAAGAGATTGTTCATTGAAACGACTTTTGTTTCATGCTGCTTTCTCTCATCTCATCTTTTGTTATTAATACGCAATAGCAATGTTGCCAATATAGTGAAATCATCGAATTTTTTATATGCGTCGCACATGTGTAATAGCACAGCACACAAAAAGGTAATCCGGTTTGGAATTAATTATTTTTGGTGGAAGTTCTTCTCTACTGGATTACCAACTTAATGATTTTAACAAGGCGTGAGACTAAAATAATCGATTCTTGAGAACTTCTTACATTTTTTATTTGGCAAAATATTCACGTAATCTATGAAATCTAAAAAAATCATTCTTCTTACCAAACAACTTCTACTTTTTAAAATTTTATGTAATGTGTTTTGTAAAGGCCATGACTCACTATCATACAAAGTCGTGCGATCTACGAAAAAGTACAACCCTGGTGTGATGAATTGTTATTGTCTTTTGAAAATTTTCATAAACTCCATCATACCAGGGTTGTATTTTTTCGTAGATCGCACGACTTTGTATGATAGTGTATCACGGCCTTAAGCGAGTAATGAAATTTTTAACTTCCTTTTCGGCGATTATTCTAGTATTTTCCCTTTTCCTACAACTGGCAACACTGATCTTTAAAAGCATATTGTTTTTGCATGAACTTAATCGAGATTTACTCAACACATGTTCTGTTTCACATTTGTAATGTTAGTATGCTCTTGTATTAGTAAACAAACCAATATCATTTTACTGCGTTCTTAACTATTGAGTGTTTTGTGCTTGTTTCATAGTTATTCATCTGTATCAAATATAATGAAACGAATAAAAAAATTATAGCGAAAGTTTCATGAACATCATTATTTAGTTTCATGCATATGTTTATAAAATAATCATTCTCATATAAACATGTGTATTCCATCCTTGACCTTTTGTAGTCAGTAGTTTGCTGTGGTGAATGTGTTTAATGCTTTAAACTTAAAACTCGCTACAGGTGCGCAGACGGTTTTGCTTATCTACATATTTTTTTTGTGGTATTACCATCTTCATTAAATAGTATGATTGCCACACTACTCTAAAATATATTTAAAAACTACAACGAGTCGAATCACAAAACTCTAGAAAGGATGTGCTTGCAATTTGTTTACATTGGATTGAAGCCATTCTCTTATTATTGAGGACGAATGCTTCTGGTGTTTATCTTTAACTAATCAACCATATCCAGTTATATTTAATTTGGTACCTAACTATACTAAATTATCTTTTAGTATTTTTAAATAATCCATTTTATTCATTGTACGTTATATAAAATCTGGATTTCATACACCCCTTTACCCTATTGAACCCCATACCATCATGTTACACCTCTATGCTTCATGGAAACGGTGATACTTCGCCGGTGTGATGTGGTGGTATGGGGCTCAATGTAGACGAACGTTGTAAAAAATTCGGCTTTTCTAGAACGTACAAGGAATAAAATGGACTATTTAAAACTATTAAAAGATAATTTAGCATAGTTACCTACTTAATTAAATATAACTGGAGATGATTGATTAGTTCAAGATAAATACCCGAATCATTCGTCCTCAATAGTAAGAGAATGGCTTCCATTCAAAGTAAACAAACTGCAAGCACATCCTCCCTAGAGCTTTGGCCTTAGTATTAACGAGATTCTGTGGGCGTATGTGGAGAAAAAATTGCGCGAGCTGTAGGTTACGAGCAAAAATTGCAGATAAATATGCCGAGCAAAATATGTTACGACAGTAGTAGGGAATTGCCGGTTCTGGGACAATTAAAATTGTGAAATTTTGCTGAAATTTGTAAATTTCAGTGCAAAATTTTCTGAAATTTTAAAATTTGGGTAATTAAAATTTGAAATTTCTGTTGTCGGTGCGCTTTGATGTTTTTTGTTTACATTAAGATTTTTTTTGTTTACATTAACTGTTTTTTGTTTATATAAGGAGTTTTTTTATTACTACATACGAGGGCGGTTCAATAAGTCTGGTTTTTTATGACCTTGGGAATTTATATGTATGTATGCTTGTGGGGTGGATTAAGGGGTTTCATAAGATTAAGATTTCATAAGTATACATATATACCGACGGGAAAAATCATGAAAATGATTTTTCCTAAAACCAGCGGGAAAATCATGAGATGATTTTTCCTAATACCAATGGTGAAATAGTGAAAATTAATCTTTCCTAATGCCGACGGCAATGCATGATTATTTTTTTCAAATGCCGACGGCAAAACATGATTATTTTTCCTAATGCCTACGGAAATTTTGTGTGTCTAGCTGTAGGAATTGAAGTCTGGCTGTGATTGGTGGAGCGCGGGATGTGTCTAGATTGTGAGACCTTAAGGCTGACCGTGATTTGGGTAGGTGAGGGTGTTTTGTAATATGTAACCGTGGGAATTCGGTGGCGTTTATGCCTGTTGGAATTTAAGCCAAGCTGTCCTTGGTGGGGGGCGCGATGTATTTGAGGTAGAACGACTGGTGGAGGGCGGGGTGTTGTTGTAATATGTATCCGTGGGAATCTGTGTCATGTACGTATGTATGTCTGTAGAAGTTTAAGGCTGATCGTAATTTGAATTGTTGAGATTGATCGATTGTATATTACCTTGAGATTTTGTGTATGTATATCTATAAGAACTTTAGGCTGACTGTGATTTGTGAGGGGATGGGCGTTGTTGAAATAGGTTTAATTTTTCGTAGATGAATTTTAGTATGTGTGTGTGTATGTGATTTTCTCACCCTAGTATTTATATGTACATTGAAATAAATTATTTCTCATATGAACATTTTTTGCTAGAAAATATTATCATATATCCGAACTCCCTAATCCTAGTATTGTTTTCATATTGGAGGATGAGATTGCTTTATATTTAATCAAGCTTAAATTTGTCCAGTGTTAAAGTCTGTCGGTCAGAAATTTGTTTATATTTGTATAAATATTAATTTCAGATTTTGCAAAATTCTTGTGTACGATCGTGGCATTTTGTGTGTGTGTGTGTGTGTATGCGCGATAGAGTTTGACTGGTCTGTGATAAGTTTGTTTATTTAAGTAATTTGTCTTCTTCGACTTTCGTCTTCAAGCGTCAATAGCTTGGAGAACGGTTTGTATGTTTTCATGATGTAGATATGTAAGTGTGATTGTTAAAATCCAATAAATACTTTAACATGTGTAAGAAATTTGATAATATGTGCACATATGTACATATGGATCTACAAATTGATTTTATGTATGTATGTATGTACATACAACTAAGTCTGTGGCTAACTGTTTAAATACATTTTTTTTGTCATGTGCGGTCTTTTATTGTTCTAAATATTTGCCAGGTCTATTGTGTATAGATGTGAAATATCTCTATAGCTTTTTTATTTTAAATTAAAAAACGTTGCTTTAATTTTTTATCTGTATTTATGTACTTAGAAGTTTGTGTTGATTTTCTGTTTTAAGTAAAACTGAACTCCTTAAGATACATACTCCATAGTAATAGTTACTATAATATATATATTTCAAGCGTCAATAGCTTGGAGAACGGTTTGTATGTTTTCATGATGTAGATATGTAAGTGTGATTGCTAAAATCCAATAAATATTTGAGCATGGGTAAGAAATTTGATAATATGTACATACATATGTACATATGGATCTACAAATTGATTTTATGTATGTAGGTATGTATGTACATACAAATAAGTCTGGGGCTCCCTGTTTAAATAACACAGTACAACAGCCAATCTGGGGGGTGAGAAATTCCAAGTCAGGGTGATGGTACTAGGTCAGTATAGTAAAACCCTCAAAGGGTTTGGCGTTCGTATTTGTCAGTTTTTTTTATGACCTTTTAAATTTTTTCTTTTTCACTTGTCCGATTTTGATGAAACAAATTTAGAAAAATTAAGAATTACAATTTCTCTAATCTGTTTCTATACCGTTTTCCTATATGTGCAACACTTTCGAAGTTAAAAATAAATTTGTGGAGGCAAAAAAATATTTTTTTGCCTAAAAATTTAAATATTTTTTTTTTAAATCGTGTAGCTGCATTATTTTATTTTTTTAATAAGAGATAATGATGTAAACTCACATTCAAAACAACATAAAACTATCATTTGTTTTCATTATGAGTATACGTCAATATGTATGAAATGCAATTAGTTACACAAATGTGGTTAGTGAAACAAAGTATATTTTAACAGCCTTATTTATAAAAATTAAAAAAAAATTTTCTAAAAAAGCCTTTATAAAGTCTTAATAATTTTTATAAATAAGACTGTAAGAGTTTAAAATCAATATTTTTATGATAATACTGGTTTTAAACTTTTAAAATATACTTTGTTTTGACTATGAGTAGGGACCATTATCTCTTATATAGGAAAAATAAAATAATACAGCTATACGATACCAGAAAATATTTTCTGGTGTCGTATAGCTGTATTATTTTATTTTTTCTAAATAAGAGACAATATTTATGAAACACATTTCATAAATATTGGTGCATACTCATAGTCAAAACAACCTAAAAATAGGATGGTACGAAATTTTGATGATTCATCAAACGTTAGTTCAAAAACAAGTCATAGTTCCCCTCTACCAAATTTTATTTGCGCAAAAATAGTTGCTCTGTCAAATTGTAAAAAAAAAATAAAATAAAATAAAAAATAATATGTTATGATTGGCTTGCTAAAAAGTCTTAATGGACTAAAATTTTAAAACATCTACATATTAATACTCAAAATCTCTCTATCAACCCAAATATGGATACTTAAAGATATTACATAATTTCATTTAATAAAGGAATTGGATATTACACATTTACAGATATTGAATCTGTTATTTCTCCTAACAAAGCTAAAAGTAATTCCGATATGATATTTAACGATGTTACATGTGAGAAACATATTTTTGTATGGAGTGAGATAAGAATGTTGATGCATTCTGCTGATGTCAAACTTATACCAGAATCACCAAACATTTGATACTAGATAATCATAATGTAATTATAATTTTTAAGTAAGATGAGACAAATATAAAGCATGTTGGAAGGATAAATATGGATTTTGATTATAAGCAACGATATTGAATTGAACGATGATCGTTATAGAAAAAAAGAGAATTTGACTACATAAAAGTTTACTTTTTCGTTTTTCATCTGACCTTAAACTGCATTCATCTAAATGTTATAAATGGGCAGCTACTTGTAAACTGATAACCCAATCTGAATCAGATAAGCTGATCTGAAAACCATACCAGGTCCTGATAAGCTGATCTGAAAACCAGACCAGGTCCTGATAAGCTGTTCTGAAAACCAGACCAGGTCCTGATAAGCTGATCTGAAAACCAGACCAGGTTCTGATAAGCTGATCTGAAAACCAGACCAGGTCCTGATAAGCTGATCTGAAAACCAGACCAGGTCCTGATAAGCTGATCTGAAAACCACACCAGCTACCTGATAACCTGATCTGATAGCTGATACCTGATCTAATAGCTGATACCTCTTATTTGCTAAACATGGATGAGAAAATTTTAAAACAGTTGGTGTTGACAAGAAATTATTTGGTGAAACTGGTGAAATAAATATATGTGAACAATTAAGAGATACATTTGAACCTATAGCAGACCCTCTTAAAGAATTGACAAATGGTTTAAAGTGTATTGAAACAATTTCTAAGAAAGAAGAAAGTAAAATGATGATAGAAGTTGAAAATAATCCAAGTTTAAAGTCTCAGAAACCATCAGCCAAGATAGAGATAAGTACATTAACGAAATTTGTAGAAGAAGAAATGCATAATATAGCTTAAGGTATTAATATAATTGAAGAATATATTCAAATAGAAATCAAGGAACAGTAACGCGAAATAAAATTAGAGATAGAAGACAATTCCAATACCCCCCAAAATTTCTTAAAATTTTACTAATTTCATATCGTTGACAACATGATTATTATAAATATGCTTCATATTTTTCCCACGCTGCTAAAAAATACAAGGGGTATTTTAAATACTTAAATATTAATTTGTTTTAAAACTGCTTTAGCTAAAGTTCTTCTAAACAAAAAATCGAAAAAGAACATAAACAAAAAAATATTAATATATTAAACTAGCAGCCGCATAATATTGATTTCACTAAGCTTGAAATATTGAACCTACTGTTTCCCTGTCACCAGCCCTAAGATATATTTTCAAAAATGCTAGTAAACTCTTCAAAAGAAAGAACTCTATTCAATCACAAATTGTCCTTCACCAAAATGAATACAATTAGAGAGAAGATCAGTAAATTTATAGAGGACTTTGAAGATAAAATGTTATGGGAGCATAAAGAGATGCTCCCATTCTTGATGGACATGATCGATGAGAATGAGGAGTATGGGGTGGCGGAGGATCAAGAGAAGAATGAGGGGCACTTTGCTTGCTGCCCCCGCTTCACCCCAGGTTGGGGTGAAGGAGGTGATAAATGTCGGTGCACGATATTTTTCTTAAGAAAAAATATAATAGAGAGTGTGATGGATAGCTATTACAAAAACTTTGTATAAAAAAAAATAAAATAAATTAAAAAATTTGGATTGTATTTTAATTCAAGATTGTGAGGAATCTTAGGTCATAGGAAAGATTATTAAATTAATGAACTAGAGTTTTCTAAACTTGTTGGTCTGTAGGAAATAATTCAAAACTTAAGCGTTCAAAATAAATTACAACACAGTGTAAAATTCAGTAATACATCATAATATCACTTTTTATAGTAAAAGATGTAGATTTTTCATTCCAAAAGATCTAGCATCCCAAATTTTATATATGTGTACGGTCTTATTATAATAGATATTCACTCTATTCATTTCTATAACTATCAAATCTTTAGAAAATTTAGATAAACTATATAAATTGAACTTAGATTTCCAATCTTTAAGAATGTATATGTGTATGAATTAGTATCAAACAAACTTACTGAATAAATATGGACTTCAACTGGAATCATGCTGAAGCATACATAAATTGTAAAATGCCATGTAAGCAGATCTTACTTTATATCTGTATCTGTATGAGTATCAAATAAATTTACAGAAAAAATATTGAAAGCATGCCTAAGCATGTAAATTTAAAAGAATGTCACACAATTTTGTAAGCACAGAAATTTTATGACTCTGTGCTAAATGAAATACATAAATATGTATCTACTTTGTAAAACAATAAAAAGAGCGAAATCGTAAATTCTAATAGTATAGATTTTTAATTGAAACACCACTACATCTCGGACGCTTGCGTCACATCTTTTAAAAATTAAGGTCACTACGGGTGAATGGGGAAATTGTAGATATGAATTTTGTCTACCGATGCTATAACTTTTATAAAAATCTGCATGTAGAAATATTTGAAGTAAAAATTCCTTCAAACGTAGATATTCCAATGTTTCTAACACTATATGAAAACACCTAGGGTGAATTCATGGTAGAGGCGACTGAGTTTTTGGAGATCGATTTGGTGCAATACTTGTTTATTAAACATGTATTTCTTTGTATGTAAACTAATTTCTACATACATACATATACTCGCATATATGTATGTAGATATGAATACATTTGGATATGTACACACTCACATATGTATATATTTTCATTAAAAATAATGGATTTAAAAATTATATTAATGTTCTCTATTTCAAGTAGTAAAATCAAAAAAAGTAGTTATACATCAGAAGAAAAAAATAAATAAAACAAGAGACTGACTGACCACCTGATATACAAAGTCTGTCTCACATGAAAACAAAGTATACTTAAACATAGCAGAAATATGTATACAATACGCTAAACTTTAATACAATAAGAAAAAAAAACTTTAAAATAAAACAATTACAAAAAGCCATAAAAGGCATAGACGATCGCCCTTCATAAAATAAACATATAGCCTATTAATGTAAAGATAGTAACATTATCAAGTATTACAATTTGGGCAATTAAAATTTTAACATTTAATTACCCATAACGCCGACAAAGGACAGTCAGAAATTCCGACATGCAAAGTCATCTTGTATACTAGAGGAACCGACTCTATCGCGCATACACACATACACACACACAAAATCGCCAAGATCGTACACAAGAATTTTGCAAAATCTGAAATTAATATTTATACAAATATAAACAAATTTCTGACCGACAGACTTCAACACTGGACAAATTTAAGCTTGATTAAATATAAAGCAATCTCACCCTCCAATATGAAAAACATACTAGGATTAGGGAAGTTCAGATATATGATAATATTTTCTAGCAAAAAATTTTCATATGAGAAATAATTTATTTCAATGTACATATAAATACTAGGGTGAGAAAATCACATACACACACACATACTAAAATTCATCTACGAAAAATTAAACCTATTTCAACAACAACCCTCCCCTCACAAATCACAGTCAGCCTAAAGTTCTTATAGATATACATACACAAAATCTCAAGGTAATATACAATCTATCAATCTCAACAACCTAAATCACGATCAGCCTTAAACTCATATAGACATACATACACACAAATACGGATACATATACATGAAAACCTTCACCTCATCTCTCATTAATCATGATCAGCCTTAAACTCCTACAGATATATACACAAATTGCGCGTTTATATTACATGAGCACTTCGCCCCTCATAAATCACGATAAGCCTTAAGTTTCCTACAGATATACATACACAAATTCTCGAAGCCACATACAATCGATCAATCTCAACAATTCAAATTACGATCAGCCTTAAACTCCTACAGACATACATGCACAAAAATTCCTACAGACATATAAACACACAAATTCTTATAAATACATATTATAATAACACCGCCCGCCTATCTCAAATCAAGGACAGCCTTAAACTCCTACATATACATACATACACACACACACCCTCCCCCACCTCAAATCACATTCAGCATTAAACTCCTACAAACATAAATAGACACAGATTCCCACGGACACGTATTACATGAACACTCTCACCTTGCCCTTTCATAAATCACACAGAGCCTTAAACTTCTACAGACATACATACGTACATGACACAGATTCCCACGGATACATATTACAACAACACCCCGCCCTCCACCAGTCGTTTTACCTTAATACATCGCGCCCCCCACCAAGGACAGCTTGGCTTAAATTCCAACAGGCATAAACGCCACCGAATTCCCACGGTTACATATTACAAAACACCCTCACCTACCCAAATCACGGTCAGCCTTAACACAGACAGACAGCCAGACTTCAATTCCTACAGCTAGACACACAAAATTTCCGTAGGCATTAGGAAAAATAATCATGTTTTGCCGTCGGCATTAGGAAAGATTAATTTTCACTATTTCACCATTGGTATTAGGAAAAATCATCTCATGATTTTCCCTGGTTTTAGGAAAAATCATTTTCATGATTTTTCCCGTCGGTATATATGTATACTTATGAAATCTTAATCTTATGAAACCCCTTAATCCACCCCACAAACATACATACATATAAATTCCCAAGGTCATAAAAAACCAGACTTATTGAACCGCCCTCGTATGTAGTAATAAAAAAACTCCTTATATAAACAAAAAACAGTTAATGTAAACAAAAAAACTCCTAATGTAAACAAAAAACATCAAAGCGCACCGACAACAGAAATTTCAAATTTTAATTACCCAAATTTTAAAATTTCAGAAAATTTTGCACTGAAATTTACAAATTTCATCAAAATTTCACAATTTTAATTGCCCCAGAACCGTCAATTCCCTACTACTTTCGACGTAACGACTTACGTTACAAGATATTTAAGTGTGAAGATAAATATGCTGTGACGTAACAACATGGGAGTTATTTAACAAGTTATATGAAGAAAAAACATTTAAAAGTTTTTTGGTAATTTTTATATTCGATTCTGCCAGAATATAATTATATTTAATATACCAACTGTTCTGAAATTGACTTTCTGAAAATTTTTAGGAAAAGTCACTTTTGGTCATACGAGTGACCTCTGAGGGATTTTGGCCAAAGTGGCAAAATGAAGGGATGGCATGCAATGCCACCTAATAGAGAGTAACTACTGATTAGAATTCCTGAATTGAGTTTGTGAAAAAATTTACAGCTCGTTTAAAATGGTCTTATGTTGTGAATTACTTCATGTTTATTAAATGCAGCAAAAAATGTCTAAATTAGCATCCTTAGTTGCGTGTTCGGAAAAAAAATATAAAATTTTGATACAACAGCAACATCGTAAATTTTTTAGTTTACCAGACCAGCAAATACAAAATCCGTTAAAAAATTGTTTGCAAAGCAAAGCCAACATTTTTCTGTTACTAAGCATGGTACTCTGTTGAACATTTCACCCGACAATATGTAGTTTTGTTAACTCCCCAAATTCATTTCAAATTTACTTTTTAGGAAATTCCTAGGAAATTAAAAATTCAAAATAATTTAATTCATTTGGATTTTTTAATAGAATTTTTTAATTTTACAATACTAAATAAAAATAATAATATACATATGTACATACGTATGTAATAAAAATTTAATAAAACATAAATAAAGATGAAACAAAACTCAACAAGTTGAAGGAACATTTTGGAATCATAAAAACAAATTGGCGCAGATTGTCACTAAAATTGTTAGCAGAGAAAGCATTTGTATTTTTCTCCTTTCAATAGACTTTTAACATATTTGTAGCACCCTTCATCAACACCCAAGTACAGTTTTTGCATTTAAAAACTGGTGTCAACTGGGTTCCAAGCAATTATCAGTTAGTAGTGCTTCTATAAATTGTACGCAAAGAACACCACAATTGTATGAATCTTTTTGCTTATAGTGCCTAACTTCTTTCAGCTTCCATTTTTCTACTTCTGTGATATCCAAACAACTTTTAAAAGTGTAAAATTTATCTTTTACCTCTTCAGAAGTGGCTATGAATGGATTTATATAATAGAATTCTTTCCTTTGACATTTCAAAAATACAAAATTAAAATGGTTATAATTGTGTATAGGTATAATAACGTTATTTTCGTTTTGAGAGAAATTAAATTTTCAAAACTTGTAATGGTTTTACTATTAAATATAGCCATTCCATATTCACACGAAAAGCAATCACTATCAGTTATATTATGTTTAGTAAATATAATGTGACTGTATAAATCAATGATGTTGTTAAATATTTGTTGTCGCGAATTCAAAGACTGAAATTCATGTAAATAGTGGAATATCTTTTTTTAATTTTTTATAAATATTTTCATAATCATAGAGTAAGAATTTTAAGTTTTTTAAATGTTCTGGAAATTTCTTTTCGCTCAACATCTTTACTTGGAATTCTTTTTTAAAATGTTTTTCCGTTTCCATATTTTGTACATTAATCGTACGTTTGATCTTTTTAGGGGTTCTTTTCCATTCATCTAAAATTAGTTCTTCAGAATTTCTTTTCAATGATTCGCTGCATTTATTATTCTTTACATCAAGCATGCAATCTATATCCTTAATTTTCGCTTGTATATATTTTTTGGACGATCGTATGTAAAAACTTGGTCTCATATATCTTCTACCCTCAAGGGTTATATTTTTATTTATGTTAAAGTAGCCTTCCACAGGGCTATTAGCGATGTGTTGCTGTTGAATCAATCAGAAATCCCATTATATTTGACCAAAAGGCAGCGCAAGGTACATATTTCTTTAAGACCAGGTTAAAATATTTTTCATTTTGTAGGAAATTGGCAACAGAAAAATGTTGAACGACTTCATTGATTGATTGATGCAGTCAATAAGATTTACAACTTTTTTGTGGAAAGGACTATTTTGATACTGTGGAGCACTATCCATATAAAAACCTTCAATTGTATCATTGGTCATTGCATATGACGTAAAATACATTTTCGCACTGTTATATCGCTTATTTTGATTGGCCGACATCAATATGATATATAAGTTTTGAAACCATGTCCAGAATTCATCAATGTTGCAAATATTTATTCCTTTTACCATAATTTTTTTTTTAAATTCGGATTGGAAATAATTTTCTGCCCAATCTTCTATGTCATTTAAACATATCTTTAAAAAATGGCAATAACATATTTGAACAACAACAAAATTGTTTTTAATTTTTTCTTTGTTGTGCAGTATGTTGAAACATTTTAATAAGTAAGATATTGTAGATTCCATATTATTTATGGTTTTAACAGCAGCGTTTATAATAGCCCAGCTCCAATCAACACAAATTCTCTTACAGAGTGGCCATTTTATTTTGAAGGCAAAATACTTTAATATCCATAAAAAATTTGCGTATGTCTTCTTCATAATGGCGAGCTAATAAAGCCTCCGCTAAAGGTATTAGTATGCCTTTTTTCCCCCATCTGCAACGTGCATGACAATACTATATAGAAATACCCTCTTGGAGTCTTTCACTAATTTTTCAACAACTCCACCTGTTGCATCCACAAAAAGGGTATTTCTACTTTTCTTTATTAGTTGCCCACCATATTTACTGGGCAGTTTTAGCTGTTCTTATGAAAAAAGGTATATTTCCTGCGGAATGGTCACACGTTGTATGAAACGTGTCCAGTTTTTGTCGCATTGCATTAGGATCCTTTGATGGTACCGACTGCATGTTGCCAACTTTGCACAATGCTCTTGACAGTAATATTAGCATATTATTTTATTATATTATTTATTAGATGGCTGCTGACTGGCCAACTTGTTTTTAATTATATGCCTTCGAATTGCTCGAATCTGTTGAATTTTTTATTTGGGGATGCACAATTGAAGGCCGACTTGCAAAAACGTTTACAGAAAATGCCATGTTTGATAAATCAACCATAAATTTGTATTTTCTGCAGCCTTTATTTGAATAAATACAATTTCCATAAATCCTCATTGAAGTCATTTTTTTAGTAAACGCAAAGCTGGCAATGTTCATGGAACATACATTATTTATATTTTTATAATTTTCTCTAACCAAATCCTCGATATACTGGGTCATTTCATTCTTATTTTGTACATTTCCATCTGCTATGAAATACTCCCTTAAATAGGCAACTTGCTGCTCTTTAAAAATGAATTTCCCTGCTGTGTATTGGTATCCTGATGTGCAATTTTGATCATCATTTTTGTAATTAGTTATAAAAACCTCTTGATTCAGGGCAGGTTCTATTTTTATTTTTTTTCCTGATGACAGCGTACTCATCCATTTTAATATCTGATGTTGCGGTGTTGTTTATTTCCGATATATTATGTTGGGGAGAATTTAGAATTGCAGAAATAATTTCTTCGAAATAACCATCATTAGAATGTTCTATTGAGAGAAAAATTATAAGTCTATAGATAGTTAAAATATCAAGTAAATATCAATGGAAATATACTAAGAACGGAGAGAACTAATTTTTTGCATTTAAAAAACATGCATAAAGACTCGTATACGTATACATATTACACGCTAGATTACAATCATTACAACCAAGTACTACCTACATGTACTTAGAAAATTTCAAAAATTAGAAAAAACATTTTTCAGACAGGTTCACTGTTGGAATATGAATGTTTAGATTTACAAAATCACATATTGCATGAAACTTGGGTGGAAAAAATGCTATGAAAAGAATTTTCAGATGGTTGGAGTTAAGTTTCTTTTCCCTATTTGCATCTGCACACTTGCAACAAGCAAATAAAAACAGTTTCTTGAAGAAAATTTATTTCACCGTGTAAAATTAGTCCATGAAATTTTAACATTAATAATCAAAAGTTGACAGCATAATTGAATGTCAAATCGACCGAAAAATTATCGGCCATGTCACAGAGTTCAATTCCGTTCGGAAACGGAATTTAATCCACCTCAAGATGTCAAGCCGTAGCCAGCATACCAGCGCCCCCAACAGTCTGGACACACACAAAAAATTTCAGTACTTTAGTTTTCTTTTTAAGACACCATCTCCTACATAGGTTGGATTGAATTCCGTTTCCGAACGAAATTGAAATATATGACATGGCCGTATATGTATGTTTTTAGTTTAGTCTCGTATCTCGTATAGTCTCGTTTATGTACTCGTATGTAATAAAAAACCAGATACGTGTTGTCAACGTTTGACCATCGATATATTAATTATAATAAAATGCGTTGTAGTAATTACCTGATTTAGAAATATATTTCTCCTTTTTAATATCACATAACTTTGTGTTGCCGCTTGGCGTGTTACTTAAATCAAGATTTATTTTTGTAGACGAATATGGCACCAGAACTTGAAATTCATTGGTATAATCGTTTGGCATAATAAAAGATTGAAACGTATTTTAGTTCAAGGGGTCTAAAGATTTGAAAAGCTCTTTCAATCCTTCCTCGTTAATATTTGAAATATACAATTTTAATTAGTCTAATGTAGTCGAACTTATTTGTCAATTACATTTTTATTTAATATTACCCAAGCTTACGGTTCAGTTTTATGTATGTACATATATAAAAAATTATCTGCCTTATTCATAAAAAATATTTCTGTTCAATAAGAGGTTTATGAAACAAATTTTCTATGGAAATTTTATTAATAAACCTTAAAACCAAAATATTTTTTATGAATTAGGCCCTGTAAATTTAAAAAATATTTTGAAACTGAAGAAGCAATAAAAAGAACTTTTATAGATATGCTTTTTGAGAAAAGAACATTTTTAATGTGGTATTACATATTAGAAAATGTACTTTTTGGAAAGATACTTTATTAAAAATGTAATTTTGAAAAATTTAATTTAAAAATGGTGTTGCGAGTTTTTATATAAAACTGCAGCTTCAGCTGGGTTCATATTAAATAAAAACATGTTTATAGTCATTACCTCATTCATCAATATATTTGCACGATTCTACATTTTTAATTTCATGTAATTTTGGGTCACCACTTGTATTTTGTTTTACGGAGTCTAAAGATGTGTAAGGTTCAGGCAATCTATCTTCGTTAAAATTTTCCAATTAAAGTAATAAAAGAAGGATCATACAAACAACTGTTAAGAAGTAAATTTTTTTTGAACAAATGATAATTACCTTTTTCATCAACATTTAATT
This sequence comes from Nowickia ferox, assembly GCA_936439885.1. Lineage (NCBI taxonomy): Eukaryota > Metazoa > Arthropoda > Insecta > Diptera > Tachinidae > Nowickia > Nowickia ferox. The sequence continues at coordinate 37,735,411 of OW387026.1, read as the reverse complement.
TAAACTTAAGTTTCATGCCGCAAACTTTTATAATTATGATCATTACACCATTTTAAAAACGCTTCAATTTCGTGAATGTAATCCAAATCTCTTTTACGCTGTTTAAAATTTCTAATGAATAATCTTATTCTGTTGTATATATTTATTTATGCTTATTTTCGGCTATATGTTCTAATCCAGCATTTTTTAATATTTTATTGGCGGAGCAAAAAAATGATTTCGATGAACATTCGATTTCGTTTTGAAAAATAGCTTGGGTATAATATACTCTGGATAGAAAAGCAAAAATTTCTTTAGGTAACATATTTTCAACTTTGCAAAACTTTAAACTTTACACTCCTACTAACCGATTTCAAATAAAAAGATCAATGTTAAAGTAACAATTGAAGGCAAGTTCTTCATGTCTCTTAAAACTTTGTATTTGCTTTTTTCAAACATGTATGTCAAACTCAATAGATTAATAAAAAACTTTTTACTACTTAAAAATAAGGAATAGTCCAACCAATGTAAATTAACATTTATAATATGCCACTGAAACTTGCATCCATCCACTCTCGGTAAACATAGTATATAATATTATCAATGCTTACTAAAGCCTAGTACTCTTCAAATTTGTTAAAAATGTTGAGCAACATGCAGGGGGGTAATTATGTAATTCTATTCGAAAATGTAATCGATTCGAAATAAATTTCCGAATCGAAAGTAAAATGGTATTATGTAATTCGTTCGAATGTTATACAAAGTTGTATGAAGAAAAAATTTAAAAAGAGGAGTAAAAAACGGTGCTGCCAAGTTTAGCAAAGCCAAAAAATTTGGCGTCACTTGTATTCCAACCATAATTGTCTAATTTTGTGAAAAATAAAACAAAGTAAAAATAAATTAAATTTGTAGCATAAAAAATGGATTGTGTTTCTTTGTGGACTAGTGATAGTGAGGATGAAAGTGGCATTACTCAAGAGAGAATACAACGGAAAATTATTCGAGATTCATCAGACATAATGGAGCTCAATGACAAAATGTAAAATAAATTTAAATCATTTAATTGAAGGTATTTATTAGTTTTGTTAGAAACTTTAGGCTCAACAAGGAAGCTTTTATGTATGTCTTAAATAACATAAAAGACGACTTAAAAAAGCCAGCAGAAAGATCAACCGCAATCTAACCATTGTTAAAATTGGCTGCTACTCTTAAATTTTTGGCTCAAGGAGGATACCAACATCAAATTGGACAGGATCGTCTGTTGGGATTTTCTCAGTCCTCAGTTTCTTTGTATATGTTGGAGGTATGCCAAGCCATTGAAAAAAAGATATGTCCCAAGACCATAGTACTTCAAATGTCAGAAGAAAAGATGAGAGAGGCAAAAAGAAGTTTTCTAGACAAATGTGGAATACCTGGAGTAATTGGGGCAGTGGATGGCACACACATCCAAATTATAAGACCTGTTGAAAATGAGCATCTTTTTTTCAACAGAAAGCTTAAACACAGCATTAACGCTATGGTGGTAAATTATCATATAAAGTAATCTAAGCAATTAAACAATCTTTATTTTTTTCAAGATTTGCGACCACGAAATGTACATCAGAGCTGTCGACGGAAGATTTGGTGGAGCAAGCCATGATTTTCATATTTGGAACTTGTCTCAAGAAAGAATATATTTAAAAGAAAGTTATTTGAGTGGAGATACAGGAACACGATTACTCGGTAAAGTCTTTCACATAACCCAATTTTGACCAGTTAATGAAATTAAAATTGTTTTAGGTGATTCCGGATATCCTCTCGAACCCTGGCTTTTGGCTCCATACAAAAATTCTACGGAGAACTCGCCCGAATCATTTTTCAATGAACAGCATTCAAAAGGAAGATCTATAATTGAAAGAACGTTTGGATTACTAAAAGCGAGGTTTCGCTGTCTTTTAGCAGCGAGGGAATTACATTATGCTCCCAAAAAAACCGTTACAATTCTAAACGTATGCTGTGCATTACACAACATATGTGTGCAATTTAATGTTGATCTTCCTCCAGTAGATTTCAATGAAACAAGTAATTATTCTACTAACAGCAGTGTCGAAACAGAAACTAATTTCTCTGATATCGCAAAAAATATTAGAAATGAAATAAAAAACAATTGTTAAGGAATTCATAAAAGAAAACATGTATTTAATTACATAGTGATAACACACTATTTATTTAAAACAGAAAGACAGCCTTTTATATTTTGATCTGCTTCGGTCATGAGTTTAATGGAGTTTTCTTGATAGTTTATCTGATTGCCAACTTGTTTTTGAAGTAGGCTCTCCTTTGATTGAACTCGTGTTCTTTGATTATATGTTGGTGGTGTACCAGGCGAAATTTCCTTAGATGGAATTGGTGTAGGTTCATCTGAAGCAATATTTATACAGTTTTCCATAAGACTATCTTCCACTATATGTATTGTTGTCGTTGGTGGAGTGTTTTCCTTTCTGTTTACTCCAAAACGGAAGGTTCCATCAATTCCACTCACAGCTTTATCAATTGAAAGCAAATCCACAACTTTTTCTTCCAGTTGCGTTAAGGAGCAAAATTTGCTTGGACCACCTCCTGTTCCTGAAATACTATTTTTGTTCTGACGGCATTTAACCTTAACGTGGTTCTTATAATCAGCCCATACCTAAAAATTATGTTAGTTATCTTATTGGTTTGATGTTTAAGAGTACTAATTATTCAATTTTTTCTATTTTGTGCTATCATGAATGGGGGGTCCTGTTGCATTCAAATCCAAAGTTAATCTGTCCCATAATTCCTTCGATTTGCTTTTAGCATTTGGAACATTTAGATGACCTTTAGCCAAATCGGGATGCTTTACCATGAAATCGACCATTACATCGTATTGTCGTTGCTTTGTATTGCACTTTTTTTGTGGTAGACTCCTAGTTGGTTCAAAAAGTTTCAGTTGTACAATGAAAAAAATATAAACATTTTATTGTACAAATATTTTTTAATAGTTTTAGATATTTTCAAGTAAAATACTTACATTTTAAATATTTTTTATTTTCTTCGACAGTAAAATGGCTTTCGAATGAGATACGAACGTTTTATTGCTTTTTTGTATTCTCTTTCGTATTACATAGTTGCATTTACCAAAGACAAAAAAGTAGTATTTTCGAATGAGAGAAACAAATTACACTTCGAATAAAATTTCCTTAAATTCGTAAATAATTTTTCGAAAATCGTACTACATAATACAAATTATTCAAATACGAATGATTTTTCTTTCGAATCGAATTACATAATTACCCCCCAGTATTTCGTAGGAAAAATTTTAAATGTAATCAATATTAACTAGCCCTTGAAACTATGCTACAACTTCTTACGATGATAAAAATACCCATATGTTTATTGTAAATTCCATGGGACACAAGTGCCACTCATATTAATTCACATGAAAATTTAAAATGTTGAAGATATATATCTGATGTTTTTCCCAGTATGAAGAGAGCACTATTTCTGAAACATTCTTTCATTCAAGCCATTTTTTTATATAGTTTGACAGCATTTTGGGTGAAATGTTCAACAGAGTACCATTCTTAGTAACAGAAAAATTTTCGCTTTGCTTTGCAAACAATTTTTTAACGGATTTTGTATTTGCTGGTCTGGTAAAATAAAAAGTCTACGATGTTGCTGTTGTATCAAAATTTTATATTTGTTTTTTCCGAACACGCAATCAAGGATTCTAATTTAGACATTTTCTGCTGCATTTTCTGGCGGTTTTATTTCAATTTTAATAAACATGAAGTAATTCACAACGTAAGACATTAGACCATTTTAAACGAGCTGTCAGTTTTTTCACAAACTCAACTCAGGAATTCTAATCATTACGTATTGTATTAAGTGTCCTAGTAGTTACTCTCTATTAGGTGGCATTGCATGCCAACCCTTCATTTGGCCACTTTTACCAAAATCCCTCAGAGGTCACTCGTATGACCAAAAGTGACTTTGTATGAGCTGTAACTTTTTTCACAAACTCAATTCAGGAATTCTAATCATTACGTATTGTATTAAGTTTCCTAGTAGTTACTCCGTATTAGGTGGCATTGCATGCCAACCCTTCATTTGGACACTTTGGCCAAAATCCCTCAGAGGTCACTCGTATGACCAAAAGTGACTTTGTATGAGCTGTAATTTTTTTCACAAACTCAATTCAGCAATTCTAATCATTACGTATTGTAGTAAGTGTCCTAGTAGTTACTCTCTATTAGGAGGCATTGCATGCCAACCCTTCATTTGGCCAAAATCCCTCAGAGGTCATTCGTATGACCAAAAATGACTTTGTATGAGCTGTAACTTTTTTCACAAACTCAATTCAGGAATTCTAATCATTACGTATTGTATTAAGTGTCCTAGTAGTTACTCTCATTTTGCCACTTTGGCCAAAATCCCTCAGAGGTCACTCGTATCACCAAAAGTGACTTTGTATGAGCTGTAACTTTTTTTCACAAACTCAATTCAGCAATTCTAATCATTACGTATTGTATTAAGTGTCCTAGTAGTTACTCTAATTTGGCCACTTTGGCCAAAATCCCTCAGAGGTCACTCGTATCTCCAAAAGTGACTTTGTATGAGCTGTAACTTTTTTTCACAAACTCAATTCAGCAATTCTAATCATTACGTATTGTATTAAGTGTCCTAGTAGTTACTCTCATTTTGCTACTTTGGCCAAAATCCCTCAGAGGTCACTCGTATCACCAAAAGTGACTGAATGAGCTGTAACTTTTTTCACAAACTCAATTCAGCAATTCTAATCATTACGTATTGTATTAAGTGTCCTAGTAGTTACTCTCATTTGGCCACTTTGGCCAAAATCTCTCAGAGGTCATTCGTGTGACCAAAAGCGACTTTTCCTAAAAATTTTCAGAAAGTCAATTTCAGAACTGTTGCTATATTAAATATAATTATATTCTGGCAGAATCGAATATAAAAATGACCAAAAAACTTTTAAATGTTTTTTTTTCATATAACTTGTTAAATAACTCCCATGTTGTTACGTCACAGCACATTTATCTTCACATTTAAATATCTTGTAACGTACGTCTTTACGTCGAAACATATTTAACTCGGCATATTTATCTTCACACACATTCAAAAGTGTTCTCCAGGGCATACTAATTTTTAGTGTATTACATATTTCATAGCTCCTTCCTGAAGGAAAAGTTAGTGTACAAGTTTTATTTTGCTCTTGAAAATTATGTTATTTATGTTAGATTATTTTTTAGTATTAAAATAAATTTGTTAATAAAATTAAAGATTTTCATAGTAAGCTGATTAATTTGCCTTAAAATTGCTTTTGGTTTGATTTTAAAATTTTACAAAGCAACAGAGATACTTTGATTAGAAGAGCAGAGCGTTTGCTGTACAAGTTTTTTCTTTGCTTATTGTATATTTAAATTTTACGAGTATATGCATAAATACCTCTCTAAGAGCTTCATCATCTTTAGGCAAGTGTGATCGATTATAAAAATCATCGCCCCCTTCCTCCTTATTGCTTTCATCTTCATCTTCGCCATCATCGTCATCATCATCATCGTCGTCGTTGGAATCATATTCATCACTATCCTGTTCTACATACAATCGGCGATTGCCATCTGGTGGTGGCGTGAAGCATTTCAGAGGCTTGGGACTATTATCCACTCCCTTGTTTGGATTTTTCTCTAATTCGCGAAATTTATTTAGCATCATTGAGGTGGTTCTTGAATATGCAATAATATTTCTATCTGGCGAATCTTGTTTCGAATTTTCATTGTCACTTGATATTTCGTCGGGGGATGGCATTTTTACTACACCTTCTCTAGGCGGTGTAATGCGAAAGACTCGCTTTTTATTTTCAGTTGGATGATATTTTTCAAAAAACTTAAACTTTTCACTAATTTCGGATGTTTCAATTTTCACATCTTCGACTGTTTCGCCACATTTTACGACATCATTATCAAGTTCACTTTTCATTTGATTATTAATCTGTGCACCAGATTTTTGATGCTGCAATCCTCTGTGGTTATTATTAAATGAGGGTAAAACATTCTGATTTTTACCAGTCACTACATTGGCATCCAATTCCATAAAAATGCTTCGTGATTTTTTACTAATTGCTGCAAATAAAAATATATTAATAGTTTATTCATTATTGTTTTTTACAAGAATTATTGTTTTTTTAAGTATAAATTAATGCACGGATAATCACTCTTATCGGGAATAAAAGTTCACGTGAAATTTTTTCCCTTTCCCTAAAATTGTGATCGCCAATGTTTGCGTTTTTTTTGTCAGTATACTCTTCTTTAATTTTGTTCACCATTTTTTGTTCACGGGAAATGTTCGCCTTTTATTCCCGATAGGTGTGAATATAAACACCATACCAAGTAGAAATACGATTTCATTACTGATCAATGAAAGCATGGCTTCAAAAATTTCGTTAAAAGTAAGGAGAACTGTAAAGTCATGAAACCTCTCAATCCCAGAGATGTAAATAGGCAACATTGTACACTTACGCTTATGCAGGCACACACTTTGCGACTGTGGGTACAATATGTTGGATCACCAAGTTGTGTGTTTTGCGTAGAAACTATACAACAAAGTGTGCAATATTAGTGGATAACTTCATGAACATTTTTTTTTGAGCATACATGACTTTGGCTACTATGACGCGTATTGTAGTGGATGACTTTTTTTGATGAAAAAATTAGAAGAATGTGAAAAGGACAGAAAAAAAGAATTTGGTTGAAAGAGTGGTATTATGTATAAAAAGAAAAATATTCCAACAACGAACTTTTGAAAACACCAAATGAAAGTGAGCCAAGGACCATAAAAATTACATGTGGATGACAGGCGAAGTATTAAATGGGTTATTATTTTATTATATGTATGTAGTTCTTTTGTTAAAAGAGACAGAAATTCAGAAATTATCTTTTAATATAAATTAAACATTTAGTTGTATGGATAACTTTATTTCCTCTTTCGACATAATCGACTTCATTGAGATTTAAGTAAGATAGTTTTAGCGATTGCTTAAAATATTAAATCATTGTTCAATGGATGCCTAGTGTTGAACACTTCAAAATTTATCGTTGCCGAATACGGGAAATATCCATTAATCAATTACTTAGCACATTTTAGTCCAAATAAAAATGTCCTAAACCTGCAAACCTATGAGCAAGTAGACATGTTTTCAGTGAAGTCAATACTAAATATATTTCATATTGATATAATTAATATTTCGTATGGGCCAAGCAATTTAAATCTTGCGGGTACTCTTTGCAAAAGTATCAATTATCCTTTTGTGCCAAACCGAATTTGAATGCCCATGGTTTTTCATGTATAAAACTGCTTTTTAACTTTATCGTGAAGAAAAGAAAGAAAGTGCCGCATGCACCAAAATGCAAAGTTTGTGGTAAAAACTTACTACGCAGTTAAATGTGATACATGTGACACCTGGGGGCAAATTACTGCATTCGCTACGATTCGAAATTTAAAAATATTCCCATACAAACTCTACTGAAATATGTCGTAATTTCGTTCGATAACGAGTGCCGTAATTTGCCCCCTGGTCTCATATTGTCTGTGTCAACATTCCAGCCGTCCTATATGAACAAATTGGTTCCTACGATTGCATTAGCTTTACATGTACCGATGGCTGTTCTAAACAGATGTCAAAGAATCAAAACGTAACCTTGAAGCAATGTTTTGTTGACATTGAGAGTAGGTAATTAAATCAATTCAGTGCACTTGTTGCAGAAATGAAACAAGAACAACAAGAAATTGTAAATAACAAACTGCATTGTATTATTAACCGTGCCGATATCGTGACAACCGGTCAGCCTAATGATATTATTTGCTTATTGGATCCTTTGCTAGCTATTTGCACACGTTATAACAGTGATGCAAACTCAGCCCTTTTCAGGCTAGATGTATATACATACACTCAAAACGCAACAAAAATTTTTGGCCCCAAACTAAAGAACGCGCTAATCTAGCACTTTTTACAATTATCTTTCAGCCCTTTTAGCCCCTTTTTACTTTTTGCCCGATATGGCTACATTTAAATTTCTACGAACTTTTTCTTCCTTTTATCTAGCAATATCGACTTAGTAAGCAACGTAACAGCATTGTTTTACTCACTTTCTTCTATTAGTTTGCTTTTCCAATTTTAAAAACATAAAACAATATAGAATAATGTTCTAATTCTTCCAAATTTTTTGTCCTTTGAAAGATATTCAGTATAAGTTCAAAACTGATTTTTATTTAATAACGACCAATTTAAAATTTACTGACGTATACATATGTATCTGTATGTGTATGTATACTATTAATTTTTATGTTTGTATATACATTTTAATCTACGTATTTACCTTATTGAAATGTAATATTAAATGTAAATGAAATATGTATGTATGTACCTTATTGAAATGTTATATATCAAACTTTTTCTTCATCTCATAGTAATTTGTTTTATAATAAATTACTTGACACAAATGTGTATATGGTTTTGATTTTCAACAGAAACAATTTAAATTAGCCCCTTTTTGCGCTTTTTTTCAAAAATTTTACTTTATGTTGCACCAAACGTACATTTTTTCAGTTTAGCCCAGTTTCGATTGCCTTGCCACTTTCTGTCCCCCTTTTTTATGAGCTGAATCTGCCACTTTTTGAAATATTTTGCCCCTTTTTTCGTTAAATTGTAAAAAAGAATATTTAAATACCAAAAAAGTAGAAAATATAGGTTTTATTAACATTTGATACGTTAAAGATATCGTTGACAAATGTATATATTGTCCATGAAGAAGAAAGTGGGATACATACACATGTATGTATATATGTATGCGCTGAAGGGTTCTTTGAGAATTGTATAATTGTTATTAGCAGAAATCTTTAAACTTTTTCTCAAAACCTGTGTGGAGAAATACTATCAAGAATTGATATTAAGAATAAAAAGTTTAGTGTACTAATGTATTTGGATAAAGTACTTTTAAATTCCAATGAAGACATAAATTATTTCAAGCTTGTTTAATATCTAAACACGTAATAACTGATCCAGACGCGTTTGTTAATGAATTAAAGTTATCGAAAGTAAATGACCAAAACTATGGTCACATACATAATTAAAATTTCTGATACTGAAGTATTTTGGCAAGTATTTATCGCTTTGGCGAGTATTTATTTTCAAACCTTTACGCATTTTCCGTTTATATATTTACTTATCAAATAAAAATATTTGCAAATAAATTAACTCACTGTTTATACGGCATTGTAAATATATAAAAACCGTAGCACTTCTGTAGAAATGTTGCTTATCTTTACAAAAAAATTGTATAAATGTATAAAGTAATAAATAATCATTTGATTTTATTGCCATTATTTTCTTCTATCAATGGGTTTTTGTGCAATATTTCTAAATTTTTTGTTTTTTATTAGCAAACATTTTTAAGTGTGGCAACCTCAAACATTTTATTTGCAAAAAGTGCGTTAATCGTGAATAGTTTTATGAATTAATAAGTCGCAATAAAAACAATAATATGGCAACAATCTACTTTATTTGTTTCTTATTTATGATTCTATTTATTTACATGTGATATTTTTTAAGGAACAAATAACACCAAAGTGTTATTTAAATATTCTAACAAATACTAGCAGCGGGGACCAACATGCTGTTTTCGAAGGCTTGCAGCCTTCATCATCAGCGTTCTTGTGTTTGGTCCACTGTGTGTGGTGTCAATTGGTGTAAACTTCAGCTCTATTTACAAATTTTTTCAGTGCAAGTAGTATATGTATGTAACGGTATTTCGAATTTCAGATAACGATATATACAGTTAAGGACTAAACTGTCCTTACACCCATAATATTTGTTAAAGTTTGATGAAATTTGGAAAGAAATTAAAAAAATAAATTGTGCCAATATTTACGGTGGTAATTAATATGTTTATACAAAAAAAAAAAAATAAAAACATAGTTCAAAATCATAACAACAATTGTACCAAAAATGCTTAAATTTAAAAATACTTGGGGTTGTGATCTTGTTTCAAGATTCAGTGATTTCCGGTACCAAACCGTCAGAAAATGGTATGCAAGAATCAATTGTATTAAAGTAATTAAACATTAAAACGACACTTAAGACAGACTGTTTGAATCTCCGAAATATATTCTTATATATAAATAAGGCACACATTTTTTGTCGTACACTTTTAAATATGTATCTTAGCGTCCACCAATATTGGTGAAATATATGTATATGGTATGTTTGTGTAGATATGCACAACGTAAATGTTTTTTTAATGTCCCGGCATAAAAGTTGTATAAAAGCGTTTAAAATTTTTGAAAAGAAACAATTTCCTATTTGCACATTCGTGTCAAGTGGTCTAATTTTGAGCGATCATAGTTTATAATTATTGGGTAATATTTTTGGTTTTTTTAATAAACTAAACAAAAAAAATGTCCGTTAATTAAATTGAACATAATAATATATTAAAAAATACAAAACTTAGTGTAGTTGTCTCGTTTTTTTAATAAATCCCCTATTTGGTGCTACTTTTTTTTTAAATCCCCTTTTTGTGCCACCTTTTGAAAAATGTCATCGGTCACCCTGTAGGCAATGAACCCATTCGTACTTTGGCTTTAAAGCCTGGTACTCTGTTTAACATTTGAAATTACGTCAAAATACATATTGAGAAAAATTGGAATGAATTGTTCATGAAAAAGTTTTTCTGTTCATCTTGGGAAAACATATAAAATATATCTTCAACATTTTAAGTTTTCATGTGAAATAATATGAGTGGCACTTGTTTCGCGTGGTATTTACAACAAACAATGACTAGTTAATATTGTTACGTTTTTATTCTTTAGAAACGCTTTTCCGTGGACTCGAAGATTTGCATATGAATAAAAGACCCCAGTGTACTAATTAGGGTTAAGAATGACACTTTATTTACAAATAAACGCACTTATACTAATCCATTTCAAGAGCTTAAATAAACACACATAGATTACTTAAATATAGCCCAACTGGTTACCAATACGTCTTCCTCGCTGGTGTATGCACAGGTCTCACTTAACTGACTGCACTGGTTTTGTAGCAAAACTCCCTCTCGGCGGTTTTACACACACAAGACTTATTCTGCGGATTCTCACTGCTTATACAACACTAAAGACTCACTGTCTTTTCTTAATTACTTCTTAACGTTATAATCCACCGCACGATGTGTTTACTTTCAACGATGTTGACTCTACTGTTTCTGTACTCTGTTCAAATTTGCGAAAAATAATTATTTCATACGAAAAAATTGACATGTAAACAATATTAACTAGCCCTGAAACTATGCTACAATTTCTTATGTTTTTAAAAATGCCCCATGTGTTTGTTGTAAATTCCATGCGAAATAAGTGCCACCTATCTTATTTCGCATGAAAACTTAAAATGTTGAAGATACATTTCATACGTTTTTCTCAAGATAAACAGAGTACTATATCTGCAACATTTTTTCATAAACAATTCGTGCCAATTTTTTTATATGTATTTTGACAACATTTCACGTGAAATCTTGAACAGAGTACCACCTTTAGTCGTAAACTATTTTCGTAATAGAAGTACAAAATTTTCTTTGTCTTAAGTATACGCTTGAAATATTCGTATACATTTTAGCGAATGCAAAAGCGTATGCAAATAGCAAAAGTAAGCGAATAATTTGCGAATGCGATAGCGAATGTGAACATTCGGAAACGGTCGAACGGACCTTAACACAATAAATTAAAAAAAAAAAAAAAAATTAAAATTAAAAATTAAAATTACATCAATAAATCACATTCCTCATCATTTTGAGTCATTTGATCTCCCAAAACACCCCAACAATGTTTAAACCGCTGAGTGCACTCGTTAAAAAATTTTCACTTTTACAAAATTTTATTGCTCCAAGATATACAATTAAATTTATTAAACAATTTTACGGCACATTTTAGATTTACTCTAAGTTGGCCAAACAGAGTCACCTTCAAATACTCTTACTCAAAATCCGAAACATACAAGCTTAGACGAAGGTAAAGATCCCGAAATTAAAAAATATGCATCTCTGAAAGCACGATAACTTCACTTATGCACAATAGTGAAAGCTAATGACAATTATCATATTAGCTTTTAAAATGCTGCTCAGTCATCAATATGGAAAACTATAGCAGACTATTTAACTAACATGTTTCAAAATAAATAGGCAAATAGCTAGGCTATATGTCTAAATAAAAGTGATCCGAGCGTACAAATGATCAGTGGTATTGTTCACTTCATCGTTGTAGGCGTGATGGAGAAAAATCTTCTAAACTTTTATTTTTGAAGGTAAACATTCCCCTCTTGAGGTGACGAAAAGTACTTTTAATGTTAACTGCACAAGAATTATCTTTTGTGTGTTGGCTACAAAAATAATTTTTATTCTTTCAACTGATATAAGTTTATTTTTTTAATTATTGTTAAGAAATATTTTTATGTCACTTATTTAAAAAATATAAATATTCGTTTTCGTATTCGTCTGAATAAGAATATGTTTTGGGAGTCCTCATAAAAAGACCGATCTTTGATTTGAGAGGGGTTACAAAAACTTTTTTTCCAGTGAGTCGCTGTAATGTACATTAGAGCGACTCAACTTGTATGGAAGCAAAATTCGTGCAAGGTCTACCCTCTCAAAATAAACATTGGTATTTTTTATGATTACATCTAAAATATTTCGGCTCTAGCTTTGACCTTCTTGTGAGCTGGACCATTTTGAAAAAGGGCATATTTTCGCATGTTTTGTCAATTTGAGAATCTGTTTCCTTACCAACATATACAATATGGGTATCATAAGAAAGGTTTTTTAATGCGCGTTCAACTGTATATACAATTTGTCCAAGGACGATCATCCATGTCCGTTTTTAAAGGATATTCTGTAAAAAGAATTATTTTTGAATTTTTTGTTCGGGGTTGTATGTAATAAAAATGCCAAGTTAACATATTTTTTAATCTTTATTGGATTTAATTAAATACGGGTCTCAGCTTTTTTTTTAAATTCGTGCTAGTTCGCGTTTTGACAAAAATGCAATGGGCATTTTTCGTCTTAAATAGGGCAATATGGGTATAAAATTTTTTCTTTTGCCAAGTATTTACATAATCTTTGTATGTAAATAATTTAGATTTTTGCAAAAATATAAAGTCCAAGTATGATGTATTAAAAATTTCATGCATACTCGTACAAACAAAATTGTAAATTTAAGTTTATCAGTTCCCAATATCGTTGGGTTTAAGCTAAAAAAATTTAAATAATTGTTCATTGTGTCGGGATTAAAATGCCTTTCGCGTTAGTTGAATTAACCGAAATAGATTACCGACAAACCGCGATGTGATACAACATTTTTTATTTTTGCGCGCTCGAAACAAAAATAGCAGATTCGGTCTTTCCAAATTTTACAGCTGTGTAATGCATTAAACACTTTCACCACAGCAGGCTACCGACTATAAAATGTCAAGGATAGAATACACATTTTTATATGGAGTAATTCTTTTGAAGACAGCAAGGCAACTTGGTGGCAGGTTGTTGTCTATGCTGATTTTGTCGTTGTAGTCCAATTAAACTAATTTCTATTTTTTTGGCTACAATGAGAAAATTCAGTGTTGCAAGTATAATACAAAATTGACAAAAAAAAAAAAACAAAAATAATAGAGAGTTGATACAAGGTATTGGTGGCTAAAAATTTAAATTAAAAACAAATGTCATAAATATTACCTAATAGGAATTTACAAATCGCCAGATAAACAAAAATCACCAGAAAGTGTTTGTATTGCTTTTATTGAAGGGGAGATGGAAAAAATAAATGCTGATGAGAATTATCTTATAATGGGTGATTTAATATAGCCTGGTTAGAGAATAGCATCTCCAAAAGCAGATTAGAAGAAATAATAGGAGATAACTACAAATCGACAAATAGTAACACATCCAACAAGGATTTTATGTACAAAATTGTCGTTAATTGACTATATTTTAACAAATATAGAAAATACCACCAGTACAAATAACATGAATATGAAAATAAGTGATCACGAATCATTAGAAATTATTATTCCAATAAAAGAAAAAATTAAAGATATAACTACTAAGAAAATAAAAACGTTCAAATACGATAATAATTTATTTCGCAACAACATAATATAAGAAAGGATTAACCATGTATACAATAACTTTAACTACTATGAAATGAATTTCTTAAAGGTATAAACAACGCATTTGCTCCGATGATATGCAATAAAATAGTAAAAAGGATTCGTCGTGAATGTGGTAAATGCAATGATTTGCTTTAATGCATTTCTTTTGATGGCAAATGAGAAAGAACAATAAATCAAAAATTTGTTAATGCCAAATATCAAAGTGATAGAAGAAAGAGCACATTAAGATTGTAAAAGAACCAAATTCTTCTTATATTAGATACTTCACACCTGAAGATGGAAGATGAATTGGAATTGCAATGGGTATTATAAATTTCTTGAAAGCTGAGGGGATGTCGTTAGAATATCTTGTCGCTATTAATTACGATGGAACGAGCTGCAATACTGGTAAATTTAATGGCGAACAGCACGAAAAATTAATATATGTTAATTTGGCATTTTTATTACAAACAACCCCCAACAAAAAATTCAAAAACTGTTCTTTTTTACAAAATATTCTTTAAAAATGGACATGGATCATCGTACTTGGATAAATTGTATATACAGTTGGACGCGCCTTAAAAAAACCTTCCTTATGATACCCATATTGTATATGTTGGTAAGGAAAAAAATTCTCAAATTAACAAAACATGCAAAAATAGACCCTTTTTCAAAATGGTCCAGCTCACGAGAGGTCAAAGCTGGAGCCAACATATTTTAAATGTCATCTTAAAAAGGTCCAAGGTTAATTTTTAGGAGGGTACATCAAGCACTTTTTTTGCTGAGTCGTTCTAATGTACATATCGTATTTTGAAAAATTTATCGGAAAAATAAATGAAATAAGTTTCATAAATTAAAAAATATTGTGTAGATATATAGGGTGTTTTATTGAGGTATAGAACTTTAAGTTGGCATCACTTTTTTAACTGGCGGCCATTTTGTCAGCTGTCAAGTGATTAATATTTAGTTTGGTTTGCCATTTCATCATGAACAGGTTGACAAAAGAACAACGCTTGCAAATCGTGCAAATTTATTTCGAAAATAATGGTTCAGTTCGCGAAGTTTACCGCAAGCTCCGTCCATTTTATGGTCGACATAATCGTCCATCAGAGCAATTAATTCGGTTAACCGGTCAATTGGCCACCAAGATCGTGTGATTTGACACCATTGGATTATTTTCTTTGGGGATATGTGAAGTCGCTCGTCTACGCCAACAAACCAGAAACGTTAGGGGACTTGGAAGCCAACATTCGTGGCGTTATTGCCAACATACGGTCCCATATGCTCGAAAAAGTGGTTGAAAATTGGACATGTAGAATTGGCCAGCCGCGGCGGCCACATGCCCGAAATCATATTTAAACGTTAATGGCATAAAATTATCCTTCCAATAAAGCCAAATTGATGGACATTAAAACGATTTTCTTGTGTTTTATTTCAATTCGAAGTTCTATACCTCTAAAAAAACACGCTGTAAAATAACAGGCATATTAGGCCGGGTTTAGATCTGTATGCCATGTGCCACACATGCGTAAAAAAAGCGTAACCACTAATTACTAATGAAAACTGTTTGATTCAGACACGTATTTATTAAGTTAAACAGTTCCATACATAACTAATAGACAATTTTATAGAATCCAACATGATTGGAAACAGTTTAAATCAATAAATACATGTCTGAATCAAATAGTTTTTCATTAGTAATTAGTGGTTACGCTTTTTTGGGCACATGGCAGAAAAAAAATGCCAGATGTAAACTCAGCCTTACTGACAGTTGCCTACAGTTTTATCCAGTTTTATCTGATTTAATTCATAAATTTGAAAGTATACATATAGTTATGAAAGTTTGCTGCTGAGCACTCACAGTCACGTTAACAAAGCAAGCGTAAGTTAAGAGATCTTTTGTCTGCAAGATGGATTATTACGAAAGTTTTTTCATAAAATTACGAATGTCTGTGTATGTATGTAGATTAGGGTGGAGCGTTTATTTATTTTTTTTAATTTTTGTGAATGACTAGGGCTTAAAAGTTGTGACTGGCTCTAAAAAGTATTTCTGTAAAGTTTCAGGTCAATCGGGTAAGATCTTAGGATTCCATTTCTCGTTCAAAAATTAAAAAGTATATCACCGAACAATAAGCAATATAAATATATACATATATAACAGCATTCAGCTAATCTAAAAAATTGTGATCATCCAGATTTCACCACGTGGAGGTAGCTGTTGTTCGAAATCCATATTTTTTTATATAAACTTTTTTTACATTTTTTTTTTTAATTTTTAATTTATAATTTTTTTGTTTATTGTTTCATAAGTATAAAGAAATTATTATGTTTGAAATCCATATATTTTTTTATTTAATTTTTTTTAATTTTTAATTTATAATTTTTAATACTTTGTTTATTGTTTCATTTTTATTAAGAACTTATAATGTTTGAAATTCATATATTTTTTTTTAATTTTTGTTTTTTTTTAATTTATAATTTTTTAATTTTTTTTATTTCTTGTTTTTGTTTTTATATGCATCAAGAAATTATTATGTTTCAAATCCATACATTCTTTTTTAATATTTGATTATTTTTTAATATATAATTTTAAAATTTTTTTATTTGTGTTTATAGTTTTATATGTATAAAGAAATCATTATGATTGAAATAAATATATTTTGTATTTTTGTTATACCTAAATACAAAATTTTATTTTAGTAATGTTTTGTATTTTTCTTATGTTATTTTTGTTAATTTTAAAATATATTGTTATTTAAAAAGATATTTGTTTTTATTTTTATTTATTTCATACAAGACTTTTCTGGTAGTCAGATTTAGGCTCAAATATAGGTAGCGTTTGTCTTGATGCAATTCTAACTCGAATAAATCCGTCTCTTTTATCCTCTCCGCAGACAAGAGATGATGCTTCCGTTACGAGTTTAACACATCGTTCTACTGCTTGTGAGTGGCAGGGAAATTTTAAGATATCTATTATCTCGGGAGCATTCAAGTTAAATGCTTTTAAATATACACTCGAAAATTTCTTTAAGAGTGGAGGAACATATATTTCATTTGTTTGCCAGTCAATCATTTCGGTGAAATCTTTGGCAGAAAAGATAATGTGTGGCACTTCGAAACGTCGAATTTGTGTTTCATCGGTGTCAAAATTTGATCTAATTTGTAAAATGCGTCTCATAGCAAGTTCTCGAATATGCTGTCTTTCATCAGAAATCATGGCAAGCAGTATATTTTCAGGATGCGCAAAATACCCATTGCGCTGAATTACGGGGTCAATGATATTTCGTACCGATATATCAAAATGCCTTGATTTGCTAATCATGCTCCATAAATGCAAACTTCCATGCTTACATGTTGGATTTCTTTTAATTTCGAACCAAACTGGTGCATATACTTTGATAACAAATTCTGCTAGTGTTTTAAGATTTGAATTTGGTCTTTCCTGGGATACATACAAACGAAGAATTCGATTTGCAGTTGTGAGCCTTGAGTGAACCATTTTTCCAGGATTTCTTTTAGCAAGTTATGGTGATAAGTTATTAAAAGAAATAGCTGCAGTCATTTGGTACAAATATTTCTGATCTGTACTGAGTTCAGAAAAGTCTATGATCGGTACATCTGACGCAATTGGTTGGAATGTTGCAACTGGAAAAGTCTCACAAATTAAAAGTTTTTTTTCCAATTGGACCAGAGAACGCTTTCGAACCAACAGTTCTTCCATCTAGTTTTAGGTACAAATGCCGTAATGGGAGCTCATTGCAATGAAAAAGGCATATGAACCATTGTAAAGGCTTTTGCAGTTCTAATTCTAATAATCTTAAGACTCCTCCATTCCTTCCGGTATTGACTGCAGTCCCATCATATCCGATGACAACTAAATTGCTTATGTTAAATTTTTTTGTAGCCAGATAATCACAAAAGTAAGTTTTAATTGATAGAGCTGTGCTAGATGAAGCAGTAAAATGACCAATGTATTCTGAGCTTGATTCAGAAACAATGACAATATGCTCTTCTAAAACTGTTTGTTTCTTTAAATTGTTCCAAGATCTAACTTGGGATATAGTTTGATCTTTTCTTCCATCGAAATAAATGACAAGTAATTCAAGATCTTGCTTTGGTTGAGAGCTTTGAGTGTCAGCTCTAGCTGCCTTACGAGCTCTTCGAATTTTGTGCCGATCGACGACCATATGAGAGTTTTCAGGACCAACCAATCCTTAATCTTTCAAGGTCGAACTTGCAACTATGGCAGCGGCTCGATCTGGAATTCCATATCTATCGTAAGCTATCGCTACACTCGGTAATTTCAACAAATTATTTCGGGTTGAGGTGCTTGCTCTACCATTTTCGTGAGAGAAATAATTTGTTGGGATGTAGCGCCAGATCTTTGATTATCTGTAGTAGTGGATAAAGGCAATAGTGTTTTTTTCGTTTTCAGATTCAGAATCTGTATCAGAATCGAAAATTATTGTATCAGCAGAACCTGATACGGATGTAAGATTTTGAACGTTATGAAGTCTTGTTTGGTCATCAATTTTTCTTTTTCTTCCTTTTTCGAGCTTTCTTGTCGTTACAAAGTCTACTGCACCAATTACCATCTTTCTGCATTGTCTTTGAATCCAACAGGAAAGGTCTTTCTAAGATAGGAACTTTCTTTATACACCAACAAATAGAAAAATCGACGCACTTGCAAGAACATACGTCGAAAAGTTTATTCTTATACTTGGATGTGAAGGTCTTACATTTTAATTTAAAAATTTGATGTTTATTTGAATATTTTTTTATTTTTTGCATTTGCTCATGAAAATCTTTTAATTTTGCAATTATTCTTGGCGTACTTAAAATTGGCAGAGATGCTGTTTCCCAAATTGTTATTTTTTTTTTGACAATACTTTGGAAATTTGCGAAAAACTTTGATAATAGTTTGTATTTCCTGAAGTTTTTTGAATAAATGTGGAACATCTTGCTACATCAACGTAAGTCGGAAGTTTATTTTGTGCAAAATCGGATGCATGCAATTGGACAATTGAAGTAATTACGCGTACTTGGCATGTTTTGCAAATGTGTAAAGCACTGGTGCTGCGTACAAAATTATACAATTTGCTAATACAAATAGTAAAATGTTATATCAAGCATAAACTTCAACTTCAAGTATTTGAAGTTGTAAGACTTAACATACATAAGACAACTTGATCTCAACACAATCTTTATTTTGCTAGTTACAACAACAAAAATGCGTAATTAAGCAAAATAAAAAAATTCCGCAACACTACTGCTCTGTTGAAATTATACTTTGTAGTTGAAATCTAGAAACCTACTGAATCTATATTGATGTTTTCCTCTTGTTTGTAGTTGTATTCAGGGTTGTCAGATCTCTATTAAGAGTTGCCTTGGTTGCTATTTATGCATGAAACAAAGAATACAAGATATCAAGGCAAACACATGTATGTGGTATATGGCACATTTGTTAACATTTCGGTTTCAATGTAAAAATTTTTATTTTATTATTGGTTCATAAATTCAGTTCATAAACTTTTTTAAGATAAGAAGCAGTGTAATAAAACAAGGGTATGGTATTTTTTTGGGGAATTTTAATTTACATCTTGGAATGATAATTTTGGTTTTGTGGCAACTCTGGTTAAAATAATCATGATCATGATACAATTATGCAAGGTACTTGCACAAGCCCAGCCTGTTAATGTATACAATGCAGAAAGTTGTCAAACTTTGTTTACAAGCTGCAAAAATGTTAGTGTATCTGTGTGAATAAAATGATTACAGTGTTGCCAATGAATTTTCATATTGAAGAAAATTACACTACACATGCTTTGTGTAGATTAAAATTAAAACAAAATTAAATAAAAAGAGAACCCAAAGTAGAATTACACACATATTATACATGAATCTCATTACATGGTCTACAGATGAGAGTAAAAATTACACACTGTGTATTACACACATATTGGCAACACTGAATGACTATAATCATGCATGAATGCCGCCTCTGCAATTGTACTTTAGTTACCCTGTGATTGTTATTTTTAAAAACAAAAGACATCTGCTTCTGACAATTATAGGTATGTTTCTACCAACAAAATACGTGTGTTTCTTGGTGTTGCAATTTTGTTGTAGTCGTGCAAGTACCTTGTATAATTGTATCATGATCATGATGAGTAATTGTAAATACCCGAACAACTTCGTAATTTGGAAAAAAAACAGCTCCTTTCGGTGTTCTAGTCGTCAAAAATGAAATCCTAAAATACTAACAAAAACTACATAAAAAAATGTGATTTTAAAATAAACTTAAAATTTTCAAATTAAAAATGGAATCCTAAGAATTTTTCCGATTGACATGAAACTTTTCAGAAATGCTTTTTAACCCATTTGACAACTTTTGAGCACTAATCGTTTTCGAAACTAATTTTTTTATATTTCTCTTTACCTAAACGCTCCACCCTAATGTAGATATGTATATACTACATACATACTAGTGTTATTAATTATAAGTGTTTTATATTAGTTCGAATGAAATTTCATGATTTTTTTCTTGTTTGAACGAACGAATAATATTGATCTATTGTTCGAATATTCGAACGAACAAAGAATAAAAAAATGTATTCGAATAATTTTAAAAAAGTTTGCAAAAAACCACACGCATGTGTATGAGATTAATTTTTTTTTATTAAGAAACAAAAAATAATTCATTACACAAACAGTTTTAATATCAAACTTAGAAATATTACTGAAAACCGAAAGGAAATTAGTTAAAAAAGTTACGTTTTTATACACATTTACAAAAAATTTCAATATGTCATTTACTACGTTTATACGAATGGCTTATAAAACTGTAAATTGTTGCCATATCGTTGTTTTTATTGCGACTTACTAATTCAAAAAACTAGTCACGATTAACGCACTATTTGCAAATAAAATGCTTGGGGTTGCCACACTTACAAATGTTTTCTAATAAAAAACAATAAATTGATAAATATTGCACAAGAAAACATTGTTAGAAGAAAATAATTTTTTTTTTTAATACATATATTTATTTATTGTATCTTCAAATATGAACAAACAATAATTATTCAAATCTTAAATCTAAATATAATTAATTAGGCCCGACCAGTGTCGGACATAAACTTAGTGATAGTTATTAATAATACATAAGTAGTGATAAGCAAAAACAAAAGTATTTTCAAGCAGTTTCTTCTGGAGTGTTGAGTATTAGAGCCCTTGTGTCCCTCTTTTTTAAGCGGATGTGACCAGTAAAATTCAAGATATTACGAGCAAGCGGATTAGGATGAGACTCGAGTTTTGTAAGATATTTGCCTGCGTATTTTGCAATTTCTTCAGTTACTTGTGGCATATTCAAATCACGATGTAAATTTAAATTTCTTATGTACCATGGAGCCGATGTTATTATCCGTAAAATTTTGTTTTGCCTTCGTTGAATTTTTTCTATATTTGAAGCTGAAGCAGTACCCCATTGCTGAATTCCGTAGCACCATATAGGTTTTAAAAGCGACTTGTATATCAAAAGTTTACAATCTAGACTGAGGGTTGAATTTCTACCAATCAGCCAATGTATCTGAGTTAGTTTAAGTTTCATTTGCGTTAGCTTAGAGTCAATGTGGTGTTTCCATGTAAGCCTTCGATCAAGGTGTATTCCAAGGTATTTCACTTGTAAATTTTGAGGAACAATTTGATTATTGATTGTAATGGGGGAACAAGTTTCTTTTCGTAGGGTAAATGTTACCTGAGCACACTTCTGTTCGTTTACCTTTATTCTCCACCTGTTTAACCATAGTTCTAGCTGGGTAATATGTTGCTGAAGATATCGGGAAGCCTCGTAAGGGTTTTCGTGCATACTAAGGCAGGCTGTATCATCGGCAAATGTAGATGTGTGAATATTACTGCTCAAAGGCATATCACAAGTATAAATCAAATACAAAACTGGCCCCAGTATACTCCCCTGTGGCACACCGGATGAGATTTTTTCAGGCATACTCATAAAGTCTCCTTCCACAACAGTGAATTTCCGGGCAATAATGTAACTTTCCAAAAGATTTAGAATGTTTATCGGTAAATAAGTCTTTACTTTTAAAATTAGGCCTTCATGCCACACTTTATCAAATGCCTGAGAAACGTCAATAAACAGCGCAGAGCAATACTTCTTTTCTTCAAAAGTTTTTCGTATAAATTGAACCAATCTATGAGTTTGTTCAATGGTGCTATGCTGACTTCTAAAACCAAATTGATGGTCCGGTATGCACTCATTATCAGTTAGAATTGGAAACAATTTTATCATGAGTAACTTTTCAAAAAGCTTTGACATTGTTGACAGTAAACTTATTGGCCTATATGACTCAGCCTTGTCTTGGTAAGATCTTTGCCCGGCTTTGGAATCATTTTAACCTTGGCAAGCTTCCAGCTGTTTGGATAATATTCCAGACGTAAAATGGCATTAAAAATGAATAACAGGATTCTAATTGCAATACGAGGCAACTTCATCAGCATCTGGTTACTAATTTTATCAATACCCGGAGCTTTTTTCGGGTTGAGTTCAGCAATTAGTTTTTGTACATCACGCGTCTTAAATTTTATGGGTCGAGGGGGTAGCGCAACTACACTCGGCAAATCAACAGCACCAGTACATGAGTTTGCGGTAAATAAGGATTTTAAATGCTCAGCAAATAATTTACCTTTTTCACAGTCGCTTCTTGCCCAATCTCCGGTAGATGTGCGCAGAGGTGGTTTAAACTCGACGGGTGTTTTAAGCTTTCTAGCAGCGCGCCACAAAGAGTAATTAGATGCTGGTGTGACATCAAGACCTTCCAGATAATTTTTAAGAGATGCAGTTTTTTCAAATGCAAGCAACTCTTGGAGTCGTTTAGTGCACTCTTTAAACCTGATTTTATGTTGGGGTGATCTGTGTTGCTGCCATTCCCTTCTAGCTCTTCTTTTTTCACTTACGAGACGTTCAATATCCGTAGAATAAATTCTATTAAACCCAATCTGCGGATGGGAGGTAGTGGCATGTTCAGCAGCCTGTTTAATATTTTCATTAAGGTTGGCAATATTAGATTCAATATCATCGGGTGTTCTTAGCGTAATATTTTCTGTGCAATGAGTACTAAGATATTTTTTGAATCCCAGCCAATTAACACGATTTATCATCTTCACATAAGAATGAGGTAAGTCACTTCTTAATGGGCTACAAATTGAAACGATCGTGGGAGAGTGGTCGAACGAGAGATCTAGAGAAGCTTCAACTTGAATTAAATCCCTAGAAATATTTTTCATGACGCCAAAATCTATAACATCCGGAATTTTTTGTATGTCAGTAGGCCAGTAAGTGGGCTCTCCACTTGATATGACGTCCAAGCCCGTTTTTGAAATTGTATTGAACAAAGCTCTTCCTCTAGGTGTAATAAGGCGCGAACCCCAGAACGTATGTTTGGCATTATAGTCCCCAGCTGCTACGAAACAAGGGCCAAGAGATTTGAAGAAATCCTCGTATTGATCTTCAGTAATTGCGAATCTGGGAGGGGAGTAAATTGATGATATTACAAAATTAGTGCAAAAATTTTCAATACAAATATTCGTTGCTTGTAGATGTTCTTCAGAAATGTTGTCAATAATATAATGCTTGAGTCTTGACCTTATTAGAATTGCTGATCCACCGCATGCTCTTCCTCTTGGGTCCTTTGAATCATATAAGTTGTAGCCAGAAATTTTAAAAATACTTCTCGAAGTCAAAAGAGTCTCTGAGACTAACATTATATCAATATTTTTTTCCGTGAGGAAGTGCTCAAGTTCATTTTTATGTTGGCAAATGCCGTTTGCGTTCCAGAAACATATTTTTAATGTGTTCATGTTTGTTAACTAATGCTTGAAGCAGTGTATTCTGCATTCGCAGCATTTCTTGCATCATGCTAGTCATATTTGTTGTAAAATTATTTATAGTTTGCGCCGGATTATCAATAGTAGCTTCAAGGCGATTGAAATTAAATCTTGAGTTTGTATTTGTTGAATTATTTGGTGGTGAAACATTTTGAGTAGGAATAAAATTTGTCTTAGCAGCGTCGGCATACGATACACGGGAAGTAACTGGTTGGCTCACTTGCGCAATAGTGGCGGATAAAGCGTTTGCTGATTGGGCTGGAGCTAATTTAGGTTTTTGCCCCATAGTCTGTTTGACGAAAGAGTACACAGGACAACCTCTGTAGTTAGCGGTATGATTACCTCCACAGTTGCTGCATTTTTTATCCCTTTGATTTTTTGGCTTATTGCAACTAGCAGTACCGTGTAATTCGCCGCACACAATACAAACAGTAGGTAAATTTTAGTATGGCCATATTCTTGACAATTATGGCACTGTACGGGTCCAGAATGCTTATGTGGTTCTTCAACTGTTATTTTTCGGTATAAAAGATATTTTAAATTATAAATTGGGTGCGTCTCATTTTTTCTCAATTTTATATCATTTGGCTCCAGTTCAACGCGAAATAGAGGTTGGGGGATCTTTTCCCTATTTATTATGTTCGATAAATTTTTTACCTTAAATCCCTGGAGGACGAGTGCATCTTTTATTTCTTCGGGAGCGACATAGGAATCTATGCCCTTCAATACGATCTGCAGACCTTTAGCACTCTTGAGCTGATATGTGTAGAAATTTGTTTTACTTTTTTCAAATTCAGAAACCATTGTGCGAAAATCTTTTTCTTCATAAATTTGAATTTTCATTTCATCAATGCTACCACGTTTTATTAGAACAATGTGAAATTTATTCTCACCAATTACCGAAATTAATTTTTTAATAAGAGCGTTTGAGTTTTTTTCTCTTAAATAGATTGGTGGCGGCTTGGAGCTTTTGTTCGCAGATTCAGCGGGTTTGTCGTTGTCATCTTGCAATATTTTAAAACGGTTTTGGCGATTAGTAGATGATGCGCTGTTATCCCTAGAGATCTTTGGAGCAGATGAAATTTTAGAAGATTTTGGGCTTCGCCCGCGCTTTACCACAGTTATATATCTGTCCATTCCGACTTGGACCTTGGGTTTTTGGCTACTCTTATCTACAGTGAAAACAGGGTTAAGTGATGACCACGAGCCCGAAGCGGATGATATCGCTGAGTTAAATGTAGAGGTACTAGGCACCGGTAATGTTAACGAATCACTAGTTGGCATTGGACAAAGCGAAGTTGATCGCTGACGAAAATGCGGCTTTGCCGTTAGAGAAAGTCTATCATCAGATTTTTTATTTTTATTGTTTTTATTAAGAGCTTCAGAACTCACAGTAAGTCTATTATCAGATTTGTTATTTTTATTGTTATCATTGAGAGCATCAGAACTCACAGTAAAATAGGCATTTCTGCCGTTATAACTCACTTAAGAAAATAATGACAATAAGAATAAATTATTATTTGTTATTTTATACATTTACACAATTTTTTTTGTAAAAATAAGTAACATTTCTATAGAAGTGCTACCAAGTTTTTATGCATTTACTATGCCATATAAACAGTGAGTTAAGTTATTTGTAAATATTTTTATTTGCAAATAGTGCGTGTAGAATCGTAGTAATTGATTTCTTTTAAAATAGTCAATTAAAAACAGCAGATAATCCCACTTTCTAGCTTGTAGACGGTTCTTTTTTACTTTTCTTTGATATTTCCAAATAATTTAAATCAACCTCAAAATTGTTGACGATTTTTATGTTAGTACAATTTCTTAGATCGATCAGTTAATAAAACATTGTCAGTTGCTTCAGAAATTAGATCTAATACTTCATCGCACTTGAGATTATTTGCGAAATTTTTATTACAAAACAATCGAATTTGTGCTCCTAAAGGCAGAATAAGTGAAAAAATTAAAAATAAATTAAAGATATACAAAAAATATATTTACTAAAAAAATTTAATAACTTGCATCAATTTGAAAATTTTGCTTGTTTTTATGGTTAAGCGATTGTCTATATGCATTTCGTTCCCGCTTTTTGGAACTCGTCAGTAGACTTCAACCCAAAACATTTTTGATTTTAGCTAACAAACTTCGTATGTTTATAGTAAGACTCTTAATACTATATTGAGAATCACAATGTACAAACATAATAAGTTTGAAAGCCTCAAACAAAAATCTTTACAAAACAAGCATCTTTATTCGATTGTGCATCTATTTTATTTCCCACCACCTTTTTACAATTAGCTGCCACATTGGGCAATTCATGAACTTGCATACATTTTTTATAGTTCTAACAACGCAAATTAAGAAACTGAACATTGCACAAACGAACCAGCAGCATTTAAATATGCACCAATAATTTCTGCTGATGTGGAAGGTTAATTTTTATTAAAAAAAAGTTTGAGAATTAACAAAAGCGATAATTACCTTACGTAAATAAAAGTTCGACTTAAGGCCGTGATACACTATCATACAAAGTCATGCGATCTACGAAAAAATACAACCCTGGTATGATGGAGTTTATGAAAATTTTCAAAAGACAATAACAATTCATCACACCAGGGTTGTACTTTTTCGTAGATCGCACGACTTCGTATGATAGTGTATCACGGCCTTAACCCTACTTTTTTCATAACTGGAGGACTAGATTCACTAATTATATCACCTATTTTCACCACAGTTGGTTTGCTTCTATATTGACTTGCATCAAGACCGACCTTAGAACGATCGATTGATCGAATGACAACACTAATACATACATACGAGTATGCATGCTTGTCTCCACATTTTACGATTTGTGAAGAGTATATAAGATTCGGCATAGCCGAATATACCACTCTTACTGTTTGTTGTGATCTTGTTAACAGTGATATATGTATGTATGTACTATATCAGCAAGATCTGCTAGACCTGCAATACTTGTTTACTACCGAGTGTGGAAACGGCTATTGTTTCGTAGATATCTTTCTCTCTTTTCATTGAGCTAAAGACCTTTAAGATTGAAAAAAATAATTTTTAAACATGTCTTCAACTCGCATTATTTAAAAATTTCTACATTAAGATGGAGCAAAACTATAAAAACAGATTTGAAAGCCGTAAGTTAAAGATCAGTTTGTACCGAATACATGAAATAAGGTTAATATTCGACAAAGTTACAAGCCAATAGTTGAAAAAGGCGATTTTTTTAATAAACAGTATAGAGGGTGGCTGATTAAAGCCGCTATCAAAATAAAACTTGATAAGATTTTTTCGATCTAAGTAGTCTAGAATCCTTTTGTTGGGTTTTAATCCTTAGATTTAATAAAAATGGGAAACTGGGACACTGAAAAAAGAATCTGGATTATACGCCGCTATTACGCATTGGAGTCTATAGTGTTGGTTCAAAGAGAATATACGCGCACGTTTGGCGGCGATACTCCGAGTAGATGGACCATTATAAGAGTAGTGAATAATTTTGCAGCACATGGGACAGTCGCTAGAAGACCTTGTAATTGAAATCCTTTCGTTTGCCGATTCGGTTGGAATTTTGCCAGAAGATGCTTGAAAAGGTGGAAGAGGGCGAGAACTTGCTAAATTGTCTTTTTATGTCTGATGAAGCGGGCATTCAAATTCAATTATTTTTAAGACTAATTAAACTGTTTTTAATAAAATTCAATAAGTTTCAAATGAAATATGATTGAATAAATTCCATGCATTACAAAAAAAGTTATTCCACTTTCTTAATGTAGCGAAATTCATCAGCCACCCTGTATTTTGATCAAAAATATTCTTTTGACTACAAACTCAATTTAAGCAATTTTGTATGAAAGATAAATTCAAATTTTTTAATTTAAGGCTCGTTTCCGCATACACCGTCATCGTCGACGAAAACGAAATTCTATACATTATCAACGAAAAAGGGTATGCGGAAACGAGCCTTAACTGGCTGATAACTATATTATTTTAGTTAAATCTTAACGTACATATGTACAGTGGGTGTGCGAATTTTATCGCGAAAATTCAAAATACGCGATACGTTTTGAACACACCTCATTCCAGATGTTTCCCTTCCAAATGTTCGCCCGTCTACACTAGGACTCAGCAATTTAACTTGTACCCGCTGATACAGGTTCATATGAGTGGCAAACTCATAACTACGCTCATTCATGACAAAAAGTCAAATGCAAAGCAATATCTGAATTTGAACTTCGTTGAAGAATTTTTATGAAAGACGCAAAAGGATTTAAAAGTTTTGATATCCTTTTTTTATTTTCTATATGCATAAATTTCACTACGATGAGGTTCTTAATGATCACATTTTTGCAGCACTGTTCGGCTAACGCTAAAGGTCGGTACTTACTAAAAATATATGTATATTAGACCAGGCGTTGAAAACTTTTTTTTTTTAATTTTGACTGTAGGTAGCGGTGAAAATATGCGATTTGATGCAAACTTTCAGGCTGGTGCCAATCCGTGCCATAATGAGATCAAAAGTCAAAATTTTTAAAGCCCACCATTTTATAAATTTTTTTAATAAGAAATATTATAAACTAGCTTTTACCCGCGGCTTCGCTCGCGTGAATCTGTTTAAAAAATACAAAAGGCATTATCATAATTTGAAAGAAATTAAAATAAAAAATTTATTGCTTGGCTGCAACCAATAAAATTTAAAATCTTTTAAATTGAGCATAGTTTAAAAACTAAAAACGTAGCTCATTATAAAAACCAGTAACAAAAATTAAACAACAATATTATAAAAAGTTAAAAATTTATGACTTTAATTGGGAAAAATAATATTATTGTAGGATGCTTCTGTATACTACATCAAATGTTCTTCCGTTTGCAGATTTCTAGCATTTGACACGCGCGAACAGGTTACATACATGCTTTTTGCATGGATTTTCCAAATGTGCCCTTTCGACCTGCAATATTTGACCTTGCGCTTTGTTAATTGTTACAGCAAAATTTAGTTTGACTGGAAATTTAACACGTTTGAATTGAAACGGAAGGTCAGTTGGTATAATTGGAATTCGAGGTATTAAAACACTTTCTCCCTTTCCTGCGCCTGTTAAAATAGTGGCACCAAGTATGTTCTTCTTTAACTGTGTGATTCGAAGTCTTGTTCCATTGCATAGTCGAGGAGCATCGAGATTTCGCATAAGCATTACTGGAACATTAAGTTTCAATTGAAGATTATGTGAGGGTACACCTGACATTTCCATCGAATTTAAGAACTCTGTGGGAAATGAAGTACTTTGTTTTTTATTAATGATGTTATCTGTTGATAGATATTTCTTTATTTCTCCCCGAACTTCTTTTAAAACTTCACTGTTTATTCTATTGACAATGCCATTTTTAGGTGCCAATATTGCTCTTGCGCATATCCACTGATCACAATTTAAATTTTTTTGCAAGTTCGGATAAACATTACCAATAAGTTCTGCATCATTTTGTACTAAATTACAAAATTCTGTCGATAGTAAAATATTACCTTCAGCATCTGCTTCCGAACATCCATCACCGATTTTCAAAAACGTCTCAGCATAATGTCCCGAATCACTGTCATTGTGATGATTTTATGCAGGCTTTGATTTCATCTGCCGGTATACCCTTATGGATTACTCGGAGAGTTTGTCGAAAATCACCAGCCAATAAAACTACCATTCCTCTCATAATATCTGTGCTCTCTCGTAAACGCTTCTATAGCTTTCTTGTGCGACATCGTACTTTCATCCCATACTAAAAGGTTATATTGCCGGAGCATTCTGCATCGGGAGCAATTTTTGCTGAAATTGCAGACGGGAGAATCTTCATGTAATAGATTCAGGGGTAATTTTAAACGGAATGTGCAGTGCGGCCACCAGTTATGAGTGTCCTGGCTATACCTCACTCACTTATAATAAAAAAAAACGAAAAAACCGAAACGAAATTATCCTATCCACCCCAAAAATTTGTTTTCCGGAAAAAAAATCCTGCCAAATATTAAAAAACCGGTTCCGAACCGGATAAAATATAGCTTATGTTTGACACTGATAAAGTAGCTTTCCATTGGTGAAAGTATTTTCAAAATCGGCTTGGCGGTTTGAAAATCCGTGCTAAATATAAAAAACCGGTTTTGAAATGGATAAAACTTTGCCTATGTTTGACACCGGTAATGTAGCTTTCCATTGGTGAAAGAACTTTCAAAATCGGTTTCGCGGCTTGGGCTTGAAAACGTAGCAAACAAACAAACTCACTTTCACATTTATGAGTTCTCGCTGAACCTTCATAGTGAACAGACGTCTTAGCGGAGTTTTTTTTTCATATACTAAACAAACAAAAAATCATACAAAAAAATATTCGTAATACATAATAACCATAATTCATATTAACTTTGATAAATAAGCAAAGCAAATATTGCTAATATTTTTTTACATAGCAAGAAATAAAAAAACAAAAAAAAACCGCAAACAAAGTGCCCTTGAGGAATACTCTACATGAGTAGCTCAAAAACAAAAAATTGTGAAGTGAGTTCTAATGGCAGAAATGCCTATTTTACTGTGAGTTCTGAAGCTCTTAATGTTAATAATAAAACTAAAAAATCTGATGATAGTCTTTTCCTAACGGCAAACCCACTTTTTCGTCAGCGATCAACTTCGCTTTGTCCAATGCCAACTTGTGATTCGTTCACGTTAGAGTTGCCTAGTACTTCATCATTTAAGCCAGCGACATCATCTGCTCCGGGCTCGTGCTCATTTCTTAACCAAGTTATCACTACAGATCACAGTAGCACTAAACCCAAGGTCCAAGTCGGAATGGACAGATATATAACTGTGGTAAAGCGTGGGCGAAGCCCAAATTCTTCCCAAATTTCATCTGCTCCAAAGATGTCTAGGGATATTAGCGCATCATCTACTAATCGTCAAAATCGGTTTTGATTATTGCAAGGCAATAACTACAAGCCCGCTGCATCATCGCAAAAGTCTTTTAAGCCACCACCTATCTATCTGAGAGAAAAAACTCTAACGCGCTTCTAAAAAAACTACTGTCGGCCATTGGTGAAAATACTTTTCATATCATTCCAATTAAACGAGGTAATATTAATGAAACTAAGATCCAAATATATGATGAAAAAGATTTCTGAAAAATTATTAGTGAATTTGAAAAAAAAACAAAACAAATTTTTACATTTACCAACTTAAAAGTGCTAAAGGCCTTCAAATAGTATTAAAGGGCACAGATTCATATGTTGACCGCGAAGAAGTAAAATGTGCTCTTATCGACAAAGGATTTAAGGTAAAAAATGTTACTTATATAATTAACAGAGAGAGGGACCCCCCAACCCCTATTTCGGGTCGAATTGGAGCCGAATAACATACAATTGAAAAAAATTAAACTTATCAAATTTATAGCGTAAAGTTTCTCTTGCACCGAAAAATCACAGTTGAAGAGCCACGTAAGCGTCCAGGTCCCGTACATTGCCACAATTGCCAAGAATATGGCCACACTAAAACTTACTGCAAATTACCTATAGTTTGTGTTATCTGCGGTGAATTGCACGGTTCTGCTAGTTGTACGAAGCCAAAAGATCAAGCTGAAAAAAAATTTAGTAATTGTAGAGGTAATCACACTGCTAACTACAGAGGATGTCCTGTATATTCTTTCGTTAAACAGACTATGGGACAAAAACCTAAATTAGCTCCAGCTCAATCAGCAAACGCTTTCTCCGCCAATTTTCCTCCAATGAGCCAACCAAGTATTTCACGTGTGTCATATGCCGATGCTGTTAAGACAAATTCTTTTCCCACGTCGAAAGTGTCCTTAACAAGTAATTCAACAAATGCTAACACAAGTTTTAATTTCAGTCGCCCTGAAGCCACTATTGAAGAAAAATTTACTTTTAAATTTAATGTAGCAAAGCGCACCGGGTTAAGCTAGTTGTTTATATAATAAAGAGAC
The DNA here is from genome assembly GCA_936439885.1 of Nowickia ferox. Classification (NCBI taxonomy): domain Eukaryota; kingdom Metazoa; phylum Arthropoda; class Insecta; order Diptera; family Tachinidae; genus Nowickia; species Nowickia ferox. The sequence goes on along the minus strand of OW387026.1, from coordinate 37,703,361 downwards.
ATAATAAACCCATGTTATTAAACAATGCTTAGTTATGTACTTTGTTTAGTTTTTGTTCGTTTTTCCACAAAGGTATTCACTGAAAAGAAATATTACAAAAAAAAGTATAGAATTCTGTGCGCTGCCCTGTCAAAATTTGTTAAATTTTGCAGCAGTATAAACTTAGAGTCATCATCATTATAGCTTAAATTTTTTTTGACTTAAAACCAATCTTGAAATTTACAACCTCAGTTATTTTGAGCCACATATCATTTCTGATGTTGCACTTGTGCAACAATAGAGCATTAATTCAGAATTTCATAATTGTTGGTAAAAGCAAAAAGATTTATTTCACAATTAAGGTATGTTTATGAAAGGGTAAATTTAAATAAAAAATTTTATTACAAAAGAGTTGGCAAAGCTACACCAAAGTCTTCTAGAGTCTTCTAGTGGGTAAGCAAATATTTTTTTTTTTTTTTTTTATGCATACATATATTTATTTATTGTATCTTCAAAAATGAACTAACAATAAGTATTCAAATCTTAAATCTAAATATAATTATTAGGCCCGACATAAACTTAGTGATAGTAATTCATAATACATAAGAGTTGTGCAAAGCAAAAAATAAAAATAAAAAAATAATTTCAAACAGTTTCATCTGGTCTGGTAAGTATTAGAGCCCTTGTGTCCCTCTTTTTTAATCGGATGTGTCCGGTAAAGTTCAAGATATTTCGAGCAAGCGGATTAGGGTGTGACTCGAGTTTAGTTAAATATTTGTCTGAGTATTTTGCAATTTCTTCAGTCACTTGTGGCATATTTAGATCACGATGTATATTTGAGTTTCTTATGTACCATGGAGCCGATGTTATTAACCGTAAAATTTTGTTTGGTAAGCAAATATGAATTGTAATAGTAAATTTTTCTTAAAAAGGTACAATATTTAGAATATTATAAAATCGTAAATTTTAAGGAAAAATCGTCAAAGCGTCCCATTGCTAAATCGTCAAAATAATTATAAATCGTCAAATATGGTAGTCCTGATGGCATATACGATAATTTGACCACAAAGTAAAATACACTGTTACATACGATAAAATGTACATTGCGTTATCTCTACAACTATTATAACTACGCTACAATATTTTGTCAGATGAATTTATTGATTTAGAACCAATTTGCATAAAAAAGTAGATTTCGAAAAAAGTGTAACATACGATAATTTCGCGCACAGAGATCGATATATAATTGTATGCATATTACATGGGATTTTAAAATTTTTCGTTGCTCATTTTGGAACACCCTTTAATTTTTAACTGTCAAGTTCTACATATCCTGTCAAAATATAAGGTCTGTAGCTCTTACGGGTTTCGAGAAAATAGCCTGTGACGGACAGCGTAGTGAAAAAAATAGGGTTCCTTTTCACACTTGGTGTACGGAACCCTAAAAATAAGTATCGACTCATACCGGTATGAAATAAAGTGCGAAGGGGTGTACTCAAGTATGAGAATGAAAAGGTATCAATACGAACAAGCATAAAAAAATTTCGATATGTGCTACAGTATCCAAAATTTTTTATTTTCATTGTCTTTCTCTGATGCAGAAATTATTGAGCCATGCAGAAATTACATACGTATGTATAAATATTTACCTGATTCAAACACATCTGCTTCTTTTTCAATAGCAGGCTTCCGAGAACTTTCTCCGTCCGTCTCATTTCCAGATTGATTTTCCCTGAAGACTTCGCCGTTTTCAAAACGTTCCCGCAAAGACTTGGAATCTACTTCAATATCGATATTAGTTTTTTTGTCAGTTCCTGCTTGAAATGTGTAAAAATGAGGGGTTCAAAGTATTACATATGTATTTGTTTTGCTATAAAATAAAATCAAATGTTTTACCGTTTTCTGATTCGGCAACTGCTTGTTGATACATCTCCTTTATGCGTGCTTGTTTGCCCATAAATAAACGAGATCTAATGTTTTGTATCTCTTGCTTACGCTCCTCACGTCGTTCTTCCTTTTTCATTCCATGTCCTTTTTCAAAAAGAGTTCGTATGTCATTCATAGCTTCTCCAATACCGACAGGAAGTTCCCGCTGTTGCTCATTTTTCTTTCGTCGAATAAAGTTTGCATTTGGATTATCAGAGTCAATATCATCATCGTATTCATCGTCGCTATCTGGTGAGATAGTTAAATCTTGTTGGCTGTTAGCACTCGAACCCAGTTGTTGGAGCTTAGCTACTTTCGACAATATAGACGCACTACGCCTCACATTATTGTTATTTCTTTGAATATCTTGTGATTGGTCATCGCTCTTATTAACAGTTCCTTGCTCGAACGCTTGAAATCTGGAACGAACGTTCAGTTGATGCAACTCTTCAAGCCCCAAGTCTGGCTTGTCTGAAGCTAGAATAATTAAATGAAGGTATAAAAGCGTTAAATTTAATCCCAATTCTATAAATTCATATACCACGTACATATGTATAACATGAAAATGTATGAACATACAAATGTACTGAGGAGGATAGAATCAAAATATTTTAAAATAAATCATAGTTTCTATCAAATCCAAAGAGCAAATCTGTGACACAGCCCAGCAATGCATAAATTCCTTGATAATCGAAGCTGGTTATGGCCACACCAAAGGTAAGGAAATCCTTACCTGGTGTGGCCCGGCAATGGTTGGGAAATCGAGGCCGGACCTACTTTTTATGGAGATTTTTTCGCTTTTAAATTGCTTGACAAATGTTATTTCTTAAAAAGCAAGCTACACTCAAAGGAAAATCATTTATTCAGAGAATGAAACTGTATCATTAAATGTTCTACATTATATTAATGAAACTTTTCATTAATACAACGAGCAATTACATTGTATACATTAAATATTCATGCAAATCATAATATTATTTAAATGAATTTTCTCTTTAGCTAATTTGAGAAAATATCATTCCAAAAATTTTGTCTACTTATTGTATACAGTTTGTCAAACATAAATGAATCAACTGCTATTTTTTTTCAAAAATATTTTCTATTTCTTATTTTTCTAATATCTAAACATCGAATGAAGATGCTTGTTTTAAGATTTTCGTTTGATTCTTTTAAACTTATTTGGGGTATTCACACGAGTGTCTTAAGTGTCATAAAGTCCTAACATTTTAAACCAGTTTAAAATTCTTTTTATTTTCTTTCATATAAAAGGTGTACTATATTAATACAATTCTTCACCCTATGTATTCGTTTCTGTCGTAACTCGACAAAATGACGGTTTATGTTTAAATACATGGCGTTTTTCTTTAGCAAATTTCTACTAAAATCGTTTTATGTATATTGCAAAAAATATATATGTATAAATTCGCAAGGGATTAAAAAAATGGAAAAAATCACCCAAAGCTGATTATATAGACCGCAAATAAAGCAAAATCTCGAGAATAGGGTTACACCATATAAATCGCGAAAACTTGCAAAAAATCGAATATCTCTAAAAAATTTCCAAAACCCCAAAAACTATAAGCAAACACACTAAGTAGATTTTAAGAATCAAAACTAATCTCTTGTGCAAAAATTGCGAAAATTCGCGAATCATTTTTTAATTAAAAAAAACCTTAAAATTTATTTAAAAAAACGCCAAAATTGTACGGAATGCAAAAAACTTGGAAAAATTCGCAAAAACTTGGTAACATAAAAAAGATATCAAAGTCTGATACTTTTTATAGAAAATTAATACTGCGAAAAAAAAGAATTGGGAAGAATCACTTTTATTGCAAACATTCGCGATAAATTGCAAACAACGCCTAAAATTACTTACGAATACATAATATAAGAAATTCTAAAAAATCGCAGAAAACTGGCAAAATGATAAAAATTCGCACAAATTTGCTAACGTGAAATACATAGATGGATTAAAAATCGGTAAAGTGGTAAAAAGCTAAAAAATCTAAGAATTGGCTAAAAATAATTTTTATCGTGGAAATAGCGAAAATTGGCAACAAATTGCGAAATTGCAAACAAGCACTAAAATTGTTTAAAAATATGTAAAAAATATATGAAATGCCAAAAAAAGCTTGCAAAAGCTTGCTAATATCAAAAAAAAAAAAGCAAAGTGTGATATTAATTCAAGGTCGCCAGAACTGTAAAAAGGGCAAAAAATGCAAAAAAAAAAAACCATCAGACAATGAAATGGCTTGAGTCATCCCTTCTAATTTCTTAAAATTACACACAAGAGCAATAAATTTTATCAAAAATTACCTGATTCGCAAAACTTACTAAAATTTGCAAATAAGTTCCAAAGCCTTAAAATTTTAAAAGGATATATGCTCGAAAAACCTTTGTTTTACATATTGCAAAAATTACAAAAATTCGCAAATAATTTGTGAATACAGATAGAAGCTGTTAAAAAATTTTCTCATAATTTTGCATTTTCATACCTAATATTATTTTAATATTTTTCTCATTTGCTTTGTATCATCTTGTTTTTGTTTCAACTAACACACTACTGTTTAAGAGACATTCGACATTTATAAACTAAATATATGATGGGTATACACCTGATAGAGATATGATCGCTCCTTTGCTGTCGGTACGATTATCTACATGACATATTCCGTAGTATATTTACCAGTTGGTCCTTCTTATTGCTAATTTTTCAGCGGAAAAAGGGCAAATTGAGTAATTTCTTAATTGAAACGAACGTGAACTGCTGCAAAAGCTTTGAATTATTTGTGAAGGTTATATGGTTATTACTTGTACTTATTTTAAGTATAAATTCGTGTGGTTTTATAGATATTCTGCCATATACATAAAAAATATTTCAGATTTATTAAGCGCTTATTTGACATATTTCAAGGTCATTTAATTTCTTTAAAACGTAAATAAAATACGTTTTTTATTTTATTTTTAATATATCCGACGTTTCGTTGGGATTTTCCAACATCTTCAGGGATAATTATTTTTATTGAAATACATTTTATCCTTTATTCAAATTTACTTTTAAATTTCTCAGATGTATTTTAATAAGACATCAAATGTACGACATAAAACACATAACGTAAAAAATAATTGCAAATATATATAAATAAAATTAAATAAAATGTCACAACCTTTCCTTAACTTTTAATATCACAGTTGGAATTACACTTTACACATTACACAAATTATTTTGTAATAATTGATTTCATCTACTACGAATAGTAGTACTAACTACAGTTTTAGTCTCAGGAGCGCAAAAATGTATGTAGGTATGGGACTGTTCGGGAATGCATCACTGCATTGCAAATGGAAATTTAAATGGCCTAAAGTGCTTCGCTAATGTAAAAGTAGGCACAAATAAATTTCAAAATGGCTACTACTATAAAAGTTTATCAGCGAACTTGTATTGGATTTTAACTTGAAGCTTGCTCGTATGATGCAAGACTGTGATCCATTTTCGAACACGCCCTATAGTGTATATTATAACATAAATAAATCTCACCTCTGACAACATCCGGCGGCAACTCAGCTGGTTGATTTTCACGTATTATTAGTTCCGGCTTTCGAGGTTGAACTGTCTCAGTATCTTCTACAGATTTAGGAGCAAACAATAGCTTGAAATGTACAGTACAGTATAGAACACCTTCGTGACTTTGGTAATTATCTACTCTGTATTAATACAAATAATATAATACGAATACACACATATGTACACACTAAAAATTAAACTCACTTTAATTGCTTACTGCACTCATTACACCGAAAACAGTTCTTATGGTAAATATTCTTCTCGGCTTTGACCTCTTCCATTTTATAAACTGTCTTGTCGCATAAGCGGCAGTTTTGTTGTATTTCACCCTGCGGATTCTGTTAAATACATATGTACTTTAAATAATTTCATTTCCTCAAATAATAAAATTATAAAATAAATCTTAATGGATTAAGTAGAATCGAGCATGCAAGAAGGGCACTTTAAACTTTTTTCAAGTTTGTCAAAATCCATATCAACTTTTTAAATGCAATAAAAAGAAAACATGGACTTTTTCGCGATTTCATAAACACTTAATTATGGCAGTGAATTTTTAACAGCTTCTTACATGTATGTTTATGAAATGATGAATCACAACATCGTATTGATGGCTCTTTCCCTACATATTGTTACATGAAATCAACGCGGGAATCCACTTATTTATTTTTTTTATTAAACCAAAATTAAAAACTATTTTCTTATTGGTTAATAACGAAATACATCTTGAAGTGCATTTTAACTTTTTTTTGAATTTTTTAAATTTGTATTCATTTTGACACTTTAAACAAATTGACACATTTGATCATTTAAACTAGACTTTTATCGAAATCATCAGTAGCTCGTTTTTGACACAAATCAATAATCAAACCCATGTAATTTAAATGGGTTTGATCATAGATTTTTGTCAAATACGAGCTACTGAATTAGTTCGATACAAGTAAAAATTTTTTTAATACATACATATGAGTATATTTATTTATTGTATTTTCAAATATGAACTAACAATAAGTGTTCAAATCTTAAATCTAAAAGTCTAATTTAAATCATATCTTTCTATTATAGGAACCGAAATCTTGTGAAGAGATCCGAATAAAACTTTGTATGGAAATATCATTTGAAAATCTCTTATAAATGAAATATATTTTTTGTGAATAAGGTAGATTTGTGGTATTAGCAGTGTAAAAAAGTAAAAAAAGAACATTGAACACATTAAGTTCATAGCCTCTGTGTTAGTTACTTTTGTGTCTTAGTTCAAAAATTGAACTCGTAAACTGGTTAGAAAAAAAAACTTAAACTAGTTCACTTAGTTCAAGGTATTGAATCATTCATTTTAATTATGTAGTTCGTTCATGAACAACACAAGACTAGTGTAAACACAGCTTTTCCCAAATTTGTTTTTTGTTAAAATAGACAAATCTTTTACTATAAAGTATATTTTTTTATTTTGATCATTTGTTCATTTCTAATACGAAATTTAATAAAACTTACTATTTTCTTGGTAAGTTCAAGAGATATTCATGGTTAAAAAGGCTGAACTGAATATCATAAACAAATTTCTTTTGTTAATTTCGCTTAAATCAGTAGTATAAATGTGAGGCTTCGCGATCAAGGATCCCATAAATTTTTGGGATCATGCCTACGCTACAGTCGGTATTTTAAGTTAGTTGATCGGTACGCTACACAAAGAGAGTGTAGTGTTGTTTCCATCCCTGGAAAAAGTGTATTTATTGTAAATTGTGTATTTGTGGTTTTTATATTTTAATAATATTTCTTGGCGCGTTAAGATTTGTGGTTTTATAATTTCTTTGTAGTCGCTTCGTCCGTGGGTGGTTAAGTTAATTGTTTGAAATAATTTTCTTAATATGTGAAAAAAATTTTTAATTGTTGGCGCGTCTAGATTTGTGGTATAAAATGTATGAAATATTTAGTTTAGTGCTTTTAGTTAGAAGAAAAAAAATTTAATAGAAAAAGGTATATTGAAACTTGTTTGTGGTTCTGCAAATATTTAAAAAATATAGTTTTGATGACGAATTTTTGCAATGTATGAAATATTTAGAAAAGGTATATTTAAACTTGTTTGTGGTTCTGCAATTATTGAAAAATTTTTTCAATTTATGAAATATTTAATTTTATACCTACGAGGGTGGTTCAATAAGTCCGTCCAATTTTTTGTTTACATAAGGAGTTTTTTGTTTACATAAGGAGTTTTTGTTTACATTAACTTTGTGTGAACGGGATATTTTTTTGGGGTGACATTAATTGTGTCAACGGGTGATTTTTTTTGGGGGTGGATTAAGGGGTTTCATAATATTAAGATTTCATAAGTATATATGCCGACGGAAAAATCATGAAAATGATTTTTCCTAATACCAACGGGAAAGTCAAGAAATAATTTTTCCTAATACCAATGGGGGAGTTATGAAACTTAATTTTTCCTAATGCCTACGGCAATGCATGATTATTTTTCCTAATGCCTACGGCAATGCATGATTATTTTTCGTAATGCCAACGGAAATGCATGATTATTATTTTTTCCAAATGCTGACGGGAAAATCATGGAAATGATTTTTCCTAATGCCGACGGAAAATTTGTGGGTGTGTCTAGATGTAGGAATTGAAGTCTGGCTGTGATTGGTGGAGGGTGGGGTGTGTCTAGATTGTGAGACCTTAAGGCTGACCGTGATTTGGGTAGGCGAGGGTGTTTTGTAATATGTAACCGTGGGAATTCGGTGACGTTTATGCTTGTTAGAATTTAAGTCAAGCTGTGTTTGGTGGGCGGCGGGGTGTATTTGAGGTAGATCGACTGGTGGAGGGCGGGGAGTTGTTGTAATATGTATCCGTGGGAATCTGTGTACATGTATGTATGTATGTATGTATGTATGCATGTCTGTAAGAGTTTAAAGCTGTCTGTGATTTATGAAAGGCGAGGTGAGAGTGTTCATGTAATACGTATCCGTGGGAATCTGTGTATATGTATGTATGTTCGTAGGAGTTTAAGGCTGATTGTGATTTGAGGTGAGGAAGGGTGTTGTTGTGATAGATAGGTAGAATGTGCCTATGTGTGTATATGTATGTATGAATATGTAGCAGTTTAAGGCTGATCATGATTAATGAGAGGTGAGGTGAAGGTGTTCATGTATATGTATACGTATTTGTGTGTATGCATGTCTGTATGAGTTTAAGGCTGATCGTGACTTTGTATATCTGTAAAGGTAGAGGTCCATAGCTCGCTTTTTACGCGTTACGCTTTCTATGCATCTGTCAAAAAAGTAGAATCAATGTAATAGTATGTGACAAGTTACATTGCAAAAAGCGCAGAACGCGTAGGCGCGTTCAAAGCAAAAAGTAGGTCTACTTTCTACTTTTGTACGCGTTACAAGCACCATGAAAGAAAGTCAGCTGTTCTTGAATGCTAAAGATGTTAAATAATACTTCATTTCTTACGTTATCGATAAATATTATTTTGCCGTGGATAATTTTTTTCTTGTTTTTCAATAAAAAAAAAGTTTCTTAGTAAAAAAAAACTTGTTTAAAAAAATATGTGAATATTTTCATTAATGCGATGTATTTTAATTAACTTTTCACAACACTTTTCTCAGTAACAAATTTTGCATATTAGTTATCGATTACTTTTACGTACTGAGTGTCATCTCCACTAAATCTGTATTAAATAGCTGCTTAAAAAAGTTATTATATAGACCAACTCCACAAATTCTTTTAAAAACTCGATTTCACTCTCCATTTTTTCTTTATAAGTATTTATAAACAAACGCACACAGCTGATCAAAACAAAAATAAAATGGCGCATGGAAAGCAGTGCATGTAACTCAACGCGAACAAAGTATAGAATGAAACAAGAGTAAGAAACGCGTGTAAAGCTTAACGCGCAAAAAGCGAGCTATGGACCTCTACCTTAAGAACTTTAGGCTGACTGTGATTTGTGAGGGGAGGGGCGTTGTTGAAATAGGTTTAATTTTTCATAGATGAATTTTAGTATGTGTGTGTGTATGTGATTTTCTCACCCTAGTATTTATATGTACGTAGAAATAAATTGTTTCTCATATGAAAATTGTTTGCTAGAAAATATTATCATATATCTGAACTCCCTAATCCTAGTATTGTTTTCATATTGGAGGATGAGATTGCTTTATATTTTATCAAGCTTAAATTTGTCCAGTGTTAAAGTCTGTCGGTCAGAAATTTGTTTATATTTGTATAAATATTAATTTCAGATTTTGCAAAATTCTTGTGTACGATCGTGGCGATTTTGTGTTTGTGTCTGTATGTGAGTATGCGCGATAGAGTTTGACTGGTCTGTGATAAGTTTGTTTATTTAAGTACATTTGTCTTCTTCGACTTTCGTCTTCAAGCGTCAATAGCTTGGAGAACGGTTTGTATGTTTTCATGATGTAGATATGTAAGTGTGATTGTTAAAATCCAATAAATACTTTAAAATGTGTAAGAAATTTGATAATATGTGTACATATGTACATATGGATCTACAAATTGATTTTATGTATGTATGTATGTACATACAACTAAGTCTGTGATAACTGTTTAAACACATTTTTTTTGTCATGTGCGGTCTTTTATTGTTCTAAATATTTGCCAGGTCTATTGTGTATAGATGTGAAATATCTCTATAGTTTTTTTATTTTAAATTAAAAAACGTTGCTTTAATTTTTTATCTGTATTTATGTACTTACAAGTTTGTGTTGATTTTCTGTTTTAAGTAAAACTGAACTCCTTAAGATACATACTCCATAGTAATAGTAACTATAATATATATATTTCCTATATTTAATTTACATTTGTTTAAAATTGATGCAGCCTATATAGTCAACGTTAGAAATTTTTTGCTGTATAAATTGTTTTCTAACCACCGTGTTTTTCAGCACCTCTTACATTTATTTTAGAATATCTTGCATTGCCTTTTATAAATGTATAAACATTTTTAAATGAAAGTGATCCGGTAGTCCAGCTTAGCTAACGATAGTTTTTTGTTAGCCAGTTTGCTTCTTTTTTACTTTTTTATTTTTTTTATTGATAAACATTTAAAATCAAAAGGGAGTTTTATAATGAAATTGTTATATTCATAATTGCTGAAAACAATCGCTACTTCTTTTGCGATGAAATCATTTGAATTACTTTTGAAACCTTGTACGTCTATAAAAATTATGGTATTTTCCATATTACTCAATTTATAAGACTTTCCTTAAGCTGTATTATTAATTTGTCCTATAGTTTATCGTTTTGAGTTTCCAGAAACAATTTACTGATAACATCATTCTCCGTCAGTGATTCTCTATCCATGTATTAGTAGAAATTATATATTTTATATAATTTTCAAAATCAAATTTCTCATAGTATTTCCATGTTTTATTATCAATCATTAAAGAAAATAAAGCTACTATTAGAGCCTATATTTGACCATCAACTTGTATTTTATCTTCATTTAGTTCTAGGTTACTATCACCAAACTTCCATTCATTATTCAAATCTTAATGTGGGCCATAGTTTATATCTAATTCAATTCTTCCTTCCAAGACTGATAAAATGAGTATAAGTGTCTTCAGAATTGGAAGTCTATGAGTAAAAATCATCTTCATCATCCTCATAATCATTCTCAGTATTATTTAGAATCATTAAACAAGATAATATCATCAAATATTGTTCCTTCTGAAAGTTTCTTCGGAGTACCTGTCTCTATATTGACTGATGGCTTTAAACTTATATTATTTTCAGCTTCTATCTTGATTTTACTTTCTTCTTTCTTGTGAATTCTTTCAATATTTCTAGAACTATTTATGAATTCTTTGAGAGGTTCTGTTATAGGTTTAAATGTATCTTTTGTAGCTCACATGTATCTATTTCACCAGTTTTTATACTACGAAGCTTTTCTTCAAGACATTTCTGGTCAACACCAACTGTTTTAAAATGTTCTCATCCATGTTTAGCAAATAAGAGGTATCAGCTATTAGATCAGGTATCAGCTATCAGATCAGGTTATCAGGTAGCTGGTGTGGTTTTCAGATCAGCTTATCAGGACCTAGTCTGGTTTTCAGATCAGCTTATCATGACCTGGTCTGGTTTTCAGATCAGCTTATCAGGACCTGATCTGGTTTTCAGATCAGCTTATCAGGACCTGATCTGGTTTTCAGATCAGCTTATCAGGACCTGGTCTGGTTTTCAGATCAATTTATCTGATTCAGATTGGGTTATCAGTTTACAAGTAGCTGGCCATTTATAACATTTAGATGAATGGAGTTTAAGGTCAGATGAGAAACGAAAAAGTAAACTTTTATGTAGTCAAATTCTCTTTTTTTTTAACGATCATCGATTAATTCAATATCGTTGCTTATAAACAAAATCCATATTTATCCTTCCAACATGCTTTATATTTGTCTCATCTTACTTAAACATTATAATTACATTATGATTATCTAGTATCAAATTTTTGGTGATTCTGGTATAAGTTTGACATCAGCAGAATGCATCAACATTCTTATCTCACTCCATACAAAAATATGTTTCTCACATCTAACATCGTCAAATATCATATCGGAATTACTTTTAGCTTTGTTAGGAGAAATAACAGATTCAGTATCTGTAAATGTGTAATATCCAATTCCTTTATTAAATGAAATTATGTAATATCTTTAAGTATCCATATTTGGGTTGATAGAGAGATTTTGAGTATTAATATGTAGATGTTTTAAAATTTTAGTCCATTAAGACTTTTTAGAAAGCCAATCATAACATATTATTTTTTATTTTATTTTTTTACAATTTGACAGACGAACTATTTTTGCGCAAATAGAATTTGGTAGAGGGGAACTATGACTTGTTTTTGAACTAACGTTTGATGAATCATCAAAATTTCGTACCATCCTATATTTAACTACATGATAGTATAAATAGCTGAAAGTGCATCAAGTATATCACAACACTCTCCAAAAAATCTTTAAAACAACTCAATGTCTTTAAAAAGAAATTTAGTAAACGAACTCTATAATAAATCTCGAAAATTGTTTGTGCATTGTAGATATGTAATGAAAGGAATAGTTGATCTTTTATGGAGCTGATTTAGGTGAAATGGGAAACTATTCTATAGAAAATAGAAATTATTGATTATTGTAGACTGTAAATGATTCATTCTCAAAGTTTCTATGGTCAATACCGTTGAAAATAAAAGTTGCACTCGAAAAAACCTAGGATGTGGAAAATATTTTTGAAATGTTACAAGTACCAAAAACCTTACAAATGGATGATTGTAAAGAATTTTTTAATAGACACTGGAAAATTCATGCATATGTAGAATATTAAACATTACTTAATATGAAAGCATCAATAGTAGAATGATTTAATAGATCATCCAAAGGAATTATGTGATGATGGTTCATATAAGTGTATTGAAATATACAAAGAATTACTTAATGTACTCGTATACAATATAAAAGTTCATCTCACTATTTAAATGTTTCCGATTAAAGTTAACTCAACAAATGAGAAAAAGCTGCTAAATATAATAATTTGAAGATGAACAAAATGTTGAAATTTAATGAAAGTAAAAAATAAAATTAAACAGGAAAAATCTAGTTTGGTTTGTATTTTTGAAGGAATGATTAGGAATGATAGGTCTTAAGAAAGATAATTAACTTAATATACTGGAAATTCTCTAAACTTTTTGGCCTGTATGAAATATTGTGAAAACTTAAGCGTTCAAAATAAATTACAACACAGTGTAATATTCAGTAACACATAATATTATCACTTTTTATAGTGAAAATTGTACATTTTCCATTTCGAAAGCTCTAGCAAGCGAAATTTTAAAATATGCCCATGGGCTATTATAATAGATCTTGACTCTATTCATTTCTATAGCTATCAAATCTTTAGAAAATATAGATAAACTATATAAATTGGGCTTAGATTTCCAATCTTTAAGAATGTATATGTGTATGAATTAGTATTAAACAAACATACTGGATAAATATGGACTTCAACTGGAGTCATGCTGAAGCATACATAAATTGTAAAATGCAATGTAAGCAGATCTTACTTTATATCTGTATCTGTATGAGTATTAAATAAGTTTACAGAAAAAATATTGAAAACATGCCGAAGCATGCAAATTTAAAAGAATTCCTCACGTCACATAATTTTGTAAGCAAAGAAGTATTATGATTCTATGCTAAATGAAATACATAAATATGTATCTACTTTGTAAAAGAATAAAAAGAACGAAATCGTAAATTCTAATAGTATAGATTTTTAACTGAAACACCACTACATCTCGGACGCTTGCGTCACTATGGACAAAAGCATGCTAAGACATGCATGTTAGAAAAATATAAAAACCTGATGGAAGGTGATGAGGACCTTTTTTAAGTGAGAAATCATAATATCTGAATCCGATACAACTCAAACTACATCACCAACAATAACTTCAAGGGGTCAACCAGCAAATCTGATGTAGAAATATTTGAAGCAAAAATTCCTTCAAACGTAGATACTCCAATGTTTCTGACACTATATGAAAACACCTAGGCTGAACTCATGGTAGAGGTGACTGAGTTTTTGAAGATCGATTTGGTGCAATACTTGTTTATTAAACATGTATTTCTTTGTCTGTAAACTAATTTCTACATACATACATATACTCGCATATATGTATGTAGATATGAATACATTTGCATATGTACACACTCATATATGTATATATTTTCATTAAAAATAATGGATTTAAAAATTATATTAATGTTCTCTATTTCAAGTAGTAAAATCAAAAAAAGTAGTTATACATCAGAAGAAAAAAATAAATAAAACAAGAGACTGACTGACCACCTGATATATAAAGCCTGTCTCACATGAAAACAAAGCATACTTAAACATAGCAGAAATATGTATACAATACGCTAAACTTTAATACAATGAGAGAAAAAAAAACATATCATCTAGAGCATCTAATAAAAGGCATAGACGATCACCCTTCATAAAATAAACATATAGCCTATTAATGTAAAGATAGTAACATTATAAAGTAGTACAATTTGGGCAATTAAAATTTTAACATTTAATTACCCATAACGAAGACAAAGGACAGCCAGAAATTTCTACATGCAAAGTCATCTTGTATACTAGAAGAACCGTTGAGAGGCCAGATTTAAATTGTAAGAAAACGATTTCGTTTTCTGTTGATCGCTATTCAAGAAGAAAACAAGTTTCCTCATTATGATTTAACTAATTTAAAAGTACATTTAAATTCAGTCTCATATCCAAATGATGATGATCTTAACATAAAAATTAAAAATAAACGTTATGCAATTCTATATTATATGTACTCGTATCTAAGATTCCAACAAAGCTATTATATGAAAGAATCTCAAGCACTTCCAAATGCACTAAAGTTTAAGATAAAAGTTCCTTTTATTCAATAGCGGCCCAATTGAATAAAATTTTAATTTGAAACAGTGAGCAAAGACATCAGCTTACTGCATTCTTATTCATGATCATATAATAGAATATATATCCATCAAAGGACTAGTTCGAAAAGTCTTATAAATTGAGTAATATGGAAAATACCATAATTTTTATAGACGTACAAGGTTTCAAAAGTAATTCAAATGATTTCATCGCAAAAGAAGTAGCGATTGTTTTCAGCAATTATGAATATAACAATTTCATTATAAAACTCCCTTTTGATTTTAAATGTTTATCAATAAAAAAAATAAAAAAGTAAAAAGAAGCAAACTGGCTAACAAAAAACTATCGTTAGCTAAGCTGGACTACCGGATCACTTTCATTTAAAAATGTTTATACATTTATAAAAGGCAATGCAAGATATTCTAAAATAAATGTAAGAGGTGCTGAAAAACACGGTGGTTAGAAAACAATTTATACAGCAAAAAATTTCTAACGTTGACTATATAGGCTGCATCAATTTTAAACAAATGTAAATTAAATATAGGAAATATATATATTATAGTTACTATTACTATGGAGTATGTATCTTAAGGAGTTCAGTTTTACTTAAAACAGAAAATCCACACAAACTTCTAAGTACATAAATACAGATAAAAAATTAAAGCAACGTTTTTTAATTTAAAATAAAAAAACTATAGAGATATTTCACATCTATACACAATAGACCTGGCAAATATTTAGAACAATAAAAGACCGCACATGACAAAAAAAAATGTATTTAAACAGTTAGCCACAGACTTAGTTGTATGTACATACATACATACATAAAATCAATTTGTAGATCCATATGTACATATGTGCACATATTATCAAATTTCTTACACATGTTAAAGTATTTATTGGATTTTAACAATCACACTTACATATCTACATCATGAAAACATACAAACCGTTCTCCAAGCTATTGACGCTTGAAGACGAAAGTCGAAGAAGACAAATGTACTTAAATAAACAAACTTATCACAGACCAGTCAAACTCTATCGCGCATACTCACATACAGACACAAACACAAAATCGCCACGATCGTACACAAGAATTTTGCAAAATCTGAAATTAATATTTATACAAATATAAAAAAATTTCTGACCGACAGACTTTAACACTGGACAAATTTAAGCTTGATAAAATATAAAGCAATCTCATCCTCCAATATGAAAACAATACTAGGATTAGGGAGTTCAGATATATGATAATATTTTCTAGCAAACAATTTTCATATGAGAAACAATTTATTTCTACGTACATATAAATACTAGGGTGAGAAAATCACATACACACACACATACTAAAATTCATCTATGAAAAATTAAACCTATTTCAACAACGCCCCTCCCCTCACAAATCACAGTCAGCCTAAAGTTCTTAAGGTAGAGGTCCATAGCTCGCTTTTTGCGCGTTAAGCTTTACACGCGTTTCATACTCTTGTTTCATTCTATACTTTGTTCGCGTTGAGTTACATGCACTGCTTTCCATGCGCCATTTTATTTTTGTTTTGATCAGCTGTGTGCGTTTGTTTATAAATACTTATAAAGAAAAAATGGAGAGTGAAATCGAGTTTTTAAAAGAATTTGTGGAGTTGGTCTATATAATAACTTTTTTAAGCAGCTATTTAATACAGATTTAGTGGAGATGACACTCAGTACGTAAAAGTAATCGATAACTAATATGCAAAATTTGTTACTGAGAAAAGTGTTGTGAAAAGTTAATTAAAATACATCGCATTAATGAAAATATTCACATATTTTTTTAAACAAGTTTTTTTTTACTAAGAAATTTTTTTTTTATTGAAAAACAAGAAAAAAATTATCCACGGCAAAATAATATTTATCGATAACGTAAGAAATGAAGTATTATTTAACATCTTTAGCATTCAAGAACAGCTGACTTTCTTTCATGGTGCTTGTAACGCGTACAAAAGTAGAAAGTAGACCTACTTTTTGCTTTGAACGCGCCTACGCGTTCTGCGCTTTTTGCAATGTAACTTGTCACATACTATTACATTGATTCTACTTTTTTGACAGATGCATAGAAAGCGTAACGCGTAAAAAGCGAGCTATGGACCTCTACCTTTACAGATATACAAAGTCACGATCAGCCTTAAACTCATACAGACATGCATACACACAAATACGTATACATATACATGAACACCTTCACCTCACCTCTCATTAATCATGATCAGCCTTAAACTGCTACATATTCATACATACATATACACACATAGGCACATTCTACCTATCTATCACAACAACACCCTTCCTCACCTCAAATAACAATCAGCCTTAAACTCCTACGAACATACATACATATACACAGATTCCCACGGATACGTATTACATGAACACTCTCACCTCGCCTTTCATAAATCACAGACAGCTTTAAACTCTTACAGACATGCATACATACATACATACATACATACATGTACACAGATTCCCACGGATACATATTACAACAACTCCCCGCCCTCCACCAGTCGATCTACCTCAAATACACCCCGCCGCCCACCAAACACAGCTTGACTTAAATTCTAACAAGCATAAACGTCACCGAATTCCCACGGTTACATATTACAAAACACCCTCGCCTACCCAAATCACGGTCAGCCTTAAGGTCTCACAATCTAGACACACCCCACCCTCCACCAATCACAGCCAGACTTCAATTCCTACATCTAGACACACCCACAAATTTTCCGTCGGCATTGAGAAAAATCATTTCCATGATTTTCCCGTCAGCATTTGGAAAAAATAATAATCATGCATTGCCGTTGGCATTAGGCAAAATAATCATGCATTGCCGTAGGCATTAGGAAAAATAATCATGCATTGCCGTAGGCATTAGGAAAAATTAAGTTTCATAACTCCCCCATTGGTATTAGGAAAAATTATTTCTTGACTTTCCCGTTGGTAGTAGGAAAAATCATTTTCATGAAAAAATCAGCCGTTGACACAATTAATGTCACCCCAAAAAAATATCCCGTTCACACAAAGTTAATGTAAACAAAAACTCCTTATGTAAACAAAAAACTCCTTATGTAAACAAAAAATTGGACGGACTTATTGAACCACCCTCGTAGGTATCAAATTAAATATTTCATAAATTGAAAAAATGTTTCAATAATTGCAGAACCACAAACAAGTTTAAATATACCTTTTCTAAATATTTCATACATTGAAAAAATTCGTCACCAAAACTATATTTTTCAAATATTTGCAGAACCACAAACAAGTTTCAATATACCTCTTTCTATTAAATTTTTTTTCTTCTAACTAAAAGCACTAAACTAAATATTTCATACATTTTATACCACAAATCTAGACGCGCCAACAATTAAAATTTTTTTTCACATATTAAGAAAATTATTTCAAACAATTAACTTAACCACCCACGGACGAAGCGACTACAAAGAAATTATAAAACCACAAATCTTAACGCGCCAAGAAATATTATTAAAATATAAAAACCACAAATACACAATTTACAATAAATACACTTTTTCCAGGGATGGAAACAACACTACACTCTCTTTGTGTAGCGTACCGATCAACTAACTTAAAATACCGACTGTAGCGTAGGCATGATCCCAAAAATTTATGGGATCCTTGATCGCGAAGCCTCACATTTATACTACTTAAATCTCATTATACCTTATATTCAATTTATAACAACTGTGATTGTTTCAGTGAGCAAGTTTGCTTACAAACATGAGATGAATTTAGCTGCCTATGTGGAGAGTGTAATATTAAAATATTAAGTTATTATTAAGTATTTATGAACTTGGAAGAATAGAAGACTTGTACCGAAATTATTCATTAGCTCGCTTTTATACAAACCTATGATCGAACCCATTTAAATTACATGGGTTTGATGATTGGTTTGTGTCAAAAACGAGCTACTGAATGTTCATGTTTTCGATATGCAGTAGAACATTGCACGAACTAAAATACATATTGTTTTTGTATTGTGGTACTTGTTGTTCTCCAATTGTCACCTGATTCAATACATCTTGCCCCAAGGGTTTTTGGTGAGCATAAGTCAACCAGTCAGTGGGTCACGAAATCGACTTATTTCAAATGTCAATTATTCGTTATATAAAAGCTGGATAACATTGCACAGTGGGAACTTATGCAAAATAAATGGTAATAAATCTGGAACTTCGGAACTGCTGATTATATTTATATGAAACTTTGAACATCCGTAGAGGAAGACTTAGACTTTATAACACATGCCTTGGCAGCCTTCTGCATTAAGCTGGACAGGAGTTACAGTGAGCCTATGTTGACCACACGGGACTCAAAAAAATTCTGAGGCTTGTAACTTTTAGAAAAATTATCCGATTTTTATGGGCTAAAGCTTTTTGAGCTTAGCTCAAAATTTTTAAGAAATATTGTTCCTAGATTTCTTTTAATATTTCTCATAACTTAGAAGATATTTGACTTTACAAAAAAAATTGGTTTTTGCCTTGACTTTTTTAGTATTCCACCTATAACTTTTTAGTATATTGTTGAATTTTAAATTAAAAGACAACATTAAATTTTTGATAAAATTTTAAATAAAAAAAAATGAAAAAAAAACTTATTGATATCTGCACTCGTGAAATAAATAATAAAATATATGCAGACAAAATCTTTGCAATTGCTTCTTTATGGTCCATAGTAATTTAAATTATCACTTGTCACTTTTAACACAACCACAAAGGATTGATATTCAACAATTTCTAAGAAATGCTTTGAGTCTGGCAACGCATAACGACAGATCTGGCAATTCTTGCATATAACATCCGTGAGAACTGACAAATTTTCGACTGACGATTTTTTCAGATGCGTGTATTGTCTGGCAATAAATGGTTAGACTCTCTGAAAAATTTGATACAACCGTGCTTGCAATTTTTGATTGCTAGTACATTGTCAGCACATTGCCAGATCTGACAATATTGTAAGATCTTACAATCGTCTGTACACTGAAGGGATTAGTTCATATTGCATGTGTGTATATATGTATGTAAGCATGTGAGACGATTATTTTCAGCAAGATGTTACTTACCCAAATTTTGCAGACAGGCTTGGTGCGGAAACTGATCGATATATAAATATGTATTATAAAACTATATCCATTTCTATATTTTTTTAATACTACCTTAGTATTCTCGAATAGCAGAGAAGCCAATTCGTTATTTTTTTAAGCAATACCTAAATTCGAAATAAACCCCAAAATCTTGTTCAGGAATACCAAGGTTTCTGTAACCTCCAAAAAACTTAATTGAAAATAAATTAATGTTTTAGTATTAATGCATTAATTATTGATATAAATAACCAATTATCTACTTCGAAAAACTATCGATGTATTTCTGAGTCAATGCAGAGTACGCAACTGCTAAGAAATATTGCGACTTGACTTTAAACGAATGCCATTTCCGGAACTGCATTAGACATTAATCATAATAGACTACCGTTGTGGTTCCCAGGTTCTGACCACAAAAACTGCTTTCAAATAGCAAAAAGTTAGTATTGGCTAAGGAGTTTAATATTGGCCCCAATCATTATTTTGCTGATGAAATATTTTACACGGTAGTTCTAGTCTCGGGAAATCCTGCAATGTGGCGTTCAGTGTTGATTTAATATGCCGAGTTTTGGCTCAAGATACTGGGTTCTAGTTCTTTGTTTACAAAACAAAATCTTCTTTAACAAAAGGAAGCTCTTAGCTCAGAAAACATCTCGACCCTAAACATTGTTTGCACACAATTGAAACTTTTGTTATAAAAATAGGTTAGGTTTGAGATGTTGCTGAGAAGAGAAGATAAGTATTTAACTCACTTGGGTTCACTTAACAGGTCCCATTCTATAACCTAAGAGAGAAAAAGGGATAGTGCAAGTACAGATGGTGAAGTGGTAATTTTTATAGCATCGTTGCAGTGGCTCTGGTGCTTTTTAAGCTATGTATTGATTGTTACAAACATCGACGAAGGGTGTCTATTTCCCTGAGGTTGTGTATGGCTTGGGTTTAAATTCAGGATATCAGGCTGTTTTAAATTTAGAATTTGGTTTTCGTATTTTTCACTGCGAAGGACTTCGCACATTTTTACTGACACTTAGACGTACTTTATTAGTTCCTCTTCGTGCATTCACCACAGTGTTGCTGTAAACAAACATAAGATAAATACGAAAGAGAAGAAAATCTACAGGAACAAATGTTAATTTTTAGGATAGATATTCAATTCATGCCACAAAGTCGAACACGCAAGCATATCTACTCCACTCGCATGCAAAGCACTGTTACTGGACAGAAATGTCCTTCTAAGACTTAATCACGACTGCCTAAAGGCCAAGAAATATTCATATCAGGTACACTCGCCTCAATTCCTTTGGAAGAATTCGTACATAAGAGGTAAAAAAAACTTGATTGAAAAACGGATATTATAATTTCAAGTGGAAAAAATAGTCATCTGGGCAGTTGGGACCACCTGATATGGATTTGCCTCACTAAAGACGAAAAGAGCTTTATCAAGTTGTGCTTGAATTTCTTATAAAAAACCGTTAACAATTGAGTGTGTCATACAAGTGCGACATCTGGAACATTAATGAGTTAATGAATGAAATGAATGAACTCTTACACTGAACTTTTCTTGTGCTGTACTAGCATCAATTGAACGTACATGGATTAGATTCCGTTTTTGTATAGCATCAAATTTGCTAAAACTCGATTTCTAGAAATAAAACAACAGAAATGAAGTAAAAAGAAATGATACAAGATAATACTAAACTGCTTACCATAGAAATATTTTGTTTGTTCGTTTCTCCCTTCTTATTTTTTTTAGGCTTAGTTTTCTTTTTAGAAATGGAGTTCTTTTTCAGATTATCGTCATCCCCTTCATATATCTGATCATTATTTTGTTTCAATTCATCCTGGTTCTCATCAATTTTAGTAGATCCGTTAGTTTGTGCTGATTTCACAATTTCTTTCTTACTCGACGTTCTGATTGTCTGATCTTCTGTATTAATGCCGGCCGTATTTACCATACTCTTTTCCTTATGAGTTACAGTTGAAGAGGTTGTTTTCGTGCTCTTGGAAACGGATAACAAGTGTTGCTCCTCAGCTTGCGCGCTCGTAAGTATCTTTTTTGATTTCTTTTTTGTAGATTTCAGTGACTATAAGAATAAAAAATATACCCTTAAATTAAATGAATGAACATCAAATTGGAAGAAAATACTGAATCAAAGTTATTGGATATCAAAACCTAAAAAATTTTAACTTACATATATAATACATATCGCTCATTTATTCAAACAACGTCATAGGTCCAAAAACTAGTTCGAAATTCTAAATTTACACACAACTTAATGGAAAAGGAAAATTAAATTTCTAGAAATTTAATTAATGTAGAGTCCTCTCTAGATCTCTCCTCCGATCACTCTCCTACTACTGTTACAATATGTTATCCACTAAGATGTGATGTGTCTCACATATGAGTGAGATTATCAATTGTGTTAATTGGCTGGGATTCAAAAATATCTCAGTAGTCATTGCATGGAAAACAAAACAATCAAACAAGCTAAGAACATCTGAGGATATTGAATCTAACCTTAACCAAAAATTTAGTTACTAATGCCGCCCATACATTACACAAGTTCACTGAACAAGTCTGGCACTGTACAGTGCGTTTGTGTAGTGTATGGGGGTGGTTGTGCTATTTACGCAATGAACTGAGTAAATATCAAAACTATTTTGATATATGCTCATGTTTGTAAAACTGTATAGTGTATGTTGCAAACGCTCAGTTGTGTCGTGATTTTTAAATAGTTCAAAACAAGATAAAATATTCTGGAAAGAGTTCCTAGAATTATACAAAGAATCGCCTGCATTATGGCGCAGTGATCATAGCAATAGCATTATGAAAATCGAAGCCTACGAAAAATGAATTAATAAACTAAAGGAAAAATACCCCGATGGAAACAGAGAGTAATAAAATAGAGCAGTATTTGCACATGTTCTCTTCTTCACTTATAGCTTTAAAATAAAAACTGCACAGTTTATTTGCATAGTGTGTGTCACAAGCTTAGTTTACGCAGTGCCAGACTTGAGCACTGAACTTGTGTAGTGTATGGCTGGCATAAGTCTCATCCGCAGACTGGCTTTAATAGGATATATTCTACGGATGTTGAACGTCTCGTATAAAACAAGGAAATATATTTTTAGTATCAATTATTGGAAAGAAAATTTTATGAAATGAATGTTTAATTATGATTTCTGACATGTGGCCGCAATCTGGAACACAAATTTTCAAAAATCGTTTTTGAAGACATATGGGCCAATGACTCCGCCAGCCCATATAGCGCACCAAACAGTAATTTTCTGTGGATGTAATGGTGTTTGGACAAAATCTTGTGGATTCTCTTCACTCCAAATGCGACAATTCTGCTTATTTACGTACCTATTCAATCAGATACAGGCTTCATCGGAAAATAAAATTTGTAATGGAAATTCAAAACCAATATCAATCGATGAGTTTGACGAATAGAACAATTATTTTGATTAAAAATTTCAACAATTTGCATGCCTTGCTCTGGTGTAAGTCGATTCATAACAAAAAGCAACTATCAGCTGTTAAATGAGTGCTCAAATAAAGCAGTGATGCCTTTACTTATTGTCATTTACAGAATTATCTAAACCAAAACCTACCTTTACACACACTATAATTTAAATAGATATAGTTTGATATTGAGTTTAACGCAAGCCTGTCCTTAATTTAGAAGAGAACAATATATACTGGTGTTTGTTGATTTGCCGAGGATAGTTGACTTAACCAATCGACTCCTAAAGTTGATTTTGAATGATGTACAAAAACAAATTGCTCCACTCAACCCGAAAAAAGCTCCGGGTATTGATGGAATTAGTAAGAAGATGCTGATGAAGTTGCCTCTTTATTTTTAATGACATTTTACGACTAGATATTGATATTAGTTTCATACCACAATTGTACCAGCTAAAATCACACGCATTCTTATTCTCTTTCATTTAGTTGTCAACACAAAGTACACAGAGGTGAAGGAAATGAGTGATGAAAAAAGCTAAAATCAGCTTTGACACAGGTTCGGCGAGAAAGGGACAACTGTAGTATATTTGTTAATGATATAATCAAAACAAACAAGAGAAAATGTGTAATTTGTGAAATGCACAAGAGAACATTTTTACAAAATTAAATAAAAGATTTTGTAGTGTTGAATTAAAAAACACAATGTGTAAAAGATTATTAATATTAAGAAAGTGATTAAAATTAGTTTCCAAATGATTACAGACTTAATTTTAAGCATTTTCATTTTTACCATTTACTTCCAAAAAGCATAAGAGAATGAGACCACAAAGCATAAAATTGAAATACATTTGAACAAGTGAACATTTGCACAAAATTAAATCAAAGAATTTGTTGTGTTGAATTAATAAATAGAATGTGAACATGATTATTAGTATTAAAAAAGTTAATGAGATATGTTTTCAAATGATTACTGATGTAACTTTAAGCTTTTTCGTTCATAAATATTAATTTGAACCTTTTAATTACAAAAATCTCATAGCGAATGACTCACAAAGCATAAAATGAAAAAACGTTAAATTAATGCCACTACGAAAGAAAAATTAAAGAAGACACAGACTCGGTGTGAGCGAGACGTAAAGAATTCATAATTATCTTCCGTCTCGTGACATCTCTGTATACTTTGTGTCGTCAATGAGACAGCGATGAAAACACATGCGTAGCGGGTGTATTAAATTCTTTATAGATACAGTGAAAGAAAATAAGTGGTATGCGAAAAATATTCTATGATCACCAATGCTTTTTGCGAAATTAAATGTGTTTTATGTTACAAAACTTTTAAGGAAAGGAATGAAGATGTATTTAAAAGACAATTTGACTTTTTTTGGAGCATCTCCACTAAACTGTACTTTCTATTTAATCTTTAAATACCAATAACTCGGGAAATATGGGCCGCATCCAGTTTTTTTTAATAAGTTTTTTTTTCTTATTTTTCAAATTACTATCAGATAAGTTCAGAGCCTTGGAAAATTTGCAAAATATGGGTCGCTGCCAACATTTTTATTTAATTTTTTCTTCTTATTTTTTAATTTTCTATCACATAGGCTCCTTTCTATTTATTTTTAGCTGCT
Source organism: Nowickia ferox (assembly GCA_936439885.1). NCBI lineage: Eukaryota > Metazoa > Arthropoda > Insecta > Diptera > Tachinidae > Nowickia > Nowickia ferox. Next base: position 37,678,243 of record OW387026.1, on the reverse strand, counting down.
TTACTAAACTGTATTTGTTCCAAATATTTATTTTTTTATTTACTTCAGAGACGAATGAGGCAACTTTTCTCACACATACAACTATAGTTTTATTTTTGACATCACTGGACTAGAATATTATGCACTCAACTGAAAGCTTGCCAAGGGAAAGATCTTGCCAAGACTGAGTCAGCATAGCACCATTAAACAAACGCATAGATTGGTTCAATTTACACGAAGAAAATTTGAAGAAAAGAAGTATTTTTAGGCCCTCTTTATTGATGTTTCTCAGGCATTTGATCAAGTTTGGCATTTTTTTTTTTTTTATGCATATATATATTTATTTATTGTATCTTCAAAAATGAACTAACAATAAGTATTCAAATCTTAAATCTAAATATAATTATTAGGCCCGACCAGTGTCGGACATAAACTTAGTGATAGTAAATTAATGATACATAAGAGTTGTGCTAAGCAAAAAATAAAAAAATAATTTCAAACAGTTTCATCTGGTGTGGTAAGTATTAGAGCCCTTGTGTCCCTCTTTTTTAAGCGGATGTGTCCGGTAAAGTTCAAGATATTTCGAGCAAGCGGATTAGGGTGTGACTCGAGTTTAGTTAAATATTTGCCTGAGTATTTTGCAATTTCTTCAGTCACTTGTGGCATATTTAGATCACGATGTAAATTTGAGTTTCTTATGTACCATGGAGCCGATGTTATTAACCGTAAAATTTTGTTTTGTCTTCGTTGGATTTTCGTTACATTTGAAGCTGAAGCAGTGCCCCATATCTGAATTCCGTAGCACCATATAGGTTTCAAAAGCGACTTGTATATCAAAAGTTTGCAATCTAGACTCAGAGTTGAATTTCTACCAATCAGCCAATGTAACTGAGTTAATTTTAGTTTCATTTGTGTTAGCTTAGAGTCAATATGGTGTTCCCATGTTATCCGTCGGTCAAGGTGTATACCAAGGTATTTTACATGTGAATGTTGAGGAACAACTTGATTGTTGATTCGAATTGGGGAACAAGTATCTCTTCGCAGGGTAAATGTTAGCTGAACACACTTTTGTTCGTTAACTTTAATTCTCCATAAGTTTAACCATAGTTCCAGCTGTGTAATATGTTTTTGTAGATATCGGGAAGCCTCGTGAGGGTTTTCGTGCATACTAAGGCAGGCTGTATCATCAGCAAATGTAGATGTATGGATATTGCTGCTCAAAGGCATATCACAAGTATAAATCAAATACAAGACTGGGCCCAGTATGCTCCCCTGTGGCACACCGGATGAGATTGATTCGGACGCACTCATGAAGTCTCCTTCCACAACAGTGAACTTTCGAGCAAGAATATAACTTTGCAGAAGATTAACAATGTTTATTGGTAGATATGTCTTCAATTTTAAAATTAGGCCTCTATGCCACACTTTATCAAATGCTTGAGAAACATCAATAAAGAGGGCAGAACAATACTTCTTTTCTTCGAGTGTTCTTCTTATAAATTGAACCAATCTATGCGTTTGTTCAATGGTGCTATGCTGACCTCTAAAACCAAATTGATGATCCGGTATGCACGCATTATCAGTTAGAATTGGGGACAATTTGATCATGAGTAACTTTTCGAAGAGCTTTGACATTGTTGGCAGTAAACTTATTGGCCTGTATGACTCAGCCTTGGTAAGATCTTTGCCCGGCTTTGGAATCATTTTGACCTTGGCAAGCTTCCAGCTGTGTGGATAATACTCCAGTCTTAAAATGGCATTAAAAATTAATAGCAGAATTCTAATTGCAATACGAGGCAACTTCATCAGCATCTTATTACTAATTTCATCAATACCCGGAGCTTTTTTTGGGTTGAGTTCAGCAATTAGTTTTTGTACATCACGCATCTTAAACTTTAAGGGACGAGGGGGTAGAGCAACTACACATGGCAAATCAGCAACACCCATACATGTGTTTGGGGTAAATACGGTTTTTAAATGCTCAGCAAATATGTTACCTTTTTCAGTATCGTTTCTTGCCCAACCTCCGGTAGAAGTGCGCAGGGGTGGTTTAAACTCAACGGATGTTTTAAGCTTCCTCGCAGCGCGCCACAAAGAATAATTAGATGCTGGTGTAACATCAAGACCTTCCAGATAATTTTTAAGAGATGCAGGTTTTTCAGATGCAAGCAACTCTTGGATTCGTTTAGTGCACTCTTTAAACCTGATTTTATGTTGGGGTGATCTGTGTTGCTGCCATTCCCTTCTAGCTCTTCTTTTTTCACTTACGAGACGTTCAATATCCGTAGAATAGATTCTATTAAACCCAGTCTGCGGGTGGGAGGTAGTAGCATGTTCAGCAGCCTGTTTAATATTTCCGTTAAGATTCGCAATGTTAGATTCAATATCATCGGATTTACTTAGCGTTATGTTTTCTGTGCAATGACTACTAAGATATTTTTTGAATCTCAGCCAATTAACACGATTGACCATCTTCACATATGGATGAGGTAAGTCACTTCTTAGTGGATTACAGATTGTAACGATAGTGGAAGAGTGATCGGAGGAGAGATCTAGAGAAGCTTCAACATGAACTAAATCTCTAGAAATATTTTTCATGACGCCAACATCTATAACATCCGGAATTTTTTGTATGTCAGTAGGCCAGTAAGTGGGCTGCCCACTCGAAATGACGTCCAAACCCATTTTTGAAATTGTGGTGAACAACGCTCTACCTCTAGGTGTAATAAGACGCGAACCCCAGAACGTATGCTTTGCATTGTAGTCGCCAGCTGCTACAAAACAAGGTCCAAGAGATTTGAAGAAATCCTCGTATTGATCGTCAGTGATTGAAAATCTGGGAGGGGAGTAAATTGATGATATAACGAAATTTGCACAAAAATTTTCGAGGCAAATATTTGTAGCTTGTAGATTTTCTTCACAAACGTTGTCAAGAATATAGTGCTTGAGTCTTGACTTTATTAGAATTGCCGATCCACCGCATGCTCTTCCTCTAGGGTCTTTTGTATCATATAAGTTGTAGCCATTGATTTTGAAAAGGCTTCTCGAAGTCAAATGAGTCTCAGAGACCAACATTATATCAATATCTTTTTCCGTAAGGAAGTGCTCGAGCTCATTTTTGTGTTGGCGAATGCCGTTTGCGTTCCAGAGACAAACAGAAACAGTTTGGCATGAAGGCATAATTTTAAAATTGAAGACATATATACCAATAAACATACTAAAGCTTTTGGGAAGTTACATTGCTGCCCGGAAGTGCACTGTTGTAGAATGAGACTTCATGAATGTGCCCGAACCTATTGCTTCCTGTGCACCAGTCTTGTATTTGATATATCGGTGGCAAAAAGGAAAAAGTGCTTAAGACGACATAAGCTGTTTTTAAGTTAACGCCAATGCTGTAATCTCCATATTCGAAACTACCCCTTGGCAAAATTTCATTAATTTTGTGTTCCTTTTCAGGAAGTTATAGCGCAATGACTTGTATCTTATCTCTTTACGGCTTTTTATCTTATACGAGTATGTTAATTTAGGTTATACTTTGATATATTTCAAATCAAATGTGTTGTTTATAGTGCGTAGAACAAAATTTTCTAAAAGAAATTTAAGCTTTTCTTTATCTTAAAAAATAAACTAACAATAAGCATTCAAATCTTAAGTCTATATATCATTTTTAAGTCCGACGAGTGTCGGACATAAACTTAGTGATAGTATTTAATAATACATAAATGTTGTACTAAGCACAAAAATATTTGAAATTTTCATATGAAGTGTTTGCGTATAAGAGCCCTTGTGTCCCTCTTCTTTAAGCGGATGTGTTCAGTAAAGTTCAAGATATTAAACTTCACTCGCTTGTATATACACTCGTTTTTCCCGTTAGTGCTTTTTATACTTTCTAGATCTAAATATTACGCTTTATAGTGCTTTTTTAAATGCTGATGTGCTTTTAGAGCCAAAAAAAGTTGGCATCACTGTATTATACTATTTTCAAGTTAGAGTGGCATCAAACATTTGTGTAGAGAGATTAACTCATGTAAAAATACTATAACTTGCTTTAATTTTGCGGAATATTAAGGTTGGTGTATGTGAAAAATTGGTTTCTCAAGAGAAAAAGTTTGGCGACCACTGTTGTACCAATTTTGTACTATGTGTTGATCTATGTTAGTTAAATTGTACTTTAACTATCCTGGATTCTTAAATATACAGAAAGCGTATAAATAGCACGCCAAATACATCATGACGGTAGCTTTTTAACAAAAAGTCTTCTAATAAAATATTTAATAACTCAGTCAATTTTTTAATACAAAGTTTCGAATTGAACAAAAACACTGCCTAATTATACAATAAAATGCAAATCCAAAGTATAAAAGTGACGAAAAAAATTTCTGAAATTTACTGAATCAAAATATATGTATATTGTTCAAAGGGTTTTAGTCTATTTTTTCTTAATCCGTTTATAAATTTCAAATCGGTTAATATTTAAGTTAGTTAGAGGTTGATGAGTGCATACAGTAACTCAAGATTTTTGGGGGTGTTTGGAAAATTTCAAATGCAAATTGTTGTTATGCTCGACAATACCTACCAGAAAAATAGTTACATGTCCCAGGTATTTTGATTTCATAAATTTTTGTCACACAGTGTTATTGAGGGGTTAGCCAGATCCTATGCGCAATTCACTGTTTCTAATGCAGATCATCAGGGAACCTTTACCCAAAAAATTCTTGCAACAACTACTAGTAGAGATATTAAGTTAAACTTCAATTTAAACAAATGAGAAGTTCAACTAATATCAAAGTTGAAACAAGAAGTCAATAATCAACATGTTTCTTATTTTCTTACCTCATCATTGCTACATTGGTTGACTTTTTTCAGCTCGAATTGTAGTTGTGAGAACTGTATAAGGAAAATAAATGTAAATAAATGCATATTCATTGCTTTAGCAAGAATAGAGTGTTGCCACACATTTTTTTCAGGTGCAGTCAAGTTAATAATTAGGGATGTTTTTGGAAATTGTTACCATTTAAGTTTAACATTTGTTAACGCAATAATAATTCCAAATTAGATATTACTTTATTTATTCAGTAAAATATGTTTTATAAAAAGTACATTGAAATTGACTATTGAGGGGTTAGCCGGATACTGTGCGCATTTCACTGTTGCTAATGCAGATCATCAGGAAACCTTTACACATAAATTTCTTAGAACAACTAGATATATTAAATTAAACTTCCATTTAAGTTAAACTTTCATTTATTTGAGCTTCTCATTTGTTTAAATGAAAGTTTAGTTGTTCTAAGAAATTTTTGGTCCATTGTGGAACTCCTTCATCACATCGCTCATCTTGGATGTTGGTGCCACCATCAGATTGGAAATCGCTTTACCGTCTGCACTTTACAAGATTCAATTTTACCAGCGGACTTTTAGCTGTTATCTCATTACGAGTAGGTCTTCTATCTTCTTTTTTAGCCGCTACAATTTTTATCCAGTACAGGATCTGTCCTTTGTTCCTCCATGTCCTTTTTGTTGGCCATACAATAATTATTAAAATACGTCATGCATACAAAAATTATTAAAATACTTAATACACTCCAACATAGCCAGAAGCACTCGTTGCGTCACGCAGTAGTTCCTCTCGGGCTTCGAAAGTATTCGGATATAATATCTCACAACTTTTTCTGTTCCATTAATCACCTGCATAAATACGATTCCTATTCCATATCCACTTGCATCGCTACCTAGCACTAAGTTTTCCCCAGCAACTGGATATGCTAAGACTGGTGCTGTACACAATAAATCTTTAAGTGTCTGGAAAGCCTTCTCCTGTGATTCACCCTAATGGTATGGTTGCGACTTCTTTGTTAGTTCATGCAAGCTTGCAGCTACGCTGGCAAAATTTGGCACAAAACGTCTGTAGTATGTACAAAGGCCCAAAAAGCTGCGCAATTCATGAAGATTTCTTGGACGGGGTCAGTCCTTTACTGCTCGCATCTTATCTCCATCTGTTGAAATACTGTCTGCCGTATCCTTATGGGGTAAATACTTCACATCTTTCTGGAATAGTGCAAACTTTTTGATGCAAAGTTTGAGTCCAGCCGATGATATACGCTGAAATACTTCAGTCAGATTTTTAAGGTGCTCATCAAAGTTTTCTTCATTTCAATTATGTCATCAAGATACACCAAGCATGTTTTCCAGTGCAGTTCCTTTAATACTTGCTCCATGAGCTACTCGAAAGTAGCCGGAGCATTGCAGAGTCCAAATGACATAACGTTAAACTGTCACAGACCATCGCTTGCACTGAAAGCATTTTTTCCTTATCTTTCTCTGCAATCTCCACCTGCCAATATTAGCTTTGAATATCCAATGTGGAGAACCATTTCATTCCAGCAAGCGTATCTAAGATGTCGTCAATTCTTGGTAGCGGTTAACTGTCCCTTTTGGCCAAATCGAGTACTGCCATCCTTTTTCTCTACTAACACTACCGGTGAGCTCCAGGGACTTGAAGATTGTTCAATTAGACCATTCCACTTCATTTCATTGACCAGTTGTTTTACCTCAGTTCACCTCAGTTCGCTTAGATAGTGGTATACTTCTGGATGCCTGCTTTATTTGCCTCGCTTTGCCAGTATTTATTTCGTGTTTCACTATGGCCGTTCTCCTTTGGCTTTGATTTTTCCAGGCAAAAATGCAGATGTGCTTTTTTATTATTTGTATGGCTTTATTTCTATCAGGAGATGATAGCCCTGCTACCCATTGCTCCACATGTGCTTGAAATTGTACACGCTCCTGTGCAGACATATTGGCAGGTTCTGGCTTCTTATCGCAGTTTATTATTGCCTCTGCTGGAGTACATTGACCTATTTCGGAATTCCTGTTGATGACTTTTCATTGGCCTGATAAATGAAGTATCCTTATGGGGACCTTTCTTCCTTTGCAAGTTTTTACGAGGATTTTTGCTGTTAATAGCTCGCTTAAGTGCTTCTGATTATACTACCCCCAACCGATTGTCCTCATAATCTTCCTCCATTCGTGCCCATATTATCGATTCAGACTGTGGTGGTAATATTTGATTTTCTACAGCAACTAGTTTCTTTACGTGCGTCTGATTGTCATATCCAACATCAAGCGTTATTTCAACATTACGCCAAATTATCACTTGTTGTTCCATATGCAGGTTGATGCCATGACTTACAATAAAATCGGCTCCAATAATAACCTCGTCTACAATATTGGGAATAATAAATACGTGTTTCACACTGATATTTCCAATAGTCACCTTCGCTTTAGTCTTACCATAGACTGTGGCAGGGTCCCCAGTAGCAGTACAGAGTCGTATATTACTTATAGCTTCACATTTCCCTTTCACTACATCGCGCCTGATTATTGACTGCGACGATCCTATGTCCATGGTAAGGATCTAGTGCAAATATTTTCATAAAAAAATTTGGTAAACAAAAAGAATTATCCAGAATTATTTAGCTAAAGAACTAAATGCACACACGTAAGCACATACAAACATACATAAGAACTATAGCAACAACAATAATTATATAGCTACTGCTTGTTAAGACCCTGCAGAAAATGCGAATAGTGAAATTGTAGTGATTTACTAGTGAAATTGTCACTAGTACTACTCACCAGGTGTACCCCAGCCAATGTAATCATCTATTGACATTTAACATTAGCTTGTCACTGAAAATCCACCACTAGACTGTAGCACTGCTGACAAAGTAGTTTTTTTGAGACCACATGAAAACATTAGCACCATAGATTCACTAGTAAATTTTTGGGGCTCTAACCTACAATATCGATATTTTCTTGCTCGATGTAAATAGTCAATAGTATTACTTATCAGGTGTACCCCATCCAATGTAATCGCAATGACATATAATATATTGTTGTCATTCAAAATCTACCAGTAGACTTTAGCACTATTCTTTTACGGCCATATGGAGACATCTGAACCAAAGATTCACTAGTTCATTTTAGTGACGCTCGTTAACAATTCTATAAGGGTTGGGGCAACAAACTTAAATACATACATACATATGTATGTATTTTTTTAACATTATTGCACAGCATAATAAAAACGAAAAAGAAACTCATTGAGGCGTTCATTGACAATATCACCAGAAATGCACTAGAACTGTTGTCGATAACGTATCTCTTCTCGCGCAAAAAAGGAAAGTTGTCGACATTTCAGCTAGTGCAATTGTCGCTAGAGAAAAGAATGTTGACATAGAGACATATGGTTCTAAGCTGACTAGAGGGGAGATACACACTCATACAAACACATACTCATGCAAACACACAGATGGAAACAACTCTGCACACATTATTACCAACAGAAAAGTCGTTACACAGCAACTCTGACATTCAACATAACGGTCAATAGAATTATCCACAAACTCCTAGAAACAGAAACGTGAATTTTCAAAATTGTGTAAGAAGACTGTTTGATTAATTTGTTACTAATAGGAAACGACAGCACAGATGGTAACGTGTACATAGCAGCAACATCTTTATGCAGTAATACATTGTCTTCACATTACGCCATCTATGAACATTTCTTGTGGTATAAAAAGTGGTGCCGTGAGTGAGAGCCAGTCAATATGAATCAGCTAACCGTGGTGTAAATATCGTTGAAAGGAAAGACAACATATATTCGCTTTTGAGCACGATCCTGCCTACTTACAGCACGCAGAAGCGGAAATTTTTTGATTTTGGCAGTCTATGTGGATGATCTGTTGCTATTGGCTGACGCTGGTGAATGGATGAGTGAAATTAAAAAATTTCTCGCGGCATGTTTTGAAATAAAAAATATGGGCCATGTGCACTCCTGCCTCGGCATAGAATTCAAACAAAATTTTAATAAGCATCAAGTATATTTAATCAAACGAGTTACACAATGCAAAATTATAAAACAGTTCCGGACTAAAATGGAAGCAAATCTAAAATAAAAAGTCTGCTGTCTTGGGGAAAAACGCAAGTAAATACGTATATAAAACCTTAATTGGTGCGCTAATGTACCTCCCAGTCATATTGCTTATGCTGTAAATTTTTAAGGCAATTTAACTAGTGTCATTATTTAGAACACTGAAAGAAGTCACAGCAGACTATGGTTTGTTGTGTCGGCTGAGACCAAATAGATAGACGTTCCTGTACTGGATACGCTTTCACACTTTCAGGATCAGCTGTTAGTTGGCATAACCAACAAACGGTTGCTCTGTCCAGCACCGAGTCAGAATATTTAGCCCTATATGAGGCTACCAAAGAAGCTTTGTATCTGAAGGGCATCTTAGAAGGAATCGGCCTGTAACAATACTCAATAAAGTTACACAACGACAGTCAAAGTGCCCAAAGTCTTCCAAGATCATTCGGCTATCATTCACGCAGTAAGCACATTGACGTACGACACCACTTCATCCGGGAACTAACAAAAGCTGTTCCTACACAGAAACATCTTAGCTGCAGTGATGATTACGGCATTACGCCAAACGATTGAGGCATTCTATCCACTTCGAGGGAAAGTTTTAGAGGGCGAAGTGTTGTGAATACAACTCTACTATATTTTATTGACTTTTGCTTTGTACCATTTTTCTTTAACGTAGATTTAGACTTTTAAATGTAGACATAAGTATTGGATTTTTTTCATTCTATTACTGTTCGTCAAACTGAATTGAATAAAGACGCCAACCTTTTTTTTGTATTGTTAAAACGGAACAGATCCTTGCCCTTGAATTCTTATAGATTCTCATCGTTAAGTATAAGCAAGTTACAGTACTATACTCAACTACGCTAAATTTACATACCCTTACCCGTGATCTGTCTAAAGCTACGGTCACACTTGTCAAACATTTGCCCGAAAAAGCGTAACCACTAAATGCTAATGAAAAATCTTTCAATTCAGACAAAAGTTAGTCAAGTTAAAGAGTAGCCAATATTGTTGGATTCTATGACATGGTGCATTAGTTGTGTTCGAAACTGTTTAATATGATAAACAAGTGTCTGGATCAAAACTTTTTTCATTAGTGTTTGTTGGTTACGCTTTTTTGGGCAAATGTTTGACAAGTGTGACCGTACCTCAAGTCTTTGATTTTTCATTTTATTTATAATAATAATAGCGTCGACTTATAATAAATTTCAGTATTGTCAACTCAAAGCTTTAGCTGGCAACTTCAATGAGCTTAAAATTTCACTCATTTGGCGAAAAATCACTCCACGTTCGTTGAACATCGAATTAACGAAACAATTAGATCACTGCAATCATTGATAGCTATACAAACTTTGTTCTGTTATAATGATTAAATGAACTCAATTAGGCTGTTTCAGACCATAATACACACATTAATAATTTTGGCGAAAATGCCTAATTTAATTTTCCACAAATGTATTAATACTTGTATTATAGTCTGAAACGGCTTTTACTAAATTCATCTTGCATAAAGTTTTCGAATCAAGCAATAATTTTTCTCTTATTCGAATTTGGAGTACCATTCCTCCAATTCAACTTCAATTTTAAGGAATTTTTATGAAATTTCCATTTAAGTTTGAACCGCTCACATTTTTATTTTATATTGAAAAAATTTATAGACATTTTACTGCTTGTTTATCGGTGTCGAAAGAATTCTTTCTTTCGTACAGTTACATAAGAAACAAAAACCAAATTTTATAATTTTTTTGGTTTTAAATGAAATTGATAGAATTAAAAATTTATTCGACATTGATAAGCAGGGTATTAGTTTTTACTTAATCATATGATGAAAATCTTATCAACTGTAAAATAGAACTTAAACAATTTCATCGTATAAATATAGTCATACAATCATTCAAACAAACTTTTGTAGTATACAAAAAATTTAAAATTTTGATCATTTTAATTACACTGTGCTAGTTCAAAATGTAACAAGCGGGGGACCCTGGTGGGTAAACCTAATTTGAGTACGCTCAATCCAATGGTGCTAACCATTTTCTAGGTTAGCTCTTGTTTGAAAAATAATTAAGATTGGAAACTTGGTTAAAAGCACCTAAAAATTAAAATTGTTCCCAGTTTTCTACTATTCATTCATTTTTTATAAATTAAAAGAACATATTATGGATGAACGTGCGCATCCTTAGGAAGTCTTCAAAAAAATTGCAAAAATAAAAATTAAACACTTTGTTTTTTGTACATATATTTATTTATTTTATCTTCAAATAAGAACTAACAATACGTGTTCAAATCTTAAATCTAAATATAATTATTAGGCCCGACCAGTGTTGGACATAAACTTAGTGATAGTAAATTAATGATACATAAGAGAGCAAAAAAAAAAAAATAAAGTATATTCAAGCAGTTACATCTGGAGTATTGAGTATTAGATCCGTAGTATCCCTCTTTTTTAAGCGGATGTTTCCAGTAAAATTTAAGATGTTACGAGCAAGGGGACTCGGATGGGACTCGAGTTTTGTTAATTACTTGCCTGCGTACTTTGCAATTTCTTCAGTCAGTAGTGGCATATTTAAGTCACGATGTAAATTTGAATTTTTAATGTACTTGAGAATGTTGAGGAATATTTTAATTGTTGATTCGAATGGGGGAACAAGTATCATTTATTAGAGTAAACGTTATATAGACACACTTTTGTTCACTTACTTTAGTTCCCCATAAGTTTAACCATATTTCCAGGTGGGTAATATGTTTCTAGATATTGCGGGTTTTCGTGCATACTCATACAGACTGTATCAATGGCAAATGTAGAGGTATGGATATTATTGCTCACAGGAATATCACAAGTATATATCAAATACAAAACTGGCCCCAGAATACTACCCTGTGGGTCACCGGATGATATAGATTTGGGCACACTCATGAAGTCTCCTTCCACACCAGTGAACTTCCTATCAGTAATATAACATTCCAAAAGTTTTTGTATTTTTATTGGCAGATATGTCTTCAATTTTAAAATAGGCCTTCGTGCAATACTTTTTCAAATGCCTGAGAAACATCAATGAAGAGGGCAGAACAATACTTCTTTTCTTCAAATGTCTTCCTTATAAACTGAACCAATCATTGCGTTTGCTCAATTGTGATATGCTGACTTCTAAAACCAATTTTTTTTTGATAAGCTTTGAGATTGTTGATAGTAAGCTTATAGGCCTATATGACTCAGCCTTGCTAGGATCTTTGTCCGGCTTTGGAATCATTTTGATCTTTCCAAGTTTCCAGTTATGTGGAAAATACTGCATTCGTAAAATGGCATTAAAAATAAATAGCAAGATTCTTATTGCAATTAGAGGCAAATTCATTAGAATCTTGTTACTAATTCCATCAATACCTGGATTTTTCTTCTCGTTGAGTTCTGCAATTAGTTTTTTAACTTCACGCAGCTTAAACCTTAAGGGACGAGGGGGTAGAGAAACTACACTCGGTAAATTAACATCACCCGTACATGAATAGGGAGTGAATACAGATTTTAAATCCTCAGCAAATAAGTTACCTTTCTCACTATCGCTTCTTGCCCATCCTCCGGTCGAAGTGCGCAGTGGTGATTTAAGCTCAACGGGTCTTTTAAGATTTCTAGCAGCGCGCCATAACGAGTAATTAGTTGCTGACGTGACATCGAGACCTTCTAGATATTTTTCTAGTAATGCAGTTTTTTCCGACAATAGCAACTCTTTGAGTCGTTTAGTACATTCTTCAAGTCTGAGTTTATTTAGGTGTGATCTGTGTGTTGCCAAAAAAATTGCAAAAAAAAATTAAACAATTGCCCTAAAAAAGTTGACGCAATAAATTCGAAAAAGACTTAAATTTTTTTCCAAAAAGTTTTCTCAGGACGCAAGTTCATCAGTACATGTCTTTTCAGGCGATGTATATATCGACATAATAGTTAATAAATGGTAGAAAACTAGAAAAAATTGTGATTTTTAGATTCTGTTACATCGTATTGAGTATCCTGACATGCAATGTAAATTAAAACGCATCAATGCAACTATTAGTGTACTTAGTTTATGTTTAGATAAATTTGATGAGGTGGAAAAAACTCAATTTCCTTTTTTTTTGTTAAGACAATAAGAAAATTTATATCAACTATTAAATTTCAGATTTTAGATGCGAATAAAACTGAATTGTTCAACCAGCTCAAAATAAGTTTTATTTATTAATCAAGCAAACGAACATTACTAAAATATTTTTCTGCTATATTGGGACTTGAGATCGCAAGTAAAGTGAGCTGATATATTAAGCCAACATAACCTCAAACGCAACTTGCAATAGCGACTGCACATGGAGATAAGGAATGCACCGCAGTCCTCCCACGGGGCTATACTAACGCCTTCGTGTACCAGCGCGGCAACCGCTCCACTTCTTGCAGCCAAAGTCATCGAAGATCAATTACAAACTATAGCCAACAAGGTAAAACCAACCATCTCCAACACCAAAAAGTCAAGCAAGGTAAGTAAATTATCAGTTATCGCTCTTACTACTAGTTCCGGCCTCGTACGTAAGGCCCCTTCGACTAAGCGTCCGCGAGTAAGTGCACGAACATTAGATAAATCTCCTACAAAAGGTCAACAAAGCATTTGGCAAGCCCTTTGCCATAACACTTCGTTTATTACAACGCAAGCGAATCAAACTGGTACAGCTGCAGAATTAGTTACATCTCACATGTCCACACTCACGTGCGCGACCAATAATAAAGAAACTCTGCGAGACATAATTTCTTTGTTCCAGTGGCCTCGAGTTCTAAAATGTTTGATAAACATCCAAATACATTTGCCCATAATTTTAATGCAATAAATCAACAGCATAATCACGCAATTAATCAACAAAATCTTGCCGTCAACTTGCAACAACTAGTAGGACCAAATTTTATTGCTAATGTTATTGGAAACATACGACCCTTTGGTAATACAAACAGCGGCGTAGCACCAACGAATATATTTTATAATGCTAAGTCTGCCGCCGCTCTTTACGCGCATAAAACTTCTACACCATGTCAAATGAATCATGCGCCTTTTAAATGCGAAGTCTTATTATACTCCACACCCAAATTTGCCACAAGGTACATTTTTTTTTAATACTCAGATGCCAACATTATTTCAAGGCTCAAATCCACTTAATAGTACAGCCGATGTCACATTATCGACTTCACATATAGCAGGCCGACAAGTTATTAGTAAAGATTTACCGGTCTTTTCAGGAAAACCAGAAGACTGGCCCATCTTTATTACTAATTACATGCAATCAATAGAAAGGTGCGGGATTAGTGATCAGGAAAATTTAATACGGCTACAAAAGTGTCTAAAGGGTGCTGCTCTTGAAGCAGTACGGGGCAAGTTGATGATGTCCAGCACGGTAAATTTTGCAATAGAGACACTGAGAATGCTATACGGACGTCCTGAAATTATACACCGTGCCTTACAAAAAAATTTAAAAATCGACCCTACTGTACATAAAGAGAAGCTAGAAACGTTGATTAATTTTGCCCTTGCCGTACAAAACTACCGAAGTCTGTCTGATTATGTAAATGATCCTATGCTACTTAGCGAACTAGTAGACAAACTGCCGCCTGATTTGAAATTAGATTGGAGTAGGTATAGACTCATGCTAAGCAAAGTAGACACAGCCTGTTTGGATACTTGCTTGTATAACCTAGCAACGTGCGCATCTCAAGTCACTACATTTTCTCCGTGTACTGGAGAAAAAAAAACATAAAAAAAGAACGTGAACGTGAAAAGAATTCATACTACAAGTGCAGCAACAACCACCGACTCTTTGAGTGTCCCGAATTTACCGCTGCCGATTTATAGTAAAAAACCAGCACACTTGGGTCCTTTGAGGTCCCGTTGTGCTACCTGGGCGGATTGAGGTGGACTGCCCATCCTCATTCATCCTATTCACTATTTATGCTTTGCTGAAACCAACCCGAAAGGCATATGAATGAATTCGCACCCGAAAGGCATATGAATGAATTCACACCGCCGAGTCACATTCCGACAGACTCTCCAAACCTTGCAGTATCGGAGCCCCCATGTAGAGTGACCGCACCTCCGCAAGTGCTGGGCAATGACAGAGAAAAATCTCAACAGTTTCCTCCTCTTCCTCGTCCTGACAGCCTCTGCAGAAGTCATTATAAGGTAGATTTAATCTACCAGCATGTATACCTATATAGCAGTGTCCTGTTTAGACTGCAACCAAAGTACGGAGTTGTCCTCTTGGAATCCTCACCAATATTACGGACCTCCTCATATCATAATAGGGCCATGTCATTCTAGATGACTGTTAAATGCCGTACAATTCGCTACTGAACAAGCGTATTGTAGCTCAGCAGCAACAACAAAGGTACATTAATGACAATCAACATATTTTATTTCACGCAAAAGAGAAAGTTCTCTTCAAATTAATTCCGGTAACCCCAAGGCACATTTAATACAGGTACACGCATTAGGTGTAACTCTGTGCTTCTCACATTGTTTTACAAAGTAATTGTCAAAAAATTTTATGCATCAAACAAGGCATAAAAGTAATTTTCAAATGAATTCTTCGTTATAAACGTGTAAACAAAAAATCAGCGGATGAGCAATATGCCTGATGCGTGTCAGGTACACGCATTTGATATGCCTTGGGTAACACTTTTTTGAAACTGTTATACACTCAACACTTATACTCTCTAATTGAAAGAGCAATTACAGTGTTTACAGTGGACAGGTGAAATAATGCAAAGAGAAAAGAATGCTCAAAAACTGTATCTTTGTACATTTCGGATCGTAGCCAAAATTCTAAATTTCTGGATCCAGCTAAACCCCTCAATAATCAATTTCAATGCATTTTTATTAAAAAAATATTTTACTTAATAAGTAAAATAATAATTTGGGATTACTAGTGCGTTAAAAATTTTAAACTTAAATTGGAAAAATTCCCTCAAAAAACACTAATTCTAAATTTCTGTTGAGTAATGTACGCACAATCACAAAACTTGATTTACCTGTGCAAATATTAACAAAAGCAGAAATTGATATATGTAAACATTTTAATGGCTTGCCAATTATGCCCTATAGCGCAGCAAAAGCTACAATTCTCATTGGGCTTGATAATGCAAAACTATTTGTCCCCTTTGAGTTAAGAGAAAGTCTCAACGATGGATTAATCACCACAAGGTGTCGAATTGGATGGGGTGTACACGGACAACACCTGACGAGCAATTCTTAGAAAGAACAGGTCGTTCATATTTGCTCATGCAACAACAACAATATATATTTGGATGAAATTTTAAAACAATATTTCTGGTTAGACGCCGTAGGAGTTAAAGTAAGGTAATACCCCTTACGTTCAATAGAAGATGAATGAGCCATATCAATTATGGAAAGCACCACTAAATATTTAGCTGATGAGAAACGCTGGGAAACTGCAATATTGTAGAAACACGATAAAATATGTTTGCCCAATTCATTTGTAATGGCAAAAAGGCGGCTAATTTGCTTGGAAGCGAAAATACAGCGCGACGAAAAGGTAAAATCAATTTTAATTCAGAAAATAAAGGAATATGAAAAAACGGATATATATGAAAGTTAAAACCGAGTGAGATTCATAATGACAGCCAATCTATATTTACGGTGCAAAATAACAACAAAAATAAAACACACTTAGTTTGGGATGCGGTGGCCGCCGTTGAAGGCATTTCATTAAATTCGTTATTGTGGAAAGGCTCGTTCGATTTAGAGAGCGCCCAGTGGCAATTTGTGGAAACATTCGTGAAATATTTCACCAAATCCGTTTGAAAAAAGGGGATCCCGCAATTTCTGTGGCGCGGGGGTGACTCATCCAAAGCAATTGAGACTTATGTGATGACAGTTATGACGTTCGGGGCGTCATGCTCTCTATCCTCGGCAAACTATGTCAAAAACAAGAATGCAGAACGATTTAAACACACACACCCGACCACTGTATAATCTATTTTGAACAATACATTTGTGGATCAGAAGTCGAAATTTTCGAATTAGCTAAAATAGTCCGAGCAATACACTAAGATGAGATGAGATGCGCAATTGGATTTCTAATTCACAAAAGGTATTCAATAGCCTCGACAATAACAATTTACAAACGGTTTTTGTTAGCCCTGACGATAAATTTTAAAAGGTTCTGGGTATGTGGTGGGACCCCACTCGCGATTTATTAACATTTTATGCAAATTTTAGCTCTGACATTTTCGACGTATCAGTGTGCCCAACAAAACTAAATGTTCTACGCATAGTAATGTTCATCTTTGACCTTCTAGGTCTTCTAGGCAATTTTGTTATATACGCTAAGATACTACTGCAGGATATATGGCGGTCCGGTGTAAAGTGGGATGAGAAAATAAATGAATCTGAACTTAAAAAATGGTACCAGTGGGCGTCAGTTTTGCAGAAAATTTCAACATCTCCACATATTTACATATGTAAGCACATGCCGCAGTAGCATATTTTCGAGCGGAATTGGAAATAACATAAAATGCTCTCTTGTTGCATCCCAAAACGCGAGTGGCACCATTAAAGCCCCTATCAGTCCCAAAACTAGAACTAATGGCTGCTATACTTAGGCTACGGCTCAGTAAATTTTGCTGCAAGGAGTCTTCATTTAAAATAAATCGCCTAGTGTTTTGGTCTGACTCAAGAGACGTTTTGTATTGGATTAACTAGGCGCAAGAAAATTCCAACAGTTCGTAGGGGTACGAGTTGGGGAGATTTTAGAAGACTCAGACGTCCGAATAGTCGCTGGTTTAGAGGCCCATTGTTTTTGAGTTTTGATGAGGACGCTTGGCCAACTTCAGACTTGAACCATACCAAGAATGAAATATGCCACGTATCGTTGCAAAGGCCAATGTAAAAATTATCGTTAATTACAGCTGATACAATACGTTTCAGCACCTGGGAGAAATTTCGCAGTTGCCACATGGTTGTTTTAAAATTTTTACGCAAACTGCTTAGATGTGAAAGACCACTAACAGAATTTAAACCTTTTATTGAGAGTACTAGGAAAGAAGCAGCGGATTATCTTATACTTAGAACGTGCCAAGAACAGGCCTTCTGCCAAGAAATAGAACACCTTAAATCTAACAAGCGTCTGAATAGAAATAGTATTTTGTACAAACTAACACCCTATTTAGATAATTTCGAATTGTTAAGAATCAAGGGCAGAATTGATGCAGTAGATGGTGTGCCAATCAGTTTAAAAAGACCAATTATTTTGCCGCCAAAACATGCCACAACAAATTTAATTATTGATTATTTTAATCGAAAGTATCATCACCACCATAATGAAATAATTGTTAACGAAATTAGGCAGCTATTCTGGATATTTGGCTTACAAGCCGCCGTACGCGCTGATGGCAGATCTTGTCAACACTGCAAAGGCTCCAGTCATGGTCAATCTACCGGTAGAAAGACTCGCCAGTTTTACCAGACCCTTTTAATACATGGCGTAGACTATTTCGAACCCATGGAAACGTTGGCGTTTCGTATTTACCTGTATGACCGTACGAGCAGTACATTTGGAAATAGCACCATCACTATCAACAGATTCTTTCTTATTGGTCCTTAAACAATTTGTCTGTCGGAGAGGCACACCTCGTAAGATTTTTTCAGACAACGCTACTAATTTCAGAGGCGTAAGTCGAGTGCTGCAAGAAGAGGTGGAAAAGATTTCCTCCAGTGAAGTGGAGTGTAAATTCCCAACTGTTGAACGGCAATTCTTACCACCATCAACTCTTCATATGGGAGTAGCCTGGGAGAGGATGGTTCGCTCAGTTAAATCCGTAATAATGGATTATTCCGTAGAAGTCTCCGTGAAGAACAGCTTAGCCCTTAGCATATGTTGCAATGGAATATTCTGATAGGGAGGCATTAACGCCTAATCACTTCCTGATTGGGTCGTCAAGCAGGGTACGAGAGTATGCGAATCCTCAGTGTAGTGGTGCTGTACTAAGAAAAAATCTTCGACTATCAAACATGATAGCTAATGAGTTTTGGAAGCATTGGATACGTGAGAACATGCCTTGCTTGACCCGACGAACGAAATGGTATGATACGCCGATACAGCCAATAGCGAATGGTGACATTGTAATAATAGTTGATGAAAATGCTAAGCGAAAGAAGTGGTTGAAGAGTGTCGTTGTTGAAGTACACCGTGGGAAGGATGAAGCAGTAAGAAGTGCTGTTGTGAAAACGGGACACGGCCTCCTTACACTAATATACAATTAGTGTACTTAGTTTGATTTTTAGATTCTGTTACATCGTATTGCGTATCCTGACATGAAATATAAATTAAAACGCATCAATGCAACTATTAGTTTATGTTAAATAAATTTAATGGGGTGGAAAAAACTCAATTTCCTTTTTGCTGGAGAATAAAACCCGAAGCACTTCGTCACTTATCCACAGTCAGCTTAATTGAGTACACTAAATTTAAAATTCCTGTTCAACTGCTGGTTAAATTTACAAGAAAACATAAATGTATGTATAAATGCGTTGTAATTAGTAAATAGAATGAAACAATGTATAGTTAAGACAATAAGAAAATTTATATGAACTATTAAATTTCAGATTTTAGCTGCGAATAAAACTGAATAGTCAAACCAGCTCAAAATAAGTTTCATCTAATAACCAAGCGAACGAACAGGGGCTTTTAACCAAGTTTTCAATCTTAATTATTTTTTAAACAAGAGCTAACCTAAAAAAATGGTTAGCACCATCGGATTCAGCGTACTTGAATTAGGTTTACCCACTTGGTCCTCTGCCTGTTACAAAAAAAAAGTTTCCAATAACTGTCGAATTCGAGCACAGTGTTATTATTGTTCGAACTTCATTTGTTTTTATATTTATGATTTGATCAGGCTAAAGTTCGTATTTCTTTGTAAGCCAAAGTACATGTGATAATTATTAATGAACAAATAACACCAAAGTTAGTTGTAAATATTCTGACAAACACGTAGTAGAACGGAAAAACCGGCTGTTTTCGAAGGCCTCTACACCTTCATCATCAGCTTTCTTGGTGTTTAGTCCACTGTGTGTGGTGTCAGTTGATGTATATTTCTGCTTTATATACGCAATTTTTTATTGCAATTGGAATATGTAAATTGTTTTGATTCATCGTATTACAATTTGCTGAAAGCTTTTTTGTAATGAAAGCTCATTTTTATCATCTATAAATTGACAAGTAAAACAGGATTATAATACAAATTTTTTTATGAATCAAAATAAATTTTATTAAATTTGACTGTCACTTATATATCTATGTTATTATGTTCTATTCTCTTTCCGCAACTTTTTGAAGCCATTTGATGACATAGAAACCTTAAATTTGGCACACTTAAAGTACTTTTGGTGCGAAAGATCGTGATGGAGCCAAATTTTTAACTTTCAGTCTGTGTGGGGAGGGCATGACAGGACAGGCTTTTTTAGCTTTTTTACTTATAATTTCCCGTTTTCCCGGCAGACTTTTTCCGGGCGGGAATTCCCGATTCCCAAATTCTAATCTAAATGTAGGCACCAGAGAATGGCAAAAGCGTAATTTTAAGTGTTCAGTTAAAGTCAGGAATGGAAAGCCGATACCACTAAGGTATCGATACTTTTATTTGATACGGCACACATTGGTTGAGGTTCATAGAACGAGCGGCTAAAAATAGAAGAAGTTGTCGAAGGACAATGAAACTTGGCACATAGGCATTTTTTGTTTGAATCAAAAAAAAATTGAAAAATCAAAATGATCCGCCCACTTTTACGCCCACCTCCCATACAAAGTTAAAATTAAATTTTGACCTACGGCATTGTTTTTTGGCACATAGCATTTTTAAACACTCAGAATCATTTGTGTGAAATTTGAAAAATATCCGCTCACCTTTACGCCTACTTCCCATACAACTTGTATTGAAAAAGTGACATAAATCCCTTGATTTTTAATGCATCAACTCAATTTTCACAAAAAATAAATACTATAATTGTAGAATGGGCTCCTGAAATTATATATACCTGATCCGCCCATTTTTACGCCCATCTCCCATAGAAAAAACATAAATAAGTAATTTAACCATAGTCTTTTAATAAGCTTTTAACATCATTATGGTACTCCAATTTTTTGATTTGCAGCTTTGAGCGAAATCTATTTATAAATGGGTCCGAAGACAATAAAAGATTATGCATTACGTCTTCATTAGTGGCTACACGTCCAGTTCTTCGCGAATGATGTAATCTATAGGCTCTATAGTCTTTATTCCTCGTTTCTTGAGCTTCCTCGGATAGCATACCTGATACAAATAATCAATTAAAATTAAAAAAATAAAAATGAAATCATTGAATAAATGCCTTTAGATAGAGACATACCTATTGACAGAATAGCTTCTGCTATAATTTTGCTACCATGCACCAGAATCTTATACACAGTAACAGGCATGTATATATATAGTATCAGCCATAGAGACCAACGAACAACTTGGCAGTATCCATTCAATATATATGAAAATTGTTAGTGTCGATCGCTGCATTACAATTTATTGCCCCCAAAATAATTTTAAATCTATGTATTAACTCTTTTTTATGCCAATTACGTCTGGAGTTTTGGCTGGATTTTCGAAAAACCTTCTTGCCGTATTGCTATCGTTTGTTGTGCCCATACCTTGCCTCACCTTGTTATAGTCAACAATGAAATATAGTATAGTATAGTATAGTAGGTAGCAGCTGAATTTTCTTTTAACTTTTAGCTGAGACTTCAAGCTGTAATTTGACATCGTTTGTTAAACAGCGCTAAAAAGATGCAGTCCACTGAAGTCGATGATTTTGAAATTTTGATGTTGTTTATATTTTGTTCTACGAAAATTTTTATATGGCACTTTTTCCAACTTTTTTTAATGCAAATCTCATCTATGGCAATTCTCATTAACGAAAATATACAACAAAGTCAAATGATAAGTTTTCTGTGTTGTACCAAAAGATTGAAGATACAATAAATGTGCATGCCATTTTAAACAAGCGAACATATGTATGTATATGAACTTCGAGCGTGTCTGTCCAAACAAATAATAAATATATCAGCCTAATATTACGGAATCATAATCTCCAGATATCTTACAACAAAATACAAAAAAAATTATCCAAATCGGTGAACATGAAAATAATGAATTTCGGCCACTTTTCGGTTCAAAAGTATCGATACATACTCATTGATTGATCACTGTTAAAAAGGGACAAATATAGTGTGTTTGTTATTGAATAATCAAAACAAACAACAGAAATAGTATTCTTAGTGAAATGAACAATTGAAAATTTTTACAAAATTAAATGAAAGATTTTGTAGTGTTGAACTAAAAAAAACAATATGTAAAACATTATCTAATATATAAAAATAAGTCGGGTTTTCCTTCCTGACGCTATAACTTCATAACGCACGAACCGATTTCCACGGTTTTGCATTCGTTGGTTTTCCACTGTAAAATTATAATAAATTCAGTAAAGTGCGACTTTAATTCGCACACGAATTGATCCGCATGGCACTTGTTTCTTTTTGGCGATTTTTTTTCGGTTTTTGGTGATATTTTTAGTACTAACGTTTTTTAGCTTTGTCGTTTTTTTCGTTTTGGTAATTTTTTCGGTTTTTTGGGATTTTTTTTCATCGCTATCGCTAATTCATGTTGTTTTTGGTGATATTATTCATTTAAACGCTTATTTCATTTTGGCGATTTTTAATTTCGGCATTGAAAATTTTATGAGTTTGCCTCTTGCGGTTTCCAAGATACAGAAAGTTGAAAAAATTACATAAAATTTGCATACAAATACACTAACTTTGAAAATTTCAAGTGTCTAATATAACTGTCTGTATATTACATTAGGTTCAGCATTTTTCGTTGCTCGATTTAGAACATTCCTTAATTTGTAACTGCCCTATATTTTTTGTTGTAGCGTCCAAAGTTTTACATGTTCTGTGAACATTTTAGGTCCGTAGCTCTTGCGGTTCTCGAAAACAGCCTGTGACAGTCAGACAGACAGATTGTAAAGCATGTAAAATAAAGTTCGTAAATCAGAACTTATGAGTATTAAAAACAATAGCAGTTATGGGAAATCAATATCTTGATAGGAAACTTTTTCTAGAACAAAGTATGTTTCTATTTTATAAACTTAGTTTTTATTTAATTTTGTATATTTATCAAATCCATTACCGGATGTCCATATCAGGGAAAGCCAATAAGTTACTTTTTGACTGCTCAATACATATCGATACTCCAACGACAATGAGTATGATAGCACATTCGCTTCAACAAGCATGCTTACGTACAGGCATACATACTTATCTATAGCTATCAACGCAAATAAGTGCGCATATCGATAGGTGCTAGTTCGATCAAACCAATGTGCTATAGATATTCGTATCAATACATGTGCGCATAAGCATGTAATGACGATTATGACTATATGAACAATGTTACCAAATATAAACATACTTATGTATATAAAAAATATGTATAAATTTAACATATATATAAATTATATTGGGTGTTTTTTTATTGAGGTATAGAACTTTAAGTTGGCATCACTTTTTTAACTGGCGGCAATTTTGTCAGCTGTCAAGTGATTAATATTTAGTTTGGTTTGCCATTTCATCATGAACAGGTTGACAAAAGAACAACGCTTGCAAATCGTGCAAATTTATTTCGAAAATAATGGTTCAGTTCGCGAAGTTTACCGCAAGCTCCGTCCATTTTATGGTCGACATAATCGTCCATCAGAGCAATTAATTCGGTTAACCATGGATCGTTTTCGCACTACGTTTACTCTATGTGATAATACGCATCCGCAGAGACGTCGAACAGTGCGCATCGAAGAAACAATTGCCGCTGTAGAGCTGCGACCTTACAAGATCCAGCTTGTGCAAGAATTAAAGCCCCGAGACCATGCAATGCGTCGTGATTTTGGTGTATGGGCCGAAAATGAGATTGATCTCGATGCTGATTTTCATCGCAAAATTTTGTTCAGTGATGAGGCTCATTTTTGGTTGAATAGCTACGTCAACAAGCAAAATTGCCGCATTTGGAGTGAAGAGAATCCACGTGAGACCCTTGAGACGCCATTACATCCACAAAAAGTGACTGTTTGGTGTGCTCTATGGGCTGGTGGAGTCATTGGGCCATACTTCTTCCGAAATAATGCTGGAGAGTCAGTTACCGTTAATGGAGACCGGTATAGAGCCATGATAACCGACTATTTTGTTCCCGAATTGGATGGCATGAATGTGGATGAGTTGTGGTTCCAACAAGACGGCGCTACATGCCACACAGCGCACGTCACAATCGATTTATTGAAGGAAACATTCGATGAGCGCATAATTTCGCGGAATGGACCTGTCAATTGGCCACCAAGATCGTGTGATTTGACACCATTGGATTATTTTCTTTGGGGATATGTGAAGTCGCTCGTCTACGCCAACAAACCAGAAACGTTAGGGGACTTGGAAGCGTTATTGCCAACATACGGCCCCATATGCTCGAAAAAGTGGTTGAAAATTGGACCTGTAGAATTGGCTTTATTCGAGCCAGCCGCGGCGGCCACATGCCCGAAATCATATTTAAACGTTAATGGCATAAAATTATCCTTCCAATAAAGCCAAATTGATGGACATTAAAACGATTTTCTTGTGTTTTATTTCAATTTGAAGTTCTATACCTCTAAAAAAAACACCCACTATATTTTGTGCTGGATTTTCTCCAAACATTAAGCCATTCTTCCACTAATTCTGCTTTTAGGTCACATTTTTTCAAAATTGAGCATTTTATCTCTAATTCCTCCCGCACTGTAGGGCTTAGGGTTAGCGACTGCGATTGGGGTGAAGATGAGTAAGTATCTTTTTATTGAATTTTGTATTTAAATAGTTTGAAAAAAATTAGCACTTCAACAACTACAAACTAGTATTTCTGGCAACACTTATCAAAAAATATTTAAAAAATCGAATGTGTTACAAGTCATGGGTATGTCGATAGATATGCGGGCTGTAACGAAGAATGCGCATCGATACATACAAGTATGAAATACATTTTTTTGTATCGATTGGCTTTCTCTGGTCCATATCTGATAAATTTACATAAGTATGTCGTAATTATTGATACGATTTTCATGTACATAAATACATGATTTCTGTCGTTGGTCGCAGTTCAATGTAAATAAAATATCTTTGCGAATCAAAAAATTTGGTACAAAATTGCACCAATGTGTTAGTGCATATATTTGCATATTTTAAAATAAATACATATTTTTGCATATTTTAGTTTTTTTCATGCTATAATTTTGGTGTTTTTTGATTAGTTGCAAAGTATTATTTTTTTTTGCAATTTTTACGACTGTGTTAGAACAAAATAGAGGAACAAGAAAACAATTTCAGCTGGGATGAAAATTCAATTTATTTCAAAAATTTAATACTAAAAGACTTTTTAAACCCAAAAATGTTTGTGTAATTTTTTGAGCGCTCTTTACCGGTTCCTTATAAATGTCATGTGGATAGAAAGTGTTTTTAAAAGCTCCTTTGCGTGCTGCAGCCTTTAATTATTCAGGGATATGATTCCCCCAGAGCCTATAGTAACTATATTGGGAGCGTGGCTGATGGCTGTCGAATATACTCGTACTATATTTATATTAACAAAGTTAAAGAAATTTTAAGATAACAAAACTTAAGCACTGAATTGATGTTTGGGCACCCAGAGTATGGCTTTCATAACAGCTCAAATTGAATTAATTAAAGTTGCGATAAAAAAAATTTGTGCTTTGACAGGCAAAATAAGTGAAGAAATTAAAAATAAATTAGATAAAGTTATAGAAACATATTATGGACTTAAAAAAACGCAACAAATTGTATCAACATTTTATAGTTCAAACAGCTAAAATTTAGAAACTGAATATTCCACGAACGAACTAGCAGCACTTAAATATGCACCAATAACTTTTGCTGACGTGGAATGTTAATTTTTACAATAAAAATGTTTTTTTTTCGGAAAAAATCGTCAAAGATTTACCTTTGACTATTTACAAAAACACTTATGCATTTACGTAAATAAAAGTTCGACTAAACTTTATTTTGTATTCCATATGATTTGACAAAATGTTTGTTAAGAAAGCAATGAAGCTGATTTGTTTGAATTTTTAATGTCATTAAATTTTGAAAAAAGAGTTAATAAATTCATCTTTTATTAGTTTTTAATACATATTTTTATATTTTTAATGTATATTTTATGTACATAAAACGCGATTTTAAACGCATTACAATCCTATCCCTAGTCATAATGAATGAACAACGTTTTTTTATATGATGTTCATAAGAACATTACTCTCTGAATATGCAAAAGTTATCCAAAATTGCTGGAATGCAAAAATAATTGCACTACTAACTAATAATTGAAATACTAATGTTGCTTACCTTTCTAAATTAAATTAAATTTAAGTGATTTTAGTCGCTTAAAACGCAAACATTATAAAAACTAAAATTTTGCATCATTGGCAACAGCTATAAAAAGTAAATGAAAATACTTACATACATATGTATGTATGTAAGTCCCAAAAAAATAAAAGCTACGTGAATTATAAAAAAACAACAAAATCATTTTACACAAATGCACTTACTAGCAATTTCAACTTTGTTTAAAAAGCTTTACTTAAAACTTTTTGCTTTAAAACTTTTTGCTTTGTTTGCAAATTTTCTTATTAATTTTTCAGTTTCATATGTTAACAAAAAATAGCTGATTATTTAATTCTTGTCCGAACTCATGATACAATAATACAAGGTACTTCCACAACCCCAGCCTGTTTATGTATACAATGCAGAAACTTGTCAAACTTTGTTTACAAGCCGCAAAAATGTTAGTGTATGTGTGTGAATAAAATGATTACAGTGTTGCCTATGAATTTGCATGAGGCTGTGTCTCCAATTACACATTGAAGAAAATTACACTACACATCCTTTGTGTAGGTTAAAATTAAAACAAAATTAAATAAAAATAGAAGTCAAAGTAGAATTACACACAGATTATACATAAATCTAATTATAGGCCTACACATGTGAGTAGAAATTACACACTCTGTATATTACACACATATTGGCAACACTGAATGACTATAATCACGCATGAATGCCGCGACTGCAATTGTACTTTAGTTACCCTGTAATTGTTATTTTTAACAACAAAAGACATCTATTTTGACTAAATTCTGTTTGTTTCTACCAACACAATGCGTGTGTTTCTTGGTGTTGCAATTTTGTTGTAGTCGTGCAAGTACCTTGTATAATTGTATCATGTCCGAACTTATTTAAAAGAAGATGTTCGTACAATTTGTACAGGAAACAGCGTTGCCACTTTCTGTGTAATAGTTCAAAATCTGTACTATTTAAAGTTCATTGCACTATTTTTGCACCATAAATTTCTTGTGTAATTTTTCACTATTTGACTTTAATGGCATTTATATTTATATGTTTTACAGCGATAATAGCATAAGTCGACTTAAAACAAAATCGATTTGTGTGTGCTAAAAAATTCTAAAGACAAAACTCCATGCCAGTTACATATAACAATAATATAGATACTATTGATGACTTTTTAAATAAAATAGGTAAATGAACTTTATATGTGCTTACTAAAGAATATTACCAACAAACTAGTACACTTATATTTTTCAAAAATTTTCCTTTTCCTTTTTACTTTTGTATTTCTAAACTTTAAAGTTCATTTACTTAACCAATTAATCAAAATAAGCAAATTATTGTAAAAAAGTAATTTTTATTTTAATAAGAAATATAAAAAGTAAAATCAGCAAACAATAAGAATATAAAATAAGAATGAATGTAAATTGATGGTCTTTTTATTAAAGTTAGTCAAAGTGAGCTGATCAATGTGTTTTTAAATAAAATTGTTTGTTTTTCTTTAAATAAAATTTTGTTGGTTTTTTTAAAAACTCCAACAAGGAAAAGAATTACGAAATTGGCAGTCGGTAGGATCCAGCGTTAGTGAACAGGATCCAGTGGTCGAACAAATGAAAATTACTAACAACAAAAGAAAAAAAAGGAATCCAGCGAATCCTACGGGACTCTCCAGGATTCTGAAATAATAAAACCAAAATAAATTAAACAAATCTTAATTCAGTGAACATTAAAAAAAAAAGTTTAGTGGACGCAATTAAGAACAAAAAAAATCTTAATGCAGTGAACTTTAAGCATATTTTATACCATTAAGGCTGGTACTCTGTTCAAAGTTGTGAAAAATTTTCAGCCCAACTCGCGGTTTTTTTTATAAATTTCTTTCTTTTATTACTTGAAAGTATGCAACATTGTTAAACTTCCGTGCGAAAAAAGCACTGCTCATGTTGTTTCGCAGCTAAACTAAAATGATGCCAGACTAATTTTGCATGGAAAGACATGATTTTACGTGTTTTTCACAACAAGAACAGAGTACTACTTTTGCGAATTTATTTCGCAAATATTTCACACCAAATACTTTTATATGTAGTTTGACAGCATTTCGCACGAAATTGTGAACAGAGTACCAGGCTTTAAGTAAAAAGTATATTTTAAAGTGCATTGATAAAAACAGAAAAATTTCATGGCTAACAACAAAGCAAAACCCATCACTTTGACAAACAAAGACCAAGAATGGAAGAACATTCTAACGCACAACTAAATCTGGCAGAGCAACTGACCAGAAAAGACCAACAACTCGATCGTTTAAGACAAGCTTAGACAGAAATGCAACATCAATTACAACAAATTCAACAACAACAACAAATCCAACAGATGCAACAACCACAGCAAAATCCATCTTTACACAACAGTTCCAGAGAGAACATACTCCAGACTATCAATCATTTACCAGTATTTACAGGAACGGGAGATGTAACAGTAAATAGTTTTTTCTGTAGTGCAAAATATTTGTTATCCACAATTCAGGATGAAAATTCTCGAAGAGAAGCAGTGAAACTGATATTTTATAAAACAATACAAGGACAGACAAAAGATGCAGTAATAAATATACCAGCACCAGACGACTGGACATTGATAAAAGAAACCTTAAAATTGCGGTACAGACCTAATGTGGAACATCATCAAAAATATCGAATGTTATCAAACCTTAGAGTAAATACGGTAAGCGAACTTATTATAGAAATCCAAAATATTTAATATAAAGCGGACGAACTCACTGTATACTATCACAATGACCATTATATCGACTTATCGAACGTAGACAGCCTCTTAGTAAACACAGTAAAAGAGATGACACAGGGTATTCTTTTGGACAAAATATATGATGAAAGGAACATAAATGACATACTCAAAATACTGACCAGAAGACGTTTTGAAGACAGTTGTATTAGAGAGGAGTATAGGTAACCTAAAATTAATAATTAACACAAATTCAAATAGAAATCCAAATTATAAAGGACAAACAAATTTTAATAACTATAACCATAATAATTATAACAATCACCATAATCAAACAAATTACAACCCTAATTATAAGAACAACCAAATAAATAGTTCAGGACGATATAGATTCCAAAACAATTCAGGACAATACAGGGTACAAAATAATTCAGGCAATTTCCAAAGGTTTTCACAGCCAGGAAACCCTAGGCATTTCGTTAGCCAAAATCGCTTTACTCAACCTAGGCAAGGGCAAGGAGAACCTATGGAAATCGATAACATACAAATAAATAACGTTCATGAATTCTCGCAACAGGTAGGAAACTCTGAGCAACATTGCAGTCCAAATTACTGTAATCAATTTAGGCAAGACCAACAGAGATTAGTGGATAAGAAAGATATGGAAAGTAACTATAATCAGCCATTAGAAAATGTAGAACAAACAATAAAGTCAGATCAAAATAATGGATATACGTTTTTTCAGAAACCGCCTCTGACTATTTACCCATCATAAACATAACAATAAAAGGAAAAATATATACTGCCTTAATAGACACAGGAGCGAGCATTAGCCTAATAAACAATAACATAAATGAGTTTCAGAAAAATTTATTGATAAAACCAATTTCCTCCAGTACCATAAATAAAAAAGATGTAATAAAATATGAAGTTTTAACAGATGCTCCTGATGAATTTAATATAAGACATTATTCAAAGATTAGATGGAAAGTAACCGATTTAAAAGGAAGACAGTATAAATTTATAATAGGATTTGATTTACTAAATTGTTTCAAAACCATGATAAATATGAATGAGTGATATATTTCAATTAATGACAGAATAACAAACTTTTTGATAAACCCATATAAAAACTTGGAGATTTGCACGTTGGAAGCAACCGAAGTTGATTGGGATAGATTTTCATTAGATCATCTTAATAATGAAGAGTATAAACAAATCAAAATATTTTAAGAAGATTCAAAAAATTGTTTTTAAAGAAGGTGATCGGCTTACCAGCACAGCAAGTATTCAACATGAAATAAAGACAATAACAGACCAACAAATAAACGCTAAATTGTATAGATATCCTCCACAACGTGCGAAAGAGGTAAGGAGACAAATAAAAGGTATGGAACAGCAGGAAATTATTAGAAAAAGTAACTCCAGTTATTCGAGTCCTTTAATAGTAGTCGCCAAGAAATTAGATAATTCAGGACGGAAAAATACAGACTCGTAGTGGACTATAGGAAACTTAATGAAGTAACTATCGACGACAAATTTCCACTTCCAAATATAGACTCTACCTTAGACAAGCTTGGTCGAGCACAATATTTTACAACAATAGATCTAGAAAAAGGGTATCACCAAATTTTAATAAAAGAAGAAGATACACATAAAACAGCTTTCATAACACCTCACGGACTTTATGAATTTATACGAATGCCGTTCGGGCTGAAAAACGCACCGGCGACATTTCAACGGTTAATGAACGAAACTCTACGGGACTATATTAATAAAACTTGCGTTGTATATCTAGATGATATACTTATCTTTAGTACATCTTTGAAAGAACATGTTAAGGCCATAGAAGACATATTTACAGTGCTAGAACAAACCAAATTAAAAATCCAAATTGACAAATGTAATTTTATGAAAAAAGAGACGGAGGTTTTAGGGCACATTCTAACAAGTGAAGGACTTAAGCTAAATTCAGAGAAAATTAAAGTAATTGAAGCAGTAGAGATCCCCAAAATAGAAAAACAGATAAAAAGTTTCCTAGGGCTTACGGGATATTACAGAAAATTTGTAAAAGATTACGACAAGGTGGCACAGCCTATAAAAAAGTATCTGAAAAAAAGGTGTAAAAATAAATATTAAAGATCCAATGTAAATAGAAGCATTCGAAAAATTAAAAACTCTGATAACTTCACATGCAATTCTTAGGTATCCAAATTTTGAAAAAAAGTTCAGTTTAACCTCAGATGCATCTAATTATGCAATCGGTGCTGTCTTGTTTCGCATCTAGAACAACCACGAAAGAAACTATTCAGCAACGGATAAAGAGTTTCTTGCAATATTATGGAGTGTGAACTATTTGCGATCATACCTCTACGGAAGAAAATTTAGGATCTTGACAGACCATCAACCCATTAAGTTTTTACATTCAAAATATAAAGGAAAAGATATGTCTCCCAGACGTCAGAGATGGCTATTAAAGTTGGGAGAATACGATTTTGAAATAGACTACATAAAAGGGAATGAGAATGGAGTAGCGGATTTTTTAAGCAGACTAGAAAATACTGATATGAAAATAGATGATGAAAAAACTAATTTTCAAGAAAATTCATACAAGGAACACAGTCACAAATAAATAATGTGGAAGAAGATAATGTATCTATATTGACAATTCACTCAGCCGAAGAAAATCTATTGGATCATTTTTATATTAAAGAGGAAATAGTTAACAAGTATAAAACCCAAATTATATTAACCAACAATAAAGTAGAAGAAATGAAAACAATAAATTTAAAAAGAATTATTTTTGTAGCCGAGAGCGATTTTAGCGAAATGGGAAATATATTCAGAAAATATGTTACTAAAGGAAAAATAGGTATATTTTCCGAATTATCGGAACTTAGTTACAATGTAGTACAGGAAAAGCTAATAGAAATGTTTTCCAATGACAAGCAAATAAAATTCATTAAATGTACTAGAAGAGCTCAGGACATAGAAACCGAGATAGAAGCAGTCCAACAAATTTCATTTGATCACATGAGAGAAAGTATACACTCTGGCATACAGGAAACATATAACCAAATCAAATATAAAATTTATTATCCAAAATTATTAGAATTAATTCAGATAGTAATTAATCAATGCGAGATTTGCAAAGAAGTAAAATATGATAGAAATCCGATTAAACAAAAATTTTTAGTTGAACTATAGTGAATTTTAATCAGAAATAATTTCTTAGTCGAGCTTAAGTTCAGTAATTTCAATTCTTGTCGAATGAAATATTTTTATTAATTAATGTGAGTTTCTAAAGAAGAGAAGCAAAATTAAATTAGACTTTATTAGCTGGGGGAAATACCGATATTTTTCTGTGCAGCCACGAAATAAAATAAAAATATTTCATTCAAGAAGAATTGAAGTTACTGAACTTAAGCCCGACTAAGAAATTATTTCTGATTAAAATTAAACAAAAATTTAAACTTACAGAAACGCCGACAACTAAAAATCAAATTGTACATATAGACACGTATGTAATGAAAAACTTCCGGTTTCCAACAGTAATTGATAAATTCTTAAAATTCGGGGCAGCTTATCATTTAACAGACAGAAATCCTATTACGATTATAGAACAATTGGAGGATAATTTTTCAAAAGTAGGCAAACCAGGAAAATTTGTACCAGACGGCGAGTTCAATGCAATTCAAATTAAAGAATTTTTTAACCAAGAGGGAATTCAATTGCACATTACAAAGCCAAACAGTCACACAGTAAATGCAGATGTAGAAAGATTACACAATACATTAGCAGAAAAATTTAGAATCTTGTATAAAACTAATAAAGAAATTCCAATAAAACAACTTATTCAAAGGGCTATGCGGAATTATAATGAACGCTATCACTCCAGCACTAAATATACACCAAATGATATACAACAAGGAAAAATAGATGAAGAAAAAGTTAAAAAGAATCTAGAAGAAAATAAAAAGAAGGTAATAGAAAAATTAAACAAATCTAGGGAAGATTATGAGGAAGTTAGGAACGAAGTTTATATAAAGAATTATAAGGCATAAGGAACAACCTAGATATAGGAAAGAAAAATTAAAAAATATACACCCTTGCAATATAAAGAAACCCCTTAAATTCACAGACGCTGATATGGATTCCGCTGATTACAGGACTAATGACAACTAAACTACTGACAGAACAAAAACGATGCATAGACATTTACACAAGAGAACAGAAAATTGTTAAAGAAACAGACATAATCTTACATATTATTAATATACAAGAACTTGAAGAGATTTTAGGCAACATAACATATAACATTAATTCTATGAATATTTATAACAAAGAAATATTAAATTTTGAAATAAACGACGCTAGAAATAAACTAATGACACTATTACCAAGGCAAACAAGAAAAAGACGCGGACTAGTTAACGGTATAGATAGTATATCCAAATGGTTATTTCGAACTATGGTCGACGAGGACAGAAAAACAATACAAAACCATCTTTTTAAAATTCATGAAATAACAGAAAACAATATCCAACAGATTGTAATTAATGATTATTTTAACACCACTATAAATCTTCTAAATAATGTAATAATAAATGATAGAAAGAGAATAGAGAAAGAAGGGAATTATATACACAAATTTGTAGAAATAGAATATAATAAAAAATTTGTACTTGGAACAATTAACTAATATACAATTGATAAAAATAAAATAGAACAATTACAAGATAATTAGAGAGTTCACAATAGCATATTAAAATGTGTCTTAATATTGTTTCAACTTTAATACTTTAATATGGTATGGCAGTTTGTTGTTTTTGTTTGTGTGTAAATCACATTTATTACAAGGTCGCAAATTTAAAAGTATAAAAAGCATGTCATTTTCTATATAGCAATATGGTAATGTTAAACCAAACATTTTAAAACTGTCAGCGCAGCTGTAGTTGGTGAAAAAATATTTGTATTTTTCGCAGAACAAAAGTTATTTTGAAAAATTTATCCAACAATAATTTCTAGTTTAACAAATTTTGTTATTTTAGTACGCACGGAAGAAAATAATTCAGTCTCTCATAAGCATTCGTACAAACATGCATTTTACTCTCTCATGCATTAAACACATTCACCACAGCAGACTACACGAACACACGACTTCAAATGCCGCTAGCAGCATTTCTCACCTCGTAGCCAGCTCCTAATTATTTTGGAGACGGCAGCAGCACCATCTGCACCTCATATTTAAGTATAAGTGGATAGTTCAGTATTGCTACCTTAAACTTTTTCGCATTTATAAAAATTAAATTACTCTTTCAAAATGTACTTATATGACGTAAAAGTATAAAAGTGAATCAATTTATGCTTTACATAAATTTTTGGATATTGCTTCTGTTAAATAATATGAAATAATTGTACGATAACATTCATTCAACATTTTTTATTATACTTGCAACACTGAATTTTCTCATTGTAGACAAGGAAATAGAAATTAGTTTAATTGTACTACAACGACAAAATCAGCATAGACAACAACCTGCCGCCATGTTGCCTTGCTGTCTTCAAAAGAATCACTCCGATATAAACATGTGTATTGTATCCTTGACATTTTGTAGTCCGTAGCCTGCTGTGGTGAATGTGTTTAATGCATCACATATTATAAACTAATTTGTAAATAATATAAAGATGTGTGTGTGTTTGCCTGTGTTTGATATACACAGTATGTGTATTTATATCATTGCCTGCTCACAATAAAAAATTAAGATGGCACAATGTTGCCACATTAAAATTTTAATATACTTATTGTGAATTCCCTAAATGTTATTTCAGCAAAATATGGTACGATGCATCCAAGCATTTTAATAGTAATGAAATTCAAACATATGAAATTGATTACAATAAACTAAAGTACATTCAGCTAGGAACAGCATATTTTAATAATTCATTTTTAATTTTTGGTATAAAAATTCCTAAGAAATTCATAACAGTTAAATTAAAAACAATCGTACCATTACCAAACAAGAACAGTAACGAAATAGATTATGTAACAGAAATATATTTTGAATTAGAAAATAAAATTTATAAATTTGAAGAAAATAAACATCTAAAAGAATTAAAATTAACTAATCACTGTGTTTTGAAAAATAATTGTCAACTTATAAGTAACAAAGATTTGGAAGTTCTATCATTAGATATAAACACTATGTTAATTAAAAATGCAAGTAATATCACAACAAACCAAACTTGTAATAATGATTATGATGTATTAATTGGAAACTATTTAATAAACTTTAATAATTGTACGATTAGAGTCAGAGATTATTATTTTTTTATTATAAAAAATTTTTACTCATAAAATAACGCTTGAAAAAATTAACATAGAACATCTAAATAATATTAAAAATATAAAAGAATTAAAATATCATACCAAATTAACATATGGATACAATATTTTATTTGCAATCACACTAATAATTATCATAACTTTAATTTGGACAAAGCATAAAACCATAAAAATAAAACTAGATAACAGAATTCAGGAGAATTCTGATTTAAAGAGAGGAGTAGTTACATATAACAATAATATAGATACTATTGATGACTTTTTAAATAAAATAGGTAAATGAACTTTATTTGTGCTTACTAAAGAATATTACCAACAAACTAGTACACTTATATTTTTCAAAAATTTTTCCCGCAAAGTACACAGAGGTGAAGAAAATGAGTGATGAAAAAAGCTAAAATCAGCTTTGACACAATTTCGGCGAGAAAGGCACAATTGTAGTATATGTGTTATTAAGTTGTTAACGATATAATCAAAACAAACAAGAGAAAATGTGTAATTTGTGAAATGAACAAGAGAACATTTTTTCAAATTAAATGAAAGATTTTGTAGTGTTGAACTAGAAAAAACCATGTGTAAAACATTATTAGTATTAAAAAAAGTGATTAAAGTTAGTTTCCAAATGCTTACAAACTCAATTTTAAACATTTTCCTACAAAAATATTAATTCTTAACTTCAACTTGCAAAAACCTCCCACAACGAATGAGACCACAAAGCATAAAATGAAAATCCATTTGAGCACATGAACATTTGTACAAAATTAAATGGAGGAACTTGAGGTGTTGAATTAAATAAAACAATGGGAAAAAGATTATTAGTATTAAAAAAGTGATTAAAATTTGTTTTCAAATGATTAGAGACTTCGTTTTAAGCATTTTCGTTCACAAATATTAATTATTACCATTTATTTACAAAAATCTCATAGCGAATGGGGACACAAAGCATAAAATGAAAAACGTTAAATTAATGCCACTACGAAAGAAACATTAAAGAAGACACAGACTCGATGTGAGCGAGACGTCAAGAATTCGCAATTATCTTCCGTCTCGTGTCATCTCTGTGTACTTTGTGATTTTTGCAATACTTGCATTTCCTTTTTACTTTTGTATTTCGAAACTTTAGTTCATTTATTTAACCAATTAATCAAAATCAGCAAATAATTGTAAAAAAGTAATTTTTATTTTAATAAGAAATATAAAAAGTAAAATCAGCAAACAATAAGAATATAAAATAAGAATGAATGTAAGTAAATTGATGGTCTTTTTATTAAAGTTAGTCAAAGTGAGCTGATCAATGTGTTTTTAAATAAAATTATTTTTTTTTCCTTTAAATAAGATTTTGTTGTTATGTTTTAAAACTCCAATAAGGAAAAGAATTACGAAATTTGCCTGCGGGAAATCATCATTTATCTAACAAAGTTTATTATAAAGATATAAACAAAAAATATTTCTGTAAGTCTTAATAAAAGTCCAATAAAATTTTTATTAAGGCCCAAATTATACTAAACATATTTAGAAGATTTGCTAAGAAATCTTGGATCCTATTGTATACGTAATTCAAACTCCGAGAATTTCTACGATATTTCCCACTAGAGAGCCATACAATCTTATCACCTATTACAATGCAATTGTTATCATTGTTGCATTGCAAAAGCTCTGGAACAATATGTATTGAGATTATATTGAAGATTGAAGTTTTTGAAGATCATTCAAAAATAACTTTATCAATGCATTCTGCATTGGATAAAAAATTTACAAAATATTATTTCAAGTTCCTTTCATATTCTCTTGGACTTTTGACTTAGTTTAATTTAATGTTTTAAGACGAATCTCTGCTTTTGTACAAATTAAAAGCTGAACTTATCAAAGTTGTGCAAATTTTTTTTGTCTAATTACATAAAAGCTGATTTTTTTAAACAAAATGAGTTATTTTTGGTTGACGAATAAAAACAAGAAACTTGTTATACAACAAAAAGGAATTTACATTAATTTAGCTGCTTAAAATACTGTTCCGAGGCACAACAAAATGTAATATACGAGTATAAAGGTTTTAGTAACTTTTATATTGAAATAATTACACAAATTAAAAAAAAATCAACTTTCGTGATGACCTTTATAATTAATTGATGTAGTAGAACTAAAATTTGCACAGTCATTTGTTAAGCTAAATTATCAAAAATTAGACAATGGGTAGTATGAATAATAAAAAGTATATGCTTTTTACTCAAAAATTTGTTGTAAAACCCTAAATATGTATGTGTTTTTTGTTTTTTTAAGCAAATTTTTAAGTAAAAAGCATATGTTTTTTTATTCACACGACTCAATGAGTGGCGTGAATATGCACTCACTCGCACAAAAATTCTTATCTGGAACGCTTTGGGTAAATTTATACAAGTTCGGACTATATCGTTCTGCATCTGGAACATACCTTATATATAAACTTTTTTTATATTTCTAAGTAAATAATATCCCACGATAAGACGAACTGTTGCTATCTGTCTCTCTCTCTCTTTCTGATATTACCACGCGTCGTTTTTGTAACAAAATTGGGATAAAATAAATTTAATAAATGCTTAGTTCGGATTTTATTTTTGATTTTACTTCATAATACACTTATTCTTAATTAAAAATAATCGAATACGCTCATACTACGTTTATACGCGCACTATTTGCAAATAAAAATATTTGAAAATAAATTAACTCACTGTTTATACGGCATTATGAATGTATAAAAACTTGGTAGCACTTCTATAGAAAAGTAACTTATGTTCACAGAAAACTTGTGTAAATGCGTAAAATAACAAATAATAATTTATTTTTATTGTCATTATTTCTTCTTCAATGTTTTTGTGTGCAATATTTATCAATTTATTGTTTTTTATTAGGAAACATTTATAAGTGTGGAAACCTAAAGTATTTTATTTGCAAATAGTGAGTTAATCGTGAATAGTTTTCTGAATTAGTAAAGATGTCTTTACATGGTAATACAAGGTATTACGACTTTGTAGAATCAAAATATTATGAATTTCTCTCCATGTTTAAAAAAAAAGAGAACAAGAGTCTGTTGTAGGTATTTTTTATATTTACACTGATACTATAAGTAAAATGCAAGCAAATATATTAAACTGTTGAGTTAATAACAAAAATTGGAAATTTGCAAAAAAAGATGTGTACTAATAAAACTAAATATTGGAGAAAACATTTTATAATTTCAATGTAATCTTACTACAAAATATAATTTTTTTTAAAGTTTATTTAATGTTTGTTTGGTTTTGATGTACCAGTTAAGTAGCTGATGGTTGCTGTTGTAAAATACTTACAAAAACAACATGAAAATTTCCTGAGTTGATTTTGGTTGCTTTTGTAAAAGTGTCAACACCTTCAATAAATACCATTAGTGCTGCCAATGTTTACTTTGAAATACACCTCTGGTGTGATGAGGATACTTAAGTTTCTAACATGGTTTGGAAAATAAGCATTTAGCGACAGCTTGTCAAATTTTCTATTTGTATTCTCTCCTACTGGATTCATTTTGCTTTTACATGATAAGATTTTGTATATTCTACAGCATATTTTGACATGTAGTAATACATTGTATTACCATGTAAAAACAACTCAAGTCGCTATAAAAACAGCAACAATTTACAGTTTCTTTTTTGCAAATAAGCCGTGCGTATGAACATAGTATCAGGGGGTCTATTGCGATGCGAAAGAAAAATATTACGAAATCGAACGATTGCTACTCTCTAATGCGTTTGCGCATTTAGTTTTCGCATCTATTTTTCTTTTCTCTGTAAAGCCTGGTACTCTGTTCACAATTTCGTGCGAAATGCTGTCAAACTACATATAAAAGTATTTGGTGTGAAATATTTGCGAAATAAATTCGCAAAATTAGTACTCTGTTTTTGTTGTGAAAAACACGTAAAATCATGTCTTTCCATGCAAAATTAGTCTGGCATCATTTTAGTTTAGCTGCGAAACAACATGAGCAGTGCTTTTTTCGCACGGAATTTTAACAATGTTGCATACTTTCAAGCAATAAAAGCAATAAATTTATAAAAAAAACCGCGAGTTGGGCTACATTTAGTACATGTCAAATTTTTCACGCGGAATAATCAATGGTGCTGAAAAATTTTCACAACTTTGAACAGAGTACCAGCCTTAATGCGAAGCGTCTGTCAAAATCATCCGATTATCGCAAATATCTTGCGATAGGTAAATATCAAACGCAAAGGGAGAAAAACATGTAAGTACGTTGAAAAAATATTTATATTTGAAATTGAAATTATATTTAGAGAAAAAAAATTACATTACATTTTGTGATCACATGCATATATATCTAAAAATGTAAAATCAAGGTGAAATATAATTAACCAAACCATCGCATTCATTCTGTCCTGCAATTTTGTGTTGAAGTGTAAGTGTTTGTTTTTGACCGATCTAACCATCATAAATCAAATTTGATATGCTTGGAACCTAGTATTATTTCAATGCCGAGCAGACCTCTAAGCAATGTGAGACTGCTGCGATAGACCTAAGGTATGGTCCTGGCCAACTTGATGTTGATATCCGCCTTGGCCAAGTAATTTTAATGTGGCGGCTAGTTTTATAATAGTTGGAATTGCTCTGGATCTCCTTGAAACTTTTAGCTCGTGTTGAATAGCGTTTAGAACCTTATTCAAACGGAAATTTTGAAGAGAGTATATTGTACTTATGTCTTAAGCAGTGATGCCATTAGGATA
This sequence comes from Nowickia ferox, assembly GCA_936439885.1. Classification (NCBI taxonomy): domain Eukaryota; kingdom Metazoa; phylum Arthropoda; class Insecta; order Diptera; family Tachinidae; genus Nowickia; species Nowickia ferox. The sequence goes on along the minus strand of OW387026.1, from coordinate 37,638,045 downwards.
CGAAATATACATACATATTTCGTATCTTTTGATGACTTCAGGTACCATGTGTAATCCCGACATTTTTCGTATCTTTTGAATCTGTACGCAAAATGTACAGAAAATATGAACATCTTTTTTATTTTCAAGAAATTTATATGAACTTTTTGATATAATCGCCTTAGTATAAGGGCCTTAACTCGTATATTAATTTTTACAAAAATTAATTTGTTTTGATAGTTACGCTCCAAACCAAATGTTTCGACGTTTTCTGAAGTCAGACTTGTCGTACCGAATTCGTTAAGACATTTCGGTAGTTTGTCTAAACTCACACTTTTCGTAACGAATTCGTTAAGACATTTCGGTAGTTTCTCTGAACAATTTATTTTATATAAAAAATTTTAAATCATTTAATCTTTGACTTATAAGTTTTGTTTTAATTAAATGTAATAAATAAGTATTGTAATAATATTAAAAATGTAAGTATGTAATAAATATGTTCATCGTTATATGCAAATTATTTCGACAAAACCAGCAACACAACGGTGAAGCGGTACTATGCTGTATAAACAAAAAGAAACCGCACCTGCATGTAGTTGCGAATTTATACCGACATGTTACGACTTCATAACTACATATCGTTGCGAAGTCGTGTCAACCATTTCATACAAAAATCATTACGATTTTGGTAATATTTCGGTTCTGAAATCGGAAGATTTTATCGACTAGTCGTTACGAATTCGGAGCATTTGGTTTGGTGGGTATGTACGCATAATTAATTTTAAAGTTTGCTTGCCGTATTTTTAAAAATTACATGCCTAATATTTATGACTTAAATAAATATAAAAATTTATTTATATGATATGATTTTCTTTACAATATTCATTAAATATGAAATAAAAATGTTATGTTAATAAATGTTAAACGTTAAAAATGGACTTTCAAATTTTTTACAAAATTTATCTTTTTGGGAACAAATGTATCTTTTTGGAAACTAAAATGTATCTTTCTCGAAATTTCACTGGCAACACTGGTATTAAGATTTGTCCTACACGGTCGTTTTCCTCATCAAAGACTATTTTACTTTCAATTAAAAACTGTTACACTTCACTTTTTTCTAGCTTTCCTTTTCTGGAAAAACGTTTTTTACATATTTTGGCATTGACAGTAATAAATCTTTGCCATATTTCCTTTTGCAAAGTCAGTGCTGCCACTTTATCAAAGAATTTTGCGAAAGGATTTGCGAAAGTAATAGAGAGTACCAAATTGGCATCTCATTGCATTTAGTTTTCGTATCGTAATTGCTTTTGCATCACAATAGAGAGTAACCCCCCAGAAACTCATACAAAACACAAGCAACAAATTATATTCGATATGCATCTCTTTTATTTTCCCACACCTTTATATAAAAGAGTAACGTTATTGAGTGACTGACTGACTGACTGATTCGTCATCGCCCAACCCAAACGACTATAGCTAGAGAGCTGAAATTTGGTGTGTAGGTTTAAAATACAATGCATGGATAGATAGACTCCAAATTTCAAAAGCACACGAATGCTGCTAAAAAATAAGCCGACACGTATTTAATACTTTTACGATATGTGTACCTTTTTGGGGTTAAAATGGGTAAGAACTGAATTTTGGTACCTTTTTTGCACTCGACATATCTTCTAAATTATTGATCGTATCAGAAAGCTTTTCAGTGCGTTCTTTTATTCGCTCTTATAAAGTGTAAAATCGCTTCAGTATTCTGTACTTTTTTGTTAATGATAAGGTACAAATGATATACATGTAAAAATAATTTACAATGACTTCCTACCGCTCAGTAGAAGCTGAGATACTAAAATGTATGATCGTTGGTCCCAAAGAGTGCTAAGGGGGTAAAAATTGGTAAAAAAAAGAGTAAAATCTGTATCTTTATATCTCAGAAACTACATTAGATGGACTAAAACTTTCAAAAGCATAAGAATGCTGCTAATAAATAAACCAACATGTGTTTGGTACTTTTTAAATTTGTGTACTCTTAAGGGTTAAAAGGAGGTAAAAACTGAATTTTGGTACTTTTTTTGCACTTGACATATCTTTTAAATTATTGAACGAAGCAGAAAGCTTTTTGGCGCGTTCTTTTCTTCTGCACAGAATCTCGAATGCAGTTTTTGACCATTCTTACTTAAAATGGGGGTAAAATCGTACCCGTTTTCGGTATTTTTTGTTAATGATAAGGTACAAACATGTACAAACATCCTGTGACTTCCTACCAGTCAGTAGAAGCTGGGATGATAAAATTTATGTATTTTTCGAAGGGCCCAAAAAGGCTAAATACGGGAAACGATGCTAAAAATTTTAAACTCAGGAGAATTCATATAATTGAAAAATTTTAAATTGGAGTTAAACTTTTTTAACTGATATAGGGTATTCTTGAACACTGTCATCAAATTGGTACTTTGAGTATTAATTTGGTACTTTTCAAAAAATACTTTTCGGAAAAGGTACCCTTCCAAAAAAAGTATTTTTTTCAAAGAAAAAAAATACATTTCAGTATTATTTTTGGAAACAGCACTTTTTTGATAACGTGGTTTTGGGAAATTACACTTTTTTGAGTATTTAATTTTTAAAAATGTACTTTGGGAATATAAAAACTTTTGGGTAAGTTGATTTTTGAGAGATGTACTTTTTGACAATGGTATTTTATAAAAGAGTACTTTAAAAAAACTACTTTGAAGAAAAGATATTTACATTTAAAAAGGTGCTTTAAGAAAAATACATTTGAAAGGGTACTTTTTAGCAAAAGTACTTATATAAGAAAAGTACTTTTAAGCAAAAAAAGTACTTTTCGGGTGAGATACTTTTTGAAACGATACTTTATTGAAAAACGTACTTTCTATAAGGAGAGGTTTTTGAAAAAGGTGCTTTTTGGAAAAACTATTTTTTCAAACAGGGTACTGTTTCAAAAAATTATTTTTGAAAAAGGTACTTTTTGAAAAAGGTACTTTTTTAATAGAGGTACGTTTTGGAAAAATTTCATTTTGAATTAAAAATTAACATATGTATAAGAAACCTAAACCAAGCCTAAATACGTAATTATTATTATTATTTTTATCATTGGTATTATTTTTATGTATCATTATGTGTGTATATACTCGTATATGTAAATGAGTAATGTAACTGATTGGGTGAGAATCGCCTAGCCCAAGCCAGTGGGTGTAGATCGTCTGTTTATCCACTGAAAACGGGCTTTTGGATATTATAATGCAAAGGGTTAAACAGGGGCAAAAATTGGTAAAATCGGCAACTTTATGTCTCCAAAACAAAAGCAGATAGACTGAGATGCCAAAAACATGTACATACTGCTAAAAAAAAATTAAATGTCTGGTATTTTCTGACATATGTATATTCTTTTGAGAGACAAAATGTGAAAAAAATCAGTATTGGTACCTTTTTGGCACCCCACATATGCATCTCCTAACGCATTCACAATTACGTCTTCTTGCGACTTGTCGTTCGAATCAATGTTCGTATAAAAGTAAGATAGTGAAATGAATGGGTCCCAAATAAAAGAGTAGGTTTAATGAATCAACATGAAGGAAGTCTCAGTTGACCACAATATCAAAATGACGAGTTTCGCGCACTTTTATATTTGAAAACTATATATTTGGGTCTCAAATACAAGAGCTTGGTTAGTACGTATAAAATATCCGCTAACAAGGTAGCGGGTAATATCCTAGTGATTATATAAAGGCTCAGAAACTTATACAAATCACCAGAAACAATTTATATTCGATATGCATCTATTTTATTTTCCTACTAAATTATCGAATATAAATTGTTTCTTGTGTTTTGTGTAAGTTTCTGAGCCTATTCGCTTATTCTATTCGAATTTCAATAATATTAGGTAAATTATCAAATGATTTTTGAAAGTATAAGCACAAAATAAGAGATTTGAAACTTTTCAAAAGTATGGTTGATGTGTAAAGCACCAATGAAATGCAGGCATAAGGACATGCTAAAACCGCAAAAAATAACTCTGTTTACCCAGCAAACAAAAAAAATATGTATGATTTATATATTTTTAATATATGAATGTATAGAAATGTATATGAATATGTAATAATTCATGAATGGAAACTTATGGGATTATACATTGCAAAACTATTATATATGAATTGATATATGGAAGAATATATAAAATGTATTATAATATATGAACTCATACATGGGAATATAACTATGGCTCTTCATATGTGGCTATAGAAATAAGATGTAATATACTGAGCCATAAAAAAATGTAATGTAAGATCGTGTTTACAATAAAAAAAAGCTTGCATTTTATTTACTCGATCTTTTTCTCTCTTTTTTATCATTGCTCAATTGAAAATCTATTAGAAAATACATACGGTATACAAAGTTTATATTCGTAGAGCCTCAACGTTTAAAAAATAAAAACTCTTGTAGCAAAAAAAAACCATTCTTGTATGATTTTATACATTGTGGCCCTAATTAATAAATCAAATAATCAAAAGGATATAATTCAGTCATTAATTTGATAGGAACTTACGGAATACTCCAGATATTTTTAAGAATCAAAGTTCATCTTACTGCAAAAAATTATATTGAAAACTAGTGTTAGCATAAAAACGGACTATTTTTTCATTTATACTTTCACTAGTTTTTAATCTGGTTTCTGAATTAAATTTTATGTACAAATATGAGTTTAGTGTTTTTTAAATAATCGATTCACCTTTTCTCTTAAATAAATGAATAAAATGTCTTTTAGTTAATTATTTGTCAAAACAAATGTTTCATTAAATACAACCTCCCTGTGCAAAATTTTACAAAAATGTAATTTTAGTAACCCAGCTAAAAAAATATGTATGGAGCATATATGATATCTCATATATGGTTCTGATCCGAAAAATGAGGGTATATGGACATATATGATAAGCTATATTCATACATTTTCATACATGTATGTGTAGATATTCCCTATACAGTATGCAAAGTTCGTATTCATACTCCCTTGATTCAATAAGACGCACTGCTGTGAAATATACTAAATGATTAAAATTACTTTTTTTAAGATCTTGAACAGGGAGGTTACATTTAATAAAACATTTGTTTGGACAAATAATTACAAACGCATTAAAAGACAACTTACTCATCGTTTTAAACGAAAAGATGAATCGATTATATAGAAAACTCAAAATTGATATTCGTACATAAAATTTAATTTAAGAAACCAGATAAAAAACTAGTCCAATTAATTATAAAAAAAACTAATCCGTTTTTATACTTACACTAGTTTTCAATATAATTTTTTGCAAATAGGAACTTTGTTTCTTAAATATATCTAAAGTATTCAGTAATTTTCTATCAAATTAATGACTGACTTATCCTTTTGATTATTTGATTTATTTATACAAGATACAAGAAGAAAAAAAGATCGAGTAAATAAAATGCAAGCTTTTTTTAATTTCAAATACGATCTTATGTGACATATACATATTCATATAAATTTTGTTATGGCTCGGTATATTACATCTTATTTCTATATATGGATTCACATATGAAGAGCTTCATAATTAAATTCCCATATATGAGGTCATATATTATAATATCTACATTTTATATATTATTCCATATATCAATTCATATATAACACTTTTGCCATGTATAATCCCATACATTTCCATACATGAATTCATACATATTCAGTTTATATACATTCATATATTAAAAATATATGTACCGTACATATTTTTTAGCTCCCAGCTAAAAAAAATATGTACGGAACATATATGATGCCTCATATATGGTTCGGATCCGAAAAATGAGGGTATATGGACATATCTGATAATATGTATTCATACATTTTCATATATACATATATGCATGTGTAAATATTCCCTATACAGTATGCAAAGATCATATTCATACTCCCTTGATTCGAAAAAGCGCACTGATGTGAAATAAATTAAATTACTAAAATGACATTTTTGTAAGATTTTGTACAGGGAGTACGAAGTAATAGACATTACATTCGACATTTGAAAGGAAAGGGTAAATCGATTATTAAAAAAAAACAAAACTCATATTCATGCACAAAATATAATTTAAGAAATCAGATTAAAAGCTAATGCAATTAATTATAAAAGAAAAAGTAATCACTTTTTATACTAATACTAGTTTTCACTATAATTTTTTGCAGTAATGTAAACTTTGCTTCTTAAAAATATCTAGAAAATTCTACAAGAATGATTTTTTTGTTACCAGAATTTTTATTTTTTAAACGTTGAGGCTGTACGCACATAGACTTTGCATATCGTTTGTATTTTCTAATAGATTTCCAATTTACCAGTGGTAAAATAAGAGAAAAAAGATCGAGTTAATCGAGTTAATAAAATGCAAGCTTTTTTGATTGCAAAACCGATCTTATTTGAGATATCATGACTCCTTTATTAGATCTTATTTCTATATATGGAGCCACATATCAAGAGCTTCATAATTAAATTTCCATATATAAAACTGAAAAATCCCAAAATTAAAAAATTGCCGAAACAAAAAATCCCCAAAATGAATGAAAAAAGCGCTTAAATGAAAAATATCACCAAACATAAAATAAATCGCTAAAATGTAAAAAATTACCAAAAGCAAAAACGTCGCCAAAAAACTTAAAAAATCGCGAAAAAGAAACAAGCGCCAAAACTAAAAATTTGGTATAGTATTACATATGTAGTGTCCGTGCAGAACCATTCGTGTACGAGTCAAAGAGTCACCCTTTACTGAATATATTTCTGATTTGGGCAGCCTATGTATATGTATATTATGTTCACATGTAAATATGTACGAGTATGTACGTACATGAGTAATAGCCTAAACCGGAATACTGTGTAATCAACTAGTTTGCGATCGCCCCAACTTCGGACATACCGTATATATATACTATATGTATGTATGTATGTGCATAATGCTCATATGGATGTGTGTATATACATACATACGTATTTGCGTAGGTATGCACATGCATACATACATACATATACAAGGATTAGACTTACATTTTGCGAATCCATTTTTATCCAGATTTTGTTATTATTTACTATGATGAATCTGAAATAATAAATAGAAAAACGATTTATTGCGATGATTATGACTTATGTACATACACACATATGTATATGATGGCATGTACATATGTATGTATGAATGTATGTTAATAAATAGGCATGTCTGAATTTATTGGAATGTTTTCCTGAAAACTGGCACACTTATTCACCCTTGTCGGGAATAAAAGTTCACGTGAAAAGTGTTCCCTTTCCCTAAAATTATGATCGCCAATGTTTGCGTTGTTGTTGTGTCAGCATACTATTTTCTAATTTTGTTGACCATTTTTTGTTCACGGGAAATATTTCACGTGAACAAAATGTTCGCCTTTTATTCCCGATAATGGTGATTATGTAGATATGTTTATATCGCTAATTTACTCAAAAAACGTCATAACTAAAAAAAACTGTTTGCCAGAAAAAGAGTTTGAAGTTTTCAATTTACACACAACTTAACGGAGAAGTAAAATTTTATTTTTCTCTCAAGAGTTGAATAATCATTTGAATCATTGCATGACATTTTTACACAATATGAGGATTCTACATCACTAACTCGGAAATTTCATTTTTTGAGTTATGACATTCTTTAAGTAAATGAGCGATATGATGTACATATGTATGTATGTACTACATATGAATATGTTGTAATTCTAAGCATACAAAAATATACTAAATTTTGTTAAACAACGAATTTTGTCGCAATTAATAAGAACGTGCGGTATGCAGATGTGTGCAAAAGTCGGAAACAAATTCTATAAATTTACCATCACACATTCTATTGATGTAACGGTGGAAATAAGCGAATAATATCCACCTTTAAAAAATGCACATATGTACATAAATACGTACGAATACACACCGATTTGATGTTTTTCAAATTACTAAAATGTTATCCTCTAACTATTTATAGACACCTTTTGATATACTCGTATATATACATATAGGTATATTTACACACACATATATCTAAGCACATTTATATATGTACATGCTCAAAATACATATAAATTTAAGATTCAAAAATAAATGGATTGCAAGTTTGAATATTCGAATAAATTGAATGTCGAAAATTGTTAAGCACTCCTTCAGAAGAGTTTAGTGGAGGAAACATTTCCAATAAATAAAAATCACTTGGGAATTTTGGAGTGTTACTATTTGATGTATGAAAATCATTTATTCGTTTCTTTGAAAGTTCTTTTATTTGAAAATTTTTTTATGTACTTATATTAACTCACAGTATAGACACGGAAACAAGATTTAATTCTGACCGTAACCATAAGATATAAAAAGTGCGAACCAACTGATGAAAATGAAAATAGCGCTACTGTAAAGAACTCATTTTCTATGTATAGAATCGAATTGTGCTCATATCGGTCATGATTATAGCACGTACACACATCCGAACGAATGTATGTACATTGTACATTTGTAGTATATTGTTGTTATAGAAAATTAGAAAAGAGAAAATGTGTGTGAAAATGCGTCCATCTGTTATAATATATTTAAAGAATTTCTGAGTAAGATGAGCAAATATTTTTCACAACATTTAGCCGCATCTCAAAACTTTCATTGTGCAGTTTTTTTTATTAATATACATATATATATACCTATAAACAATAAAAAATTTCGTATTATTAAAAAAAAACACCCACATTTATGGCTCGCTGTGAGTTTGTAAGGCAGTGATTAAACAAAAATGCATTACATTAACTAACGTGCCCTAAATTCTACCAAAAATTTATATAGAGGATGAATGCGAGTACATACATATGTATGTACATATGTATGTATCTGTGGCAATATGAAAAAAGTACCTAAGTCTAATTCAGCCGTTTTTCAGAAGAACACTTTTAAACATTAACAACCTTATAGGTATATAACGAAAAACTGGGATGAAGTTAGCATAAATGACGAAATTTAACTAACTTCCTTCAGATAATTTCACACATTAAAAATCGGAGCATAGTGCAGTTCTTCAAGTAATTTTTTTAAATTGTTCCTATTTCTGTAAAATACTTTACTTTCTTGCTGACCCATATTAATTCAGGATGTTCTATATAAATTTAATATATGTATGTATGTATATTAAATCGGAAGTCAATTTAAGCTTTTATTCCAAAGGAAACACACAAAAAAGTAATATGAATGAGTTTGTAATATTAATTAAAATATTTGTAATATTAATTAAAAAATTAATTAAATTTTCAATTTGATAATATCAATTAAGTTTTTCCACTCAAATTAATAAAATTAAAAATTTAATTGAATCAATTAAATTATTAATTGAAAGCATTAATTGGTGAATACTTTTTTCTGTGAAGTCGCATTTTGAAATAAAATAAGCAAAAAGTAATTTTGCTGCATTATCACATAAATAAATTTAAGTTTTTCACAGGTGTATCTTTAAGTTGAGATATTATGATGGCATCATATCTCAGTTTTAGCTTACAGACCAACCTAAATTACGACGCAAAGCGTTGTCTGGCTGTCAAAAATTCTCGTGCCCATACAAAATGTATGAGACCAACCGAAATAACGTGGCGTCAACGCTTTGCAAGTGGAAAATCCAATTTTGGCAGTGCGTAAAGAAGTGAATTTAGCTGCAAAAGTACTGTTGTTTGTGTTAAGTAATGTACTTTTAGCTACTTTCAAGTAAATTTAGCGTTTTCATTTTTATGAGTTATTTTTATTTAGAGTTTCTTATTAATCATTACCCAAATTTATAGTGTTTTCAAACTGACATTGTTTTAATAAAATTTGGTATTAAATTTAAAACCAACTTAAAACCATTGTTGAATTGGTTGTAAGTTGATTTCATGAAATGCAACCTTGTTTTCGTGGTGATAAAATCAGTGCTGCTCAGTTAAAATGACCGGAGTTATAGAGATAATGTTTATGCCAGTTAAAAAGAATAGATACCAATTGATACGCTTTCAACTTAAAAATAATTATCAAAAAAATCTGAAGAAAAAGAGTCCTTTGGACGGAAAACAACTTAAATATTTTCACAGAACTCTGGGAAGTGAAAATAGACGATGTGACTGACATCCATCTGCAGGAAAAAAGGTTAAGCTTATAATACGTCTGTGTGTATTTTATATAATAATATGATTTTCAAGCACTTCTTCACGTTGTATAGGTTAGGAAAGGTGGTGCTATACCGCACCTCCACTCGGAGACCCAATTGGGTTCATTGTGATTTCATGTTGTATTAAAATGTTCATTTACAAAATATAAAATAATATCTCAGTCGTTACGAAGCTCTGGGTTGACGAACAGCTCTCGCGACATCGTAATTATTTCTTAAGTGCGGTCAGGCTTGTGTGTTTTGTTTGGCCTTCGAGATATTTTCTTCTCGCTCGCACTGGTTGACTGATCTGCCACGGATAACCGTATAATCTTGAGGTTCTTTTGTGGAATTTCTTTAACAACCACGTTGCTACTTCCTATGTGAAGGCATGGGTCGTGTAAAGTCAGTCACAAATCTTTTTTAAAATACTTTTAATAACACCTTGTTCATATGGTCTAGTTACTCCGCTCATAGTTGTGCAACCATATTATACAAATTTACTTTGTATAAAATGTTTTAATAAATAAAAACAAAAACAATCGTTGCACAGGGTGTCAGGTAAGTATTATAAAAAGCTGAAAAAATACAGCAAAAAATACCCACATTTCTACAGTACACATATTATATTTTGAACAAATTTATAAGACAGCCTGTTGTTTAAAACATGAATTCACCAAACTTGCAGTGGGAACGCAAAATCAGCTGTTTATGGTTTTAACGTTAAAATCAGAGAGCAAATTACATTATTCGATACGACTCGTAATTTAAAAATATTTCCATATAAACTCTATTGAAACATTTTTAAATTACGAGTCGTATAAAATGCCGTAATTTGCCCCAGGTTTTAACTTTCGGTGTGAAAACAGTATTAAGAAACTTTTCCCTTTTGCGACAACGTCATAAATAGGGTGATCGACTTGGTTTTTCAACCGGTTTTAAGACCCGGTTTTTTCACAATAAGGTTGTCGGTTTTTTCCAAATGTTGATTTTTCGAATGTCGAACAGTACGGGTTTTTACAACTTTACTTTTCGATTTGTATATTTTGCAATAAAATTAGTTTTTACTATGTTAAAACTTAGACCAACGTGTTCTGTTGATTTTTCTAAGTATTTTTTTCTCAGTGTAAAAGTTCTAAGCGTTTTTTGACCATGGCAACACTTACTGAAACATGAAATTTAAGCGAAATAATTTTATGAGGTGCTAGCAGAGGCGTATTAAATTGGCCTTATGGTGTTCAACGAATGTCAAAATCCATTTGCAAAAAGTGTTTTTTTAATCAAAAACGTTTGTATAATAATCTTCTTACTTAAAACAACCGGTTGACCGGTATTTCCTGAATTGCAAAAACCGAAAGCGGGTTTTTCATAATTTCAAATATTCGAAACATTCGAAAACTGGTTTCTGAGAAAATTCGAATAATCGATTACCCTAGTCATAACGCAAAAAGCTGGTTTACTGAAAACTATTTTAATAGTGTTTTCACACTGACATAGTTTTAATAAAAGTTGGTTTTAACGTTTAACCAACTGTTAAAACCAGCGTTTAAAAACTTCCCATTCGTGTATTTTCTTTTGCCTCTGCTCATACTCCTGCATCTTTTTAGTCGGAATTTTTTGAAGCAGTGTTTAGACTTCGGTTGGAGCACTGTATAATAAATATGTGATATGTCGATCGTATAAGCTGAACGGGATTTCAGTACGTACGCGTACATATGTATGTCATAATCCGAAAATGGTGTTTTTACGTGACGAGTTGGACGTTCCGGGATGTGACAATTCGGCCTCTTGTTTTACCATACCAAATGATTTTGTTAAAACCATTTTTAAATTGGATTTAAGTAGGTTTTATGAAATGCAACCTTATTTTCGCTGAGCTAAATTCAGGGGCCTAATTCCTGCACTCGTGATCGAAATTACATTCGACTAGAAATTAATTTCGATAGTAAAAATTTTTCCAATGATGTCACTCTATACCAAGCGAATCGAGTTTTTGTTTCAGTGTTGGAAAAAGGCAAATAAATTCATTTCATAACACTGAATAAATTGTAAGCAAAAACATATGTTTGTGTATATGTATGTGTGCAAAAACATATGTATGTACGTACATACACACCTACATATATGCAAAAACATTTTTATTTAATTAATAACTTAATAATAATTAATTAGTTTAAAGTTAGCGAAGAGAGCCCTCACTTGGATAAACTCAGCACATTTTCGATTATTTTATTGGTTAACCAGAAGCAGTTAATTTGTTATTTAGATGCTCCCAGAGTTGCTTGATTTTCTTATTTTCCCTGACAACTGTTGGGCAAAACATTATTTGCCAATTCAGTGTGTTTTGTTATATTTAAAGTCAACTAGAAATGCTTTATATTTGTATTTTTTTATACGTATATTTGTGCATACATTCATATATAAATAAATAAGTAAAATATTGAAAATAAATTTTCTTTTCCTTCGCTTTTTCTATGTTAAACGTTATTTCGAATGCCTTTTTGCTTCCGAGTAAAAACACGAACGGTTGCATTCGTATGGCTGCTCGTTATCGAATGTTCTCATCAGAAATTTCGATATGTGTTATTCGAAATCGAACGAGAAAATCCCAAAAGCTAAAAAACTCGTACGTTCTTATAATAACTCGTTCGAAATCGAATGCGGTAATTAGTACTCAGTTCTGCCAAGTTAAAATGACGGGAAGCAGTTGATAACACAGGTCAACAAAATGAAATTTATTGTGTAAGGTCAAAGGTTTCGTAGTCAATTTGTGTACACTTGGTACTGAGCAAAATAAATTTATATCAAGTATATGCAACTACTCAGGTGATTCATTTTTTTCTCGTTTCGTGGCAATGCATGAACGTCAAAAGTTGTTTACAATTTTTGTACGTCATTTTGTTTTGTTTTGCTTTGTTATACACAATTGGGTATACTGACAACGTATGTGAAAAAGTTTAAATAAATTTTTACTTAAAAAATGTGTTACAAAACATTTAAAAATAATTATATTTAATTATTAAGGTGCATATGTATCTTTTATTATACTCATTTCACATATTAAAGGTTTACCAATTAATAAATTTACTTTGGTTTTGTCTATCCATACATTTTCTTTTTGTTGTATGCAGATCTGGGACTATTGCATTAAATAAGCAAATGCATTGACCATTTTCCCACAATAAACTAAATCAATGCAAATGCAAATTTATTACATTAGCACTAACTTTAATAATATTAGTGCAATTTTTTTTTGCATTTTACTAAAATCCCTTCAAAGACATTCATCAACATTGTTACTTTTAGTGCACTATTTTTCGCACCACTAACCACATTATGAATAGTATTATTGCATTATCAGTGAAACATATAGTGCAAAATACAACGTAAATGTGTAGCTACATACATAAAAACATACGTACATACATAAATATGTAAATTTTTTCCTATGTACATATCGTCATCTAAGAGGAAAAATCATATCACTACGTTTTTTATAATTTTTCGAGAGAAAGACAAAACTTGATGAAATTGTTCCAAGCGGTAGTATTTTTCGTTTATAAAATCACCATTTTTTAAGATATAACTTTACAATAAACGAAAACCTAAGTTCTGAAGTTTTTTCAATTGCACGGTTTTCCATATAAGCTCGAGATGCAACGTACTTGAAGTATGAAACTTTTTAATTTTTTTCAATTGGTTCTGAAATCTAGTTTGTATTTATATTGACAGTTTTTTTCCGTTAATTTGTATGTACGTACTTATAAAAGTGCCCTCAATGAACTTTAGTGTATTTTATATTTTTTATTTGTGCTATCTCCTAAAAATATTTTCACGTTTTATTCAATTTTACTGTGTACAATATGTGATAGTGCAATAATATTGCATTACTTCATGATGTGCTTAGTGGCAACACAAAATTAGTGTATTTTTTGTCATGGGAAAAGCTGCTAATGCAATAATAATCCCTTACTTTTAAGAGATTTGATTGATTTAGAGCACTACAAGCATCAAATTTAAATTTGCACTAAAATTTTTGTTTTTTAATCAGTGCTTATGCAAAAGTAATGCAAGTTGCCCAGGTTTGGTTGTATCCATCTGTTTTTGACATTCATCCATTATTCTTACACAAACAAATCGCCTGTTGTTTTTGTACTTTCTTAGTTGTTGTAGACCTGCATATACTTTATATAAATATGCTTTGGTACTGAGTATCAATGTCTGTAAATTTGTTTTTTATAATTAGCTCTGTATCTCGAGATTTTCCGTTATAAAGAAAAAAGAGGATGCTGCATCACATAATTTGCATTTACTCGCGAACCAGTTCTTCGATTAAATAAAGAAACACACAGAAGGATAGGCAACGAATTGACCTTTAAATTACGCTCTTATTAATTTTTCAACTGTCTTATAGTTTCGGAGGTATTCAGAAAGTTTTATAAAAATAAGTAAATTTTTTCCCAAAAAATTAAAAACTCGTGTTTTAAAAGATGCATTTAAATTTTAAACTGAAGAAAATTTTAAATTTTATTCTTAGTTGTGCTACCTTCATGTGTTACAAATGAAATCCGCCAAGTTTAAAATTATTTTAACGCACTAAAAATCCTTAATTATTATTTTACTTATTAAGTAAAATATTTTTTTGTTAAAAATACATACATACATTGAAATTTATTATTGAGGGGGCTAGCTGGATCCTATGCGCATTTCACTGTTGCTAATGCAGATCATCATGCGTTAAATAAATTTTAAACTTAAATTGTAACAATTCCCATAAAAAACGCTAAATCCGGCAAATTTATTAAAATCTTTAGCTAATTTTTAATTATTATTGTTCGAACTTCATTTGTTTCTATATTATTGATTTGATCAGGCTAAAGTTCGTATTGCTTTGTAAGCCAAATTACATGTGATAATTATTAATGAACAAATAACACCAAAGTTAGTTGTAAATATTCTGAAAAACACATAGTTGAACGGAACAACCGGCTGTTTTCGAAGGCCACTAAACCTTCCTCATCAGCGTTCTTTTTGCGTTTGGTCCACTCTGTGTGGTGTCAGTTGATGTAGATTTCTGCTTTATATACGCAACTTTTTTGCAAATGGAATATGTGAATTGTTTTGATTCATCGTATTACAATTTGCTGAAAGCTTTTTTGTAATGAAAGCTCATTTTTACCATCTCTAAATTTATAACAGTCTTGCCATTGTCGTTTGTTCCTTACTAATTATGCACATGTTAGTTAATTAGTTAATTTTTTGTTCTACTTAAGACAAACTTTTTTGGTTTGATACTATAAGTATATTTTTATTTTTAATTTTTTCTGATCTTATTCACAATTGAGTGGTAGCATATATTTACATTTTTTTCGTATTTATTTATTTTAAATTTATTTACAAAACTTAAAAAATTTTGTTAAGAAAATCGTTTTTTACTGGATTTCCTATTATATATTAATTCTAGACAATCCCTTTGTAAGTTCCAGCAGTAGTCTGCCATCATATGGCAATCTCAAATGACTGTGGAAAAAATGCAATTTGACACTCATATTTGCTCCTAGTTGTTGAAAATCTTGAAATATCTTCTGTACTATTTCACGATATTCCTTCGCTTCATATGGCAATCTCATCGGCCTTGATATCTTTCCTCCAAGGTTTTGATATCTTGGTGGAATCGTTTACTTGTTCCTCACTATAATCACCTAAATCCTTAGGAAATTTATCTAAATGACTGTGCAAAAAATGCAATTTGACACTCATATTTGCTCCTAGTTGTTGAAAATCTTGAAATATCTTCTCTACTATTTCACGATATTCCTTTCGCTTTGCTATTTACTAGAAATTCTAATTGATTCATATGCTTTATGAATTCTGCATGGCTTACAAGTTTACGAATTTGTGGTACATCGCAAATACCTCTTTTCAACTTTGCTATACTCAGACCACAGAAAAATTTGCAAATATATTTGAAACAATCTCCGTTCGTACTTAAAGCTTTCACAAACTGTTTAATAAGTCAAAGTTTTATATGTACGGTGGAAGGAAAAATTTTTTCTCGACTTATCAGAGGTTCATGAACCACGTGGTTCCTTTTCCTACAGTCATATTTGTTCTTAACGGCCACTCTTGTCTATTCCAGTGTTCGTTTTTCGCACGGCTATCACCATTTTTAAATCTACACACAATGACCACTGGTGTTAGTTGAATGAAGTTTTGCCTAAAACGAGTTTTCTATTTTCATATTCGTGTTTAAGATTCGTTGAGTAGCCAATTGGGATCGAAGTCAATTTATTTCCATTATTTAGTAAAACTCATTTAAAACTTCTTTTGGAACTATCAGTAAAAAGTCGCCAGTGTGATGGTTGGTATACAGGAAGGCTCATCAAATGAAAAAGCGTAGGAATATCAACTATTTTCATAAGAAAACTTTTCAAAATTTAATTTAAAAAAATCGGTGAAATATGTGCTACCACTCAATTCTGAATAAAATCAGAATTAATGGAATGAATTCAATAAATTTGGCTCATTTAATTTGTATATGTAGGCATCACAATTAAGAATAAGATTTAAAATATTCTTGAGTTTAAAATTTTAATGAGTCTTTTAAAACACGATTTTTTAAATTTGTTAAAAAAAAATTAATTTTTTTATAAAACTTTCTGAATATCTTTAAAACTATGTCTTATAGTTTTAGGTTAAAAAATTAATTAGAGTGTAATTTAAAGGTCAATTTGTTTTCTATCCTCATGTGTATTTTTTTTTTATTAAATCGAAGAACTGGCTCTCGAGTAAATGCAAATTATGTGATGCAGCATCCTTTTTTTCTTTATAACGGAAAATCTCGAGATACAGAGTCAATTAAAAAAACTAATTTATAGGCATTGAAGCTCAGTATCATATGTACGCAAATTGGCTATCAAAGCACGGGCCTTAGAAATCGTGTTCACCTGTGTAATGTGAATGAACTTTCACACACGGGACTAATTTTTAAGCCACACACGCGACTAATTCATCTGGCATAAAAATGTATACGTATGTATATACTAGTGTTTTTAATTATTCGTGTTTTATATTTATTCGAATGAAATTTTATGATTTTTTTCTTGTTCGATCGGACGAATAATTTAGAACTTTTGTTCGAATATTCGAACGAACAAAGTACAAAAAAATGTATTCGAACAATTTTAAAAAAGTTTGCAAAAAACCACACGCATGTGTATGAGTTTAATTTTTTTTATTAACAAACAAAAGTAATTCATTGCACAAGAAAAACAAATAATTTTAATAACAAACTTAGAAATATTATTAAAAACTGAAGGAAATTAGTTAAAAAAGTTACGTTTTTATACACATTTATAAAAATTGTTTCTATGTCATTGATTTTTTTTAAATAGTCATAAAAAACAGCAGATAATCCCACTTTTTAGCTTGTAGACGGTTCTTTTTTACTTTTGATAAAAGAACAAGTAGAAAAATATTTTTCGCAAATTGTTGATTTTAGTGATACCATTAAAAGAGGATTAAATAATTTAAATCAACTTCAAATTGTTGAAGATTTTTATATTAGTACAATTTCTTACTTTAGTGGGTGCATTCATAATATGTAGCTGTTGCGCAACCGTTGAGTGTTTGTCATAGAAACGCATAGCTGTGTAGTTCAACTCTACTCAACAGTTGGGTAATTGATATAATTTTTTCCATCATAAACAAGGCAATCATGAATAAAATTCCGCGGGAAATTTTTCCCTGGGAACAGTTCCAACTAATAGTAAGTAATAGGGAAAACAAAAAATTCTAATTGGAAAAGGGAAAAATTTCACGCACGAGCTATGCCTTTTGGTGGCAGGAGCAAATATTTGTTAAATTTTACATTACAAATGCGATAAAGTAACGAAATAAAGATATAAAATTTATTTCTAAGGGCCCTTATTACAACTTGCCGATAGTTAAAGGCAAGATTTTGTCGGACGGATAAATGGCTTAGCATTATAAAACCTTCATTTATTATTTTTTTATCCATTAAATATTATTATTATTATTAATAATAACAAACAAAAATTAAGGTTGTAATAATGCAAAGCTTTTTATCGGGCAGACAAAATCCTGCCTTTAACTATCAGTAAGTTGTAATAATGGCCCTAAGACGTAACTGTTGGGGCCAACAGCTGCCAACAATTTTACAACTGTTGAACTGTAACAGCTACGTCTTATGAATACGCCCATTGATACAATTTTTTAGATCAGCTAATAAAACATTGTAATTTTCTTGAGAAATTTCATCTAATACTTCATCGTACCTGAGATTATTTCCGAAATTTTTATTACAAAATAATCGTGAAATCAAAGTATTTGCTTACTCTTTTTCCGCTTTTTGTAGCATATTTTAAAAAGTTATTATTGGAAAGCTTAGGAATAATATTATTTATTTATTTATAACAATAACCAACCGAGCTCATACGGCTTTTGATTAGATCTATAGAAAATCAGTTATTTTTTAAATTCTTTACCAGGAATTGTAAATTGTAATTGTAAATTTTCAAAGCAAGAAAACAAAAGGTGCGTTTAGCGAACATACACAAGGTGGGCCAAAAGAAATCTCCTTATTGGAAGATGCTCTTATTTTTGCAAATGGTGGCCAATGTCAAATCTGTTTTGACATTTGTGAACGAGACAGATGTAGAATACAAGTGAACAGGTCATGGACCAATACACTCCCCAAGAACGGGGAATAATCGTGTTGTGGCGTTCCCGGGTCGCCTCATTTCTCGTTTTGGCGATTTACACTGGCCCGCAAGATCACCCGATTTGACCGTTCCAGACTTTTTTGTGGGGTTTTTCAAAGTCCCGTGTGATCAAGCTCGAGACCCTGGAAGCCCTCAAGGACAACATTCGACACGAGTGCAAGAATCTTTCGCCCGAAGTTCTCGTCGAAGTGACGAAAAATACCATAAAACGAGCAATCAATTGTGTCTGCGCCCATTTGGCCGATACCACCTTTTTGACTTGTCCAATAAAATTCTAAAGGTCCAAATAAATATAATCAAAAAACAGAATCTAAGTTTTTCATTAAAAAAACAAAATCAGTGCCAAACAACAAACAACGGATGACTTCTTTTGGCTTACTTGTTACAACAAGCTTACACAATTAAGTAATTTATTACTTAACATCCTATTTTTAACAAATTAAAAAGTTATGAAATGTAAAATACTTTTTATACAAAGTAATTAAGGAAATTTTTCGAATATTCGAATTTTCGACAAAAAATTTTCGAATAATTTTTTATTCTAAATTGAATATGTTTGTTCGTTCGAACAAAAATTAGTTGATCGAATATTCGAATAATTTTTGTTCGAATGATAACACTAGTACATACAGCTTTATCTGTGTTTTTGTTTTTTGTATTCATTTGGCATTTATTGTTGTATAGTTTTTGCAGGTGACGAGTGTAATGAATTATAGAATTCATTCCTCGGACGTATTAAAATAATTCATTACTTTCCCAGGACATGTTCTGTGTTAACAGTAATGAATTCTGGAATAAAAACTTTCTCCTTTACTATTCATTACCTTTTCCCACTGGGTAGCTGGTTGAAAAATTATGCCAGCTAAAAACCACTCTCTTCGTCTCTTTCATCCACTAACTGGCCTGTTGTGTCAGCACAATTGTTCTCGTGTGTGAATGGTTAATAAGAATATATACCGATTGAAAGATTTTCAACTTAAAAATGGATGCAGCCTAGGGTTGCCAGTCGGGCTTGTTTTGGTTGTATTGTCCAGCTTTTTAAGTACCTGTCCAGTTTCAAGCTAAAACAAAATTTGTGCAGATAAAACAATTTTCCACAAAATTTTCTTAATATTTATTGCCTTAAATTTGTTGTTATTGTACAATACTGATTTCATAGTTTCTGTAACTGCTTAAGTATACGAGTATGGTGAAAGTATCATCTCTTGTGTTTTCCCTGTTCTATCATCACTAACATTTTCAAACCCCTAAAGGTTTGGAGTTAGCAAAATCCGTAAGCGCACATACAAAATATATGCGGCAGAAAAAATAAAATTTTTATTAATTTTTTTATAAATTTTTACACACATGTACAGACAAATCAAATAATCTTTTTTTGTCTTTTTAGTATGATTTTCGTTTCGTTATTTAATTTTAAAATGTACAGCTACGATCAAAACAATATCAGCACGAAATAATATGGACACTTAACGTTCAAATTCAAAAAGGCTTATCCTTAAAGCTAAATCGAACATTACAAAAAAAAAGCAAAGTGTTTTATAGACAATTTATCTAGTTTATACTTTCATCTATTCTATAACAGATTATATAAGTAATGAATATATTACGATGGTCGAACTGGAAAATCAAATTATTTTATTATATTTTGTAGATACCGGTTTGTAAATTTTTTTTATATCTCGTTTTTTATAATTCATAATTATGTATTTTTAGTACTAATCTAGTTGATCATTTTCAGTCATCATATAATTTTTCTACCGACGAACAAAATAGTTACAGATCAGATTTATATTGTTAGGGAAACCCGTTTTTCACTCCTTTTAAGTTTTTATTAGCAAGGGAAGTATTTTTTGGCTTATTTTTTATTACTCTAAACAAAGATATAACAAAATTAATAAACAATAAAATACTTCCTTAGTTATCAAAAATGTTGAAGGTCAAAATTAGAAGGACTGAAAAACAGGTTTCCCTAACAACACAAATCTCGTTATACAATCTCGAAAACAAAAGCTAGGTAAGTTATCTACAGAACACTTTTTATTTTTCCGTAATGTTGGATTTCGTTTTAAGGACAAGCCCTTTTGAATATTAGCGTTGCTATTATTTGCACATATATATATATAGAAAATCGCAGTGTGTGTTTGTTCCTAACGCATGATCCCTGGAACTATAAGACCTGTGGAGCTCAAATTTTCAACACAGGTTCGGGTCAATACCAGGTAGATTTTCGTTTTGTTTTTGACCCAACAAGTGACCTATGACTATGTGGAGTAATATGTAGTTAAAAAAATAATTGAGGGTAAGACAACCTTTCCCAAGCTCATCTAATTTTTTAATAAAATTGTTTGTATAACTAAAAAAGTAACTCTTTTTTCGTGAAAATTTTATTTCAAAATGTCCAGCTTTTCTTTAATAATCCCGCTTTTTTAAATCAAATGTCCGGCTTTTTGTTACTCTCAATCTGGCAAGCCTAAAAAAAAAGAATCTTTTGGACGGAAAACAGTGAAAATATTTTCATTGATCTCTGGGAAGTGAAAAAACACGATATGACTGACAACCATCTTCCGACAATAAAGGTGTAGCTTAAAATATGGTTGCGCATTTTATATACATACATACATATGTACATTAGAGTGGCCGTTAGTTGTATGGATAATTTTTTTTTATTTCTGATATTCTCTCCCCCGAAATCGGTTCAGTTTTATATAAAAAAAAATATAAAACATTTCATAGCGATAAGTTGTGTTTTTCGGGGTGTGTCCGCACCTCAAAGTTGGCCCTCAAGCCCATTTATTCAATGTAATTATTTGTATACCCTTCACCAAAAATGGAAAAGGGTATATATAGGATTGTCATTCCGTGTGTAATTTCCACAATATTAATATGAGACCCATAAAGTATATATATTCTGGGTCCTTATGAATAGGGAAGGCGAATGAGCGATGTCCGGCTGTCCGCCCGTTCGTCTGTCTGTACGTGAATCGGTGGACTTTGATCTTGGACTAGTGTATCAGAAATGGTCCACAATAAATTGGTAGTGAAAATCAGCAAAATCGAGCAGACGGTTTCAGAGCTGGAAAACTTGAACGTTATTTTGCCATGTAAAAGTAACTACTAAAACACATTTTTGTTTATTTTTTCGTTAAAAAAAATTCAAAAAGTATCAAAAGTCGTTTCCAGGGTTGGAAAACTTTAATTTTTATTGTTATGTAAAAGTAACTTACTAAAACTAAATTTTACTTTTTTACTCTCTATAAATTACACATGCCTTACATACTTAAAAAACAGATTGGTGTTAGAAATCATAAAAATCTGAAAGGATCATTCCAGGGTTGGGAAACTGACACTTTTTGTGATATATGTATATAACTTATATTTTATGTTTTGGAAAGAAAATTGGTATAGAAAACTAGAAATATAAAAGCCACAGCTCCTGAGCTGAAAAATTTTAACTTTTTTTTACAAACTGTCTTTACTTAATTATTTCTTAACAATATTATCCACCGCACGATCTCTTTAATGTCACCGATGTTGACTATACTATTTTCTGATTTACACTGACTGACTGTAACAAAGGGTGCCTTCTTTTATACTACAGGAAGCGGCTCTAGAATGTTCGCCATGTACTTGTAGATGGCGTAATGAAATGTGTGCACTTAGTAAAGCCAAATGGAAGAAGCTGTATTACTGCATTAAGATGTTGCTGCTATGCACAAGTTGGCATCTGTGCTGTCGTTTACTATTGGTAGACAAGTGATCACAGTCTTCTAACACAATCTGAAAAATTCATGTTGCTGTTTCTAGGCGTTTGTAGATAATTCGATTGTCCGCTATTTTGGATTTGCGAGTTACTGTGCAAGGACTTTTATGTTGGTAATACCGTGTGTTGCTGGTAATACAGAGTTGTTACCATGTATTTGCACTTTTATGTGTACGTGTGTGCATTTAGTTTTCTAGATAGTTCTTTTCATTTATAAAAACATTTACATTAGCTCTGTTCGAATATTTCTACGTAACACTGCCGCCCACTTAAGCCTATTCGTCCCGAATAGGCACACTATCCGGCTTTCCATAGTTTGCGATTCGTTATAAATGTACAACTTTCATTTTTGACTTTGGGTTATTGTGTTTTTGTATTCGATATACGACATCATATGCTCTTTTGACCACCGTTAATGGTACCTCCCAGTGAGTCTGTAGTTTGGGAGGCAATCCTTTCTTCCATTGTGGGTTGAAAAGTAGAATCAATTAACCCTCATTAAAAACCTTTGAATTTGCCGCTCGGTCATATCCAGCTTTCGAGTTCTCGTTGAACCCCAAAGTAGACCAGAGTTATAGAAAATGATTTATGAAAAAAGCTAAAATCCGCTGATTTGATCACTGTTAAAAACGGACAAGTTAGTGTGTTTGTTATTAAAATTTTTACTACAATAATTAAAACAAACAACAGAAAATGTATACTTAGTGAAATGAACAATTGAACATTTTTACAAAATTAAATGAAAGATTTTGCAGTGTTGAACCAAATAAAACAATGTGTAAAACATTATTAGTAACATAAAAGTGATTCAAATTAGTTTCCAAATGCTTACAAACTCAATTTTAAACATTTTCTTTCAAAAATATTAATTTTTAACTTCAACTTGCAAAAAGCAAACAACGAATGAGACCACAAAGCATAAATTGAAAATATACTTGAGCACATGAGGTTAGGTTAGGTTAGGTTAGGTTAGCAGGCTGCTGGTAAGGAAAGGTGAAATTTAGAGTCCAGCTCACTTGGGTCCAATACAATGATCCCTTTGTGTTACCTGTTAGTTGAAGAGAAGATAGTCAGAGAGGGTAGGGTGATAGGGAAGGGATAGTGCTAGAGAAGACAAGTGGTGAAGGAAGATGGAGGAAAGCTTCATTCTTTTACAACTCTGCTTTTTTGCACGCTTTTTTGATAATGCAGTGTTGCAGCGCCTTCTGGTGTTAAATGAGGCGTATTAAATTTTGAAACTGTGTTTAGTAGCTATTGTATTAGTTATTTTACTTCGCCAATGATTTCTGCTACACAACGAAGGAGGGCGCTCTGATGTTACATTAGGATTAGTATCTGATGATGCCGGTGTAGTTTTTAGTGACCAGTGCCTTAGGCCTGCATCACTACAACTTTTCCCACAACAACTGATACAAAGGACACTAATGCACATCAGAAAAATGCGTGGTGTTATTATTTTTTTTTTTAATGACTGTCGGAGACCGGGCTCGAACCCAGGACCTTAGGTTTTGTAGTCAACGTGCTAACTACTTCAGCCAACGCCACCGCTATTGAGCACATGAACATTTGTACAAAATTAAATGGAGGAATTTGTGGTATTGAATTAAAAAACACAATGCGAAAAAGATTATTAGTATTAATAAAGTGATTAAAATTTGTTTTCAAATGATTAGAGACTACGTTTTAAGCATTTTCGTTCGTAAATATTAATTTTTACCATTTATTTACAAAAACTAGGCTGCGAGTGAAATCACAAGGAATAAAATGTAATTACTTTAAAATAATACAACGCGAAAGAAAAAGTAAAGAGGATTTGATGACTGTGTGAGCGAGACCTCTAAAAACACCACAAAAACGCAATTATCTTCCGTCTCGTGACATCTCTGGTCTACTTTGTGCGTTGAACCTTCATAGTGAACAGACGTCATTGCGGAGTTTTTCTTACATACACACGAAATAAAAAACAACAAAAACAAAATTTATAGATACAAAAAATATTCATAGTACATATTGACTTCGAGAAATTAGCTTATTTGCTTTACTAATATATTTTTACATAGCAAGAACAACAAAAAAAACAAAAATACCGCAAAGTGACATTGAGGAATACTCTAGATGAGTACCTCAAAAACAATAAATTGTGACCGAAGAAATGCCTATTCTATTGTGAGTTCTGAAGCTCTTAATGTTAACACTAAAAATAAAAAATCTGATGATAGTCTCTTTCTAACGGCAAAGCCACTTTTTCGTCAGCGATCAACTTCGCTTTGTCCAATGCCAACTAGTGATTCGTTAACATTACAGTTGCCTAGTACTTATTCATATAAGACAGCAATATCATCCGCATTGGGCTCATGTTCATCACTTAAACAAGTTATCACTACAGATAACAGTAGCTAAAAGCCCAAGGTCAAAGTCGGAATGGACAGATCTAAAATTTCATCTGCTCCAAAGATGTCTAGGTATAACAGTGCATCATCTACTAATCGTCAAAATCGTTTTGCATTATTGCAAGACAATAACGACAAGCCCGCTGCATCATCGTAAAAGTCTTTTAAGCCACCACCAATCTATCTGAGAGAAAAAAATTCTAACGCGCTTTTAAAACAAATTTTTACACATACCAGCTTAAAAGTGCTAAATGCCTACCAATATTATTAAAGGGCATAGATTCATATGTTGACCCCCAAGAAGAAAAATGTGCTCTTATCGACAAAGGATTTAAGGTAAAAAATTTTACTGATATAATTAATAGAGCAAAGGTCCCCCAACCCATATTTCGGGTTGAACTGGAGCCGAATGAGATACATTTAAAAAAAAATCAAACCCATCCAATATATAATGTAATGTTTCTCTACACCGAAAAATCATAGTTGAAGGGCCACATAAGCGTTCAGGTCCAGTACAGTGCCATAATTGCCAAGAATATGGCAATTATTACTGCAAGTTACCTACAGTTTGTGTTATCTGCGGTGAATTGCACAGTTCTGCTAGCTGTACGAAGCCAAAAGATCAAACTGAAAAAAAATTTAGTAATTGTGGAGGTAATCACACTGCTTGCTACAGAGGATGTCCTGTATATTCTTTCGTTAAACAGATTATGGGACAAAAACCTAAATTACCTCCAGCTCAATCAGCAAATGCTTACTCGGCCACTTTTCCTCAAATGAGCCAACCAAGTACTTCACGAGTATCATATGCCAATGCCGTTAAGACAAATTCTATTCCCACGCAGAAAGTATCCCCACCAAGTAATTCAACAAATGCTAACACAAGCTTTAATTTCAGTCGCTTTGAAGCTACTATTGATAATCTGGTGCAAACTATTAACAACTTTACTACAAATATGACTAACATAATGCAAAAAATGCTGCGAATGCAGAATACTCTGCTTCAAGCATTAATTAACAAGCCATGAACACTTTAAAAATATGTTTCTGGAAGCAAACGGCATTCGCCAACATAAAAATAAACTCGAGAACTTCCTTACAGAAAAAAATATTGATAAATGTTGGTTTCTGAGACTCATTTGACTTTGCGAAGCCTTTTCGATATATGATACAAAGGATCCGAGAGGAAGAGCATGCGGTGGATCAGCAATTCTAATAAAGTCAAGACTCAAGTACTATATTCTTGATAACATTTCTGCAGAACTTCTACAAGCAACTAATATTTGTGTTGAAATTTTTTTTACACATTTTGTAATGTCATCAATTAATGGCATGTTTCTACACTACAAGTAACTCAAAAATTTTGTTCATATGAGTACAAAAATTGCTTTTGTTGGTCTATAAAACAAGTGTCAAGTTTTTTTGAGTGAAAGTGTAATACCTTTTTATTTTGTTGTTTCTATATAACAATTCCAATCGTAGCTAATGTCAAAAGTAGGCAATAAAAAAAACCTCTCGTGAGCTGGACCATTTTGAAAAAGGGTCTATTTTTGCGTGTTTTGTTAATTTGAGAATCTGTTTCCTTGCCAATATATACAATATGGGTATCATAAGAAAGGTATTTTTAAGGCGCGTCCAATTGTATATACAATTTGTCCAAGGACGATCATCCATGTCCTTTTTTAAAGATATTCTGTAAAAAAGAACGGTTTTGCAATAAAAATGCCAAATTAAAATATTTTAATCTTTAGTCGATTTAATTAATTATGGGTCTCAGCTTTTTTTGAAATTCGTGCTAGTTCGCGTTTTGACAAAAATGCAATGGGGTGGTAACCCTTCGTTTTAAATAGGGCAATATGGGTATGAAATTTTTTCTTTTGCCAAGTACATCATCTTTGTACGTATATAATTTAGATTTTGTTTTTGATGACAGTTTTGTAGATATAAACAATAAAATTTAATAACTTTTTTAATTTGCGAAAAAAATATGTCGCCAAATAGTCCTTTCCTTAGTCCTATTTTCATCCATACATGATTCAGAAACTAAATCCGCTATCATATTAGAGTTACCACAATGTTGCATTTATATATATTCCAGAGCATTGTGTAAAATGCATCTAATTTGCAAAAATATAAATTATAATTTTTCGTTTCATTTAAAAAGGCAATAATCGGAGATTGTAATAACTTGATTTCAAGAACCACAAATTTTGGAACAACCCAGGCAAAGAATTCTATACGCAAATACTTATCAGAAAGTTTAAGTTTAAGTTTAAATTTATTGAGCCTTTTTTAATTCTTTATACAGAAAAACTTATAAATAATCGTAAATTATATAAAGAAATATCTTAAGACTATAATGTAAAATCTTAATTTACGTAAAATTGCATTCAGCACCAAGCTTTACAGAACCATTGACAGTTATATATATATATTAATTAATACATTAAAATTAAATTAAATCAAATATGCTTCTGCTCCCAAAGCTTTCATATTTCGAGTAAGTTTTATATATTACTCCAAAATATTCTTAAAACTAACTTATAGATAACTTAAATTAAGAATTACAAAAAAGAAAAGAAAAAAAAATTATAAAAAAAATAAACTAACTAAATATTTAACTATCCCCTGTGTGTACCAGGAGTAGTCTTATCATAAAATGCACAACGAATTGAATTGTTCAAATCAAAAGATGGAGCATGCTCAGTTATATAACCCATTGGAGATAAATAATTGACATTGGACCAATTAAAACGACTTTGGCTGTCATAAATACTTTTTATGAAGGTATTATCATGATGCTGAACTCTAAGGATAAATCGTTGAATAATGTCACAAACATATAAACCGACCGGAGTAACTTTTGATTTAGAATAAATAAATTTATTTGAATATCTTTTATTTGGGGAATGAAAGTGTTTTCCAATACAGCATCTTAAAATTTTCCTTTCAAAAATCTCAAATTCTTTTAGAACAGATGGAGAAATGCTGAACTGGTCTAATGCTAGTTTTATACAATAAAAGTTTTGTTTTCGTTGGTAAACTTCTATTTTTAAAAATGCGTGAAAATATTCCCATTATTTTATATGCTTTTCCTAGAGCAATACGAGCATGTTTATTAAATTTTAGAAGATTACTAAAATTAACTCCAAGATATTTAATTCTGTCCCTTATAGGAATCTCTGTTCCGTCAAGATTAAGGTGAAGTAACTTGCTCTCGGGAACTACAAAACCTTTACATTTACCTGAAGCATTTCGAATGCAAATGGACTCACTTTTTGAAGAATTAATTTTTATACCCCATTTATGGTAAT
This sequence comes from Nowickia ferox, assembly GCA_936439885.1. Lineage (NCBI taxonomy): Eukaryota > Metazoa > Arthropoda > Insecta > Diptera > Tachinidae > Nowickia > Nowickia ferox. The sequence goes on along the minus strand of OW387026.1, from coordinate 37,609,691 downwards.
AGTCTTTAACAATCATTAAATGGTGAGAAACTTTATTTAAAGCTCCAATTGGAGACTCATCGTGCGCATATAGTAAAGAATCATCAGCATATAAGAGACCTGTAGAATCACCCATTATGTGTGGAAAGTCATACATAAAAATGTTGAACAGGTGCGGTGCTAAAATAGAACCTTGTGGAACTCCACATTTAACTTCACCTTGAGCGGATAGTTTATTATTAAATACAACTTTGAAAGATCTATTAGTGAAAAAACTTTTAAACAATTTTATAAAGGGAGCGCTAAAACCAATTTGAATCATTTTATAAAGAATTCCGTTGTGATAGGAATGATCAAATGCCTTCTCAATATCTAAGGATATAGCAACAGTACAGTGACGCTCACGAAGGTGTTTAGTCACATCATTATGAAATTTCAGCAACGCATCTAAGGTAGAATGTCCATTTTTAAATCCAAATTGTAAGTCAGGAATGTAGTTAATATATATATTTATATCCATTTTCTTACGTATTATAATTTCAAAAACTTTACCTAAATTAGAAAGCAATGAAATTGGCCGAAAGTTATTTAGTTCATTGTCACCAAATTTCTTGCGAATAGGTATGATTTTCGATGCCTTCCAAATGTCAGGGAAATATGAATTACTTAAACAGTTATTATATATAACAGTAAGAAATTGTAAAGCCTTTAGTGGAAGTTTCTTTAATACATAATTGGAGATATTATCTAAACCATAAGACTTTTTATTGTTTAAGTTACTTATACACATTGAAACCTGACCTAAATTAATAAGGTCATTGTTATCCTGATCGTTTAGAGACGAAAATGAATCACTGAACTCATATTCAAATTCTTGGCATGTAGAAATTACTCTTTGAATGTTATCAACGATGAAGGACGTATCATGATCAAAAGTTTTTTCCGCATAAATTTCGGAAAAGAAATCTTTAAGTTTAGTCAATTTCTGAAAATCCTCTTCTAAAGGGATTCCATTACAACAAATTTCCTGAATAGGAGATTTTTTTTATAACCGATTAAGTTATATACTTTCTGATCAGCAGAAGGACCTGGTCTAATATTCCTCAATTTATCTTTAAATAATTCATTTTGCTCCAATTCAACCAGTCTTTTTATCAAAATATTCAATAATTGAATTTGTTTAGCTAACAATAAATATTCAGGCACTCGACGATCCAAAGTACGATGATATAATTTCTTAAGATATCCTTGCCAAGAATGTTTAACTTTAAATAAATATTTTATTTTATCCGAAACAAAAAACTTTCCAGTGCCAGCATTTATTTTTTCAGAATGAATGAATGAATGTTTGAATTTATATTTATAATATTAGAAAATCTATTAATGTAATCATCAATCTCTAAATTAGTTAAATTTCTGTTAGAATCAGGGAAATCGAAAATTACGTCGCGACGGACATCTTGAAAAAAAATTGTCCCAATTTGTGTTTTTAAAAGAAGTAAATATAGAAGGAGTGTTTAATATTATTTCAAAATTTGAAAGCTTTATACGAAGTTTTATTGGAAAGTGATCCGAAAATGTCGGAAGGCTCTCCACTTCAAAGTTAGGACTTAAGTGATCTAAACAGTTAGGGCTTACAAGGAAATGATCCAGATATGAACCAGAACCAGGGAATGTTGGTGAAAGACTAGATATGCGAACAAAATTCATCGAGTTTTGTTGTAAAAAATTAAAAAATATGTTACCATTAGCATTAGCCATACTGTCTCCCCAAGAAATGTGACGAGAATTAAAGTCACCACCGATAAAATACATATCATAATCTTTAGTAATACTGGACAAACGTGATAAGCTATCATTTAGCTGTGAAGAATTAAAGTTACAAGGAATATAAATTGAGCCAAGTAATATTTTTCTAATTTCATAATTAATTTTAATTTCAATACAAATAAAAATGTGTGGAAAATTTAAATTTAACGCAATCTGGCTAAGCTTAAATGATTTTTTTTATAACTATAGCTACACCTTGAAAGCTATTATCTCGCACAACCGTATAATCATTTAAATGTGTTTCCTGGACAAAAGCTATGTCAATATTATGTCTCATTAGAATATTCAAAAGATCTATTCTTCGACTTACTTCTACAAGTCATCGAACATTAAATGTTAAAAAGTTAAATACATTATGGATCATACGTATTTTTTACTTCATCCAACAATACTAAACATTGTTTTTTGGCATCTTCTTTTGACATAGATTTATATCCATAAATAAATTTTTCGATTTTATTTTCTAATGAAATAGTTTCAGGCTTACAAATAATTTTGGCAATTTTAAAAAATTCTTCAATTAGCGGTGAATTTTGTTTTGTTTTATTTGATTTCATTGGAGATTTTTCATTAAATAAACCAGCAAATGAAACATTTGAATGTGTCAATCCCGATTGTCTAGCAACTTTCAAAACATTGGAAGAGGCACTCTGTCTTCTGTCTTCCGCTGTTTTCCTTATTTTTTTCTTCATCTCAATATATTTTTTGTAGGCTAAACAGCCTCTAAAATTAGAAGGGTGTCCGTGTTGTTTACAGTTTGTACAAAAAGGTAAATTTTCCTTACAAGAAACAAACTGGCATTCTCCTGGAGCATGATTAGTTTCACACTTGACGCACGCGTAGGGGCTATTACAATTACGAGAAGTATGTCCCCAGTGTTGACAACGCCAACATTGAATTTCCCTGAATTTAGACTTTGGAGACTCCCATGAAATTTTCTGGTTCAAAACAAATTTAATACTAGTAATTTCTGAAACAGACTTTCCAGGAAATAATGTTACTAAAAACAAACCCGTATCAAAACCATTCTTCTTTGAGAAAGTTGTAGAAAATTTAGAGACGCTTTCTACGGTATTTGGAACTAATAAATTTAATTCATTTTTAATTAAGTCCAAACCTGTTTTATAATACACCCCTCGTAAAACTAAATTGATTCGTTTCAATTCCGATGGTGTATATGAATATGATTCGATTTTTTTATCCCTTAGCAGTTGCATCAATTCCGCATGAACAGCAGAGTCTTTAACAAAAAGTTTGCTCTTAAATCTATTTCGATTGACAATTTTAAAATCTATATTTTTTAAGTTGAGTTGATCAACCAAATTTTCGATATTTACATTAAATAAAAATATGGGTGGGCAGAATGATTTTTCTTTGGATGAAATAACTTTTCCTGAACATAGTCTATTTCTAATAGAATCGGATTGATCTTTTTCAATATCTATTTCTCCCAGTATCGAAAACCTATTTTGTGAATCTTGCGAATGAGATATTTTTGAATGCCGCGATATATTTTCCTGTTTATTTAAATTTATTAAATCTACCTTGACGTCCTTTCTCTTTCGTTTATTTACTTGCATAAATTCTCCTTCTTCTGAGGATATTGATTGAAGTGAGTCTTCATAGTCCATTTGTTTACATTTACCTGAGTCAAATGTCAATCTAGGATTACCCAGAGTTGGAATTCCATTTGGAATATAGTTGGAGTGGATTTTTATATTTTCAGTGACCATAGCATCTGACGGATTAATGGGTTGGTTGAACTTGACAGCATTTAATTTGCAAGCGTTTTGGGTTGTTTCACAGAGAGATTGGTTCTTGGCCTTCTTAAATAATCCAGACTTTGGAAATAGTTGATTGGAAACCATTGGTGAAAATTTATCAGGAGGCAGCTTTTCAAACTGATCGACAATATTCGTAATGGATAGAATTGATTCCATTACAATTAAGTAAATTAATTACAATTCCAAAATTAAAAGTTGAAACTTTCAAATAAAATTTTATTTATTAAATTTTAGAAAAAACAATTTTAATATTTTTTAATTAGCTTAGCACAACCTTCCTTGATTGAACTCAAAAAGCTATCCTCTTATCAGAAAGAAAAAATTATGTTTAATTATTAAATTTAATGATTTATTAGATTTTTTATTGTTTATAAAAGAATTATTAAAAATTTGTTTTTGCTTAATTATTAAATTTGATGATTTATTAAATTTTTGCTTTTTATAAAATAGTTATAAAAAATTTGTTTTTTTTTTAAATTAGTTTTCATTGGTTAATAAATATATAAATAATATAAAACTACACAGATAAAAAAGATTTGTAAATATACTTAATTTATTTGTGAATACAATTAAAATATTATTTAAAAAGGCACCTACAACGATTTTTGTAAATACAAACACACATTTGTAACATAGGAAAACAAAATCAACTCAATTATTTCCAATTAAAATGAAAATTTTTAATAAATTTGTTTTTCAAATTCTAATGTGTGTTTCTGTTTGTTTTTTTTAGTTTTACTTAGAATTTGGTTTTTTGTTAAATTTTAAAATTATTTATTTTTCCACACAACTCTCGAAGCTAAATGCGTTTGGGATGAAACGAACCGGCAACCTCTTGACTAATAGACTAATGTACTTACCACTCAGCTACAGAGCAAATTGTTGTTCAATACTCAAATAATAAATACAGGCAATACATGATTCCTTATGTTTCTTCTATATACATGTGCGCATTGCGGTGATATAATTTAAAAATAACTTTGTTGAATAAAAAAAAACAAGCCAGGACGTTTTTCGGCTGCTTGTCGGAATTCACATGTATACAACACGAGTAATCAAAATATATGAAAACAATAATTGCGTTCGCGTACCCAAAAGTTTTTAGAAATTTTTACTGAACTTTACTGCAATTTACTAAATTGCGTTCTTTTACTCAAAATACAGTAAATGAGAACACAAATTGAGAGATTAAAGTGACAGTTCTTGACTGAGTATTTTGCAAATTTTTACTGCAGAAATTTGTAGTAGTAAAGTTTAGTAAGATAAAAACATATAATGCAAAATTTAAACAAATGAAAAGTAAACATACGAAAAGTGTAAAAATTTTTTAAAAGGTTAAATAAAAACTGTGAAAGTCATTTCAAAATAGACAATTTACAAAGAATGGTAATAATAACACTGTTAATATACATATTTTATAATATAATTTATGAATTCTTTTGTTTTGTGGATGACTTGAATTATTCAGAGTTGTAAAACTGTAAAGTATCTGGTTTTTAAGGTAGTCAGTAATATTAACAAACATTCAGGTAATAGTTAATAAATTTAACCAACAACAAATCAGAAAAATCAAAAATTAATTAATTGCAAATATTACATAAAATAAATTAAAAATTTATTCTTTGATTGGCCGTGTAATAAAAAATATTGTATCAAGTACCAATAAGAAAAAGAATTGAATAGTCAAAAGCGCATACATTTTTCAGCACTATGTGGAGTTGGAGTCAGCTGTTTCCTTAATCTTACTAATTTTTACTATTTTTCTGTTCGCGTACTTTTGGCGGCTACAACTCTTTTTGAGAGTAAATTTTAAAATTTTTGCAGTAACTACTCATTTTCTGCATTTTACTACAAAAGTAAAAAAATACACCTAATAGCAGAGTCAACCAACAAACCAACAAGCAAGATAAACACCAACACAAACAAATTAAATTAAACGATATTTTAAAATGCGAGGTGTTGTTAAATATTGTATTAAGTTAATGACAAATATTATTGAAACCAATTTTTTTTCAATAACACGGTTTTGTTGAATATAATTCTTGTCTATTTTTTTCTGTGTATAACCCCCATTAACACGAAGTTCAGTTATATTGAAAGTTTACTAACTTACAGTTAGCTTAAATTTTTGTTTTAACTGAGGGCTTAAAATATTCGTTAACAAAAAACAAAAATTTCTTAACTTGCTATTATCAATTATTTTTAATGAACTAAAAAATAAAAGTCAGAATATGGACGTACATATAATAAATAATTAATTTGAATAATTATATATTAGAAATTTTAACAATCAAGTACGCAAATAAGCAGAATGAAATATAGAAAGAAGGGATTCGGTAATTATATATACATATGTACATATATGTTACAGTTGCCCAAACTGTTCACCTATGGAGGAAGATATTTTGTTGGCCACTGTCGAGAAGAGACATGTTTTCAATATTTATTTTAATTTTTTTGAAATAAAAGTTATTTTGTTCATTTTTGGTAGACTTTATTTTCATTTATTTGGACATATTTAAAATTTTTTCCTTCAGTTAAAACTTAAACTAATAAATTATTTCAGTTAAATTTAACTAAAATTTCTAAATATAAATTGAAATTTAAAAAGTAACTGAAATATGTGTTAGCAAGTTTGTACAAACTATAGTTTAAATTTTAAGTTTAGTGATAACTGCCGTTTAAATTTTTTATTGTTAACGGCCCTAAATAAATTCAAATCTTATTCACAAATTTCTTACAATATCTTCTCTTACTGCTGCAGCAACTTCTTCTGCAACTATTTCAACATCTTCGTCGCCAGTGCTGTCATTATTTGTAGGCTCTCCCAACTCAACACAGCAATGCTCCCAGTTATAAATACAATAAATGCATATGTTGTGCAGAATGCAACATGCATTAGTAATATTCGTTGCTTTTTCGGGGCTATAATGCAATCCCCTCGAACCAAGTCTGCATCTAAAACGATTTTTCAATACCCCATTGCATGTTTCGATAACATTCCTAATTTTGCAGACTTCTAAAAGATGTTATTAGGTATGGCTGCAACTTGTAACCTGAATCACCTATTTTGAATTACAGATTTTAATGATGTATTAATATAAATAGTAACTTTAGCATGTATTTTACCAAGAAGCCAAGTGTTTCGCTTTCCATTTATACAACGGGTTTTAAAAAAGTTATCTGCTGCACTCTGGTCCCACACAAAGGCATCATGGTTTTCTCCAGGGTGTGTTGCATCCACATAAGTGATAACCATATTTTGATCGCAAATCTAACGAATATAAAAATACATCTATAATACATATACATACATATACATATACATATAGATATACATATACATATACATATACATATACATATACATATACATATACATATACATATACATATACATATACATATACATATACATATACATATACATATACATATACATATACATATACATATACATATACATATACATATACATATACATATACATATACATATACATATACATATACATATACATATACATATACATATACATATACATATACATATACATATACATATACATATACATATACATATACATATACATATACATATACATATACATATACATATACATATACATATACATATACATATACATATACATATACATATACATATACATATACATATACATATGCATATACTCGTAGATATCATAATACTCACCAGCATTACATTTGTACTATAATATCCTTTTCTATTATAGTATTAATGGTTTCTTTGGTTACCAGGAGACTTTATTCTAACATGCGTTCCATCTACACAACCCATATCAAGAGGAATTGTAGCAAGTTGATAAAAAAATTCTTTAGTTTTATTTTCTTCCGCCAGACCTCTGTCTAGTTTAATCCATTTTGGACCTAGATCTTCCTCAAATATGACCAGTAGCTCACTAATTGTTTTGGACACTTGGGAGTTTGACATCAAGGAAATATATTCATTTCCCACTGATGCTTGGTATCCACCAGTAGCCAGAAATTTTGGCATTATTTCTCCAAGCAACATTGCAAACACTTCTTTGTTTGTTCGGAATGTAGCTATAAAACTAAGAAATTTTACAAAATTGAAAATAGTTTCTCTCTTACTAATAATTTAATAATTTATCTTACTACTTACCGTTCTGCTGGTAGATCTAGTACATGGAACACATCGCGGACATTTCTTGTATATACCATCACTGTCACTAGAGTCACTACTAAAGTGAATTTCAGTTGATTAAAACATTTTTAGTTGTATTGTCATAATTATATTATAATTGAAATTTATTTGCTGGTGGTTGGTTAGCGATGTCTATATGTTTGTGACTGTTCAAAATGTGTTGTTGAAGTCTACTGGCGATTAGTTAAAGCAACAATGCGATGCATATAGACATCGCTTAACCACTAGCAAATAAATTTCACTTAAATATTTATTTATTTATCACAAAATATGTTTTTTTTTATTTTATAAATAAAAAACTTTAGTTTTTTTATTCCTTTAATTCTTCTCTAGAGTTACCATTAAGTAATAAAAGAATTACTTTTTAACATGAAAAATATTAAACAAAATATTAATATATGTATTGGGTGTTTTTTATTGAGGTATAGAACTTTAAGTTGGCATCACTTTTTTAACTGGCGGCCATTTTGTCAGCTGTCAAGTGATTAATATTTAGTTTGGTTTGCCATTTCATCATGAACAGGTTGACAAAAGAACAACGCTTGCAAATCGTGCAAATTTATTTCGAAAATAATGGTTCAGTTCGCGAAGTTTACCGCAAGCTCCGTCCATTTTATGGTCGACATAATCGTCCATCAGAGCAATTAATTCGGTTAACCATGGATAACCTGTCAATTGGCCACCAAGATCGTGTGATTTGACACCATTGGATTATTTTCTTTGGGGATATGTGAAGTCGCTCGTCTACGCCAACAAACCAGAAACGTTAGGGGACTTGGAAGCCAACATTCGTGGCGTTATTGCCAACATACGGCCCCATATGCTCGAAAAAGTGGTTGAAAATTGGACCTGTAGAATTGGCTTTATTCGAGCCAGCCGCGGCGGCCACATGCCCGAAATCATATTTAAACGTTAATGGCATAAAATTATCCTTCCAATAAAGCCAAATTGATGGACATTAAAACGATTTTCTTGTGTTTTATTTCAATTCGAAGTTCTATACCTCTAAAAAAAACACCCTGTATATACCTTGGCAATAATGTAATTTGAGAATAAAGAGAGAAAAACAGGTTATTTCAAATCGCTTCTATCTTGTTTTGTAGCAGCTGGAGACTACAATGCTAAATATACGTTCAGGGGTTCACGCCTTATTACATCTAGAGGAAGAGCGTTGTTCAACACAATTTCAAAAATGGGCTTGGACGTCATTTCGAGTGGGGAACCCACTTACTGGCCTACAAACATACAGAAAATTCCGGATGTTATAGATTTTGGCGTCATGAAAAATATTTCTAGGAATTTAGTTCATGTTGAAGCTTCTCTAGATCTCTACTCCGATCACTCCCACTATCGTTACAATCTGTAACCCACTAAGAAGTGCATTACCTCACACATATGTGAAGATGATCAATCGTGTTAATTGGCAGAGATTCAAAAAATATCTTAGTGGTTATTGCACGGAAAACATAAGGCTAAGAACATCCGAAGATATTGAAATTAACATTGCGAGTCTTAACGAAAATATTAAGCAGGCTGCTGAACATGCTTCTACCTCCCACCCGGAGACTGGGTTTAATAGAATTTATTCTACGGATATTGAACGTTTCGTATGTGGAAAAAGAAGAGCTAGAAGGGAATCACAACAACACAGATCACCCCAACATAAAATCAGGTTTAAAGAGTGCACTCAACGACTTCAAGAGTTGCTTGCATCTGAAAAAACTACATCTCTTAAAAATTATCTGGAAAACCTCGATGTCACACTAGCATCTAATTACTCTTTGTGGCGCGATGCGAGAAAGCTTAAAACACCCGTTTAGTTGAAACCACCTCTGCGCACGGGAGGTTGGGCAAGAAGCGATACTGAAAAAGGTAACATATTTGCTGAGGACAGGCGTTGTTGATAGTTTAAGATGCGTGATGTACAAAACTAATTGCTGAACTCAACACAAATAAAGCTCCGGGTATTGATGAAATTAGTAATAATATGCTGATGAGGTTGCTTCGTATTGCAATTAGAATCCTGTTATTGATTTTTAATACCATTATACAATTAGGGTGTTATCCACACCACTGGAAGTTTGCCAAGGTCAAAATGATTCCAAAGTCGGGCAAAGATCTTACCAGGGCTGAGTCATACATGCCAATAAGTTTACTGTCAGCAATGTCAAAGCTCTTCGAAAAGCTACTCATGATAAAATTTACCCCAATTCTAACTGATAATGCGTGCATACTGGCTCATCAATTTGATTTTAGAAGTCAGCGTAGCACCATTGAACAAACGGATAGATTGGTTCAATTTATAAGAAGAACATTTGAAGAAAAGAAATATTGTTCTGCTCTGTTTATTGATGTTTCTCAGGCATTTGATAAAGTGTGGCATGAAGGCCTAATTTTAAAATTGAAGACATATCTGCCAATAAACATTCTTAGTCTTTTACAAAGTTATATTCTAGCCCGGAAGTTCACTGCTGTGGAAGGAGACTTCATGAATGTGCCCGAATCAATCTCATCCGGTGTGTCACAAGAGAGTATACTGGGGCCAGTTTTGTATTTGATTTATACTTCTGATATGCCTGTGAGCAGTAACATCCACACATCTACATTTGCCGACGATACAGCCTGCCTTAGTATCCACGAAAACTCTCACGAGGCAGCTCGATATCTTCAGGAACATATTACCCAGCTGGAACTATGGCTAAACTTATGGAGAATAAAAGTAAACGAACAGAAGTGTGCTCACGAAAGATACTTGTTCCCCCATTAGAATAAATAATCAAATTGTTCCTCAACACTCACATGTGATATACCTTGGTATTCACCTTGACCGAAGGCTTACATGGAAACACCACATTGAATCTAAGCTAACACAAATGAAACTAAAATTAACTCAGTTACATTGGCTGATTGGTAGAAATTCCACCCTGACTCTAGATTGTAAACTTTTGATATACAAGTTGCTTTTGAAACCTATATGGTGCTACGGAATTCAGCTATGGGGCACTGCTTCAGCTGCACACGTCGAGAAAATCCAACGAAGGCAAAACAAAACTTTACGGTTAATAACATCGGCTGCATGGTACATAAGAAACTCAAATTTACATCGTGATTTAAATATGCCACAAGTGACTTAAGAAATTGTAAAATACGCAGGCAAATATTTAACAAAACTCGAGTCGAACCCTAATCCGCTTGCTCGTAATATCTTGAACTTCATTGGACACATCCAAAAAGAGGGACAATACTGCGCTAATACTCAACACTTCAGATGTAACTGCTTGAATATACTTTTATTATTTTTTTTTTTGCTTAGCACAACTCTTATGTATCATTAATTTACTATCACTAAGTTTATGTCCGACATTGGTCGGGCCTAATTAATTGTATTTAGATTTAAGATTTAAATACTTATTGTTAGTTCATTTTTGAAGATACAATAAATAAATATAAGTATAAAAAATAATAAATAAAATAAAATGAAAGATTTTCAAACTCTTTCAGTAGCTCGTTTTAGACACAAACCTTTGATTAACTATTCTCATATTGAACCTGGTTGTTATTATTTACATACATGCGTATGTACATACATCTCGTATGTATGTATGCGTATTGAACATGATTGTTAGAGCTGGGTCCAACTCGTTAATTTTTTCCACAAACGTATGATCAAACCCATGTAATTTAAGCAGGTTTGAACGAGTGAACGAGTTGGACCCAGCTCTACTGATTGTTATTATGTACATGTGTACTTTTCAAATTTGGCAGGTAAGATATTATAGTATTATCTGCTTAAAAATAAGCCCTTGGGGCTCCCTAATTATTGTCTTTACTGGTTAAAATCTTTTTTTTTATAATTTGGTTGTGCTTTATTTAACAAATCCGGCTACCTAACATAGTATGTAAATTAAAAATAAAAAATAAAACATCATGTGAAAAATTAAGAACTGATAAAAGTTATACACTCAACATAAATACATAAGTAAATATGTAAGTAAGTAAGTAATTATAAAATGTAAGTAGTAAGTACTAATACGTTTTTGGAATGGTTGTGTCATCATTTGATCTTTTAAGCATATTATTGCTCTCTTCCTCCAACGAAAAATCACCATCATTATTGCTTTTTGACGAGGAAAGTGAATTGTTCCACTTTTGTATATCAGCCGTGCCGAATATTTGAAACACGAAGTATGTTGAAATTGTTATTATTGATGAAAGTTCAAAAACTAGTCGCCATTGTTGAATGTCCTTCTAAAAAATGAAAACATTTTGTAATACTGAATCAAACTTTGCCGAACATGCAAATCATTACTCACCTCATCCTGTAAGATATTGCCGGATATAAGTGGTGATAGAAATGATGCTGACATGTGAACGGTTTGGCAAAAGGCCAAAACTGGACCAGCGAGATTTGGAGCAATATCTACGATGCAAGCCATCGCACCCGCGTAAGACGCCGTAATAAAAGTAACAGCTATAAACCAAACAACTAGAAGAATCACAATGTTTTCTATGTAGCCAAGTGTAATAATTAGCAGCCCAGGTATGATTTGTGACAGTGCGGTAAAAAGTTTTCGCACATTTGTAAGCGACATCCATTTTTTTAACACCATTCTGTCAGCCAGAGAACAGAAGAGCACGGATGCAAAATAGGAACATATGAATGGCATTCCAGAAAGAAACCCATTTTCTTTGTAATTAAATTTTAAAATATTTTGCATAAATTTTGGCCCATACACAATAAAAATATAATGTATCCATATTCGGCCAAACGTCGTTATGCCAATGGACCAGGCCGGCATTGAGGTGAAAATTGATTTCCATGGCACTTTCATGCCTAGTGATTCTTTTACTTCACTACTAATGTTATCTTCAATGTAAGCTAATTCTTTCCTTGATATTCTGGGATGTGTTTGCGGAGTATTATATGCTACCAAATACCACCAAAGTGACCATATTACGCCGAGTGTGCCTGTGGTATAAAATACATAAGGCCAACCAAATTTTTCGATTATGAACCCACACAAGGCATATGTTATGCCAATGCCAATGCTAAATCCCTGGAAACTTGACATAAATCGTGATCGCTCGCTAAGCGGTATCCAATAACCGACAACCGCATACATGGCTGGCCAAGTAAGGCCCGAAGCGAATCCCTGTATCGATCTTAAGGCAATAACAAACCCCAAGTGCCAGCTCGCACATGTTGGCATACATAAACTGCACAAAGCTGTTGCAAGCTGTGACCAACCGAACACGTGTTTTGTGCCGAAATATTGTGTTGCAATACCTCCAACTACTTGCGATATCACATAGCACCAAAAGAATATGCTAACTATTATAGATTGATCAGTAGATGACCATTCGAAATGGCTACACAGTTTTGAATTCTCAAAGTTACACGATTCGTTAACATTAGCCGCATATGTGGATAAATTTGATGTGTTGCTGTTGTTGTTGTATAATGATACGTTATTTTCTTTCGACATATAAGATGACGATTTGTTATTTGGAGTTGTCATTGCAACAAGAGCGAAATTCATATCGGTACGCATCATGAACGACACAAGGAACCCCGACCATGATAAAAAATATAAAACTAAACGTGCAGGTACTTTTACTGAAAATACAACAAAATTCAAAAGATTAATAATTAATATTGCCAAAAATGTAATATCAAATTGTAATAAAATATATAATATACATATATGTATATGTATATGAATATATTTATTTATTTATTTATTATTATATTAACTTATAATTGAAATTATAAGCTAATAAAGCAAAAGAGCTTTAGCAACATAGGCCTTTAGCTCAAACTGTTAATAATAGAAATATGTCAAATAAGCGCTTAATAAACCGGAATTATTTTTTATGAATAAGGCAGTAATGATTTTAAGGAAATACACTGTATATTATCAATTGTTGGTTTAGATAAAAATTCCTTAGGATTTGCATTTTGAAAAATTTGTTGGCGTTGTACTGAAAATTTGGGGCACGATTAACCTGACCAGACATCCCGCTTTAGGCGGGATTATCCCGCTTTTCGTAGGTCGATCCCGCTTTGAATTTCAATCCCGCTTTATTTCGCTTTTTAGAGTTTTGAGCTTTTCAATATCTTATTCTATTTTTATTATTAAAATGTAAGTCATGAAAATCCAAATATTTTTCTATAATCGGCACAACCAGAAGGAATTTAAAATTACCAAGATATTGAAAAATTAATATTTAATTTACTTAGGAGGTGACACACTTTTTGAGCCATTATTTACTCCTTTTTTTACAATACTATTAAGCCTGGTACTCTGTTCACAATTTCGTGTGAAATGCTGTCAAACTACATGTTAAAGTATTTGGTATGAAATATTTGCGAACTAAACAACATGAGCAGTACTTTTTTTCTCACGAATTTTAACAATGTTGTGTACTTTCAAGCAATAAAATCGAGACATTTATAAAAGAACGCAAGTTGGGCTACATTTAGTACATGTAAAATTTTTCAAGCGAAATAATCAATGTTGCTGAAAAATTTTCAAGACTTTTAACCAAGGACCAGCCTTTATCTGAAATAAACGTTGCTTCTATATGGGAAGTGCCACGAAAACTTTAGGCATTAAAAAACTAATAGCCTATTGCTCCTTCTAGACCATCAGTAATACACTATGGGCAAATCAGCAAGATCAATACACTGATTATCATCAGAGTAAGCTTTACAAAGTTTCACCCTTCTCGCTGTAGTTTTCCTGATATCTCAAACCAAATATTTGTTCTTCATGGGAGGTTTCACACCCAAATGTCTAATTCGAACTCATTTGTAAGAAAACGCACATAATAAAAATCTTTACTTACACAAAATTTCACGTTTCCTACTGAAAGATATCCCAAAATAAAGAAAATCTTTATATGGGAGGTGCCACATTTAAAAAAAACAGCGAAATCGATGCAGGCGCTCTTAATTTATGCGATTACCAACAGACGACATTTGATTTTTATTCATATAGATATGTACATACATACATATATATTTTTGTTTATTTAAAAGCGTTTCTTTTGAGTTGAAAACTATGTACCCTAAGCAGATACGAAACTGTGTACTCGTAGGTGCATATTCCACATCCCGCTTTCTAAAAATTAGTTTTTTTTTAAATCCCGCTTTTTCACGGTATTTTCTTCGAAATCCCGCTTTTTGATCGATCATGCCCCGCTTTTTGCAAAAGCCATCTATCTGGTCACATTAGGCATGATATTAGGATATGGCTCAAGTTATTTGTATTAAGAATATCACAATTACATACGTTTGGAAGTATTATGTTCATGAGATGGCATTGTGATAAATTTGAATGAGAATTTATTTAAGTTATTCTTAAAATATTCAAATATTGTAGTAGGTGGGTTGTTAATTTCCCTGTACCAGTTAGTAGTTGTTAATGTCATTTCATTGTGCATTTTATAATGAATTTTCAAATTGTAACGTTCCGTCACAAATAGGGGTGCCAGATTCTGGGGAGGCAAAAAGAGCACATTCGGTTAAAAAAAAGAGCACAAAAGAGTACAAACTAAATAAAAACACTCGATCCAAATTGTGTTTGGTTAAAATTTTATTTACAAAGTTCAATTTAACTTAAAAAATATAAACATACATACATACGTGTATATATATGTATGTACATATGTATGTAAATAACACAAAAATTCATCAATTAAAAAACCACATAAAACAATTCTAATTTTAATGTAACAGAAACAATTATTGTAATTATATACTTATAAGTATATTACATTGTGAGATAAATATATTTATCACTTCTTTGAACATTTTTTACAATTTCAGTTTTTCCAACATTAGTATTTAAAAAGCGTCTTAAAATATATTGTGCGAAGTTTTGGTGCAATTTTAAAGTTTTATTTCTTCCGAGCATGGTCAATATTTAAGCTTCTAAAAAATTAGGTTTTGCATTTACCATAGACGACAATCTTAATGTGTTTTTCAGAGTGCAAAGTCAATGTGTTTTTCACAGTACGAAGTAAAGTAAAAATAACGGCGTCATAATCTTTATTGTAAATCAGCCTCTGTCTCCACGGCCAATGTTTAATTAATAAATTGGGTAGTATAGTAAATAGATTCTTATAATATTGCGTTAATGACAAAAAGTATGTTACACAGATTTCTCAAGTAAATATTGAATTTTTTATGCAAAGAAAAAAGAGCACAAAAAAGAGTACTAAGACGAAATAGAGTACATTTTGTGTTTTTTTGGACCTTCTTGTTTAAGGAGTACATTTCTAAAAAAAAGAGTACGTGTACTCTTTAAAAGAGTACGTCTGGCACCCCTAGTCACAAATGACTATATTTTTTCCAACACTGTATACTTGCTTATTTTAGTTTACATTTTGTTTGTTTGTTATTGAAACCTTACCAACAGAAATAATACCAACAACTACACAACTGTTTTTATAAGTACACAACAAATACAACAACCACGCTCATGCAGTCTAGCTGCGATCGCACAAACAGAAGTAAAATAACAACAAGCACGTACATGCTTTTGCAAGCACATGCATGCTATATAAAAGAATAAAACACATGCAAACTTTGTACAGATTTTTAATTAAAACAATCAAACCAAGCAAGTGGAAAAATAATTCTCAAGAGGTTAAAATAATAATTACTATAAGATGACAAGTTTAGGCAACAAACAATGAGGACGAGCTGGACGTTTAAGTACGGTAAGCAGGGGCACTACCTGTATATTACGCAGAACAGACGTCAATATAAAGGCTTGTTCTAATTTTTTGAAGAGAAAGCATACAAGATCTACCGCATTTATCTTGAGCTTTCTAATAAATAGCAGTTAGTGTTCAAGATCTTTCGCATTTATCTTGAATTTATTTTTAGTTTATTTTATTTCAAGATCTATAGAATTCATCTTGAAATTATTTTATATTTTCATTCAAGATCCCCCGAATTCATCTTGAATTTATTTCTTTTGCTGTGTTTTTCAAGATCTACCAAATTTATCTTGAAAAACTTATTTTACATTCAAGATCCTTCGAATTCATCTTGAATTTATTTTATTTTCTGCTTTTCAAGATCTACCGAATTCATCTTGAAAACTAGTTTTACATTCAAGATCCCCCGAATTCATCTTGAATCTATTTCTTTTTGTTGTTTTCAAGATCTACCGAATTCATCTTGAAAACTCATTTATCGCCGAACTTATTATGAATTACGAGAGCGACCGAATTTCCCTAGCCCGCATTTACTAAACGGCCTCACAAGGCCCACCGAATACGCCCATAACTAGTTGGTATTAATTATACCTGTCACCGCCTTTAATTCACTGACAATATACCTGTAGTTTTAAGATATCCTAGTAGCATAAGTTTCGTTAAATAAAGAAAAGCTTTGTATATTTTCTTAACACCGAAGAAAATAAATCTTTTATTTCAAAGTTAGTGGACCTTTGAATTCGAACCTGGACAGACTGAGTCATACCCCAGCTGGAAAAGAAAACCACGTTACAAAATAATGAATTAAATCTCTTTCATTGTAATTTGGAGTTGCAGTAACGGGACTTGTGAGCGCATTCCTTGCAGTGGAATCTGCTAGTTCATTATCCTGGATTCCAGAATGACCACGAACCCATAATAAATAAATCCTTGGATAAACGTCCATTAAAACTTTTCGGATAGTTTTAGCATAATAATCATTGTTGTTTATGTTTAGTATTGATTTTAAGCATGATAATGAATCAGTACAAACTACACTTTTACCAATTTCATTCTTAAGAATCTTAATAGCTTCAAAAATTGCGATTAGCTCCGCTGAAAAAGCTGAAGAATAATGTGGTAAAATTTAACACTTAATCACTTTCCGATCGCTTACTATACTGTAATCTACTAAATCATTATTTTTAGAACCATCAGTGAAAATAAATTTAAAGTTACTAAAATGCTCCTTAAGTCCATTAAAAAGTATTTGAAATTGTGACGGTGATGTATTACCCTTGGTAAACTTTGAAAGGGAAATATTAATGATTTTATTATCGAAGACCCAAGGAGGTTTATTCTTTACTGTAAAAGGTCTCGGACGTTGCTGCAGTATTTGAAGCTCTTTACAATTTTACACAATCCTATTTATATAAGAATTGATTTTAGGAATTATTTCTTTTCTGAATCTTTTCTACTACCTGTTGTATCGGAGCGTTTCTGAATAAAGATTTTAATAATCTAGAATCAGCAAAATCCCTCTGAACTTCCATAGATAAAATGCCCATTTCACTTAACATGTTATTAATGGGTGTAAATGCACCTAAAGAAAGGAGTATGACTTGGTGCATATCCAAAGAAAGGAAGGGCATAGTTAATTTTGGATAAAATAATATACTTATTTATGGAAATTAACGTCATTGTATTACAGTTGAATTTCTTACTTGCCGAACATTTTATAACATTCAGGTTTTTTGATAACGAAGATGAAAGTTTCTCTATTACCTCGCTTATACGCAAATCTTATTTGCAAATAAAACTATTTGTAAATACTGAACTCACCGTTTATACGTAGATAGCATACACAACTATCTGTGTACTATATTACCACACATTGTTATCTGCGCATGACATTTCTTACAATAATAAATACATATAGCTGCGTTATTTGCAAATAGTTTTCGTGAGTTATTCACTTACAATAAAAAAGTTATACGGCAACACTTTCGACTTTTATTTGCAAATAAGAAGTGCGTATAAACGAGATATGTATGTATATGTGTGTACTCCTTTTATACTGTCTGTTAAAGTGTAAACCAAAAATTCTAATGTGAAAAACCTCTAGCAGTTGTGAATCATTTAGATGTATTAAACGTTTACAATGACTTTTCCCACAAAAATGAATATTTTTGCTCTTCGAAGACGATAAAACTGCGCCAGAATAATCACACCAATTTAAAATACTTTGAAAAAGAGCGTTTAAATGTAATATAGGATTTTTGTTTGTATTTGATCTTATGATAATGTTGAAGTCATCTGCATAGTTTGTTATAAGCAATCAAAAAGAGAATTACTGAAAGGGATGACCCCTGAGGTATTCCGTTGTATAATGGGTATGAATCTGAATGCTGTTTACCGACCCTAACCACAATCTTCCTGTTAGTCATGAAATTTATAATATAGTTAATTATCTTTGGTCCTACTTTCCATGCTTGGAGTTGGTCAATAATAGTATAGATTCCGATTTTGTCATAAGGCTTTTCAAAATCAAGTGACAAAAGAGTAGATGTTTCTTTAGTGAAAGACTAGTTGTGACTTGATGATCTATGTAAAGTAGGGCATCTGTTGTTGAGTTTCCCATTTTAAATCCATACTGACGATTATCATAGGCCCTTGGACATAACAAACCACCATAGTCTATTTGATACTATTTTGTCAAGGACTTTTGCTAAGCAAGGGTTGAGGGAAATAGGCCTATAACAACTTGGTAGTGTTTTGTCCGATTTAGGTTTTGGAATATGAATTATTACACTATTCTTAGACTGTTGAGGAATAAACTTATCAAAAATGTTGTTAAACACAGCTAAGATCCTTTGTTTCATTGAAAACGGTAGCTGTTTTATCATGGAGTATGGAATTATATCTAGTCCTGGGGATTTACCCTTCAACTTGGAAAGAGTTGTTTCTAGTTCTGCGTACATTATTTTTGCTTCTATTTGTTTATCTTCAGCAGTTGGTATAATTCGAGGTGGGTTGTGTACTGTATTTTCTTTGCAGGTCCTGTACTGTAAAGAGAAGTTTTCTTTCATGGAGTTATTAGACCAGAATTTGCAAAACGTATCGGCAATGTCCTTTTTATCTATTAAAAATTCCTTCCGTCTGTTATCTTTAGCAATGCAATGTATTGTTTGTGATGCTTTGTAACCCGTAAAAGCTCTTATATTATACCAAATATTCTCTGAAATGGATGATGGACTTATAGAGGATGTTAATTTTAAAATGGAATTATTTTTAGAAAGTGTAATTTCTCTCTTTAGTAATGCATTTGCCCTTCTATAATTCACCATGTTATCCTTGTTCATATTCCTATTAAAAAGTGTCCATGTACTGTTCTTCCCTTCCTTAAGAGTTTGAAGGTGATTATTCCACCATGGTACTGCCCTACAATGACTTCTACTCGAAGATTTTGGAATACATTCATTTGCTGATTGGTGGATAATTCTACATATATTACCTATTTCTTTATTAATAATGTGTGAAACCGGTCTAATATAACTGATGTTAATGCATTTCTGACGATACTTTTTCCAATCAGCTATGTCTGTTTTATATCTAGGCTTAAAATAAGTGTAACCTTCATTATGAAATGAAAACAGAGAAATGGTAATGGGAAAGTGATCACTATCAAAAGGTGTATTTTCAATAGACCATTCTGCCTGAACAGCAATATTAGGTGAACAAAAAGTTAAATCTATATACATGTGTCAGTGAGTTGAGTGAGCTAAAGTGAGTTGGAAATCCATCATTTAATATAAGGTACTGTGAATCATTGATAAAATTTGATATTATATTACTATTAATGTGAGTTGGAGATCCATCATTTAATATAAGGTACTGTGAATCATTGATAAAATTTGATATTATATTACCTCTCCTGTTGTTAACAGGTGAACCCCAATTTCTTTGCCAACCATTTACATCACCGGTAATTAAACATGAATTTATGATGCTACCGAGAACATTATCAACTTGACTATATGTTAAATTGTGTTGGGGATGAATATAAACAGATACAATCTTAAACTTAATTTTTGAAATAATTTCAATGCAAATCGCATCAAAATCATTCGGTAATATTGTATGCTTATGTTCGATAGATTTGTGAACTAGAATTACTACCCCACCATATCTCGTTTGAGATGAGTTCTTATTAAAAAAAATTATAATTAATTGGCATTGGAATGTTATTTGTTGTATGCAAATGTGTCTCTTGTAATGTAATTATCTTTCATAAATGCTTTTTTTATTAATAACTGAAGGTCATTACAATTATTCATGTAGCCGTTCATATTACCTTCTAGGATTTCAACCGATGCCATTGCTAATAACGCCTAAATGTATTAGATCATATAAAAATCTAATAACTATACCAGATAAATACATATAACAGATTAATATTATTTTGTTGCTAAACTTTGTTATGAGTTCATTCATTATTATTGTGGAAAAGTTAAAAAAGTAAGTAAAATTAGGCAAAAAGAAAGGAATTTTACCTAATACATTGCAAAATCTAACAATCTTATAAAATAATTCTATAATAGCATAAAAGGTAATGTACTTGTAAATATAAGGTTTAAAGGTTTAAAATAATATTTATAAGGCATTATCTTATCCATAATACTCACTAATATTTAATGCTTAATTCTTTTAATATGATTTCCCATATTTGTTTTATGCTTAAATTTTTTCTTAGTTCTATTGGATGTTGTTTTTGGTAAAATAATTAAATTTTGGTTTTTTGATTGTAGTGTTGAATCAATTCCTGATATTTCAATATCAGAATTTGAAAGGCTGGAATTTCCTTCTATAGACATTTCTGACGGTTTAGTTGTGTTACTAATGTTTTCCATTTCATGTTCTGAAATTTCAAAATCTGACAGATTTGAGTAATTCGCAATTTTTTTGTTGTACTGGTGTTGTATGATGAGAACAACTTGGTATTGAATCTTCTAGATGATTATTGCTTAAAATAATTGTTGAATGTAATAAATTTAGTTCTTTGCTGTGTTTCCTGTTATCGGATGACTGAATATTATTGCTTGATTGTATGGCAACAGAAGAATTGAATTTGGATGACGTTGTTTGTAAATTGAGTTTGCTGTTCTTTTGTTTACTTTCTCGAGTGTTACGATAGTTTGGATTTCTCGTTCATTTAAAAAATTGGACATTTCTTTTTTTCTTTGATGCAAACTTTATTCTCGTCTGTTTGACATTCTCGCGCACAATTAGGACAGTTCTTTGAGTTTTTGCAAATTCTGGCTATATGGCCATAACGCCGACATTGCTTACACTGAAAGGGTAAAGGAATATATTGTCGAATTTTGACATTTTCATACCCTATATAAAGATCTTCTGGTAATCTGATATATACAAATGTTATAATCACTAGACCTGTTTCTTCAATAATGCTATTGACTTTCCTCTTGATCTTATAAATTTTTATCACAATTTGCGTTTTGAGTTCCTCCAAAATTTCTTGATCCGGAACTCCTCTTAAGTCATTGGAATATATTATGCTATGAAACTACGACGTTAATACTGGAACTAAGATTACTCATTTGTAACAATGTATTCTCGTGATGCAAATTCTTTGTTTGAATTAAAATAGTTCCATTTCTTAATTTCTTGCATTGTAATACCTCACCACCACATGTGGAATCCACAACTTTTTTTTATCAGAAATGGGGATAAATATTAGGAAGCGTTTTCCCTTCGTCGATTCTAGACATAACAATATATTTTGGACCAGGTGTTCTTGGAATTATCGGATTAATAATTTTTATTGAATGGTCTTTGTTACATAACGATTCACCTATTCCAGTTTTGCTGGGATAAATTTGCCCATCATTATCTGGATGGTTCTTCATATTTATAAATACATTCACTCTCTTTGGATTGTTGTTCTTGATTATTTTATAAGAAATATTATACAATGTTTCTTTTAACAAAAAAGACTTTAAATTTTTTAATTATTTAATTATTTTTCCAGTTGAACAAAAAATCAATGTTAATTTATTGAAAATCAAATTACGAATGTATATGAATATAATTTTTGTATTATCATTACAAAAAACATGAAATAATAAACATATACATATGTACATTAGGGTTACAACTTATGGCATTTTTTGCAAATATCAAAATATTACAGATAGGGCTGGATAGTCCATGGTAGATTTGTTTTATGGAAGTATTTTAAATAATTGTTCATATTTTATTTACTCATTGTTTCAACAACGGCAAATAGAATTCATAACGTGAGTGCAGTTTTTACTTTAATATCTAGGGAGATATTGAAATGTATGTATGTCATTTTAATAACATTTAAAATATTTCGCTAGTAGTTTATTCAATTCTTATTGTTAATTAACAAAATTTGGAAGGATTTAGAAATTCATTTGGTGCGGAAGGTTTTTGTTTCAACCTTGCCTAAGATAACGGTTTTTGTAACCAGTGCCCATGTTCTGTAACTTTGGCGAGAACTTCCTTCGTCGAAAAGATGTGAAACAAAATATTCCATCGTTTCATGTCGAAAACCATCAAAAGTGATTACGTCGTTACGTTAGAAATGTCAAAATGTAATAGTCGAAGCCGACGTGACATCGCAGACGTTGTGAACGCTTATCACAAATGTCGTGGACGGCGACCAAAATTTACTAAAATTGAAAAATTTTCAACGACGGCGGCGAAAATATAACAGACGGCTGTACGAAATAATGTATTGCGCGACTTTAATGTTTGTTGTTTAGAATATGTTTATTGTTTACTAAATATTTTCCATTTTTTTCCAATACAAAAAATAAAAATAGTTTTGTGGTGTAATTAAGTGATTGTTAAAACAAAATTGTTGAAGTGGTGCATATAAAGAGTTAATGCCATCAAATTGTCTTCTTGCGAAGACATACATATACTACATAGTCTACCAATTTTTCTTTTTGTTGCTTAGAAATTCGCATAGTTTTCTAAAATTATAAAAGAAAATTGTTAATAATGAAAAAAATCACTTTAAAAAAACAAAATACTAACATTTTCCGTGTTATTATCCATCGCACTTGGCTTTTTAATATATTTTTTATTTTTGAATTAATTTCTCACCGAGTTTTTATTTGTGAGTGAATTTGACAGTTCAAAGCGGGAACTTTTCTCGCAAAAATTTTACAGACACACTTTTTCTGTAAATTGGCGAATAATTTCTTTACGTGACAGCTGTACTCGCCAAAAAAAGTTACAGACACAGTTTAGTGAGAAAAGCAGCTGTTTGTTTCAATTTATTTCATTTTTGTTTCATTTCACACATTTCAAGCGAAAACTTTCTCGACGCGGGAGTTACAGAACATGGGTACAGTACAATATTCTCCATCACGTACTGCCTGTCAAATTTTTAGTCAAATAAAATGTATATGTCTAATGTACATAATCGGCCATGTCACAGAGTTCAATGACGTTCGGAAACGGAATTCAATCCACCCCATTTTTGTAGGAGATGGTGTCTAAAAAAGAAAACTAAAATATGGGAATTTGTCAGGTGTGTCTAGACTGTTGGGGACGCTCGTATGCTGGGTTATACTCCGGCTAGGGCTCGACATCTTGAGGTGGATTCAATTCCGTTTCCGAACGGAATTGAACTCTGTGACATGGCCGAATATATTATAAAGAAGTATGTATCAGAGAAAGCCAAAAAGTAACTTTTTTAATGCTCAATACATATCAATACTCCAACGACTATGAAAATGATAGCACACTCGCATCAATAAGCATGCTTACATACAGGCATACATATCTATAGCCATCAACACAAATAAGTGCGCATATCGGTAGGTGCTAGTTCGATCAAACTAGAGCTGGCAAACTATTGATAGTCTCACCATTCGATATTTTCGATAGTATGTTGGAAAACTATCGATAGTATCGAATTATTTTATAATTTTTATTATTTTGTTCACACGGCAACCACTTGGTTCGATCTCTGAATCACGATTGCAAATCATGCCGTTCACACGACGCATTCGTGATTCGTTTGACAGTTCTTTTTGATGTATACAGAAGGATAAAAAAATTAGGGAAAAATTGTAAATAATAAATTGTATGTTTGATTTGATTCTAATTTTTTTAATATTAAGCACACATTTATTTTTTGTTTTGTTTTATGTTTACAACTACATATTTATGTATATAATAGATTTGTTTTGATAGCCAGTTTAGATAAATTGCCGGTAATTTGTTATCAAAAGATTTCACAACATATAGAATGAAACAAAATTTTTTATAGTTCAATCAATATTCGCTCAAATCGTGTATGAGAGAGCAAAAATCTATCCGTATGGACATGCCTATCCATTACACAATATTATTGCGTATGTTGTTATACATATTATTGTCGTTTCGAGCTATACTATGCAAAAAATGGTACAATATTTTCAAAGAAAATATTGCCAAAATTTCCTTACAGTGAAAAAGTAAACAACATTGAACAATGTTGCCACCACATTATACAATTTTCTTGATTGTACAATAAAAATCAAGTCTATTGATATTAGCCAATATATTGCGCCACCTTCAAATATGACGATATTATTGTACAATACGAAAAATTTCACAATTATATTGCAAGTGGTGAACCGCTTTAGGAATGTTGAATCTCATTTTTCCATACATATTGCTCATTTATTTAAACAACGTCATAATTCAAAAAACTAGTTTTGAAAAAAATTATTTAAGTTTTCAATTTAAATACAACTCAGTGGAGTTACTAAATGAGCGATATGTACTTATATGTATTTTCAATAAAAGAAAACTAATATGTTAAATTTTATCGAGTTTATTGCCAATTTGGTAATAATTTTTTTCAACGATAGTATCGCTATAAAAAAATCCTTGCGTATAAATTTACCAAATACCTAATTTATATTATGAATTTTTTCATTTCACGAAACCTTTTCCTTTGCTAATTCCAGCGGTAGAGAAGAGAATGATACATAAAAAATGACGTAGCATGATTTTCTGAAGCGTTTTTGACAACTTTTTTTATCTAATTTGGTTCTCCAGGCCTTCTTTTGACAATTGAAAAAATTTTAATACAACCAATTTTATGAAAAATGCTTAAATGCGTGGCGGTATTCTTTAGAAAATTTTTATTAAAAAAAGCAAAAATTATGTAAACTCGCAAGGATTATAACAATAGAAAAAATCCCCTTAAGCTGATTATATAAATACCAAAAAAAAAATAGCAATAACTCGATAATTTGCAAAAATGCAAATATCTTTAAAAAATTTCCAAAAACTGCAAAAAATTTAAACGAAAAAAATCAGTAGATTTTAACAATCAAAAATAATCTCATGTACACAAAGTTGCGAAAATTCGCGAATAATTTCTTAATTGAAAAAAGCCTTAAAATTTATTTTGAAAACGCTAAAATTGTAAGGAATGCCAAAAACTTGGAAAAATTTGCGACGATATCGAAAATTTGCAAAAATTTGTTAACATCAAAAATATATCAGAACCTGATACTGATTAAAAATCTTTAAAAGTCAAAAAACAAAGAATTGAGAACAATCACTTTTATTGCCAAAATAGAAAAATTCGCGAAAAATTTTAAACAAGCCCTACAATAAATTACAAATACTTAAAGATCTAAGGAATACCAAAATAATAAAAAAAGATGGTCAAAAAAGCCATGACAACAAATTGCAAAATTGCAAACAAGAGCTGAAATTGTTTAAAAATTTTTAAAATTGTAAGGAATGCCATGGTTAGCCATTCTTCCACTAATTCGTCTTTTAGCTCAGATCTTTTTAAAATGGAGCGTGTTTTTACACCCGCGGTCAAATTACTCCCGTGAATATTTAATAGAGCTTAGGTCTAAGGACTGCGAAGAGTGTCTTTTGTTAAAACAGCTTTATTGAATTTTGTGTTAAAATAGTTTGAAAAAAAATTTAGTACTTCAACAACTAAAAACTAGGATTTCTGGCAACACTTATCAAAAAATATTTAAAAATCCAAATGTGTTACAAGTCATTAGAGCTGGCAAACTATCGATAGTATCGATAGTTTGGTTTCTATTAGAATATCGATAGTTTTTTTTCCCGATAGCGATACTATCGTTGAAAAAAATTATTAATAAATCGGCAATAAACTCGATAAAATTTAACATATTAGTTTTCTTTTATTGAAAATCCATGTAAGTACATATCGCTTAATTAGTAACTCCACTGAGTTGTATGTAAATTGAAAACTAAACTAATTTTTTTCAAAACTAGTTTTTTGAGTTGTGACGTTGTTTAAATAAATGAGCCATATGTATTAAAAAAGGGAATTTAACATTCCTATAGCATGTTCACACACATAGCAAATATCGAGGTTTGCTCTCTCATTCACTATTCGCGTGAATATTGATTGAACTATGAACAATTTTGTTTCATTCTGGATCTTGCTGAATCTTTTGATAACAAATTGCCGCTAATATGTCTGAATTGGCTATCAAAACAAAATTATTGTATACATAAATATGTAGTTGTAAACATAACATAAAACAAAAAATAAATGTTTGCTTAAAATTAAAAAAATTAGAATAAAATTAAACATACAATTTATTATTTATAATTTTTACCTAATTTTTTTATCCATCTATATACATCAAAAAGAACTGTCAAACGAATCACGAATGCGTCGTATGAACGGCATCATTTGCAATCGTGATTCAGAGACCGAAGCAAGTGGTTGCCGTGTGAACAAAATTATAAAAATAATAAAATAACTCGATACTATCGATAGTATCGATAGTTTTCCAACAAACTATCGAATGGTGTGACTATCGATAGTTTGCCAGCTCTAAAAGTCATAGGAATGTGGATAGATATGCGTATCAACACGAACTATCATAAAAAATATTCGATATGTGCGGGATATCCAAAAGTATGTGTATCGATTGGCTTTCTCTGGTATGTATATGTAGATATGTACATATGTAAATACAAGAATGATAAAATAAAGATTACGCCTGCGCATGATTTACCGTTTGATGACGTAGTAGTTCCCTCGCAAAGGTTACCAAGTCTGTATCATATGTGATATTTATAATTTCGTACAAAAAATTTATATATTTTGTGGTAAATGAGTAAAATTAATTTACTCAGAGAGGCCTCCAAGAAAAAAATTAAATCAAATTATTTAAACTTCAAGTTTTGTGCAATATTTAATAATAAATACATATAAATAATAACAGAATAATTAAAATTATATAGAAAGTTTTTAAATTTGGTTGTTTAAAAGCTGTAAAACTTATAAAAATAAAAAACAAAATAAAGGGAGGAGATAAGAAAAAGACAAAATATGAAATGTGCAGTGGGCAAATGCAAACAAAGTAACAGCAAAAAAAACAAGTGAGATATTATATTCAAACTTAATATTTTGTGTATTTTGAATAAAACGTTTGCATTTTCAAAAAGATGTATCATTTTACAATTTTCCAAAAGATGAAGCTAGAAGGAAGTTATGAGTAAGATTTTGCAAACGAGTGAAGCCTGTAAATGTGCATAAAGAAAAAATTTGTGGTTTACATTTCAAGCAAGAAGATTTTGAAAGAAACTTGAAATTTGAAATGGTTAAGTTAAAACAAAATTAATTCTTGCGGTACATTACTAAGGCGTTATGAATAGGATTTAGCAAACGCCAGGCAAAAATATTAAAATCCGATGCAGTTCCGTCTTTAAACACTAGTGCTATTGAAATTGAAACGAAAACTGCTAATGAAACTGCAAATGTATATGAAATGTTAGGTGAAACTGAAAAACGAACTGATATTCTGAATAGTACTAAAGAAAAATTGGTTACGGAAAATGCTCCAAGGCCGACTGATCTTGAAGAAGATGGCCTTCAAAGTTACATTAAAACTTTGGAAATGAAAATGTATGTAAATTTTTTAAACATTAAACACAAATTTATTTGAATCGTTTTTAGAAATTCACTTCTCAAGGAGAATTGTACGCTGAAAATGGCAAAAACTCTTTACTTTATATGATGTAGAAACAGCAAATATGAATTATGTAAAGTTTATTAGTTTTAAGTCTATTTTCAAGTTAAAAACTGTGAAATTATGTTTTTAATCAAAAACTATATATGAAATTCTTATAAAGAAATGGCTTGTTTCAAAAAAATTTATTTGGAAAAACAACAATTTGTCCCACCGTCATGTTTTTATACACACAACAACAAACATAATAGTTCTGCAGCTCAATTTTACTAGCCAATGAGAAAACAGTATGAGTGACGTCAGAGTTCCATCATGCGCAGAAAAGTTTTTTTTATTCTTGCGCGATGGCGTAATCTTTATTTTATCATTCTTGCATATATATTTTTTAAAACAAATACTATTACAAAATATATACGAATATTTTGATACTAACGAATCCCAAATATATTCTGCATTATGAAAAGAATTTAAGTACACACAGAAAAAAATACCAATGTAAAATCACCATGCACAAATTTTGATTTAAATTTACAATAAATAATATTTTGCTTAAGTGTGTTGGTGCTTATTTAATTTGTTCATACCCTGTCAGAAATTCCGTTAACTTTAAACTAAATATTTCGAAACTAGTACAGACTGACACTTGGATTACTTTTCAATGTAATCAACTGACTATTTTAACACTGCGATGTCCTAGGCGGTAGTGAATTGTCTCACTCTGCATTACTTTCAACTAACTTAAAGTTGATTTTTTTAAATGACCTGGTAGTCAGTAAGCTAAAAAAAATTCTGGGGTCCGCTAAGGTACCATTTAAAATAACAACAGCAAAATGTTAATATAAAATTTAAATGAGTTTCAAAGTAGCTGAGAATAAATTTGTTGGCTCTCACTATATTCGATTACGTACTCAACTTAAGATTTAATTTTGGATTTCTTTTTAATGACATTGTAGTCAGCTTTTATTTGTGTCAGTTGTTTTTGTATTGTTGTTGTTTTATATGTTTGTAAACAGCTGACAAACTACTGCTGGCTGGTAGGCAGTATTGTTGTTAATTACTCGTGTTTTATATTTGTTCGAATGAAATTTTGTGATTTTTTTCTTATTCGAACGGACGAATAATTTTGAACTTTTATTCGAATATTCGAACGAAAAAAGAATAAAAAAATGTATTCGAATAATTCTAAAGTTTCCAAACAACGACACGCATGTGTATAAGTTTAATTTGTTTATTAACAAACAAAAAATAATTCATTACACAAGAAAACCAAATAGTTTTAATAAACTTAGAAATATTATTAAAAAAAGAAAGGAAATTAGTGAAAAAAGTTACGTTTTCATAATATATCATTTATTTCTTTTAAAATAGTCATTTAAAAAGAGCAGATAATCCCGCTTAAAGCTTGTAAAGGTTCGTTTTTTTACTTTTGATAAAAGAACAAGTAGAAAAATATCTTTTGCAAATTGTTGATATTAGTGATACAGTTAAAAAAAAGGATTGAAAAGCATACCTAGTTTGTGTGTTCTTTTCTTTGATATTTACAAATAATTAAAATCAACCTCAAAATTGTTGACGATTTTTATATTAGTAGAATTTCTTATTTTATTGATACAATTTTTTAGATCAGCTAATAAAACATTGCCAGTTATTTCATCTAATACTTCATCGTACTTGAGATTATTTGCGAAATTTTTATTACAAAATA
This sequence comes from Nowickia ferox, assembly GCA_936439885.1. NCBI lineage: Eukaryota > Metazoa > Arthropoda > Insecta > Diptera > Tachinidae > Nowickia > Nowickia ferox. The sequence continues at coordinate 37,579,449 of OW387026.1, read as the reverse complement.
ATCGTTATTGTTGGAAGGCTTAGGAATAATATTACAGTGAATTCGCGGTAATGTCAACTTCCACAATAGTGAACTATCCACTAATGTGAACAACCATTTTCTTACATGAAATCTCTAAATCTTGAACAAAGTTTGATGTCGCTAAATAGTGAACAAAAATTTATTTTTCAGAAAAAAAATTTAAAATCGAATATCTGTGTTGCTGTGTTAGGTTAGGGTGGTGCAATACCACACCTCCACACGGAGACCCAATTGGGTCCATTGTTATTCCCTTCTGTTGCCCAAATAGTAATATTTACCCCCTTTTATATAACGAAGTGACAATATTACCCGTCCTTGGGCCACCGAATTCCCATGATGAAGCCCTTGATGTCCTCTAGTTTACACCTCCCGATATCAGTAATGCTTTCCTACAAACGTCTGCTCAGTCATCTAAGCCTATGACGTTGCAGCTTCGGGCAGTGACAGATAACATGATCAATGGTGTCTGGTTCTTCTTCATCCCCGCACATCCTACAAAAATCTGGAGTGCCAGTTTCCCAAATACTGGTTCTTGCTCAGACTGAACAGTGACCTGTCAACATGCCTATCAAAATTTGCATCGCCTTCCTATTCATGTCCAGTAGCAGTTTGGATCTTCCTGAGTCAAGTTTTGGCCACAAGCCCCTTGATACTCTACAATCCTCCCTACTTCGCCATGAACTATTGGTCCTGCTTTCTGTCCAGTTACCGAGTTCTCTATAGTAATGACCTATCGGCAATTTCACCGACCTTTCTATCATTCCTTCTTCTAATGCCGACCCTATTTTTACCAGCTCATCGGCAATTTCATTTCCCTCAAAACAGCTGTGGCCAGGAACCCAACATAGTCTGACACTATATTTATCCATAAGCAAGTTGAGGGCTCTCCTACAGTCACTAAGAAGTTTCGATTTGACATTGTGTCCCTTCAAAGCTTTTAGCGCTGCTTGGCTGTCGACGTAGAAGGTTACATTCTCTCCTTCAGATACATTCCTGGTCACCAGCTCCGTGGCCCAAAGAATCGCCAAGATCTCAGCCTGGAAAACGCTGCATTCATTCATTGCTATGTGTTACTTTCAAATGTTTTATAAGTTTCTTATTTTTTATTATTATTTTATTTGAAAAAAATTGTTGATGAATTATCATGTCTAGATGCATTTCGTTCCAGGCAAGCAACACCTCAATAGACTTCAACCACAATGCTCATAGCGAAACTACAATCATAGAAGGCTAAGAAACTTTCTAAACCATCAACAAATAAATTTAAGAAATAATAAAATATTGAAATTATTATTTTATTGTTAAATTATATTAGCGTCCCTTTTGGCAATGTATGATTAAGAGTTAAAGTGAACTTTAAATGTAAGTTCTTCATACAAAACGTGCCGTTAAAGCCTTGTTAGCTTTTAATTGTACATTGTTAAAGGGCCGTAAATAAGATAGTAAAGTGGTAAAAATTATTGCAATCGAAAATGTGAACAAATTCAATAAAGTGAACAGCCTTGGTTTTATAAGTTCACATTACCGGGAATTTGCTGAATTTATTTATTTATAACATTAACCAACCAACATCTGTAGAAAAGCAGTTATTTTTTTAAACTCTTTACCAGGAATTGTAAGACACCTTCTGATTCCATTAAAGAGGCATTATCTGTTCAAAGCAAGAAAACAGAAGATGAGTTTAGCGAACATAACATGTTATAATATATTGTATCTACACAAGTATTTATAATTTGGAGTAATTTGATTATTTTACATCCTATTGTTAGCAAATTAAAAAGTTATAAAATGTAAAATACTTATACAAAATAATTAAGGAAATTGTTCGAATATTCGACAAAAAATGTTCGAATTATTTTTGATTCTAAATTGAAAATTTTTGTTCGAACAAAAATGAAAAAAACATTTTCGAATATTCGAATAATTTTTGTTCGTACAAGTCTTGTAGACGGAGGATCGCATGTTCGAATCCTGTCAAAGCATTTTGTATTTTTTTAAACTAAAACTTTTCAAATAAATTGTATGTTAAATTATAAATTAGATAATATTGAATTTAAATTTTATTCATGATAGTATATATTTATTATGTATCTAAGGAATATTTAAAGTTATTGTGACTGCAGAGACAAGCGCATTGACTACTACGCGATGAGTTCCGAGTTCGAATCTTGGCCAGAGAATCCAATTTATATACAAAAATTTTTCTGAGGCCTGAGACAAACACACGTAAGTTAAATAATTAATAACATAGAATTACTTCATTAGATTGAATTCATGTTGTTCCAACCTGAAATAACTTTGATTCAACTTTCAAAATTACTATAAATTAGGGATGTACCGAATACCAGTTTAGCGAATCCGAAAACGAATAATGCATTTGAATTTTTGCGAAAGAGAATGCAAATACTTACAATACGGCAAAAAATCACATGAAACTAAATTTATTTAAGAACATATACACATATGGTCAAAATAACAAGTACACGACAATGTTTCAGTCCTTAATACAAATTAAAAAAAGTTGTTTATTTTAGCAACAGAAAAAATTTTAAACTTCGTTTTTGTAACCCAAATCAAATGTAAGAAAGCTGTATTTGCTGAAGAAAATATACCGCTTCGATGGGTGTTTCAGCAGGATAACGCCTCGAAGCACACGTCACGCTGTATGAAGGATTGGATTTCAAGCCAATTGTGTTAACCTTCTGGTCACGTCAGTCCCCGGACATAAACCCTATTGAAAACCTTTGGGGAGAGCTAAAGCAAAGGATATGAAAGCATACTTTTCAAAATAAAGAAAATCTTTGGAATTGTTTTTTCAAAAAACTTGGTATGATATCGCATTAGACACCTGTCGCAAACATATTAACAGTATGTCAAGACGAATGAAAAAATTTTTTCAAAATAAGGGAGGATGCACGGGATATTAAGCAAATATTCAAAATAGAGCAATATAACTCGAATTTAAACTTATTATTTAATAATATTCAAATTGTACTTATTATTTTGACCACTCATTTGTATCCATATTTTCTCTTTGACACCGTAAAAATTTAAATTTTTGTTTATATCTTGTAAATATTGCTTTCTTACATTTGATTTGGGTTACAAAAACATTGTCGTGTACTTATTATTTTGACCATATGTGTACATATGTATGTACTACATAAAGCGTTTTATTTAAATTGAGTTTTGAATTGAGCAAATATTTATTAATTTATTAAAAATATAAATTCTTAAAACAGAAGGATATGGGAAATTATATTAAAATATGTACCTATAGATAATAACTAAAAATAAATTTACAAAATGTTATGCACTCAACGTATTCCTACTTTGGCCCTAAAGCCGGGTACTCTGTTCAACATTTCATGTGAAATATTGTCAAATAGACTTGTGCCATTTCGTTCATTCGTTTAGTTCGTTCATTTAATTCAATCGGTCTTTTTAGTTCATTGAACTAGTAAGGTATACATGAATTGTTAAAATATATTCATTTAGTTCAATCATCCTTTTAGTTCAATGATTTGACATCTACATACATACATATGTATGTATGTACATATCTACGTAGATATGTTGTACTCTTTGACAGTATTAAAAACACAGATGTGATTAAAAAACTTTACGAAAACGAAAACTAATTCCCTTATTCATAAGAAATAACATTGCTGTATAAAACAAATTTAATTTGAAAATCTGTTTTAAAAATCTCATATGTACATATATCAAAAATAATTTTTGTGAATAAGGTAGGATAAGTGTTTACTTCTGTTTTTTTCTTTATTGTATTTGTGGTAGTAGCCAGCACTGTTGGGATTTGTGGTACAATTGTACCAAATTTGGTACAATCGCAATTGCATTGGTACACTTTATACTTCAGTGGTACAATTTGAAAAAAGTACTTTGCCTTACAGTAGTAACAATTTCTCCTAACATAGTTGCCCAACACTGATCATAAGTACGAATATTTGCAACATTGGTAGTTATGCTAATATTTTTCATTTGTTTTAGCACTTTTCCCAGTTCTTTAGACTTTGTGTGTATACTTATATGAAAAACTATTTTGTTCGATAGTATTAGTTGTTTTCTTTATGTTTTTGTTTTCAATAAATTAAAAATTGTTGTGTATTCTTACTGTGTATGCTTGTTTAATAGATGGGTACATTTTTGGTACAATTGATGCTAATTTGGTACAATTTTACCATTTTCATGGTTCAATTTAAAAATAGCCATATCCCAACACAGGTAGCCAGCAATTGGCATTTATAACTGCAGTAGAAATTGACTCAAAATCGTTAGGTATTTCCCTAACGAAAAATTTACTACCTACTACAGTTGCCACAAGTAATGCAAGAGTTCGCCTTTTCACTCTCTCGCTCATGGATATGTTAATATCTTCAACCTGAATTTATTTTGCTAGTGGAAAAAATGTGCTGTTATCGGCGTTTCCATTTTGTTCTTTTCGGGTATTTTTTGGTGCTTTTTTTCCAAGTACCAGAAAAACGGGTATTAATAGTGCTTTTTACAATTTCTCGCAGTGCTTTTTAGTGCTATTTCAATAATCAAAATTTTTTAAACTTATACAAAGCACGTTGACTACAAAAACGAAGATCCTGGGTTCGAACCCGGTATCAGACAGTCATCAAATAACAACACCACGCATTTTTCTGATGTACATTAATGTCCCTTTGCATCAGTTGTTGTAGGAAAGTTCATGTGATGAAGGCATAGTCACTGGTCACTGAATTATACCGACTTCAGCAGATACTAATCTTAATGTAACATCAGAGCGCCCTCCTTCGTTGTGTAGCAGAATCATCGGCGAAGTAAAATAACCAATGAAATGGCTACTAATCAATCACAGCTTCAAAAATTTAATACGCCTCATTTAACACCAGAGGCGGTGCAACACTGTATTATTAAAAACGTGCAAAAAGCTGAGTTAAAAAAAAAGAATGAGGCTTTCCTCTATCTCTTCCTTCACCATCTGTCTTCTCTATCACTATCCCTTTCCTAAAGAAGGTAATAGTAGTAGGCATTCATTGCCTGAGTGTTACTTCTCTTTTAAAAATAAAAAAAAGCAGCAAAAGCTTCGAGTTTTCTCAATAAATTTTCTTAATTCCTTACAAGAACTTTTTTTTATTAATTTATTAAGCAACGATTTTACTATTTCAATTCGCAAGAGGGAATACAGTTAATAAACAACGTGGATTTGTCACTTTTGTAAATTGAAGAAATAACAAAAGTGTCTTAGGTCCAATGAAATTAAATTTTTTAAAGTAAATTTGGCATTAATTTTTTGTTTAACTTGAAAATTTGGCTTGTTTTTATGGTTAAGCAATTGCATTTCGTTTCCGCTTTTGTAACTCATCAGTAGACTTCAACCCAAAAAATTTTTGAATTTAGCTAACAATCTTCGTATGTTTATAGTTAGACTCTTAATACTGTATTGAGAATCACAATATACAGACATAATAAGTTTGAAAGCCTCAAACAAAAATCTTTACAAAGCAAGCATCTTTATTCGATTGAGCATCTATTTTATTTTCCACCAATTTTTCAAAATATATGCTCAATCGAATAAAGATGCTTGTTTTGTAAAGATTAAGACCGCCAAAAAGTCAAAATTTTTTAATTTTATATATTTAAACTTATATTTTTTGTAACCATCTTAATTGCAATTTGTGGATTAGTTTTTAGCGTAACTGCGAAAAAAGTGTCCTTTGAAGAAAATATGCAATAACTTTTACAAAAATTAACAGAATTTCATGAAAGTTATTATATTTGCGCAAATCTAATAGCACAGAAGTACGAGTGTCTGGTTTTGATTTACTGTCACGCACACTCACGATGAGAACAAGTGAGCATTAAATATGTTTCAGTTTTACACACTCTTACGCATGAAAAACATGTATTTGAGTTGTCACTCACTCTCACGTCAAAATTTTTTATATTCCATAAATGGCCTTTTTTAATTGAAATTTTTATTTATTTTTGTTATTAAGGGTCTGATTTAAACATCATTGGTAATATTGTATACGAGTATTTGTATATATTTTGTATATTTGTACTTATTTTTTTTAAATTATGGTGCTCTTTCAAGATAAAAAAGGATCTGAGGTTAGGAACATATGAGTTATTAAATCCTTATGAGTGTTTATCCGACAGGAATTTTTAGCATTCGACAACCGCACCTTTCTCACATTTTTGTAATTGGCTTCTAACGCTTCTTCCGACAACCAGCCCATAATGTTTTTTCTATGTATTATGACTGGTAATTTTAATTAGTAATTTAAAAAATAATTACAAGAAATTTTTAATGGTCTTACTACAGGTATGATAACAACACGTCCATGAATTAAAATTTTGAGTACAGTACTTGGCATATGATACCATCCATGATAAATTAAATACTCGTATTTCTAGTCACTGTCAAGAAGTCTTTGAAAGGTTTTATGTTTATTTGCAACCCACTGTAGTATAATACCAAAATTGTCAATAATTCTTTTTAAGCCAGTTATTTCGGCTGCTACAGCACTATCTGAGAAAAAGTGACGATCAGAATTTCCGTCATTGATATTACCATACCGAGACTTAATTTGATATATTATTAAGCATGTCCAAGCAATTGTCTATATGCATTTCGTTCCCGCTTTTGGAACTCATCAGTAGACTTCAACCCAAAAAATTTTTGAATTTAGCTAACAAACTTCGTATTTTTATATTAAGACTCTTAATACTATATCGTGATTATCAATATAGTATTAAGAGTCTTACTATAAACATACGAAGTTTGTTAGCTACATTCAAAAAAATTTTGGGACGAAATGCATATAGACAATTGCTTAACCATAAAAACAAGCGAAATTTTCAAATTAAATAAATAAAGACTTTATGTCAAATAAATAAATAAATATACTTAGATATTTCATGTATTAAGCATGTCCTTTATTTTATTTTTCTGAATTTTTCTAAAAGACATTTCCTGATTATTCTTACCAATTCGCCAGATTTTATAGGGAATGCGGTAAGAAATGTGCAATAAGCATTCGAAATATGGACCCTTATTATGAACAACTTTCGATCTTCGAAAGTATTGATCGAACGAATTTTCATTTGGTGTTATGACGAGCATTTGACAAACAATGTCCTTATTGTGAATATCACTCAAAGTGATTTTTAAAATTTGCAAAAGCGTTATCTAAAAATAAAAAACAATCGTTTATAACAATTTTTTATACTAAAATACTTCATCGAAAGCTAATTTATGTTCGATAAAAAATTCGTTGCTCAAAAATTTTCTATGTTCGATAGCCAGCGAATATCGAAAATCGAATGCAATTGATAATAAGGGCCATGTTATTAAGCAGTGATGTACTCAGTGACGGTATTTATAAGTATCAGTATTTGGAACTTTAAAGTTATTCATTTTCGTTGGAACTGCCTTGCAATTAGAATTGCAGAATTTGTATGTCTTAAGATATTGGCAACCGCACCATCTACCATTGTATAATACATTTCGTATGAAACATCTAAAACAACCCCATTTATCTAAAAGATATCACATTTCAAGTTTATAACATGTATTGTAATCACTTTCATTAAAAACATTTCTTATAATATTTTGATTCTCTCTTTCTAAAATAAACTTGATCTGCAGGCCAATAAGTATATAGATATTCCATTCAACCACAAATCTTCCTTGATGTTGTTATTACCGACCTTTATAGTAGTGCCTTAAGGCACAAATGCAGTAAAAAACATAAATTCGTCTGAAAGAATTTCATTTTCAAATTTTTGCTTATACTGGCATGGCCATAGCTGCCATCCCTGAATGGCAGCTGAGATTATTCACTTTTTCAGATGTATTCCAGAGTTGAACTATACTTTCCGGGATACTACTCGTTAAAGGTTTTAAGTTAATTTCTGATAAATTTTCATTCAAAGATACATGTGGAACAATTTTACTTTCTCGCGTATCTAGTACTCGTATATATGATTTTACCTCCCCCATTTAGCTTCAGAATACAACAAATTAACTTTTTTACAATTTTTTGCTTAAAAATTATTTTCCTCTTTTAAGCGTACTAAAATGAATTTTTTCATTATTTGTTAAGATTTTGTTGTTATTTACTAGTTTTTGTAAGCTATTGAAAAGTGGATAAAAAGAAGCAAAATATGCAATTTTTGAATTGATTTGTTTTTTAAGTTTTGGCTCGAATTTTATAATTCTTTTTTAACAAACTAAAAGAATACACTATTAAACTTCAAAAACAGGAGAAACTCAGAAGACCATATTTTTCTTCTTTTATAAATTCAATAAAATTTTAGGAATTTTTTCATTCTAAGTCAATTACATGCGATTTTCAAAGCAATAAAAAATCATTGGAATATAATTTTTTAATAAAAAATTGATATGCATTTTATAGGGAATATACATATTACGCTATAAAAAATAAATAAAAAATTGTTATTCTTATTTGAAAAAAAATTATAATTAATTTTCTAAAACATTTAAAAACTAAAATTATGTAAATTTGAGACTATAGCGCTCTCTTGTTGCTTAATAAAGGGGGAGAATACAATTATTTTCCATTAAACTTTTTTATTTATTATCTTTTGTTGCAAACAGTTAAATCATTTTATTTTTTTTCAAATGTTTTTAGTTTTTTCCTTAAATTTCTTTGAATAGTGGATAAATTCGAACCAAAATCGATAATTTGGGATTGTATAAAAGTACACATTTTTCAAAGTTGTGTGCAACATTTTCAAAAATTGTTTGCGGCAATATTTTAGAAATCATAACAAGTAAGCAAAAACAGAAAAAACCAGAAGACCATATTTTTTGTTTCTTTTTAATATTCCATTGAACTTGAACGTTTTTTTAGTTTTAAGTAGAATAATATGAGTTTTTTTATGCAAAAAAAAATCACTTAAAAAAATATTTTTTAAACCTGGTTACAACATATTATTTCTTTTACTCTTAGCTATTAGAAAATCTAAGATTTAATCTTCTACTCAAAAAACTGAAATTAATAAAATTTTATGAGTGAAACGGTCAAAACTAAACTTTTTTCTTAGTAATTAAGGCATAAAATTCACTGACTTTTACCCCCTCTGGTGGGGTCAATAAGAACTAAGACTTCAAAATTCTTTCAAAGTGGTTTGAATTGGATTGCACCTATCGAACAGCATAACTTTTATTACAATATAAGACATGATTATTTTATGTATTTTTGTCTATGGAACAAAGCACATTTTAAAAATTACAACACAAGAAATTTCAGATGTGTACTCGGTATAAGAAACATCCTGTAGTTGTAAGGCAGCAAAAACCCTTTAGAAAAATTCTTCAAACTGTTACTTGGCAAATTTCCTTGAAACTGACATCATATGGTCACTCCAAAAATTTTATTTAATCCCTTTGCACACTGTACACTGACAAAAACGCATCAATTACTGACACCATTTATATATGGATACATATCATCGGTTTAGAGTGTAAACCTGTTAACTCATTTCCAGCAAATATTACAGTTAACGGTTTCTATACAAAGCTTAAGAAATTAACCTAATACATTAAGTTTCTTCAACATATGGAGCTTCAAATTAAAATAAATATTTAAGCAAATCGATGAGGCGTCTCTCTCTTTGGAATGGCAGGTTTACACTCTAAGCCGACGATATGCATGTCTGTATGTACATACGTGTAAATTGGTAAAGAATATGGTTTAGATTAAAATACTGCATGCACAATCACTTTTGTAAATTATATCCAATCTTACCTTTTAATTTCTGACAAAACTTTCTGGCATTTTTATTTTCTTCTAAATTTAAAGCAGCGACTGTATATTTAACTTCCGTAGACATTTGTTTCAGAGAATTATGCGAGCTATACATGATGTGTCTTACTTTCTTGTAGGAATCAGATGAAACTGCGGAAAAGTTCGTTTTTATAATATTATGTATTTATACACATATTTTTTTTAAATTTTTAACTTACTATTGTTTCCGACTGAGTTCTCTTTATGTATGAATACATAAAATTAATCTTTATTACTTTATTAAAATTAAATCAATTTGGAATGTGTTCTCCATATTTTTAACTAGTCAGGTACTTGTGTTACTATTGATTTACAATAACGAAATGGGGAAAACCTGCAAATAGACAACAAACAAAATATGTGAGATTGTATCTTAATTGATTACGTTTGCAATAAAACAAAAATTAAATATCTTTAGTTGTAGATAAAATTGTATAAGCAAAATTAATTTATAAGTGTTCAAAAAATAACGGGAATATTAATACTTTTATTAAAATTGATTCTGTTCGAAAATTAGGCAATGCCATTGGAACGAAAAAAATAGCAGCGAAGTAATGTTCAACCCTTCCGGTTGTCAAAAATAAACTATGTATACAAACGTTTAAAACTGTTATAATTTGGAAGACAATGTAAGAACATCTTTAGTAGGGTGATCGATTATCAGACATTCTCAAAAATCGGTTGTTATTGGATATTTGAAATTCGTAACAACGCGATGCTTGGGAAGAAAAACTTTAACATTGCAATATAATTTGCATCAGGAATCTCCAAAACACTGCACCGACAAACTCACTCTTACTGGAACTCAATTGTATCTATAACTTTTACATACATACATACATATGGGTAATTCCAGAAAAAGGCCAACCAAAAAATATATTTTTTTTTTCTAAAAATTTTTTGTTTTGTTTTTAATAATAATAAAGCTGAAAGGTCTATACTTTATAAATATAAAAGCATTTACAATTTTTAACATTTTTTGACCAAAATATGCGACTGTAAATTTTTTTTGCTGAGCCTTTTTTTAGCGATTATTTGAAGTAATTGGTACAATAACCTTACGCATCCGCACCAAAGAAAGACAACGGAGTTGTAGTAACGAAAGTTTTTTGAGTTGGCTTTCACTCATTATATTAATATTTATTTTTTTTTTTCAGCATTAAATAAGAAGTTGTGTTGTTGTTTTAGCAAAATGCGTCCATATTTTTGGAAAATTTCTAAGAACTTACTAAAAAGCCTTTAAAAAATAACAATTTGATATCATAAACTCGAAATGAGAAATATATAATATACGTTGTTATTAATGAAAACCACAGATTTGTTATTGTTTGATTTGCTTTGAATTAAAGTTCAATAAAAATTAGCAAAGTTACTGCGTTTAGTCCTGTCCGTATTTTTACTTATTTAAAAAAAAATAAAACTTAATTTTCATATTTCAAAAATCTACACATAAACGAATTTCTTTCACCTTCTTTCCAAATTCACAAAAAAAATCTTCATAAAAGTTCGCTGAATTATGTATATTTCTATAAGTGCACAAAAATAACTTCTATTTTGCCACGTCCGTTTCTCGCTGACATTTGCTTATATCTTTTAACTATGTAATTGAATATCGGCCAACATCATCATGGTAATTATTTTTTAAGTGCGGTCAGGCTAGTATGTGTTGTTTGGCCTTCGAGAGTTTTTCGTCTCGCTCGCACTGGCTGGCTGATCTGCCACGGATTTCCGTATAATCTTGCGGTTGTTTTGTGGAATTTCGTTGGCAACCACGTTGCTACTTCCTATGTGAATGCATAGGTCGTGTATAGTCATTCACAAAAACTTTTTTAAATACTGTTAATAACATCTTGTGCAACAATACTTTGCAAATTTAATTTGTAAAGTATTTATGAAATAAATAAATAAATAATAAATTTTGTCTTAACAGATCAACCTAAATTACGACGCAAAGCGTTGTCTGGCTGTCAAAATTTTCCAAGGCCAGGGCGCAATGAATCCGTCATACGTTAAACTTCGCCTTTTTTAACTGACAGCTAAATTGAAATACAAGGTTTCTTATAAGGTCTGTTACATTCAGTACGTGTCTGTCAACGCAAAGTACAAAAATTAGTCAACTTTTAACTTTTTGCGTACGTTGAGTAGTTTGACAGATATTGGTTGGTTTTTTTGGCAGCAAAAATAAAATAAAAAGAAATAAACGAAATATATAAAAAAAAAGTTCAATATAATGAATATAATGGAGAACCAACCTATTGAAGCTGTTAAAATGTTTCCGTCAATAAAGTAGTCATTGTGCCAACCTTCTCCGTCGTTGCGTTAATGTCAGTTGAAAAAGGCGAAGTTTAACGTATAACGGATTCATTCATTCATTCAAATTACGTTGCATTTTGCGTCGTAATTTAGGTTTGTCTGTAAATACTCGTAACTACTCCTTCATTGCTTTAAAACACTTAAGATATATATTGGATTTTTCCATTCCTTTCGCTGGGAATTGCTCATACGTATAAGGAGAATGAATAAGAGAAGAAAGAACTCAACAAAATGTTCTCAGAAGGCCGAGAAGATGTGAAGGACGAAGAGCGTGCAGGACGCCCAAGCACTTCAACAACAGACGAAAAAATTGATTAAGTGAAGAAAATGGTATTGGCCAATCGTCGAATCACCATTAGTGAAGTTTCTGAGTACCTAGACATATCGATTGGCTCGTGCCATTCGATTTTTATCAATGGTTTGGCATGAGACGGGTCGCCGCGAAATTCGTACCAAAATTGCTCAATTTCGACCAAAAAGCATTGCATGAACATTGCTAATGAGCTGTTGGACTCTGTCCACGACGACCCAAATTTGCTCCAGAGGTTATAACTCATGAAGAATCGTGGCTTTATGGTTATGATATGGAAACCATAGCTCAATCATCTCAATGGAAGCTGATGCACGAACCGAGGTAAAAATCGAAGACGAGCCAAAACACATGCAAGCAAAGTAGCTGTCAACAATTAACTGAACATTCAAAATGGCCGAAATTTTCGGCATAAGTGAGAGACATAAGTACCAACATAACGCCTTAAAAAATCAATATTCGAATATACGTAACCCGCGAAAATTCAAAATTCGCGATACGTTTTGAACAAACCTCGTATAACCGATGGATTTCTTTTGTATTAACACCACTGTTTCCGACACATGTTTTGAAGAAAAATTAAAATTTTTGTGGACTTTCATGCATGAAGTTAGAAGTTTATATTACTTTATTGTTAAAGTAAAAATACGTTTTATGCCTCATATTCCACTTTTCTTAATTTATTTTCAAAAAGTAGCTTTTTGTGCTCCATACGTATCAAGGCGAATACATATCAGGTGATCTTAATTCACCAGCTGACATAACTTCTCTGCTGTCAAATCAATGCAAAACGTTTGGAAATATTCTGACAGCAGGAAATTTTATACTAACCAATATACAACGCGAATATGCAGAGTTGCAAATCAAGACCACCTGGTGTTAATTCGCCTTGATATATACACTTTTTACTGCTGCGAATTGAGAATTTTGTTGTTTTGCTTATTTTCTTGCTGTCCGGAGATATAAATCGATCGTTTAACGCCGACATATCACATGTAATTTGGCTTACAAAGCGATACGAACTTTAGCCTGATAAAATCATAAATATATAAATAAATGAAGTTCGAACAACAATAATTAAATGATTTCTGTTATACTAAAAAACATGAATAATTAAGGTTTCTTTTATTTTATTTTAATATTTAACAAGTTTATATTAAAACATATAATCGGCCTTATTTTTTTATTATTTATTTCTTGAATGAAACAAGAGTTATAGCGTCTCACCCACTTGCAATATAATCGTGCACTTTTTCGTATTGTACAATAATATCGCCAATGTGTATGTCATATTCGGAGGTGATACAATATTGGCAAATATCAAAAGACTTGATTTTCATTGTACAATCAAGACAATAGTGTAATATGGTGGCAACATTGTTTAATATCGTTTAATCTTTCACTGTCAAAGAAAATATTGTGCCATTTATTGCATAGTATAGGTCAAAACGACAATAATATGTGCAACAATATATGCCATAATATTGTATAGTGGATGGGGCCGCTTAAATTTACTTCGTACGTTTTTGTATCAAGAATTTTACGCAATCGCCAAACAGTGGCGTGCACAGCAAAACAATATTTATTAAACCTAAAAATAGTTCATATCCAAAATTAATGCTTAATATCTCAGAACAAATAATAAATTTCGTGAAACGCGTTTATGATTCAAAAAGAGGGTATTAAAAATATATGTATATATTCCATACCTAACTCATTTTTTTAAGAATGGTCGATGAAGCAAAGCTATTCTGTGTCGACGATATATGTAATCGAAATGTTGGAGAAGAAGTGAAGCCATTAGTTTTGGTCGTTATTTAGTCGTTTGAGTTTTGGTTAAATTTTTTATTTGATTACTTTTTATAAATAGGCTTTAGTTGTAAAGTTTTTTCGGTGACAGCAACTCGTCGGGTGGTTATTGATTTGCCACAGTAATAATATATTCTTAATATATTGTGCAGCAAACCAGTAACCAACTGACTCTAATTCACTTCAAATTAACATTATTTCCTCCTCTCTGTATTCTTTTCTCTATTCTTTCGATTATTTTCTCTTTCTTTATCCATAATAGAATCACCCACACAGTAAAAATATTAGTTTCAAGTTTGCATTAAAAATTCGTTCAATCAATTTCATCGTGGGACAAAAATAAAATTTAACAATTTTAAAAAACTTGCAACTTTAAATTTGCATTTTGCTACCTGTACTGTTGGTTCCATTGTAACAACAATGTTAATTAAATAAGAATTTGCATTTTTCTGTGTAAACAAAGAATAGAGTTTAAACCCGTAAAAAATTAATGTCGGTCACCCTAGTTTGCATGAAAACTTACACAGAGTCCGGCAATTTTTAAAGTTAGCGCTATTTTAAAATAATTCTTATTACAAACTGTTCGCTTAAAATTTGGACACACTGGCATGTATTTTTTGTTTTATTTAATATAAAAAATTATAATTTTTTTCGATTTAAAATCGGCCTTAACGCTGAAAATGCTATTTCTACAGAATCGTGTTGCTGGTTCGCTAAGTACAATTTGTGCCAAACTATACAAATATGGATAAATATATATTTATTTATTTATTTCATAAATACTTTACAAAGTAAATTTGAAAAGTATTGTTGCACAAATATGGGCGGGGTAACTAGACCATATGCCCAAGATGGTATTAACAGTATTTTAAAAAAGCTTTTGTGACACTACCTATGTAGCAACGTGGTTGTTAAAGAAATTCCACAAAAGTGCTATTTAAAATAAAAAAATTTGAGGTTTAAAAGTTAAATTAATTAAAAAATACATACATATGTATAGTGTTAATAAAAATTAAGTGCGCTGTTGTAAATTGCAATAAAATCAACGAATTTCTTTCCCTTTTACTAACTCCTGGTTTTTTTAATTTTTGCCCTGGACTGCTAAAAATTGAAAGACACTGGCCGAGGAGCATTGAACTCCTTCATGTACATAGTACATGGGTAGACCATCTTATCGAAGCAGATTATCTAAGCCAGCGTAGACAACAATAACGTATGTATGTACATACATACATCGTATAGGTATATCATACGAAAATCTTATGTGTAGTTTCTGACTTGTCTAGAAAATTTGTATAGGAATCACTAAATTTTAGTGACTAAGACATTTGAGTGTTTTTCATATATTTTTTCTAGACAAATTGCTTGCTTGCATTGTGGAAACTACACATTAGAAGCAATTTTCGCAACAATTAATGAAGAAAATTTACTCATAGCAAAAAATTTTTTAATACTTCTCCACCAATCAGAAAAAACTATGAAATTTTTATTTTTTACAGAATGTACTTCAAAGTGAGAAGTGTAAATGGAGAATTAATTGAAAATCTCACGAACCGAAAAAGCTAAACGAACTGAATTAAAATCTATGAACATTAACGCGTTAACAAGTGTGTTCCAATTATTTATTTAAATAAATTTTTAGAACTAAAACATACACTTTCAGCACACTCTTTTATACATATAAAACGAAATTATGAATTATAATAGGTATAACATAAATTTATATATATAATATTCTCGTATCACGGTGTTTGTAATTGAACTCCTCCGAAACGGCTTGACCGATTTTTATTAAATTTTTTATGTGTATTCGATAGGTCTGAGATTACGTCGTATTTTTGGTACCTCTAAGTAGGCTGCCACGCCCATACCAACGAACTATCTTATATCTTGAAAGCTATAGGATTCAAATTTGGTATGAACCCTTTTGCGAGCGAAGTTCGGAGTAGTTTAAAATATTAGTAGAATAGGATCAAGGGAAAGGGCACCCCCAATCAAAGTATTTATTAATAATCTTATGTCTTGAAAGCTATACTAGCAATAGTCTTTAAATTTGGTATGGACTCTTTTAAGAACAATGTGCGAAGTAATTCAAGATATTGGTAAAATAGGACCGTGGGAAGGGGCACACACAAACAAACTAATTAATAATAATCTTATATCTTGAAACCTATAACAACAAGAGTCCTCAAATTTGGTATGGTATTGAGAGGCAGGTGTGAAGTGATTCAAAATATTGGTAGAATAGGACCAAGGGAAAAGGCACCCCCTATTTGAAGAGCATATTTCTGGTTTCCCTGGTTATAATACTATTTTTTCGAGTGTGCGCAACTAAAAATTAAAATTAATTAATTAATTTAAAAATTCAGCACCAATTATTGATTTGATTGCTGATCTTGAAGAGCAAAAACAATTAATGCTATAATATGCAGAATTAGTAGAAATTGTGATAGTGAACGATGATGATGAAAAAATATTACATGCATATGTAGCTCAGGCGCAACGATTTCGCGTCGGCGCAGCCTTTAGACATTTGCAACTACTTTTTTATAATTCATTTCGATTTGGAATAATTTTTGGTATTTTGTTGGTTATTTTCTTCATTATTTTCTAAAATATTAATTTTCTCAAAAAACTTTCTTTGAGACGAATGTTGTCGACTAAAAGAGCTAAAATATTGCCATATATCAGACTTGCAATTTTTGTTGCAGCAATTCTTGGATATGTGGGAAAGTGTTGAAATAGAAATACCTATATGCATTTTTTATTCCTCTCTCGCTCTCTTTCATTAAAACATAAAAAGTTGCTGCAATAAAATTTCATTCCTGGACCGGGCCATATTCTTGTGAAAACAAATTACATTGAAAAATGAGCTTGAATGCAACTTTGAGGGGGCGGACGCACCCCCTAAAACACAACTTATCGCTATGAATTTTTTTTTGTATTTTTGTTACATAAAACTGAAGCGATTTGGGGGAGAGAATATAAGAAATCAAAAAAAATCTAATGTACATACTCGTATATACGTATGTAAATATACATATGTATGTATATGTTTATAGTATGTATGCATGTATGTATGTATATAGTTGTATATCTAGTGATGACACTAAAATAATCGAAAAATGTTGAATGGAACAAAGTGAGATAGGAACATCTTTTGAAGATGTTGAACATTCAACCCAGTATAATTATAAAAAAAAATTATCAGTGAACTTGTATTGCATTTTAAATAAAAGTTTGCACGTATGATGCAGAGCAGTGATGCATTTACGAACACACCCATTCTTATGGGAAGATGTTAGCATCTTGGCGAATTGATGAAAGATGTGAGTAAATGTGAAAAGGCTATTAGACATTGTCAATGTTAACTCATTTTTCAACATCTTCTATTCGTTCCTCTAAGACATAAGTGCATATCAGTCAGTAAGCCTAAATACTGGTGAAAATAATTATTTTATGAATTTTCTCTTTTCAGTGAAACGATTGGTATTTTTTTTCCTGGGAACGATGCAGAATTTAAGCAAATGGCAAAGTTTTGCCATTTTTTAAATTCCAATTCGAAGATTTTCCAAGGAATATTATTTTGTGAGGAATAAATAAAAATAAAGAAATAATGATTAAAAATAAAACTTATAACCGTTGCCACCGTCAAATATTTCACATATATGTATAAAAATAAAGTTACTCTTTTAATATGTACTTTTATCACCTAAAAGTATAAAAAAAAAAATTTAACCTATTTATTTATTTGCATCAATTTCGGGATATTATTATTTTTTAATTAATATGAAATAATTGCGCGGTATCATTCAAATTTGTTTCATTTACTCACTGTCGCCAACAATAATAGGTGTTATCCACAAGATTTCGTTTTGAAATACTAATGTTGCTTACTTTTTAGATTTTAGCCGCCTAAAACGCATGACATTTTAAAAACAAAAATTTTGCATCATTGGCCACAGCTGTAAAAAGTAAATGAAAGTAATCTCCAAAAAAGTCGAAACTACGTGAAATATTTAAAAAATCATAAGCATTTTTTATATTAAAGAAATGGAGAAACATGCACAAATGTACTTACAAGTTCAACTTTGTTTAAAAAACATTCCATTATGATTTTTAATAAATTTTTATGTAAAAACTTTTTTCGTATATTTGCAAATTTTCTGATTAATTTTTCAGCTTCATATGTAAACAAAAAACAGCTGATCATTTAATTTTTGTCCTGTACAAACTTGTACGAAGAAAAATTTCGTACAAATTTGTACAGGAAATGAAAAAATTACTCTCTCATTCGCTGTCAAAATTGTACAAAAATTGTATCTGGAACGCTTTTGGATAACTTTGTACAATTCCGGACTGTTTTGTTATGCAGCTGGAACAGACCTAGAAATTACTTGAATTGGACTACAACAACAAAATCAGCATGAACAACAAGCTGCCGCCGTGTTGTCATGCTGTCGTTAAATTATAAGAAATCAAAAAAAAAAAATTATCCATACAAGTAACGGCCACTCTAATGTACATACATAACTAGGTTTGATCCTGTACTCAAAGTTTGGGCAAGTAACCTAGGGTTTACACGTGCAAGTGCAAGTTCGAAAAACTCAATACACTCAAACTCTTTTACTAACCCAACTACACTTTCGGCACTTGCAGTCTACTTCCAACTCAACTGCCAAGGAAGTTTAAAAGACAGTGACTTTTTTTCACTTGTAGCAAGTAAATGAAAAGTTAGTTAACAGTGTTGCCCTATTAATAATACTTTGGTACAAATTAACTGGATTGCAGTGTAATGTTATATAAGTTTCTACTAATTTTAAATACATTTAAAAGCTAATTTGATATTTTTTTTCTTAAATATTCATAAATCAAGCAGTTAATGAATTTTGTAGACATTAATATCATTGAAACAATACGATTAAAGTTAAATTTTTTATGTTATGGACAACTCTGCACTAAAAAGTAAACTTGCAATTTTTTTTGAAATTTTTGTTGATAATACGTTTACAGAGCTTGTATGCAAGTACTTGCAAGTCTAAACGCTGAGTTAGGGAGCTTTTGAGAAAGTAATGTTCTTCTTCTTGCACGAAACAGCAAGTAATTTTTCTTTGGGCTAGTTTGGTCAAAAACAATTAGCTGTTCTAAAAAGAACCAATAACAAAGTAAAATTAAATGGTTCTAAACACTGAAAACATTGAAAAGTTGTATCAAAAAGGTTTATAAACTAGAGGTGAACTAAGTTTTACATAAAATTAAGAAGCAAAACATTATATATAGATATGCAACAGCATATAAGTAAACCCATGTTATCAGCACTACTGACAAATTATACCCCAACTAATGCTATCTACTATTGACATTGAACACAGGCTTGTCCTACGAAATCTACCAGCAGACTGCGTCAATACTGACTAGGTAGTTCTTCTGGGACCATATGGCGAAAATGTCAATAGTAAGATAGTAGTGACATACTATTGACGATATCACCACACTGTGGGAAATGTCCGTAGTAAAACTATACTGATTCACTATAGACACTGTCACCACCTGCAGGAAATTATTTGTCATTTCCATTAAATACATATGTATATGTAAATCAAAAATTGTATGTTTCGCTGAATTAGTAAAGTCAAACACTTACGTATGGATCCGAAAATGTGACAAATCTTTACCTGATGATACAAAATCTTCCACAGGGTCAAACAAAAATTTCCATAATTGGTATCTTCCACTTAAAATTGTTGAATTTTCACATTTTCTATTTTTATACAATATGGATTGTTATTTTAATTGTTTTTTTTTAATTTCTTTTTGTGTATTATGTTTTTAATTATTGTTCAATAAATTTATATTAACCTTTTCTTTTTATTTTTAAAATAATTTTTATAAGCACTTCAATTTTGCTTGACGTCACGTTTATTTTCAACATACCAATAAAACATTAAGAAGAAGCATAGTTTTGTGTATCTGAAAAAGAAATTTATGCGCATTAAAAACATTACTAATAGACGCTCTGTTGACAATGTCACCAAAATAGTCGACAAAAGTGGTGACTTGGGGACACTTAGCCCGACCTTTCCTTCAGGTTATTTACTTGTGTGCATGCGTGTGTATATGCATACATGCATTGACGTTGGCTATTTTGGTAACGTTTTTGGTTTTTCGTGTTCCCGTACTTTTGTAAAATTTTTTTGTATTATTGAGAGAAATTATAGCTTTTTCTCATTTCACCGAACTTTGCCCAATTCACAAGTTTTGTTGCATCGTTTAAAGTGGTATTTGAAAAGACAATTTCAAATTAAAGTATGTAGTCAAAACAAAAATATTTTACAAGTACGAGTAACCTACGTCTACAACTGATATACTTATTTTTATCATTACTAAAGTCAAACTTTATATTGAAAAATATTTTTTTTTAATATTAGCTCTTTTGTCTTGTGAATCGAAGTTCAAAATTATCGAAAACTGTATAAATTACACAAAAGAAATTTTGTGTTTGATAATAAATCGGCGCATACACTACAACATACAGGCGCAATCAAGCTATTGAGCAATCATGCTCGAACCACATAACATATCAGCAACTGGTACAATATGCACTTTTTAAAAAAATTCCAGAAGGGTGGTCATGAATAGTGACACAGTTTTTTCTGCAATTTTTATTGATATTTTTATTAATATTGGCAGCTATGTATAACTAAAGTACTCAAATTCCATTTTCCATTGAAACAAATTATGTTTCAACAAATTATGATTTTTAAATGCATATTTACTCCTTGATAACTTAACTCAACTGAGCTAATTTCACCATATACAATACCAGCAAGCTGGTACCATCAGCAAAATATCAAACTCTATTTGACATCGCTACAGCAAAACGTACAATCACACAAAATGCCTGTACACGACCAAACCGCTGGCACAAACACTTGATTGCGCATGCATGCTGTTGGAGTGTATGGACCCCTTAAGTAACGTTTTTTAGTACTGATTAGCTATTGAGTTTGTCTCCACTACTACTGGCTATACAGGAAAATCCCGGTGTTAAGTATCTCGCTTTAATGAAAATCCGATATAACAAACATCAAATTTTTTTTTAAATAATAACCTATATTAATTTTAAAATGGATATAACGAATGACGATAAAAAAAATATCGGGATATATAAAACAAAACCTTGTGTGTGCTCCTTATAACGAAAGGTAAAAAAATTAAACAAAATCATTCCGATAATTTGTATTTGGTAGCTTATTTGAAAACTAATTGCTGCCATTATTTTTATTGCATTGTATCATGTCTACAATAATAATAATAATTGTACCCAGCTAAAAAAGTATGTATGGAGCATATATGATTTCCCACATATGGTTCGGATCCGAAAAATGAGGGTATACATTTGGATACATACATTTTCATATATGTATGTGAAAGTATTCCCTATACAGTATGCGAAGTTCATATTCATACTCCATTGATTATGATTGTTGTTATGATTTGTTACGGGGGGGTAGGGGGGGTCTGTAAAATTGTTACGTAACATAAATTTTACTAATTTCGTACAAAAACACTTCGATTTTTCATTTATTTATGTATTTAATTTATCAAAGAAATAAATAATAAATCAAGAATCATGAGTGTTAAATATATATAAATATATGCATATATATACATATGTATGTACATAAATACATAATTGTTATTATTTATATTTTGCAAGCTTATTTGATTTTTGTCTACGCACTGTGTTAGTCTAACAGAAAATAAAAATAAAGGAACAAAAGTATTCGAATTCCCGAATATTCGTCCATTCTCAATTACTTGCATTTTCCCATAAATAAAATAAATAAATGCATAAATCCTAAACGAAACTTAAGAAAATGTCATAAAAATATTTGTATATTAGTTTAAAATAACTAATTAAAGAAATTTACTTCAATTCAAACAAAAAGTTATTTAAAAATACATACATATGTATATATGTGTATGAATTAAATTTAATTTTTTTTAAATAAAAACTTAAAACAATTTAAATTTGTTTAAAGTTCTTGTTACGTTATTGTGAGGGGGGGGGGGGGTCTAAGAATTGTTACGATCTGTTACTGGGGGGGGGGGGAGGGGGGGTCAGAAATCGGAAAAAATGGCGTTACGTAATATGTGGATGGCCCCTTAGAAACTAATGCAATTATAAAAGAAAAAAAATACTATACTAACACTAGTTTTCAATATACATAATTTTTGGCAGTAATATGAACTTTGTTTCTTAAAAATATATAGAGAATTCAGTAATTTTCTATAAAATTAATGACAGAATTATCCTTTTGATTATTTGATTTATTAAATAGGGCCACAATGTGTAAAATCGTACAATAAGAAAAGTTTTTTTTAGTTACAAGCAGTGTTGTCAGATTTATTTTGAGCCTTCTCGCCAAATGACTTGTCGAATATCGCCAAATATCGCCAATATAATAAAACATTAAATTATAGCTACAAAAATATTTTATTTTTATTTTGTAATTACCATACAAATATTGTTTAATTTTAAATTCGGTAGGTAACGTCTATCGTAAAACATAAAAATTATATTATTTAAGAAAAATTAACATACTAACATACAAATAATGGAGTACAAAAAATATTTAAAAATAACTTATTCCAAAAGATCAATCCAAATAGGATAAATTGAACTTGAACACCAAGATGAAAATTATTATTTAAATCTTGAAGTAACATTTACTTAAATGTGTATTTAAGTACACATATCATATCCTTGAAGTATTTAGAAAGTACCAGCAGCATCCTCGTAGTCATACACTCTAGGCGAGAACTCGTGCAGGCTTTATGGTGCTTCAGTGTCAAAATGTTGGTTTTAATTTAAAAAAGAAAGTTTTCCCCACTGTGTTTCATAAAAACCAAATGAGATTTTGTGGGACATATTTTTTTAAACTTCTTGAATTTCAGAAAATTTTGTTTGAGATAAATATTTTATATTGTAGAAAAAATTTCTTACAAAAAATTTTCATATTTTTAACATTATTCTATATTATTGAAACCGTAAAAATATAGCCAAAAATTTAGAATTTTTTGCACGAAATATTTTATATTGTAGAAAAAATTCCTTACAAAAAATTTTCATATTTTTAACATTATTCTATATTATTGAAATCGTAAAAATATAGCCAAAAATATCGCCAAAGAGTTCAAATATCGGCAAGTAAATTGCCAATCACCATTTCAAAATTTTCATCGCCAAAAACAAATTTTCGTCGCCACGCTTGGCGAGATATCGCCGTATCTGACAACACTGGTTACAAGTGTTTCCTTAAACGTTGAGGCCATACCATTGTTGCCATTTTAGCATTTTCACTGCCAGATCTGGCATTTTCATTAGTTAAAAAGCATTCAACTTTAAAAAAATTCTCCTAGATGCTTTCTGGCAGAATTTGTTGAAAATAAAAAATTGTAATTTGTTTAAAAAAATTCTTCTGTGTAGAGGATTTTTCTCATAAATGTACATGTATTGCAGGCTAAAGGTTCCCTGATGATCTGCACTAGCAACAGTGAAATGCGCATAGGATCCAGCTATCCCCTCAATAATCAATTTTAATGTATTTATAATTAAAAATATATTTTACTGAATAAGTAAAATAATATTTTGCAATTATAGTGCGTAAAAAATTTTAAACGTAATTGTAACATTTCCAAAAAAAACACCAATTATTAACTATTTTACATTTGTATGTGCTCTAAAAATACCTGCAAATACTAATAAGCTTGTATAAACATGAAATTCAAAGCCATTTCAATAATTTTTCCTACATTTAAATCTGGCATTATACTTTTATTCTGTAGAACATTTTAGCAGAATTTTTTAACTGATTTAGCATTATCTCATCATCATTTTCTGGCAACACTGGGCCATACGTATGTATATAAACTTTGCATACCGTATATCATTTCTCATACATATCCAATTCGCCACTGATAAAAACGATTTTATGTGAGGTATGTATGTATATACATATCGCTCCATATACATCTTACATTTTATTTCTATAAATGGGCTCTCATATGAAGACTTCAAAATTAAATTATAATTATAGCTGATTTTTTTAAGGAAGGCTTTTCTTACGTAAGTACATTTAGGTTCTAACTATTCAATTTTGTACCCGTTTTTAAAATGTGTAAAGTGTTTATGAAACGAGTTTTTATTTTCGTTGATATAAACTTCAAATATTGATATAGCTTTATATTATAAAGCTACAAAAATTATACTCTGAACTCAGTTATAAAAAAAATTATACTATGATGTCAGTTTATATTTTAGATTTCTGCGAATCCACTTGAGATAGAATTTTCTTATTTTTTACAGATTATATAAATAGATTATATAAATAGCTATACAACTTTGACAAAATTATATAAATATGTATATTATAGTTTTTTAACTTTTAACATCGTCACGCACATGTTAAGTATGTCACGCACAATTACACGGTACGTTTGTGATATGTACTCATTCGTTTCGAACAAGCTAATAAATAAAATGCAATCCAAATTGATTTTTTATCTTTATTTGTATCTTTTATTGGAAACGAAAAAAATTCAGTTCAATGAAAATAACACATTTTTGTAAGTTGATGGTGTAGCCCTACGGTTGACTTTTCTGTGGATTTCATGATATATTTATATACATTCATATATTAAAAATATATAGGCAGCTAAAAAAAATATGTATGGTTCATATATTTTTAATATATGAATGCATATCAATATATATGAATATGTATGTATTCATGAATTATAATAACAAAAGTATTATATATGAATTGATATATGGACTAATATTCGAAATGTATTATAATATATGAGCTCATATATGGAAAATTAATTATGAAGCTCTTCATATGTGGATCCATTTACAATAGAAATAAGATGTTGTCATATAAGATGGAGTAATATAAAAATGTATGCATACATGATATATATTATTAACTCCATCTTTTTCTCTCTTTTTTGTCACTGGTGAATTGGAAGTCTATTTGCGTAAAGTCTCAACGTTTAAAAAATAAAAACCCTAGTAACAAAAAAAAACCATTCTCGTACGATTTTACATTGTGGCGCTATTTAATAAATCAAATAATCGTAAGGATAATTCAGTCATTAATTTGATAGAAAATAAGGGAATACTCTAGATATTTTTAAGAAACAAAGTTCATATTACTGCAAAAAATTATATTGAAAACTAGTGTGAGTATGAAAACGGAATATTTTTTCTTTTATAAGTAAATGCACTAGTTTTTAATCTAGTTCCTTAAATTAAATTTTGTGTACAAATATGAGTTTTGGGTTTTTTTAAATTATCGATTCAGATTTTCTCTTAAAATGATGAATGAAATGTCTTGTAGCTCGTTTTTAATTATCTGTCCAGCTGATCGTCAGCTGACTTTAACCAATCCTTCAAACTCCATATAAAATAGCATAAAATCTTAACCCGAACTGTCAACATTCAAATAAAAATAAACCTACAACAAATTTGTATCTATGTTGTTGTAATTATAAGGCCACTATAAATACACTTTGGGGATGAGAATAACATACTCAACAAGAACATGGACATCAAGAAATGTGAAAGTTTTCTAGTATGGACGAGACGACGAGTTTTTAAAAAATCGCTTTTATTGAGTTATGTATATTTCTCTGATTTGGTAAACTTAGGTTTTTGTGATAGCGAAAAATTTTCGCGTTTGCACTCTTGGCTGAAACTTTAACGGAATGAAATGATGAAATTTTAATAAATTCAAATTCTAATTTTTCTTTTCTATCGAGAGTTAGATATCATAAGGCTTTGATGCATCCAAATTATAAACGAACCGTTTTTGTATTTTTGTGATTGTCTGTCAGCGTATCAGGCACGTAAATGTTATTAATTAACTTGAGCAAATTATCACAATACATGAGACATTATATAAGAGGTATGCACATATGTATTTATGTATATCTGCTTTATTTTAATTAATGCGATATACATATGTACAAATGCAAACACACACATGTGCACATGTAGTGTGTATGTAGGAATTTTGATTATTTATAATTAAAAATAAATTGTATCTTAATTCACAAACAGAAACAATCAATCGAAATGATTTGTTGGCACCGGCTAACGGAAATATACATACATACATGAGGCAAACTGGTTATCACTGTTATTTTATCAAATAACTATAACCCAGCTAGCCAATAGCTGTTTAATAGACGATGGTGCTTAATATACAACTCCCAAACGAATCTCCTGCAGCCGTATTCTGTAATTCGCTAAAGCTAAATTTCTATCGCTAAAAAATCTATAAAGTTGATTTAGCGATTTTTGGCTGCGAATGCAATTCTGTAAAGTGCGTTGTTAAATTTGGCAATACAGTAGAATCTCACAAATTCAAACCGTCCAAAAATTAGAACCGTCAATTTCAATGTATTGGAAGTGTTTTTTGTTTGTTTTTATTTCCACTAGAAACCCAAATTTTTTTGGATTTTCACTACAATTATTTTTTTCGCTCAGTAAAGTAAAAATAAAACTGGGAATAACAGTTATTCGTGGTGTGTGCAATTCTGTCATATGCGTGTGTAATTTGACATGCTTGTTGTACAAATTTTGTCATTTGATGACTGAAGGTCAAAGTAAAGTGTTCATACGTGTGAAAGTTAAAAAAAATTCAAACAAACGTAAAAAAATACCTGATCTTTGGATAGTAAGGTTAAAATATTAAAAATTCTTAATGGTAAAGATGAAAACGCATTTACTGCAAGTGATGGAAAGTTTTCCAAATTTCAAACCCGCAATGGAATACGGGTTTTAAAAATTGGTGTTGAAATACTTTCGAGTGATGTTGGTGAGGTCACTCCATTTCTACACAGATTTCGTGCAAAAGTGGCGGAAATAGGGTTACTGGAAACACAAATTTATAATGCTGAAGAAGGCGTATTATTTTTCCGTTGCTTTCCAGATAAAAATTTTTTCGCTACTTCGGAAAAAAGTGCCCAAGAATTTGAAATTATTATTTATTTATTATAATTTCATTTTCTTAAAAAAAAATGTCAATGTTCTAATGTACAATAAAAATTGAATTTGCCGCACTTTTAGCATTTAATGTCATCGCCAAAGTATTCAAATTTTGTATTCTCTAAAACCTATAGTACACGGCATGTAAAACGCCACTGGAATTTTCAGCATATTGGTTGAATTTTTTAAAATTACTGGTAGTGGCTACAGGCCGTAAAATATTGATAGTATTTATGTTCCAAAACACAAAAGGGGCACATATAGCCGAATCGAACACATTTTCTGAGGCAGCACATCTGTAAGCATGTGAATATCTACATATAAATATATTTTTAGTACTAGGCATGTAGCAAATGTAGCTTCGTGACGACGTCAAAATTAGGTCAGAACCACATGCGCATGTGGTTTATTACATGCCGCGTACTATAGACTTAACGCCAAATAAGTAGTTGTTGCTCTCGAAAACACTAAATTTTTACCAACGAAAATTTTAAGGTGCTAAAAAGTAAAATACAAAATACAAGTATTTTAATTCAATTTTTCTTGCAATAAAAATTTATTTTAACAATGGCGGTATTCGATGTTTGATGCAAATTTTCGTGCGTTAGTGCAAATGCAAAATATCATAGCTTCTCGTTAAAATTCAACAACAAAATACATTTAAACAGAATACCGGCATAAACACATTTTCCATACAAATTGACACAAAAAAGCAGCCGCAGAAAACAGTCGTGAGATAGAATCTATTTTATTTTGAGAGCGTTTTTTCTTATGATCTCATATATAAATAGATATTCTCTCAAAAATGTTACCATGCTTTCAATAAATTTCATACATTTTGTAAACAAAACTACAAAGAAAATTAAGCACAAAAGAAAATAAAACACAAATTAGAGCGCATTTGAAGTTACTGCCGACGATGTTATTATGGGCTTTATTAATTTGGGAGCGTTTTTCCTGAAGTTGCAGACTTTATTCTGTTTCATCATTAATCATAAATATCGAATACCACAAAGCACAAAGAATTTGCCCACGACAGGTAAAAAAAACTATCTTCAACTTTGTCAAGTAAAATGTAAAAGTTCACTGTTTTTAAGACTTGTGAATTCCGCAGGAGCTTAAAGCCTTACTGAGTGTAAAGTTATAAAGATGATGTTGTGTTAGTGGCAGTGTTTTGTTTTCAGATACTTCTTTCCCTATAGCCCAATTATTGTTTTTATAGGCCCTTCACACACGAGACTAATTTTTATGCCGCACAATTTTTGATCTTTTTAGAACACACGAGGCTAATTAATCTGGCATAAAAATGTATAAGTGCACACAGCTTTGTGTGGATTAATATTTTTTGTATCCATTTAATTAAATGTTAACATTTGCTGTTTATTAAGTTGTGTATGTATTGGTTTTGTGCTGCTGATGCGGGTTTGTACCTGGTTGAATTATGCCAACCACAAAACCACTCTCTTTGCCTCTCTCACCAACAAACTGGCATGTTATGACAGCACAATTGTTCTCGTGTGTATAAGGGCATACGGCTGTACAGGGGATCCAGCTTATAAGTGGCGTTCAAAGGAACTGCCAGAAAAATTAGAATTTTAATAAGAAGGACTAGGCAGAGTTGTTGCCGTTTTATGTTTTTCAATCTAAGTCTGGTTGCATTTAATAATTCATTCTACTTATATACTAGTTTTACAAATTTTAATTAGCCCTTCTAACCTACGTTTACATATTTACAATTATTTTTTGTTTTTTTTTACTATGGCAATGGTAAACATTATTTCAACCTGCACAGAGAAAAAACTGCCTAATAGAATCAAGAAGATTTATGAAACGTTTTTAGGCTAAGGGTATCCCTTCAGAGAGAAGCGAAGATTTTTCCATAGAGATTTCTTATTATTTTTATTTTTGAAAAAATCAATAAGATAACCGAACAAAAACTACAAGACTTCTTCTTGATTTTTTCAAGAAGGTTTTCCTTTTTAAATTAATAAGATTTCATTATTGAAAAAAACCTTATGGATAGACATCTTATGAATTTTTTCTATTTTATGAGATATTTATTAGGCACTGTTTTCTCTGTGCCAATAAAAAAAAGGGAATTTGATAATGAGTAATTATTCTGTGACTCAAAAGTATGTCACTCAATTTCTTTCATTCAGCATTCTCATAGTTTTAGACTGTGTTGTAATGCTTGTGCATTGAACTGCTATTAAAGCAATGCAAGTATTTTCTTTTAAAGTGTATTACCATGAGTGTGGCAATGGGACGCCTTAAGCCTATAGTACATGAGTATGTGGCGATGATGTCACAAGAATCTTCAGCATGCTCGTTGCATTTTTTAAAATTACTAGTAGTGGCTACATGCAGTAAAATTTTTATAGTATTTTTGTTCCAAAATACAAATGTGGCACTTAAAGCCGAATCGAAGACATTTTCTGAGGCAGCACATCTGTAAGCATGTGAATATCTACATGTACATATGTTTCTAGTACACGGCATGAAGCAAATG
This sequence comes from Nowickia ferox, assembly GCA_936439885.1. Lineage (NCBI taxonomy): Eukaryota > Metazoa > Arthropoda > Insecta > Diptera > Tachinidae > Nowickia > Nowickia ferox. The sequence goes on along the minus strand of OW387026.1, from coordinate 37,549,603 downwards.
TAGCATTGTGATTACGTCAAAATTATGTCAGAACCACATGCGCATGTGATTTTTTACATGCCGTGTACTATAGGCTTTAGCAAAGAAGCTGAACGCTTTAGGAGCGCATAAAAATAGTGAAAATAGGAAGAAGGCTTAAACAAATATGCGGCAGATTTCGCACCATGTTTTGGAGATATTCAGTGGAACACTGTTTCTTTTCTTCCATTTAACAAAGCCGAAGTTCCAAGACCACAAAAACTCGTTGGAAAGAAGTGGCATAAATGGCGCACAAGAGCACAAACTCACGGAGTTAGACGAACGAGAAATTGGGATCATGGCGAAAGAATATGTTTTTTAGCAAGAAGAAGTCAGCTAGCTTCTGGTATTTTTTTATATTTCCTTTATTTACTTCCTACTTAATAAACTATTTTTCATTACATAGAGAAAAGCAGGAGCTGACGTTTCTTTCGTGACCGAAAGTGATGATCCCGCACCCATCTGCCTTGCACTGTAAGAAAATTTTCATAATATTTTAGACTCAATCATCATTCATTGTTTTTTACTACACATTTCTGGAATGGTCGATTTGAAGGAAGAAAAAGAAAACAAAGCGACATACTGCTGCAAATTAAATACCCAAAAATTTCCAAAATACTATGTTTTTTGTGTACATAAAGTAAACAAGCATTTGGTGGTTTCATGAAAAAATATGCGCGTAAATTATTCACTTGCGTGTTACTCAAATACATATTTGACAAAAACTAAATAAATTTCGAGTAGAGCTTTTAAAATAACTTTTTAAAATAAAAAATTTGAAATATATTTTAAAAACTCATTGAAGAAAAGTATTATAATTTTTAAGTAAGGTAACACTATATTGAATTTTAAAAAATAATCACATTATGTTTGTCTTTTTTTCGCAGCAGTTCATAAAAGCAGAAAGAAAGAAATAGTCTAGAGATAGCAAATTAGCTGCAGCGAAAATAGCTAATTTGAGCCAGTGTTTAAAAAACTTAAATCCACGTAGGAAAAGTCGTTACATTTTTACTTTTCGCTGCTTTGGCTTTTTCCAACTGTTTAAAATCAACCAATACTTGTGCTTGTGAAAATCAACATCACTCGCAGCGAAGCAGGAAACCACGATACAATTATACAAGGTACTTGCACAAGCCCAGCCTGTTAATGTTTACAATGCATATAGTTGTCAAACTTTGTTTACAAGCTGTAAAAAAATATGTGTATGTGTGTGAATAAAATGATTACAGTGTTGCCAATGAATTTGCATATGGCTGTGTCTCCAATTACACATTGAAGAATATTACACTACACATCTTTTGTGTAGGTTAAAATTAAAACAAAAATAAATTAAAATAGATCCCAAGGTATAATTACACACAGATTATACATGAATCTCATTACATGGCCCTCACATGAGAGCAGAAATTACACACTGTGTATTACACACATATTGGCAACACTGAATGACTATAATCATGCATGAATGCCGCGTCTGCAATTGTGATTTAGTTACCCTGTGATAGCTGTTTTTAAAAACAAAAGACATCTGCTTCTGACAATTATAGGTATGTTTCTACCAACAAAATGCGTGTGTTTCTTGGTGTTGCAATTTTGTTGTAGTCGTGCAAGTACCTTGTATAATTGTATCATGCAGAAAACGATTTATGAACAATTGCGCAGTACTTTCATCAGTCGACGATTTCAAAAGTTTGAATTTGATTTGCTATTGCTTTTGGTTAGTTTCGGTAGTAAAAGCATAAGCAGTCTGTATGCTTTTAAAGTAACAAGCAGTCACAGTCAAGAGGCTTTCTGCAGATTCAGTCAACTATTTTGTGGTTTTTGTTGAGGCAAATTCCATTCCATTCAATTCCATTGTTGCGATTGCTTAAAACTTCTCAAAGCAAGAGTTTTTGTTTCTTCGACTGTAACTGTTTGCGACTTCCAAAAGCATATAGACTTCTTCTGTTTTTACTTGCGATACTAACTAAAAGCGTATGTAAATCGTTTTGAGATTTTGCTTTGACTGAAACTGTTGTATTTTTCAAAAGCGAAAGTAGAAGCAAACTCAAAAGAAATGAACATTATTACAGTTTTTTAAACACTGATTTTAGCTAAGCAATTAGACTTACAGAATACAGATTTAGCGCCATCGCTAAAATATTTGCTCTAATTTTTTTAGCATTTTAGCGATCGAGATTTAGCTTTAGCTAAACGAGTTACAGAACACGGCTGCTGATTATTTTTTGGAGAGTAATATTGTACACTTTATGTTTAAGTCTCTATTATAAATAGTTCAATGTTTCTAATATATGTTTGCTCTTTTTTATTTTCCATAATCTACCTTTTACTGGCAATTTTTGATTGCTAATTATTGTCAGCAAATTGCCAGATCTGACAATATTGTAAGATCTTACAATCGTCTGTACATAGCTTTAGAATTTGTTTGCAGAATCCCTATATTATGAATACTAACAATCTGGAAATCACTTGCAATATGCATACATACAGTGCAGGTAAAAATAATAGCACCGTTTCAGTACAAATACTTCCTTCTCATTTAAAATTTTTATTTCCCAATCATTTTTATATTTGATTGCACTATGCTGTAATGCGTATCCTTTCTGAGAAAACAGTTTTGGTTCTCATATTGCATATGATTCTTTTTATATGAAAGAATATTTGGAGTGAAGTAAAAAATTGACGGTAAGAAACTAGCACCAAACATTGCTTTTTGCATAATTTCTTTAGTTTGTAGCGAAACCTATAGAAGATAAAGTGTTTCTTAAAACACACAAAAAATTGAAGTAACAATTTGTTCAGTTATGGGATGTGGTGAGCAATGCACAGAGGTAAAGAGACAGATTATTAAAAAAAATTATTTCGGAAGGCAAAACGTGTTGTGAAAAAGGACAATTACTTAATTGCTCCAATAAAACGATACGCAATGCAATCACTCATGTAAAAAAAATTTAAACGCGTTGTAGAAAGCCGGCAATGTCCAATTGGTTGGTTAAGCGATTGATTCGCCAAAGTACAAATAACCCCTTTAAGTCTGCCACAGATTTAAAAAAGTAGCTCCAGGCATTCGTGGAAACAGTTCGCAATCGATTGTGGGAACACAATTTAAAAGCCCAAGAAAAGTTCCGTTGGTGACTGCGAAGCATGTGAACAAACGACTTAAGTTTACTCAAGAGCACCTGAACTGGCCAGCTAGTAAATGGAGAAACATTTTATGAACGGACGGATACAAAGTCGTAATGTAAGGTGGAAAATGCCTCCGAATGCAGCATATAATCCAAGACAGTAAAGCATGGAAGTTCAAGCATAATGGTGTGGGCATGCTTTTCAGATGGGAAAGTGGGACCAATACACTGGATAAAAACTACAATGAACCAACATGTTTACCTAGAAATATTAGAAAATGTAATGTTTTCTTACGCCGAAGAAGAAATGCTATTGTTTTGGGCCAAAAGAAAGGCTCGCAGTGGTTCATTGTCAACAATATTAAGGTCATGGAGTGGCCTGCGCGGTCGCCAGACTTAAACCCAGTAGAGAATCTTTGGACTGATGTCAAGAAAATGGTATGCGAAACAAAACCTACTAATAACGTCGTGGGACAGAATACCCAAAAAAAGGTTAAAATACTTGGTTAACTTCGGCATGCCGGTATTGCCAACAAAGGCCATGCAATAAAATATTGATTTATTAACTTCAGTTTGTATATAGTTTATTTGAAATATCATTTCGTTTGGTATTACTTTTCATGACTAGTGATATTTTTTTACCGTCAAAATTTTTACTTTTGAACATAAGTTGTAAGTTTTTCTTATAAAAGTCAATGAAATTAATGCAAGTCTTGTGTATACAGTATAAGTGCTTGTTTTATTCTAATTATAAGCCGCTGGAATAGATCGTGAACTAAGTGGAAGAAAAATTTATTAATATATACCAACCAAGAATGTAGTGCTATTTTTTTACTGCAGCTGTATATAGTTAAATATGACAAATCGCAAAAATAAAATATACATATGTATACTCGTATACAGGGTACAAGTACATGAGATAGTCATAACTCAAAACAGCTAGTTTTGCAGAAAATAAGTTTAAAGTTTTCAATTTATATACACTTAAATGAAAATATAAAAATATTTTCTTTTCTCAAGACGTTAGTGTAAAAGCCTTTTGTATGAAATTTTCACACAAGATTAAATATGAAAAACAAATTTTTCTGTATAATTAACTCCAAAAATTCATTTTTTTGAGATATGACTTGTTTGCAATAAAGTAGCGATATGTTTATAAAAAAAATTTAAGCGATATTATTTTTAACTAAAAATTTGAAGCCAATCTTCGACATTAGTATTATCGTAGGTAGAATTGGTACCTCATTTGCTTAGTACTAAATTCGGGACTTTCCCAGTAAAAAAAAATGGTTAAAATAAAGCAGGCTTGTACTATTATAGAGTAAAAATAGCGCTGACAAAGCTGCTGATTTTTGTATGTCGAGCACTAAATTTTTTAATATAATAAAACCTGCAAACATAGTAGTTATATAAAGGGCTCTTTAATGGATTAATAATATAACCGTATTTACTAATGTAAACACATGCATTGTTTTGGCGCTATTTATTCAATCACCTTTCTTCTCAAACTATAGAGTTTGCTTCATATACGTTAACTGCTTCTAAAAAAGCTCACATTTTGAAGCGAATTATGATGCATAAAAATCGCTAGAATTGCCGCTAATAGCTAAATCATAATTTTTCCGCAAATGTACTTAAAAAACGCTAGATTTTACGAGAAAATAGCTGCATTGGCAACAGTAATGCCAACTATTTATAACCCAAACGCGCTATTTCCCTTCGCAAAACGCGCTAAATTACAGCCTTGTCAACTATTTATAGTCAAAACGCGCTATTTTCCTGTGCGCTAAATTAAATTATAATAAAAGTCGATGTGTGTATATGTGCAGAGTAAGTTCGTGTAATGTGGTATAGGCAGGTAATGTGGTATAGTTGATTTTTTCTTAAACTAAGAGCATAGCAATAACGGTACCAAGCTTAAAAGTTAAATGCTCTCAGCAAACTAAGAGTGCGTGAGTGTATTTATGTCTTTAATATGTTTACAAAAAAATAGTTGCAAAACTGAAGCGTGGTGTTATGGTTGACATTTTTTTGTATGCAGTTTAATTTTCTTTTTGTAGAAAAGCGCTTGCTTTAAATATTAATTTTGTTATTTACAAGTCAAAGGTGTGCACTTATTTAGAGAATAAAGCTTAAAGTTAAGCTATATGTTAATTAGTATTTTAAAATTAATCATTATTTTAATAATCCCGTGGGCGCCTAATGTGGTATAGGCAAAGGTGGCTAAAGTGGTATAGTGTACTACACAGCACTCATTAGAACAATCATGCCCAAAAAAGGTGAAATTAGAAAAGGGGCAGCGAAGAATATGAAGAAAGCTATTCAAGCCACAGAACATACAGAAGTGTCACGAGACGGAAGATAAGGGTATTTTTCTGTTTGTCTCGTTTTCCCTCAAATTTTGTCGACGTTTTTGTTTTGATTCTTCTTTCTAATGCAATAAAACTACAACGCCTTTTATAAGCTGTATTAATTGGTAAGTAGTAATACACTACAATATCAAATACACTATATTTTTCTCTTTTTTCCACGAATTTTAAAAAACCTGATTGAATCTTTTTTTACATGTCACTTTCTTTACTTCTGTGTATTCTGTGATTCAAGCTGTAAGAGAGAACCAAATGGGAAGTCTTTTGGCTTCAAAGTCATTTAATATCCCCCACACAATGTTACAACGGATGTCCAGAAGCGAAAATAGCATTGAGGATCTTTTGTCAACTAAACTTGGCCGGCCTCCAATTTTAACTGCATCAATGAAGGATGAGCTAGTAAAATAAATAGAAAGGAAGTTGCGGACGGCGAATAAAACCACTGGAAATAGTACAAATGATCAAGCCCACTCCATGCTCAAAAATAATCAACCAGATTCACGGAAAATCCCAATTCCCAAGATAACGCTTCCTAAATTTGAAGGAAATTGTTTGAAGTGGAAGGAGTTTCATGATTTGTTCTCTTCACTAATAATACAACAACCGATACTAGACATTAAAAAAATATGGTATCTCAAAACATATGTGGAAGGAGAAGCAGCAAATCTTATCAAGCACTTCACTGCTACAGGAGATAATTTTGAGGCAGCATGGTCATTAGTAATAGATCGCTACAACAACAAACGATTGCTCATTGGCAAACTGGTACAGGAGCTGGTCGATGTTTCAAACAGAACTTCAAGCGATAATTACAAGTCATTGAATGATAAAACACAAGAGTGTCTATTATCATTACAGAATCTTAAAATAAACACAGCCACTTGAGATCCGTTGCTACTACACTTGTTATTAAAAAGACTGGATCAACCCACCCGCTTTCGCTACGAGCAATCTCTTTCACAACCACGTGAAGTTCCAACAATCAAGGAATTTTTGGAGTTCTTGGAGAGAAACTTTCAGTCAATGGAAGCAGTTGCTGTGAAGGACAAACCACAACACAAGGTGGTATCAACAATTATAACAACCAACGGAAGCAATAATAATACATGCAGACTGTGCAATAGTAGTGACCACAAACTATACCACTGCAGTAAATTCCTGAGACTATCAGAAGCAGATCAACTACAATGGGTACAACGAAAGAGGTTATGTGTTAATTGCTTCGGAAGTGACCATGCTTCAAAAACTAGTAATTCAGGTAGCTGCAAAAGGTGTGCGAAAAAACACAATACGTTGCTGCCCTTAGAAAAAAGGGGCAATACCAAAACAACGAAAAGCTCATCAACTCCACCTTCAGCTTGAAATCAGTCCAGAAGTAAAGCCGCCTGCCTCAGAAGTAGCAGCAGTTGCATCAGCAACAACAAATATATATGTGCGGGCCGCCAGGGTTATGTATTCCTAGCAACGGGAAGAGTTATCATTACGGTCTCAAATGGTGTATCAGATGAGCTTAGAGCAATATTAGACTCTGACTCACAAGTAAATATTGCATGTTAATATTGAGACCTCCCTCTGTATTGATGGTGTTGGCGAAATGCGAAGAAATTCAAAATATCGCATAAATATCGGAATGATGTCCAGGAATCGCAATTTCTCAGCAAATGTTGAAGCGTATGTTCTACCTAGCATAATTCCCTCGCAACCCAATCAGCATGTTGACATTTCAACTTTGGGAATTCCCAACAATATTCACCTAGCAGATCCTCATTTCTATCAGCAGGAAAAAATAGATTTGCTGCTTGGAGCGGAATTTTTCTTCAAATTAACTCAAAATGGCACAATACACCTTGCTGACGATCTTCCAACACTTCAAAATACAGCCTTGGGCTGGATTGTGGGTGGAGCAATCGGGAAAAATCCAATCCCAAGTCCCTTATGTGCTGCAACATGTGCAGTATTTGGAGACTCCACTTCATTGGAAGAAGCCATAGATCATTTGTGGAAATTGGAAGATATCGAATGCAGCGAATTCTCTCACTCCTCGAAAAACAATGTGAAGCACATTTTACCCAACATATTCATACCAATGGCGAGAGCCGCTTCGTAGTCAGTCTTCCTTTTCGTGAAAACCCAACTGCGTTAGGAGAATCCCATGCGATGGCATAGAACCGATTCATGAGTTTAGAGCGTCGACTCCAAAAAGATGAAGGCATTCGAACCGAATACATAAAACTTATGCGAGACTACGAGCAATTGGGACACATGCAGAAGGTAGATATCGACACCGTATTAAATCCTAAATACATTATTTCTCATCACTGCATCCTGAAACCAGACAGCACCACAACAAAACTCAGGCTGGTGTTCGATGCGTCAGCCAAAACCTCGTCAGGCTACTCATTAAACGATCTGATGTATGCAGGGTCAAGTATTCAAAGTTAACTTTTCTCAATTTTACTGCGTTTTCGATTCCCAAGATTCGTCTTCTCCACCGACATCGAAAAAATGTATAGACAAATTCTGATTCACCATTGCAACCATCAGTACCAATTAATTATTTGGAGGGAAGACCCAGCACTTCCTATTAATTACTACCAACTAAATACAGTTACATATGGGACACGAGCAGCGCCTTATCTAGCTACAAAATGCTTACAACAAATTGCTGATGAAACTTCGCTAGCCTACCCATATGGTTCACAAATTCTTAAAACCAATTTTTACATGGATGATGGCCTGGTGGGCTCTGATAGTCTTAATATCGCACTTCCAACACAACAAGAACTCAGTACAATTTTAAGAAGCCATGGTTTCAACTTAAAAAGTGGTGTGCAAACCACCCGCATCTAATGAAGAATATTCCACTCGGTTATCAAGAGCTAAATTTGGATTTCAATAGTAATAACGCTGATACCATAAAAACGTTAGGGTTGTTATGGCTGCCTAATACTGACCATTTTTGCGTCAAAGTAAAAATGAATCATGTACAGAATATCACAAAACGCACAGCAACATCGGATCTCGCAAGATTATTCGATCCGCTTGGTCTAGTTGCATCTGTTGTCATTAATGCAAAGATATTTATCCAACAGTTGTGGCAGTTAAGGTTAGATTAGGATGACCCTTTGCCCGAGGACCATCTAGTACTCTGGACCAATTTCAGAAAAGGTTTAGACAGCTTGAATAACTTCAAAATCCATCGGCATATTTTTAAGGGAGAAATCCCAGCAGAAACGGAACTGCATGTTTTCTCAGACAGTTCTGAAAGAGCTTTTGGTGCAGTCGCCTATATTCGAGCAGCTTTCAAGGATAAAAGAGTTATTGTGCAATTACTTTGTGCCAAGACAAGGGTTGCTCTATTAAAAAAGCAGACACTGCCTAATATGTTGTTCCAGATACAGCTCACCCAATTATTTAATACTGGAGTTCGGGAACTGAACCTGGTTGCAAATAATATACGAACCATACAGTCCTCAATTTTTGATACTCTCATGGATACTCATCAAGGAAAATTCAGTCCATTACTACTGACTCCATAACAATTGCAAGAGGAGATTAATCAGATTAAACTCCATGTACCAACATCAGTAACACTTCCTATCTCCGGAAAAGATGCATTACTACATCTATTCCAACTAATGAAGATTCAAGGTAGTCTCACGCCCCAATATGCAGTATTCAAAATAAGTCTCCCATTAGTGGAAATTGAACAATTTAAGATGTTCCAACTTATTCCCGTACCTAACATGATGAATTACACGCATGGTAGCCATTAAACCATGTGCTTTCATGGGCATACCAGTATCTAAAAACCAGTATATTTTTCTTACGAAAGCAGATCTAAGAGCTTGTGATTATTATGGTTCAGAAATTTGCAAGTGTGAAATCAATTTGTACAACAACAAAACGACACCAACTAGTACTCTAGAGAAGACTATAACTAAATGAATACCACTTAACAAGGGAAATCAGTGGATATATGCCACGTCATCACCATCTCGGGCAACAGTCGTCTGCAACAGAGATATTTCTCACCTTTCATTTAAAGGATCCGATCTAACATGAATCCGTCACTATGAACAGACGACAAACTTTCTTGAGTACAATAAATTCATCATACACTCGGCACGATTTCCGACTTATTCTCGCAAAAGATTATTGCACCATCTATAAGCAATAATCAATAAACTTCAACAAACGTCGATAGTTTATATGACAATAAGATTAAGGAACTATTAACTTTATAAGAATCACTAAAGGAACAACACATACTGGACCTGCCCACTAAATTCAATTCCCATCAACAGCATAACCATACGATTGGCTACCTTGCACTTTTTCTAAGCTTAATATCATTGACTATTATTTTTCTTCGAAATAAAACGTGCAGAATCTGTCAAAACCTACACACAACAAGGCCTGTTGAGGTCACCAACGAACTGCAATCCGTAGAACCACCGCTCAATGACTTGAACCCTAAACCAAGACCACGTCAGCAACCACTTATGTTCGCCCTAGACATTTAGGCTATATGGTAACTCCTAGTCGACTCACCTAAGACGACACGATTTGTTGAACATTTGTTCAACGTGGGGGAGAATGTTAAAACACACCTTTTATTAAAATGTGTTCAAACACACCTAATATTAATATTAATTGAATTTGTCCAACCAAGGCAAAATATTAAACGTATTAAATTGCATTAATTACAATTTTGTTCTCATTGGTCAATTTCCCATAAATTTTAAGTTTCTGTAGACATAAGCTCAGCAATTTTTTATTATTAATTTAGTATAAGTATCGTAATAAAATTTAAATTTTTGTCAGTTAGTCACAAAATAAATCTTGAGTGTTTAATTTTCTGATTCATTGTCTTAAAGTTACAAGTGCTTGAAGATAAAACAATAAAAAAAAACAATTAGTACGGTTCCAATTCAAGTGTAGGAATTGAATAATACTAATAATTAACAGTTTCTTCGAAATTATATCCTAAATCTCTAAAATCGTGTAATACAGAATCAGAATTGCCTTCCAAGTAATCGAAATCCTTAGTTTTTATTTTATTTGTCAAACTTTGTAACAAATTACATATACAAATTGTCGAATAGTTTTGCGATTCAAATGCTTTTTATACTTCAGCTAGAATAGATGCTTAATAAGTTCTACAAATTTTTTTTGGTCACGAGTACGAGTACATATATTTAGTTGTGAAATTTCAAAATATTTGCCATTTACAGTATTAAAATGCGTTTGTAATTTTAACCACAGTCAAGGGAATTTTATTTGCGACAGCTGAATCATTAACCAATTTAAAAAATTTTATGAGTTTTGCTAGAAAATTGTTACTCATGTTTTAGACTTGGCAGTTATTCTTGAAGCAAGTCTGAGTTTATGGGAGAGAGGGGAAAGAAGAAAGAAGAGGGTTACTGACTTGCTTGTAGAGAAAAGTTACTTCAATTCTCTTTTGTTATTTCATTGGCTGTATTAAAACAACAGCAAAATTGAACAAGAAACCGTCTGTGTGTAAACAAACGAGCAATTTTAGAAGAGAATTGAAGAGAACTGCTTCAAGAAAAACTGCCGAGTCTAAGACAAGACTTAAATTTATGCAAAAAAAGTTAAAAAAAAATATTGAACTGAAATGATGATGACTTTGTTCAAAAGGCGCTAATTTAGCGCTTTGGCATAGTTAAAATGAGCTAAATCTAGCGCGAAATGCGCTAAATTGACATCGCTGGCTAAAACCAAAATACAAATCGTCGGTTGGTTACTTGTTTGATGTATGGAATGATGTATGTATGTGTTTTCGAGAAAATCGATGAAGAATGTTTTAGTTCATTAGTTTTATAAAAATACACTATAGAATTTTTTGTTTAATAATAAAAGTAATAGATATATACATATGTTTTTTAATCAAACTTAAAGTTGATGAACTTTTTACATCCAAGATGAAAAGTTATTACGATTTAAAGAAAAAATTACAAAAATCTTTGTCAACGCATGCCACAATCATAACAACAATATTTTTCACTAGTTGTTCAAGTAGGTTAAATTACTGTATATATTTAAGTAGAAAATATCAATTTTATTTATGCAACATGACATTGAAAGAAAAAACAACGGAAGATATAAAAGGAAGTTTGAATATATTTAATAAAAGAAATTTTATCAATAAAAAATAAATATCAATTTCATTTGATTAAAACATAACACAATAAAATTTTTGTATTTTGCTTTGAATCACGTTCGTTGAGTAGAATATGCATTGATATACATCATAACAATTGCTAATAACAATATTAATACTTTTACGTTGGAAAGTTGCCACATATGTATGCAAAAAATTGCTGATTGCTGTAAAACAATTTCTAATATATGTATATAACAGTTGTGGAAATGGCGCAATATTGCAGCTCTATATCTCCTGATATATTCAAGATATCGGAAAACTGATAATGAATTTGGAAAGAGGACACATTATTCATATATAATCAATCAATAACAAAATTTTTTTTAAAATGTTCCATACATCAAACCAGTAACCAACCGACGAAATAACTACAATATTTATAATTGTAAATTATGAGGGGTTGCTCCAGTGATTTGAAATGAGATTTGCATTTTTAGTACTTTTTTGATCGCGAGAGTACCAAAAATTATTATTTTTTATTTAAATTTTACTAACAAATAATTACATATATAAAATTCATTTACGAAGAAATAAAAAAAACGGAACACAAAGCATGTGTACATATGTATGTATGGCCTGGATAAGACTTGATACTGTTGGACCATAAAGTGTGTTCCTTTGTTTTGTTTTCATGAGATTTTGGTAAGAGAAAATCCTTTGGACATTTGCAGAGGACTGAGGTATGAATAAAGTTCCGTAAGCTACTCTCGATATACTGCTACTACTGATTGGATTTATCTGAAACTTCCAAAATATTTAGAGGAGGACTTAGACTTTACAACACATGCTGGAAAGGAGTTACAGTGGGCCAAAGTTGACCACCCGGGACTCAAAAAAATCTGACGCTTGTAACTTTTTTAAAAATAATAGAATATAAATAGAAGCAATTTTATTACCATTAATTTTGCAAAAGACCTCACTGTACACTGTCAACCAGAAACTGCATATATTTTCTGTTGTTAATAGTTTTTCATAATATAAAAATTTTGCTTTTCGCTGGAAAACATTTTAACTAAGAGTGGTATAATGCTGTTGGTTTTACCAGATAAAACATTTCCAGGGCAAAACTTACTAAACTAAACTAACATTTCATTGTCAAAGTAGACTTTTGCCCTTAGAACTTGACGGATCAACTTCTGTGCCACAGAAAATATCATTGAGTGAAAAATGGTTTTCGTTTATATTTAGTTGTGAAAGATTACACTTTTCTGAAATATCTTTACTAATAAAATTTCAAGGTATTTGTCGAAAAAGAAATTTAATTATTGGCAAAAATATTTGCGCGTCTTCTGACTGCATTTCTAAGTTGATTGTGAGAGTATCAAATGTGTTGGGGGTAGGGTTGCCAGTCGGGCTGGTTTTGGCTGGATTGTCCAGCTTTTTAAGTACCTAAAATAAAATTTGTCCAGCTTAAACAATTTTTCAAAATATGTTCTTAATATTTATTGCCTTAAATTTGTTGTATAAATTTACTTTTGGGAACATAATAATATATTTGCAAGTCATTTCTATTTTCGCTTTTTTAAATCGTATTGTACAATACTGATTTCATAGTTTCTGTAACTACTTAAGGCCATTCATGTCTTTTGAAAATGTTCATAGACTCCATCATACCAGGGCTGTATTTTCTCAAAAATCGCACGATCGTGTACGCTAGTGTATCACGGCCTTTAAGTATATAATGAAAGTATCATCTCTTGTGTTTTCCCTGTTCTATCATCACTAACTCACATTACCCAACACTTGAACAGCTGATCTCTCATTAGCTGAAGGGTCATACCATCCGTTCTATGCGTTTCTGTACGTCCTCTGCGATTCTAAATTTAAGTTACATGCAATACGTCTTATGCGCCAAGTATTTTTGTTGTTTAAAAAATAATAAACACAACAAAGGTGACACTCAGTACATAAAAGCAATCGATAACTAAAATGTAAATTTTGTTCGTGAAATAACTACATATGTTAAAAACTGATTTTAATGTACATATTTTATGCTTGAAAATACTCGTAAGCTTTATTACAAAAGTTTTATCTTCTATTAAAAACTTTTTTTATGCAAAAAAATTTTAAATTTAAATCTACTACACTAACAATTTTATGGATATCATTGAAAATATAATATAAATTGCCATCTTTAGCTATCAAAACCCGCTGACCTTTTTTCATGATGCATGCGACGGATACATAAGTAGAAAGTAAACCTACTTTATCCGTCCTATGCGTCTATATGTTCTGTGCGTTTTGCTCTGTAACTTGCCACATACAATTACACTGATTCTACTTTTTTGGCACATGCATCAAACGCAACAACGCATGGAACGGATGGTATGGACCTTCAGCTTAAATCTTGTTGGAAAAACTTTACAAAGGTCAAAATTAAAAGGACTGAAAAACGGGTTTCTCTAACAACACAAATCTCGTTATACAATCTATTCTAGATATACGAAAACAAAAGCTAGATAAATTATCTACCAAACACTTTTTATTTTTCCGTAATGTTCGATTTCGTTTTAAAGACAAGCCCTTATGAATTTTAACGTTAGATGCCCATATTATTTCGTGCTGCTATAATTTTGATATACATATATATGATATAGATATGGATAAATGAACTGAAAGAATTTAAGTTTAGTTATATTATGATTTCTTATTCGTTATTTAGTTTTAATTCCTAAATACCTACATACATACTATATATAAATGAACTGAAAAATTTTAAGTTTAGTTATATTTTGCTATGTTAATAGTATATTAGAGTATTATATAAAAAATTTAAAAAACAATGTAAACATATATTTTTTAATAAAATTGTTTGTATAAAAAAAGAAAAGTAACTATTTTTTCGTGAAAATTTTATTTCAAAATGTCCAGCTTTTTTTTAATAATCCCGCTTTTTTAATTAATTAAATTTAATTTAATTTGGGGGTACTACGGTACTTTTTCATATCAAATAGTATCAAAAAAAGTACGATCGTACCAACTTTCCCATCACTGGGTTGCTCACAGCAGTCATATTTTTTCGTGTTATTATAGGGTGTTTTTTATTGAGGTATAGAACTTTAAGTTGGCATCACTTTTTTAACTGGCGGCCATTTTGTCAGCTGTCAAGTGATTAATATTTAGTTTGGTTTGCCATTTCATCATGAACAGGTTGACAAGAGAACAACGCTTGCAAATCGTGCAAATTTATTTCGAAAATAATGGTTCAGTTCGCGAAGTTTACCGCAAGCTCCGTCCATTTTATGGTCGACATAATCGTCCATCAGAGCAATTAATTCGGTTAACCTGTCAATTGGCCACCAAGATCGTGTGATTTGACACCATTGGATTATTTTCTTTGGGGATATGTGAAGTCGCTCGTCTACGCGAACAAACCAGAAACGTTAGGGGACTTGGAAGCCAACATTCGTGGCGTTATTGCCAACATACGGCCCCATATGCTCGAAAAAGTGGTCGAAAATTTGACCTGTAGAATTGGCTTTATTCGAGCCAGCCGCGGCGGCCACATGCCCGAAATCATATTTAAACGTTAATGGCATAAAATTATCCTTCCAATAAAGCCAAATTGATGGACATTAAAACGATTTTCTTGTGTTTTATTTCAATTCGAAGTTCTATACCTCTAAAAAAACACCCTATATAATTCTATCATGGCCCAGGCCAAGGCATATCAAACAGGTACATGCATCAGGCAAATTGCTCATCCGCTGATTTTTTGTTTACACGTTTATAACGAAAAATTCATTTCACAATTACTTTTGTGCCTTGTTTGATGCATACAATTTTTTGGCAATTACTTTGTAAAACTATGTGAGAAGCACAGAGTTGCCACATAGTTTTCTCTAATGCGTGTACCTGTAGTAAATGTGCCTTGGCCCGGCCTTTAATCACAATAGCGACATTCTTCGTAGAATGCGCGTCATAGTACCAAATGAAAATTCATTCGATCAGCACTTTCGACTGCAGTCGAAGATCGAAAGTTGTTCGTAACAAGGTCCTTACATCTTGAAATAATATACTACTTTTTTATTGATATGCAGTACATTTATTTTATTAATTATTATTATTATTTATACTAGGATCGCCGGTAGTCTAAATTAGATCACTTGACACGTATGTACATATGTATGTCTTTATTTATTATTAAAATATCGTACCATAACCGCCAAAAAAGCTTAAGCGACATAATTTTCGAACTTAATTTTGTTGACCAAAATCGATTATTTGCTATCGTTAATAATCGATTTTCGTCAAAAAATGAGGTCCAAAAAATGTGTCGGTTAAGCTCTTTTGGCGGCTAGAGTTCGATATGTGTAGTTGTGCTTGCAAGCACAAAACAAACAAAAAATCAATTTGTTTTTTTTTTCAAATAAATTTTTTTTAATGCATATACATATTTATTTATTGTGTCTTCAAAAATGAACTAACAATAAGTATTCAAATATAAATTCTAAATATAATTATTAGTTATTAATCATTATTATATATTTAAATCGCTTTTTTACCACTGTTATGGCCAAAATTAAAAAAAAAACATTTATATATTGCATAGGTACCCTGTCGGATAATGTGTGGTTGACTACAAAAATAGTTAACTTATAGTTAACTTTTCTTAGACTGACTAAAAGCTAACTGCAAAGTCATCCAGAACAAACCCAAAATTAATTCTTAAGTACGTAATCGAATTTGTTGAGAGCCAACAAATTTATTCTCAGCTACTTTGAAACTCATTCCAGTTTTATATTAACATTTTGCTGTTATTATTTTAAATGGCACCTTGGCTGTGTAGTTAGCGCGTTGAGTACACAACGTGTGATGATACATGTTCGAACCCCAAACATTTTTTTTTAATTTACTGATCACCCAGGTGATTTAAAAAAGCCAACTTTAAGTTAGCTGAAAGTAATGCAGAGTGAGACAATTGACTACTGCCTAGGACATTGCAATGTTAAAATAGTCAGTTGATTACATTGAAAAGTAATCCAAGTGCCAGTCAGTACTAGTTGCGAAATAGTTAGCTTAAAGTTAGTTTAAAGTTAACTGAATTTCCGATAGGGTATCCACACAAAAATACATTTTAAACCATACATACATATGTGTATGTTTTACCAGTATTAATGGCCGCCGTATTTATATGTACATATGTACATACATATATAAGATTGCTCAGAAATTACTACTTTTTTAATTCTTTTAGGAATTCACGAATTTATCCGGTTCATTAGTACTTTTAACAAAAAGAAACATTAAACACTTTCTGATTTAACATAAATATATAAATATTGAATGTCACTTTTAAATATTTTCTTTTATAATTGAAGTAGAAATTGCAAATGACAGTTAAAAGCGCAAAGAATTGTTATAAGACACAACCTTAAGATATCAACTTATAGATTATTAATGCGTTCTTTTTGAAGTAAATGTACATTTATAATGATTCGTTTCCAATTAAAAGAACACTTGTGTTTGCATTCCCAGCTTCTAAATTTTTTTGTTAACGTCTATTTGCGTTTCTTAAGACATACATACGTATATACATACATACATACATACGTACATGCAAATATTACATATGTACATATGTACTGACTAAATAGATTTTATTATCTATACATGTTTACTGATTTGTCGGAAATATGTAAATACATAAATAAGTACATATGTACCTATCTATTTATTAATATACATATGTACACTACACTGCAACTCGAATAAAACGCCCACTTTAATTTGTATATACATAAATATTTCGGAATGGTATAACCAATACTCATGTGATATTCGAAACAAAAAGGCATGAACCTGAAAATTGGGATGGTGGAGCGGTTGTTGTTTCTGTCTTTCTGCCTTTATTAGAGGAGCAAAATAAAGCAAGTGATGAACTCAAGAACTCAAAGATATTAACTCTCCCACAATTTTGGACACAAAATCCTGATCTATGGTTTTCAATTTCTAGAGGTATCTACAATTAACAAAATTTCAAACCTTATTCGCAACCAACATAAATTAAGTAAATAGGTATATTACTCTTAATAAGTCGTTAAGCAGCTCTGGGTTGAAGAACAGCTCTCGCGTCATCGTAATTATTTCTTAAGGCTCAGTTAGCCGACTGTAATGCAATGTAACTGTAATGTAAGAAGTAGGTTAAGTTACATTACATCTCTATAACCATTTCCATTACTTTTCACATAACAATATCGATCAGCTGTTTCCTACTGCTGCAGTTACATTACATTACAGTCGGCTAAGCGAGCCTTTAAGTGCGGTCAGGCTTTTGTGTATTGTTTGACCTTCTAGAGTTTTTCGTGTCGCTCGCACTGGTTGACTGATCTGCCACTGATAACCGTATATTTTTGGCCTTCTTTTGTGGAATTTCTTTCACAACCACGTTGCTACTTCCTATATGATGGCATAGGTCGTGTATAGTCAGTCACAAAAACTTTTTTAAAATACTGTTAATACCATCTTGGACCATCATGGTCTAGTTACCCCGCCCATATTTGTGCAACAATACTTTGCATATTTACTTTGTAAAGTATTTATGAAATAAATAAAGAAATATTACTCTTAAAATTTAATTGGTTTCGCTTTATGAAGAGAGCCAGAAAAGCAAACTTAATAGAATTTTCGAAGATATACAATAAGGAAATCAAAAACCGAGTTAATTATTTCAAGAAAGTAAGAACTTAGCAAATGATAAAATTTCTGATGATTTTTTGTTTTCAATATGGGTAAGAAAACTTCCAATGGAATGTGAACAAAATTTGCGTGGTTTAAATAAAGTTTCTCCCATGATACAATTATACAAGGTACTTGCACGACTACAACAAAATTGCAACACCAAGAAACACACGTATTTTGTTGGTAGAAACATACCTATAATTGTCAGAAGCAGATGTCTTTTGTTTTTAAAAATAACAATCACAGGGTAACTAAAGTACAATTGCAGAGGCGGCATTCATGCATGATTATAGTCATTCAGTGTCATTGGCAACACTGTAATCATTTTATTCACATACATACACTAACATTTTTGCAGCTTGTAAACAAAGTTTGACAACTTTCTGCATTGCATACATTAACAGGCTGGGCTTGTGCAAGTACCTTGTATAATTGTAGCATGGTGTCTCCTCTAAGTAATGTATTACAAGTAGCTGATGGTATGCTTGAATACTTAAAAACGAAAATTTCATCAATAAAAACAGTATAAAATTTTGAATGTATTAGTAAAAAACTAGATACTTTAGTCGACACCAGTGTTGTCAGATTTATTTTCAGCCTCCTCGCCAAATGACTTGTCGAATATCGCCAAATATCGCCAATACAATAAAACATTAAATTTTAGCTAAAAAAAATATTTTTTTTGTAATTAAATTACAAATATATATTGTTAAATTTAAAATTTAGTCCGTAACGTCTGTCGTAAGACATAAAAGTTATATTGTTTAAGAATAATTAAGAAAAGTGTTTACATTAACATATAAATACTGGCGTAAAAATTACTTAACAATAACATATTCCAAAAGATCAGTCTAAATAGGATAAATTGAACCTGAACACCAAGATCAGAATTATTATTTAATTCTTGTGATAACAATGAATTAACGATAACTTAAATGTGTGTTTAAGTACAAATATCATATTCTTGAATTGTTAAGTACCAGCAGCATCGTTGTAATCATACAATTTAAGCGAGAACTCGTGCAGGCTTTTTGGTGCTTCATTGTCAAAATGTTGGTTCCGATTTAGAAAAGGTCGTTTTCGCCACAAAATAAGATTGTGTGGTCCATAATTTTGTTTTTAAACTTCTTGAAATTCAGAAAATTTTGTTTTACATAAAGGGTTACAATATTAAGAATCTTATGCACGAAATATTTTATGTTGTAGAAAAAATTCCTTAAATAAAAAAGTTCTCATTTTTAATATTATTCTATTTTATTGAAATTGTAAGAATATAGCCAAAAATATCGCAAAAGAGTTCAAATATCGCCAAGTAAATCGGCAATCGCCATTTCATAGTTTTCATCGCCAAAAACAAATATTTGTCGCCACGTTTGGCGAGATATCGCCATATCTGACAACACTGGTCGACACAATTCAGCGACATTTTCATTATTCTCGATCGCCGTCCAGATCTCGACAATCATCAACGCTGAACATACAGCTTATTTGTTATTATCACCGCCGCTTTAAAGAAAAGGCCAACAAATGTATACCTCCATGTAGCTTTGCTATCAATTCGGAAAACATCTTTCCCCAACACTAGGATTGTTATCGCTTCATTTATAAAAAGAGGACAGCAGAGAGAAAAACACCGGGCATTTCCTTAAAAAAGTAGAACTTAAAAATAAAACGAAATTGAGTTTTTCCAATAATATTACTGCCAATAAAATCTTAAATACATATCGATGGTGTTGCATGAAAATGGACAATCAGGCACCATTTTATATAGAATATGGGATCTTTTTACCCAACACTATCAATATGTTCGCATTTTATTGTACCTACAAAATTATATATACATATATATTTGGAAATATGTATTTGCATTAGATATGAGCGTTATTTCAAACCCTGTTACTTTTTTACAGCGATTGAAAAATCAATAATCACAACTGTGACTGAATTTGTCAAGTAACAGGTTTTGGAAATATAGTTCTTTCACACAAACTGTGATTGCTCTTGTATGCTTATGCTGAGTTTCCACCACAGAGGAGACCAGAGTTGTAGAAAGTGACTTATGAAAAAAGATAAAATCCGCTGATTTGATCACTGTTAAAAAGGGACAAATATAGTGTGTTTATTATTGAATATTCTTAGTACAATAATCAAAACAAACAGCAGAAATGTATACTTAGTGAAATGAACAATTGAACATTTTTACAAAATTAAATGAAAGATTTTGCAGTGTTGAACTAAATAAAACAATGTGTAAAATATTATTAGTATTATAAAAGTGATTCAAATTAGTTTCCAAATGCTTACAAACTCAATTTTAAAAATTTTCCTTCAAAAATATTAATTTTTAACTTCAACTTGCAAAAAGCAAACAACGAATGAAACCACAAAGCATAAATTGAAAATACACTTGAGCACATGAACATTTGCACAAAATTAAATGAAGGAATTTGTGGTATTGAATTAAAAAACACAATGCGAAAAAAATTATTAGTATTAATAAACTGATTAAAATTTGTTTTCAAATGATTAGAGACTTCGTTTTAAGCATTTTCGTTCGCAAATATTAATTTTTACCATTTATTTACAAAAACTAGGCTGCGAATGAGACCACAAAGAATAAAATGTAATTACTTTAAAATAATACCACGCGAAAGAAAAAGTAAAGAGGATTTGATGACTGTGTGAGCGAGACCTCTAAAAATCAAAATTAGCTTCTGTCTTACTTTGTGCTCGTGTCACCACTGGTCTCCACTACGAGTTGAATCAAATGCTTCGCTTTCTCCATCATCTTTATGAATGATGCCGTTTTGGAATTTTTAATGTATATTCACACATACATTTGGATCATACGCACTTATATACATTCGTTTGTTTGGCTTCCCTGAAGGAAACGTGGGGTTAAGTGTCCCAGAGTCACTACTTTTGTCGACTATTTTGGTGACATTGTCAACAAAGCGTCTATTAATTTTGTTCTTAATGTGTAGAAAACATTTTTTCAGATACAAATTTTAAGAAATAAAAGTAGAAGGTTAATATAAATTTATTGAACAATAATTAAAAACATAATACACAAAAAGAAATTTAAAAAAACCAAATAAAATAACAATCCATATTGTATAAAAATAGAAAATGTGAAAATTAAAAAATTTTACGTGAAAGGTGCCAATTATGGAAATTTTTGTTTGACCCTGTAGAATATTTTGTGCCATGAGGTTAGGATTTGTCACATTTTCAAATCCATACATAAGTGTTTGACATGCACAAGCCCAGCCTGTTAATGAATACAATACAGAAAGTTGTCGATCTTTGTTTACAAGCTGCAAAAATGTTAGTGTATGTGTGTGAATAAAATATTTACAGTGTTGCCAATGAATTTGCATATGGCTGTGTCTCCAATTACATATTGAAGAAAATTACACTACACATCTTTTGTGTAGGTTAATATTACAACAAAAATAAATAAAAATAGAACCCAAAGTATAATACACACAGATTATACATGAATCTCATTACATGCCTCACACATGAGAGTAGAAATTACACACTGTGTATTACACACATATTGGCAACACTGAATGACTATAATCATGCATGAATGCCGCGTCTGCAATTGTACTTTAGTTACCCTGTGATTATTATTTTTAAAAATAAAAGACATCTGTTTCTGACAATTATTCGTTTGTTTCTACAAACAAAATGCGTGTGTTTTTTTGTGTTGTAATTTTGTTGTAGTCGTGCAAGTACCTTGTTTAATTTTACCATGTGTTTGACTTTACTACCTCAGCGAAACTTAAAATTTTTGATTTACATATACACTGAGTCTCAAAACTCTACATACTATTTTAGGTATTTCATATCTTTTATTCATAATTTTTATTTAATGTTTAATTTTTGAAAATATTGTATCTTGAGTATTATATTGGACCCACTATAACTGCGATATAAAAAAATTAAAAAAACATTGTTACTTTTTTCCTAAAGTAAAAACTACTGAAAAATGACAATTAGCCAACGTCGAAAAAGTGTACATACGGGTTTGAATTGTATTGAGTACAGATATAGTAGCAACTTTTTTAATTTATAATTTTGTGTGCATTTAGTCTTATTTGAACAATATGTGTTAGATTTTGCTTAAATTTTGCTTTGACTATTAGCAGTATGTAGTTTAAAAAAATGGAAAAAGTAAGGAAATATCAACCGACGTTCGAAAATTAATCACCAAGCTTACAAATAGAGGGAATTCAATGACAAAAGCCGGACAAATCTTTAGTTTGTCTAAATTTACAATCCAAACTATCATTAAACATACAAAAGAATCAAAGTTTGCCGCGATCGGGACGAACAGCAAGGCTTGATGAAAGACTAATGCGCAAAATTGTAAGAGAAATTGCGGAAAATACAAAGAGAAGTAGCACAAAACCGAATAAGTATGGAATTCTTGTAGATGCTAATACAATTCGCCGTTGCTTAAAGAAAGTCGTGTTTAGCCAGAAAAAGATCTTACATAAGTCCCATAAACAAAACTAAACGATATAACTATTCTCTGAAGTACAAAGACTTCCATCTTAATATATCTAAGCTTTGGGAAGCAGTTATTTGTACGGACGAGCATAAGTTCAACCTATTTGGAAACGACGGACGTCTAAAAACGTGGATAAAATGTAATATTATAAATATAATGTAATATTATAAATATAATAATATAAATATATTATAAAACGTATGCAGTACTGTGAAACATGGTGGGGGCTCCGTAATGGTGTGGGAGTGTATAAGTGCTGATGGGATTGGATAATTAAATTTTGTATGTAATTGTGGATCGTCGTGGTTATTTAGATATTTAAAAAATATATTTTTTGCCGAGTGTGGACAAATTACACTTTAAAGATAAATATATATTTATGCATGCTAGTTAAAGAATAACTTATGCTGGTTAAAGAATGGCGTCTGTATAAAGTAAAAACCGAAGCTTCTACATCTTCCACAATCCCTAGATTTAAATGTAATACTTTATTTATGAGCTTCCTTGAAGCAGAGGCGTCAAAACTATACGGCCATCGTATCTATATCAAATAAGTACAATTTTAAAGGAATAATGGGAAAATGTGTCAACGGAAAAAACCAATCATCTGGTTTCTTCGATACCTAAAAGGCTTAAGAAGTTTTTGATTAAAAAGCGGACACACAAGCAATTAAAATTTTAAAAAATGTTACGCAATATATTAAAAAATACATCGTATGTACACTTTTGCAATCGAATAAAGTATTGAATTTTATTATTTTTTGGTTGTTTAATATTGTTGACTGAAATGAAATGTGATATTTTTATTTAATTTAAATTGCTTCAATCTAACATAAAAAAAGTTGACAAAATTAATGTTTTTCCTTTAAAAATTAATTTTTTTTTTTAAATATTAAGTCGTATGTAGAGTTTTGCGGCTAAGTGTACATGCATATGTATTTAATAGAAATGACAAATAATTTCCTGCAAGTGGTGACAGCGGCTATAGTGAATCAGTACAGTTTTACTACGGACATTTCCCACAGTATGGTGTAACTTCTGACAAAACTGAATTACAAAGATAAAACACCTTCCCACGTAGATTTAATCCAGCTACGCGCAAACACACAAACTGTGATATTTGCATTTGAGGTAAACAGCTTTGAAAGCTCTTAAATTTTTTCTTGTTTCTTTGCAAAATAAGAGCAAGCATTGTTGTCTGCTGTGTTGTTGTTGTGGCTGTTGTGCTCTCATCGGTGTGAAAGCACGAAAGCTCTTTTGTAAAAGTTTGCAAATTGTGCGTATGGCTTGGACGTAGCTGATTTAATCTATTGCCAGCGATACCATTTGTCAAATTTTCAAATTTTTTTTAAGTTTTTTATAAATACATTATTTAATTTTTGCAGTATTTTGGATGAAAATATTAAGTGATGTTTGTATGCAATAAAACGATCTTATATTTTCTCACTTTCTTATTACTGCAACAGTGTCTAATTGTGTTTATTCCCTCTTATGTACGACTGTGCCGTTGAAATGGATTTAAATTTCAATAAAACAATGTACAAATAAGAAATATATTTATTAATGTCAGTCTGTGTCAGGCAATTGCCGAGTAAACATCTCTTTGTTTGGACGGGTATCTGACAAGTTATCGATAAGTGCATAGTTTTTTTAGCGTGCTCTTAGATTATTTTATTTTGAGGAATAAATTATTCTTCATTTATATCTTTGGATTTGCATAATTTGTATCGTACTAACCTAGAATCTATTCATATATGGTTACAAATTCATAAATATTAACGGGGTTCATCCCCCAAATAACTCCAACCGGTTTAAGGAGCTCGCCTCTGAGACCAACAGGAACAAACATAGGAATAAAAGACCACGTGCTGAGGATTTCATGCCTTTGTCAGAAACACAAGCGAACGATCAATATCGACCTCGCTATTTAATCGCAGCTACCAGACCAACAAATAAAAACACGCCAACTTTAGCTTTATCAGCTTACAGTGTATTTCAGGTTGAAAGAGGCCTTAATTTCATATCAAAGGACCGACTGGAGGTTAACGAGATGAGGAGCGGAGATCTTCTTATTAAAGTAGCAGACAGGAAAACAGCAGAAAAGTTTTTAAAGGCATCTTACATAGACAATATTCCTGTTTGTATCTCTTTACATAAAACACTGAACACCATCACGGGCCGTATCTTTTCTAGAAAAATAGTTGACATCCCTGAAAGCGAGTTACTTGAATCCTTCAAAGATCAGAAAGTGGTGGAAATACGTAAGATAACACGCAAAGACGGAAAACTAGCAACCTTCACAGGTGCTGCAATAGTGACCTTTGACCTCTACTATCGCCCAGAAACCCTAAAGGTTGGGTGGGAGAGAGTAAGAGTTGAAGAGTATATCCCGAACCCCATGAAATGTATTAACTGTCAAAAATTGGGCCACACTAAAAATAGATACAGAAATGTAGAGCAATGCAGGGATTGCGGCTTTCCTACTCCTCATGAATTGTGTTCTCGTAAGTATTGCATCAATTGTCAAGTTGAAGACCACACTTCTTACGATACCAACTGTCCAACCTTTTGGAAACATAAATCAGTTAACTACTTGCGGATAACTAAATTTACAACACGCGAAGCTTGGGCAATATACAATGAAAATCCTCTGTTCCACACCCTTACAAAAAATCTCCGACTTATGCACAAATCTTAAACAATGATACAGCCACAGGATTATCGTTATCTCCTCCTACACAAACCACAACAAAAAATCTCAGCTCCCAAAATAAAACATCAAAAGATACTGCAAATAACAAATCAACTCAACTCAAAATAAACACCAAAGAAAATATAATACCAACAAACACACACAGAAATACCCAATTGAACCAACAAGAACAAGAAGAAATAAACCAACCAAAAACACAAAATAACCCTCTTTGTACATCGTCATTAAATCCAGTAGCAGAAAATTCAAATGAAAAACACTCAACATTTAGTGATGACATTATCTCATGGAATGACGAAGAAATTTTCTACGATGACATACTAAATGACAACATGGCAATTGATCAGAATATTTCCGAAGATATGAAAGACATAAAAATTGGATTGGGTCTGAATAGTCCTCCCATGGTAAATTCAAATAAATCTAGTGAAGTAATAACACCTTGTACAAAATTGTATAATAACTTCCCGGAGTTAAACACAATAATTACACCAAAAACACTTAAAAACACAATGCTTTCAAAAGGCAAACAAAAATAAAACTTTTTGATATGTAATTTGGCCTACACATAAATTTACTTCAATGGAATATACAAGGCTTCATTAACAATAAATATGCGTTAGAACAACTGGTAGCTAAGTACAAGCCAAATATAATAGCCTTACAAGAAACACACATCGTCGACAAAAACGCACACTTGCTGTACCTACCTGGATATAAGATTTATCACCACAACAAAAACTACGATTATGCTAAATCAGGTATTGCTCTCCTCATAAAAACAACATAAACGTAATACATCAAACTAAATCCACTGTAGATTTACTTTATCAGTCAATCATTATATCATGTGGTCAAAAACTACAGATAACAAATATTTACAAAGAGCATGAGTTTTTTATCACTGATTCCACCACAAATAACTGTCCAATGGCACGCACCAACTTTTCTTAGGGGATTTTTATGCTCAAAACGTTCTATGGGGTTCTAGCTACAACTCCACTGAAGGAAAAAAATGGGAAGATTTTGCTGAAGACAGAGGCCTGATGGTTTTAAATGATGGATCCCCGACTTTGCTCAGCACAAGAGGTACGCTCACAGCCGTTGTCGTTTCTATGAGCAGCGTTGACTTCGCACCACAGTTAGTTTGGAATTGCAAACCCGTACCTGAAGCTGAAGAAAATTTTCCAATTATTATTTCAAATAAAATAGTGAGCGTGAAGAAACTTTTCATACCTCGGTTCAAGGATGGTATGGCCGATTGGAACATGTTTAAAAGAAAAGCCTGCCAAGTCGCCAAAAAATTCAGGGAATCAGGAAATATCAATAAAGAAGCATCTTTAATTAAGCGTATTTTAAGAAAATCAGCAAATGAAACAATACCACTTAGCCGGCAACCACCGAAGAAAAATAGTCCGGTTTGGTTTAACTCTGAAATTGCCAAACTCATTCGTTTAAGACAGGAAGCCTAGAAATTTTTCAAAGGCATCGTAATCTTACTAGCTGCATAGAGTACAGAAGAACATGTGCCAAAGTGAAAAAAGATAGTAAAGTTGCAAAAAGAACAACTTGGGAAAGGTTTTTAAACTCATTAAACCCCTCTTTAAATGTCCGTTTTTTGTGGCATAAAGTAAACAACTTAAGATCGGACGGTTTTAACAACTTTCCAACTATTTGCGTCAACAACGACAATATTTTCCATCCAAAAGATATAGCAGATCACTTTGCACATTTCTGGAGCTCCCTTAGCTCGGATCAGGCATCCGATGCAAAAATCATTGAAACAAAACATAACCTGCACATTGACTCTTTACCACAGTTTCGCCATTATCACGATATGATGTACCGCAGACTTGCTATTGTCGAGCTTAATGAAGTTTTAAAATCTTATAGGGGTTCAACTCCTGCTCTAGATAAGATCACATATCCTATGGTCAAATAAGCTCCGGATGTCATAAAGTTACGCCTTTGTGAATTATACACCAACATTTTAGATTGCGGTGTCTTTCCACTCGACTGGAAAACAGCAATTTTATCACCAATACCAAAACCAAATAGGGATCCCAACAGTTTGGACTGCTATCGTCCCATTTCCCTTTTGCCAGTCCTATCAAAGATTTTTGAGAACATATTGGCAAAACGTTTTTGGAATTTTACCGGGGATAAAATATCTAAAAGGCAGCATGCTTTCCTGTCATCACCTAGAGGAGACTTTGCGTGGGAACTTGAGGAATAGGAAAAAGGGTTTGGTTCTCTCAGAGGACATAGAGAAGGCTTTTGATAGAGTGGTGTCAACTTACATATTGCTCGAACTGAATGACTGCGGCATTAAAAAAGAAATTTTAAAACTTTTAAAATCCTTTCTTGATAATCGAAAGATTATAGTCAAAGTTAATGGATATTTCTCTGCACCTCACCCCTTGGATAACGGAATCCCGCAGGGTTCCCCTTTATCAGTCGTTCTCTACAATATTATGCAAATTCGCTGGCCAGGGTCGTCGAGAACGTCCCCGGTATCGATTATGTTGGTATCTATGCAGATAACATTTTTGCTGTCGCCTCTGGTAAGCCGGAAGCAGTTATAAGAAATTTGAATGAGTTAGACCTAAGAATTTACAACTGGGCAATGAGCCGAGGAGCGGTAGTCCCCGCTGAAAAAACTGAGATCCTTCATGTTTATAGGAAAAGGGATTGTAACCTCAATACTGCTTGCATAAGAAACGTAAACCTTCAGATAGCTGATCAATTGAGAATTCTGGGCGTAATTTTCACAGAAAACTTGCTGTGGAACGCACACGTAAAGCACTTAGTAGTAAAATTAAGCAAAATCAATAATATATTAAGGCTCATCTGCTCTAGAGGCAAAGGACCCTCAATATCACCCGATCCTTGACAACAGGTATCCTCTTACATGGTATAACTATCTACGGCTGGACATCTAAAAGAAACACAAATAAAATTAACATCTCACTCAATAAGTGCTTTCGAACAGCAACGGGTCTTTTACGAGCAACACCCATTGAATCTTTACGAACTGAAGCCAACTTTACGGACTTTCAACTCCTTCTGGAAAAAAGTTCAGTTGCGCTCGCATCAAGAGCTATCACCATATCATCTGATGGACTCCACGATTTATTTTGGACATATGTTAACAGATCTTTAGTAGGCCCAGGCTCAACCATCAAAAAAGCAATACACCTTTTTAAAAAATATAACATAACTATACCATCAAAACCAATCGCCACCATGGGCACTGGTACCATTGTATCAGTTGATGTCAGCCTCGGAGCATATAACAGGAATACAACTAATCCTACATGCTTTAAGAAAAGGTTTACAGAAAAAATTTCAATATACTCACCAAACACAATACTCTACATCGATGGGTCCTTTAGCAATGGCAAAACTTCATACTCAGTTGTAAAACAGACATCATCTTTTTTCGGACATTTTGCGGACCTATACCGAGTCCGCTTACCTGATCACACCGGAATTTTCATAGCAGAAATTTCCGCAATAAGTAGAGCAATTAAATACGCCAGAAAACATGGCGGTAAAACTTTAATATGTTCCGACAGCCTCAGTGCCACTAGGGCGCTACTGAAAAACATTAATTGTTCTTATGATAATATTCTACACCAAAGTGGTAATGGACACATAGAAATATTCTGGATTCCCTCACACATCGGGATAGCAGGAAACGAAAGAGCTGATAGTGCGGCGAAGAGTGCAATTGATTTCCTTGATTCCACGGAAACACCTTGTTTCCCGAAGACCTTATCAAATCCTTTTAAATTCTTTCAAAGTCTGCAATTTCCTCCATCAAACCGACCGAAGTACAATATAAAATCAGCAGAAGCGTTTGTATTATGATGGCACGTTTGAGAGTGGGCAAAGCGCTACAACGAACACACGGATCCAGTAAAATGCAGCCTTTGTAATGTCATATTAACAGTTCCTCATTTACTGATAGATTGCCCGGGTTCCATGGTTAACGAACCATTGGAAGTGATTCTTGATTGCTCGGTCGATCACAATTTGGCCAAAATACAAACGAGCTTACGTAAACACAACATCAAAGACATCTAGGTCAAGTTCCTCATCATGGGTGTCACAAGGGGGAGGTTCTGCTGCATGGGCTTTTGATTCTGGGAGGGGGCGAGAAGAAGGATAGGTATCGTTACATCTGTTTTTTCTTTCCTCAACACTCTTCTGCGGAATCGGAACTTTGTGTGGCGGAGCTTCCCTCGTGTGTACCAAAAACAATTTATTTATTTTTCTTCGCCCTAAACACATACATACATTATTTAAATTCTGAACTCATGTAAAAATGTCAATCTGGCATTTACTCCTAATTTTTTTTAAGCAAAAAAGTAATAGGTTCTCTGAACCCTTGTACATATGTATATATGTATGCTAAAATTTAATTTATTTATTATTTAAATACCTTTATTCAATTTTATTTTTAACTTGCATTACATTTCTTTTTTTCTTCTGCGTGCGCATATGGTCCAGTTACCCGGCGCCTTTTTTATGTATATATTTTATAAATTTAGTTTGTAAAGTATAATTGGAATAAATAAATAAATAAATAAATATTTATTAATGTATGTGATATTTCGCCGGTTGGTTATTGGTTTGCTGCAGTCATAATGTATTTTGAATATACTGTGCCGGAAACCAATAACCACCGACGATTTTTTAAAGATCTCTAAATTAATATATGAATTTTATTTTTTGTTTTTTTTTATGTTATGTTTTTGATTTTGATCGTTTTTACACTTTTGAATAAAATGAATTCCAAATACATTTTTAAGTTTTCTTTTAAAATGTTGGTACTTTTGTAGAAAAGTTTTTTTTTTGTAAATCAATTTAATTCAATTAACATTTCCACGTTAGTCACTTATCCTTCTCTTTTTTTTAAGTACTTTTTGAGTGTTGCCCGTCAAGCAACTACGAATGGTGCAGCTAAAAATGAAAAACACAAATATTCTGAATATAAAATATACTCTGAATATTAAACCGAACACAGGTTAAGCAGCAGTGCTGCCAGAAAAGTGAATTGGTACAACACTAATATGGCAACGGTGTCATATTATTAGATTGCATGACAGGTACGGAAAGGGTGATTTAATAATGTTCGACCAAAGACTATAAATATATAAAGATGTTCCACGTAGAACATTAAATAAAAACTAAAATTTTTTGCGTTTAATGATGCTGCGGGGGAAGTAACAAGGGAAAATTATATTGTTTGTTATATGAGCGAAACCACAAACAAAGAGAGCACAAAATTTTTGAGATTGTACACTTTATAATTATAAGTATGTATGTAGTAATGTTGAATGGCATACAATGTATGCACACACATAAATGATGCTTATAGAGAAATTTGTTTGTGTGTGTGTTATATTTCTTGTTCAAAGCACAGTCAGTACGAGAAAAAATATGAAATTACAAAAAGAAGTTTCTTGTTTTGATATACTCATGTGCAAATAAATTACGTAAAGCCAATGCGACCGATTGTGTTATTGTAGAGTAAAAATACGTGTTTTATTGTTTTAAAATTAAAAATAAGTTGATTCGCACCGAACTACATATAATTATTTGATTTAGACTTAGAAAAAAGATTTTCAAAAACTTTTATGTGAATCTTACACACTGCAAAAAATCAGTCTGATGGAACACACAAACTTCCAAAATCTGTTTCTTTATCATAATTTTTAGCGTGAACAAACATTTCTGAAGGATATGACAAAACTTGCGCTGGTTTAATTACATCCACACGCCATTTTGCAAAAAGTTTTTTCGTTCGCTTTTATATTTAACTCATCAACTTCGGCTTCAATAGATTTCTTATTCATTATTTTGCTTTCTAATGTTTTTATCCTTATTTTTTGGAAACTTTCTGATTTTTTCTTTAATTTAAGTTTGTCTTGCGAAACAGTCTTAAGTTTTTAAACATAGTAAAATATTTCTTTCTATAAAATTCTTAATTTTTACAACTTTTATAACAATTTGTGCAAAACGATGGTGATTCCGATCTTTTGCGCTTATGAGGCGGACTTCTAAATAAGGGTAAAGCAACTTCTTCACTTAATAAACAGGTTCCTTTTTCTATATCTGAGTCATCAGTCAAGTTTAAAGTTGGTACTGCGTCGCACTTCAAGTATTTCTTTCCTATATTTTCTGACGGAAAGTGTCTTTCACATATATATAATGTCCGCGATCTTTCCAAAAAGCTTTCGTCAAAGTTGCACTTTTCTATCCACGCTTTAAGCAATCTGTCATTGGAATATGGAAAACGAAAGATTTTTAAGTTTGGAATACTTCATTTGGATCTGCCACAATGAGGAAAACAACACTTATTGCCTGCTATAAACGATAACTTCTTTTGTTTAATTTCAGTTAGTTCGCTCATTATGATATTTTTTACTTATTTAATTACTAAGACTTTTTTAATTTCACACTAGATTATATTTTCAAGCACAATATATTCACTGTGAAGCAGTAGTACAGTCGAATTTTTGCCTAATCTTCAACGGGTTAAGATGTAGAATAAGAAAATTTCACTTCATACACAACGTTTTATGATTTATTTAGGTAAATAATTGTCATATGCAAATTTTTCTTTTACTAATTGAATATGTAAAAAAAATGTTTTATGACTTAATCAGGAAAAATAAACTAACAAGTGTCTTTCAATAAAAAATGCAGGTAATAAAATTAAAAAATGCTAACCAGAGATATTTTTTTAAAGTATGTGGGTTTTTCCAATATACCTGCCTCAGCAAAATATATGTGCTTTAATCACAAAACTTGGGATATGCAGACAGCAGTACACACGTGCATTTTATTGCACCCGTTGTGGTAAAACCACAATTATGCTATTCTTACAAATAATTTTATGGTCTTTATTGCTAAAAACTTAATTCCTACATGCTAAAACATTTATTTTTAAGGGTTGCAAACAAGTCATGCAAGTGATGTGAAAAAAAAACACACTGCACCAGGTAAATAAATCGCAATACCTTCATTAATCAAAGGAATAGCATATTAATTGAAACTTTTACTTTTCTGCTGTCAGTTTTTGAACACTGATATTAAATTCAAATAACGGTAAATTTATATTCGGTGCGAATCCATGTATTTGCAAAAGTACAACAATAAAATACATATTTTTGCCATACAAATAAACAATCGGCAACATTAAGTTCTACGTAGCTTATGTCCATATACATATGCATATGTGCGAAAACACAAGTTCTTTTTGTTTGTGTATATTTTTTCTTTGCTTTAGGAAAAATACACAAATCCATTCATACTTATGCATGCAAAGGCACACATACATACATGTATGCATATGCAGATGAATAGCAAAGACATGAGAATAATAAGTGCTCTGAGAAAATAAAATACTCTCTTTGAAACACATGGATTTAGTAGAAAATCCACCAGCAAATTAAGCACTGACAGTACAATGTATGGACGTAGAACATCTTTATATTTATAGTCTTTGGTTAGACTGTGCTACAAACATTTTTAACTAAATATTTAATAGAAATCCTCATACATTTAACACTTTACAAAATATCAAACAAATTTTTTTTAGAAATAATATCAGTCGATTTAAGGCTATATTTATTCTAAGTCTTATCTCCTAATTATCTTACTACTAGAGACGAAGCTCTAGTTTTGTTTTGTTATTAAAATTAAATTTTTCGCAATTTTTGTGTAATATGTTTCAAAGCAAATTTTACAACTATTATGTTATAAAAAAATCTAGTTTCTCGTCATCAATATTTAGCAATGAGAAGAATTTTATATTTTTAATAAGGAACTTTTATTTCATTTTAAATATATATATATGTTAATTTTACATTAAACTAATTTATTAAAAAGTACATGGAGATAAATTAAAAGCATGAAATTCAAATGACTTGTTTAGAGACTACTTATACATCTTACCATATTTTTTTTTTTCATATACAGCCCAACCATGAATATTCCCTCGGAATTTATTTCTCACGGAAAATAATTTTCTCGAGAAAACATTCTCCAATCATAAATTCCTTGGGAAGAAAAAGAGTAATACGTGGCATCACCGCATTACGAAGCTCGTTGTTTTGCTTGTTTGTTGACATTTTGTTCTCCCTTTTTTTGAGTGAGAGAGTAAACAAAATTATTAAAATTCACCAAGTTGAAAAAATTTTTAAACAAATTTTATAAATGATTTATTTGGGCATTGTTTGTGTTTTTCCAAATAAAAGAACTATAAAATACAAGTTTATGTATATAAATTTTGTTTTAATGAAGTATTAACTGTGTTTTTTTTTGTAAACTCCCTTCTGTTTTGTAAGAGATAGATTTTTAGTGAAAAAAGCAAGTTCAACTGCTTTTTTTATTCCCGCATTTGGAAAAAAAAATTGTAAAATCAAATTCATGATAGGAGAAAAGGGAAAAGTGAGAAAACTCGTGCGGATTTTTGGTTTATGATAGTGCTGATAAAGAATTCAAAAATAAAATACTGTCAACAGTTTTAGGGTTCAGCCTATTTCTTTTTTCAGATATAATATTACCAGCCAGAGAAAAACGGATGCTGCGCTACTGCTAGCAGGAATGGATAGATAATATTTTCATAGTAAGGTTGGCATACGGTATCGTAAAAATAACGATACCGATTCAAATACCGCTAAAATTATATACAGGTATAGTTACTGATACCGAAATTTATTTTGGTTAGAAAATACAGGTATTCAGAATACCGTTTATGTTTGTACGGCTATGTACCTGTATACTGATTCCTACCAATAATAAAATTGCAAAAATATATTTCTTTTATGAGCACGTTCTAGTTCTCTTTTAGGAACGAAAAACATATCCCTAGACATACGAGTACATACGTATAAATATTTTAAATTGGTGGAAATAGCAAAGCCATTGTAAGCCACAGTTATTTGAAATCGCGAAAGTTATATTGGCTGTTCCAGCTACAGAAGTTTTTGTAGAAAGGGTGTGAGGTATATAGTGAACCCTTACCATAGTAGACTTGAAGGTGATAGTCTAAATGCGGTTGTTCTCATCCGAGGTAATGCGTAGAGCTGTGCCAAATCGTTCATTTAAGTGACCGCTCATTTTCGTTCATTTTGTAAAAAGAACGAGTTCGTTCATTTCGTTCATCCGCTCTTTTCAAGAAAAAGAACGAAATGAAAAAACAAACAGTTGATTCGGTCAATAAAAAGAGACAAATGCAATGTTTTTGTTATTTTTTGGCAAAATGATCAAAACAAACAAAATAACAAAGGAAAAATCAGCAAGTAAATTTTTTTTGCAATATTAAAGTATTTTTTTGTGTGACATAAAATAAGGAATTTGGAAAATATTAATAGCATTAAGAAGTGTTCAAGATGTGTTTTTATTTTGCCACAATTAAGTCTCTGCTGGTAAATAAATCTATGGCCAATGAATAAAAGTCAAAAAGCGGGAGCGAAAATAACTTAATTACGTATGTGAGAAGTTAAAGCAGTTTAAAAAATTCATAATGGTAGCACTGTTACTAAAAGTAGATAAAAAGGCAAATGAAAACGAGAAAATGACAAAAAAATCCCACATGAACGATGAAAAAGCAAAACAAAACAAAAAAAAGAGCCAAGTGCGCTCGGTCATCGGTCGTTCATTTCGTTCAATTTATTTTTATGTGTCAGTACTACTGAACCAAAACAGCTCAGTAAAATGACCGGCTCACTTCGTTCATTTAAGTGATTCGTTCAATTTTACTCGTTCGTTCATGAACGACACAGCCCTAGTAATGCGGCTATTTAAAGTTTTGTAGAGTGTATCTTTAATATACATATGTACATACTAGTAATGCGCCGAATATCAGTTTTCGATATTCGCGAAGACGAATACGAATATTATATGTGAAAGTTATAGACATTTAATTTGGGCTCTTTTTACGTCTGCAAAATTAAATATGAAACATTTTCAATTAAAAAGAACTTTACAGCCATGTTCGCGTACATTAAAGTTAAGCTAATACTAAAGGCTTTAGTAAAAGCAAAAAACACAAATGTAATAAATTAAATGGATTCCTACACAGTATGATAAATTTTCATTCTTAATTTTTTGCAGAAAAGTCACTTTATCCAAACAATATAGAGACACATTGTGGTCAAACTGCTTAGATGGTTTTCCTTTCCTCATCTCTTCTAATTTTACATATTTTAATTTCTTAATATACACAAAAAACTTATTTTCCTATCATATTGCCAATAAATGTACCAAATATATAGAACGAAATGGTTCTGCAGAGCTTTATAAAATATTTCCTCCAATTCTCATGGATATCAAATTATTAAGTTTTAAAATTTTTGTTACTCCACTTGAAACTACAACGTATATTAACGGAAACTTTCATGGGATATTACTTTATTTTTTATACAACCGAACCTAAGAAAATATTTATGTGTTTTTTAATTATTTTATCATATAATTTTTCCAAAAAGTTATGTTTCACAAGTGTATGTTGTGAACATTTATGTAAGATTAAACCACTACAATTTGCCGCTTAAACTAGCAAGTAAAACTATATAATCGACTACCCAAAAATCACAAATGAAGATTAAGGTTAATTTAATCTCTAATCTTGAACTCAAAAAGTCGCCCTAAAAGTTACACTTTGAGGACCAAAAATTACACCAAAATTTTCAACAAATAACATCTTTAAACATTTTTCGTTTTCACTTCTCACTAATCGCCCTTTATGGCGTGCACTATAATCCATTACTGCTATGAATGTATTTATACATATATCGCACACTAAATCACAACTCAAAAAATTTCAGATGCTGAGTAGAGACAAACAACTATTGATACACTGTACAAATGAACAAAGTATGTAACATAACAACAAGCATAACTGTATTTTAAGGTGCAATCAGGCGTGCCATAACCATAACCATAGAAAACAGCTGTTCGAAACAAACTAATGGGCAACACTATATTTGATTATAGGTGACTCGCATAACGCCATAGCAATAACCATAGAAACCAATTGAATTTTTGTTTGGTTATGGCTATGTCACGTCTAATTGCACCTTTATATTCTTCAAGAAGACTGTAAATTAAATGAAATTGTTGCTACCGAGTTTTCTTCAATTGACTGGTTTATAAAAAAACCATTTTGATCATTTTGAGTTGTAACTGTTTATTATTTAGTGTGCGATATTTATATATATTTATACAGATAAGGACGAAACTATTTGTACTCCCATAATTTTTGAGGTTTGAGGCAAATTGAAAAGAAAATTATGCCAATATTTAGAGTGCTAACGCATATGTATATTTATACAAAAAATAAAAAAGTATCTATTTTTGCAGATCTGGGACTATTGCATTTAATAAGAAAAAGCATTGACCATTTTCCCACACTAAACCAAATCAATGCAAATGCAAATTTACTACATAAGCACTAACTTTGATAATTATAGTGCAATTTTTTTGGATTAAACTAAAATCTCTTCAAAGTAATGCATTACATACACACAAATTACATATTACACACAAGAGTATTATTGCATTATCACTGAAACATATAGTGCAAAATAGAACGTAAGTACATACGTATATAAAAACATACGTACATAAATATGTAAATTTTTTCTATGAACATACACCGGAGAAGAAAAATCATATCACTACGTTTTTTATAACTTTTCAAGAGAAAGACAAAACTTGATAAAATTGTTCCAAGCAATACTATTTTTCGTTTATAAAATCACAATTGCTTAAAATATAACTTAAACAATAAAATAAACAAAAAAAACTGTTCGAATGTTATTAACATTACAATTCGAAAGCATTTCCGTTCGAATCGGATTACATAATAACCCCCCTGATCTTTTGTCAATTGCACGGTTTTTCATATAAGCTCGAGATGCAACGTACTTGAAGTATGAAACTTATTAATTTTTTTCAATTGGTTCTGAAATGTAGTTTGTGTTTATATTGACAATTTTTCTTTTCTTTCATTTGCATGCACGTACTTACTCGTATATAGGTGGCTTCATCTTATTTATTATTATTATTATTTATTTTTTTTTTAATTTGTGCTATCTGAAGTTAGAATTACTTTTACACATAATTTGCACAAAACTCGATTTTTCAAATTTCACTTTTAAATAAACAATTGTTAATGGATGCCATAAGGGTTACCGATGTATAATTTAAAATTATAAAAATGTAGATCATACAGCTCCTGTCAACACTGCATGTTAAAAGACAACCATTTGTCATAACATGGTCCAGCCTACAGTACATTGGACTTTGCATTGGACCATGTTGTAACTAGTCCATTTAAACCATATTGAACCACGTAGTCTAGAATGAAAATCGCTGAGTATAAAATATATTAAACCACAACTTTTTACAGTGTTTTACTGTTTTAATGCAATCATTGTGAAATCATTAAACATCAATAAAAAAAACTATTAATTCTAAAATCCATTAACACAAGTTCAAATTATTTAGTGTATAATATTTACATATGCATGTATTTGTATATGCATGTACATATGTACTACGTAGTACATTTTTAGTTCATTTACATATAAACTGTTCCCAAGAGTTTATTAAAATTAGTGAACAAAAGCACAATTTAGGAAATTTACAATTCGGGGCTTATTACTATGCACTGAATTACTGCAACTATATAGCCTTCATATTTTATTTTTTGACAGTAATAAATACATATGTACATATATGTACTTATGTACATAGGTAATGTAAATACATATGTATGTATGTACTACATTGTAGAACCTACATTGTAGATATATACATACATATGTATGTATGTATATATCAGTTACACTCATATTTATTTTGAAGTTCATATTCCAACAGACATTGTTTCAAATTCTTTTGAATATTTTTATACATATGTACCTTATTATTTTTATTCCAAAGTGTTGTAATTACAGAATTATGACTTTTTTATTTTTAAATATTACATACTTATATGCATTTAATTAAATAATTTTTTTTATTTGATATGGATTTTTATTTGTTGACAATATTTCGAGTTCCGATATATTTTCGCTCCAACACGCACAGTAGCTTAATACACACATGTTTAAAATTTATCGTAAAAAGAACATTTTGTTGTATGGATGTATTGGCAAATGTAGAAGTCATTATTTATTGATAAACAAACACTTGCATATTAATGACAAATGTGTTGTTTTTTCATGACTTGAACTTTGGTTGTTAGAAGGGTACCTATGAATGTATTTGATCATAATTTCAGTATAAATACCTACATAGTTGTAGGTACAAAAGCTTTCACGCTTTGATCAAAATTTTTATTAAAATGTTTAAAAGTACATCAACTACATTATTTAAGACTTAAGAATCATTAAGAAGTCCAATAGGTCAAATAAAGTGCTTATTTTTTTATTTCTGAAATTAACTTAAAAACAACTTCAGTAGTCAACAGAAGGAATAATGCAACAAACTCTCATGCACACTGACATATGTATGTATGTACATACATACATATATAGTACATATGGACAAATGCGAATGTATGTACATATATGTACATACTTACATTCATACATACGTATGTTTTATTATTAGTCATTGCCTTTTTACACTTATCCACTGAGACGACGGCTTTTGTGCCATTTGTTAGGAAATAATTTCTCATTAAATGCACTTTGTTAAATGTTTGAACTTTCTATGTAAGGCACACAGATTTTAATCAGATAACTGAATATAGGTATAATCCGGAAGTTAATACCTAATACTTTTGTACAAAAATAAAAGTATTTATTGATTGTGCACATGGTCAGTCATAAGTTGGAGGCAGGCTGTGGTGCCACACGAAATTATAAAAACTCCTACGGTTCTTAAAAGTAATTCCCTCATGTAGTATGGCCCCTCCAAAATATTCGCATACATATGTACATACATAAGTTTGAGTTTATTTATTCACCCTTATCGGGAATAAAAGTTCACGTGAAATGTGTTTCCTTTTCCTAAAACTTTGATCGCCTATGTTTGCGTTGTTGTTGCTCACGGGAAATATTTCACATGAACAAAATGTTCGCCTTTTATTCCCGATAAGGGTGATTATTAGTTTTAATTATAAATATGGATCGGTGGAATCAAACTATTTTAAAACTGCAAGGTTAAACTACATTTATCTAATCGCATGTGGTCAACAGCTAGCCAACAACCGTAGCTCGGTCGGAAGCAGAAAGAAATAAAAAAAATTTAATTGGTTAATCCTCACCAAAATCCGAATCTTCAGGAGCGGCAAAAAAACTGTTGATACTGTACAAATCAGTATGTAACATAAAAACAGTTATAACGTTATTTTATATTGTTCAAGAAGACTGTGTTGCAAAAGACATTTTTGCGGTCGTTAGAGATTTGTTCAGTGCTCGTTTATGAAAAAATAAAACCATTTTGATAATTTTGAGCTGTGAATGCTTATGATATAGTAGCCATATGTACTTATATCAATATCAAAGTAGATTAAACCGAGACTGCAAAGCAATCATAGGTCAGACCACAAACACTAGCCCTATTGAACATAAATAATAAAAACGAGGCCAGCGTTGTTATTTCAACTCTGCGGCTGAATTTATTTATAGATTTCCGATTTATTCCATCCACCGGTTATGTTTACACGCTTCCAAAAACGCATATTAATGAGGTTTACTCAACTTTTTTACCTACATACATATGTATTTGTATCCCTGCAGATAATCACAAAGTAGACCAGAGGTGAAATGAAAAAATAAAAAAGTAATAAATGAAAAAATAAAAAAGTAATACCTCTTACTAAATTTTTTCTAGTGGCATTTTTTGATAAACTACCAGTACATCACAAAAATAAAGGGCCTTATTACGAGGGTCGAAGTCGGATGACGACAACGTAAATACTGACGCGATGAATATTGAACTTGTAGCATATGCGCGTGATCCATCAATCCATTAAAATGAATCGCGATTCAAATATCACAATGATATATTGAACCGTAAGAAAATGTATATCAGTTTGTAAATAAACGAGAAGTAACTTACTGCAAGAAAAAATTAAACATGGAATTAATTAAAGAGAGGGAGATATTACTATGTCTTTGCGAACACTTTGTTCCCATGTAATTTTGTTTTTTTTATACAAAATACTAACTGCCTTATTCATAAAAAATAATTTAGGTTTATTAAGCTCTTATTTGACATATTTCCATGGGAAATTTAATTAGAGACACAGCCATGTCCAAATTCATTGGCAGCACTGTAATCATTTTATTCACACACATTTACTAACATTTTTCCAGCTTGTAAACAAAGTTTGACAACTTTCTGCATTGTATACATTAACAGGCTGGGCTTGTGCATGTACCTTGTATAATTTTACCATGGCCCAGCCTGTTAATGTATACAATGCAGAAAGTAGTCAAACTGCAAAAATATTAGTGTATGTGTGTGAATAAAATGATTACAGTGTTGCCAATGAATTTGCACATAGCTGTGTCTCCAATCAGCGATGCCACTTTAGCGCGTTTCGCGTTTACTAGTAAACGCGCTGGCAGCACTGAATGACTATAATCATGCAGGAATGCCGCATCTGCAATTGTACTTTAGTTACCTTGTGATTGCTATTTTTAAAAACAAAAGACATTTCGTCGGTTGGTTATTTTTTTGCGGCACATTATATTCAAAATACATTATGTCTGCAGCAAACCAATAACCAACCGACGATTTGTTTCTGAAAATTATTCGTTTGTTTCTACCAACAAAATGCGTGTGTTTTTTGGTGATGTAATTTTGTTGTAGTCTTGCAAGTAGTTTGTATAATTTTACCATGGTCTTGCCAAGGCGAATCACATCAGGTGACCTTAATTCACCAGCTTACATAAATACTCTGCTGTCAATCAATGCAAAACGTTAGGAAATATTCTGACAGCAGGACATTTTACACTAACAAAGATACAAGGCGAATATGCAAACTAAGACCACCAGGTATCAAAACGCTTTGTGTCATGCTTTATCCAAGTGAAAATAAAACAGTAATTAAAGTTGAAATAAAAGATAAATAAATAGAAAATTTACAATATATGTTTGTTTTGTTTTGTTGCTACGACTATGAAATTTCTAAGAGGTTCTTTAAATTTATGGGCACAAACAGCTATTAAAATAGCGACTATGATTTTAATGATGATGATCTGATTTTTTAATTAAAAAATTACATAAATGTAAACATAAGTATATACAGATTTTTGTGATCAGTTTTTTATTTGAGTACCTGAAGAAATATGATTTGATTTATTACATTAATTTATATTTACTACTTTTATGTACTTTAAAATTTATTCCCGATTTTCTACAAAAAATATAATATGGATTATTTTCTTATTTAAGTTTAATACTCATGATTTTTACATTTGATACCGCTGAGCAATTTTTAGCTAGTTTTTAACAAGTTTTTTAGCTATTTTTTTTCTACATTTAGCGGGTGAAGTCAAAATTATATTCTAAATTTGTTATTAACATAAAACGAAACTAATTCACAAAAACTATAAATTTCAAATTATTTTAACATTTATCGTCCTAAATTTTAATTGTTCTGTAGATTATTTTCGTATATAAGTAAATCCATCACAGCGAAGGTATGCCTTTTAAGTTTTTAATCGAACGGTTTAGAGCAGTTTGCGGAAATAAAAACAATCAGTAAAACCACAGAAATTTCACAAAATGTGTATATCAAAGATTTAAATAAAAATGGGCAAACCACGTTACAACACGTTACATAAGTATTAAAGATGAAGCTGATGTCAAATCAAAAACTAGAAACAGCTCATCAGTTCCTTCAGAATAAGCATATAATTGAAGTTATCTGTGATGGAAATATTGGAATTTTCCGAACCTAGGAGTTCGGACGTATGTTCAAATGATCACTTGTATATCACCACACCATCCGATGTAACCTTCCTAGCTCTACATCATTTGCGAAAGCATTGCAATAAAAAAGCTTTATCTATTGATAGCATGATGGATAGCTACGACAATTATGGCCTTATACCACGCATTTGCTCAGAACTTTTTGCTCGTATGCGTGTGGGACAAGAATCGGGTACAAGCTACAAAACACATGCCAGTTATTTGGAAATCTACAATGAACGTGTTAAAGATTTGCT
Source organism: Nowickia ferox (assembly GCA_936439885.1). Taxonomy (NCBI): domain Eukaryota; kingdom Metazoa; phylum Arthropoda; class Insecta; order Diptera; family Tachinidae; genus Nowickia; species Nowickia ferox. Next base: position 37,506,775 of record OW387026.1, on the reverse strand, counting down.
GGGCCCTCAGACAAGTGGTCATGGAATCAGAGTCAGAGAACATCGCACCTTGGGTCCATATGTAGAGAATTTATCACAACATTCGGCCACTTGGAATATTTGAAAACATTAAACGATTCTTAAAAGTACAAGTTGATATGAGTTGAAAGTGAAATAAGAGCATGTATTATGAAATCCTATTATGCATTGCCCGGTGTCCCATGACTCCAGAATTCTATCGTGAATACTTAACATTCAAAACTTTCAAGAAAATGTTGCTTTATGTAATGAATGAAGCTGAGGGTAAAAGCAAAAAAAAAAAAATACAAAAAATCATATAATTTTCCCGGGGTCACCGCTACAAGAGTCAAATGTATGACCAGCACCGATAAATTTTCTCCGACCATCATCTTTTTTAAGCACACCGACCGCCTAACTCCTATCCTTAAGGGGCTCCCTTACAAATGGAAAATTTTGATAACTTCCCCTAGGGCTTTCATACCGAGGTCAAATGTAGAAACAACCTCCAATATTTTTTCAATACGAAGATTTTCTTTAAACATACTTATCGTCTATCTTCAACCATTTAGGTTGTCCCCATACATTTAAAAAATTATTTTTTTTAAGAAATCTGCTTGTTCCGCTTTTATGGTGCCTCACAGGGGAGGGGGGTAAAATGTAGGACCGGCCCACAGTATATTTTTCTTTTTATTGTATGAATACAAAAAACCCACTCTCACAATTTTTTCACCTCTCTCACCTGTAAACTCAAGAATTTAAGAAACTATGCCACAAATGCTTATTGTTTTTCATTTTTTATTTCTTCAAAAATTGAAATCTTATAAATACCGCACACATTTTTTTGTCGTACACTTTTAAGTATATTATCGTCCACCAATATTGATGAAACATAAAATTTAAGACGCGTGATGTACAAAAACTAATTGCTGAACTCAACCCGAAAAAAGCTCCGGGTATTGATGAAATTAGTAACCAGATGCTGATGAAGTTGCCTCGTATTGCAATTAGAATCCTGTTATTCATTTTTAATGCCATTTTACGTCTGGAGTATTATCCAAACAGCTGGAAGCTTGCCAAGGTTAAAATGATTCCAAAGCCGGGCAAAGATCTTACCAAGGCTGAGTCATATAGGCCAATAAGTTTACTGTCAACAATGTCAAAGCTCTTTGAAAAGTTACTCATGATAAAATTGTCCCCAATTCTAACTGATAATGAGTGCATACCGGACCATCAATTTGGTTTTAGAAGTCAGCATAGCACCATTGAACAAACTCATAGATTGGTTAAATTTATACGAAAAACTTTTGAAGAAAAGAAATATTGTTCTGCCCTCTTCATTGATGTTTCTCAGGCATTTGATAAAGTATGGCATGAAGGCCTTATTTTAAAATTGAAATCATATCTACCAATAAATTTTCTGAAGCTATTGGAAAGTTATATTACTACCCGGAAGTTCACGGTTGTTGAAGGAGACTTCATGAGTGTGCCCGAATCTATATCATCCGGTGTGCCACAGGGGAGAATATTGGGGCCAGTGTTGTATTTGATTTATACTTGTGATATGCCTTTGAGCAGCAATATCCATACATCTACATTTGCTGATGATACAGCCTGCCTTAGTATGCACGAAAACCCTCACGAGGCTTCCCGATATCTACAAGAACATATTACACATCTGGAACTATGGTTAAACTTATGGAGAATTAAAGTTAACGAACAAAAGTGTGTTCAGCTAACATTTACCCTGCGAAGAGATACTTGTTCCCCAATTCGAATCAACAATCAAGTAGTTCCTCAACATTCACATGTAAAATACCTTGGTATACACCTTGATCGACGGCTTACATGGAAACACCATATTGACTCAAAGCTAACACAAATGAAACTTAAATTAACTCAGATACATTGGCTGATTGGTAGAAATTCAACACTCAGTCTAGATTGTAAACTTTTAATATACAAGTCGCTTTTGAAACCCATATGGTGCTACGGAATACAGCTATGGGGCACTGCTTCAGCTTCCAATATAGATAGAATCCAACGAAGGCAAAACAAGATTTTAAGACTAATAACATCGGCTCCATGGTACATCAAAAATTCAAATTTACATCGTGATTTAGATATGCCACTAGTGACTGAAGAAATTAAAAAATACGCAGGCAAATACTTAACAAAACTCGAGTCTCATCCTAATCCACTTGCTCGTAACATCTTGAATTTTACTGGACACATCCGCTTAAAAAAGAGGGACACTATGGCTCTAATACTCAACACTCCAGATGAAACAGCTTGAAAATATTTTTGTGCTTAATACGATATTTATGTATTATTGATTACTATCACTAAGTTTATGCCTGACACTGGTTGGGCCTAATTATTATATCTAGATTTAAGATTTGAAAACTTATTGTTAGTTCATTTTTTGAAGATACAATAAATAAATATACGCATAGAAAAAAAAAAAAAAAAAAACAACTTTTAAGTATCTTATCGTCCACCAATATTGATGAAACATATATGGTTTAAAAGGTAAATAAATAAATAAATAAATAATTTTTCAAAATTCTTAGCATAAAAGTGATAAAAAGCGATTTAAATTTGCTATAAAAAACAAATTTGTTTTGTTTTTGTCTCATACATACACACAAGTACACACATGAACATACATGTTTATTATAAATAAAGACAAGTGGTCTAATTTAGACCAATGAAAATTAAAAAAAAACAATAAATGTTTGAAATAAGTTAAAATAAATATAGTTGAAGCTGTAAGTTTTCCTTCAATGGTTTTCTTTTCCTTTGACTTACCTGTTGACTCAAGGAGGGATGGTTTTAAAAAATTTTACCAGTTATACGTAGGTATGGGAATCTTCATCTTCGTGACATTCGTATCGTACTAGTTTAAGCTTCCGAATTATATAGCCAGCTATATATTCTAAAGCATCCTTTTGTAGTATACCAATGTCACGAATATTACAACCGCCCAAACCGTTCAATATCTCTTGCTCTTCCAAATCTTCTTCTACAAACCCTTTTTCATATCTTCGCATATGATGTCTTCTACGATCTCGGTTTCACGCAAGCCATCTTCACATATGATGTCTTCATCGAAAGATTTAGAGAAAATACGGGAATGATCAAGAAAAGACATGTTGACATCACTAGTATTTAACCAGGCAGTTTCGTAATTTTCAACGTTTCCATGCCCTTTTAAATACTCATTCTTTCTTGCTGAATTTGAAATGTGAACTATAAGAGGGTAAAAGCTATAAAATATATATTATTATACTATCAATCGTTGTCAAACTTACATAAAATATATTTTCGGAGCCTATATTTAAATTGCATTGGAGAAGGATGGTCATGTAACCCTCCTTTACTCCGTATTGCACCAAAAAAGTGCTCCAGCACATCATGGTTTAGTCGACTGGTTACCCAATAGCGTATGCCGTACTTTATATTATATTAATAAAATCAGAAAGTACCTTGCCATGGTAATTAAACGTATTCATCTTTGAATTTAATAAGTCGAACCAGTCGTTCACTAACTAACCCGGCAAACTCGGCGGTTTTTGGAGCTTGGCATATATCCATGCCACGTGAGTGGCACAATGTGAGAGCTTTTACTGTGGTATTTGAAAACAATTGAGCTGCTAATTTGACCTTTTGTCTTCCTTCAATTAAAAATATACATATATCGTAAAATTTTTATTTAATTTATTTATTATGTATAAAACTAGAGACTATTGGCTTACCAGGACCTTTAACAGGTGATCTTCGCTCAATTTATAAGTTATTGACATGTCGGACTTTGACGTATGTCTTATTAATTCCCATATAGGACGTGTACTCAAAAGATTTTTTTCATAAATTAATCCGGTATCCAAAAAATGATTACGAATTAATTTCAGAAGGTGGGGCGCCCATAAATACGAAAACTTTTTCATCAAAGTTTGTAGGGTTGGAAAACCAAGGTTTTTCTTCAGAAATATATTAAACAAAATAGTGTCATTTTCCAAAAAAAATATAAAAGGCTTTATTCATAAGAAATAATTCTGGTTTACAAAACGAAACTATTTTTATGAATATGCCCGTAAAATTTTAAATAATATCTTAAATAGTCTTGTGTTTGGAATTGACATTTTGGTCGCAAAACAAAAACATTAGTTATAAATTAATAACAATTAAATTAAGGGAAGTTAAAACCGATGTAATTAAATCAAGCAAAATCAAAATTAGTTCAATATTACCGATTTTGAAAGCAGTCCGTCTGTAAAAAAAAATATAATGTGCAACATTTAAATTTTTAACTTACCTGGAGTCACGCCCATCTCTCTCCATAACTTACAATTAGTCGGACCAATATTACATACGATCGCAACTACAGGATAACCAGAACAGTGCAGTCTTTCAATGATTTCTTTCAATATTTTCTCATTCATTTGGCAATCAAAATCATAAAATATAAATATACGATTTCTTCAAGCCACGCGCCATTACAATTTGCACATATTTTGCTGGTTTCCTGGCGACATCTTCCAACGAGTCATATTCATAGGTTTCCTCTACCTTCATTTCATCGAATGCCAACAGGCAAAGCTTTTCCTTCAAAGCCATTTCTATATCTTTTCCCATGAATTCTATTGTCTTTTTCAATATGCCTTGCGATATATCAACATTGCGACACCAACGCTATAATGTTGAGACATGAGGCAGAGGAAATCCCTTCTTGTACAGGTGGTTATATGCCATCGGTCCAGATGCGTGAAAACAAAGGGCACTGGAAATATCATTCCACCTCCGTTTTATATTTCCTGGTGCCATTAAAGATCGAATTTGCCCATCCGTAAAAATCTTCTTCATCAAATTTATAGCCAAATTGGCTTGAAGAAGCTGGCACTTTAAATTCTTATTTTCCGCATCCAATTGTCGAATTTTTTCTTTATATTCCTTCATCACCGTATCAAAAATTGAGGGACTATAAAATATAACTTACCAGTTAATTATAACTTACCAAATAAAATTTTAAAAACATGATGTTGTGAGACGATTGTCAAGTCTTAGAATACCTAAATTCATATATATATACATACATAATATTATTATTCAGTGTTAGTTGCTATGTCTTGTTTTAGACTCAGCAGTTTTTCTTGAAGCAGTTCTCTTCAATTCTCTTTTAAAACTGCTCGTTTGTTTACACACAGACGGTTTCTTGTTAAATTTTCCTATTGTTTTAATGCAGCGAATGAAATAACAAAAAAGAATTGAAGTAACTTTTCGGTACAAGCAAGTCAGTACCCCTCTTCTTTCTTCTTTCCCCTCTCTACCATAAACTCTGACTTGCTTCAAGAAAAACTGCCGAGTCTAAAACATGACTATGTTTGGAATTCTTTTCCCTGGACGTATTGTAAAAGTTGAAGACTATAAAATATAACTTACCAAATTTAAAAAAAGTGCTATTTTCAGACGTTTATAATCTTACTATACATAAATACATACATATGTATATGTGGGTACATACCTAAGATTATTGTTTGGTGTCACTTACTCAGTTTGAGATTATTTTGCTTTGAATTGTGGTTCCGGACATTTTGCAGCTGCAGTGGTCGTCAGTTCTTCATAGGTAAAAAACCGCAAACTGTGCAGAGATGTCTCATTTGACCTCGATTGGGTATGACCGTGCGTTTGGTACACTGAGTTGTCTGGGAGCTTGGGACTGTTGAATAGTGTTTCCTCTTGCTGTTGCAATATAGGCGTAGCCTTGGGCAACAACATATACCGTCTTCCCAACGTAAAAATGTCGCTTTTAGAAAAGTGATCAATACAAATACGGGTACTTGTATTGAATTCCCTCTCCCTCAACTTAGCCCATTCGCTTCTTTTGATTGAATCACGAGGAGCATTAAAAAATGTGCCATGACCGTGTACTGCTTGCTTGCGACATAAAATGCAGTAACGCATTTTCACTTCATTAATATTTTCTTTTTATAACACAATTTATTTCAAACACATCAAACTTTCACGAAACGATATACTATTTTCTTATTAACAAACGTGAACTTTATTAATATTTTCTTTTTACAATACAATTTATTTCAAACACATAAAACTTTCACGAACCGATATACTTTTTCCACAGATATTTTCTTATTAACAAACGTGGACATAAAATGTAAACATACACAAAACTTTTGATATAAGATTAGACAAATACTGTAGAACAAAACAACTGTCATCTGGCGTAGTAATGCCACCTGTTATTTCATCATGCGCACAATTATGCAGGTGTAAATCAGCGCATAGGTTTTGATCAAGGTCTATTTATCAGGTCAAGGCACATTAAATATAGGTACACGAATTACGTTCAAATCTGTGCTTCTCACATAGTTTTACAAAGTAATTGTCAAAAAATTGTATACATCAAACAAGGCACAAAAGTAATTGTCAAATGAATTCTTCGTTATAAACGTGTAAACAAAAAATCAGCGGATGAGCAATTTGTCTGATGCATGTACCTGTTTGATATGCCTTGATTTATACAAAGTATATGCAGGTCTACAACAACTAAGAAAGTACAAAAACAACAGGCGATTTGTTTGTGTAAGAATAATGGATGAATGTCAAAAACAGATGGATACAACCAGACCTGGGCAACTTGCATTACTTTTGCATAAGCCCCTACAAGAAGACTACTAGTCAATTGACTAGTAGCGATCACCGAAACTTCGGTCACAGTCCCCAGTTAGTTTATTAAGGGCTTGGTGAAAAAAATGAACAAAACATTTGTGTACGTGTGATTTTTTATCTCTCTCTAACTTATTAATTTCACTCAATTAAAACACATATATCTGAACTGCTTACTCTGCTTCTTTTTTGCCAGTCACTGATTACATAAGCATTGGTAAACTATGACTAGTCAATGGTTACGTAGAAACTGGTGAACGATTACTAGTCAATGTTTACATAGAAACTGGTAAAATTAAACTTTCAAATAAATAAACATAATTTTTATGTTATTTTAATTCTTTTTTATTATAAGAAAATAAAGAAATAATTAATATACAATTATATAAACAATCTAAAACACAAAATAATATAGGTGGTACCACCCTAGTCTTCTTCATGCTTTTTTCCAGCTCCAACAAACCTTGCCTTTGTAAATATCTAAAATTTTAAAAAGAAATACATAAATGTATTAATTAAATGAAACTTTTCAATTTATTTTATGCACTATTGTTGCTACTTAACTTCTTAAGCACTTGTATAAATTTTAATTGCACAGACCGAACGAATTGTATATTTTACAATAAAATGCGATGTATTAAAAGTTTTGGTATATGCACATTAGATGTTTCACTCTAACATACATGTTAGACAGAAACAAATATAATTTATAAATGTGTCGGTCATCACTACCGGTCAAATTACCAGACTGGGACTCTTAAATTCAATGGAAAATTATTGCAGATGTGTTAGTGAAAAAATTTCGTTTGTGTTAGTTTCAGTCATTCATTTCTTGTAGGGGCACTGATTAAAAAACCAAAATTTTAGTGCAAATTTAAATTTGATGCTTGTAGTGCACTATTTTTTGCACTTAAATAAAATCTCTTAAAAGTAATGAATTAATATTGCATTAGCAGCTAATCGCATGACAAAAAATACACTAATTTTGTGTTGCCACTAAGTACATCATGAAGTAATGCAATATTATTGCACTATCACATATTGTACACAGTAAAATTGAATAAAACGTGAAAATATTTTTAGGAGATAGCACAAATAAAAAATATAAAATACACTAAAGTTCATTGAGGGCACTTTTATAAGTACGTACATACAAATTAACGAAAAAAAAACTGTCAACATAAATACAAACTAGATTTCCGAACCAATTGAAAAAAATTCAAAAGTTTCATACTTCAAGTACGTTGCATCTCGAGCTTATATGAAAAACCGTGCAATTGAAAAAAGATCAGAACTTAGGTTTTCGTTTATTGTAAAGTTATATCTTAAAAAATGGTGATTTTATAAACGAAAAATACTACCGCTTGGAACAATTTCATCAAGTTTTGTCTTTCTCTCGAAAAATTATAAAACACGTGGTGATATGATTTTTCCTCTTGGATGACGATATGTACATAGGAAAAAATTTAGATATTTGTGTATGTACGTATGTTTTTATATACATATGTACACATTTACGTTGTATTTTGCACTATATCATTCACTGATAATGCAATAATACTATTCATAATGTGTTTAGTGGTGCAAAAAATAGTGCACTAAAAGTAACAATGCAATGTTGATGAATGTCTTTAAAGGGATTTTAGTAAAATGCAAACAAAAAAATTGCACTAATATTATTAAAATTAGTGCTAATGTAATAAATTTGCATTGATTTAGTTTATTGTGGGAAAATGGTCAATGCATTTGCTTATTTAATGCAATAGTCCCAGATCTGCATACAACAAAGAGAAAATGTATGGATAGACAAAACCAAAGTAAATTTATTAATTGATAAACCTTTAATATGTGAAATAAGTATAATAAAAGATACATATGTACCTTAATAATTAAATATAATTATTTTTAAATGTTTTGTAACACATTTTTTAAGTAAAAATTTATTTAAACTTTTTCACATACATTGTCAGTATACACAATTGTGTATAACAAAGCAAAACAAAACAAAATGACGTACAAAAATTGTAAACAACTTTTGACATTCAGGCATTCACACTACACGAGAAAAAAATTAATCACCGGAGTACTTGCATATACTTTATATAAATTTACTTTGGTTGTAATTATCTTTCAAATAAATTTTCCCACTATTTGTAACAAAACCAGTTTTGTCATATAGGGCGATTTCTCGCCAAACTTGGCGATACAAATTTGTTTCTGGCGATTGGCGACATTTGAACTCCTTAGTGATATATTTATGATTTCAATAATATAGTATAAAGTTAAAAATATGAAATTTGTTGTAAAAGGATTTTTTTCTGCGACAAAAAGGAGGGAGATTATTTTCTCTATTTATAGAAGTTGCTATCAGAAATGCCTGATTACCTTCCAGACAAGATTTAAATTAAAATATTTTTTATAGCTCAAATTTAGTGTTTTATTCAGTGTTGCCGAAATCGAAATTCAATTTTACACAGACGAACCTTCAAAATTATTAAAAATGTTATAAATTACACAAAACAAGTTTTGTGTTTGATAATAAGTAATTATTTTATATATATGTACATATCTCTAGCAATTTTTTTACTATTTCTTTTTCAGTGTGAATTTTTTCAGTGCAAAAAAGAGATTCGTAGGTTTGCCATTTCACCATGAATACACTAAGAAATGAACAACACTTTCAAATCATTGAATTTTATTATCAAAATTCATGCTGTGTGAGTCGTCATAATCGATAGACCTTATCAAGCTGTTGTACGCAAAGAGTGCGCACCAGTGATGAAATTAGGATACGAAAGATACATTTTTCGTATCTTTTGAAGACTTCAGGTACCATGTGTAATCCCGAAATTTTTTCGTATCATAACATCTTTTTTTTTTGAGGAAATATCAACATCTTTTTTATTTTCAGGAAATTTATATGAGCTTTTTGATATAATCGCCTTAGTATAAGGTCCTTAACTCGTATATTAATTTTTACAAAAATTAATTTGTTTTGATAACGTCCAAAGATAGTTATTTACATATAATTAATTTTAAAGTTTACTTACTGTATTTTTAAAAATTAATGCCTAATATTTATGACTTAAATAAATATAAAAATGAATTTATATGATATAATTTTCCTTACAATATTCGTTAAATATCGAATAAAAATGTTATGTTAATAAACGTTAAAAATGGACTTTAAAATTTTTTACAAAATGTATCTTTTTGGGAACACGTATCCTTTTGGAAACTAAAATGTATCTATCTCGAAATTTCACTGGCAACACTGGTGCGCACTGCAAATGTCAGTAAGGATAACGATATGTCAACAATGAACCTTTTTATTTTCGGTAATTGCAGCGCTATTTTCCGCAAATTTTTTTCTCATTTGTTTTTCCGACCTCCTGTTAATAAATGCAAACATTAATGTAAATTAGCTATAACTGTATGCGCTAGATTGCAATTTTTAATTCCAATGTTTCATCTTCAACATACTTTTGGTTGGTTCAAAATGGTCTGCTCAATATTGTCCTATACCTTCATATACAAAAAATATTTACACGATGGTACCAGATGACAACTTATTCTATATGTTAGTTTTTGTTAATTTTCTGGAAATCTTTCCTACTGAACAGTTCGAAAATAAAAGAAAAAGAGCATCTCCAAGACAAGTATAGCCAAACAAAAACATAAGAAGATTATGAAATAAGTATATTTATTTTACATAAGGTGGAAAATAAAATAGATGCACAATCGAATAAAGATGCTTGTTGTGTAAAAATTTTTGTTTGAGGCTTTCAAACTTATTATGTTTGTATATTGTGATTCTAATATAGTATTAAGAGTCTTACTATAAACATACAAAGTTTGTTAGCTAAATTCAAAAATTTTTTGGGTTGAAGTCTACTGATGGGTTCCAAAAGTGGGAACGAAATGCATTTAGACAATTGCATAACCATAAAAACAAGTAAAATTTTCAGATTATAAAAATGTTTATTAGTAAATTTACGGAGTAAAATTCTTTTTAAATGTAATTTAATTTTAATCAGAAATAATCTTTAATTAAATAATTTACTTGTGTATAATGTTGGGGCGAAATTACTCAAAAATTACACAAAAAATGTTAAAAAAAAGTTTTTTGTCCCATTTTTGGATAAATACAAATAAATCGGCAACGCTGGTTTTATTATACCTATTGGCAATATTTGGCGATATTCGATAAGTCATTTGGCGGGAGTTAGCCGACTGTAACGCAATGTAACTGTAATGTAGGAAACAGCTGATCGATATTTTCAGCTGTTTCCTACGTTGCAGTTACATTACCTTACAGTCGGCAAAATTATTATTACATCAAAACCAAGGTCTATTTATTAGGTCTATGCAACACTACAAAAACACAGCAAAACTATAAAGAACACTGTGTTTAAGTTGTCAGGAACATACACAAACATGAACTAAAACCAAAAACACAACCCACAAAATATCATCAGGACGATTGCATTGACCCGATGCCAAGGCATATCAAACAGGTATATGCGTCAGGCATATTGCTCATCCGCTGATTTTTTGTTTACACGTTTATAACGAAGAATTCATTTGACAATTACTTTTGTGCCTTGTTTGATGCATACAATTTTTGACAATTACTTTGTAAAACTATGTGAGAAGCACAGAGTTGCCACAGGGTTTTCTCTAATGCGTGTACCTGTAGTAAATGTTCCTTGATATAAATATGCTTTGCTTACAACTATTTCATATGACCAAGGCTACCTCTAGGAATTTTTGATATGTCGCATAAAAGGTCATTTAAAATAAATAAAATCGCACGAAAAAGTCGTTTGAGAAAAAATGTTTACGTTTTTTATTAATAAAAATACGTTTTTTATTAATCGAAAGTATATGCTGCCAAGGTCAAAGGAGTAGGATTTATGTTTAAAAGACACGCCAAAAAAGTTAAATTTAAGATATTTTTGACAAAACTTTAACATTTCCAACTAAAGCCCATTTGTTTGATCTCGGCGCCATTTTTTAGATCACTGCATTTGTACTTCAACAATTTTTTCTGAACATATCGCTCATTTCCTCAAAGAACGTCATAACTCAAAAAATAGAATTTTTGAGTTTATGATGTAGAATTAATCCTGATATCGTTCTTCAAATTCATTCAAATATCTTGATTACTCAACTTTTGAAATCAAAATAAAATTTTCTTTTTCAATTACATTGAGTGTAAATTGAAAACTTTAAGCTCGTTTTCTGGCGAACTAGGTTTTTTGAGTTATGACGTTTTTTGAGTAAATGAGCGATATGTATTACTTGAATCCATTTTCAGTGTACATCTCTAAACCGTGACAAATTCTTAACCTATTTTTACAAAATTTTCAGTATACAGTTTCTAAACCGTAACAAATCCTTAACAATTGCAATTATAATTGCAGTTTTCGGACTCTAAAAAAAGCAATTTTTTGCCTATTTTTTTACATACATAAATTCTGTTTCAGATGCATAACAAAACTAACTTGTACAAAGTTATCCAAAAGCCTTCCAGGTAGCAATTTTTGTGAAATTTTGATTGCAAGCAAGAATTAAATAATCAGCTGTTTTTTGTTTACATTGAAACTGAAAAATTAATCAGAAAATTTGCCAATAAAGCATAAAAGTTTTTACACACAAATTTATTAAAAAGCATAATGTAAGGCTTTTCTAAAAAAAATTTAATTGTAAGTAAGTACATTTGTGCATATTTCTCCATTTCGTTAATATAAAAAATTATTTTTATGCTTTTTTAAATAATTCACGTAGATTTTTGGAACTTATTTTCATTTACTTTTTACAGCTGTTGCCAGCAATATTTATGTGTTATAATGTTATGCGTTTTAAGCGACTAAAATCCCTTCAATTACATTTAATCCAAAAAGTAAGCAACATTAGTGATAGTAGTATTAGTAGTAGTAAGAGCCCGTTGAGCTGCGAAAATTCGCCTGCAAGTCGTGTTTGTTGACGAGAAGTAAAGAGAAGCCTGCGGCGTAGCAAAAGTCGCACGTACTGGGAAGAGCGCTGCGAGAAACTTTGGGATCAAAATCATCATTTGCCGGGGAAAAATCATATTTTGAAGAAAAATATCATCACAAGCCAAATTTTATTTTAAAATAAAAAAGCAGCACCAATTTCCACAAAAACAAATTTTAACATTTGCAGAAGATATGTGAAGAAAAAATAAATTTTTAATACATTTTAAAAGGATCAGAAAAGCTGGGACATTTGCATGATTTTTTCATTTGCATTGGGTAGTATGAATAAAACATATTTGCTTTTCCTTTAAAATTGTTTTAAAACACAAAATTCTGGAAACAATTGAATATAAAACTTACAATTTTGTGTTTCAAAACAAACTTTTTAAGTAAAAAGCACATTTTTTATATATTTATACCATCCATTAGGTTTTGAACCAGAAATTTTTGGTTTAAAGATACCCACACATTTTCAATATCATTGTGCAGTAATTGATATTGTGCAATAAAATGGCCTGTGTTTATATGATATTCGTATATGGCACAATAAATTGGATAAAATCAAAAGTCTTTTGATTTAGATTGCACAATGAGAACTATTTTGTAATGTGTTGACAATATTGTACAATAACACAAGTTAAGTGAGTAAACGCAATATATAACAACCCGGCACAAAACTAAATATAACTATTGATAAAAAATTTAGAAATATAAAGAAAGTTGTACATATGTATATACATAAAGTAAAAATCATAATTTTAAAAATTGAAAATCATCATTCGGGAAAAAAATCATAACATCATATTTTGTTCAAAAAATCATTAAAATTATGATAAAATCATCATTCTGGCAGCACTGACTGGGAACTGAAGCGACAATTCGTCGGTTGGTTATTGGCATGATACAATTATACAAGGTACTTGCACAAGCCCAGCCTGTTTATGTATACAATGCAGAAAGTTGTCAAACTTTGTTTACAAGCTGCAAAAATGTTAGTGTATGTGTGTGAATAAAATGATTACAGTGTTGCCAATGAATTTGCATGTGGCTGTGTCTCCAATTACACATTGAATAAAATTACACTACACATCCTTTGTGTAGGTTAAAATTAAAACAAAATTAAACAAAAATAGAAGTCAAAGTAGAATTACACACAGATTATACATGAATCTAATTATAGGCCTACACATGTGAGTAGAAATTACGCACTCTGTATATTACACACATATTGGCAACACTGAATGACTATAATCATTCATGAATGCCGCGTCTGCAATTGTAGTTTAGTTACCCTGTAATTGTTATTTTTAACAACAAAAGACATCTGTTTTTGACTAAATTCTGTTTGTTTCTAACAACAAAATGCGTGTGTTTCTTGGTGTTGCAATTTTGTTGTAGTCGTGCAAGCACCTTGTATAATTGTATCATGGTTATTGGTTTGCGGCACAGTATATTCAAAATACATTATGACTGCAGCAAACCAATAACCAACCCATGAATTTCAACTCTTCTCTCTCACAAGTAATGTTGCCAGGTAGATAATTTTTTTATTCCATGCTGCATAATATAAACAGTTATAATATAAAAATTATAAAGAAATAAAATAAGAAGATAAACGGAATTATTGTATTTTGATAGTAAGTTAAAAAAATAAAAATAAATGGACATAGTAATTCTACAATTCCCAAACTAACAATTAGTTCATTTACGGCAACACTGCTACGAATGAAGGAATAAAAACATTATGGTAGAATTACTGACATCGTATCGTGTTGTTGCGTGTCAGCTGACAAAATCCGTAACATCTAATAAGCATGTTGATGTTTAATGAAAATGTGTTGGCAACGTTTGCTACGTAAAAATCTACAGAAAATAGCATGATACAATTATACAAGGTACTTGCACGACTACAACAAAATTACAGCACCAAAAAACACACGCATTTTGTTGGTAGAAACAAACGGATAATTGTCAGAAACACTTGTCTTTTGTTTTAAAATACAGCTATCACAGGGTAACTAAAGTACAATTGCAGACGCGGCATTCATGAATGATTACAGTCATTCAGTGTTGCCAACATGTGTGTAATATACAGAGTGTGTAATTTCTACTCACATGTGTAGGGCCATGATACAATTATACAAGGTACTTCCACGACTACAACAAAATAGCAACACCAAGAAACACACATATTTTGTTGGTAGAAACATACCTATAGTTATCAGAAGCAGATGTCTTTTGTTTTTAAAAACAGCTATCACAGAGTAACTAAAGTACAATTGCAGACGCGGCATTCATGCATGATTATAGTCATTCAGTGTTGCCAATATGTGTGTAATACACAGTGTGTAATTTCTGCTCTCATGTGTGGGCCATGTAATGAGATTGTAATTATACCTTGGGTTCTATTTTTATTTATTTTTGTTTTAATTTTAACCTACACAAAAGATGTGTAGTGTAATTTTCTTCAATGTGTAATTGGAGACACAGCCACATGCAAATTCATTGGCAACACTGTAATAATTTTATTCACACACATACACACATACTTTTTACAGCTTGTAAACAAAGTTTGACTACTATATGCATTGTAAACATTAACAGGCTGGGCAAAGCATATTTATATAAAGTATATGCAGGTCTACAACAACTTAGAAAGTACAAAAACAACAGGCGATTTGTTTGTGTAAGAATAATGGATGAATGTCAAAAACAGATGAATACAACCAGACCTGGGCAACTTGCATCACTTTTGCATAAGCACTGATTGAAAAATAAAAATTTTAGTGCAAATTTAAATTTAATGCTTGTAGTGCACTATTTTTTTCACTTCAATAAAATCTCTTAAAAGTAATGGATTAATATTGCATTAGCATGGCGAAAAATGCACTGATTTTGTATTGATGTGCTTAGTCTACGTCATGATGAATATTATTGCATTATCAAATATTGTACACAGTAATATTGAATAAAACGTTAATCTATTTTATGGGCCATCCATATATTACGTAACGCCCTTGGGGGGGGGAGGGGGTTCGAGTTTTGTTATGATTTGTTACGGGGGTAGGGGGGGGGTCTGTAAAATTGTTACGTAACATAAATTTTACTAATTTCGTACAAAAACACTTCGATTTTTCATTTATTTATGTATTTAATTTATCAAAGAAATACATAATAAATCAAGAATCATGAGTGTTAAATGGATATAAATATATGCATATACATATGTACATAAATACATAATTGTTATTATTTATATTTTGCAAGCTTATTTGATTTTTGTCTACGCACTGTGTTAGTCTAACAGAAAATAAAAATAAAGGAACATCCATCCAGTCCATTCTCAATTACTTGCATTTTCCCATAAATAAAATAAATAAATGAATAAATCCTAAACGAAACTTAAGAAAATGCCATAAAAATATTTGTATATTAGTTTGTAATAACTAAATAAAGAAATTTACTTCAATTCAAACAAAAAGTTATTTAAAAATCCATACATATGTATGTGTATGAATTAAATTTAATTTTTTTTAAAATAAAAACTTAAAACAATTTAAATTTGTTTAAAGTTCTTGTTACGTTATTGTGAGGGGGGGGGGGGTCTAAGAATTGTTACGATCTGTTACTGGGGGGGGGGGGAGGGGGGGTCAAAAATCGGAAAAAATGGCGTTACGTAATATGTGGATGGCCCCTTATCAGATAGCACAAATAATAAAATAAAAAATACAGTAAAGTTCATTGAGGGCACCTTTATAAGTATGTAGGTACAAATTAAAGAAAAGGAAAACTGTCAATATAAATACAAACTAGATTTCAGAACCAATTGAAAAAATTAAAATGTTTCATACTTCAAGTACGTTGCATCTCGACCTTATATAGAAAACCGTGCAATTGACAAAAGATCAGAGCTTAGGTTTTCATTTATTGTAGTTATATCTTAAAAAATGGTGATTTTATAAACTAAAAATACTACCGCTTGGAACAATTACATCTCTCGAAAAAAATTATAAAAAACGTAGTGATATGATTTTTCGTCTTGGGTGTACATAGGAAAAAATTTACATATTTATGTATGTACGTATGTTTTTATGTACATATGTACACATTTACGTTGTATTTTGCACTATAATGCAATAATACTTTTCATAATGTGTGAAATAAAAAGTAACAATGCAATATTCATAAATTACTTTGAAGGGATTTTAGTTTAATGAGAAAACAAAATGTACTATTATTATCAAAGTTAGTGCCAATGTAATAAATTTGTATTTGCATTGATTTGGTTTAGTATGGTAAAGTGGTCAATGCGTTTGCTTATTTAATGTAATAGTCCCAGATCTGCATACAACAAAAAGGATATGTATGGATAGACAAAATCAAAGTAAATTTATTAATTGATAAACCTTTAATATGTGAAATAAGTATAATAAAATATTAAATAATTAAATATAATTATTTTTAAATGTTTTGTAACACATTTTTTAAGTAAAAATTTATTTAAACTTTTTCACATACGTTTTCAGTATACACAATTGTGTATAACAAAGCAAAAGAAAACAAAATGGCGTACGAACATTGTAAACAATTTTTGACATTCAGGCATTGCCACGAAACGAGAAAAAAATTAATCACCTGAGTAGTTGCATATACTTGATATAAATTTACTTTGAGGCTGTGCTTGTGCAAGTACCTTGTATAATTGTATCATGTGTAGGCCTATAATTAGATTCATGTATAATCTGTGTGTAATTCTACTTTGACTTCTATTTTTGTTTATTTTTGTTTTAATTTTAACCTACACAAAGGATGTATAGTGTAATTTTCTTCACTGTGTAATTGGAGGCAAAACTATTTCAAATTCATTGGCAACACTATAATCATATTATTCAAACACATACACTAACATTTTTGCGGTTTGCAAACAAAGTTTGACAACTTTATTCATTGCATACATTAACAGGCTGGGCTTGTGCAAGTACCTTGTATATTTATACCATGGATGTATGGAACAAAAATGTGTTTTCGAGAAAATTGTTGCTGTTGTGCACGTTGCGTTCATACGGTTGCCAGATTTGTCGGCCACGCTGGCATGCAGGTGTTCAGCTCCGGTTGAGCTCGCCGTCTTTGAGGGTGTATAATTGTATCATGGCCTGAGTATTACGACCAGTGTTGCCAGAAGTAGGGGAAAATCCCTACATGTAGGTATTTTTGATATTAAAATAGAAGCGTAGGGAAATTATGAAATAAATGCAAACATGACGTTTTTTTTAGTAATATTTTCTTTTTCAAAACTGTCTTTTCGTTAAAATCGCTTAAAAATATATTTCCAGAGTTGTTTGTGGCTTAAAAAGTTTTCGACCCTAATATGTATGTATGTATGTATATGCCAAGGTGAATTCATATACCAGTTGGCGACAAGCCTGCAGAAACAAAATCTGCCTAGAACTTAATTGCAATGAAAATTGACAAATGAAATTTCCTACAAATTGTACTGCAATGAAATTTGACATCCCAAACTTCCTAAAAAAGCAGCTGTTAACTTGGCACCACCTGGTACTTGAATTCACTTTATTAACATATTAATTTTAAAATAACCTGTTTTGTAACTGAATTGAATTTATCCTTTAAAATTTTATTTCAAAAGAAGTATTCATATTAATTTTTAAAAAACTTTATGTTGTTTTAATTGAATTTAATTACTTATTTTTTTACCAAAGCTTTAATAAATGTAAATATATTTTTTTATAACTAATGGTTTTCTTCTATTTCAATGAAAAAAATGCGTAGGGATTTTTGTAGGGGAAGTTTTTTCAACATGTAGGAAAAAATCAGATTTTTTTAACATGTGTAGGTAGTTTTTCGAGAAATATACTGGCAACACTGATTGCGACAAAAAAGTCTTCATGTAAACCCGCGTGGATTTAAGAAGGGACTCCAAGAGAGAACGTAAACGTTGTCGCAGCTAGGCCACCGTTCATCTAAACGTGCTCAAAAGAGAACGTAAGCGTTGTCGCAGCTAGGTCGCCCTTTATCTAAACGGGCATTAAGATGAGCAATTATGGTTTTTTGCGTTCCAGCAATTTTGAATATCTTCTGTATCACCCGTTTTCCACACGTAAAGTTTACTTTGCAAAGACTTAATTCAGCTTGGAGAAAGACAGAAATAGACTTTGCAAAGATGAGTGACAGTTTTACTCAAATTTTACATTGATCGATAGTGTGAACACGAATTTCGTCAGTCAACCACAGAATTTTTTGTGGTTCAGTTACAGCGGCCATATTGGTTTTTGACTGATAGTGTGCACCAAAAAGCGTCAGTCAAGAGATATTTTTGTAGCATAAACACCACAAGATAGACGGGTAAAATAATTTTTTAAGAAATAAATATATTTTTAGGAAATGCAAGGTTGTGTGTGATATTAAAGACAAAATGTTAAGAGAAAATCGTACGAAAAGTTATTAGAGATAGGAAAACGTTAAAATAATTCATTATAAAAAAATTTTGTTAACAATAATGCGCACCCAGTTTGAGTTTTTTCTGTGTTTGTGTGTCATATTTTTTTCTCGAATGAAGGTTTGAGTGTCGAACATGATCGATAGTCTGAACAGCCAACACTATCATTCAAAACTGATGAATTTTTGACTGTCACTTATGTTCGATAATGTGTACCCCACTTTAAAGTCAAGGAAAATTCCCATTATTTTGAATTTTTCCAGTTGTTCCTTTACAACTTTTTCTTATACCTTTCCCTACGATTTTCTGCACGACTTTTGCAACTGGCGTTATCATTGTTATTTTTCAATTTTCAGGGAATACTCTCGATTTCAATGGTTTGTGAATTGTATCCATAATATATATTTTATTGTATTCCGGTTTATTTTTTAAGCTTGTACATATATTTCTTAATTCACCTAATCGTCAGCCTATTATTGGTTTGACCCACCGACCATTTAAAAAAAATTAGTACGGTACGGGGTATATATATTTTGAGTACCTTCTTTCTGAATCCAAAACATGTTTCGCGAAATTTATTATGGTTTCTGAGATATTTAGCATTCAGTTTGCTCCAAATCAACTATTGTAAGGTTTAATAAGTATTGTTTTTCTGTAAGCGCCGCAGTTTGGCGTTTGCTCCAAACTCTTCATAAAAAACGTACAAAATAAATTAAACTCGTCTTGCTTCATTTCCGTAATGATATAAACAAAATTGGGACGAACTTCAAATAGTTCGATGAACTTGCCTTCAAGAATTCGATCTACTTAAAATCTCTGCTTTGCTATGGAATTTTTGTAGCCCATGTATACTAAGTTATGCAAATATTAACTGTGCAAAAATCTCTTATGCACTTGAATTTAATAAAAATATCTTAAACTCTAAAAAGGCAGCAATTTGAAATAAATAAAGAGTAGTAGGGAACTGGCGGTTCTGGCGCCGATTAAAATTGTTAAATTGTGGGCTGAAATTGTTAAATTGTGGCTGAAATTGTTAAATTGTGGGCTGAAATTGTTAAATTGTGGCTGAAATTGTTAAATTTTGGCTGAAATTTTAAAATTCTTGGAAATTTGTTTACATTAGGAGTTTTTTGTTTATATTAACTTTTTTTGTTTATATTAAGTATATATATGTATGTATGTATGTATGTATGTATGTATGTATGACCGTGGGAACTTGTGCGTGGAATATTTTGTGGGAATACATTAAGGGGGTTTATAGCTTTAAGATTTTTATATTTGTATGATTTTTCCTAATGCCGACGGGAAAACATCTTTATTTTTTCTAATACCGACGGGAAAGTTATGATTGTTGTTAGACTGTGGAAATTTGTTGATGTCCGTGATTTGGGCAGGTGAGGTTTTTGTAACATGTAACCGTGGGAATTTGCGGGTGTATCTTTAAGGCAGCCTGTGTTTGGTGGGGGCGGGTGTTGTTGTAATATGTATCCGTGGGAATTTGTGTGCGGAATATTTTGTAGGAATATATTAAGGGGTTTATAGGTTTGAGGCTTTTATATGTGTATGATTTCCTGATGCCAACGGGAAAACATGTTTATTTTTTTCAAATGCCGACGGGAAAACATGTTTAGTTTTTTCAAATGCCGACGGGAAAATCATGGAAATGATTTTTCCTAATGCCGACGGAAAATTTGAGGGTATGTCTAGCTGTAGAAATTGAAGTCTGGCTGTGATTGGTAGAGGGTGGGGTGTGTCTAGATTGTGAGACCTTAAGGCTGACCGTGATTTGGGTAGGTGAGGGTGTTTTGTAATATGTAACCATGAGAATTCGGTGACGTATATGCTTGTTGGAATTTAAATCAAGCTGGGCTTCGTGGGGGGCGGGATGTATTTAAGGTAGATCGACTGGTGGAGGGCGGGGGAGTTGTTGTAATATGTATCCGTGGGAATCTGTGTACATGTATGTATGTATATATGTATGTCTGTAAGAGTTTAAAGCTGTCTGTGATTTATCAAAGGTGAGGTGAGAGTGTTCATGTAATACGTATCCGTGGGAATCTGTGTATATGTATGATCGTAGGAGTTTAAGACTGATTGTGATTTGAGGTGGGGGAGGGTCTTGTTGTGATAGATAGATAGAACGTGCCTATGTGTGTATGTGTATGTATGTATTTATATATAGCAGTTTAAGTCTGTCCTTGATTTGAGGTAGGCGGGGGGTGTTATTGTAATATGTATCTATAGGAATTTGGGAGTTTATATCTTTGTAGAAATTTTTGTGTATGTATGTCTGTAGAAGTTTAAGGCTGATCGTGATTTGGATTGTTCAGATTAACGATTGTATGTGACCTTGAGAATTTGTGTATGTATATCTGTAGGAAAACTTAAGGCTGATCGTGATTTATGAGGGGCGAAGTGTTCATGAAATATATAACAGCGCAATTTGTGTGTATATCTGTAGGAGTTTAAGGCTGATCATGATTAATGAGAGGTGAGGTGAAGGTGTTCATGTATATGTATACGTATCTGTGTGTATGTATGTCTATATGAGTTTAAGGCTGATCGTGATTTAGGTTGTGAGATTGATAGATTGTATGTTACCTTGAGATTTTGTGTATGTATATCTGTAAGAACTTTAGGCTGACTGTGATTTGTGAGGGGAGGAACGTTGTTGAAATAGGTTTAATTTTTCGTAGATGAATTTTAGTATGTGTGTGTGTATGTGATTTTCTCACCATAGTATTTATATGTACGTAGAAATAAATTCTTTCTCATATGAACATTTTTTGCTAGAAAATATTATCATATATCTGAACTTCCCTAATCCTAGTATGTTTTTCATATTGGAGGATGAGATTGCTTTATATTTTATCAAGCTTAAATTTGTCCAGTGTTAAAGTCTGTCGGTCAGAAATTTGTTTATATTTGTATAAATATTAATTTCAGATTTTGCAAAATTCTTGCGTACGATCGTGGTGATTTTGTGTGTGTGTGTGTATGCGCGATAGAGTTTGACTGGTCTGTGATAAGTTTGTTTATTTAAAAACATTTGTCTTCTTCGACTTTCGTCTTCAAGCGTCAATAGCTTGGAGAACGGTTTGTATGTTTTCATGATGTAGATATGTAAGTGTGATTGTTAAAATCCAATAAATACTTGAGCATGGGTAAGAAATTTGATAATATGTGTACATATGGATCTACAAATTGATTTTATTTATGTATGTATGTACATACACATAAGTCTGGGGCTCCCTGTTTAAATACATTTTTTTTTGTCATGTGCTGTTGTTGCTGTTGTAAATATTCGCCTGGTCTTTTGTGTATAGATGTGAAATATCTCGATAGTTTTTTTATTTGAAATTAAAAAAAGTTCTTTTAATTTTTAGATGTATTTATTTAAAAGTTTGTGAGGAGTTTCTGTTTTAAGTAAAATTTAATTCCTCTCTAGTTGTAGTAACTATAGTATAAATATTTAATATATTTTATTTCCATTTGTTTAAAGTTGATGTAGCCTATATAGTCAACGTTAGAAATTTTTCGGTGTAAAATTTTTTCCAACTATCATATTTTTTCTTCACCTTTTTCATATATTTTAGAACATCTTGCATTAGCTTTAAAAATGATAAACGCTTTGAAATGAAACTGATCCTGCAGTCCAGCTTTTTTTAACCACTTTGCTTCTCTTTCCTTTTTTATTGATAAACATTTAAAATCAAATGGTGGTTTTATAATGAAATTGTTATACTCATTATTGTTAAAAACATCCGCTACTTCTTTTTGTAATGAAAATCATTCGAAACCTTACTTAATTTATAAGACTTTCAGGACTTTCTATTATTCGATCATTAGTAAAAATGCAGTAGCTGAGGTCATTGCTTACTGTTTCATATTAAATTTCTATATCAATTGAGCCGCTATTGAATAAAAGGAACTTTTATCTTAAACTTTAGTGCATTTGGAAGTGCTTGAGATTCTTTCATATAATAGCTTTGTTGGAATCTTAGATACGAGTACATATAATATAGAATTGTATAACATTTATTTTTAATTTTTATGTTAAGATCATCATCATTTAGATATGAGACTAAATTTAAATGTACTTTTAAATTAGTTAAATCATAATGAGGAAACTTGTTTTCTTCTTGAATAGCGATCAACAGAAAACGAAATCGTTTTCTTACAATTTAGGTCTGGCCTCTCAACGGTTCCTCTAGTATACAAGATGACTTTCTATGTCAACATATCTGTCTACTCTTTGTCAGCGTTAAGGGACAATTAAATGTTAAAATTTTAATTCCTCAAATTGTGTTACTTCATACTGATAATATATTTTCATTAATAAGGTATATGTTTATCTTATGAAGGTTACTCGCCTATGGCTTTTATTTGATGTTCTAGATGATTTTTTTTCTCATTTTATTAAATTTCAGCGTATTGTGTATATATTTCTGATATTTTTAAGTGCGCTTTATTTACCTGTCAGACAAAGTGTACGTATCAGTTGATCACTCAGTCTCTCTTTTTAATATTTTTTTTTCTTCTTTTAATGTATCACTACTATTTTTTCAGATTTTACTACTTGAAAAAGAGAATATTTGTATAATTTTTAAACGTATTCATATATACATATAAGTAAATATATGTATGTATGTATAGAGAAGAAATTACTTTATCTACAAAGAAATACATGTTTAATAATCAACTATTCTAGAAAATCTATCTCAAATAATTCAGTTACCTCCACCATAAATTCACCGTCTGTGTTTTCATAGTGTCAGAAACATTAGAATAACTATGTTTGAGAGAATTTTTACATCGAGTTTTTCTACATGAGGTTTGAAGTTATTGTTGACGTAGGCTGGGTTGTATCACATTCAGATGTAATCATTTCTCACTTAAAAAAGGTTCTCATCACCTTCTATCAGGTTTTTATATTTTTCTAACATGCATGTCTTAGCATGCTTTTGTCCTTAGTGACGCAAGCGTCCGAGATGTAGTGGTGTTTCAGTTAAAAATCTATACTATTAGAATTTACAATTTCGCTCTTTTTATTCTTTTACAAAGTAGATACATATTTATGTATTTCATTTAGCATAGAATCATAATATTTCTTTACTTACAAAATTATATGACATGAGGAATTCTTTTAAATTTGCATGCTTCGGCATGCTTTCAATATTTTTTCTGTAAATTTATTTTATACTCATACAGATACAGATATAAAGTAAGATCTGCTGATATTGCATTTTACAATTTATGTATGCTTCAGCATGATTCCAGTTGATGTCCATATTTATTCAGTAAGTTTGTTTGATACTAATTCATACACATATACATTCTTAAAGATTGGAAATCTAAGTCCAATTTATGTAGTTTGTCTATATTTTCTAAAGATTTGATAGCTATAGAAATGAATAGAGTGAAGATCTATTATAATAGCCCATGAGCATATTTTAAAATTTCGCTTGCTAGAGCTTTCGAAATGGAAAATGTACAATTTTCACTATAAAAAGTGATAATATTATGTGTTACTGAATATTAATTTATTTTGAACGCTTAAGTTTTCACAATATTTCATACAGGCAAACAAGTTTAGAGAATCTCCAGTATATTAAGTTAATTATCTTTCTTAAGACCTATCATTCCTTCAAAAATACAAACCAAACTAGATTTTTCCTGTTTAATTTTATTTTTTACTTTCATTAAATTTCAACATTTTGTTCATCTTCAAATTATTATATTTAGCAGCTTTTTCTCATTTGTTGAGTTAACTTTAATCGGAAACATTTAAATAGTGAGATGAACTTTTATATTGTATACGAGTACATTAAGTAATTCTTTGTATATTTCAATACACTTATATGAACCATCATCACATAATTCCTTTGGATGATCTATTAAATCATTCTACTATTGATGCTTTCATATTAAGTAATGTTTAATATTCTACATATGCATGAATTTTCCAGTGTCTATTAAAAAATTCTTTACAATCATCCATTTGTAAGCTTTTTGGTACTCATATCATTTCAAAAATATTTTCCACAGCCTAGGTTTTTTCGAATGCAACTTTTATTTTCAACGGTATTGACCATAGAAACTTTGTGAATGATTCATTTACAGTCTACAATAATCAATAATTTCTATTTTCTGTAGAATAGTTTCCCATTTCACCTAAATCAGCTCCATAAAAGATCAACTATTCCTTTCATTACATATCTACAATACACAAACAATTTTCGAGATTTATTATAGAGTTCGTCTACTAAATTTCTTTTTAAAGACATTGAGTTATTTTAAAGATTTTTTGGAGAGTGTTGTGATCTACTTGATGCACTTTCAGCTATTTATACTATCATGTAGTTCATTTTCCAATCTATAAATTTTATCGTTCAGCTGTTCAATTTGTTTTTTCAAAAGATGATTTGATTTTTAGTATGTATTTTATCAATTTTATAACTATCTTCTATCTCTAATTGTATTTCAGGTTGTACTCTATCAATTTGCATTTTAATATATTCTTGAATTATATTAATTCCTTAAGCTATATTATTAATTTGTCCTATAGTTTATCGTTTGGAGTTTCCAGAAACAATTTACTGATGACATCATTCTCTGTCAGTGAATGATGATGATGATTAGTAGAAATTATATATTTTATATAGTTTTCAACATCAAATTTCTCATAATATTTCCATGTTCTATTATCAATCATTAAAGAAAATAAAGAAATATTAGGGCCTATATTTAACCATCAACTTGTATTTTATCTTCATTTAGTTTTAGGTTACTATCACCAAACTTTCATTCAAATCTTGATGTGGGCCATAGTTTGTATCTAATTCAATTCTTCCTTCCAAGACTGATAAATGAGTATAAGTGTCTTCAGAATTGGAAGTCTATGAGTAAAAATCATCTTCATCATCCTTATCATCATTCTCAGTATTAGCATCATTAAATAAGATGATATCATCAAATATTGTTCCTTCTGAAAGTTTCTTTGGTGTACTTGTCTCTATATTGACTGATGGCTTTAAACTTGTATTATTTTCAGCTTCTATTTTGATTTTACTTTCTTCTTTCTTGAGAATTCTTTCAATATTTCTAGAACTATTTATGAATTCTTTGAGAGGTTCTGGTATAGGTTTAAATGTATCTTTTCTAGCTCACAAGTATCTATTTCACCAGTTTTTATACTACTTGTCAACACCAACTGTTTTAAAATTTTCTCATCCATGTTTAGCAAATAAGAGGTATCAGCTATTAGATTAGGTATCAGCTATTAGATCAGGTATCAGATCAGGTTATCAGGTAGCTGGTCTGGTTTTCAGATCAGCTTATCAGGACCTGGTCTGGTTTTCAGATCAGCTTATCAGGACCTGGTCTGGTTTTCAGATCAGCTTATCAGGACCTGGTCTGGTTTTCAGATCAGCTTATCAGGACCTGGTCTGGTTTTCAGATCAGCTTATCAGGACCTGATCTGGTTTTCAGATCAGCTTATCAGGACCTGGTCTGGTTTTCAGATCAGCTTATCAGGACCTGGTCTGGTTTTCAGATCAGCTTATCAGAACCTGGTCTGGTTTCAGATCAGCTTATCAGAACCTGGTCTGGTTTTCAGATCAGCTTATCAGGAGCTGGTCTGATTTTCAGATCAACTTATCTGATTCAGATTGGGTCATCAGTTTACAAGTAGCTGCCTATTTATAACATTTATATGAATGCAGTTTAAGGTCAGATGAAAAACGAAAAAGTAAACTTTTATGCAGTCAAATTCTCTTTTTTTCTATAACGATCATCGTTTAATTCAATATCGTTGCTTATAATCAAAATCCATATTTATCCTTCCAACATGCTTTATATTTGTCTCATCTTACTTAAAAATTATAATTACATTATGATTATCTAGTATCAAATGTTTGGTGATTCTGGTATAAGTTTGACATCAGCAGAATGCATCAACATTCTTATCTCACTCCATACAAAAATATGTTTCTCACATCTAACATCGTTAAATATCATATCAGAATTACTTTTAGCTTTGTTAGGAGAAATAACAGATTCAGTATCTGTAAATGTGTATTATCCCATTCCTTTAATTAATGAAATTATGTAATATCTTTAAGTATCCATATTTGGGTTGATAGAGAGATTTTGAGTATTAATATGTAGATGTTTTAAAATTTTAGTTCATTAAGACTTTTTAGCAAGCCAATCATAACATATTATTTTTTATTTTATTTTTTACAATTTGACAGACCAACTATTTTTGCGCAAAAAAAATTTGGTAGAAGGGAACTATGACTTGTTTTTGAACTAACGTTTGATGAATCATCAAAAATTTCGTACCATCCTA
Organism: Nowickia ferox; assembly: GCA_936439885.1. Lineage (NCBI taxonomy): Eukaryota > Metazoa > Arthropoda > Insecta > Diptera > Tachinidae > Nowickia > Nowickia ferox. Next base: position 37,479,282 of record OW387026.1, on the reverse strand, counting down.
TTTTTAGATTGTTTTGATTATGAGTATGCACCAATATTTATGAAATGTGTTTCATAAATATTGTCTCTTATTTAGAAAAAATAAAATAATACAGCTATACGACACCAGAAAATATTTTCTGGTATCGTATAGCTGTATTATTTTATTTTTCCTATATAAGAGATAATGGTCCCTACTCATAGTCAAAACAAAGTATATTTTAAGAGTTTAAAACCAGTATTATCATAAAAAATACTGATTTTAAACTCTTACAGTCTTATTTATAAAAATTATTAAGACTTTATAAAGGTTTTTTTAGAAAAATAAATAAAAAAAAAATTTTCTAAAAAAGCCTTTATAAAGTCTTAATAACTTTTATAAATAAGGCTGTTAAAATATACTTTGTTTCACTAACCACATTTGTGTAACTAATTGCATTTCATAAATATTGACGTATACTCATAATCAAAACAAATGATAGTTTTATGTTGTTTTGAATGTGAGTATACATCATTATCTCTTATTAAATAAATAAAATAATGCAGCTACACGATTTCAGAAAATATTTTCTGATATCGTATAGCTGTATTATTTTATTTTTTTAATAAGAGATAATATTTATAAACTGCATTTAGTTACACAAATGTGGTTAGTGAAACAACCTAAAAATAGGATGGTACGAAATTTTTGATGATTCATCAAACGTTAGTTCAAAAACAAGTCATAGTTCCCTTCTACCAAATTTTTTTGCGCAAAAATAGTTGGTCTGTCAAATTGTAAAAAATAAAATAAAAAATAATATGTTATGATTGGCTTGCTAAAAAGTCTTAATGAACTAAAATTTTAAAACATCTACATATTAATACTCAAAATCTCTCTATCAACCCAAATATGGATACTTAAAGATATTACATAATTTCATTAATTAAAGGAATGGGATAATACACATTTACAGATACTGAATCTGTTATTTCTCCTAACAAAGCTAAAAGTAATTCTGATATGATATTTAACGATGTTAGATGTGAGAAACATATTTTTGTATGGAGTGAGATAAGAATGTTGATGCATTCTGCTGATGTCAAACTTATACCAGAATCACCAAACATTTGATACTAGATAATCATAATGTAATTATAATTTTTAAGTAAGATGAGACAAATATAAAGCATGTTGGAAGGATAAATATGGATTTTGATTATAAGCAACGATATTGAATTAAACGATGATCGTTATAGAAAAAAAGAGAATTTGACTGCATAAAAGTTTACTTTTTCGTTTTTCATCTGACCTTAAACTGCATTCATATAAATGTTATAAATAGGCAGCTACTTGTAAACTGATGACCCAATCTGAATCAGATAAGTTGATCTGAAAATCAGACCAGCTCCTGATAAGCTGATCTGAAAACCAGACCAGGTTCTGATAAGCTGATCTGAAACCAGACCAGGTTCTGATAAGCTGATCTGAAAACCAGACCAGGTCCTGATAAGCTGATCTGAAAACCAGACCAGGTCCTGATAAGCTGATCTGAAAACCAGATCAGGTCCTGATAAGCTGATCTGAAAACCAGACCAGGTCCTGATAAGCTGATCTGAAAACCAGACCAGGTCCTGATAAGCTGATCTGAAAACCAGACCAGGTCCTGATAAGCTGATCTGAAAACCAGACCAGGTCCTGATAAGCTGATCTGAAAACCAGACCAGCTACCTGATAACCTGATCTGATACCTGATCTAATAGCTGATACCTAATCTAATAGCTGATACCTCTTATTTGCTAAACATGGATGAGAAAATTTTAAAACAGTTGGTGTTGACAAGTAGTATAAAAACTGGTGAAATAGATACTTGTGAGCTAGAAAAGATACATTTAAACCTATACCAGAACCTCTCAAAGAATTCATAAATAGTTCTAGAAATATTGAAAGAATTCTCAAGAAAGAAGAAAGTAAAATCAAAATAGAAGCTGAAAATAATACAAGTTTAAAGCCATCAGTCAATATAGAGACAAGTACACCAAAGAAACTTTCAGAAGGAACAATATTTGATGATATCATCTTATTTAATGATGCTAATACTGAGAATGATGATAAGGATGATGAAGATGATTTTTACTCATAGACTTCCAATTCTGAAGACACTTATACTCATTTATCAGTCTTGGAAGGAAGAATTGAATTAGATACAAACTATGGCCCACATCAAGATTTGAATGAAAGTTTGGTGATAGTAACCTAAAACTAAATGAAGATAAAATACAAGTTGATGGTTAAATATAGGCCCTAATATTTCTTTATTTTCTTTAATGATTGATAATAGAACATGGAAATATTATGAGAAATTTGATGTTGAAAACTATATAAAATATATAATTTCTACTAATCATCATCATCATTCACTGACAGAGAATGATGTCATCAGTAAATTGTTTCTGGAAACTCCAAACGATAAACTATAGGACAAATTAATAATATAGCTTAAGGAATTAATATAATTCAAGAATATATTAAAATGCAAATTGATAGAGTACAACCTGAAATACAATTAGAGATAGAAGATAGTTATAAAATTGATAAAATACATACTAAAAATCAAATCATCTTTTGAAAAAAACAAATTGAACAGCTGAACGATAAAATTTATAGATTGGAAAATGAACTACATGATAGTATAAATAGCTGAAAGTGCATCAAGTAGATCACAACACTCTCCAAAAAATCTTTAAAATAACTCAATGTCTTTAAAAAGAAATTTAGTAGACGAACTCTATAATAAATCTCGAAAATTGTTTGTGTATTGTAGATATGTAATGAAAGGAATAGTTGATCTTTTATGGAGCTGATTTAGGTGAAATGGGAAACTATTCTACAGAAAATAGAAATTATTGATTATTGTAGACTGTAAATGAATCATTCACAAAGTTTCTATGGTCAATACCGTTGAAAATAAAAGTTGCATTCGAAAAAACCTAGGCTGTGGAAAATATTTTTGAAATGATATGAGTACCAAAAAGCTTACAAATGGATGATTGTAAAGAATTTTTTAATAGACACTGGAAAATTCATGCATATGTAGAATATTAAACATTACTTAATATGAAAGCATCAATAGTAGAATGATTTAATAGATCATCCAAAGGAATTATGTGATGATGGTTCATATAAGTGTATTGAAATATACAAAGAATTACTTAATGTACTCGTATACAATATAAAAGTTCATCTCACTATTTAAATGTTTCCGATTAAAGTTAACTCAACAAATGAGAAAAAGCTGCTAAATATAATAATTTGAAGATGAACAAAATGTTGAAATTTAATGAAAGTAAAAAATAAAATTAAACAGGAAAAATCTAGTTTGGTTTGTATTTTTGAAGGAATGATAGGTCTTAAGAAAGATAATTAACTTAATATACTGGAGATTCTCTAAACTTGTTTGCCTGTATGAAATATTGTGAAAACTTAAGCGTTCAAAATAAATTAATATTCAGTAACACATAATATTATCACTTTTTATAGTGAAAATTGTACATTTTCCATTTCGAAAGCTCTAGCAAGCGAAATTTTAAAATATGCTCATGGGCTATTATAATAGATCTTCACTCTATTCATTTCTATAGCTATCAAATCTTTAGAAAATATAGACAAACTACATAAATTGGACTTAGATTTCCAATCTTTAAGAATGTATATGTGTATGAATTAGTATCAAACAAACTTACTGAATAAATATGGACATCAACTGGAATCATGCTGAAGCATACATAAATTGTAAAATGCAATATCAGCAGATCTTACTTTATATCTGTATCTGTATGAGTATAAAATAAATTTACAGAAAAAATATTGAAAGCATGCCGAAGCATGCAAATTTAAAAGAATTCCTCACGTCATATAATTTTGTAAGTAAAGAAATATTATGATTCTATGCTAAATGAAATACATAAATATGTATCTACTTTGTAAAAGAATAAAAAGAGCGAAATTGTAAATTCTAATAGTATAGATTTTTAACTGAAACACCACTACATCTCGGACGCTTGCGTCACTAAGGACAAAAGCATGCTAAGACATGCATGTTAGAAAAATATAAAAACCTGATAGAAGGTGATGAGAACCTTTTTTAAGTGAGAAATGATTACATCTGAATGTGATACAACCCAGCCTACGTCAACAATAACTTCAAGGGGGTCAACCAGCAAACCTCATGTAGAAAAACTCGATGTAAAAATTCTCTCAAACATAGTTATTCTAATGTTTCTGACACTATGAAAACACAGACGGTGAATTTATGGTGGAGGTAACTGAATTATTTGAGATAGATTTTCTAGAATAGTTGATTATTAAACATGTATTTCTTTGTAGATAAAGTAATTTCTCTATACATACATACATATATTTACTTATATGTATATATGAATACGTTTAAAAATTATACAAATATTCTCTTTTTCAAGTAGTAAAATCTGAAAAAATAGTAGTGATACATTAAAAGAAGAAAAAAAAATATTAAAAAGAGAGACTGAGTGATCAACTGATACGTACACTTTGTCTGACAGGTAAATAAAGCGCACTTAAAAATATCAGAAATATATACACAATACGCTGAAATTTAATAAAATGAGAAAAAAAATCATCTAGAACATCAAATAAAAGCCATAGGCGAGTAACCTTCATAAGATAAACATATACCTTATTAATGAAAATATATTATCAGTATGAAGTAACACAATTTGAGGAATTAAAATTTTAACATTTAATTGTCCCTTAACGCTGACAAAGAGTAGACAGATATGTTGACATAGAAAGTCATCTTGTATACTAGAGGAACCGTTGAGAGGCCAGACCTAAATTGTAAGAAAACGATTTCGTTTTCTGTTGATCGCTATTCAAGAAGAAAACAAGTTTCCTCATTATGATTTAACTAATTTAAAAGTACATTTAAATTTAGTCTCATATCTAAATGATGATGATCTTAACATAAAAATTAAAAATAAATGTTATACAATTCTATATTATATGTACTCGTATCTAAGATTCCAACAAAGCTATTATATGAAAGAATCTCAAGCACTTCCAAATGCACTAAAGTTTAAGATAAAAGTTCCTTTTATTCAATAGCGGCTCAATTGATATAGAAATTTAATATGAAACAGTAAGCAATGACCTCAGCTACTGCATTTTTACTAATGATCGAATAATAGAAAGTCCTGAAAGTCTTATAAATTAAGTAAGGTTTCGAATGATTTTCATTACAAAAAGAAGTAGCGGATGTTTTTAACAATAATGAGTATAACAATTTCATTATAAAACCACCATTTGATTTTAAATGTTTATCAATAAAAAAGGAAAGAGAAGCAAAGTGGTTAAAAAAAGCTGGACTGCAGGATCAGTTTCATTTCAAAGCGTTTATCATTTTTAAAGCTAATGCAAGATGTTCTAAAATATATGAAAAAGGTGAAGAAAAAATATGATAGTTGGAAAAAATTTTACACCGAAAAATTTCTAACGTTGACTATATAGGCTACATCAACTTTAAACAAATGGAAATAAAATATATTAAATATTTATACTATAGTTACTACAACTAGAGAGGAATTAAATTTTACTTAAAACAGAAACTCCTCACAAACTTTTAAATAAATACATCTAAAAATTAAAAGAACTTTTTTTAATTTCAAATAAAAAAACTATCGAGATATTTCACATCTATACACAAAAGACCAGGCGAATATTTACAACAGCAACAACAGCACATGACAAAAAAAAATGTATTTAAACAGGGAGCCCCAGACTTATTTGTATGTACATACATACATAAATAAAATCAATTTGTAGATCCATATGTACACATATTATCAAATTTCTTACCCATGCTCAAGTATTTATTGGATTTTAACAATCACACTTACATATCTACATCATGAAAACATACAAACCGTTCTCCAAGCTATTGACGCTTGAAGACGAAAGTCGAAGAAGACAAATGTTTTTAAATAAACAAACTTATCACAGACCAGTCAAACTCTATCGCGCATACACACACACACACAAAATCACCACGATCGTACGCAAGAATTTTGCAAAATCTGAAATTAATATTTATACAAATATAAACAAATTTCTGACCGACAGACTTTAACACTGGACAAATTTAAGCTTGATAAAATATAAAGCAATCTCATCCTCCAATATGAAAAACATACTAGGATTAGGGAAGTTCAGATATATGATAATATTTTCTAGCAAAAAATGTTCATATGAGAAAGAATTTATTTCTACGTACATATAAATACTATGGTGAGAAAATCACATACACACACACATACTAAAATTCATCTACGAAAAATTAAACCTATTTCAACAACGTTCCTCCCCTCACAAATCACAGTCAGCCTAAAGTTCTTACAGATATACATACACAAAATCTCAAGGTAACATACAATCTATCAATCTCACAACCTAAATCACGATCAGCCTTAAACTCATATAGACATACATACACACAGATACGTATACATATACATGAACACCTTCACCTCACCTCTCATTAATCATGATCAGCCTTAAACTCCTACAGATATACACACAAATTGCGCTGTTATATATTTCATGAACACTTCGCCCCTCATAAATCACGATCAGCCTTAAGTTTTCCTACAGATATACATACACAAATTCTCAAGGTCACATACAATCGTTAATCTGAACAATCCAAATCACGATCAGCCTTAAACTTCTACAGACATACATACACAAAAATTTCTACAAAGATATAAACTCCCAAATTCCTATAGATACATATTACAATAACACCCCCCGCCTACCTCAAATCAAGGACAGACTTAAACTGCTATATATAAATACATACATACACATACACACATAGGCACGTTCTATCTATCTATCACAACAAGACCCTCCCCCACCTCAAATCACAATCAGTCTTAAACTCCTACGATCATACATATACACAGATTCCCACGGATACGTATTACATGAACACTCTCACCTCACCTTTGATAAATCACAGACAGCTTTAAACTCTTACAGACATACATATATACATACATACATGTACACAGATTCCCACGGATACATATTACAACAACTCCCCCGCCCTCCACCAGTCGATCTACCTTAAATACATCCCGCCCCCCACGAAGCCCAGCTTGATTTAAATTCCAACAAGCATATACGTCACCGAATTCTCATGGTTACATATTACAAAACACCCTCACCTACCCAAATCACGGTCAGCCTTAAGGTCTCACAATCTAGACACACCCCACCCTCTACCAATCACAGCCAGACTTCAATTTCTACAGCTAGACATACCCTCAAATTTTCCGTCGGCATTAGGAAAAATCATTTCCATGATTTTCCCGTCGGCATTTGAAAAAACTAAACATGTTTTCCCGTCGGCATTTGAAAAAAATAAACATGTTTTCCCGTTGGCATCAGGAAATCATACACATATAAAAGCCTCAAACCTATAAACCCCTTAATATATTCCTACAAAATATTCCGCACACAAATTCCCACGGATACATATTACAACAACACCCGCCCCCACCAAACACAGGCTGCCTTAAAGATACACCCGCAAATTCCCACGGTTACATGTTACAAAAACCTCACCTGCCCAAATCACGGACATCAACAAATTTCCACAGTCTAACAACAATCATAACTTTCCCGTCGGTATTAGAAAAAATAAAGATGTTTTCCCGTCGGCATTAGGAAAAATCATACAAATATAAAAATCTTAAAGCTATAAACCCCCTTAATGTATTCCCACAAAATATTCCACGCACATGTTCCCACGGTCATACATACATACATACATACATACATACATACATATACTTAATATAAACAAAAAAAGTTAATATAAACAAAAAACTCCTAATGTAAACAAATTTCCAAGAATTTTAAAATTTCAGCCAAAATTTAACAATTTCAGCCACAATTTAACAATTTCAGCCCACAATTTAACAATTTCAGCCACAATTTAACAATTTCAGCCCACAATTTAACAATTTTAGTCGGCGCCAGAACCGCCAGTTCCCTACTACTATAAAGGGCAAAACATTATGAAGATTGAAAAAAGCTTGCAAAAATTTTAAAATTTTAAGTCCCTTAATAAAAAAAATAAAGAAACCCAAAAACTTTGGAAAAATTGCATCTTTCGCCAAAAAACTACAAAATTTTAAACAAGCCATAATTTATATTAAAATCACTAAAACTATAAGTAAGGATACAAATTTAGCTAAAGCGCGAGGATGGCGAAAATTCGCAAACATTTTCTAACAGCAGCTTAATAGCAAAGTCTTATATTGTTTAAAATTTGCGAAAACTGTTGAGAAGCAAAATACTGGCAAAAACTAGCTATCATCGCGAACATTGCAAAAATTCGCGAGAAATGTTAAATCGGAAACAGGCTTTAAAATTAACAATAGAAAATGTGCAATCTTTAAAACAAGTCCTAAGCCAAAAAAAAACTGTAAGGTAGCTCAATAACCCAGGAGAAAGTGCAAAACATTATGAAAATTCGCAAAAGATTTCAACAATTTTAAATTTGAATGCCCTTAATAAAAATAAATAAAGAAAGCCAAACACTTAGAAAAAATTACATCTTTCGCAAAAATAACGAATTCGCAAAAATAAGGAATTCGCAAAAAAAATGCTAAACTTTACACAAGCCATAATTTATATTATAAAAATCTCCAAAACTATAAGTAGTGCTAAAAATTCTGTAAAAACCCAAAAATGGTAAAAATTCGCAAAAACTTGCTAACAGCATCATAAAAGCAAAGTCTAATATTGTAAAAAAAATTCGCGAAAACTGTTAAGAAGCATAATACTTGCAAAAACTCGTTTTCATCGAAAGCATTGCAAAAATTCGCGAGAAATTGTAAAATCGGAAAAAATTAAATAAACTCGAAAAGAACGCGAAAAAATTGCAAGTTCACGAAAAACTTATAAATGCATTGAAGAAATTACTTACACTTCAAGGAATAACAAAACCTCAGAAAATTAGATCAATCGCAAAAAAAATTACTAACATTGCAGAAATTGCAATGTCTAAGTCCTCTTTTACATTTGAGACATTTCTTGCCGGACATTTTTTCAATTCTCTTTTGTTCTTGCCCGAAGCTTTTACATATTGGAAATTAATAGACAGACAGAAATTTTTTTTCGCGATTGCTACTCATACACATGCACATAAATACCATATGCCTTGATAATACACATCAAGTATATATAGACTCGCTGAAATGAGAAAAATCATATGAAGCAACAAGAATAAATTGCGAAAAGTAGAAAAGAGAAAAAAAAAATGTCCAGTACAGAGGGTCGTGTACTACACACTCTGCATCTTCGCCCCTTCTTTAACAAACTTCGTCTGTCTGTCTTTCAATTTCCCAAATGTAAAAGGGCACTAAGGCCGGGCTTACATATGTGTGCCATATGCCACACATGCGTAAAAAAAGCGTAACCACTAATTACCAATGAAAAACTGTTTGATTCAGACACGTATTTATTAAGTTAAACAGTTTCATACATAACTAATAGACAATTTTATAGAATCCAACATGATTGGAAACAGTTTAAATCAGTAAATACATGTCTGAATCAAAGAGTTTTTCATTAGTATTTAGTGATTACGCTTTTTTGGGCACATGGCACACAAGAAATGCCAGATGTAAGCTCAGCCTAATAAAGGTTTTTGGTTAATTTTGAAGTCGGCGTTAAACCAATCGACTTATTTCTATGGACATCAAGAAAATTATATTTGAAGCACTCATTTTCTGCTCAACAACAAGTTTCAAGTTGTATACGCATGGAGCACAAAAAGCTTTTTAAAAAAAAAACAAATTATGAAAAGTGGCGTATGTGGCACAAAACAGTATTATTCTCTTTCATTAAAGTAATACATATTAACTTCTAACTTTATTCATGAAAGTCCAAAAAAATTTACACATTTCTTCCAAACATGTGTCGGAAGCAATGGTGAAAATTCAAAAAAATTCTATCGGCTATACTTTGAGAAAACTTCATTCATGTAAACCTTGTTTGTCGTTTTTCTCCCTTCCGACTTTTTGGCATATTCTCCAAACCAATAATGGGCTGACGTAATGTCAATGCACGAAATTTTAATTGAGAGTTTGTCACAGGTATAAAATCAATATATTGCACATCATTTATCGTATCTTTTATTGTTCCAATACTATTTATAAAATATTTATTGAAATTATCGGCTATTTTAAGAGTTTTTTTACATTCTATTTGGTTAAATATCACAGTTTCAATTTCATTTTGGCTTTTCTTTAAAATTAGTTTTATTATTTCTCTCCACACTCAATTTTGATCCTTGACATTATTAATTTTGTTATTTTTATTCATAGTTGGTGTTTTGATTTTCAATCTTGACATTACAAAAATTTTGTATTGCGTTAAGGCTCAGTTAGCCGACTGTAATGCAATGTAACTGTAATGTAAGAAACAGCTGATCGAAATTTTTATATGAAAAGTAGGTTACGTTACATTACATCTCTATAACCATTTCCATTACTTTTCACATGACAATATGGATCAGCTGTTTCCTACTGTTGCAGATAGATTACATTACAGTCGGCTAACTGAGCCTTTAATGATTAAACAGAATACCGGCATAAACACATATTCCATACAAATTGGCACAAAAAAGCAGCCGCAGAAAGCAGTCGTGAGATAGAAACTATTTTATTTTGAGAGCGTTTTTTCTTATGCTCTCACATATAAGTACTCGTTCTATCAAAAATGTTACCATACTTTCAATAAATTTCATACATTTTGTAAACAAAGCTACAAAGAAAAATTAGCGCAAAAGAAAATAAAACAAAAATTACAGACTATTTGAAGTTACTGCCGACGATGTTTTATTATGGGCTTTATTAATTTGGGAGCGATTTTTCTGAAGTTGCAGACTTTATTCTGTTTCATCATTTATACTTCGCCCCATGCCTCATATGTGTTCTGTATTTTTTCTATTTGGTATTTACAATTTTTCTCTCTTTTTAAACGTCTTACCTGTTCATTAAAATAAGCTGCACTTATAATTTTCTTTGACTGTTTTTTCTTTTTGTTTTTTTTACTGCATTTTCCAAGTACTCGTCGAGAAGATACACGTTGCTACTCAAATCGTTATTTTTATTTATTTGTTGTATGTTTAATATTTCTCTTATATATTTACATTTATCACATTTAAATAGTTCTTATTATTATTTTCACTACGCTTGTATTCTGTATTATCTATCATTATGTCTATCGTTTCATGATCTGAAATTTGGTTTGAAAATGTATTGATGTTCGCCGTTATATTTCAGTTAATTGTTACTATGTAGTAATCAATCTTTTTGGAATTCTGTGTTATTCATAGGGTTGTGTAGTTCATTGAAAGATTCATTAAATTGAACGATTCTGACTTTATTATTATAATCCCTTTTATAGTTCATCGTTCTTTTCATGTTCTTGGTAAACGTCAGAACCGATGTTAAAATTAACACCAATGCTTAAACATGAATTAAGTATGAAGTCTGGCACATATGTATGAGTCAACAAGATTACTTATGATAATTCAAAACTGAAAAATCTAAATCGTTTAGTAATAATAAAAAGAAAACAAATCTGATCTTTCGTTCAATCCCTCTACAGAGTAAATAAAGAATGATGAAATATGAACGAACTAGTTTATTTCACCGTTCGAAACAACCTGAACGATTCAGTAAAATGTACTGTTTTGCACAATTGTAGTTATTCTCGTAAAATCTCTTTCATTATCTGCTAGAGGCCATTATTGTCTAGTATGCAATTAATTTTGTTATTGTAAAATCCATCTTTACTGCAATCTACATTGAAATCACCAGCTATTATTAATTTGGGAGCGATTTTCCTGAAGTTGCAGACTTTATTCTGTTTCATCATTAACAATTCAAAACCATATAAACTCTTGTAAAACTAAAAATTTAAGAAAATCATTAACATATAAGAGTATTTTTAAATTTAAGAAAATTTTAACATAAATATTACTAAGAAAAAAGTATCAATATTTCACGATTAATTTTTAAGAAAATGTATAATTAATGACATTATTTATATTGAAACCTAAAACAAACTTATAAGAAGTTTATGAATGATAAAAAGATTCTATTTACATAATTTTTTTTTTAAGGGTCAGGGTATAGCTGACTTACTGTACTACACTGTATTATAATATAATTACATTGCAACACAGTTCATTACAATAATTAACAGAACGCTTACTTTATAAAATTTAAATGACACACTTTTGTTTTCATTACAAAATTTTGTTATTATAGATGTTCAGCAAAAGTAAAAACATAAAGAAAATGTGAAATAGTATATAAGTAGAGTAAAATATTAAATAAATCAGACTTTAATTTCTAAACGCAAACTTGCAATAACTTGCCTTGTTTTTTAATTAAATTCTCCAAACTCTTTGCACCACTTTTGAGCGCCTACTGACAAGCTGGTCTCCCTGACAGCTGTAAAAAATAAACAAGGGACTATAGGACAATATACACCACGACACGACATACGCTAGGGCCAATCTTTAAACACAGATAGTTCAACCAGTACAATATCACAGTTTACTTCATTTATTTGTTCTATTACTTTTTCAAATATGCTATATTAAGAAAAACTATATAAAATTGATTATAGCGATTGTTGGTGATTTTTAAAATCAATTTGGCGAAATAGGTTGGAGAAAATTTGACAACTCCGTTTAGTACTTATATTATTTTAAACGATGGCAACACAGTTAGTACGATATTTAAATATAAAATAATTATGCAGTGTTGCCAGTTTTTTTTAGAGCTTGTCCCCAATTTTTTATTTTTCATCCTTGAAAATCCCCTAATTGAGTTTTATATAATCAAATTTTTCTTTTGTGAAAAAATTAAATTTTTTTAATCTTATTTAAAACAAAAATGAAAAAAATAACATATTTATTAAATAAAATTCATTTATATCGACCGCTATATATATCAGCATTCAAAAATATACAAAAGAATAAACAAATTTTTCAAAAACTTCAGAATGGAAATCATCATCAGCCTCAGAAATTTTGTTGTACACTTGCCAAGACGCACATTTCCTACCTCAAAAATCATTCTTGTTACCATCAGTTGTATAAAAATATCCCCAAAAAATCCCCTAAAATTTTGTTATCATTCCCAGTAAATCCCCAGATCCACGAAATTTTTATCCCCAATCACGAAAAAAATCTCCAATTTGGGGACAAATCCTCTAAGTTGGTAACACTGGCTGTATGCACTTTTATTGTTGATAAATTTGTGGAATTATCTATTAATTATTATTAAATCACAGAGTGATACACACCCAGAAAAACGGAGAATCTGAACTTTAGCATATCTTAACGTCATTAAAATTTCGGAATGGCAGCAGAAATTAAACCTTCTCCAAAAAGGAATGAACGTTTTAGTACAAAAAAACCGGAGTTATTAAGTAAATTAGAAGGCAGTGGTGACGACATTAATGCCGCTATATTGGTGCCTGGTGAAAATGGTGTTATTAGTGTCTCTGACGATAAGTAAGGGCGTATTCAATTTATTTATTGATATCTTTAACTATTTTATTTACAAATAAGAACAATTCGTGTATGGCTGAAACGAGATTCCGGTCAATATTGGCCAAGCATCTGCCATTACATGCCATCAGGGTGTACATGCATATGTTATGTGCAAGAAACAAGGCAATTGTATGTTGGGCAGGAGAACGGTACTATTACGGAGTATATATTGTCGGAGGATTGCAATAGGATCTCCTTTGTGCGAGATTATTTAGCCCACCAAGCTCGTGTCGTAGCTGTTGTATATTCTAAAGTTCATAATTGGATATTATCATGCAGTAAAGATAAACAATTCGCTTACCATTGCACAGAAACAGCTCGACGCGTTGGATCATATAATTTTGAAACTCCTTGCACTGCATTGCAGTAAGTTATATCTGTTTGTTTTTCTAACTAACGTGGTGCACAATTATGTTCTTCTAATTTAAAATAAAAGATTTGATGCGTTGGCAAAGTATGCATTTGTTGGTGATTACGCCGGTCAAATCACAATGCTTCGTTGCGATGCCAAGGGTTCACAGTTAATTACAACATTCAAAGGACATACAGGTAAGAAAAAAACATAAATAAGTACAGTATTTTTAGAATAGTTTTCCCCTCAAATAAACTAAAATTATTGTGCAAAGACATACTTATATTACGTTTGTCAGTTATGAGTAAAAAAATATTTTTAGCTTGAACAATCCCAATCCCGGAAAAAATATCTTGTTTGGGTATAATTCCCCATAAATGCGAGCGCTGCTGATGTATACATATTTATGTATAACATTTTTATTTGATATAGAAATTTTACAAAAATGATCTTTCGTATCAGTCCTAAAACATGGTATAGTTTTGTGGGTACATTGTCGAATTTTGTTAACCACGCCAGTGTTAAAAAGTCCGCAACTTTTGAATTAGTGAACCGATTTCGATGAAACTGGCTGTTTTGGAAAGGAGAAGTGTTGAAATTTGGAGAAAGTATATTTAGAGACACCCTGTTGTAACAAAGGCTAGCTCCAAAGAGCGTCAAAGTGGAAACTGCGGCAGCAATGCCAACTTGGTGCTTATGACACTATTTTTAGTGCTTTTTGAACACTCAAAACGCCAAATTTTGAGCGTTAGTGCCAAAGTAAGAAAAAGCACTAAGTACTTTTAAGAAATTTAAAAAAATTAAAAACTTGCTGTATTTATTTCTTTCGTCTCATATATTTCATTAAAGATGATACTATTGCCGAAATAGAGAATAGCTTAGAAAATATTAAACATTATTAAACTTCACTCGTTTGGATCTTCACTCGTTTTTCACTTTAGTTCTTTTAACGCTTTTTAGATCTCAAAATTACGCTTTTTATTTTTATTTTTTTAAATTGTGATGTGCTTTTAGAGGCAAAAATGTTGGCATCACTGAACTGGGGGTGTCGAAATTCTTTCGGAGCTGATAACTTTTGTAAATATCGACCGATCTTAAATCACAGAATACACAGAAGTGGAGAAAGTGAGGTAAAAAAACCTTCAATCAGGTTTTTTAAAATTCGTGGAAAAAAGAGAAAAATATAGTGTATTTGATACTGTAGTGTATTACTACTTACCAATTAATACAGCTAATAAAAGGCGTTGTAGTTTTATTGCATTAGAAAGAAGAATCAAAACAAAAATGCCGACAAAATTTGAGGGAAAACGAGACAAACAGAAAAATACACTTATCTTCCGTCTCGTGGCACTTCTGTATGTACTGTGCTTAAATGATGAGCAGTTTTGTTAAATGTATGCACCTAAATTGAACCAATTTATTTGCATGCATTAACTATTTCTTTTTTTAGGAATAAATAAAAACTCATTTTATTCTTTACCAACAAGTAAAGTAGTCTTTGTATCTACCAAAGTAATGAGATGAATAAGCCCAACTCTATCCACTTTAACTCATCAACAAACTACTATCCATTCAAAAAGATCCTAAATTTGTTGCTGTGTACTTCATTTGTAAAATAATTCACTGAAAGTGTATGCGTAAATAAATATATATACATTTTAAATTACTGAAATGTACACTCATTTTAGATATTAATATGACATCTAATGGCTAATAAATCAGTGAAAACTTAAATATAGTTTAAAAGAAGTAAGAAAATAAAAAACATGTTGATTATTGAGTTCTTGTTTCAACTTTGTTATTTGTTGAGCTTCTCATTTGCTTAAATGAAAGTTTAATATATTAACTCTAGTTTTTCTAAGAAATTTTTGAGTAAAGGTTCCCTGATGATCTGCATTAGCAACAGTGAAATGCGCATAGGATCCAGCTAAACTCCTCAATAATCAATTTCAATATATTTTTATTAAAAAAATATTTTACTTAATAAGTAAAATAATAATTTGGGATTACTAGTGCGTTAACAAATTTTAAACTTAAATTGTAACAATTCCCACAAAAAACACTAATTATTAAATTGACAGCACCCGGTCAAAAAAATACTTGTGTGGCAACACTCTATTCTTGAATAGCTGTTGTTGTTATTTACATTTATTTTCTTTACATACTCTTACAACTACAATTTGAAGCTGAAAAAAAGTCAGCCAATGTAGTAATGATAAAGTAAGAAAATAAAAAACATGTTGATTATTGAGTTCTTGTTTCAACTTTGTTATTTGTTGAGCTTCTCATTTGCTTAAATGAAAGTTTAACATATTAACTCTAGTTTTTCTAAGAAATTTTTGGGTAAAGGTTCCCTGATGATCTGCATTAGCAACAGTGAAATGCGCATAGTATCCAGCTAAACCCCTCAATAATCAATTTCAATGTATTTTTATTAAAAAAATATTTTACTTAATAAGTAAAATAATAATTTGGGAATACCAGCAGCGATGCCAACTATTTGTAACCCAAACGCGCTATTCTCCTTCGCAAAACGCGGTAAGTTGCAGCATTGTCAACTATTTATAGCCAAAACGCGCTATTTTCCAACGCGCTAAATTAAATTTTAATAAAATTCCATGTATTTACATGTGTATTAGTTAATACAATTAATTTTTTAGTAGCTCTTTTCAGATTTTATAATATTGTTCGAAATTATATCCTAAACAATTAAAATCATTTAATACAGAATCAGAATTGCCTTCCAAATAATCGAAATCCTTAGTTTTTATTTTTATTTAATTTTTCAAACTTTGTAACAATAAGGTATGTATATAAATTGTCGATTAGTTTTGCCATTGAAATGCTTTTTGTACTTCAGCTAGAATAGATGCTTAATAAGTTATATAAATTTTTTTGATCACGAATTTTCATGAAATTTCAAAATATTTGCCATTTAGAGTATTAAAATGCGTTTTTAATTCTAACCACAGTCAAGGGAATTTTATTTGCGACAGCTGAATTATTATCCAATTTAAAAAATTTTATGAGTTTTGAATACTAGAAAATTGTTAAATTTATAAAAAAAAAAATTTCAAAAAATATTGAACTGAAATTATACTGACTTTATTCAAAACGCGCTAATTTAGCGCTTTTTTTAGTAAACGCGCTAAGACTAAAAAAGCGCGTTTGGCATAGTTAAAACGCGCCAAATCTAGCGCGAAACGCGCTAAATTGGCATCGCTGATTACTAGTGCGTTAACAAATTTTAAACTTATATAGTTTAAGTTAATTTTCATAAAAACTTAAAATGTATTTAAATACACTTTCATTTTTTCAGAGGCGAATTAAAGTTATTAAGTGTGGTTTTTTTACTTTTGTAGTAAAATGCAGTAAATGGGCAGCTCTGCAAAAATTTTAAAATTTACTCAAAAAGTTGTGACCGCAAAAAGTACGCGAACAGAAAAATAGTAAAAATTAGTAAGATTAAGGAAGCAGCTGACTCCAACTACACATTGTGCTGAAAAATATATGTACTTTTGACTATTCAATTCTTTTTCTTATTGGTACTCGATACAATATTTTTTATAACACGACCAATCTAAGAATTATTTTGTGATTTATTTTATGTAATATTTGCAATTAATTTCTTTTTGATTTTTCTGATTTGGTTTTGGTTAAATTTATTAATAATTACATGACTGTTTGTTAACGTTACTGACTACCTTAAAAACAAGTGCAGTACACAGTAACCAGATACTTAACAGTTTTACAACTCTGAATAATTAAAGTCATCCACAAAATAAAAGAATTGATAAATTAAATTATAAAATATGTATATTAACAGTTATTATTACCATTCTTTATAAATTGTCTATTTTGAAATGACTTTCACAATTTTTATTTAACCTTTTAAAAAAAATTACACTTTTCGTTTGCTTACTTTTCATTTGTTTACATTTTGAATCATATGTTTTTATCTAAAGTTCAGTGAAAATTTTTAAAAACTTTTGCGTACGCGAACACAAGTATTACTAAATTACAATTGATGTTGTATTTTAGATATTGTATCTATTCAGGCTTTTAAGGTCATTCAATTTCTTCAAATGTAAATAAAATATGTTTTTATTTCATTTTTAATGTATCCGACGTTTCGTTGGGGTTTTCCAACATCTTCAGGGATAATTATTTTATTGAAATCTGGTAACATTGGTAATATATAAAAAGAGCGACTTTAATATATGTACAGATGTATGTAATTACAATTAATGATAATAGAGTATAAACATTGACTTACATATTTTATCTTTTATTCCAATTTACTTTCAAGTTCTTGAGATGTATTTTACAGGGACATAAAATGTACAACATAAAACACATAACGTAACAAATAATTGCAAATATAAATAAAATAAAATATCACAGTCTTTTCTTAACTTCTAATATCACAGTTGGAATTACACTAACGTCTAAATTAATACAATGCTATAGCTTGCATTGGTGTTGTCTTTGTCTGTTTTGTTATTCATTGCTATGTCCATTTTTTGTTGTATACTTAAGCTTTCCAAAGTATAACGTTTATTTTGCCTTCTTTCTTTGTGAAGTATTTTGAAGTTTTCTAGGTCAGGTGTGTGTAAATTGTCAATGCAGTGTTGAGATAATGCAGTAGAAGTCTGCTCTTTTCTTTTTGTTGTCCCGATGTACACTTGCTTACATCTTTCATTTGTCCCCCCATTACATTTGATTTCGTATACTACGTTACTTTGTTTATTTTTGATTTAAGATTAGTGAATAGTGTATTTATGGTTTTGTTTGATTTATGTGCTACTATAATTCCTTCTTCTTTAATAATTTCTTTTATCTTGGTGGTTTCAGTTAATTTTGGTTTGTACGATAAGCTTAAGTATTTTGTGTTGCCAGATCTTGTTTCATTATTTCCAGTTCTGGGATTTATTGATATGTATATCAGATTATTTATCAATTTTGGGGGATAATTATTATTTTTCATTATTTCCTTGATTAGTTTAATATTTTTAGTTTTATATTTGTCGTGGCTCAGGACTAAAGCGTTATTGATAAAATTAGAAATTGTATTTATTTTTTGTTTAAGTGGTTGCGTTGAATTATAATTTATTATTCTGCCGGATGCTATCGGTTTCATATACCAATCTGTTATAATTTTATCTTTTTGTCTAATTAATTTCATATCCAGATATGGTAACGAGCTATCTACTTCCCTTTCAATTGTGAATTTAAGTTTGTTGTGGTAATTATTAAATATTTGCAAAATCCTCCCTTCATCTTTTCTTTTAATAATTGCAAATAAGTCGTCAACATACTTTTTTATTGTTATGTTTTCTTGGGTTAATTCGTTAATTGTTTTCTCTAACAGAGTATCTAGTACAATGTCTGCGATGGTTGGTGACAGAGGGTTTCCCATCGGCATACCATACGTTTGGTTATGTATAACGTCTTCATACATGACAAAATTGTAGGATTTTCAGAAATTGCGTTTTTGGTATTTTGGTGTGGTTTTTCAATAGATTCCATTTTTCCATTATATTACTTATAGCTAGGTGTATAGGTATGTTAGTGAATAACGATACCACGTCCAAAGATATAAGAATTTCGTCGTCGTCCAAAATAATATTTTCTAATTGTTGATTTAGTTCTAATGAGTTTTTTATATTGTATTTTGTTGAAATCATATTCTTCAAAATTGTTCCTATATATCTGGAAAGATTGTAACATGGAACTTCTACAGACGATGATATGGGTCTAAAAGGCATGTGAGGTTTATGAATTTTTGGTAAGCCGTACAATCTTGGAGCTGTGGCATGGTCAGAAACTAGTTTGTATTTCTCAGTTTGCGTAATATATTCTTTTTTATATAATTCCATTACTAATTTGTTGTTTTTCCGTTGTAGACTCTGTGTTGGATCTGCGCGTACAGCTTTATAAGTATTTTTATTTTCCAAAAGTTTTCTCATTCCTCTTTTGTAATCTTCTTTATACAAAACAACAGTTTTATTTCCTTTGTCTGATGTTGTTATATCAATATTATCACTATGTCTTCGTAGTAATTTCTTTGTGTCCTCGTATATATTCAGTATTAAATTTTCTTTCTGATTGTTTCTTGATGTTCTTTTATATGTTAATATTCTATTTGTTATTTTTGCTCTCATAATATCTTTTCCTTTTTCATCTGTTAATGTTTGTACCCATTGTTCCAAATCTGCTATTAAATTAATAGCGGAGAAATTGTCTTTATTGACAGGTAAGGAAAACTTTGATCCTAGGGATAGTAGCCACTTGCTTTCATCTGTAAAATCTATATTTGTTTTATTAACGAACCATGTTGGATTAAATTTTAAGTTGTATTTTTCATATTCCCTCCGTTTTAATTTTTGTATTTCGGCCGAGTGTGTCAGTTTATCTAATGATATAAGCTTTTTGTATCTTAAAGATTGTTTCTTTATGAAATTTCTATACTCGTCAATATCTAGTACTGATTTAAGATCATGTTTTGTATCGTCAATTTTCTTTTGTGTAACTAAATTACGTTGAAAGTACGGTAGCACTACAAGATTTATAAATATTATGGAAAGCTTTCCAAAGAACAGCTGTTCAATATAAATAAGAAAGTTGATTTATCAATTTGCAGAATATTTCACATATATCATAAACACATTTTATGATACAAAACGAGCATCGGAATGCATATTTCTATTTATATATTTCATGATATGAAAATATGTGTTACATTTGTTGTATATTTGCGAAAATTAAACGAAATTCTTTTTAATACGACCACATGATGTTCATGTACATGCATTCGAAAAACACACATGAACAAAACATATGGTATGTTTGTAAAACTTAAACAACACTTAAATGTAAATACAATGTTGAGGCCTAACTATAATGTGCTTATACTGACTTAAACTACTGTCAAACATCAACGAAAAGCCTGTCAAGTACTTAAGCGACTTATTCATAGCTTTTCGATGGCTATATTGTGTTTTTTCAACTTAAGCATTTAATCAGCGTTGCCAGCGTTGTGTAATAGTGCAAAATCTGTACTATTTAAAGTTCTTTGCAATATTTTTGCACCATAAATTTTTTGTGTAATTTTGCACTATTTTATATATTTTAAAGCGATAAAAGCATAAGTCGACTTAATACAAAATTCTACACACGAAACTTCATGCCTGCGGGAAATCCCCATGTCTCTAACAAAGGTTATGATAAAGATATTAACAAAACAATATTGCTGTAAGTCTTAATGAAAGTTCAACAAAATTTTTAATAAGGCCCAAATTATACTAAACATATTTAGAAGATTTGCTAAGAAATCTCGGATCCTATTACGATATTTCCCACTAGAGAGCCATACAATCTTATCACCTATTATAACGCAATTCTTATCATTAACAGCTTGTTGTATTGAAAGTGCTCCGGAACAATATGAAGTATTTAGATTATATTGAAGATTGGAAGTTTTTAAAGATCATTCAAAAATAACTGAATCAATCCTTTCTGCATTAGATGAAAAATCTACAAAATATTATTTGGACTTCCTTTCACATTCTCTTGGACGTTTAACTAATTTTAAGTTAATGTTTTAAAGCGAATCCCTGCTTCTGTACAAATTACAAGCTAAAGTAATCAAAGTTGTGCAAATTTGTTCTTGTCTAATTACATAAAAGTTGATTTTTTTTAAACAAAATGAGTTATTTTTGGTTGAGCAATAAAAACGATGAACTTGTTATACAGGGAAGTGAAATATATATTTATTTAGCTGCTTAAAATAAAAATAAAGATTTTAGGAAAATGAGTGGCGTGAATATGAACTTTTATACTATAAAGAACTTAATCTATGCGATAAATTGGATGTTTTGAAATTTACAAGTCTAAAATTTTTCAAAGTAAAAACTGTGCTGGTGATATTCTCTTTCTAAATTTAATAGTTGTGATATTACCACTCTTAAACGCTTCTGTTGAAAGAGTTTTTTAGTAAACTGAACTTTATTAAAACTGATATCCCAAAAATTAGTTATCAGCTAATACAGTAGCACCGATTTTAAAATTGTGGTGCAAACTTTTAGCATAAAATGAGGAAAAGACGATATGATTTAAAAAAACTAAGGAATGTACATATAAGTATCGCTCAGTACTTCTAGTTAAATAAGTTTAAATTAAGAAAAGAAAAATGGAGAGTACCTTCTTCTCAAACGCCTGGCTTAAATAATATTTTATGAAATCTTGACAAAATATTAAGAGGAAAGTGGTAAATTATTCTTCGTTAAAGTAAATATTTGTGAATTAGTGAATTTTATGGAATATTTTTAATTTTGTTGTACGTTTTTTATAAATTAAAAAAATTATCTCCTAAATTTCAATTAACTAAAAAACGAATAAAAAAATAAAATTTTTTATTAGAATTTTTGCACTATTTCATATGGTTTTGCACTATTTTAGACTTGCAGCTGTGTAATTTCTTTTTCCACCAGTGGCAACGCTGCATTTAATACACATAGTTGCAAACATTTCTCATTTTGCAAAACAGTATTGTTCTTTTTTTTAAGTAGAAAGATTTTTACCAAAGTGTTATTTAGTGTTTACAGTTTATAAAAGTACTGCTATAATAAGCAAATATGCACATATGTATGAATGTATTTCTTTTTAATATTTCAGAAAACAAATAAAAACATTAATAAAAAAAGGTACTAAAAAAGCAACTGTGCATCGTGCATCTCAATTGCAAAACCATATAATATTTAAAATTGTATACATACATATATATGCAAAAAAGATTCTATTCATGATACAATTATACAAGGTACTTGCACAAGCCCAGCCTGTTAATGTATACAATGCAGAAAGTTGTCAAACTTTGTTTACAAGCTGCAAAAATGTTAGTGTATGTGTGTGAATAAAATGATTACAGTGTTGCCAATGAATTTGCACATTGAAGAAAATTACACTACACATGCTTTGTGTAGATTAAAATTAAAACAAAATTAAATAAAAATAGAACCCAAAGTAGAATTACACACATATTATACATCAATCTCATTACATGGTCTACAGATGAGAGTAAAAATTACATACTGTGTCAAAGCATATTTATATAAAGTATATGCAGGGTTACAACAACTAAGAAAGTACAAAAACAACAGGCGATTTGTTTGTGTAAGAATAATGGATGAATGTCAAAAACAGATGGATACAACCAGACCTGGGCAACGTGCATTACTTTTGCATAAGCACTGATTAAAAAACAAAAATTTTAGTGCCAATTTAAATTTGATGCTTGTAGTGCACTATTTTTTGCACTTAAATAAAATCTCTTAAAAGTAACGGATTAATATTGCATTAGCACCTAATCGCATGACAAAAAATACACTAATTTTGTGTTGCCACTAAGCACATCATGAAGTAATGCAATATTATTGCACTATCACATATTGTACACAGTAAAATTGAATAAAACGTGAAAATATTTTTAGGAGATAGCACAAATAAAATATATAAAATACACTAAATTTCATTGAGAGAACTGTTATAAGTACGTACATACAAATTAACGAAAAAAACTGTCAATATAAATACAAACTAGATTTCAGAACCAATTGAAAAAAATTAAAAAGTTTCATACTTCAAGTACGTTGCATCTCGAGCTTATATGAAAAATCGTGCAATTGAAAAAAGATCAGAACTTAGGTTTTCATTTATTGTAAAGTTATATCTTAAAAAATGGTGATTTTATAAACGAAAAATACTACCGCTTGGAACAGTTTCATCAAGTTTTGTCTTTCTCTCGAAAAATTATAAAAAAGTAGCGATATGATTTTTCCTCTTAGATGACGATATGTACATAGGAAAAAATTTAGATATTTGTGTATGTACGTATGTTTTTATATACATATGTACACATTTACGTTGTATTTTGCACTATATGATTCACTGATAATGCAATAATACTATTCATAATGTGTTTAGTGGTGCAAAAAATTGTGCACTAAAAGTAACAATGCAATGTTGATGAATGTCTTTAAAGGGATTTTAGTAAAATGCAAACAAAAAAATTGCACTAATATTATTAAAATTAGTGCTAATGTAATAAATTTGCATTTGCATTGATTTAGTTTATTGTGGGAAAATGGTCAATGCATTTGCTTATTTAATGCAATAGTCCCAGATCTGCATACAACAAAAAGAAAATGTATGGATAGACAAAACCAAAGTAAATTTATTAATTGATAAACCTTTAATATGTGAAACAAGTATAATAAAAGATACATATGTACCTTAATAATTAAATATAATTATTTTTAAATGTTTTGTAACACATTTTTTAAGTAAAAATTTATTTAAACTTTTTCACATACGTTGTCAGTATACCCAATTGTGTATAACAAAGCAAAACAAAACAAAATGGCGTACGCAAATTGTAAACAACTTTTGACATTCATGCATTGCCACGAAACGAGAAAAAAATGAATCACCTGAGTAGTTGCATATACTTGATATAAATTTACTTTGATACTGTGTATTACACACATATTGGCAACACTGAATGACTATAATCATGCATGAATGACGCCTCTGCAATTGTACTTTAGGTAACCTGTGATTGTTATTTTTAAAAACAAAAGACATCTGCTTCTGACAATTATAGGTATGTTTCTACCAACAAAATACGTGAGTTTCTTGGTGTTGCAATTTTGTTGTAGTCGTGCAAGTACCTTGTATAATTGTATCATGATTCTATTAATTTTTTTTAAAAAGATACTTTCTTTCAACATCTATCACAAATTGTTCTTATCTTTAACAACTTAAAATATATAACAGCTGCTTACTTAAGCAAAGTACGATTAGATTCGTTGTTTGCTTAAGCAAATGACACGACGAAAAGTTTCTTAAGTACATTATAGTTGTACTTATTTATTTATATGTATTCGCAGAGTTGCTTAGGCCAGCATAAGCACATTATGGTTAAGGCCCAACTATAATACGAATAAGCTGGCTTAAGTTAATGTCAGAATTGAACGATAAGCCTGGCAAATGCTTAAACATTTCAGAGGTGACTTTTAGGTGACCATAATGTACTTACATGAACTTAAGCACTCCTTAGCCATAGCTGCACATCTAGGTATTGTTCATAATTTTGCAGTAATTTTGTTTCTTCTCATAACTCCTAAATGAATGCAATTCAATCTAATTAATTTGTTTTAATGTGGTTATCTATTAAAAATTCACAAATAATTATACCTATCAATTTATTACATGTTTTATTTGATTTGCCTACTAAAAAGTACAACAGTGAATATACATAAGCAAACACATGTGTATGTGTGTATATGTATGTTGTAAAAAAATAAGTGCAAATTAAAGTTTTGCTTTATTTTCTGAGTTTCAAATTAAAAATCAATAAAAAAAAATATTTAAAAGCAATGAATATTTTCTGCTGCTGTTTATTTGAGTTTAAAAAATGCATAAACCGTTGTTTCCGTACGGAACGTGCGTTCAGTTTGGCACTTTACTTAAGCAAATGACATTTGACGAAACTTGACGAAAAGTTTCATTAAGTACATACATTGTAGTTGCACACATACGTATTGTATGTAATCGCACAGTTGCTTAAGTTTGCTTATTCATATTATTTTTGGTCCTTTAGGCCTTTGGCTATTAAAGATTCATTTAATTTTGCGGTGAAAAACAAAATTTTGTGTTTAAACATGATTTAAAAATAAAATATACATATATAATTATTGACTGATTTATTAGCCTTAAGAGTATTATCAACAACTTTAATTTAATGAAGCATTAATTTATTTTTAGCAAGCATTCGTTGTCTTAAATGGGTTGAAGGACCTGAACTGCTTTTCAGTGGCGCTTCTGACCATTCCGTTATTGTGTGGGATGTTGGTGGAAAAAGAGGTACCATATATGAGTTGCAAGGACACAAGTGAGTAAAAATAATTTAAGTTATTGGAAAAGAGTACATGCATGTTGAGATATGTATCTATATTCCTTAGAAATAAAGTATCATCATTAGCTTACGCAAACCATACTCAACAATTGATAAGTTGTGGCGAAGATAATGTTGTCGTATTTTGGGAAATGAATGCTATGAGAAAAGAAGTCCCTGCTTGGGTTGAAAATAATAATTGTCAAATATGTTCACGGCCATTTTTTTGGAATTTCCGTTCGATGATGGATCAAAAGCAAATTGGTGAGTATAGAGAAAAAATAAGTTTAAAAAGTTTTTGGACAAACAATTCGAATTATATAGTATCTGTTTTGGTTCCTTTGCTGTTCAATTGCAACAGAACGTTTTGTTTATTTTCTTCAAGAGGTAATATAAGTACAATATGCTTAGTACTAAGTTTGGAGAGGGGAAACTGAAAGTAATATACGGTAATAAATTGAAATATGAACTACTATAACAGATATATGTTTATGGATTTTTATTTTCGAGATAAGCCGTCATACCGAAAATGCATGATTACGAATGAAACGGCAAAATTTTGCATTTTTTAAACTTGAAAAATAACAGATGCTAATGCATGTTTCATATCAACGATACTGTTGTTTCTAACTTTCTGACAAATATAGTTTTATGGAGAATTTTTAAGGTAGCACAGCTAAAAGCACAGTTGTAAACGAATGTAACTTTATTCTATCTCTTCATTCACCACCTTTTTTCTCTATCACTATCCCTTTATTAAAGAAGGTAACACCTAGTAATAACAGTAGAGATTCATTGCCTCAGTGTTACTTCTCTTTAAAAAAAAAAAATAAGAAAAAACCTAAGAAGGGAAGGCCTGCTCAGGAATTTTTTTGACTCAATTACCATTCTTATAAAACTGCTAAAGAATGCCTTATAGAAGGCCTCGGTCTTTCCGCATAAAAGATAAGGTACACATTCCACATTCCCTTCTATGAGAAGGGAGAACAGAAGGAGTAAAGTATTTTGTTTTGGTTTTTTTTGGCAAAGCAAAAGCAAAAGAAATCAGATGCCGTTATAAGAAACAAAATTTCATATAAAAATACCAAATACAGAGCGATTAAGGAAAGAAAGCGTAAATCATTTTAGTTTAGTTTTGTACGTTGAATAAGACAGTTGTTTTGGTCGATCAATATTGTGTATACTATGTGGCTTCTTGTTATTTTCAGAAGTTTCCTTTCAATATATTCGACCCTTTTGATCACAAAATAAACATCAAAACACTATATGTATGGATGTGTATATTGAATACCTCGGACCTGTTTCTCAAAACTTACAAGTGCTGTAATACAATTAAAACAGTTGGGAAAATATTTTATATTCATATAAAAAATATATTTTCACAACTATTTTACTTGTATTTCAACACTGCCCCAGCAGTTGAAAGCCTTTATTAAACCCCTTTCAATATGACCTTTATTTGAAGATCTTTTAACAGCCATTCTCTGGAAGGCCCTTAAAGAGCCATTAATTTGAAGGCCTTTTAGAATATCTTTGAAAGAAGCGAGAACGGAAGGCCTACCTCGCAATGACAACGTGTGTAAAAAAGATATGAATATGGGATGGAGCGAGGGGGCCTTATTCATCCAAAAGAAGGAGTACAGAGGCCTTTTAGAAGGCATCCGTAGTCCTTTTTTCCCGCTGGGAAGATAAACAAACCAAAAGACTTGACATCCTAGGTCTAAGCGAAGTAAGATGGAAAGGCCAAGGAGAACTCCGCTCTGCAACTGGGCATCACTTTCTGTACAGTGGCAATACAGATAATCGTATAAACGGCGTAGGTATTCTAATATCAACAAAAGCAAACAAATCACTTCTTGAGTACAAAGCTATCTCTGAACGGCTCATAGCAGCCCGTTTTCGCACAAAATACCGAAATATTACCATTTTCCAATGCTATGCTCCAAGGGAAATTGACGAACAAGACGTAAAAGATACTTTTTATGAACAGCTTGATACAGAGATAGCCAGGTCAAGTGAGCGAAATAATAGTGGTGAAAGACTAATCGATCTATGTGCCACTCACCACCTTTTTATAGGTGGCACGAAATTCCCCCCATCGTGATATCCACAAATATACATGGGAGTCAAATGATGGTTTTACTAAAAACCAAATCGACCATTTTCTAATTAGTCGAAAATTCCTAGGATGCCTAATGGATGTAAAAACTATACGTGGTGCAGACATATGCAGCGACCACCATCTACTAGTAGGCATTCTTAAGCTACGTGCAAAGGCCAACTATCACCAAAAGAATGTCTGTACTAAAATTAACGTACACCGTTTACAGGATCCAGTCATCAAAGAACGATTTTCAAATCACCTGTGCTCTAAACTAGATCAACAAAGTCAAGCATGGGAAAATATCGCACAATAATGTATGGAGAGTGCACGTGCGGTCCTGGGTACAAGTAAGCATCATGTCAAACCATGGATAAGTGATGCATCATGGAACGCTATCGAGGAAAGAAAACAATTAAAGTCACGCCTTTAGTCAAGACAAGGAACACCTGAGGTCCGTATAGCACGTGATGAATATAATGATTCGCAGAAACGTGTAAATAAGTTGCTAAGAAACGATAGAAGGCAATATTACAACAAAATTGCGCAAGAAGCAGAAGACGCAGCAGCACGTGGAAACACTCGAGTAGTTTACAATGCAGTAAGGAAACTAAGTGGCGAGAAAATATTAACCACCCCTAACATTAAAGGGAAAAGTGGAAACGTACTTACCTCCATCTCTGACCAATTAAGTAGATGGAAAGAATTCTTCGAGACAGCTGTAATTAACCCTACGCCACTTTCCATGGCGCCCATACCACGACGTAATCAGAGAAGGGATATACTTACAACCACTCCAACCATTGCTGAAGTTAATCAAGCTATAGGCAAGCTCAAAAATAATAAAGCTGCTGGATCGGATAATCTGCCGCCAGAACTTTTCAAATACACACCAGCTTTATCAAATTATATCTTACCACTAATAGAGTCTACATGGAATGCAGAGGCTGTACCATTAAAATGGATAGAAGGCATTATTGTTACAAAAAACGCGACCTCAGTGAATGTAAGAATTGGAGGGGCATAACATTGCTTAACACCATCCAGAAAATAATGTCCTTCATAATACTGGAACGTATATCACCTACAATTGAAGCCTGCCTACGTAAAGAACAGAACGGATTTAGACCAAATAGATCTTGTGTGGACCGCATCAACACAATAAGGATTATTGTTGAACAATCTGTTGAGTGGAATGCACCGCTATTTTTAGCATTTGTCGATTTCGAGCGCGCATTTGACAACATTAAGCGTGAATCGATTTGGTAAAATGATTCGTGTGCTATATAGCAATGCACCCTGCAAGGTGCGCTATAAGGGTCAAGATAGTGAACCTTTCCAAATAAATGAAGGCGTTCGTCAGGGATGTGTGCTCTCTCCAATATTATTTCTCCTAGTGCTCAACAATGTCATGTCTAAAACAAACGATGAAGCCAAAGACGGAATACAGTGGCATCTAAATCAACGTTTACACGATTTAGACTATGCAGACGACATTTGTCTAATGTCTCACACATTTAATGGCATATAGGAGAAACTCAATTGCCTGCAAAAAAATGGTATTGCAGTTGGTCTAAAAATAAATATGGGAAAGATAAAGATTCTGAGAACAGCAACTAACAACGCAACACCTATAACACTAAATGGTGGCATCATAGAAGACGTTGAAAATTTCTGCTATCTTGGCAGTGTTATAAGCAAAGACGGGGGTGCCGACGCTGATGTCAGAAGCAGAATTAACAAAGCTAGACACGCCTATGCATCCCTTGGCAGTGTGTGGAGTTCTTCCCATATATCAAAAAAAAAAACAAAAAATTAAAATTTTTAATACCAGCGTCAAATCTGTACTATTGTACGGATCCGAAACTTGGAAGGTGAGCAGTGTGATTACGAAAAAGCTGCAGGTATTGGTCAATAAGTGTTTGAGGAGAATCCTAAAGATATTCTGGCCTGAGCTTATAAGCAATGTAGATCTGCTAAGAGCCTGCAATACAGATCCCCTGGACGTTGAAATACGCAGAAGAAAATGGAAGTGGATTGGCCATACCTTAAGGAAAGATATATCTGAAATTTCTAGAATCAGCCTGCAATGGAATCCACAAGGCAAAAGAAGCGTAGGACGACCGAAATTTACATGGCGTAGATCAACTGAAATTGAAATGTCCAATAGAGGAATGTCTTGGTCACAATTAAAGAGACTTGCGAAAGACAGAAACAGATGGAGAGATTTTGTAAATTTAATTTAAATGTAGTTTTAATTTATTGTTTTTTTTCTCCTCTTTCTTTCTTCTTTCTTATTTTGTTTTGCTAAAAGCTTCAAATGGAGTAACGGATCTTGAATACTTCATATCCGTTAACTAAAATATAATAATATAATAATAGTACTGTGGTGGTACACAAATTTTGGAAGAGTCGTAATTTTGCATTTACAGTGTTGTGGTGGTACATATTTTTTGCGCAAGGTCACAATTTCTGCCTGGGTATCTATGTATATAATAAAATGTGGTAGTTGAAATTTTCAAAGTATACTTTATAAGCGCTTAAACACAAAAAATATTTTAAAAATTTACGATTTCCGGACATTGCTGAATGTAGGGTACATGTCCAAAATTCAAATTAATTGGCTCTAATCACATTCTTAATTCATTGCCCTTAGCGCTATGTGGTTAAAAAGTGAATATGTTAAACAAAGTTTTTTTTTACAAAATTGAAATTAATGAAGATACTTAAAAAAATGCCTTTTCAGGTAAATTTTAAAATTTTGATTTCTTAGCCTTTTCCCGATTTCACAAATGCAGATACTAATAAGTTTTTTTCCTATTATTATTTATAATTTTATCAAAAATTTAATGCGTAATTTAAAATGCAGCAATAAACTAGAAAGTTATAGGCGAAATACTAAAAAAAAGTTAAGACAAAATCCTTTTTGGGTCTCAAGTCAAATATCTTCTAAGTTTTGGGAGATACGGAAACACATCGAAGGAAATTATTTCTTAAGAACTTTGAGCTTAGCCCAAAATGCTTTATCCGGTAAAAATCGGATAATTTTTAAAAAAGTTACAAGCCACAGAAGTTTTTTTTGTAGTCCAGGGTGGTCAACTTTGGCCCACTGTAAATCTTCTCCAGCTCAAGCCAGAAGGCTTTCATGAAATGTGTTATAAAGTATAATACCTCCTCTACGATGTTCGAAGTTTCATATAAATCCAATCAGTAGTTTAGAAGTTCCAGATTTATTACCATTTGTTATGCAAAAGTCCCCACTGCTTATAAAAAAACTGCCATTGTTGGGTGAAATATATGAAATAATCTTCTGTATAGGTTTCATGAATTATATCTTCAATATTGAATTATACTAACAAAACAACTGTTTCTTATTTTTGTTTTCTAGGTATACGTCAACATCATTGCAGACATTGTGGTAAGGCTATTTGCGACAACTGTTCTACCAATCGGATTAATATTCCAATAATGGGCTTTGAGTTTGATGTCCGTGTTTGTAATCCATGCTTTAATGAACTCCAGACTGTTGAGTAAGTTGAATTTTTGTTGAAATTTTAGCATGAACATTTTTAAGTAAACTAAGCTTACCAAGGCACTCACACGTTTAAAACTCAATCGGTAAACCGATTAACTACCACCTTATTAACTGCCAGATGAATCTAAAATTGGCTTTTTCAATTAACGATTAACAGTCGTTTTCACAATGTCCGATTATATTATTTTTAGCGAAAAATTGTAATCATATGAGTAATTCCAGAGAAATGTAAACCAAAAAAATTTTTTTCCTCAAACATTTTTGTTTTGTTTTTAATAATAAAGGAAAGGTCTATACTTTATAAATATAAAAGCATATTAAATTTTTGAAATCTTTTGACCGAAATATGCGACTGTAAAACATTTTTTACTGAGCCTTTTTTGCGATTATTTAAAGAAATATGTAGGTAATATTTTTTTTTTGTAATATAAAAATTTTCTACTAACAACCTTACGTATAGCACAAAAAAAGGAAAACGGAGTTCTAATAACGGACGTTTTTTGAGTTGGCTTTCACTTATACCTTAATGTCACATCCGTAGCATAAAATCAATATTTATTAAAAATTTTTGCAGCAGTAAATAAGCATTTGTTATTGTTTAATTTATTTTCAATTAAAGTTCAATCAATATTAGCAAAGTTACTGCATTTAGTTCTCTTGAAAAAAAAATGCCGCGTCCGCATTTGACTTTATCCTATAACAAAAAATAAATCCAAATTTTCATATTTTAAAAATCTACACATAAATGATCTTCTTTCACCTTCATTTATTTCCACATTCACAAAAAAAAATTCTTCATAAAATTTCCCTGTTATGTATATTTCTATAAGTTCACAAAAATAATTCCTATTTTTGTCGCGTCCATTTCTCACTGATATTTGCTGATATCTTTTTACTATATTATTGATATCGGCCAAAATTTTTTTCTTAAATATACTACACCTTCATTGCCATAAAACACTTACACCTGTATTCATAAAAATTTTAAACAGCGTTTCAAATGTTGTTTAAGCAATATCCGCTAAAATTGTATTCATAATAGAATTTTAGCTTAAAAAACGTTTTTAAAGCTTGTGTAAATTAGCAAATTTTAAAATTGACTGCACCCATGTTTAAACCAATTTTAAGATGACGTTGTTGTAATTTGGCTTCGTGTTTACATTTTTAACTTTGCCTGTATGTATGTACTTATGTATATGTCAGTGTTATTTGGAAAAAAATTTAATTTTTTTATAGAAACTATTGCCGAAATATCAAATGGACTCCAAAAGAATATTTAAAAGAAAAGAAGCGATCCACTTTCCATTTCCGGTCATTGTTTTCTCACTTTATGTGAAAAATAATAATAATTATAGAAAATTATCTAGTGATGTATAAACACTCCAAACAAATAAAATAAAACTCATTATTCTAGTGCTTCTTCGCTGTGAACTTTTTTTTTTTTATTGAATACAAGTTGGAACACATTTTTTATTTTATAAAAACAAAAATTTTCTGAAAATTAACAAAAAACAAATACAGATATGAGTACTTTGTGAATTAATAATCGCTGTTTTGCGGAACTAAGATGCAAATGACAAATAGATAATACACTGTTGCCACGATATTTTAAAAAAGTTGATTGATTTTTAGTTAAAATACTGATTATGGATACCAATATTTAAAAAACTTTTTTTAGCATTAAAATATTTTTTAACTAATATGCTTTTTAAACCTAAATCAACTTTTTTGTATGAATACGGCTGTTAAGATACATACATATTGGATCTTTCCATTCCATTCTTGTTTTCTGCTCAACTAAAAGTGTACGAATGTTGCGTCCGTCGCATGGGAATTGTCCATATGTACATATTTACACTGAACCAAAAAAGCATTCTTAAAACAAGAATTTTGTGTTTTTGTTTTAAAAATGCTGCATTTTTAAAAATCATTTTTAAAACAAGGATGTTTCTTATAATATAAATATACAACATTGTTATTTTTATATATAACGAAGCAGTTTTAAAACAGAAATGTCCGCTTTCATTTAAAAATTTTAAAACCTATAACATTTTCTTATTAAAATAAAAATTATAATTTTTTTAAATCATAATGAAAAACAAAAATGTTTTATTATTATATCAAGAATTTGAATGTTTTAAAATAAAAAATTATGTTTTAATTGAAATTTATTTGCTGGTGGTTAAGCATTGTCTATATATGTATATCATTTGTACTTTACCAAATCATCAGTAGACTTCAACCACATATTTTGAGCAGTGACAAAACTCTTATCTTATGCAAAGGATTTCAAAAACTATTTGAGAATTCACAAATAATAATATTTTTGAAAATCACAAAAGCAAAATAAGCGTAGTAGGCTTAGAAACTTTAACAAAACCCAGCAAATAGTTTATACTCGATATGAATCTATTTTATTTTTCTTTGTGATTTTCAAAAATATTATTATTTGTGAATTCTCAAATAATTTTTGAAAGTCTTTGCATAAGATAAGAGGTTTGTGACTGTTCAAAATACATATCGAGAACCTATATTCAATATACGCCAACTCAAAAAAGCTAAATTTTCAGTAGAGCGAAAAAACTAGTTAATTCGCTCACTATTGTAAAAATAAATGATGTGCCTTCCATAAGATGGTTTAAATATGCTTACTTACACAGTGCAACACGAAAAAATATAACCATATACGGACACCACTACGTGATAAAAGACCTAAAAAAAGACCCGTGTCTCCCAGTTTTGCCCCAATTCATGTATTTTTTTTATGGGCCCCAAAGATTTGGGGCCTCGGTGTCATTTTTGTATTTTCTCAGGCTCATATCTTACAAACCGTTCGGAATTTTGATTTACTCTATGAGACAAAGTTAAATCTCTTGTCACAAAGCACAAAAATTACGAACATATACAATCAAAAAACTTCATCTTCAAGATCAAAATCGCAAAAAAATTTATTTGTTTTACCCTTTTTCCCCTGTTCAGGTCCATTGCTAGCAAACCGTTCAAATTTCAAGGAAACAATCAACTACAAAAATGTACCTAAGATCTCAATAAACAACTTTCTAGAACTTATAAACTTCCTAGGAATGATTCTTAACACTGTTTAGGTAGCGCTTAGGTAGCCGCAAAAGTGAAAAATTTACAAATAAATGAAATTAAAAAATTTTCGGGAAACGGGTCTTTTTTTGTCTTTTATCACGTAGTGGTGTCCGTATATGGTTATAATTCCATGACTTAAAAAATTACACACAGTGTTATTTATAGGTATGCAAAAAAATATTTTATTTTGCACTGGTTGGGTTATTTTTTTTTGAGATAGCATATTTTAGTCTAACAAAAAATATCTTTAGAAACTCACATTAATTAATAAAAAAATATTTCATTCGATTAGAATTGAAAATACTGAACTTAAGCCCGCCTAAGAAATTATTCCTGATTAAAAATCATTCTAGTTCAATTAAATTTAAAATGTCTCACTTAAATCATCATGGGCACGTGACAAATATATGTTCACTTGGCAATCACAGTTCGATGTACTGAAAAGTAAAAGCAACTATAGAAAGCAAAAACAATGTAACATAGTACTATGTTCACACATATGGTCTTAAACGTGTTTAATGCGTTCTTGAGTTCTTGTTTTTGAATTCTCTAAATTATTTACTTCAAAAGTAGTTGTTGTCTTTGATAATGAAAAATAAACATAATATTACCATGTTTTTAAAACATAAAAATATAATTAAAGTATTATACAATAGTTTGAAAAATATTTGAAAAAATATGTGTTGGATATAATGTTTAGAAGAAAATCATAAAGCAAATACACGAACGTTCTATCATGGACAATAAATAATAATTGTTTTAAAGAATCACAACTGCGGCTTTTTTTCGTCTATAGACAAGACGATACAATACAATCGTCGAACAGAATTAGGACATAAGGCAAGTGTTTTAAAAAACTAAACTTAACCGTTCACATTACATTTGAGAGGTTTAAGGTTGACGTTTTCTCAGTAAATTATTGTATTTGTAAAAAATTACGAAAAATTATGCTTTTTTATTGGTTTATTTTTTTTAACTAACAAATGTTTTTGTAATTAATTGAGTATTTTTTAACTTATTACTTGTTTAACAAATAATTTTTCACATGTCGCCATTTAATAACAACACAAAGTTGCCAGAGTTATCAAAACACGAACTGAACATACTGCATTTGCGAGTTTAAGGAAGTGTTTAAATCTTAAACACTTTATTTAAGATGTTTAACAAAACAAGTCAATGTATGGCAAAACATCTCAAAATCGTCGTGTTTAAGCTCTTAAACACTCTCTTAGGTTAAAACAGGCTGCCGATTTATAGTAAAACCAGCCCACTTGGGTCCCGTTGTGCTACCTGGGCGGATTGAGGTGGACTACCTATCCTCATTCCCTCTATTCACTATTTATGTTTTGTTAAAACCAACCCGAAAGGCGTATGCATGAATTCACATCGCCGATGTCACATTCTGACAGGCTCTTCAAACCTTGCAGTATCGAAGCCCCCATGCAGAGTGACCGCACCTCCGCGAGTGTTTGACAGTGACAGAGAAAGTGCTCAATATTTTCCTCCTCTTCCTCGTCCTGACAGCTTCTGCAGAAGTCATTATAAGGTAGATTTAATCTACCAGCATGTATACCTACCTGTTAGGACTGCAACCAAAGTACGGAGTTGTCCTCTTGGAATCCTCTCCAAAATTTGGGACCTCCTCATGTCATAACAGGGCCATGTCATTCTAGAGGCAGAGCATGTTACCTCATTTGACCATCTAGCCTGTGCAACTCTGAGAAGGTCCCGCTGTATTTGCATTTTGCAGCAATTCATCGGAACACCCACCAACCGATCAGTGTCCTCATCCTGCATTTGAGCTCCAGCCTTAGCCAGCTCATCCGCAATATCATTTCCAACATTATTCGCATGTCCTGGAAGCCATTGTAGCTCCAGATCGGCATGCATTCCCAGTTTGTGAAGAGACATCCGACAATCATGTACCAGATTCGATGTCGTAAAGACACCCGCAATATTTTTAATTGCAGCTTTGCTATCCGTGAAGATACGGATATCCCAGTTGTATATCATGTAATACCTCAACTAGTTAGCCGCTCTACCTATCGCTGAGATTTCAGCCTGTAGTATACTACATCTACTGTCTAGCTTAAAGCTTATCCTCTTTTGAAAGCGAGGAATAAAGATTCCACCACCCACGCCTCTGTGTGACTTCGATCCGTCTGTGTACACCTCAAGCAGATCATCCTCTGTTCCTGTAGACGAGTTAGGCACACCCGATGTGTTAGATTTGAATCTACTGTCAGTCAGAGGTATGCGTGATCGGTAATCAATATTGTCCGGTAGATCATTCAATTGATCTCCTATTATAGAGTGACCACAAGTCAGCTTTTTCCACGCATTTACTGACTGTAATCTAGTTGCAGAGTTCATAGCAATTTGCTTTACCATGAGATCCGCTGGCAGCCAGTGCATCATCACGAAGAGCGCCTTGGAGAGAGTTGTTCGTGGTGCACCTGTAATAGTCAGGGCTGCAGATCGTAGAATCCTTTCAATGGTTCCACGGTGGATGGCCTTCTGCAAAGCGGGCCACCATACTAACGTTCCATATGTTAATATTGGCTTAATCACTGTATTGAAGAGCCATTTGGAATTGCAATGGCTTATGCCCCATGTCGTCCAAGGCAATACCTTCTTACATGTATATAAAGCAATGGTAGCCTTATTTGCCCTTTCTTGGACATTTCGTTGCCATGAGAGTTTGGAGTCGAGATAGATACCAAGATATTTGGCACAATCAGTCATCTTAAGTTCCATTCCATTTAACCTTGGAAGTGGGAATTGTGGAATCTTATATCTTCTCGAGAAAAGTACAAGATCCGTTTTCAGCGGATTTACATTCACGCCACTATTGATACTCCATCTACTAATAGTACCCAGTGCCGCCTGTAATCTCTGATATAAGGTATGTAAATGTTTACCCGATACCAACACTGCGATGTCATCTGCGTAAGCTACGCACTTGAACATCTTGACATCCAACTCCCTGAGAAGGGAGTTTAGAGCGAGGTTCCACAGTAGTGGAGATAGAACTCCTCCTTGTGGGGTACCGCTATTTGCTATTCTTTTAATCGAAGCTTGCCCTAGCTTAGATGAGATAGTTCTGTAAGTAAGAGTTCATAGAATAGGTAAAAATGACTAATGTGATGATCGTAAAAGATATACAAGAATAGTGCATACTTAGGTAGAGTGGCATAACTTCTTGCTAACCTGAATAGAAAATGAAAAACGGAAAAACAGAAAATGAATAGTGATACTTACAAATGTATTTACCAAAAGTAAATCAAGAATTGTATACACGATATAACCATTTCTCATATTCCATTTCATTGAAAATTTGCGTTAAATAGCTGATGTTAATAACAGTATCTACCCCAGTAGATAGACATGGGTGCTGATGAAGCGCGTGGTTGCACAGAAAAATATCGATATTTCCTTTAGCTAATAAAGTCTAGTTCAATTTTTCTTCTCTTCTTAAGAATTGAAAATA
Organism: Nowickia ferox; assembly: GCA_936439885.1. Classification (NCBI taxonomy): domain Eukaryota; kingdom Metazoa; phylum Arthropoda; class Insecta; order Diptera; family Tachinidae; genus Nowickia; species Nowickia ferox. Next base: position 37,441,113 of record OW387026.1, on the reverse strand, counting down.
CTGAACTTAAGCCCGACTAAGAAATTATTCCTGATTAGAAATCATTATAGTTCAATTAAATTTAAAATGTCTCAAATATTTTTTAGTTAGCTTATTTTGTCGGAAAATAAAACCACGATTTGTTTTTAATATATTTATTATTTAATAAATATGTGAGATCTTTAATCAATACTAGATATAAGAATTGAAGAGCTACAAGAAAAAACTTAACAGAAAAAATACCATAGTAAAATAACTTAAGCCTGACTGAAAGCCTCTTCCATCTTGAGGTAGTCAGCTTTGGCACTCTCCAACTCAATCTCTATTGTAACAGCCTCACTTCAAATTTGCAATTTCGAAATCTTATATCATTTACTATGATCGTCCCATACATAATGTTTCTATTCGATTAACAGTTTAAAAGTAATTCAAATATTACCAATTTTTTTTATCGGAACCTCTATGTACTAATATGTTAAGAGTAACCATATCTCAAAAACTAGCCATGAGAGTTAGCATTTATTTTCACACAAAAAATAATATTCTTTGAGATAACAGAAAAAAAAAATTATTACAAAACGAGAAAAAATTATTTTTTTTATTTGAAATTTATACTACAGATGAATATTGCGTAGAGGAGCTATTTGCCATCGGAAACTCATTTTGATCAATTTTGAGTTGAAGTATTTTGAATATAGGCTCTCGATATAAGAGTTTTTTTTACAGACTATGGCGATAAATTAAATTTTAACGCCAAAAATACTCTTTCTACAGTTTAAAAATTTACTTTTTTTAAGCAAAAAATAAAAAAGTATGTTATTTTTTTTTTAGGAATAATAAAACTCACACAATAACTTTTATTTTATGAGGAATAAATAAAAATCAAGAAATAACTGTTAAAAAGCAATTACAACCGTTACGGTCCCTGCTTTATATACTGATTTCCACCCAAACAAGTTCTTCGAAACTTTGCTTAGATCTGGTCTCTTGCAGTAACAAAACGATGAAGAAATATAATTTCTCCAATGGCTAAGTAGGCTGCGATACCATGAGAGAAGTACCAAATGAAATAACTACCAATGTAATAACTCCCAACCTATTTAATTAAAAATTAAATAGTTTTCAATGCAATAATTCACAAAAAAATTAACAAGTCCCAATCAAATGAGTAGCAATAAAAATTAAATAGCCTTGAATGAAATAAGTCCGAATAAAATAGAAGTAGGTTAGTTTCGGTTAGGTTAGGAATAGTGGTGCTATACCGCACCTCCACGGAGACCCAATTGGGTCCATTGTGATTCCCTTCTATTGCCCATTAAAAGCAATATTTACTCCCCATTTGTACCCAGAAGTGACCCTATTATCCATCATTAAGCCACTGAATTCCCATGATGAAGCCGCTGATGTTCTCTAGTTTACACTTCCCGATATCAGTAATGCTCTCATGGAAACGTCTGCTCAGCCATCTAAGCCTATGTCGTTGCAGCCTTGGGCAGTGACACTTAATATGTTCAATGGTTTCTGGTTCCTTTTCATCCATCCCTGCAGAAATTTGGAGTGCCAGTTTCTCAAATGCTGGTTCTTTCTCTGACCGAGCAGTGACCAACCACCTATTCCAATTCATTTCCAGTAGCAGTTTGGATCTTCCTGAGTCAAGTTTTAGCCACATAGTCCTCGAGACTCTACAATCCTCCCTACATCGCTGCTGTGACCAGGAACCCAACATAGTCTGACACTATATTTATCCATAAGCAAGTTGTCGACGTAGAAGGTTACCTTCTCAACTTCAGTTACATTCCAAAAGAAAAATAAAATAACCCATAATAAACCAAAGAAAACAACATAAAGATTTGCTCCACAGTCATAATCGGAGGTGTTATAAAATCCAATCTTATAGGAATTGGATTTAAAACCGACAAAAAAAATTTTGTTGGTGTCATGAAATCCAATGTTATCGGTTTTTTGTTCGAACTTGGATTTTTATCGGTTTTAGGTGTCATAGAATCCAATTTTTTTTCTGTTTTTTTTTACATATACATATTTATTTATTGTATCTTCAAATATGAACTAACAATAAGTGTTCAAATCTAAAATCTAAATATAATTATTAGACCCGACCAATGTCGGACATAAACTTAGTGATAGTAAATTAATGATACATAAGAGCCGTGCTAAGCGAAAAAAAAAATAAAAGTATAAAAGTATATTCAAGGAGCTACATCTGGAGTGTCGAGTATTAGAGCCGTAGTGTCCCTCTTTTTTAAGCGGATGTGTCCAGTAAAATTCAAGATATTACGAGCAAGGGTATTAGGATGGGACTCGAGTTTTGTTAAGTACTTGCCTGCGTATTTTGCAATTTATTCAGTCACTAGTGCCATATTTAAATCACGATGTAAATTTAAATTTTTAATGTACCATGGAGCCGATGTTATCAAACGTAAAACTTTGTTCTGTCTTCGTTGGATTCTATCTACATTGGAAGCTGAAGCAGTGCCCCATAGCTGAATGCCGTAGCACCATATTGGTTTCAAGAGCGACTTGTATATCAAAAGTTTACAGTCTAGACTCAGGGTGGAATTTCTACCAATCAGCCAATGTAACTGAGTTAATTTTAGTTTCATTTGTCTTAGCTTAGAGTCAATATGATGTTTCCATGTAAGCCTTCGATCAAGGTGTATACCAAAGTATTTCACATATGAGTCTTGAGGAACAATTTGATTATTGATTCTAATGGGGGAACAAGTATCTTTTCGTAGGGTAAATGTTACCTGAGCACACTTCTGTTCGTTTACTTTTATTCTCCATAAGTTTAGCCATAGTTCCAGCTGGGTAATATGTTCCTGAAGATGCCTCATGAGAGTTTTCGTGCATACTAAGGCAGGCTGTATCGTCGGCAAATGTAGCTGTGTGGATGTTACTGCTCACGGGCATATCGCAAGTATAAATCAAATACAAAATTGGCCCCAGTATACTCCCCTGTAGAACACCGGATGAGATTGATTTGGGCACACTCATGAAGATTAAGAATGTTTATTGGTAGATATGTCTTCAATTTTAAAATTAGGCCTTGATGCCACACCTTTCAAATGCCTGAGAAACATCAATGAAGAGGGCAGAACAATATTTCTTTTCTTCAAATGTTTTTCTTATAAATTGAACCAATCTGTGCGTTTGTTCAATGGTGCAATGCTGATTTCTAAAACCAAATTGATGATCCGGTATGCACGCATTATCAGTTAGAATTGGGGACAATTTTATCATGAGTAGTTTTTCGAAGAGCTTTGACATTGTTGACAGTAAACTTTTTGGCATGTATGACTTAGCCTTGCACTATAGGTCAAATGACTACTTTTTCTGTGCAAAATTAATAACAGGTAAATTAATGCTTAATTTTAAGGGAAATTAAAACAAAAAGGAAGGTAAGGTATAAAGGAAACCAAAATTTATAAAAACTTAAAATTTTAAACTTAAAAATTTAATTACATTCAATCCGAATAAAAAACACCCTACAAAAAACTTAAATTTTTCAATCGTAATATTAGTCCTCAATTTCATTCAGCAAACATAAATTATTTAATACATCCACAGATGTTGGTGATAAAATTTCATTTTCATTGTTTTCTTCATCTTCGTTGATGTCTTCTCTTGGGCTCTCAATGCTTAACAACTCGATAGCTTCAGGTGGAAAGTGTAATAGCTTCTGTTGCCGCATGCGTCTGCTTAAATATTTTGATGAGATAAGCGGATCGGACGTATCAGTAGCTCTATTAAATATGTCCAAAAGATTATTAGATCGGCTGTTTTTACGAGCGTGATGCAATCTGTCAGCCTTATAAATTTTGTGCCTGGACTCAGCACCTGCTTCTCCAAAGTATCCAATCGGAAGCACAGTGTTGTCAATAATCTGCTTGGAATGTACAAGCACTTTGTGGACTGTAGCTGTCATCGGCAACCAAGAATAAAGCTTTTGGATCAAATCCGCTGTTTGAAAGCAGAACGTCTCAAATTTTGTTGAGTTCAGAGGATACTGGCATGACAAACAAATTAAAATAATTTTAAAACGGAAAATTAATGTCTGATCAACGCCCGTAATGTTGGAAAAGATTTCGTGATCGGTGAATGCTCTACGCGCAGTATTTCCGTCATTTGTGCTGCCAAATCCGCCAACTTTTGGCATATCCACACGGAGACCCAGTTCTCTCCAAAAAGCGTCTTGAATATTTTTTTTTCTATTTGAAACAGCCAATTTGTCGGTTTCAGATCGTGTCTGCCATTTTTGCAATTCACATTTGTAACCTAAATGTAATATGAACTCGAAAAATCGAATCCAGCAATGCAATGGGCTTAAACCAAATTTACAATTAGAATCTTCTGCACGAAATCTTTCAGAAGTGTAATTAGTTATATTCATGAAGTCTTTTGGTGTGGAACCGCAAATAGGGCAAGTTTGATTTGATTTGGTTCCAGTCAAAATGTTCAAAACTTTCCCGTCAATAAGTGTTAAATACAAATCAAAGGACACTTCCACAATTTTCCCTTCGCTGATCGTAATGTGTATACTTTTTAATGCGTCAATTTCTTTTTTCAAGTCTGATTTTTCCTTCAAGATAGATTCCTTTGTTTCTTTGACGTATTCTAACTTAACGGGCCGACAAAACCTTGTCGATTGCGCAGTAAGATTATTCCAAATAGGCTGTCCTGACGTGACCAAAAGTCTTAACGGGATAATTGTAGTTGCCAAAAGCGACGCATCGGAATGATTCGACGTGCTTGGTTCGTTAAAAGCTTGTTTAAATTGCGCTTGACCGGTGCTACTATCGAAACCGTAACTTAATATCAACTTACACTTTAAATAATTGGTATTTTCTTTATCCATTACATATTCAAAGACCTCCTTCTGCATTTCAACAATTCTTTTAGTAGTATGTGATAGAAGCGATTCCAAGGGTACTCTTGCTGTTGTCTCGCTTGCTATTATTCCATCAGGTCGGCACATCAATTTTGCAGCAGCAACTTCGTTGTAATGGGGATAAATGTCGCAGTTCCTTAATTTGCTTTCTCGACGTATTGAATTATATTGTTCTTTTGTAAAATTATTTTCGAGCAAAAAAGCTAATGCTTCCCCCGCAGAAAATACAACAGGTTTTTGATGGACTTCAGTGCACAATTTTTTTATTTTTGAAGGCCTTGCAAGGCTTGCTAGTGATCCTTTAAGAAGCACCGCTAAGTCTGCATTTCCTTGTTTTCGAGCTGACGTTGCTGCCGCACGAACTAATAGCTCAGTTTCATTATTTGTTCCGCTTGAAAGGTCTGCTGCTGCTTTCCTCTTTCCGTACTCAGACTTTTCGCAAAATGCAAGTTGAGGACGTCCAAGAGCAGAAAAAGTCACTTTGCCAGATTTAATTTCATTTTCGAAGCTTATTTCAGCGTTGAGCCAAGTGACATACTCACTTCGAAACTTTTCAGCCTTTTTGTCCTTCCCAATACTTTTGCCATATTTCGCCCACATTTCTGATATATTTTTACAGAAAAGGCGCACTTTTTCCTTAATACATTTGGTGCAGTCATCGGAAATTTCATTTTTACCAATTTTGTCGACTATAAAATTCACAAGTTTATCCTGCTTGTCTTGCCTTGAATTTTCGTTAAACCAAATTTCAAACAACTCAGCTTTTTTTAAAACGCAATAACCTAAAAAATATGGAATTATTCGAAAACGGCTAAAAATGGCTATTAAATGTAAATGGGAATTGCTTTATAACATTTCAATATATTCATTTATGATTGCATTCAATCCGCCGATCTTCGCCGAAATTTTAAAAGCTTCCACGAAGTTACAGTTTGAAAACAATCGCAGTACTTTTAAGGTTATGTTAAAAACGTGGCTTTATTTCAAGCAAGTCAAACAAATTTATCACCTTTTTTAACAAAAAACATTAAAACTTACTTAATTTATTGTTCTCCATTTTCACTTTCTTCTTTATAACTCGCGAAATTATTTAAACAAGCAATTGAATCTTTAAAAGCAATACAGGCTTTTCAACAAAATTTATTAAGTGATTACAATGCAATGACTTCGACTGCGTGTTGTCAAACGGAATTTAATATTAACCAAAAACAAAAAGCTTACTTAGTTAATTTGAAGTATTGGTTACAAAATGACATTAAGAAAAGTGCAATATTTGCACTTGAAAAATTGGACTTTAGCACAGTTTTGGTAGCCGTTTAACCTACTGTGCCTTGGTAAGATCTTTGCCCGGCTTTGGAATCATTTTGACCTTGGCAAGCTTCCAGTGGTGTGGATAATACTCCAGTCGTAAAATGGCATTAAAAATGAATAACAGGATTCTAATTGTAATACGAGGCAACTACATCAGCATATTATTACTAATTTCATCAATACCCGGAGCTTTCTTTGGGTTGAGTTCAGCAATTAGTTTTGTACATCACGCATCCTAAACTTTAAGGGTCGAGGGGGTAGAGGAACTACACGCGGGTAATCAACAACGCCCGTACATGTGTTTGGGGTAAATGTTTAAATGCTCAGCAAATATGTTACCTTTTCCGTATCTCTTCTTGCCCAACCTCTGTTAGAAGTGCGCAGAGGTGGTTTAAACTCAACGGGAGTTTTAAGCCTTCTCACAGCGCGCCACAAAGAGTAATTAGATGCTGGTGTGACATTAAGGTTTTTCAGATAATTTTTAAGAGATGCAGTTTTTTCAGATGCAAGCAACTCTTGGAGTCGTTTAGTGCACTCTTTAAACCTGATTTTATATTGAAGTGATCTGTGTTGTTGTTATTCCTTTCTAGCTCTTCTTTTTTCACATACGAGACGTTCAATATCCGTATAATAAATTCTATTAAACCCAGTCTGCGGGTGGGAGGTAGTAGCATGTTCAGCAACTTGCTTAATATTTTCGTTAAGATTCGCACTAAGATATTTTTTGAATCTCTGCCAATTAACACGATTGATCATCTTCACATATGGGTGAGGTAAATCACTTCTTAGTGGGTTACAGATTGTAACGATAGTGGGAGAGTGATCGGAGGAGAGATCTAGAGAATCTTCAACATGAACTAAATCCCTAGATATATTTTTCATGACGCCAAAATCTATAACATCCGGAATTTTTTGTATGTCTGTAGTAAGTGGGCTCCCCCTCGAAATGATGTCCATGCCCATTTCGGAAATTGTGTTGAACAATGCTCTTCCTCTAGGTGTAATAAAACGCGAACCCCACAACGTATATTTAGCATTGTAGTCTCCAGCTGCAATGAAACAAGGTCCAAGCGATTTGTAAAAATCCTCGTATTGATCGTCAGTGATTGAGTATCTGGGAGGGGAGTAAATTGACAATATAACGAAATTTGTAAAAAAAATATTTAACACAAATATTAGTTGCTTGTAGATGTTCTGCACAAATGTTATCAAGAATATAGTGCTTGAGACTTGACTTTATTAGAATTGCTGATCCACCGCATGCTCTTCCTCTCGTGTCATTTGTATTATATAAGGTATAGCCATTCATTTCGAAAATTCTTCTCGAAGTCAAATGAGTCTCAGAAACCAACATTATATCAATATTTTTTCCGTAAGGAAGTGCTCGAGTTCATTTTTGTGTTGGCGAATGCCGTTTGCGCTCCTGAAACATATTTTTAACGTGTTCATGGTTCATGGTTTGTTAATTAATGCTTGAGGCAGATTATTCTGCATTCGCAGCATTTCTTGCATAATGTTAGTCATATTTTCAATAAAGTTGTTTATAGTTTGCAGCAGATTATCAATAGTTTCTTCAAAGCGACTGAAATTTAAGCTTGTGTTAGCATTTGTTGAATTACTTGGTGGGGACACTTTCTGCGGGGGAATAGAATTTGTCTTAAGGGCCACTCAGACTATTATACATGTATAAAGACTCATCACATTTTGCGAGAAAGAAATCTAAAGACATTTGTTTCGACTGTCAAAAAATCTAACGAAAAGCTACATTTTGTGTTCACACCATCACACCTCATATTACATTAAAAACACAGTTGGAAAGCAAACAGCTGTTCAGGATTAACATGCCTGCATTAATCCTTGACTTCCGTCGGCATAGCAGTTTCATGAAAGCTGTGGTGGTGCCGGCCCTTGAAAAAAACGGCATTCAAAGTAGTTGACTTAAATAATATAAAGAAAAAGAAAATACGAAAATTTCGCTCGTTTTCAGGCATGTCTTACACGAAAAATTATTCAATACGATAAGCATATTCAATATTTATAGCCGGTTTCAGACGAATACATATTCCCATAAACGACGGCACGGCAACGGCGTCGAAACAGACGACTTATCAGTTTGTTTATTAGTTGATTTTGTAATAATGCAACTCTGATCAGATGAAAAGTATTATCGTTTAGAAAAATTTCAAAAAATGCTCAAGTCTTATGGGATGTCAAATTTTTATCGTATTATTTACCATTCGTCATGACATTTTGCATTCACAATATCGCACTTGCACGTATTACTTGAATTTTTGACATGTATTAATACAAAGAATAATAGTCTGAGTGGCCCTTTAACAGCATCGTCATACGATACACGTGAAGTACTTGGTTGGCTCATTGGAGGAAAATTGGCGGAGTAAGCGTTTGCTGATTGAGCTGGAGCTAATTTAGGTTTTTGTCCCATAGTCTGTTGGTGAAAAATATTTTCACTAATGGCCGACAATAGTTTTTTTAGAAGCGCGTTAGAATTTTTTTCTCTCAGATAGATAGGTGGTTAAAAGACTTTTGCGATGATGCAGCGGACTTGTCGTTATTGTCTTGCAATATTGATCAACGATTTTGACGATAGTAGATGATGCGCTGTTATCCCTAGACATCTTTGGAGCAGGTGAAATTTTAGAAGAATTTGGGATTCGCCTTGCTTACAGTTATATATCTGTCCATTCCGACTTGGACCTTGGGTTTTGAGCTACTGTTATCTGTAGTGATAATTTGGTTAAGTGATGAACACGAGCAAGAAGTGGATGATATTGCTGTCTTATATGAAGAAGATCCATGCAACTGTAATGTCCTCGAATCACTAGTTGGCATTGGACAAAGAGAAGTTAATCGCTGAAGAAAAAGTGGTTTTGCCGTTAGAAAAAGACCATCATCAGATTTTTTATTTTTATTGTTAGCATTAAGAGCTTCAGAACCAGTGTTGCCAGTGAAATTTCGAGAAAGATACATTTTAGTTTCCAAAAAGATACATTTGTTCCCGAAAAGATACATTTGTTCCCAAAAAGATACATTTTGTAAAAAATTTTAAAATCCATTTTTAAAGTTTAACATTTATTAACATAACATTTTTATTTCATATTTAATGAATATTGTAAAGAAAATGATATCATATAAATTCATTTTTATATTTATTTAAGTCATAAATATTAGGCATGTAATTTTTAAAAATACAGTAAGCAAACTTTATGTAACTATCTTTGGATGTTATCAAAACAAATTCATTTTTGTAAAAATTAATATACGAGTTAAGGCGCTTATATCAATTGTTCGATTGGTTTGCAGTTGATTATTCCATTCCAATTTTTTATATGCTTACACGAGTTCAGGTGTTTGTTTAATACTGGCTTATGGTTTGCTTATGTTATTTGACAAGCTTTGCAAAATGATACCGCATTTCCCTTAGTAATTTTTTTCATTAACCACTCTTTTATTAACATCCATTTATCATTAAAATTGTACGTTGTGTTTTTTGGAGAATGACCTGTAAAAAAAAAACGAAATGCCAATAATTCCATATAGAAACATACTTATGTACATACAATTTGATTAAAATGTAAAATTCACTCACGCATTTTGTTTATATGTATGTACATAAATATATAATATAATATAATATTTGCAGTAAAATTTTTTAGTTTCTTTTTTTAATTTTGGGATTAAAATTGCTTTATTTTATAAAATTATTACACAAAAACGGTCTGAAATTATTAACTGTAAAGATCGTTTTTTTTAATGATTTGAAGTTACTCCGTTCCCCCTTGTTATTACAAGGGATGGGAGATTTAATTTGGCCGAACACAAGTTTTATAACGCCATCAATAATTTCTTTATTTAGGAGCCTCCTCAGAGAAAATTCCAAACGACATATACCGTCGCATACGAAGATGGAACTCCTAAAATTTCTCTCCTTATTTTTCCAAAAATTAGTTTTTGTTTGGTTCTCCAACCAATTTTCAAAATTTATTCTTTATAATTGTTTTTGCATGTGGTTAATGGAAACCAACAGGATACAGCAAAGAGTACCGCTAACCGACGCCAACCACTAATCACTTGCGGTGTGAAACGTAAAACTCTCGAAGGCCAATAAACAACAGTGGTCTGGTTGCACTTAAGAGATAATTGCCAATTGATGTTGACTCGTCCAGAGCTTCTTTACGAATGAAAAAGATAATTTTTCTTTTCTTCTTTCTAAAATTTCATCTTAATACACATACACAAGAATAAGCAGACGACAGAAGAACTTATAAAACTTAACAACAAAATACATGTTATTTTTGTATTTAGTTGTCACTGTTTTTTTATAGTATTCATAGCGAAATGATAACTTTAAAAAACTTTGTCAGAGACGGAAAGTTTAGTATTTTATTTCTGTACATTTTGCGTACAGATTCAAAAGATACGAATAATGTCGGGATTACACATGGTACCTGAAGTCATCAAAAGATACGAAAAATTTATCTTTCGTATCCTAATGGCATCACTGTTCAGAACTCACAGTAAAATAGGCATTTCTGCCGTCAGAACTCACTTCACACCTTTTTGTTTTTGAGGTACTCATGTAGAGTATTTCTCTATGTCACTTTGCGATTGTTTTGTTTTGTTGTTTCTTGCTATGTAAAAAATATTAATAAAGCAAATAAGCTTATTTATCGAAGTTAATATGTATTAGGAATATTTTTTTGTATGCTATGACGTCTGATCACTATGAAGGTTCAACGAGAACTATCCGAGTAAATAGTGAAATATAAAAAAATTTTAGCTTCCTCGATTTGAAATAGTTGTGCAAAATATTCCTATTATTTAGTTCCAGATTATCATTTCTATAACTCTTTTAGCTTAATTATAAATTCGATTTAAACAAATTTTTTTCTTTTTAAATTTGCCTTTAGACGTCCATCATTAGCATCCTTTCATGATGCCAAACATTCAATTGTGTACATGGACTTAGAAGAAGAGCGTAAAAGATTACTTACTGTCGGCCAAGATCGAGTAATAAAAGTTTGGGACTTATCTACAATTTGGGTCTAACAGAAACGAAATACTTAAAAAATTATAGATACATAAGAAAGAATATTTAACTGAAGATGATATGAATAAAATAATATTAAGACAGTATATGCATGTTCTCAATTCATTGGTGAGTTTAATCAATATGTAAAAATATATTATATAAAATGTAATGTAAATATGAATATAATACAAATAAAAGTTTAATATTAAGTTCCTTGTATTATACTTAAATCATCAGTGTTGTATGTTTTTAAATCATTAAAAATTAAATAGGAGGTCGGATCAGGAACCAGCCCTCTCCATTAAGTGCCAAATAGACGATCAAATAAAATTCATCAATTACATATTTTTGTGTTTGCAGTCGTGTTTTTCGGCTATATCTACGCGTTGTCGGCAATAATTGAAAATGGAAATCAAAAGGTTTTGGTTTATTTATTTGACAGCTGATGATTTTATCGTCTCCAACTCTAAGGTCGAATCGCCACATCCATTGCGCTTCGCCAAGCTTTGGTTTTCATTCGTTAACTCTGTCTTGGATTCAATTTATTATAATTAGTCCTAAAAACAATAATGCTATAAAAAAATATAACTTATTCAATGAAATTTTCGTTAGCTCACATTTTTTATGAAATTTAAGCAAACATTTGTATGCACTCGTGTTGACTTTTATTCACCCCTATTCTGCGTTTGGCAACTTTGGTATTCTGTGTTCCGTTCTTCGATTTTTCTTTCGATTATATGTATTCTGGATTTCGATCGTAACTACGTTTTTGTAAGTTGTTATTTTAGTGACGGAGCGTCTTTCGATTTTGGTTTGTTTAGCTTCAAAAAGTGATTAATTCAAAAAATAATGTAAGTATTAAATGTAATAGATGGTTTAATTAATGATCTACATATTTTGTTTTGTTTATTTGTACTGAAATGTGATTTTTTATTTATTGCAAGTAGAAATCATCAACAATAGAACAGTATAAAAAGTAAGAAAATGTGATGGCAACGAAAGACGTATTTTCTGCAGATTAAATTAAATTAAAACAAAGAAACTTTATTTTTGTATTACAATTACGTATAAAAAATTAAAATATCTCCTCCGGCGCGAAAGGATTCTTCACACTGGAATATTTTTGCTACAAAATACATCTTGCTTATTTTATTGCTTTTGGCCTTTCAGTAGTTAACATGTAATTTTTTTAAATAAAAATGTTCACAATATTTAATTATTCTTTGTTTAAATTTTTAAATCACTGGATTTTTGCACTAAATTTAACTTTTTGCTAAAATTGCTTATTTTTTCTGTTCCAATTTCACACGCTTCATAGCAAACCAGCTGGTTTAAACATACTCTTCTTCTTTTTCTTTCGATTAGGTTTTTTGGCAGAATACCATTTTTCGATCCGTGCGTAACAGAATGCGGGAACGTAATCGAAACGCAGAATAGGGTTGATTAACTGATAGAAGTTAGTAAAAATCGTACTTTCAGTTATACGAGAATGTATGCCATAATCTCAAATTTTATTTCGTATAGTACGCTGAAGTACATATTTCGTAATACGATAAATTAGGGAGCAGCGAATGTCAGTTTAGCGAATGCGAATGCGAAAAAAGCACCATAAAAATACTACACCTTAATCTAATAGTGTTTTCACACTGACATGATTTTGATAAATGTTGGTTTTAACATTAAAATCAAGTGTTAAAATCTGGGGCCTAATTCCCGCCCGTATGTTCAATACTTATTTACTTATTTATTTTAATTATTAACTTACGAGAATATATGAAAGTATGCACAACTGTACGCATAAAAAATACATATACCTCTAAAGAATTTCTAGTTGACTTTAAATATAACAAAACACACTGATTTGGCAAATAATGCTTTGCCCAAGAGTTGTCAGGGAAAATAAAAAAAATCAACCAACTCTGGGAGCATCTAAATAATAAATTAACTGTTTCTGGTAGAGTTGTGCTGTAAAGGAACGAACTAGTTTACTTGAACTATTCCCCCAAGTGAACAATGTTAACTAGTTCAGTCTAGTTGTTCCTTTTTGTTCTTTTGGTCTTTCTTGTTCTTTCGTTCGTTTTTGTTCCTTCGTTCGTTTTTGGTCGTTAGTTCGTTTTGTTTATCTTATTCTCTATTCCTGACCAATACACAAGCAAAACATTTCAATTAAAAAAATTTGCGTAGTGTTAAAAAGAAACAAAATAGTGTGCCTATTAAATTTTTAGCACAATAAGCAAAACAAACAACAGAAAATGTATAATTAGTGAAATGAACAAGCTATTGTGAAAAAGATTATTAGAATTAAAAAAGATATTAAAATTTGTTTTAAACTGATTACGGATTTAATTTTAAGTATTTTCCTTCAAAAAGTTTAATTTCTACCTTTTACTTACAAAAACTATACAGCAAATGAGACCACAAAGTACAAAATACGATTGCACAAGTGAACACTTACTTTTGTAAAGAATTTGCTGTGTTGAATTAAAAACAGAATTTGAAAACGATTATTAGTATCAAACATTTTTTTAAAATTTATTTTCGAATGATTGCAGACGTTATTTAAGCATTTTCATTCAAGAATATTAATTTTTACCATTTACTTACAAAAACTACGCACTAAGTATATGTAAAATGAAATTGCTTTAGAATAACAACACACGAAGAAAACATTAAAGAGTATTTACAGTCTCTCTTCCTGTTGTTCACTGAACGAAAAGAACGAACTAGTTCGTTTATAAATACATATATATATATATATATATATATATATATATATATATATATATATATTCGTATATACATATATATGTTTTAGCACACATATATGTGTATATACAGGGTGTCTGGTGGCAAATTTATATTTTTAAATACGATTATTTTAAAAAGCAATAAATGGTGCGGAGGGAGGTTTGTGTCGTTGGAATTATCGATTGTGCGGATTTGTTAGTCAAGATGCCGCAGTGGAGACATTTTTTAAGAGTAAAGTTCGGAATTCGGCGAATACGTGACGGACCGAGTGTAAATTTAATTCGTTCGTGGGTGCAGAGATTCCGCGTAACTGCTTCGGCTATGAATGTCCCACGGCCAGGGCCCACTCGATCTTCAAGGACTCCCGAAAACATTGAACTGGTTCAAAGCAGTTTACATGAAAATCCGCGACTTTCAACACGGAAAAGAGCAGCCTCACTGGGACTTCCAAGAGCGATTATTCATGAAATTTTAAAAAGGATCTGAATTTCCATACTTTTAAAATTCAAATCGTTCAAGAACTGAAAGAAAACGACTGATTTACGCAAAAATTTTTGTGAAACGATGTTGGAGCGTTTTCGCACTTTAAATCCCATTTTTTTGGAGCGATGAGGCTCATTTTCACTTAAACGGCCACGTCAACAAGCAAAACTGCCGTTACTGTTCTCCAAGAATCCCCAACCTTCGATTGAAACATCAAAAACCATTGCATTGCCACAGGGTATCCACGCATGAGATTTTTTTTTTAATTCTCGAGGCCAGGCGACGATTGTCAACGGTGAAAATTATCGACGCATGATTACGCAATTCTTTTTGCCAAACCTGTGAGCTCGTCCATCGTATTCTTCACACATGTGGTTTCAACAGGATCGGGCGACTGCACACAGAGCCAGGGGGCTAATTCTCACATTCGCATGCGTGCGAAATCCTACTCGATGGATCGAGTTTTTTAGTTTTTGGGATTCTCTGTCTCGCTATCGAGTAACTCGTATCGAAATTTCTAATGATGACACTCGATACCGAGTAATCATTAACTCGCATGCGTGCGAGTTTTTACTCGCAAGCAAAAGGCCATTCGTAAACAAGAAAACAACAGTAACGTATTTTAAGTGCAAAGAAAAATAAAAAAGGAAATGTAAGTAAAATTTTATAAATTAAGAAAAAAATTATAGTTTTTGCATTTCAGGTCAGCATAACAAAAATTAATTATACTCAAAAGGAAATTCTTGGAAATTTCATGTCTCAGCACACAGACTTGGCAAAGGGCATATTGCCAAATAATTCGCAAGGGAGAGCAAAGGCTAACCAACTTTGGGAGCAACTGACAGCCAAGCTAAACGCCTCTGGCCCTCCAACAAAAGATGTCAAGTCGTGGCGCAAGGTAAATATGTGTATAAATAAAAAATAAATACATTTTTTAATACTTAATTTGTATTTACATATATGTACATATATAGGTCTACTCTGACCAAAAGCAAAACGTGAAAAGTAAATTTGCTTTTAATAAATTATCAAAGAAAAAAACTGGTGGTGGACCGTATGAGGAAAAAGTTCTTTCCCATGTAGAAGAACAAATTCTGGCTGCTGCGGGTATAGAAGTCGCGGTCGAAGGTCTAAAAAACGTTAAAAGTTTTGGATCACAAATATTGAAAGATCTGCCGCAAGACGACGATAATTATCCATCTACATCCCAACAAAAAAAAAAATTTGATTGTAATTTTTTCCTTTTTCTTGTGCATACAAACATATGTTTTTTGTTTGCATTTTACTTCAATTTATTCGGTGTTGGCAAACGTATTTCGGCACGCTTTTAACAACACTGAAGCAATAACTCGATTCGTTACGTATCGAGAGTTATCATCAGAAAAATAACTCGTATCGAAATTAATTTCGATACGAATACTATTTCGATCACGAGTGTGAGAATTAGCCCCCAGAGCTTCGATGAATTTGCTTCGGGAAAATTTCCCCCAATCTAACTCCCATGGATTTTTTTTGTGGGGCTACCTCAAAGAGAGGGTTAATAATGACAATCCCCAATCTCTTGTGACTTTAAAGGAAAATATTCGTCGAGAAATCAGCTCAATTGAACAAAGTTTACTGCAGCGTGTGGCGCAGAACACAAGACTTCGATTTGAACAGTGTGTTCAACTCAACGGAAGACATCTGGATGACATATTCTTTAATAAAGAAAATCCTCATTTACATTCTATCGTTCAATGCTCTTAATAAGACTTTGTGTCAATTATTACGTTTTTTTACTTAAGTTGAAAAATATAAATCTGCTACCAGACACCCTGTACAAATATATTTATTCAGTGTTGTGAAATGAATTTATTTGCCTTTTTCCAACACTGAAACAAAAACTCGATTCGCTTGCTATCGAGTGACATCATCGGAAAATTTCTTGCTATCGAAATTAATTTCTACTCGAATGCAATTTCGATCACGTGTGCAAGAATTAGGCCCCTGGTTTTACCATACAAAATTATTTTGTTAAAACCAACATACATTTTTTTGAATTGGTTTTAAGTAGGCTTTATGAAATGCAACCTTATTTTCGCTGTACTAAATTCAGTGAAGCAGCTGATAATATTTATGCCAGTTAAAAAGGATAGATACCGATTGAAACATTTTCAACTTAAAAATGGATGCAGCCGCAATAATAATCAAAAAATTTCGGAGAAAATTTATGTTTTGAACTGGAAACAACTACTAGAAGGAGAAAATAGACAATCACCCCTATCGTGAATAACAAGTGGAATTTTTGTTCCCGTGAAATTTTCATTCACCTCGAAGAGAAAAATGCTATCATGAATCTCTAGTGAAATTTTTTCCCTGCTATCAGTCCCAGTAAATGTCAGTTTTATCTTACTGATATAATTTTTTCGATTATTTTTTATGAATTCATATTCGTACTCAATTGCTAAATAAAATAATGAAAGAAATTTTTCAGTTTAAATGGTTGGCATTGTTTGGTAGACTTTTTATTGATTGTGAATCTGAAAACCGAATATTAATGACAGTAACTCTAGCTAGAATGCATAATTAAAATAATCTGGTAATTTCAAACACATGGAGTTTTTTAGACAAAATTTATAAGTATTTTAATTAATTTTAAAGGTAAATTTGTTGTATTTGTCGATGAGATAGGACCATTATTCTTGTTAGTAGTAGGGAACTACCAATCCGGGGACAATTAAACTTGTGAAATTGTGGGCTGAAATTGTTAAATTGTGGCTGAAATTGTTAAATTGTGGGCTGAAATTGTTAAATTGTGGCTGAAATTTTAAAATTCTTGGAAATTTGTGAAATTTGATACGTGTGTGTGTGTGTGTGTTTTCGGCGGCGCTTTGATGTTTTTGTTTACATAAGGAGTTTTTTGTTTACATTAACCCTTGTGTGAACGGGTGATTTTTTTTGTGGTGACATTAATTGTGTGAACGGGTGATTTTTTTGTGGGGGAGGATTAAGGGGTTTCATAAGATTAAGATTTTATAAGTATATACATATAGATATGCCGACGGGAAAATCATGAAATGATTTTTCCTAATATTGTGAAAATAATTTTTCCTAATACCAATGGGGAAATTGTGAAAATTATTTTTCCTAATGCCTACGGGAAAATCATGAAATGATTTTTCCTAATGCCGACGGCAATGCTTGATTATTTTTCCTAATGCCGACGGCAATACATGATTATTTTTCCTAATGCCGAAGGCAATATATGATTATTTTTTTCAAATGCCGACGGCAAAACATGATTATTATTTTTTTCAAATGCCGACGGCAATACATGATTATTATTTTTTTCAAATGCCGACGGGAAAACCTGTTTATTTTTTTCAAATGCCGACGGGAAAATCTTGGAAATGATTTTTTCTAATGCCGACGGAAAATTTGTGGGTGTGTCTAGCTGTAGGATTTTAAGTCTGGCTATGATTCTTGGAGGACGAGGTGTGTCTAGCTGTAGGAATTGAAGTCTGGCTGTGCTTGGTGGAGGGCGGGGTGTGTCTAGATTGTGAGACCTTAAGGCTGACCGTGATTTGGGTAGGTGAGGGTGTTTTGTAATATGTAACCATGAGAATTCGGTGACGTATATGCTTGTTGGAATTTAAGCCAATGTATGGGATGTATTGGAGGTAGATCGACTGGTGGAGGGTGGGGAGTTGTTGTAATACGTATCCGTGGGAATCTGTGTATATGTATGTTCGTAGGAGTTTAAGGCTGATTGTGATTTGAGGTGGAGGAGGGTCTTGTTGTGATAGATAGATAGAATGTGCCTATGTGTGTATGTGTATGTATGTATGTATATGTAGCAGTTTAAGTCTATCCTTGATTTGAGGTAGGCGGGGGGGTGTTATTGTAATATGTATCTATAGGAATTTGGGAGTTTATATGTTTGTAGAAATTTTTGTGCATGTATGTCAGTAGAAGTTTAAGGCTGATCGTGATTTGGATTGTTGAGATTGATCGATTGTATGTGACCTTGAGAATTTGTGTATGTATATCTGTAGAAAATTTAAGGCTTATCGTGATTTATGAGGGGCGAAGTGTTCATTAAATATATCATGATTAATGAGAGGTGAGGTGAAGGTGTTCATGTATACGTATACGTATTTGTGTGTATGTATGTCTATATGAGTTTAAGGCTGATCGTGATTTAGGTTGTGAGATTGATAGATTGTATGTTACCTTGAGATTTTGTGTATGTATATCTGTAAGAACTTTAGGAGGGGCGTTGTTGAAATAGGTGTAATTTTTCGTAGATGAGTTTTAGTATGTGTGTGTGTATGTGATTTTCTCACCATAGTATTTATATGTACGTAGAAATAAATTGTTTCTCATATGAACATTTTTTGCTAGAAAATATTATCATATATCTGAACTTTCCTAATCCTAGTATGTTTTTCATATTGGAGGATGAGATTGCTTTATATTTTATCAAGCTTAAATTTGTCCAGTGTTAAAGTCTGTCGGTCAGAAATTTGTTTATATTTGTATAAATATTAATTTCAGATTTTGCAAAATTCTTGCGTACGATCGTGGTGATTTTTTTGTGTGTGTATGTGTGTATGCGCGATAGAGTTTGATTGGTCTGTGATAAGTTTGTTTATTTAAGTACATTTGTCTTCTTCGACTTTCGTCTTCAAGCGTCAATAGCTTGGAGAACGGTTTGTATGTTTTCATGATGTAGATATGTAAGTGTGATTGTTAAAATCCAATAAATACTTGAGCATGGGTAAGAAATTTGATAATATGTGCACATATGTACATATGGATCTACAAATTGATTTTATGTATGTATGTATGTACATACAAATAAGTCTGGGGCTCCCTGTTTAAATAATTTTTTGTTGCCATGTGCTGTTGTTGCTGTTGTAAATATTCGCCAGGTCTTTTGTGTATAGATGTGAAATATCTCCATAGTTTTTTTATTTGAATTTAAAAAAACGTTCTTTTAATTTTTAGATGTATTTTCTTAAAAGTTTGTGAGGAGTTTCTGTTTTAAGTAAAATTGAATTCCTCTCTAGTTGTAGTAACTATAGTATAAATACTTAATATATTTTATTTCCATTTCTTTAAAGTTGATGTAGCCTAGTGCGTTAACTCTTCGTCAACGTTAGAAATTTTTCGGTGTAAAATTTTTTCCAAATATCATCTTTTTTCTTCACCTTTTTCATATATTTTAGAACATCTTGCATTGGCTTTAAAAAAATACAAACGCTTTGAAATGAAACTGATTCAGCAGTGCAGCTTAGGTGATGATAGTTTTTTTGTTATCCACTTTGCTTCTCTTTCCTTTTTTATTGATAAACATTTAAAATCAAATGGTGGTTTTATAATGAAATTGTTATACTCATTATTCTTAAAAACATCCGCTACTTTTTTTTGTAATGAAAATCATTCGAAACCTTACTCGTATATTAAAACCATTTCTTCATTCATAGTACTTAATTTATAAGACTTTCAGGACTTTCTATTATTCGATCATCAGTAAAAATGCAGTAGCTGAGGTCCTTGCTTACTGTTTCATATTAAATTTCTATATCAATTGGGCCGCTATTGAATAAAAGGAACTTTTATCTTAAACTTTCGTGCATTTGGAAGTGCTTGAGATTCTTTCATATAATAGCTTTGTTCGAATCTTAGATACGAGTACATATAATATAGAATTGCATAACGTTTATTTTTAATTTTTATGTTAAGATCATCATCATTTGGATATGAGACTGAATTTAAATGTACTTTTAAATTAGTTAAATCATAATGAGGAAACTTGTTTTCTTCTTGAATAGCGATCAACAGAAAACGAAATCGTTTTCTTACAATTTAGGTCTGGCCTCTCAACGGTTCCTCTAGTATACAAGATGACTTTCTATATCAACATATCTGTCTACTCTTTGTCACCGTTAAGGGACAATTAAAAGTTAAAATTTTAATTCCTCAAATTGTGTTACTTCATACTGATAATATGTTTTCATTAATAAGGTATATGTTTATCTTATGAAGGTTACTCGCCTATGGCTTTTATTTGATGTTCTAGATGATTTTTTTTTCTCATTTTATTAAAGTTCAGCGTATTGTGTATATATTTCTGATATTTTTAAGTGCGCTTTATTTACCTGTCAGACAAAGTGTACGTATCAGTTGATCACTCAGTCTCTCTTTTTAATTTTTTTTTTCTTTTAATGTATCACTACTATTTTTAAAGATTTTACTACTTGAAAAAGAGAATATTTGTATAATTTTTAAATGTATTCATATATACATATAGGTAAATATATGTATGTATGTATAGAGAAATTACTTTATCTACAAAGAAATACATGTTTAATAATCAACTATTCTAGAAAATATATCTCAAATAATTCAGTTAATAAATACATTTTTTAATACTTAATTTGTATTTACATATATGTACATATATAGGTCTACTCTGACCAAAAGCAAAACGTGAAAAGTAAATTTGCTTTTAATAAATTATCAAAGAAAAAAACTGGTGGTGGACCGTATGAGGAAAAAGTTCTTTCCCATGTAGAAGAACAAATTCTGGCTGCTGCGGGTATAGAAGTCGCGGTCGAAGGTCTAAAAAACGTTAAAAGTTTTGGATCACAAATATTGAAAGATCTGCCGCAAGACGACGATAATTATCCATCTACATCCCAACAAAAAAAAAAATTTGATTGTAATTTTTTCCTTTTTCTTGTGCATACAAACATATGTTTTTTGTTTGCATTTTACTTAAATTTATTCGGTGTTGGCAAACGTATTTCGGCACGCTTTTAACAACACTGAAGCAATAACTCGATTCGTTACGTATCGAGAGTTATCATCAGAAAAATAACTCGTATCGAAATTAATTTCGATACGAATACTATTTCGATCACGAGTGTGAGAATTAGCCCCCAGAGCTTCGATGAATTTGCTTCGGGAAAATTTCCCCCAATCTAACTCCCATGGATTTTTTTTGTGGGGCTACCTCAAAGAGAGGGTTAATAATGACAATCCCCAATCTCTTGTGACTTTAAAGGAAAATATTCGTCGAGAAATCAGCTCAATTGAACAAAGTTTACTGCAGCGTGTGGCGCAGAACACAAGACTTCGATTTGAACAGTGTGTTCAACTCAACGGAAGACATCTGGATGACATATTCTTTAATAAAGAAAATCCTCATTTACTTTCTATCGTTCAATGCTCTTAATAAGACTTTGTGTCAATTATTACGTTTTTTTACTTAAGTTGAAAAATATAAATCTGCTACCAGACACCCTGTACAAATATATTTATTCAGTGTTGTGAAATGAATTTATTTGCCTTTTTCCAACACTGAAACAAAAACTCGATTCGCTTGCTATCGAGTGACATCATCGGAAAATTTCTTGCTATCGAAATTAATTTCTACTCGAATGCAATTTCGATCACGTGTGCAAGAATTAGGCCCCTGGTTTTACCATACAAAATTATTTTGTTAAAACCAACATACATTTTTTTGAATTGGTTTTAAGTAGGCTTTATGAAATGCAACCTTATTTTCGCTGTACTAAATTCAGTGAAGCAGCTGATAATATTTATGCCAGTTAAAAAGGATAGATACCGATTGAAACATTTTCAACTTAAAAATGGATGCAGCCGCAATAATAATCAAAAAATTTCGGAGAAAATTTATGTTTTGAACTGGAAACAACTACTAGAAGGAGAAAATAGACAATCACCCCTATCGTGAATAACAAGTGGAATTTTTGTTCCCGTGAAATTTTCATTCACCTCGAAGAGAAAAATGCTATCATGAATCTCTAGTGAAATTTTTTCCCTGCTATCAGTCCCAGTAAATGTCAGTTTTATCTTACTGATATAATTTTTTCGATTATTTTTTATGGATTCATATTCGTACTCAATTGCTAAATAAAATAATGAAAGAAATTTTTCAGTTTAAATGGTTGGCATTGTTTGGTAGACTTTTTATTGATTGTGAATCTGAAAACCGAATATTAATGACAGTAACTCTAGCTAGAATGCATAATTAAAATAATCTGGTAATTTCAAACACATGGAGTTTTTTAGACAAAATTTATAAGTATTTTAATTAATTTTAAAGGTAAATTTGTTGTATTTGTCGATGAGATAGGACCATTATTCTTGTTAGTAGTAGGGAACTACCAATCCGGGGACAATTAAACTTGTGAAATTGTGGGCTGAAATTGTTAAATTGTGGCTGAAATTGTTAAATTGTGGGCTGAAATTGTTAAATTGTGGCTGAAATTTTAAAATTCTTGGAAATTTGTGAAATTTGATACGTGTGTGTGTGTGTGTTTTCGGCGGCGCTTTGATGTTTTTGTTTACATAAGGAGTTTTTTGTTTACATTAACCCTTGTGTGAACGGGTGATTTTTTTTGTGGTGACATTAATTGTGTGAACGGGTGATTTTTTTGTGGGGGAGGATTAAGGGGTTTCATAAGATTAAGATTTTATAAGTATATACATATAGATATGCCGACGGGAAAATCATGAAATGATTTTTCCTAATACCAATAGGGAAATTGTGAAAATAATTTTTCCTAATACCAATGGGGAAATTGTGAAAATTATTTTTCCTAATGCCTACGGGAAAATCATGAAATGATTTTTCCTAATGCCGACGGCAATGCTTGATTATTTTTCCTAATGCCGACGGCAATACATGATTATTTTTCCTAATGCCGAAGGCAATATATGATTATTTTTTTCAAATGCCGACGGCAAAACATGATTATTATTTTTTTCAAATGCCGACGGCAATACATGATTATTATTTTTTTCAAATGCCGACGGGAAAACCTGTTTATTTTTTTCAAATGCCGACGGGAAAATCTTGGAAATGATTTTTTCTAATGCCGACGGAAAATTTGTGGGTGTGTCTAGCTGTAGGATTTTAAGTCTGGCTATGATTCTTGGAGGACGAGGTGTGTCTAGCTGTAGGAATTGAAGTCTGGCTGTGCTTGGTGGAGGGCGGGGTGTGTCTAGATTGTGAGACCTTAAGGCTGACCGTGATTTGGGTAGGTGAGGGTGTTTTGTAATATGTAACCATGAGAATTCGGTGACGTATATGCTTGTTGGAATTTAAGCCAATGTATGGGATGTATTGGAGGTAGATCGACTGGTGGAGGGTGGGGAGTTGTTGTAATACGTATCCGTGGGAATCTGTGTATATGTATGTTCGTAGGAGTTTAAGGCTGATTGTGATTTGAGGTGGAGGAGGGTCTTGTTGTGATAGATAGATAGAATGTGCCTATGTGTGTATGTGTATGTATGTATGTATATGTAGCAGTTTAAGTCTATCCTTGATTTGAGGTAGGCGGGGGGGTGTTATTGTAATATGTATCTATAGGAATTTGGGAGTTTATATGTTTGTAGAAATTTTTGTGCATGTATGTCAGTAGAAGTTTAAGGCTGATCGTGATTTGGATTGTTGAGATTGATCGATTGTATGTGACCTTGAGAATTTGTGTATGTATATCTGTAGAAAATTTAAGGCTTATCGTGATTTATGAGGGGCGAAGTGTTCATTAAATATATCATGATTAATGAGAGGTGAGGTGAAGGTGTTCATGTATACGTATACGTATTTGTGTGTATGTATGTCTATATGAGTTTAAGGCTGATCGTGATTTAGGTTGTGAGATTGATAGATTGTATGTTACCTTGAGATTTTGTGTATGTATATCTGTAAGAACTTTAGGAGGGGCGTTGTTGAAATAGGTGTAATTTTTCGTAGATGAGTTTTAGTATGTGTGTGTGTATGTGATTTTCTCACCATAGTATTTATATGTACGTAGAAATAAATTGTTTCTCATATGAACATTTTTTGCTAGAAAATATTATCATATATCTGAACTTTCCTAATCCTAGTATGTTTTTCATATTGGAGGATGAGATTGCTTTATATTTTATCAAGCTTAAATTTGTCCAGTGTTAAAGTCTGTCGGTCAGAAATTTGTTTATATTTGTATAAATATTAATTTCAGATTTTGCAAAATTCTTGCGTACGATCGTGGTGATTTTTTTGTGTGTGTATGTGTGTATGCGCGATAGAGTTTGATTGGTCTGTGATAAGTTTGTTTATTTAAGTACATTTGTCTTCTTCGACTTTCGTCTTCAAGCGTCAATAGCTTGGAGAACGGTTTGTATGTTTTCATGATGTAGATATGTAAGTGTGATTGTTAAAATCCAATAAATACTTGAGCATGGGTAAGAAATTTGATAATATGTGCACATATGTACATATGGATCTACAAATTGATTTTATGTATGTATGTATGTACATACAAATAAGTCTGGGGCTCCCTGTTTAAATAATTTTTTGTTGCCATGTGCTGTTGTTGCTGTTGTAAATATTCGCCAGGTCTTTTGTGTATAGATGTGAAATATCTCCATAGTTTTTTTATTTGAATTTAAAAAAACGTTCTTTTAATTTTTAGATGTATTTTCTTAAAAGTTTGTGAGGAGTTTCTGTTTTAAGTAAAATTGAATTCCTCTCTAGTTGTAGTAACTATAGTATAAATACTTAATATATTTTATTTCCATTTCTTTAAAGTTGATGTAGCCTAGTGCGTTAACTCTTCGTCAACGTTAGAAATTTTTCGGTGTAAAATTTTTTCCAAATATCATCTTTTTTCTTCACCTTTTTCATATATTTTAGAACATCTTGCATTGGCTTTAAAAAAATACAAACGCTTTGAAATGAAACTGATTCAGCAGTGCAGCTTAGGTGATGATAGTTTTTTTGTTATCCACTTTGCTTCTCTTGCCTTTTTTATTGATAAACATTTAAAATCAAATGGTGGTTTTATAATGAAATTGTTATACTCATTATTCTTAAAAACATCCGCTACTTTTTTTTGTAATGAAAATCATTCGAAACCTTACTCGTATATTAAAACCATTTCTTCATTCATAGTACTTAATTTATAAGACTTTCAGGACTTTCTATTATTCGATCATCAGTAAAAATGCAGTAGCTGAGGTCCTTGCTTACTGTTTCATATTAAATTTCTATATCAATTGGGCCGCTATTGAATAAAAGGAACTTTTATCTTAAACTTTCGTGCATTTGGAAGTGCTTGAGATTCTTTCATATAATAGCTTTGTTCGAATCTTAGATACGAGTACATATAATATAGAATTGCATAACGTTTATTTTTAATTTTTATGTTAAGATCATCATCATTTGGATATGAGACTGAATTTAAATGTACTTTTAAATTAGTTAAATCATAATGAGGAAACTTGTTTTCTTCTTGAATAGCGATCAACAGAAAACGAAATCGTTTTCTTACAATTTAGGTCTGGCCTCTCAACGGTTCCTCTAGTATACAAGATGACTTTCTATATCAACATATCTGTCTACTCTTTGTCACCGTTAAGGGACAATTAAAAGTTAAAATTTTAATTCCTCAAATTGTGTTACTTCATACTGATAATATGTTTTCATTAATAAGGTATATGTTTATCTTATGAAGGTTACTCGCCTATGGCTTTTATTTGATGTTCTAGATGATTTTTTTTTCTCATTTTATTAAAGTTCAGCGTATTGTGTATATATTTCTGATATTTTTAAGTGCGCTTTATTTACCTGTCAGACAAAGTGTACGTATCAGTTGATCACTCAGTCTCTCTTTTTAATTTTTTTTTTCTTTTAATGTATCACTACTATTTTTAAAGATTTTACTACTTGAAAAAGAGAATATTTGTATAATTTTTAAATGTATTCATATATACATATAGGTAAATATATGTATGTATGTATAGAGAAATTACTTTATCTACAAAGAAATACATGTTTAATAATCAACTATTCTAGAAAATATATCTCAAATAATTCAGTTACCTCCACCATAAATTCACCGTCTGTGTTTTCATAGTGTCAGAAACATTAGAATAACTATGTTTGAGAGAATTTTTACATAGAGTTTTTCTTCATGAGGTTTGCTGGTTGACCCCCTTGAAGTTATTGTTGACGTAGGCTGGGTTGTATCACATTCAGATGTAATCATTTCTCACTTAAAAAAGGTTCTCATCAATTTCTATCAGGTTTTTATATTTTTCTAACATGCATGTCTTAGCATGCTTTTGTCCATAGTGACGCAAGCGTTCGAGATCTAGTGGTGTTTCAGTTAAAAATCTATACTATTAGAATTTACAATTTCGCTCTTTTTATTCTTTTACAAAGTAGATACATATTTATGTATTTCATTTAGCATAGAATCATAATATTTCTTTACTTACAAAATTATGTGACGTGAGGAATTCTTTTAAATTTGCATGCTTCGGCATGCTTTCAATATTTTTTCTGTAAATTTATTTAATACTCATACAGATACAGATATAAAGTAAGATCTGCTTATATTGCATTTTACAATTTATGTATGCTTCAGCATGATTCCAGTTGAAGTCCATATTTATCCAGTATGTTTGTTTGATACTAATTCATACACATATACATTCTTAAAGATTGGAAATTTAAGCCCAATTTATATAGTTTATCTATATTTTCTAAAGATTTGATAGCTATAGAAATGAATAGAGTGAAGATCTATTATAATAGCCCATGGGCATATTTTAAAATTTCGCTTACTAGAGCTTTCGAAATGGAAAATGTACAATTTTCACTATAAAAAGTGATAATATTATGTGTTACTGAATATTACACTGTGTTGTAATTTATTTTGAAAGCTTAAGTTTTCACAATATTTCATACAGGCCAAAAAGTTTAGAGAATTTTCAGTATATTAAGTTAATTATCTTTCTTAAGACCTATCATTCCTAATCATTCTTTCAAAAATACAAACCAAACTAGATTTTTCCTGTTTAATTTTATTTTTTACTTTCATTAAATTTCAACATTTTGTTCATCTTCAAATTATTATATTTAGCAGCTTTTTCTCATTTGTTGAGTTAACTTTAATCGGAAACATTTAAATAGTGAGATGAACTTTTATATTGTATACGAGTACATTAAGTAATTCTTTGTATATTTCAATACACTTATATGAACCATCATCACATAATTCCTTTGGATGATCATTAAATCATTCTATATACTATTGATGCTTTCATATTAAGTAATGTTAAATATTCTACTTATGCATGAATTTTCCAGTATCTATTAAAAAATTCTTTACAATCATCCATTTGTAAGTTTTTTGGTACTTGTAACATTTCAAAAATATTTTCCACATCCTAGGTTTTTTCGAGTGCAACTTTTATTTTCAACGGTATTGACCATAGAAACTTTGAGAATGAATCATTTACAGTCTACAATAATCAATAATTTCTATTTTCTATAGAATAGTTTCCCATTTCACCTAAATCAGCTCCATAAAAGATCAACTATTTCTTTTATTACATATCTACAATGCACAAACAATTTTCGAGATTTATTATAGAGTTCGTTTACTAAATTTCTTTTTAAAGACATTGAGTTGTTTTAAAGATTTTTTGGAGAGTGTTGTGATCTACTTGATGCACTTTCAGCTATTTATACTATCATGTAGTTAATTTTCCAATCTATAAATTTTATTGTTCAGCTCTTCAATTTGTTTTTTCAAAAGATGATTTAATTTTTAGTATGTGTTTCAATTTGCATTTTAATCTATTCTTGAATTATATTAATTCCTTAAGCTGTATTATTAATTTGTCCCATAGTTTATCGTTTTGAGTTTCCAGAAACAATTTACTGATAACATCATTCTCCGTCAGTGATTCTCTATCCATGTATTAGTAGAAATTATATATTTTATATAGTTTTCAAAATAAAATTTCTCATAGTATTTCCATGTTTTATTATCAATCATTAAAGAAAATAAAGCTACTATTAGAGCCTATATTTGACCATCAACTTGTATTTTATCTTCATTTAGTTTTAGGTTACTATCACCAAACTTCCATTCATTATTCAAATCTTAATGTGGGCCATAGTTTGTATCTAATTCAATTCTTCCTTCCAAGACTGATAAATGAGTATAAGTGTCTTCAGAATTGGAAGTCTATGAGTAAAAATCATCTTCATCATCCTCATCATCATTCTCAGTATTAGCATCATTAACTAAGATGATATCATCAAATATTGTTCCTTCTGAAAGTTTCTTCGGTGTACTTGTCTCTATATTGACTGATGGCTTTAAACTTATATTATTTTCAGCTTCTATCTTGATTTTACTTTCTTCTTTCTTGTGAATTCTTTCAATATTTCTAGAACTATTTATGAATTCTTTGAGAGGTTCTGTTATAGGTTTAAATGTATCTCTTCTAGCTCACATGTATCTATTTCACCAGTTTTTATACTACGAAGCTTTTTCTTCAAGACATTTCTTGTCATCACCAACTGTTTTAAAATTTTCTCATCCATGTTTAGCAAATAAGAGGTATCAGCTATTAGATCAGGTATCAGTTATCAAATCAGCTTATCAGGACCTGGTCTGGTTTTCAGATCAGCTTATCATGACCTGGTCTGGTTTTCAGATCAGCTTATCAGGACCTGATCTGGTTTTTAGATCAGCTTATAAGGACCTGGTCTGGTTTTCAGATCAGCTTATCAGAACCTGGTCTGGTTTTCAGATCAGCTTATCATGACCTGGTCTGGTTTTCAGATCAGCTTATCAGGACCTGATCTGGTTTTTAGATCAGCTTATCAGGACCTGGTCTGGTTTTCAGATCAACTTATCTGATTCAGATTGGGTTATCAGTTTACAAGTAGCTGCCTATTTATAACATTTAGATGAATGCAGTTTAAGGTCAGATGAAAAACGAAAAAGTAAACTTTTATTTAGTCAAATTCTCTTTTTTTCTATAACGATCATCGTTTAATTCAATATCGTTGCTTATAAACAAAATTCATATTTATCCTTCCAACATGCATTTTATTTGTCTCATCTTACTTAAACATTATAATTACATTATGATTATCTGGTATAAAATGTTTGGTGATTCTGGTATAAGTTTGACATCAGCAGAATGCATCAACATTCTTATCTCACTCCATACAAAAATATGTTTCTCACACGTAACATCGTTAAATATCATATCGGAATTACTTTTAGCTTTGTTAGGAGAAATAACAGATTCAGTATCTGTAAATGTGTATTATCCCATTCCTTTAATTAATGAAATTATGTAATATCTTTAAGTATCCATATTTGGGTTGATAGAGAGATTTTGAGTATTAATATGTAGATGTTTTAAAATTTTAGTTCATTAAGACTTTTTAGCAAGCCAATCATAACATATTTTTTATTTTATTTTTTTACAATTTGACAGACCAACTATTTTTGCGCAAATAAAATTTGGTAGAAGGGAACTATGACTTGTTTTTGAACTAACGTTTGATGAATCATCAAAAATTTCGTACCATGCTATTTTTAGGTTGTTTTGACTATGAGTATGCACCAATATTTATGAAATGTGTTTCATAAATATTGTCTCTTATTTAGAAAAAATAAAATAATACAGCTATACGACACCAGAAAATATTTTCTGGTATCGTATAGCTGTATTATTTTATTTTTCCTATATAAGAGATAATGGTCCCTACTCATAGTCAAAACAAAATATATTTTAAGAGTTTAAAACCAGTATTATCATAAAAATACTGATTTTAAACTCTTACAGTCTTATTTATAAAAATTATTAAGACTTTATAAAGGTTTTTTTTTTAGACAAATTTTCATAAAATTTTTTTCTAAAAAAGCCTTTATAAAGTCTTAATAATTTTTATAAATAAGGCTGTTAAAATATACTTTGTTTCACTAACCACATTTGTGTAACTAATTGCATTTCATAAATATTGACGTATACTCATAATCAAAACAAATGATAGTTTTATGTTGTTTTGAATGTGAGTATACATCATTATCTCTTATTAAAAAAATAAAATAATACATCTACACGATTTCAGAAAATATTTTCTGATATCGTATAGCTGTATTATTTTATTTTTTTAATAAGAGATAATATTTATAAAATGCATTTAGTTACACAAATGTGGTTAGTGAAACAACCTAAAAATAGGATGGTACGAATTTTTTGATGATTCATCAAACGTTAGTTCAAAAACAAGTCATAGTTCCCTTCTACCAAATTTTATTTGCGCAAAAATAGTTGGTCTGTCAAATTGTAAAAAAATAAAATAAAAAATATGTTATGATTGGCTTGCTAAAAAGTCTTAATGAACTAAAATTTTAAAACATCTACATATTAATACTCAAAATCTCTCTATCAACCCAAATATGGATACTTAAAGATATTACATAATTTCATTAATTAAGGGGATGGAATATTACACATTTACAGATACTGAATCTGTTATTTCTCCTAACAAAGCTAAAAGTAATTCCGATATGATATTTAACGATGGTACATGTGAGAAACATATTTTTGTATGGAGTGAGATAAGAATGTTGATGCATTCTGCTGATGTCAAACTTATACCAGAATCACCAAACATTTGATATTAGATAATCATAATGTAATTATAATTTTTAAGTAAGATGAGACAAATATAAAGCATGTTGGAAGGATAAATATGGATTTTGATTATAAGCAACGATATTGAATTGAACGATGATCGTTATAGAAAAAAAGAGAATTTGACTACATAAAAGTTTACTTTTTCGTTTTTCATCTGACCTTAAACTGCATTCATCTAAATGTTATAAATGGGCAGCTACTTGTAAACTGATAACCCAATCTGAATCAGATAAGCTGATCTGAAAACCAGATCAGGTCCTGATAAGCTGATCTGAAAACCAGACCAGGTCCTAATAAGCTGATGTGAAAACCAGACCAGGTCCTGATAAGCTGATCTGAAAACCAGAGCAGGTCCTGATAAGCTGATCTAAAAACCAGATCAGGTCCTGATAAGCTGATCTGAAAACCAGATCAGGTCCTGATAAGCTGATCTGATAACTGATACCTGATCTAATAGCTGATACCTCTTATTTGCTAAACATGGATGAGAAAATTTTAAAACAGTTGGTGATGACAAGAAATGTCTTGAAGAAAAAGCTTCGTAGTATAAAAACTGGTGAAATAGATACATGTGAGCTAGAAAAGATACATTTAAACCTATAACAGAACCTCTCAAAGAATTCATAAATAGTTCTAGAAATATTGAAAGAATTCACAAGAAAGAAGAAAGTAAAATCAAGATAGAAGCTGAAAATAATATTTGATGATATCATCTTATTTAATGATGCTAATACTGAGAATGATGATGAGGATGATAAAGATGATTTTTACTCATAGACTTCCAATTCTGAAGACAGTTATACTCATTTATCAGTCTTGGAAGGAAGAATTGAATTAGATACAAACTATGGCCCGCATTAAGATTTGAATAATGAATGGAAGTTTGGTGATAGTAACCTAAAACTAAATGAAGATAAAATACAAGTTGATGGTCCAATATAGGCTCTAATAGTAGCTTTATTTTCTTTAATGATTGATAATAAAACATGGAAATACTATGAGAAATTTTATTTTGAAAACTATATAAAATATATAATTTCTACTAATACATGGATAGAGAATCACTGACGGAGAATGATGTTATCAGTAAATTGTTTCTGGAAACTCAAAACGATAAACTATGGGACAAATTAATAATACAGCTTAAGGAATTAATATAATTCAAGAATAGATTAAAATGCAAATTGATGGAGTACAACGTGAAATACAATTAGAGATAGAAGATAATTATAAAATTGAAAAAACACATACTAAAAATTAAATCATCTTTTGAAAAAACAAATTGAAGAGCTGAACAATAAAATTTATAGATTGGAAAATTAACTACATGATAGTATAAATAGCTGAAAGTGCATCAAGTAGATCACAACACTCTCCAAAAAATCTTTAAAACAACTCAATGTCTTTAAAAAGAAATTTAGTAAACGAACTCTATAATAAATCTCGAAAATTGTTTGTGCATTGTAGATATGTAATGAAAGAAATAGTTGATCTTTTATGGAGCTGATTTAGGTGAAATGGGAAACTATTCTATAGAAAATAGAAATTATTGATTATTGTAGACTGTAAATGATTCATTCTCAAAGTTTCTATGGTCAATACCGTTGAAAATAAAAGTTGCACTCGAAAAAACCTAGGCTGTGGAAAATATTTTTGAAATGTTACGAGTACCAAAAAACTTACAAATGGATGATTGTAAAGAATTTTTTAATAGATAGTGGAAAATTCATGCATTACTTAATATGAAAGCATCAATAGTATATAGAATGATTTAATGATCATCCAAAGGAATTATGTGATGATGGTTCATATAAGTGTATTGAAATATACAAAGAATTACTTAATGTACTCGTATACAATATAAAAGTTCATCTCACTATTTAAATGTTTCCGATTAAAGTTAACTCAACAAATGAGAAAAAGCTGCTAAATATAATAATTTGAAGATGAACAAAATGTTGAAATTTAATGAAAGTAAAAAAAAAAATTAAACAGGAAAAATCTAGTTTGGTTTGTATTTTTGAAGGAATGATTAGGAATGATAGGTCTGAAGAAAGATAATTAACTTAATGTACTGGAAATTCTTTGAACTTGTTGGCCTGTATGAAATATTGTGAAAACTTAAGTGTTCAAAATAAATTACAACACAATGTAATATTCAGTAACACATAATATTATCACTTTTTATAGTGAAAATTGTATATTTTCCTTTTCGAAAGCTCTAGCAAGGGCAATTTTAAAATATGCCCATGGGCTATTATTATAGATCTTCACTCTATTCATTTCTATAGCTATCAAATCTTTAGAAAATATAGATAAACTACATAAATTGGACTTAGATTTCCAATCTTTAAGAATGTATATGTGTATGAATTAGTATCAGACAAACTTACTGAATAAATATGGACTTCAACTGGAATCATGCTGAAGCATACATAAATTGTAAAATGCAATATAAGCAGATCTTACTTTATATCTGTATCTGTATGAGTATAAAATAAATTTACAGAAAAAATATTGAAAGCATGCCGAAGCATGCAAATTTAAAAGAATTCCTCACGTCACATAATTTTGTAAGTAAAGAAATATTATGATTCTATGCTAAATGAAATACATAAATATGTATCTACTTTGTAAAAGAATAAAAAGAGCGAAATTGTAAATTCTAATAGTATAGATTTTTAACTGAAACACCACTAGATCTCGAACGCTTGCGTCACTATGGACAAAAGCATGCTAAGACATGCATGTTAGAAAAATATAAAAACCTGATAGAAATTGATGAGAACCTTTTTTAAGTGAGAAATGATTACATCTGAATGTGATACAACCCAGCCTACGTCAACAATAACTCATGTAGAAAAACTCTATGTAAAAATTCACTCAAACATAGTTATTCTAATGTTTCTGACACTATGAAAACACAGACGGTGAATTTATGGTGGAGGTAACTGAATTATTTGAGATATATTTTCTGGAATAGTTGATTATTAAACATGTATTTCTTTGTAGATAAAGTAATTTCTCTATACATACATACATATATTTACCTATATGTATATATGAATACATTTAAAAATTATACAAATATTCTCTTTTTCAAGTAGTAAAATCTTTAAAAATAGTAGTGATACATTAAAAGAAAAAAAAAATTAAAAAGAGAGACTGAGTGATCAACTGATACGTACACTTTGTCTGACAGGTAAATAAAGCGCACTTAAAAATATCAGAAATATATACACAATACGCTGAACTTTAATAAAATGAGAAAAAAAAATCATCTAGAACATCAAATAAAAGCCATAGGCGAGTAACCTTCATAAGATAAACATATACCTTATTAATGAAAACATATTATCAGTATGAAGTAACACAATTTGAGGAATTAAAATTTTAACTTTTAATTGTCCCTTAACGGTGACAAAGAGTAGACAGATATGTTGATATAGAAAGTCATCTTGTATACTAGAGGAACCGTTGAGAGGCCAGACCTAAATTGTAAGAAAACGATTTCGTTTTCTGTTGATCGCTATTCAAGAAGAAAACAAGTTTCCTCATTATGATTTAACTAATTTAAAAGTACATTTAAATTCAGTCTCATATCCAAATGATGATGATCTTAACATAAAAATTAAAAATAAACGTTATGCAATTCTATATTATATGTACTCGTATCTAAGATTCGAACAAAGCTATTATATGAAAGAATCTCAAGCACTTCCAAATGCACGAAAGTTTAAGATAAAAGTTCCTTTTATTCAATAGCGGCCCAATTGATATAGAAATTTAATATGAAACAGTAAGCAAGGACCTCAGCTACTGCATTTTTACTGATGATCGAATAATAGAAAGTCCTGAAAGTCTTATAAATTAAGTACTATGAATGAAGAAATGGTTTTAAGATACGAGTAAGGTTTCGAATGATTTTCATTACAAAAAAAAGTAGCGGATGTTTTTAAGAATAATGAGTATAACAATTTCATTATAAAACCACCATTTGATTTTAAATGTTTATCAATAAAAAAGGAAAGAGAAGCAAAGTGGATAACAAAAAAACTATCATCACCTAAGCTGCACTGCTGAATCAGTTTCATTTCAAAGCGTTTGTAATTTTTTAAAGCCAATGCAAGATGTTCTAAAATATATGAAAAAGGTGAAGAAAAAAGATGATAGTTGGAAAAAATTTTACACCGAAAAATTTCTAACGTTGACGAAGAGTTAACGCACTAGGCTACATCAACTTTAAAGAAATGGAAATAAAATATATTAAGTATTTATACTATAGTTACTACAACTAGAGAGGAATTCAATTTTACTTAAAACAGAAACTCCTCACAAACTTTTAAGAAAATACATCTAAAAATTAAAAGAACGTTTTTTTAAATTCAAATAAAAAAACTATGGAGATATTTCACATCTATACACAAAAGACCTGGCGAATATTTACAACAGCAACAACAGCACATGGCAAAAAAAAATTATTTAAACAGGGAGCCCCAGACTTATTTGTATGTACATACATACATACATAAAATCAATTTGTAGATCCATATGTACATATGTGCACATATTATCAAATTTCTTACCCATGCTCAAGTATTTATTGGATTTTAACAATCACACTTACATATCTACATCATGAAAACATACAAACCGTTCTCCAAGCTATTGACGCTTGAAGACGAAAGTCGAAGAAGACAAATGTACTTAAATAAACAAACTTATCACAGACCAATCAAACTCTATCGCGCATACACACATACACACACACAAAAATCACCACGATCGTACACAAGAATTTTGCAAAATCTGAAATTAATATTTATACAAATATAAACAAATTTCTGACCGACAGACTTTAACACTGGACAAATTTAAGCTTGATAAAATATAAAGCAATCTCATCCTCCAATATGAAAAACATACTAGGATTAGGAAAGTTCAGATATATGATAATATTTTCTAGCAAAAAATGTTCATATGAGAAACAATTTATTTCTACGTACATATAAATACTATGGTGAGAAAATCACATACACACACACATACTAAAATTCATCTACGAAAAATTACACCTATTTCAACAACGCCCCTCCCCTCACAAATCACAGTCAGCCTAAAGTTCTTACAGATATACATACACAAAATCTCAAGGTAACATACAATCTATCAATCTCACAACCTAAATCACGATCAGCCTTAAACTCATATAGACATACATACACACAAATACGTATACATATACATGAACACCTTCACCTCACCTCTCATTAATCATGATATATTTAATGAACACTTCGCCCCTCATAAATCACGATAAGCCTTAAATTTTCTACAGATATACATACACAAATTCTCAAGGTCACATACAATCGATCAATCTCAACAATCCAAATCACGATCAGCCTTAAACTTCTACTGACATACATGCACAAAAATTTCTACAAACATATAAACTCCCAAATTCCTATAGATACATATTACAATAACACCCCCCCGCCTACCTCAAATCAAGGATAGACTTAAACTGCTACATATACATACATACATACACATACACACATAGGCACATTCTATCTATCTATCACAACAAGACCCTCCTCCACCTCAAATCACAATCAGCCTTAAACTCCTACGAACATACATATACACAGATTCCCACGGATACGTATTACAACAACTCCCCACCCTCCACCAGTCGATCTACCTCCAATACATCCCATACATTGGCTTAAATTCCAACAAGCATATACGTCACCGAATTCTCATGGTTACATATTACAAAACACCCTCACCTACCCAAATCACGGTCAGCCTTAAGGTCTCACAATCTAGACACACCCCGCCCTCCACCAAGCACAGCCAGACTTCAATTCCTACAGCTAGACACACCTCGTCCTCCAAGAATCATAGCCAGACTTAAAATCCTACAGCTAGACACACCCACAAATTTTCCGTCGGCATTAGAAAAAATCATTTCCAAGATTTTCCCGTCGGCATTTGAAAAAAATAAACATGTTTTCCCGTCGGCATTTGAAAAAAATAATAATCATGTATTGCCGTCGGCATTTGAAAAAAATAATAATCATGTTTTGCCGTCGGCATTTGAAAAAAATAATCATGTATTGCCTTCGGCATTAGGAAAAATAATCATGTATTGCCGTCGGCATTAGGAAAAATAATCAGGCATTGCCGTCGGCATTAGGAAAAATCATTTCATTAGGAAAAATAATTTTCACAATTTCCCCATTGGTATTAGGAAAAATTATTTTCACAATTTCACAATATTAGGAAAAATCATTTCAAGATTTTCCCGTCGGCATATCTATATGTATATACTTATAAAATCTTAATCTTATGAAACCCCTTAATCCTCCCCCACAAAAAAATCACCCGTTCACACAATTAATGTCACCACAAAAAAAATCACCCGTTCACACAAGGGTTAATGTAAACAAAAAACTCCTTATGTAAACAAAAACATCAAAGCGCCGCCGAAAACACACACACACATACACACGTACGTATTAAATTTCACAAATTTCCAAGAATTTTAAAATTTCAGCCACAATTTAACAATTTCAGCCCACAATTTAACAACTTCAGCCCACAATTTAACAATTTCAGCCCACAATTTCACAAGTTTAATTGTCCCCGGATTGGTAGTTCCCTACTACTCTTGTTTTATATTACAAGTACAATCCTTGAACCAAAAGAAGACACCAAACTTGGATACAGAAGAGTGCAGCTGACAAAATTGCGGACCTTTTAAAACATAAAGATAGAAAAACTCTTAATAGATTATTGATTATTACAAAACTACAATCACATATCCCGTTTATACGCACTTCTTATTTGCAAATAAAAGTCGAAAACGTTGCCGTATAACTTTTTTATTGTAAGTTAATAACTCACAAAAACTATTTGCAAATACGCTGATTTACACGGGCATAATTGTGCTGGCATAACATGGAAGTTTATAGGTGAGACAGGCAAAGAGAGTGGTTTTATGACTGGCATAACTTTTCAACCAGCTAAAACCCCGCATTATCAGCATAAAACCAATGCACACACAACTTAAAAAACAGCAAATGTTAAATAAATACGAAAAACGCTAACACACACAAGGCTGTGTATACGTATACATTTTGTGCCAGATGAATTAGTCTCGTGTAATTTGGAAAAGCACAAATATTGTGCGGCTTAAAAATTGTTCTCCTGTAAACTACCTCAATAACGCAACTATTTGCAAATAAGATGTAAAATGCTGCCAATTATTTTTGATTTGTAAGAAATATAGGGTCCGCCAGATAACTTTTTTTTTTGAAAACAAGGCGCAAAACATCGAGTGTAGCTTCGGCTGTGTGGCACGTAGCGCGGTCCTGTTGAAACCAAATGTTGCCAATATCCTCCTCTTCAATTTTTGTGAACAAAAATTCGTTCAACATGGACCGATAACGATCGCCATTGACTGTAACGGCCACTCCTTGCTCATTGGCCCAATTATGCCTCTGGACCAAAATCAGCAACAAACAGTGACTCGTTTTGGGTGCGTCGGCTTTTCAATGTATGCGTGCGGGTTTTCTGTGCCCCAAATGCGACAATTTTGCTTGTTTACATACCCGCCAAGATCAAAATGAGCTTCATCTGAAAATATGATTTTTTTGGCAAAATCGGCATCTTCTGTAAGTCGATCGCAGGCAATATTTCCCAGCGTTGTTCAAGCGTATACACAACCATATTCCTTCAGCGGAAGGATAAAACGAATTATCTGTCAAATCAGACATGAGCTAAGTGTTAGCATTCACGAAATAAGCACTAGTTGAAAAAAAAACGTTAGATGGCGGACCCTATATAATACACAAATAACAATGTGTGGCAATATAGTACACAGATAGTAATGAATGTTATCTCCGTATAAAAGGTTGAGTTCAGTATTTAAAAATAGTTTTATTTGCAAATAAGATTTGCCTACAAACGAGGTAACAGAAGGCTAAGAAATTTTTTGTTAATTTTTTTTTTTTTTTTTGCTTAGCTGTAACCAAATGCATCTAGACACAGGTCAACAAAATGAAATTTATTATGTAAGGTCAAGATTTTCCGTTATAAAGAAAAAATAGGATGTTGCATCACATAATTTTCATTTACTCGAGAACCATTTATTTGATTAAAAAAACAAACACACAGAAGGATGGGAAATGGATTGACCTTTAAATAACGCCCTTATTAACTTTTTAATAGTGTTATAATTTCCGAGATATTCAGATAGTTTTATAATGCAAATTTGCAAATAAAAGTCGAAAACGTTGCCGTATAACTTTTTTATTGTAAGTTAATAACTCACAAAAACTATTTGCAAATACGCTGATTTACACGGGCATAATTGTGCTGGCATAACATGGAAGTTTATAGGTGAGACAGGCAAAGAGAGTGGTTTTATGACTGGCATAACTTTTCAACCAGCTAAAACCCCGCATTATCAGCATAAAACCAATGCACACACAACTTAAAAAACAGCAAATGTTAAATAAATACGAAAAACACTAACACACACAAGGCTGTGTATACGTATACATTTTGTGCCAGATGAATTAGTCTCGTGTAATTTGGAAAAGCACAAATATTGTGCGGCTTAAAAATTGTTCTCCTGTAAACTACCTCAATAACGCAACTATTTGCAAATAAGATGTAAAATGCTGCCAATTATTTTTGATTTGTAAGAAATATAGGGTCCGCCAGATAACTTTTTTTTTGAAAACAGGGCGCAAAACATCGAGTGTAGCTTCGGCTGTGTGGCACGTAGCACCGTCCTGTTGAAACCAAATGTTGCCAATATCCTCCTCTTCAATTTTTGTGAACAAAAATTCGTTCAACATGGCCCGATAACGATCGCCATTGACTGTAACGGCCACTCCTTGCTCATTGGCCCAATTATGCCTCTGGACCAAAATCAGCAACAAACAGTGACTCGTTTTGGGTGCGTCGGCTTTTCAATGTATGCGTGCGGGTTTTCTGTGCCCCAAATGCGACAATTTTGCTTGTTTACATACCCGCCAAGATCAAAATGAGCTTCATCTGAAAATATGATTTTTTTGGCAAAATCGGCATCTTCTGTAAGTCGATCGCAGGCAATATTTCCCAGCGTTGTTCAAGCGTATACACAACCATATTCCTTCAGCGGAAGGATAAAACGAATTATCTGTCAAATCAGACATGAGCTAAGTGTTAGCATTCACGAAATAAGCACTAGTTGAAAAAAAAACGTTAGATGGCGGACCCTATATAATACACAAATAACAATGTGTGGCAATATAGTACACAGATAGTAATGAATGTTATCTCCGTATAAAAGGTTGAGTTCAGTATTTAAAAATAGTTTTATTTGCAAATAAGATTTGCCTACAAACGAGGTAACAGAAGGCTAAGAAATTTTTTGTTAATTTTTTTTTTTTTTTTTGCTTAGCTGTAACCAAATGCATCTAGACACAGGTCAACAAAATGAAATTTATTATGTAAGGTCAAGATTTTCCGTTATAAAGAAAAAATAGGATGTTGCATCACATAATTTTCATTTACTCGAGAACCATTTATTTGATTAAAAAAACAAACACACAGAAGGATGGGAAATGGATTGACCTTTAAATAACGCCCTTATTAACTTTTTAATAGTGTTATAATTTCCGAGATATTCAGAAAGTTTTATAAAAAATATAAATTTAAAAAAAAAATTAAAAAATCGTGTTTTAAAAGACTCATTAAAATTATAAACTGAAGAAAATTTGAAATATTATTCTTAAGCGTATGTGGCGATGACGTCACGAGAATTTTCAGCATGTTGGTTGCATTTTTTAAAATTACTAGTAGTGGCTACATG
Organism: Nowickia ferox; assembly: GCA_936439885.1. Lineage (NCBI taxonomy): Eukaryota > Metazoa > Arthropoda > Insecta > Diptera > Tachinidae > Nowickia > Nowickia ferox. Next base: position 37,400,235 of record OW387026.1, on the reverse strand, counting down.
CCGTAACATTTTGATGGTATTTTTGTTCCAAAATACAAATGTGGCACATGTACGAATGGAAGACATTTTCTGAGGCAGCACATCTGTAAGCATGTGAAAATCTATATGTACATATGTTACTAGTACACGGCATGTAGCATCGTGATGACGTCAAAATTACGTCAGAACCATATGCCCGTGTGGTTTTTTACATACCGTGTACTATAGGCTTTAATTGTGATACCTTCATATGTTGCAAATAAACTGAACAAAATTTATTAAAATCATTCCATTAATTCTGATTTTATTCACAATTGATTGGTAACACATATTTTACAGATTTTTTTAATTTTAATTTATTTTAAATTTATTTAAAAAAAGTTGTTAAGAAAATCGTTTTGTTAAAAAAAATTTTCGTTTTCTTATGGAAAGAAACTATGATATTTCTAGGCTTTTTAATTTGATGGCCCTTCCTGTACACCAACCATCAGACTGGCAACTTTGTATTGATAGTTCCAAAAGAAGTTTAATAGTATGTTTCCACCGGCATGATTTAGACAAATCATGATGATTTGTGCAAATCATGTTAATTTATAAATGATTTACCATACATTTTGCATATGGATAAATCACCTCAAAGTAGTTGATTTATTTTAAATAATGTCGAAAATACTACTTTTCGAACTAAATTTATGTATGCAACCCTGCGATGCTTTTAAAATTTCAAACTCCATCCCTGGGTCATCCATAATAGTGATTGACAATTTCGAAAAAATTACATTAAGGGACTACGTGTGAATAAAATTCACATTGCAGCTGCTGCGACCACCTTATAAAGCACGTGCATAAATTAAATACGAAAATTCGAACAACAAAACACTCACAAGCTCGGTGGAATCACTTTGAAGTGATTTACTTAAACCTACTTGATTTAAAGTCGGTGGAAACATACTATAAAATGCATTTTGCTAAATAATGAAAATAAATTGATTTCGATTCCAATTGGCCGCTCAACGAAACTTAAAGAACAATATGAAAATATAAAACTCGTTTTAGGCAAAATTTCATTCAGCCAAAAATGGTGAACTTTTTACTGGATATACTAAATATCCATCGTTCATGAGCCTCTGATAAGTCGAGAAAAAATTATCTTTCCACCACTACATATCAAACTTGGACTTATTAAACAGTTTGTGAAAGCCTTAAATACGAACGGAGATTGCTTCAAATATATGTGCAAATTTTTTTCTGGTCTCAGTATAGTAAAGTTGAAAGAAGGCATTTTCGATGGACCAAAAATTCGTAAACTTATAAACAACGCAGAATTCACAAAGCATACGAGTATGAATCAATTGGAATTTCAAGCATGGACAAGCTTTGTATCAGTTGTAAGGAATTTTCTCGGAAATAGCAAAGCAAAGGAATATCGTGAAATAGTAGGGAAAATGCTTCAAGATTTCCAACAACTAGGAGCAAATATGAGTGTCAAATTGAATTATGACTGTGCAAGTCATTTAGATAAATTTCCTGAGGATCTAGGTGATTATGTGAGGAACAGGGTGCACGATTCCACCAAGATATCACAACCATTGAGGAAAGATATCAAGGCCGATGGGATCGCCATATGATGGCAGACTAACATATGAAGGTATCACAATTAAGAAAAAATTTCAAATTTTCATCAGTTTAGACTTTTAATGAGTCTTTCGTGTTTGATTTTTTAAATTTTTTGGAAAAAAAAATTTTTTTTTCATAAAACTTTCCGAATATCTCCGAAACTATAAAACTGTCAAAAAATTAATTAGGGCGTAATTGAAAGGTCAATCCGTTTCCTATCCCTCTGTGTATTTCTTTTTTTAATCGAAGAACTTGTTCTCGAGTAAATTAAAGTTATGTGATACAGCATTCTCTTTTTTCTTTATAACGGAATATCTCGAGAGTCAATTAAAAAAAACTAATTTATAGGCATTGGAACTCAGTATCATATGGACGCAAATTGACTATCAAAGCACGGGTCTTAGGCCGGGTTTACATCTGTGTGCCATGTGTCACACATGCGTAAAAAAGCGTAACCACTAATTACTAATGAAAAACTGTTTGATTCAGACAAGTATTTTTTAAGTTAAACAGTTTCAATAGACAATTTAATAGAATCGAACATGATTGGAAACAGTTTAAATCAATAAATACATGTCTGAATCAAACAGTTTTTCATTAGTAATTAGTGGTTACGCTTTTTTGCGCACATGGCACAAAAGAAATGCCAGATGTAAACTCAGCCTTAGAAATCGTGTTGACGTGTATTACTACGTTTATACGCACGGCTTATTTGCAAATAAAACTGTAAATTGTTGCCATACTATTGTTTTTATTGCGACTTACTAATTCAGAAAACTATTCACGATTAACGCACTATTTGCAAATAAAATGTTTAAGGTTGCCACACTTACAAATGTTTGCTATTAAAAAACAAAAAATTGATAAATATTACACAAAAAACCATTGATAGAAGAAAATAATGGCAATAAAATCAAATGATTATTTATTACGTTATACATTTACACAATTTGTAAAGATAAGCAACATTTCTACAGAAGTGCTACCAAGTTTTTATATATTTACAATGCCGTATAAACACTGAGTTAATTTATTTGGAAATATTTTTATTTGCAAATAGTGCGCGCATAAACGTAGTATAGGACAATTTAATTTTACTGTGTTATTGGTTATTTTTCAATCAGCTGATTGTTTTCTGGCTTGCCCAAGCTAGCCCAAAGAAAAATTTCGGGTTGTTTCGTGGAAGAAGAAGAAGAACATTACTCTCTCAAAAGCTCCTTTACTTGCCCAAACATTGAGTACGAGAACAATTTTCGGTAAAATTGGGATCCCGCGGCCTCCCAATGTGTAGTACGGCTTCAAACCTAATATGTATTAGTCGCGATGTCTACAGGGTCCTAACTTGACATTTTGTATATTAATTTCTCTATTTTTTCAGTTGCTTTCATTAACAACATGCAATTGCTATTCTTTACAGTTTGGAATTGTTTTTAACTTCCCGCTGAAGGAAGTTAGTGATTACAGTCCAAATTTTGTTTTAAAGTCCTGAGAGCCCATTATAATTATGTGTATGTATGTGTATGTACGTATGTTTATGTGTAAACATCTCATAACTTAAGAACGGGTCAACAAATCGGAAGCAATTTTGCTGCATTCGAAAGAGCCCACTAAGATGTCGATGTTGAATCCAAAATTTTTTGAAAACAAAATTTTCAAAAAACTGTTTTCTGTATATTATATAAATATGAAACGGTCCACGTATGTTATCGCATAACATGAGAATGGATAGAGCGATTTGACTGATTTTTCTTTTAATCGATTTTCAGATTGTTTGTAAAGAAAAAATAATAAAAAGTTCCTCTTAAAACTCGGAAAATTTAAGTTTTTAATATATTGTCTACTATTCACTTCTCATTTTTTCTACGCACAAACTAACAAAGGGAAACATAATATTTTTAATGTACTGCCTTCTCATTTTGTTTAATAAGAGACAATTTTAGCAGAGACTCGAACTAATCTTTTTAAACATACTCCCCCTTTTTTCGCTTCTCATTTTTCTAAGTATGAGTTTTTAATGGAAAATTCGTAACTGTTCTTATTGTATTTTTTCTTATTCATTTCTCAATGTTCTATGTAACATCGTTTTCTAAATTTTTTAACTTAACCAACGCTTAAACTATAGAAATATACTAATTAGTGGTATTTGCTTTGTGATTTAATTTAGTCGTGCTGGATGATATCAAAAGTAAAAATTTTAATATACTCGTACATATATATGTATATTGCCTGTGCTTTGTGTTTTTATATAATTTTTGGTGAGTATAAGTTTCAGTTAAAAGTTTTTATAAGAAAAAAGCACTAGGTCGTGTCTACTCAGTCCATCCGTGCAATGACAAATATTTTTACCTGCGCTTGTTAATAGTAAATGTTCGTGGACCAACGTCTTTTCAACCATTACGGACGGTCAATGGAGTATGGTGCACAACATACGTATAGAGAAGCCTCTAAGCTTTTACGCTTGCTAGAGAATGACAACCATTGGGATCTCACTATAGCAGATGCTGTTTTTTCGTCTACGCCCCAACAAATTGGAACACTTTTTTTCATCATTATATCAACATGTTTTCCATCTAATCCATCCCATTTATGGAACAAATATAAAGAAAACATTGCTGATGATATTTTGCATCGTATTTGTACAAAGGCCATAAATCTCGAAATTGATTTCAATGCTGAAATGTTCAATGAGGCGTTGATTTCAAATGGAGACTTATGCTTAGGAATGTCTGGAAAAATGTTGCAAGAATTAAGAAATCCAGCTCCAAATCGTCCTGCACAAGAAGCATTTACCGAAGAATTTCTACCTGAACGGCAATATCATCCGAATTCATTAAGTCAATCAGTAAGAACAAATGTCCATCTTTTAAACAACCAGCAGAAAAACGCTTTTACTTTCCCTCCTTTTGGCTTCGATTCGCTCACAAAACCAAATTGCACTTGCAAGTAGCCTCCTCTGGGATTGCTGCTACCCTATTAGAGGGAGGAAGAACTGCTCATTCTGCCCTAAAACTACCTTAAAACTTACAAATGGTAGATGAGCCAACATGTTATTATTTGGGTTGAATATACAAGGGCTCGCAAACGATCATTAGAGGCACTTGGCAGAAAACTAAAAGACTTGCGAAATAATCCACAGATATTCGGAGAGATGATAATTCTATTGGCTGAACACTTTCGCCAAACGCTGCAGGTCATTCCAAGATCAACTCCTGCTGATGAAATTAACGCTTGGTTGAAGTCATCATATTTATGCAAAGAAGTGGAAACTTTCAAATAACTGAAAACATGCGAGTTGCTCTTCAAAATTATCAATCAGGGTATGTGTTTTCAAATCAATTGTTAGACATGGGCAATAGGAAAATACAGATTGACTCTACTACAGGTTAGATTTCATTTTGTAAATTGGTTGTTAAGATGCTGATGAGAAACGCTATTAAAGCAAAGATAAACATAGGAAAGCTTAAAGGTGAAGAAGTGCTTATTCCAAGGATACTTATGATACCAAGTGATCTACCAATTAAGTTTAAACGCGTCCTTGCATTCGCAATGAAGATTAATAAATCTCAAGGACAATCTCTAAAAGTGTGTGGGTTAAACCTATAATCCCAATGTTTTTCCCACGGTCAATTGTATGTTGGGTGTCGAGTCTCGAGTCGTTTTCTCTCCAAATAGAAAAAAAATTGTTTATCATCAAGATCTAAACGAATAATATGTTTAGCATTTTGTTTGTTTGTTTAATAATAACCGAATTTAGAAGCAACGTTTTAAGCAATAAATTAAGAAAAGTTGGTGTTATTTTCTCTTTGCACCTAAAATTTTGAGTTTTAATTTTTAATTCTATATGAAATACTAATCATTAGTAAAAAGCTTCCGAGCAAAGCCGGGGTGATCAGCTAGTTTTTAATAAATTTTAAAGTACTAAGCCGCTCAATTTCAAAATCTAATCAGCTCTTAACATAATAAACACACGTCGATTGCTGGCAATTTAAATAAAATTGAGTGATACGTTCTTGAGATATATTTGACTTAAAATCGTTTTTCATCGTTTCGATTTTCGTTCAAATGTCTTCGTCAAATAGGTCGAGAGAGATATCGTTGTTGAAAATTTGCGCAAGTGTTTGTATTTCATTTCTGAGTAATGCATTATAATTCCGAACTTGGTGACTTAACTTTTCGATCTTTTAAAATTTTTTTATGATAAATTTAATGACTAAATTTGTACGTACACCATGAAGACTCTTTCAAAATAAAGTAAAAATTACTCAGAATTGTTATGCCGAACGATAAATTTTATTGGAATATTTAATTATTGCAAAAAGCACTTGAAGCGTTTAGATAATTATTTAGTTAATTTTCAATAAGATACTTTTATCAATAGAATATTTGTTTTATCGGTAAATTGTTCAACAAAATAATAAATTCATGGCTTAGGTAAAAACGTTAAAAGACGCATAAACAATAATAATAAACATTTTTGGTTTCACCATTAAACGTATCTGTAGATACAGAGTTATACATTGTATGCATACAAGTAAGTACATTAGTTCTAATTTTCACACTAAGCCTTTCTAATAGTTAGTTATAAGTACCAACTTAATATAATTAATAGCATATAAACGAAAAAAAAACAATTATACAATATGTGTTTGTGTGCAACATGTAGAAGAGAAATGAAATTTAAAATAATCCTTAATTTAATCAATAGCCAAGGAACATTTGTCATCCTCAGTATGCCCTACACATTCCAAAGCTGGTCTGTGTTCGGAGTCCCACATCCCAGGTCCACATCGTTTACAAAGTCCCGCTAATGTACAAGGAATTTTAGGAAGTTGTCTGTACTGATGCAGGAGTCCACGCGCTTTCCTCAATATGAGTTGGCCGTCCATATACATAGCAAGGGAGCTGAAATGTAACAGCATCTCGTCAGCTCTCAGGTTTTGAGCAATAACATCGTCGGCGTATACGGCAATAATAGCCAAACATAGGAAGAGATGGAAATAGTCTGTTAAATAATTTGACCAACATGCCTCCCACATTCGTATGACAACCGCTTCTGTAAACTCACGCTTAAAGCAAAGTAACAACCAGCGGTGGCAAAATAATAATTCCAGTGCATCGCTGTGAAGTTTGAGGTGTTCGTAAAAACGAGGCAACATTATTCGTATTAGTTCACGGAGAAAGGTAAGATTTCTATCGATGTCGTTATCAGTTGGCGTGCACACAAAAAAAGCTCTTTGCATTAGACCCACAAAGCACCAGAATGTCTCCGATTCATTTTGAATTTCGCACAATACTGGAGCCAACAAATCACTCATGCCCTGTGAGTATGCAATTCCCGTATTATAGAAAGCGTAGTTTAGTAATATGTTTTTCATTATTTCGGTGTTAGGGTTGTCATCCCCACAGAAAAATGGATTTGATCGATCAGTACGTACAACATCCTTCTCAACCACACACTGTACAGTTTTCCAAAAATGAATCTGTTCCTCCGGAGACATCGAATATAAACGCTTTCTGGTTATTTCTTCGTACTCCTGACGTTTTATATCCATTAAAACGGCTCGATCTTCAAAAGTCGATGAAAATGAATAACATTTCAGCAAGAAGGGCCAAACGGTTTTACGCAGACTCTTCTCAAGTCCTCCAAAAAATACACATTTTCGTAGCATCAAATCATCGTCAATTTGACCCTTTTCATTCAGTAGAGTTCCATAGAAAAAATTTGTTGTAATCTTTTGGACGTTGCCTTCATCAGGATGTAATTCAGATTTTTTAACTTCTGGTCTACAAACCATGAATTGTCGGTATGGTAAATTTTGCTTTTCATGGCCTACTGCATGTGTAATATTATGAAGAAAACAATGCCATTGATGAAGGACCTGAAAATATACAAAATTCAAAAGTACATAAATAAATTTCCAATAACGATAAAAATTAATAATATTGTCCAACGCAAAAAAACTTGGTTTACCTATGCAATTTTTACTTTTAAGATTCTTTTGCATATTTATTGAAACTACTCTTTAAATCACAGGATTTTTGTTCTTGATGTCCCACTTGGTAGCTCTCCAGGTATGAACTGATTGCATTTAGGATGTGCAGAAAGAAGCCCATACCTCATGCCTATTTTATACATATGTATACAATTAAAATATTTGCTTTTTAGATCAAATTTGTATCTACTCTTAGATTAACTTCCAATATCTTGTTGTTATATCTATTATATATTAAATACAATTGAAAACTATATTTATATTTATCAAGTACTTTTTGTTCGCGCATTAAATCAGTAGGCGATCCCAGGAGGTACCGAAGCACATATTTATTTTCGTCCACAATTAAATAAAAAATAAATAAAAACGACGTAAAAATTTCATTCGCATCCAAATTTGTATCCACGCAAGCGAAAGAGGATGCACTATAAAGACTTTTAGTATTTGAGTATAAACAGCAGACCAAGTTCGTAGTGTTTGTATTAAATTTCGTTATTCGATTACTTTATTGTATCCTCGTAAGGCGGACGATCTGTACTGTGTGATTTTCTCCACTTCCGAAGCGTTTATTTTTACCCGACTGCGCAACCCAAAGAATGGTATTGTGTTTATCAGCCTATGTATGTATGTATGTGTGTTGTTTTGCGGAATTATATAAACCGAACGCGTGTACCGATTTTAATGATTCTTACGTCAATCGATTTGTCTTAATCTCGGGAGTGTCACTAAAGATATGACAGTTGTAAAACTTCAGTATGGCGGCCTACAGACGACATTTTGTATATACGAAAAAAAATAAAAACTCGGCCAACTATATCAAAATGGGCATCATTCGACAGGTATATTAAAATCATCTTTAGGTTTTTCTTATGATTTTTCATTTAGAATGACCGTTCAGGATATTGAACGGTTCAAAGTTATTCGCAGTCGGGTTTTTTTATTTTTATAGCTTTTGCTATTTATTGCGCGATACAGGAGTTAGGAATTGATTTTCGTAACAAAAATAATCGACACTATTACAGTTATAAATTCATTTTTGTTTTGATTTCTTCAAACAAATTGTTTGATTTTGTTTTGCTTCGTTCTTTGAAGTGAGTGAAACAAAGAGAAAACAAAAACAATGAGAACGATTGCTCAATTTCTTTTTGTTTTGCTTTTGCACATGAGCACATACCAAAGAACACAGCCGAGTGGCTGTAAGCCGCCTAACAGCCGCCACCGACCACAAACAATACATTAATTTAATCGTACGGAGCTAGAAACGAAAATAATGGGAAATAAATGCAAACGTTTTGAAATATTTTCAGAGAATTTGACATCATATAATATAATTTTCTTGCATTGCTATTTCACACATGAAATTTGTTTTATATAAGCACAAAAGCTATAACTGGGTGTCCCAAGACACCTCTCTTCTTTTTTTGAATTACTACTTGTTGTGTTAGTGCTTACTTGTACCAAACGTATTTTTGCTGGACAGGTATATGTGACGAAATTAGGAGAATTAGGTACAATGTGTAAATACATATACAATCACATGCATTTTTCACATCACGGAAAAGTTAAGAATTAGAAAAATTTAAGCACTCTTAAAACAAACTACATACTTAACTTTCACAATCATGTACTGAATGAATAATTTTTTACTGTTTTGATGTAATTTTAAAATTTTTGGAGGAGTTGTTTCGTATATTTTAGGCCATTAAAATCCGATCCCTGATTATGTTAAGAAATAACACAACAGTTACAACTTCTTTTACTATACAAAAGACAACGGACAATAGAAAACTCTTTAGTATTCACTGAAGAAGTTTAAATTGGATGAAAAGGTAGACTAAATTAATTTTTTAATTCATAGCTATAGTGAAAAATTCAAAAAAGTTACATATTGTTACGTTTATATTCTTTAAAAACGCTTTTCCGTGGACTCGAAGATTTACAAATAAATACTAATTAGTACTAATTAGGGTTAAGAATGACACTTTATTTACAAATAAACGCACTTATACTAATCCAATTCAAGAGCTTAAATACACTTATACAGCTTAAATTACTTCAATATACCTCAACTAGTTACCAATACGTCTTCCTCGCTGTTGCATGCACAGTGTCCCGTTTCTGTAACTTGTGAGAAGCTCTCGCATCGAGAAAAATTAAATAATTATATTGGTCGTCCTACTTTACACCGGGGTACTCACATAAAAACTTATATAAACTTACAAAAATATCAACAAATACAGTTTTTTTCTTACTCACACGATGAAAACAATGTTTTCGACCCGAAAAGTTCTCACATTCCTTACAGAAACGAGGCACAGTCTCACTCAACTGACTGCACTGGTTTTTGTTGCGAATTTCCCTCTCGGCTGTTTTTCACACACAATACTTACTCACTCACTATTTATACAACACTAAGGCCGTGTTTACATCTGTGTGCCATGTGCCACACAAGCGTAAAAAAAGCGTACATGTCTGAATCAAACAGTTTTTTATTAGTAATTAGTGGTTACGTTTTTTGGGCACATGGCACACAAGAAATGGCAGATGTAAAGTCAGCCTAAAGACTCACTGTCTTTACTTAATTACTTGTTAACTGCTTTTATCCACCGCACGCTGTCTTTACTTTCAACGATGTTGACTCTACTGTTTACTTATTAACACTGAACGACTGCCACGCAGGATGCCTCTTTTTGTACTACAGGAAGCGGGTCTAGAATGTTCGCCATGTACTTGGAGATGGCGTAATGAAATGTAAAGTCAAATGGAAGAATCTGTATTACTGCATAAAGATGTTGCTGCTATGCACAAGTTACCACCTGTGCTATCGGTTTATATTGCTAGCCAAGTGATCAAACAGTCTTCTAACATAATCTGGAAAATTATTGTTGCTGTTTCTAGGCGTTTGTAGATAATTCTATTGGCCGTTATTTTGAATTTCCGAATAGTAGGCAACGACTTTTATGCTGGTAGTACCGTGTGTTGCTGGTAATACAGAGCTGTTACCATATGTTTGCACTTTTATGTATACGTGTGTACGTTTAGTTTTCTACATAGTTCTTTTTATTTATAAAACATTTACATTAGCTCTGTTCGAATATTTTTACGTAACAATATATACCTACAACAGACTTTTGTTCTCTTTTTTTTAACACGGAGAGAATTTCATAATATTTTTATTCTACAAAGTCGTAAGTAATACTTTGTATTACCATGTAAAGACACCTTAAGTGAAATCAAGATTTTATTTTATTAATTATGGAAAATTTAACAATTTCTTATTTAAATATTTGCGAAATATTGATTGATACCAACAGTGTTATTGATCACAAAGTAGACCAGAGGTGACACAGGACGGAAGATAATTGTGTTCTTGTGGTGTTTTTAGAGGTCTCGCTCACACAGTCATTAAATCCTCTTTACTTTCGCGTGGTATTATTTTAAAGTAATTACAAATGGTAAAAATTAATATTTGCGAACGAAAATGGTTAAAACAAAGTCTCTAATCATTTGAAAACAAATTTTAATCATTTTATTAATACTAATAATCCTTTTCGCATTGTGTTTTTTAATTCAATACCACAAATTCCTCCATTTAATTTTGTGCAAATGTTCATGTGCTCAATTGTATTTTCAATTTATGCTTTGTGGTCTCATTCGTTGTTTGCTTTTTACAAGTTGAAGTTAAAAATTAATATTTTTGAAGGAAAATGTTTAAAATTGAAAAAAAAGTGATTAAAATTTGGAAACTAATTTTAATCACTTTTATAATACTAATAATATTTTACACATTGTTTTATTTAGTTCAACACTGCAAAATCTGTCATTTAATTTTGTAAAAATGTTCAATTGTTAATTTCACTAAGTATATATTTTCTGTTGTTTGTTTTGATTATTGTACTAAAATATTCAATAACAAACACACTATATTTTTCCCTTTTTAACAGTGATCAAATCAGCGGATTTTAGCTTTCTTCATAAGTCACTTTCTACAACTCTGATCTACTTTGTGATATTGATGTTACTGTCGAAGTCATTGCAAATAGCAATAAAGAAATGACTGCTGAGTCCATATTTACACTATGCAAGTCTTATTGCTAAGCTGATTAGTTTGTTAGGAAAGAGAGACGAGGGGAAAAGAAACTTTACTGTTCTCCTCGTCTCTCTCTACATCAAACTAATCAGATTAGCAATAAGACTTGCACAGTGTAAATATGGATTTTTGAAAAAATACTTTTTTACAAAGTTCAAAGATAGATGGCAAAAAGCAAGACGCATAAAAACTAGATTTTTTGATCTTAATGAAAATTGGCTGAAAAATGTAAATAAAAAAATTGGAGTACGATAATGATGTTAAAAAATTATTAAAAGACTATGCGTAAATTACTTATTCATGTTTTTCCTATTTGTTTTTTCTATTGGAGATGGGCGTAAAAGTGGGCGGATCAAGTATATATTTTTAGGAGCTCATTCTGCAGTTATAATATTTATTTTTTGTGAAAATTGATTTGATGCATTAAAAATCAAGTTAGTTATGCTACTTTTTCAATACAAGTTGTATGGGAAGTAGGCGTAAAAGTGGGCGGATATTTTTCAAACTTCACACAAATGATTTTGAGTGTTTAAAAATGCTATGTGCCAAAAAGAAATGCCATAGGTCTAAATTTAATTTTCACTTTGTATGGGAGGTGGGCGGATCATTTTGATTTTTCCATTTTTTTCTTGATTCAAACTAGGGATGCAACCGACACCGATACCGATACCGATATATCGGCGATACTGCTGGTTTTCCGATATATCGATATCGGCGATATTTTACTGTCGATACGCCGATACTTCTTATATTTTTCTTTAGAGTTTTTTGAACAACTGAAACTGAAATGTATTGACAATTTTGATGATTTTAGAAAATAAACAGTATGACATTCAGTTTGAATTGACTCATTCAGTTTGAATTGTTATTTTGTGAAAAACAATAATTAATTTTTTGTTAACATGAATTGAAATTCAATTCTTTTTTTAAGTCTTATTAATATCAATTTTAAATCTTGAGCCAATCTAAACTGAATGCCAACGTTTATTTTGTAAAATCATAAATATTGCAGACGTTTTGTAGTTTGAAAATTTTAATTTTAGAAACTGAAATGTACTGAAAATTTTGATGATTTGAATGGCTCATTAATAAACACTGTTATTTTGTATAATAGAAGAATTATTCTACTTGAGTTTTGTTAATTTTTACTTGAGCTCAATTTAAATATGCGTATCGGTATCGCAATCGGTATCGGCGATATTTAGTTTTGAGTATCGGTATCGGTATCGGATCGGCGAAATGGTGTATCGTTACATCCCTAATTCAAACAAAAAATGCCTATGTGCCAATTTTCATTGTCCTTCGACAACTTCTTATATTTTTAGCTGCTCGTAATATGAACCTCAACCAATGTGCGGCTTACGTACGGAATTTTAACCTTAAGAGGCCCATACAATATCAATCTCTTAATTTTTCATATCGTGAAATAAATAAATAGAAAAATGCGTTATGATGCCCATTATGTTTCATTAAATGTGTTTTTTGCTACTTCAATTTCCTACATGTTGATAAATCAACAAGTGAAAAAATGAAACCGTATTTAAATAAATTTTAAATTTAAATAAAAACTATCTAAATACGTATGTATTTAAATAACAATTAAAATTTGCTATTAATTGTAACAATTCTCAAAAAGCACCAATTATTAAATTCTGGTTCAGACACGGCAATGCTCCCCTCTTCATTATCTTTTCCGCTTTCTTTTATAAGCTCAAAAGTTCTTCAACTAAAATTGATGTATAACTTGACTGCACTCGATCCAAAATTCTTGTGTGGGAGTAACAGCCTATTCTTCCGAAAGCAAGCAATTTTTTACATTTATTTTCAATTACATACATATGTAGGTTAAGTTAGCTTGGCAGGTGTAGGATAATATTATAACAAAATTTTTATATACAAAATTATACGAGTATATGTTTATTCAACAAATTTTCTTTTTATAATGAAAATAATTTTACATTTATTAAACACAAAAATAAAAACAAACGTGATTCATTTAAAGAAACATAAAACATAAAAGTTCAATTTAGTTACTAAGTAATGTAGTACCCTACAATACTCCCTTCTGCTTCGGATGTGATAGAAAGAAATTCTTTAAAAAAATCTAAGTATTTATTACAACTCATATTAAGATGTTTGAGAGAGTATACGGAACACAATCCTAAAGAGCCTTTACTTTTTAAAGAAGTTGTTGAATCTATAATTTGTTGATGTTTCGAATCAACAACTATACAAAATTTCTCAAGAAAATTAAAACCTATAATTGGAGTGTTAATATCATCAATCAAAAAAGGAAATTCAAAATCTCTAAGGAGACCTAAATCTACTTTAAAAAGTTTTATACCATAGGTTCGAATGATCGATCCGTTAGCGGCTGATAGTTCTAAATCTGATTTCCTTGCTATAGATTTAAATCTAGAATAGTGAACAACGGAAACTGCAGCTCCTGTATCTATTAAAAAAAAGTTAAATTATTTATTTTGTCAAAAAGAAAAAGGCAGCGTATTGGTTTGTTAATCAATCCATCATTAGCCACCGACATGATGGATGTTTTTAATTTAAAGAATTGTTTCTATTGGTCATTTCCAATTTAGAAAAATTACAAGGTAAGATACATTTATAAGCCTTACCACCAAATCTCGAATGATACCAACAAATTCCTTTTCGATAATTATTAGACCTAGATCGTCTTCGAGAAGAATTATTTTATGTATTGTAATTGATATCTTGTGATCGTCCACGATATTTTATTTCAACAATTTCAAGAATAATTTTGTTTAAATTCTGACAAAGATTTGAAGTTATATCCGTTAATTTTTGTATTGAATTTTCGATATTATTATTATTATTAAAATTAGTACTCTGTTGAAACATAGATACTTGGATTTTGAAAAAACTTCATAATCTTATCAGCAAGTGAAATTTTCTCTTCAGCACTTTGATATCCGCAAGATGTCACATGTATTTGAATTTGTTGTGGTAATTTACGAATCCACAATTTAAAAAGTAATTCTTGACTAATAGTATTATCGCTACCAGCCAATGTTTTCATTTCGCGGAAAAAATCTGACGGTTTGCGATCTCCAAGTTTAGGATTTGAAAATAGTTGTTCTAATCGAGATTCTTCGCTTAGAGTAAATCTTTCACACAATGTTTTTTTAAATTTTCATATTTATTTGTGGTTGGTGGAATTTTAATAATATCTATTATTTTGCTTATAATATCTTGAGGTAATGACACTAACACATAATGATATTTTGTCGTATCATCATAAATATTATTCATAATAAACTGTATTTCAGTGTGAATGAACCATGCGTCTGGACTTACAGTAGGGCTGTGTCGTTCATGAACGAAAGAGTAAAATTGAACGAATCAATCAAATGAACGAAGTGAGCCGGTCATTTTACTGAGCTGTTTTGGTTCAGTAGTACTGACACATAAAAATAAAATGAACGAAATGAACGACCGATGACCGAACGCACTTGGCTCTTTTTTTTTGTTTTGTTTTGCTTTTTCATCGTTCATGTGGGATTTTTTTTGTCATTTTCTCGTTTTCATTTGCCTTTTTATCTACTTTTAGTAACAGTGCTACCATTATGAATTTTTTAAACTGCTTTAACTTCTCACATACGTAATTAAGTTATTTTCGCTCCCGCTTTTTCACTTTTATTCATTGGCCATAGATTTATTTACCAGCGGAGACTTAATTGTGGCAAAATAAAAACACATCTTGAACACTTCTTAATGCTATTAATATTTTCCAAATTACTTATCTTATGTCACACAAAAAAATACTTTAATATTGCAAAAAAAATTTACTTGCTGATTTTTCCTTTGTGTTATTTTGTTTGTTTTGAGCATTTTGCCAAAAAATAACAAAAACATTGCATTTGTCTCTTTTTATTGACCGAATCAACTGTTTGTTTTTTCATTTCGTTCTTTTTCTTGAAAAGAGCGGATGAACGAAATGAACGAACTCGTTCTTTTTACAAAATGAACGAAAATGAGCGGTCACTTAAATGAACGATTCGGCACAGCTCTAACTTACATGCCAAAATTTTGGTTCGCAGACATATTCACACTTTGGGAAATTTGATTTAAAATATTTTATTGTGTATTAGTGTTAATCGAGGAAGTATTTCCGGATTGTGAAGCTGTGTTAGATTTATTGTCAATATTAATTAATTCTTCTGGTTGACTTTGAACGAATGATCGCGTATAAAATATGGAATAACAATTTACTGGAGAGGGATCACAGAATAATAATAAAAAAATTTTAATAATAAAAAAATACGTTTCGCAATATAATGCAATAACAGTCTTTGTGGAGATCTGGCAATGCTGTCGATTGAGTTGTTTTGGTTTTAAAAGGTCTGTCGTTGGTTGAATGATTTGAATTTATTATTATTATTATTAACATAGTGTGCGAGCTGGTCGGATGGGCACAGAATATTTAGATTGTCAAAAAAATAGATATTTTGGTTTAGAAAATATTTAATAAATTGTAAAATTAATAAAACTAATTGAATTGAGTTCCTATTCGTTGGTTCTGGATTTATTGAGTGGGTGAGTTATTACAATGGCGACTGAGGTAAATTATGTTTTATTGGAAATGGAAATGAGGTGCATGAATATACACGTATGTATATACATATGTGTCATATACATAGATTTATGTCGTTTGACAGCATGATATTGCACAATTTTGGTAAAACAGAAAAAGATGGAAAAAACAATTAATTGTTTTGCATTTAATTGCAGATAAGACGGGACGTTAAATCGTTAAAACGTTGCAAGGGCAACAAGAGGAATTACATTAAATTGTATGTATGTATATTGGAATTAGTCGAATTTCATTTGATTGGAATTAGTAGAATATTTGGAATTGATTTGCATTTGATTGCGAGGAGAGAATGGCAATGAGTGGGGCAAGCATACCACTTTTTCTTTGCGATGCCATAGATAAGGCGCTTCTTCGCTCAGAATGGGAAAAATGGCTTCGTTCATTTTCCATATATCTTGAAGCGGAAGAAATCAAGGACGCAAAGAAGAAAAAGAATAAATTATTATATTTGGGTGGTACACAACTCCAAGAAGTGGCGTACAGTATTCCTGGAGCTCTTATAGAGCCTGGAGATGTAGCTGAGGGGAAAGATGTGTACGAAATCCTGGTGGAAGAGTTGAATAAATATTTTTCGCCCGAACGGAACTCGACGTTTGAGAGACATTTGTTTCGTTCATTGAAACCTGAAGGGGGTGAGTGTATAAACCAATTTCTGGTACGATTACGGAACCAAGGGGCAAAATGTCAATTTGGGGAAACAAAAGAAGAAATATTGGCGATTCATTTAAAAGATAAATTGATTGATGTTTGGGCTCCTAATGATCTTAAAAAACGTCTCTTAGAAAGGGAATATACGCTCACGGAAGCTATTGAAATGTGTCACGTTTATGAACAAATAAACAATCAATCTGAGACAATGAAATTGCCGAACTCATCTGTAGATATTAACAGAGTTGAAAGCAAGACTCAAAATAGTGAATGTGGCAGATGTGGGCAACGAGGCCATGTTAGTACAAGTGCTGGCTGCCCCGCTAAAAGTTCAAAATGTAATAAATGTGGGTTCACTGGCCATTTTGCTCACAAGTGTAGGACGAAGGGTACTAAGCGCAAGCAGTCTGATTTTGGAAGTATAGATCTGAAAAGGCGAAGTGGGCCATATTCAAATATACGATTTGTGGCAGATGATAAGAGTCCGGAAATTGGATCCCTGAATAGAGAGTGTTCGGAACACAATTGTTTCCAAGTAACAGACAAGTTAGGGGAGTATATGAGTGAGATGATAGGATGCTATGTAGGAGGCCTGAAAATTTCGATGTTGATTGATTCTGGCTCAAAGTTTAACTTGTTGAGTGAGAATGATTGGGAGTATCTTTGCAAGGAACATGCCACTGTTTGGAACAGTAGGACGGAATCTGAAAATCAGTTTCGAGCGTATGCTGGAAACGATCTGCTCAAGATTAAGAGAGTTTTCGAAGCTGTGATAGGTTTAGACTTGGTGTCAAACCTGATTGCCTCATTCTATGTTATCGAGAATGGAGGTCAGTCTCTATTGGGTCGAGATACTGCTATAAAATTAAACGTTTTGAAATTAGGCCCTGGAATAAATCAAATTCAAGATGGCCAAATATTTCCGAAAATTAAAGGCATCAATTGATAAATCCGTGAAGCCGGTCCAACAACCTTTGCGTAGAGTACCTGCGGCTGTAGGAGAAAAGGTCGAAGAGAAATTGAGCGAAGCAGTCAAGCAGGATATCATAGAGCCAGTGGTAGGACCTAGCCCTTGGATATCTCCAGTGGTGGTTGTGTTTAAAGGGAACGGTGATATTCGTCTATGCATCGATATGAGGCGTGCCAACTTGGCAATATTGAGGGAGAACTATCCGCTTCCGACGTTCGACTCCTTTATGATCAAACTTCAAGGAGCAAAATATTTTTCTAGACTCGACCTCAAAAATGCCTACCACCAACTGGAACTGGACGAAGCGAGTCGTGAAATAACTACTTTCATAACGTCTAAAGGGTTGTTCAGATACAAGAGGCTACTGTTTGGGGTAAATTCAGCTCCAGAAATATTTCAAAGGTTTATGGAAAGCATGGTGGCCCCTTGTGATTGTGTTGTGAACTATCTGGACGACGTTGTTGTGTTTGGTAGCACAGAGAGCGAACATGACAAAAACTTAGAAAAGGTGCTGGCAATTTTTAAAGAAGCAAATGTTTTGCTAAACGAGGAGAAATTTGTTTGGAAAGCACGGAAATTACAGTTTTTGGGCCATATCCTTTCTGACAAGGGGATAAATCCTGATCCGGGGAAAATAGATGTTATAATGAAATTTCGGCCACCAACCAACAAGGAAGAGTTACGAAGTTTTTTGGGGCTGGTAACATACCTTGGAAAGTTCATACCAGATTTAGCTGATGTGACAGATCCCCTCAGAAAGTTAATTAAAAAAGACGCAAAGTTCACTTGGAGTCCATGCCAAGACGCTGCTTTTCAAAAGCTCAAGGAACAATTAACCAAAGTGCCAACGTTATCTTATTTTAATCCGAAGAGCCGCACCCGATTGATAGCTGATGCTAGCCCCGTAGCGCTAGGAGCTGTTCTTTTGCAATTTTTTAACAATCTTCCTCAAGTGATTTCGTTTGCAAGCAAGAGTTTGTCAGAGACCGAACGGAGATATTCGTAGACGGAGAAAGAAAGCCTTGCTCTGGTTTGGGGAGTAGAACGGTTTTATTATTATTTGGCAGGCATAGAGTTCGAACTGGTTACAGATCACAAGCCCTTGGAGGCGATTTTCAAGCCCACGTCAAAGCCACCTGCCCGGATCGAGCGGTGGGTTCTACGGCTTCAATCGTTCAAATTTAAAATAATTTATCAGGCTGGTAAATATAACATCGCTGATTCCTTGTCTAGGCTGTGCAAGATTGAAAATTGTATGTCTTTCGATCAACATTCAGAAAACAGTATTTGCTCGATAATAGAAGGTTCTATGCCGCGGGCGCTCTCAATTCTTGAAATCGTGGAAAAAAATCAATCTGATCCAGAACTGATTGAAGCGGTGGTGAATGTAAAAAACGATTCTTGGAGTTTAAATACATCGAACAAGTTTTTTCCATTTCGACTCGAGCTATGTACTTTGGGAAATATCCTGCTACGAGGAACCAAAATCGTCATACCATTTTCGTTGAGGGCACGAGTGTTGGCGTTAGCACACGAAGGTCATCCAGGCGAGACGGTGATGAAGCGGCGTGTACGGTCAAAAGTATGGTGGCCTTTAATTGATCGTGATGTCGAGAAGTATGTCAAGAACTGTCGGAACTGTTTATTGGTGTCAAAGCCAATGCACCCAGCGCCAATGAGTCGGCGGTGTTTTCCACAAGGGCCATGGCAATGTCTGGCGATGGATTTGCTGGGACCGCTACCCAACCATGATTTTATTTTTGTGGTCATCGATTATTATTCAAGATATCAAGAAGTAAAGTTCCTGAAGAAAATAACATCGAGTTCCATAATTGATTTTCTTGACGAGGTATTCGTAAGGCTGGGTTACCCAAAATCAATTACTACGGATAATGGGCGTCAATTTGTTAGTGACGAATTTAAAAATTACTGTGCAGATAGGAACATTGAGATTATGACGTCCCCACTATATTGGCCACAGGCAAACGGGGAGGTGGAGAATATGAATCGGTCGATCGTTAAGCGGCTACGGATAGCTCATACTAATGGAACGGACTACAAAAAGGAAATTCAAAAGTTCTTGCTGATGTACAATGTCACTCCGCATGGAACAACGGGAAAAGCCCCAACGGAACTGTTATTCAATCGCGTAATTCGAGACAGAATACCATCGATCCTTGATGTCAACGAGAATATTTTAGATGCGGAGGCTAGGGACATGGATACCGTTAATAAAGAAAAGGGAAGGCAGAAGGCTGATAAAGATCGTGGGGCGAAAGACATTAATATTAAGGTTGGAGACAAAGTATTACTGCAGAATGTTATTTTTCCAAATAAACTGACACCGGCATTTGGACCAGATGAATTTGAGGTTGTTGAGCGGAAAGGGAACGATGTCCTTGTCCGAGGAAATGATAATAAAGTGTATAGGCGTAACGTTAGCCACTTGAAGAGATTGCCAACAATGCAGGAGCCTAGCGAGGGTGATTCGGCAACATTCGATTCCTTGGCAGAGGCGGTGGAGACACACAAGGAACGCGAGAACCCCAACCCGAGATTGACGCTGAAGCTAAAAAACATTGGAGGGATGTGGAGATCTGGCAATGCTGTCGATTGAGTTGTTTTGGTTTTAAAAGGTCTGTCGTTGGTTGAATGATTTGAATTTATTATTATTATTATTAACATAGTGTGCGAGCTGGTCGGATGGGCACAGAATATTTAGATTGTCAAAAAAATATATATTTTGGTTTAGAAAATATTTAATAAATTGTAAAATTAATAAAACTAATTGAATTGAGTTCCTATTCGTTGGTTCTGCATTTATTGAGTGGGTGAGTTATTACAGTCTTAATAGGAAAATTTAATTGTTAAATCTAATTAAACATCGGAAACTTATTTGTTTGTGGAAATATAGTATTGCTGTTTTCTTTACACTTTCCAAATAGTTTTATTGATAATATAGTTTTTACAGAATGATCTTGAATGTTGAACTTTTGAAACTCTCCTTTTAAAGATTATGTAAATAACATTTCAGGCATCAATATGAAAAGAAGACATCTATTTGTATTATTTCCTTTTAAAGATATATTTCAGGCATCAATATGAAAAGAACGTACCCATCTGTATTGGTATATAAACTGGTAAGGTTGTACAAGAAACTCAGTTGAATATAAATGGTGCAAATCCTTATAGATTTATTCCAGGATTCAGGATCGCCAATTGTAGGACAATAATATAATAAAATTTTTATATACAAAATTATACGAGTATATGTTTATTCAACAAATTTTCTTTTTATAATGAAAATAATTTTACATTTATTAAACACAAAAATAAAAACAAACGTGATTCATTTAAAGAAACATAAAACATAAAAGTTCAATTTAGTTACTAAGTAATGTAGTACCCTGCAGCAGGTTACTGAGAAAAGATCCCGAGGGTCTAAGTAACAGGTCCCTTTGTGTTATCTGAGAGTAGGAAAGGGATAATGCAAGTGTATATGGTGACTGACAGATAGATAGAGGGAAGAGAAGCTTAATTCATTCTTAATTTTTACAACTCTGCTACTGTGCGTTTTGTTCATTTTTAAAGCATCGTTGCAGCTCTTCTGGTGTTAATTAGGGGTATTAATTTAAGCTAAGGAAAAACAGCTATTGAAACTTCTGTCTGGCCTGGACCTCGGTAGCAAAACACGTAGTCATTTACTCAGGGAGATGAAAGAATTGGCAGGAACTAGTATATCTTCGGAAGCATTGGATGCAACATACATATGCCAAGTAATGTGAGATGCATATTATCTGCGTGTAAAACTGAGGATATTGATAACTTAGCTGAAATTGCTGACAACTCCCCGCAAGCACCCTTCGTTATGGTAGCAACAACAATATCAAGGGACATTGTATCTCATTGCGATACGCTCACGTCACATTCAAAGGATTCAGCTCTGGAATCTTGCAAGAAACAATACATTTACACAACATCGTAGTAGCAGCAGAGAGAGCGACCATGGAAGAGGTAGATCTCAATTATTATCACATTCAATTTGGCGCTAGCTCAAAAAAATGCAGACAACCGTGTGAATTCAATGCGGGTACTTTTACATCGCCAGAAAACTAAAACAACTGTCTTCGACAGCAATATTAATTTGAGTCGCACACTTAAGAAAATATTATATATTTTTGATCATAAATAAAAGTTTCTTGTAGATTCTGGTGCTCCGACCGAAGTCTAAGCACTGCTCCAAAAATTTCACTGACGTCTCCTTGAGGCTACATCAGTCATACGAAGATTTTTTTACCATTGTTTGCAGTAAACAGCACATCAATTTCAACTTACGGCACCAAATACCTTGAACTAGATATAGTAGACCTACGACGTCAGTTTGGATGGACATTCATAATAGCTGACGTGAAATCCCCTATATTAAGTGCAAATTTGTTATCACACTGCGGACTAATTGTGGATTTAAAACGGAAGCAATTAATAGATTCGTTAATAACGCTCTCATCAAATTCTCAAACAAAAAAATTGGATCAACTGAGTGCTTCAACAATAAACTCATTTTCTAATCTTTATAACCTTGTTATAAAATATGTTGAAAATACAAATGTAAATTCGTATCGTTTACCTACGTCATCGACGGTTCAACAAAGAATTATAAAGAATTGTCAAGCGATAGCAGAGCCACAGATGCGATATTTTGGTGAGAAATTGAAGGTCATTAAAGAGGAGTTTGCGAATCTATTACAGCTTGGAATAGTTCGTCTCTATAGCAGTCCGAGGCCTAGCCCCATCCATCTTGTAAAGAAAAAATAAAACAAGAGAGGTGTCTTAGACACCCGGTTATAGCTTTGCTGCTTAGCTTTGTAAAACAAACTAAATGTGTTAAATAACAATGCAATAAAATTATATTATATGATGATGTCAAATTCCCATTATTTTCTTTTCTAGTGGCGTACGATTAAATTAACGTATTATTTGTGGCCGGTGGTGGCTGTTTGCTGCTTTAAAGCCGATCGGCTTTGCTCTCTGGTTTATGCTCATGTGCAAAAACAATATAAAAATAAATTGAGCAATCCTTCTCATTGTTTTTGTTTTGTTTTTGTGTCACTCACTTCAGAGAACGAAACAAAACAAATTCAAACAATTTGTTTCGTTTATTTTCGTACTCTACTTTTAAGTACAAAGAAATCAGAAGCTGTTAAGACACCCATTGGATTGTTTGAATTTGTGGTAATGCCCTTCGGTATAAGAAACGCAACTCAAATTTTTCAAAGGTATATGAACTCGATTTTTCACCTCAAGAGAGAGTCGAAACCATCCGAAATTACTCTAAACCAGAAAATATTCTAGAGTTACGCCAATTTTTGGGAATTTTAAATTTCTATCGCAAATTTATTCCAAAAGCGTCCACTATTCAAGCACCTCTAGATGGCCTGTTCAAAGAATCGAAGAAAAACGACAAAAGGAAGATCGAAGGGAATAAGAACTTGGAATGCTCTTTCGAGGATTGCAAAAAAGTTTAGCTGATGAAACGATGCTAAATTTTTTGGACTCAGAGTCACCACTGTCCTTAGATATAGATGCATCAGATTCAGCAGTAGGTGCTCATTTAGAACAACTCGTTAAAAATCAATTCAAGGCAATTGCATTTTTTTCGTTAAGCTGAAACCGTCGCAAAAAAATTATAGCACATACGATTGGGAGCTAGTAGCAATCTACTTGGCTATTAAACATTTCAAACATCTCTTAGATGACCGCAGCTTGGTTGTCTTAACTGATCATAAGCCATTGACGTTTGCTGTACAGCAAAGATTGGATAAAGCATCACCTCGTCAGCTATGTTACTTAAGCCTACAGTACACGGCATGTAAAAAGCCACATGCGTATGTGTCGATGACGTCACGGGAATTTTCAGCATGTTGGTTGCATTTTTTTAATTACTAGTAGTGGCTACAGGCCTTGAAATTTTGATAGTATTTTTGCTCCAAAATACAAGTGTGGCACATGCGGCCGAATCGAACACATTTTCTGAGGCAGCACATCTGTAAGTATGTGAATATCTACATGTACATATATTACTAGTACACGGCATGTAGCAAATGTAGCTTCGTGATGACGTCAAAATTACGTCAGAACCACATGGACATGTGGGTTTTTACATGCCGTGTACTGTAGGCTTTAGACTTTAACTGCCAATATACATACGATATATGACACGTCTCTGTAGCTGTGTTCTGTAACTGACGAGAAGTTTTCGCGTCGAGAAAAATCAAACAAGCTTTTCGTCTGGAAAAGTTCTCACCAAAGTTACAGAACATAGGCACTGGTTCAAAAAACAAGGTAGCTGATGCGCTATCCAGAGTAAATGTAATAAACATGCCAGAAATAATAGATCTACAAGAAATTTTACAGCATTAGGAATCTGACTCACAGCTAAAGCAAATTTTGAATAGCAATGCACATCATTACGTGTTCAAAAAATAAAACTGGATCCCAAATTTTGAAATATATTGTGATGAAATATCTTGCCTAATTCCTTTAAGATCGAGGTCAGGTTTTTTTATTTTTAAATAGTCAATATGAATAAAATATTTTGATTTTGTTAATTGAAGTTTATTTGCTGGTGGTTAAGCGATGTCTATATGCATTTCATTGTTGCTTTAACAAATCGTCAGTAGACTTCAACCACACATTTTGAACAGTCACAAACCTCTTATCTTATGCACAAACTTCCAAAAACTATTTGAGAATTCACAAATAATAATATTTTTGAAAATCACAAAAGTAAAATAAGCAACAATGAAATGCATAAAGACATCGCTTAACCACCTAACCACCAGCAAATAAATTTCACTTACAATATAATTATGACAATATATCGAATAATAAATTTCTTGGATGATTTTGTTAATTTTTAAAATAAATGCCAATATTTCAATATTCTTTGAATATCATCTTCAGGGCTTAATTATATCCAAATTTTAAAATCAAAAAACTAAAAACAGATACATACTCGTACATAAACATTTATTTAAAGAACAACAAACATAAATATATACAATACATCAAACGTCTTCACACATTAACATCTGTACCAACAGTAGTTGTAACAACAGTACAAGTTCTTTAAGTTTTAAATAAGCTAATTAGGCCTAACTTCTTCAATGTAAATAAAACAGTTTTTAATTACATTTTTCCCCGACGTTTCGTCAATGTTTTATTCACTTTTTCAAGGGTTATATATCTATTTTTGAATAAAAACATTACATTATTTTAAATAATTTTAGACAATAATATTTTCTCAACTCACAATTATATCTTGATTTTCTTCTACATTAAACTATATGTACATTTAACACAAAAAAAAACAATTTTGGTTACATATACATACATGAAAACAAATATTTACATCACAACTTAAGCTATTTTATTTTATTGCAACTCTAAAGCTTGCACTGATGTTGTCAGTATTCTCTTTTAAGTTCATCGTCTTTTCTTTCTTTTGTTGTATTCGTAGACTTTCTTCTTTACAACTTTTTCTTTGTCCAAAATATTTACATTATCAAAGTCAGCTGTGTGACCCATCTCTAATAAATGTTGTGCTAAAGTTGTTGTTTTTTTTTCGTTTTTCAATGTCATTTTTATGTTCTTTTATTCTTGTTTCTAAAGTGCGCTTTGTTGTACCAATGTAGCAGATTATTTAAAAATTATATGACACCCTTACTATTACAAATTTATATAATGCATAGCATATTTCAGTGATAGGTATTGTGCCAAATAAGAACTTGGTCAACATTTTTATCTCACTACAATTGATGGCCGAAATTTTGGAAAGGAACTTACTTGGCCTTTTTTCACATTTATGTTTTTGTGAGGATCTGACTAGTTTTTGAAAGATTTTCTTTAATAAAGCTTTTTAAACTTAAAATTTCTAGTCTGCTATATTTCTATTCATAATGACTGCGGCAGTTGAAAAGAGCATGGCTACATAAAACAATGGGTTAGAGTGTGGTGGGTGCACTATTGTGTCATTACAAGGATCCTATAATGTACTAAATTTTGTAAGAGTCATCTGGGCAGAAATATGTATAATATATCGTAAATTTTAGTGGGAGTGACCTCGCCTATTTCTTCTTTTGAAAATGCAAAATTAAAGGCTAGCATAAGTGCAATGTGCATGCAAAGTTTCAATAGAGTAGCTTGTATTTTAATTTTTGAGATTTTTGATTTTTCTAGTTCGTAGCTCACACCTTAACTTAAAATCTTAGTTTTGAGTTTAAAGTGCGTGTCCATGCCCCCGATTGAAACTTGCTAGATTTTAGATTTCTTGGTGATCTCTAATTTAGATTTATTTGTGTATCGAATTTAAGCTCTCTAGTGCAAATTCTAGCTTTATATGTTATGGGTGTTACCCCCCGCCCCCCCCCCCTGCCATCTTGGTCACTTTTTTAAGCTCAAGATTTTGTTGTAAGTAGCGCTTACTTCTCATCGTCTTTTAAGATCATAGTTTAGAGCCCTACATACGTGCATACAAGTTTCAAGAAAATGGCTTCAGTTAAAATCTGTATATTTAGTTTTCAATTCAGTGCAATATTAGCGTGGCCACGTTAGCCCTGGTTAAAATGTTTTGGTTTTTAGATATTTCTAGTCGGTTTCTCACCTTGACCTACTTGCGTATCGAATTTCAGCTCTAGCGCAAATTTAATTTTTTTATTGTTATGGGCGTATTCCCGCCCACTTTTTTTAAAGAAATTTTTTTTGGCCGGTGCTTATCATTCGTGTCAAGTTTCGTTGGAAACGGATAATAATAAATATATTATATATATATAATAAATATATTATATTAGTATATTTAAATGTGCTGAGCCGAAGTACATGAAGTAGGAGGTTTAAATTTTATGGGGGTGTAACAGCCACTTCTTTCAACAAAAATGTATAACCTTGTGTAATTTCAACATGTGTGCCAAATTTCAATAAAATCGCTTAAGTTAAAAGCCTTAGATTTGTTTTTTCTAATTCTGAGCTATATGGGCGTAGCCCCGCCCCCTCGGTTAAAATGTTCGGGTTTTCAGATTTTTTTAGGTGGTTACTCACTTAGGTCTACTTGTATACCAAATTTCAGCTCTCTAGCTTTAGCGGAAGTGCTTCATAATATTGATGAGTGAGTCAGTGAGTCAGTCAGTCAGTCAGTCAGTCAGTGAGTATGTCTTAAAATATGTATACTCGAAATTTATTATTCGACATATTGTCATAATTATATTATAAGTGAAATTTATTTGCTTACTACGCTTATTTTGCTTTTGTGATTTTTAAAATATGCACTTTTTGCACTTCCATATCTCAGGAAGCTTTTGTTGTAAAACTTTCAATCTTCGCATGTGAGGTTAGATGAATTAATTCCAATTATGCATTAAATTTTAGAACTTTACGATGGCGGGAAAAAGATTTATCAGGGGGTTAAAAACACGACGAATGACTTCCCATAAATATATACACTGCGTGCATTGTCCGGAACTTGGCCTGGCGCACTCCGTGCACCTAGATGTACTCGTATGTATCTGTTTGTAGTTTTTTGATTTTAAAATTTGGATATAATTGAGACCTGAAGGTTATATTCAAAGAATATCAAAATATTGGCATTTATTTTAAAAATTAACAAAATCAAAGTATTTAATTCATATTGACTATTTAAGAATAAAAAAACCTGACCTGATCTTAAAGGAATTAGGCAAGATATTTATGTACGTATAAAGGTCGAATGATTTGAAATAATTTTTATACTATATGGTGATGTGTCAACTTTAACGGCATGCCCGTGCATTCCCTTCCTCTAAGGCGGAAGATTTTCAATTTGATTCATTCCATGTCACATCCGACATTGAAACAGATGCGACAAAAATTCGTGTGGCCATCAATGAATCGTGATATAAGGACTTGGGTACGAGAATGTTTAGATTGCCAACGGTTAAAAATCAATAAACATACATATTTAACACCTAAGCAGTTAAAGAAGTTGACCAACGTTTCGACCATGTACATATAGATCTAATAATTTTTCCATACTATATGGGTTATTGCCATTGTTTAACAATGATCGACAGGTTTTCGCGCTAGCCGGAAATTGTTCTTCTAAAAGACATGTCAGCAGAAACTGTTGCCAAA
The DNA here is from genome assembly GCA_936439885.1 of Nowickia ferox. Classification (NCBI taxonomy): domain Eukaryota; kingdom Metazoa; phylum Arthropoda; class Insecta; order Diptera; family Tachinidae; genus Nowickia; species Nowickia ferox. The sequence continues at coordinate 37,372,147 of OW387026.1, read as the reverse complement.
ATTTTTTATAGTTTATAGATTTGGTTCACTTAAAACTGTAACCACTGACCAAGGAACTCAGTTTGAATCTGCCTTGATCATTAAAAGCAGCGCTAATGTGCAATAAAGCAACACCATGGCTGAAAATTTTGCCTACCGTAGTACTTGGACTCAGAACTTGTTTTAAGGAAGATTTAGGCGCCTCTTCAGCAGAAATGTTGTATGGTACTACAATTCGTATTCCAGGTGAATATTTTTCAAACCACAACTATGCAGAAAATCCAATCTTATTTTTGGACAAATTTCGACAATATATTCCGCAGATTCGCCCTACACCAGTTAATCATCATAGGTCTGTTTCTTTATGTCAATGCATGTATGCATATAGATACGTATACGAGGTGTGTTCAAAAAGTATCGCAAATATTGAATTTTCGAGGGTTACGTATATTCTAATTTTGATTTTTTTCTGGCGTCATGTTGGTACTCATGTCTCTCACTTATGCCGACAATTTCGGCCATTTTTAATGTTCAGTTAATTGTTGACAGCTGCTTTACTTGCACGTGTTTTGGCTCGTCTTCGATTTTTACCTTGGTTAGTGCAGCAGCTTCCATTGAGATGATTGAGCTTTGGTTTCCACGTCATAACCATAAACCTACGATTCGTCACCAGTTATGACCCTCTGGAGCAAATTTGGGTCGTCGCGGACAGAGTCCAACAGCTCATTAGCAATGTTCATGCGATGCTGTTTTTGGTCGAAATTGAGCAATTTTCATTGATAAAAATCGAATGGCACGAGCCAATCGATATGTCTAGGTCTTCAGCAACTTCTCTAATGGTGATTCAACGATTGGCCAATACCATTTTCTTCACTTCATCAATTTTTTCGTCTGTTGTTGAAGTGCTCGGGCGTCCGGCACGCTCATCGTCGTTCACATCTTCAACATTTTCTACCACCGATAAACGTTGCTTCGGTCCAAGGTAGCATCTCCGTATGCCACAGTCAATATTCGGAATGCATCCGCGCACTTAATTTCGTTTTTCACACAAAATTTGATACAGGTTCTTTGTTCCCTTTTTTTTAATCGGTAAAAATGGCCGAAATTGTAGGCATAAGTGAGAGACATGAGTACCAACATAACGCCACAAAAAATTTAAAATTCAAATATACTTAAACCTCGAAATTTCAAAATTCGCGATACTTTTTGAACACACCTCGTACACATAACTAAACCCATACTTATGTATTCGTATATACACACGTACTTATTTACTTACATGGTTCAGCATATATAGAAAATGTTTTGTCATAATTTCATATAAAAACTAATAAAACTTTGTTCGCCACTAATTTTTAAATATATTTTCATAAATTTTTCCATTTTTCTAGTATTTAGAAAAATGTAATTTTTCTTTGTTATTGTTTATTTTTCAAACAGCTGTTTGATTTTCTATATGGCCAAACTAGCACCAAGAAAAAGTAAGGGCTATTTCGTGCAAGAAGAAGAAGAACATTACTCTCACAAAACCTCTTTCATTTACCCAATTTTCGAGAACGGGTACGTTTTTCGTGCAAATTGAGATCATGCGGGATAAATAAATACACCTCATATTAGCAGTACAAAACTGTATGTTCATAAGGACTTAGGGCGACCTTTTGAGTTCAAGATTAGAGATTAAATTAACCTTAATCTTCATTTGTGATTCTTGGGTAGTCAATTATATGGTTTTACTTGCTAGTTTAAGCGACCAATCGTATTGGTTTAATCTTACATGACAACATACACTTGTGAAGCATATAACTTTTTGTACAAATTGTATGATAAAATAATTAAAAAAACACATAAATAAATAAATAAATAAAAGGGAATAAATAAAAGGGAATAAATTCGTTAATTATACAAAAATATAAGATCTTATATCGTCGCCGGTTTCATTGGCATTTTTTTATTTTAAATGAGTTAAGGCCACCATTCGTAAGTTCAATTAGTTAGAACAGCGACGATATATATGCTCCCGCGAGCGTATTCATTTGACGGTTTACTTCAATTTGTTTTATTTAGGGCAACTTTATTTTTTATTAGAAATTAAATTAACTTTAATCTTCATTTATGATTTTTGGGTAGTCGATTATATGGTTTTACTGGCTAGCTTAAGCGGCCAATCGTGGTGGTTTAATCTTACATAAATATTGACAACATATACTTGCGAAACATATAAATTTTTTTAAAAATTATATGATAAAATTATTAAAAATACATACATAAATAAATATATTTTATAATATTAATCTATTTCCTTTAACACGCGCAATTTTTACTTGTAAATAAAAAAATATTTCAGTTTCTTCTTCTTCCCACAAAAAATCAAAGTATGTTGATAACATGTATAACTTTTGCACAGAAAATGTTGCCAATAAGAAGACTAAACTACCACTCAAAAACATCAAACTCAATTAAGAGAGATTAAGTTAATTTTCGGATTAGTTAATAATAGAAATAAACTAATCTTAATCTCGAACCCAAAAAGTCGCCCTTAATGTCTTGTTCTTATGTCTTTGTTACATCAGATCCTGTCAAAAACATTTGGAAGCTCCTTACACAGGACCATATGAAGTCTTAGAGAGAATTTCTGATAGAGTATTTTCGGTGAAAATCAACAATAAACCACACAACATATCTCTTGAACGACTAAAGGCTTCATTAGTCTTTACTTTCTGTTGCTGTTCTGTGCTGTGCCGTTCTGCTTCTAAATTTGAGTACTTACTTTTTCTGTAGTAACTTATCAGCTGTTTCTGACCAGAAGGGTCGCAGGTTTCCACTAAAGCTATTAGTTTTGCCTCGTCCATTGTGAAGTTTCAATATAATTTTATGTTTCTCTTTTAAAAATTTATTTTTTTTTTAATTTTAAAAGCGCAATCACAATTTATTTAAAAAAATTTTATTTAGTTTCTTTAAGGACATACAGCAGTAAAAAAACGAACTTTACTGCATTTTACCCAAAATACACTAAATGAGAACACAAATTGAGAGAGTAAAGTGACAGTTCTGGACTGAGTATTTCGCAAATTATTATTGCAGAAATTTGTCGTAGTAACGTTTAGTAAGATATGATTCAAAATGTAAACAAACAAAAAGTAAACAAACGAAAAGTGTAAAAATTTTAGAAAAGGCTAAATAAAAATTGTGAAAGTCATTACAAAATAGATAATTTATAAAGAATGGTAATAATAACTGTTAATATACATATTTTATAATTTATTTTATTAATTTTTTTTTTATATTCAGAGTTGTACAACTGTAAAGTATCTGGTTACTTAGCACTGCACTTGTTTTTAAGGTATTTAGTAACATTAACAAACAGTGATGTAATTTTTAATAAATTTAACCAACAACAAATCAGAAATTGCAAATATTACATAAAATAAATTACAAATTTATTCTTATGGCTCGATTATGGATGGCAACCGAACTTCAGTTGACAAGTTAACTAGCAACGCAACTGAAATTAAAATTGGTATTATGCATGGCAACTTCCTTGAGTTGCAAAAAAGTTATCGAAAATACGATTATGACAGATTGGCAACTGAAAATAAAAAATTCTAAATATAAGAAATACAAGTGCTAAAAAGAAAATTATTACGCAAAAGTGCTTAAATAACGTTACTGATCATAAAAATGAATAGTTAAGTCGAATAATTTTTTTAGACGGCTCTTTAGAATAACCGCCTCTACTGTGAGTGTGTATATGTTATTGCCTAAAATAAGTTTTAACAATCTCTTTTTCGGCTTTAAATCATATTTTCTTTGAATATGCATAGAAGAAATTCAAAAATAAAAATAATATTGCATTTACTTTTTAATTTTTTAAATTTTATGCTTTTAAAACTATGCAGCAACTACAAATTTGTGGTTGCCAATATGGCAACTGAAACTATCAGCTGTTAGTTGCCAGTTGCTATCCATAATACCATTTCGGCAACTAGCAACCCAACCAAAGTTCGGTTGTCATCCATAATCGAACCATTAGATTGGTCGTGTTATAAAAAATATTGTATCGAGTACCAATAAAAAAAAGTCAAAACTACATATATTTTTCAGCACTATATGGAGTTGGAGTCAGCTGTTTCCTTAATCTTACTAATTTTCACTATTTTTCTGTTTGCGTACTTGTTTCGGCAAGAGAGAGTAAATTTTAAAATTTTTGCAGTAACTACTCATTTACTGCATTTTACTACAAAAGTAAAAAAACACACCTAATATTGTAATGTTTATCTCATGAACATATGTTTTTGACATCTTCTTAAACCAAACGTTTTTAATTAATTCTAAAAAGAGCTTGCAAGAAGCAACACGTATAATAAAGAATTCTAAGAAATCCCATATATCATTGTTTGAATTACAGTAGAAGCCTATAATACATTAGCATAGGACCAACACATATCGAAAAAAATCTATGATATTGATATGACTGGGTAGGGCTCTCGAACACCGTATTTTGCTTTTAGCTGACCCACTAACTACTTCACCCAACAGCATCCGATTTAAATTACATACTTTTACATATTAATCTAAAATAAAATCGGCATAAGTGTAATGTCAAGTATGATTTTAAACGAAAGTTTAACATATTTAATATCTCTAAGTGCCATTATTACAACTTGCCGATAGTTAAAGGCAGGATTTTGTCTGCCCGATAAAAAGCTTTGCATTATTACAACTTAAATTTTTGTTTGTTATTATTATAAATAATAATACTATTTAATGGATAACAAAATAGTAAATGAAGGTTTTATAATGCTAAGCCATTTATTCGTCCGACAAAATCTTGACTTTAACTATCGGCAAGTTGTAATAATGGCCCTAATTGTTCTAAGAAATTTTTAGGTAAAGGTACTCTGATTATATTTTACTGAATTATTTGGTATAATCTGTGCGTTAACAAACTATATTGTATATTGAAATAATATACATAACTGCAATTACCTGTGCTAAATGATCTAATCCTCCGTAATGAAAATGTAGTATTTTATATTGTGATTCTCGAGAAGCTATCACTAATTGGCCTGATGTACAGCTATTGTCGTTGAAAAATAAACGCAAAGAACGCATCTGACTTAAGTCGACTGAAAATCTACGGCATTTTATATTTGCTTTACGGCGAACAGTTGGTGTGGTGTTGGCACTATCTGGAAACGCAAGATTATGCTTGAATGCCAATAATTCCGGAGTCATCCAATTAGGATTGTTGTCATCTGAAACAGATCCATCGGAATTGAGCTGCAATTGCTCACGATCAGCAACAACCACACAATTGTACGTTTGTGAAATGTTGGCATTTTCTATTTGCGGATTTGATATTGTTATATTAACGGATGTAATTGGATTCTTTTTTATTAATGCTTCCAAGTCTTCCAGAGAGGCCTTCTTTCCTCCTAACAGAGGCTGCAGCTCGTTTCGGAGTTCTTGCATATCTACTGTTGCTGTCATATCGTCTTCTTTTCCTATATCATTTTGTGCCGTTGCAATATTCTCCAAATGTTTTGTCCCATTGCATTCATCACCTTCGACACTGTTCAATATGCTTGCTTGAACTTTATCTGCTTTACCACAGGACGATGGTAGTAATGGGCCTCGAATATAGTCCATTGGAGAATTCTCATCCGCAGATGGGCATTTGCATAAAGCGGAATTCGGAATCCATGACAGAAGCAACGTTGGTCTTTTAGCGCTATTGTATTGGTCAACAAATGTTTTCGTTGTAACCGTCAAGTAGCCTGGATAGTGTAACATGTCACATTCTTGGCGAGCTATAATGGGTGGATGTATGCAAACATTATTTTTACAGAACAGTATTTCGTTGTCTTCGTACACTATATCGATTTTTTCGTTTATTTTTTCTTCACCAAGTATTAGGCTTGATGCTTTCTTGAGGATGTTTGCGATGGGCATGTTTCCAAACACAGATTCACAATTTAAATTGTTTCTCCAATACAAGTTAATTTTATTTGCATTTATGTATTTATTTATTACTTTTCGGCTGTTTGCGTATTACTGTTGTTTGTTGTTTTTTAGCCACCAACATCAAAATACAAAAGAATTAAACAAGTCTTCACAGAAAAAAATCGATAAAATATTCTTATGCGCTTTTACATACATACATACACACATATAGGATAAAACTAACGCACGTATGTATGTACATATACTTGCATTTATTTTCATAAAAAATCAATAAGAGATGCAAAATTGTTTAATAAATAATTTTAATTTTTTTGCTTTTTAACATTTTATTTATTTAGTATTGGTCTTATATTTTGCTCAGCGGCACACGTCAATCTCTACACACGATACGGAAATAAAAATACAAATGTCTTTGCGAGTTACAACAAAGATGTCAAAGCAATTTAACCCAAAAAGGTCTCATAGCCTTTGGTTATGAGTAATGTTAACTAATGGGGGTTACTTATTCAATTGTTGTTTCAATTTAAATTTCAAGTTGCAATACACTAAACCCAATGGTACACGGCATGTAAAAAGTCACATGCGTATGTGGCGATGACGTCACGGGAATTTTCAGCATGTTGGTTGCATTTTTTAAAATTACTAGTAGCGGCTACATGCCGTAAAATTTTGATAGTATTTTTGTTCCAAAAAACATATGTGACACATGTAGCAGAATTGGACACATTTTCTGAGGCGGCACATCTGTAAGCATGTGCATATCTACATGTACATGTGTTACTAGTACACGGCATGTTGTAAATGTAGCTTCGTGATGAAGTCAAAATTACGTCAGAACCACATGGACATGTGGTTTTTTACATGCCTTATACTATAGGCTTAACACTTATACTTTTTAACTTGAATGCTTGATAGTCGATTTGAACAGCTCATCATCATTATTGTTAATAAATTCTCATGTTTCGTGTTAAAAATATTCTGTCGCAACAAAACACTGAATAAATTACTTAATCAATTCATTTCTCTCGTGGTGCAGTTTTATTGAAACGGGAATTTTGAGTTGTGTCCTTGATGCTGTCATCGTGAAAATAGAATTATCTCTTAAGTTGGATTCAGCCTCATCACACAGTACTTTGTTTCATGTACAAAAATGCAATATAATTATGTTGAATATGTTGAATCAGCAAATATATTCGTATGCTTTAAAATAACAACAAATCCCCTACCAGCATATGTATATGTAAGTCAAAATATGTATGTCAGCAAATTATAATCCAACAAATGAGTTAGCATATAATTTTTGTGTCTATACGATATGTTGAATTTCGTGTGCTGATATATATGTTAAGTCGAGTGTGCATTTGCTTAAATGTAAAACAAATTTGAATTTACATTTCTTGATTACTAATTTGTATCAATTATCGCTTTTAGTGCCTTAGTCGACAAATATGCTTAGTCCTTTTTTAATTTTTCAGGAGGGACAAAAAATTTTCTAAATTTATTGAAACTAAATGTGTGTGAGGACAACGAAACTATTAATTTTGATATTTTAAATTAAAGCATAGTACTCTGTTCAAAATTATGAAAAATGTTGAGCAACATTGATTATTTCATACGAAAAATTTAACATTTAAAAAATATTAATTAGCCCTGAACTATGCTACAATTACTTCTGTTTTTATAAAATGCCCCAGATGTTTGTTGTAAGTTCCATGAGAAATAAGTGCCACCTATCTTATTTCGAATGAAAGCTTAAATGTTGAAGATACATTTCATACGTTTTTCCCAAGATAAACAGAGTGCTATTTCCCAAACATTTGTTCATTAACAATTCCTGCCAATTTTTTTTTATATGTATTTTGACGGCATTTCCCGTGAAATGTTGAACAGAGCACTAGGCTTAAAACAAAACCCATTAACTGAAAAGTTTCCCAAACTACAAACAAACAACTGCAATGTAGCCAATTCACACACCTTTTTAAGCAGACCGTAGCTAATTCAATCATCTTGTATATAAATATGTTATACAGGGTAGTAAAAACAAAATAAAAATATTAGATTTTTATTAGATTTCCTAGAAATATACTGACAAATTAAATTTTGTTTTATGTGACAAATCTAGTAAAAATCAGCTAGATTTAGCTCGAAATCTCGTGAGTACTAGATTTCGAGATAATGTAAATGCCCTATTAAAGTGATTTTTTATTGCATAAAAAACTCTTATTATTCAACTTAAAAATAAAAATATTAAAGAAATGAAACATAAAGCATGGTCGTCTGGTTTTTCTCTCTACTAATAGCTGACTTGATAGTGGGTTTTATTGTATTTTAAGTTTTTGTCATTTAGAGCCAATTTCACTAACTCTATATAAATATCAATTCATACTTAAATTTCGATTTTCATTAATTTTTGTATAAAAAATTACTTTTAAATATGAATTGATGTTTAAATAAGTTGGTGAAATAGGCCCTTATAATATAATATTTTCTTGCAACTTCCAATGCTACAAATCGTGCTATTTACAAAAGCAATGATTTAGCTTTAAATAATTTTTTGAAATCACCCTGATTTGACATGTCATAATTTGCAGAGCAGACCCGTATGGAAAAAGTCGCATTCGACTCTTCTACGCTGCAAGAGGTCGCTGAAGTTCCAAGTTGGGTAGTTTTGAATGTTTTAATAATGTAATTGCAAAAAAATCTATTTTTCTAAATGAAATTAAAAAAAAAAATATTTTTTTCAAAGCATTACAGCAAAAAATAAATGAACGCGTTCTGAATGTCATCGCAAATCGCAAATAAAGCTTTAGTTTCTGAACTCACTAAAACCGTAAGCGATATTACTGTTTTATATATTGAAATAAATATACAGCGAAAAAGGCATGCAAAAGCGGAATCAAATCATCACATTAACACATTTTCATAAAACAAGTTTTATCTCCAACAAATAACGAGAATACAATAGCTCAGTGGTATTGTATGCCACTGCAGTAATAATAAAAATATGGAATAATAAATACATCAAGGGAAGATTTGTGATGTATTAGAAAGATCACCATCAGGCGCATTAATAAAGTGATCCCACTAAGCAAGGTGACTCGTGTATGTTAGCCAAGCCAAGTGTCAAATTTGGATTGTGTGGGTTTAAGCCTAAGAGTATACTCTCATTCTAGTATCCAAGCAGGCTTGCAATTTAGCACTTTTAGTGCTAGACTTAGCACATTTTTCTTCGGTTAGCAGTAAAGATTTTCAAAACTTCAGCACTTTCTGAGCATTATTTGGCATTTTTTGCTCTCTTTTATTTAATTTAATTTATAAATTTTTCATATAATATTAAATTATTTATCTTCGGAAAGTGTTTAATATTACAAGAATTATATAACTGAACAGCTCAGGGATACACAAATGGGTACTTATATGTTAAAGTATGTACACCATTTAAAATACTAAGGGCCATTCTTATAACGTATCGTTAGTTAAAGGTAGGATTTTATTGGATGGATAAACGCTTTTCATTATTACAACTTCACTTTAACCAAAAGTGAGCGATAAGTTAAAGGCAAGTTCACCAAACATGTAACTTTTATCGTGAGGTTTACAGACCAACCTAAATTACGACGCAAAGCGTTGTCTGGCTGTCAAAATTTCTCATGCCCATACAAAATGTATGAAACCAACCGAAATAAAGCGTCTTCAACGCTTTGTAATTGGAAAATCCAATTTTGACAGCGCGTAAAGATGTGAAGTTGGCAGCAAAAGTACTGTTGTTTTTGTAATAAAAAAAAGTAATGCAACTTTAGCTACTTTCAGGTCAATTTAGCGTTTTATTTTTATTTCTTATTTCTATGTAGAATTTTTTATTAATCAAAGTGAGTAAACATTACTGTTTCTGGGGCAACGTTAACGCTCTAATTTAGGTTACTCATTCCAACGTAAAAGCTAAGCGCTAAATTACGTCGCGCTTTGCGTCGTAATTTAGGTTGGTCTGTTAGTCATTTGAAGTTGCATGTTTTCATAAGTTGCCACACTTTCTACATTATACATTACAGTAAAATTTTATTTGAACAAACTATGACACAAAATAAAAACAATATAATACAAACATATAATAATACAAAAAAATTAAAGAATTGACAAAAATTTTTTTAATTTTGCTTTTAATTTGGGAAACAAACATAAGGAAGTTGCCACTAAGTATTTTTAACAATCAATATCCACAAGATCCACAGAAATGTTGCCACCAAACATAAATTTTATTATTTATTTTATCGGATAATGTAATGTTAAATGTCACTTTATAGTTCACTTTTGCTATACTTATGATTAACTATTCACAAGTTTGTCATGAAGCCGTAATAATGGCCCTAAATTAACGAAATTCTATTTAATAAACTGTAAAATCTTTGCTGTCACTTTAAGTTTTCAAAGTAAAACGAACCGAAAACTTTAGTTTTCGGTCATACGATTATGTTTAAGTAAAACTATAAGGAACAACTAGCTTTTTTCGAAGGCCACTACACCTTCATCATTAGCGTTCTTTGTCCACTGTGTTTGGTTTCAGTTGATGTAGATTTCTGCTTTATATGTATACGCAACTTTTATTGCAAATGGAATATTTGAATTGTTTTGATTCATCGTATTACAATTAGCTGAAAGCTTTTTTGTAATGAAAGCTCAATTTTACCCTCTCTTAATTTACAACAGTCTTTTAATTTTCCTTTGTTAATCTCAATTTATTTACGAAGAGAATGAATGTATGTACATACATGTACTAAAGGTATCTTTACATGGTAATACAATGTATTACGACATGTTAAAAAATGCTGTAGAAAGTACAAAATCTTATCATATAAGAGCAAAATGTATCGAGTAGGAGAGAATACGGATAGAAAATTGGACAAGCGGTCTGTAAATGTTTATTTTCTAAACCATTTTAGAATAGTATTTATTGAAGGCGCTAACACTTTTATAAAAACAACCAAAATCAACTGAGGAAATTTTCATGTTGTTTTTGTAAATATTGTACAACTGCAACCATCAGGTACATAACCCCTACAGCAAAACCAACTAAACAATAAACAAACATATAAAAAAATTATATTTTGTAGTAAAATTACATTTAAATAATAAAATGTTTTCTCCCACATTTAGTTTTATTAGTACACATCTTTTCCTTTTGCAATTTTAAATTAACTCAGCATTTAAATGATGAAACAGAATAAATGTGTGTATATGTTCGCTAAACGCATCTTTTGTTTTCATTGCTGGGAAATGATAATCCCTAATGGAATTAGAAAGTGTCTCACAACTCCTGATAAAGAGTTAAAAAACAATAACTGCGTAAGCCTTAAGAGTCGAATTAATGAACGAAGTAAAAAATTGCTTAAGTCGAGATAAGCTGATTTTGAGTTATTTATACTTCTGAAGTCCTCATATCCAAAACTACCCCTGGGCTAAATCTCAATTATTTTGTGCGATTTTCCAGGAACTTATTATAATTACTTGCTGCTTTTCTACTTATAATCTCATATGGAATAATAGCTTGATTTAGCGTATGACTTAATCACTTTGTTCTTATTGCCACAGATATCGTCGTTTGTTAATGAATTAAAGTTATTAGAATCCAAAACTATTATCACATATTTAAAATTCCTAATGCTAAACAATTTTAGCATGAAGTAGGAAGTCACCCTGATTGGGATCCCGCGGGATCCCAATGTAGAGTAAAGAAACACATCTAGAGTTGTTACCATGTGTGCTTGCACTTTTATATGTGCGTGTGTATGGGTGTACACGTTTAGGTATTTACCTAAATACTTCTAGATAGTTCTTTTTATTTATAAAAACATTTACATTAGCTCTGTTCGAATATTTTTACGTAACAATAAATTACGTCGAGTACGAGTACATATTTTAAGCAAGGTTGGAAACAGAAACGAATAACGGTATTTTTTTATTTCGGTATCGGGGTATTACCGGTAAATACCGTTAACGAGTCTACAATACCGGTATACCGATATTACTACTAAATTTATTAATTCAGGCAGTGGACATAGCAAAACCTCATTTTTGTATTAAATTACTTCTAAAACGGAGTATTTTACATTAACATATGAAAAACATATACACTTACATATATGTTTCTATATATTATGATATTATACTTTTATTCAAAAATAATTTAAAAAAATTAAAGTAATTAAACCGCAGTTCAAACCCTGCATACCTATGTATATAAAGTATATATTTTGGTTAATTCCACAAAATAATAAAAATAAAAGTTTTGTACTATACGGATATACAGAGCATAATATACACGAACTGTTTGTAGAAAATGTACTTATTGATGTACGAATGAATATTTGTATTCGAACTCACGAATATTCGTACGTTTTTAGATATTCGTATTCCTACTCGCCAAATTCAGTGCAGAACGAATATTTTTATTTTTTTTAATTTGCAATAATTTAAAAAAATTAATTTATTTCAATTCAAAGAATAAAAAATATTCTTGTTGCTAACTTAAAAACAAACAAAGGAAACTTTTTGTACAATTAAAGCCCAAATTCACAGTCATTAGTTAACTAATAGCAATAGCTTAACCAATAATATTTGATTCGCAGCTCTGTGTTTGCCATTAGTTAAACCGTCAAATGTTATTGGTTAACAAATAGTTACACAACAGCTGATTCGTTGTAAACTTTATTAGTATTGTTGTTTGTGAAATATTTTAGACACATTTCACACATACGTTGTAAAGCACATTCTTTGTATTTAGCTGTAACACAATCTTTTTTTTTTTGTTCAATTATATTTTGGTTTTTCCGAACCAATTTCAGCACTAATTCAATATCATGTACGGTAAAGTTAGTCGAGCGAGCACTGTTTAATCCATTTTTAAGAGAGAATATAACAAATGTATACAAAACCATATGCTATACTAGAGCTGCCAATAGTGAAACTTAATAATTTGATGGGGTTACCATTCTTTATCCATATTAAGAACTTTAGTTAAACAATAAACTGCGAATATGAAGTATTAGTTAGACAATAGTTATCCGGGCATGTCACAGAGTTCAATTCCGTTCTGAAACGGAATTGAATCCACTGCAATATGTCAAGTACTACCCGGAGCATTCGCCAGCATACCAGCGCACCCAATAGTCTGGACACACCTGACAAATTTCCGTATTTTAGTTTTCTTTTTGTGACATGGCTGAACCTTAATTACGACGCAAAGCGCAACGTAATTTAGCGCTTAGCCTTTGCGCTGAAATGAGTAACCTAAATTAAAGCGTTAGCATTGCGCCAAAAACAGTAATGCTTACTCTCTTTGATTAATAAAAAACTCTAACTAGAAATAAGAAATAAAAATTTAAACGCTAAATTGACCTGAAAGTAGCTAAATTTAAATTACTTAACAAAAACAACAGTACTTTTGCAGCCAACTTCACTTCTTTACGCGCTTTCAAAATTTAATTTTCCAATTGCAAAGCGTTGACGCCGCGTTATTTCGGTTGGTTTCATACATTTTGTATGGACATGAGAAATTTTGACAGCCAGACAACGCTTTCCGTCGTAATTTAGGTTGGTCTGTTAAAGTATACTTTTATTCGTTGTGAAAATTGCCCTAAGTGTGTAAACAAGACCAACACCATTGAATATTTGTTCGATCTTGAAGTAAATCTAAAATGTGCAGTGAAATCATTTAAAAAAATACATATCATATTTTGGATCAATAAAGGTTGCCATGGTAAAAAATACTTTGGGACGGCCTTAAGCATGCAATACTCGGTTATATTGAGAGATCAACTGACGCAAAATAATGTCCATTACCAAAAATAGGAATGTGATTTATTGTTGTTGCTTAAGGTGTCTTTACATGGTAATAAAAAGTATTACGACTTTGTAGAATCAAAATATTATGAAATTCTCTCAGTGTTAAAAAAAGATACTGTTACATAAAAATATTCGAACAGAGCTAATGTAAATGTTTTATAAATAAAAAGAACTATCTAGAAAACTAACGTACACACGTATACATAAAAGTGCACACAAATGGTAACAATTCTGTATTACCAACAACACACGGTATTACCAACATAAAAGTCGTTGCACACTATTCGGAAATTCAAATTAACGGCCAATCGAATTATATACAAACGTCTAGAAACAGCAACATGAATTTTCCAGAAGAAGAAGACTGTTTGATCATTTGGCTACCAATAGTAAACGACAGCACAGATGGTAACTTGTGCATAGCAGCAACATCTTTATGCAGTAATACAGCTTCTTCCATTTGGCTTTACATACGCCATCTACGTCAGTGTAAATCAGAAAGTAGTAGAGTCAACATCGTTGAAAGTAAAGACATCGTGTGGTGGATAATAAAGCTAAGAAGTAATTAAGTCCTAGTTTACACTGTGCAAGTCTTATTGCTAAGCTGATTAGTTTGTTAGGAAAGAGTGACGAGGGGAAAAGAAACGTTTCTGTTCCCCTCGTCTTTCTCTCCCTCAAACTAATCAGCTTAGCAATAAGACTTGCATAGTGTAAACTAGGACTAAGTAAAGACAGTGAGTCTTTAGTGTTGTATAAACAGTGAGCAACCGCAGAATAAGTCTTGTGTATAAAAAACAGCCGAGAGGGAGTTATGCTACAAAACCAGTGCAGTCAGTTGAGTGAAACCTGCGCATACAACAGCGAGGAAGACGTATTGGTAACCAGTTGCGGTATATTTAAGTATAAGTGCATTTATTTGTAAATAATAGCTCGTTCAGCGTGCCACGAAATCAAGTAATTTCAAGATGAAATTATGAACGAAATTAAGAGTGTTCATGCTGGTACTAAATGACATTTGACTTAATTTCGCAAGCATCTGATTCGTTGCGGCATTCATTGGAGCTATATTTTCAGTTGAATAAACCTTTTTAATATTTAAATAAACTTTTCACATGACAATATTTTTCAATATAATGGTTTTTACTCATATGTATTTTTATTTTATATCGAATTAAAAAAAACAATTTCTAACCAAATTGACGCATGCAATTTTTTTTGTTGCTTCGCGTGGTTGTAAATATCTTCATTGTTGTACAAAAACAGCGTTGTTCATTGCAATTTTCATATTAATTTCATTGAAATTAAGTAAAATTAGTTAATTTGGGATATGTCAAAATGTATGGGAAATTATTTAATTTCACTTGATTTCGGCCGAAATCATGAAATTGCTTGATTTCGTGGCACGCTGAACGGGCTATAAAGTGTCATTCTTAACCCTAATTAGTACACTGGGATCTCTTATTCATTTGCAAAACTTTTAGTCCACGGAAAAGTGTTTAAAGAATAAAAACGTAACCACACTACAAGTAAAATCAAGTAAAATGCAAGCAAAGTTATTAAACTGTTGAGTTAATAACAAAAAATTCGAAAATTCCAAAATAAAATGTACTAATAAAACTAAATATTGGAGAAATCATTTTATCATTTCAACGTTGTTTTACTACAAGATATAATTTGTTTATAGGTTTGTTTATTGTTTGTTTGCTTTTGCTGTACCATCAGCTACTTGATGGTTGCAGTCGCACAATATTTACAAAAACAACATGAAAATTTCCTGAGTTGATTTTGGTTGTTTTTGTAAAAGTGTCAATACCTTCAATAGTTACCATTAGTCTGCCAATATTTACTTTGAAATACACCCCTGGTGTGATGAGAATACTTAAGTTTCTAAACTGGTTTAGAAAATAAACATTTACCGACTTGTCAAATTTTCTATCCATATTCTCTTCTACTCGATACATTATGCGTTTATATGATAATATTTTGTACATTCTAGAGCATTTTTTGACATGTCGTAATACATTGTATTACCATATAAAGACACCTTTATTAATAATCGTAATTTTTTCAAATTTGTTTCCTTAAGGTCTGTTGGACCACTTCCTCCACCGCGCGACTTTTCTTTTAAAGTTATACAGACCCGTTAATCTAGAACAAAAGGTACATAATTAAACTACGTATCTGATTTTTATTTTCTTATTTTTTTGCTACTTTTTAAAGGACTGCATTTTTAATAGATAATATTGGTTCGAAAGACGAAAAAAGCGCGTTTGGTGTAGCGCTAAATTCGTCGCTGATTTAACTAACTGACCTAACTGACATTTTAACAATTTAGCAGGAGAGCAGCTTTTATGGTTGTTTTATACATTCATTCTTATGGCTGCGTCTGAAATCTTTTTACTTATATAGACACAACAGTAATGCTTAAAGTTATGAAAATTGTAGACAAGGTGTATTATGACTTATAAAGTCTAGTAAAGGACTTAACTCACTTTTCAAAAAAATTCAGTTAGGTCAGTTAGTTAAAACAGTGACGCATTGACATCGCTGATATACATATGTATATACGAATGTATGAAATAAAACTCAATAAAAAAAATTCATCAGCCACTCCTAGAAATTGATTTTTTTTATAATATCGCCGCACAGTGGTTCAGAATCGTTTTTCATCGGCCAAAACTCTGTAACTTTTGAACTAATGAAGATTTTTTAAATTTTTTTTTTCGTGGATAGATAACATCTTAAACTTTTATCTAGTTTTAGTTTCATTAAAATCAGTACAGTGGTTGTGGAGAAATTTAAGGTTAAAGTTGAACTTTCAGCATTTTTTTTAATTTGCTAGAAATGCGCGCTTTTTATTTTTTATTTTTGTTGAAAAAAGGCCTTACAATGAAACTAATACCCTTATTCTAATAAATTGCGACAAATTTTTTTGTCATACAATTTTGTCAAGTTTCTTGTTATACATTTTTAAATAAAATTGTTATGGTATTCTGTTGCTCATATGAAAAGAAAAAGCTCAAAAAGCTTTCAACATACTATGGTGAGATTTATTTCAAATTGATATAGTTGTTATTTAAAAAATAAAAAATGTATTATGAACGTAAAGAAAGGTAATTTTTTTTTATTACATGAGCCGGAGTATCTTGCATTTAAATGAGTTAAATAGCAAACGATGGTCGCACAGATAGAAATGTACTAATGATAACTCTATGCAACAAATTAAGACTTTTTGAAAAACACACGGACTAGACAGTATAGTAGTTTCTCCAGAAAAAGGGTTACAGATTCCTTAATTGTGAAATCTGTTGAAGAAAAATTGTAATAGCAAAATGGTATTAGGGTAGTAAAACCCTCTACCAAACAAATCTTGTTAGCATCTTATGCCAAAAAAATAATTCCTTGTTGCACTTTTTTTTGCGAAAATTAAGGAAACAATTTATTTTCACTTTTTTCAGAATAACTTGAGGGACTCCTAATTTTTTGCTAACAATATTTGGGAAAATTGTATCTACGGTAGATCCCGACAATTTCTGTGAACACATCAATATAGTCTGAACGTACATATGTAGGTGCCCTTTTTACCTCATTAAGACCACTTTGTACCTTAAAAAAGTAAAGAGTTTTACTTTTATAGCATTTTTTCCCTTTCTTTGTTATTGTTGCATTTCTTGTGTTGCAGATTTTAGTATTTACTATTTAAAGGTTTTCTTGTTGCTTTGCCAAATATTGGCAGTGAAAAGTTATTAGTCCTTGTAAGTTGTGCTGAAAAAAGTGAAAAAAAATATTCTTTCTTCTATTTAAAAAAAAAGTGCAAGCAAAAATTTAATTTTTTTGCACAAAGTGCTACTGAAGCTCAGTAGAGATGCGTGCACTTGATAATAAGATTTTTAAAAACTTAATTTAGCGTCGGAAAATTCAGAGAAATAAAATTTTTAAGGTAAAAAGTGATCTGTATGAGCTATTAGGATATTTCATAATATATTTGCAAAAGTTGTCCAGTTTCACCGTAGCTACAACTTTGCAAATATTGTTGACAAAAAATCAGGAGTCGCTGGAAGTTATTTTGAAAAAAGTGAAAACAAAATTTTCCTTCACTTTTGCAAAAAAAAGAAGTGCACAAAAAAATAATTTTTTTTGGCATAAGATGTTAAAAAATTTTCAATAATCACGCTTTTTTCTCTTTAATTCTCACAACTAAAAAGTAAATTAAAAGGAAAATTAATAAATTTTTATTTTGTTATGTGATTTTCATAAGGTGAAAAATTTGTTATATTTTATTCATGACAATATTTTTCAGAATACCAAAAATATACAAATAGTCATTCACCTCAGTTTTGTTATAATTTTGTCACTGTAACAGAGGTTAGAATAGGGGTATAAAATCATTTTTATAAAAACAACAAAGTAGGTTTTTGAAAATTTAATAGCCTAGTTTTTGCAGTCATAAATAGATTCTAGACTATTTTGGTTATTTGAATATATATATATATACATAAGTATGTAAGACCTGTTAATATTTAAAATATAATTAGGTATCATAAAGCCCTTACGCTAAATATTATATAATGATGGATTTTTCCCAAAATCTGGCTTTTAGATTTTTTTATGATGGACGTATGAAAAACTTTAACCATAATTCAAAACTAAATATTAGTACCTGAAGAAATGTTAATCTAAGGATATCTCATAGATATTTATATTTGACCTCTTTTTATACAATGCACAAAACACGTTAGAAACACATTATTTTAATATCATTCATTAAATATTAATATTTTTATACTTTATTTCACTCAAATAATAGTAAATGCAAATCATAATTTTTATTCATTTTGCTGGAATATTGCTTGTAAATATTTCATATTCAGTTCTGTATTACTTCTGTCGTGTAGCAGTCCCTTAGCTTCGGCATCCACTTTCGTTAGCTGTTTTTGTGATCGCAATTGGCAAAGCAAACTATGTTTAATGTTTTCACATCCGATTTCTTCATTTACATTTTTCAGTTTTCGCCTCTTAAGGTAGGATCACACGATTGCCGCAATGCACCAATTATTGGTTCATTTTATACGCCAATCGTGTGATTTTACAATTTATTGCCTCATACGACAATCGAGAACAATAGTGTGCTGAATTATCGCAATCAAATGCAACTCTGTTGCGGCAATCGTGTGAACGGTTGATTGGCAACCATGCCTCAATAAAAATGTTTAAAATGCACCAATATTTATTGTGTTCTTGAGCGGCAATCAAAGTAGCCAATACGGGACAATTTCTTAAATTAATTTATTTTTTTCGTGTGTTCCAAGTGTTGCCATAAGTATCGACTTAAACTTACTTTTATATGTAATTACAACTTATTTGAAACGTTAACATGGAACTGTGAGCCAATCTTAACCCATATACATATTTAGTTTTTATTCGTATAAAAGAACGAAAATTGCCTCTGCTTTGTATATTTAAGGATCACAAAATATACAAAACAGATGCAATTTCATTTCTTTTAAACGAACA
This sequence comes from Nowickia ferox, assembly GCA_936439885.1. Lineage (NCBI taxonomy): Eukaryota > Metazoa > Arthropoda > Insecta > Diptera > Tachinidae > Nowickia > Nowickia ferox. The sequence goes on along the minus strand of OW387026.1, from coordinate 37,352,851 downwards.
AACCATTTTCACGTACAAAATAAAACAGAGAAAAATCATTTCTTTTTAAAAGAAAACCATTTGAAAGTAAAACAAAACAAACTAAAAACTACCAAAACAGCTGTTTATTTCTGTTGCCGTACAACAAATCGTGTGACTGGGCTGTGGTAATTATTACCACAAGTTCATTCTTCGCCAATCTGCGATAATCAAATTTTTATAAAAAGGGGCAATCATGTCACTGTAACGTATTTGATTTGGGCAATTTTATTATTGTACACCAATTCAGCACAATAAAAATTGATCTTCAAAAGTTATACACTACTAAACTTAAAGTTTTACGAAAATATGGGGGATTAAAATTTCTGACAGTCTAACTACAAATTGTACAGGGTGTGCACATACCATTTCTTAAAAAAACAGCTTACCCAACATAACAAAAAAGACCGCATTTAGCAATAATAGTTTTCGAGGAATTGTAATTTATTTCAGATAAAATATAAGAAATTTTTGTTTTTTTTTGAATTAACATAAATTTGCTGTTTTTGGCAGCATGCCACGCCCACTACTAAGAATATTTTGACCAAATATTTTGGCTACCTTAGTTTTGATATGTTTCCTTTCTGATGGCGTAAACATTTTAAGAATCTATGTCAAGAAAAAATATAGGTTTTGGCCGATGAAAATTGATTCTAAGCCGTGCTTAGAATTTTTGGAAACAATTAGGGTATTCACAATGAGTATATTAAAATTTTAATTTGGCAACATTGTGGCATCTTAAAATTTTAATTGTGAGCAGGCAACGATGTAAAACGTAGTATATTAAAGTATTAAAATAATAAAAAAAATTTAATTACAAATTATTGTTGGATAAATTTATCAAAATAACTTGTTCTGCAAAATGCTTAAGACAGCGTAAAAATTCAAATATATATATATAAAACACAGTTTTAATTTATTTAGTTTAACATTACAATATTGCCATATTGAAATGAAATGCTTTATATTCCTTTAAATTTGCCACCTGGTTTAGACACAAACAAAACTAACAAACTTGACAGCCCATATTAAAGTATTCAGGGGTGTCATAGAATCCAATCTTATCGGAGTTGGATTTAAGACCCCGACACGGGGGTGTCATAGAATCCAATCTTATTGCAATTGGATTTGAAACCGACAAAAAAATTATTATTAATATCGTTTTAGGTGTCATAGAATCCAATGTTATCGGTTTTGTTATTGAAAATAAATCAAGCAGCTGACAGCTGTCGTTTTTATTGCAAATAAATCAAATAGCTACAAGCGTCGTTTTTTATTTAATTTTCTCCTGCAGTTGGACATTTTATTGAAATGTAAGTAAATTAATTTTAATTTTATATTAATATTTATGCATCAAAATCTTCGTTCTCATATAGGGGAAAGCATAAAAATAGCACGCAAAACTCCATAATTATGGATTTTATGGAAAAATATCCACGCATTGCGAGGGGATTTACAAAATGTAATAAGCCAACTGCTGATTCCCTTTGGCAACAGTTGGCAGAATCGCTAAACGGCGCGAAAGCTGTTCCACATAGCATATTATCTCTTTGAATTGTGAAAGCTGGCACAAAACAAAGCAGACTCCAGAGCAACTAGTGGAGTAGAGCATCAACTGACAAACAGTGAAGAGGCAATAATAAGCGTATGTGACATTACACAATCGGTTGAAGGTGTTGCTGGTATTGCGATTGGATTGGCAGGAAATTGTGGCAGAGAGTGTGGAAGAAATGCCATCAACATCATCAAAACGTCCACTGTCTCTACCATTGAGAAGTAGCAGTTCAAAGAGGTTAAAAACGGAAATGTTAAAAAAGTTTTTGGATGAAGATAGTAAGAGAAAGGAGGAACTAAATCAAAAGCTGGACAAACTACTTAAAATTTAAAAAGAAAACGGAAGCAGTTACGACGTATGTATTGGGCAATTGAAAAAGAGCAAAAATCTGTAGCGAATGCAGCAGCATAGCTCAAAAATGGGTTTGCACGAGTAAGCAGGAGAATTTTGGAGGCAATGCAAGTTAAAAAAGGAATATTTGGATCTGCACAAAATGAAATTTGAGTACCAAAAGAAAAAGTGGTATATAAGTTGTTAAGTTTTAAACATACATAAAATATGTATAAAAATATATTTCATGTACATATATACATATTTTATGTATGTATAAGAAGTTTAGACTGAATTTTTTATTAATTTTTTTGTTTGTTTTACTGATATGATATATAAGAAATTTTTATTTTACTTTTATAAATAACTTTTTTTTACTTTCTTTTCGCATTTTGCATAAGTTGTCAGCTATTTCATCCCTGATTCCCTGACCTTCATTTTGTAGAGACGTATTTGATGGTAATATAATATTGTCCGCACTATCCTGTGATGGAAAAGTTATGTGATCCATATTGTTTTGCATGTTGTAGCTTCTGCAGATGTTGTGTAGCGCACAGCAAGTATTTATGATTTTCACTACTTTCTCTGGACGATAATGTAATGTGCTCATTAAGCAGCGAAATTGGCTTTTCAACACTCCAATTGTTAGTTGTACAATATAACGGACGGATGAATGAGCAATGTTGAATTTGTACTCTTGAGTTGTAGCAGGGATTTCTGTATGGTGTTAACAAAAATGGTTCAATGCCATGTCCACAATCTCCTAATAATTTTGAAGTTCTTTCTCCTGACTGATACTTCCTATGAAAATAATCTCTGGCGCTACTTATGTTCCATATAAAGGAGTCATGGCTAGAGCCGGGATACCGTGCATCTACCGCTCGAATTTTCAAATCATGGTCACATATCTGAATACCAATGCATATAGATAAAAATTAGTTTCATACCATAAGTATCTAGGTAAAAATTTTAAATAGAGTATGTACTATACTTACAATACTGAAGTATCCTTTTCGATTATAGGTTTAATAATCTTTATGTGCGTTCCGTCGATGCAACCAATTATTGATGGTATTTTATATTTGTTGTAAAAGTAGTCCATCGCTCTTTGCTTTTCGTTGGAATCCATTTCAAGTTGCACCCATTGGAGGCAAATGAACCACTCCATAGCCTTGAGCACGTCATCTAAAATGGTTGAGACTTCTACCCAGGCGGGAAAGGTGTTCTTTTATTGCGTCTAGGACCACACAGAAAGCGTCTTTGTTTAACCAGTGATAACTCTCTGTCTGTCAACTCAAGTGGATTGCTAAAATCTCGTAAAAGTTTTCTTTTTAACTTTTCTGAGCGCTCATCTTCTAACAGCAAAGATAAAACAACAGCAGTGCTCATTTTATTTGTTTATTTATATAAAAATACACCAATTTATAAAATTTTCAACCAACACACTTTAAATTTGATCAAAATAGCGTAATTAAATATTTACACAATTATACAAATGTAAAAAACAGCTGATTCGAATATCGCTTTTATTTGCGTTCGAAAATAACAAAACCGACTTGGCTTCATGACATCAAATGAAACCAATATTGGTTTGCAAAACCGACATTCAGCAAAACGGATTTGGATTCCATGACACCCCCGTATGTTGGTGTCATGAAATTCAATCTATCGGTTTTTTGTTCGAACTTGAAATTTTATCGGTTTTAGGTGTCATAGAATCCAATGTGATCGGTTTTTTATTGGAAATAAAACAATCAGATGACGGCTGACGGAATTAATTGGCTGGTTTTTGTTTTTATTTCTTGTTGTTGTATAACTTGTAAAAATGAAAGTTAATAAAAAGTATTTATAAAAAATATATTTTTTAAAGTCTAATTAGTAAAATTTGCACGCAAATTTTATTTTGTTAATCTTTAAAAAATTGGAAAAAAATTTTAATATGGCCACAGCAAGACTTATACTGGAGTCTTTCCCAAAAGACCTCTGATAGGATCCTTCAGCTTAAAAACGTAACGAGGCCGCTAGCCCCAACAACGGAGAAAGTTTTGAACATTGCAGGTGCCCTTCAATGGTATTGAGTACCACCCGAAAAGCCTCTTTGCTCAAACGATAAAAGGCTAAGAATCTGCACATCATTTTTAAATATGCACAATAAAAATATTTGTACGCATTAAAATATAATTATGTATGCTATCTCCGGCACTTAAAATGGGTTGCTGCAGTCTCTCAAAATTTTTCTTGTCACGCTCTCCTAATAACACAAATGCTGCAGCGGCGGATGTCATTTTATTTATTTATTAAATTAAATGTCACTGATTTGTTACTTTTTAAAAATTTTTTTGAATAAAAACCACAATTTTTAAGCAATATTTTAGCACAAACATAACAATTTACAAAATTTTCTAAAAAAAATACACTAAAAATTTTAAATAAAAGATCAAAAACAGAAAACAGCTGATTCGAATATTGGTTTTACTTGCATTCGAAAATATCAAAACCGACTTGTTTTTATGACACCAAATGAATCCAATATCGGTTTTCAAAAGCGACAATTACCAAAACCGACTTGGATTCTAGGACAACCCCGATTTGTACCATACAGCGAAAACTATCGGAAATGACAAACGTTGTCACTAGTATGTACTATGCTATTATGAACTACCTAAATAATTTTTAACTTCAAGTCTTCTGCTATTTTCATATGTACATAAAATCACTTTGTTAAAAAGCTTTAGTTTTATACGAAGAAATTAATTGTCTTAGAAGAAAATGATTTAGAGCAGCAAAAGAGCTTTGTGCTTTCACACTAGGGTATTCATTCGGTTAACCGTTAATCGGATAATTGTTACCCGATTAACTGATCGGTTAATTCAAATTGCCTTTTTTTCGATTAACGGTTAAACGGGTTAATCTTTTTTCATATTTTACAGTATTACTCGTATAACGTATTTTTTGTGTGTTTTATTATTTGTTTCGTCTCATATACAAAATGTATGTTTGTTTAGAAATTATCTTTCATATAACAGTGGTCCTAACTAAAGTGAAACTTCAAAATCTTTGGACGGAATTATAAAAGAATTTAGTAAAGAACTAGGGGGAATTATTAAGTTTTTTTTAATAATTTAATAAAAGCCAATAGTAATGTTGCCAACGATTTAATTAAGGATTAAATTTAATGAGTATGAATTCCACTCTGAAATATTATCTTCTAGCAACAGTGTTTTGAAATAAAGTACAAAAACGAAAACTAAAAAATTCAGAAATAAACTCTTTTGCAGAATATTCGTCGCTGAGCTTTTCCAGTATGAGTCAGATGATGATCCGCCAACATCGATAGTAATACAAAAAATGTTCTAACAAAATTAACCGAAAAAACTAGAAGTTTTAAAAATTTTAAACAAAATGAATGAATATATGTTTAGAGAAATCCAGGAAAAAAACTGAGAAACTAGATATTCTGTATTATGGATTGCTTTGGATTTCCTCAACATCTACGATAAGTAAAAGGATTTTTCCAAGTTAAGTTTTATATAACTAAAGAAGATAATCGATAAAATCCTAAACATTTACACCAAATTATTTTCCCGAAAAGAGCTGATGGCAAATGTTGTTAGTGCTCTCTAATTAAATTTAATTAAATTTATTCTCTCTCTCGCGTCATCGTAATTATTTCTTAAGTGCGGTCAGGGTTGTCTGTGTTGATGAATGATATGCCACGGATAACCGTACATTCTTGCGGTTCTTTTGTGGAATTTCTTTAACAACCACGTTGCTACTTCCTATGTGAAGGCATAGGTCGTGTACAGTCAGTCACAAAACTTTTTTAAAATACTGTTAATAACATCTTGGGCACATGGTCTAGTTCCTCCACCCATAATTGTACAACAATATTATGCAAATTTACTTTGTTAATATGTATCAATAAATAAATAAATAAATACATATATTTATGATTTTCTTTTTGCTCGATTTAGTTTAAGAATTCTCATGGGTGTTTTTTTTTTTTGTTTTACTAATAAACTCAAATTAATAAATAATTTATGCACTTTTATTTGCTTGATTAATATTGAATTTAACCGATTAAGCCAAAACTTCGATTAATTAATCGATCGATTAACCGATTAAAGCAAAACCCCGATTAAATTAGTACCCTATTTCACACCGATGAGAGCGCAACAGCCAATGAGATGTCGGCGACAACAAAGCTTGCTGCTTACTTTGCAATGTAACAAAAACAAATTATTAGAGCTGTTTACCTCAAATACAAATATCATTGGATGTGTGTTTGGACGTATATTGTTTAGAGAATTCAAAAACAGAGACTCAATAATATTTTGAAACAAAATCGTCCTAAATCTTCTTATAGGGCATTTACATTGTCTCGAAATCAAAATCTAGTTGCTTTTTACTAGATTCCCCATACAAAACGAAATCTAATTTGTCAGTAGATTTGTAGGAAATCTACTAAAAATCTAATATTTTTATTTATTTTTTACTACCCCGTACAACATATTTATATAAAAAGTGAGTGAATTAGCTAACGGTCTGCTTAAAAAGCCAATTCACTACATTGCAGTTGTTTGGTTTTAGTTTTGGCAAATTTTCAGTTAATGGAATTTGTTTTGGATAAAAAAATCTTGATTAATGTCAAAACAAACTTGGTGTAAGGTGTAAATGCTATATTACTTAATTAGATCATAAATGAAGAAATTACTCAAGTACAATTTAAATTTTTAGTTTTTTTTTTATTGAAATGTTTAAGAAATATTTTTTGCATGTTTTTTACATTTGTGGAAGTTGTTCGATTGGTGTTGTAAATTTAAAGTCTTCTGGGAACAATTTAGCCGCTTCCGGGTACATAAGCTTGTACGACTGTCTTATTGTCACATCTGCGACACCAGCAATATCTCCAATTTCTTTCTGGCTACGCTTGTGCTCCGAAGCCTACAAAAAGTAATTTAACGTTATTTATTTTTGTAAGATAAAACTAAGCACAAGTTTATACAAATAAGTTTGTTATATATGTACATATTATTATATCGTCTTGTCACATATGTGACATCAATGTATGTATGTATATATATATTAGTGTTGTTAATTATTCGTGTTTTATATTTGTTCGAATGAAATTTTATAATTTTTTTCTTGTTCGAAAGGACGAATAATTTTTAATTTTTGTTAGAATATTCGAACGAACAAAGAATAAAAAATGTATTCGAACAATTTTAAAAAGTTTGCAAAAAATGACACGCATATGTATTTTTTATTAACAAACAAAAGTAATTCATTGCACAAGAAAAACAAATAATTTTAACAACAAACTTAGAAATATTATTAAAAACTAAAAGGAAATTAGTTAAAAAAGTTACGTTTTTATACACATTTATAAAAATTGCTAATATGTCACTGATTTCTTTTAAAATAGTCATTTAAAAACAGCAGATAATCCCACTTTTTAGCTTGTAGACGGTTCTTTTTTACTTTTGATAAAAGAACAAGTAGAAAAATATCTTTCGCAAATTGTAGATGTTAGTGATATCATTAAAAAAGGATGAAATAATTTAAATCAACCTCAAAATTTTTGACTATTTTTATATTAGTACAATTTCTTACTTTATTGGATGCATTCAGAAGACGTAGCTGTGGCGCAACCATTGAGTGTTTGTCTTAGAAACGCATAGTTGTGTAGTTCCGCTCCACTCAACAGTTGAGTAATTGCTATCATTTTCCCATCATAAAATTTTTTCGCTACCTATAGTCAACATGTTGTGCACAACCTGAACAGCTGATCAAATAGAGCTAAGCTTTTTATATGCTTTGTTAGGTGGCAGGAGCAAATATTTGTTAAATTTTACATTGCAAATGCGATAAAGTAACGAAATAAAGATATAAAATTAAATTATATCTATCAAGCCGTTTCTAAGGCTGAGTTTACATCTGGCATTTCTTGTGTGCCATGTGCCCAAAAAAGCGTAACCATTAAACACTAATGAAAAACTGTTTGCTTCAGACATATTTTTATTGATTTAAACTGTTTCCATTCATGTTGGATTCTATAAACTTGTCTGTTAGTTATGTACGAAACTGTTTAATTTAATAAATATGTGTCTCAATCAAACAGTTTTTAATTATTAATTAGTTGTTACGCTTTTTTACGCATGTGTGGCACATGGCACACAGATGTAAACCCGGGCTAAGACGTAACTGTTGGGGACAACAGCTACGTCTTATAAATGCGCCCATTGATAAATTTTTTTAGCTAATAAAACATTGTCATTTTCTTCACAAATTTCATCTAATACTTCATCGTACTTGAGATTATTTGCGAAATACTTATTAGAAAATAATCATGAAATCCAAGTTTTTGCGTACTCTTTTTTTTCGCTTTTTGTGGCATATTTTAAAAAGTTATTAGTGGAAAACTTAGGAATAATATAATTTATTTATTTATAACAATAACCAACCGAGCTAATAGGGCTTTTGATTAGCTCTATAGAAAAGCAGTTATTTTTTAAACTCTTTACTAGGAATTATAACACACCTTCTGATGCCATTAAAGAGGCATTATCTTCTCAAAGCAAGAAAACAAAGGATGCGCTTAGCGAACATATGGAACAAGCTTAAACAAGTAAGTAATTTATTACTTAACAACCCACAGTGGAGACTTTTGCAAAATAAATGGTAATAAATCTGGAACCTCTAAACTACTGATTGTATTTATATGAAACTTTGGACATCCGTATAGGAGGACTTAGGCTATGTAACACATGTCTTCTGCAGCCTTCTGGCTTAAGCTGGACAGGAGTTACAGTAAGCCTAAGTTGACATGGGACTAAAAATAACTTCTGAGGCTTGTAACTTTTAGTAAAATTATCCGATTTTTATGGGATAAAGCGTTTTGAGCAAAGCTCAAAACTTTTAAAAAATAATTTCCTTAGATGTGTTTTCGTATCTCTCATGCTCACAATTTCGTGCGAAATGCTGTCAAATTACATGTAAAAGTATTTGGTATGAAATATTTGCGAAATAAATTTGCAAAAGTAGTACTCTATTCTTATTGGTAAACAAAGAGGTTTACTGACTTTCGTTATGGTCGCACAAGTACAACTGACGCTGAACGTTCTGGACGGCCAATTGAGGTCAGTACATCCGAAAATGTCGAAAAAATCCACGACATGGTGTTGGCCGATGGAAGAGTAAAAGTGCGTGAGATTGTTGATGCCATAGGAATTTCATATGGTAGTGTAGTTTCGATTTTAAGTGATCAGCTGGGTTTAAGAAAGTTGTCTGCAATATGGGTGCTGCGTTTGCTCTGAATTGACCATAAACGTAAACGTGTGACAACTTCCGAATGAGTTTTTGCGGCGTTTTGTAACTGTGGATGAAACATGGATCCATTACTGTACTCCGGAGACCAAGCTGCAGTCTAAACAATGGATTTCTTCGTGTGAACCTGCTCCGAAGAAGGCCAAGATAAGTTTGTCGGCCAATAAGGTGATGGCAAGTTTTTTGGGATGCACGCGGGATAATCCACATCAATTACCTTCAAAAGGGAAAAACAATAAATGGCGAATATTAAGCCAAATTATTAGACCGATTTAATTTAAAAAGAAAACGACCCCATATGGCCAAGAAAAAAATTATTTTTTATCAAGATAATGCATGCAGTCTCAATGGCAAAACTATATATAAATTTGTTACGAATTGGTACCACATCCGCCATATTCTTCGGATTTAGCCCCTAGTGACTACTTCCTATTTCCAAACCTAAAGAAATGCCTCCGTGGAAAGAGATTTAGCTCCAACGATGAAATTATTGACCAAACAAATGCCTATTTTAAGAACCTCAAAAAATCCTATTTTTTGGAAGGGATACAAAAACTGGAGAAACGTTGGACTAAGGGCCATTTTCACAACTTGCCTTTAGCTAAAGGCAGGATTTTGTCTGCCCGATAAATATCTTTGCATTATTGAAACTTAAAATTTTTATTGTTATTATTATCAATAATAAACATATTTAATGGATAAAAGTATAGTAAGTGAAGGTTTTATAATTCAAAGCCATTTATCGGGCAGACAAAATTCTGCCTTTAGCTAAAGGAAAGTTGTGAAAATGGCCCTAAGTGTATTGAGTTAAAAGGATATGATGTTGAAAAATAAATGGATTTTTATTTGCATTGAAATATTAGGCCCAATTAGCTTAAAAGGAAATGAACTTAAATTTTTGTTTTGCAAAAAAAACTGTCATTCAAAAAGTCACGGACTTATTGATCCGCCCTCGCATGCGCGGAAAAAGCTCTGAGTTTGAAGATAAATCTGATGAAACTATAAAAAAGGAAGCCCTTAAATTTGGAATTTCCTCACTTCATTCTCGCATTAGGTTGCTTGCATCTATCATATGATATAAAATATAGAAATATCAAAGGTAATGAAACTGTCTCCTCGAAACAAGAAAGACTTAGCAGAGACACGAAGAACTGAGAAGAAAAGGACACAAGATGAATTTGGAAAGCATGGGCTTATAATTGATAAGCCAATTAACGGTTATGGTAGCTCGAATAATGGAAACACGGCTTTTTTGAGGATCCTTGGATAAAAAATTAATTAGGAACTTCAAAATAATACTGGCAACTATGAACAGTAAAAGCAAATCAATGCAAACAAATTTTATGCTTTTGCTAATGAAACAAAAGTACTGATAAAAAAAATTTATATCCATGGAGATCGATGACGCCAACTGTGCATAACGTATTATCTCATGGAAAAGAAATCCTACTTCTGGGAGAACTTACAGAAGAAGCTCAAGAGGCAAGGAACAGAAATGTAAAGCAGTACAGGGGAGTTACTCTCTATTGCGATGCGAAAGAAAAATGTTACGAAATCGAACGATTGGTATTCTCTAATGCGTTGGCGCATTTGGTTTTCGCATCTATTTTTCTTTCGTTTCGCAAGCCTGGTATCACCGCACTCTGTAATGTAAAAGCGTCTGTCAAAATCTTCCGATTATCGCAAATATTTTGCGATAGGTAAATATCAAACGCAAAGGGAGAAAAACATGTGAGTACATTGAAAAAGTATTTACATATATTTGATATTGAAATTATTTTCAGAGAAAAAAAATTACATTACATTTTGTGATCGCATGCATATGTATCTAAAAATGTAATATCAAGGTGAAATATAATTAACAAAACCATACCATTCATACTGTCCTGACAATTTGTGTTGAAGTGTAAGTGCTTGTTTTTGGCCGATCTAACCATCATAAATCAAATTCGATATGGTTGGAACGTAGTATTCTTTCAATGTCGAGCAGACCTCTAAGCAATGTGAGACCGCTGCGATAGACCTAAGCTATGGTCCTGGACATTTTGAAGTTGATATCCGCCTTGGTCAAGTAATTTTAATGTGGCGGCTAGTTTTACAATAGTTGGAATTGCTCCGGATCTCCTTGAAACTTTCATCTCATACAAAAACGCTTCCTTGTTCAAACGGAAATTTTGAAGAGAGTATATTGGACTTTTCTCTTAAGACTCGTCCTACACGGTCGTTTATCTCATCAAACGCTATTTTACTTTCAATTAAAAACTGTTACACTTCAATTTTTCCTAACTTTCCTTTTCTGAAAAGACGTTTTTTACATATTTTGGCATTTCATTATTTGCCATATTTCCTTTTGCAAAGTCAGTGCTGCCACTTTATCAAGGAATTTTGCGAAATGATTTAATAATAGAGAGTACCAAATTGGCATCTCATCGCATTTAGCTTTCGCATCGTAAGTGCTTTCGCATCGCAATAGAGAGTAACCCCACAGATTATTTCCTTTTTTGGTAAGGATAATAAGGAAATGTTTTTTTTTTTAATAAAGTCAAAATTCAGATCAAATTAAGTATCGGTATTGTAATATCAATGACGGAAATACTGGTTGTCGCTTTTACTCAGATAGTGTTGTAGCAGCCGAAATAACAGGATTAAAAATATAAATTATTGACAATTTTGGTATCATACTAAGGGTGCTATCACGTGGCTTACAAATAAACATAAAATCTTTCAAAGACTTCTTAAAAGTGACTAAAAAATATGTATTTAATTCAATATGGATGGTATCATATGCCAAGTAATGTACACAAAATTTTAATTCATGCAAGTGATGTTATCATACCCGTAGTGAGACAATTATAAATTTCCTATAATTATTTATTTTAGAACTACTAATTAAAACCACCAGTCATAATAAAAATAATATTCTAGGCTGGTTGTCGGTTGTCTTTTATCTTCAAGGAGGACCATAATTTAAAAATATATATAGACTGGAGATATCTTCAAGTATATACAAATATACAATGTCACTAAGGATGTTAAAATTAGAACTTTAATAACAAAAATTTAAGTTTGGAAATAAAAATTTCAAATAAAAAGGTCCTGTGACCTTTGAAACAAAATTGATTGAAAGATTTAAATTTTTTAATTTATGAATTTGTTCCACGAACTTATATGTTATCTTAAAACTTCTTTATGAAATATAAAAGTATTTTTATTTTGAGGTGAGAGTGAGTGACAACCCTAATACATGTTTTTCATGCGTAAGAATTTGTGAAAATATATTTAACTTAATTGTGCGTAATCATTCAAGAATAAATATGCTTTCAAAGAAAATTTACGTGACAGTCACGTTCACTTGAATGACTATATATATTCCCACCGTGAGTGTGCGTGACAGTACTTTAAAAAGAGACACGTGCACTTCTGTGTTATTAGATTTGTACAAATATTCCAACTTTCATGAAATTCTTTTAATTTTTGTAAAAGTTTTTGCATATTTTCTTCAAAGGATACATGACAGGACGAAATAAATACTGTACCAAATTTGAGAAGCCTAGGTTAACTCCTTCTATTTTTGTCCCAACGTTAAATGGGAACAACGTTGGCTAAACACTATGAAAACCACAATTTAAGTGCTTTCCCAACATCATTTTTTTGTTAAGTATAATATATTCCTAATACTTCAAACTAGTGTTGTCATTCGAACAAAAATTATTCGAATATTCGAACAACTTTTTTTTGTTCGAACGAATAAAAATTTTCAATTTAGAATAAAAAATTGTTCGAATAATTTTTGTCGAATATTCGAACAATTCCTTTATTACTTCGTATAAAAAGCATTTTGCATTTCATAACTTTTTAATTTGTTAACAATAGGATGTATAATAATAAGTATTAAGTAATCAAATTACTCCCAATTATAAATACTTGTTTAAGGCTTGTTTGTAATTTTTCACAATATACTATGTTCGCTAAACGTGTCTTTTGTTTTCTTGCTGGGAAAAGATAATGCCTCTTTAATGGAATTAGAAGGAGTTTTACAATTCCTGATAAAGAATTTAGAAAAAAAATAACTGCTTTTCTAGAGAGCTAATCAAAAGCCTTAAGAATCGAATTAATGAACTACTCATTAATCATTTAATATTATTCCTGAGCTTTATTATCCAACACTAACTTTTTTAAATATGCCACAAAAAGCGGAAAAAAGAGTATGCAAATACTTTGTTTTCACGATTATTTTGTAATCAAAATATCGCAAATAATCTCAAGTACATTAGCATTAGACATCTCAAGTAATTGATAATGTTTTATTAGCTGATGTAAAAAAATTTATCAATATAGTAAGAAATTGTACTATTATACACATATAAAAGTCGTCAACAATATTGATGTTGATTTAAATTATATGGAAACATCAAACAAGGGATTACGCAAACTTTATATGATTTTTAATGCTATTTTAACTATATCATTAACAATTTGCGAAAGAAAGTTTTATACTTGTTCTTTTATAAAAATTAAAAGAAAAATAATCGTCTACAAGCTAAAAAGTGGAATTATCTGCTGAAAATATTTATGAAAATAAATGACTATTTTAAAAGAAATCAACTACGTATTAAAAAATGTTTGTAAATGTGTATGAATATGTATACCTTTTTGACTAATTTCTTTTCGGTTTTTAAAAATATTTCTAAATAACCAAACAGAATAAGTCCGCAACTTCAGGAAAAATCGCTGTCAAACTAACAAAGCCCATAATAAAATAAATTCAAATGCTCTCTAATATTTGTTTTATTTTCTTTTATGCTTATTTTTCTTTGTAGTTTTGTTTACAAAATGAATGAAATTTATTGAAAGTAGTAGCATTATTGAGAGAATATTTATTTATTTGATGAAATTTTTATATTAGTTACTTTAATGATCTCATCTTTTTTATAGAATACAATTTGAAGTTCCTCAATGAAATGTTTTCCAACTTCCTTTTGTAAAATTACACAGTAACTCGTTATTTATTTATGAAAACAAATAAATTTTGGTTAATGTCGAATAGTTTTTTTGACCACTGTATGTATCTATTATATTAATTCATACATAATTAGTAATTATAAAAAGGAAAATAAAAGCGTCCAAGCGATGTAAAGCGTGGCTTTACATCACTGCCAACATCCTCTATAACTTTGCTAGGAACGTCAGAACTCAAGAGCGATGCAAAACTAATGAAAAGTTCTGACGATACCTTTGGGAGTTTTTAGTATTTTGGAATAGAAGCAAAACTCAAAGCCATAATAGATACTAAAGTGAACAAAGAGAACAAATAAAGCTGTTAGTACATGTTGATCGCATGGATATTTTCAATAAATCGAAAAAAAAAGATTCTGGTCGATAATGTGAAAAGTATATTCCAGTGTTTATACGTCAAAATTATTTCTAATAGCACTTTACTTGGGAGTTTCTAAACCTTTTGCAGTTAGGCAGTTTATAGCTTTTTTTCAATTGTTAACTTATATATATTTTTTTTAATTCCTACATACGTATACAATTGAACGGAAAACTTTTAAAATTTGAAATTTTAGCTTTTTGTTGCGATATGCCAGCCCGAGCTTTTATTAAATGCTGCAGAGGTCACACTGGATTTTTTTCTTGCGAAAGGTGTACCATTAAAGGGGAGAAAGTCAATTCGTCATTTAAAAATGAATCAAACCCTGAACATCATTTATCAAAAGAAGATAGCCCACTACTTTATCTAGGAATTAGCAAACAATTACTTCAAAAGCTAATTGTAAGGAGTTCATTCTCTTATATTTCACAAGAAAATGTATCAGCGCTTCAAAAAAACCACATTAAAATCAAAATATGTTTAAAAATTTTTAAAATTATTTGTTGAACTTATGCCTCGATATTACGGCTCTAATTCATATATATATATATATACATATTTAATCTAATCCATATACCAGATGATGTAATTATCATAAAAGCTCCTTTATCACACTTTTCAGCTTTTGACTTTGGAAATAGTTTGGGTTAAATCAACTACAAATCCAATAACGCAAATTCAAAGGAAATTGCACACTTTGCATACTAACCGTTTCTCAAATAATATACCATTAGTATTTCCTCTTGCTAAGAATAGAAAATATTCACAGGGAAAAATTATGGACACAGTTGAATCGAAAACACAATTTTATTTTGTCAACA
Source organism: Nowickia ferox (assembly GCA_936439885.1). Lineage (NCBI taxonomy): Eukaryota > Metazoa > Arthropoda > Insecta > Diptera > Tachinidae > Nowickia > Nowickia ferox. Next base: position 37,337,427 of record OW387026.1, on the reverse strand, counting down.
TTTATGGCTATAAAATTACAACCGTTCTTCCTGATAATACCTGTTTAGTTGTATTGTATTTACTTAAAAGGCAAATATATTTAACGAAACTCTTGATTTTTTTACGTATCCACTGTCATCCAGGCACGTAGGATTATATGTATATCGTTAAAGATTTAGACCAGAAAAAATTAAATTGAGGTAAGCATGGTAGATGTTAAGTGTATTCTTACCAAATGTCAAAATGAAACAATTGCTATGACTCTTTTACATAAAGAACTTTATGTACATTAATATAAAAATAAATAAAAACGAAAAAAATCAATAATTAAAATTTATTAAAAAGCATTGGCAAACAATTTTTCAGATTGTAAACCGTAACGTCGGCAAACCGTTTTGGTTTCTTGAGTAAAAGTGCTTTCCCAGTGCTATAATTTTTGTACGGTTGGCAATTTCAGCCGGGGCACGTTCACTAGGAACATTTAAAAAATAAAAAATTGTATTTGGGAGGTGCCCTACCGAATTATTTTTTTCAGACTTTTTCTTTTTTAACCACTTATAAGGTCAATGGAGTAGCTCCTACAAAATATCGGGTGTTTTACCGTATTAGTTCCCAAGGTGGAGGTGCCACGCCCCATTGTCCACTCCTTCATACTATTGCTTTAAATTACTACGAATATTTAAAAAGATAATAAAAAAAATCGGTTCAGCCATCTCCGATTTTAGATACCATTTAGACCATTTGACTTCGAATAAAGGAAAATCGTTCCAAATTCGAAATTTATCGTGTATTACTTTTATGGATATTTCTTTTATCAACATATTCGAGTATGTTCTGTATTCCACGTGAAATTAAAACTTGCGGAATTGCCATAGAATTGTTGTTGGAAATGGGAATTTATAACAACAATGCCATGGCAATTCCGACCGATTTAATTTCACGTGGAATACAGAACATACCCGATTATTTTTATGTAAGCTTTTTAATCTAGTTTGAATTACCTGAGAAGCCATGTAAATAGCCGCTGCAGCAACTGAAATTGGGGACCTTCCAGGCACAATATCCATTTCAACAGCTTTCTTTGCAATGTGAGTAGCTGCTCGCTGCACCATATTGGGAAGATCTAAGATATTTAATTTAAATTTTAAAAGAATATATTAATGTGTAATGGAATACTCGTATTAATGTCTTCAGAAAATTACCAAGGTTTGCACAAAATCTAGACATAAAATCGGCTGTGGTTATCAAATCGACACTAGTTTCCAAGGCTTTAAGTGTCAACTTAAAACATCGCCCAATTTCTTTTTTACTTATTTTGCTAACAGCACAAATTTCTTTGAATGTACGTGGTACGCCTTCTTGACGACATGCAATATAAAGACACGCAGATGCTTTGGCATCATTTGATCGTCCTTTAAGATTTTTACCATCGTGAACCTGTTTTTAAGTTAAAACAATAGCATTAATAAATTTTAAAGAAAAATACGAAAACTCGCTCAAATTCACTAACATCAAATAGATAGATGGATTAAAAATCGGTAAAATGGTGAAAAAATTCAAGATTTTACTAAAAAGTCACCTTTATCGCGAAAATTAGCGACAAACTGCAAAAGCATGCGCTAAAATGGTTTAAAAGTTTCTAAAGTTGTAATGAATGACAGGATTTTTAAGCTCATATTTATTTAAAATGTAGCATGTTTTCACACCCGCGGTGTAATTACTAGCGTAAATATTTAATAGGGCTTAAGTCTAAGGACTGTATATGTGAGTAACAGCATTATTGAATTTTGTTTTAAAATAGTTTGAAAAAAAAATTTTAGTACTTCAACAACTATAAACTAGTATTTCTGGCAACACTTATCAAAAAATATTTCAAAATCCAAATATATTGCAAGTCATGGGTAGGTCAATAGATATGCGTAGATATGCGGTATGTAACGAAAAATGCGCATCGATACATATACGCAAGTATGAGAATGAATTGGTATCAATGCGCACTAGCATAAAAAATGTTCGATATGTGATGTAGTATCCAAAATATTTTGTATCGATTGGCTTTCTCTGATTCACACCACTAACACTGACTGATATACGTAGTATTTACAATATACAATAATAGGTGTGTTTTTACTCTACATTGGGATCCCGCGGGATCCCAATTTGCACGAAAAGCGTTCCCGTATTCGAAATTTGGGTAAATGAGAGAAGTTTTGTGAGAGTAATGTTCTTCTTCTTTTTGCACGAAACAGCCCGTACTTTTCCTTCGTGCTAGTTTGGGCAACCAAACCTGTTTAGTTAAGGTATCTTTACATGGTATTGCAATGTATTACGACATGTCAAGAAATGCTGTAGAATGTACAAAATCTTATTATGTAAAAGCAAAATGGTTGGAGTAGGAGAGAATACGGATAGAAAATTTGAAAAGCGGTCTGTAAATGTTTATTTTCTAAACCATTTTAGAAACTTAAGTATTCTCATCACACCCGAGGTGTATTTCAAATTAACATTGGCAGCACTAATGGTATTTATTGAATGCAAAGTAAATTTATATAAAGTATATGCAAGTACTCAGGTGATTAATTTTTTTCTCGTGTAGTGTGAATGCCTGAATGTCAAAAGTTGTTTACAATTTTCGTACGCCATTTTGTTTTGTTTTGCTTTGTTATACACAATTGTGTATACTGAAAACGTACGTGAAAAAGTTTAAATACATTTTTACTTAAAAAATGTGTTACAAAACATTTAAAAATAATTATATTCAATTATTAAAGTACATATGTATCTTTTATTATACTTATTTCGTGTATTAAAAGTTTATCAATTAATAAATTTACTTTGGTTTTGTCTATCCATACATTTCCTTTTTTTATGCAGATCTGGGACTATTGCATTAAATAAGCAAATGCATTGACCATTTTCCCACACTTAACCAAATCAATGCAAATGCAATTTTATTACATTAGAACTAACTTTGATAATTTTTTTTTGCATTAAACTATTGTTACTTTTAGTTCACTATTTTTTCACCACTACTCACATTATGAAGAGTATTATTGCATTATATTTCAAAATGTGTATATACATAAAAACATATTTACGTACATACATAAATATGTAAATTTTTATCACCCAAGACGAAAAATCATATCACTACGTTTTTTATAAATTTGTTCGAGAGAAAGACAAAACTTGATGAAATTGTTCCAAGCGGTAGTATTTTTCGTTTATAAAATCACCATTTTTTAAGATATAACTGCAATAAACGAAAACCTAAGTTCTGATCTTTTGTCAATTGCACGGTTTTTCATATAAGCTCGAGATGCAACGTACTTGAAGTATAAAACTTTTTAATTTTTTTCAATTGGTTCTGAAATCTAGTTTGTATTTATAGCGACAGTTTTTCTTTTCGTTAATTTGTATGTACGTACTTATACAGGCGCCCTCAATGAACTTTACTGTATTTTTTATTTAATTATTTGTGCTTTCTGATCAAATATGTAAACGTTTTATTCAATATTGCTGTGTACAATATTTGATAATGCAATAATATTGCATTACTTCATGATGTGCTTAAGGCCGTGATACACTAGCCTACACGATCGTGCGATTTTTGAGAAAATACAGCCCTGTTATGATGGAGTCTATGAACATTTTCAAAAGACAAAAACAATTCATCAGATCAGGGTTGTATTTTTTCGTAGATCGCGCGATTGTGTAGGATAGTGAATCATGGCCTTTAGTGGCAATACAAAATTAGTGCATTTTTTGCCATGCGATTAGCTGCTAATGCAATATTAATCCATTACTTTTAAGAGATTTTATTTAATTGCAAAAAATAGTGCACTACAAGCATCAAATTTAAATTCGCACTAAAATTTTTGTTTTTCAATCAGTGCTTATGCAAGTTGCCCAGGTCTGGTTGTATTCATCTGTTTTTGACATTCATCCATTATTCTTACACAAACAAATCGCCTGTTGTTTTTGTACTTTCTTAGTTGTTGTAGACCTGCATATACTTTATATAAATATGCTTTGAGTGAATGTGTTAACACTTTTACAAAAACCACCAAAATCAACTCAGGAAATTTTCATGTTTTTTTGTAAATATTGTACAACATCAGCTATTTAACCCCTACAGCAAAACCAAAGAAGAAATAAACAAACCTATAAAAATAAATTAAGAAATTTATAGTAAAATTACATTGCAATAAAAAAATGTTATCTCCAATATTTAGTTTTATTAGTACACATCTTTTTTTGCAATTTTGCAGTTTTTTGTTATTAACTCAGCAGTTTAATATCTTTGCTCTCATTTTACTTAAAGTATCAGTGTAAACATGAAAAATACTTACAACAGACTTTTGTTCTCTTTTTTTTAATACGGACAGAATTTCATTATAATTTGATTCTTCAAAGTCGTAATACTTTTTATTACCATGTAAAGACACCTTTATGTGTATACGTATGTATACGCATACATACATTGACATTTCCTTTTGTGTTAAAAATTTTGGTTTTTAGCGATCCCGTACATTTGTGCATTTTTGTATTTTATTGAGATAAATTATAGTTTGCTCTCATTTTACCGAACTTTACCCAAGAAGTACAGAAACACACCTAATTAGTGATAACTCTTCTTAATAATATTAACTAATAACTTTATTCATCAAAGTTTACTAAAATTCACACATTTCTTCCAAATATGTGTCGGAAGCAATGGTGAAAATTCTATCGGGTATAATTTCATTTCCATTCCGACTTTTTGGCATATGCTCCAAAGCAATAATGGGCTGACTATATGTATCTTTTATTATACTTATTTCACGTATTAAAGGTTTATCAATTAATAAATTTACTTTGGTTTTGTTTATCCATACATTTTCTATTTGCTGCATGCAGATTTGCATTAAATAAGCAAATACATTGACCATTTTCCCACACTAAACCAAATCAATGCAAATGCAATTGCAATTATAATGCAATTTTTTGCATTAAACTAAAATCTCTTCAAAGTAGGGATGTAACGATACGCCATTTCGCCGATCCGATACCGATACTCAAAAATAAATATCGCCGATACCGATTCCGATACCGATACGCATATTTAAATTGAGCTCAAGTAAAAATTAACAAAACTCAAGTAGAGTAATTCTTCTATTATACAAAATAACAGTGTTTGTTAATGAGCCATTCAAATCATCAAAATTTTCAGTACATTTCAGTTTCTCAACTTCAAATTTTTAAACAACAAAACGTCTGCAATATTTATGATTTTACAAAATAAACGTTGGCATTCACTTTAGATTGGCTCAAGATTTAAAATTGATATTAATAAGACTTAAAAAAAAAAAAGAATTAAATTTGAGATCATGTTAAAATTAAATTAAAATTATAAAAACATTGCAAAATATTAATATTTAAAATTGATATTAATAAGATTTTTGTTTAAAAAACAAAGTGTTCTCAAATTTAGCGGAGATAGACGATTTCTCAAATCCGTTTGAAGCAGACCTGCAGTGGAAAATAGTCTCTCAGATGCGACAGAACTCATTTGAAAACTTAAGTATTTCTGCGCCATTTTCTTTAAGTTTGGGTAGGATATGTCATTGCGCCAGTAAACAAGAGGGTCTGCGTCTCTAGGAATATTAGGAGATCTAAGATATCTCTCGACTTCTTCGTTAGCAGAACCACAGCTTAGGATGGATAGAGGCTCATCCTCCTGGGATTCTCTTATCATTTTTTCACATACGCTCCAAAGGCGAGTACTTCTCGTAGACTTATCAGAACTTTTGCGAGGTGTAGGGAGGACTGTGTCTTCAAAAAACTTGAAACTTAAAACTTGTTTGATTGAGTTAATATATTGACAATAAGTAAAGAATGAGTTAATATATTGACAATAAGTAAAAAATTTTACAATAAATACATCTATAAATTTGTTGGCCCTTTTAACTTGCATTATAACATTTTACATTAATTGTCAATTTATATTTCATTGAAACAAGTTTTATGCTCCCCTGTAAAACTTTTAAAACGTTAGACAGGGCTTTTTGCATTTTCTGTGACGATATGTAGATAAACTCAACAATTAATACATATTAGTTTCATTACAAAATGTACTCAAAAGTACAATTGTAAAAGAAGGACAATTGTACCAACTTTTACATCGCTGAACTAAATCATCGCATGCATAAATAAATAAAAGAAAATCAAGACGTATTCAAAGTGGTGATGTTATAAGCACAGTTTTTATTCTTTTTTTGCGCAAATTAGAGGTTCGTATGTCAAAATTTGTACATGTTGACATAAGGGCTGAGATGTCAGTTGTTATTTTAAGTTGTAATTGTTGTAGAATTACCACCACTTGTATTAATGCGCCTTGAAAAAAATCTTAAAACATACAACCACATACAAGATTTAGCATTGAGAGAACATTTCATTACTATAGTGCAAAAAAAAAAATAGAAGAAACAATTTCATTATGTATTCTGTTTTGATTTTATGTTCTGCTTTTAATATGTTATTTCTCATAGTTGTCATTCAAAAAAAGAGTTGAAAATTTAATATTTTGTTCAAAAAACTCTTAAGAAAAATATAAGAAGTATCGGCGTATCGACAGTAAAATATCGCCGATATCGATATATAGGAAAACCAGCAATATCGCCGATATATCGGTATCGGTATCGGTTGCATCCCTACTTCAAAGTAATGCATGAATATTGGATTGTTACTTTTAGTACACTATTTTTTGCACTAAAGTAAAATCTCCTCAAAGTAATGCATTAATATTGCACTAGCAGCAAATCACATGGCGAAAATGCAGTAATTTTGCACTGCCACTACACACATGAAGAGTATTATTGTATTATCACTAAAAAATACAGTGCAAAATAGAATGTAAATGTGTACATACATGAAAACATACGTACATACATAAATATGTAAATTTTTTTTATGTACATATTGTTAAATGAGACGAAAAATCATATCACAAAGTTTTTCATAATTTTTCAAGAGAAAGACAAAGTTTATGAAATTGTTCCAAGCGGTAGTATTTTTCTTTTAAATAAAATGAATGAAAACCTAAGTTTTCAGGTTAGGTTTTTATATAAGCTCGAGATGCAACGTACTTGAAGTATGAAACTTATCTTTTTTTTTCAATTGGTTCTGAAATGTAGTTTCTACTTATATTGACAATTTGTCTTGTCTTCATTTGTATGTATGTACTTAAGTATACATGTATGTAGGTGCCCTCAATATGAACTTTACTATATTTTTTATTATTTTTATTTATCTTTATTTTATTTATGCTATCTGATAAAAATATGTTCACGTTTTATTCAATCTTACCGTGTACAATATGTGATAATGCAATAATATTGCATTACTTTATGATGTGCTTAGTAGCAATACAAAGTTAGTGCATTTTTCGCCATGCGATTACTTGCTAATGCAATATTAATCCATTACTTTTACGAGATTTTGTTTTAGTGCAAAAAATAGTGCACTGGAAGCATCAAATTAAATTTGCTCTCAAATTTTTGTTTTTCAATCAGTGCTTATGCAAAAGTAATGCAAGTTGCACACGTTTGGTTGTATTCATCTGTTTTTGACATTCATCCATTAGTTTTACACAAACAAAACTGTTGTTTTTGTGTTTTCTTAGTTGTTGTAGATCCGCATATACTTTATAGGTCTGTTCTAAAAGATTTCGTACAAGTTCGGACTAATGAGAGGAAAAAGAAAATTATTCTCTGAATATGCAAAAGTTATCCAAAATTGCTGGAACCAGCGTTGACAATTTCTGTGTAATTATTCAAAAATGGGACAAACAATTTTTTCTTGAACTATTTTTGGGCCATAAAATTTTTTGTGTAATTTCGCCTCAACGTTATTTCATATTTTAATTTATTTTAAAAATTATTTTATTTAATTTATTTTAAAAATTATTTCAGTCCGTAAATTTACAACCAAACATTTGTATATTCTTTTAATGTTTTGTTTCGGTAATATTTGGCATTTCGTTTTACACATTATTTGTGTTCTGTTCGCTATAAAGAGGTATTAATACAAATATTGTTGATAGCACAGCTTTGTTACTTTTTCAGCTAGTTGGAATATTTTATTTAAAACTGGGATCCTTTCTTATGTATTTGAAGATCCTTCCAAATTAACAGAGTCCAATGTTTTAATCCGAATCTCGGATATTGTACAAATTAAAAAGCTAAATTAGTAAACTGTTAAATTTGTACATATCAAATTATATTAAAATTATAGTTCTAAAAGAAGCGAATGTATAGTTGATTGATCATACCAATACTGGATATTTCGTCCCACAAAATGAAATACATATATATTGGTTTATTAGCTCAAAAATCGATTTCAGTTTATTTTCAAGGTGGCCAGATTAAAATTTATATCAATGTTAAAAATTTTTGAAGATGATTTTCGAAATTGTTTAACCAAAGTACGCACAGTCCTTTCAAATTAAATCATTGTTGCATTTCAAGAAACCATTTCCGTTCGTAGAAATTGATGACTAAAAATTGGATGATGAATGTCATCACCATGCTTTTTTAGATTTTAATGAGCGTAACTTTTACGACAATTTGGATGTTGAAATCTATTGGGCAAAAGTTTTTGAGATCAAAAATTTTCTTAGTGGACCTCTGCTTCCTAGCTTAAACTTTCCTTATTATTCTGCTATTTTTGAACTGTTCAGTAGAGAGAATTTTCAGTGAATTAAAAAACTGAAACTGAGGAATAAATTGCCTGGTACCATCGCGACAATATTTTTCGCAAAGGATACCTTCAAAACGGGGGAACTATTTTGAACCAACTAAAGATATATGTATTGAAAAAAATATTGGAATGAAAAATTGCAATATACATATGTATAAAATATAGCTGTGGCAATAAATAATAATGACTTAAGTCGAAATTTCTTTTTTTGAGATATTAAGGGTTTTGTTTGTTTGTTTTTTTTTTTGTTTAGTTTTTACATAAAATGTTTCCATGTACAGACCAAACGGCTGGCCGGATTTTGATTTAATTTTTTTCTGTTTGAAAGGTGACTTGATCGAGAGGGTTCTTAGCTATGTTTTAAGAAAATCGGTCCAACCGTTTAGAAGATATCACATCTTTTCTAGATATATCGGGGGTTTTTAATATTTTAATTTTTGTTATTAATAATAACATTTATAATTGAAATTTAGCTGAGTGATAGATCTTGAAGAAGAGAATAAGAATATGTAATAAAATTAAAAAGCACTTATCTCAAGTTAAGCCATTATTATTTATTGCCACAGATATGTAGATACTTATGTTAATACACTAAATAGAGTATACAATATATTTTTACTAGCCGAAAGGTACAAATGTTTAAAATAATTATAATTATTTTTGTATCCAAATTAGTGTTTTTTTATACGGGATTTCCCGGGTAAAATTTCCCGGGATCCCGCACAATTTCCGGGAAAGAAATCCCGGGATATATTTGCGGGAATTCCCGGAATTTTTTTGTTTTGATTTTATTATGGCAACTTTAGTTTATATGTACACATTCCTTGATGAGTGTCGTTATTTATGAAGGTGATGGTGCAATAATAAGGTGATGGTACTACCACAATAGCTAAAATTTTACAACAACAACTTATATTGTGTTGATTTTGTAGTAAAGAAAACACTGTTTCAATTCAAAGAAAATTATTCATAGCCTGATCAAATCATAAATATAGAAACAAATGAAGTTCGAACAAAAATAATTTTATGTCCCTGTAAAATACATCTCAATAACTTGAAAGTAAATTGGAATAAAAGATAAAATATATTTCAATAAAATAATTATCCCTGAAGATGTTGGAAAACCCCAACGAAACGTCGGATACATTAAAAATGAAATAAAAACATCTTTTATTTACATTTGAAGAAATTGAATGACCTTAAAAGCCTGAATAGATACAATATCTATAATACAACATTAATTGATATTAAAAACAAGGTCGAGAAATTACATACAATAATAATTAAAATTAGATGAAAATTATTTTCATTAAAAAGGAATTGCAATTTTTTGAAGGAAGTGGTGAAAAAACTGAAAGTGTCCAGAGATTTTATAATGCTCTTCTGACTATAAGACCAACATCCGTAGAAAGTGAACGTATTTTTTCATTAACAGGAGTTTTTTTTTAAATAAAATTAGAAATAGACGTCGAACGATTCTATTAATGCTTATTCTGTACTAAAGTCCTATTTTAAAAGCAACATTTTATAATATTTTTTTAATAATGTAATTTGCTTTTTTTTTGCGTTATATCAATGCACTTGACTTTCCATTTACATATAATATTGGTATTTATGCATTACTATTATATAAAGAACTGAAAATATATTAGTTTTTCGACTAATGTGTTTATAAAACGTTATTGTTATTTGTTTTTTGTCGAATTAAATTAAATTACAAAATATTTTGTATAGTTTTGCATTGGGCGGGAATTCCCGGGAAACTGAAAAGTCGTTGCCGCTTTCCCGGGAAATGAAAAAGTCCGGGAAAAGAAAAACTCTAATCCAAATATGTACTTGTATATCTAGATAATCAATTTATAAACGAACATATACATATATCTATTTAGATATTTATTTATGTATTAAAATAATTGTTTATGTACTCGTAAATACAAAGATTTACTTGTTATCAAACACAAAATTTGTTTTGTGCAATTTGTAAAATTTTGGATAATTTTGAAGGTTTTTCCGTGTAAAATTTAATTTTCATTGTGGCAGTAGCTAGAACGCAAGAAATCATAATTACAAATCTTGAAATACTAATGTTGCTTACTTTTTACATTAAATTTAATTTAAGTGATTTTAGTCGCTTAAAACGCATAACATAAAAACAAAAATTTTGCATCATTGGCAACAGATGTAAAAAGCAAATGAAAATAAGTTCCAACAAAGTAAAAGCTACGTGAAAAAAATTGTAAACAAATAAATATTATTTGTACCTGGAGGTAACTACGATGCCGGACATTTAGCATTCTGTTTGTAAGCTTGCGCAGAGGAATCAAGACCCGCATATTGAACATGAAAAGGCCGTCAGATACATATTACGTTATTTCAACTCTCAGAAAAAAATTAAATTACGTTACTACAAAGCCAACAAGCAGCCTGTGGGTTTCGTTGATGCCGATTGGGCCAGTTACTCAGAAGACAGAAAATCTTACACGGGCTTTACGTTTTTCTTAGCTGGATGTGTTTTTAGCTGGGAAAGTAAAAAGTAGTCGAATATATTGCTCTCAGCAGCACAGAGGCAGAATTTGTGGTATTATCAACTTTGACTAAAGAGGCAATATATTTGAGAATACTTTTGAAAGAGATTGGTTGTTACCCTGATGACAGCCCGATGGTACTTTACGGTGACAATATTGGCGCACAACACTTGGCAAAGAACCCTATATTTCACGGAACCCTATGTGCAAACACATAGATGTTAAGTATCAACACGTAAGAGGTCATCAAGGATAAACAAACTGATATGCGTTACGTATCAACCGATAATATGACTGCCGGCATATTAACCAAAAACTTAATCAAGATGAAGCACGAAAAATTTGTAAAAAATCTAGGATTGATTTCCGTATGATTAATGTAAAAAAAGAAGAAATTTAATTTTCATGTATGAAAGTGGAATGCAGATTTGAGGGGGCGTGTTGGATATTTCCCTTTATATCAACTCTGCATATTACTTGTTTATTTACCTTTGTATTTATCTTCTTAAATTATCATACTTATCTATTAAAGATGGTTCTCTAGACAAGCGTCTATTGTACTTTTGCTTATATATTTCATTCTTAATAAAACTCTTGAATCAACAAAAACATACATTGTACATATAAACTAAAAAAACCTAATCGTATAAAATTCACTTCAAAGCGTTTATACTTGGTGTTCACAATCTTATTGGAGGTTACTAGGTTTGGCAGCTTCGCCCAACAACACGCAAATTCAAAAGAATAAATATTTTCATTAAATAATTTGTAACGATCCTCTGTTGCCCAGCGTTAGGCTGAGTTTACATCTGGCATTTCTTGTGCGTCATGTGCCCAAAAAAACGTAACCACTAATTACTAATAAAAAACTGTTTGGTTCAGACATGTATTTATGGATTTAAACAGTTTCCAATCATGTTGGATTCTATAAAATTGTCTATTAGTTATGTATGAAACTGTTTATCTTAATAAATACGTGTCTGAATCAGTTTTTCATTGGTAATTAGTGGTTACGCTTTTTTACGCATGTGTGGCACATGGCACGCAGATGTAAACCCGGCCTTAGCGCTGATACATCGTTTAGTGTGTAGCATTCTTTGCAGAGTATTAGTAAAGTTTGTTTCTCAAAACACTTTTTAAGAAATTAACTTTCAACACTCGAACTATGTAAAGGGTCCGCCAGATAACTTTTTTTTTTGAAAATGCTATATAAAAAAACTACTGAATATTTTCTCAAATTTCTTTTTTTATTTGAAAGTACAATCCTTCCGGTTAATAATGAAAAATAATTTCATTCAAATGACTGCCTCGGCTGGACTGGATCGGTCCAATTTTTAAGCACATTATTGATTGTGTGCAGCTGTATTTCACCAATGGCTTCACGAATATTGTCGTTTAAAGCGTCAATTGTCTCTGGCTTGTCGGCGTAACACTTATCTTTGACGGCACCCCACAAATAATAGTCCAACGGTGTCAAATTGCAGCTCCGAGATGGCCAAACGACATCAGCTCTGCGGCTGATAATGCGATCTTCAAAAACAGGGCGTAAAACATCGAGTGTAGCTTCGGCTGTGTGGCACGTAGCGCCGTCCTGTTGAAACCAAATGTTGCCAATATCCTCCTCTTCAATTTTTGTGAACAAAAATTCCTTCAACATGGCCCGTAACGATCGCCATTGACTGTAACGGCCACTCCTTGCTCATTTTCGAAAAAAAAAAATGGCCCAATTATGCCTCTTGACCAAAATCCGCACCGAACAGTGACTCGTTTTGGGTGCGTCGGCTTTTCAATGTATGCGTGCGGGTTTTCTGTGCCCCAAATGCGACAATTTTGCTTGTTTACATACCCGCCAAGATCAAAATGAGCTTCATCTGAAAAGATGATTTTTTTGGCAAAATCGGCATCTTCTGTAAGTCGATCGCAGGCACAACCATATTCGTTCAGCGGAAGGATAAAACTAATTATCTGTCAAATCAGACATGACCTAAGTGTTGCCATTCACGAAATAAGCACTAGTTGAAAAAAAAACGTTAGATGGCGGACCCTTTATGTGAAAGAACGAGCAATTTTCTCAACAACTGGTCCACTAAGGAAACTATTTGTGCATGTAGCAGGTTTTAAATAGTGTAATCAACTCAACGTTGTTAACATGCACTGCTAAAAATATATTTCAGTTGAACTTCTAAAAAATTAGGGCAACTATACTTTAGCATTATTATTGAAAAACCAGCATTATTGTTGTAAAACTAAACACCAATTTAGATTTAATAGATTCCTCATATATATTTCTTTTATGTAAATGAAAGGTTAATTAACGGTAAAACTTAATTTTTAAGTGTTTAAAATAGCAGTACTCACGGTTGGCTGGTAGATCTACCTCTTTACAAAGTTACCCAGGTAGAAAATGTGACTTTTCGCAAAAAATATGTACCACCACAACAATGTAATTTCAAAATTACGACTCTTCTAAAATTATTGTACGACCACAGTATTGCAACCACAAAAATACGACTTTACGATTACTAATACCACGTTCTTAGTAATCCTATACCACTACAATACTTTATATACAAAAATTAGACATTAGTTTCCCAATACCCTGTTTGGAATAATCGTATACCGCTACAACACCATAAATACAAAAATTTTACTTTAGTTTGGAAATGGTATATTTGCAATAATTCTACCACATTTATATTTATGAAATTTTTTAATTAAAAAAAAATTATTTTATTTAATTATCATTTGAAATATAACCCCCAAAACCAAAAAAATATTTTGATGTTTTCTGAAGTCAGACTTGTCGTACCGAATTCGTAAGTCCCCGTCCATACAGTGAAACATTTGCTGTAAAACTTTTGAGTTTGTCGATGAAGGGGAAAGAGGAATGCAAAAGGGTACTTTGTTTCATGTACAAGCAGTTCTTGTTGAGTACGTCATTCTCGTCTCATTCTCATGAGAAATATATGAGAAAAGTTCAGAAGAGACATCAAAAATGTTTCGCAGGAAATGTTTCACTGTATGGACGGGGACTTAAGAAGTTTCAGTAGTTTATCTAAACTCAGACTTTTCGTAACGAATTCGTTGACATTTCGGAAGTTCCTCTGAAAAATTTTTTAACCAACATTTTTTAAATCATTAAAACTTTGATTTATAAGTTTTGTTTTAAATAAATGTAATAAATAAAAAAGAATTGTAAAAAATATTAAAAAATGTTAGTATGCAATAAATATGTATGTTTATGCAAATTATTTCGACAAAAGCAGCAACATAACGGTGAAGCGGTACTCTGCAGTATAAGAAAAAATCGCATGTCGTTGCGAATTCCTACCGACATATCGTATCGATTTCTTGCCGACATGTCGTTACGATTTCGTAACTACATATCGTTGCGAAGTCGTGTCAACTATTTCGTACGATTTCCGTAATATTTCGGTTCCGAAATCGGAAGATTTTGTCGACTAGTCGTTACGAATTCGGAGCATTCGGTTTGGTGGGAAAACATAGGCGTACATACATACATGCATACCGTCATATAAATTCAAAAAGGGCGTAACTTACAAAAAGTTCAAAATCGTTTTTTTGATTGATTATCGTGTAATTAAAAAAGTCCATCTACCAACAATATTTTTATGCGAGTATACTCAAAAGCATCGAATTCGTTAACGAAATTCAAAATACTATTGAGAACTAAATACATTTTAAATTTATTTTGCTTCTCCTGTAAAATATCTTAAATATAACTTACGCCTTTTTGGAATTTATATGATGTATATACATTAGAGATGTGAACGCTCACGCAGAAAAATATTTTACTCACGCACGACCGATTTTAAACATTTTCACGATCACGCACGCTCAAGTACAAAATATTCTTAATCACGCACGAGGGGTGTACAACATATCACGATCACGCACTTACGAAAAATATATAATTAATTTTTTATGTTTGTTGGTTGCAAAATAGGTAGAGCGTGGGAATTAAAATTAAAAAAAATTACTCGTCCGTGATTTTTTTTAAGAATCACGCACGAGTAATTTTTTTAAGTCACGGACACGCACTCACACGTGATTAATTATAAATTTGATCCGTGATCGTGATTCACGCGTGACACGATAAAATCACGACATTTGCACATTTCTAATATACATATTCGTACATATGCATGTACATATGTACATGATTTATTTATGAAAAAAAGGAATAGCAACTATTTCATCATTACATTTAGCAAAAATTCATTTAACTTCAACTTTATGTATGTAAGTATGTTGAACTCAACAATATTGTTGTCTAATCTTTTTACTTTGACGAAAGAGGATATTCAAATAAGTCTGTTGTTTCAAGGAAAAAGTGATGAAGTTGTTAATGCATTGTTGTAAATTTGTATTTCCTATGTTGCGACAATATTGATCTTGTTTTCGGTGGACGGTCATTTGGCATTATCATTTTAATGATATGAATGCAGTCAGATTTTGGTAAACGGGATGTTGTACTGATGTTAGTTGTACCCGCAGGCCAACGTAGCAGGTAGATTTGTTGAAAACTATTTTATTTTCACATCGAATCTACCTCTAAAAAAGATTTTGCGTTGTCATCTCTGCTTTCCAGCAACAACTGTTACAAATTCCTAACAATTTTTAATGAATGAACCGTCCTATTATTTTGAGAGCAAAAAAAATCGACAAAAACGTATATATTTATATTATTGTATCATGGATGGAAATATGTATATAGAAACAAATAAAGGTAACCATGCAGAAAGCCGTTCTGTTCCAACCTTTATTTTCGTAGCATCATACAGTGAATTACAAGAGTAGACAGGGAATGACGAAAAAATTTAAATAAACATTCACCCTTATTCGAGTTGTCGACATCGACGTCACACCAACACAATATGAAGAAATTGGAGGTTGTCTATTTTCAAGTCCTTATTTCATTATGAATATTCCCAGGGAGTTTTTTCTCTTCCTTATCATTTGTTCCCGGGGAGTAATCCTCCTATTCTAAATAGCCGGAGAATAACCAAATACGGGAGAGAGTGAAATCTGGATCAGATGTTTAATGTTTACATACATATTTTTCTCCACTAACGCAAGAGTTCAGCAATAGAAATTGAATAAAAATTTTATGTTTTCATTGCCACTAAGATTGTGTATTAATATAAATATATTTTTTGCTTAAATAAAAAATAAAATAAACAGCGTAACCATATACAAGCATACGGAATAAATTTATGCTGAGAAAGTGGGGCTAAAACTGCCCAGGTACAGATGCCAATGGATTAAGTTTCCAATGACTGTATGTACAAAAGAAAATTGTAAATTTCATAGTATTTCTCAAAGCATATTTATATAAAGTATATGCAGGTCTACAACAACTAAGAAATTACAAAAACAACAGGCGATTTGTTTGTGTAAGAATAATGGATGAATGTCAAAAACAGATGGATACAACCAGACCTGGGCAACTTGCATTACTTTTGCATAAGCACTGATAAAAAAAACAAAAATTTTAGTGCAAATTTAAAATTGATGCTTGTAGTGCACTATTTTTTGCACTTAAATAAAATATCTTAAAAGTAAGGGATTAATATTGCATTAGCAGCTAATCGCATGACAAAAAATACACTAATTTTGTGTTGCCACTAAGCACATCATGAAGTAATGCAATATTATTGCAATATCACATATTGTACACAGTAAAATTGAATCAAACGTGAAAATATTTTTAGGAGATAGCACAAATAAAAAAAATATAAAATACAGTAAAGTTCATTGAGGGCACTTTTATAAGTACGTACATACAAATTAACGAAAAAAAAACTGTCAATATAAATACAAACTAGATTTCAGAACCAATTGAAAAAAATTAAAAAGTTTCATACTTCAAGTACGTTGCATCTCGAGCTTATATGAAAAACCGTTTACGTTGTATTTTGCACTATATGTTTCACTGATAATGCGTTTAGTGGTGCAAAAAATAGTGCAATAAAAGTAACAATGCAATGTTGATGAATGTCTTTGAAGGGATTTTAGTAAAATGCAAAAAAAAAATTGCACTAATATTATTAAAATTAATGCTAATGTAATAAATTTGCATTTGCATTGATTTGGTTTATTGTGGGAAAATGGTCAATGCATTTGCTTATTTAATGCAATAGTCCCAGATCTGCATACAACAAAAAGAAAATGTATGGATAGACAAAACCAAAGTAAATTTATTAAGTGATAAACCTTTATATATGAAATAAGTATAATAAAAGATACAACATATGTACCTTAATAATTAAATATAATTATTTTTAAATGTTTAGTAACACATTTTTAAGTAAAAATTCATTTAAACTTTTTCACATACGTTGTCAGTATACCCAATTGTGTATAACAAAGCAAAAAAACCAAAATGGCGTACAAAAATTGTAAACAACTTTTGACATTCAGGCATTCACACTACACGAGAAAAAAATTAATCACCTGAGTACTTGCATATACTTTATATAAATTTACTTTGGTTTTTCTTGTCGGTCTTGATATAGGGTGTTTTTTATTGAGGTATAGAACTTTAAGTTGGCATCACTTTTTTAACTGGCGGCCATTTTGTCAGCTGTCAAGTGATTAATATTTAGTTTGGTTTGCCATTTCATCATGAACAGGTTGACAAAAGAACAACGCTTGCAAATCGTGCAAATTTATTTCGAAAATAATGGTTCAGTTCGCGAAGTTTACCGCAAGCTTCGTCCATTTTATGGTCGACATAATCGTCCATCAGAGCAATTAATTCGGTTAACCGGTCAATTGGCCACCAAGATCGTGTGATTTGACACCATTGGATTATTTTCTTTGGGGATATGTGAAGTCGCTCGTCTACGCCAACAAACCAGAAACGTTAGGGGACTTGGAAGCCAACATTCGTGGCGTTATTGCCAACATACGGCCCCATATGCTCGAAAAAGTGGTTGAAAATTGGACCTGTAGAATTGGCTTTATTCGAGCCAGCCGCGGCGGCCACATGCCCGAAATCATATTTAAACGTTAATGGCATAAAATTATCCTTCCAATAAAGCCAAATTGATGGACATTAAAACGATTTTCTTGTGTTTTATTTCAATTCGAAGTTCTATACCTCTAAAAAAACACCCTATATTAGAAGAAAACAAAATCTTCCATTTACCTCCAATGTGAACTTAAAGGAGGCTTTCAATTTTAAGGGCGAGTTTTTGAGTTCAAGATTAGAGATTAAATTAACCTTAATCTTCATTTGTGATTTTTCGGTAGTCGATTATATGGTTTTACTTGCTAGTTTAAGCGGCCAATCGTGGTGGTTTAATCTTACATAAATATTAACTACATACACTTGTGAAACATATAACTTTTTGTAAAACTTATATGATAAAATAATTAAAAAACACGTAAATAAATAAATACATATATTTTATATTATTTATCTATTTCCTTTAACACGCGCAATATTTCACTTGTAAATAACAAAATATGGCAGTTTCTTTTTCTTCCCACAAAAAATCAAAGTGTGTTGATAACATGTATGACTTTTGCACAGAAAATGTTGCGACTATTTTGTTCCTCAGTGTGGTAGTACTACACTTAATAAGAGGATTAAACTAACACTCAAAAACATCAAACTCAGTTAAAGGCCGTGATACACTATCATACAAAGTCGTGCGATCTACGAAAAAGTACAACCCTGGTGTGATGAATTGTTATTGTCTTTTGAAAATTTTCATAAACTCCATCATACCAATGTTGTATTTTTCGTAGATCGCACGACTTTGTATGATAGTGTATCACGGCCTTAAGAGAAATTAAGTTAATTTTCGGATTAGTTAATAACAGAAATAAACTAATCTAATAGCGATTTCTTTTCTGACAAATATGTTGCATATATGTTACATGTTTAACATTTCTATGTTTGTTTGTACAAAAAATACAACTGTGGGAAAATTTTTAAATTTCTTTTCTGAATATGTTGCATGAAAAACATGTAAATATGTTACATATTTTACCTCATTTTATTTCTGGTGTACATACTGCCCTTTTTTCTAAAGCTACGGTCAGACTTGTAAAACATTTGACCAAAATCATGAAATTTTTGATTGCCATAGATCTGACCACAAAATATTTTTGAGGGCAAACAACATTTAGAGAAAATAAATTTGTTTGTTAGCAAATAAAAGTTTCTCTAATGTGAACACAGTGTGACCACCCTCTGTCAAACATTTTTCGTCAGTTCGGTCAAAAAATTATTTGTTCTTACAAAGTTTTTGTATGAACAAACAGTGGCAAATGACAGCTGTTTCCAAGTGATGTATCTTCTAGTGTAAAAGTATAATAAAAAATCGCAAAAATTATGCTTAACAACCATTTACACAGAACTTAATTTCATTCAGAGAGATGTTTTTTGTCGAAAAACGTTATAGCCACATAACATTTTTCAAATCACATGTGATTTTAAAAGTAATGGTGGTCTTGCAGACCTTTTGTAAAATCATATTGGATAAATGTCTTGCAGAACTGATATACAATAGAAAAATTATTAAAAAGAGCAAAAAAAAATATCTGCAAGACCAAAATTACTTTCAAAATCACATGTGATTTGAAAAATGTGATTTGCAGAACATGCCTGATAGGTATGAAAAATATACAAAAATTCCATAGCTTCACATGCTTTCTCTCCTTTCAGAGGCTGTATGCATACTTGATGAGTATCAAGGCATAAAACAAACAAACAGTAAATAAACTATACATTTTTTGTGTGTCTGTTAATTTCCCAATTGTAAAAGGTTTAGTTAAGTTCAAAAGAGAATGAGAAAAGTGTCTGCATTTCAATTTCCCAATTGTAAAAGGGGACTAACTGAAATTAAAAAAGAGCTAAAAGTTTTGTTTAATTACTTGTTCAAAAGCGCTATAACTGACGACACTGTCATAAAATAAAAATAAACAAACAGCTGTGCGTTAAAACCATTTGTTGCTCCAAAAATTTAATTATTAAAAGTGGAATTGATAAAAGGCTTGGCGACTCAGATCGTAGTTCAAACAGTAATTTGGTACCGCATCCTTCTTCTTTGCGTCGTTGAACCCATTTACTTACCCATTGCCTTTTTTCTTATCATTTTTTTCCTCCTCCAACATTAATAATGATGCTGCTCCACAGCTTAACACTAATATTTCACATATATCAAAATCTTCCATTATTATGACCGAGCACAATATAACGCAACGAAATCTTTTAAATTTTCCGTGACAAATTTATACTAAAATTTCTGGGAAATCAAGTTTTTAAATTTTGACACTTGGATTAAACATTTTGATTAAATATATTGTTTGACATAAGTGTGACCGCACAGAAAATATTTTTTTCCATGTTTGCACATAACACTATTTGATGGGTTTTTGAACAAACAAAAATGGTAAAAAAAAATTTGATTAGTGTGACCACCAAACAAAGTCTCATTAGTTTTGAAAAAATTTTATGGAAATGTGTGAAAGCAGATTTCATGCAAATGTTTTCCCAATTTGACCGTACCTTAACTGTGGTAACGAAGGATTTATTTTGCATGTCATGTTTATATTTGCGAGCGAAGGTCTCATAAATACAAAATATAAAAATTATTATTATAAAAATGAAAATAAATAAATATTTATTTAAATATTGTGACTGTTTTGATATTTTTAGACATAATTAGTGATATCAATGTGTGTTTAAAAATCATAATAGTGTGCGAAAAACCTCTTAAATAGCCTTAAAAATCGCTAATGAAATACATTAATGATAAAATGTAACTGTTGTAAATAAAAGCAGTTAATTTTGTTCGATTGTAGTAATATAATATGTAGCACTTCGAGTGATTCAAGGTAACATTTAAAAACGTTACATACATATTAAACATATGCATGAAACTAAATAATGATGTTCATGAAACTTTCGCTATAATTTTTTTATTCGTTTCATTTCTATTTCATGCAGATCATGATACAATTATACAAGGTACTTGCACAAGCCCAGCCTGTTAATGTATACAATGCAGAAAGTTGTCAAACTTTGTTTACAGGCTGCAAAAATGTTAAGGTAGAGGTCCATAGCTCGCTTTTTGCGCATTACGCTTTCTATGCATCTGTCAAAAAAGTAGAATCAATGTAATAGTATGTGACAAGTTACATTGCAAAAAGCGCAGAACGCGTAGGCGCGTTCAAAGCAAAAAGTAGGTCTACTTTCTACTTTTGTACGCGTTACAAGCACCATGAAAGAAAGTCAGCTGTTCTTGAATGCTAAAGATGTTAAATAATACTTTATTTCTTACGTTATCGATAAATATTATTTTGCCGTGGATAATTTTTTTCTTTTTTTTCAATAAAAAAAATTCTTAGTAAAAAAAACTTTAATAAAATATGTGAATATTTTCATTAATGCGATGTATTTTAATTAACTTTTCACCACACTTTTCTCAGTAACAAATTTTGCATATTAGTTATCGATTATTTTTAAGTACTGAGTGTCATCTCCGCTAAATCTGTATTAAATAGCTGCTTAGAAAAGTTATTGCTTAAGCCAATAATGTGCATACATTTATATGTAATTTTCAATTTACTTACATTAAAGTCAACAACAGCCGACAATCTGCTGGAATAGCCCTGGCCGAGTTCTTTTCAAGACTATCTTTTAAAATGCTGAATAAATAGTCAAACACATCTGCAGACATTCTTGTCGCGGTTCGAAATTTCTCAGGGTCAGAATTTTTAATTTTTTAAATGTGGTTTCAAAAAACCCACTTAAATTCCGTTCTAAATACAACGGCCATACCCAAAACCTTTTCTTTTTTTTAAATTGTTCATAGGCATTTTTTGCAGATAAAATTAAATATACAAACTCGACTAACTCCACAAATTCTTTTAAAAACTCGATTTCACTCTCCTTTTTTTCTTTATACGTATTTATAAACAAACGCACACAGCTGATCAAAACAAAAATAAAATGGCGCATGAAAAGCAGTGCATGTAACTCAACGCGAACAAAGTATAGAATGAAACAAGAGGATGAAACGCGTGTAAAGCATAACGTGCAAAAAGCGAGCTATGGACCTCTACCTTTAATGTATGAGTGTGAATACAATGATTACAGTATTGCCAATGAATTTGCATGTGGCTGTGTCTCCAATTACACATTGAAGAAAATTACACTACACATCCTTTGTGTAGGTTAAAATTAAAACAAAATTAAACAAAAATAGAAGTCAAAGTAGAATTACACACAGATTATACATGAATCTAATTATAGGCCTACACATGAGAGTACAAATTACACACTGTGTATTACATACATATTGGCAACACTGAATGACTATAATCATGCATGAATGCCGCGTCTGCAATTGTACTTTAGTTACCCTGGGATTGTTATTTTTAAAAACAAAAGACATCTGCTTCTGACAATTATAGGTATGTTTCTACCAACAAAATACGTGTGTTTCTTGGTGTTGCAATTTTGTTGTAGTCGTGCAAGTACCTTGTATAATTGATGATACAGATGAATAACTATGAAACAAGAACAATGAACACTCAATAGTTAAGACCGCAGTAAAATGATGTTGGTTTGTTTACTTATACAAGAGCATACTAACATTTACAAATGTGAAACATGTTCTGTTGAGTGTTGAGTAAATCTCGATTAAGTTCAAGGCATATCAAACAGGTACATGCATCAGGCAAATTGCTCATCCGCTGATTTTTTGTTTACACGTTTATAACGAAGAATTCATTTGACAATTACTTTTGTGACATGTTTGATGCATATAATTTTTTGACAATTACTTTGTAAAACTATGTGAGAAGCACAGAGTTGCCACAGTGTTTTCTCTAATGCGTGTACCTGTAGTAAATGTGTCTTGATTAAGTTCATGCAAAAACAATATGCTTTTAAAGATCAGTGTTGCCAGTTGTAGGAAAAAGAAAAATACTAGAATAATCGCCGAAAAGTTAACAAATTTTAACGAGCTCTAATTTAAATTCAGTTTTTATTAATGGGAGTGATCTGCAACTTCGGTAAAATATTTCATTTAGATAAAAGTATTTAATTTTATACTATCTTTCGCTTTCACGAAATGGATTACATATAAACATAAGTTAAGTGTACACATAATTTTCTTTCTTTTAAATGCAATATGATTGTTGTCTAAAATTTCGTCTTTTTACATTAGAGTGATAATCAAATTTTTGGAGTTTTATTACAAATATTAATTTCAAAAATAATTTTGAGTTATATTTTTGCTTGGAAGTATATATTATGTAAATATTTATTTTCGCTTGGAAACGAGTACTTTTGTTGTGTTTTATTTAATTTTTGTCACATGAAATTAAAAAAAAAAACAAGCACGTGACCAAAACCTTTAGACACCTACACAACTAATAATCAAATTTGCTTAAGAACACATTCATTTCTCATAAACCAATTCCTTTTTTTTCATTTTTCATCTAATAGTGTGTGTTTCTTTCTATAGCATTTCATTTCAGGGTTGTGTGCAGTTCATTACAATAATAAATAATATATTAAAATAGTTTAAAGATTTATGTTATTTAAAAATGCAAATGAAAAATTAAAATATGTATTACTAATATGTATGGTATATATGTATTGCCTTATAATGAATTACTTTTCTCATTGTCAAATTCCATTACTCGCTTACAAAACACATTACATAAAATTTTAAACAAATTATATAAAAGTTGATTAATGAGAATGATTTTTTTAGATTTCATAGATTACGTGAACATGTTGCCAAATAAAAAATGTAAGAAGTTTCGAGAATACATTATTTTAGTCTCACGCCTTGTTAAAATCATTAAGTTGGTAATCCAGTAGGGAAGAGCTTCCACCAAAAATGCTTAATTCCAAACCCGATTACCTTTTTTGAAATTTTTTTATGGGCTATTACACATGTGCGACGCATACAAAAAATTCCATGATTTCACTATATTGGCAACATTGCTATTGCATATTAATAACAAAAGATGAGATGAGAGAAAGCAACATGAAACAAAAGTCGTTTCAATCATGATACAATTATACAAGGTACTTGCACGACTATAACAAAATTGCAACACCAAGAAACATACGTATTTTGTTGGTAGAAAAATACCTATAATTGTCAGAAGCAGATGTCTTTTGTTTTTAAAAATAACAATCACAGGGTAACTAAAGTACAATTGCAGAGGCGGCATTCATGCATGATTATAGTCATTCAGTGTTGCCAATATGTGTGTAATACACAGTGTGTAATTTCTGCTCTCATGTGTGGGCCATGTAATGAGATTCATATATAATCTGTGTGTAATTATACCTTGTGTTCTATTTTTATTTATTTTTGTTTTAATTTTAACCTACACAAAAGATGTGTAGTGTAATGTTCTTCAATGTGTAATTGGAGACACAGCCATATGCAAATTCATTGGCAACACTGTAATCATTTTATTCACACACATACACACACATACTTTTTACAGCTTGTAAACAAAGTTTGACAACTAGATGCATTGTAAACATTAACAGCCTGGGCTTGTGCAAGTACCTTGTATAATTGTATCATGGTTTCAATGAACAATCTCTTTGTGTTAACAGTATGAAGCGAAATGTTTTCACTCACAGTATGATAAAAGCAACAATTTGTTCAGTATTAACATATTTATTCGAAGTTGGGCCTTAGTTAACAAATATTTCAGTAGTTTCATGGATGAAACTGTTCGTGCTACTCTATAATACATATAGTGTACATATTTGTTTCAGAAAAGAAATCGCCATTAATCTCGAACCCAAAAAGTCGCCCTTAGTGTTTTAGTATTTTTTCTAAAGGCAGAGGTAGTTCATGTTTTTGAACTTGATGTGCGCAGGGCTTGAAAAAAATACCTAAAACAAGAGGGAAATATAAAATTCTGGTGCTTATTTAAACCATTGTTTTACAACATTTATTAATTTGATTTTTAAATTTATGCATTCGTTCCTTTCAAAATAAATAAATATTCGTGGACTAAAAACAATAACATGGATGAATGCAATAAATGCAGATCAGCAATAAGGGGTAAAAGTGGAATAAGTTGCAATAGTGTGGCAAAATATTCCATATCACAAAAAAATGTGTGGGAATAGACCAATACTCGGTGAAAATTATGGACGAAAATATATTTATAAGGTTTATTTGTGATGATTGCATGCAATATATACAAAATATTGATTTGGTAGTAAAAGAAATTCAAGATGGAGTTCTCGAAAATAAACAACACGAAATAGAATATAAGCATGAATTAAAACAGAATGAAAACGAAATTAAAAAATTATTAGAAGCTATTGAGACACGTTATAAAGAAAGAATTGATAAAATGATTGAATTACAAAAATATTGTGAAAAAAATGTTGAAGACGTTAAAAAATTATTTGGTAATGTAAACGAAATTGAAAACAACAACAAAAAACTGTATCAAACAATAGAAGAAAAAAATTAAAATATGTGTAGAGATCAAAAAAAGTGATAAATGAGCTAGTTTACACGAGAATAATTTTTAAGCTGCACAATTTTTGTTCTTTTCCAAATTACACGAGACTAATTAATCTGGCATAAAATGTATACGTATACACAGCTTTGTGTGTTAGTGTTTTTCGTACCTATTCATTTAACATTTGCGGTTTTTTAAGTTGTGTGTATATTGGTTTTGTGCTGCTAATGCGGGGTTGTAGCTGGTTGAAAAATTATGCCAACTACAAAACCACTCTCTTTGCCTCTCTCACCTACAAACTGGCATGTTATGCCAGCACAACTATGCCCGTGTAAATCAGCGCAATGAGTCAAGCATAAAAACAACATATCGTGCCATAACCGCCAAAAAAGTTTAAGCGACATAATTTTCGAACTAAATTTTTTTACCAAAATCGATCATTTGCTATCGTAAATAATCGATTTTCTTCAAAAAATCGAGGTCCAAAAAATGTGTCGATTAAGCTTATTTGGCGGTTATGGCACGATATGCAGAAGCAGTTAGAAACAAAGGGTTACCAGATATGAGCAAACAAGTACCCCTAATTGTAAAACCAAGGGAAAAACAATCAGCGGTTAAAACAAATGAAGAGTTAAATAAAATTAATCCAGTTGATTTAAAAATAACAAACTTTATAAGTAAGAGAAACGGAACAATAGTGATACAGAGTGAAAATGGCGAAAGCGGGAAAAAATTAAGAGCACAATTCATCATAAAATATCGGAACAGTATGCAATCAAAGTTCCTAATGCATCAGAGTACAAAATAAAAATTGCAGGCATGAGTTTTGAATATAATGAGAATGAAATAATTGAGAAAATAAAAAAACAAAATTATAATTTGGCGAACTCTAATTTTAAATTTATTGAAAAATATAAAGTAAAAAGAAATAATAAAACAGTATATACTGTAAAATTAAAAGTTGATAGCGAATCATATAACAAAATTAAAGAAGAAAGAAGAGTAAATATTGGTTGGGAAAAATGCAGAGTATATGATGGAAATCATGCAATGTTTGAAATGTAGAGGATACAACATCCCACAAAGAAATGTAAGAACCAGGAAATATGTTTAAGGTTATTGTGAAAACCGAGACCGAATAATGAAATGCATCAATTGCGTAAAGGTAAACAGCAAACTAAACATGGGATTGGACGAAAATCACTTTACAAATGATAGAAAATGTTCGGTGTATCAAAACAAAATAAAAAACAAAATGAGAAATATTGGCCTACTGGCATAACAATTAAGAGTTTCGCATAATGTATACAAATATAAAAGGGCTTATTAAAACCTATAACCAATTTGAAATTATTGTAGCAGAAGAAGGGCCTGCGTTTTTTATTTTGTTGGAAACTCATATAATTGAAGAAATTGAGGAATCAGAATTAGAATTGCAAGGATACAAATATATCAATGTGTTATCTACATCCTCTAGAACTGGAGGTGTCATAATATATTTTAAGAGTCATTGGAATAATATTAAATTAATTGAAAAGGTAGATAATATGAAGTACTGGATTTTATTTTGCAGAGCCACATTTGGAAACTATAGCTTTATAATTGGGGTAATTTATAGATCACCTAGTCATAGCGAATCTGTATTTTGAAATACATTTAAAGAAGTAATTGAGGAAATCTGTGATAATAACTTAAACAACTGTATGTTGATAATTTTTCTTCGACCTTAGAAATTTGATATAATTGCTTTTCTCTTAATCAAGCTCAAGGTCATAATCATTCAAAAGAAATTGACTCTTTTTCAAAGCGGACAGCTGACGTCCTTACTCTAAAATTTTTCCTGAAGAAGGACACCGAAGGTGTTCGAAATATTGAAAAAATAAAAGATTAAACAAAATCAATAATTTAATAAAACAAAAAGTTTTATTTGAATGATTGTGACCTTGAGCCTGATTAAGAGAAAAACAATTATATCTTAAGCAACTGTGATATTTTAATAACTGGTGATTTTAATATAGATTGGATGAAAAACTATACATCTAAAAATAAACACAATAAACCCAGATTATTATATTTCCGTTCCGTATACGTTCTTATTAAAAATTTAAAGAACAAGAAATCACCAGGCGTAGATGAGATTAATAATATGTGTTTAAAAAATCTACCAATAAGAGCATTACACCACTTAACAAATATATTCAATGCTTGTCTTAAACTCTGTTATTTCCCAAATAAATGGAAAATATCAAAAACTATAGCTATACTAAAGCCAAATAAACCTGCCAAATCTCCACAATCATATCGTCCTATTAGTCTATTACCATCAATTAGTAAAATCTTTGAAAAAGTCATTAAAGAAAAAATACTTAGTTACGTTGAATCAAACGAAATCCTTCCACCTTATCAGTATGGTTTCAGAACACAGCACAACACAACCCACCCACTTGTCAAAATCAGGAAACTAGTCAAAAATCATTTCGAAAATGGAAAATCAACGGGAATGGTTCTACTCGACATAAAATCAGCATTCGGCACTGTCTGGCATAAAGGACTTATCTATAAGTTAATAAAATTTAATTTTCCGGCAGAAATTATTAAAATCGTTCAAAGCTTTTTCAATGAAAGATCGTTCAACGTTTTCATTGGACAATCTAAGTCACGTGAAGTTAAAATAACGTATGTCCACAAGGTGCTTGTCTTTCTCCAATACTATACAACATTTACATCGCTGATTTCCCATCACTTCCAAGATGTATACCTTCAATGTTTGCTGATGATACTGCTATACTAAGCTCGGATTTGCTTTCTAATAATATAATAAACAATTTGGAGTCTGCCTTAGTCGAACTTGACAAATATTTTATGAAATGGAAAATAATGATAAATCCTGAAAAAACAAAAGCCATTTTTTTCACAAGGAAGCGCAAATCCTGCTACGTACCACAAAATCCTTTAAAATTTAACAACATCGATATCAACTGGAAAAATTAAATTATAAAAATCATATTTCATATATTGTCAACAAAATCAACAAAACTACACAAATTCTATACCCCTTCATAAACAGAAAATCGGATCTTTCTATAGAAAACAAAAAAATGTTAATCAGATCTATCTTCCACCCAGTAATTTTCTATTGCACCCCTGTATGGTATATGTCAGCATATTGTCACAAGAAAAAGCTACAGGTGGCTCAGAATAAACTTTTAAAAATGATATTTAAGCTCCCTTGGCATTATTCAACGCAAAGACTACACACTCTTGCTGAATTTCCTACTGTTAACGCAAAAATAAATATTCTGAACGAAAACTACTTGAGAAAATGCCAAAATTCTCAATACAATCATATAAATGAACTTTCCTTTTCATAAATTTTGTATCCCTTAGCTTTAGTTTTTCTTTTTATATAAACCCAAAAAACGATTCAAAAAGGTTTTTGATTCCTATTTTTTCCTACAAACTAAATATTTATTAATTTAAGTTATTCTTAAACTATCATAATTAAATCAAAATGTCGAAGTAGAAAAGAATAATATATTCTAACCTCTTTAAACAATTAAACTAAATGTAAACACAATTAATATTAATGAAATACAAATAAATAAAGAAGTAAATAAAAATATACATAATTAAGGATCTGCTCCATGACAATGGTCTAAGGCAATTAGTAAATATATGCACGCGTGTAACAGAAAATTCAAAAACAATAATAGACTACGTAATATCAAATAACTTTAATACATTAGTAAATAAAAATGAAAAAATAAGACCTCAGACCATGAAATTATAAATATAACTATCCCAAATGTGAATAACCAAATACAAAATGAAAGAAAAATAATCGAAATATTTAAATATAATAAAGAAAATTTAAATACTGGATTAATTATCTAGTAACTTAAAATACGATAACGCCAAAGATATAAATGAAAATGTAGAGCTTTTTTATAAAAAGTTTAAAAATACTGCTAAAAAGTGCATGTTTAAAAAACAGATTCGTGAGAATAAAAATGTTTATATTTATAATCGGTTTACTGATGAACTTAGGTTGATGAAAAGAGAAAAAATAATGAGATATTTGCAAGCTAAAACAGAAAACACTAATCAAAAATGGGCAGAATATAAAATAATCAGAAATAAATATAAACAACAAATTGAAAACAGTAAAAATAATTATATAAACAACAAAATTAGTAACGCAACGGACCAAAAGCAAATGTGGAAAGAAATCAAAAACCTAGTACTTAATGATAACAAAAGTATGATAAAATCTGTGATATTTGACAATGTAGAATACACTGAGTTATAATATCGCTAATAAATTTAACTCTAATTTTATACACAGTATTAGTAATATACGGGAATCGATAGATAATGTGCAATATGTAAACAAAATAACATGCAATGTAACTGATTGTAATTTAGAACTATATAATTTAGTGAAACAAATTAAAAATAAAGCTGATTATGATAAAATATCAAATAATATTATATGGACAACTGGAAAAAAAATTGTAAAAATAGTAAATACATCGTTGGCTGTTTTCCAGACAATTGGAAAAAAACAATGCTTACGCCATTTAGAAAAATTGCAAATACAAAGAAATGCGAAGAATATCGGGCTATTAACACTGTAAAAACTTGTGAAAAGATACTAGGAAACAGTTGTAAAAATACAATTGGAGATATATATAGAGGAACATAATATACTATCTAGATATCAATCAGGATTCCGTAAGAAAGAAAGAAAAAAGATCATCGGATGTTAATGCGTTAACAAATTCTAATTTCTACCAATATTAACCTGACAAGTTCAGAAATTTAATGCACAATAAGTTTCATAGGAAAATTTCAAAGACCAATAATTGGGAATATATGGTTTTCCGATGTTTTTAGTACATAATTTTTTTCTTAAAATTCACTTCGCTCTCACTTAAAATAACTTTTTTCATTTATAAGTTCACTAAACTATAATTTAAAACAAAAGTTTGGATATATTGTTCAAAAATGTATAGCAAAATACAAGGTGGATTTTGTCTTTAATCTAACTAATAAATAAAAGAATCATTACCTGTTTAAATAAATTATTTGCTCTATCGACAATTGTTTTCGGCAAATTAATTCGATCCGCCATCATCGATATTTCCTTAAAAGCCGAAATCAATGACCTGTCTGAGCTGCTCATTGTACGTCTGTTTAAATATTTGGGGGACCCAAATGAATCGAACGAAGCAGAGCCAGTCCCAGGTCCAATAATAGTTGATAGATCACCACCACTTAACAAAGGATTTTCCGGGCCACCAACACGGCTGGGGTCCACGCCATTTTTTTCGTTGCTAAATGTACGCCATTCCGACCCTACGTCTATTACTCGATCACCCACCACCAACCCACATTCTGAACAAATCATGTCACCAGCTCTGTAATCCTCTATAAGAGGAGCATCAGGATGTGCATAACAGCATACTTTATTAGTATCTCTGTAACAAAAACAATTCAATAGCTATCGATCTTTAGAACTCCAATTTTATAATACCTAGAGGTGCTTGCCATTTTGTTAATGGGATATTGACGCTACACTTTTATTATTACAAAAACTTTTACGGGTTTTAGCGTAGATATAAGGTTTTTAGGCGGAGAGATAGTTTTAGAAAATTTTCATTTATTTATTTACGTCTTCGTAAATTTCCAATGCTGCCATATTTTACTTATGAATGTGAGTATGCATCTACACTTAACTCCGGTCTAGACTGGCAATATATATGTTGGCAATATAGCCATAACGCAGAATGGCGGAACAATACCGCTGATTGCTTAATGTATGTTAAGGCTATACCACCCGTCTAGACTGGCAATAAATTCGTTAACATATATTACAGCATATGTCAAAATATTGATATTGCCAATGCAGACAGCTCATTGCCAGTGCTGGCAATAATTGCCAACAGTTTTTCGTTGACAATTATTGCGAAGATGAATCGTCAAACTCGGTGTTAATTTATGTTCGACTTTTCTGTATTGCGTTTGACATTTAGATAATATTAGTGAAATTGAGAAAATATACATATATGTATATTAAAAAAGGAAAATAGTCTCGTAGAAACGAGTGTAGTTAAATAATTTGTTTGTTATAAGTTTATAAAAATAAAAATTTGTTGGATTAACCAGATATTTACAAGTGAATTATATATTTGTTCTGCACCTTCTTTGTTGACTTTTTCCATATTGTGGCTACGATGAACTGTCTCCGTTGGCAATATTAATATTTTAACATTTGCTGCAATATGTTAATGAATTTATTGCCAGTCTAGACGGGGGTTAAGAATCATATTGCAGTGTTCACACCTCTTCCCTACAAGAACACTGCCAGTTAAATGACCGGTCATTTAACCGGTTGTGCTTACTGATATGTCTGTTAAAGTTTCTATTAGTTTCTTAAGAGCAAAATGAAAAAACTGATCGAAACTCTTGTGTACATGTGATTTTGCATCTCTCTCTATCTCATTAATTCCACCCGACTATGTTACATATATCTGTGCTGCTCACTCTAACTCCTTTTATAGGTTAAGACTACCAAAGTATCGGTTAGCTCCAACTAGTGAGTCAAACGTAAATATTGGTTAGCTCTAACCAGTTAGGCAAACGTAAATGCTGGTAAGCTCTGACTAGTTAGAGCTTACCAATACTAACGTATATATTGGTATATTTAAATATTTTTTAATTTTCATTTTAAATTAACATTTTTTATTAAAGAGAAAACAATATTAAAATTCTTAAATCTAATTTAATTATATAACTAAAAATAAACAATTCAAGTTTTCCAAGTATTTGATTCAATCTAGCATGTATGTATATCTGCAATGAAAAATAAATAATAGTTGCTAGTCTTTTAAAAAAAAATTTATTTAAATATACCTTTTTCTTCCTCATCACTTTCCGACAAAACATCTTTAGGCACACCATCCTTCAAGCTAAAAGTTTTTCTTTCTAATACTTGTTTTATTTCTTTTTATATTAAAAACAATAACTTTTACACTTTAACACTCTTTAGAACTTTGTGCTTCGATGACAGACGCGTTGTTTTAAAAATATTTGCAAGAATTTTCGCATATATATATTAGATGTTTCACTCTAACATATAAGTTAGAGTGGAACAACTAATGCAATATTTGCCTCATGATACAATTATACAAGGTACTTGCACAAGCCCAGCCTGTTAATATATACAATGCAGAAACTTGTCAAACTTTGTTTACAAGCCGCAAAAATGTTAGTGTATGTGTGTGAATAAAATGATTACAGTATTGCCAATGAATTTGCATGTGGCTGTGTCTCCAATTACACATTGAAGAAAATTACACTACACATCCTTTGTGTAGGTTAAAATTAAAACAAAATTAAACAAAAATAGAAGTCAAAGTAGAATTACACACAGATTATAAATGAATCTAATTATAGGCCTATACATGTGAGTAGAAATTACACACTCTGTATAATACACACATATTGGCAACACTGAATGACTATAATCATTCATGAATGCCGCGTCTGCAATTGTACTTTAGTTACCATGTAATTGTTATTTTTAACAACAAAAAACATCTGTTTTTGACTAAATTCTGTTTGTTTCTACCAACAAAATGCGTGTGTTTCTTGGTGTTGCAATTTTGTTGTAGTCGTGCAAGTACCTTGTATAATTGTGCCATGATTTGCCTGAACTGCCAATAGCAAAAATTTTTGTTCAATTGTGCTATTGTTAGTTATGTTTGCAATGTGGAATGTCACTTGTTTATATATGTACATGATTGTATATGTGTTTTGCATAAAGGTCGGTTCAAATAGAATCCGTTAGACATTATACGTCGCCTTTTTCAATTGAGAGCTAACTTCAAATACAGGGTTTGCTATTTCACACTCAGTACATCTCCGTCAACACGAGGTTAAAAAGTTGGGTAGCTTTCAGCTTTTAGTTGAATTTTTTGTTGTCATATCATGATTTATGGCGATTTCTTTTCTGAAAAAAAATATGTTACACTATATGTATGTAACATTTTTAAATGTTACCTAGTATCACTCAAATTGCTACATATTATATTATTACAATCGAACAAAATTAGATGTTTTTATTTACAACGGTTACATTTTATCAGTAATGTACTTCATTAGTGAATTTTAAGGCTATTTAAGAGGTTTTTCGCACACTATTATGATTTTTAAACACACATTGACATCACTAATTATGTCTAAAAATATCAAAAGAGTCTCAATATTTAAATAAATATTTATTTATATTCATTTTTATAACAATAATATAAATTATAAACACGACATACAAAATAAATCCTTAGTTACCACAGTTAGAAAAAAGGGCAATATATACACCTAAAATAAAGTGAGGGTAAAATATGTAACATATTTACATGTTTTTATACAACATATTCAGAAAAGAAATCGAAAATTTTTGCCACAGTTGTATTTTTTGTGCAAACGTACACAGAAATCTAAAACTTGTAATATATGCAACATATTTGTTAGATAAGAAATCGCTATTAGATTTTGCGTTTGTGGTAGCCAAAATAAAAAAATAAACAAAAAATTTAAATAGTGTGGAGAACAAATCTTTCAACCTGCTCAAATGCTTCCGTCAACAAAGTATTCATTGTGTCAAATATCTCCGTCGTTGCATTAGACTCCTTTTCCACACAGAAGGTATACATTGAAGTCTTCCCAATTTTCTTTTAAAATTTGTTTTACTTCTATTGTAAGCAATTTGAATTACACGAGTAACTATACGTAATGAAACAACGAGAGAAACGAACGGAGAGCTTCTTTGCGGTTACAACAAAGTCGGTACTCATCTCCATTCGTATTTCTGTTCTCTCCTCAAGGTGTCTTAATGTCAGTTGAAAGAAAAAACGTATGAAGGATTCTGCAACTAGATCCTACTAAGCTGCTAATAATTTGTTAGAAGTAAAGTCCTAGTTTACACTATGCATGTCTTATTGCTAAGCTGATTAGTTTGTTAAGGCCGTGATACACTATCATACAAAGTCGTGCGATCTACGAAAAAATACAACCTTGGTTTGATGGAGTTTATGAAAATTTTCAAAAGACAATAACAATTCATCACACCAGAGTTATACTTTTTCGTAGATCGCACGACTTTTAGGAAAGAGAAACGAGGGGAAAAGAAACGTTACTGTTCCCCTCGTTTCTCTCTCCACCAAACTAATCAGCTTAGCAATAAGACTTGCATAATGTAAATATGGACAAAGCAATAGCACGGCAGTATAATTGAACAATATGTGTTTATTACTTAACTTTTTTACGTTGTCTTTAGAATTCACCTTTCGTACAAAAGCACTTATAAAGCCTTAAAAATTAATAAAGGCAAAAGAAATAACTTTTTTAATTTAGCATTCACTCTGTCACCTTCTAGCGTAATAAAGCACTTTCCACCACTTTCTCACCAACCTTAGTGTACTTTTCCTCTGCGCGGGAATTTTTTTTTTACTTTTCGCAGTTTATTCTTGTTGCCTAATAGGATTTTTCTCGTTTCAGCGGAGTCAAAAACAAACGAAAATTTAAAGTGGAAGTACATAACACGCGTTCAATGCGCTAATGCGATACAAACTTCTGTCAAAAAAGTGAAATAGTGTGTTTTCATAAGGCAAGCTACATAAAGAAGTTTTCGATATTCTTCAACTTTCACGCGTTGTATACAAAATGACAGCTAATGTTACCAGATTCACATGAAATTAATTTTTTATGAAACAATTGATAAAAAAATGCAATAAATATTTAAAGAAAAATAAAACCTAACTGCAAGACAAAAAATAGCCTGCAAATTCTTGAAATTGATATCGTCAAATTTAATCGCAGAGCGAATTATGTAATGTGTAGACTTCAAATTAGTGTCATCTCAATCTTATAAGATTTTTTATGAGAGCATTGTTATAAGAAATCCTATAACATCAATCTTATATGTATTGTCAAAAAACACACGTACATAATAATAAATTCGTATGCATGATTGAGTGTTTCTTAAAATAAATGGAAAACAATGTTTTGGACAAAATTTCTGGGATTTTATATGTTTAAATGTGTTTAATTTGATTTGTGAATTAAAGTTTCTGCGAAAAAGTGAAAACAAAATAAATAATTATACAAAAATAATACATGTTAACTCGATGAGAATATGCATAAAATGAAATGTTATAAGAAAATTAGAATAAGTGTTCCTGTTGTTTGAGATGAAGAGAAATATCTGCATTTTATTTTTGTAATTCTGCCGACGTTTTCTCACATATTATATCAGAGTTAATCGCAGTTGTAGACGTTATGTTAAGAATATGCTCGACACGAAATGTCGCATCTGTAAAACGGGACATATATTATCTGATGTGTATGTACGTGTAGATGATGAGTTAAAACTTGGAAATATTCGAGTGGTCTGGCATCCCATTCTTTTTTCTGAGTATTTGACAGTATGACAGATTTCTTCTATCTTAACTTTGTTTACTTTTTTGCGGAGGAAATTATACAGAATGGTAAATTGAAATAAAATAGTATATAATTTTGTAATATATAACAATTTAATTTGGAAGGATATGCCGTCATCATTCGTCAAATTTGGTTTGTAAGCATACCAGTTTCGGCCTTGTTAATAAACCATATATGACGCCGGATGTCGGAAGATTATTCCAAATTAAAAAAACACCGCCGGAAAATAAATACATAAGTACATCACACTAAACATTTCACTTAAATATCAAATTAAAGAAACCTAATATTTAAATATTTTTGCAGCTACCTTTATCCCTTCTCAAAACTGCACAAAGCCATCCAATGGTATGTATGCTTGATTTGTTAAAAATTTATGCGAAAAGAAAACTAGTAAATTTATTTTATTTATTTAATTCATTTATCCTTACTAATATTATAAATGGTAAAGTGTCTTGGTTTTCGAACTTGGCAATGAACATAGAACCCATACAAGTCAGGTAACTGAACAGAATCATATCAGGTCACTCGCTGGACCTCTATTTCTTAAAAAGACTACATGTCTTGGGTGGCGACCAATGCGATTTATGCGGGGAGACAGAAGACGACTCGCACATCATTTTCAAATGTGTAAAATACAAAAATCCGGACAAAATACCCGGCAATAGAACAATATGACAACAGTGACTCCTTTTTTGCGGCTGAAAAAGTAGAAAACTGCAGGGTCATTACGGACTTCATAAAAGAAGCCAAGATTAGAATATGGCAGATAAAAGAGAAATTTTGGTGACGCCTTAACCCTAGGGTCCAGCCAAATAAACCTCCCATCTCTCGACAATCGAGACGGCACGGAGGAATTCCCAAAGCATACAAACAAATTTTAAAGCCGCTAAACCGTTTTTAAAAATTCTTTCACCATTGGAAAGCTATATTAAGCTATATTAGTGGCAAATTACGGCATTCAATACGACTCGTAATTTAAAAATATTTCATATGAATTAAAAATATTTCATATTTGCCCCCAGTTTTAAACCAATTCATATATATTTTTTTAAACATATCAACGCGAGCGGAGCGTTGGGTAAAAGCTTTCGTAGTACATATATGTACATTACATATGTATGTAATTGTATGTACTCCTGTATCTATGAGTAGGAATTTAAAAATAAAAAAGCAAACAATAAATCAGCATTCCAGAAAATCCCTCATCATGAATTAATAAAAGTACGCAGCAGTAATATAGGGGGTAAATTTAAACACAGATTGTCAGTATTTAAACGCTACACATCAGATAATCCTCAAAAGAGAATTTTAAAAAACTTGTAGGTAATCGTTGTGTGACATGTGCGTACTAGCAATTCAGTTTTGTAAGAGGATTATACCTGAATTTTGATGGATTGTGCGCAAATCTTAACGAATTACAAGACTTCCTGAACATAAAATTTGTTGACTATTTGAAATTTCGACTACTAATTTACATATTTAATATTATAAAAAATCAAAGGCCTACCTTTATTGTTGAGATTATATCGTTTATTAGGTCGACAAGAAATCTGCAGATTGTCATACCTCGTATATACAACTTTACTTATGAAAAATCATTCGTAGTACGTGCAACTCGCTTATGGAACTGCCTACCTAGAAACTTACGTCACTTACGTCACTTTGCTATGTCTAGGTCTTCACTTCAGCGGCGATTAATAATCTATTTTAACCAGGGATCGCAAATAACGATTATTTTCCAAATTTAAACTGAAAAAATCACAATAATAGAGAAGTGCTACGGGCACAAGGAATATACCACAATACTCCATGTTACATGGACTACCTATAGATGCAATGATTTTTATTTTTTTAATTTTTATTTATTCCTCACAAAATAAGAGTTATTTCTTGATTTTTATTTATTCCTCACAAAATAAGAGTTATTTTGTGACTTTTATTTATTCCTCACAAAATAACAGTTATTTTGTGATTTTTATTTATTCCTCAGAAAATAAGAGTTATTTTTTTATTTTTATTTATTTCTCACTGACTGAACTGTTATTTAGTTATTTTGTGACTTTTATTTATTCCTCACAAAATAAGAGTTATTTTGTGACTTTTATTTATTCCTCACAAAATAACAGTTATTTTTTGATTTTTATTTATTCCTCAGAAAATAAAAGTCATTTTTAAAATGTGTTTATTAATTAATTTAATTTAACAAATAAGAGTTTTTGCATGGACTCTGGTGATAAATTCGATCTTAAACCTGTCAATATTAATTTTAGCGCAGAAAATGCTCTTTCCACAGAGACTTGTGTTGCTGGCGTGCTATGCAAAACCTGTGCCAATCTGTACAGGTATGGATATATATATTTTTTTTCCTCCCAATATTTCATTACATCTGCATCCACGTCAATGGGCTTAGGGTTGTAATTGTCTATTTCGCTTATCGCCCTTTTCATTTCCTCCTCCAGATCACCATCTGAGTCTTCATCCTCTGAATTTACTTCAATAGAGTTTAAGAACTCGTTTAATAATGAACACGTGTTTGTGTCTTCAGACGACGGTAAAGCATCTGGTGTTTCAGCGTTTGAAGATGATGGTAAGTCAGAAGACTTTTGCGTTGCATCATTCTTCACAAAGAGTAAAATTTATTAAATTCATGTACATTAGACCACCCAATGGGCCGAAGTTTTTATTTTATTCGCTAAAGCTCATATGACATTTCATTTTTCTTTCATTTATCAAGCTGGTAACTCTTATGTGTTAATTATGAAGGTGTTGAGATATTTAGTACATTAAAAAATTTTGACAAATCAAAAAATATTTTTGTTATGCAACAAATTAATTATAAAATACGTAAGAACCGGTCTTAGAACCCTAACCAGCACAAAAATGTGTTTTTCGGACAAAATCCGTACCAAATATAAGAAATCCGGTTCCAAACCGGATAAAAATATCTTATATTTGACGCTGGTAATGTAGCTTTCCATTGGTGAAAGAATTTTTAAAACCAGATGAGCGGCTTGGGCGTGAAAGCTTAGCAAAAAACAAACTCACTTTCTTATAAATTCGTTGTTTTTGTAAATGAAATAAAATTATTTGTAATAAAAAATATCAAATTTGTTTTTTTTTTTCAATTTAAATAGGCATATTTTGTAAAAAATTTCATTTCTACACGTTACCAAATTGTATGAAAAATAATGACAATTCGTTACAAACAATATGTTTTTCATACAAATTTCAAAAGGAAAAAATTATTGTACGAATATATGCAGAATCTATACTAAAGTCTCTATTTTTCATTTTATTTACAAAAACACTGAGTTATTTTTTTATATTTTATTTACTGCCAGTTCATAGAAGCCATGTAAAAATTCTTGCTTGGCTATTTATATTGAAAACACAAACAAAGCACTCAAAATTTGTTTTTGATTTCAATGTAAATAGCCAAGCAAGAATTTTTACTTGACTTCTATGAACTGGCAGTTATTAGTTTAAAAATGACTTTTATTTTGTGAGGAATAAATAAAAGTCATAAAATAACTGTTATTTTGTGAGAAATAAATAAAAATAAAAAAATAACTCTTATTTTCTGAGGAATAAATAAAAGTCACAAAATAACTGTTATTTTGTGAGAAATAAATAAAAATAAAAAAATAACTCTTATTTTGTGAGGAATAAATAAAAATCAAGAAATAACTCTTATTTTGTAAGGAATAAATAAAAGTCACAAAATAACTATTATTTTGTGAAGAATAAATAAAACTCAAGAAATAACGATTAAAAAGTAATTTTTAAAATAAAAATTATAACCGTTACGGTCCCTGATTTTAACACACCTAATGTCTAGCTATTTTTATTGGGTCTATAGCATTAAATTGCTAATTTGTTAAATTGTAAATTTGTTTAACTGTAAACTATTCAATTGATCATTTTGTTTAAATATATAAGCGTTCAATAAACCTGAAATATATATCATGAAATAGTACAAACTTCTATCCTATAAGTCTATTTATTGATCTCGTGCGTATATGCATATTGTACATATCAAAAATGTATGCATATTGTATTAATATAAATTTATTTAGATTTTATTTTGATTTTTAATTGTTTAAAGTACGTTACAGTTCGTATTATAACCTTGTAATAAATTTTAATGGCCAATAGGTCACATGTATTACATAAACGGAATAAATGAAATGAAATGAATTAGAAGAATTAGACTTACTATGTTTATCAGAGATGCACTTAACCAAAGATATAGATAACAGTGAAATCGAACTAAAAAGAAATTCATATTCGATGTGACAATATCTCTAGACATACGGCTGGTGTTTGCATTTATGTTAAATGAAAATAGAAATTACATATGAACACACAAACTATCTTGTAGTAGTTTATATGTAGATCTCCGAATGTACAAAACTCCCCTAAACAGCATTTTATTGCATTTTTCGAAGAAGAAATGCCCGCAATTGAGCAAAGACATAATTATTTAATAACTGGTGATTTCAACATTGACTGGATGGGTAATATTACTCATAAAAGTAGGTTACAGGAAATAATAAATGATGATCAACTCGTGACTGTTCCACCCAGAATAATTAGTAATTCAGTTTCTCTTAATTACTATACAGTAACCAATATTGAAGATGTTTTAATATAATATATTTATTAATTTGTTATTGAATTTATTTATTATTGAATTACTAGTTATTATTATTATTTTGCAAACAATGATAGCCTATGGTTTAATAACTTAAAGAGAATTAAACAAAATAAAATACACTTTACAATTTAGCTGTGTTTTATAACAACGAATTCCATTGGAGGAACTACAAGCGAATAAGAAATATCCACAGAAATAAGCTAAAAAAAGCATAGCAATGTACATTAACAACAAAATAGCAAGAGCAGTTAAAAACCATGGAAATGGAAATATAATATCAGACGGCCAAGAAATAGCAAGTACTTAAACTAATTTTTTATAGAAAATGTGAAAGAAATCGGAGAAAGTATTCCCCAGTCGTCATATGCAAATATTATTGAGAGTCAAAATATAGCTTGCAATTTCGAAATCATAGATATTCCAGAGCTAATAAAGATCAGAAT
Source organism: Nowickia ferox (assembly GCA_936439885.1). Taxonomy (NCBI): domain Eukaryota; kingdom Metazoa; phylum Arthropoda; class Insecta; order Diptera; family Tachinidae; genus Nowickia; species Nowickia ferox. The sequence continues at coordinate 37,296,078 of OW387026.1, read as the reverse complement.
TTTCTCAATATCAAAATGTTACTAGATAACTTCGACATAATTGGAAGACATCGTTTAATAATGGAATCTTCAGACCGGAATTTTTCCGGATATTATAAAAGAAACTTATATAGTCCTCGTATTTTATAAAATTAAATAATTAAAAAAAACTTTTATAAAAAAAATTATTGATTTAAAAAATTTAATATTTGCACGTTTCAATATTTTTTCATTGATTGACTAGTTTTTCAGAACAACTTCAGAAAAAAAGCTATTTTAATATATGTAAAAGTATTATAAAAATAAAGGCTTCATTAGTCTTTACTTTCTACTGTGCACAGAACAGCAGTGTTTCTAAATTTGGGTACTTACTTTTTCTGTAGCAACTTATCAGCTGTTTCTGACCAAAAGGGTCGCAGCTTTCCACTAAAGTGATGAGTTTTGTATCGTCCATTATTATATTTCAATATAATTATATGTTTTCCTTTTAAAAATTTAATTTCTTAAATTCTAAACGCACAATCACAATTTATTTCAAAATGTTTTTATTTAATTTATTACTTAACAATTTTTTGATTTTCACAGGTTGAACCGAATCAGAACGAAACAGAAAAACTAACGACTTGTATTAGATTTCCATAAACAAAAAAGAGTCAGCTGATTCGTAACAAAACAGAAAGTAAAAACTAATTCAGTCTCAAGTAAACAACAACATATACACTGGCGAGCAGAAGCGAGTGCATGTTTAGAATAAGTGTACTAAAATTGATATAAAATGTCAAAAAATTAAAGAAAATTTATGAAACTTTCAGCAATTACTCTTCATTATATAATAAAAATGAAAAATTAATACCCAATATGAGGATAAAAGAAGAAAAACAAGAAATTAAATAAAAACTTATGGCAACACCATTCACTCAGCTTTGCACGTTTCGTATGATATGAGTAAATGTAGATTTTACTTCTCTGAGCAGATTAAAATTTACCGTTGCTGGTAGTTTTCGTCTTCATTTAGATGTTAGTATTGCTTTACGCAGTTGGTTTTTATTTTTTGTCAGTAATTGGAACTCTACAAATGAATATAGCACAAAGATGAGGAAAATCAACATAGACATTGAAAATAGTATAGTAGCTTTGACTGAAAGACTGCTCGAAGAGCGCTTCACAGGATAGGTTTAGTGGCAGCAGTCAAAATGAAAAAGCCAGCTCTATCCAACAAGAATATAAAAGCAGTAGGGATGCCAATCCCAAAATTTCGAATCGGGATTCATTAAATCCCGAAAATACCGGGATTAAAAGGTTTAAATCCCATGTAATCCCGAAATCGTTTACTAAGTTTTTTTTGTTTTTTTTTAAATAAATTCATAATAACCTGGGGGAATGTCATTATAGTAACCGTGGCAACACAATATTGATCTTTTATAATTGAAATTTAGTTGAAGGTGTTTAAGTATTGTCTATATACGAGGTCTGATAAAAAAATAACCGTTATTTTAAAATTTCGTGAGTTACGTATGTTCGATTTTCGCATTTTTTTTCTATTATGTTGGTACACATGTCTGTTATATATGTTGGCAATATCAGCCATTTTGGATTATCAGTTTGTTTTTGACATATAAAAAGGTTAGTCGTGTTTTGGTGTGCTCTTCGATTTTTTTACTTTTTCGGTCTTGGCTCTTCTGGACGCTTCCATTGGGATGATTGGGCTTTGGTTTCAATGTCATAGCCATACACCAATGATTCGTCACCAGTTATGACCTTTTTGAGGAAATCTGGATCATCGTTGACTATGTTCAACAGCTCCTGAGCGATGTCCATGTGACGTTGTTTTTGCTTGGCATGAGCCGAACGATATGCCAACATCATCAGCAACCTCTCTGATAGTAATTCGACGATTATCCAAAATTATTTTCTTCACTGCTTCAATGTTTTCATCGGTTGTTGACGTGCTCGGGCGACCAGGACGAGCATCGTCATTGACATCTTCTCGGCCTTCCTTAAACCGGTTATACCACAATTGAACTTGTGTTCTGCTCATAGTAGGCTCGTCAAACGCCACAGTCAACATTTCAAATGTCCTTGCGCATTTAATTTAATTTTTTACACATAACTTAATACAGTTTCTTTGATCCATTTTTTTCGAATAGTAAAAAATCGAAGAGCACACCAAAACACGACTAACCTTTTTATCTGTCAAAAACAAACTGACAATCCAAAATGGCTGATATTGATAACAGAAAAAAATGCGAAAATCGAACATACGTAACTGACGAAATTTGAAAATAACGGTAATTTTTTGATCAGACCTCGTATGTATTTCATTGATGCTTTGCCAAACCATTAGTAGTCTGCAACCACATATTTTTAACAGTCACAAACTTCTTATCTTATGCACAGACTTTCAAAAACTATTTGAGAATTCGCAAATAATATTTTTGAAAATCACAAAAAAAAGAAAAAGCGTAGCAGGCTTAGAAACTCGTAACAAAATCTAATAAATAATTTATATTCGATATGAAGCTGGGTTTGGTTCAAGTTTCTAAGCCTACTACGCTTATTTTTCTTTTGTGATTTTCAAAAATATTATTTGTGAATTCTCAAATAGTTCTTGACTATGTAATATGAAATAATTATAAAACTTTAGTTTGTGAACCTCTTTCAAATAGGTTTTTTTTTTTATATAAAAAGCATGTGTCTTTTAATGTTCCAAAAACCCAGAGTCCCGAATAATTCCTGAATCTGAAAAATTTCGGAATCCCGGGATTTGATTTTTTGAAATTCCGATCGTAAAAGCCGTTCTGATTGGCATCCCTAAAAAGCATGTCTTGAATTCTGCAAAAAAAACATGAGCATTGGACCATAGAGGATTGGAAACGGGTTATATGGTGCGATGAAATAAAAATTAACCGTTTCTAATCTGATGGTAAGGAATTCTGGAGCATGGCTGAGGAGGCAGCTTGATGGTTCGGGGCTGCTTCACCTGGTGGAATTTAGGACCTCTGGTAAGAATTAATGGTACAATGAAAAAAGAGGACTACCTTCAAATTCTACAAACACATTTATCTGGTTTTATAGACCACAGAGCTTATTCCGAGGATGAAATGATTTTTCAACAAGACGGAGACCCCAATCACACGGTAAAAGTTGTTCAAAATTGGTTGTCTGGGCAAAAATTTGAGGTGATGAAATGACCAGCGCAAAGTCCAGACCTAAACCCAATTGAAAGTTTGTGGTCTATATTAAAGAGGAGATTAGGACAATACAATCGAGCTCCAAATAACATAGAGGATCTATGGAGCCATATAATTATGGAATGGGAAAACATTCCAAGTGAATTTAAGGAGAACTTGGTGGAAACTATGCCCAAGCGTATGAAAAACGTCATAAAAAATAAGGGATTATGGATACCGTACTAATATGAATACCCTACAGTAGCCCCATGGAAACGTGCAAAACTGAATTAATTGAGTTACCTAATTTTTATATTGAAAATTTTTGTTTTCGTTCTGTTATCATTAAATTTAATACACATATTTTTTGCTATTATAATAAAAAATAATTGCTGAAAGTTTAATACAAATTTCCATATGTAGTTATCGTTTTACGACACGTTAATTAAATTGTGCATAGCATGCACTCGCTTTTGCTCGCCAGTGTATATATATTTCAACACTCCCTCTCAATTAGACAGTTTTATCAAATTAGGGATTGCAATAAAACTTTTTTTATCTAAGGCTTTTGAGATACATCAGCAACTTGATACTTTGTGGAAATATGTTCAATCTTCAAATGGGCTTTATGATATGAATATGATCTCTTATGAAAATTTTGATCTTTTAGATTCAGAATTGTTAGCCATTGCATTGCAACCAGCATTCATAAAGCAAAAAGGGTTGTTCGGATGTTGTCACCTTCATGTTAGGATGAAAATACCGAGTTAAAGCAGAACACGTTTTACTTCTATTGATTGCATTAATTAACTAAGAGCTAGTTTTTAACATAAACTCTACTTGTCAGTTAACTGTAGTTTAAACTTAAAATGTTGTTTTTCAAATAAAGATTATCTAGTTAATATTCTAGGTTTAACCGAGCAAAATTGCTCAGTTAAACTAAGTTAGAACTGTCAAATGACAAATATATTAAGTAAATATTGCGCAATTGAAAGAAAAAGTTTTACTAAAAAGTTTAATAAATACATTCATATATAAATAAAATGGATGTTTATTATGACGGCGAAGATTTTAGTGATTATGAAACCAGAATAACTTAGATAGGACAATTTCGAGAAAAATAAGAAATAAAAACACGTCCAAATCATTTTTATGTGTTTAACAAACAAAGAGGTCTGTGTATGATGATTTTAGAATTAATTGGAAAGAAAGTCTACGATGTTTGTTCAAAACGTATCGCGTATATTCGAATTTTGATTTTTTTTGTGGCGTTCTATACAGGTCAACATTGTGGTGAATTCTTAAAATGTAAACTTCTGAATGCCAGCAATTCCCATAAGCCACCCATATGAAGAGCTCCGGGAGGTATAAAATACCATTCAACAAGTTGAAATCTGTTTCATACAACTACCTTCCTTTTCAATTATCACAAAAATTATTTCTTGTGTACGTCGAGTAGTTTTGCTGCACCGACAAATGCAGTTCCATTATCGGAATATAGAAGGGATGGACATCCACGGCGTGAGAAAAAACATGCAAAGGCTGCAAGGAACGTTTCCGTCGACATGTCGGCGGTGGTTTCTAAATGAATTGCTTTCGTGTCAAAGCAAACAAAAACAAGTAAATAACATATATGATTTTATATCAAATGGGCCGGCAAAATCTACCTACGATCTGTCCTTTTTCCATAGATAGTGCACTATTTGCAATTGAGGGTGACTGTACGAATCATTTTTTTAGCTTTGGGACCCAAAATTCACTCCTAATTAGATGAAGCATCAGAGAGTGTCCGCCATGCGCAGAGCACTTATGAACATGTTTAACATACAATCGCGTTAAACGGGCTGAATATGGTAGAATTTTAGGGTACCTTTCATCTAGCCAGTCGGCCATTAATTCTTGCAAAACCTTTCGAAACGACAAACGGATTCAAAGAGAGCAAATTGGTTTTGGAAGATATGGGTATACCTTTTGTTAAATGGGTATATTCTGGGATAAAATTTCGCTGACATACAAGAACCAATCGATCTGAGTGAATTTCACTTCAGAATGGGTTAAATCTAAGGTGGTATACGAGTACAAGCATTTTCGGATTCTCAAATACTGTAGACACATGAACTAATACGAAATTATTCGCATTGCACGGGGTATAGTATATGTTCGATTTGTACTGAGAACGATTGAATTTCCAGTTGTTGGTGATCAACGGGGTTATGTTTCGACCAGCACTCTCGAGGTTGTCTCAACCACGTAGGTCCATGCCACCAAAGAGAATTATCAATTAAGTCTCGTGCAAGGACTCCACGACTTGCCAAATCGGCGGGGTTGTCTTTGGAATCTACATGGGACCAATTCTCATTACCAACTTTCTTTACAATTGAAGCCACTATATTTTTAATAAAAGTAGGCCACGGGCAAAAGGGTTTTTTGAGCCGGGACAGAACAATAGTTATTCTACTATACTACAGAAATATCTTTTTCTTATCAACTATATATTGATTCTACCATATTTGACATCAAGACTGCTCCACATAGTTCTAAACGGGGCAATGCTTCGCACTTTATGGGAGCTACCTTTGGTTTTGCTGCTAGCAAGTGCGTCGTGATTCCGTTGGAAGAAATACTTCTTAGGAGGGCAGCAGCATATGCCTTTTCAAAGGCATCGCTGAATGCATGAAATTCAGTGTCATTCTCAGGGAGAAAATTAATCCATCTAGGGATGCTGATTTTCTCTATATTAGGGTAATCATTCATAAATATGCGCCATTGAGATAAGGTTAAGGGGTATAAACTTTGGTCCCAATCTGTTTTGTCTTTCCAAATTTGCAGCATTAGAATTTTTGCTATGATAATCTTAGGAGAAAGCCAACCGGCGGGGTCAAACAGCTTTGCAATTTCAGACAAGACAGCATGTTTCGTAACGATATCCTGGCGTGGCTGCAATATAAGCTTAAAGAAGAAGCTATCTTTATTCGCATCCCATCGCAACCCTAGGCATCAGAAAATTGTAAGGAATCTGCATTAAGCAGACTCTCACTGGATCTTCTAGGAGTCGTAAATGGTTAGCTGTCCACTTTCGTAAAATGAAACCAGCCGAACTAAGAACTTGAGTTAGTTCTATACGTCTCTTAAAAGCATCTTCTAGCTCATGTGAGCCAGCTAGTATGTCGTCGACATACATTTAGGTTTTCAAAATTTCAGATACCGTAGGAATTAGGGTTTTACAATCGTCTGCCAATTGTAGAAGAGTACGAATCGCTAAATACGGCGCACAGTTCACTCCAAAAGTGACCGCATTAAGCTCATATTCCTTTATGTCAGCTTCAGGATTGTGTGGGGTAAATAGTAGTTATTCTCACGATACATGTGGTTTTCTGCATTTTGCTGTCATATTGGGACTTTATTTCAGCGGTTTTCAAAAGTCGAGATTCATTTCGGACAAACTGCGACAAAGCACTACTTCGAGAATCTCCTAACAGTAATTCATTTGAAAATTCACGTAACGACCATCAGAATTTCTCTATGTCGTAGTCCTATAAAGCTCTTCCCAATATTCTTCATCAGCAGAGAGCAGGCCCGCTTGAGGAACTTCTTCAAGTTCCCAAAAACGAGAAATTTGGGTGTTTAACTATAAACGGGTGCAAAATTATGCAACTGAGTGTATGGATTGAGGGTGAGGGACTTCACCTGTGATTATCCAACCGAAAACGGTTCTCTGGGCGATCAGGTTACCATTTGGATGTATTTTTACATCCGTAGTCAATATTTTGGAATATACATTTCCTCCAAACAGTATATCCATGCGAGTATACATGACGTTGGTCATGTTGATATCGAGGAAGCTTGAGTTAACATAATAATATTAGAAATATTACACAATGGCAATTTTCTCAACTACGTAAGCACAAACTTTGAAATGAGGATCGATCGCGATCCGATCGTAAGTGAGCACATAGTTGAGGATTTACCAGCTAAACAATTCATCATTACAGTGGCACTTGTGGGTGGCACTGTGAATGTAGGAATGGCAAGTTTTCGCTGTAACCTTTTTGAGATAAAGGTACCTTGCGAACCGGGATCAACGAGCGCTCGTGCTGCACATCCGAGATCATTAATATGTACTATACAAACAGTGGAGCCCAACAGGACTGTTAAGTCAGAATTTGATGTCAAATGAGGAAAGTACGTATGAATATTACGAGCGTCTGCAGACGTTGAAGGGTTAAAATTAAGATGGGGTTGTGAAAGGTATTTAGCCACAAAATACACAGAGGTGAAGAAATGACAGGTAAAAAAAATCTTCAATCAGGTTTTTTTAATTCGTGGAAAAAAGAGAAAAATATAGTGTATTTGATACTGTAGTGTATTACTACTTACCAATTAGCACATCTAATAAAAAGCGTTGTAGTTTTCTTGCACTAGAAAGAAGAATCAAAACAAAAACGCCGACAAAATTTTAAGAAAACCGAGACAAACAGAAAAATACCGTTATCTTCCGTCTCGTGACACTTCTGTATGTTTTTTGATTTAGCTGGATTTGGGCAGTTGTGTTAGTAGCTATACGGGGCTGGGGTGGACAACTTGAAGTATTTATGTGATCGAACATCTCTGTGAAGTAAAGAGTGATGTTTTGGTTTACACAGAGAACATACGTGTATGCTTTTGCAGCCTTTAAAGTCATGAGAGGTTGCTAGGCAGTTTGAACAACATTTCAGTCTTTTCAGTGTAGATATTCTCTCTTCAACACTCGATGTACCGTCGGTACATACCTATAGTCTAATTTAATTTTTCTTCTCTTCTTTAGAAACTCACATTAATTAATAAAAAATATTTCATTCAATAAGAATTGAAATTACTGAACTTAAGCCCGACTAAAAAATTATTTCTAATTAAAATTCACTATAGCTCAACTAAACATTTAAAATTGTTTCACTTAAATCATCTTGGGCACGTGACAAATATATGTTCACTTGGTAATCACAGTTTCATATACTGGAAAGTAAAATCAACTCTAGAAAGCAAAAACAATGTAAACATAATATCCACTACAATAATACTTACAGGTATGTGCCGACGGTACATCGAATGAGTAAAAATAATTAATGTGATGATCGTAAAAGATAAGCAAGAATAGTTAAACATACTTAGGTAGAGTGACATAACTTCGTGCTAACATGAATATAAAAATTAAAAAAACGGATAAACAGAAAATGAATAGTGATAGTTACAAATGTGTTTACCAAAGGTAAATCAATAATTGTATACACAATATTTCTCATATTCCATTTCATTAAAAATTTGCGTTAAATAGCTGATGTTAATAACAATCTCTACCCCAATAGATAGACTTGGGTGCTGATGAAGTGCGTTGCTGCACAGAAAAATATCGGTATTTCCCCCAGCTTATAGTCTAATTTAATTTTTCTTCTCTTTTTTAGAAACTCACATTAATTAATAAAAAATATTTCATTCAATAAGAATTGAAATTACTGAACTTAAGCCCGACTAAGAAGTTTTTTTTTAACTTTGTTTCATTTTGCAGCCGTAAATAGAATCCTAATTTAATGTCTTTAAATTTCATACATAATATTCGTATTCGCGAACATTGTTTCAAATATTCGTATTCGTATTCGCGAATATAAAAAATTGGCATTCAACACATCACTAATACATACATAAATATTTTACTGAATAAAAAATATTAACCCTAAATGATTCAAATTGTTTTTATTGCATTTCTCAGCTGGTCGAATTAAAAAATGGCGAAACATATAATGGACATCTGGTCAGTTGTGATTCTTGGATGAATATCAATTTGCGTGATGTTATTTGCACTTCAAAGGTAAGTCGTCTTTCCTTTTTTATATGCAGTATACAAAGTTCGTATTCGTACAACCTCAACTTAAAAAAAGAAAAACTCTTGTAATTAAATAAATAAGTATAATTGTGTTATTTTTTTTTAAGAATCTATAAAAAGTAGCGCTATTTAACAAATCAAATAATCAAAATGACATTTCGATCAATAGTTGTACAGAAAATAGCGGAATTCACTACATATCTTAAGGAACAAAGTTTACATTCGTGCACTAAAATAATCCTAAAATTTTAAAAATTAGTTTTAGTATAAAGCCTGGATCACACTATCGGCACAATGTACCGACTTTCGTCGGCTTACTGCAATAAAGTCGTAAGTGATAAGCTAAAATGGTATTATTACTATCAGGGCAATCATGAATAAAATTCCGCGTGAAATTTCTCCCTTTTCCAATTAGAATTTTTTGTTTTCCCTATTACTTGCTATTAGTTGGAATTGTTCCCCGGGAAAAATTTCACGCGGAATTTTATTCTAGATTGCCCTGTATATTAATTCTGGAATAAGTCTATATATATGGCTTCATTACCAATGCAGTGTGGTGAAGTTATGTCCTTATATTTCAATGAGTTGAGAATTAATGCAAATTTCGCTTATTACTTATGACTTTACTTCTGTGAGCCGACGGAAATCGGCACCTTGTGCCGATAGTGCGATCCATGCTTAAAAAAGGATTAATTTTTTCTTTTGTAATTGCATCAGTTCCTATCTTGATTAAAAAAAAAATATATGCAAAATTATGAATTTTGTTTTTTTTTAATTTCTAAATTATGCCTTTAAATTTTTTTTATTAAATACAACCCCTATTAAAATCTTGTAGAAAATAAGTAATTTAAGTAATTAAAATTATTACAAGGCAGTGGGGTTTTTTTTATTCATGGTGTACGAATACGAACTTTGCATATTTTGTGTAGTATATTTAACGTTTGTTGTTTTAATGATTTCTACTAGGACGGCGATAGGTTTTGGCGAATGCCAGAGTGCTACATACGTGGCAGTACTATCAAATATCTACGAATTCCAGATGAAGTAATTGATATGGTTAAAGAAGACGCTCAAGCTAAATCAAGAAATCGTGCTGAAACGAATAAAGGCAGAGGAGGTGGCCAAGGTGGAGCACAGAATCAAAACCAGCGTGTGCGTGGTGTTAATAGAAACAATTTTAACAACAGAAATCCACAAGGTATAACAACTGGTAATAGTGGTCTCAGGCAAAATATTCAAAATAATCGCGCTTTGTCGCAGCCAAATAAACTAAGAAAATAAAAATTAACTATAAGATATAATAATATATATGAAAATGTATGTATGTAGTCTCATAAAATATTTAATTTTGTACTTGTAAAATTTTTAAATGATAATACAAATTAAAAAATATTTCAAATGTAAACAACGGAAGTTTTAAGTTTTTGTTAGGAAAATTAGTTTATTTTTTTATAGTTAAAAAGTCTGGTTTGTTCATTATTATTTATCATAAGCTTCAAGGAAAATTCATATCAGGAATGGTAAAATTAACAAGGTACATGCACAAGTCCAGCTTGTTAATGGATATAATGCAGAAAGTTGTCAAACTTTGTTTACAAGCTGCAAAAATGCTAGTGTATGTGTGTGAATAAAATGATTACAGTGTTGCCAATGGATTCGGACATTGTTGTGTCTCCAATTATACATTGAAGAAAATTATACTTCACATCTTTTGTGTAGGTTAAAATTAAAACAAAAATAAATAAAAATAGAACCCAAAGTAGAATTACACACAGATTATACATGAATCTCATTACATGGCCTACACATGAAATTAGAAATTACACACTGTGTATTACACCCATATTGGCAACACTGAATGACTATAATCATGCATGAATGCCGCGTTTGCAATCGTACTTTAGTTACCCTGTGATTGTTAATTTTAAGAACAAAACACATCTGTTTTTGACTAAATTCTGTTTGTTTCTACCAACAAAATGCGTGTGTCTTTTGGTGTTGTAATTTTGTTGTAGTCGTGCAAGTACCTTGTATAATTTTACCATGATATCACGTGATCTTAACTAGGGGTCTCCACTAGCCATAAACTTGGTATGGGCATCATGTCGGACATCGTACATGGCTAATGGAGACCGCTCATGTCCATGTTTCGCCCATGCTCTGACATGGATGCCCGAACAAATGTCTGAGCAACGATGTGCGCCATGAAATTCGTCGCCCGCAACCATTTGCCATCATGTCCAAGTCGATGGCTAGTGGAGACGTAGGGTAATTCAGTAAAATTATCGTATATGCCATCAAGGCTGCCATATTTGATGAGTTTTTCCTTACATAGCGTCTACAACTGCGATTAACTCTGACATAATATGTGAGAGAACGTCATCAGAATAACAAAAATAAAATGCCGATATTTCTCTTCATCTCATACAACAGGAACACGTAATTTTACTTTTACTATAACATTTCATTTTATGCAAATTCTTATCGAGTTAACATGTATTATTTTTGTATAATTATTTGTTTTGTTTTCACTTTTTCACACAAACTTTAATTTATAAATGAAATTAAACACATTTAAACATATAAAATCCCAAAAATTTTGTCCAAAACATTGTTTTTCATTTATTTTAATAAACACTCACACATTCTTATTAATTTATTTTCATGTACGTGTGTTTTTTGACAGTTCATCTCATAAGATTGTTGTTATAGGATTTCTTATAACAACGCTCTCATAAAAAATCTTATAAGATTGAGATAACACTAATTTGTAGTCTACACGTAACATAATTCGCTCTGCGATTGAATTTGACGATCTCATCTTACATATTATGTTAGGTGTAGACCATATGTTAAAATTTATGATTTTATAATATTATAAATACCATCCCTAGCACGTCAAACTATCCAATATGCAAAATTCGTTTTTTAGATTCGTTATCTTCGTACACTAATTTATACGATATGGCGCGCTTCAAAATGCTGAAATTCTCATGGACGATAGATAAATTAATAAGAAATGTTTTAAGCTTGGCACTTTTACTAATACGTTGACTTTAAATTCACAATTGACTGGTCTTCGCGCTCTTCTGAAAATGACAAATTTGCATATTGGATAGTTTGACATTCTTAAAAAAAATTTACTACTACAATTCGTATATGAACCCACTAGAAGACTAATGTAGCTTTAACAACTCTTTCATAGTAAAATTCTTTATATAAATTTACCCTTTCTTACCCTTTACCTTCAAAGTAAATAATTAACATAAAAAATAAAATAATAATAAAAGCTTTTTGCTTTTACTAACAACTTTGAAAATTCGAGTTAATACTCTATTGTTGCACAAGTGCAACATGAAAACTGATATGTATGTATGTAAATACATATGTATCTATATTAAAAAACTACATTCTGAGTTCGATTTTTTTGACGATTTTTCGAGTATATGATTTTTTATATTTATCGGCATTTCGACGATTTTTCGATAATTTTATCTAGCAGCTACAGAGTACTTGCCAAGGCATATCAAACAGGTAAACGCATCAGGCATATTGCTCATCCGTTGATTTTTTGTTTACACCTTTATAACGAAGAATTTATTTGACAATTACTTTTATGCCTTGTTAGATGCAAAGCATATTTATATAAAGTATATGCAGGTCTACAACAACTAAGAAAGTACAAAAACAACAGGCGATTTGTTTGTGTAAGAATAATGGATGAATGTCAAAAACAGATGAATACAACCAGACCTGGGCAACTTGCATCACTTTTGCATAAGCACTGATTGAAAAACAAAAATTTTAGTGCAAATTTAAATTTAATGCTTGTAGTGCACTATTTTTTTCACTTCAATAAAATCTCTTAAAAGTAATGGATTAATATTGCATTAGCATGGCGAAAAATGCACTGATTTTGTATTGATGTGCTTAGTCATCATGAAGTAATGCAATATTATTGCATTATCAAATATTGTACACAGTAATATTGAATAAAACGTTAACCTATTTTATCAGATAGCACAAATAATAAAATAAAAAATACAGTAAAGTTCATTGAGGGCACCTTTATAAGTATGTACGTACAAATTAAAGAAAAGGAAAACTGTCAATATAAATACAAACTAGATTTCAGAATCAATTGAAAAAATTAAAAAGTTTCATACTTCAAGTATCTCGACCTTTATAGAAAACCATGCAATTGACAAAAGATCAGAACTTAGGTTTTCATTTATTGTAGTTATATCTTAAAAAATGCTGATTTTGTAAACGAAAAATACTACCGCTTGGAACAATTACATCTCTCGAAAAAAATTATAAAAAACGTAGTGATATGATTTTTCGTCTTGGGTGTACATAGGAAAAAATTTACATATTTATGTATGTACGTTGTTTTTATGTACATATGTACACATTTACGTTGTATTTTGCACTATAATGCAATAATACTTTTCATAATGTGTGAAGTGGTGAAAAAATAGTGAAATAAAAGTAACAATGCAATATTCATAAATTACTTTGAAGGGATTTTAGTTTAATGAAAAAAAAAATGCACCAATATTATCAAAGTTAGTGCTAATGTAATAAATTTGTATTTGTATTGATTTGGTTTAGTATGGTAAAATGGTCAATGCGTTTGCTTATTTAATGCAATAGTCCCAGATCTGCATACAACAAAAAGGATATGTATGGATAGACAAAACCAAAGTAAATTTATTAATTGATAAACCTTTAATATGTGAAATAAGTATAATAAAATATTAAATAATTAAATATAATTATTTTTAAATGTTTTGTAACACATTTTTTAAGTAAAAACTTATTTAAACTTTTTCACATACGTTTTCAGTATACACAATTGTGTATAACAAAGCAAAAGAAAACAAAATGGCGTACGAACATTGTAAACAACTTTTGACATTCAGGCATTGCCACGAAACGAGAAAAAAATTAATCACCTGAGTAGTTGCATATACTTGATATAAATTTACTTTGGTTAGATGCATAAAATTTTTTGACAATTACTTTGTAAGCCTATGTGAGAAGCACAGAGTTGCACCTAATGCGTGTACCTGTAGTTAATGTGCCTTGGTAATTGCTTGAAAATAAACAATTATGTATGTGAGTACTAAATATTTTTTCTTGACACAGATTCTAGAAATTTTTACGCCATTAGAAAGGAAACATATCAAAACTTACTTGCTAGTGGGCGTGGCATGCTGCCAAAAACAACAAATTTATATTAATTTAAAAAAAAACTAATTTCTCATATTTTACCGGAAATAAATTACAATTCCTCGAAAACTATTATTGCTAAAGGGCTGCGGTCTTTTTTGTTATGTTGGGTAAGCTGTTTTTTTAAGAAATGGTATGAGCACACCCTGTACAATTTGTAGTTAGAGTGCGATGTCAGAAATTTTAATCCCCCTTATTTTCGTAAAACTTGAAGTTTAGTAGTGTATAACTTTTGAAGATCAAAAGGGATCAAAAAAGCGTAACCCTACAGAGAAAGACGAAAGTGTCTTCTTTAAGCGTATATATACTTTTGCACTCGCCACGACCCGCATGTGGAACACTTTTATTTTCATGAAAATACTCAAAAATTATAAAAAAAAATTTTTACCCAAATTGCTAGAAAATCTACCTTAGAAATCACGTAAATGCCGTTCTATCTGAACAAGATAAAAATAACAATTGCAAACTTATTTTTATATACATAACTTTGAATTAAAAAAATAGAGATTAATATTTAAAACTGAATACGGCAAACTCCAAATAAACAATCATAAGTAAAAATCGCAGGTAGCAAAACGTTAATAGTTTTTCTGCAATTTTGTATATTTAACTGATTTTCGAATATTACGTTACGTAGACAGGTTGCTGGGAAGATATAGCTATAAACTCGAGTTCATTTCGAAGGTCGTTTCATGCTTACCTGAAAGAAAATAAGGAAGGAGCGAGAGGGAGCGAGCGGAGGACTTAATTTCATTCGAAAATTGAGAATTTAAGTAGGTAACCTAGATTAGCTTTAAAAATTTTATATTGAGTATAGTATATAAGACAATAATTTGGAAATAAAAATAAGTTTCATACAAATATTTGATTCTAAAAGATTGATAAATTTGTGCAAGTTTACTTTATAGCGTTTTCGGAAACACGTTACTTTCATAGAAAATTAAACTTAAATTCTTACAGCAGTGAAACAGAATTGGACTTACAAAAAAATTTATCTGCTTTTGTCAAAAATTTGAAAAAACGCTACAAGGAAGCTGATTGGAGTAAAAGTAAATTCAATATATGCTTTGCAAAATAGTTACAAGGTAAACTTACTATCCAGATAACTTCTGAAACTACAGGTAAAAACAGTGGAGGAAGACCACAAAAATCGCTAGATAAGTGTAGCGATAGATATAAGAGGCGAAAACTGAAAAATATAAATGAAGAAATCGGATGTGAAATGAATAATAATTATAATTTGCATTTACTATTATTTAAGTGAAATAAAGTATAAAAATATTAATATTTAATGAATGATATTAAAATAACGTGTTTTGTGCATTGAATAAAAAGAGGTCAAATATAAACATCTATGATATATCCATTGATTAACATTTCTTCAGGTACTAATATTTAGTTTTGAATTATGGTTAAAGTTTCTCATAAGTCCATCATAAAAAATCTAAAAGTCAGATTTTGAGAAAAATCCCTCATTATATAATACTTATGATACCTAATTACATTTTAAATATTAACAGGTAATTTTGCTATAAGCGATACTTAATTATTTTAAATTAGTTTTATGATTATCATAAGTAGTGTTTACGTAATTTTTTTAATTCAGTGTCTTGCAGATATTCATCTAGTAGAAACGGTTCAGTTATTTATGTCTGCACATGTCTTACATACTTATAAATATATATATTCAAATAACCAAGAGTCTATAAGCTATTTATGACTGAAAAAACTAGGCTTATGTATTAAATTTTCAAAAACTTATTTTGTTGTTTTTATAAAAATTATTTAAGTTTCATTATAAGGCATTTTTTGAACAAAAATAAAAAATAAAAAGCGCGCATTTCTAAGCAAATTAAAAAAAAATGTTGAAAGTTCAACTTTAACCTTAAATTTCTCCACAACCACTGTACTGATTTTAATGAAACTACAACTGGATAAAAGCTTAAGATGTTATCTTTCCACCAAAAAAATCTAAAAAATTTAAAAATCTTCATTAGTTCAAAAGTTACAGTTGGCCGATGAAAAACGATTCTGAACCACTGTGCGGCGCGCCAGTCAGAACCGCAACAAAGTCGTAATATTTATCCTGGCGTATTTTTTAAATTCTTCGATCTCTGTTCATGAATTAATTCAGGCGTGTTGGAGATTGAAAAAAGCGTGAAGAGGATAGATGACACCAACGTTTTTTGTGTTTTTGCTTGTTTTTATGCCTTTAAATATTTAACTTATGTATATCTCTATTATTTTGTAATAAAAAACAAATAAAACCGTGTAAAACTTGTGTTTATTAATATTATTATGCAGGTTTGACTAGTTTGCTAGGCCGGCTATATACATCAAGTGTGATCAGTCAGACGTGACTACCGCATGCATGATTAATGATAAGTAAAAATACGGCAGAGTAAGCAGGTGAGATATATATGTTCCATAGTAGATATTTTTAATTAGTTAGACAAAGATGCAAAATCACACGTACACAAAAGTTTACATCACTTTTTCCACATTGCTCTTAACAAACTGATAGAAACTTAGATAGACAAATCCATCACCACTGTCGGTCAAATGACCGGTCTTTTGACTGAGAGTCTTCTTGAAGGGAAATTAATGTTACTTATTTACTTTTGGGACATACTATGATGCCATTAGATTCCGTACACAGCACCTTTGAACCTTTCGAGCGCCGAATCAATAGCCGACTATTATCCGTAGGTAATGCGCGAACTAACCCATCATGCACTATCGGCACAAAGTACCGATTTTTGTCGGCTCACTGAAATAAAGTAATAAGTAATAAGCTAAATTTGCCTTATTTCTGAATTAATTGAAATTTAAGGACATAATTGCACCACACTGCATTGGTAATAAAGACATATAGAATTATTCCAGAATTAATTGAGTAATAATGCCAATTTGGATTATTACTTATGAGTAGGGAAAGGATTTTCATGTAAACACATTTTTTCTGTCGTTGGTCGTAGTTCAAAGTAAATAAAATATATTTGCGAATCAACAAATCTGCGACTAAAGGCCTTGATACACTAGCCTACACGATCGTGCGATTTTTGAGAAATTACAGCCCTGGTATGATGGAGTCTATGAACATTTTCAAAAGACAAAAACAATTCATCAGATCAGGGTTGTATTTTTTCGTAGATCGCGCGATTGTGTAGGATAGTGAATCATGGCCTTAAATGGCATCGATTTGTTAATGCATATTTTTGCATATTTTAAAATAAATACATATTTTTGCATATTTCATTACAAATGTATATTTTTAATACATTTTTTAATTTTTTTCATGCTATAAATCAATTTTGGTGTTTTTTGATTAGTTGGAAAGTATTTTTGCAATTCTTACGACTACATATGTAAGAACAAAAAAGAGGAAAACGAAAACAATTTCAACTGGGATGAAAACTCAATTCATTTAAAAAATTCAATAAAAAAAATACAAAAGCATGGGATAAAAGCCCTTTTAAACCCAAAAGTTTTTGTGTAATCTTTTTGGGCGCTCTTTACCGGTTCCGTATTAACTTCATGTGTATAGAAAGTGTTTTTAAAAGCTCCTTTGCGTGTTGCAACCTTTAAAGAAAAATATTCAGGGATACGAATTCCCCTACAGCCTATAGTAAATAGATTTTTGAATTGATATTTGTGCACCCCGAGAATGGCTTCCATATTGACACTATAGTCCAATTAGATGGTTTTGATTCTTTAACAACTCAAGTTGAATTAATTGAAGATGCGGTAAAAAAAATTTGTGTTCTGAAAGACAGAATAAGTCAAGAAATTAAAAATAAATTAGATAAAGTTATACAAAAAAATTATGGACTTAAAAAATTCAACAAATTGCATCAATATTTTATAGTTCAAACAGCTAAAATTTAAAAACTGAATATTCCTCAAAAGAACAAGCAGCATTTAAATATGCACCAATAACTTTTGCTGATGTGGAATGTTAATTTTTACAATAAAAATATTTTATCAGAAAAAAATCGTCAAAGATTTGCCTTTGACAATTTACAAAAACACTTATTCATTTACGTAAATAAAAGTTTCTTCTGAACTTTATTTTGTATTCCATACACAGAAAAAATTATTTCCAAAAAATATTCAAACAAACGTTTGTTTGAAATAAAATTTAGTTTCAGTAAATATTTCGTATTGTTCCAGTGCATTGTTTGTTCCAATTTCATTTTATGCAAAAAACTGTATATCGATGGGCTAATATAAAATGGGCGTAACTCGTTGTTTTCAAAATTGCGATTTTAACGTTTTCTGGTAGCCAATGTATAATTACAACCGCCTTGAAGAAACAAGTACGTTACAGTTTAAAATAAAGTACTTTTGGCCATTTAAAAAATTATTTTTCCGTATAAGGGCTAGTTTCTTACTAATTAGTTAAACTTAGTTTAACACAGGTTTGAGTTAACCAATAATCAAATTTAAACGGGCTTTAACCGCCTATGCTGTTTTTCAGTACTTTGTTTTCAATCTAGATATGGCATAGTTGAAAATATTTTATGTAAATAGGGCAACACTTAAAAAGCGATATGACAATTCTTCAAATTTATTTTAAAAAAACTTCAATAATTGTTTTCTGAGATTTTTGAGAATTAAAAAATAAATAATATGGACTTAAAAAATAGTGACGCTCCAAAAATAGGCTAAAAAAGATAATCAAATTTTAAATCCAACGAAATATTTGATTTATCTCCCTTATTTTTCTCATAATTATCCTATCCAAGTTATTTAGGTTTCACAACCGCTAAAAGATACATCCATTTTATTTATGTATGTATGAATGTATTTGTTTATTAAACTTTTTAGTAAAACAATTTTTTATTCAATTGGATAATATTTATTTCATATTTCTATTACTTGACAGTTCTAACTTGAGTTTAACTGAGCAATGTTGCTCGGTTAAACTAAGATTATTAACTAGATAATCGTTATTTGAAAAACAATATTTTAAGTTTAAACTACAGTTAACTGACAAGTAGAGTTTATCTTTATGTTAAAAACTAGCCCTAAATGTTTTAGTTTTTAATAAGATTTTTCCTTCTCTTATAAAATATCGAAAATTCGAGTTACGCCTTTCTTATATCGTCGCTGTTTTAACTAACCGACCTAACTGACATTTTTTGAAAAAATTAGTTAAGTGTTTTACTAGACTTTATAAGTCATAATACACCTTGTCTACAATTTTCATGACTATAAGTATTAGTGTGGTGCCTCTATAAGTAAAAAGATTTCAGACGCAGCCATAAGAATGAATGAATAAATCAACCATAAAAGCTGCTCTCCTGTTAAATTTTCAAAATGTTAGTTAGGTCAGTTAGTTAAATTAGCGACGATATTAAGCCATCGATATGTGGAGTGAAAAATTCTAATTCATACAACTTATGTATATAATAAAATAATATTTGTAACATGATTGTTTAGATAAGATTTCTGTTCAAATATGGCATTGAGCTACTGTACGGAACATTTATTCGTTTGATTTGCTTTTTAATTTCGGTAAAATATTTGTTTGAATGAAACAAATTGTTGATTGAAAAAATTGGAATTTTGGAACTGACACTACTAATGCACATCAGAAAAAGGCGTCGTGTTATTGTTTACCCTGGCTGAAATAAAATTGACATTGCTCGAAAGGTCTAAGTTTCTTTTTTCCATATCCGCTTATAAATTTAAAATCGGTTGCTATTTAACATAGTTAGAGGTTGATAAGTACATACGGGTACGTAAAACTGAATTTTTACACGCAACTCAAGATGTTGGGGGTGTTTGGAAATTTTCAGAAACAGATTGTTTTCTCTACAATACCTACCAGAAAATAATAAAATAAAACCTTCAATTAAACATTTCATGTACATACATACGTATTGATATTAAATTGCAACAGTATCAATAACCAGATATTTTATTTTATACATATAAAGATAATAATTTAGTATAAATAAATTAATTTGGAGTTTGTTAAATATGTAATTGATTTAAACTTAAAATACCAGCCTTATTCGGAACGAAAAATACAAATGCTAACTGTAGAGTCGTGTTGAACTTTTTTCAGATCAATTGGAGAAAGTTAGAAAGTCAAGAGTTAGCATAACATGATTGTGTATATGCATGTATATATCGTTTTGAAATCGGCTGCCAAATAGGCAAATGCGTGATAAAATTAAAATGTATGTAAGTATTTATGTGAAATCGTAGAATTATTTTGGTGATTACAATGATGATTGAAGAGGTCCATGGAAAGTAAACAATTTATATGAATGTAGAAGCAAATCTAATACAAATTGATCTTTTTCAAAATTGTTTTGCGACACATATGACACGTTCGCAACGTTTCGGCACAACGTGAACATGCTCCATGACCACAAAGAAAAGCAACGTCGCGACTTCTTTCCATACAAATGCTGCAATAGTGCGATTCTTCATATTCCTGAATTTTATTTTCCAAATATCGTAGCCTATCAGCTGACGGCATATTAGTTAAATCCGTATTTGTGAGAATGCGTCCATTACAGTCAATTCTTCGCTCAATTTGAGTTCCACATCTTAAGCATTTTTTCATACGTTTGCCGCAGTCTTCGCACGAAATTTGATGCTGACAAGGTTCGAATTTGATAAGTTGCAAAGTTTCATCACATACAATGCACTCTTGGGGTGTTGTTGACATAATCACAGGCATTTTATGAACTAACGTTTCTAAACTCAATGATTCTGATTCAATAGTATCATTATTATTTGCATTTATATTTGGTGTCGGTGTTTTTGATGATGGTTTTCGAATGAGAATATTTGATGGATTACTAGACATTTGATTATGATTCGAGCTAGAAGGCTTATCTGACTGCAGAGTGTTCTCATCGTCTGCTGTTGATAAGCTATTTAATGAAATTGCCCCAACTAGGTCATTGGGTTGTAAATTCTGCACTTGTATATTTTGGCTTAACCTATCGGTTGAAATATTTGTAGCTGCAGCGCTTGTCGACGGTGCAGCAGTAGTATCCATACGCGTGTTTGGAAGAATTGCGTCGGTAGTTTGATTGCCCAAAACTAATTTCTTTAAATTTTTATCGGTTATCCATTCGAAAATATTAACTCCCTTATTGTTTTGCTCTATTTTGCAACCTAGGCGTGCTAAATAGCAGAGTATAGTATACATTAAACGATCTTCCTGAAGATGCGCCAAACTTTCATACACTGCAAAAATATCAGGAGAATCCTCCACAGTCGGTTCAGCAGCTTGCAAAAGATTTGCCTTTTTAATGACGCATAAATGCATTGCATTGTCACCATCCTCATCGCGAGCGCTAATATCACACCCTAATTTAACAAGTTTTTCTATTGCAGTCGAATGACCCTGGGAGACGGCTAATAAAAATGGCGTCTGCCGCCGATTATTGCGGATATCGACTTCGGCTTGACCTTCTTTGATAAGTGTTTCCACAACTTGAGCGTGGCCA
Source organism: Nowickia ferox (assembly GCA_936439885.1). Lineage (NCBI taxonomy): Eukaryota > Metazoa > Arthropoda > Insecta > Diptera > Tachinidae > Nowickia > Nowickia ferox. Next base: position 37,274,359 of record OW387026.1, on the reverse strand, counting down.
TTGAGAGCAGCCAAATGAAGAGCCGCAAATCCATCATCTTTCTTAACATTAACAAGTTGGCGAGCTAACTGCAAAATGCGTTTTGCTGCTACGACGTTACCTTTAAGGGCCGCATGATGCAGAACATTAAATCCTCTATTGTTTTTCACCGTAAAATCAAGATTCGGCGCATCGCATAGCAGTTCAACAACTTCAGTATTTTCCTTTCCGATTGCATCGTGAAGCGCGGTATCGCCGTACGAATCCTGAATGTTTACATCAGCTCCAAAAGAAAGTAGTTCTCGAACACAGTGGGGTGTTTTCTTATGAGCACAAATATGGAGTGCGGAGCAATGACTCGAGTTCAGAAAATTTATATTTGCATTGTTTTGCAACAAAATGCGCATTGTGTCAGGCTGATTTCCAAAAGCAGCGTAATGCAAAGCCGAATCGCCCTCCTTGTCCACAACGTTGACATTTGCTCCCTTATTTATAAGTAATTTCACAATATCTACAAAGCCCTGATGTGCTGCGACTTGAATGCATGCTTTTCCGCCACTCATTACGTTAACCTGATCTGGATGTGCATCTAAATACTGCTTTACGAACTCCATATGTCCTTGGGCAGCCTCTCGAACAAGTTTATCAGCCGTTGAGGTACCAGATAGACCAGATAGAGGGGTCATAACGTGATCTGTTCTTCGGTGACTCAAGTCCATCATGCTATTAGAACGTTCGGCCGCTGTAGCAAGTGGCGATCTTTCCAATTTGACGCATTTCGGGTTAAGAGTCCATTCGAATCCATCGTCCAATTGTTCAATACGTAAATCTCCATCGGAGTAAACTTTAATGACTTTACATAGTTTACCAAGTGCCTGAAATATACATATATGTATATATATTAATCAAGTAATTTAAAGCAAAAAAAAAATATTCATACATAACGCATCAGTTCAATCCATTCGCCATGTCCCTTTTGCAATTGTTGGACTTTTGCCGCATCATTAATTATTGTGACTAAATCACCAACTCGAAATGATACAACTTTAGCCAAGGCTGCTGGATGAAATGTCCATCTATTTGGGCAGTTTTCATATTGCACCCTATATAAAACAGAAAATGAAAAATTATTTACATATGCATTAAGAATATCGCTCCTTTATTGCAACATATTTACATATAAGTCAAAAATGCTAGTTTTGCTGAAAAATTGCATAATATGCAATTTATATTAGGTCTGATCCCGACTTTTTGGGCAAAGTTCGGTAAAATGAAAACAAGCTATAATTTCTCTCAATAATACAAAAAATGTACAAAAGTATGGGAACACGAAAAACCAAATATTTTTTTTTTTTACCATAACAGCCAACGTCAATGTACATACACACGCATGCGTTTACTTACATGCTGTTGCATACTCGTATCTAGAATGTTTTGTTTCTTAATTTTATATAAAAACTCATAAAACATAGTTCACCATTGTCAAGATTTGCCAAATAGATAAAACACGTCCGTTCTATAAGATCGCTTTTATTCATTTACCTCTCATCATTTTCCTTTACATAGCCAACAACTGTAGCCAGACAACTCTGTAGATTTGCCAGACCATTACCTTACATTACTTATACTACACAATACAGTTTAAAGATAGATGTTATGACAACTCGGCCATTCGTGCCGCGAACTCGTCCTCGAGTCACTCGTTTCATGGTTTTTCCAAATCATCTTCATAAGCATCCTCAATATCCGGATACAAGGCGCACCACAGCTTCATTTTATCAGTACTTGCAATTGTTGAAAATTTTCTTTGATTCCGCTGGGCATAATCAATATCTTCAACGACATATCTATCAAATCTTAGGACCTTTTTGACGATGTAAGGTCCTTTGTATTTAACTTCAAGTTTCCGTGAGTGACCAGTACTTGGAATAGCACATTCAAGTAATACTAGGTCTCCTTCTTCATACTTATGTGGCGTTTTGTGTTTCGAATCAAGTCTAACCTTGCATAATTTTCGTGCATCTTCAATATTACGTATAGCATCTTCTCGCTTCTTGTTCATTACCGAAAAATCAACATCACTATTTACATCATGAATTGCCGCCAGAAGCTTGTTGCCGCTCATGTATCTAACTGGAAAATCGAAGAGTAATTCAATTGGGGCATATTTTGTAGTCGCATTGACACTTGTGTTTATGGTCCATTGTAAGTTTCTTATTTTGGTGTCCCAATCTTTGACGTCGTCCACTGTAGACTTTAGATATGACAGCACCGACTTATTTACTCTTTCGGCAAGTCCATTGGCTCGGGGCGTTCTAACAGCTACTTTCATATGTTGGATGTTGTGATCTGCGCAGAAGGTTTCAAAATTAGATGAGGTAAACGATGTACCTCTGTCAGAGACAAGCACTTTTGGTATCCCGAAATATGAAATCACAAGGTTGAGAACATCTAGCACCGGTTTAGTTTTTGTCGTTTTTACGGGGTACAAAATAACGTATCTTGTCAATGCATCCACAATAACAAGTAAGTGTTCACATCCATTGCGACTTTTAACAAATGGCCCAACGTGATCAAGATGCATTACCTCAAAAGGAAATTTCGGTATGTCCATGCCATACAGCTCACACTCTTTTTGTTTTGGTTCCTTACAATAACAGCATTCGACACAGGCTTTTAAGTATCCCTTCACAAAATTTCGAGCACGCGGAAACCAAAAGTCTTTCAATAACCGCTTCAATGTACTCTCAAGCGCTGGATGCCCCACCTCATCGTGGCACAACTTTACAACACGCCACCTTAAACAACGTGGCACCACTAATAGTAACTTTTTTTCTTCACCCCTTTTGAATAATATGTTCTTCTTCATCACAAATTCATTACACAACTGCTTATTTTGTGGCGACTGCTTATGACCATTTAAAACTTCAATGATTTCTCTTAATTCTGAGTCTTCCCTCTGCATCATATATATCCAGTCCTCAGTAGACGGCTTAATCAGCATAATTTTTTCACTGACATCTTGGATAACGGAGTGACTCCCACTAGACTCATTTGGAGCGCGACTCAAAGCGTCGACATGTGACATTTTCCTGCCTTCGCGATGTACAATTTGGTAATCATATTCCAATAATTTTAAAAACCATCTTGAAACTCTTGGAATTATTTGTTTTTGATAACTTTAACGTAGAAATTGCGGAGCAGTCTGTTACAATCGTAAAAAATTTTCCCAATTCATATGCGTGGTAATGTCGTTCAGCTTCATTACAAATTCTACTACAATAAGCAATAGGTCTGAGCCGATTTTCCTCGTCCCGTTGCAGTAGAATTGCAGCTACAGCAGTGGCACATGCGTCTGTATGCAGTTCATGTTCCTTTGTGACGTCATAAATATCTAATACAGGCCCTGTAGATAGAATATTAATTAACTTCCTGTATGCCTCGTTGCATTCCTCCGACCAGTCGAACTCAATGTTTTTCCTGGTTAAACGATTAAGTGGAGCTGCTATTAATGCATAATTTTCAATAAATCTTCGGAAATATCCAGTAAGGCCAATAAAACCTCTAACATCAGCCACATTTTTTGGCACAGGAAAATTACTTACTGCCAATGTCTTCACCATACCAGGCCGCAGTCCGCAGTTGTTCAATTCGTGACCCAAAAATTTAACCTGATCTTTCAAAAACGAACATTTTGATAGATTTAACGTTAAACCATGATTTTTAACAACTTCCAAAAATATCTCCAACTTGAATAACCCTGAAGAGAACGTCTTAGATACGACAATAACCTCATCTACATAGCTCACAACCTTGTCTCTAATGGGCTCCAAAATAAGTGACATCATTTTTTATTAAATTCGAAATGGCCATGATGGGTAACAAATGCCGTATACTGCTTTGATTCCTCTTTAATAGGGATCTGGTAATACCCAGACATTAAATCTAAGATAGTAAAATGATTCTTACCAGCTAGAGTCTGCAACACACCTTTAACAGTTGACGCCGGCCACGGCTGTTTTTTCGTAATGGAATTCAGTTCGCGATAGTCCACGCATAAGCGGTCTTCACCGTTTTGTTTTGGAACGAGTACAATTGGTGACGCGTATACTGAGTTTGGCGGACGGATTATTTTCGTTTCTAAAAGTTTATTGATTAATTGTTCGACTGACTTTTGTTTTGGTATTGGTATGTTATACGGATTTCGTGCTACGGGTTTGTCTGATTTTACTTTTATTTCCATTTTAACAACACTACATTTACCGATATCTTCTAAATTTTCAGCAAAACACGACGCATATTTGTTCAACAATTCTTATAATTTGCTTCTTTCTTTTTCATCAAGGCTGTCACTAACATTCAATGTTTCACCTTTCAACGCTACGACCCGACAGTGTCCATTTTCCATTATTACCCGGTTTGTTGATAAAATGTCTCTACCGATTATCACTTCGTATTGCATAAATTGATCATCAATTACTAAAAGTTCAGATTCAACACACAGCTCGTCAATTTTCACGTTTATTACAAGTTTTTCGCGACATACATACACACCACCCGCAGAGCTACATAACTTTTCATCGCACTTTGTTATTGGCATATTGATCTTCAAAGCGATATGTTTTGATATTAATGATTTTCCACTTCCCGAGTCAATCAATGCCCGATAGTTTTTATTGTCTATCTCAACGTCTTTAAAAATTTCGCGATTAGTAGCCAATGGACTGTTATTCTCATCAATTAGATTTATAGATCGCGATGGGCACTTATCCATATCATGGTCCCTGGCGTTACACTTTTCACACTTTGATTTCTTTGGCTTACGACAATTTTTAGCAATATGCCCGCGCTCACGGCAATTAAAACACATTGGACCGACATTTACTCTTTCACTGTCATTGCTATGTAATTCATCAATATTTGGGTTGTCATTATTAAAATTTCTATACGTTTTACGATAATCACCATTTGACGCGTATTTAACTTTATTTTTATTTTCTTCATAAATCTTACACAAGGCTTTAAGTAAGTCTGTACATGATAGAAAATTCATAGCAGCTAATGTTTTTCTCATATTTTCATCACTCAGTCCATTCAAAATATACCTTATTATACTGCCATCGTCCATATTACCTCTACGACCCATTGATAACATACGATAATAATACTCGATAAGTGTTTCGTTTTTAGTTATACGAGAAATCATCATTTCCATGTGAATATCAGCTGCATTTGTGATAGAGGGAAAATCCAACAAAAACGCAGAAATGAATTCCGACCATACATAAAATACTTGCTGACTGTCTACCCAGGTTTTTGCAGCACCTCTCAAGTTACTTTGAACTGCGAATAAAACTGCTGAATCATGCCACCCATACGCTCTTTTTAATTGTTCAACACGCTCTACAAATTTTACTGAACAAATTTCCCCTTTACATGGATCAAATTCCGGCAACATTTTAATTATTTCTGAAATAGAAAAATTTCCTTCTCTTACTCTTACAGGTCTTGTAGTATTATCTATGTAATGGTTGTTTTCATTTTGATATGGCGAGCACACATTTCTAGTGCCTAGCAAACATGACGAGTTTTGCACATTGACATACGGGGGCACAACATTTGAATTTAACGTATTTTCGGCCTGAATGTGCATGGTTGTTGGCATCGTGTGCTGCTGTGTTGACATAATTGGGTGCATAGATGAACAAAAAACACTAGACGATGGCTGAGTTAATGTTGTTGTTGTCATTGAGCTTATTGTTGTTGTTATGCTTGCCTGTACATGCTCACGCACGCCAGTCGGGAAAGGGCCGTTAGATGACGTATTTTCTATATTTTCACGGGTGCCATCTTCATTGTTTCTATCCCTTTCCATGGAGTCTATCTTTTTGGTTAGAACAGCCATAGCCTCCATCAAACCGCACATATTTTTCTGCATTTCAGCCATCACTCGACTCTGATGTGTCTCTTCAGTACACTCTTCAAATCCCAGTAAATTTTCCTCCGAATTAGACGCCATCTCAATATATTCTGGGTTATTTTCATCAAACGTTTGCAATCTGTCTTAGAACCCGATGTTTTTAAATTACGTATATGGAGCTTTTTCTTCAACTGTACCACGGTATACCCAGTGTATTCCATATTTTTCTCCACGATTACCGCGATGCACGCTACTACTTTTTATGACGTTTATTTACTTCTTTTTATACACTTTGCGACACACGCCTCTTTCAACCAAACCGATCACGTTTTCTTTATTTAAATACCGCGACACACGCAGACCACAATATTATCTTTCAGGAATAAACTCAGTAGTAGCCAGACAACTCTGTAGAGTTGCCAGACCATTACCTTACATTACTTATACTACACAATACAGTTTAAAGATAGATGTTATGACACCATTAGTTTATAAACCTTTTTAACCCCCGACTAAAAAAGGGGAGTTATATATAAGTTGTTTGTCCATGTTCATCATCTCCATTCTCTTTAGGATTTCGTACACCAAAGATAAAAAGAAACCCTATTGTTTTCGCTTCGATGTCCGTCTGTCCATTACAGTGTGTTTTCTCGAGAACCGTAAGACCTGAAATTTTCACAGCATATGCAAAACTTTGGCCGCTACAACAAATATAGCTATGCGAAAAACAATGAGGACAGTAATATGCAAAATTAATTTTTAATGCGAAAGTAAGTAGAACAAGGGAATTAGCGCTGAATAAACAATTTATAAAATTATTGTAATTTACAAAAAAAAATCCGTTTTAAGTTTTTTATCGTTGCTTGAATTTAGTAGGACAGTATTTTTCTTGCTACCTTATTAACTTTCTGCTGTGCAAAATAATAAGGACAGTTAGTTGTTCTCTTAACAGATTATTTAAAAATTTTTGTAAAGCATACGAGTATATGTATTTTGTAAATATGAACACTAAATTAATTAGTTTTAATAATCGCATTCACCTCAGTGAACAAATAATGTACATAGTGCAAATACCCAACCCTGGTGACATCAACAACAACCCCAAAAAACTGCAACCGACTTCAAGGCTGTGGCAAAATAAATCATCATCGATAATATTCTTTAAATCGTTATTGTCAAGTCGATAGTTAATCCCGTCAACTCTAAAATTGAAGAAATTATATTACAAATTAAAATAGAATCAAAACGGGCTATACTTTATCTCGTTCGGAACCGGTTTTTTTATGTTTGGTACTGATTTTCTCCGAAAAACACATTTTTGGGGTGGATAGGGTAATTTCTTTTCGGATTTGATTGTTTAATCAGTTTAAAATCGGTTTTTATTCTGTTTTCTTAATTTTTTGTCTCCTATTTGTCGGTTTTTTCGTTTTTTTTAATTATAAGTAAGATATTGCCTCGACACTCCTAACTGGTGGCCGTACTGCACATTCCGTTTAAAAATTACCGCTGAATCTAGCACATGAAGATTTAACCGTCTGCAATTTCAGCAAAATAGCTCCCAAGGCAGAATGCTACGCCAATGTAATCTTTTAGTGTAGGATGAAACCACGATGTCTCACAAGGAAGCTATAGCAGCGTTAAATCGAACTCTTCAGATATGATGGGAGAAATTATAGTTTTATTGGCCGGTGATTTTCGACAAACTCTCCCAGCAAATCCATAAGGGTACACCGGCAGATGAAATCAAAGGACGAAGTGGGTACGTGAACAAGCAAAACTATCGCTTCTGGCGCACCGAAATACACTAGTGATGCACGAGAAGCCATTACAACAGTGGACGGTGCACGCTATTGAAAGAATTAGGACTGGAGGACATGTGGTTCCAAATGGTCGCATCATCTCTCGTTTTGGCGATTTACACTGGCCCTCAAGATCGTCCGATTTAACCGTTCCAGACTTTTTTGTGGGGTTTTTTGAAGTCTTGTGTTTACGTAAACAAGCCCGAGACATTGGAAGCCCTCAAGGACAACATTCGACACGAGTGCGGGAATCTGTCGCCCGAAGTTCTCGCCGAAATGATGAAAAATGCCATAAAACGAGGCCGTATAGCTATCAATTATGAAGGCGCCCATTTGGCCGATATCATCTTCTCGACTTGACCAATAAAATTCTAAAGATTCAAATAAACATAATCAAAAAACAGAATCGAAGTTTTTCATTTAGAAAAAAATGAGAGCAAACAACATTGGATGACTTCTTTTGGCCCACCTTGTATTTGCTGGTGCTAATGTTAATGGCATAAAAAAATGAGGATATCATTATAAATTTAATTCTTTTTATAGAACGGTGTGATAAGATTTTAATAAGATATGACTTGGAAGATAAGTTCAAAGCCTTAAGCCTAATTAATCCCAACAGTATGAAAATAGAAAACAAAAGATCTTTCTACGATATTCTAGAAGAGTTTTCTCACTTTATTAAAGAATCTGAAAGAGAGGAAATTGAATCTGAATTCACACAATTAAAGTTATTAAAATTGGAAAAATGTCTCCCTGATACACACTTAAAACTTTTAGATTTAAAAAAATCAAATACTAAAAAAATTGTCTTTTATTTCCCACGTTAACTAATTTTATAAAAAAAATTTCAGTTTTACAGCAATCTTCAGCAAATGTAGAGAGTATTTAGATAAGATACTGCCTTTAAAACAACATTTGATTGCTCTTTTAATAAGAGTTTACTTTATTTTATACCAAAAGTATGAATTTATTTGTTGTGCTCTGTTTTCGTTTGAAAAAAGTGTTAATTTTCTTTTTGACGAAATTTGACGAATTCACACCTATTTCATCTGGCAACTATGATACAAGCATACACTCTAACATACTCGTATCTATTAGGGATGCCAATCGGGACTGGTTTTTACGATCACGGGATTCGGGATTTCAAAAAATCGGGACTCTGGGTTTTTGAACATTAAAAGATACATGATTTTTATAGGTTCATATCATATATAAATTATTTGTTGGGTTTTGTTAAAGTTTCTAAACTTACTACGCTTATTTTTCTTTTGTGGTTTTTAAAAATATTTTTATTTGTGAATTCTCAAATAGTTTTTGAAAGTCTGTGCATAAGATAAGAAGTTTGTGACTGTTCAAAATATGTGGTTGGTCTACTAATGATTTGGCAAAGCATCAATGAAATACTTATATAGACAATGCTTAACCACCAGCAAATAAATTTCAATTATAAAAGATCAATATTGTGTTGCTATTTTTAAAAAACAAACAAAACTTAGTAAAGAATTTGGGGATTGACTGAATCCCGAAAATCCCGGGATTAAATAATTTAAATTCCGGGATTTGGGATTCGCTGATCACGGGATTTTCGGGATCAAGATTGGCATCCCTGGTATATATATATTAAAACTTTAATAACATATACGCATGTACATATATTTTTCTATACTTTAATTTCTAAGTTCAATAAACTCTTATTATTATTATTACTCTTATAGTACATAATTTAAAAACATATTACATATTTACATAAATATAACTATGTACTGCATAATTACAGCACGAACAATACCAATCAACTTAATACGAAGAACGACGAAAAACAATTTTCTCTCTCCTCTCACACAATAACCATCTTTATCAATTATGAGAAAAAAAATAAAAGTAAAAGAGATTTTTTAACTCTTGTGAACAGTGTAGTCTGATATGGCGATATCTCGCCAAACGTGGCGATAAAAATTTGATTTTGGCGATGAAAATATTGAAATGGCGATTGGCGATATTTGAACTCTTTGGCGATATTTTTGGCTATATTCTTATGATTTCAATAAAATACAGTAATATTAAATATGAGAAATTTTTTATTTAAGGAATTTTTTCTACAACATAAAATATTTCATGTTCAAGATTCTTAATGTTGTAACCTTTTATCTCAAACAAAATTTTCTGAAATTCAAGAAGTTTAAAACAAAATTACGGACCTCACAAACTTATTTGGTGGAGAAAACGACCTTTTATAAATTGGAACCAACATTTTGGTAATGAAGAACCAAAAAGCCTGTACGAGTTCTCGCTCGTATGTATATTGTATGATTACAACGATGCTGCTGGTACTTAACAATTCAAGAATACGATATTTGTACTTAAACAAGATTTAAATAATAATTCTGATCTTGGTGTTTAGGTTCAATTTATAACATTTATACTGATCTTTTGGAATATGTTATTGTTAAGTAATTTTATACGCCAGTATTTATATGTTAATGTAAACACTTTTCTTAATTTTTCTTAAACAATATAACTTTTATGTCTTACGATAGACGTTACGGACTGAATTTTAAATTTGACAATATTTGTAATTTAATTACAAAAGAAACATATGGTTTTTATCTAAAATTTAATGTTTTATTATACTGGCAATGTTTGGCGATATTCGACAAGTCATTTGGCGAGGAGGTTGAAAATAAATCTGACAACACTGCTTGTGAAGGTTTGTACACTATACCCAGAAAACAAAGTCAGTCTGTATCTTTACAACTTACATAATTTTCTTAATTTTCAATATAACAAGTGAAATTATCTTTTTATTTCAAAGGCAATTAATAAAAAATAACTTCAAATTATTGGTAACTATAGCCATACAAGCCAATAAGGTTATATTAAAAATATATTTTTATTGCCTTTGAAAAACAAATAGTGCCTATTACTTTGTGTAGCACACACAACTACTTGTGAAATACCCAGTTGGAATTTTGTCTGCTGGTATAAATATATTTTCATAAGGAAGAAGAAAGCATTGGCTGCCGATTTATTACGATATATTGAAATCGATTTAAATGCGTTAAAAGAGGATTATGAAAACTCCCAAGATTATTCCCAATATTTACCCGTACTTCAATTCCAGAAACGAGAATTGGAGACAGATCAGGGAATCTCTTGATTTAAGTGAGTCAGCAAAAGATAGTACGATAAATGTCCCCCAAATTACAAAACAGATTAGAGCAGAGAAGCAATTCTATAGAATAAATGAAACCCAATTATTCAATGCCACAATAACGCAACCCAATGACTGCATTAACATTTAATGTACCACCATGAGACATGCCAATATTTAGTGGCGATTTTAAAACATGGGCCTCATTCCGAGATCTCTTTAAAGCTATTTATGGCAATAATACCCGTTTAAGTGGAGTTGAGAAACTTTTCCACTTAAAACAAAAAACTAGCGGCGAAGCCAAAGAAATTGTAGACAATGCACCCTTGACAAATGATGCTTTTTTATCGCATGAAATCTAGTTTCCCAATATGTATGGAAATAAAAAAATGCAAATTAATGCTCAATTAAAAGCATTATTTAATTTACCCACTGTGAGTACAATGTGTAGTAACTCAATAAGAAAGCTCCAAGTAAAAATAAATTGTTGTACTTCAAATTTGATTTCATTGGATATAGACACAGATAATTGGGATCCTATTTTTGTGTATGTATGTTCAACAAAACTACCCAGAGAAGTTCGTATACAGTTTGAAAAAACACTTTCTGATTGTTCAGAAATGCCATCATGGACTGATCTCGATTTGTTTTTGACAAATACTTATAATGAGCTAACATCAGTTAATGATGTCCCGAATCATCTTGATCATCAAAACACCTACCCAAAAGCCAAACACACCAAAATTAAACATCAGTACAAATTCCCCAAACCAACCCAAAATCACACAAAACCTACAAATAATACAAATTCACAGAATAAACCCGATGGATCAATTTGCAAACTTTGCAAAAATAATCACACTCTAAGAGAGTGCTCTACATTTACCTCATTAGGAATAAATGATAGGATTGAATTTGTAAAAAAGAATGGAATATGTTATTGTTTAGCCATTGATTACATAATCAAGAATTGTCATAGCACCTTTACATACATATACTGCGGTGGAAAACACAATACACTTTTACACAAACCCAAACCCACAAATTGATGACGATAAACTATCAACATCACGGAATACAGCACAATCTTTCTCCACACATAACCGTTCAAGCAAACCCATGTTAGACGATAGAACAAAATTGCTAGGAACAACAGTTCTAAATGTTGAGGTGCAGGAAGAAAAATTCCCAGGTAGAGCCCTAATTGACCCAGCTTCAGATTTTTCGTTTATGTCTGATAAACTTAGACGAAAACTTAGATTACCTACTACACCCATTGTTGCTGAAATTTCAGGACTTAATGAAGTTGCTTCAAAATAAATATGTGTTAAATAAATTGTGTGATGTAGTTAGGGCCCAACAGAGATTGTTGTTAAAACTCTCACAAAAAACTTACCCACCCAACACGTAAACCCAAATCACATAAAGAATTAGAGGATATTCAATTAGCTGACCAGAAATTCTACGAAAGCAGACACATAGATTTCAAAATTGGCAGCGATTTCTACCCACAGATCTTAAAATCAGGTGTTAAAAAAGATTTTCTTAATTCCTTGATAGCTCAAGAAACCGAATTTGTTTGGATTTTGACCGGACCCTTCCAAAAACCACATACAACCCAACCCATTGTTTCCATATTTCCGGCTTATCTTTAAACGGCGTTTTTATAAAATAGTTTTTAACGCCGACATTACAAAATTGTACAGGGTAATTATGTTAAACCCAACCCAAACACTCTTCCAACGAATAATCTTTCGTAAAAGCGATAATGAACCCATACAAGAATTTGAACTGCAAATACTGACATTTGGAGTCAATTGTGCTCCATATTTGGCTATTAGAACCCTACATGGAATTAGCCAACGACATTCAAAATACCCACCCAATTGCTTCGAAATTTTTTAAAAATAATATGTATGTAGATGAAGCCGATCAGCTAAAATCCGCCGCCGTCATGTTTTTAAAACACTTAGCCGCATTCTACGTTGCCAATTTTTTTTTTAACTTGTCATTTGTTTTAAAAATAAAAGTTTTTCTAATATAAAACTCGGTGTTTAAAATTAAGAAAAATATGCCATTCCTTACAACATTTACTTCAGCAGACCGCGATCCAACGATTTTCGTTTCATCGTCGCCGAAAATATATCTGGCAACTTACAACCGGCTTCAGCACTATTGGCTTCAACTTCAGTTTGTAGCAGAAAAAATAAAGAACAAGTTGTTTTTTTTTATAAACAACTGAAAATGAAACAAAGTTGGAATATGAAATCGATGCGTTTTCTGTCACACCAAAAACAATTTTTTACGTTTTAAGCCTACGATTTCATTTTAAATCGAGCAGATTTCCATCACATACCTGATAGTACTATTCGGAAATTCCATTTACACTTACCTAATATCACCTTTTTCTGTGATTCTGTGAACAGTGCCTAGTTTGGACAAATGTTCTACCATTCGAGGATTCCATCCGCCATGACCTTGTTGAAGTTTCATGAGAGCATCAACTTCGAGACAAACTTTAACACGATCTCCCACTGAAAACATCGGTTTCACTGTAGGTACGACAGGTTGTTGTTCTTCTAAATGACCTGGAAATTATAGTTGTGTTAATATTAATTTAACACAAATAATTAAATCTTACCTAAAACTGGCATGTGATCTTTGTAATAATATCCCCCTGAAGTGGGTATAACGTATTTAAGGTCTACGTTTCCTTTATGACCCAATCGATAAACGTTAGTAGAGCCAGTAGTCCATGAAACATTTGCTACACTTCTGCAAGATTCGTTATCCCAACCACGTATTTCCATTACTCGTCCAGTTTTACCTGTACAATTAGTCACATTTATTTATTTTTTTTATTCAAATTTTATAAGCCTAAACAAAATTTAATAATACCAAGAAAAAAATTAATGAATGCCTTCAAAATTAAATGCGTTTTCATGACTTCTTGAACACGTATTTCTTCGAATGCATTCTGAATGTCATAGTAAATCGTAATTTTCAACTCATTAAAAATGCATGCGATATTACTGGGTAATGTCTGTATTAAAATAAATATCCAGCAAAAAAGGTATGCAAAAACGGAATTAAATCATCACATTGGCACATTTTCATGAAACAAGTTTTATCTCCAGCAAATCATAAAAAGACAATAGCGCAGCGGCAGAGAGTATGTCTTGACAGTCAGAACGGCACGGTTCATATTAATGAACTGCATGGTAGCATTCATTCCTTTCAACCACACTGAATTCAGCATTCAGTGTGATCAGTGATGCCAACTTTTTGGCTCCAAAAGCACATCAAAATTTAAAAAAGCACTAAAAAGCGTAATTTTGAGATCTTAAAAGCGTAAAAAGCACTAACGTGAAAAACGAGTGAAGATCCAAACGAGTGAAGTTTAGTAATCTTCAATATTTTCCATGCTATTCTCTATTTAATGAAAAATATCAGACGATTTACACTGAAAAAACAAATACACTAATTTAATTATTATTATTCGAACTGCATTTGTTTCTATATTTAATGAAATGAACATGCTAATGTTCGTATCGCCTTTTAAGCCAAATTACATGTGATAATTATTAATGAAAAAATAACATCAAAGTTAGTTGTAAATATCTGACAACACATAGTTGAACGGAACAGCCAGCCGTTATCGAAGGCCACTAACCTTCATCATCAGCGTTCTTCTGTGTTTGGTCCACTGTGTGTGGTGTCAGTTGATGTAGATTTCTGCTTTATATACGCAACTTTTTTGCAAATGGAATATGTGAATTGGTTTGATTCATCGTATTTCAATTTGCTGAAATGTGTTTTGTAATGAAGGCCCAAATTTACCATCTCTAAATTTACAACAGTATTACCATTGTCGTTTTTTCATTACTAATTATGCACATGTTAGTTAATTTGCTTATTTTTGTTCTACTTAAGACAAACTTTTTTGGTTTGTTACTATTAAGTATATTTTTATTTAATTTTTTAGTTAATTTAATTATTATTATTCGAACTGCATTTGTTTCTATATTTAATGAATTGAACAGGCTAATGTTCGTATCGCCTTTTAAGCCAAACACAAATACACTAAGTTTTTATTAAAGTCATTTTAAGAAATAAACAAGTTTCTTAAAAGCACTACTTAGTGTTTTTTCTTAGTTTGGCACTAACGCTCAAAATTTGGCGTTTTGAGTCTTCAAAAAGCACTAAAAATAGTGCCAAAAGCACCTAGTTGACATCGCTGAGTGTGATAGCATTCACACCACAATACACACGAAATAAAAAAATAACTTACACAATGATCCACACAATTCATAAACATATGCATTCACATCCACTGTCCACTCCATAGCATAGCAATGAGAATATAATATTCAAGAATTGTTTCGTAAGGAATATAATTTTTATGTTTTACGATAGACGTTACCCAATGAATTTAAAATTTAACAATATTTGCGATGTAATTACAAAATAAAAATGTTTTTGTAGCTATAATTTAATGTTTTATTATATTGTCGATATTTGGCGATATTCGGCAAGTCATTTGGCGAGGAGGCTGAAAATAAATCTGACAACACTGACAACCACAGTACTGTAAACACCAAAATATGACTTAACGTTTACAAATACCGCATTCTTAGTAATGCTTTACCACTACAACAATGTATGTATCTACAAAAATTCGACGATAGTTTCCCAATACCCCGTTCACAATAATTCTATACCGCTACAACACCGTAAATACAAAAATTTTACTTTAGTTTTCCAAATACCCCGTTCACAATAATCCTATGCTGCTACAACACCGCACGTGTCACGATGGTAGCCAAAAATGGTTAAAGTCAATGTTAGAATTTGAACGTTTTTTTATTTTTATTTTAAACACTGGTTAGATGATATATAAAATATCTTCTTAAAATGTTTAAAAATTTTAAAGTTATAGTTATAGTGGTTCAAAGTTAAGGTTTGTTTACAGCATACGAAATTTATGGGAAAATCCCAAATTTTATGTTCATTTATAATACTAATACACGGCATGTAAAAAGCCACATGCGTGTGTGGTTGCATTTTTTACAATTACTAGTAGTGGCTACAGGCTTTAAAATTTTGATAGTATTTATGGTCCGAAATACCAGTGTGGCACATGTAGCCGAATCGAACACATTTTCTTAGGAAGCACATCTGTAAGTATGTGAATATCTACATGTATGTATATATGGTGCTAGTACACGACATGTAGCAAATGTAGCATCGTGATGACGTCAAAATTACGTCAGAACCACATGCACATGTGGTTTTTTACATGCCGTTTACTGTAGGCTTAAGAATTTAAGTATTTGAATGTAACACCTACCAAAATTTGTAACAGGGTTGTAAGTGATGCTTCTAGTTATAATTACAATATTGTTTTTGTTAACAAATATTGATCATATGTCAGATACCGTTAGAAAAGAGATAGTAGTGAGGCATTCTCAAGATTTTTCAGCAACCGTGAACTTTCGTAGAGAATTTAAAAGAAAGTAGAAATAACACTTTTCCTGTTTTTTTTTGTAGCTACAAGTGTGTATTTTAATATATGTAAAGTTATGCTGCCCGATATTGCCGGAATTCTTTTTGTGATTGTTTTTTAGTGTCAAGCGGATTCGTACTATTTTTCAACTGTGGCTAGAAATAAAGCAAAACATACCCTGCTATGTTATGCGTCATGTTAAAGATTTTGTAGAAAATCATTTTAAATAAGCATTATTAGAGAGGGAACAACAGAAAATAAGGCTTACTCTTTTAACATTTTCTAACAATTGGTCTAAATATCATTGCATGAATGATAGATTTGAAACTGAGTTGAGTGACTGGGTGGTTATTATTTGGCGAATTAATTTGTAATGTAAGTTTCCGTATAAAGTTTTGATTTGGCAATAAAACTAAATTGTGTTATACTATATTAGGAAGCAAATACAAGTGGTAGGGGCCGACCGTATGTTTCTTATGAGGAGGGTTCAATGAGAACAAAAAGGAGGCGAGTGGAAGAACTTGTCGCTTCTACTTCATCTGAAGCTCTTAAAAAAGCCGCAGAAAGGGTAACAGGTTCAAATACTAATGAGACAATTTCTGTTGAAAGTGCTCTAGCATTATACATTGATATGGATTTATCTATGAGGCAGTACAATATGATGAGAAAAGTAGTAAACTCTGTTCACGAAGATTGCTTTCCGTCATACTATACGATTGCAGATGCCAAAACTACGATTTTGTCTGATGACATTCAAGTAACAGAAACTTCTGCAGAGTTTCCCTTACAAAAGATTTTAGACAAAACTGTAAGAAGAATTTTAGATGTTCATGATATTGATACCGAAAATGATATACATAGTTCTGGAATGCAAGTGGGGATTTGACGGCAGTACGTCGGTTGGTTATTGGTTTGCTGCATACATAATGTATTTTCAATATACTGTGCCGCAAACCAATAACCAACCGACGAGTAGTCATAGTGTATACCAGTGATGCCAAAAGTAGGGAATTTTCCCTTTTTGTAGGGATTTTTCTGTTAAATTTTGAGCGTAGGAAAAAAAGTACAGATATTTTATTTTGAGGGAATTTTTAGAAATTACCCCTTTTTTAAATTTTTTAGAAAAATTAATGAATGAAAATTAAATTTTTCATAAAGCTTAGAATTAGTTTGCAGAAAATCCCATATTATAAATCCTAACAATTTAGAAATCACTTACAACAGTCATACATATGTATATATTTAAATACGACAAATCGCAAAAATAAAATATACATATGTACATATACGAGTATACAGGGTACGCGTACATAAGAACCTTATTTTGAAAGCTGCTATATCAATTGTCAAACTCCAAATGAAAACGGACAATGTAGGTTAATGTTTTTATGTATAGAGTTTGTTTGACAGAGTCGGTAAAGAAAAAGAAATGGTCTTGCATGGTGGAATTTTTTTTGCCACCAATGCTCCACAAATTGATAATTTTTATACTTGGATATTTTACGAAAATACTTAATAAGAAATAAATAAAATAGTTTATTTTTAAAATAAACACAAGGAATAGTTTCATAAAAAAGAGAATCATACAAGTAAGTAACAAAATGCATTTCAATCTAACAATAGATATACAAATTGATATACACTATATATTCTACTGCTTGACTTAAACCAAATTTTGTATAACTAAATACGTTTACTAAAAGATCTCACCCTGAGTTTTAAATTTCTAACTACCCATTTTAACAAAATATATTCTAAGAATTTGTGTAGTTAATATTTTTGCACCATAATTTTTAAGTAAAATTTTCATATGGATGTAGGGACGGATATGGAATGTAGTCAACTAAGGGCCTTATGTATAAGATAAAACTGGCATGAAGTTAGCGTAAGTAGCAAAATTTAACATGATCTGAAAGTTTTGCCATAAAAATTCATATTAAAAACCACGCCGGGAGTTAGTGCTGGGTTAAAACTATGTAATGCACGCATTTTTTAATATCAAATTGTGTGGAGGTACTCGTTAAAACCTACTTAAATTTCGTCACAGGTCGTAAGACTATAGTCTGCTTTGTAAAATATATGAAAAAGAAATGTGTAACAAATGCAGCGTAGGGTAAAAGTAGAGAAAATATTTTTGGTTGAAGGGAAAAAAAGGGATTTTTCCCAACGTGTAGCGAATTTCAAAAATAATCACTGGCATCACTGGTGTATACAAACAAAAATTTTGAAAATGAGGAAGCTAGTGATGAATTTACTTTTTTTGTTCTTTATGCTTGTTGGATTGGGCAGATGATCAAGTAGTTTAGGAAAATGATAAACATTTATCTTGGAGGTTATGTAGACCACTTAAAATTAATTTTACAAAGGAGAATCCAAATGTAATACAATCAGTAAGCGATAGCATAAATTCAGAAATTGAAGGTCTAGATACATACATACAATTACATTTCAAAAAACAAAAATCTTAACGTTCATTATCAAATGCAGTTGACGATGATAGATGGTGCAGTTTTAAATGTATTAAGTGGAAACAGTAGTAGTTCAACTTGTGCTTTATGTCGAGCTAAGCCATCTGAAATGAACAGCTTATCAATTTTCGAAAGGCGTGTGAATGAACAGTGCTATCAGTATGGATTGTCGTCATTACATGCATGTATCAAATGTTTTGAATGCATTTTGCATATTTCTTACAAACAGCATATAAAGATATGGAAAGTGGTAGGAAAAGAAAATAAAGATCAGGTTGCTGAGCAAAAGAGAAATATTCAAACAAAATTTAAGTATAAAATCGGTCTTATAGTTGATAAGGTTAAGACGGGGTATGGCACAACGAATGATGGCAATACTGCAAGGCGCTTCTTTTCTAATGTGGAACTTTCAGCTCAGATTACTAATGTAGATGTAAGGTTAATAAAAAACTTTTCCATTATTTTAAGAACACTTTCAAGTGGTCATTATATAAATATGTATATCAAGTTTTGAAAAGCTTTTAAAAGATACTGCACTTTTATATTTCGAATTATATTCTTGGTACTATATGCCTTCAACTGTGCACAAAATTTTAGTTCATGGTATAGATTTTATTAAATATTCTACCATTCCCATTGAAATGTTATCAGAAGAAGCAATAGAATCACGTCATAAAATTATAAGAAATGCAAGATTAAGACATACGAGAAAAATAAGTAGGATTGCCTTCATGAGAGACCTCATAAATTATCCTATTATGCTGTCAGAGCCATCAATTTCGATGCATAGGCAGAAAATATTTTTAAGAAAAAGTGATTTAAATGATCTGAAAGGGTATTTAGTTGAAAAAAAAAAAGATTTAACGACATAAAAATAGCGAATGGATCATTGGTAGAATCTGAAAGTGATTACAGTGATAATTGTTAATATACTTTGATTGCCTGTAATACTTATATGTATTTTATGTACATATGTATCAGAGATCTGTATGAGTTGATTCATTTTCGCTCTCCACTCACTTTTACAATGCTTTTGCTTTGTTCTTTAACATCAATATGTACTAATGATATTGCTTGCAGAGTTACCTCTCTAACAACTGACTGTCATTAACTCACTCTATTTTTATGAGTGCTGTTAGTAAAAATACATAAAATATTCTTATAGGGCATTTACATTGTCTCAAAATCTACTACTTACGAGAAAATTAATGTTTTATGCGCTTTATGAGCTGGCGGAGTCATTGGCCCATATATCTTCAAAAATGATGATGGTCAGAATGTTACTGTCAATGGTGAACAGTATAGGAACATGATTCGAAATTTTTCGTACCTCAATTACGTGGCATTAAACTTGCTGATATGTGGTTCCAACAAGACCGAACCACATGACACACAGCGGGCGCTACAATTGATTTACTCAAAAGAAAATTTGATGAAAAAATTATTTCACGTAATGGCCCAATTAATTGGCCACCAAGATCGTGCGATTTAACCCCATTTAATTATTTATTTGGGTTTATGTTAAGTCACTTGTCTACGTCGATAAACCACAAACAATGGAAAACCTGGAATTCAACATTCGAAGAATTATCGGCGAAATACGGCCGCAAATGCTGCGAAAAGTTGTTGAAAATTGTTGTTCCAGATTGCGCCATCTACGGGCAGCCGTGGCGGCCACATGGCTGAAATCATATTTAAACATTAATTTCATAAAATTTTCTTTCCAATAAAGCCCGTTTCATTGATACATATTAAAATGATTTAAACTTGTGTCATTCTATAAAAAACACCCTTTACATATTTGTTATTTTTTCAGTTTTAGGGATTTTTAATAATAATATCAATTTCAAATATAAGGAAATTCTATTTTTTAAAGATTCGTACATTCCGGTTACGTTGCTTTACATCTGTATAACCATTTTCATTACTTTACACATAACAATATGGATCAGCTGTTTCCTACCGTTGCAGTTACATTCCATTACAGTCGGCTAACAATTGTTTAGAAGCCACATCTCATTTTGTTTTATGCAACGAATAAGCATGCTTAGCGGATGGTGGAATTAAGAAAATACTTTTCGATATGCATACAATGCTTTTGATAATGCCCAATGTTTTTATGTTATTAAACATATAAGAGGCATTATAAAATTTAATTTAGAAGCATTATTATTCTTTTCATATCAATATGATTAGGTATAATGATGAGGAAAAATTAAAGCGATGGTTAGATTGAAAGATAATAATGAAAGAAAATTGGATTTTAAATTAAAATATGAAATTTTAAGCGTAGTGCCCTTACATATTGTTAGATAAGGTAGACCGCTTACCGATGGGGGTTTTATTAAGGAATTTGCTATTTGTTTACTTGATAAAGTCGGAAAATTTTCAATACATTTTGTTTTTTAAAAAGTTATAAAGGTATTCACGTCAACTCTTGCAACTGTGCAAAATGCATAATTGCACTTTCTGACGTGAGCAACCCATTTTGTTTAGTTGCCTATAAAGTCAAACACAATATGCACATACATACATATGTACATATGTACATATGCATATTCCACTCGTATGTTCTTGATTATTAAAAGATTTTGTTAAAATTATGAAATAAGGTGTCAGAATTTCGTTGATTAATTCTGTAATTAATTGAGTAATAAAAATATCAATGTTAATAATATTGGTACTATTTAACCAAATTCTAATAACATATACATATGTATGTATGTATTTGAGCAATACGTTTTTTGAAAATAACAAAATTAGTGTTTGCTATCCTGAAATCGAATTTGAAAATTACTTGATAATTTCTATATTTTCACTAGTTAAGAATTTTTACGATTTTATGAATTTTATAATAAATTTATTTATATGGAACACATTTCCAACGATTTGTTTTTTTTTTTATTTAAAAGAAAAACAACGGAAGAGAAGAAAAAAAACTTTTTTTACCAAACTTTTTTCCGCAGAGTTGCAAAAAAAGGAGTATTTTTGTTTTTGTTTACATTAAAAGCATGTGCTCGTGGGCGCGTAATTGTTTTGTTTACATTGATCGAGCACGTGCTTGGGCAAAATACCATGAAATTTCGATTTTACCAAAACAAAACATTATTTCTGTTAACATTACAACATGTGCAATGCCAATATCAATTCAAACATATAAAATAAATTTATATATATACCCTCGTATAGTAATTAAAGTGCTAAATGTACAGTATTGATTGTGCCTTATTGCTGCACATACCAATGAATAAAGGACAAAAATACCTTTCAAAGTTGATAACTGTCACATTTAGATTTACTTTAGTTCTGATGTTATAGCCCCGCAAACTTTTTATTGACAAAAAAAGTTTTGCTTTATAGAACCAAAACGGTTACTTGTGCGCTATTGAGATATATATTAGTCTATTGGAAATAAAAATACCTTTCATAACTAATAACTGTCATATCCAGATTTAATTTGGTTCAGAAGTTATAGCCCAGCAAACTTTTTAGTGCCAAAAAAAGTTTTACCTTATAAAATCAAAGCCGTTAACTGTGCACTATTAAGACATATACTAATCAATTAGAAATCAAAATGTCTTTTAGAACCTGTATTTGCTATATTCAGATTTACTTTCGTTCAGAAGTTATAGCCCAGAAAACTTTTTAGTTGCAAAAAAAGCTTTCCCTTATAAAACTAAAACGGTTACTTGTGCGCTATTGACATATATATTAGTCTATTGAAAATAAAAATACCTTTCATAACTAATAAATATCATATCCAGATTTACTTTGGTTCAGAAGTAATAGCCCAGCAAACTTTTTAGTGACCAAAAAAATTTTTCCTTATAAAACAAAAACTGTTACTTGTGCGCTATTGGCATTCACATTAGTTTATTAGAAATAAAAATATCTTTCAGAACATGTCTTTGAAATATTCAGATTTACTTTAGTTCAGAAGTTATAGCCCAGGAAACTTTTTAGTGCCAAAAAAACTTTTGCCTTATTAAACCAAAACAGTAAAGTGTGCGCTATTAAGATATATACTAATCAATTAGAAATCAAAATATCTTTTAGAACCTGTACTTGTTATGTTCGGATTTATTTTAGTTCTGAAGTTATAGCCCAGCAAACTTTTTAGTGGCAAAAAAAGTTTTGCCTTATAAAACTAAACCGGTTAGCTGTGTGCTATAAGCACATATACCAATCGAAAGCAAATAAGAATACCTTTCAGACGGTGTATTTACTATATGCAGATTTACTTTCGTTCAGGACTTATAGCCCAGCAAACTATTTAGTGGAAAAAAATTTTTGCCTTATAAAACTAAAACCGTAAAGTGTGCGTTATAAGAACATATACCAATCGAAAGCAAATATAAATACCTTTCAGACGGTGTATTTACTATATTCAGATTTACTTTAGTTCTGAATTTATAGCTCAGCAAACTTTTTAGTGCCGAAAAAAGTTTTGCCTTAAAAAACCAAACAGGTTAAGTGTGCGCTATTAGGAGATATACTAATCAAAAGAAAATATAAATACCTTTTAGACGCTGTATTTACTATATTCAGATTTACTTTCGTTCAGGAGTTATAGCCCAGGAAACTATTTAGTGGCAAAAAAAGTTTTGCCTTATAAAACTAAAACGGTTCGTTGTGCATCATTGACACATACACCAATCGATTAAGAATTAAAATACCTTCCAGAACCTGTATTTGCTATATTCAGATTTACTTTAGTTCAGAAGTTATAGCCCAGCAAACTTTTTTGGCTCGTCAAAAAAAGAAAAAGTTTTCGTCTTATTAAACCAAAACGATTCATTGTGCACTATTCAGACATCTACTAATCGATAAAGGCCGAAATTACTTTTCAGAATTGGTGACAGTATTTTTCTGAATTACTTTAGTTCAGAAGTTATAGTCTAGCAAACTTTTAAAAATTTTCATAATTTTTGTGATAATACAGTTTTTTCCATTAAGTGTGCAAGTGGCAACCTCGTGTTAATTTGCTTAGTAAAATATGTTTACAAACTGTGGAAAAAAATACTGATTTTGCAAATCAAAAAAAATAGGTAATTCTTAACTTTATTTAAGAAAAAATTATAAAGTTTTATGGTGTCGTATGAGTAGAATCAGATTTAATAGATGTCATTATTTTTATTTGAATAACTATGGAAAAAAACACTCTCGAAATTTACTCCAACTAAAAGTTTGTTCTTAAATATAAATTAAAAATTATTGATTGTGCCCAATTAAGACATATACCAATCGATAGGAAATAAAAACATCTTTTAAAATTTGCGACTCCTATATTCTGAATTACTTTAGTTCAGAAGATATGTCCAAATAAAAATTTTTATATAATTAAAATTTAACAAAAAAGTAATTACTGATTGTAAGGTATTCGGTTGTATATCTTTCAATAGTTAATAAAATTACCTTTCAAAATTGGTGACTGTCATTTTCTGAATTACTTTTTTTCAGTAGTTATATCCTAGAAAACTCTTGGAAAGCACTAAAATAAGGACAAAAGTTTTCTGCTCATGAAATAGAAAACATTCACATTATCGTATTGCAACATATAACAATCGATTGAAAACAGAACTACTTTTTTAAATTGGTGACTGTCATTTTCTGAATTTGTGGAATTCAGAAGATATTCAACTTCAAACTTACAACTTCGTAAATATTTTTCAATTCGCAGACTTTATATAAGTTGTCAATAATAGTGTGCAACTGTAGATAGTAATGTGCTTCTATTGATAGCACAGTTATATGTGGCAGCACAACACAGAACTACCACCACGAATTGAAACTATTAACAAATATTATTATTAATAATGTTTATTATTAGCTTATATTTGCAATTATTAGTAAATATTAAACAAGTTAAACATTAAAAATACCATTTGTTAAGATGTCGATAACAGTGGTGTAACACCAAAACAGGGGTGGCCAATGAAGTTAGTTGCATAGGCTCCATGAAACGTGGCCTCAATACAAAATTTTCTATTCAAACAAAAATTTTTTATTGTTTGCACATAATTTAGATTTTACGAGCAAAGTTATTTTAAGCCTTTTTTCTTATGTTAATGCGGTGATACACTAGACTACACGATCGTGCGATTTTTGAGAAAATACAGCCCTTGTATGATGGAGTCTATGAAGATTTTCAAAAGACAAAAACAATTCATCAGATCAGGGGGGTTATTATGTAATTCGATTCGAAAAGAAAACTGTTCGAATGTGTATGTCATTAACATTACAATTCGAAAGCATTTCCGTTGGAATCGGATTACATAATAACCCTCAGGGTGGTATTTTTTCGTAGATCGCGCAATTGTGTAGGATAGTGAATCATGGCCTTTAATCGTTATTTGGAAAAAATTTTCTATTTAAATATATATATTAAAATTTTGATTGTTTTGCACATAATTTAGATTTTTCAAGCAAATTTATTTTAAGCCTTTTTTCTTACGTTAATCGAAATTTGCAAAAAATTTTCTATTCAAACATTTTAAAATTTTGATTGTTTTTTATTGATTTTTCTTATGCTAATCGTAATATGAAAATAATTTTGTATTTACAAATTTTGATTATTTTGCACATATCTTAGATTTTTTGAGCAAATTTATTTTAAGCCTTTTTTCTTACATACATATGTTAGTCGTAATTTGCAAAGCATTTTAAAATGTTTAAATAGAAAATTTTGTATTGAGGCCACGTTTCATGGAGCCTATACAATCAACTTCTTTGGCGCAGTGCTACCAACCATCGAATATTTGCTTCTTCAGCCACCCCTGTTTTTGTGTTACTCCACTGTTATCGACATCTTAACAAATAGTATTTTTAATGTTTAACTTGTTTAATATTTACTAATAATTGCAAATATAAGCTAATAATAAACATTATTATTATATGTTATAATTTTTTCCTTAATAAAGTTAAGAATTACCTATTTTTTTTTGATTTGCAAAATCAGTATTTTTTCCAAAGTTTGTTTACATATTTTACTAGGCAAATTAACACGAGGTTGCCACTTGCACACTTAATGGGAAAAACTGTATTATCACAAAAATTATGAAAATTTTTAAAAGTTTGCTGGACTATAACTTCTGAACTAAAGTAATTCAGAAAAATACTGTCACCAATTCTGAAAAGTATTTTTGTTCTTTATCGATTGGTATATGTCTTAATAGTGCACAATGAATCTTTTTTGCTTAATAAGACGAAAACTTTTTTCTATTTTTTCGGCACTAAAAAGTTTGCTGAGCTATAAAATCAGAACTAAAGTAAATCTGAATATAACAAGTACAGGTTATGGAAAGTATTTTAATTCTTTATCGAGTGGTATATGTGTCAATAGCGCACAGCTAACCGTTTTAGTTTTATAAGGCAAAACTTTTTTTGCCACTAAATAGTTTGCTCGGCTATAACTCCTGAACGAAAGTAAATCTGAATATAGTAAATACAGCGTCTAAAAGGTATTTATATTTGCTTTTGACTAGTATATGTCCTAATAGCGCACACTTAACCGTTTTGGTTTAATAAGGCAAAAGTTTTTTTGGCACTAAAAAGTTTGCTGGGCTATAACTTCTGAACTAAAGTAAATCTGACTATAATAAATACAGATTCAGATATATATTTTAATTTGTAATTGACTGGTATATAAGTTAATAGCGCACAAATAACGGTTTTGATTTTATAAAGCAAAACTTTTTTTTTTGCTAACAAAAAGTTTGCTGGGCTATAACTTCTAAACTAAAGTAAATCTGAATATGGCAGTTACTACTTCTGAAAGGTATATTAATTTTCTATTGATTGGTATATATGTCAATAGAGCACACGTAATCGTTCTGATTGTATAAAATGAAAACTTTTTTTGGCACTAAAAAGTTTGCTGGGCTATAACTTTCGAAATCAAGTATTTAAAAAAATGAAATCTACTTATTCTGGTACCTACTTTTGTCCTTTATTGAATGGTATATAAATTAATAGCGCACATCTAATATATTTATTATTTATTTAAAGTTAATTTTTGGATATAAATTTCATGCGAGCACGTGGCACACATACTCTCTCAAAAAACGCACGTGCTCACACCTACACGCAAAATGATACCTTTTTTGCAACTCTGAAAAAAGTTTTTTACGTGACTGAAAAAGTTTTTTAAAAAGTTTTTTTTCTTCACGGCGATAGAAAAACATATGCATAAACTGGTATTTCTGCGTTGTAATTTGGTGTATAGTTGATTTTATTAGTACTTTTTGTAATTTTTTTTGGATTGGCAATGCCATAAAAAGTTGCACAACTTTGCAAAATTTACTCTGATACTCTTGCACTTACTCAGACCATGACAATTTTGCATCATTTGTGCAAAATTATTTTCTATGTGGTTGTTGTTATATACATATTTTGAAAATTTTGCAATTTTGCTTTTTCGCAACAGTGCAACTTTTGACGTGAATACCTTTTATATTTTAAAATAGCAAAATGTATTGAAAACTTTATCATTTTACATAGTCAAGAAATAGCAAACTCAATGCGAACTGGGGGGTTATTATGTAATTCGATTCGAAAAGAAAACTGTTCGAATGTGTATGTTATTAACATTACAATTCGAAAGCATTTCCGTTCGAATCGGATTACATAATAACACCCCTGCACTCAATTATCATTTTATAATCAAAACAATTTGTTGTAATTAAATTTTAATTAAAATCTTTGTGCTTACTTTTTCGTATCACTGTACTTCAAATTCTCTCACCAATACAGCTGCAAAACATATTTGGGCTTCCCTGCTTAGACTTTAAATTTAATTTTTTAAGATAATTGACGTATTATTTTTATTTATAGAGTATTATTTTTTCATTTCGACCATTCTCCAAGGGCTAAAAATGCTATGAAGAAAACTCAAAACCCCAAGTAATGTACTTATATTTTCTAACAAATCATATCAAAATAAAAAATTGCAAGCGTAGTTAAAACGATTGTTATTTGTTGTATAAAAGATCTTCTGAAATGAGAACTTGTGAAAATATTGAAAATTTTATGAAAATTCAACTTGCATAATTTTTTATACAATTAAAATAAATCAGCTATCTTTAGTGGGAATTTCTTTTTATATTAAGTTTTAATATTTTTATCGCAACTTTTCCCTAAATTAATATTTAACTTGTAAGACAGTTCGTGTTCAGCACATTTTTGTGTAATACAAAATGTTCACATTCCTAAAATATTTGAAATGTTTGAACACAAGTTCACGTAATAGTTTTAATGGCTTGCGTGAGTATTTCAACATCTACATATCTTTTCTTTTAACTTTTTGCGTTTGATTAAAATTTTAGAAAATTTTCTGAGCTAATTTCTAACAAGTTTTGAGGTAGTCTTAGGTTATTTTTTCTTAATTTTGCGGAATTTTTTGGGAGTTAAACGATTTTTTCAAGATCTTACCTTTTTTACAGTTATAGTTTTTTTATACAGATTTCAAGATTTGATTTGTATTTTAGCAATTTTTTGCACATTTTGCATCTTCACAATAGGGTTTGTTTGGCCAATTCATAGCTTTGATTTTTTCGTTTAAATTTTGTAAACAACGTTTTTAATTTTTGCAAAAATTTAAAAAATTGTTTAGTTTGCTTTCCATTTTAGCAATTTTTACGTAGAGCCCGGTACTCTGTTCAACATTCCACGCGAAATGCTGTCAAAATACATTAAAAAATTGGCACAAACTGTTCATGAAAAAATGTTGCAGAAATTGTACTCTTGAGGAGCACGTATGAAATGTATCTTCAACATTTTAAGTTTTCATGCAAAATAATATGAGTGGCACTTGTGTATTTTGCATGGAATTTACAACAAACACATTGTGTTTTTAAAACATAAGAAATTGTAGCACTAAAATAAAATTTTCAATTAAGACTATTGATTTAATATGTTGGATCTTATAAAAACTTTGCAAGATCTAATAGTAGGAATTGCATTGAGTGGTCACAATATCTTAACATTGGACACATTTATGTTTAATAAGAAATAGTTTTGTTTGTGCAAACTCAGCAGTTTCTTCAAACTCACTAAATTTTTTAATATTTCGTCAAATGGTTCCCCAATATTACTAGTGTTATTCTAAACGATTTTTAATTGTTTACAATGAGATCGCAAAGTTTAAAGTTTTAGCATAAAAATACACAATAGTTTTATTTTTTTTCCGAAGAGGTTGAAAAGATCGCAGAAAAATATTAGCGCAATTTTTCGTTGAATTAAAGCAAAATTAAACAAAATTTTTACATGAACATTTTATAAATTCGTTCTCATATTTACCTTCTCCACCGTCTTGTTGTCCCCACTCCCAATCAGGTCCTCTCACGACTTTAGCTCCAACAAATATACCTTTTAATTGTATACGTTTCGATCCTTTTCTGGGTGGAACACGAACACTTGGAAATTGAAAAGCGTAACATTAAAAATTTGATTAACAAACGTATTTTAAAACAAAGAAATTACCCTAAGGACGTTGGTGTAGTATAACGTATAAACGAGTGTTCCTTATCGTGTAAATCCGCTCCGTAGCAGTACGAACACAAGTGATAATTACAGCATTGTACACATTTAAAAATTATTCCTGCTATTCCTCCTTTTGAACAACCATCGCACACTACGTTTGAATGTCGCACACCTACAAAATTTTTGACATTTTAAGTAGTAGGGGCTGTTGTCGAACTATTTTTGGATGAAATATTGTTTATAACTTGCCTACTTGCGCGTTATCCACAATTATTAGATCGTATTGATTTTGATAACCGACGCGATAATTTGTTCTATTTCCAGAATCCCAGTTCACAACAACAGTGTTCTCAGGTGAATGTATTGATCCCGAACGTCCTATCTCGCAAACAGTTCCAACATGACCTTCTCCTTCATCTGCCGAAGAAAATAATAAATTTATAAACACTGAAATGTTTACAAAGAAAAAAGTTCCATACGAAAATACTATTTCCATATATACGTATATCAATACGTACATATGTATGTACATTGTATGTAAGTATGTAGTATATACAATGGAATAAGTGAGACATGTATAAACAAAGGATGATTTGCGTAAATGTGCGTATGCATGTTCCCAAATACCCAAGAACTTTGCTTTTACCAGTGATTCTTAAAGTATTGCATATAATTTCCGAGGAGTACTTAAAGAATTGTTGGTTGTCCTGTATCTGTGCCTCGTTTCTGTAAGGAATGTGAGAACTTTTCGAGTCGGATGAGTACGAAAAATACAATATTTGTTGAAGTTTATTTACGTTTTTATATAAATAACCCACTGTAAAATAGGACAACCAATATATTTATTTGTGGTGTAGCTTATTTATTTATAAGATTTGGACAATATTGAACCAATAATCAATCACAAAATAAGCTATATTTTGTATAGGCATAGAACTTTAAATTAAAATATACATATATTTGAATATGAGTCGTAAAGCAGCTCTGGGCGAGTCAACATCAAGCGTCGTTGGCAATTATCTCTTAAGTGCAACCGGGCCACTGTTGTTTATTGGCCTTCGAGTCGTATAAGCAACTCTACAACAATGGAAAATAACCAGACATTTTTCTGGTGTAAAATATTTTTAAAGGTACCCATAGACTATGCAATATTATTGAGTATTTTATTGATATTCTTCTTGTCGTTGTGCTCCACACTATTCAATAAATTGCACAATATTACAAAATAATATATGGCGCAATTTTCCTTACAATATACATATGTAAAAGTAAACAAAATCAAACAAAAAACAAATTTTAAAATTTACTTTTCTTGACGTATGATAGATACATACACAATCCTAAACAAATTAAATATTTTATAGTTGAGTAATTTAAAAAATATAAAAATAATATTTATTGATGCACTTGGAAATAATTATTGTGCAATGATGCACAATATAAATCAAGAGACTTTTGATTTTATGCAATATATTATGACATACACAGGCAATTTTATTGTGCAATATCAATTATTATATTATATTGTTATCATAATACGGAACTTTGCCTGAACATAATTTTTCGCCAATCTCCGTAACTGAGCCCTAACGTTCCGTATTATGCGTGGATAGTCTGTCCAGAAACAATTCCTTTTATTTTGTCTTATATATCTTCAGTGGAATCCAAAAAAAAACCTAAGGATTGTATCCAAGATTGTATTCTTCTATTTGTCTTCACGACACAGTTCCGCATTCCAAACAGGCAACTAAGATCATATGAACCCCTATTGCATATCGATTCCGTAGAATTCGTTTGCATATTAACAAATTTTATGATCACACTGATTTATCGGATAACGTCACATTACTAAAACAAAACTTATGCCGAGTACACATCTGGCATTTCTTGTGTTGTCATTTTCAAAATTTTTACACCGCCGTTCCCACTATGTTTTTTTATATGGTAAGCAATGCCACACAACGAAAAATATCGAAAATGACAAACGTTACCACCAGTATACACTATTGCGATGTCACGAAATACCATATTGCGTACTCGGCATTGTTTACATGTTTATAGACATATGATCATTTGTAATGCTCAGCTGTAATTATAATGTAGCCTTAAATAAACAAATAAATAAATAAAAAACATATACATACGAGTATATCATGCAATCAACAGATAAGTCCTAGTTTACACTATGTAAGTCTTATTGCTAAGCTGATTAGTTTGATAGGAGAGAGAGACGAGAGGAAAAGAAGTTTCTGTTCCCCTCGTTTCTCTCTGCATCAAACTAATCAACTTAGCAATAAGAGTTGCATAGTATAAAATAGGACTAAGCAAGTCCAAGAAGTAAGGCTCTAAAAGCAAAAATATTTGTGCAGAAATAGTCGAAATAGCAAATGCTAACTTTTGTGAATACAAACATAAATAAAAAAAGTTCCATTCTTAATTTAAAAACACAAATTCTTAAGTTAAAAATGCCTAATTTTTTAATTAAAAATGCTTAATTGTTAGTTCCACGCAAAAATACATATTTTAATTTAAAAATTTTTCATCTGGAATTCAAAAATATATTTTTTTTTGCTTTAAATATGTACGTATTATAATTTTAATTTAAAAATATTTTGGGTATCATTAAAGGCCGTAAAGCCTACTCGATCGTGCGATTTTTGAGAAAATACAGCCCTGGTATGATGGAGTCTATGAACATTTTCAAAAGACAAAAACAATTCATCAGATCAGGATTGTATTTTTTCGTAGATCGCGCGATTGTGGAGGATAGTGATTCATGGCCTTAAAAGTGAAAATTAAATTAAATAAATGTAATTTATGTTACTAATATTATAAATGTGAAAGTGAGTTTGTTTGTTTGCTACGCTTTCACGCCCAAACCGCTAAAGATATTGAAATTTTTTTTCAATAATGGAAAGCTACATTACCAGTGTCAAACATAGGCTATTTTTTAACCGGTTCGGAACCCATTTTTTTATTTGGCACGGATTTTCAAACCGCTAAACCAATTTTGAAAATTCTTTTACTAATGGAAAGCTTCATTATTAGTGTTATTTTTGTTATCCAGTTTGGAACCGGTTTTTTATATTTGGCACGGATTTTCAAACCGCTAAACTGGTTTTGGAAAATATTTCCACCAATGGAAAGCTACATTACAAGTGTCAAACATAGGCTATATTTTATCCGGTTCGGAACCGGTTTTTTATATTTGGTACGGATAGGGTAATTTCATTTCGTGTTTGATTGTTTAACCAGTTTTAAAACCATTTTTTATACTGTTTTCTTAATTTTTTTGTAGCCTATTTGTCAGTTTTTTCGTTTTTGTTTTAATTTTAAATGAGTAAGGTATAGCCGCGACACTCCAAACTGGCGGCCATACTGCACATTTCATTTTAAAATTACCGCTGAATCTAGCACATAAAGATTCACCCGTCATCAATTTCAACAAAAATCGTTTAGTGTGGGATGAAAGTACGATGTCTCTCAAGAAATCTATATAACTCTTCAAGATTTACGAGAAAGCACAGATATTATGGGAGGAATGGTAGTTTTATTGGCCGGCGATTTTCGACAAACTCTCCCAGTAATCCATAAGGGTATACCAGCAGATGAAATCAAAGCCTGCATAAAATCATCAAACTGATGGGCAAAAGTAGAAAAATTCAGTTTGAAAACGATTGGTGATGGATGTTCGAATGTAGATGCTGAAGGTAATATTTTACTATCGACATAATTTTGTAATTTAGTACAAAATGATGCAGAACTTATTGGTAATGTTTATCCGAACGCAAGAGCAATATTGGCACCTAAAAATTGCATTGTCAATATAATAAACAGTGAAATTTTAAAAGAAGTTCAGGGAGAAATAAAGGAATATCTATCAACAGATACCATCATGGATACAGAACAAAGTACTTCATTTCTCACAGAGTTCTTAAATTCGAACGAAATCTCTATGCTCCTCGACTATGCAATGGAACAAAACTTCGGATCACATAGTTAAAGGAGAAAATACTCGGCGCCACTATTTTAAACTAGATACACTTTCTTATTTCTAATACAAAAAACACTTTCATCGTCACTGCGACGAACACAATCAACGAAAAAGAAATCTTACACACATCTTATAAGAACTTACTTCCACACACTTCAGCAGGTTAGCAATAGCTAAAGCTACACGAAATTTGAAAGAATTTCACCGAGAAACTAAGAATTTAAATAAGTATTATTTAACGATATTCGTCAATATGACGAAGAAAGTGTATCTAGGGTTAACAGGCGTAGAAAAGGGAGAAAATGTGTTAATACCTCGAATTCCAATTATACCAACTGACCTTCCGTTTTCAATTCAAATGTGTTCAATTTCCAGTCAAACTCAGTTTTGCTGTAACAATTAACAAAGCGCAAGGTCAAACATTGCAGGTCGCAGGGGTAAATTTGGAAAATCCATGCTTTCCGCATGGTCAAGTGTATGTTGCCTGTTGGCGTGTGCCCAATGCTAGAAATCTGCATATATTTGCACCAAACGGAAGAACATTTAATGTAGTATACATAAGCATCTTACAATAATATTCTTTTTCCCTATTAAAGTCATAAATTTTGAACTTTGTATAATATTAGTAATTTAAGTTGTTTAATTTTTGTTCTTGATTTTTATAATGAACTACGTTTTTAGTTTTTAAACTATGCTCAATTTAAGAGGTTTTAAAGTTCATTCGTTCATTATTACTTTTTTTGGTCACGATATCATGAAAGTAAACTAAAAACCAGTTACTAATGATACCACCTCTGTCCAGAACCGAAAAAGAAAGAAGGTGGTAATCCAAAAAAAGTTTGGCGACCTCTAATTTATATGAAAAAAATACAATAAAATGAGGCATACGATTGGGAAAGAAACATCTGCATATACAATTTTTTACACAGCAAATACATATCGCTCATTTACGTCAATAGTGTCACAACTCAGAAAAACTTGTTTTGCAGAAAACGCGTTTAAAGTTTTCAATTTACATACAACTCAATGAAGAAAGGAGTAAAAGGAAGGAAAAATATTATTTTCTCGCGTAGTAGTGTTGTTAATTATTTGCCTTTTGTATTTGTTCGAATGAAATTTCATAATTTTTTTCTTGTTCGAACAGACGAATAATTTTGACCTTTTGATCGAATATTCGAACGAACAAAGAATAAAAAAATTTATTCGAATAATTTCATAAAAGTTTGCAAAAAACGTCACGCATGTGCATTATTTTAATTTTTTTTATTAACAACCAAAACATAATTCAATATACAACAAAAACAAATAATTTTAATAGCAAACCTAGAAATACGAGTATTAATAAATAAAAATATTAATAACAAAAATGAAAAATTTTAAAAACCGAGGCAGTTGACGCTGGATCTAAAGTTAAGAACCCTTTGTTCCACTAATATTATTTATTGAAGTAACATAATCGCAAAAAAGAAAATAGTAAATGAATATATAGACAATTTATGATAACTTCCAATCGGCACTCTCGATCAAGTTTCCTTTCAAACAGAAAAAAACTAAATTAAAATCGGCCCAGCCGTATAATACACAGATATACAGACACGCACTAGAAATAACCTTTTTCTGGTCGGGGTTTAAAAATCTAAACAAAATTAGTTAAAAAGTATACGTGCATTTATAAAAAATTTGTAAGTTTAATATGTCATTGATTTCTTTTAAAATAGTCATTTAGCTTTTATTATTATTACTTTTAATAAATGAACAAGTAGAAAAGTTTCTTTCGCAAATTATTAATGTTGGTGATATAATTAAAGTAGCATTAAAAAGCATCTACAGTAGTGAAATGCTTTCTTTGATGTTTCCAAATAATTTAAATCAATTTCTTACTTTATGCATACAATTTTTTAGATCAGTTAAAAAAACATTATCAGTTACTTCAGAAATGCCATCTAATAATTCATCGTACTTGAGATTATGTGCGATATTTTGATTACAAAATAATTTTGAAAACATAGTATTTGCTTACTATTTTGAAAAGTTAGTATTGTATAGGAAAGCTGAGGAATAACATTAAAGCATTTAATGATTTTTTAGGTCGTTCAATAATTCGATCCTTAAGGCTTTTGATTAGAGAAAAGCAATTATTTTTTTCAAAACTCTTTATTAAGAATTGTAAGACACCTTCTACCTATAATTCCATTAAAGAAACATTATCTGTTCCCAGAAAGAAAACAAAAGGTGCGTTTATCGAACATATACAAACAAGCTTACACAATTATTTATAGTTTGGAGTAATTTGATTACTTAACATCCTATTTTTAACAAATTAAAATATTATGAAACGTAAAATAATTTTTATACAAAGTAATTAAGGAAATTGTTCGAATATTCGAAGAAAAATGATAAAAAGTTGTTCGAATATTCGAATAATTTTTGTTCGAATGACAACACTAGGTCGTAGTATCTACAAGCTATTTGAAATTTTTACACAAGATAAAATACGAAATGTCG
This sequence comes from Nowickia ferox, assembly GCA_936439885.1. NCBI lineage: Eukaryota > Metazoa > Arthropoda > Insecta > Diptera > Tachinidae > Nowickia > Nowickia ferox. Next base: position 37,238,558 of record OW387026.1, on the reverse strand, counting down.
AATTATTTTCCATTATTAACTCATAAAACGACACTATTGAAGTAAATGAGCGGTATGTACATATATACATACTACATTATGCATGCAGTGCATACATAATATGTACCGTTAATTATGAAAGTGGTATAAGAGCCAATTTTTGACTTGGAAATTAAATTGTAATTATTTTTAAGTTCTATTTAAAAACGAAATTGTGTTTTAGTGCATATTTATATAATACTTAAATGCCCAACCTAGTGTACTTAAATCATACTTAAGTTTTACGAGCATACCATGTTTTTGTGAGTGTGTGGGTTTATTGAAAACATACACACGGACATCATGTGGTCGTATTAAAGAGAATTTCGTTTAATTTTCATAAATATATAGCATATACAATACATAGTTTCATATCATGGAATAAATAAATAAAAAATTCATTAATATGTTCGTTTGGTTTCATAAAATGTGTTTTTATTAAATTTTAATTTTCTACATGTTGATAACCCAACTTTTTTGATTATATGAAACAGCTGTTGTTTGGAAAGCTTTCCATACTATTTGGTAGTTTTTTAGTGCTGCCGTACTATTAACGTATTTAATAAGAACTTTAACTAACCACTGAAAAAATTAATCGTATTTAAATACAATTTAAATTTAAGTAAAAATTAGCTAATTACGTACTTAAATATTAAGTTAAAAACTAGGGGTAAGTCATACATTTCTTTGGACGAGATATTTAGTAGATTACACTTGAACAAATCAAAAAATATTTTCATATTATGCAACATTTGAATTAAGAAGTGTATGTGCTAGTCTCGATTAATATAAATTTATTTAATATTTATTAAATATTTATTGAAGTTTTTGAAGATTTATTTAATATTGCGAATTAAAAATGCATATGATTTAAATTACTTTCATAATTAAGGGCATATATCGTTGGTCTCAAGTAGAAAGGCCCTAACTAAAATTATAACTTTACAGGAGAAGTTAAAAACATAATAGAAACTGTAATATTCACAATGCAACTTTTTTGATAAAATTTACATCATTGCAATAAATTTTTGCGACAGGGTGTATTTGTGTGAAATGTATTGGAATCACTGAAAAACTCAATTTCGTAAAAAATACGAGTTAGGGCCTTTCTACTTGAGATCATCGAAATGTAAGTATGTACTATATCATACAGATGAACGTTTATTCCTTTTTGCTGAAATTTGTTTTTAAATATTCACTTGCATACATGTGAATCCATATACGTATGCATATGGATAGATATGTATCTATTTGATACTATCCACATGTTCGAGAACATCCGGTGTCTATATTTAGCACAAACAAAAAATATATGTAGTACTTACCTACATATGTATGTACAAATTTCCACGACAGACAAATCGAATGGATACATACACAGAACAAAAATAAGTTTAATTTTTCATAACAAAAATCCCGGTATTCAATAATTTTTTTTTTCGAATTTCCTGTGATAAAGCAATTCGCTATATTAATAACAAAAATTGTGAAAGAATAATATTTTTTCAAATAATATAAATATTTAAATGAATAAAACATTTTATCAATAATTTATAATTTTTTCAATGAACTTTATTTCCAATTTAAGTAATTTTTTATTAAAACTTAAGGAAATTTTGATATTAAATTTATTTCATTGAATAAAAAATGTCGTTGAAATTCTCGCAATTTTTAGCTAAATTTTATTTAAATCAATAAAAATACTATTGGAAATGAAAAAATTTTCAACAATTGCATTATTTAGTTTGATAAAATTTGTATTGAAATAAAAAAAATATAATACAAATTATTATTATAATACCGACGTATATTTATTTGACACAATGTCTTTATTTAATTTGAAAATTAGTTTTTTGGTCAATCAAGGTCTATATGCATTAACCCAAAAGATTTTAAAATTAGCTACAAAACTTCGTATGTTTATGGCAACATTCTTAATACATCATTAAGAATCACAATGTTGAAACATAATAAATTTAAAGCATCAACCAAAAATATTTACAAACAAACATCTCTATTCACTTAGCTAATGTACATGACACTGATGGAAAAGTTGGTACGATCGTGCTTTTTCTGATACTATTTGACATGAAAAAGTACCGTAGTACTCCCCCAACTAATTTGTTACTCAGTCAATTACAAATGCAGTCAGAAGACGCGCGATTGCATATATTTTTGCCAAGAACTAAATTTCTTTTTCGACAAATGGCACGAAACTTTATTAGTAAAGATATTTTAGAAAAGTGTAATTTTTTACAATTAAATATAGACGAAAGCCGTGATATTTTCTGTGGCACAGAAGTTAATCTATATACATATAAACGCAAATTACATTGAAACAACTGTCCAGTTTAAAGAAATTTTTAAAAAGTTTTATATTAAATTTTGCCAGTTTCTGAGGTTTAGTAAGTTTTATCTGGTAAAACCAACAGCATTATACTACTTTTAATTAAAACTTTCATAGCAAAAAAAAAAATAAAAATTTGAAAATATTAACAAATAATATAGAGCACTGGATGATAAGGAAGAACTGAAACCATTAACAATAGAAAATATATGCAGTTTCTGATCTGGATATAAATCTGGAACTTCTATTTATATTCTATAATTTTTAAAAAAGTTACAAGACTCAGAACTTTTTTTTTGAGTCCCAGGTGGTAAATTTTGGCCCACTGTAACTCCTCTCCAGCTTAAGCCAGAAAACATGTGTTATAAAGCCTAAGTCCTCTAAAGATGTTCGAAGTTTCAGGTAAATCCAATCAGTAGTTTTGAAGTTCCAGATTTATTAGCATTTATTTTGCAAAAGTCCCCACTGTGAAATGGCTTAAACTAAAAACGTATTAGATGAATAGGTACATGTGTCCTGATATATCTAGAGCAGCTTTTCTCTTATCAAAATCTCATGAAAAAAAACAAAAGATTTATTGAAGTCTAAAACTCTTGTTATAACTTTAGCATTTGTACCTACATCAAAGATAAGCAAATGGACGCCGTGGGCACTTCGTTATGATCTTTTTTACACGTACATTCGTGCAAGCGTGCTGTTGACACTTAGTTCAACATATTATTCTATAAAATATAATTTTAATTTATATATAATAACAAAAAATAAAATAAATCCTGATATATCGAGAGTAGCTCACTCCTCTGCAAATGTCGAAAGGATTTTCTCTTATCAAAATCTCATGAAAAAAACAAAGGAACAAAGGAAGTCTTATCCTGGTCCAAGATTTATTGAAGTCTAAACTCTTCTTATAACTTTAGCATTTGTACCTACATACATATGTATATATGTGTATGTGCTTTGTGTTCCTTTTTTTATTTCTTTGCAAATGAATTTTATATAATTATTTGTTAATTAAATTTAAATAAAAATTTTTAATAATTTTTGGTACTCTCGAGATCAAAAAAGTACTCAAAAAAATTTTTTTTGGTACCGAAATGCAAATCTCATTTCCCATCACTGGTACATGAATAATTTTACATATATGTACATATGTACACATACATCCACATACATTCATATCAGGGATGGCAAAGTTGGTACAATTATAATTTTATTGGTACTATTCAAACTCGGATAGTACAATAGTACACCACTGACTAATTTAGTACATTTAAGGAATCTCCCCAGTTTCTTTTCAAACGATTGCATGTGCCAATTTTCACTTTTAAACAATGAAACTAATATTCTTCTCACTTGAAAACAGTCTTGTAAGAGCAAAACGCAGAGAGAAAATCAAAAATGTGAAATCGTCCATTTCCAAATCTTTTTTCTTCTAAATTCGGATGCTAGAGCATATACTATTAATTTGTATATTTTAAATTTCAACTTAAACAGGTGTAACCATATGCTTTGATATCCCAACTTACAAGCAAATTTCTGAAAACTTTCGGTAGCCGGAACAAAGTCAATTATTTTAATAAAAACAAATAAAAGTATCTAATTTTAACTAAAAAATCTTTTCGTACAATTGAGGTAAAAAAAGTACAATTTTTTAAAGTTGTTGGTACAATTTTAGTATGTATGAAAACAAAACACGACGTTTGTCGGCTTTACACGTATATAACACGATCATTCAAAATAAACAACAAAAATAGCAGAACAGTACGTTGGGTCAATCAACAAGCAATATAAACACCAACACACTTAAATAAAATTCTCTCACCCGAACTCTGTTAAAATTAAATTAAGTGATATTTTAAAATGTGCGGTATTGATAAATATTGTATTAAGTTAATCACAAATATTATTCAAATTAAATTTTTTTAATAACATGGTTTTATTGAAGATATTTCTTGTCTATTTTTTTCTGTGATTTGTTTCCACGATACATTCGTAATTATTATTTTTTTATGTTGTATCATTGTTTACCAATAAGTATTACTTATCTTATTGATGCATTTATTATTTCAGAAATTTATGGTTAATTTTTGACGATTTTTTTGTAATTGAAGTATCCCAGCTAGCCAAGAGCTGTTTAATAGGCGATGGCTTTTCAAATACAACTCCTAAACGAATTTTCTTCTGATCGTTTGTATAGTGATATTACAGCATTTCTGTTTAACTCTCTCTTATAAATATTGCAATGTTTAATCGACGATACATTTATCTAAAATATGTTTGTTCTTTTTTAATTTCATATTTACTCTTATAGATTGTTATTTTTTTCTTAATTTCTTCGCTGATGCTTTGAATAAGAATTTTGAATAAGAATCTCGTGGGTTGTTTCAAGTGTGTTTTCATTTTTTATAATATTTAAAGATACATACATAAGGTGAAGTACATATGAATTTAATGTGTTTGGTATTTTACATCAAATATTTATTAAATTATTGGAGGTACGTAAAAAGCTTTTAAAATAATCGAATTCTTTTAATTCATTGAGTTTGTCATAGATCTTTGCCATTCAAAGTTCTTGCAGCACCATTTTGTGCACGCCAAAGATAGAAGCGACAGACGATTAAAAAGCAAACTTCAACATAGTAATCATAAATTTTCTATGTATAGAGACTGGTTGCATCTACATACATACATATGTATGTATGTACCCTGACGGAGAATGTGTGGTTGACTACAAAACTAGTTAACTTATAGTTAACTTTTCTTAGACTGACTAAAAGCTAACTGCAAAGTCATCCAGAACAAACCCAAAATTAATTCTTAAGTTGAGTACGTAATCGAATTTGGTGACAGCCAACAAATTTATTCTCAGCTACTTTTATATTAACATTTTGCTGTTATTATTTTAAATGGTACCTTGGCTGTGTAGTTAGCGCGTTGAGTACACAACGTGTGATGATACATGTTCGAACCCCAAACATTTTTTTTTAATTTACTGACTACCAGGTGATGTAAAAAAGCCTTTAAGTTAGCTGAAAGTAATGCATAGTGAGACAATTGACTACTGCCTAGGACATCGCAATGTTAAAATAGTCAGTTGATTACATTGAAAAGAAATCCAAGTGCCAGTCAGTACTAGTTGCGAAATAGTTAGCTTAAATTTAGTTTAAAGTTAACTTAATTTCCGATAGGGTATGTACATAAAATAGTTTTTAATCAATTAATGCTAGGAACACAACTGGGACGAACGACGAATTTCGTCCACGTCGACGAATTCGTCGATAAGAGTTCGCGTGAAGTACAAAAACGACGAATTTACTCAGCGAAGTCCTTTCTTATATTTGATAAAGTTGGTTATTGTGTGCAGCGTTACCGTTGGTGCTACTAAAGTAGCAATTTTCCACTTTTTCGACTGCTGGTATACTATTGTGCTACCTTTACAAAATGCACCCAAATACTGAATGAAGATATACTTTTTTGTACTTTCGGTTTTATTAATATAAAAGTTGTGCTGTTTTAATATATTAATATGAACGTGGTCAGCTTATGCATACTTTCGAATAATTAATCGAGGGCGTATTATGCTTATATTCCTATACCTGCCTGTAGGGATATGTAAATATAAATACATACATATTTATGTATGTACATATGTGCAATGTACATACATATATTAAAAAAAATTCCTATTAAAATTTTTCTATACATACTCCAGAAAATTGTTTTAGTCAAGAATTAATAGAAGCGGTAAAAGACTGATTGTATTAAAGTATTTATTTAGATCCGGTATTTGTTAAATGAATTGAGGATACTAACTAATCGCTCGATTAATTAATCAAGGTTCTAGCTTAATCGGTTAATTTCTGTATTAACCGGTTAACCGATTAAAAAAGTTTTTTCATAAATCAAGTAATTTGAACAAATAAAAAAGTGCATAAATTATTTATTAATTTGAGTTTATTAGTAAAACAAACAAAACACACACCTAAGAATTCTTAAACTAAATCAACCAAAATAATCATAAATATATTAGTACTTCAATAGTTTAAAGAGATCTTCTAACACAATCTTTCGGAAAAATAATTTGGTTTAAGTGCTTAGGATTTAAGTGAATTAGTTTTGATAAAACTTGACTTGTAAAAATCCTTTAACTAATCGTAGATGTTGAGGAAATGGAAAGTAATCTATAATACAGATCATTTAGTTTCTTAGTTTTTTCCTGGATTTCTCTAAGCATATAAAAATTTTCATTATAGCATTATAGTCCTGCTTTATTTATTTATTTATTTTTTTATTTATTAATTTTGTTAAAACATTTCTTGTATTATTATCGATAGTTCCTTCTGTTTGCGGGTCATAATCTGACCCATACTGGCAGAGGTCAACGACGAACATTCAGCAAAACAGTTTATTTCTGAATTTCTTAGTTTACGTTTTTGTACTTTAAAACATTGTTTGCTTGAAGAACTGCAGGTATAAAATAATTTAATTCGTCTTTCATTAAATCTAATCCTTAAAACTTAACAATTCCGTCTAGTTTAACTAGAGTAGCAGAGTCTTTAATAAACTATTTATAGCCACGTCCAAAGATTTTGAAGTTTTACTTAGGTGAGAATCACTGAACATACTTCTTTGTTTGTATGAAAAATTTGTATTTGAGACGAAACAAGAACTTAAACACACAAAACATACGCTATAATACCACAAAATATTTAAAAATTTGTTATTTCGGTTAATCGGTGAGTAAGTAATTTTTTATTATATGAATTATTTTTACATTTTGTGGCTTTATTGTATTACAAAAATAGTATATGTATTTTAGTCTTTAAACATGCGAAACCTAATTCTTATTCTTGATGTTTTTAAAAATGAGCAGATTTGTTTTAATTTTTCTTATTTATAAGGCTGCCACTTTTTTTCTTAAAATCACCCTTTTGGTGTCACTTTTTTTAAATCCCCTTTTTGTGCCACTTTTTGAAATTTTACAACGGTAACGCTGATTGTGTGTGCAAAGACAGAGAGAGATAGAGAGAAAATGGGTTTTTCGTCGTTCGTCGGCGTACAAAATAGAAATAAATCTATAGGCCAAACTATAATATGCATAAGCTGGCTTAAGCTAATGCCAGAATTTAACGATAAGCCTGTCAAATGCTAAAGCAATTTATATGTGACAGGTGGCTACAATATACTTATATGAACTTAAGCATTCTTTAGCCATAGATGCACATATAGGTATTGTTTATAATTTTGCAGTAATTTTGTTTCTTCTCATAACTCCTAAATTAATGCAATTCACTCTAATTAACTTGTTGGAATGTTCTTATCTGTTAAAAATTCACAAATAGTTATATCTATCACTTTATTACATGTTTTATTTGTTTTGCGTGCTAAAAAGTACAACTGTGAATGTACATAAATAAACACATATGTATGTGTGTATATGTATATTGTAAAACAATAAGCAAAAATAAAAGTTTTTCTTTATTTAATGAGTTTAAAATTAAAAAATAATAATAAAATATTTAAAAGCAATGAATATTTTCTGCTGCTGTTTATTTGACTTTGACTTAAAAAATACACAAACAGTTATTTTCGTACGGAATGTGCGTTCAGTTTGGCACTTTGCTTAAGCAAATGACATTTGACGAAACTTGACGAAAAGTTTGCTTAAGTACATTATAGTTGCACACATACGTATTGTATGTAATCGCACAGTGGCGTAAGTTTGCTTATTTATATTATAGTTGGGCCTTATCTCAGAGTTCGTCACGCACGACGAATTTCGTTCTACGATGGTGTTGTGTGCATTTTCATATGCACAAATGTGTTTCATTTTTTATGAAGAAAGTTCGCACCGAAAATTTCGTCGTTCATCCCAGTTGTGTTCCTAGCATAATGCATTAAACTGTTTTAGAAAGCATTTCTTAATTACTTCCAAAGTAGTTTATGAATTTTTTTTCTGGTTTAAGCAATCACTTTTCTAAAGTAATCATTAATCTAAAGTAATATTAAATCAGCTTTTTGTATTCACCAATTTCATACCTTTTTTGCTCAAGTAAAGTGTTCAGTATATTGTGTAATATCTTTTAAAAACTTTTCAATTTTCTGCAGACTTTGGAAGATTTTTTCGAATAAGTTAGCTTAACATTACGTTTCAGATAAGAATAAGTTTAAAAATTAACCATTTCTGGTTGACTTTCCTAAATCAGAAATTTAACTACTTTAGAAAAGTGGTTGTTAACCACATCCTAAATGTAAAATATTGGATTGAATTCACCAATTAAAAATACCTTATTTTAGAGTTTTTATGACAAATAAAAAGTCAATTTTATTAGCTTACGGGCTGGCAAAAACAAATCCCTTCGCTCCAGTGACACGCTAATGTAAATTCACTTATTTTTGCTAAGAGTTTGAAGTGGCTCGTATCAGTAGTTGTGGTGCTTTTTCACTTCTTTTTCATCACTTTTTTTGCTGGGTATTTATTTATTTAAAATAAATTTCTTGCGTTTATGCTATGCACTCATAAGATCTGATGAGTGAATGTGCATATCGCACACTAAATTATAAACAGTCACAACTTAAAATGGTTTATTTTATCATAATCAAGTTCACAACCAAACCTCTAACGAGCGCAAAATTTTCTTTTGCAACACAGTCTTCTTGAACAATATAAAATACCGCTATGACTGTTTTTATGTTCCATATCGCTGTTAACAAAGAGAAAGGCCCTAACTCAAATAACTGTAACTTTACAGGAGAAGGTAAAAACATAATAATAAACAGTACAAGTTCTTGTACAACTACTTTGTGAAACTGCTTGCAAAAGCGTTATTTTTTAAACTATTGCAATAGATTTTTGTGACGATGTGTATTTGTGTGAAATCACTGAAAAACTCAATTTCGCGAAAATACGAGTTGAGCCTTTCTACTTGTTAACAGCGATATGTACGAGTACTTGCGCCTTTTGTTCAGTATTAACAGTTTTTTGCCACTCCTGAACATGTGAGTTTTTTTGAGATGTGACTTATGATTTCGTGTGCGATATGTATGTATATTCGCTTTTCAACTGTTGCAACTATTCAAAATACATAATTGCATTTTATGACGCGAGCAACCTATTAGCCAATTCACAATCTTGTGCAAATGGTCTTGCACCGTAGCATTTGCAAAATGGTATATTATATTGATACTCACCCTTTAACAATTTTTAGTGATGAGTATCAATATACTATACCATTTTTCACATGCTACGATGAAAGACCATTTGCACAAGATTGTGAATTGGGCTTTAAGGTCAAGCATTAGAGTGGTTATTAACTGTATAGTGAATTTTTTTTCTCTCTTCTTCATACTTTCGTACCCCAGATCAAGGAGTACTTGGAAAAAACTATACTAAACAAGATCAGATGAATCACTTGAGATTAAGGCGTGTCGTACGTCCACCAAAGTTTAAGAAAATTATTTTTTTTTTTTTACATGTCTCATAATTTAATAAATATTGATTTTATTAAAAAAAATCTTTTAAAAAGATGTCTGTGAAGTTGGCAACAAGATTTGCGTTACCAACTTTTCTCTAAATCGAATATTTAACCAAATAAACCAAAAAATATTAGAAAAGCGTATAACATTGCGAGTGTTGGAGCTTTAAAGATTGAGCTCCCGCAATCGTAAAGTTATGAAATTTAACCTCATTTTTTATGTTTTACAATGAAAGCTTCCTGAGATATGGAGGTGCAAAAAGTGCATATTTTAAGACATACTCACTGACTGACTCATCAATATTATGAAGCACTTCCGCTATAGCTAGAGAGCAGAAATTTGGTACACAAATAGACCTAGGTGTGTAACAACACAGAGAAATCTTAAAACCCGGAAATTTTAATCAGGACGGCGGGGCTGCGCCCATAAAGCTCAGAATTAAAAAGTAAATCTAAACCCTTTAACTCAAGCGAATTATTAAAATTCTGCATACTCGCTGCCAACATGCAAGGCTATACATTTTCGTTTAAAAAGTAGGCGTTAACAGGCCCATAACATGTAAGACTTCTTTTCATGTATGTACTTCGGTTTAGCACATTTAAATATACTATTTATGTATTTATTATTATTCGTTTCCAACAAAACTTGACACGAATGATAAACACTGGCCACGTAAAAATCTTAACTTTAAAGAAGTGGACGGGACTACGTTCATAAAATTAAAAATTAAAATTTGAGCTGGAAATCTGGGCTCACTTCCACAAAAAAATTTAAAATTCTCGCTAGAGAGATGAAATTTCATATGCAAGTAGGCTTAGCTGATAACTTAACTATACAAGTCTGACAACCAGACATTTTCTTTTAGGGGGCTAGTCCACGCCCTTAAAACTATAAACCGCGCTAGAGAGCTGAAAGCTGATACAAAAATATATCTAGATCAGAGATCATATAGAAAAATGTAAAAACACGAAGAAGTCTATCAGGGGACGGGGATGTGCCCTTTGAACTCCAAATTAAGAGTTTGAATTAAGGTGCTTAAACTCGATCGATTGTATTGAAATTTTTCAAAGACATTGCTTTTATCTAAAGCAACAATTTCCTGTTTTGGAAAATGTCCGTGTCTGCCATATAAAATCTTAGCCTTCTCTTTCATGCACTTCAGCTTAGCAGATTTCAAAATATTACTTATGTATTTCCAGTAAGCCGTTTCAAATGAAAATTTACATGAGCATTGGGCAGTGCATAATCCTGGAGGTTTATTCTGTATTCCGATGCGAAAGTCAATGCGATGCGAGAAAAGTTGGTATTCTATAAGACTTTCGCATTCGAATTTTGTTTCAAATCGAAGCAACACTGGTAACAAATAACAAATAAACGTCAAATTTAAAGTTAAAAAAAATGTGGTTTAATTATAAAAGATTTATCTACATTGAAATTTATTATTGAGGGGTTTAGCTGGATCCTATGCGCATTTCACTGTTGCTAATGCAGATTATCAGGAAACCTTTAGACAAAAATTTGTTAGAACAACTAGAGTTATTATTAGTGTTGTCATTCGATCAAATATTATTCGAATATTCGAACAAATTTTTTTCATTTTTGTTCGAACGAACAAAAATTTTCAATTTAGAATAATAAATTATTCGAATCATTTTTGTAGAATATTCGAATATTCGTACAATTTCCTTAATCTCTTTGTATAAAAAGTATTTTACATTTCATAACTTTTTAGTTTGTTAACAATATGATGTTAAGTAATCAAATTACTCCAAATTATAAATACTCGTGTAATGCATGTTTGTATATGTTCGCTAAACGCATCTTTTGTTTTCCTGCTTTGAAAAGATAATACCTCCTTAAAAGACCAACCTACCAAGCTACCACACTTTTTGCATGGAGAGATTCGAAATCTATAAAGTAGACTTCAGATCTTAAAAGCGATAAGGGAGTTGCACGAAGTAGCCCAGAAGCTGTACGAAAGCAGTTGTTCAGAGCTGTGTTGGGTTTTTTCACATTTCTCTTTGATGTCCACCTATATAACATGATGCCATGTTGCAGACTACCGAGAGTAAGAGCCTTGCAGATGCTTAAGGCAGCTTCTAAATGAGGGCCTTTATTTCAATAAATTGTTTGTTTTACAGAATTTGTTCGTCTTTGTAAACAAAATGCCGAGTATTCTCATCTCCTATAACGATGTTCGTCCGTCCGATGCAGATCGCACTGCAATTACAATTTCGTATTTTACAGATATGTAGTAGCTCTGTTTTATCTGCAGGTATGACCGCACCTCTGGAGCTTGCCCACTGGTTTATTTTGCCATCAAGTATATTAAGGTATAATTTTATCCTTTGTGTGTTTTTTTTTTTTATTTATTTTTTTTTATTTTTTTTTTAAAACAAACACAACCCCGCAAAGCGATTAGCTTGTCTGCAGAAAACACCCAGGGTCTATGGCGGGAATCGAACCCACGACCTCTGGACTGAGAGGTTAGCATCGCTACCACTCAGCCACAGGGGCACCCAAAATCTTCTGGATATAATTTTTTTTTTTAAATTTTGAAGGTGACCGGTAAGAGTGCAATGGGACGGTAGCTACCAACATGATTCGGTTCTTTATTATTCTTAGGGATTGGAGAAACTGTAGCTGTTTTCCACCGATGTGGAAGCCTTTATACTGCAAGGAGAATTCCTGATCATGGCGTACGTGATTTTGTCGTTTGCTGGTGTAGAACCTTTCAACGAACCCAAAACCTGTTCCAGTTCAAACATATCAATGCCAACCTTCATACCAGCAAGTTCGTTACTAGAGTGCATAAAACTATCGACGTTTAGGCTGTTCTTGTCAGCTATAATACTAGAGTTAAACGCGTTATCTGAAGTCAGTGATGACCAGAAGTTGCCAAAGCGATCTGCTATGTGTTGCGGGTGTGTTAAAACATCATCTCCCATAAATATCGTGGGAAAATTTTCCATTCTGTCAGTCCTTAAGTTTCTTACCTTTTTCCGCAAATAACGACAGTCCATGAAAGGGTTCAAAGAGTTAAGAAAGTTGTCCCAAGTTAGCCTTTTAGCAATTTTGCTTTCCCTTTTTACTTTGGAACATGATCTTCTGTATTCTAGGGCGTTTTGTTGCTTACGATTTCTCTTGAAGAGTTTCCAAGCATTTTGTCTAAGTCGAATTAGTTTGGCAATATCAGAATTAAACCAAGTTGGATTGCAATTCTGCGCTGGCTTACGGCTGAGTGGAAACGTGGTACGAATTTTCTGGCTATTTGCGTGATTCCAATGTTTTCAATTACAATAGAGATATGATCACTAACTTCCGGAAGTGCTAAACAGCGCCACATTAAACTGAGCGCAATATCCACGCAGCTCACAGTGACATCTACCGATGTTAGTGTGCCCCTGGTATTAAATAACGTGGGAGATCCATCATTTAGAATAACGAAATTGTGATCATCCGCAAATTTCTCCCAGATAAAACCGCTAGGAGAGTTATCTGCGGAGCCCCAAAGGGAATGATGGAAATTAAGGTCACCAAGTAATACCTGATAAAATTTCGCCTTAAGTGGAAAGTTTTCAACCATTTGATCATTTAACATTATGTCGTGTTCTTTATAGATGTTATTTAATTGTAATCCTTTCGGACTTTAATAGTAATTGTTTGAAATAACAACGCACCAGTTGAAGTGGAATGTTCTAATATATTTAAGTTGTTCTTTACTAGAATAACTATTCCTGCTTTAGCATATGTATAGTCTTTGTTGTGATGGAAGATGGTAAAGCCAGGAAGATGAAAAAGATGTAAATTGTTATATTTAATGTGAGTTTCCTGTAGGGCTACAATATTTGGCTTATGCTTGGCAACTATAGACTCTAGTGCGTATTTGTGGTTTAAGAATCCTTGAACATTCCACTGAAGTATTCTAATACTCAAACCAATATCCATTTTTATACTTTATTTTTTAGCTTTCTTTTTATTCTTTGGAAGAGTTTCTTTAAATGTCTTAGGTGTTATAATGGTATTTAAGCTTGGAAATTTTTCATAAAGCTGAGAGCAGGGAGATCTGTCATCAAGCTCGTCTTTACTATCCCTTGTGGGAGTAGTAAATCCTAGGTCATCAGTAATATCATTTATAGTTGATTCTTCAGTTATGTTCTTGTCGACAATCATGGAAGTTGTTACATCATTTGAATTGAATTCAGAATTAAAAAAGTCGTCATCACTGGAAAACTCTCTTTCAATGTTACTTTGAGTTAAAGATATTTTGTCTGTTGAGTGATTTGAGGTTTCGTCTGAATGGTTGAGTGAAAAATTCTGAGATGTTTGTTTGTCAGTACATTTATTTAGTTTGTTGGTGATTTCTGCATTCTATTGTGTTGTTTTCTATTGATTTGTTTGTTTGTGGTAGTGTGTGTTTAGCATGATTGTATTTTCTTGTGTGCTGGAATTGTTGTTAATGAGTATTGGTTTTGTTATGGTTGCTGTATTAAATTGTGTATTGGTTGGAATTTCTGATGATGCTATATTTTGCTTAGGAAAAGTAAGATTTGTGTTGTCGTTTTTAATTTGATTATCTTCAGAGGCCTGATTAGTCAAAATGTTTGCGTATGTTTTGTTTTTCCTTTGTGGTGGTTTGAGGGTGTTAACTGCAGGATTATCGTTGAAGATGTTCCAAGCTTCTCTAGTTGTACATTTGCGTGTGATTCTTAGGTAATTAACCGATTTGTGTTTCCAAAAAGTTGGGCAATCGGGCGGAGGATTAAAGCCACACTCCCTGCGGCATCTTTTCCTAGTATGACCAAGTCACTGGCAGTTCAAGCACCTCATGGGGTTTGGAATGAGTTCGTCTACTGTGACCAATTCCCAACCAAGTTTGATTTTATCAGGGCGTCGTAGGAGGTCGAAAGTGATAATAGCAGCACCAGTTGCTGTCATTTTATCACATTCTTTCTTCATTATTTTGTGGATTTCAACTACATTTTGATCATGCAATGACGTCAGCAGTTCCTCTTATGGTATGTCGATAATTTTACGGGGGAAAATGCGGCCTTGAGTTGCATTTAGTATTTTGTGAAGAGTTATCTTTACTGAGATGTTATCGATGAATGTTGTTTTTAGGAATTTATCAGCAGTTTTTTGTTCAGCCACTTTTATAACCAGACCCCCTTCTCATCTCGTTTACTTCCAGGCGTTCGGTGGAAATATAATTCAGACCTCTTTCAACCCGAAATACGTTGTATGATGCTAGCGAAGAACAAATGCCACTTTCATCTGCGTTAGTAGCCGTGGCCACTAAGTAGCGAGGTACATTGCGTTCATTTGAAGGTACAGGAGGTAAAAGAACAAAGTCATCCGGCCGTGGCCGCTTGTTCCTATTCACTTTACTTCTCCCGTTGGAGGCATGCTCATGAAAACGGTTTCCATTCGGAGGATGAACCCCGTTCATCCCGGCGAACAAAAACAATAACCAATTGTACGGTACTTGCAATCAACACTTAAGGACATGACTCACTATCATACAAAGTCGTGCGATCGTGTAATGAATTGTTATTGTATTTTGTATTTTTTCGTAGATCGCACGACTTTGTATGATAGTGTATCACGGCCTTTATTAGATGTAAAAAAAAGCGAAGGAAATACAAAAGAGAAAAAAACTCTCAAAAAATCAAAAATTAAGCAAATAACACCGAAAAGCATAATATTAAATCAAACAGCGCGTGAGAAAAACGTGTATTCTCGGCAAATGCCTGACTAAGACTGACGAGAACCAAGAATATTTAATTTAGTTATTAACCTCACTAGCCACTCTACCGCTTAAGCTTGCTTGAATGTACTTTACATTTACTTTACTTAAACATTTTCTTTCATAAGCATTGTTTCGTATTAAACCCATTTTTGTCACCAATACATAGAAATTGCCTTATGGCAAAATAAATAAATAAAAATCAATTTGTGATTTCTACTTTTTGGAAGAGAAATTAAAGTTAGTTACATTGTGGCAAAAAATACATATACCTACATATGCACATACATACTATGAACTTATATATACATATGTATACACCTTTATGCAAAAACGATTGTTAAAGTTAAAGCATGCGATAAAACCGGATTTGCCATACAAAATTCATTTGATAAATCAACTTTAAATTTAACAATCGTTTTTGCATAAGAGGGTTAGGATATAACTACTCATACTACGACAGGCTCAACGTGTGGAGATTCCGTAGCCAAAAAACGTGGTAGCCGCCCCAAAGCGGCATATAAGATATGTAAGATTCGGTACAGCCGCACTCTTAATTGTTTATTTTCTATTATATTTTGGTTTTTCCGAACCAATTTCAGCAGAGCTGCCAATAGTGAAACTCAATAATTTGATAGGGTTACCATTATTTGCTCATATTAAGAACTTTAGTTAAACAATGCACTGTGAATATGAAATTTGGTGTCTTATCGTCAACTAATATTGGTGAAACATATATTATTTAAAATGTATTTTTGTGTATCACGTAAAGAAAAAATATGGTTGTAGCATGGTTGAGGAAACAATATTATGTTCTCCGAAACAAATGTGTGGTCATTGAAAACAAGTTATTGTTATTTTAAACATTAATTGCGTTACGATAAACAAAGTAATGTTTGAATTTAATAATTACATTAATATGTTCATAAAAAGTGTGATATGGTTAGAATTTAACAATATAGTTTTGTTAAAAATTTATGACTACAACATAATTTGTATTATTATGTAAAAATAAAATGATTTAAATAACAATATAATGTTATCCAAAATCATACTATATTTAGTTTAAAAAAAATATTGTTCAGAAATATCTTCTGTCAGTTCAGTGATTCGTTTGTAAGCTATCGGTGTTGCACGCGTAGTGTTAAATAATTTAATAAATATGCATCCACTTCTTTTTTTAGAAAACAAAATATTATTATTATATAGAATAACAGTATTATTATATTATTAGTATATGGTATGGTTAATCTTAATTATATTTTAGTCACATCTAATAATAGTATTGTCATATTTAACCAAAATGTGATAACTTTGAACAATACTAAGATTAGGATTAACAAAGTTAATTGTTATTGTAGATAATATTATTATTAACTCAGATAATATTACTAAAACTTTGCTTTTCTATTGACAATAATATGATTTGACTGCAACCATATTATTCAATCATAGTATGTTGTTATTTGATTATGGTTACCTCAACCATATTTTTGCGTGTAGATATACACAATATAAATGGTTTTTCAAAATTCTTAGTATTACTGTTGTGCCTATATAACTAAAAAGATTTCAGACGCAGCCATAAGAATGAATGTATAAAAAAACCATAAAAGCTGCTCTCCTGTTAAATTTTTAAAATGTTATAAGGTAAAACAGCGACGATATTTATATTTAATAAATAAAGCAGTACGTATGTACGTATCAAGTGGGCTAATTTAGACCACCGGGCGAGTTGATGTACAAGATAACAATAGTGTTCTTAGAACCTTCTGTGGCAAATAAAGGGACACACAAACCAAAAGAACTTTTTAGCTTCTTAAAGTTTCTGGATGTTACCACCTGCTCCTGCACAGAAGCTCTACATAAAGTCTTGAGTAAATAGTGTTAAATTAAAACTATATACTACGTGTGACTTTTATATTATTTGTAATTACAAACATGAAAAAAATAAAGTTTATAAAAAGAAAAATAAAGCAATAATATTTAGTAAAGGGAGAAGTAATCAACACAATCGAAAAGTAAATCAGTCTTATTATTTAAGGCCATGACTCACTATCCTACACAATCTTACCATCTACGATAAAATACAACGCTGATCTTATGAATTGTTATTGTCTTTTGAAAATGTTCATAAACTCCATCATACCAGGGTTATATTTTCTCAAAAATCGCACGACTGTGTATGATAGTGTATCACGGCTTTTAAGGTATCAAACGGAGTTCAAAATAAAAAAAACCGATATTTTAAATAGATATACAAAAGAGCATATGTAAGTAGATTTAATATAAATATAAGTTACAAACCTTGATTCTGCCATATCCAGTTCGGCCCACGTACCACCCTTATTCCAGGAGGAATCGATGCACGCATTTCTAAAAAGAACACAAAAATATTACATATTAACATATTGGAAAAAGTTCATCTATGTACATACATATAAATATATAAAAATATATGTATATGTCAAGGTTGGAAACCGAAACGAATAACGGTATCGGTATTGATACCGGTACAATTATTTTTTAAATTTCGGTATCGGTATTTTTTATGTCGTTATCGGTATTACCGGTATATACCTTTAACCAGTCTACAATACCGGTATACCGATATTACTGCCATTTATTAATTCAGGCAGTGGACATAGCAAAAAATCTTTTTTTTTTATTAAACTACTTGAAAAATGGAGTATTTTACATTAACATATGAAAAACATATAAACTTATGTATATGTTCATATATTATGTTTTTATACTTTTATTAAAAAATAGTTTATTAAAAAAAGTAAAGTTAGGAAACCGCAGTTCAAACTTTGCATACCTACATACATAATCCAACAGTTTTTCATTAGTAAGTAGTGGTTACGCTTTTTTGGGCACATGGCACACAGATGTAAACTCGGCCTAAGAGTATACGTTTTATGCAATACTACGTGATGTTCAATCACAGCAAAAAGTATTCGCACCATTCACTGAGTATTCGTTGCTTTTGACAAGACAAGTGAACATTGATATAAAACAAGCACGCAATAAAATTCGCCGCACTCATCTCTTTAAATTGTGCCATGCGTTTTTTTTATGTTGTGGATTGACAACATATGCAGGTTTTTTATGATTGCATTCAAAACAACAAAATAAGGCATTCAATCTGTTCTCTGGTGTATATTATACATAATGCGACCAGACGCTTTAGGCGGGATTATACCCCTTTTCATAGATCGACCCGCCTCGAATTTCTTTCCCGCTCTATCCCGCTTTTTAGAGTTTTGAAATTATCAATCGCTTATTTGATTTTGATTGAAATGAAACTGATACAAATGCATTCTTAATATTTTTTAAAGTAGTTATTGCTTAACTAGCGAAAATCCTGTGTGCTTCGTTTCATCCCATATAAGTTTTGATATGAAACGAAAAATTTCCTATATTTGAAGTGCTACGCTTGTGGTTCAACCTTCACGATTTTGCAGAATACAAATCTCATTATTAACTTACATATGTAAATAGGCATGAAAAGCTTCAAAATTCTCACTGCATTAGTTTCCAAGAAATTTGTTTATGTAAACATTTCTCTATTTAGAGAGGAGCCACGCTTACTTGTCCAATCTTGATTATTTTTACCTCAAAGTAAATACTTTCTGTTAATGGGAGGTGCCACACCCACATGTCCAATTCAAACTTTTTTGTTAGACAAGGCACATTACTTACACAAAATTTCACGTTTCTTGCTGCCACGCCCACTTCTTT
Source organism: Nowickia ferox (assembly GCA_936439885.1). Classification (NCBI taxonomy): domain Eukaryota; kingdom Metazoa; phylum Arthropoda; class Insecta; order Diptera; family Tachinidae; genus Nowickia; species Nowickia ferox. The sequence goes on along the minus strand of OW387026.1, from coordinate 37,219,227 downwards.
TATTCCGAATATCTCTTTTTCAACGACTTATAAGGTCAGTGGAGTAACTTCATCAAAATCTCAGGTTTTTTACAGTATTGGTTCCAAAGATATTTCAAAATAAATATTTCTATATATGGGAGGTGCTACGCCCACTGTCCGTTCGTCAATACTTTTTCTTTAAATTAAAGTAGTGTCCCGATTTTCGATAGATTAAAAAAAATGGGTGTGTTAAATTTGTACCAAAAGCACACAATGACAAACATTCTAAATTGATGAGATTGCCAACGAACGACAGTTGATTTTTATTTATATAGATAAATATTTTTGTTTATAAATATTTTAGTTTGTTTAAAAGTATTTCTTTTGAGTTGAAAACTGTGTTTCCTTAATATACTAGTATACGAAACTGTGTATGTGAATATTACACATCCCGCTTTCTAAAATATATTTATTTTCAAATCCCGCTTTTTTCCGTATTTTCTTCAAAATCGCGCTTTTTGATGGATTATATCCCGCTTTTTGCAAGACCCATCTGGTCACGTTAATTATACACGAAGTGCACGTAGAAAATGTAAGTACTTAGTGATGTACGAATGAATAGTTTTATTCGAACTCCCGAATATTCGTACGTTTTAAGATATTCGTAAAACGAATGTTTTTTTTTTAATTTGCAAATCAAGAGAGAAGCTTTTCTCCATACATCGATTTTTTTACTATACGTGCTTCGCTCTCTATTCATGCTTCACACCCCAATCATAAGCAAAGCAACTTGCTTCGCCATACAAAATTATGAGAGCGAATCAAGTAGATTTAATATGAATACATTTAAATTACATATAGTATCAAAAAAGCTTAGCAAAATCACCCATGCAGAAAAAGACAAACAGCACGACGTTGCTGTGATTGTCTGCGGGTACAACTAAAATCAGTACAACATTCGTTTACCAACATTTTAATGTACTCATAACATTAAAATGATAACGCCGAAAGACCGTCCTCGGACTCTTGTTTTAAATTTTTGTCAAAGTCAGGCAAACACATACATATGTATACAATATAAAAAGAGAGTAAAATGCATGCTTGTACGAATGTACGTGTAAAAAAGAGCATAACGAAGTGCCCGCGGGCGGCCTTTTGCTTATCTCTGCTCTAAATACAAATTTATAAGGTCGTCACGTCACAATGCAAATTTCCAAACTTAAGTAAAATTTTTGTATTTATACTGTGTTCAGACATGCATTTTTAATTGAGTTAATTTAATTTTAATTGAGCAATTAAATCTAGTGTTCACACACTCAATTTAGCTGATTCAATTATCATTTGACAGCTGAAAAAACATCGTTTGTATTTGTTTCATGTATATTCGTGTTTGTAAATTTTCAAAATGGATGCAAATTTTGGTTTAAAAGAAATTTTACTTGCATATAATAGAAATATGGAACTCTTGGAGTCAGTGCGATCGATTTTTGATTCAAAATTATCAGTGCTTAAAAATAAGAAAAAGAAAAACTTGACAATTTTGCAAAGTTTGAGAAAGCAGCAGCTATTGCTTCTTGCATTATTCCAGCAAAATGCAACTCAAAGGTCACTCTGGACGTTGGTAAGTGCAACTGGAAACTGCAACATCCGTAACATTTTTTAACTCATAGAATCGCCAATCTGTATTCTGGGAAGTCACCAGCCATTTCTTTTTTGTTTATTTATTTATTGGAGTTCAGTCTTTTCAGTTTGTTTTGTTTATATGTATGTGTATTTTTTGACATTTGGATCGCCATTATAGAAAATTATTCTGCAAACTGAACACAGTTCTTAATAAAAAATACTTATGAACGGGGTTGCATTTCGAGTTTTACGCAATTAGTGATACAATTAACTAGTAATTGCTCAATTTATTTTTATTATTGACTTATTGTATGGTAAATTGTGTTCAATTAAGACCTTAATTGAAAGAAATGCCCTAATTGCGCAATTAAGGGGTATGTCTGAACAACGTATTACGGTGTTGTACCAGTATAGAATTGTTATTGTAAACGGGGTATTGGGAAACTAAAGTAAAATTTTTGTATTTATGGTGTTGTAGCGGTATAAAATTATTGTATACGAGGTATTGGGAAACTAACGTCGACTTTTTGTATTTATGTTAGGGTGATCGATTATTCGACTTTTTCTAGAAACCGTTTTTCGAATCGTTCGAATATTTAAATTATGAAAAACCCGGTTTCGGTTTTTGCAATTCAGGAAAAACCGGTCAACCGGTTTTTTAAGTAAGAAAATTCTAGTAATATACACAAATAAGGACACGGAAAGTTTTTATAAATAAGTAATTAAAATAAAAGTAACGTTTATTTAGTTCAAATATTTTATCAAAATGACTTAACAATTGAAAACGATAAAAACAAAAACTAATACGATTGAAAAACTTATTTCAACACCCCCTCTCAATCGATTAGTCCAAGTTGACCTCGTAGTTTATTAAAACGACGGGAGTCTGTTGATTTTGTAAAATATCTGCCAACTGCATCTCAGAAGGTATTGATTCAACACTGATTATTCCACTGGCTATATTGTCTCAAATAAAATAATGTTTTATATCGATATGCTTTACATGTTTAGTTTCAAGATTTGTGGCCATTCCTATACAACCTGTTATCTTCAAAAATTTTTATTACTTGTCATCTACTTCTTTGAGATCTGTCATTATTCCTCTAAGCCAAATTGCTTCCGCTCTCGCTAAACTGAGAGCTACATATTCAGCTTCAGACTATGATGTAACTACTGTTTGTTGCTTTTTACTGCACCAAGCAATTGTACAGCCATAGACCTTAAATACGTAGCCACTTACTGACTTTCTATCCGATATGTTGGAGGCCCAATCTGCGTCTGCATATCCAATTATTGATTCATTGTTGTTTTTTGAACAATTTAGTTTCATAGACGAAGTTCCTTTAATATACCTCAGAACTCTCTTCAAATGTTGCCAATGTGTGCCATTTGGGCTTTGTTGAAACCTGCCTAGATATCCGACATGGTAACATATATCTGGTCTTGAACACAACATAATGTACATCAAGCTATCCAAAAGTTCACGATACGGCTGGTTTGTAGCTTGGCTGGTTCTAATAATGTCCATCTGCAATACTTTTTCCATTGGAGTCTTTACTACATTGCACTCAAACATTCCAAATTTATTCAATATCTTGTTAATACTCGATTGTTGTGATATACATAAGATTTCATCGCTGAATGTTATTTTCATCCCTAGGAAATCACCACAATCGGACATTTCAAATTTTCTTTTAAGGTCATCTTTTAACTTGTTTATGCTTCCCATTTTACTTCCAACAATAAGCAGATCATCAACGTACAAAATTAAAAATAATATATCAGTTTTATATTTGTCAACTCTAACATACAGGCAGTAATCATGTTTTGATCTCGTAAACCCTAACGATTCAATGAAGTTGTTAAATTTGTCATTCCACCATTTAGGAGCTTGCTTTAAACCATAAAGTGATTTCACTAATTTGCAACATATGTACTTCATTATTTCCTTTTACACCTTCCGGTAGAGCTATGTAAATAGCTTCTTTAATTCTCCATGTAGGAATGCCGTTTTAACATCCAGTTGATGAAATTTGTATCCATGATGAAGAACAGAAAGGACGATTCTTATTGTGCTTAATTTTGCAACAGGAGCATATATCTGTATCATGGTTGGTTTACGTGGCTGCCCACTACACGCAGGCATTCAAGTAGAATCTAGAAGATTCCTTTTTGAAAGGTCTGTATCATAATTTTGAAGAAAACCCTTTACAACCAATCGTGCTTTATATTTTGTAAAGTTTCCATTATGATCCTCTTTTATTCGAAATGCCCATTTCGATTTTAGCAACTTGACATTAGGTGGAACTTTAACTTCATCCCAAACATGATTCACCTTCATAGAATGCAATTCATCTTTAATATCAATTTTCCACTGCTTTGTCTTCTCTATTAAAAATGTCTGCATATGTTTGAGGTACTTGATTTTTAATCACTTCAGTATTGAAACCAGTTATATAATCAAAAAGTTTGCCTGGTAATTTTCTAATTCTTCCACTTCTGCGTGATTCATTTTCCCAAAGCGATACTTCTTCAGATATTTCTTCGTCAGTTTCTTCATTTGTTATATCCACAACATCAGAACCAAGATATGGAGTAAGTGATATACTTTCATCTTCTGTTGGGTCGAGTACTGGTGTAGAGTCAATTGAAGTGGAAACATCAAAACTGTGATTGGAATCAAACACAGCATTATATTAATCTTCTTCCCCCTCTTGCTCGTGGATGTATTACAATTATATTTTGATTTTTTAAGGGTTTTATTATAGATTTGAAAGGATAGCCAATCTCTTCAAATTTCACATCACGAGCTAAAACTACTTTACGGTTTTCCATATCCCATTAACGAAACCCATTTGGAGCGTAACCAATTATTACCATTTTCTTTCCTTTTGGATCAAGTTTCTTTCTCTGTGCATTAGGCATCCAACAATAAGATTTGCATCCAAATATTCTTATTTTTTGAAGGTTCATTTTATTACGATACCATAACTCGGCTGGAGTTGAATCTTGATCAATTGCTCTAGTAGAACATCTATTAATAATATACACCGCAGGTAAGGCGGCTTCATTTAATAGAAATCTTGGCACTCCAGGTTCTGATAACATTGATCTTACCTTATCAAAAAACTGTCCTGTTGAATCTTTCTGAAACCCCGTTTTGTTGTGGAGTATAAGCAACGGTAGTTTCGACTTGAATACCTTTGGACTTGTACCAATGTATTTGCTCCAATGACATGTATTCTCTTCCTTGGTCAATGGTAAGTGTTGATATTTTAGATTCAGGAAACATTGCACTTACCAAAGCCTCATATTCTTGAATTTTTTGGAAAAATTCTGACTTCTTTTTGATACAAAAGATCATTGCGAAATGTGTGAAATCATCAATGAATGTTACAATATAATTTGAATCGTTCCAAGCCGTAGATGTGATTGGACCGCATACATCAGAGTGAATTCTTTGAATAACTCTTGTAGCTCTTGGTCTTTTACCATCAAAAGTATTTCGACAAAACTTTTATTGCATACACACATCACAAAAGCCAAGCTGATTTGGTTTCAGTTCACGATTTATTAATCCTAATTTCTTAAGCTGCTCGAATCCAGAAATACCAATGTGCCCCAGACGCTTATGCCACAATTCAAATTCATTTTGACTGCACGATAAAGCATAACTTGTTCCACAATTTAATTGTAATTCATATAAGTTACCAATAAGATAAGCCGTTGCGATTTCTACTTTACCTTTTAATATTACAGCTTTTTTATTTAAAAAATTTACTGAAAGACCAGATTTGGTAAGCTTCCGCACAGATATCAAATTATCTCTTAAGTCAGGAGTATATAAAATATCTTTTATTGTAACTTCAATACCTTTGTTACTAATACCATTTATATCTCCGATAGAATTTGCAAATATTGATTCATTATTTTTAGCAACATTTATTTCCACCGGGATTTTTAGCTTTTTAATTACGGAAAAATATGTTTTCTGATTTGCTAAGTGATCACTTGCACCAGAGTCTAATTTAAAACTAACTTTATTACCAACATACCGTTTATCATAAATTTTTCTTTTTACCATGAAGGATACTCCTTTAGTATTTGCCACTTTTGCTTCACCCTGCCAACAATTTTTCGCTTGATTACCAAATTTATTGCATTTGTAGCATTTTCCTTTAAATTTCTTTTTATGGAACTTTTTACTTGAAAATGCCAATTTTTCTTCGGGCATTTCACTATTACGGTCAGAGAACTTTGCTTCTTCTGAAATCAAGCGCTCTTTAGTGTTAGAAATTTTTTTTTAATGCGTATATTTATTTATTGTATCTTCAAAAAAATGAACTAACAATAAGTATTCAAATCTGAAATATAGATATAATAATTAGGCCCAACCAGTGTCAGGGATAAATTTAGTGATAGTAATCAATAATACATAAATATCGTATTAAGCACAAAAATATTTTCAAGCTGTTTCATCTGGAGTGTCGAGTATTAGAGCCATAGTATCCCTCTTTAAGCGGATGTGTCCAGTAAAATTCAAGATGTTACGAGCAAGGGGATTAGGATGGGACTCGAGTTTTGTTAAGTATTTGCCTGCGTATTTTTTAATTTCTTCAGTCACTAGTGGCATATTTAAATCACGATGTAAATTTGAATTTTTGATGTACCAAAGGTGGAATTTCTACCAATCAGCCAATGTAACTGAGTTAATTTTAGTTTCATTTGTGTTAGCTTAGATTGAATGTGGTGTTTCCATGTAAGCCATCGGTCAAGGTGTATACCAAGGTATTTCACATGTGAGTGTTGAGGAACAACTTGATTATTTATTCTAATGGGGGAACAAGTATCTTTTCGTAGGGTAAATGTTATCTGAGCACACTTCTGTTCGTTTACTTTTATTCTCCATAAGTTTAGCCATAGTTCCAACTGGGTAATATGTTCCTGAAAATATCGAGATGCCTCGTGAGGGTTTTCGTGCATACTAAGGCAGGCTGTGAGAGGTTTTCCAGATAATTTTTAAAAGATGCAGTTTTTTCATACCGTAATTAATAATTACTTTGTATGGGGGTTATTCATCCCCCTGCTCCTATCGCATATTTATTAAAATAGGACCACAATACCATTTCATATAGAAAAAGAATTTTTAAAATTGCCTTAAAAATTACTGAGCAATCTGTAAATTAGTGATTACTTTGTATGGGGGGGAGCCTTCCCCTACACTTACACGACTTCTTTTCCGCTGGATTACGTATTCCATATGCCGTAATTAATAATTAATTTGTATGGGAGGTACCCATTCCCCTGCTCCTATGGCATATTTGTGAAAATGGGACCAGCTGTGGAGTATACCATTTCATATAAAAAAATAATTTTTAAAATTACTTTACAAATGGAGGAGAAATCTGTGAACATATAAAAAAAGTACATACATGACGAACATATAACCTCCTCCCTTTTTGAAGTCGGTTAATAAGAATGTTTCTTATAATATTAATATATAACATTCTTATTTTTATAACAAAATGAAGCCTTTTTAAAAATAATTGCTAAAATTTTTTGTGGTGTCATTTTTCAAATGTATGCAACGCAGTTTACATTAAGTTTTTTTATATGGAAAGCAATGCCACACAACGAAAAATATCGGCAGTGAAAGACGTTGCCACTAGTACGATGTCACAAAATGCCATAGTGCGTACTCGACGTAAGAATGTTTCTTATAATATTATAACATTGTTATTTTTTATAACGAAGCAGTTATGATAAAAATGCCGCATTTTTAAAATGAGAATATATCTTATAATATTAATATATAACATTCTTACACCAAAAAAAAAGTTTTAAAATAAAGAAGAATAAAGAAGAAACAATTTGATTTTAAAAACCTTGATATCGCACTTAATCAACAAGAGGGTATTAACTCAAAAATTTCACTTTTTGCAAGAAATCAACTGAGAACATCAATATCTATATACTGTAAAAATTTCAACGTATTCCGATTACTCTTTCATCTAGAAAACTACATTTGAGAAAATTTCTATAATAGTTTAGTTTAATATTTATATCACCAAAAAGGTATTATTTTGAGTTAATACAAAAGTGGACATAGAAATGTATCGTATATTTTCATAAAAAGGGTTTTATTTTGATTTGAGCATTTTTTATTCAAGTTAAAAATAATCAAATTGTTTTATTTGAAATTTGGTAGTATTTTGAATTGATACTGTTTTGTTGATAAAATTTGTTTTACTTTGTGATTTTAATTTGAAATGTGACGGTTTTTATGATAAAATTTTTCACATTTTTTTTTTTCCCCCAATAATTGCAAGATTTTAAAATAAAAACAATGTAAATATGTTTTCAAATTCTCCTAAAATGTAACCCCAAACAGCTTTTCGTCTACTGAAGATTTTGAAATTTTGAGTTAATACCCTCTTGTTGATTGAGTGCTATATAAAGTTGAATATACTCAAAAAAAAGATTATGTTTTTGAGTTAAAAATTAAATATTCTTGAAGTAATAATTAAAGAAGCATTTTTATTTTAAAACTTATTATTTTTATATTAAAAATTAAGCGTTTGAGAATTATTAAATTAAGAATGAAAGGTCTTAAATTAATAATGGAGCATTTTTAAGTTAAGAATGAAACGTCTTAAATTAATAATGGAGCATTTTTAAATTAAGAATGAAACGTCATAAATTAATAATGGAGCATTTTTAAATCAAGAATGAAACGTCCTAAATTAATAATGGAGCATTTTTTAATTAAGAATGAAATGTCTTAAATTAATAATAGAGATTTTTTTAATTAACGATGGATCGTTTTGAAATTAAAAATGTTAAAGTTTTACTTTAATGGTGCTTCATACACTAAACCAAAAAATCATTTTCAAAACAAAAATTTTTGGGGTTAAATTTTAAAAATGCTGCATTCTTCAATCATTTTTACATTAAGAAATTTTAATCAGAAATGATTTCTTAGTCGGGCTTAAGTTCATTAATTTCAATTCTTGTTGAATGAAATATTTTAATTAATTAATGTGAGTTTCTAAAGAAGAGAAGAAAAATTAAATTAGACTTTATTAGCTGGGCTGGTGGGGGGGTGGGGGGAAATACCGATATTTTTCTGTGCAGCCACGCACTACATCAGCACCCAAGTCTATCTACTGGGGTAGAGATTGTTATTAACATCAGATATTTAACGCAACAGTAAGAAACAGCTGATCGATATTGTTATGTGAAAAGTAATGGAAATGGTTATAGAGATGTAATGTAACGTAACCTACTTTTCATATAAAAATATCGATCAGCTGTTTCCTACATTACAGTTACATTACATTACCGTCGGCTAACTGAGCCTTAACTGAGCCTTAAGGCTGGTACTCTGTTCAAAGTTGTGAAAAATTTTCAGCACCATTGATTATTTCGCGTGAAAAATTTGACATGTTTAAATGTAGCCCAACTCGCGTTTTTTTTATAAATTTCTTGCTTTTATTGCTTGAAAGTATGCAACATTGTTAAAATTCCGTGCGAAAAAAGCACTGCTCATGTTGTTTCGCAGCTAAACTAAAATGATGCCAGACTAATTTTGCATGGAAAGACATGATTTTACGTGTTTTTCAAAACAAGAACAGAGTACTACTTTTGCGAATTTATTTCGCAAATATTTCACACCAAATACTTTTATATGTAGTTTGACAGCATTCCGCACGAAATTGTGAACAGAGTACCAGGCTTTAATGTAAAAACAAAATTGTCATATGCACAAACAATTGCAAACAAAACTGTGATGCCAGATGTATCAAAAATGTCCCATTAATTATAAAACCGAAAGAAAAACAAACGATGCAAAAAACTGAAGAAGAGCTCAATATAGTGGACCCAATGAATTTTAAAATCGTAAATGTTGAAACCCGTCGAAATGGCACATTAGTTATTCAGAGCGAAAATATGGACGAACGAGAAAAAATAAAATTGGCAATTCAGAACGAAATAAGCGAGAATTTTGAAGTGAAAATTCCAAAACAAGCCGAAATGAACATAATAATAATAACAGACATGAATTTTAAAATTAAAATATTGTGAATTAATAGAAAAAATAAAAAAAGCAAAATAATGTAATGAAAGACAGTAAATTTTAAATTATAAAATGTTTTGAGACCAAAAGATTTAATAGGTCTATATATAAAGCTAAAATAAAAGTTGATAATGAATATTTGATAGTACTGATATATTGCAATGTTTTAATTGTCAAGGGTATAATCATAAAGGAAATGAATGTCGGAATGAAGCAGTATGTTTTAAATGTCATTGTAATCACAAAAGTAAAGATTGTACAAAAGAGATATTGAACAAATGTGTAAATTGCAACAAAGAAAATACAAGATTAAATCTAGGTCTCAACGAAAATCATGCAACGATTAGCAAATAATGTCCAGTTTATAGAACTAAACTAAATCTAAAAAATAAAAGGTTTGGCATAGATATAGAAATATAACAACCAAAGAATATATATGGAATATACAATAATATTCAAGGGCTAACAAATAATTTCAATCGACTCAAAACACTCGTAATAGTGGAATCTGTTAAACCAGATTTTATAATACTAACCGACAAAGTATTCTGAATGATAATTGTTTGAAACAGATAATAAATAACCAGAATAACACAGGATTCAAAAACAATAATAGATTATATTATAACAAATAATGAAAAGTATCTGTATTAATAACAAAATATCAGATCACGAAGCAATAGACGTTATTATTGAATGCGAAAACAATACATCAGAGATAAAAAGAAAACAAATAGAAATTTTTATATATAATAAAAACTATTTTAGGTGTGAACTAAGTGCAATATTAGAATATAATGAAATACTAAATGTTAATGAACAGACTGAAAAGTTCGATAAATGTATGGAATGTACAATAGCAAAATTTGTAATAAAAAGACAAATAAATGAAAGTAGTAACAATAAGTGGTTTAGTAACGAACTAAGAAATTTAAAAGTGGAAAAAGTGAGAGCATACAAAAGAGGCGTAACTGAATTGCTAACACAAATGAAGCATGGATAGATTACAGAACAATGAAAAATAAATAAAAAATGAAAATTTAAAATCAAAATAGACATTATATAAAGAATAAAATTTCACCTTCGAAGGACCAAAAAGAAATGTGGAGTGTTTTAAAAGAACTTGTGATAGGAAAACCTAGAAATGTTATAAAATCTGTGATATTTAATCAAGTAGAGTATAAGAAAAACTTAATATAGCCGAAAAATTTAGCAGTTACTTTGTAGATAGTATTAAAGAAATAAGAGATTCAATCGAAAATGTGCAATACCAAAATCTGATACCTTATAGGTTTAAGTTTCGTGCAATATATATATTGGTATTAAAAACCGTTTTGAAGATATGAATAACAAACATGACTATAAAAAACCACAAAAAACATCATCTTTGATACATGGGACACAACTGGCAATATTTTATTGAACATTATCTATAAATCAATGGAAACTGGAAAATTTCCTAAAAATTGGAGTGAATTGATGGTTACACCAGTAGTTAAAAATACAGACAATTGTGAAGAATTTCGTCCAATAAATTATCTAAAAATATGTGAAAAGGTGTTAAAAAAAGTTGTGAAAAATCAATTAGAAGAATGTAGAGAAAATAATAGCTTGCTATCTAAATATCATTCAGGATTTAGAAAGAAACATTCATGTGAAACAGCAGTAAACTATCTAATAAACAGATGGAAATGTGTAAAGAAAAATAATAAAATATTATCAGTTTTTCTTGATCTTAAACGTGCTTTCGAGACAATAGATAGAAATATATTAATGCAAAAACTTTACAGATATGGTATCAAAGATCATGAGTTAAATTGGTTTAAATCGTATTTAACAAATCGTAAGCAAAAAAGAAGAGTAAATAATACGCAATCGACCGCGATAGAAAATAATTCAGGGGTACCACAAGGCTCAATCTTGGGAGCACTAGTATTTATTGTTTATATAAACGATATTGAAAATATGTTGTAAAAGTGTGAAATAATTATGTATGCAGACGATACACTTTACGGAAGCAGAGACAGAGTATATGTATGTTTTATGAAAATATAACAAGTGACATGTGCAATATAAATAAATGGCTAAATATGAATAAAGTTAAATGAAAATAAAACCAAAATAATGGAAATTAATATAAATACTGATAAAACATTTCAAATAAATAATATTACAATCGAAAAAGTATTAAATACCTAGGCTTTGTAATAGAAAAAAATTTAAAATTCCATGAACATACTGAATATATTTGTAAAAAGATCGGGAAAAATTGGATTTTTTAAACGTTTGCGAAATAAAGTATCTACACTAATAGCAGTAAACATCTATATATATAAAAGAGTAACGTTACTGACTGACTGATGTATCAATGCACAGGCCAAACGACTATAGCTGGAGAGCTGAAATTTGGTGTGTAGGTTCCCCTTCCAATGTATAGATCCACTAAGAAGGGATTTTTTGAAACTCGAATGCTAAGGGGGTAAAAAAGGGTAAAATCGGTATATTTATATCTCGGAAGCTACATTAGGTAGACTTTAAATTCTAAGAGCACACGAATGCTGCTAAAAAGAAGCCGACACGTGTTTGGTACTTTTTCGATATGTGTACTTTTAGGGCTTTAAAGGGGGTAAAAACTGAATTTTGGTACCTTTTTTGCACTCGACATATCTTCTAAATTATTGAACGTAGCAAAAAACTTTTTGGCGCATTCTTTTCTTCTAGACAGAGTATCGAATGTGTTTTGGTACTTTTTGAAAATACACACTTATAAGGGGTAAACTCGCACCCGTTTTCGGTATTTTTTTTTTCTTAATTATTAGGTACGTATTACATACATGTAAAAATAAGGTAGAGAGCTGAAATTTGTTTTGTATGTTCCACCTTCGGTGTTTAGATACACTAAGAAGTGGTTTTTGGAAACTCAAATGCTAAGGGGGTAAAAAGAGTAAAATATGTATCTTTATATTTTGGAAACCACATTAAGCCTGATACTCCATTCACAAATTCGTGCGAAATACTGTCAAACTACATATAAAAGTATTTGGTATGAAATATTTACGAAATAAACTTGCAAAAGTAGTACTCTGTTCTTATTGCGAAAAACATGTAAAATGTATCTGGCAGCATGTTTTTCCATGCAACATGAGCAGCAGTTTTTTCGCACGAAATTTAAACAATGTTGCATACTTTCAAGCAATAAAAGCGAGAAATTTCTAAAAAAAAACGCGAGTTTGGCTCCATTTAGTACGTGTCAAATTTTTCACGCGAAATAATCAATGTTGCTAAAATTTTTTCACATCTTTGAACAGAGTACTATGCTTTAGATAGAATAAAAATTCTAAAAGCATACAAATATTGCTAAGAAAGAAGGCGACACGATTTTGGTTAAAAGGGGGTAAAAACTGAATTTTGGTACTTTTTTGTACTGGTTCTTTTTTGAAAATCCAATTTTTTGAAAATTTACTTTTGGAATATAAAAACATTTGGATAAGGTAATTTTCGAGATATATCCCTTTTTTTATAAAAGGGTTAGCTTTAAAAAAAAGTACTTTAAGCTAAGTTATTTGCACTTAAAAATGTGCTTTAAGAAATATACATTTAAAAAAACATCTTTTGTGAAAATTACTTACACATATAAGAAGGGTATTTTTAAAAAAAAAAAAATACTTTTCAGGTGAGATACTTTTTTGAAACGGTACTTTATTGAAAAACGTACTTTCTATAAAAAGTGGTTTTTGAAAAGATAGTTTTTGAAAAAGTACTTTTTGTAAAATGTACTTCTTGGAAAAAGTACTTTATGAAAAAATTTTGAAATAGGTCCTTCCTGAAAAAGGACTTTTTCGATTAATTAATTAATATGAAAAAAAATTAAACCCAGTCTAAATACGTAATTATTATTGCTATTTTTATTATTCGTATTACTACTATTATTATTATATTATATAAAAGCGAAACGTGATTGGCTGGGTGATCATCGAATAGCCCAAGCCAGTGGCGGTAGAGCGTGTGTGAATCCACTGAGAACAGGTTTTTTTAATTTCAAATGCAGAGGATTAAACAGGTGCAAAACCTAATTTTTCCGAAACTAAAGCAAGTACATAGTCTCAAATTCCAAAAACATGTAAATACTGCTAAAAAAAATTTCAAGATTACAAATAATGAAATCGGTAAAAGCACAATATGGCGGACGCCATATTCCCGTGATATGGGATCAAATGAAAGGGACTTTTGAAAAGGAAACATAACATGTGGTGAATATATTTGGGCAAAAACATGCGGTTAGTAACGTAAGCAATGGTAATATCGCAGTTTAAAGCAAGGCATCGGACAGTTCTTTGGTACTTTTTTAATAATTGTACTTTTAGATGACAAAAACGATGAAAACTGATTTTGATACTTTTATTTTGTAATTCGTATATCTTTTGAATTACAGAACACAAAAAGAAAAGTTTATTTATGTAAAAATTTCCTAGGAAAAATTTCGAATATACACATGTTTGCACTTTTTTTCAAATTTGAACAAATAAAAATTTTGGTAAAAATAAAAATTGGTAAAATTTATATTAGATTAGTAATTCAATTTTATTTTTATCTTTCTCTGCCGATGTATTAAGAATTGATTTTTGGAAATTTTAATGTTTAAGGTCTAAAAAATAGAAAAACACGATTAAGACCAGTAACGCAATATCAATGTAGAATAACAATTCCAACTGAATTAAATGTGAATAAAAAAAGGGGATAGCTTCCAAAGTAAAATCAATAGAATTAGTCATTATTTGATCTTATATGTATGGTTTGATTAGGCTAAAGTTCGTATCGCTCTGTAAGCCAAATGAGTGGAAATTTACACATATAAGTGGTGAAAATAGTACCACTTTTTGCTACTTTTCCTATACAAATCCCATATCATACAATAAATAAATGAATTCAAAACGCACCTAAACGCACCTAAAAAAACGTAAAACGTAAATATTCCAAAACTACAAAATTTGTCAACATGAAAGAAATCGCTTCTAGGTATTACAACAACAAAATGACAAAGGATAATTATTATTTTTGGAGAAAAAGCATTCCTATCAATATGGGTCTCAAACAAAAGGATTTGGTAAGTGCATCATTACAAATATTATTTTAAAAAATCTGAGACGTCCTCAACAAGAAAATGGAGAGTGAAACTAGATATGTTTGGGCAAAAAACAAGCCTACAAATACGAGTCTGAAATAAAAGGTGTGAACCATGGTAAAATTATACAAGGTACATGTGAATGAGGTAGTTTACACGAGAACAATTTTTAAGCCGCACAATTTTTGTTCTTTTCCAAATTACACGGGACTAATTCATCTGACATAAAATGTATACGTATACACAGCTTAGTGTGTTGACGTTTGACTTTCGTTATACACATTTCGAAACATACGCGGAGGAAATATGGCGATAATAAATGAAGAATTGGCAATTATTTTAGGAGGAATTTCAATAGCCTGTAATTTGGAAGCTGGCTCATTAATTCTGGAAGCAGATAAAAAATAAAGAAAAGCAGAACATTTTTTTGGGTCAAGCTACAACTTTGTCAATATTGATAGCAAAAAATCAGGAGTCCCATAAGTTATTCTTAAAAGTGAAAACAAATTTTTACTTGCAACAAAAAAGTGTACGAAATAACTATTTTTTGTCAATATTGATAGCAAAAAATCAGGAGTCCTATAAGTTATTCTTAAAAGTGAAAACAAATTTTTACTTGCAACAAAAAAGTGTACGAAATAACTATTTTTTGGGTATAAGATGTTAACAAGATTTGTTCGGTAGACTCTGAGCTACATTATTACCGTATATATAGTTTAGAGCTAGCTGAATAAGGTGTTGGCCAAAAACTGAGGACACAATTTTCTTAGGGCGCACATATTTTCTAAATCTTGTGAGGCCCATAAAATAAATTGATCACCAAATTCATGAAACTGAGTATAGGGTTTTACTACCCTTTGGTAATACTATCGAACCTATACTGTCCAGTCCGTGTGTATTTATTTAATAATAAACTGCCTTATTCATAAAAAATATTTAATGCTTATTTAGCTTATTTAACTCTTAATTGAAATATTTCCATACAAAATACGTTATTTAAGCTTTGAATAACCATCAAATATTTTTTAAAAATAAGGCAGTAAATATTTTTTTTTTATAAATCCATATCTATTTACTAAAAATTAAAATTAAAAAATTGTTTTTTGTTGTAATGTTGTAGCAATGTATTATTAAAGTAAAAATCTGCAATTCTGCAAAGGTGATCTGCAAAGTTTATCTGCATTTCTGCAAAGTGAGCTTTTAAGCTCAATTTCTATACTTGACAATTAATTATCATTTAAATAAAAGTTTTTCAGTTTCTCATGTGATTCGAAGGTTGGCACAAGTGTTTTATTTCAACTAGTAAAATTTCAACAGGTTATGGGCCCAGAGAAACACGTGTTAATAATATGTCTGTGATGGAATTAGTATTTTCTAAAATTAAGCCATTTAATGGCCAGAACTTTGACTCCTGGAAATACAGAGTTGAAAATTTTCTGGAGGCTCAAGGTGTCTTAGACGTGTTAACGATAGAAAAACCAGCGGAGACTGACAAAAATGCTACAGAAGCTAAATCTTGGATTAAGAGTAACTCTATAGCAAAAAATTTGATCACCTGTTTGGTAGATGATAACCATTTGGAGTATATAAAAGGTAAGACGACGGCAATGCAAATGTGGAATGCTCTGGTGGGTACTTTTTCTGGGACAAACATGGCCAAACAAAATATGTTTAGGACAAAGATGGACAGGCTAAGGTATGAAACGGGTAGTGATATGAAAAGGCATTTCACAAGGTTTGATGAGTGTGTGCGCGAATTAGTGGCGGCTGGTGCGAAACTAGAGAATAATGAAATTATATACCATTTATTTAAGTCATTCCCTGATGACTTTCAACCACTAATAACAGCACTTGAAAACTTGCCTGATGAGGTACTCACATTGGAGTATGCAAAGTCTAGACTTTTAAATGAAGAAATGCGGCAACAAGTAAACAAGGAATTTGTCGGTGATAGCGCTAATTCTGGTGACCATGATGCTGTTTTTTACACTGGATGTAATGGCGATTGTTTTAAGTGTAAAAAGAAAGGTCATAAAAGGTTGACTGTCCAAGAAATAAGAAAAAGAAATTCAAGAAACGTTTTGTCAGAAACAATGAGAGTTCAGCTGTTGCGTTTATGATGGGGAGCAGCGAATGTGGAGGAGAGTTATGGATTTTAGATTCCGGCAGCACGAGGCATGCGACGAATAGCCTAGAATCCTTAGAAATGTAGAAGTGCTTACTGAACCACTATCTATTAGCACGGCAGAGGAAGGTGGATCTATCATCGCGACTCATAGGGGTGTTTTTGTAGGATTTACTAAAATTGGTAGTAATATAATGAAAGTTGAAATAAACGAAGTACCGTACGCAAAAGAATTGCGTGTTAATTTGCTTTCAATCAAAGCTCTACAAGAGAGAGGTATAGTGGTATTGTTTACTCATAATCAAAGAGCCCAAATAAAGAAAAATGGTCGTATAGTGGCGTTGGCGAATATATTAAATTCACTTTATGTTGTAAAGTTGATGCAGAATAATGATCAAGCCAACTTATGTGAAGTAAATGATTTGTGGCATCGTCGCTTTGGTCATATAAATGAGCCGTATCTTAAGAAATTGCAAACAAGGAAAATGGTTACTGGTTTTGAAGTGGGTGAGCAAACTGTTGCGTGTGGTGATTGTGTAAAAGGCAAACAATCGGAGTTACCTTACAAAAGGCATCGAGAGCCGACTGCAAAAATTCTCGAAAGAATACATACGGATGTTTGCGGTCCGATTACACCGAGCACACATGATGGACACAACTATTTTGTTAGCTTTATAGATGATTTCAGTCATTTTGTCAGGATCTACTTAATAAAACGTAATTCAGATGTTTTTAGCTGTTTCAAAGACTTTCAATATTATGCAGAAGCGAAGTTTGGTTGTCGCATTGCTAATCTAAGATGTGACAGAGGCAGAGAGTACCTGTGCAATGAACAGAAAGCATATTATAGTTCAAGCGGTATTATACTGGAAACAACAGTTGGGTATTGCCCGAGGCAAAATGGTGTGGCTGAGCGGTACAATAGGACTGTGGTTGAAAAGGCGAGAACAATGTTAATTGACTCCGGTCTAAATAAGAACATGTGGGGTGAGGCAGTACAAACTGCGGTGTACCTGCTGAATAGAAGCCCTACTAGTAGTGTTCAAAACAAAACACCTGCTGAAGTGTGGTACAAAGAAAAACCATATATTGGTAAATTGAGGATTTTCGGCTGTCGCGCTTATGAACTGTTACCCAAAGAGAAACGTTCCAAGTTTGACCCTAAATGCAATGAAATGGTGTTTGTTGGTTATGCTGTGAATGGGTATCGACTCTGGAGTCTGGTAAATAAAAGGATAGTGCTGTCTAGAAACGTAAAATTTTATGAAACCGTTTTTCCTGCAAAACTAAATGTTGGTAACAATGAAGAAACAAAAGACAAACAAAAGTTTTCGTGAAAACGATGTAATTGTGATGAAAAAGAAAGAAATGCCAGTTCAAGAAGGGGATGGAATAAGTGATTCCATTTTGGAGATGGAACCTTTTGAAAGTTTTCCCGATAATAATGGTGACTCAACAACAAACGAAGCTGGTGTTTTTTAATGAAGCTGGTGCTTGTAACGAAGCTGGCGTTTGTAATGAAGCTGGTGCAAGTGCAGTGGAATCAGTTGCGCTCCGGCAGCAATCAAATTTGGCAAGTCAAAAGCCATGATGCCGTGAGCACAAAGCCCCAGGCAAGTTAACTTATAATACTTTTTTTGATCAGATAAATCTGTCTGAAATAACTTTTTCAGCTGAACCGGTTTGCTTTAGTGAAATCGACTTAAGACCAGATAAACTACATTGGAAACGTGCTATAGAAGAAGAGCTTTTGGCTCTACAGAAAAATAATACTTTTGAGTTGGTCGAGAGGGACGCTAACATGAAAATCATTACTTGTCGGTGGGTTTTTAAACTAAAAACCGATAAATATGGGAAGCCCATAAGGTACAAAGCGAGGCTAGTGGCTCGAGAGTGTCAGCAAAAGTATGGTGTAGATTATCAGCAAACGTATACACCAGTTGCAAGAATATCAACAATTCGTACCGTTCTGGCAGTGGCGATTCATAAAAGCTATACAATTTGTCAAATGGACGTTAAAACTGCATTTCTCAATGGCGAGATAACTGAAACCGTTTATATGACAGTCTCTGAAGGAATGAACGTTAAAAGTAGTAAGGTGTGTAAGCTGAAGAAATCCCTATATGGCTTAAAGCAGTCGCCGCTGTGCTGGTACAAGAAGTTTTATGATGCAGCAGCCAGCATGGGTTTCACAAGGTCGCACCATGATTATTGTGTTTATAGCAGAATTCATGATGAATGTATAACTTATATTGTTTTATATGTGGACGACTTGCTGATAGTTGGTGAAAATGAGATGCAATTAAATGACGTAAAAAACAAACTTTCTGAAATGTTTGAAATGGTATTATCTGATCGTCTTGAACAGTTCCTTGGAATTGAAATAAGCCATGACATAAAATCAAATTGTATGACAATGTCACAAAAAGGAGCAATAAAAGATGTACTACGTTTTATGAATATGGAAGAGTGTAATGGCGCAACGACTCCAGTGGACAAATCAATACAATTATGCAATACAGGAAATGAAAAACAAATAACAGTGCCCTACCGGGAAGTCATTGGTAGAGTTATGTATATAATGCTATGCAGCAGACCTGATATATGCTACGCTATATCCGAATTGAGTCGTTATCAAGAAGCTCTAAATATTGTACACTGGCAGGGTGTCAAGCGACTAATGAGATATTTAAAATCAAGTGCGAATTTAGAGTTACAGTACATGAAGAGAGAGGCCGTAGATTCATTGGTTGGTTTCGTAGATGCTGACTACGCTGCTGACGAACGTACTAGGAAATCGACTAGCGGCTACCTATTTAAAGTCTTCGGCAACATTGTAACTTGGACTTCGAAGAAGCAGCAAGTAGTGGCATGCTCAACGACAGAGGCCGAATATGTCGCTATGTCTTTGGCGGTGCAAGAGGGTATTTGGCTGCGTGGTTTACTGGCAGATCTTTTTGTTGATGTCGAATCAATCACAATGTTCGAAGATAATCAAAGTGACATAAAACTAGCGTACAACATGGAAAATAAGAGAGTGAAACACATTGATGTGAAACATCATTTCATAAGACAAAAGGTTGAAGCGGGTGAGGTAAAAATCGAGTATATTAATAGCGCTGACCAGGAAGCTGATATTCTCACAAAACCATTGACAAAACAAAAATTTACCTATCTAATAGAGAAGTTGTCATTAATACATCGAGAAGGGGTGTTGTAATGTTGTAGCAATGTATTATTAGTAAAAATCTGCAATTCTGCAAAGGTGATCTGCAAAGTTTATCTGCATTTCTGCAAAGTGAGCTTTTAAACTCAATTTCTATACTTGACAATTAATTATCATTTAAATAAAAGTTTTTCAGTTTCTCATGTGATTCGAAGGTTGGCACAAGTGTTTTATTTCAACTAGTAAAATTGAAAAATGAATTCATGTGAAGATATGTTTATACTTCTAAATAGTTATACTATCCACAATTATATTTTGTAACTTCTTTTTATAAGAATTAAATAAAATCTTGTTCATGTTATTTCCATATGATTTATTCAACACGAAAAAACAAGGAAGTAAATAAACAATTTTCAAATAACTTCGATGAAACATAAAAACTATTATTAAACTAAAAAAAAATGGTTAAATTAAACAATTTTTTTGAACCTTAGGTCTGTTTAAAGTTTGTAGGCGAGACCAACACCCTTCTTTCAAATTCATATTTCCACGACGATGTTCAACTAAAAACTAAATACGCTCTGTTTAAAAAAAAAACGCCGAACCTGTGATTTCGCATGTGCATATGTATTGGTTTTGTGCTGCTAATGCGGGGTTGAAGCTGGTTGAAAAATGATGCCAAATACAAAACCACTCTCTTTACCGAATTTGCCAACAAACTGGTATGTTGTGCCAGCATAATAATGCCCGTGTAAACTACCTCAATAAAATGATTACAGTGTTGCCAATGAATTTGCATATGGCTGTGTCTCTAATTACTCACTGAAGAAAATTCCACTACACATCCTTTGGGTAGGTTAAAATTAAAACAAAATTAAACAAAAATAGAAGTCAAAGTAGAATTACACACAGATTATACATGAATCTAATTATAGGCCTACACATGTGAGTAGAAATTACATACTCTGTATATTACACACATATTGGCAACACTGAATGACTATAATCATTCATGAATGCCGCGTCTGCAATTGCACTTTAGTTATTTTATTGTAATTGTTATTTTTAATAACAAAAGACATCTGTTTTTGACTAAGTTCTGTTTGTTTCTACCAACAAAATGCGTGTGTGTTTTGGAGTTGTCATTTTGTTATAGTCGTGCATGTACCTTGTATAATTTTACCATGGTGTGAACGATTAAATTTGAGGATTTAACATCAAACGTATCCCAGGAAATAGTGTGCTTATCTTAGAAGTGCACTCTATCAATATGGATTTCAAATAAAAGGACTTGGTTGCTACTTTATAAAAATTATATAACGAACTTCTCAAATGACTAGAAGAAAACGGCTTATCAAAATAGATTTATTTTGGACAAGAAACACACCTATCAATATCACTCATAAATAAAATGCCTTTATGAGTAGGTTTAATGAATCAACATGAAAAAGGACTCAGTTGAACACAATATCAAAATCTATTTGATTCTCAAAAAGAAGAGCTTGGTTAATATATACATATAAAATATCCGCTAACAAAGTAGCGGGCAATATGCTAGTATATAATACAATTATTAAACCGCATTTCGAATATGGGTCAACAATCTTGTATTCCAGCTGCAACGATCAACAAATTTCAAGATTAATTAATCGATTAACATCTATTAATTATATATGTATAAAAAAGACTGCAACTGAACACAATAAATTTTATTCAGAAATTGAAAATGGGGGATGCACCTGATTATTTGACGGACCAGACAAGATACATAAGAGAAGCTCAGCCATATAACCTCAGAAATGCTAATGACTTCACACTACAAACTCATACTAATGCGATAAAAAGAACGTTCTTCTATAAAGGATTGAGACTATATAACCTGATGCTAAATGAAATTAAAAATAAATCAAATATTATAGCATTTAAAAAAAAATTTGTAAATTTCATCAGAAATAATTTAGTTCAGAGCCCTTAAAACTTTTATGTTATTTATTTTTATATATTTAATTTATGTAAACCTCAAAGTAATAAAAATACTACTCACTATCAAATAAATAAATAAAAAAATTAAAAATTCATTTTGAATGTAACAAACATAGGCTGAGTTTACATCTGGCATTTCTTGTGTGTCATGTGCCCAAAAAAGCGTAACCAATAATTACTAATGAAAAATTTTTTGATTCAGACATGTATTTATTGATTTAAACTGTTTCCAATCATGTTGGATTCTATCATTGTTTGAAAGCGCTTCCATTTTTTCATTTCATTTGCTTTGACTGTACTGTGACTGCCAAAAGTTCCAATGCCGGCAGCAAAACAAAAGCAAAAAACAGGAAAACGAGCGAATGACTGTCGACTGTGCTGTTAAACGAAAAAAATAATAACTTAACTGTTGCTCGCAGCAACAGCCAAAGCAACAGCAACAGCACACAAAATTCGACAGTTTTGTATTTGTATTTATTATTTTCCAAAAATTACAAAAATTATTTAATTCTAAAAATTAAATTTAAAAATATTCTATAAAAAAAATTCTTTACATTTACCAAAGAATATTAAATTAGAAAAAAAAATTACATTATATATATACAGCCATTATTTTAGGAATTTAAATTTTTATATAATTCCCCAAAAAAGGAAAAAAAGGGAGGCACTTAAATTAATACTTAAATTAATAAACTTAAAACTAATTACATGCAACTACAAAAAATGAAAAAAGGAAAATAAAAGAAACAAACAAACAAACTAACAAGAGAATTAAAAAGTTCATTGACTAGTGTTATACACCGTGTCATTTATATTTAACGACCTTATCTTCCTGTGGTAGACTAAGAGATCTTCATCCTCATATAAAGCACCAGCAGTCCCAAGGGTCAACAAGTCCATAGGAGAAAAATATCTAGACATTTGAACGGTCTGCAAATTTCTAGAGCCATCAAAACATCTTCTTACCAAAGAATTCTCCAGAGAACGTGCACCTTCCAGAAACCTTAAAGCCCTTTCGATCAAAAAGACATCCGCTCGCCTAAAATTAACCAATCCGTAAATGGACCTACACGATAGTCTACGAAACTGACCATTCCGTCCGATGTATGGTTTTAGCGCAAGACACGCTACTAGAATCATTCGCTCCCATCTCCTAATCCTCTCCATCTGGGATGAAGAAATTCCAAACCAAGTTGGAAAGGCATAAGAGACGATTGGACGAACTATCTAGCGATATACTAAAAGGCATACTGTTTTATCAATACCGCCTCTACGTTTTAAAACACTATGATATGACGAGTATATTCTCTTAGCCTTTTCAAGAATATCATCAATATGACGATAAAATTCAAAATTTTCATGGAAGGTGACGCCAAGGTATTTCATTCTGTCCGATATCCCAATCACGTCCGGTCCGATCTTTAAACAAGGTATGTAGGGTAGATATACTTACGCCTTCCCTTGAACATCATGGCTACACATTTTCGTATGTTCAATTTAAGGCCCCACTTTGAAAAGTAGTCCGACAATACAGTTAAGTATTGATTCATTCGTTGGTTATTGTGTTGTATATCGTGAATTGCTCGTCTGAGTCGTTTTTTCTGACCAATAAAATTTATTATATGCAATGGAAGTTTTAACAGGCCACTACCTCCAATATGGACACTTTAGGGGTAGAATGATCTATAGCATCTTGAAAGGCTTCTTCCATTGATTTAACGCATAAACCAATTTCCGCGTCATACACATTCCTGTCAAGTAGTAATCCACAAGTATCGAGAAGATTTGTTGATAATCTGTTTGTAAATCTACTTCTGTTCATTCGTTTATAGTCATACCTTGTAGATCGTTCTCTTGTTAAGCAAGTATGCCCTATGATCTGATTCGTAGTCCAGCGTCCTAAGTTGGTCTAAATTAGTTGCAGATGTCAGGAAAAAGTCAATGTAGGATGATACACCTGTATTGATCCTATAGTTTGTCGCACCTCTAAGTTTGGACTCGAAAGTAAAAATTCTCGAACGTTACGTCCACTTATACATATTAGTATAGGGGTCACCCCAGTAGGGATGATTTTCATTGAGATCAGCACCAATTACTACACTATAGTTGCGTGCCAGTATCTGTATTGAGTCAAAGTTATAGTGTTGTAAATGTATTGAGTATTTGAGTACTGAGTACTCAATACCGAGTGTTTTTCCCGGCACTCAATACACAAAAGTGTGTTTTTCCCGGCACTCAATACACAAAAGTATCTACTCAATACTTTCAGGCTTGCATTTTGTAGTATTCTTCCTTTAAAATACATCAAATTATACAAATCTTTGTGCAAATTTAAGCTTGATAAAAATATATCTCTAAACTCCCTTGATTTAGCGTAAAAAATACAAATACAGAAAGCAATAGTTCTGTTTGGAATTATTTTGTTATGAAAACGGCCACTGAAACAAGGACTTCAAAATGCATCATTGAACTAAACAATTTCACTCATGAACTTATACATACATATTTGACAGAAAAAGTGACCCTTTATTGTGGTGGAAAGCACGTGAGAGCAGCAAGTCCGGTTCTTACAGATGTGAAAAATATCTTAAATTCTGACAATATCAATAAAAAAAATTAACGTGCAAAAACTAATCTTCAAACTTATTTATTTTTATTTGTTATAAATTAATGTAAATATATTTAATTTTTGTTTTTTACATATTGCATTATATAACATGCATTGGAGGTTAATTTGCTGTAATAAACAATATTTTTTAACCTCTCATATATTCAGATACGTACATATGTATGTGTGTTTTTAATTTTAAATGCAAAAATCCGTGGAAGTATTTAGTAGTATCGAGTACCCAATTGAAAAAGTATTAAGTAGTATTGAGTATTCAAAAGTAGCCGCTTTTTACAACACTACATAGTTAGTTGCAGTAAAAACATTACTTGGCTTCAGATACATTGAGATCACAACCAAATCAGCAGCATTCAATCTTCGAATGCGAACAGCCGTATTCTCAATCAAACCAGTGTCAATAATAACCTCTTCACATTGCAAGGCATCCTTAACGAGGACAGCTGTGCCTCCTCCACGTCCGCCTTGTCGGTCACGTCTAAATATTTTATATCCAGGCATGTCAAGTTTATGGCGAGAACTCAAATGGTGCTCAGCCACTTGTAGTATGTCCGGTTTACGTCTAGTCAAAAATAAACTCAAATAACGCCTCTTGTGCCTTGAGACTATTGAATTGGTATTTATAAAAATTATTTTAATATAATTAGCCATCGTGTTTTAATGACATCAGCATTCCCAGAAAGGCACGGGACCTGTCTTCGTCATTGTCTAACTCACGGTATCTGCCCGCAAAACCACCAATTTTTCCAAGGCATTTCAACATTCCTCCACCAAAGAATCGTCGACAGTCCTTGTCAATAACGTCATATTAAGCCATAGCCGATACCAAAGAAATTTCAGATTGAGCTAAATTCTCCGGCCCAGGTCTGAAAATCTCTGACAAAGGTACAGGCACACTCCTAGCAGAAGCACTGCCAGCTGCAGCCTCTGCAGCATAAGAAACACCACCCCTCGCCACATTCTCATTAGTATACTGAATACGGGGACGAGAAGCTCGATTTGGAACCCTTTTTGCTTCCAATTTACGAAGAAATTCTTTTCTACACGGGCAATCCGAATGTCCATCAACGCGACAGTTGACACATCTTACAGGCAAACCATATCTCTTTGAGACCTGACTAGTCACAGGATCAGTAACTAAATATTCCTCGATGTTCTCTACCCTAGAAGGCACTTTGCACTTACCCCCACATTTTACACATCTATATGGCATGCGGCAGTTTGTGCTGACATGACCATAACGCTGAAAGTTAAAACATTACGTAATACCAGTGCGCTTAAATTTTCTAATTCCTACCCTACAAGGCAAAATGTAACGTATTGCATAAAATTTCCTTATGTCCGAATCCCTTGTCATTCTAACAATCCATTTGTCCCCTCCCAGTCGTATCAGTCCAATTACATTCACTCCAATCTGCAGACCGTTCAAATAGACTAAAATTTCTTCTGACTCAAAAGAATCAGGAAGACCCTCAATCACTACAGTAAATGGACGACGTCCCTTAGGGGTGTATGTATAAAAATTAACTTTTTTCTTTTCAAGAAGAACTTTAATTCTCTGAAAATCCTCAAGGGTGCAGACTGAACTGTTTGAAATTTCGAAGTTAAAGCAACAGAACAGTCATCAGAAACACGCAATGTAGCTGTGATGTGACTTACAGATATGTGCACAGCACAGCACAGCAACAAAAGTTAAAAATATAAATAAACTTTTCGCAGCACAGTAAAAGCATATTTTTTAGTGCTGTTACTGTTTTGCTGACAGTTTTTCAAACACTGGATTCTATAAAATTGAATATTAGTTATGTATGAAACTGTTTAAATTAATAAATACACTGAACCAAAAAAGCATTCTTAAAACAAGAATCTTACGTTTTTGTTTTAAAAATGCTGCATTTTTAAAAATCATTTTTAAAATATGAATGTTTCTTATAATATTAATATGCAACATTGTTATTTTTATAACGAAACAGTTCAAAACAAAAATTTGCTTTTTCATTTTAAAAATTTCAAAAACTATAATGTTTTCTTATTAAAATAAAAATTATAATTTTTGAAATCATAATAAAAAAGAAAATGTATTTTTAAACATTCTAAAAAAAAATAGTTTATTATTATATCAATAATTTTAATTTTTTTTAAATAAAAGAATATATTTTTCCCCGAGTAACATTTTATATTTGTGTCGTGTTTAAAAAAAAAGAATTAATCTGTTATTACGACCAAGTGTATATTAATGTCCATTAGCCTGTATGATTGGGAAATTTTAAAAAACACGGTGTTCATAACATAATAGCGACATTTTTTGTTGAATGCTCGACATGACGCAAATGAAAATTCGTTCGATTAGCGCTTTGGACTACAGTCGAAGACCGAAAATTTTTCATAAGGGCATTTTGATTCCAAATAAAATTAACATTTTTAATTTTAATACGAACCATCCGTAATTTCAAAATTCTCTTTTATTAATTTAAAACGTTTCATTCTTAATTTAAGAAGTCTCCATTATTAATTCAAAATATTTCATTTTTTATATAAAAATAATTAGTTTTAAAACAAAAATGCTTCATTATTACTTCAAGAATATTTCATTCTTAATTCAAAAACATAAGTTCTTAATTTGAGTATGTTCAACTTTATATCAAGGTTGTTGTTTCTTAAAACAAAAATAATAATTTTTCATTCCAAAATAGTTTTAATTTTTAAGCAAAGAATGAAAATTTTTAAAATAACACAAAACAAACTTAGTTCTATTTCATAAATGTTTCGTTTTTAAAATCAAAATGTTTCTTCTTGATTTTAAAACTTTATTTTTTGGGTGTACGTGTCTGAATCAAACAGTTTTTCATTAGTAATTAGTGGTTACGCTTTTTTATGCATGTGTGGCACATGGCACACAGATGTAAACCGGGCCTTAGTTCTATTTCGTAAATGTTTCGTTTTAAAACGAAGTTGTTTCTTCTTGGTTTTAAAACTTTTTTTTGTGTACTTACAATATTGAATTAAAAATGCTCCATTATTAATTTAAGACGTTTCATTCTTAATTTAAAAATGCTTCATTATTAATTTAAGACGTTTAATTTTTAATTTAAAAATGCTCCATTATTAATTTAAGACCTTTCATTCTTAATTTAATAATTCTCCATTATTAATTCAAACGCTTCATTTTTAATATAAAAATAATAAGTTTTAAAATAAAAATGCTTCATTATTACTTCAAGAATATTTCATTTCTCTTGGGCTGTATATAATAATAATCTTTTAATTTGAGTATGTTCAACTTTATGTCAAGGTTGTTGTCGTTTTCAAACAAAAAATATTCTTTTTTGATTTCAAAATATTTTTAATTTTTAAATCAAAAATGAACATTTTTAAAATAACAGAAAACAAACTTAGTTTTATTTCATAAAGGTTACGTTTTTAAAATCAAATTGTTTCTTCTTGATTTTAAAACATTTTTTTTTTTTTGGTCTATGTACATACAGTAGTTATTTAAAGTATTTAACAACTGTGTGACCATATTTTAAAATTTTTGTGGGTTTGATTTTTGTACATTGAATTACTTATGGATACTGAAAGCCGCACATTATATAATTTAAAAAAAAAGTGTCCTATCCTATAGAAAATTGAAAAATAAGAAAAAAATTTAATGAAAAATATTGGCGGCGAGGCTTAGTTTCCGAGTTATGGGCCTCTGAAATTCTAGTACAATATTGTGATTAATACAGTGTTTTCCAACGAATATAACCAATATTGCTATCTCAAAAATTAAAAAAAGGATCCTATCCTTATATCGTTGTCTTGCACTGCTGGCCTTAGGCCGGGCTTAAGGATTTTCTCCACCATGGTATTTCCCGAGACGACGCAACCTAATAAAGATTTCCTACATTGCAAAGTTTTCTTACCTAATAACGTTTTCCTGCATTGCTGGCCTTCGGCCGTGCTTCAGGATTTTCTCCACCATGGTGTTTCCCGAGACGGCGCAGCCTAGTACAGATTTTCTACCTTGCAAAGTTTTCTCGTATATTAACGTTTTCTTGCACAGCCGGCCTTCGGACGGGCTTAAGGATTTTCTCCACCATGGTGTTTGCCGAGACGCCGCATCACAATAAAGGTTTTCTGCATTGCAAAGTTTTCTTGCCTAATAAACCTTTCGCCTTTGCAGATGACATACAACTGTTTTGGTCAGGAGAGCCTGAGTTTACTGATTGCCTACAGGAAACGATCAATAATGATTTGCACACCTTCACGTTAATCCAAGTAAAACTAAGGCTATTGTTTTCAAATCTAATAGAAATGGACTTATTGATCTGAACTTAAATATATGTATGTGGATCTACGATTGTGTTTGTTAACAAAATGAAATGTCTTGGTATGTTGATTGATGACAAACTATCGTTTGAACCTCATATTAACAACACATGCTCTAAAATTTGTTTTATATTACGCAGAATATATCACAGGAATTTATTCTTGCCCATTAATGTTAAGAAAGCGATTGGGCACGCGCTATTAATGTCACAGATTAATTATTGTATTGAAGTCTACTCAGGATGCAATACTGGTAATAAAAAGAAAATCAAAGCTATTGTACATAAGGTCATTAGATTTGTGTATGGACTCAGATTAAGAGCACACGTTTCTGATCACGTTAAGAATTTTCTAAATTTTTCGTTTGATGATTACCTCAAGTTTCGGCTACTTATTTATTTGTTTAATATCATTAAGTTTCAGAGGCCGTTAGTTACACATTTTACAACTGATCTCTTTTACTAAATCAGTCAGAAACCCTCAAATGGTTATCCCTCGTATATGCAACACTGCCTATGAGAACTCTTTTTGTAGTTCGTTCAATTCGCCTACGGAACTGTTTACTCAGAAACTTGAGGTGTTTTGCCATGTCACTACATACTTTCAAAGGACGTCTTGTTGACTATTTTAACAATATTGATCGCTGATTATCGTTGAGGCCTTCTATTTTGCTGTTTTCTTTATTTCATTAATTTAATTAATGATAGGTGGTTGGAGTAATTCACGGTGATGATGGGATGGAAATTTTGGTTTGAGTATATGAAACTGAATGTATAATTGTAAATATTTTCAATTATGAGTTTTATTTTTATATGAGTCGTATTTTCATATGATTGTAATACAGTATTTAGTATTGGCCATAAGGCTATATGTATTATAAATGTATTAATAAATAAAATAAATAAATAACATTTTACTGCATTGTCAGCCTTCGGCCGGGCTTAAGGATTTTCTCCACCATGGTGTTTCCCGAGACGGCACAGCCTAGTAAAGATTTTCTGCATTGCAGTTTGCTTGCCTAATGACGTTTTCCTGCATTGCCGGCCTTCGGGCGAGCTTAAGGATTTTCTCCACTATAGTGTTTCCCAACACGGCGCAGCATAATAAAGATTTTCTATCTCATAAAATTTTCTTGCCTAATAAAGATTTCCTGCATGGCCGACCAAGACTGCATTTTACCATTTCATAGAAGGTATTCTCAAAAGATTTAAGATGATACCAATATTGGTCATATTCGTTGGAAAACACCGTATAATCACAGTATTGTACTAGAATTTCAGAGGCCCAGAACTCGGAACCAAGCCTCGCCGCCAATTTTTTTCTTCTTATTTTTCAATTTTCTATAGGATAGGATACTTTTTTTATTTTTGAGAGGTGCCCCTAAACTAACATTTATTTATTTATTTATTTATACAGTATGTCAAGCATGAGTTTACACACAAAAAATAAATTAGATTTTCTTTACGTCATTAGTCAAAAATTATACATCTTGTCTTTTTGCACAGATTTTTTTGATTTATTGTAATTATATGTAATGCCTACAAAGATGTACAACAAAAAAATTTCAAGGTTAGCGTAACATAAGAGAAAAGTAGAACAAAAACAATTATTACTTAGTTTTTTTAGTGTCAAACAACTCTTTACACATTTTTTGTTTTTCTATTTTGTGCACCAACAACAAAGTTAACTTTGCATTTCCCGTTATTTTTCATGTGCGTTGTTAATTTCTGTATATTT
Organism: Nowickia ferox; assembly: GCA_936439885.1. Lineage (NCBI taxonomy): Eukaryota > Metazoa > Arthropoda > Insecta > Diptera > Tachinidae > Nowickia > Nowickia ferox. The sequence goes on along the minus strand of OW387026.1, from coordinate 37,188,496 downwards.
TTTAATTACTTGCCAAGAAGTTTTTGTTTTGTGCGCATCGTTTATTGAAAAATTTTTTAATATTTAATATGCCAGGAAAAAGGTTATCTTATAATGTAATCCAGTTAATTTATTACAATCTCCACTTGGGAAAAAGCGTGAGCGAATTGTCAGAAATGTTTTCAGTGTGTCGTAAGACAATTTACAATATAAAAAATCGAGCAGAAAATGAGAATAGGTTGGAGTTAAGGAAAGGTGGTGGTCCAAAACGAAAAATAAATAAACGTGTGGAGCGCGTAATTATGAGAAAAATCATAAAAAAACCCCCAAATTTCTACAAGAACAATTGCTAGAGAGGTTCAGGAAGAATGCGGCACTATTGTATCTCATGAAACAGTCCGCCAGTTGTTATTGAGCAAGCAGTACTCATCAAGAGTAGCTCGAAAAAAACCTCTGCTTTCCGCATCAAATGTAGAAAAACGGCTTTCCTTTGCCACTTTGAACGTTACACAGCCAACGGAATATTGGGATAACGTTATTTTCTGCGACGAAACCAAGATTATGCTCTACTATAATGATGGGCCAACTAGAGTATGGCGCAAGCCCTTAACCTCACTAGAAAATCAGAACATTATCCCAACAGTAAAATTTGGAAAACTTTCGGTAATGGTTTGGGGGTGCATCTCGAGCAAAGGTGTTGGAGACATAGCGTTTATAGAATCAACGATGGATGCACGTCAATATCTAGATATTTTGAAGAAACATCTGACAAGCAGTGCTGAAAAATTCGGGTTTATAAGGGATGGAGTTCCTCAATTTAAATTTTACCAGGACAACGATCCTAAACATAAGTCCCATATGGTTCGTATGTGGCTCCTTTATAACTGTGGGAAAGTTATAGATACCCCTGCTCAAAGTCCCGACCTAAACCCCATTGAAAATTTGTGGGTCTATTTGAAGAGAAGAGTCGCTAAACGTCAACCAACAAGCAAAGTATCTCTAAAAACCGCGATATTAGAAGAGTGGCAGAGTATACCAGCTAATTATGATTTGAAAAAGCTGGTTAGTTCCATGAAGAAGCGCTTACAATGTGTGGTAGATGCCAATGGTGGCCATACTAAGTATTAAAAATATTTAATGCATTTTTTAATAATTTAAGATACTAGGAAGATAAATTTTTAATTTTGTGTAAAAAGTTATTTGACGGTACCCAACCTGAGTAATATTTATTTTTGTTTTATTTTAGCTTGTTTTAAACTGAATTTAATCATTTTTTTACGTAATATTCTTGTAAATATGTAAATAATTACAATAAATACAAAAAAAAACTTGGTATATAAAAACAAGTGTATTTACTTTGCTAACAAAGTTAAAAATATATAAATTTTTCTTGTGTGTAAACTCATTCTTGACATACTGTACATATTATACAAAGTAAATTTGCATAATATGGTTGCACAAAAATGGGCGGAGTAACTAGACCATATGCCCAAGATGTTATTAACAGTAATTTAAAAATGTTTTGTGACTGACTGTATACGACCTATGCCTTCACATAGGAAGTAGCAACGTGGTTGTTAAAGAAATTCCACAGAAGAACCGCAAGAATATACGGTTATCCGTGGCAGATCAGTCAACCAGTGCGAGTGAGACGCAAAACTCTCGAAGGCCAATAAACAACAGTGGCCTGGTTGCACTTAAGAAATAATTGCCAACGACGCTTGATGTTGACTCGCCCAGAGCTGCTTTACGACTGCCTAAACTAACATTTTCACTTAAATAAGTTAACACAAACGATTTTTTAAGGTTTAAGCTATTACATGACATCTGTAATAGTCATCAAGGTTTTTGTGTTAGTGTAGATATACAATTTTATTTGATGCAACATACCCTTTTAATTAATTGTTTATCCAAAATTTTACCCCTGTCGGGATAAGAGTTTTATGCTTATAGTGTAACACTTCAGGATTATTTTAACATTTGTGAAATGAACTTTAAATTTTAGCAAATGACCTTTTATGATTTTTATATCTTATTAATAAACAATATCCAATTTAATGTTTAGAAATGTATAAATTTTCTCGAAATATTTACGTCATTTTTAGTATTCAAGACTTGAGTGTGTTTAGTTATAATACCCAAGGTCTATTTTTTAGGTCTATGCAACTCTACAAAAAACACAGCAATACAAAAAATAACTTTATATTTAAGTTGTCAGAAACACACACAAACATGATCTAATGTATATGGTGCATGCAACTTTTGACAGTTTAAACACTAACAGATCAACCTAAATTACGACCAGCGTTACCGTTGGTGCTACTAAAATAGCAATTTGCCACATTTTCGACTGCTTGGATACTATTGTGCTACCTTTACAAAATGCACCCAAATTTGATACTTTTTCTAATTTTTGCCACTTTTTACTGAATGAAGATATACTTTTTTGTACTTTCGGTTTTATTAATATAAAAGGTGTGCTGTTTTAATATATCAGTATGTAAGCAAGCTTATACGAAATCTTTGTTTTTGTCATGCGTGGTCAGCTTATGCATATCTTTCGAATAATTAATACGCCCACGCATGCTTATATTCCAATACCTCTGTCTGTAGGGATATATAAATATAAATATGTACATACATATTTTTGTATGTATGTGAAATGTATTAGTAAAATTTATTTATTTATGTTTATTAGTAGTTTATTTATGTTTATTAGTAAAATAAAAAAACACACCTAAGAATTCTTTAACTAAATCAAGCAAAAAAAATCATAAATATATTAGTACTTCAATAGTTTAAAGAGATCTAACACAATCTTTCGGAAAAATAATTTGGTTTAAGTGCTTAGGATTTAAGTGAATTAGTTTTGATAAAACCTGACTTGGAAAAATCCTTTAACTAATCGTAGATGTTGAGGAAATTGAAAGTAATCTATAATACAGATCATTTACTTTCTTAGTTTTTTTCCTGGATTTCTCTAAGCATATAAAAATTTTCATTATGACATTATAGTCCTGTTTTATTTCTTTTTTTTTTTTTATTAATTAATTTTGTTAAAACATTTCTTGTATTATTATCGATAGTTCCTTCTGTTGGCGGGTCATAATCTGACCCATACTGGCAGAGGTCAACGACGAACATTCAGCAAAACAGTTTATTTCTGAATTTCTTAGTTTACGTTTTTGTACTTTAAAACATTGTTTGCTTGAAGAACTGCAGGTATAAAATAATTTAATTCGTCTTTCATTAAATCTAATCCTTAAAACTTAACAATTCCCTCTAGTTTAATTAGAGTAGCAGAGTTTTTAATAAACTATTTATAGCCACGTCCAAAGATTTTGAAGTTTTACTTAGGTGAGAATCACTGAACATACTTCTTTATTTGTATGAAAAATTTGTATTTGAGACGAAACAAGTACTTAAACAAACAAAAAATACGCTATAATACCACAACTGCAGACTTTGAAGTACTTTTTCAGTTGAATAAGCTCTTTGTTACACTTATACAAATTTTTCTTGTAAAAATCATCATAAATGTAATAACTTTCAATCTTTTTTAATTTTAGTACAAAAACAGCGTTGTATATTGTAATTTCTGGTTAATTTCATCGAAATTAAGTAAAATAACTTAATTTGGAAAATATCAATGTATATGGGAAATTACTTAATTTCAACTTGATTTCGACCGAAATCACGAAACTACTTAATTTGGCGTCAGCCTGCATGGGCTATTAGATTTTACGCTGAAATGAGTAACCTAAATTAGAGCGTTGACCAAGGCAATTGACATCAGGTGATCCGAATTCACCAGCTGACATAATTTCTCTGCTAGGAAATATTCTGACAGCAGGAAATTTTACACTAACAAATATACAAGGCGAATACGCAGAGTTGCAAATTATGACCACGTGGTATCAATTCGCCTTGAGTGTTAACGTTGCGCTAGAAACAGTAATGTTTCCTCATTTAATTAATAAATAACTCTACATAGAAATAAGAAATAAAAATAAAAACGCTAAATTGACCTGAAAGTAGCTAAATTTACATTACTTAACAAAAACAACAGTACTTTTGCAGCCAACTTCACTTCTTTACGCGCTGTCAAAATTTAATTTTCCAATTGCAAAGCGTTGACGCCGCGTTATTTCGGTTGGTTTGAGAGATTTTGTATGGGCATGAGAAATTTTGACAGCCAGACAACGCTTTGCGTCGTAATTTAGGTGGGGCTGTAAGACACAGAACAAGGCGAATTGACATCAGGTGATCCTAATTCAACAGCTGACATAATTTCTCTGCTGACAGCAGGAAATTTTACACTAACAAATATACAAGGCGAATATGCAGAGTTGCAAACTAAGACCACCTGGTCTCAATCGCATTGTACAGGGCCATCATACATCCAAAAGTTCCCCAAATGGCCCAATTGTACCACATTTACATCACTGTCATATACGTGACGTGTAAATATTTTAGCATAAGTTTGCAAGCTGTAGAAGAAGAACTTTGCAGGCTGTGATGTGGAAATCCAAAAAACAATATATATTTTTAAGGAAATGTGCTATTTCATGTTTGCTGTTGATAGTAATGTTTTCTTTGCCAACACTTTGTATCAGCCATTCTCACGATAAACCTAGTTTTAAGTACTCCCGTGAAGTCAATGAAAACTTTGATAGAAATGCATATGGTAAACATGGACACGACCATGGTTATGGACATCATCATGATCATTCCCACAGTCACAGAGATATAAGGAAAAATATTTACCAAGCGGGCAAGTTTTAATGCAATATCGCTAAATCGAAATTATTCAATAATATGGATATTTTGCAGATATGTCTAACATTTGGCTATATTCAATCGGTTCTACATTATTAATAAGTGCTGCTCCATTCTTGATTCTTTTCGTTATTCCTTTGGATAGTAGTGATGAGATGAGACCACGTCTAAAAGTTCTTTTGGCTTTTGCCTCTGGAGGCTTGCTGGGTGACGCGTTTTTGCACTTAATCCCACATGCTACGAATCCACACAGTCATGCACACTCGCATGATGGCTTTCATGATCATTCAAATGCTGAAAGTCATTCTCATCACCATGGTCATTCACATACTGAAAGTGAATCTCATGATCATAGTAAAGAAACCGCAATTGGGTTATGGGTTCTAGGTGGGATAATAGCCTTTCTAACTGTTGAGAAATTAGTACGCATATTGAAGGGGGAATCAAGCGCAAGCCATGGGCACAGCCATGGAGACATTAAAAAAACAACTCTTGAAGCTAAAAAGAGCAATAAGAAAAATGTCAGCGATGAAAACGCTACCAGGAAAAACAAGGTTGAAAGTAAAACCGAGAAAGTTGAAATAGCAGGGTACTTAAATTTGGCAGCAGACTTCGCTCACAATTTCACAGACGGTCTTGCAATAGGAGCATCGTTCTTAGCTGGAAACAGTATTGGTATAGTGACAACAATAACAATTTTGTTGCATGAAGTACCCCATGAAATTGGTGATTTTGCAATTTTAATTAAATCTGGATGCTCTCGTCGTAAAGCTATGCTTTTGCAGCTCGTGACAGCTGTTGGAGCTTTAACTGGGAATGCGTTGGCATTAATAGGTGTTGGATCCGATGCGAGCGCTGCACCATGGGTGTTACCTTTTACAGCCGGTGGCTTTATATATATTGCTACTGTGAGTGTACTACCTGAACTTTTAGAAGAATCTACGAAACTGGTTCAATCCATAAAAGAAATTTGTGCTCTATTAACTGGAGTACTTCTGATGGCATTTATAGCTTATTTTGAATAGTATATAGTTATTTGTAATAAGTTCAGTTAATAAATTTTATGGTAAACCTAAAACATTACCTAAAACAATTACAACCGGGAGTTTAATCAGAGGCTGTAAAAAATTCGATAAATATTTGAACATTTCTTTGCTTTTATATTGTTTGTTAAATTGTTAATTAGTTAATGAAGTCACACAAAGCAAATGCTAAAATTTTCAAAAATTCCGTTTACTTCAAATTGACTTTTACACAGATTTTAAAGAAAAAACGTGGTATATTACAAAAGCATCGCAACTGGAGATATTGGACCTATTACAATATCGTGCTACGACTTTGTACTAGATTTAAGAAAAGATGTTCTTTAGTAAAATACAAAATCATCGTAGTCGAAATACGACACTTGTAATTAGGCCAATTGTGATACCTAATCTTATTTTTTTATCCCTGTTGCACTCCAATATCCGTAAAAACCTTTTCAGTACAACCGCCTCACAGACCAAGAATCGCACAGAAGGAAGTCATACTAAAAAGGTGAATATATAATGCAAATACAAACTCTTGGCCCTAAGAGACGACACTCGTAACCTGCACTATTATACCGTTTAACTTTACCTCAACCGCAAAAGATGTTTATTGTTATTCTGTGTGTTCAATGTTTTCGTGTTTGATAGTTAGGAAAGCATAAGCTGATGCAAATCCATATATAGGCACTAATGCAATCACCTGACGAGATGAATTGGATGCTGGTGGCTAGATTCAATTGTTACGCTGATGAATCAGTATATGAATAAGTCGGGACTTGTAGTTTTATATAGAAATAATTAAACGCTTGTTGAATTCAATCAGAAAATGATTTCAATATATGTATTCTCGAAGAAATGTTTGGAATCAAAATGCACAGTTTTTGATGTATTTCTTTACAAAATAATATATTCAAAATATCAATGTTCCATTGTTGCAACTGCTACCATAGGATCACGAGTTGTAGTATCTGGGCTATCCCCATCTCCTGCAGGTGGAGGAGAATCGTCGTCCGGGGGCGATGTTACAATAGCTGCTCCACGTTCTTTAGCCATATTCAAATAAAATGCGTTTTCGTCGTCGTCAAGGATTTTAAATGGTTGATTGCGTCCAACAATCCCCACTGATATGTTCTGCAATCGAAAAAATTGATAAATTTAGCTTTTAGTTTAATGTACTTATATTACCAGCACCGACGTCTGATTATCTTTAACACCGAGTTCTTCATTTGGCAGAGACCCGCGAATTGCTTGGACCCCATGGCAAATCAATTCATCTTTACTACAATCGGCAAATGAGTTCAAGTGTCGTTCTAAATAAGTTCGTGCACTTTGAGAACGTGAACCTATCGACATAGCTTTACAGTTAAAGAAATTTGCCGATGGAACAACTTGATATATGTGAGGTCCCATTTCATCATATCCAGCAACAAGTAGACCCACACCATAAGGCCTGCGATCATATCGTTGTGTAGTGATTTGCATCTTATTGCCAAGATTAGTTATCAACCTGGAGACGGGATAAGCTGTATCATAAGAGTACTTGTAATTCAGACACTCAGTTCGTAAGTAACGGCTTAGAACTCTAGCATCTGCTGTAATACCAGATATCGATATTCCTAAATGGTCATCAATTGGAATAATCTTCCTCTGGGAAGAAGAGAGCTCTGAAGATGCCCTGCGTAGAGCCACTAAAACAGCATAGTCTTTATTTTTCAAACCTACTGTAGCTGAACCTAACTTTACGGCTTCCATCGCATATTCGACTTGGTGAAGACGTCCTTGCGGACTCCAAACAGTAACGTCACTATCGTATTGGTTACGAAACTTAAATACAAATAAAACTATTCAAATGTGATTTACTTAAGGAATAAAATACCTACCATCTCTTAAAAAAATTTTTTGGCCTTTATTCTGTTACTCCAACTAATCTTCCAATCTTAAAATTTTAACTAAGAACAAGCAATGACAAACAGTTTTTAATGCCTCTTTTAGTTACGAATAACTTGCAACAATCACATTTGCTTGTGTTTACCGTTTTACAGGGTGTTTCAAACACAACTTACCACCGGTCCCTACAGCGAGTATATACCAGATTAATTTATATCATGAGATAAGTCAAATCGTTATCGAGAGAAAAATTTATCCGGTGTAGACTGCATTTATCAGTGTTATTACAGTGTCTTGACAATTGACCTAGAAAAATTTGTCTGGATAGAAACTGTTTAACGTTTTAATTTATTTGCAAATATTAAAATTTTTACGTAATTTTTAGAAAACAAGTATATAAAACAAGCTATTTAATAAATATTAATTGAAATTTTGCAAGAATTGTGACTAACTTTCTTCACGATGACAAAGAAATTATCATTTATTATAATAAAAAAAACCACAACGTCTTATGTATGCTTGCATTAACAAAAATAAGACAACGGCTCTGTCGAAGTTTTGTTAGTTGTTATGAGAAATTTTTTTCAAGTATAGACAGCAAGTGACGAGACATAACGCTGAGTCTACCACAACAATTTTGGCATGTTAAGTGAAATTTATGGTAGAATAATATGGCGCCAGCTGAAATAATTTTTTATTTGAAATGCTATTTATGTCTTAAGGGGCCATCCATATATTACGTAACGCCATTTTTCCCGATTTTTGACCCCCCCCCTCCCCCCCAGTAACAGATCGTAACAATTCTTAGACACCCCCCCCCCCTCCCCTCACAATAACGTAACAAGAACTTTAAAAAAATTTAAATTGTTTTATTAAGTTTTTATTAAAAAAAAATTAAATTTAATTCATGCACATACATATGTATGTATTTTTAAATAACTTTTTGTTTGAATTGAAGTAAATTTCTTTATTTAGTTATTACAAACTAATATACAAATATTTTTATGGCATTTTCTTAAGTTTCGTTTAGGATTTATGCATTTATTTATTTTATTTATGGGAAAATGCAAGTAATTGAGAATGGACGAATATTCGGGAATTCGAATCCTTTTGTTCCTTTATTTTTATTTTCTGTTAGACTAACACAGTGCGTAGACAAAAATCAAATAAGCTTGCAAAATATAAATAATAACAATTATGTATTTATGTACATACATATGTATATGCATATATTTATATCTATTTAACACTCATGATTCTTGATTTATTATGTATTTCTTTGATAAATTAAATATGTAAATAAATGAAAAATCGAAGTGTTTTTGTACGAAATTAGTAAAATTTATGTTACGTAACAATTTTACAGACCGCCCTACCCCCCCGTAACAAATCATAACAAAACTCGAAGCCCCCCCCCCCCAAGGGCGTTACGTAATATATGGATGGCCCCTAAGGCCATGACTCACTATCATACAAAGCCGTTCCGTTCCGCTATTCTGCCGTCGTTATTGCTATATTGCCAACATATTTATTACTAATCTAATGGGGGGGGGGGGGGGGGTCGGGTTACGAAAATCACGTCTTAACTCCTGTGTCCTGGCCTCTGAAATTCTAGCACAAAATTGTGATTATACGGTATATTACCCAGTGAATATGACATATATTGGTAACATTTTAAATGTTTTAAGGGCCAGCAAAGAAAACTTGACTGTACAAAATGCTTGATTTTCGTTCACCAGAGTGAAACATAAACAATGAGAACGATTGTTAAATTTTTTTTGTATTCTTTTTGCACTTGAGCACAAACAATACATTAAGAAAACAAAGGACACTAAATGGGAACGTTTTGAAATATAATATAATATAATTTAACATCATCATATAATGTAATTTTATTGCAGTTATTTAAAACATGAAATTTGTTTTATATAGCCAATCTGCGTAGCACTAACCGGGTGTCCTATGACACCTCTCTTCTCTTTATTTCGATTTTTATTTTCTTTAGAATAGGGTACTTTTTTTTAGAGGTGTCTCTAAACTTGATTAAGCCGCCGACTCAGCCGATTCACAGCTGAATTCCAGCCGACAAAATAGTTCGGCTTGGCACTGTTATAAATTATTTAAACAAAACTTATCTAAAATAGAGCTGTGCCAAATCGTTCATTCAAGTGATCTCTCATTTTCGTTCATTTTCTAAAAAAGAACGAGTTCGTTCATTCGCTCATCAAGAAATAGAACGAAATGAAAACAAACAGTTGATTCGTTCAATAAGAAGGGACAAATGCAGCACGTTTGCTATGAATTGTTTAGCAAAATAATCAAAACAAACAACAGAAAATATGAGAAACACAAAGAAAAAATTATAGGGATACAATACCAAAATCAAATTTGTAAAAATACTTTATATATTCTAAATCCTTAAGAACTATTAATGACAATTTAATTAATTTTATAATAGCCACACTGTTACTAAAAGCAAGTAAAAAGCTAATGAAAACAAGAAAATGACAAAAAATCAAACATGAACAAAGAAAAAGTCAAACAAAACAATTGTAAAACAAAGTCAATTGTACTTTTTATCAGTACTGCCGAGCCAAACCAGCTCAGTAAAGTAACCGGCTCACTTCGTTCATTTGACTGATTCGTTCAATTGTACTCGTTTGTTCATGAACCACACAGCTCTAATTAAAATAAATAGTCTATGTTTTGTACCAAGGCATATTAATGTGCCTTGGTTTTGTACATATTACTCTATGGCTTTGTGATAAATAGTAGTGAGTCTGTTCGCAATAATATGGATGAGCAAACTGGTTCCAAATTAATTGCGAATACTGAGAAATTGGAATCTTGTGTAAAATGGGTTGATTGTAAAAAGTTGTCTAAACCGACATTAAATTCTGCGCTTCGGCAGAGAAATCAACTAGAGCAGCTAGAGAGAACAAAACACATATGTTCAAATAAAGTCGATGTTGATTTGCCGAATAAACGAAAGGTAAATCCATAAAATTATTGAGAGTATAGTAAATATTTACGTGAGCCAAGATAGCGTCGACGAGTTGGCGTCGATTTTGAAAATTAAAAACCGGAAAAAAAATTGGGGGAAAATCGTGGGTATTTTTAAAAATATATTAAGAAGCCTACATCAATCTTGGTAATTCAAGGGTGGAAATTAAAGAAAAATCGTGGATGAATTTTCCCATTAGCACTCATGGACCCCCACATACATTCATACAGTGGACACTTTGGTGAACAAAATGAGCTAACCGTGCGAAAATTCTGTCCACCCGTTTTTGACAAAATCGACTTAATCGAAAATGGCCAAAAAAAACCGTGGATGAATTTTCCCAGGAGCACTGTTGGACTCCCACGCCAAAACGTTATACATTCTTAAAGTGGACATTTTGGTGAACAAAATGAGCTAACCGTGCGAAAATTCTGTCCACCCGCTTTTGAGAAAATCGACTTAATCGAAAATGGCCAAAAAAACCGTGGATGAATTTTTCCAGGAGCACTGTTGGACTCCCACGCCAAAACGTTATACATTCTTAAAGTGGACACTTTGGTGAACAAAATGAGCGAACCGTGCGAAAATTCTGTCCACCCGTTTTTGAGAAAATCGACTTAATGGAAAATGGCCAAAAAAAACCGTGGATGAATTTTCCCAGGAGCACTGTTGGACTCCCACGCCAAAACGTTATACATTCTTAAAGTGGATACTTAGGAGAACAAAATGAGACAACAGTGCTAAAATTCTGTCGAGCCGATTTCGAGAAAATCGACAAGCGAAAATAGCAAATAAGGCCTAGGTTATAGCATTCCTGTAATTATGAAAATGCCAATATGGCGGCTTATATTCATGCTCCTGGGAAAATTCACCCAAGATTTTTTTTGGCCATTTTTGATTAAGTCGATTTTCTCAAAAACGGGTGGACAGAATTTTCACACGGTTAGCTCATTTTGTTCACCAAAGTGTCCACTTTAAGAATGTATAACGTTTTAGCGTGGGAGTCCTAGAGTGCTCCTGGGAAAATTCATCCACGGTTTTTTTTTTGCCATTTTCGATTAAGTCGATTTTCTCAAAAACGGGTGGACAGAATTTTCGCACGGTTAGCTCATTTTGTTCACCAAAGTGTCCACTTTAAGAATGTATAACGTTTTGGTGTGGAAGTCCAAGAGTGCTCCTGGGAAAATTCATCCACGGTTTTTCTTGGCCATTTTCGATTAAGTCGATTTTCTCAAAGTGTCCACTTTAAGAATGTATAACGTTTTAAATATTTTATTTCTAATAGATTTGCATTTGTACTTAGCTAACTAAATTAAATTTTGGCGCTCATCAAAAAGTCTTCGGCAATCTTACGCCACTTAATGTGAATGATTCGCTATTGTTACCAAATGAAAAAGTATCTTTTCCAAAAAAATATATGCACAGCAATGATAGAATTCCAACTCCAGATCTGCGAGATTTTCTAGAGAATATTCCGGCGCCAACATACGTTATTACGGAACCAAACATAATAGTTGAATCCATCGATTATGATTTTGATGTTATGTTAAACTACAAACTCTTCAAAGAGTAATATCTATGTACGTATCTTAAATGGAAAATAAATGTAACTGCCTTAAATTTAAATTCCATGCTTTTGTTTTTATTTTGTAGATCAATGAATCAATCAATGAATGTTTGAAATGATGAAAAATCTGGTTTCCGTTCTTAAATTCAAGGAAAACCGAACACTCGGTTTTTAATGACAAAATTTAATTTATTTTTAATTTATTCATTCATAACACGGAAATCTAGCCTTATGGCCTAAATCGATTTTCACTAATACTACTATAAACCCAGCCAGCATTTTTAGAAAATTTCAATTCAATTCGAGCTAAAACACGCGCTCATTTTCTGGTCATAAAAGATACTTTTGTCGGTAGAAAAACGTTACTACCCGCGACTCCTCTTCTTCTATAAACAAAAAAGAGTCAGCTGATTCGTAACAGAACAGAAAGTAAAAACTAATTCTGGCTTTAGTTTTGATATGTTTGCTTTCTGATGGCGTACAAATTTTAAGAATATATGTTAAGAAAAAATATAGTTTTTGGCCGATGAAAATTGATTCTGAGCCACCGTGCGCCGCATATATCAATATTTATTAATATTTTTTGTTTATTGTTTAATTTCTTTTTATTTAAAGTTCAATCAATATTAGCAAAATTACTGCGTTAGTTATCTTGGAGAAAAAAGTTGTCGCGTCATATTTAAAAAATCTATACGTAAACGATCTTCTTTCACCTTCATTTCCACAATAAAAAATTCCTCATAAAATTTCGCTGAATTATGTATGTATATTTCTATAAGTGTACAAAAATAACTTCTACTTTTCTCGCGTCCGTTTCTCGCTGACATTTGCTTATATCATTTTACTATACTATTGATATCGCCCAAATTTTTTTCTTAAATACACTACTCCTTCATTGCTTTAAAACACTTAATATATACATATATTGGATATTTCCATTCCTTTCTTGTATTTTGCTCAACTAAAAGTGTACGAATGTCGCGTCCGTCGCCTTAGAATTGCCCATATGTAACCGTTAAAACATTAAAATATCTTAAGAAATAGCGATACGCTCAACACTTACGGCCTTTCCCCATTTAATTTTTTTCAAAAAATGGGATCACGAGGGAAACTATCTATCCGATTTTGATAAAATTTGAAACATAAATAAATTTGAGTCTGAGAAAGGGCATGGCTATACACTTTTTCAAAAATGCGATTACGAGGATTGGTAGGGGGCAATTTCTGCTTCTTTGAAACTATCTAACCGATTTTGATGAAATTCGAAAGTGGAAGGACACAAACGTTACGTATTTTATCAAAAAATAAGTCCACTAGGGGATGAGGGGTAATTTCTAAGGTAAGTAAAACGAGAGTAACTACTTTCCCACCCGGTGTCCATGACACCGAGCGTTCTTTTTTTCAATATATGTATGTATGTAAGTTATCGACCAAACGTTTTCTGTCGACTTCCTGTGACAGGCCGTTAATTTTCTAGTGCTTTCTTTTTCTAAAATATTAAAAAAAGTGTACATATGTAGGTGTACTCGTATACAGATTTGACGTACTAATTTTCATTAATATTGTTCCTATAAGATAAGATATTTAAATTTGTTTTTGAGATTTGACCACCTAGATAGAACTTTAAATTGTAAAAAGTAACACAAAAAATTAAATTTTGATAAAACATTTTTTTTATTTGTTTCAGTATACTCTCACAAATCATTATGAATAGACTCACGCTTGAAATTATCCAAATTTACTTTGAAAATCAGTCGTCGATTCGCGCAACTTATAGACGACTTCGTCATTTTTATGGCGTAAATAATCGTCCATCTGAACAAGCCATTCGTCGAACTGTGGATAGATTTCGTACCACATACTCTCTAGAGGATGCAATAACACCAACACGTCGAAGGAATGTGCGTAGTGAAGAGAATATCGCCGCTGTAAACGAAAGTGTGGAAGAAGATCCAATTGTTCGTGTTATTCGTGACATACGGCCAGCAGTGCTCGAAAAAGTGGCCCAAAATTGGACGTCCAGAATGCGCTTCGTCAAGAACAGCCGCGGTGCCCATATGCCCGAAATCATTTTCAAATGTTAATGTCACGTATTGATCTTTCGAATAAAAAAAAAATTTTGATTACAATTTAATTTTTTGTGTTATTTTTTACAATTTCAAGTTATATCGGGCTTAAAAAAACACCCTATAGTAATTTTGATTAATATTGTTCCTATAAGATAAGATAAGATATTTAAATTTGTTTTTGAGATTCTTCGCAGTTTCCTATGAAAAGTTCAGAGCCCTTAGCTCGAGAAATACATGTCGCCGCCAACTTTTTTAAGATATTTTTTTCTTATTTTTTAATTTTCTATTACATAGGTTACTTTTTATTTTGTCTGGAGCTGCTTTTTATTTAATATTTTTTCTTAATATTAATTTTCTATAGCAGAGGCTACTTTTTATTTTGTTTGAGGCTGCTTCACTAAACTGCATTTGTTCCATAACTTCAAACGAACAATTCAATATCAGATATTAAAATTAGATAAAAAATTAAAATATGTAACAAAAATGTAAAAAACAAAATACTGATTTGTGTAATTAGGTTAGATTAGAATGAAAAGAGGAGTCATTACGCTCATGTCATGCGATATACACATAAACTAGTATAGTCCAGTTGTGCGCTCTCATGTGAATTAAAAACGAACCTCGCCTTTATAGGAACTCAGTATCATTTACGTAGTGCCTCAAACTTTTTCAGGTACTGAAACAATGACATATGTATGTAATTAGTAACCTAAGTGCTTATTATTTGTTTCCGTCCTTTTTTTTTTGCCGGACACTGTCCCCTTTTTTCGACATCTGTCCTCGAGAAAAATTGGCGTCCGAAAAAGTCCTTCTTTTTTAGCCGTCCTTAGTTGTCTGTTTTGTCAATAAAAAAAGAGTCAAAGACACAAAACTTCTACTTCCTATTCATACAGTCTTATGTATAAAGAAAAACTTGCAAGTTAGCATAAGTGCCATGATCTTAACGAGTTTTGCCATACAATTTTACATTTAAAATCAATCTAGGGTTTAATAGTGTGTTAAAACCTTATTATAGCGCCGATTTTGAATGTGAAATTGGAGGAACGAAATTACTTATGCTAATTTCATGCCAGTTTCTCGTTATGCATAAGGCTGTTACAGTCTATTTTTTGTTTTATTAATTACTTGAAATTCCCTGTGTTATATAGTTTTTTAATGTAAAAATTTAGTTTCAACGTTACTATTCAGGTGTTGTGTATTTATCGCCGTTGTTACGTCAATATTTTTGCAAAGGGTTAATATTTTAGATCAATGATAAGCAAAAGGCCGCCCGCAGGCAATTCGTTATGCTCTTTTTTTACACGTACATTCATACAAGCATGCATTTTACACTCTTTTATATTATATACATATGTATGTGTTTGCCTAACTTTGTTTTAGATCTTATTCAGAAAAAAATAGTTTAGGCTTACAAAACGTTTAACAAACAAATTTCCATACAAAATTTGTTTTGTAAATTTTTTATAAACCAAAATTATGTTTTCTCACTACGGCGGCTTTGATATTTATTATTATGATTTTATGTTTTATGTTGAAAAAATTTTGTTTTAATTTTGTTGTCCTACTATTATATAGAAAACTCCGGGTGTTTTTTCAGGGGCTGTCCTCTTTTTCCAAATTAGAAGATAACAACCCTATACAAGATGGAATGTTTTTGAAAGAAAACAAATTTCGGTCGTTAAAAAACAAATAAGATGATGATGTATTTGTTAGCGGTTTTTTTTGCTTATTTTATTTAATATCGGCTTTTTAAATTTTTTCAGCAATAAAGGCTGTTTTTACCCGACTGCTCGACGCAAAGAAGGGTATTGTGTTTATCAGCCTATGTATGTATGTATGTATGTATGTGTGTTCCTTTGCGGCCTTATATAAACCGAACGCGTGGACCGATTTTAATGATTCTTACGGCAATCAATTTGTCTTAATCCCGAGAGTGATACTAAAGATATAACAGTAGTAAAATTTTAATATGGCGGCCAACAGACGCCATTTTGTAAATACGAACAAAATAAAAAGTCGGCGAACTATATCAAAATGGGTATCATTCAATAGGTATTTTAAAATCATCTTTAAGTTTCTCTTATGATTTTTTATTTCGAATGACCGTTTAGGATATTGAACGGTTCAAAGTTAGTCGCAGTCGGGTTTTTTGATATTTTTTAATTACTACTTGTTTTTTATGTGAGAATTCTTTTTCTGAGTTTGTGAACGTGTAAAGCCTATATATAGTATACGATACGTAAAAAGTCACATGCGCATGTGACTATGGCGTCACGATAATTTTTTTAAGAAATCAAAATTACGTCAGATCGACGCATATGTTGCTAAAAATTTTACGGCACTACTACTAAAAAATGCAACCAACATGCTGAAAATTCTCGTGGAGGTTTTTTACATATTGTTTATTATAAGCTTAAGAAAATACTTCTCAAATGTGGGGTCATTTATTGCAAATACAAAAGAACACGTTCCTTAAATCTCCTGCAAAGGTTCAAATTTTACGAAAAACAGTTCCAAATATACGACTTCTAACTAACAAATCGATGGTGTATGTGTATAATGCCTGTTAATTATTATGCCAAATATTAGATGAACTCGTAAAAAAAATTAAAAACTAAGCTATAATGATTCTTTACCTGTGCGTATATTCTACTTTAATTGAAGAAAGTGGAGCGTAACCAAATTAGGGTATTCAATTAATATCGGTTAATCTTTCAATTAATTAATCGAGGTTTTGGCTTAATCGATAAATAAAGTTTTTTTTATAAATCAAGTAATTTCTACAAATAAAAGTGCATAAAATTATTTACTAATTTGAGTTTATTGGTAAAAAAAAACACACAAACACATATAAAAATTCTCAAACTAAGTCCCAGCCAGCATTTTTTGAAATGTGCAATCAAATTCGAGTTTTTCTTGACTCTTTTACGCGATTAAAAAGCTAGAATATGCGCTCATTTTCTGATCATAAAAGATACATTTGTCGGTAAAAAAAAACGTGACTACCCGCGACTCCTCTTGATAAGTCATTTATGAGTCTTTTTCTATATAAGTTTAGAGTAATTTTCGATCCCTTTTCTAGTAGTATCCAAAGAGTTTTTCGAAGCGTTTTCTGATCACTTATTAATCTTATTTCAATTAACTTGTGACTCTTTTTCGAATTGTCTTTCAGTCATGTTTGTAATCCCTTACGTGTCTTTTGTGAGAAATTTATCAGTCTGTTTAAGAGTATTTTTATTGTGATTTAGCACTCATGTTTCTATTCATTTGGGAGTCTTTTTTTATGTCATTTATGACTGAAATTTGATTTATTTATTAGTCGTATTTGTAATCGTTTTTAAGACGTGGTGAATTTATGTTCTTTTACCAACCTTAATCTCAACTATAGATCTAGGTATTTTTAAAAGTGTCCTACCGTCTTTTGGAGCTTTCATATTACATTTAAGCAATAATAATAATAATAATAATAGTGCATTAATTGGAACAAAGCTCACTTGAAATTGAATTGTCCACTAAGCTAGTAGTAAATTAAATTAATTTTGATCACATTCACTTTCATCAATTTAATCATAAAAACTGTCAATATAAACAGTGTTTTCATTTGAATATTGACTTGATTCTTTATATTCATGAACGTTTTCTTCAATATTCTCAGTTTTTTTTTTGGTGAAATTAAATTTTCTGCCTCATTTTTGCTAATCTTTTTATTTGCGCTTTTTCCCTTCTTTTTATATCTGTAATTGCAATATATTACGTGAAATACCAAAGCATATTTATTCGACATAAAGTCATTATTGATTTATTTATTTTGCTTGTTATGGTTAAGCACACAGATATACGCAAAGATTGCGTATAAAAAAACATAGCAGTGTTTAATCACATATGTATCTGCGTAAAATATGATCATAAAATAGATAATTATAAACCTGCATGATCTGTTTTTGATTAAGCATTTTACAATCTTCCAGATGAGCAAAATATGATAACGGAAATAATAGTGACATTTAACATGTCTGTATGATTAATTTGTGATTGCTATACAACTTGTTATTTTATTTTGAATCGAACTATTTTTACCCATTAGCGCGAATAATTTTCGAGTCGCTTTTAATCGTGCAAGTGATTAATCAGTTTTTGATCACCAATAGTACTCTAAAAAGCCTCAGCCTCAGTCACCTTGAATTTTCAAAAATCTATCTTCCAAATGCCAGATGGGAATAGGTTTATATCCCTACAAGAAACGACTGACTGAAAGTAACGCAAACAAAATTTTTTCACTAACACATTTCCAACAATTTTACATTTATTTCAACAGCTATTATAGTTGATCTACTCTAACATATATGGTAGAGTGAAACATCTAATTTACATATGTCAAAAGTTCTAAAATATTGAATTTTACTGAAAATAATTTATAGTTCGTTCGGGGGTAAAATTAAAATGTATAAAAAAGATAAGAAAATTATGATGTCTTGTAGGGGCGCTTGCAAAGCATATTTATATAAAGTATATGCAGGTCTACAACAACAAAGAAAGTACAAAAACAAGAGGGGATTTGTTTGTGTAAGAATAATGGATGAATGTCAAAAACAGATGGATACAACCAGACCTGGGCAACTTGCATTACTTTTGCATAAGCACTGATTGAAAAACAAAAATTTTAGTGCAAATTTAAATTTGATGCTTGTAGTGCACTATTTTTTGCACTTAAATAAAATCTCTTAAAAGTAAGGGATTAATATTGCATTAGCAGCTAATCGCATGACAAAAAATACACTAATTTTGTGTTGCCACTAAGCACATCATGAAGTGATACGTTATTATTGCACTATCACATATTGTACACACATTAAAATTTAATAAAACGTGAAAATATTTTTAGGAGATAGCACAAATAAAAAATATAAAATACACTAAAGTTCATTGAGAGCACTTCTATAAGTACGTACATACAAATTAACGAAAAAAACTGTCTATATAAATACAAACTAGATTTCGGAACCAATTGAAAAAATTAAAAAGTTTCATACTTCAAGTACGTTGCATCTCGACCTTATATAGAAAACCGTGCAATTGACAAAAGATCAGAACTTAGGTTTTCATTTATTGTAGTTATATCTTAAAAAATGGTGATTTTATAAACGAAAAATACTACCGCTTGGAACAATTACATCTCTCGAAAAAATTATAAAAAACGTAGTGATATGATTTTTCGTCTTGGGTATAAATAGGAAAAAATTTACATATTTATGTATGTACGTATGTTTTTATGTACACATTTACTTTGTATTTTGCACTATAATGTAATAATACTTTTCATAATGTGTGAAGTGGTGAAAAAATAGTGAAATAAAAGTAACAATGCAATATTCATAAATTACTTTGAAGGGCTATTAGTTTAATGAAAAAAATGCACAAATATTATCAAAGTTAGTGCTAATGTAATAAATTTGTACTTGCATTGATTTCGTTTAGTATGGTAAAATGGTCAATGCGTTTGCTTATTTAATGCAATAGTCCCAGATCTGCATGCAACAAAAAGGATATGTATGGATAGACAAAACCAAAGTAAATTTATTAATTGATAAACCTTTAATATGTGAAATAAGTATAATAAAATATTAAATAATTAAATATAATTATTTTTAAATGTTTTGTAACACATTTTTTAAGTAAAAACTTATTTAAACTTTTTCACATACGTTTTCAGTATACACAATTGTGTATAACAAAGCAAAAGAAAACAAAATGGCGTACGAACATTGTAAACAACTTTTGACATTCAGGCATTGCCACGAAACGAGAAAAAAATTAATCAACTGAATAGTTGCATATACTTGATATAAATTTTTTTTTGACATATACTAAATTGCACAAATGTTATTACACTGAACCAAAAAAGCATTCTTAAAACAAGAATCTTGCGTTTTTGTTTTAAAAATGCTGCATTTTTAAAAATCATTTTTAAAATATGAATGTTTCTTATAATATTAATATACAATATTGTTATTTTTATAACGAAATAGTTCTAAAACAAAAATGTGCGCTTTCATTTTAAAAATTTCAAAAAATATAATGTTTTCTTATTAAAATAAAAATTATAATTTTTGACATATACTAAATTGCACAAATGTTATTACGAGTTTTAGAGTATATACCTTAAGTTATTGGATAACGCAGTGCAGATCATTTCCCAACAATCACAAATTCAACGAATTGTATCAAGGGGTTTGTTGTACGTACTAATAACGAGTATAACTAATCTTTTTTTTCTCTGCCAGAACTAATTATTTTACTGTTTTGCTGAGATAGAAATAAAAGATTGACCCAAAATAATTTTCAATTTAAGCTCCAGACCTGTGTGTTTGCTTTGATTTAGAGTAAAATCAGTACATAAGAGATTACATTTAATTAATTAATGCAGGTTCTCTAACGCCACTTTTCCACTAACTAATGTTTTCTGGTGGTATAAAAGAGAGTTTTGGTGTGACATATTTTTTCTTCTTTATGAAGAATCACACCATTACGCCAGTACGGTTCATTTGGTTAAATGATCGTTTTTTAACATTAAATTAAGTGCTATCTATCAAAGATAAGATATTTGAAGGACAAGTGGAGCATTCGTTTGGGAAAGGAATAAAAAGGAAAGAAAATATAGATTGGCCTTTAACAGGTAATCAAAAATAAGTAGTATCCCAGCATTTTCGGCTATTTTAGATTTTATTTCCACTTTAGCAGCAGTAGCCTTGACTTAGGAATCCTTTGAGGTCCACTTTTTGCTACATGGAAACACCAACTCCATATAGAGAGGGAGAAAATACAAAAAACTAAGGAAAACTTCAAGAACATTGCTGCCGGTGAAGGTTATGTATAAAAAAAATAAAATAAAATAAAATACTGGAACTACAAACTAAAATTAAATAATGATAAAAAAATCTAATAATAAAAAACCTTAATTCTAATATCACAGACAATATTGCACAAAAGTAAAACGTAATTGGTAAAAAGTTCCGAAAATATGTATGTACATATACATACATATACATGCATACATAAGTATTCTGCCTGCACTTAAAGCAGCAAGCAAAACCACACTTTAAAGATATAAGAATTTGAAAATATGAATATGCACAAATGTTAAATTTTACTAAGTTTCAAACAATTTTCTTTTACTTCGTTAAACATAATTTTTCTTATTTCTAAGTGTACATGTAAAGGCAGAAATTATAACAATCACAAAAAGCAACAAGAACAAAATTCCTATTAATGAAATACGTAAAAAAAAAGGTTGTCCCAAAGTTATACCTACAGAGAATATACACATATTTGCTTTTAATTTCTATAAAAAAAGAGTTACTCATTTAATTTTTTTTCTTGTGAGAAATAAAACGGTTTTGCTTAGCAGTCCAGTGATCGTCATTATTACTACCACAATTTACCAATTATTGTTATAAAAACAAAATTTAATTAGAAAAATTTTTTTTTCAATAATTTAATAACTCCTTACATTAACTACAGTTGAGAAAGCTAAAAAGAAAAAAAAACCAGAGAAAGTCTATTTTACTTGCAACACCAAAACTATTAACATGAAAATCTGAGTTTAACCCTAACATCAGTTCCAGTTCCTGCTGAAAGATATCTTTCTTCGATGGAGCCTTAAAATTTATGTAAGTTAATTTGGAATTTATTTATTTTCATTTCCTAAATTGGTGTATTATATGCTGCCATCGTTTATCTAAACAAAAGAAATTTCCTAAGCAAGAGAAATTTCTTATATGAAATTCATGATACAATTATACAAGGTACTTGCACGACTACAACAAAATTGCAACACCAAGAAACACACGCATTTTGTTGGTAGAAACAAACAGAATTTAGTCAAAAACAGATGTCTTTTGTTGTTAAAAATAACAATTACAGGGTAACTAAAGTACAATTGCAGACGCGGCATTCATGAATGATTATAGTCATTCAGTGTTGCCAATATGTGTGTAATATACAGAGTGTGTAATTTCTACTCTCATGTGTAGGCCTATAATTAGATTCATGTATAATCTGTGTGTAATTCTACTTTGACTTCTATTTTTGTTTAATTTTGTTTTAATTTTAACTTACACAAAGGATGCGTAGTGTAATTTTCTTCAATGTTTAATTGGAGACACAGTCGCATGCAAATTCATTGGCAACACTGTAATCATTTTATTCACACACATACACTAACATTTTTGCGGCTTGTAAACAAAGTTTGACAAGTTTCTGCATTGTATACATTAACAGGCTGGGCTTGTGCAAGTACCTTGTATAATTGATCGCCGTGAAGAAAAAAAACTTTTTAAAAAACTTTTTCAGTCACTTAAAAAACTTTTTTCAGAGTTGCAAAAAAGGTATCATTTTGCGTGTAGGTGTGAGCACGTGCGTTTTTTGAGAGAGTATGTGTGCCACGTGCTCGCATGAAATTTATATCCAGAAATTAACTTTAAATAAATAATAATCGCCGTGAAGAGAAAAAACTTTTTCAGTCACAACAAAACTTTTTTCAGAGTTGCAAAAAAGGTATCTTTTTGCGTGTAGATGTGAGCACGTGCGTTTTTTGAGAGAGTATGTGTGCCACGTGCTCGCATGAAATTTATATCCAGAAATTAACTTTAAATAAATAATAAATATATTAGATGTGCGCTATTAATTTATATACCATTCAATAAAGGACAAAAGTAGGTACCAGAATAAGTAGATTTCATTTTTTTAATTACTTGATTTCGAAAGTTATAGCCCAGCAAACTTTTTAGTGCCAAAAAAAGTTTTCATTTTATACAATCAAAACGATTACGTGTGCTCTATTGACATATATACCAATCAATAGAAAATTAATATACCTTTCAGAACTAGTAACTGCCATATTCAGATTTACTTTAGTTCAGAAGTTATAGCCCAGCAAACTTTTTGTTAGCAAAAAAAAAAGTTTTGCTTCATAAAATCAAAGCCGTTATTTGTGCGCTATTAACTTATATACCAGTCAATTACAAATTAAAATATATTTCTGAATCTGTATTTATTATAGTCATATTTACTCTAGTTCAGAAGTTATAGCCCAGCAAACTTATTAGTGCCAAAAAAACTTTTGCCTTATTAAACCAAAACGGTTAACTGTGCGCTATTGACACATATATCAATCGATTAAGAATCAAAATACCTTTCAGAACCTGTATTTGCTATATTCAGATTTACTTTAGTTCAGAAGTTATAGCCCAGCAAACTTTTTTGGCTCGTCAAAAAAAGAAAAAGTTTTCGTCTTATTAAACCAAAACGATTCATTGTGCACTATTCAGACATATACCAATCGATAAAGGCCAAAATTACTTTTCAGAATTGGTGACAGTATTTTTCTGAATTACTTTAGTTCAGAAGTTATAGTCCAGCAAACTTTTAAAAATTTTCAAAATTTTTGTGATAATACAGTTTTTCCCATTAATTGTGCAAGTGGCAACCTCGTGTTAATTTGCCTAATAAAATATGTAAACAAACTTTAGAAAAAAATACCGATTTTGCAAATCAAAAAAAATAGGTAATTCTTAACTTTATTTTAAAAAAAGTATAAAGTTCTATGGTGTCGTATGAGTAGAATCAGATTTAATAGGTTTCATTATTTTTATTTGAATAACTATTGAAAAAAAACACCCGAAAATTACTCCAACCAAAAATTTGTTCTTGAATATAAATTAAAAATTATTGATTGTGCCCAATTAAAATATATACCAATCGATAGGAAATAAAAACATCTTTTAAAATTTGCGACTTTATATTCTGAATTACTTTAAGATATGTCCAAATAAAAAATTTTATATCATTAAAATTTAACAAAAAAGTTGAATGCCTATAAAATAGTAATTACTGATTGTAATGTATTCGGTTATATATCTTTCGATAGTTAATTAAATTAACTTTCAGAATTGGGGACTGTCATTTTCTGAATTACTTTGTTTCAGAAGTTATATTCTAGAAAACTCTTCGAAAGCACTAAAATAAGTACAAAAGTTTTCTGCTCATAAAATAGAAAACATTCACATTATCGTATTGCAACATATAGCAATCTATTGAAAACAGAACTAATTTTTTAAATTGGTGACAGTCATTTTCTGAATTTGTGGAATTCAGAAGATATTCAACTTCAAACTTACAACTTCGTAAATATTTTTCAATTCGCAGACTTTATATAAGTTGTCAATAATAGTGTGCAACTGTAGATAGTAATGTGCTTCTATTGATAGCACAGTTATATGTGGCAGCACAACACAGAACTACCACCACGAATTGGAACTATTAACAAATATTATTATTAATAATGTTTATTATTAGCTTATATTTGCAATTATTAGTAAATATTAAACAAGTTAAACATTAAAAATACCATTTGTTAAGATGTCGATAACAGTGGTGTAACACCAAAACAGGGGTGGCCAATGAAGTTAGTTGCATAGGCTCCATGAAACGTGGCCTCAATACAAAATTTTCTATTTAAACAAAAATTTTTTATTGTTTGCACATAATTTAGATTTTGCGAGCAAAGTTATTTTAAGCCTTTTTTCTTATGTTAACGCGGCGATACACTAGACTACACGATCGTGCGATTTTTGAGAAAATACAGCCCTTGTATGATGGAGTCTATGAAGATTTTCAAAAGACAAAAACAATTCATCAGATCAGGGGGGTTATTATGTAATTCGATTCGAAAAGAAAACTGTTCGAATGTGTATGTCATTAACATTACAATTCGAAAGCATTTCCGTTGGAATCGGATTACATAATAACCCTCAGGGTGGTATTTTTTCGTAGATCGCGCAATTGTGTAGGATAGTGAATCATGGCCTTTAATCGTTATTTGGAAAAAATTTTCTATTTAAATATATATATTAAATTTTTGCACATAATTTAGATTTTTCAAGCAAATTTATTTTAAGCCTTTTTTCTTACGTTAATCGAAATTTGTAAAAAATTTTCTATTCAAACATTTTAAAATTTTGATTGTCTTTTATTGATTTTTCTTATACTAATCGTAATATGAAAATGATTTTGTATTTACAAATTTTGATTATTTTGCACATATCTTAGATTTTTTGAGCAAATTTATTTTAAGCCTTTTTTCTTATATACATATGTTAGTCGTAATTTGCAAAGCATTTTAAAATGTTTAAATAGAATTTTTTGTATTGAGGCCACGTTTCATGGAGCCTATACAATCAACTTCTTTGGCGCAGTGCTACCAACCATCGAATATTAGCTTCTTCAGCTACACCACTTTTATCGACATCTTAACAAATGGTATTTTTAATGTTTAACTTGTTTAATATTTACTAATAATTGCAAATATAAGCTAATAATAAACATTATTAATAATAATATTTGTTAATAGTTCCAATTCGTGGTGGTAGTTCTGTGTTGTGCTGCCACATATAACTGTGCTATCAATAGAAGCACATTACTATCTACAGTTGCACACTATTATTGACAACTTATATAAAGTCTGCGAATTGAAAAATATTTACGAAGTTGTAAGTTTGAAGTTGAATATCTTCTGAATTCCACAAATTCAGAAAATGACAGTCACCAATTTAAAAAAGTAGTTCTGTTTTCAATCGATTGTTATATGTTGCAATACGATAATGTGAATGTTTTCTATTTCATGAGCAGAAAACTTTTGTCCTTATTTTAGTGCTTTCCAAGAGTTTTCTAGGATATAACTACTGAAAAAAAGTAATTCAGAAAATGACAGTCACCAATTTTGAAAGGTGATTTTATTAACTATTGAAAGATATACAACCGAATACCTTACAATCAGTAATTACTTTTTTGTTAAATTTTAATGATATAAAATTTTTTATTTGGACATATCTTCTGAACTAAAGTAATTCAGAATATAGGAGTCGCAAATTTTAAAAGATGTTTTTATTTCCTATCGATTGGTATATGTCTTAATTGGGCACAATCAATCATTTTTAATTTATATTCAAGAACAAACTTTTACTTGGAGTAATTTTCGAGAGTGTTTTTTTCCATAGTTATTCAAATAAAAATAATGACATCTATTAAATCTGATTCTACTCATACGACACCATAAAACTTTATAATTTTTTCTTAAATAAAGTTAAGAATTACCTATTTTTTTTGATTTGCAAAATCAGTATTTTTTTCCACAGTTTGTAAACATATTTTACTAAGCAAATTAACACGAGGTTGCCACTTGCACACTTAATGGAAAAAACTGTATTATCACAAAAATTATGAAAATTTTTAAAAGTTTGCTGGACTATAACTTCTGAACTAAAGTAATTCAGAAAAATACTGTCACCAATTCTGAAAAGTAATTTTGGCCTTTATCGATTAGTATATGTCTGAATAGTGCACAATGAATCGTTTTGGTTTAATAAGACGAAAACTTTTTTTTTTTTGACGAGCTAAAAAAGTTTGCTGGGCTATAACTTCTGAACTAAAGTAAATCTGAATATAGCAAATACAGGTTCTGGAAGGTATTTTAATTCTTAATCGATTGGTGTATGTGTCAATGGTGCACAACGAACCGTTTTAGTTTTATAAGGCAAAACTTTTTTTGCTACTAAATAGTTTGCTGGGCTATAACTCCTGAACGAAAGTAAATCTGAATATAGTAAATACAGCGTCTAAAAGGTATTTATATTTGCTTTTGATTAGTATATCTCTTATTAGCGCACACTTAACCCTTTTGGTTTTTTAAGGCAAAACTTTTTTCGGCACTAAAAAGTTTGCTGAGCTATAAATTCAGAACTAAAGTAAATCTGAATATAGTAAATACACCGTCTGAAAGGTATTTATATTTGCTTTCGATTGGTATATGTTCTTATAGCGCACACTTTACGATTTTAGTTTTATAAGGCAAAAATTTTTTTTCCTCTAAATAGTTTGCTGGGCTATAACTCCTGAACGAAAGTAAATCTGAATATAGTAAATACACCGTCTGAAAGGTATTCTTATTTGCTTTCGATTGGTTAATGTCCTTATAGCGCACACTTTACTGTTTTAGTTTTATAAGGCAAAACTTTTTTTGCCACTAAAAAGTTTGCTGGGCTATAACTTCAGAACTAAAATAAATCTGAACATAACAAGTACAGGTTCTAAAAGATATTTTGATTTCTAATTGATTAGTATATGCCTTAATAGCGCACACTTAATAGCGCACACTTTACCGTTCACAAGTATGAGAGAGAAACAAAATCACAAATACACGAATGTTTTTTCATACTGCCCTTAACAAAATGATAGAAACTTCTGATCAAAGTAAATTTATATAAAGTATATGCAAGTACTCAGGTGATTAATTTTTTTCTCGTTTCGTGGCAATGCCTGAATGTCAAAAGTTGTTTACAATGTTCGTACGCCATTTTGTTTTCTTTTGCTTTGTTATACACAATTGTGTATACTGAAAACGTATGTGAAAAAGTTTAAATAAATTTTTACTTAAAAAATGTGTTACAAAACATTTAAAAATAATTATATTTAATTATTTAATATTTTATTATACTTATTTCGTGTATTAAAAGTTTATCAATTAATAAATTTACTTTAGTTTTGTCTATCCATACATTTCCTTTTTTTTATGCAGATCTGGGACTATTGCATTAAATAAGCAAATGCATTGACCATTTTCCGACAATAAACCAAATCAATGCAAATGCAAATTTATTACATTAGCACTAACTTTAATAATATTAGTCCAATTTTTCTTGCATATTACTAAAATCCCTTCAAAGTAATTCATCAACATTGCATTGTTATTTTTAGTGCACTATTTTTTGCACCACTAAACACATTATGAATAGTATTATTGCATTATCAGTGAAACATATAGTGCAAAATATAACGTAAATGTGTACATACATAAAAACATACGTACATACATAAATAGGTAAATTTTTTCCTCTGTACATATCGTCATCCAAGACGAAAAATCATATCACTACGTTTTTTATAATTTTTCGAGAGAAAGACAAAACTTGATGAAATTGTTTCAAGCGGTAGAATTTTTCGTTTATAAAATCACCATTTTTTAAGATATAACTTTACAATAAACGAAAACCTAAGTTCTGATCTTTTGTCAATTGCACGGTTTTTCAAATAAGCTCGAGATGCAACGTACTTGAAGTATGAAACTTTTTAATTTTTTTTAAATTGGTTCTGTAATCTAGTTTGTATTTATATTGACAGTTTTTTTTTTCGTTAATTTGTATGTAAATACTTATAAAAGTGCCCTCAATGAACTTTAGTGGATTTTATATTTTTTATTTGTGATATCTCCTAAAAATATTTTCACGTTTTATTCAATTTTATTGTGTACAATATGTGATAGTGCAATAATATTGCATTACTTTATGATGTGCTTAGTGGCAACACAAAATTAGTGTATTTTTTGTCATGCGATTAGCTGCTAATGCAATATTAATACATTACCTTTAATAGATTTTATTTAAGTGCAAAAAATAGTGCACTACAAGCATCAAATTTAAATTTGCACTAAAATTTTTGTTTTTCAATCAGTGCTTATGCAAAAGTAATGCAAGTTGCCCAGGTCTGGTTGTATCCATCTGTTTTTGACATTCATCCATTATTCTTACACAAACAAATCGCCTGTTGTTTTTGTACTTTCTTAGTTGTTGTAGACCTTTACTTTATATAAATATGCTTTAATTCTGATGTATGTATATACCCATCAGAAGTGGCCACCAGATGATGCATCAAATGACCGTCAATGTTCTTGTAGGGAAATGGTTAACAAATATGAAAATATAACAAAAAAATTTTTTTCAATGTGGTAACCAAATTATATAAGTATGTATACTAAGCAACGTGTAAAACAAATGAATTAATAAATGCATAATAGTGAAAATAAAAAATAAAGCACAAGTTAATAAACTGGAAGACGTCTTCACAAGGTGAAGTAAATAAAGTGATGAAAGCTGGCGTCAGTTAGTGGTCCAAGGTATCCAGTTTTATAAAAAAAATTATTTTATGCCTGTAAACCATCTATATTAAATTTTTCAAAAATTAAAAGAAAACACTACAACAATACGCTATTTTGGCGCATGACTTGAAAAAGCTTTCTTTTGAAAGCTTCCACAGAAAAATTAAACACATTTAAATCAGATGGTAATTCATTATATGTCCTAGCCAATCTTACATAACATGAACGCTCCAAGATTGTTGTTAAACTTGGTATCCTAATTTGCATATTTCTACGTGATCTAAGTCAATAAGGAATAAAGGTACTTGCAACTTAAATGTCTTTGTTGACACTTAGTTCAACATATTATTCTATAAAATATAAGTAGTAGGGAACTGCTACTAAAAAAAGTAATTCAGAAAATGACAGTCACCAATTTTGAAAGGTAATTTTATTAACTATTGAAAGATATACAACCGAATACCTTACAATCAGTAATTACTTTTTTGTTAAATTTTAATGATATAAAATTTTTTATTTGGACATATCTTCTGAACTAAAGTAATTCAGAATATAGGAGTCGCAAATTTTAAAAGATGTTTTTATTTCCTATCGATTGGTATATGTCTTAATTGGGCACAATCAATAATTTTTAATTTATATTCAAGAACAAACTTTTACTTGGAGTAATTTTCGAGAGTGTTTTTTTCCATAGTTATTCAAATAAAAATAATGACATCTATTAAATCTGATTCTACTCATACGACACCATAAAACTTTATAATTTTTTCTTAAATAAAGTTAAGAATTACCTATTTTTTTTGATTTGCAAAATCAGTATTTTTTTCCACAGTTTGTAAACATATTTTACTAAGCAAATTAACACGAGGTTGCCACTTGCACACTTAATGGAAAAAACTGTATTATCACAAAAATTATGAAAATTTTTAAAAGTTTGCTGGACTATAACTTCTGAACTAAAGTAATTCAGAAAAATACTGTCACCAATTCTGAAAAGTAATTTTGGCCTTTATCGATTAGTATATGTCTGAATAGTGCACAATGAATCGTTTTGGTTTAATAAGACGAAAACTTTTTATTTTTTGACGAGCCAAAAAAGTTTGCTGGGCTATAACTTCTGAACTAAAGTAAATCTGAATATAGCAAATACAGGTTCTGGAAGGTATTTTAATTCTTAATCGATTGGTGTATGTGTCAATGGTGCACAACGAACCGTTTTAGTTTTATAAGGCAAAACTTTTTTTGCTACTAAATAGTTTGCTGGGCTATAACTCCTGAACGAAAGTAAATCTGAATATAGTAAATACAGCGTCTAAAAGGTATTTATATTTGCTTTTGATTAGTATATCTCTTATTAGCGCACACTTAACCCTTTTGGTTTTTTAAGGCAAAACTTTTTTCGGCACTAAAAAGTTTGCTGAGCTATAAATTCAGAACTAAAGTAAATCTGAATATAGTAAATACACCGTCTGAAAGGTATTTATATTTGCTTTCGATTGGTATATGTTCTTATAGCGCACACTTTACGATTTTAGTTTTATAAGGCAAAAATTTTTTTTCCTCTAAATAGTTTGCTGGGCTATAACTCCTGAACGAAAGTAAATCTGAATATAGTAAATACACCGTCTGAAAGGTATTCTTATTTGCTTTCGATTGGTTAATGTCCTTATAGCGCACACTTTACTGTTTTAGTTTTATAAGGCAAAACTTTTTTTGCCACTAAAAAGTTTGCTGGGCTATAACTTCAGAACTAAAATAAATCTGAACATAACAAGTACAGGTTCTAAAAGATATTTTGATTTCTAATTGATTAGTATATGCCTTAATAGCGCACACTTAATAGCGCACACTTAATAGCGCACACTTTACCGTTCACAAGTATGAGAGAGAAACAAAATCACAAATACACGAATGTTTTTTCATACTGCCCTTAACAAAATGATAGAAACTTCTGATCAAAGTAAATTTATATAAAGTATATGCAAGTACTCAGGTGATTAATTTTTTTCTCGTTTCGTGGCAATGCCTGAATGTCAAAAGTTGTTTACAATGTTCGTACGCCATTTTGTTTTCTTTTGCTTTGTTATACACAATTGTGTATACTGAAAACGTATGTGAAAAAGTTTAAATAAATTTTTACTTAAAAAATGTGTTACAAAACATTTAAAAATAATTATATTTAATTATTTAATATTTTATTATACTTATTTCGTGTATTAAAAGTTTATCAATTAATAAATTTACTTTAGTTTTGTCTATCCATACATTTCCTTTTTTTTATGCAGATCTGGGACTATTGCATTAAATAAGCAAATGCATTGACCATTTTCCGACAATAAACCAAATCAATGCAAATGCAAATTTATTACATTAGCACTAACTTTAATAATATTAGTCCAATTTTTCTTGCATATTACTAAAATGCCTTCAAAGTAATTCATCAACATTGCATTGTTATTTTTAGTGCACTATTTTTTGCACCACTAAACACATTATGAATAGTATTATTGCATTATCAGTGAAACATATAGTGCAAAATATAACGTAAATGTGTACATACATAAAAACATACGTACATACATAAATAGGTAAATTTTTTCCTCTGTACATATCGTCATCCAAGACGAAAAATCATATCACTACGTTTTTTATAATTTTTCGAGAGAAAGACAAAACTTGATGAAATTGTTTCAAGCGGTAGAATTTTTCGTTTATAAAATCACCATTTTTTAAGATATAACTTTACAATAAACGAAAACCTAAGTTCTGATCTTTTGTCAATTGCACGGTTTTTCAAATA
The DNA here is from genome assembly GCA_936439885.1 of Nowickia ferox. Taxonomy (NCBI): domain Eukaryota; kingdom Metazoa; phylum Arthropoda; class Insecta; order Diptera; family Tachinidae; genus Nowickia; species Nowickia ferox. The sequence goes on along the minus strand of OW387026.1, from coordinate 37,156,397 downwards.
AGCTCGAGATGCAACGTACTTGAAGTATGAAACTTTTTAATTTTTTTTAAATTGGTTCTGTAATCTAGTTTGTATTTATATTGACAGTTTTTTTTTCGTTAATTTGTATGTAAATACTTATAAAAGTGCCCTCAATGAACTTTAGTGGATTTTATATTTTTTATTTGTGATATCTCCTAAAAATATTTTCACGTTTTATTCAATTTTATTGTGTACAATATGTGATAGTGCAATAATATTGCATTACTTTATGATGTGCTTAGTGGCAACACAAAATTAGTGTATTTTTTGTCATGCGATTAGCTGCTAATGCAATATTAATACATTACCTTTAATAGATTTTATTTAAGTGCAAAAAATAGTGCACTACAAGCATCAAATTTAAATTTGCACTAAAATTTTTGTTTTTCAATCAGTGCTTATGCAAAAGTAATGCAAGTTGCCCAGGTCTGGTTGTATCCATCTGTTTTTGACATTCATCCATTATTCTTACACAAACAAATCGCCTGTTGTTTTTGTACTTTCTTAGTTGTTGTAGACCTTTACTTTATATAAATATGCTTTACTTCTGATGTATGTATATACCCATCAGAAGTGGCCACCAGATGATGCATCAAATGACCGTCAATGTTCTTGTAGGGAAATGGTTAACAAATATGAAAATATAACAAAAAAATTTTTTTCAATGTGGTAACCAAATTATATATGTATACTAAGCAACGTGTAAAACAAATGAATTAATAAATGCATAATAGTGAAAATAAAAAATAAAGCACAAGTTAATAAACTGGAAGACGTCTTCACAAGGTGAAGTAAATAAAGTGATGAAAGCTGGCGTCAGTTAGTGGTCCAAGGTATCCAGTTTTATAAAAAAAATTATTTTATGCCTGTAAACCATCTATATTAAATTTTTCAAAAATTAAAAGAAAACACTACAACAATACGCTATTTTGGCGCATGACTTGAAAAAGCTTTCTTTTGAAAGCTTCCACAGAAAAATTAAACACATTTAAATCAGATGGTAATTCATTATATGTCCTAGCCAATCTTACATAACATGAACGCTCCAAGATTGTTGTTAAACTTGGTATCCTACTTTGCATATTTCTACGTGATCTAAGTCAATAAGGAATAAAGGTACTTGCAACTTAAATGTCTTTGTTGACACTTAGTTCAACATATTATTCTATAAAATATAAGTAGTAGGGAACTGCTACTAAAAAAAGTAATTCAGAAAATGACAGTCACCAATTTTGAAAGGTAATTTTATTAACTATTGAAAGATATACAACCGAATACCTTACAATCAGTAATTACTTTTTTGTTAAATTTTAATGATATAAAATTTTTTATTTGGACATATCTTCTGAACTAAAGTAATTCAGAATATAGGAGTCGCAAATTTTAAAAGATGTTTTTATTTCCTATCGATTGGTATATGTCTTAATTGGGCACAATCAATAATTTTTAATTTATATTCAAGAACAAACTTTTACTTGGAGTAATTTTCGAGAGTGTTTTTTTCCATAGTTATTCAAATAAAAATAATGACATCTATTAAATCTGATTCTACTCATACGACACCATAAAACTTTATAATTTTTTCTTAAATAAAGTTAAGAATTACCTATTTTTTTTGATTTGCAAAATCAGTATTTTTTTCCACAGTTTGTAAACATATTTTACTAAGCAAATTAACACGAGGTTGCCACTTGCACACTTAATGGAAAAAACTGTATTATCACAAAAATTATGAAAATTTTTAAAAGTTTGCTGGACTATAACTTCTGAACTAAAGTAATTCAGAAAAATACTGTCACCAATTCTGAAAAGTAATTTTGGCCTTTATCGATTAGTATATGTCTGAATAGTGCACAATGAATCGTTTTGGTTTAATAAGACGAAAACTTTTTATTTTTTGACGAGCCAAAAAAGTTTGCTGGGCTATAACTTCTGAACTAAAGTAAATCTGAATATAGCAAATACAGGTTCTGGAAGGTATTTTAATTCTTAATCGATTGGTGTATGTGTCAATGGTGCACAACGAACCGTTTTAGTTTTATAAGGCAAAACTTTTTTTGCTACTAAATAGTTTGCTGGGCTATAACTCCTGAACGAAAGTAAATCTGAATATAGTAAATACAGCGTCTAAAAGGTATTTATATTTGCTTTTGATTAGTATATCTCTTATTAGCGCACACTTAACCCTTTTGGTTTTTTAAGGCAAAACTTTTTTCGGCACTAAAAAGTTTGCTGAGCTATAAATTCAGAACTAAAGTAAATCTGAATATAGTAAATACACCGTCTGAAAGGTATTTATATTTGCTTTCGATTGGTATATGTTCTTTTAGCACACACTTTACGATTTTAGTTTTATAAGGCAAAAATTTTTTTTCCACTAAATAGTTTGCTGGGCTATAACTCCTGAACGAAAGTAAATCTGAATATAGTAAATACACCGTCTGAAAGGTATTCTTATTTGCTTTCGATTGGTTAATGTCCTTATAGCGCACACTTTACTGTTTTAGTTTTATAAGGCAAAACTTTTTTTGCCACTAAAAAGTTTGCTGGGCTATAACTTCAGAACTAAAATAAATCTGAACATAACAAGTACAGGTTCTAAAAGATATTTTGATTTCTAATTGATTAGTATATGCCTTAATAGCGCACACTTTACCGTTTTGGTTTAATAAGGCAAAAGCTTTTTTGGCACTAAAAAGTTTGCTGGGCTATTACTTCTGAACCAAAGTAAATCTGGATATGATATTTATTAGTTATGAAAGGTATTTTTATTTTCAATAGACTAATATATATGTCAATAGCGCACAAGTAACCGTTTTAGTTTTATAAGGGAAAGCTTTTTATGCCACTAAAAACTTTGCTGGGCTATAACTTCTGAACGAAAGTAAATCTGAATATAGCAAATACAGGTTCTAAAAGATATTTTGATTTCTAATTGATTAGTTTATGTCTTAATAGTGCACCGTTAACGGCTTTGATTTTATAAGGCAAAACTTTTTTTGGCACTAAAAAGTTTGCTGGGCTATAATTTCTGAACCAAAGTAAATCTGGATATGACAGTTATTAGTTATGAAAGGTATTTTTATTTCCAATAGACTAATATATATCTCAATAGCGCAAAAGTAACTGTTTTGGTTCTATAAAGCAAAACTTTTTTTGTCAATAAAAAGTTTGCGGGGCTATAACAACATAAAGTAAATCTAAATGTGACAGTTATCAACTTTAAAAGGTATTTTTGTCCTTTATTCATTGGTATGTGCTTGTTTTGGAAAAATCGAAATTTCATGGTATTTTGCCCAAGCACGTGCTCGATCAATGTAAACAAAACAATTACGCGCCCACGAGCACATGCTTTTAATGTAAGCAAAAACAAAAATACTCTTTTTTTTTGCAACTCTGCGGAAAAAAGTTTGGTAAAAAAAGTTTTTTTTCTTCTCTTCCGTGTATAATTGTATCATGTATGAAATTTAAACATAAGTTTGTTTTGCTGTTAACAACATTGCACTGCTCTGTTAAAGTTTGGTTATTGTTAAGTAACAAAACGATGTCCGCATATATTTTACTAAATCTCTATTATATTACAAAACTAACTACATAAACGGATCGGAAATAAAAAAATATGAATTTTGAGTACCAATATGTTAGGAAAGCATGAAAAACCAAATAAGTTATATTTTAAAATGTAATTAATTACTTTAATATAAAACAATTTCTTTTAGTTTTTTTTAAAGCAATTCCTCTCTGTATCAGTGTTGCCACTTTAACAAATTTACCTTCCCCGTTTATTTTTTTTTAGTGGAATTTGAAATTTTGAATGTTAAAGTAATGCAATTCGTTATATTTGATGTGACAACATAAATAAAATCCATTTTTTTCTTAGAAATGTTCTAAAGTCCAAGATAGTAATATAAAGGTAGTATTTAGTCTTGCCTATGGTCGTTACATGTTACAGTTTGTGAAAAGGTAAGATAATAACAATACTTTACAAAAGAAATTTTATAAAATTTAATTTAAAATATGCATAGATATGCATTCGTTTCTTTTTAAAATTTTTGATATTTGTAAAAAGCAAGATGCGTTGGTGGTGAAAAGGTGTGAAGAGGGCTAGATACCTCCTAGGTTATTCTGTTTTTGCCGGATATAACTCTGCATACTACCGCCTCAACAGTCTGGACGCACCTGACAATTCCCGTACTTTAGTTTTCTTTTTTAAGACACCATCTACTACAAAAATGGGGTGGATTCAATTCCGTTCAACGGAATTGAACTCTGTGACATGACCAAATATTATATTATATTAAAGTAATTTTTATTTGCTAAATTAAGATCATTAATATATATATATATATATATATATATATATATATATATATATATATATTTAAAAAATGGAAAACAAAATCTTTTTTATAAATGTGATTTATACATCAGTACTGATTAGTCAGCTCTGACGATGTGTACATCAGTACTGATTAGTAAAATACTGTGGAGTGAGCAGTTCAGATATATGTTATACTAGTTCATGAAGTTCACAAGTATGAGAGAGAAACAAAATCACAAATACACGAATGTTTTTTCATACTGCCCTTAACAAAATGATAGAAACTTCTGATCAAAGTAAATTTATATAAAGTATATGCAAGTACTCAGGTGATTAATTTTTTTCTCGTTTCGTGGCAATGCCTGAATGTCAAAAGTTGTTTACAATGTTCGTACGCCATTTTGTTTTCTTTTGCTTTGTTATACACAATTGTGTATACTGAAAACGTATGTGAAAAAGTTTAAATAAATTTTTACTTAAAAAATGTGTTACAAAACATTTAAAAATAATTATATTTAATTATTTAATATTTTATTATACTTATTTCGTGTATTAAAAGTTTATCAATTAATAAATTTACTTTAGTTTTGTCTATCCATACATTTCCTTTTTTTTATGCAGATCTGGGACTATTGCATTAAATAAGCAAATGCATTGACCATTTTCCGACAATAAACCAAATCAATGCAAATTTATTACATTAGCACTAACTTTAATAATATTAGTCCAATTTTTCTTGCATATTACTAAAATCCCTTCAAAGTAATTCATCAACATTGCATTGTTATTTTTAGTGCACTATTTTTTGCACCACTAAACACATTATGAATAGTATTATTGCATTATCAGTGAAACATATAGTGCAAAATATAACGTAAATGTGTACATACATAAAAACATACGTACATACATAAATATGTAAATTTTTTCCTCTGTACATATCGTCATCCAAGACGAAAAATCATATCACTACGTTTTTTATAATTTTTCGAGAGAAAGACAAAACTTGATGAAATTGTTTCAAGCGGTAGAATTTTTCGTTTATAAAATCACCATTTTTTAAGATATAACTTTACAATAAACGAAAACCTAAGTTCTGATCTTTTGTCAATTGCACGGTTTTTCAAATAAGCTCGAGATGCAACGTACTTGAAGTATGAAACTTTTTAATTTTTTTTAAATTGGTTCTGTAATCTAGTTTGTATTTATATTGACAGTTTTTGTTTCGTTAATTTGTATGTAAATACTTATAAAAGTGCCCTCAATGAACTTTAGTGGATTTTATATTTTTTATTTGTGATATCTCCTAAAAATATTTTCACGTTTTATTCAATTTTATTGTGTACAATATGTGATAGTGCAATAATATTGCATTACTTTATGATGTGCTTAGTGGCAACACAAAATTAGTGTATTTTTTGTCATGCGATTAGCTGCTAATGCAATATTAATACATTACCTTTAATAGATTTTATTTAAGTGCAAAAAATAGTGCACTACAAGCATCAAATTTAAATTTGCACTAAAATTTTTGTTTTTCAATCAGTGCTTTTCAAAAGTAATGCAAGTTGCCCAGGTCTGGTTGTATCCATCTGTTTTTGACATTCATCCATTATTCTTACACAAACAAATCGCCTGTTGTTTTTGTACTTTCTTAGTTGTTGTAGACCTTTACTTTATATAAATATGCTTTACTTCTGATGTATGTATATACCCATCAGAAGTGGCCACCAGATGATGCATCAAATGACCGTCAATGTTCTTGTAGGGAAATGGTTAACAAATATGAAAATATAACAAAAAAATTTTTTTCAATGTGGTAACCAAATTATATATGTATACTAAGCAACGTGTAAAACAAATGAATTAATAAATGCATAATAGTGAAAATAAAAAATAAAGCACAAGTTAATAAACTGGAAGACGTCTTCACAAGGTGAAGTAAATAAAGTGATGAAAGCTGGCGTCAGTTAGTGGTCCAAGGTATCCAGTTTTATAAAAAAAATTATTTTATGCCTGTAAACCATCTATATTAAATTTTTCAAAAATTAAAAGAAAACACTACAACAATACGCTATTTTGGCGCATGACTTGAAAAAGCTTTCTTTTGAAAGCTTCCACAGAAAAATTAAACACATTTAAATCAGATGGTAATTCATTATATGTCCTAGCCAATCTTACATAACATGAACGCTCCAAGATTGTTGTTAAACTTGGTATCCTCATTTGCATATTTCTACGTGATCTAAGTCAATAAGGAATAAAGGTACTTGCAACTTAAATGTCTTTGTTGACACTTAGTTCAACATATTATTCTATAAAATATAAGTAGTAGGGAACTGCCAATTCGGCCGCAATTAAAATTGTTAAATTGTGGGCTGAAATTGTTAAATTGTGGCTGAAATTGTTAAATTTGGGCCGAAATTGTTAAATTGTGGCTGAAATTGTTAAATTTTGGCTGAAATTTTAAAATTCTTGGAAATTTGTGAAATTTGATACCTACGTGTGTGTGTCCGTCCATCCGTCTGTGTTTTTTGTTTACATTAGGAGTTTTTTGTTTATATTAACTTTTTTTGTTTATATTAAGTATATGTATGTATGTATGTATGACCGTGGGAACTTGTGCGTGGAATATTTTGTGGGAATACATTAAGGGTGTTTATAGCTTTAAGATTTTTATATTTGTATGATTTTTTCAAATGCTGACGGGAAAACATGTTTATTTTTTTCGAATGCCGACGGGAAAACATGTTTATTTTTTTTCAAATGCCGACGGGAAAACATGTTTATTTTTTTCAAATGCCGACGTGAAAATCATGGAAATGATATTTCCTAATGCCAACGGAAAATTAGTGGGTGCGTCTTGCTGTAGGAATTGAAGTCTGGCTGTTATTGGTGGAGGGCGGGGTGTGTCTAGCTGTAGGAATTGAAGTCTGGCTGTGATTGGTGGAGGACGGGGTTTGTCTAGATTGTGAGACCTTAAGGCTGACCGTGATTTGGGTAGGTGAGGGTGTTTTGTAATATGTAACCGCGGGAATTCGGTGAAGTTTATGCTTGTTGGAATTTAACCAAGCTGTGCTCGTGGAGGGGCGGGATGTATTTGCGGTAGATCGACTGGTGTAGGGTGGGGAGTTGTTGTAATATGTATCCGTGGGAATCTGTGTACATGTATGTATGTATGTCTGTAAGAGCTTAAGGCTGTCTGTGATTTATCAAAGGTGAGGTGAGAGTGTTCATGTAACACGTATCCGTGGGAATCTGTGTATATGTATGTTCGTAGGAGTTTAAGGCTGATTGTGATTTGAGGTGGAGGAGGGTCTTGTTGTGATAGATAGATAGAATGTGCCTATGTGTATGTGTATGTATGTATGTATATGTAGCAGTTTAAGTCTATCCTTGATTTAAGGTAGGCGGGGGGGTGTTATTGTAATATGTATCTATAGGAATTTGGGAGTTTATATGTTTGTAGAAATTTTTGTGCATGTATGTCAGTAGAAGTTTAAGGCTGATCGTGATTTGGATTGTTGAGATTGATCGATTGTATGTGACCTTGAGAATTTGTGTATGTATATCTGTAGAAAATTTAAGGCTTATCGTGATTTATGAGGGGCGAAGTGTTCATTAAATATATCATGATTACTGAGAGGTGAGGTGAAGGTGTTCATGTATATGTATACGTATTTGTGTGTATGTATGTCTATATGAGTTTAAGGCTGATCGTGATTTAGGTTGTGAGATTGATAGATTGTATGTTACCTTGAAATTTTGTGTATGTATATCTGTAAGAACTTTAGGCTGACTGTGATTTGTGAGGGGAGGGGCGTTGTTGAAATAGGTGTAATTTTTCGTAGATGAAATTTAGTATGTGTGTGTGTATGTGATTTTCTCATCATAGTATTTATATGTACGTAGAAATAAATTGTTTCCCATATGAACATTTTTTGCTAGAAAATATTATCATATATCTGAACTTCCCTAATGCTAGTATGTTTTTCATATTGGAGGATGAGATTGCTTTATATTTTATCAAGCTTAAATTTGTCCAGTGTTAAAGTCTGTCGGTCAGAAATTTGTTTATATTTGTATAAATATTAATTTCAGATTTTGCAAAATTCTTGTGTACGATCGTGATGATTTTTTTTGTGTGTGTATGTGTGTATGCGCGATAGAGTTTGACTGGTCTGTGATAAGTTTGTTTATTTAAGTACATTTGTCTTCTTCGACTTTCGTCTTCAAGCGTCAATAGCTTGGAGAACGGTTTGTATGTTTTCATGATGTAGATATGTAAGTGTGATTGTTAAAATCCAATAAATACTTGAGCATGGGTAAGAAATTTGATAATATGTGTACATACATATGTACATATGGATCTACAAATTGATTTTATGTATGTATGTATGTACATACAAATAAGTCTGGGGCTCCCTGTTTAAATACATTTTTTTTGTCATGTGCGGTCTTTTGTTGTTGCTGTTGTAAATATTCGCCAGGTCTTTTGTGTATAGATGTGAAATATCTCCATAGTTTTTTTATTTGAAATTAAAAAAACGTTCTTTTAATTTTTAGATGTATTTTCTTAAAAGTTTGTGAGGAGTTTCTGTTTTAAGTAAAATTGAATTCCTCTCTAGTTGTAGTAACTATAGTATAAATATTTAATATATTTTATTTCCATTTGTTTAAAGTTGATCTAGTCTAATGCGTTAACTCTTCGTCAACATTAGAAATTTTTCGGTGTAAAATTTTTTTCAACTATCATCTTTTTTCTTCACCTTTTTCATATATTTTAGAACATCTTGCATTGGCTTTAAAAAATGACAAACGCTTTGAAACGAAACTGATTCAGCAGTCCAGCTTAGGTGATGATAGTTTTTTGTTAACCACTTTGCTTCTCTTTCCTTTTTTATTGATAAGCATTTAAAATCAAATGGCGGTTTTATAATGAAATTGTTATACTCATTATTGTTAAAAACATCCGCTACTTCTTTTTGTAATGAAAATCATTCGAAACCTTACTCGTCTATTAAAACCATTTTTTCATTCATATTACTTAATTTATAAGACTTTCAGGACTTTCTATTATTCGATCATCAGTAAAAATGCAGTAGCTGAGGTCCTTGCTTACTGTTTCATATTAAATTTCTATATCAATTGGGCCGCTATTGAATAAAAGGAACTTTTATCTTAAACTTTAGTGCATTTGGAAGTGCTTGAGATTCTTTCATATAATAGCTTTGTTGGAATCTTAGATACGAGTACATATAATATAGAATTTCATAACGTTTGTTTTTAGTTTTTATGTTAAGATCATTATCATTTGGATATGTACTTTTAAATTAGTTAAATCATAATCAGGAAACTTGTTTTCTTCTTGAAATCGTTTTCTTACAATTTAGGTCTGGCCTCTCAACGGTTCCTCTATTATATAAGATGACTTTCTATGTCAACATATCTGTCTACTCTTTGTCAGCGTTAAGGGACAATTAAATGTTAAAATTTTAACTCCTCAAATTGTGTTACTTCATACTGATAATATGTTTTAATTAATAAGGTATATGTTTATCTTATGAAGGTTACTCGCCTATGGCTTTTATTTGATGTTCTAGATGATTTTTTCTTTCTCATTTTATTAAATTTCAGCGTATTGTGTATATATTTCTGATATTTTTAAGTGCGCTTTATTTACCTGTCAGACAAAGTGTACGTATCAGTTGATCACTCAGTCTCCCTTTTTAATATTTTTTTTTCCTTTAATGTATAACTACTATTTTTTCAGATTTTACTACTTGAAAAAGAGAATATTTGTATAATTTTTAAATGTATTCATATATACATATAGGTAAATATATGTATGTATGTATAGAGAAATTACTTTATCTACAAAGAAATACATGTTTAATAATCAACTATTCTAGAAAATCTATCTCAAATAATTCAGTTACCTCCACCATCAATTCACCGTCTGTGTTTTCATAGTATCAGAATCATTAGAATATCTATGTTTGAGAGAATTTTTACATCGAGTTTTTTCTACATGAGGATTGCTGGTTGAACGCCTTGAAGTTATTGTTGACGTAGGCTGGGTTTTATCACATTCAGATGTAATCATTTCTTACTTAAAAAAGGTCCTCATCACCATCAACAATATCTGTATACATTTCATTCATGAGTTGGGTTGATCCAGATACAATTGCTGTCTACAGATTAATGATTAGAAACAAGTTTCTCATCACCTTCTAACAGATTTATATATTTTGCTAGCATGCATGCCTTAGCATGCTTCTATCGATAGTGACGCGAGAGTCCGACATGTAGTGGTGTTTCAATTAAAAATCTATACTATTAGATTTTACGATTTTGCTCTTTTTATTCTTTTACAAAGTAGATACATATTTATGTATTTCATTTAGCACAGTCATAAAATTTCTTTGCTTACAAAATTGTGTGACATTCTTTTAAATTTGCATGCTTAGGCATGCTTTTAATATTTTTTCTGTAAATTTATTTGATACTCATACAGATACAGATATAAAGTAAGATCTGCTTACATTGCATTTTACAATTTATGTATGCTTCAGCATGATTCAGTAAGTTTGTTTGATATTAATTCATACACATATACATTCTTAAAGATTGGAAATCTAAGTCCAATTTATGTAGTTTATCTATATTTTCTAAAGATTTGATAGCTATAGAAATGAATAGACTAAAGATCTATTATAATAGCCCATGGGCATATTTTAAAATTTCGCTTGCTAAAGCTTTCGAAATGGAAAATGTACAATTTTCACTATAAAAAGTGATAATATTAGGTGTTACTGAATATTACACTGTGTTGTAATTTATTTTGAACACTTAAGTTTTCACAATATTTTATACAGGCCAACAAGTTTAGAGAATTTCCAGTATATTAAGTTAATTATCTTTCTTAAGACCTATCATTCCTAATCATTCCTTCAAAAATACAAACCAAACTAGATTTTTCCTGTTTAATTTTATTTTTTACTTTCATTAAATTTCAACATTTTGTTCATCTTCAAATTATTATATTTAGCAGCTTTTTCTGATTTGTTGAGTTAACTTTAATCGGAAACATTTAAATAGTGAGATGAACTTTTATATTGTATACGAGTACATTAAGTAATTCTTTGTATATTTCATTTATAAATATGAACCATTATCACATAATTCCTTTGAATGATCTATTAAATCATTCTACTATTGATGCTTTCATATTAAGTAATGTTTAATATTCTACATATGCATGAATTTTCCAGTGTCTATTAAAAAATTCTTTACAATCATCCATTTGTAAGCTTTTTGGTACTCATAACATTTCAAAAATATTTTCCACAGCCTAGGTTTTTTCGAATGCAACTTTTATTTTCAACGGTATTGACCATAGAAAATTTGTGAATGAATCATTTACAGTCTAAAATAATCAATAATTTCTATTTTCTGTAGAATAGTTTCCCATTTCACCTAAATCAGCTCCATAAAAGATCAACTATTCCTTTCATTACATATCTACAATGCACAAACAATTTTCGAGATTTATTATAGAGTTCGTCTACTAAATTTCTTTTTAAAGACATTGAGTTGTTTTAAAGATTTTTTGGAGAGTGTTGTGATCTACTTGATGCACTTTCAGCTGTTTATACTATCATGTAGTTTATTTTCCAATCTATAAATTTTATCGTTCAGCTGTTCAATTTGTTTTTTCAAAAGATGATTTAATTTTTAGTATGTATTTTATAAATTTTATAACTATCTTCTATCTCTAATTGTATTTCACGTTGTACTCTATCAATTTGCATTTTAATATATTCTTGAATTATATTAACTCCTTAAGCTATATTATTAATTTGTCCTATAGTTTATCGTTTGGAGTTTCCAGAAACAATTTACTGATAACATCATTCTCTGTCAGTGAATGATGATGATGATTAGTAGAAATTATATATTTTTCAACATCAAATTTCTCATAGTATTTCCATGTTTTATTATCAATCATTAAAGAAAATAAAGCTACTATTAGGGTCTATATTTGACCATCAACTTGTATTTTATCTTCATTTAGTTTTAGGTTACTATCACCAAACTTTCATTCATTATTCAAATCTTGATGTGGGCCATAGTTTGTATCTAATTCAATTCTTCCTTCCAAGACTGATAAATGAGTATAAGTGTCTTCAGAATTGGAAGTCTATGAGTAAAAATCATCTTCATCATCCTCATCATCATTCTCAGTACTAGCATCATTAAATAAGATGATATCATCAAATATTGTTCCTTCTGAAAGTTTCTTTGGTGTACTTGTCTCTATATTGACTGATGGCTTTAAACTTGTATTATTTTCAGCTTCTATCTTGATTTTACTTTCTTCTTTCTTGCGAATTCTTTCAATATTTCTAGAACTATTTATGAATTCTTTGAGAGGTTCTGTTATAGGTTTAAATGTATCTTTTATTGCTCACATGTATCTATTTCACCAGTTTTTATACTACGAAGCTTTTTCTTCAAGACATTTCTTGTCAACACCAACTGTTTTAAAATTTTCTCATCCATGTTTAATAATAGTAAATAAGAGGTATCAGTTATTAGATCAGGTATCAGCTTATCAGGACCTGGTCTGGTTTTCAGATCAGCTTATCAGGACCTGATCTGGTTTTCAGATCAGCTTATCAGGACCTGGTCTGTTTTTCAGATCAGCTTATCAGGACCTGGTCTGGGTTTCAGATCAGCTTATCAGGACCTGATCTGGTTTTCAGATCAGCTTATCAGGACCTGGTCTGGTTTTCTTCTTTTAGTTTTTTTTAAAGCAATTCCTCTCTGTATCAATGTTGCCACTTTAACAAATTTACCTTCCCCGTTTATTTTTTTTTAGTGGAATTTGAAATTTTGAATGTTAAAGTAATGCAATTCGTTATATTTGATGTGACAACATAAATAAAATCCATTTTTTTCTTAGAAATGTTCTAAAGTCCAAGATAGTAATATAAAGGTAGTATTTAGTCTTGCCTATGGTCGTTACATGTTACAGTTTGTGAAAAGGTAAGATAATAACAATACTTTACAAAAGAAATTTTATAAAATTTAATTTAAAATATGCATAGATATGCATTCGTTTCTTTTTAAAATTTTTGATATTTGTAAAAAGCAAGATGCGTTGGTGGTGAAAAGGTGTGAAGAGGGCTAGATACCTCCTAGGTTATTCTGTTTTTGCCGGATATAACTCTGCATACTACCGCCTCAACAGTCTGGACGCACCTGACAATTCCCGTACTTTAGTTTTCTTTTTTAAGACACCATCTACTACAAAAATGGGGTGGATTCAATTCCGTTCAACGGAATTGAACTCTGTGACATGACCAAATATTATATTATATTAAAGTAATTTTTATTTGCTAAATTAAGATCATTAATATATATATATATATATATATATATATATATATATATTTAAAAAATGGAAAACAAAATCTTTTTTATAAATGTGATTTATACATCAGTACTGATTAGTCAGCTCTGACGATGTGTACATCAGTACTGATTAGTAAAATACTGTGGAGTGAGCAGTTCAGATATATGTTATACTAGTTCATGAAGTTCACAAGTATGAGAGAGAAACAAAATCACAAATACACGAATGTTTTTTCATACTGCCCTTAACAAAATGATAGAAACTTCTGATCAAAGTAAATTTATATAAAGTATATGCAAGTACTCAGGTGATTAATTTTTTTCTCGTTTCGTGGCAATGCCTGAATGTCAAAAGTTGTTTACAATGTTCGTACGCCATTTTGTTTTCTTTTGCTTTGTTATACACAATTGTGTATACTGAAAACGTATGTGAAAAAGTTTAAATAAATTTTTACTTAAAAAATGTGTTACAAAACATTTAAAAATAATTATATTTAATTATTTAATATTTTATTATACTTATTTCGTGTATTAAAAGTTTATCAATTAATAAATTTACTTTAGTTTTGTCTATCCATACATTTCCTTTTTTTTATGCAGATCTGGGACTATTGCATTAAATAAGCAAATGCATTGACCATTTTCCGACAATAAACCAAATCAATGCAAATGCAAATTTATTACATTAGCACTAACTTTAATAATATTAGTCCAATTTTTCTTGCATATTACTAAAATCCCTTCAAAGTAATTCATCAACATTGCATTGTTATTTTTAGTGCACTATTTTTTGCACCACTAAACACATTATGAATAGTATTATTGCATTATCAGTGAAACATATAGTGCAAAATATAACGTAAATGTGTACATACATAAAAACATACGTACATACATAAATATGTAAATTTTTTCCTCTGTACATATCGTCATCCAAGACGAAAAATCATATCACTACGTTTTTTATAATTTTTCGAGAGAAAGACAAAACTTGATGAAATTGTTTCAAGCGGTAGAATTTTTCGTTTATAAAATCACCATTTTTTAAGATATAACTTTACAATAAACGAAAACCTAAGTTCTGATCTTTTGTCAATTGCACGGTTTTTCAAATAAGCTCGAGATGCAACGTACTTGAAGTATGAAACTTTTTAATTTTTTTTAAATTGGTTCTGTAATCTAGTTTGTATTTATATTGACAGTTTTTGTTTCGTTAATTTGTATGTAAATACTTATAAAAGTGCCCTCAATGAACTTTAGTGGATTTTATATTTTTTATTTGTGATATCTCCTAAAAATATTTTCACGTTTTATTCAATTTTATTGTGTACAATATGTGATAGTGCAATAATATTGCATTACTTTATGATGTGCTTAGTGGCAACACAAAATTAGTGTATTTTTTGTCATGCGATTAGCTGCTAATGCAATATTAATACATTACCTTTAATAGATTTTATTTAAGTGCAAAAAATAGTGCACTACAAGCATCAAATTTAAATTTGCACTAAAATTTTTGTTTTTCAATCAGTGCTTATGCAAAAGTAATGCAAGTTGCCCAGGTCTGGTTGTATCCATCTGTTTTTGACATTCATCCATTATTCTTACACAAACAAATCGCCTGTTGTTTTTGTACTTTCTTAGTTGTTGTAGACCTTTACTTTATATAAATATGCTTTACTTCTGATGTATGTATATACCCATCAGAAGTGGCCACCAGATGATGCATCAAATGACCGTCAATGTTCTTGTAGGGAAATGGTTAACAAATATGAAAATATAACAAAAAAATTTTTTTCAATGTGGTAACCAAATTATATATGTATACTAAGCAACGTGTAAAACAAATGAATTAATAAATGCATAATAGTGAAAATAAAAAATAAAGCACAAGTTAATAAACTGGAAGACGTCTTCACAAGGTGAAGTAAATAAAGTGATGAAAGCTGGCGTCAGTTAGTGGTCCAAGGTATCCAGTTTTATAAAAAAAATTATTTTATGCCTGTAAACCATCTATATTAAATTTTTCAAAAATTAAAAGAAAACACTACAACAATACGCTATTTTGGCGCATGACTTGAAAAAGCTTTCTTTTGAAAGCTTCCACAGAAAAATTAAACACATTTAAATCAGATGGTAATTCATTATATGTCCTAGCCAATCTTACATAACATGAACGCTC
This sequence comes from Nowickia ferox, assembly GCA_936439885.1. Lineage (NCBI taxonomy): Eukaryota > Metazoa > Arthropoda > Insecta > Diptera > Tachinidae > Nowickia > Nowickia ferox. The sequence continues at coordinate 37,140,453 of OW387026.1, read as the reverse complement.
CAAGATTGTTGTTAAACTTGGTATCCTCATTTGCATATTTCTACGTGATCTAAGTCAATAAGGAATAAAGGTACTTGCAACTTAAATGTCTTTGTTGACACTTAGTTCAACATATTATTCTATAAAATATAAGTAGTAGGGAACTGCCAATTCGGCCGCAATTAAAATTGTTAAATTGTGGGCTGAAATTGTTAAATTGTGGCTGAAATTGTTAAATTTTGGGCCGAAATTGTTAAATTGTGGCTGAAATTGTTAAATTTTGGCTGAAATTTTAAAATTCTTGGAAATTTGTGAAATTTGATACCTACGTGTGTGTGTCCGTCCATCCTTCTGTGTTTTTTGTTTACATTAGGAGTTTTTTGTTTATATTAACTTTTTTTGTTTATATTAAGTATATGTATGTATGTATGTATGACCGTGGGAACTTGTGCGTGGAATATTTTGTGGGAATACATTAAGGGTGTTTATAGCTTTAAGATTTTTATATTTGTATGATTTTTTCAAATGCTGACGGGAAAACATGTTTATTTTTTTCGAATGCCGACGGGAAAACATGTTTATTTTTTTTCAAATGCCGACGGGAAAACATGTTTATTTTTTTCAAATGCCGACGTGAAAATCATGGAAATGATATTTCCTAATGCCAACGGAAAATTAGTGGGTGCGTCTTGCTGTAGGAATTGAAGTCTGGCTGTTATTGGTGGAGGGCGGGGTGTGTCTAGCTGTAGGAATTGAAGTCTGGCTGTGATTGGTGGAGGACGGGGTTTGTCTAGATTGTGAGACCTTAAGGCTGACCGTGATTTGGGTAGGTGAGGGTGTTTTGTAATATGTAACCGCGGGAATTCGGTGAAGTTTATGCTTGTTGGAATTTAACCAAGCTGTGCTCGTGGAGGGGCGGGATGTATTTGCGGTAGATCGACTGGTGTAGGGTGGGGAGTTGTTGTAATATGTATCCGTGGGAATCTGTGTACATGTATGTATGTATGTCTGTAAGAGTTTAAGGCTGTCTGTGATTTATCAAAGGTGAGGTGAGAGTGTTCATGTAACACGTATCCGTGGGAATCTGTGTATATGTATGTTCGTAGGAGTTTAAGGCTGATTGTGATTTGAGGTGGAGGAGGGTCTTGTTGTGATAGATAGATAGAATGTGCCTATGTGTATGTGTATGTATGTATGTATATGTAGCAGTTTAAGTCTATCCTTGATTTAAGGTAGGCGGGGGGGTGTTATTGTAATATGTATCTATAGGAATTTGGGAGTTTATATGTTTGTAGAAATTTTTGTGCATGTATGTCAGTAGAAGTTTAAGGCTGATCGTGATTTGGATTGTTGAGATTGATCGATTGTATGTGACCTTGAGAATTTGTGTATGTATATCTGTAGAAAATTTAAGGCTTATCGTGATTTATGAGGGGCGAAGTGTTCATTAAATATATCATGATTACTGAGAGGTGAGGTGAAGGTGTTCATGTATATGTATACGTATTTGTGTGTATGTATGTCTATATGAGTTTAAGGCTGATCGTGATTTAGGTTGTGAGATTGATAGATTGTATGTTACCTTGAAATTTTGTGTATGTATATCTGTAAGAACTTTAGGCTGACTGTGATTTGTGAGGGGAGGGGCGTTGTTGAAATAGGTGTAATTTTTCGTAGATGAAATTTAGTATGTGTGTGTGTATGTGATTTTCTCATCATAGTATTTATATGTACGTAGAAATAAATTGTTTCCCATATGAACATTTTTTGCTAGAAAATATTATCATATATCTGAACTTCCCTAATGCTAGTATGTTTTTCATATTGGAGGATGAGATTGCTTTATATTTTATCAAGCTTAAATTTGTCCAGTGTTAAAGTCTGTCGGTCAGAAATTTGTTTATATTTGTATAAATATTAATTTCAGATTTTGCAAAATTCTTGTGTACGATCGTGATGATTTTTTTTGTGTGTGTATGTGTGTATGCGCGATAGAGTTTGACTGGTCTGTGATAAGTTTGTTTATTTAAGTACATTTGTCTTCTTCGACTTTCGTCTTCAAGCGTCAATAGCTTGGAGAACGGTTTGTATGTTTTCATGATGTAGATATGTAAGTGTGATTGTTAAAATCCAATAAATACTTGAGCATGGGTAAGAAATTTGATAATATGTGTACATACATATGTACATATGGATCTACAAATTGATTTTATGTATGTATGTATGTACATACAAATAAGTCTGGGGCTCCCTGTTTAAATACATTTTTTTTGTCATGTGCGGTCTTTTGTTGTTGCTGTTGTAAATATTCGCCAGGTCTTTTGTGTATAGATGTGAAATATCTCCATAGTTTTTTTATTTGAAATTAAAAAAACGTTCTTTTAATTTTTAGATGTATTTTCTTAAAAGTTTGTGAGGAGTTTCTGTTTTAAGTAAAATTGAATTCCTCTCTAGTTGTAGTAACTATAGTATAAATATTTAATATATTTTATTTCCATTTGTTTAAAGTTGATCTAGTCTAATGCGTTAACTCTTCGTCAACATTAGAAATTTTTCGGTGTAAAATTTTTTTCAACTATCATCTTTTTTCTTCACCTTTTTCATATATTTTAGAACATCTTGCATTGGCTTTAAAAAATGACAAACGCTTTGAAACGAAACTGATTCAGCAGTCCAGCTTAAGGTATATGTTTATCTTATGAAGGTTACTCGCCTATGGCTTTTATTTGATGTTCTAGATGATTTTTTCTTTCTCATTTTATTAAATTTCAGCGTATTGTGTATATATTTCTGATATTTTTAAGTGCGCTTTATTTACCTGTCAGACAAAGTGTACGTATCAGTTGATCACTCAGTCTCCCTTTTTAATATTTTTTTTTCTTTTAATGTATCACTACTATTTTTTCAGATTTTACTACTTGAAAAAGAGAATATTTGTATAATTTTTAAATGTATTCATATATACATATAGGTAAATATATGTATGTATGTATAGAGAAATTACTTTATCTACAAAGAAATACATGTTTAATAATCAACTATTCTAGAAAATCTATCTCAAATAATTCAGTTACCTCCACCATCAATTCACCGTCTGTGTTTTCATAGTATCAGAATCATTAGAATATCTATGTTTGAGAGAATTTTTACATCGAGTTTTTTCTACATGAGGATTGCTGGTTGAACGCCTTGAAGTTATTGTTGACGTAGGCTGGGTTTTATCACATTCAGATGTAATCATTTCTTACTTAAAAAAGGTCCTCATCACCATCAACAATATCTGTATACATTTCATTCATGAGTTGGGTTGATCCAGATACAATTGCTGTCTACAGATTAATGATTAGAAACAAGTTTCTCATCACCTTCTAACAGATTTATATATTTTGCTAGCATGCATGCCTTAGCATGCTTCTATCGATAGTGACGCGAGAGTCCGACATGTAGTGGTGTTTCAATTAAAAATCTATACTATTAGATTTTACGATTTTGCTCTTTTTATTCTTTTACAAAGTAGATACATATTTATGTATTTCATTTAGCACAGTCATAAAATTTCTTTGCTTACAAAATTGTGTGACATTCTTTTAAATTTGCATGCTTAGGCATGCTTTTAATATTTTTTCTGTAAATTTATTTGATACTCATACAGATACAGATATAAAGTAAGATCTGCTTACATTGCATTTTACAATTTATGTATGCTTCAGCATGATTCAGTAAGTTTGTTTGATATTAATTCATACACATATACATTCTTAAAGATTGGAAATCTAAGTCCAATTTATGTAGTTTATCTATATTTTCTAAAGATTTGATAGCTATAGAAATGAATAGACTAAAGATCTATTATAATAGCCCATGGGCATATTTTAAAATTTCGCTTGCTAAAGCTTTCGAAATGGAAAATGTACAATTTTCACTATAAAAAGTGATAATATTAGGTGTTACTGAATATTACACTGTGTTGTAATTTATTTTGAACACTTAAGTTTTCACAATATTTTATACAGGCCAACAAGTTTAGAGAATTTCCAGTATATTAAGTTAATTATCTTTCTTAAGACCTATCATTCCTAATCATTCCTTCAAAAATACAAACCAAACTAGATTTTTCCTGTTTAATTTTATTTTTTACTTTCATTAAATTTCAACATTTTGTTCATCTTCAAATTATTATATTTAGCAGCTTTTTCTGATTTGTTGAGTTAACTTTAATCGGAAACATTTAAATAGTGAGATGAACTTTTATATTGTATACGAGTACATTAAGTAATTCTTTGTATATTTCATTTATAAATATGAACCATTATCACATAATTCCTTTGAATGATCTATTAAATCATTCTACTATTGATGCTTTCATATTAAGTAATGTTTAATATTCTACATATGCATGAATTTTCCAGTGTCTATTAAAAAATTCTTTACAATCATCCATTTGTAAGCTTTTTGGTACTCATAACATTTCAAAAATATTTTCCACAGCCTAGGTTTTTTCGAATGCAACTTTTATTTTCAACGGTATTGACCATAGAAAATTTGTGAATGAATCATTTACAGTCTAAAATAATCAATAATTTCTATTTTCTGTAGAATAGTTTCCCATTTCACCTAAATCAGCTCCATAAAAGATCAACTATTCCTTTCATTACATATCTACAATGCACAAACAATTTTCGAGATTTATTATAGAGTTCGTCTACTAAATTTCTTTTTAAAGACATTGAGTTGTTTTAAAGATTTTTTGGAGAGTGTTGTGATCTACTTGATGCACTTTCAGCTGTTTATACTATCATGTAGTTTATTTTCCAATCTATAAATTTTATCGTTCAGCTGTTCAATTTGTTTTTTCAAAAGATGATTTAATTTTTAGTATGTATTTTATAAATTTTATAACTATCTTCTATCTCTAATTGTATTTCACGTTGTACTCTATCAATTTGCATTTTAATATATTCTTGAATTATATTAACTCCTTAAGCTATATTATTAATTTGTCCTATAGTTTATCGTTTGGAGTTTCCAGAAACAATTTACTGATAACATCATTCTCTGTCAGTGAATGATGATGATGATTAGTAGAAATTATATATTTTTCAACATCAAATTTCTCATAGTATTTCCATGTTTTATTATCAATCATTAAAGAAAATAAAGCTACTATTAGGGTCTATATTTGACCATCAACTTGTATTTTATCTTCATTTAGTTTTAGGTTACTATCACCAAACTTTCATTCATTATTCAAATCTTGATGTGGGCCATAGTTTGTATCTAATTCAATTCTTCCTTCCAAGACTGATAAATGAGTATAAGTGTCTTCAGAATTGGAAGTCTATGAGTAAAAATCATCTTCATCATCCTCATCATCATTCTCAGTACTAGCATCATTAAATAAGATGATATCATCAAATATTGTTCCTTCTGAAAGTTTCTTTGGTGTACTTGTCTCTATATTGACTGATGGCTTTAAACTTGTATTATTTTCAGCTTCTATCTTGATTTTACTTTCTTCTTTCTTGCGAATTCTTTCAATATTTCTAGAACTATTTATGAATTCTTTGAGAGGTTCTGTTATAGGTTTAAATGTATCTTTTATTGCTCACATGTATCTATTTCACCAGTTTTTATACTACAAAGCTTTTTCTTCAAGACATTTCTTGTCAACACCAACTGTTTTAAAATTTTCTCATCCATGTTTAATAATAGTAAATAAGAGGTATCAGTTATTAGATCAGGTATCAGCTTATCAGGACCTGGTCTGGTTTTCAGATCAGCTTATCAGGACCTGATCTGGTTTTCAGATCAGCTTATCAGGACCTGGTCTGTTTTTCAGATCAGCTTATCAGGACCTGGTCTGGGTTTCAGATCAGCTTATCAGGACCTGATCTGGTTTTCAGATCAGCTTATCAGGACCTGGTCTGGTTTTCAGATCAGCTTATCAGGACCTGATCTGGTTTTCAGATCAGCTTATCAGGACCTGGTCTGGTTTTCAGATTAGCTTATCAGGACCTGGTCTGGTTTTCAGATCAGCTTATCAGGACCTGGTTTGGGTTTCAGATCAGCTTATCAGGACCTGATCTGGTTTTCAGATCAGCTTATCAGGACCTGGTCTGGTTTTCAGATCAGCTTATCAGGACCTGGTCTGGTTTTCAGATCAGCTTATCAGGACCTGGTCTGGTTTTTAGATCAGCTTATCTGATTCAGATTGGGTTATCAGTTTACAAGTAGCTGCCTATTTATAACATTTAGATGAATGCAGTTTAAGGTCAGATGAAAAACGAAAAAGTAAACTTTTATGTAGTCAAATTATCTTTTTTTCTATAACGATCATTGTTCAATTCAATATCGTTGCTTATAATCAAAATCCATATTTATCCTTCCAACATGCTTTATATTTGTCTCATCTTACTTAAAAATTATAATTACATTATGATTATCTAATATCAAATGTTTGGTGATTCTGGTATAAGTTTGACCTCAGCAGAATGCATCAACATTCTTATCTCACTCCATACAAAAATATGTTTCTCACACGTAACATCGTTAAATATCATATCGGAATTACTTTTAGCTTTGTTAGGAGAAATAACAGATTCAGTATCTGTAAATGTGTATTATCCCATTCCTTTAATTAGTGAAATTATGTAATTTCTTTAAGTATCCATATTTAGGTTGATAGAGAGATTTTAGGTATTAATATGTAGATGTTTTAAAATTTTAGTTCATTAAGAGTTTTTAGCAAGCCAATCATATCATATTTTTTATTTTATTTTTTTACAATTTGACAGACCAACTATTTTTGCGCAAATAAAATTTGATAGAGAGGGAACTATGACTTGTTTTTGAACTAACGTTTGATGAATCATCAAAATTTCGTACCATCCTATTTTTAGGTTGTTTTGACTATGAGTATGCACCAATATTTATGAAATGTGTTTCATAAATATTGTCTCTTATTTAGAAAAAATAAAATAATACAGCTATACGACACCAGAAAATATTTTCTGGTATCGTATAGCTGTATTATTTTATTTTTAATATATAAGAGATAATGGTCCCTACTCATAGTCAAAACACAGTATATTTTAAGAGTTTAAAACCAGTATTATCATAAAAATACTGATTTTAAACTCTTATGAAAATTTGTCTAAAAAAACCTTTATAAAGTCTTAATAATTTTTATAAATAAGGCTATTAAAATATACTTTGTTTCACTAACCACATTTGTGTAACTAAATGCATTTTATAAATATTATCTCTTATTAAAAAAAATAAAATAATGCAGCTACACGATTTCAGAAAATATTTATATATTTTCAGAAAATATTTTCTGAAATCGTGTAGCTGCATTATTTTATTTTTTTAATAAGAGATAATGATGTATACTCACAATTAAAACAACATAAAACTATCATTTGTTTTGATTATGAGTATACGTCAATATTTATGAAATGCAATTAGTTACACAAATGTGGTTAGTGAAACAAAGTATATTTTAACAGCCTTATTTATAAAAATTATTAAGACTTTATAAAGGCTTTTTTAGAAAAAATTTTTATGAAAATTTGTCTAAAAAAACTTTATAAAGTCTTAATAATTTTTATAAATAAGACTGTAAGAGTTTAAAATCAATATTTTTATGATAATACTGGTTTTAAACTCTTAAAATATACTTTGTTTTGACTATGAGTAAGGACCATTATCTCTTATATAGGAAAAATAAAATAAGAGACAATATTTATGAAACACTTTTCATAAATATTGGTGCATACTCATAGTCAAAACAACCTAAAAATAGGATGGTACGAAATTTTGATGATTCATCAAACGTTAGTTCAAAAACAAGTCATAGTTCCCTTCTACCAAATTTTATTTACGCAAAAATAGTTGGTCTGTCAAATTGTAAAAAAATAAAATAAAAAATATGTTATGATTGGCTTGCTAAAAAGTCTTAATGAACTAAAATTTTAAAACATCTACATATTAATACTCAAAATCTCTCTATCAACCCAAATATGGATACTTAAAGATATTACATAATTTCATTAATTAAAGGAATGGGATAATACACATTTACAGATACTGAATCTGTTATTTCTCCTAACAAAGCTAAAAGTAATTCCGATATGATATTTAACGATGTTAGATGTGAGAAACATATTTTTGTATGGAGTGAGATAAGAATGTTGATGCATTCTGCTGATGTCAAACTTATACCAGAATCACCAAACATTTGATACTAGATAATCATAATGTAATTGTAATTTTTAAGTAAGATGAGACAAATATAAAGCATGTTGGAAGGATAAATATGGATTTTGATTATAAGCAACGATAATGAATTAAACGATGATCGTTATACAAAAACAAAGAGAATTTGACTACATAAAAGTTTACTTTTTCGTTTTTCATCTGACCTTAAACTCCATTCATCTAAATGTTATAAATAGTCAGCTACTGGTAAACTGATAACCCAATCTGAATCAGATAAGCTGATCTAAAAACCAGACCAGGTCCTGATAAGCTGATCTGAAAACCAGACCAGGTCCTGATAAGCTGATCTGAAAACCAGATCAGGTCCTGATAAGCTGATCTGAAAACCAGACCAGGTCCTGATAAGCTGATCTGAAAACCAGACCAGGTCCTGATAAGCTGATCTGAAAACCAGACCAGGTCCTGATAAGCTGATCTGAAAACCAGATCAGGTCCTGATAAACTGATACCTGATCTAATAACTGATACCTCTTATTTGCTAAACATGGATGAGAAAATTTAAAAAAAGTTGTGTTGACAAGAAATGTCTTGAAGAAAAAGCTTCGTAGTATAAAAACTGGTGAAATAGATATATGTGAACAACTAAGAGATACATTTAAACCTATAACAGAACCACTCAAAGAATTCATAAATAGTTCTAACAAAATTAAAAGAATTCCCATGAAAGAAGAAAGTAAAATGAAGACAGAAGTTGAAAATAATACAAGTTTAAAGTCTCAGAAGCCATCAGTCAAGATAGAGTCAAGTACACCAAAGAAACTAGCAGAAGGAACAATGTGCGATACTACCATCTTGTTTAATGATGTTAATAATGAGAATGATGATGAGGATGATGAAGATGATTTCTACTCACAGACTTCCAATACCGATGACACTTATACTGACTTATCAGTCTTGGAAGGACGAAATGAATTAGATACAAACTATGATCCACATAAAGATTTCAATAATGGAAATTTGGTGATATTAACCTCAAACTTAATGAAGATAAAGTACAAGATGGTGGTCAAATATGGGCTCTAATAGAAGCTTTATTTTCTTTAATGATTGATAATAAAACATGGAAATACTATGAGAAATTTGATTTTGAAAACTATATAAAATATATAATTTTTACTAATACATGGATAGAGAATCATCATTCACTGACGGAGAATGATGTTATCAGTAAATTGTTTCTGGAAACTCAAATCGATAAACTATAGGACAAATTAATAATATAGCTTAAGGAATTAATATAATTCAAGAATATATTAAAATGTAAATTGATGGAGTACAACGTGAAATACAATTAGAGATAGAAGATAGTTATAAAATTGAAAAACATATACTAAAAATTAAATCATCTTTTAAAAAAACAAATTGAACAGCTGAACGATAAAATTTATAGATTGGATAATGAACTACTTGATAGTATAAATAGCTGAAAGTGCATCAAGTAGATCAAAACACTCTCCAAAAAATCTGTAAAACAACTTAATGTCTTCAAAAAGAAATTTAGTAAACGAACTCTATAATAAATCTCGAAAATTGTTTGTGCATTGCAGATATGTAATGAAAGGAATAGTTGATCTTTTATGGAGCTGATTTAGGTGAAATGGGAAACTATTCTACGGAAAATAGAAATTATTGATTATTTTAGACTGTAAATGATTCATTCACAAATTTTCTATGGTGAATACCGTTGAAAATAAAAGTTGCACTCGAAAAACCTACGCTGTGGAAAATGTTTTTGAAATGTTACGAGTACCAAAAAACTTACAAATGGATGATTGTAAAGAATTTTTTTAATAGACACTGGAAAATTCATGCATAAGTAGAATATTAAATATTACTTAATATGAAAGCATCAATAGTAGAATGATTTAATAGATCATCCAAAGGAATTATGTGATGATGGTTCATATAAGTGTATTGAAATATACAAAGAATTACTTAATGTACTCGTATACAATATAAAAGTTCATCTCACTATTTAAATGTTTCCGATTAAAGTTAACTCAACAAATGAGAAAAAGCTGCTAAATATAATAATTTGAAGATGAACTAAATGTTGAAATTTAATGAAAGTAAAAAATAAAATTAAACAGGAAAAATCTAGTTTGGTTTGTATTTTTGTAGGAATGATTAGGAATGATAGGTCTTAAGAAAGATAATTAACTTAATATACAGGAAATTCTCTAAACTTGTTGGCCTGTAAGTAGTAGGGAAATAGCGGTTCTAGATCAATTAAAATTGTTAAATTGTGGGCTGAAATTATAATATAGGATTGAAGCTTTTATATGTATATGATTTTCTAATGCCGACGGGATAACATCTTTATTTTTTTCAAATGCCGACGGCATTGCATGGTTATTTTTTTCAAATGCCGACTGAAAAACATGTTCATTTTTTTCAAATGCCGACGGGAAAACATGTTTATTTTTTTCAAATGCCGACGGGAAATTCATGGAAATGATTTTTCCTAATGCCGACGGAAAATTTGAGGGTATGTCTAGCTGTAGGAATTGAAGTCTGGCTGTGATTGGTAGAGGGTGGGGTGTGTCTAGATTGTGAGACCTTAAGGCTGACCGTGATTTGGGTAGGTGAGGGTGTTTTGTAATATGTAACCATGGGAATTCGGTGACGTTTATGCTTGTTAGAATTTAAATCAAGCTGGGCTTCGTGGGGGGCGGGATGTATTTGAGGTAGATCGACTGGTGGAGGGCGGGGAGTTGTTGTAATATGTATCCGTGGGAATCTGTGTACATGCATGTATGTATATATTTATGTCTGTAAGAGTTTAAGGCTGTCTGTGATTTATCAAAGGTGAGGTGAGAGTCTTCATGTAATACGTATCCGTGGGAATCTGTGTATATGTATGTTCATAGGAGTTTAAGACTGATTGTGATTTGAGGTGGGGGAGGGTTTTGTTGTGATAGATAGATAGAATGTGCCTATGTGTGTATGTGTATGTATGTATTTATATATAGCAGTTTAAGTCTTTCCTTGTTTTGAGGTAGGCGGGGGGTGTTATTGTAATATGTATCTATAGGAATTTGGGAGTTTATATGTTTGTAGAAATTTTTGTGTATGTATGTCTGTAGAAGTTTAAGGCTGATCGTGATTTATGAGGGGCGAAGTGTTCATGAAATATATAACAGCGCAATTTGTGTGTATATCTGTAGGAGTTTAAGGCTGATCATGATTAATGAGAGGTGAGGTGAAGGTGTTCATGTATATGTATACGTATCTGTGTGTATGTATGTCTATATGAGTTTAAGGCTGATCGTGATTTAGGTTGTGAGATTGATAGATTGTATGTTACCTTGAGATTTTGTGTATGTATATCTGTAAGAACTTTAGGCTGACTGTGGTTTGTGAGGGGAGGGACGTTGTTGAAATAGGTTTAATTTTTCGTAGATGAATTTTAGTATGTGTGTGTGTATGTGATTTTCTCACCATAGTATTTATATGTACGTAGAAATAAATTCTTTCTCATATGAAAATTTTTTGCTAGAAAATATTATCATATATCTGAACTTCCCTAATCCTAGTATGTTTTTCATATTGGAGGATGAGATTGCTTTATATTTTATCAAGCTTAAATTTGTCCAGTGTTAAAGTCTGTCGGTCAGAAATTTGTTTATATTTGTATAAATATTAATTTCAGATTTTGCAAAATTCTTGCGTACGATCGTGGTGATTTTGTGTGTGTGTGTGTATGCGCGATAGAGTTTGACTGGTCTGTGATAAGTTTGTTTATTTAGGTACATTTGTCTTCTTCGGCTTTCGTCTTCAAGCTTCAATAGCTTGGAGAACGGTTTGTATGTTTTCATGATGTAGATATGTAAGTGTGATTGTTAAAATCCAATAAATACTTGAGCATGGGTAAGAAATTTGATAATATGTGTACATATGGATCTACAAATTGATTTTATATATGTATGTATGTACATACAAATAAGCCTGGGGCTCCCTGTTTAAATACATTTTTTTTGTCATGTGCTGTTGTTGCTGTTGTAAATATTCGCCTGGTCTTTTGTGTATAGATGTGAAATATCTCGATAGTTTTTTTATTTGAAATTAAAAAAAGTTCTTTTAATTTTTAGATGTATTTACTTAAAAGTTTGTGAGGAGTTTCTGTTTTAAGTAAAATTTAATTCCTCTCTAGTTGTAGTAACTATAGTATAAATATTTAATATATTTTATTTCCATTTGTTTAAAGTTGATCTAGTCTAATGCGTTAACTCTTCGTCAACATTAGAAATTTTTCGGTGTAAAATTTTTTTCAACTATCATCTTTTTTCTTCACCTTTTTCATATATTTTAGAACATCTTGCATTGGCTTTAAAAAATGACAAACGCTTTGAAACGAAACTGATTCAGCAGTCCAGCTTAGGTGATGATAGTTTTTTGTTAACCACTTTGCTTCTCTTTCCTTTTTTATTGATAAGCATTTAAAATCAAATGGCGGTTTTATAATGAAATTGTTATACTCATTATTGTTAAAAACATCCGCTACTTCTTTTTGTAATGAAAATCATTCGAAACCTTACTCGTCTATTAAAACCATTTTTTCATTCATATTACTTAATTTATAAGACTTTCAGGACTTTCTATTATTCGATCATCAGTAAAAATGCAGTAGCTGAGGTCCTTGCTTACTGTTTCATATTAAATTTCTATATCAATTGGGCCGCTATTGAATAAAAGGAACTTTTATCTTAAACTTTAGTGCATTTGGAAGTGCTTGAGATTCTTTCATATAATAGCTTTGTTGGAATCTTAGATACGAGTACATATAATATAGAATTTCATAACGTTTGTTTTTAGTTTTTATGTTAAGATCATTATCATTTGGATATGTACTTTTAAATTAGTTAAATCATAATCAGGAAACTTGTTTTCTTCTTGAAATCGTTTTCTTACAATTTAGGTCTGGCCTCTCAACGGTTCCTCTATTATATAAGATGACTTTCTATGTCAACATATCTGTCTACTCTTTGTCAGCGTTAAGGGACAATTAAATGTTAAAATTTTAACTCCTCAAATTGTGTTACTTCATACTGATAATATATTTTCATTAATAAGGTATATGTTTATCTTATGAAGGTTACTCGCCTATGGCTTTTATTTGATGTTCTAGATGATTTTTTCTTTCTCATTTTATTAAATTTCAGCGTATTGTGTATATATTTCTGATATTTTTAAGTGCGCTTTATTTACCTGTCAGACAAAGTGTACGTATCAGTTGATCACTCAGTCTCCCTTTTTAATATTTTTTTTTCTTTTAATGTATCACTACTATTTTTTCAGATTTTACTACTTGAAAAAGAGAATATTTGTATAATTTTTAAATGTATTCATATATACATATAGGTAAATATATGTATATATGTATAGAGAAATTACTTTATCTACAAAGAAATACATGTTTAATAATCAACTATTCTAGAAAATCTATCTCAAATAATTCAGTTACCTCCACCATCAATTCACCGTCTGTGTTTTCATAGTATCAGAATCATTAGAATATCTATGTTTGAGAGAATTTTTACATCGAGTTTTTTCTACATGAGGATTGCTGGTTGAACGCCTTGAAGTTATTGTTGACGTAGGCTGGGTTTTATCACATTCAGATGTAATCATTTCTTACTTAAAAAAGGTCCTCATCACCATCAACAATATCTGTATACATTTCATTCATGAGTTGGGTTGATCCAGATACAATTGCTGTCTACAGATTAATGATTAGAAACAAGTTTCTCATCACCTTCTAACAGATTTATATATTTTGCTAGCATGCATGCCTTAGCATGCTTCTATCGATAGTGACGCGAGAGTCCGACATGTAGTGGTGTTTCAATTAAAAATCTATACTATTAGATTTTACGATTTTGCTCTTTTTATTCTTTTACAAAGTAGATACATATTTATGTATTTCATTTAGCACAGAGTCATAAAATTTCTTTGCTTACAAAATTGTGTGACATTCTTTTAAATTTGCATGCTTAGGCATGCTTTTAATATTTTTTCTGTAAATTTATTTGATACTCATACAGATACAGATATAAAGTAAGATCTGCTTACATTGCATTTTACAATTTATGTATGCTTCAGCATGATTCCAGTTGAAGTCCATATTTATTCAGTAAGTTTGTTTGATATTAATTCATACACATATACATTCTTAAAGATTGGAAATCTAAGTCCAATTTATGTAGTTTATCTATATTTTCTAAAGATTTGATAGCTATAGAAATGAATAGACTAAAGATCTATTATAATAGCCCATGGGCATATTTTAAAATTTCGCTTGCTAAAGCTTTCGAAATGGAAAATGTACAATTTTCACTATAAAAAGTGATAATATTAGGTGTTACTGAATATTACACTGTGTTGTAATTTATTTTGAACACTTAAGTTTTCACAATATTTTATACAGGCCAACAAGTTTAGAGAATTTCCAGTATATTAAGTTAATTATCTTTCTTAAGACCTATCATTCCTAATCATTCCTTCAAAAATACAAACCAAACTAGATTTTTCCTGTTTAATTTTATTTTTTACTTTCATTAAATTTCAACATTTTGTTCATCTTCAAATTATTATATTTAGCAGCTTTTTCTGATTTGTTGAGTTAACTTTAATCGGAAACATTTAAATAGTGAGATGAACTTTTATATTGTATACGAGTACATTAAGTAATTCTTTGTATATTTCATTTATAAATATGAACCATTATCACATAATTCCTTTGAATGATCTATTAAATCATTCTACTATTGATGCTTTCATATTAAGTAATGTTTAATATTCTACTTATGCATGAATTTTCCAGTGTCTATTAAAAAATTCTTTACAATCATCCATTTGTAAGCTTTTTGGTACTCATAACATTTCAAAAATATTTTCCACAGCCTAGGTTTTTTCGAATGCAACTTTTATTTTCAACGGTATTGACCATAGAAAATTTGTGAATGAATCATTTACAGTCTAAAATAATCAATAATTTCTATTTTCTGTAGAATAGTTTCCCATTTCACCTAAATCAGCTCCATAAAAGATCAACTATTCCTTTCATTACATATCTACAATGCACAAACAATTTTCGAGATTTATTATAGAGTTCGTCTACTAAATTTCTTTTTAAAGACATTGAGTTGTTTTAAAGATTTTTTGGAGAGTGTTGTGATCTACTTGATGCACTTTCAGCTGTTTATACTATCATGTAGTTTATTTTCCAATCTATAAATTTTATCGTTCAGCTGTTCAATTTGTTTTTTCAAAAGATGATTTAATTTTTAGTATGTATTTTATAAATTTTATAACTATCTTCTATCTCTAATTGTATTTCACGTTGTACTCTATCAATTTGCATTTTAATATATTCTTGAATTATATTAACTCCTTAAGCTATATTATTAATTTGTCCTATAGTTTATCGTTTGGAGTTTCCAGAAACAATTTACTGATAACATCATTCTCTGTCAGTGAATGATGATGATGATTAGTAGAAATTATATATTTTTCAACATCAAATTTCTCATAGTATTTCCATGTTTTATTATCAATCATTAAAGAAAATAAAGCTACTATTAGGGTCTATATTTGACCATCAACTTGTATTTTATCTTCATTTAGTTTTAGGTTACTATCACCAAACTTTCATTCATTATTCAAATCTTGATGTGGGCCATAGTTTGTATCTAATTCAATTCTTCCTTCCAAGACTGATAAATGAGTATAAGTGTCTTCAGAATTGGAAGTCTATGAGTAAAAATCATCTTCATCATCCTCATCATCATTCTCAGTACTAGCATCATTAAATAAGATGATATCATCAAATATTGTTCCTTCTGAAAGTTTCTTTGGTGTACTTGTCTCTATATTGACTGATGGCTTTAAACTTGTATTATTTTCAGCTTCTATCTTGATTTTACTTTCTTCTTTCTTGCGAATTCTTTCAATATTTCTAGAACTATTTATGAATTCTTTGAGAGGTTCTGTTATAGGTTTAAATGTATCTTTTATTGCTCACATGTATCTATTTCACCAGTTTTTATACTACGAAGCTTTTTCTTCAAGACATTTCTTGTCAACACCAACTGTTTAAAAATTTTCTCATCCATGTTTAATAATAGTAAATAAGAGGTATCAGTTATTAGATCAGGTATCAGCTTATCAGGACCTGGTCTGGTTTTCAGATCAGCTTATCAGGACCTGATCTGGTTTTCAGATCAGCTTATCAGGACCTGGTCTGGTTTTTAGATCAGGTTATCTGATTCAGATTGGGTTATCAGTTTACAAGTAGCTGCCTATTTATAACATTTAGATGAATGCAGTTTAAGGTCAGATGAAAAACGAAAAAGTAAACTTTTATGTAGTCAAATTATCTTTTTTTCTATAACGATCATCGTTCAATTCAATATCGTTGCTTATAATCAAAATCCATATTTATCCTTCCAACATGCTTTTTATTTGTCTCATCTTACTTAAAAATTATAATTACATTATGATTATCTAATATCAAATCTTTGGTGATTCTGGTATAAGTTTGACCTCAGCAGAATGCATCAACATTCTTATCTCACTCCATACAAAAATATGTTTCTCACACGTAACATCGTTAAATATCATATCGGAATTACTTTTAGCTTTGTTAGGAGAAATAACAGATTCAGTATCTGTAAATGTGTATTATCCCATTCCTTTAATTAATGAAATTATGTAATTTCTTTAAGTATCCATATTTAGGTTGATAGAGAGATTTTAGGTATTAATATGTAGATGTTTTAAAATTTTAGTTCATTAAGAGTTTTTAGCAGGCCAATCATATCATATTTTTTATTTTATTTTTTTACAATTTGACAGACCAACTATTTTTGCGCAAATAAAATTTGATAGAGGGGGAACTATGACTTGTTTTTGAACTAACGTTTGATGAATCATCAAAATTTCGTACCATCCTATTTTTAGGTTGTTTTGACTATGAGTATGCACCAATATTTATGAAATGTGTTTCATAAATATTGTCTCTTATTTAGAAAAAATAAAATAATACGATACCAGAAAATATTTTCTGGTATCGTATAGCTGTATTATTTTATTTTTCCTATATAAGAGATAATGGTCCCTACTCATAGTCAAAACACAGTATATTTTAAGAGTTTAAAACCAGTATTATCATAAAAATACTGATTTTAAACTCTTATGAAAATTTGTCTAAAAAAACCTTTATAAAGTCTTAATAATTTTTATAAATAAGGCTATTAAAATATACTTTGTTTCACTAACCACATTTGTGTAACTAAATGCATTTTATAAATATTATCTCTTATTAAAAAAATAAAATAATACAGCTATACAATATCAGAAAATATTATTTGAAATCGTGTAGCTGCATTATTTTATTTATTTAATAAGAGATAATGATGTATACTCACATTCAAAACAACATAAAACTATCATTTGTTTTGATTATGAGTATACGTCAATATTTATGAAATGCAATTAGTTACACAAATATGGTTAGTGAAACAACCTCAAAATAGGATGGTACGAAATTTTGATGATTCATCAAACGTTAGTTCAAAAACAAGTCATAGTTCCCCCTCTATCAAATTTTATTTGCGCAAAAATAGTTGGTCTGTCAAATTGTAAAAAATAAAAAATATGATATGATTGGCTTGCTAAAAACTCTTAATGAACTAAAATTTTAAAACATCTACATATTAATACCTAAAATCTCTCTATCAACCTAAATATGGATACTTAAAGAAATTACATAATTTCATTAATTAAAGGAATGGGATAATACACATTTACAGATACTGAATCTGTTATTTCTCCTAACAAATCTAAAAGTAATTCCGATATGATATTTAACGATGTTACGTGTGAGAAACATATTTTTGTATGGAGTGAGATAAGAATGTTGATGCATTCTGCTGAGATCAAACTTATACCAGAATCACCAAACATTTGATATTAGATAATCATAATGTAATTATAATTTTTAAGTAAGATGAGACAAATATAAAGCATGTTGGAAGGATAAATATGGATTTTGATTATAAGCAACGATATTGAATTGAACGATGATCGTTATAGAAAAAAAGATAATTTGACTACATAAAAGTTTACTTTTTCGTTTTTCATCTGACCTTAAACTGCATTCATCTAAATGTTATAAATAGGCAGCTACTTGTAAACTGATAACCCAATCTGAATCAGATAAGCTGATCTAAAAACCAGACCAGGTCCTGATAAGCTGATCTGAAAACCAGACCAGGTCCTGATAAGCTGATCTGAAAACCAGATCAGGTCCTGAAAAGCTGATCTGAAAACCAGACCAGGTCCTGATAAGCTGATCTGAAAACCAGATCAGGTCCTGATAAGCTGATCTGAAAACCAGACCAGGTCCTGATAAGCTGATCTGAAAACCAGACCAGGTCCTGATAAGCTGATCTGAAAACCAGACCAGGTCCTGATAAGCTGATCTGAAAACCAGATCAGGTCCTGATAAACTGATACCTGATCTAATAACTGATACCTCTTATTTGCTAAACATGGATGAGAAAATTTAAAAAAAGTTGTGTTGACAAGAAATGTCTTGAAGAAAAAGCTTCGTAGTATAAAAACTGGTGAAATAGATACATGTGAGCAATAAAAGATACATTTAAACCTATAACAGAACCTCTCAAAGAATTCATAAATAGTTCTAGAAATATTGAAAGAATTCGCAAGAAAGAAGAAAGTAAAATCAAGATAGAAGCTGAAAATAATACAAGTTTAAAGCCATCAGTCAATATAGAGACAAGTACACCAAAGAAACTTTCAGAAGGAACAATATTTGATGATATCATCTTATTTAATGATGCTAGTACTGAGAATGATGATGAGGATGATGAAGATGATTTTTACTCATAGACTTCCAATTCTGAAGACACTTATACTGACTTATCAGTCTTGGAAGGAAGAATTGAATTAGATACAAACTATGGCCCACATCAAGATTTGAATAATGAATGAAAGTTTGGTGATAGTAACCTAAAACTAAATGAAGATAAAATACAAGTTGATGGTCAAATATAGACCCTAATAGTAGCTTTATTTTCTTTAATGATTGATAATAAAACATGGAAATACTATGAGAAATTTGATGTTGAAAAATATATAATTTCTACTAATCATCATCATCATTCACTGACAGAGAATGATGTTATCAGTAAATTGTTTCTGGAAACTCCAAACGATAAACTATAGGACAAATTAATAATATAGCTTAAGGAGTTAATATAATTCAAGAATATATTAAAATGCAAATTGATAGAGTACAACGTGAAATACAATTAGAGATAGAAGATAGTTATAAAATTTATAAAATACATACTAAAAATTAAATCATCTTTTGAAAAAACAAATTGAACAGCTGAACGATAAAATTTATAGATTGGAAAATAAACTACATGATAGTATAAACAGCTGAAAGTGCATCAAGTAGATCACAACACTCTCCAAAAAATCTTTAAAACAACTCAATGTCTTTAAAAAGAAATTTAGTAGACGAACTCTATAATAAATCTCGAAAATTGTTTGTGCATTGTAGATATGTAATGAAAGGAATAGTTGATCTTTTATGGAGCTGATTTAGGTGAAATGGGAAACTATTCTACAGAAAATAGAAATTATTGATTATTTTAGACTGTAAATGATTCATTCACAAATTTTCTATGGTCAATACCGTTGAAAATAAAAGTTGCATTCGAAAAAACCTAGGCTGTGGAAAATATTTTTGAAATGTTATGAGTACCAAAAAGCTTACAAATGGATGATTGTAAAGAATTTTTTAATAGACACTGGAAAATTCATGCATATGTAGAATATTAAACATTACTTAATATGAAAGCATCAATAGTAGAATGATTTAATAGATCATTCAAAGGAATTATGTGATAATGGTTCATATTTATAAATGAAATATACAAAGAATTACTTAATGTACTCGTATACAATATAAAAGTTCATCTCACTATTTAAATGTTTCCGATTAAAGTTAACTCAACAAATCAGAAAAAGCTGCTAAATATAATAATTTGAAGATGAACAAAATGTTGAAATTTAATGAAAGTAAAAAATAAAATTAAACAGGAAAAATCTAGTTTGGTTTGTATTTTTGAAGGAATGATTAGGAATGATAGGTCTTAAGAAAGATAATTAACTTAATATACTGGAAATTCTCTAAACTTGTTGGCCTGTATAAAATATTGTGAAAACTTAAGTGTTCAAAATAAATTACAACACAGTGTAATATTCAGTAACACCTAATATTATCACTTTTTATAGTGAAAATTGTACATTTTCCATTTCGAAAGCTTTAGCAAGCGAAATTTTAAAATATGCCCATGGGCTATTATAATAGATCTTTAGTCTATTCATTTCTATAGCTATCAAATCTTTAGAAAATATAGATAAACTACATAAATTGGACTTAGATTTCCAATCTTTAAGAATGTATATGTGTATGAATTAATATCAAACAAACTTACTGAATAAATATGGACTTCAACTGGAATCATGCTGAAGCATACATAAATTGTAAAATGCAATGTAAGCAGATCTTACTTTATATCTGTATCTGTATGAGTATCAAATAAATTTACAGAAAAAATATTAAAAGCATGCCTAAGCATGCAAATTTAAAAGAATGTCACACAATTTTGTAAGCAAAGAAATTTTATGACTGTGCTAAATGAAATACATAAATATGTATCTACTTTGTAAAAGAATAAAAAGAGCAAAATCGTAAAATCTAATAGTATAGATTTTTAATTGAAACACCACTACATGTCGGACTCTCGCGTCACTATCGATAGAAGCATGCTAAGGCATGCATGCTAGCAAAATATATAAATCTGTTAGAAGGTGATGAGAAACTTGTTTCTAATCATTAATCTGTAGACAGCAATTGTATCTGGATCAACCCAACTCATGAATGAAATGTATACAGATATTGTTGATGGTGATGAGGACCTTTTTTAAGTAAGAAATGATTACATCTGAATGTGATAAAACCCAGCCTACGTCAACAATAACTTCAAGGCGTTCAACCAGCAATCCTCATGTAGAAAAAACTCGATGTAAAAATTCTCTCAAACATAGATATTCTAATGATTCTGATACTATGAAAACACAGACGGTGAATTGATGGTGGAGGTAACTGAATTATTTGAGATAGATTTTCTAGAATAGTTGATTATTAAACATGTATTTCTTTGTAGATAAAGTAATTTCTCTATACATATATACATATATTTACCTATATGTATATATGAATACATTTAAAAATTATACAAATATTCTCTTTTTCAAGTAGTAAAATCTGAAAAAATAGTAGTGATACATTAAAAGAAAAAAAAATATTAAAAAGGGAGACTGAGTGATCAACTGATACGTACACTTTGTCTGACAGGTAAATAAAGCGCACTTAAAAATATCAGAAATATATACACAATACGCTGAAATTTAATAAAATGAGAAAGAAAAAATCATCTAGAACATCAAATAAAAGCCATAGGCGAGTAACCTTCATAAGATAAACATATACCTTATTAATGAAAATATATTATCAGTATGAAGTAACACAATTTGAGGAGTTAAAATTTTAACATTTAATTGTCCCTTAACGCTGACAAAGAGTAGACAGATATGTTGACATAGAAAGTCATCTTATATAATAGAGGAACCGTTGAGAGGCCAGACCTAAATTGTAAGAAAACGATTTCAAGAAGAAAACAAGTTTCCTGATTATGATTTAACTAATTTAAAAGTACATATCCAAATGATAATGATCTTAACATAAAAACTAAAAACAAACGTTATGAAATTCTATATTATATGTACTCGTATCTAAGATTCCAACAAAGCTATTATATGAAAGAATCTCAAGCACTTCCAAATGCACTAAAGTTTAAGATAAAAGTTCCTTTTATTCAATAGCGGCCCAATTGATATAGAAATTTAATATGAAACAGTAAGCAAGGACCTCAGCTACTGCATTTTTACTGATGATCGAATAATAGAAAGTCCTGAAAGTCTTATAAATTAAGTAATATGAATGAAAAAATGGTTTTAATAGACGAGTAAGGTTTCGAATGATTTTCATTACAAAAAGAAGTAGCGGATGTTTTTAACAATAATGAGTATAACAATTTCATTATAAAACCGCCATTTGATTTTAAATGCTTATCAATAAAAAAGGAAAGAGAAGCAAAGTGGTTAACAAAAAACTATCATCACCTAAGCTGGACTGCTGAATCAGTTTCGTTTCAAAGCGTTTGTCATTTTTTAAAGCCAATGCAAGATGTTCTAAAATATATGAAAAAGGTGAAGAAAAAAGATGATAGTTGAAAAAAATTTTACACCGAAAAATTTCTAATGTTGACGAAGAGTTAACGCATTAGACTAGATCAACTTTAAACAAATGGAAATAAAATATATTAAATATTTATACTATAGTTACTACAACTAGAGAGGAATTAAATTTTACTTAAAACAGAAACTCCTCACAAACTTTTAAGTAAATATATCTAAAAATTAAAAGAACTTTTTTTAATTTCAAATAAAAAAACTATCGAGATATTTCACATCTATACACAAAAGACCAGGCGAATATTTACAACAGCAACAACAGCACATGACAAAAAAAATGTATTTAAACAGGGAGCCCCAGGCTTATTTGTATGTACATACATACATATATAAAATCAATTTGTAGATCCATATGTACACATATTATCAAATTTCTTACCCATGCTCAAGTATTTATTGGATTTTAACAATCACACTTACATATCTACATCATGAAAACATACAAACCGTTCTCCAAGCTATTGAAGCTTGAAGACGAAAGCCGAAGAAGACAAATGTACTTAAATAAACAAACTTATCACAGACCAGTCAAACTCTATCGCGCATACACACACACACACACAAAATCACCACGATCGTACGCAAGAATTTTGCAAAATCTGAAATTAATATTTATACAAATATAAACAAATTTCTGACCGACAGACTTTAACACTGGACAAATTTAAGCTTGATAAAATATAAAGCAATCTCATCCTCCAATATGAAAAACATACTAGGATTAGGGAAGTTCAGATATATGATAATATTTTCTAGCAAAAAATTTTCATATGAGAAAGAATTTATTTCTACGTACATATAAATACTATGGTGAGAAAATCACATACACACACACATACTAAAATTCATCTACGAAAAATTAAACCTATTTCAACAACGTCCCTCCCCTCACAAAACACAGTCAGCCTAAAGTTCTTACAGATATACATACACAAAATCTCAAGGTAACATACAATCTATCAATCTCACAACCTAAATCACGATCAGCCTTAAACTCATATAGACATACATACACACAGATACGTATACATATACATGAACACCTTCACCTCACCTCTCATTAATCATGATCAGCCTTAAACTCCTACAGATATACACACAAATTGCGCTGTTATATATTTCATGAACACTTCGCCCCTCATAAATCACGATCAGCCTTAAACTTCTACAGACATACATACACAAAAATTTCTACAAACATATAAACTCCCAAATTCCTAGAGATACATATTACAATAACACCCCCCCGCCTACCTCAAAACAAGGAAAGACTTAAACTGCTATATATAAATACATACATACACATACACACATAGGCACATTCTATCTATCTATCACAACAAAACCCTCCCCCACCTCAAATCACAATCAGTCTTAAACTCCTATGAACATACATATACACAGATTCCCACGGATACGTATTACATGAAGACTCTCACCTCACCTTTGATAAATCACAGACAGCCTTAAACTCTTACAGACATAAATATATACATACATGCATGTACACAGATTCCCACGGATACATATTACAACAACTCCCCGCCCTCCACCAGTCGATCTACCTCAAATACATCCCGCCCCCCACGAAGCCCAGCTTGATTTAAATTCTAACAAGCATAAACGTCACCGAATTCCCATGGTTACATATTACAAAACACCCTCACCTACCCAAATCACGGTCAGCCTTAAGGTCTCACAATCTAGACACACCCCACCCTCCACCAATCACAGCCAGACTTCAATTCCTACAGCTAGACATACCCTCAAATTTTCCGTCGGCATTAGGAAAAATCATTTCCATGAATTTCCCGTCGGCATTTGAAAAAAATAAACATGCTTTCCCGTCGGCATTTGAAAAAAATGAACATGTTTTTCCGTCGGCATTTGAAAAAAATAACCATGCAATGCCGTCGGCATTTGAAAAAAATAAAGATGTTATCCCGTCGGCATTAGAAAATCATATACATATAAAAGCTTCAATCCTATAAACTCCCTTAATGTATTCCTACAAAATATTCCGCGCACAAGTTCCCACGGTCATACATACATACATACAAACATACATAAACTTAATATAAACAAAAAACAGTTAATGTAAACAAAAAAAAATTAATGTAAACAAAAAAAAACATCAAAGCGCACCGAAAACACACACACACGTACGTATCAAATTTCCAAGAATTTTAAAATTTTCAAATTTTAATTACCCAAATTTCACAATTTCAGCCACAATTTAACAATTTCAGCCCACAATTTAACAATTTCAGCCACAATTTAACAATTTCAGCCCACAATTTAACAATTTTAATTGATCTAGAACCGCTATTTCCCTACTACTCCTGTATGAAATATTGTGAAAACTTAAGCGTTCAAAATAAATTACAACACAGTGTAATATTCAGTAACACATAATATTATCACTTTTTATAGTGAAAATTGTACATTTTCCATTTCGAAAGCGAAATTTTAAAATATGCTCATGGGCTATTATAATAGATCTTCACTCTATTCATTTCTATAGCTATCAAATCTTTAGAAAATATAGACAAACTACATAAATTGGACTTAGATTTCCAATCTTTAAGAATGTATATGTGTATGAATTAGTATCAAACAAACTTACTGAATAAATATGGACATCAACTGGAATCATGCTGAAGCATACATAAATTGTAAAATGCAATATAAGCAGATCTTACTTTATATCTGTATCTGTATGAGTATTAAATAAATTTACAGAAAAAATATTGAAAGCATGCCGAAGCATGCAAATTTAAAAGAATTCCTCACGTCATATAATTTTGTAAGTAAAGAAATATTATGATTCTATGTTAAATGAAATACATATGTATCTACTCTGTAAAAAATTCAGAAGAGTGAATTCTTAAATTCTAATAGTTTAGATTTTTAATTGAAACACCACTACATGTCGGACTCTCACTTCACTATCGATAGAAGCATGCTAAGGTATGCATGCTAGCAAAATATATAAATCTGTTAGAAGGTGATGAGAAACTTGTTTCTAATTATTAATCTGTAGACAGCAATTGTATCTGGATCAAACCAACTCATGAATGAAATGTATACAGATATGGTTGATGGTGATGAGGACCTTTTTTAAGTAAGAAATGATTACATCTGAATGTGATAAAACCCAGCCTACGTCAACAATAACTTCAAGGGGTTCAACCAGCAAACCTCATGTAGAAAAAACTCGATGTAAAAATTCTCTCAAACATAGATATTCTAATGATTCTGATATTATGAAAACACAGACGGTGAATTGATGGTGGATGTAACTGAATTATTTGAGATAGATTTTCTAGAATAGTTGATTATTAAACATGTATTTCTTTGTAGATAAAGTAATTTCTCTATACATACATACATATATTTACCTATATGTATATATGAATACATTTAAAAATTATACAAATATTCTCTTTTTCAAGTAGTAAAATCTGAAAAAATAGTAGTGATACATTAAAAGAAAAAAAAATATTAAAAAGGGAGACTGAGTGATCAACTGATACGTACACTTTGTCTGACAGGTAAATAAAGCGCACTTAAAAATATCAGAAATATATACACAATACGCTGAAATTTAATAAAATGAGAAAGAAAAAATCATCTAGAACATCAAATAAAAGCCATAGGCGAGTAACCTTCATAAGATAAATATATACCTTATTAATGAAAACATATTATCAGTATGAAGTAACACAATTTGAGGAATTAAAATTTTAACATTTAATTGTCCCTTAACGCTGACAAAGCGTAGGCAGATATGATGACATAGAAAGTCATCTTGTATACTAGAGGAACCGTTGAGAGGCCAGACCTAAATTGTAAGAAAACGATTTCGTTTTCTGTTGATCGCTATTCAAGAAGAAAACAAGTTTCCTCATTATGATTTAACTAATTTAAAAGTACATTTAAATTCAGTCTCATATCCAAATGATGATGATCTTAACATAAAAATTAAAAATAAACGTTATGCAATTCTATATTATATGTACTCTTATCTAAGATTCCAACAAAGCTATTATATGAAAGAATTTCAAGCACTTCCAAATGCACTAAAGTTTAAGATAAAAGTTCCTTTTATTCAATAGCGGCTCAATTGATATAGAAATTTAATATGAAACAGTAAGCAAGGACCTCAGCTACTGCATTTTTACTGATGATCGAATAATAGAAAGTCCTGAAAGTCTTATAAATTAAGTAATATGAATGAAGAAATGGTTTTAATATACGAGTAAGGTTTCGAATGATTTTCATTACAAAAAGAAGTAGCGGATGTTTTTAACAATAATGAGTATAACAATTTCATTATAAAACCACCATTTGATTTTAAATGTTTATCAATAAAAAAGGAGAGAGAGAAGCAAAGTGGTTAACAAAAAAACTATCATCACCTAAGCTGGACTGCTGAATCAGTTTCGTTTCAAAGCGTTTGTCATTTTTTAAAGCCAATGCAAGATGTTCTAAAATATATGAAAAAGGTGAAGAAAAAAGATGATAGTTGAAAAAAATTTTACACCGAAAAATTTCTAATGTTGACGAAGAGTTAACGCATTAGACTAGATCAACTTTAAACAAATGGAAATAAAATATATTAAATATTTATACTATAGTTACTACAACTAGAGAGGAATTCAATTTTACTTAAAACAGAAACTCCTCACAAACTTTTAAGAAAATACATCTAAAAATTAAAAGAACGTTTTTTTAATTTCAAATAAAAAAACTATGGAGATATTTCACATCTATACACAAAAGACCTGGCGAATATTTACAACAGCAACAACAAAAGACCGCACATGACAAAAAAAATGTATTTAAACAGGGAGCCCCAGACTTATTTGTATGTACATACATACATACATAAAATCAATTTGTAGATCCATATGTTCATATGTATGTACACATATTATCAAATTTCTTACCCATGCTCAAGTATTTATTGGATTTTAACAATCACACTTACATATCTACATCATGAAAACATACAAACCGTTCTCCAAGCTATTGACGCTTGAAGACGAAAGTCGAAGAAGACAAATGTACTTAAATAAACAAACTTATCACAGACCAGTCAAACTCTATCGCGCATACACACATACACACACAAAAAAAATCATCACGATCGTACACAAGAATTTTGCAAAATCTGAAATTAATATTTATACAAATATAAACAAATTTCTGACCGACAGACTTTAACACTGGACAAATTTAAGCTTGATAAAATATAAAGCAATCTCATCCTCCAATATGAAAAACATACTAGCATTAGGGAAGTTCAGATATATGATAATATTTTCTAGCAAAAAATGTTCATATGGGAAACAATTTATTTCTACGTACATATAAATACTATGATGAGAAAATCACATACACACACACATACTAAATTTCATCTACGAAAAATTACACCTATTTCAACAACGCCCCTCCCCTCACAAATCACAGTCAGCCTAAAGTTCTTACAGATATACATACACAAAATTTCAAGGTAACATACAATCTATCAATCTCACAACCTAAATCACGATCAGCCTTAAACTCATATAGACATACATACACACAAATACGTATACATATACATGAACACCTTCACCTCACCTCTCAGTAATCATGATATATTTAATGAACACTTCGCCCCTCATAAATCACGATAAGCCTTAAATTTTCTACAGATATACATACACAAATTCTCAAGGTCACATACAATCGATCAATCTCAACAATCCAAATCACGATCAGCCTTAAACTTCTACTGACATACATGCACAAAAATTTCTACAAACATATAAACTCCCAAATTCCTATAGATACATATTACAATAACACCCCCCCGCCTACCTTAAATCAAGGATAGACTTAAACTGCTACATATACATACATACATACACATACACATAGGCACATTCTATCTATCTATCACAACAAGACCCTCCTCCACCTCAAATCACAATCAGCCTTAAACTCCTACGAACATACATATACACAGATTCCCACGGATACGTATTACATGAACACTCTCACCTCACCTTTGATAAATCACAGACAGCCTTAAACTCTTACAGACATACATACATACATGTACACAGATTCCCACGGATACATATTACAACAACTCCCCACCCTACACCAGTCGATCTACCGCAAATACATCCCGCCTCTCCACGAGCACAGCTTGGTTTAAATTCCAACAAGCATAAACTTCACCGAATTCCCGCGGTTACATATTACAAAACACCCTCACCTACCCAAATCACGGTCAGCCTTAAGGTCTCACAATCTAGACAAACCCCGTCCTGCACCAATCACAGCCAGACCTCAATTCCTACAGCTAGACACACCCCGCCCTCCACCAATCACAGCCAGACTTCAATTCCTACAGCAAGACGCACCCACTAATTTTCCGTTGGCATTAGGAAATATCATTTCCATGATTTTCACGTCGGCATTTGAAAAAAATAAACATGTTTTCCCGTCGGCATTTGAAAAAAAATAAACATGTTTTCCCGTCGGCATTCGAAAAAAATAAACATGTTTTCCCGTCAGCATTTGAAAAAATCATACAAATATAAAAATCTTAAAGCTATAAACGCCCTTAATGCATTCCCACAAAATATTCCACGCACAAGTTCCCACGGTCATACATACATACATACATATACTTAATATAAACAAAAAAAGTTAATATAAACAAAAAACTCCTAACGTAAACAAAAAACACAGACGGACGGACGGACACACACACGTAGGTATCAAATTTCACAAATTTCCAAGAATTTTAAAATTTCAGCCAAAATTTAACAATTTCAGCCACAATTTAACAATTTCAGCCACAATTTTACAATTTCAGCCCAAAATTTAACAATTTCAGCCACAATTTAACAATTTCAGCCCACAATTTAACAATTTTAATTGCGGCCGAATTGGCAGTTCCCTACTACTAATATAATTTTAATTTATAAATAATAATAATATATTTTCTATATTTAATGAATTGTACAGGCTAATGTTCGTATCGCCTTTTAAGCCAAATTACATGTGATAATTATTAATGAACAAATAACGTCAAAGTTAGTTGTAAATATTCTGACAACACATAGTTGAACGGAACAGCCAGCCGTTTTCGAAGGCCACTATCCCTTCATCATCAGCGTTCTTCTGTGTTTGGTCCACTGTGTGTGGTGTCAGTTGATGTAGATTTCTGCCTTATATACGAAACTTTTCTGCAAATGGAATATGTGAATTGGTTTGATTCATCGTATTTCAATTTGCTGAAATGTGTTTTGTAATGAAGGCCCCAAATTTACCATCACTATATTTACAACAGTCTTACCATTGTCGTTTTTTCATTACTAATTATGCACATGTTAGTTAATTGGCTTATTTTTGTTCTACTGACACCACACACAGTGGACCAAACACAGAAGAACGCTGATGATGAAGGTTTAGTGGCCTTCGAAAACGGCTGGCTGTTCCTAAAAAAGTGTGGTGGTGTGGTTGGCAATTTAAAAAAAAAAATTAAAAAGATGGTTTCATCCAAAATCATTAAGGTAATAAAATATAGTTTTTAATTATATACATATGCATACTATATACATAAATTATTGCAATCATTTACTTTCTTGTATTTTCAGATTGAATGGCCAAAGAGTGCAGTCTTAGCACTAATTGAAGCATGGGAGCAAAATGAGTGCTTGTACAACCCAAAAAGTGCGCTTTACCACAACAAGCACGCAAGGACTGACGCTTTGCAAAATATTGAAAAAGTCTTGGAAAGCCACATTCCAAATATATCCCCAAGCGACGTAAGGGTAAGTTTATACCAAAGCTACATATTTCTTGTCCTAACTTGGTTTATTTTTTTGCAGACTAAAATAAGTTATTTGCGGACGCAATATTGCAGGGAGCTGGGCAAAATGAAGGACAGCAATAAAAGCGGTTGTGGATATGAAGACATTTATACCCCAACCGCTTATTGGTTTGAAAATGTTAATTTTCTAAAAGGGTACGTTAACATAAAAAAGGGAACTTCGTCCCTTTCAATGGTATGTATATGAATTAAAGAAATCAGTGTTTGTGTATGTATTTATGGAAATTTTTAAATGTTATAGGTCGTAGACGTCGACGCTTGCAATTTAGAAGATTTACAGTACGTTTCACCTCCATCGTCAGCTAAAAAAATTAAAACGGCCAATGTAAGTCCGGAAGATGAAATTCTTTTGCAGGTGAAAGAAATTTTGGAGAAGGTTGCCTAACCGTTCTCATCAACTAGTAGGTATGATGAAGGTTTGCTACTGTTTTTGCAAGAAAACCTGTCAGACATACGAGACAAAGCCTTAAAAGACGAGTTAAGTGAGGAAATAATCTCTCTGCAAATGAAAACAACGATTGAAAGACGTGGAATAAAACATTAAAAATTTTGCAGTTCACACTGAATTTGTTATTTACTTATAATTAATATTTGTGATAACTTCTTTGTTTCTTAAATACTAATTGAAGACTGTTTATTATATTGTTATTTATTTGAATAATTTTAATTACTTTTACCGCCAGTTTATAGAAGTCATGTAAAAATCCTCGTCTACCTATTTATATTGAAAACAAAAATAAATTTGAGTTCTTTGTTTTTTGTTTTCAATATAAATAGGGAGACGAGAATTTTTACATGGCTTCTGTAAAGTGGCAGTTAATTTTTTTATGTTATACCAACCTTAAACTTGAATTTAAAATAAATACTACATTTGGTTTTGAGTTATTTATTATTATTTATTTAATGTTATTGATTTATTATATAAATCTAAAAATGTTTTTGTTTGTAATAAAAATTTTGTTTTATAAGTGTTATGTATTAATATTAACAGAAACGTTATATTTTTTGCAGCTCCGGTGTTCTTTTCTGTAATCCGAAATGTATTGAAAAATGAAATTCAACATTCCTATAGCACGTTTGCTCTCTCATTCATGATTCGCGTGAATATTGATTGAACTATGTATAAACAATGCTGTTTCATTCTGAATCTTATCAAAACTAAATTATTACATACATAAGTGTGCAATTGTAAACATAAAACAAAACAAAAAATAGATGTGTGCTTAAAAGCATATAATTAAACATAAAATTAATTATTTATAATTTTAACCTAATTTTTTTATCCATCTATATAAATCAAAAAGAACTATAAAAACGAATCACGAATGCGTCGTGTGAACGGTAGATTTGATATCGTGATTCAGAGACCGTATGAACAAAATTATAAAAATAATAAAATAATTCGATACTATCGATAGCATCGATAGTTTTCGAACAAACTGTCGAAAATATCGAATGGCGTGACTATCGATAGTTTGCCAGCTCTACTGGATACTAGACGAATTCGAATCAGACAACACTCTCACCGCCGAAGAGGAAAGGTGTGAACAACAGTTCACCCAAACAAGGACAATAAATTCTGAGGGCCGATTTGTAGTTCGGCTCCCCTTTTCAGAAACCCCAAGCTGCCTACACAAAAAAGTTAGCCTTTTCAAGATTGATGGCCCTAGAAAGGCGTTTATCGATGAACATAGACCTTAAACAACAATACGTTGACTTTATGAAGCAAAACGAAGAATTGGGTCACAAGGCCCTCATTTATATATACCACATCACTGCCAAATCAAACCTGAAAGTAAAGCCACCAAACTTCGAGTAGTGTTTGATGCATCGGCAAAATTAGATCCAATCAATGACATATTGTGCGTAGGTCCTCCGACACAAGGAGATCTCTTTGGACTGCTACTACCATTTCGAATGCCACGATTTGTTTTCTGTACAGATATTGAAAAAATGTGTCGTCAAATTCTTGTTCATTCAGCGTACCGTAACATGCAACTAATATATTGGAGAAATAGTGCAAATGAAGCAGTGGAAACCTACAAACTTAACACTGTGACATATGGAACATCTGCAGCCCCTTACTTGGCAACAAAATGTTTGCAGCAGTTAGCGGACAAAAACATGAAAAAAGAAGAGAGGTGTCTTAGTCCGCTTTTACAATTGGGAAATTGAAAGGCAGACATTTTGCTCATTCTCTTTTGAACTTGCCTAAACCTTTTACAATTGCGAAATTAATATACAGACAGAAAATTTATAGTTTATTTACTTCTTGAAGTTTGTTACTTACATACACTTACACATAAATACATACATATGCCTTGATACACATCAAGTATGAAGCAACAAGAATAAATTACGAAAAGTAGAAAACAGAAACAAAAATTTTCCAGTACAGAGGGTCTTGTGCTACACACTCCACCTCTTCAACCCTTCGCGTACAAACTTCGTCTGCCTGCCTTTCAATTTCTCAATTGTAAAAGGGGACTTAGGACACCCGGTTATAGCTTTTGTGCTTAGTTATATAAAACAAATTTCATGTGCGAAATAACAATGCAATAAAATTACATTATATGATGATGTCAAATTCTCTGGAAATATTTCAAAACGTTTCAATTTATTTCCCATTATTGTAGCTATGCTATTTATTTGGCGATACAGGAGTTAACGTGATTTTCGTAACAAAAATAATCGACACTATTACAGTTATAAATTTATTTTTGTTTTGATTTCTTTGCACTTAAAGAAAGTGCGAAATAAACGAAACAAATTGTTTAATTTTGTTTTGTTTAGTTCTTTGAAGCAGTATTGTCAGATTTGGCGATATCTCGTCAAACGTGGCGACGACAATTTGTTTTTGCGATGAAAATTTTGAAATCACGATTGGCGACATACCTGGCGATATTTGAACTCCTTCGCGATATTTTTGGCTAT
The DNA here is from genome assembly GCA_936439885.1 of Nowickia ferox. NCBI lineage: Eukaryota > Metazoa > Arthropoda > Insecta > Diptera > Tachinidae > Nowickia > Nowickia ferox. The sequence continues at coordinate 37,106,945 of OW387026.1, read as the reverse complement.
ATTTTTACGATTTCAATAAAATAGAATATAGTTAAAAATTTGAAATTTGTTTGTAAGGAATTTTTTCTACCCTTGGGACTTTTTATCTCAAACAAAATTTTCTGAAATTCAAGAAGTTTAAAAAAATATGGCCCCAAAATCTCATTTGGTGTTTATGAAACACAGTGGGTTGTGTATGAATACGACGATGCTGCTGGTACTTACTACTTCAAGGATATGATATGTGTACTTAAATACACATTTCGTAAATGTTACTTCAGTTTTATCACAAGATTTAAATAATAATTTTTATCTTGGTGTTCAAGTTCAATTTATCCTATTTGGATTGATCTTTTGGAATAAGTTTTTTTAAAGTATTTTTTGTACTCCATTAACATATGTTAATGTAAGCACTTTTCTTAATTTTTCTTAAATAATATAATTTTTATGTTTTAGATAGACGTTACCTACTGATTTAAAATTTAACAATATTTGTATTGTAATTACAAAATAAAAAAATATTTTTGTAGCTATAATTTAATGTTTTGTTATATTGGCGATTTAGGCGATATTCGACAAGTCATTTGGCGAGAAGACTCAAAATAAATCTGACAACACTGCTTTGAAGTGAGAGAAATAAAAAGCAATGAGAACGATCAGGGTTCCCAGATTTCTTTTGACTGACATCCCCAATTTTAAAATGTTTATCCCCAAAATTCCCCAAACGGTAATTTGTACTAATTTTACCTTGTTTGGAAATGGATCAGAAGTGTCACAACAAATTCAATTATTTTTAAAATGTATATTAATTCGAAACAGAGATTTTAGCATTGAATTTTGTTTCTAATTTAATATTTTATTGATCCAGCGGCATTTTGATATGAACAAGCTTCTGCCCAAAACATGTTTAAGTTGGTTGTTATTTATATATAAAATTGTAAGTATCAAATAAGTTAAAGAAGTAATTGTCAAATAATTTAAGTTATATAGTAGATACGTGGAAACAATAAAATTAGCTGATGAGCAATCTCCCAAATGCGAGTACCTGTTTGTCTTGTAATAAACCTTATTTAAATCTTGCTAAACGAGTTCATTTTTACCATTTATCATTTAATATTATTTATGAACTAAAAAGAGCAATTGGAATATGTATTGGAATTAAAATAACCATTCACGAAATAAGCACTAGTTGAAAAAAAACGTTAGATGGTGGACCCTTTATTAAGAAAAATACAAATCCCCAAAAAATCTCATAAAATCCCCAAACCATAAAAGTTATCCCCAATTAATTCCTCAATCCCCAAACCAAAATTCTTATCCCCATTTCGAAAAAAAAATCCCCGATTTGGGGATAAATCCCCTAATCTGACATCACTGAGAACGACAGCACTAGCAATTCGAAATACAAATACACACATGTAGCACTCAGCACTAGCAATACGAAATACACAAACAACTTTGTATTATTAGTTGTTTTGTGACTGTATATACGCAAGTGCAAAGCAACAACCCTTTTTCTTTTTTCATAATCTATAAAATATCTAAAAAATAAAGAAAACAAAAAAAAACAAATTGAGCACTTCAAAGAATTAAACAAATCAAAATCAAACAATTTGTTTCGTTTATTTTCGTACTCTGCTTTTAAGTACAAAGAAATCAAAACTAAAATTAATTTATAACTGTAATAGTATTGATTATTATCCATTAGGTGCAACAACATTAAGAGAAGATTTTTATGTGGATGACGGTATGAATGGATCAAACAGCAATTGAAATACAACAGCAGTTGACTAGCTTGTTACAAGGAGCTGGCTTCAAACTAAGAAAGTGGTGTGAAAATCATTCAAGGCTACTATCTGGTATTTCTGCTGAAGATGTAGAACTAAATCTAGATTTTGATAATCAATCAACAAAAAATTTGGGATTAATATGGAATGGATATTTTTTATCTCAGAGCAGACATTTAAGACAATGATAAAATAAGTAAGCGGTCTATACTCGTAACATCAGATGTAGCACGAATATTCGATCCGTTAGGAGTCGCGGGCCCTGTTGTGGTCTCTGGTAAAATATTCATACAACAACTATGGCAACTACAACTTTCATGGGACGAACCTCTGTCAGCAGATCTTAACAACCAATGGGTAATGTTTCGTCAAAATTTAAAACACCTTAACAATATAGGTACCAAAAGGCATTTTTGATACACACTTTTGTAGATGCTTTCGAAAATGCGTATGGCGCCACAGTATATATAGGATCCAAGCTACAAGATTGACGGCTCGTGGTCAGACTTTTATGTGCCAAATCACGCATTGCCCCTATAAAAAAGGTAACCTTACCAAGACTAGAACTATGCGCATCGCTTCTTGGGGTTCAACTTACCACAAGAGTAAAAAGGGAACTACGAGCTTAAAACTTGCCTACATATCTATGGTGAGTCCAGAAAAATTATCACAATATAGCCTTTGGTTTTTTGGGCCAATGTTTTTACACGCCTACGAGAGTCAATGACCGAAGGAGTTCAACAAAAATAAGAAACCATCCTCCACTGAAGAACTAAAATCGAATTTTGTCAGTGCCGTATCTGCAATTTCAACCTCATTGGAAGGCATTATATATAAAATCAACAACCGCGATTCATTCAAGACACTTCAAAGAGTAGTAGCATACATGCAACGCTTCATCCACAGCACCAAATTGGCGAAGATCGAACGACCGACCAGCAATGCACTAAGCCCGTTAGAACACACTTCAGCTAAGCATCTTATAGTCAGAGTTATTAAAATTTCACACTTCAAAAACGAAATAAGTGCATTAAACAAAGGGAAGGAGCTCGATAAGGCAAGTCCTGTATGTGGATTATCACCCTTTCTTGACGAAAATAATATACTACGCGTCGGCGGAAGGTTAACGGCTTCCAACATCTCATACTATGCTAAACACCCAATGGTTCTTCCCTACAAAGATCCTATTTCTAAATTAATAATGAGAATGTTATACAACTACAATCATCATTGCGGCCCACAAACACTACTATCCATCTCCAGGCAACAGTTTTATATAATAAAAGGGAAGTCAATTGCCAGACACATAGTTCAAACCTGCATCCGATGCACCATGTCAAAGCCAAGGCTAATGCAACAAATTATGGGAGATATACCTGCCTCCAGAGTAACTCCGACTCGGCCATTTATAACATCAGGCGTCAACTACTGTGGCCCACTGTGGGTACATTACAAACTAAGAGGTAAGAGACCTCACGAGGTGTACATTGCAGTTTTCGTATGGTTCTCAACAAGAGCAGTACATTTAGAAGTGGTAACTGACGTCAATACAGAAGTATTTATTGGAGCTCTCAAGAGGTTCATCGCCCGACGAGGACGTTGCCAAACTATCTATTCAGATAACGATACGAACTTCGTTGGGGCACAGAACCAGTTCGAAGAACTAAAGAACGCCATATTTTCCAAACCTTCACAAGAAACAATAGCTCGATCTCGATCTTGCAGTAATGACGGAATAGAGTTCAAGTTTATACCTCCTAAAGCACCACATTTCGGTGGGTTATGGTAGGCAGCTATTAATTAAGCCAAACAATTACTTTTACGCAGTATATCAACGGCTTCACTAACGCATGAAGAATTAAAAACAGTCATCATTGAAATTGAGGCCATTCTGAACTCGCGATCCCTTACTCCTTTATCAAGTGACCCAAACGATTTAACAGCTTTAATCACTGACGGAATAAGTCGAATCTCAAGTGTCTAATCCAACTTGCTCACTGGCAAAAAGATGGAATCTTGTTGCGCAGATTAAACACTACTTTTGAAAAAGATGGTCATTGGAATATTTGCACCCTCTACAAGAAAAACAAAAAACAGAAATGGAAGACGTCATCTTAAAATGCGAAAGAAGGAAATCTAGTCATAGTAAAGGAGGAAAATTTTCCCGTAATGGAATGGCCATTGGTTAGAATCCTGAAAACTTATGAGGGAACTGACGGCAAGGTCAGGGCAGCAGATATAAAAACAGCCTCCGGAATAAAGAAAACACCTATTCATAGATTAGAGCCGCTTCTGCCAATAAATGAAGTAACCAATCTCAATCGCCCGATAGCAGTTGATGAAACAGACAGTCCACCATCAAAAAATCTAGGCCGATGTCCACTTCAATGCTACTTACTATAATAGCAACACTATTTTAAATTCCAGTAGCAATATAAAAATAACCAACTTTCATGATAACCCAGGATTATATTTTGAGGGAATTGAAAATGAAAAATTAATGACGGCTGAATGGAGACTAATAATATACTATGACTTTACACCATTTACTTCCGAGTTGAAGGTCTTCCAGTCAGGAATAACTACCCTACAACAGCTATGTTCACCCATTAAACATCAACTAACTTGCAAATTTTGACAACCAATTTCAATCAAATAAAAAACGAATTGATTCAAGAGAAGGAGATATTTTCCAGCAGTAGAGTAAAAAGGGGAGCCTTCAACATTATTGGAAATGTTGCACGATCTTTGTTTGGCATTCTTGATTCCGATTATGCAAATGAAATGTCAAACACCATCAAGAATGCTACGGAAGAATCAAACTATCTGTTTCAACTGCTTAAAAATCAAACATCTATTATTGACTCAAGCATCAACATCATCAAGCAAGACGAACAAATTACTCAGAAACAAATAATGGATATAATTAATTAATGATTAAGAGAATCAGTGATGCCATTAGGATACGAAAGATACATTTTTTGTATCTTTTGATGACTTCAGGTACCATGTGTAATCCCGAAATTTTTCGTATCTTTTGAATCTGTACGCAAAATGTACAGAAAATATGAAAATTTTTTTTGAGGAAATATGAACATCTTTTTTATTTTCAGGAAATTTATGTTTATGTTAATTTTTACAAAAATGAATTTGTTTTGATAACATCCAAAGATAGTTATGTATGTACATATAATTAATTTTAAAGTTTGCTTACTGTATTATTAAAAATTACATGCCTAATATTTATGACATAAATATACACATATAAAAATTAATTTATATGATTTCGTTTTCTTTATAATATTCATTAAATATGAAATAAAAAAGTTATGTTTATAAATTTTAAACGTTAATAATGGACTTTTTTTTAAATGTATGTAACACTGAAGAGAATACAATATCTAACCAGGTTGTCCAAATCAACCAAATGCAATTAATCTCACTTCTAGCCAACCAGTTGATGTTGACAGCAATAAGCTTACAAGGAGTTGAAAAGGAGGTTATTGACGTACTAACCGATACCAAAATTAGTCCACTTATTGTCCCCAGCACAACTAAAAAACGAATTAAAGGTAATAAAGGCTAATTTTTCAACCCACCGAACACTTCCAATTGAAGACGACAGTTTAATTCAACTATACAAATTAATGAAGGTCAAAGGAGCGGTAACAAAGAATGAAGTCATTTTCGAAGTAATGTTACCTTTAGTCGACTATAAATTTTTAGAGCTCTTCAACATAATTCCGGTTCCGACCATTAGGGGCAATAATTTAATATCAATCAACCCAGAGGAATCATTTCGTGGCACAAGCCCCCATAGAGACGAATACATTCCATTCATAACGCATGAGATATCGAACTGTATTACGCCTAAATATGATGTATTCATATGCAATAATAAATAATTTAAACTTAGGAAGAATGAGGGAAATGATTCCTGTGAAATCAACATTTTTAACAGCCGACAAACAACTAAATGCAAGCTCATTCCGTTGGCAGACAATTCCAGATGGACACAACTAAAATATCAAAGTAAAGGGATCTTCGCTACCACCGCTAATTTAGAGATATCAGCAGTTTTCGGTTCCGAACATACTCAGTATGTATATAATAAACGGCACCGGAATAATAGAGATAGAAGCGAGCTGCACACTCAAAGGCACGTTTATCACAATCCAAGGTAATTTTGGTTTATCTAATGCCCTACACACATCATATGCTCAACTGCGGCCCATGTATCATATAAGCACACCACAAGAGATAACTAAAATATTTAACACCACCAATAACCAGATTGAAATCCGTCTGAAACAACTAAGCGCACTGAAAAAACAACTAAACGAATCAATCGTTGTTCACATACCAGCACTCATCAAATCCAATAGTTTTCACCAACATGCAGTTAGCTATTCTGCACTTGTAATCTCCGTACTATTCGCCATCTTAATCATCAACACTTATTTAAAACAGCAAGATTCACACAAGCTACTAGCCATCAACATCGATATTTGAGATACGTGAATTCAACCTTATAGCACCATCGACCATTGGTCAATGCGGGGGAAAATGTTGACAGTTATTCTATAAAATATAATTTTAATTTATAAATAATAATAATAAATTTTGTTTGTTACTGTAAGTCATTTTGTTAAGATATAATTCAATTATTACTAAATATGCCAAAAAGCTATTTTACTTTAACATAAAAAGTAGGTCATTTAATTTCCGCATTAAATTTATGTCATTGAACTTGCCATTATTTACTTAAACACAAATATGCCAATACAGTAAATTTAAGAACAATAATTAAAAATAGGTCAATAAGAAAATTACTCGTTGACCAATAGTTGATTAAGCATTTTATTTTTTGTTACTATAAAGTTAATTTAAGCATTTTATTATTAAGTTAAATTAAGCAATTTATTCTTGTTATTATTAAATTAATTTAGCATAAAAACAAGAATTAAAATAAAGAATTTGTCAATCTTCTTAAGGCATTTAAAGTGTTTTATTGATTAATCTCTACTACGTTTTTCAAGTTCAACTGCTTGAAGGACTTCCCGGCAAACAAAAATAGTATGAATACAAGTTTATGTGCTTGGATTACAATTACCGTTGCCACAACATTCAGTCTTATAGAAGAGTAATAAATTATGAAATTTAATAAAATCCGTAAATGGCAAACCTAAAAATTCTAAAACATAAGGTGAAACATGTTGACGCAGTCTAAATGAATAAAGATACCTGATAACTCTTGTTGTGAATCATAATTGAATAACCCTCGTATCCGTGCATTGCATTAACTTGCTAACGCAGCAGTAAGCAGTTCATTAATTTGGTTGCTTGTTAAATTCTTTGCGTCGACAAATTGTGCAATGCCGACGTTGCAAAAATCAATAGGGTGAGAAGCTTAAGAATATTAATAAAATTAAAATTGTCAAGTAAACATTAAAATTTGAATAATACTAAGTTGCATAAATGTAATTAAATTGAAATATGAGGATGCGTAAATTTTGCAGTAGAGTATTAAGTATAATTAGCTAGTTTTAAGAAAGTAAAAAGTTAGTCACCTTTGTAGACTCTAGTAAACAGTTTGAAAATAATAAGCACCTGCAATTCCCAAGGGACCCTGCAAGTTGTAAATATATATAATAAAAAACAAAACAAAAGAGTTTTCTTGAAAAAATACACAATAGTAAATGGGCGCAGCGTTTTTTGAAAATACTCATAACACTCTATTGAAAGCTAATCGAATCTTCTTAAAAATATAGCCCAAACTGCCAGAATAAACTTACAGAGCATATAAAAATAAAGGCATAATTAATGCATGAACAACACGTTTCTTAAAGTGAAAATGTAATACAAATCCAACCTATATAGTTTACGTAACACAAAGCTAACCCTCGAAACTATGGAGTTAATATGACTCTCAAAACTCAAGTTAACATCAATAATAAATCAAAGATATTTAATCTTGTCAAGAAATTCAATTGAGACACATCCCAATATAATAAAAGCATTAATATATAGTTGATTATTATCCATCCAATCACTTAGCTTACCGACAGTATAATTAATCATATTTTGCAGCACATCAGGAAAACCACAACTTCCTTTAAACAGCAGTTGTATATCATCTGCAAAGGAAAATGGCTGACACATATTTCTGGTTAGAGTCCCAAAAACATCATTAATGAATAATATAAACAATAGGGGACCTATGACAGATCCTTGCAGTACACCACTAATAATAGGAAGCATTCCAAAGCTACACCCATTACTAACTACATATTGTTTCCTGTTGCAGGGTAACAATAAATCAATTAACAACCCGATTTAGAAAATTCATACGTTCGGTTAGGTTAGCAGGCTGCTGGCAAGGAAAAGCGGAAAATTAGAGTCCAGTCCATTACAATGATCCCTTTGTGCTACCTGTAAGTTGAAAAGCAGATAGAGAGAAGAAGGAGGGAAAAGGGTGAGATGGGTAGAAGAGAGATAATAGTTAATTTAAAGGAGGTAAGAGTGGGTAAAAACTGCCTAAGGGGGAGTCAGCGGTCATACCAGCCACTGTTCCTAATATAAAGCCTCAACATTTTGAGGTCGATTTCCGATAACTCGGATAGAATACTGAAGGATATTCCAGCCAGAAGTGCAGACGGAGATCCTCAGCGGTACAAAAATAGAAGAGATGCAGGATATTTTCCTCCTCTTCCTCATCATTGCAACTGTAGCAGTAGTCATTAAACGGGAGACCCACACGTTTAGCATGGTTTCTGAAGGCACAGTGGCAGGCCAACGAGGCCACGAGGTTTCTAAAGTGCTTCCTATTGAAGTTCATGAGATTTTCGATCTATGGGAGTTTGGGCGAGAGGGTTTTCGCTATTGCTCAAATGAGCTCATTCCACCATCTGTGTTGAGCTAATTCAAGAAAGGTAACATCGAAGCGTCTCCAGCAGGATGAGAGTGGGAGACCACAGATTGTCGATATCGGCTTCTCTTAGTAGGGTTTCCCTCTTTGCCAGGTCATCCGCAACTAAGTTGCCTGAAAATTTCCCGTGTCCACGCGCCCAGTTTAATAAGATATTTGAGTGCTTCGTGAGTACATCCAGGGCTTTGTGACATTTTTGGACAAAAAAAGATATGGTATACACACCTATGAGGGACTTAATTGCTGATTGGCTTATAATATGGATATCTCTGTTTGAAATCCGATAGATAGGCAGATAACTCTGGCTGTAATATACTACATTCGTCCGGGAGTCTGACGGACATTTCCATTCCGTATTCCGGAATATAAACGCCCCCACCAATTCTCCCCCCTTTCCAAAATTTCCACCCTCCGAAAAGAAAAACCAACGCAAGGAATACTAGAAAAAACAACAAAATCACCACCGCGCGCACTTGGATATCTAGAAAAATTATCATTCAAAGTATTCGGATCAAACAAAACAAAATCATCGGATGTGCCACCAATTCCATTTTTATTCAGTATCGACCAAACCTCCCTACTATCCTTGTTCTCAAAAATTTAACTATGATTTAACCCTATTTCTATGTTTATAAAAGACTTTACAGTTCTCAAAATTTTTTTATGCAAATACACATTATAGGCAAGATCGTTTGGTTATTAATTTCTGATGAATTTATCCAGTGATCCCCACAAATCTTAATAATCCTCATCTTTAAAGGTGTAAAAACTTTATATTATTATTTAGTATTCCTAACTGCTCTTCCACATCATCAGTCAAGTACATATTATCAAGCCAACATTGATGCAATTTGCTCTGAATCAATTCATTATTAATAGCATTATAATCATAATATTCAAACATTTGTGCAGTAACTGACCGTGAAGATCTAAGCGAGAGAAATATAAATGAGTGCCGTGTAATACCAGGATATTGAAATTGACCGCTTTTAACCACCATCTCGGGTTAAGAGAAAAGAAAATATCCCAACAAGGATGTTGAATTGTGCTGAACATCAAAATGCGTTGGCATTGAATTGTGAACAGGAGAAAGTCCCATTCTATTACAAATACTACGCACCAATAAAAACTTAGCAGTATTAAACAAATTATTGTTAAAATCTCCAACAATCACAATGTTAGCATAGCGAACAAAACAAGTCCGATACTTCACAAGTCCGATACTTCACATTCAATAGAATTAAACTCCCCATGAGAAAGATACCCAACTGCAACAAAAATTTTGTCACAATCAATACAAATTACCACAAACAAGCACTCAACCACTTCCCCTATAAACTACTCTATGCTTAAGATTCTGGAATCATATAGAGCTACACCACCACCCGTATTACATGGGCGATTATTTTTATGACATATATAGCCAGGAATGTCAATAGCACCATTAGAAACTATTTTCTTTAACCAAGTTTCACTAAAGCCAAACACACTCAAAATCTCAACATCCAACAAATGTTTAATTTCCGAGAACTTAGATGAATTTGGTTTCAAGTTAAAACTTGTGCAAGTCAAATGATCAATATTGAGATTACTACTTAAGTTGCTAAAATGAGATCTCAAATGACTGTTATCACTAAAAGATGGCTCTAAATTCTGCATAACACTCATATTAAGCAAATGCAAATTGAATATATGTTATTTAAGCAAACAAAGAACAATTAAATATTTAAGTAAAGTAGTTACATAAATGCCCTTAATTATGAAAGTGGTCCAAGTCATATGCATTTTTGCTTGGAAATATTAACTAAATCTTTGAAAAACTTCAATAAATATTAAATAAATTTACATAAATAGAGACAATAGAACTCTAAATTAAAATGTTGCATAATATAAAAATATTATTAAATTTGTTCAAATGTAATTACTAAATACCTCGACAAAATAAATATATGACTTAGACCATTTTCATAATTAAGGGTACCAACAGCACCTAAAGGTGTTACAATCTGTATCACAGGATCAAAAGCATCCAGAACAACGCCACCAGACATATCATCAGCTTCGGAATCCAAATTGGATTTTTATTCTGCAAATCTACACAACAGGTAGTAAGTAATTTTTCTTCATTTAGTGCTGAGACTGTTAATAAAAGATTTGATTTTATAAGATCTGTGCCAGCATGTATTAATTGCTTGAAAAAAGGACATACTGTAGCAAGATGTTCATCTTTCAAATGCAGAGTATGTAGTGGTTCTCATCATTCACTTTTACATAAATATACTACAAGTCCTTCTAATGTAAGTGTAGTGTTGGATGGTAACTCTTTTTAATTTTTTTGAAATTTTACTGATTCTATCATTCAATTTTTTTCTTATGATTAATTATTAATGTATTGTAATTGAAGACTAAAAAAATTAATAAAGCGTGAATTTCTCAAGAATTATAATAGTGGCAACGAGGATTAAAAAAAATCGTCTTGAAATTTTCTTCTGTCTGAACACAAAGAAATTATAAAATAAAATAAAAAATATACTACATATGTAAGTATGTATACTCGTATACATCTTAGCGAGAATCACCAAATATAATAAAGTTTCAACAATTTAGCTTTACAAGAGCTGGTGAAAAATTTGGCAGCTTGAAAAATAACTGAAAAGCCGAAAAGTGATAATGTTGAGTTTCTTACCGAAGCTCTGGCTTCAAATATCACCGAGTTCAATTTCGAAGAACATAACCTCACATTTGAAATATGGTTTGCCAGATACGAAGACCTGTTCGAAGTGGATCCAGCTAAGTTGGACGATGCAGCCAAAGTTCGCCTATTGCTAAGAAAACTTAGTACCAGCGTTGCCACTGGTGAAAAAAGAAATTACACAGCTGCAAGTCTAAAATAGTGCAAAACCAAATGAAATAGTGTAAAACAAATCTAAGAAAAAATGTTATTAGTTTTATTAGTTTTTTAGTTAATTGAAATTTAAAAAGAGATAATATCTTTAAATTATAAAAAACATACAACAAAATAAAAAATATTACATAAAGTTCACTAATTCACAATTATTTACTTCAACGAAGAATAATTTTCCACCTTCCTCTTAATAATTTGTCAAAATTTCATAAAATATTATTTAAGCCATTCGTTTGAGAAGAAGGTGCTCTCCATTTTTCTTTTCCTAATTTAAACTCATTTAACAGAAGTACTGAGCGATACTTATATGTACATTCCTTAGTTTTTTTAAATCATATCATCATATCATCTTTTCATAAGTTTAAGCTAAAAATTTGCACTAGTTTTAAAATCGATGTTACAGTAGGAATAGATGTAGATACTTGTGCTTATTTTACATCAACTACAATAATTATTGCTGTTCCTACCGTTATTAAAACTTTATATAGAACTCAAATAAATTATTCACCTGCTGATAACTAATTTTTGGGGTTTTTTAAGTTTTAATTAAGTTCAGTTTACTAAAAAAAAACTCTTTCAACAGAAGCGTTTAAGAATGGTAATATCACAATTTTTAAATTTAAAAAGAGATTATCGCCAGCACAGTTTTTACTTTGAAAAATTTTAGACTTATAAATTTCAAAACATCCAATTTATCGCATAGATTAAGGTCTTTATGGCCTACAAGGCCATATTCACGCCACTCATTTTACTAAAATCTTTATACATTACAACTTGTATTGCATCGGAACAGTATTTTAAGCAGCTAAATAAATATAAATTTCACTTCGCTGTATAACAAGTTCCCCGTTTTTATTGGTCAACCAAAAATAACTCATTTTGTTAAAAAAAATTAGCTTTTATGTAATTAGAAAATAACAAATTTGTACAACTCCGATTACTTCAGCTTATAATTTGTATAAAAGAAGGGATTCGCTTTAAAAAATTAAATTAAAATTAGTTAAACGTCCAAGAGAATGTGAAAGGAACTCCAAGTAATATTCAGCACTGATTCAGTTATTATTTAATGATCTTCAAAAACTTCCAATCTTCAATATAATCACAATACTTCATATTGTTCCAGCTGTTAATGATAACAATTGCATTATAATAGGTGATAAGATTGTATGGCTCTCTAGTGAGACATATCGTAGAAATTCTCGGAGTTTGCATTACGTTTATAATAGGACCCAAGATTTCTTAGCAAATCTTCTAAATATGTTTAGTATAATTTGGGCCTTATTAAAAATTTTATTGCACTTTAATTAAGACTTACAGCAATATTGTTTTGTTAATATCTTCATAATAAACTTTGTTAGAGACATGGGGATTTCCCGCAGGCATGAAGTTTCGGCTGTAGAATTTTGTAGCATATACTCGATTTTGTCTTAAGTCGACTTATGATGTTATCGCTTTAAAACATATAAAATAGTGCAAAATTACACAAAAAATTTATGGTGCAAAAATAGTGCAAAGAACTTTAAATAGTACAGATTTTGCACTACTACACAGAAAGTGGCAACGCTGCTTAGTACTGTTGTTCACAATAAGTATACAAATTTCATTAAACCAAAGCATGCCAAGAGATGTAAATTTCAAGGAGACTGTAACCAAACTCACAGAGTTGTTCGGAATACAAACCTCTCAATTCAACATAAGGTACAACTGCCTACAAATCACAAAAGATACACATACAGATTTTATTACATATGCGGGCATAGTAAACAAGCATTGTGATCAATTTAAATTGAGCGATTTGTCCCTTGATCAATTCAAATGCTTAATTTTTGTAATGGGCTTTAAATCATCATCAGATTTTGAAATTCGTACTAAGCTGCTAAACAAAATTGACAATGAGGGAGTCATATGTCTTTTGTAGACAAAATGCCAATTCCTCCTCATTATTTCATTTCACATCAATGTGTTTTGCGGCCTCAGAGTACAACTACTAAGCTTCGAGTAGTCTTTGATATATACTTCAAGTAGAACTTCTTCGCATGCATGATAAATTTATACAAGGTACTTGCACAGGCCCAGCCTGTTAATGTATAAAATGCAGAAAGTTGTCAAACTTTGTTTACAAGCTGCAAAAATGTTAGTGTATGTGTGTGAATAAAATGATTACAGTGTTGCCAATGAATTTGCACATTGAACAAAATTACACTACACATGCTTTGTGTAGATTAAAATTAAAACAAAATTAAATAAAAATAGAACCCAAAGTAGAATTACACACATACTATACATGAATCTCATTACATGGCCTACAGATGAGAGTAAAAATTACACACTGTGTATTACACACATATTGGCAACACTGAATGACTATAATCATGCATGAATGCCGAGTCTGCAATTGTACTTTAGTTACCCTGTGATTGTTATTTTTAAAAACAAAAGACATCTGCTTCTGACAATTATAGGTATGTTTCTACCAACAAAATACGTGTGTTTCTTGGTGTTGCAATTTTGTTGTAGTCGTGCAAGTACCTTGTATAATTATATCATGTTCGCATGTATCACTTAACGAATAGTTAATTGTTGGACCTACAGTTCAAGAGGATTTATATTCTACATTGCAGTCATCGAATAACTATTGCGGCGTTTGGTTGTGTTCTCTATATTTCAAGTACACGTTTTTTTATATACTTCAAAAACAGTTACTTAAATTATTTTGTTACTGTGATCAATAAAAGTGATCGCACATATACTGATCTACTCAGTAGTGTAAAAAAGATGTCCGGCCCCCCCAAAATTGGGGATAACCGCTTTTCAATATTACCGAATATCCCCGTGCGAAGAAGAAACGCACAAATCACACCCTCGAAATTTTTCCTGAACTCCCAAATTTAATAAAACCTCTGGCGACAAAAATTTACAAGAATAGTCATGTTTCTCGGTTCACCGTTCTTTGAAATTAAATTGCTCCGACATACTTGCAGTATCTGAATTAAGAGACGGAAACCTTCTACTTTTACTTGGAAACAAAAATAGTGCAGATAAACTCATCACCACAAAAAACCTTCCTGGAATATGCAGTATTATATGTGAATACCATAGTAATTTAAACTTCTCAAAAGAAACGATATATGCCCCCTACTTAAACAATATACCCGAATCCGAAATCATCAAGGAACTAAGCTCACAAGGTGTGGTTGACATTTATAAGTATCAAAAAAAAGAATATAGAAGGTAAACTGCTCCCCTGTGGTGTCATGCTTCTACACATTCGACGGGTATCATATCCCGGAAAAATTAGAGGTCTCTTGGCACAAGGTAAAAGTTAGGCAATTCTTTCCGAACCCTATGCGGTGTAAAAACTGCCAAATGCTTGGACACACAAAAAATGGCGCAAAAATCTTCCAAAATGAGAAATATGTGCCTTACCACCTCATATACTCAATGAATGTACTAGTAGTTTTTGCTTTAACTGTTCTGAACAATACCCGTCTTCCTCAAAAGAATGCCAAATATTACAACAACAAAAATATAAAATAAAAATAAAAACAAAAGAAAAATGTTCTTTGAACACAGCAAAAGAGAAATACCAAGCACTTACTCCAAGTAAGCCCCTTGTACAGTTCTATTCAGAGGTCACCAACAATAACAGTATTGCAAAAAATACAAACAACCACAACAACAATACAAGCTGTCTTTACATGGTAATACAATGTATTACGACATGTCAAAATATGCTGTAGATTATACAAAATCTTATCATGTAAAAGCAAAATGTACCGAGTAGGAGAGAATACGAATAGAAAATTTGACAAGCGGTCGGTAAATGTTTATTTTCTAAACCATTTTAGAAACTTAAGTATTCTCATCACACCAGAGGTGTATTTCAAAGTAAAAACTGGCAGCACTAATGGTATATATTGAAGGTTTTGACACTTTTACAAAAACAACCAAAATCAGCTCAGGAAATTTTCATGTTGTTATTGTAAATATTTTACGACTGCAACCATCAGCTACTTAACTGGTACAGCACAACCAAACAAACAATAAATAAACTTTAAAAAAAATTATATTTTGTAGTAAAATTGCATTGAAATTATAAAATGTTTTCTCCAATATTTAGTTTTATTAGTACACATCTTTTTTTTACAATTATCCAAATTTTGTTATTAACTCAACAGTTTAATATCATTGCTTCCATTTTACTTATAGTATTAGTGTAAACATGAAAAATACCTACAATAGACTCTTGTTCTCTTTTTTTTAAAACACGGAGAGAATTTCATAATATTTTGATTCTACAAAGTCGTAATACTTTGTATTACCATGTAAAGACATCTTTAGAAACATTACATCAACAAATGATGTAAATAAAACAACTAATTCAAATAAAACAACAATTTCAATTATAATGAAACCCCACCAACTACTAAAACTACTTCTTCTGTAAAAAAAAACTCAAACAGCAACAACAATTAATAATAAGCCATTGCGTTCTTCGGATAAGTTCGGATAAATTTCATCTTACGATGAACAAGACGAAATTATGTTTCTTGATGAAGAATAATTCTACATAGTTTTCAATGTGGATTTCAAAATTATTCAGGGAAATATTAACGGCTTGATGAATAACTATCAAGACTTACAACTCATGATAAAAAACTTTAACCATGACAGTATTTCCATCCAAGAAACCCATATTCCTCTAAACGCAATAAGCATTGTTTACCCTAAACAATACGAACTTTTTTCCATAACATACCTGGTAACACAACGGCTAAGCAAGGAGTAGGAATCCTAATAAAAAATTTATTCGACATAATTTAGTCTATGCCAACGCAAACTGTGTTGCTGTCGAAATCGATATTGGCAGGAAATTCACCATAATAAATATTTACATTCCTCCGCTAGAGAGCTTTTCCGTTAAAATCGATTACAAACACCATCACCCCACTTTAATCATCACTGGTGATTTCAACTCTTGGAGCACCTTATGGGGTTCCACTTATACCAACAATCATGGAAAAATATTGGAAAACTTTATTTTAAACGAAGACCTAATTATACTGAATGATGGAGCACCTACCACTTCAGCACACATAACACTTTTACACATATTGATGTTTCAATCTGCTCTACTTCAATATCCCCCTTTTGCTCATTGAAAGCTTTCCCCAATTTGCATGGTAGCGACCATTTCCCAATATTAATATAAATTGTTACTAGCTTAACTACCCCACCTAATAAGCCCAAGCCAAGATACAAAATCGATCTTGCAAACTGGACAAACTACCGAAAAATCTGCGATTCCAATATGGATAACAACAAACAACTTTCAACTCTAACCAACAGGCAGCAAGTGTGATTAAATGCATAAAATCAGCAGCCAACGCCACCATCCCGAAAAATACAAACGACGTGTTGTTTGGTGGAACTCAAGTTTAGAATGTTTAAGGAATGAGAAAAAACGGCTTTGACACAATTTTAGGAGATTAAGAACAGATACTAACTTAATATTATACAAGAAATGTAATGCACTTTATGGAAGATCTGTCAAAATAAGCAAAGCTGAGTGTTTAAAAAAAATTACATCCAATATTAACCCCTACTCCACCCCTCAACGCATGTGGAATAACATTAAGCGACTTACAGGGGCTTATACCCTTAATACATTGAAATATATTATATAATATTATTATATTAAGATCAACAGTTGAAATTGCAGACGGTTTTGCTAAACATTGGTCTGAACTATCTGGCGATAATAATTTTTCCTCAACTTTTCTCCGGACTAAAGCAAATGTTATTAACACCCCTACACCCCCAAAGCACAAAGCTCTTTTTCCCAAAAATGCACATTGGATTACAGAAGTAGACGCTGCTCTCCAATCAACCAGGGGCAAGACACCAGGTGAAGATCAAATGCCTTACTCTATGTTAAAAAATCTCGGTTCTAAATTTAAGCAGACGACACTAAATTTATATAATAATATCTACTCTAGCGGTATTATCCCCAAGCTTGGAAAATTGCTACCGCTGTACCAATACAAAAACCTAATAAAAAAAATACATGAAGTAGATGGGTACATGCCCATATCCCTCCTCCCATGTATTAGCAAAATATTAGAAAAAATACTGGCAAAACGCCTCATGTGGTATATTAAAATTAATAATTTTATTTCACCCAACCAAGTAGCTTTCATGAACAGTTAAGATACTAACGGCATTCATCTTTACGTCCAACACTATATCTACAACACTCTGTCTACCAAAAACCATGTTAACATACTATCAACAGACTTGGAGAGAGCCTTCGATCGGATCGGCATCCATATTTTACTGAGTCAGTTAAGATAATGGAACATTTGGAAAGAAATGTATCACATTTTAAAACATTTTTTAAGTAATCGTAAATTTAAAGTAAAGGTTAATATCCAGCACTCCATTACATCTTCCTACACAACGGTATACCGCAAGGCTCGCCCCTCTCAGTCGTGCTATTTTTAATCGCATTTAATCAACTCAGCGTAATTTTTTCCCAGACAGAGATGCGTCAAACATGCGATTTATGCTGACGACACAATACTCTTCACCAAAAACACAGGAATAACGAAGTAAAAACTTCTTTTCTAAATATTCTAAAAGAAGTCGAAGATTGGGGTGAGATTTTTGGCGCCAAACTTTCGATTAATAAATGCAAACTTCTCCACATCTGCAGATAACGCAATTGCAATAAAAATCTTGGGTGCCATATACGACAAACATCTAACGTTAAAACAGCACTGTCTACACCTCAGAAAGAATTTGAACTCTAGACTCAAAATTATAAAATTTATAACGTCAAAACGCTGTCTGATTCATGTGTCATCTATGATTAATATAATTCGCTCGATCATTCTCTCCAAAATCGATTTGACAAATTTCCATTCATTATTGAAATCTTTATGTGGACCATAGTTTGTATCTAATTCATTTCTCGCTTCCAAGACTGATAAGTCAGTATAAGTGTCATCGGTATTGGAAGTCTGTGAGTAGAAATCATCTTCATCATCGTCATCATCATTCTCGTTATTAGCATCATTAAACAATTTTGTATTATTTTCAACTTCTGTCTCCATTTTACTTTCTTCTTTCATGGGAATTCTTTCGATATTTTTAGAAAACTATTTATGAATTCTTTGAGGAGTTCTGTTATAGATTTAAATGTATCTCTTAGTTGTTCACGTGTATCTATTTCACCACTTTTTAAACTACGAAGCTTTTTCTTCAAGACATTTCTTGTCGACACCAACTGCTTTAAAACTTTCTCATCTGTGTTTGCTAACAGAAAATAGTAGATCAGCTACCAGCTATTAGATCAGGGGGGTTATTATGTAATTCGATTCAAAAAGAAAACTGTTCGAATGTGTATGTTATTAACATTACAATTCGAAAGCATTTCCGTTCGAATCGGATTACATAATAACCCACCAGATATCAGATCAGCTTATCAGGTAGCTGGTCTGGTTTTCAGATCAGGTATCTGATCAGGTTATCGGTAGAATGTCTGGTTTTCAGATCAGCTTATCAGGTATCAGATCTGGTTATCAGGTATCTGGTCTGGTTTTCAGATCAGCTTATCAGGTATCAGATCAATTATAGCAAATAGATGTATGAAGTCTAAAGTTAGATTAATAACTAAAGGTAATCTTTTATGAGTAGTTGTTTATATAGTTATGAACTAGACAATTTGCTTTCTGTAGCGACCATGGTTTAATTCGTTACCTTTGCTTATCATCAAAAATCCATATTTATCCTTGGAACACTCTCGACAAATTTCTTGCAACTTTTCATAGCTCATATCGCTGACAACATGATCCCTATAAACGTGCTTTATATTTGTCTCATCTTGTTTAAACATTATTATAACATTTGCATTGTCTCTTATTAAATGCTTGGGAATTCTGGTATAAGTTTGACACAAGTAGATTGATTCACATCCCTATGTCGTCCCATGCAAAAATATGTACGTATATTATTCTGCTTCTCACATGCAACATCACCAAATATCATAATTGAATTCGTTTTACCTTCGTCAAGTGGAATAACTGATTCTTTTATTCCACCTTTAATTGGTGAAATTAATTTCTTCACGAATAGAATTTGGTAAGAGAGGGCTATGCTATATTTTTGAACTGATGTTCGCCGAATCGTCAATATTACGAACTAATATGTTTTTATGTTGTTTTACTAACTGCATATTTGTAACTAATTGCATTTCATAAATACTACCTCTTATATAGAAAAAATTAGATAATATGGTTATACGATATCAGAAAACGTTTAGTCATAAAAACACCTTCGTAGGAGGAGGTATAGTAGACAAAATAATAAACTCTCTACCTGTTGAACTTCATCTTCCTGGATATCAGTACTGTGGACAAAACTACAAAAACGTTTAAGTCGAGGTTATAAAGGAATTAATTTATTGTACTCTGCGTGTAAAAATCACGATATTGCTTATTCCAAAAATAAGGATTTAAGTCCTAGACATAAAGCTAATAAAATACTTGAAAAATCAGCTTGGAATCGAGTTTTATCAAAAGATAGTAGTCTTGCTGAAAAATCATTTGCATATATGGTTATTAACGCAATAAAAGCCAAAACAAAGTTTGGTATGGGTGTGGAGAAAAAGAAAAAACTAAATAGTAAAAAACTATTTAGAACTAACATACTAAAAAAAGAAAAAACCATTAGATATTAACTCAGCTATTAAAATTGCACGAAAAAGTATTAATAAATCATTAAAAGGAAGACAATCTCAAATTATAGTACCACGTGTGATACGTGTGCCAAAAATGTTTGGTTTTTTACCTCTAATACCGATTTTAACTGCTCTGGGTGCAATTGTTAGACTAACAAGTGGAGGTACTGCTATAGCTAAGGCTGTAAATGCAACACAGAATGCAAAAAATCAACTTGATGAAGCAACTAGAAATAATAGAGCGATGGAATCTATAGCAGTTGGAAGAGGACTTTACTTAAAACCATATAAAAAGGGTTGTTTTAGTTTACAAAGAAGAATCAAAAAACTCTTAGAGATGCTACCCAACAGACCACTATCTTATGTGGACCTAAGGCGTTTCTCTATAAATATTCCATATTTTAGAAGAGTTTTCATGTTGAATACTCTACCAAAACGATCAAAGAGAATTTAATGTGGAATAATCAATTTAGATGTTTCAATAGGGCCTGGTATGCATTGGGTAGTATATTATAAAAACATCAATGAAAAAGAACATTTCGATAGCTTTGGAAACTTACAACCTCCTTCGAAAATAGTCAAATATCTTGGTACAAATATAAAACTATAATCAACATCAGAATTTTAATACATATATTTACATGTGGTCATTTATGTCTTAAATTTCTTTATGAAATAACTGAAAACATTAAATAAAACACAAACATTTATATTTTACAAAACTCTTTAATGTCTTTTTATTTATAATTTAATACAGAATTAACTTATTTTATTGCCAAATAGGATGCTGTGAATTTTGGATCAAAAATTCACTCAGCTCACTCTCAAAGATTAAGTTTTGTTTACCTTCTCTGCTTAAGTGATAAATATAATCCGTTCGAGAGATCCTTAGTTTCATCATTGGTTAAAGTATTGTATCGTTAAGGCAGAAACATTCACTCTTATTCCATTTGTCGACATCGTCGTCACTTTACCACAAAAACAACTGACCTGATGCCAACAACCTGTTGGCAGGTTTGTACTATTTTCTATATTATAGGGAACGGAAATAGGTTGTCAGTAGCACGAAATTGTTCTCGAGAGCGAGTAAACAAGCTCTAATTTTTTGGTATTGTGTTAAAGTGACGTCGATGTCGACAACTAGAATAAGGGTGATTATGTTGTATCAGATCAGTTATAGCAAATAGAGCTGTGCCAAATCGTTCATTTAAGTGACCGCTCATTTTCGTTCATTTTGTAAAAAAGAACGAGTTCGTTCATTTCGTTCATCCGCTCTTTTCAAGAAAAAGAACGAAATGAAAAAACAAACAGTTGATTCGGTCAATAAAAAGAGACAAATGCAATGTTTTTGTTATTTTTTGGCAAAATGATCAAAACAAACAAAATAACAAAGGAAAAATCAGCAAGTAAATTTTTTTTGCAATATTAAAGTATTTTTTTGTGTGACATAAAATAAGGAATTTGGAAAATATTAATAGCATTAAGAAGTGTTCAAGATGTGTTTTTATTTTGCCACAATTAAGTCTCTGCTGGTAAATAAATCTATGGCCAATGAATAAAAGTCAAAAAGCGGGAGCGAAAATAACTTAATTACGTAGAATTGAGAAGTTAAAGCAGTTTAAAAAATTCATAATGGTAGCACTGTTACTAAAAGTAGATAAAAAGGCAAATGAAAACGAGAAAATGACAAAAAAATCCCACATGAACGATGAAAAAGCAAAACAAAACACAAAAAATAGCCAAGTGCGCTCGGTCATCGGTCGTTCATTTCGTTCAATTTATTTTTATGTGTCAGTACTACTGAACCAAAACAGCTCAGTAAAATGACCGGCACACTTCGTTCATTTAAGTGATTCGTTCAATTTTACTCGTTCGTTCATGAACGACACAGCCCTACGCCAAACCCTTTGAGGGTTTTACTATACTGACCTAGTACCATCACCCTGACTTGGAATTTCTCACCCCCCAGATTGGATGTTGTACTGTGTAATTAGTATATAAGCCGAAATTATTTGTATGAAAATTCAATCAATAAACTGCTGTCAAAGGAGCTCCTCGTTGTTTGTTAACAGAAAGCATTCATCTACTTTCTAGGCAGCGTTACCGTTGGTGCTACTAAAGTAGCAATTTGCCACTTTTTCGACTGCTTGGATACTATTGTGTTACCTTTACAAAATGCACCCAAATTTGATACTTTTTCTAATTTTTGCCACTTTTTGATACTTTTCACTGAATGAAGATATACTTTTTTGTACTTTCGGTTTTATTAATATAAAAGTTGTGCTATTTTAATATATCAATATGTAAGCAAGCTTATACGAAATCTTTGTTTTTGTCATGCGTGGTCATCTTATGCATATCTTTCGAATAATTAATACGCCCACGCATGCTTATATTCCAATACCTCTGTCTGTAGGGATATATAAATATAAATATGTACATACATATTTTTGTATGTATGTGAAATGTATTAGTAAAATTTATTTATTTATGTTTATTAGTAGTTTATTTATGTTTATTAGTAAAATAAAAAAAACACACCTAAGAATTCTTTAACTAAATCAAGCAAAAAAAATCATAAATATATTAGTACTTCAATAGTTTAAAGAGATCTAACACAATCTTTCGGAAAAATAATTTGGTTTAAGTGCTTAGGATTTAAGTGAATTAGTTCTGATAAAACCTGACTTGGAAAAATCCTTTAACTAATCGTAGATGTTGAGGAAATTGAAAGTAATCTATAATACAGATCATTTACTTTCTTAGTTTTTTTCCTAAGCATATAAAAATTTTCATTATGGCATTATAGTCCTGTTTTATTTATTTATTTTTTTTTATTAATTAATTTTGTTAAAACATTTCTTGTATTATTATCGATAGTTCCTTCTGTTGGCGGGTCATAATCTGACCCATACTGGCAGAGGTCAACGACGAACATTCAGCAAAACAGTTTATTTCTGAATTTCTTAGTTTACGTTTTTGTACTTTAAAACATTGTTTGCTTGAAGAACTGCAGGTATAAAATAATTTAATTCGTCTTTCATTAAATCTAATCCTT
The DNA here is from genome assembly GCA_936439885.1 of Nowickia ferox. Taxonomy (NCBI): domain Eukaryota; kingdom Metazoa; phylum Arthropoda; class Insecta; order Diptera; family Tachinidae; genus Nowickia; species Nowickia ferox. The sequence goes on along the minus strand of OW387026.1, from coordinate 37,083,548 downwards.
AAAACTTAACAATTCCCTCTAGTTTAATTAGAGTAGCAGAGTTTTTAATAAACTATTTATAGCCACGTCCAAAGATTTTGAAGTTTAACTTAGGTGAGAATCACTGAACATACTTCTTTATTTGTATGAAAAATTTGTATTTGAGACGAAACAAGTACTTAAACAAACAAAAAATACGCTATAATACCACAACTGCAGACTTTGAAGTACTTTTTCAGTTGAATAAGCTCTTTGTTACACTTATACAAATTTTTCTTGTAAAAATCATCATAAATATAATAACTTTCAATCTTTTTTAATTTTAGTACAAAAACAGCGTTGTATATTGTAATTTCTGGTTAATTTCATCGAAATTAAGTAAAATAACTTAATTTGGAAAATATCAATGTATATGGGAAATTACTTAATTTCAACTTGATTTCGACCGAAATCACGAAACTACTTAATTTGGCGTCAGCCTGCATGGGCTATTAGATTTTACGCTGAAATGAGTAACCTAAATTAGAGCGTTGACCAAGGCAATTGACATCAGGTGATCCGAATTCACCAGCTGACATAATTTCTCTGCTAGGAAATATTCTGACAGCAGGAAATTTCACACTAACAAATATACAAGGCGAATACGCAGAGTTGCAAATTATGACCACGTGGTATCAATTCGCCTTGAGTGTTAACGTTGCGCTAGAAACAGTAATGTTTCCTCATTTAATTAATAAATAACTCTACATAGAAATAAGAAATAAAAACGCTAAATTGACCTGAAAGTAGCTAAATTTACATTACTTAACAAAAACAACAGTACTTTTGCAGCCAACTTCACTTCTTTACGCGCTGTCAAAATTTAATTTTCCAATTGCAAAGCGTTGACGAAGCGTTATTTCGGTTGGTTTGAGAGATTTTATATGGGCATGAGAAATTTTGACAGCCAGACAACGCTTTGCGTCGTAATTTAGGTGGGGCTGTAAGACACAGAACAAGGCGAATTGACATCAGGTGATCCTAATTCACCAGCTGACATAATTTCTCTGCTGACAGCAGGAAATTTTACACTAACAAATATACAAGGCGAATATGCAGAGTTGCAAACTAAGACCACCTGGTCTCAATCGCATTGTACAGGGCCATCATACATCCAAAAGTTCCCCATATGGCCCAATTGTACCACGTTCGTTCATGAACGACACAGCCCTAATAGCAAATAGATATATGAAGTTTAAAGTTATTTTATATACAATAATTTTACAACAAAAGAAATTTTCTTAATAGATTTTAACAAATAACAGAATTTTTCTTTATAACTAAAATTTTATGTAAATTAATTTTTAATTAATTTTATCCGTTTTCTTGAATTCTAGCAATATTTCAAGTTCGTATTCAGGGTTAGTTTCCTTAACCCTTATGTGACTGACAAGGTACCCAGGTATCTTTTGCGTTCTGAAATTAATTATTTTTGTAGAAATTGGCAACCATCGTACCTGAAACTTCTTGAGAGCTCCTAAATATTTTATTAATTTTCACAGCTTTGAAAAAAATTAGTAAATTCAGGTAGGCGTACCTCGCCAACTTTCTTTACACACCCTTAATTGTTCGACAAGGTACCCAGGTACCTTTATACGATTCTATGAATAAATGCACTATACATTTTTTTTCTTTTGTATTGTAAATTATACTGATAAAAAATAATAAAAATTCAGTTACATATTTACATGTTTATTGGTTTACCAGTTTACAATTGGCCATGTAAGGGGAAGGAGTTGAAAGCATCACAAGCCCAAAATATTTTTATCCCATAATTTTTAGGGTTTGACGGCATATATTGTGTAAGGCAACTACGTCCACGATATCCATATAGCTGCTCATCTACAGGTATACATTCACAGGGCTTGTAACTTTGGCGTAAATTAGCATTAAGCATGATCCAGATATATCGAAATGCTGCAGCTTTATCGGATTTGGCACGCGATAAACGAGTTTCATCGTTATCATAACGTAAGCATCGTAACTACAACTTAAACCTGGATAAGGACATTGCAGCCGGAAACAATGGCAAATTAATAAGTTTCCATAACTCTGAAATATGCTCTCTATTTGACTTATGAGATCATGTATCAAAATTCCAAAGAATGCATTTAGTTCGTCTACGGCGAAAGGTTTAAATATATTGTTTTTAACCGTTACGCTTTTTCTACACATACTCGTATGTGTATTGCAGTTTGCGGCAATTTTTCTCATTTTTCGATTTGTTTCTCGTAATACAAAATACTTTCGAATATTTGTTTTGGGGTGCACAATTTATATTTTTGGACTGCTCCACAGCATTGCCTCAAAACGTTTCTACTCGGAGTCTGTGTTTGAGGAAATGGCTATAGTAACCAACACAAATCATCTTTGCCAAAAAATGCGTTTACATTTCATCACTACCGTTGGTTTCATCTGAGTCGTAGGAATCCCCATCTGTGTCTATAATCCCTCGATTCACTCTCACACAATAAAATGTTTATTTCTGTAGAGCTAAATCTTTTATTACGTATCCTTGTATTTGACCTCATTTGATTACTTATTTGAAAACTTTCACAGCAATAATAATTTTTTTTCCGCAAAACAAATATCCCTGTGTAGATACAAAAGTAAAATGGAAATAATCAAGAAATATTCTGCCAACGCTTATATTTTTGCTTGTAAGGGGAATCACCTAGGTCAATTTATTTTTCGCTGATATTTTACATTACGCCCTTATGTAGACACAGCTAAAACATTAAAGAAATCCCTAAAATTGTACACAAGTGTATTTAAACAATTGTAACATTTCAAATTTTTTTGCAAAATCGTTAATTTTTCATAAGTTTTGTATGAAGGTACCGGGTACCTTGTCGTACAAAACAAGTAGTTTTATTTTTGTCAATCACACAGGGGTTAATACGAAAATGATACCATGAATTTGTATTAATATTATTAAGCGGCCCACCCACTTACAATATATTTGCACAATTTTTCGTATTGTACAATAATAACGCCAATGTGTATGTCATATTCGAAGGTGGCACAATATATTGGCAAATATCAAAAGACTTTTGATTTTTATTGTACAATCAAGACAATTGTGTAATGTGGTGGCAACATTGTTCAATGTTGTTTACTTTTTCACTGCCACGAAAATTGGGCAATGTTTTCTTTAAAAATATTGCGCCATTTATTGCATAGTATAGGTCAAAATGACAATAATATGTAGAACAACATATGCAATAATATTGTATAATGGATGGGCCGCTTTAGATCTTATTTTTCTTTTATCGTCTCCATAACTTAAGGCTACCTTATTTAACTGACTAGTATATATTTGATGTAACTTATAGCTAATAAATCAGTGAATGTTTAAATATAGTTTGAGTTAATTTTCATAAAAACTTAAAATGTATTTAAATACACTTTCATTTTTTCAGTGGCGAATTAAAGTTATTATCAAATTACGTTGAAAGTACGGCAGTACTACAAGATTTCTAAATATTATGGAAAGCTTTCCAAAGAACAGCCGTTCAATATAAATAAGAAAGTTGATTTATCAATTTGCAGAAAAGTGAAATAGCAAAAAACACATTTTATGATACAAAAAGAGCATCGGAATGCATTTTTCTATTTATATATTTCATGATATGAAAATATATGTTACATTTGTTGTATATTTGCGAAAATTAAACGAAATTCTTTTTAATACGTCCACATGATGTTCATGTACATGCATTCAAAAAACACACACATGCACAAAACATATGGTATGTTTGTAAAACTTAAACAACACTTAAATGTACAATGTTGGCTATTTAAGATTCATTTAATTTTTGGGTGAAAAACAAAATTTTGTGTTTAAACATAATTTAAAAATAAAATACATACATATAATCATTGACTGATTTATTAGCCCTTAGATTTAACATATCATGTGTGGACACATGATGAATTTACATCATGATGAATGTCAAATTGATATCATGATGAAAATTCATCACGTATAGACTCAATTTAATAATATTAGCAGCGTTATGATATAATCATCAGAGCTCACGGACTGATAAATTCATCTTGATATCAAATGTCATTTTGTGTGTTACTGTGTATTTAACGTTTATTTATTAAAAAATTTTCCTTTAAAAAGGCGGCACAACAAAAAATTTTCGACACAAATATTCGTTGCTTGTAGAAGTTTTTCACAAATGTTGTCAAGAATATATTGCTTGAGTTTTTACTTTATTAGAACTGCCGTTTCACCGCATGCTCTCGGGTTATTCGAATGATTATTTAAAAAATACTTTTCCAAGTCAAATGAGTCTCTGAGACCAATATTATATCAATGTTTTTTTCCGTGAGGAAGTGCTTGAGTTCTTTTTTGTGATGGCGAATGCCGTTTGCGTTCCTGAAACATACTTATGTTCATGGCTTGTTAACTATTGCTTGAAGCAGTGTATTCCGCATTCGCAGCATTAAATAAGAATACAAATTATCTCTTATTGCTCTCTTCATAGTTGTGAGAGCACCAGTACATGTGCGCGGTTTTGAAGATCTCTGCCTTAAAAGCAAGTGCAATACTAAGTAATCAGATACTTTACAGCTTTACAACTCTGAATAATTAAAACAAAAGAAAATAATTAATAAAATAAATTACAAACAGTTATTATTATTATACTTTATAAATTAATTATTTTTATTGACTTTCATAATTTTTGTTTAACATTTTGTAAAATTTTTACACTTTTTTTACTTACTTTTATTTGTTTACTTTTTGAATCATATGTTTTTATCTTACTAATCTTTACTACGAAAAACTTCTGCTGTAAAAATTTGGAAAATACTCAGTCAGAAACTGTGACTTTACTCTCTCAATTTGAGTTTTCATTTTCTGTGGTTTGGGTAAACGAACGCAATTGAGTAATGCTATGTTTCCACTACGAGTTGAATTACATGGTTCGCTTTCTCAATCATGTTTATGAATCTGCCGTTTACACTGCGAATTCGTGTTTCGTTCTGGATTTTTTATGTATATTCACACATACATACGCGCGTTTGGTTTCTTTTTATTAGTTCACACACAAATATACACAAATATCTATTGTGTTTTGATAGCTAGTTCAAATAAACTTGCGATAAACTGCAATAAAAGTTAGAGAAGACACCAATTTTACGTACTTCGCAAGTATATTCATATTGAATATACTTTATTCGCATTCATAATTTTGTATGGGGTGTGAAGCCTTAATAGAAACCGAAGAAGTACATATAGTGGAAACATACTCATGGCAATCATGAATAAAATTCCGCGTGAAATATAATAGGGAAACAAAAAATTCTAATTGGAAAAGGGAGAAATTTCACGCGGAATTTTATTCATGATTGCCCTGACTATAAAATGCAGTAAAGTTCAGTAAAAGTTTGTAAAAACTTTTGCGTAGGCAAACACAATTATTGTATCATGGTTTGTGTACAGAAAAATTTGTGTTTGAAAAATTTTATATAAAAATTTGTTAAGCATATAAAAAAAATATAATATACTTTTGTAATAAAAAAGATTGTGTAAATTTTATCGCGAAATATTTAGCCATTTTTACTCAAAACCAATGCATGTGAATATTTATTGGCTTATAATAAATTAAAGTCCGCTTTGTCTTTCCGCCCGTTTGTTTTGTAAATATTTATTCCATAAATAAGTTAACGTAGTTAGTGCTGTTAAGTTATATTCATAAAGTACGTAAATAAATGTGAATAGTGTTTTAAATAATTTAATGCATTATACTTAAGTTATATTATATGTTTGCTATTATCCACGCACGTGTGCTTTAATGGTATCAAGGCAATACTCAGCTTGCTGAATAGCTTCATCGTTCTGTTCCGTTTTTCCGCTTTTCCATGCTTGAGAACAAGAGGATTTTGCTTCTTGGATTAGGCCTTGTCGCAGGTAAATTAATCCCAAATTCGCGAGTAAAATACCCTCCTGAGATGAATTTTTTATACTTTTTAGTATATCTAAAGCTTTCAATATGAATCGTATTGCATCGTCTAATTTATCCATCTTAAAGCAAGCGAAATATATAAAAAACTGATTAATAAAAACAATTATGTACGTATGTATGTATGTAAAACTTTAAACACTTACGTTTGTACACGCTACACTTAAATTATTTAATATTGTTACAGCTTCCTCGCTTCCATCTCCATGAATTTGTGTAAAACAATTAAATGCATCTTCAAAACATTGCCTAGCTTGTTTGAAATTATTTTCTTGCATGAGTAATTGACCAAACCTTTAAAGAGAAAAAAATTTAATTTAGATTCAAATTAAAAATTTACACGTTTGACGTTTGAGATAACTTTAGTCGATAGTTTCTATTGCGATAAGCAACGACTCACAGTGGCTTAAAAGTTAAGCTAAAGCTAAGTTAGCTGACTGTAATGGAATATAACTGTAACGTAAGGAAACAGCTGATCGATATTGTTATCAGAGAATGACAATAAGTACTCAAAAAAATATACATAAGTAAAGAGTCTTAATTTTAGCAACTGAATATAATCCTAATTGTACGCTCACATATTTTCTCTCAAACAACTATGACTTAAGCCGATTCCAACATACAAGAGTATCTCTACTTCGTTTATGCAAAAAACGAAACTACGCTACAACTACAAATAAAAAAGCACATGCGTATTAAACTAATCGGCTCTCTCTCATACTTTCAGTCTGAATATTTTTACACACAGAATATTAATATTGAATCGGTAAAAAAATACTCGGAATGTTTATTCATCATTCGCCATTGTATACAATCATTTGTGTACATAAACGGCCATGTCACAGAGTTCAATTCCGTTCGAAAACGGAATACAATCCACCCCATTTTTGTAGGAGATGGTGTCTTAAAAAGAAAACTTAAATACGGGAATTTGTCAGATGTGTCGAGACTGTTGGGAGCGCTGGTATGTTGAACTATACTCCGTTTCCGAACGGAATTGAAGTCTGTGACATGGCCGAAAATGTAATGGAAAATATGTGATAAGGAAGTATTTTATTTATTTTCAATCAAAATAACATACGTCGATGCATTTTTATATTAAAAATTTGTACACAAACAAAGATGATTTTAAAAATAATGTTTTTAGTCAATATAAATATATTACACATGTTTCAGCGACTGAAAACATTCTCGCATAACCATAGTCAAAACAAAGTGTACTTTCACAAAATGGGTGCAAAACTTAAAAAGAGGATATAACTTTGGACCGCTAAGAACAAATTCAATATTTTTTTTTCTTTAAATGATTCAGAATTTATCCAAATTTTAATTTTTTATCATATATGGCCATATACCCTTATTTTTCGGATCCGAACCATATATGGGATATCATATATGCTCCATACATATTTTTTTTAGCTGCGTGGTTATTTTTATGAGCAGATTTTGTAAATATAAACGATTTTTTCGTTTTTGAAATTTCTATGAAAAAATATTTTTTGAAACGAATTTTTGTTATTTTTCATACAAATTTGAAACGTTTAGATATGATTTTTTTTACATAATCTGCCATAAAACCTTTTCCACACGCAAAAGATTTGACCAATTTTAACTACATATATGACGTAGTAACTGTACGCAATGAAGGAAAAAAAAATTAAAGAAACGAACGACGATCAATGCAACTTTGCAAAGTCTGTACTCAACACCCATTCGTCTTTCCTTTGGCTCCAACAAACTCGCTTTTCTTAAAAGCGGTTGCGTTGTTGTTGAAATATTTGCAATATTTATGCGCTTTTGAGTATTGACACGTTTGATAATCTAGCCAAATTTCATATTTACTCATGAGTGTGCAGCGCATATTTTTTATATACATACATATTAATACTCATGCGCATTAAGATGTTTCATTTTTTCCAAAGATGTATTTTTAATATGAAATATAAAAGTTATATGTACCAAATTTTAAGAAGATTGGATAAGGTTTAGAGGTTGCATACTTTGACCAGTTTTGTAAAAATACTCGTAAGCAAAAAATAAATTTTTTCAATATTTGTTACTTTTATTAGGAAAAACACTACAGAAATAACAATTTCAAAATAATATCAAGACTAAAATATGAAATCAATAGCAATATATTTGGCTCACGACTTCTCTGTGGTGTTCGACTACCCGCAACAAGAATTGTTTTTGATGCTCGACCCTTACCGATTCTTTATTATGTACTTTGTTTCGAAAAGAAAACTGTTCGAATTTGTATGTTATTGGTATGACAATTCGAAAAAAATTCTGTTCTGTGTATAAAATCGTCGTAGAAAGTTTTTTTTTGTTACAAGAGTTTTTATTTTTTAAACGCTGAGGCTCTACGCATATAAACTTTGCATACCGTATGTATTTGATAAAAGATTTTCAATTCACCAGTGATAAAAAAGAGAGAAAAAGATCGAGTAAATAAAATGCAAGCTTTTTTTTATTGTATATTTATATGGCTCAATATATTACATCTTATTTCTATATATGTATCCACATATGAAGAGCTTCATAATTATATGAAGCTCTTCATATGTTCTAACTAACTGAAATTTTTTTGAAAAATAAGTTATGTCCTTTACTATACTTTATAAGTCATAATACACCTTGTCTACAATTTTCATGACTGTAAGCATTACTGTTGTGCCTATATAAGTAAAAAGATTTCAGCACAGCCATAAGAATGAATGTATAAAACAACCATAAAAGCTGCTCTCCTATTAAATTTTTAAAATGTTAGTTAGGTCAGTTAGTTAAATCAGCGACGATATGAGCTCATATATTATAATACATTTTATATATTCTTCCATATATCAATTCATATACAATAGTTTTGCCATGTATAATCCCATACATTTCCGTACATGAATTCATTCATATTCATACACATTTATATACATTCATATAATAAAAATATATGGACCATACATATTTTTTTAGCTGGGCATACATGATATCTCACATAAGATCGTATTTACAATAAAAAAAAGGATGCATTTTATTTAGTCGATCTTTTTCTCTCTTTTTTTTATCACTGGTGAATTGAAAATCTATTAGAAAGTACATACGGTATACGGAGTATATGCGTAGAGACTCAAAGTTTAAAAAATAAAAACTCTTGCAACAAAAAAAATTCTTGAAGGATTTTATACATTGTAACCCTATTAAATAAATCAAATAATCAAAAGCATAAGTCAGTCATTAATTTGATAGGAAATTACGGAATACTCTAGATATTTTCAAAAATCGAATTACATGTTACTGCAAAAAATTATATTGAAAACTAGTGTTAGCATAAAAACTGAAAATTTTTTCTTTTATAATTGCACTAGTTTTTAATCTGGTTTCCCAGCTAAAAAAATATGTATGGAGCATATATGATATCCCATACATGATTTGGATCCGAAAAATGAGGGTATATGGACATATATGATAATATATATTCATTTATTTTCATATATGTATGTGTAAATATTTCTTATACAAAGTTCATATTCATATTCCCTTGATTTAAAACAGCGCACTTCTGTGAAATATATTAAATGATTAAAATTAATTTTTTTTAAGATCTTGATTAGGGAGGTTGCATTTAATGAAACGTTTGTTTGGACAAATAATTAAAACCGAACCAAAAGACAATTTGTTCAACATTTTACGGGAAAAGCGGAATCGATTATTTAAAAAACACAAAACTCATATTCGTACATAAAATTGAATTTAAGAAACCAATCCAATTAATTATAAAAGAAAAAATAATCCGTTTTTATACTAACACTAGTTTTCAATATAATTTTTTGCAGTAATATAAACTTTGTTTCTTAGAAATATCTAGAGTATTCGGTTATTTGCTTAGAAAATTAATTACTGAATTACCCTTTTGATTATTTAATTTATTAAATAGGGACAAAATGTACAAAATCGTACAAGAATGTGTTTTCTTTTTTAAACATTGAGGCTGTGCGCATATAAATTTTGCATACAGTATGTATTTTCTAATAGATTTCCAATAAACCAGTGATAAAAAAAGATAGAAAAAGATCGATCTAACAAATTGCAAGCTTTTTTTTACTGCAAATACGATCTTATGTCAGATATCATGTATGCATAAAATAGGGGGAAGATCCGGTCCAAAGACTGGCTCAGCGACACCTGGTGGTTCTTTTGTGCCATATTAAGTACGTATAAATTTTTATATGGCTCTTATTTCTTTATATGGATTCACATAAGAAGAGCTGCATAATTAAACTTCCATATATGAGCTCATATATTATAATCAATTTCATATATTAGTCCATATATAATTCATATATAATAGCTTTGCCAACGCCATACAATTCGATATATGAATTCATACATATTCATATATGTTTATATACATTCATATATTACAAATATATGCACCATACATATTTTTTTTTAGCTGCCCAGCTAAAAAAAAATGTATGGAGCATATATGATATCCCATATATGTTTCGGATCCGAAAAATGAGGGTATATGGACATATATGATAATATATATTAATACATTTTCATATATGTATTTGCAAGTATTCCCTTATACAGTCTGCAAAGTTCATATATGAAAAAAATATGTATGGAGCATATATGATATCCCATATGTGATAACATATATTCATACATTTTCACACAAGTAGTATGTGTAAATATTCCCTATACAGTATGCAAAGTTCGTATTCATACTCCCTTGATTCAATAAGACGCACTGCTGTGAAATATATATATTAAATGATTAAAATTACTTTTTTTTCTTGAACAGGGAGGTTACATTTAATAAAACATTTGTTTGGACAAATAATTACAAACGTATTAAAAGATAACTTACTCATCGTTTTAAGCGAAAAGATGAATCGATTATATAGAAAACACAAAATTGATATTCATACATAAAATTTAATTTAAGAAACCAGATTAAAAACTAGTCCAATTAATTATAAAAGAAAAACTAATCCATTTTTATACTAACACTAGTTTTCAATATAATTTTTTGCAGTAATAGGAACTTTGTTTCTTAAATATATCTAGAGTATTGAGTAATTTTCTATCAAATTAATGACTGACTTATCCTTTTGATTATTTGATTTATTTAATAGGGTCACAATGTATAAAATCCTACAAGAATGGTTTTTTTAACGTTGAGGTTCTAGGCATATAAACTTTGCATACCGTATGTATTTTCTAATAGATTTCCAATTCACCAGTGATACAAAAAGAAAAAAATCGAGTAAATAAAATGCAAGCTTTTTTAATTCCAAATTCGATCTTATGTGACATATATGTACATATTCATATAAATTTTTTTATGGCTCTTATTTCTATATATGGATTCACATATGAAGAGCTTCATAATTAAATTCCCATAATACATTTTATATATTAGTCCATATATCAATTCATATATAACACTTTTGCCATGTATAATCCCATACATTTCCATACATGAATGCAGACATACTCATATACATTTATATACATTCTTATATTAAAAATGTATTGACCATACATATATTTTTTTTAGCTGGGTGGGTATATACTTTGTAATAAATTAGTTTAATGTAAAATTAACATATACTCGTACATATATTTAAAATGAAATGAAAGTTCCTTATTAAAAATATAAAATTCTTCTCATTGCCAAATATTGATGACGGGAAACTAGATTTTTTTTTTATAATAAAATAGTTGAAAAATATGAAGTAAATTCGCTTTGAAACATTTTACACAAAAATTGCGAAAAATTAAATGTAAATGTAGTAAGATAATTAGGACATAAGACTTAGAATGAATAAAACCTTAAAGCGACTGATATTACTTCTAAAAATAAATTCATAAAACTTTTTTGATATTTTGTAAAGTGTTACATGTATGAGGATTTCTAGTAAATATTTAGTTAGAAATGTTTTTAGCACAGTCCAAAATTATTAAATCACACTTTCCATACCTGTCATGCAATCTAATAATATGGCACCGTTGCCATATTAATGTTGTACCAATTCACTTTTCTGGCAGCACTGCTGCTTAACGTGGGTAAATAAAAAAGGCCTGTATTACGCATTCGGTTTAATATTCAGAATATTTTTATATTCAGAGTATTTTTATATTCAGAATATTTTTATATTCACACAGTCTTTAAATTTTTTTTTTTTTTTATTGGTTTGTGCTGGGTAATTTCAAAAATGTGTATACACATAGTTGTTGGAAGTTTGTAGTTATAAGTATTCGGTTTAAAATTAATGCGTGTTTTTGTATTTTTCGTGTTTTTTATATTTTTCTGCACCCATTTGTAGTTGTTTGACGGTCAACACTCAAAAAGTACTTAAACGATACTTTTTGTCATTCTCTGATTGTTATGTGAAAAGTAATGAAAATGGTTATAGAAAATTAACCGGAGTGTAAGAATCTGTACATTACTTTTCACATAACAAAATCGATCAGATGTTTCCTACTGTTACAATTACATTTCGTTACAGTCTGCTAAGTGACCCTTTAAACCTGTATTATACACAATGCGAGTTTTATTGATGATATTGCTACTTTATAGCTGAGAGAGTCTAGGGCATGATACAATTATACAAGGTACTTGCACGACTACAACAAAATTGCAACACCAAGAAACACACGCATTTTGTTGGTAGAAACATACATATAATTGTCAGAAGCAGATGTCTTTTGTTTTTAAAAATAACAATCACAGAGTAACTAAAGTACAATTGCAGACGCGGCATTCATGAATGATTATAGTCATTCAGTGTTGCCAATATGTGTGTAATACACAGTGTGTAATTTCTACTCTCATGTGTAGTTCATGTAATTAGATTCATGTATAATCTGTGTGTAATTCTACTTTGACTTCTATTTTTGTTTAATTTTGTTTTAATTTTAACCTACACAAAGGATGCGTAGTGTAATTTTCTTCAATGTTTAATTGAAGACACAGTCGCATGCAAATTCATTGGCAACACTGTAATCATTTTATTCACACACATACACTAACATTTTTGCGGCTTGTAAACAAAGTTTGACAAGTTTCTGCATTGTATACATTAACAGGCTGGGCTTGTGCAAGTACCTTGTATAATTGTATCATGGTCTAGGGAGTACATACTCATTTTCATATAGTGTCAATACGTTTTGCATTCTCATTCGTAGCGTTAAAATCGTACACATGCATGCATAAACATGTCACCAACAATAAAACTTGTATTTGTTAGTTTTTGTTTTTCTGAAAGAGATATCTTATATCTTAGTATTAGTGTTGTCATTCGAACAAAAATTATTCGAATATTCGAACAACGGTTTTTCATTTTTGTTCGAATGAACAAAAATTTTCAATTTAGAATAAAAAATTATTCGAATATTTTTTTGGCTAATATTCGAACAATTTCGTGAATTACTTTGTATAAAAAGTATATTATATTTCATAACTTTTTAATTTGTTAACAATAGGATGTTAAGTAATCAAATTACTCCAAATTATAAGTACTTCTGCAAGCTTGTTTGTAGATATGTATATGTTCGCTAAACGCATCTTTTGTTTTTTTGCGTTCAACAGATAATGTATCTTTAATGAAATCAGAAGGTGTCATACAATTCCCGGTAAAGTTTAAAAAATAATGCTTTTCTACAGATATAATCAAAAGAATTATGGGTTCGGTTGGTTATTGTTATAAATAAAAAAAATAAACAAATAATATTATTCCTAAGCTTTCCAATAATAACTTTTTAAAATATGCCACAAAAGAGTACGCAAATACTTTGATTTCACGATTATTTTGTAATAAAAATTTCGCAAATAGTCTCAAGTACGATGAAGTATATGATGAAATTTCTGAAGTAACTGACAATGTTTTATTAGCTGATCTAAAAAATTGTATCAATAAAGTAATAAATTGGACTAATATAAAAATCGTCAACAATTTTGAGGTTAATTTACATTATTTAGAAATATGAAAGAAAAAATATGCTTTTTAATAATTTTTAACGGTATCACTAACATCAACAATTTGCGAAAGATATTTTTCTACTTGTTCTTTTGCAAAAGTAAAAAAAACCGTCTACAAGCTAAAAAGTGGGATTATCCATCTGCTGTTTTTGAATGACTATTTTAAAAGAAATCAATAACATCCCTGGAAAAAAGTTTGCCTCCTAGAATACAAAAAAATTTATGTACTCTCGAGTCGTAAGTACTTACAATTTAACTGAAGAACCCATTATTTTTGTTTGAGAAGTTCAAAAAGTATCCGGTACCCTATACTTTTTGCCTAGAAATATCCAAATGTTAATAGATTACTAATTGCCTAAAAGTATTAAAAATTTAATGGGTTATTTTTTGCTTACAAATATGCAAAATTTTGTAGATTACTTTTTGCTTAAATTATTGAAAAGTTAATTGTACATTTTTTCTAATAAAAATAATACATTTTGCCTAAAATTTTTCAAAAGTTAATTGGATTTTTTTTTAATAAAAATCAAACGAATTTTGTAACAAAATATAAAACTAGTGTAAAGGTTGAAGCATCTGTTTTATTTGGCAGGATCGCCATGTAAAGGTTGAACTATCTGTGTTTAAAGATTAGTCCTCGCGTGTGTCATGTCGTGGTGGATTTGCCCTATAGCCCCTTGTTTAGTTTATAAAGCTGTCAGGGAGACCAGCTCAATCAGTAGGCGCTCGAAAGAGGTGCCAAAAGATTAGAGAATTTAATTAAAAAACAAGGCAAGTTATTGCCGATTTGCGTTTATAAATTAAAGTCTGATTTATTGAATATTTTACTGTACTTATATACTATTTTACATTTTATTATTTTTGTGTTTCTTTGTCTTTACTTTTGCTGCCCACCTATAATAACAAAATTTTGTAATGAAGACAAAAGTTTGTCATTTAAATTTTATAAAGCAAGAGTTCTGTTAATTATTAAAATTAACTGTGCTGCAATGTAATTATATTACAATACAGTGTATTACAGTAAGTGAGGTACACTAGTATTTGAATATGTACATATATTGAAGAATATGCGAAAATACTTAAATTTTGTAATAAAAATTGTAGTAAACCAAAGTTTTCGAAATTCCTTTTCACGATCAATAAATTTTTCTCTCATTATTAACCGGAAAGTACTACAATAACTACTTTTACGTAATGATATAAATAAGTTGTTATTTTATTCATTACAGCACAGACATTATTATACACATAAAATAATTAGATACATAAGTACCACTCATTGCTTTGTAAGCCATTACAAAATCTTGAAATATTTTTGCTGGGATATTAAAATTTTTTGTAAATGTGTATAAACTTAACTTTTTTAACTAACTTCCTTTCGGGTTTTAATAATATTTCTAAGTTTGTTATTAAACTATTTGTATTTCTTGTGCAATGAATTATTTTTTGTTTGTTAATAAAAAAAATTAAACTCATACACATGCGTGTCGTTTTTTGCAAGCATTTTTAAAATTATTCGAATAAATTTTTTTATTCTTTGTTCGTTCGAATATTCGAACAAAAGTTCAAAATTATTCGTCCGTTCGAACAAGAAAAAAAGCATGAAGTTTTATTCGCAAAAATATAAAACACGAATAATTAACAACACTACTTAGTATATATATATGTGATAGTTTATATCAAAGTATATTTGTCACAATTAAAGGAATGTGACCAACCGTTCCGACAAGGAGTAATCAGACGCGAACGCAGAAGATAGCTCAAAGAATAAGAAATAATCTTATCAATAAGACTTGCACTGTATGAACATAGACTAATGCTATGTTCAAACTTATGTGTTTAACGTTTCATTCGTGCTTACGGCCATGACTCACTATCCTATACAATCGCACGATCTATGAATGAATGATCGATGAATTGTTATTGTCTTTGGAAAATTTTCATAAACTCCGTCATACAAGGGTTGTATTTTTTCAAAAATCGCGCGACTGTGTATGATAGTGTATCACGGCCTTTAAGAGATTAAACGCGACAATTTTAAGATGTTTTACGAGGGCGGATAATTAACTCAGTCACTTTTTGAAGAAACTCAGTTTTTTTTGCAAAACAAAAATTTATTTTTCAACATAATCTCCATTTAACTCAATACACTTAGTCCAACGTTTCTTCAGTTTTTGTATCCCTGCCAAAAAATAGAATTTTTCCAAGTCCTTAAAATAGGCATTTGTTTGGTCAATAATTTCATCGTTGGAGCTAAATCTCTTTCCACCGAGCCATTTCTTTAAGTTTGGAAATAGGAAGTAATCACTAGGGGCTAAATCCGGAGAATATGTCGGATGATGTACCAATTCGTAGCCCAATTCATAAAGTTTTGCCATTGAGACTGCACACGTGTGCACTCGTGCATTACATTGATGAAAAAAAACTTTTTTCTTGACCATATGGGGTCGTTTTCTTTTTAAATCCTCATTAAATCGGTCTAATAAATTGGCATGATATTCGCCGTTTATTGTTTTCCCTTTTGAAGGTAATCGATGTGGATTATCCCGCGTGCATCCCAAAAAAACTGTTGCCATCACCTTATTGGCCGACAAACTTACCTCGGCCTTCTTCGGAGCAGGTTCACCCGGAGAAACCCATTGTTTAGACTGCTGCTTGGTCTCCGGAGTACAGTAATGGATCCATATTTCATCCACAGTTACAAAACGCCGCAAAAACTCATTCGGATTGCTTTTAAACAACTCCAAACAATCGCTTGAAGTTGTCACACGTTTACGTTTATGGTCAATGGAGAGAAAACGCGGCACCCATCTTGCAGACAACTTTCTTAAACCCAGCTGATCACTTAAAATCGAAACCACACTGCCATATGAAATGCGTATGGCATCAATAATCTCACGCACTTTTACTCTTCGATCGGCCCACTTTTTTACCATTGAAATCGATGGTGCAGAGACCTCATAGTATTTATCGAGCTTTTCCTTGGTTTGATTGACGGTTTTTATTTCGCAAAAAATAATGTTTAATGAGCACTCGAAATTCACCTTTTTCAATTTTTAGAAAAATACCCGAGGTTGTATGTTTTGAACAGCTGTTAAACGCAAAGTAAATGAAGACACTTGCTCAAAATTTGACAGTAGTCTATTAACAGGTGGTACTTGATGGGAACAGTGTTGCAATTCATATAACTACGAGGGAAGTTCGAAAAGTCACTGACTTATTGATCCGCCCTCGTACCATACATAGACTTGTTTTGTCAAACATCTCATTGATAAATACGTAAGTGAAATATGTGCAGTGTGTTTTTGAAAACTCTGGCAATTTTGTGTTGTTAAGTGCCAGCAGGCGAACAAATTATTTGCTACATAAGGGCGGCGTTGACTGAAGTAGTTAGCACGTTGATTAGAAAACCGAAGATCCTGGTTTCGAGCCCGGTCTCCGACATTCATTCAAATAACAAAACCACGCATTTTTCTGACGTACATTAGTGTCCATTTGTATCAGTTGTTGTAGGAAAGTTCAAGTGATAGGCAAAGACACTGGTTACGGAACTTACACTGGCTTCAGCGGATACTAATCCTAATGTAACATCAGAGCTCCCTCCCTCTTCGGCATTGTGTAGCAGAATCATCGGCGAAGTAAAATAATCAATAAAAGGCTACTAATAAGCACAGCTTTGGAATTTAATGCGCCTCATTGACACCAAAGCGCTGCAACACAGCGTTATTAAGAGCGTGCAGTTGTAAAAAAAAGAATGAAGTTTCTCTATCCCTTCTTTCTGTCTTCTATATCACTATCTCTTTCCTAAAAGAAGGTAACACCTAGTAATAGTAATAGTTTAAAATGCATTCATATATTTATAAAAACATTTATCGTTTGAAAATAATACAACAAATAAACTGCATGTAACAGATATTTAAACTTAACAAAACAGCAACCAATATCATTAATAAGTAAATTAAATAATAATAACTATGGATCGGTCCGAATAAGAACTGTGCTTATACGGAGAAATCCAGTGCGCACTTTTTGTGCGCGATATGCTCCAAAATTTTAGAAACGAATGGCAATTTAGAGATAGGCCCATAACATTTGACATAATCTCTGATGCCATCTTTAAAAACTAGAGTAACTATTTTTTGTTGTGTTATATAATTCAGCTATTAGGCGTACCATCTTTTATGTAAATAAAAATGCAAATATTTATTCCATATTTCCCGACGTTTCGTGAATTGTATGTTCACTTTTTCAAGGGATGTCGTCTATTTAATTAAATAAAGAAAAACAACAACAATATTCTAAATATATGTACATGAAAAATTTAACAACCATAAAAGAAACTACTATGTCTTATAATATCACATTAACATTTCTTTAAGACACGTATAAACATAAATGTCACATTAACATTCTTTTTAAATATATAATAAATATTTTTATTTAAAAAAAATAAACTTATTTTTCCCAATTAGACCGATTGTTTTATTACAAGTTTATAATTTGCGCTCAAATTATCAGTGTCTTCTTTGATGTTCATCGTTTTGTTTATCTTTTGTTGAATTCGTAAACTTTCTGTCACGTATCTTTTTCTATCGTTGTTTACTTTGTCCAGTATTTTTATATTGTCAAAATCTGGTTTGTGTTTTGTATTAAGTATATGCTGTGATAATGCAGTACTCTCCTTGTTTTTATTAATATCTGCTTGATGTTCATTAACTCTTGTTACCAGGTCTCTCTTTGGTGTTCCAATGTAAACAAGATTACATACATTTTGGTTATTGCCTTTGCAAGGTGTTTCATATACAATATTGTTTTGTTGTAGTTTTTCTATTGGTGCTTTTGTTTCAGTAAAAATTGTGTTAAGGATTTTATTTAGTTTGTAAGCAAAACATATGTTATTGTTGTCTATTGTTGTTTTTATATTTATGCTGTCGGTAAGGCCGGGTATATATTTAATACTGCAAAGAGTAACTATTGCAATTTTCCACCTACAAATAAATTCACCCTCTTTAAGATACAAATTCTTTAGTAAATATAGGTAAGTACAGAGACCATCAAAATCAGATTTGAAAGAATTATTTACCAGAGTAATAGCGTCAGATACATCAATTTCAGGCACAACTAGGAAGCCAATACTTAATTTGCTAAATTTTTCCGATGCGCAAATATTCAGCCCAATTATGAATTTTCCCGGAGAGTTTTCTCCCTTCGTTATCATCGCTTCCCGGGGAGTAATATTCTAAATACCCGGGGAATAAGCAAATACGGGAGAGAATAAAATCTGCATCAGCTGTTTAATGTTTACATTTTATGTTTTCATTGCCAATAAGATTGTGTATTAATTTAAATATTTGTTTTTGCTTAAATAAAAATTAAATAAACAGTGCAACCATTCACAGGCATGCGGAATAACGTTGTGCTGAGAAAGTGGGGCGAAAACTGAGCCAGTTGCAGATGCAAGGGGATTAAATTCCCAAGGACTGTATGTACAAAGAAAATGTTCAATTTTATAAAACTTTTCTTATTGGTTTTGCTAACATTATAAGGAAACAAATCTTTCATTTACCTATTGAGTGAATTTAAGGACGGCCTGCAAAATTGAGTGTTCTTGTTTTTGAAGTGCATTTGTGCAGGGCTTGGATAAAAATGCCTAAGACAGGAGGGAAATATAAAGTTTCGGTGATTATTTAAAATTTTTGTTCTAAATGAATGCTAATCCCATTGTTTTACAACATTTATTAATTTGATTTTTACATTTTTGCATTAGATCCATTCAAAATTTTTGGGAAGAAAACTCTCAAGAAATTCTCCCTCTTCCTCACATTTAGAATAAATACTTTTTCCTGTTGATACTTTAATTCATAATAGGAGGAATGAAAAAGGAAAAAAAACTCCCGGGGAATTGTTTTTCATTATCGGGCTGATTACCTCTGAATGGCTCTAAATTTTAACTACAAAAGATACAAACATATTATCTATACTGACTATGGATGGAATGTCTGAAGACTTTCTTTTAGATTTCACAAATGCCCAACACGCTTTGGGGTTACTTAAACAGCCTAATTATTAATATTACCAGAGTTTTTTCTCTTCCCTATCATTTGTTCCAAGGGAGCAATCCTCTTATTCTAAAAATGCGGGTAATAAGCAAATACGGGAGAGAGTAAAATCTGGATCAGCTGTTTAATGCTTAATTTTTTTTCTGCACTAACGTAAGAGTTCAGCAATTAAAATTTGATAACAATTTTATGTTTTAATTGCCAACAAGATTATATGTTAGTATATACATATGTATATCTGTTTTTCCTTAAATAAAAATAAAATAAACAGTCAGCCTTATCATGAATTCCACATGTGAAAATTTCCGAATCTAATTTTTCGTTCACAAGGATTTAAATTTCATTTAATCAATTCCAATAAAATTAAAAATTAACGTATTTCAACTTTTTCCAACAGACAAATCTATGTGAATGATTTTTTTCATAAATTGTCAGATTATTTCGCAATCGTATGAAGTTTTTTTATACCGTTTTTCACACGTTCGGAAATTTCCAAATGAAATTTTATTTAGAATAAGCCTAAGTGTAACCATTCACATGCATGCGTAATAGCTTTATGGTGAAAAAATGGATTAGGGTGGTTTTTTTGGAGTGTCACAACTTTGAGTTGGCATCACTGCTTTATTTGAGCACCCATTTAACAGCTGATAGTTGTTTAGTTTGCTTTGAAATTTCATTATAAACCGACTTACACCAGAGCAACGCGTGCAAATTGTTCGGCGAATGGGCGGAAGCACAAATTTATATTGATTTTGAATTTCTATTCAAATTCTATTCTATTCTATTCGCATTTGGAGTGAGGAGAATCCACAAGCTTTTGTCGAAACACCATTACATCCACAGAAAATTACTGTTTGGTGCGCTTTATGGGCCGGCGGAGTCATTTTTTTTTTTTTTTTTCAAAACGATGATGGTCAGAATGTTACTGTCAAAGGTGAACGGTATAGGAACATGATTCGAAAAGTTTTGGAACTTCAATTACGTCGCATTAATCTTGCTGATATGTGGTTCGAACAGGAGGGAGCCACATGTCACACAGCGGGCGATACAATTGATTTACTCAAAAAAACTCAAAGTTGTGACTCTCTAAAAAACACGCTTTACAAAGGAAATTTTATAAAGTTTCTCTTATCGGTCTTGATATTGCAGGGAAACAAAACTTCCATTTACCTATGATATGAACTAAAAGGAGGAGTGCTAAATTTTGTGCTTTAGTATTTTTCTGAAAACAGTTGAACAGACAAGTCGGAATAAGGGTGAAGAAATTAGAAGTTGTGAAGTAAAGGGAAAAAGTTAAGAAATAAAGAAAACACAGTAAATAAATATAAGTGAATTTAATTACAAACTTAATCCATACCTATTAAACTATAACTTTAATCAATCTAAAACTACCTATTTATTACTTAAAAAAGCGAATCTACATACATATGTTATATTTTTTTGTACAAACATCGCTCGTCTTTCGAAAAATAAATAAAATTACAATTTATCTAAAACAATTTTTAGCTTACCAGTTTGTAGTTAGAGCCCAGAGCTCTTTGACATCGATGTTGTCGGGCATTCTTTTCATACATTCGTCTATTTTGTTTAATGTCCAAGTAAATCCTATTCTGGCTTTTTCAATATCTCCCTGAAGTTGAGCTATATGGGCAAGCTTTGAACTAATGTGTAAAATCTAAAAAGTATATACATATATAAAAGAATTCAATGTTAATAGGGTTCGCTTTGTGATAGAAATTCGACAAAAGTTTTTACTGAAAGCTTTTTCTATAAATTTTATAAAAGATCAAATTTGAATTTTGTAAACTTGATATAATACCCCGGGTTTTACTTAAGTGTACTACAAGTAAAAACCTACACGAATTTACTAGTACAACACTTCGAATCGCTCCTTCTTTTTTACGAATCATGATTCGAAGGTTGCTACCATAGTTGCCAGTTAAAACAGGGGCAAATTTGTCAAATTTCGCTCGAAAAAGTCAAAAGTGTCAAAATAATTATCGAAAACGTCAAAAATAAAATATGTTAATAATTTTTTCAAATGAAAACATAGTACAACACATAATTTCATAGTTTATGTATAAAATAAACTAAACTCGTATCAAAAAAGGAATCAACTGTTGTTTTAAAAGCAGTATATTTTAGTGTATAGTTTTGGTCAAATAATATATACGAGTATTCATACATAAACATTAATTTAAATATGTATATTCACAATATTCAATGCTAACATATTTCAAGTCTTACATAAATCCTTTACGTACATATGTAAATATATGTACATATGTATGTACATTAGACCACCCAAATTGCCGAAAGTATTTATTTTATTCGCTCCAACATGGTGGAGCTGCTGCAGCAGCTTCCGATAAACTGGCCATAAAAATCACATGTGTTTTTAAAATTGCATTAATAGCGTGCAAACAGGCCATGCGCATTACACTTTTCACCGAATAATAACATATCTTCATATAAATACGTTTGACACCATTAGGCCGAGTTTACATCTGTGTGCCATGTGCCAAAAAAACCACTAATTACTAATGAAAAAAGTTTTGATTCAGACACGTATTTATTAACAATAACAATAGATACATATCTAATAGACAATTTTGTAGAATTCAGCATGATTGGAAACTGTTGCCCCTATCACGGGTTTCAACTAAATTCAGTTTGGTCGTCTAAGAGTAGACCAAACTTACACACGACCAAACTGTGTTTTAGTATTATGAACCACAACTGTTTTTTAGTTGAAATTGTCATCGCGTTGCCAACTTAAAATATCAAGTTTGACAGAAAGCAATTAATTTGTGAGAAAATTTAAAACACAAAGTTTTAGAAAAAATATTGTTTTGAGTGTTTTAGTTCAAAAAAATCATTCCAAATGTATACAAATATGTGTAGATTTATTTTATGACGACGAAAACCAAGTCGCAAATGTGCTACGTACCAAAAGAAAAATTCGTGATGATACCAACCCTCTTGAACTACCCAATGCAAGGTAAGAAATGACCAAAATAGGCAACGAAATCTTTAAAAAATAATTTTGGAAAGTTTTTTAGTTATTTCCGGCAGAACAGAGAAACGTTTTGTTATTTCACCTAAAACTATATTTAAAGAAATCTTTGTTTGTACCAGTACTGAAACTGTTAAGACAATTTTGTTATTAAGCATAATAAATATTTCTAGTTACGATTTTTTCTATTTTTCTGATTTTTATATCGCACCAATCAGTAACTAGAAAAAACCAACCACAGACCCAATTACTAAAAAGCAGTTGTGTATACTCAAAGTAAATTTATATAAAGTATATGCAAGTACTCAGGTGATTAATTTTTTTCTCGTGTAGTGTGAATGCCTGAATGCCTGAATGTCAAAAGTTGTTTACAATTTTTGTACGCCATTTCGTTTTGTTTTGCAATTGTGTATACTGAAAACGTATGTGAAATAGTTTAAATAAATTTTTACTTAAAAAATGTGTTACAAAACATTTAAAAATAATTATATTTAATTATTAAAGTACATATGTATTCTTTATTATACTTATTTCACATATTAAAGGTTTATCAATTAATAAATTTACTTTGGTTTTGTCTATCCATACATTTTCTTTTTGTTGTATGCAGATCTGGGACTAATGCATTTAATAAGCAAATGCATTGACCATTTTCCCTCAATAAACCAAATCAATGCAAATGCAAATTTATTACATTAGCACTAACTTTAATAATATTAGTGCAATTTTTCTTGCATTTTACTAAAATCCCTCCAAAGTAATTCATCAACATTGCATTGTTATTTTTAGTGCACTATTTTTTGCACCACTAAACACATTATGAATAGTATTATTGCATTATCAGTGAAACATATAGTGCAAAATATAACGTAAATGTGTACATACATAAAAACATACGTACATACATAAATATGTAAATTTTTTCCTATGTACATATCGTCATCCAAGACGAAAAATCATATCACTACGTTTTTTATAATTTTTCGATAGAAAGACAAAACTTGATGAAATTGTTTCAAGCGGTAGAATTTTTCGTTTATAAAATCACCATTTTTTAATATATAACTTTACAATAAACGAAAACCTAAGTTCTGATCTTTTGTCAATTGCACGGTTTTTCAAATAAGCTCGAGATGCAACGTACTTGAAGTATGAAAATTTTTAATTTTTTTTAAATTGGTTCTGTAATCTAGTTTGTATTTATATTGACAGTTTTTTTTTCGTTAATTTGTATGTAATTTGTTTAATTTGTTTTATTCAATTTTATTGTGTACAATATGTGATAAAGCAATAATATTGCATCACTTCATTTGTGTTGCCACTAAAATTAGTGTATTTTTTGTCATGCGATTAGCTGCTAATGCAATATTAATCCATTACTTTTAAGAGATTTTATTTAAGTGCAAAAAATAGTGCACTTCAAGCATAAAATTTAAATTTGCACTAAAATTTTTGTTTTTCAATCAGTGCTTATGCAAAAGTAATGCAAGTTGCCCAGGTCTGGTTGTATCCATCTGTTTTTGACATTCATCCATTATTCTTACACAAACAAATCGCCTGTTGTTTTTGTACTTTCTTAGTTGT
This sequence comes from Nowickia ferox, assembly GCA_936439885.1. Classification (NCBI taxonomy): domain Eukaryota; kingdom Metazoa; phylum Arthropoda; class Insecta; order Diptera; family Tachinidae; genus Nowickia; species Nowickia ferox. Next base: position 37,058,903 of record OW387026.1, on the reverse strand, counting down.
TGTAGACCTGCATATACTTTATATAAATATGCTTTGTGTATACTCAACGTTTTTCTCAACCAAACTTACGCAGAGTTGTAAATAACAGTGCCAAAACACAAATGAAAAGTCAACTGACAGTTTAGTGGAGAATGGCAATGCAAATTAATCAATCCCAACCAAACTATTTTAAAAGTTGAAAACCGTTATAGGGACATTTTTAAATCAATAAATACATATCTGAATCAAACAGTTTTTCATTAGTAACTAGTGGCTACGCTTTTTTGGCACATGACACACAGATGTAAACTCGGTTTACTTTCAAATGCGGCGTTTCTCGTATAAATTTTGGTTTTCGCCGTTTTTTTTTCTTATTATACTCGTACATATTTTTAGTTCTATCGATTTTTCAGTTCTGGCGATTTTTTCGGTCTTCAGCGATTTTTTTAGTTTTTTGGCGACCTTTTGACTTTTTGCATTTTAGCGTTATATTTTATTTTTGGTGATATTTTTCATTTAAGTACTCTTTTCATTTTGGCGATTTTTCGTTTCGGCATTTTTTAATTTTGGGATTTTTCAGTGTTAGCATTTTCGAAAATTTCAAGAGTTATTTTATTACGTTTTCCAAGATACAGCAATTTGTCAAAATTAAATATATAGTTAAGTGTGAACTAGTTCAGTCTAGTTGTTCCTTTTTGTTCGTTTGGCCTTTCTTGTTCTTTCGTTCGTTGTTGTTCCTTCGTTCGTTTTTGGTCTTTAGTTCGTTTTGTTTATTTTATTCTATATTCCTGACCAATACACAAGCAAAACATTTCAATAGTGTCTGATTTGCGTACTGTTAAAAAAGATAAATGTAGTGTGGCTATTAAATTTTTAGCACAATAATCAAAACAAACAACAGAAAATGTATACTTAGTGAAATATATGTACAAGTGTTTTACAAAATTAAAAGAAATAATCTGTAGTGTTGAATTAAAAAACAGATTATGAAAAAAATTAATAGAATTAAAAAAGTGGTTAAAATTTGCTTTAAACTGATTACGGATTTCATTTTAAAAGTTTTCGTTAAAAAATATTAATTTTTACCTTTCACTCACTGTTTAAATGAATTAAACCCTTTCTCAGCTAATTTTTATTTTATTGAATTTAAAGAAATTTGTGTGTTATCGATGATTTGTAATTACCCATATTCTTCCGAACGTAAGTATGTACAAGTAATCGGTTTCATCTGAAAGATAAGCTATTGTGAATTCATGGGAATTAAACTAAGATGGCTACGTAATGTTCTAGCGGTCACTTGCTGTTCAGCTCTCAACAATTTAACAAGTCTTTTTTGTTCAATACTTAACTCAATAAACCACACATTTATGTACAAAACTATGTAAGTTGAATTATAATAGAACACTGTGTTTTATTTAAATATCCGTTAACCCAACCCGATGGTTCCCTGTCATCAAGAATAAATTCCGTGAAATTTACATCTTAAAAGTATTATAGTTACTCAACAGCAATTTTCTCAATTTGTATCATAAAACAATTCTATGAATAGATGTAAATTGAAAGGACATTAATTCATGTGAATTAAACACTCACTAAAAGCACACAGCGAATGAGACCACAAAGTACAAATGAAAATACGTATGAACAACTCAACATTGTTTACTAAATTAGAATTTGTTGTTTTGATATGAATGAGTATTAAAAAAGTGATTAAAATTTGTTTTCAAATAATTACAGACTTTATTTTAAGCATTTTCAATCCAAAATATTGATTATAACCTTTTACTTATAAAAACTACGCAACGAATAAGGTCACTAAGTATAAAATGAAATTATTTTAGAATAACAACACACAAAGAAAACGTTAAAGGGGATTTGATGACTGTACAATCTCTGTTCTATTGTTCACTGGCGAAAAGAACAACTGAACGAAAATAACGAACTAGTTCTTTTAGTTGTTGGGAACAAAAAGGAACAATCTGAAAAAGGAACAACTATGCCCAACTCTAACACACTTTGCAACGAATATTTTGACACAGACACTGCAACCTACAATGCAACCATCAATGCATGCTATAACCATCAAAACGTTTTGATATATTTTAAACTTCGATAACATTTCTTTTGACATTGCATCTTTCCACCTATCACATTTTCTACTAAATAATGCTTCAATAAAAGTTTCACGAACTTGGTCTTCCTACAGTACATTATTTAGTAGATTTTTAATTTTTCTTGATCGTCCTAGATTTCCGTTTCTAATTATTCTTGGTCTGCCAGGACCACACCTTTGGTTGACATTAATACTTAAATCGTCAGTATCCTCAAGAGGAGAAGTAAAACCGGCAAAATCTTCTATATCATAATAATTTTCTGAAACCAAATATTCATTATCTATTTGTTCAACCTGTCTTATTGTTTCTTCAGCTTGCCCTTCAGTATTAATTGATTCTTGTTTGTTTATTAAATCATAAAATGAAGTGAATTCTAATCTTGAACCATTTTCTTCCACTCTCGGTAGACAACACTCGTCAAATAGAACATCTCGACATTCGACCACTTCATTTGTTTCCTTATTGTATAATCTCTAAGTCTTAGACACAAGCAAATATCCAACCATTATTAATAACGAACCTTTCTTATCAAATTTATTTTTACGTTTTTATTTCAATATCACTTAGCATTTTAAAGGACATCTATTCCTTAAGTAAGCTGCTGTCGATATAGCTTCAGCCCACAATTTTTGATGAAGACCGGAATCTATTAACAAACAACGCGCCATTTCAACCAAAGTTCGGTTATATCTCTCCGCAACTCCATTTTGTTGTGGCGTATATGGACCTGTAAGCTGCCGTTGTATACCACACTCTTCCAAAAATCGATTAAATGAATTGTTTATGTATTATCCACCATTATCCCTTCGTAATGTTTTTATTTTAAGACCAGTTTGACGCTTAACCATACTTTTAAATATTTTAAGCTTCTCAAATACTTCACTTTTTCGTTTCAGAAAGTATATCAAAATATATCTTGATTTATCATCAAATCCGAATGAATTAAATCAAGAACTTCATCAGATTTTCTTTCAGATTGTTTAGGAAAAATAGCGGTATGAATTTTTCCAACCATACATACTTCACACTGATCTTGAGTTTCTGAACTTAAATTAAAGCCGCATATAATTTCTTCTATCAAATCTTTTAAACTTTGATAATTAAGATGACCAAATCTCTTATGCCAAATTTGATTCATATTTTTGATTGCATTTAATTGCTGTTTTGGATTTTCAGCTTCAAAAACAAATAAATTGTTCTCTTTCCTAGCATGAATGAGTACATTTTGTTTTTTGTCACTTAAGACAGCTCCCTTCTGATTGAAATTTATTGTTCTTCTGTATTGAACTATTTTACTTACTGATATAAAAATTTCCTTGCAAGTCTGGTGAATACAGAACATCTTTAAGTGTAATATTATAGCCATTGATTTTTATTGTTACGGCCCTTTGCAGATATTGAATTTTTGTTTTCTAATGAAATAATGTCAGTATTATCTTTAAATGTTGTAAACAACTTACAATTAGAGCACATATGGTTAGTAGCTCCATTATCGATGTACCATGATGATAGGTTTGGATTGCTATTTCTTCCCATTTCAATCAGCGAAACTTATTTGTTTTTGCTTTACCTTTATTTATTTCCACAAATACAATTAATTACCTTTAACATATTTAGGAAGAAAATTATTTTTGAAAGACAATTAATTTTGAAATTATCATTAGGAAATTTTCATAATCTTTTGGAAGACTTGAAAGCAATATGATCACAAGTAGGTTATCTTGAATTTGAATACCCCCTTCACTAAATTTCTCTGCAATATCTGAGAATGTATTCAAATAATCCATCATGTTGATGCTTTCTCTCATATTCAAGCTTAAAAGTTATTTGTATCAACTGACTTTTTGTATAGGACCACTAGGTTTATATATTTCACTGAATTTCATCCAGGCTGCATTAGATGTAACATAATTTTTTATGTAATTTATTTGTGATGCTTGAATACTTAACATTACTGTCGCTAGCCCTTTACCATCATTGGTGTCCCATTCCAGTTTCTTATTGGCATCCCATGTTGCAATTTTCTTTTCTTCTCCACTTACATTCGACCCATCTTGGAGAGTTGACTGAAACTCTTTACGTGTATGCTCAGTGGCTTCCCTAATAGCAGCCGTAATCAACGCCTGCACAGTCTGGGGATCCATATTCCTATTATGAGCCTGCCCAATACTTAAACTGTCTAGACTTTCGATTAAACATTCAACGTTCATCACAGTTACTCAAATGTTTAATGTTTTCATACTCTCAAAAAATTACAAGAGTTATTATGCAAACTAGAACCAACTACACGTATATTATATTTTATAATAATTTTTGTCAATAGAAGTTTTTTTTTATACACTCAAACCTTTTTTAAGCGGTTTTATTATTATGCGGTTTTCGAAGACGAATTTTAAATTTCATGAAATTGGCATTACCCATCTGCATTTTTGTAAAAAATTGTTTTATTTTTGCTTGAATTGTATGTATTTGGGGCGCTTTTTATGTATTAAAGCGTGTTTTTGTATGCATAAGTAATGTTTTAGACACAGCAGTTTTCTCGAAGCAAGTCTGAGTTTGTGGGATAAATTTATAAAATTTATTTCTTTAGCATCTCCTGAATTTATTTTCTTCTTAATATTATTTTGTATACATATGTACTTGTGCATGTATTGTTTTGCTTCTTATTTATTAAAAATAAATGGATCTCTTAAAATAAATACATTCATATTTGCTACATACATATTTTTTATGCATGCGGTTTTGATTAAATTTTGACAGTGTGATTTGAAGTTATGCGTTTTTTGAAGCAGGAACGTATCTACACCTTTTGAATAGAAATATTACCCTTTTTTATGCGGTTTTTTAATGCGGTTTCCTTTGGAACGCATCTACCGCATAAAAAAAGGTTTGAGTGTACTTACAAAATTTAAAATAATATAAATTGTTAGTTAAGCAGTTTCACTAGAACTTTTTTGCGTATACTTATTGAATAAAAAATTTAAGAGCAACTTCTATTAAAATACTCCAAGCTTATCCATTTCCACAAGATATAATTCCTTTGCCTTTAGTGGTCTTCGTTTCGATGGATATAAAAAAATGGGTTTATCTTGTTGGGCGCCAATTAATTTTTTTCACTTTCCTAGTTAAATGCTTCTCAAAGAATTTTGTTTTTAATGGTTTTATTTCCTAAATATTAACGTTAAATATTTATATTCCATAAGCCTTACATAAATAGTCATTAATTAAATTTTCATGAATTTTACGCTTTAAGAGTTTAAATGTCTTTATTTTTTTACATGTTCTTTAAGTTTGTAGGTTCTCCTTTAATTTTAGTTGATTTTGTTTTTTTATAATATTTTGGTAAAAATTCTTCCACTAGTTCAACATTTCTTTTTATAATATGTATAATACTTTTGTGTTTATTAAATATTATTTGCTACTATGTAGAATTTCTTAAGTAAATATTTATTTCTACCATGTATAATTTGATAATTTAATATTGTTTTGTGCTATGTAGATTTTGATTAACTATTTAATTATTTTTAAAAGTTTTTAAACTTGAGACAATTTTAAATTTTTAGTTGAATTATAGTGAATTTTAATCAGAAATAATTTCTTAGTCGAGCTTAAGTTCAGTAATTTCAATTCTTGTTGAATGAAATATTTTTATTAATTAATGTGAGTTTCTAAAGAAGAGAAGAAAAATTAAATTAGACTTTATTAAAAAAAAAATATCGGTATTTCACCCTGCTAATAATCTAATTTAATTTTTCTTCTCTTCTTTAGAAACTCACATTAATTAATAAAAATATTTCATTCAACAAGAATTCAAATTACTGAACTTAAGCCCGACTAAGGGCTAGTTTTTAACATAAAGATAAACTCTACTTTTCAGTTAACTGTAGTATAAACTTAAAATATTGTTTTTCAAATTTTCGAGTTCTCGCTGAACCTTCATAGTGAACAGACGTCTTAGCGGAGTTTTTTTTTCATATACATATTAAACAAACAAAAAATCATAAAAAATATTCGTAATACATAATAACCGTAATACATACATATTAACTTTGATAAATAAGCAAAGCAAATATTGCTGATATTATTTTTACATAGCTAGAAACAAAAAACAAAAACAAACAAAAACCGCAAACAAAGTGACCTTGAGGAATACTCTACATGAGTACCTCAAAAACAAAAAATTGTGAAGTGAGTTCAAACGGCAGAAATGCATATTTTACTGTGAGTTCTGAAGCTCTCAATGTTAACAATAAAAATAAAAAATCTGATGATAGTCTTTTTCTAACGGCAAAGCCACTTTTTCGTCAGCGATCAACTTCGCTTTGTCCAATGCCAACAAGTGATTCGTTAACATTACAGTTGCCTAGTACATCTTCATATAAGTCAGCGATATCATCCCCTTCGGGCTCGTGTTCATCACTTAACAAAGTTATCACTACAGATAACAGCAGTTCAAAACCCAAAGTCCAAGGCGGTATGGACAGATATATAACTGTGGTAAAGCGTGGCCGAAGCCCAAAATCTTCTAAAATTTCATCTGCTCCAAAAATGTCTAGGGATAACAGCGCGTCCTCTATTAATCGTCAAAATCGTTTTTCAATATTGCAAGACAATAACGAGAAGCCCGCTGCATCATCGCAAAAGTCTTTTAAGCCACCACCTATCTATCTGAGAGAAAAAAATTCTAACGCGCTTCTAAAAAAACTGCTGCCGGCCATTGGTGAAAATACTTTCCACATCATTCCAATTAAACGAGGTAATATTGATGAAACTAAAATCCAAATTTATGATGAAAAAAATTTTCGAAAAATTGTTAGCGAATTTGAAAAAAACAAAACAAATTTTTACACTTACCAACTTAAGAGTGCTAAAGGCCTACAGATAGTATTAAAGGGCATAGATTCATATGTTGACCCCGAAGAAGTAAAATGTGCACTTCTTGAAAAAGGATTTAAGGTTAAAAATGTTACCAATATAATTAACAGAGAAAAGGTCCCACAACCCCTATTTCGGGTTGAATTGGAGCCGAATGACATGCAGTTGAAAAAAAATGAAACGCATCCTATTTATAATGTAAAGTTTCTATTACACCGAAAAATCACAGTTGAAGAGCCACGTAAGCGTTCAGGTCCCGTACAGTGCCATAATTGCCAAGAATATGGCCATACAAAATCCTATTGCAATTTACCTACAGTTTGTGTTATCTGCGGTGAATTGCATGGTACTGCTAGCTGTACTAAGCCAAAAGAACAAGCAGAAAAAAAAATGTAGTAATTGTGGAGGCAATCACACCGCTAACTACAGAGGATGCCCTGCGTATTCTTTCGTTAAACAGGCTATGGGTCAAAAACCTAAATTAGTTCCAGCTCAATCAACTAACGCTTACTCTGTCACTTTTCCTCCAATGAGCCAACCTAGTACTTCACGTGTATCGTATGCCGATGCTGTTAAAATAAATTCTATTCCCACGCAGAGTGTCCCCACCAAGTAATTCAACAAATGCGAACACAAGTTTTAATTTCAGTCGCCTTGAAGCCACTATTGATAATCTGGTGCAAACTATAAACAATTTCACAACAAATATGACTAATATGATGCAAGAAATGCTTCGAATGCAGAATACTCTGCTTCAAGCATTAATTAACAAGCCATGAACACGTTAAAAATATGTTTCTGGAACGCAAACGGCATTCGCCAACACAAAAATGAGCTCGAGCACTTCCTTACGGAAAAAGATATTAATATAATGTTGGTCTCTGAGACTCATTTGACTTCGAGAAGCCTTTTCAAAATCAATGGCTACAACTTATATGATACAAAAGACCCTAGAGGAAGAGCATGCGGTGGATCGGCAATTCTAATAAAGTCAAGACTCAAGCACTATATTCTTGACAACGTTTGTGAAGAAAATCTACAAGCTACAAATATTTGCGTCGAAAATTTTTGTACAAATTTCGTTATATCATCAATTTACTCCCCTCCCAAATTTTCAATCACTGAGGATCAATACGAGGATTTCTTCAAATCTCTTGGACCTTGTTTTGTAGCAGCTGGCGACTACAATGCAAAGCATACGTTCTGGGGTTCGCGTCTTATTACGCCTAGAAGTAGAGCGTTGTTCACCACAATTTCAAAAATGGGTTTGGACGTCATTTCGAGTGGGCAGCCCACTTACTGGCCTACTGACATACAAAAATTTCCGGATGTTATATATTTTGGCGTCATGAAAAATATTTCTAGAGATTTAGTTCATGTTGAAGCTTCTCTAGATCTCTCCTCCGATCACTCTCCCACTATCGTTACAATCTGTAATCCACTAAGAAGTGACTTACCTCATCCATATGTGAAGATGGTCAATCGTGTTAATTGGCTGAGATTCAAAAAATATCTTAGTAGTCATTGCACAGAAAACATAACGCTAAGTACATCCGATGATATTGAATCTAACATTGCGAATCTTAACGGAAATATTAAACAGGCTGCTGAACATGCTACTACCTCCCACCCGCAGACTGGGTTTAATAGAATTTATTCTACGGATATTGAACGTCTCGTAAGTGAAAAAAGAAGAGCTAGAAGGGAATGGCAGCAACACAGATCACCCCAACATAAAATCAGGTTTAAAGAGTGCACTAAACGACTCCAAGAGTTGCTTGCATCTGAAAAAACTGCATCTCTTAAAAATTATCTGGAAGGTCTTGATGTTACACCAGCATCTAATTATTCCTTGTGGCGCGCTGCGAGGAAGCTTAAAACACCCGTTGAGTTTAAACCACCCCTGCGCACTTCTACCGGAGGTTGGGCAAGAATCGATACTGAAAAAGGTAACATATTTGCTGAGCATTTAAAAACCGTATTTACCCCAAACACATGTATGGGTGTTGCTGATTTGCCATGTGTAGTTGCTCTACCCCCTCGTCCCTTAAAGTTTAAGATGCGTGATGTACAAAAACTAATTGCTGAACTCAACCCAAAAAAAGCTCCGGGTATTGATAAAATTAGTAATAAGATGCTGATGAAGTTGCCTCGTATTGCAATTAGAATTCTGCTATTCATTTTTAATGCCATTTTAAGACTGGAGTATTATCCACACAGCTGGAAGCTTGCCAAGGTCAAAATGATTCCAAAGCCGGGCAAAGATCTTACCAAGGCTGAGTCATACAGGCCAATAAGTTTACTGCCAACAATGTCAAAGCTCTTCGAAAAGTTACTCATGATCAAATTGTCCCCATTTCTAACTGATAATGCGTGCATACCGGATCATCAATTTGGTTTTAGAAGTGAGCATAGTACCATTGAACAAACGCATAGATTGGTTCAATTTATAAGAAGAACACTCGAAGAAAAGAAGTATTGTTCTGCCCTCTTTATTGATGTTTCTCAAGCATTTGATAAAGTGTGGCATAGAGGCCTAATTTTAAAATTGAAGACATATCTACCAATAAACATTGTTAATCTTCTGCAAAGTTATATTCTTGCTCGAAAGTTCACTGTTGTGGAAGGAGACTTCATGAGTGCGTCCGAATCAATCTCATCCGGTGTGCCACAGGGGAGCATACTGGGCCCAGTCTTGTATTTGATTTATACTTGTGATATGCCTTTGAGCAGCAATATCCATACATCTACATTTGCTGATGATACAGCCTGCCTTAGTATGCACGAAAACCCTCACCAGGCTTCCCGATATCTACAAGAACATATTACACAGCTGGAATTATGGTTAAACTTATGGAGAATTAAGGTAAACGAACAAAAGTTGTTCCTCAACATTCACATGTAAAATACCTTGGTATACACCTTGACCGACGGATAACATGGAAACACCATATTGACTCTAAGCTAACACAAATGAAACTAAAATTAACTCAGTTACATTGGCTGATTGGTAGAAATTCAACCCTGAGTCTAGATTGCAAGCTTTTGATATACAAGTCGCTTTTGAAACCTATATGGTGCTACGGAATTCAGCTATGGGGCACTGCTTCAGCTTCAAATGTAGAGAAAATCCAACGAAGACAAAACAAAATTTTACGGTTAATAACATCGGCTCCATGGTACATAAGAAACTCAAATTTACATCGTGATCTAAATATGCCACAAGTGACTGAAGAAATTGCAAAATACTCAAGCAAATATTTAACTAAACTCGAGTCACACCCTAATCCGCTTGCTCGAAATATCTTGAACTTTACCAGACACATCCGCTTAAAAAAGAGGGACACAAGGGCTCTAATACTTACCACACCAGATGAAACTGTTTGAAATAATTTTTTTATTTTTTGCTTTGCACAACTCTTATGTATTATGAATTACTATCACTAAGTTTATGTCCGACACTGGTCCGGCCTAATAATTATATTTAGATTTAAGATTTGAATACTTATTGTTAGTTCATTTTTGAAGATACAATAAATAAATATATGTATGCATAAAAAAAAAAAAAAAAAATAAAGGTTATCTAGTTAATAATCTAGGTTTCACCGAAAAACATTGCTCAGTTAAACTAAAGTTAGAACTGTCAAATGATAAATATAAAAATATTACGCAATTGAAAACAACAGTTTTACTGAAAAGTTTAATAAATAAATACATTCATACATAAATAAAATGGATGTTTCTTATGACGACGAAGATTTTAGTGATTATGAAACCAGCATAACTTTGATAGGACAATTGTCAGAAGAATAAGACATAAAAACAATTCCAAATCATTTACGAAGTGGAATTCTTGCAAAGATTTCGTTTAACAAAGAGGTCTGTATATGATGATTTTAGAATTAATTGGAAAGAAAGTGGATTTTAAATTTTATTATCTGTATTGGTTTTATTTTTGGAGCGTCACTATTTTTTAAGTCTATATTATTTATTTTTTAATTTTCTGAAAATTTAGAATTCAATTATTGAAATTTTTTTTAATAAATTTAAAAAATTGACAAATAGCTTTTTAAGTGTTGTCCTATTTACATAAAATATTTGCAAGAATGCCACATCTATATTGAAAACAAAGTATGGCATTTCTAGCTAAATTGACAACTGTTAACCCATTACTGAAAAACAGCATAGGCGATCAAACCCGTTTAAATTTGTATCTTGGTTAACTCAAACATATGTTAAACTAAGTTTAACTAATTAGTAAAAAACTAGCCCTATGAAATTATTTCTGATTAAAATTCACTATAGTTCAACTAAAAATTTAAAATTGTCTCACTTAAATCATCATGGGCACGTGATAAATATATGTTTACTTGGCAATCACAGTTTCAAATACTGGAAAGTAAAATCAACTGTAGAAAGCAAAAACAATGTAAACATAATATCCACTACAATAATACTTACATGTATGTACCGACGGTACATCGAATAAGTAAAAATAATTAATGTGATGATCGTAAAAGATAAGCAAGAATAGTTAAACATACTTAGGTAGAGTGATATAACTTCGTGCTGACCTGAATAGAAAATGAAAAAACGGATAAACAGAAAAATGAATAAGTGATACTTACTAATGTATTTACCAAATGTAAATCAATAAATGTATACACAACATTTCTCATATTCCATTTCATTGAAAATTTGCGTTAAATAGCTGATGTTAATAACAATCTCTACCCAAGTAGATAGACTTGGGTGCTGATGAAGTGCGTGGCTGCACAGAAAAATATCGGTATTTTCCCCATCTAATAAAGTTTAATTTAGTTTTTAAACTTGTTTAATATTAATGGCCTAAATGTTTGAATGTTTAATTAGGTTTTAACAGGAGAATGTGTTAATCAAACATTGTTTTCTACTATGTAGAGCTTTATAATATTATAAATGTTTTATTATTTTTTAAATTATTCAGTTTTAGGGCCATTATTACAACTTGCCGATAGTTAAAGGCAATATTTTGTCGGCCTGATAAGTGGCTTAGCATAATAAAACCTTCATTTATTATTTTTTTATCCATTAAATATTATTATTATTTATAATAATAACAAAAATAAAGGCAGACAAAATCCTGCCTTTAACAGTTTCTTGTTATATATAGGGTCCGCCATCTAGCGTTTTTTTCAACTAGTGCTTATTTCGTGAATGGTATCACTTAGCTCATGTCTGATTTGACAGATAATTAGTTTTATCCTTCCGCTGAACGAATATGGTTGTGTATACGCTTGAACAACGCTGGGAAATATTGCGACATTACCGATGCCGATTTTGCCAAAAAAAAATCATCTTTTCAGATGAAGCTCATTTTGATCTTGGCGGGTATGTAAACAAGCAAAATTGTCGCAATTGGGGGCACAGAAAATCCGCACGCATACATTGAAAAGCCGACGCACCCAAAACGAGTCACTGTTTAATGTGGATTTTGGTCCAGAGGCATAATTGGGCCAATGAGCAAGGAGTGGCCGTTACAGTCAATGGCGATCGTTATCGGCCCGATGTTGAACGAATTTTTGTTCACAAAAATTGAAGAGGAGGATATTGGCAACATTTGGTTTCAACAGGACGGCGCTACGTGCCACACAGCCGAAGCTGCACTCGATGTTTTGCGCCCTGTTAAAAAAAAAAAAAAAAGTTATCTGGCGGACCCTATATTTTTAAATAAAATTCTCATGTTGCTCATATGACAAGAAAAAGCTTAAAAAGCTCAAAAAGCTTTCAACATACTATTGTGAGATTTATTTCAAATTGACAACTGTATTTATTTATTTAAAAATAGTAAAAAAAATTATTATGAACGTAAAGAAAGTATTTTTTTATTACATGAGCCGGAGTATCTTGCGTTTATATGAGTAAATAGCAAACGATGGTCGCACACAGAAATGTACTAATAATAAAGGTATTCACGTCAACTCTTGCAAATGTGCAAAATACATAATTGCACTTTCTGACGTGAGCAACCCATTTTGCTTAGTTGTCTATAAAGTCAAACACAATATGCACATACATATGTACATACATACAAATATACATATGTATATTCTACTCGTATGTTTCTTGATTATTAAAAGATTTTGTTAAAATTATGAAATAAGGTGTCAGAATTTCGTTGATTAATTCTGTAATTAATTCAGTAATAAAAGTATCAATGTTAATAATGGTATTCTTTAACCAAATTCTAATAACACATACATACATATGTACACATATGGCCAATAAAATAGGTACGACCTCTATAATCTGTGAAAATGCATATTTTGCGATTTTATGTGAGCAAATAGCCGATCTTCGTTAATATTCATTGCCTGCAGAATTAGACTAAATTAAAATAAAAAAAAATATAATATATGTAAATTAAAACAATAAAAACATACTATGCGAATATAAAACACGAAATTCACTTGGCTCCATGAAACATGGCCTCAATACAAAATTAAATTAAATTTTAAAATTTTTATTGTTTTGCACATAATTTAGATTTTTCAAACAAATTTATTTTAAGCCATTTTTCTTATGTTAATCGTAATTTGCAAAAAAAATTATATTTAAAAATTTTGATTATTTTTCACATATCTTAGATTTTTTGAGCGAATTTAATTTAATCCTTTTTTCTTATGTTAATCGTAATTTGCAAGGCATTTTAAAATGTTTAAATAGAAAATTTTGTATTGAGGCCATTTTTCTTATGTTAATCGTAATTTGCAAAAAATTTTCTGTTTAAAAATTTTGATTATTTTGCACATATCTTAGATTTTTTGAGCGAATTTATTTTCGTAATTTGCAAGGCATTTTAAAATGTTTAAATAGAAAATTTTGTATTGAGGCCACGTTTCATGGAGCCTATACAATCAACTTCTTAGCGCAGTGCTGCCAACCATCGAATATTAGCTTCTTCAGCCACCCCTGTTTTTGTGTTACACAACTCTTATCGACATCAGGGAACTGCAACGAGTGATCGGAAAAATAATCATACGTAATCAATATCCTAAAAACATGTATTTTTGTTGAAAAAATTAAACTTGTTCAAAACACACATATTCGTTGCTAAGTTTTAATCGCTCAAGTGAGTGGAATGTTGTTAGTAGAGTTGTGTCCAACAGCTCTTTTGAACTAAAAGGAGCTGTTGGACACAAGTCCGGTCAAAAACATCAATGTAAATGGGTTTGAAACAACCTTTGATTCGAACGCTCTCAAACTAGTTCAAAAAGAGCTGTTGGACACAACTCTAGTTGTTAGATATGATTTATAATCATGCGTAGCATCAAACCAATCAGTTCGAATGATTGGTTTTTTGGCTCGACAATGAGTGTTTTGAACAAGAACATAGTGCGAAAGGAAAAAAATTTCATTCTAATCAGCATCAAGTAAGTAGTTGATGCAGAGTAAAAGTGAAAATGAAAAAAATCATTGTGTATGAATGTTGTATTTATAAAGAGCCAACAAATCAATGTTTAATATGTATGGGTATGTGTACTTAATTTAGGAGTTTCATATCAGGGATGGTAAAAGTAAAGAAACTGTGTTTTTTATGAAACTTATATTTAGTTATATATTTTTAAGATTCAAAGACAAAAATTTTTATTTCTCTAAAATTTAAAAAATTTTAGTTACATAGTTTTGATATGTATAACAGCAAAAGTCTTGCAATTTTTCAAAACATTTTAACCATTTATTCAGTAAAAAAATTTACTGGTAAATCCTTATATATCAGTTGTGTTTGTGCAATATAAGTTTTCTTGACATACATATGTATGTATGTGCAAGCAATTTAGCTGTTATTAATTTACAAGTACAACAATTTCATTCATTTATTGTCACGTATATATAACAGGCAATTCAAGACCAAAAATTGCTGCTAAAATTTTTTACGGCCTTGTATTTTTCTAAGAGCTATTAAATATTTACTGCATTATTTATAAAAAAATATATTATAATTATTAAAGGTCTATGACAACTATCGTAAAGAAAGTTGTTAAATAAGCTCTTAATAAGCATCAAACATATTTTGTAAATAAGGTTAAACTTCAAGAGATATAAAACAGGTTAAACGAGTTCCCCTTATGTAAGTTCTTTTGAAGATTTTGTTATTAATACTCGTAGTTAAATGAAATACCGAAGTATATTTATTTGACATAAAGTCTTTATTTATTTAATTTGAAAATTTGCTTGTTTTTATGGTTAAGCGATTGTCTATATGCATTTCGTTCCCGCTTTTTGGAACTCATCAGTATACTTCAACCCAAAACATTTTTGAATTTAGCTAACAAACTTCGTATGTTTATAGTAAGACTCTTAATGCACAATCGAATAAAGATGCTTGTTTTGTAAAAATTTTTGTTTGAGGCTTTCAAACTTATTATGTTTGTATATTGTGATTCTCAATATAGTATTAAGAGTCTTACTATAAACATACGAAGTTTGTTAGCTAAATTCAAAAATGTTTTGGGTTGAAGTCTACTGATGAGTTCCAAAAAGCGGGAACGAAATGCATATAGACTATCGCTTAACCATAAAAACAAGCAAATTTTCAAACTCGTAGTTAAAAAAATCGTCGGCTTGTTTCTGGTTTGCTGCGGACATAATGTATTTTCAATATACTGTGCCGCAAACCAGAAACAAGCCGACGAAATGTTGCACCTTTTTTATAATTGGAACAAAAAGAAAACTCCAATTTTCCACCCCTGTTTGACATGTTTGTGTGTGTGTGTTTTAAAATAACTTGAACGAACTTGACTACTTTGATTTTATTCAACGTCAGCGCTTGTTCACATAGAAGTTTGAATAAACCAAGTTCGATCACTCCACTCACAGTTATTCCAACGATGCGTTCGTTTCTATGATGCTGATTATATTCAACATTGAGTTTTGTTGCATGATTAAAACTGAATAAAACATTTAATGTATGTAAATGAATTGAGTAAAACATGTTCGATCCCTCCACTCACAATCATTCCAATGAACAGATATTAGAACGATGCTGATTTTATTGTACGTTGAATGTTTTGTAAGTGATTAAATGTGAGTAAAAATTTTATTGTATGAGTAAATCATCGAAAACCATGAAAATTGCAGCTCACTGATCGACATCATAAAAAATTATATTTTTAATGTTTAACTTGTTTAATATTTATTAATAATTGCAAATATAAGCTAATAATAAACATTATTAATAATAATATTTATTATTAGTTCCAATTCGTGGTGGTAGTTCTTATTTGTGCTGCCACATATAACTGTGCTATCAATAGAAGCACATTACTATCTACAGTTGCACACTATTATTGACAACTTACATAAAGTCTGCGAATTGAAAAATATTTACGAAGTTGTAAGTTTGATGCTGAATATCTTCTGAATTCCACAAATTCAGAAAATTACAGTCACCAATTTAAAATAGTAGTTCTGTTTTCAATAGATTGCTATATGTTGCAATACGATAATGTGAATGTTTTCTATTTTATGAGCAGAAAACTTTTGTCCTTATTTTAGTGCCTTCGAAGTTTTCTAGGATATAACTTCTGAAACAAAGTAATTCAGAAAATTACAGTCCCCAATTCTGAAAGTTAATTTTACTAACTATCGAAAGATATATAACCGAATACATTACAATCAGTAATTACTATTTTATAGGTATTCAACTTTTTTGTTAAATTTTAATGATATAAAATTTTTTATTTGGACATATCTTCTGAACTAAAGTAATTCAGAATATAAAGTCGCAAATTTTAAAAGATGTTTTTATTTCCTATCGATTGGTATATATTTTAATTGGGCACAATCAATAATTTTTAATTGTATGCAGATCTGGGACTATTGCATTAAATAAGCAAACGCATTGACCATTTTGCCATACTAAACCAAATCAATGCAAATACAAATTTATTACATTAGCACTAACTTTGATAATATTTGTGCATTTTTTTTCATTAAACTAATATCCCTTCAAAGTAATTTATGAATATTGCATTGTTACTTTTATTTCACTATTTTTTCACCACTTCACACATTATGAAAAGTATTATTACATTATAGTGCAAAATACAAAGTAAATGTGTACATAAAAACATACGTACATACATAAATATGTAAATTTTTTCCTATGTATACCCAAGACGAAAAATCATATCACTACGTTTTTTATAATTTTTTCGAGAGATGTGATTGTTCCAAGCGGTAGTATTTTTCGTTTATAAAATCACCATTTTTTAAGATATAACTACAATAAATGAAAACCTAAGTTCTGATCTTTTGTCAATTGCACGGTTTTCTATATAAGGTCGAGATGCAACGTACTTGAAGTATGAAACTTTTTAATTTTTTCAATTGGTTCCGAAATCTAGTTTGTATTTATATAGACAGTTTTTTTTCGTTAATTTGTATGTACGTACTTATAGAAGTGCTCTCAATGAACTTTAGTGTATTTTATATTTTTTATTTGTGCTATCTCCTAAAAATATTTTCACGTTTTATTCAATTTTAATGTGTGTACAATATGTGATAGTGCAATAATATTGCATCACTTCATGATGTGCTTAGTGGCAACACAAAATTAGTGTATTTTTTGTCATGCGATTAGCTGCTAATGCAATATTAATCCATTACTTTTAAGAGATTTTATTTAAGTGCAAAAAATAGTGCACTTCAAGCATAAAATTTAAATTTGCACTAAAATTTTTGTTTTTCAATCAGTGCTTATGCAAAAGTAATGCAAGTTGCCCAGGTCTGGTTGTATCCATCTGTTTTTGACATTCATCCATTATTCTTACACAAACAAATCGCCTGTTGTTTTTGTACTTTCTTAGTTGTTGTAGACCTGCATATACTTTATATAAATATGCTTTGCTTTGTACGAAGTAGCTGATGTATACGTGTGTCACCATAACGTCGACTGCGCAAGCCCATGGGCTTGCAAATGAAATTTTGCGTGGCTGTGGTCTACACGCTAATATCTTGTGTCGGCAATCGAATTTGACAATTGCCAAGGCAATAATTGCCAAGATTATTGCTGGTGTGAACGGCTAGTAACATTTACCCCACAGGAGTGCATCTGCTGAACGGAGTATTTCAAAGTAAGCTAATGACCCTGTCTAAGAATAAATTTTATTATACTACAAAAATGTTTATTGCACACCTCGATATTTTCCATGTTTTTTCCTTCTTCTGTAAAATATTAGTGGAGGTAATTTTAATCATTATTTTTCGAACTTTATTTGTTTCTATATTTATAACTCGATTTATTTACGTTTGATAATTTTCAAGGAACAAATAACACCAAAGTTAATTGTAAATATTCTGACAAACACTATCATAACGTAAACGGACCAACATGTTGTTTTCAATCATCAGCGTTCTTGTATTTGGTCCACTGTGTATGGTGTCAATTGTAAACTTCAGCTCTTTATACATATTTTATTCATTGCAAATGGAATATTTAACGGTATTTTGAATTTCAGATAACGATATATACAGTTAAGAACTAAACTTTGCTTACACCCATAATTTTTGGAGTTTGAGGAAAATTGGAAAGAAATTAAAAAAATTGATTATGACAATATTTAGGTAATAAATATCAAAAATGGTTCATAATCGTAGTAACAATAGTAACAAAAATTTAAAAAATGCAAAATACTTGGTGTCGTCATCTTGTTTAAAATTTCAGTGATTTCCGGTACCAAACTGTCAGAAAAATGGAATTCAAATACATGTACACATTCGTGACAAGTGGTCGAATTTAGACCCCTACTAGTTTATAATTATTATGTATATTCTGGGGTTTTTAATAAACTAAACAAAAAACTTGCACGTTATATTAATAAAATTACCTTAAGTATTAAAAAAGGATCA
Organism: Nowickia ferox; assembly: GCA_936439885.1. NCBI lineage: Eukaryota > Metazoa > Arthropoda > Insecta > Diptera > Tachinidae > Nowickia > Nowickia ferox. Next base: position 37,040,043 of record OW387026.1, on the reverse strand, counting down.
CACTATCGGCACAATGTACCGATTTTCGTCGGCTCACTGCAATAAAGTGAAAAGTAATAATCCAAAATGGTATTATTACTCAATTAATTCTGAAATAAGCATATACTCGTATGACTTTATTACCAATGCAGTGTGGTGCAATTATGTCCTTATATTTCAATTAGTTGACAAATAAGGCAAATTTAGCTTTATTTCAGTGAGCCGACGAAAATTGGTACATTGTGCCGATATGTGTATACATATATAAATCTTTAAGGTTTTATATGTATGCACATAGGTATAAACGAGGTTTGTTCAAAACGCATCGCGAATTTTGAATTTTCGCGGGTTACGTATATTCGAATTTAGATTTTGTTACGTTTTGAACAGACCTCGTATATAAAAAGATATTCAGGGTGTCACAGAAACAATGTCGATTTTGCTGATTGTCGTTTTTGAAAACCAATGTTGGTTTCAATTGGTGTCATGAAACCAAGTAGGTTTTGTTAATTTCGAATGTAAGTAAAACCAATGATCGAATCAGCTGTTGCTGACATTTGCTTATTGTTTGCAAATTTTTATTTTACTTTTTTGCAGGAAATATAAAAAAATACTGTTTTCATTAAAATAACAATAAAATTAATTATATTTTATTATTTATTATTAAAATAAGGAATAAGGTGCTATAAATAAATTAAAGTGGCAACGCAGTTGCAACAGTTTTATTATTAGAAGAAGAGCGCTTAGAAAGAGTGACGAGAAAATTTTTTTGAGGGATTGCATCAAGTTTGTTGTTTTATTGTTCGTTTATGTTGGAAGCTGCTTATCGTTTAAACAAGAAAGCATTTCGTATTAAAGAGCCATCAATTCAGAAAAGTATTTTTGGCCTTTATCGATTGGTATATGTCTGAATAGTGCACAATGAATCGTTTTGGTTTAATAAGACTTTTTCTTTTTTTGAAAAAAGAAAAAAAAAAAAAAAAAGTTTGCTGGGCTATAACTTCTGAACGAAAGTAAATCTGAATATAACAAATACAGGTTCTGAAAGGTATTTTGATTTCTAATCGATTGGTATATGTGTCAATAGCGCGCAGCTAACCGTTTTGGTTTTATAAGGCAAAACTTTTTTTGGCACTAAAAAGTTTGCTGGGCTATAACTTCTGAACTAAAGTAAATCTGAATATAGCAAATACAGGTTCTGAAAGGTATTTTGATTCTTAATCGATTGGTATATGTGTCAATAGCGCACAGTTAACCGTATTGGTTTTATAAAGAAAACATTTTTTTGGCACTAAAAAGTTTGCTGGGCTATAACTTCTGAACGAAAGTAAATCTGAATATAACAAATACAGGTTTTGAAAGGTATTTTGATTCCTAATTGATTGGTATATGTGTCAATAGCGCACAAGTAACCGTTTTGGTTTAATAAGGTAAAACTTTTTTTGGCACTAAAAAGATTGCCAGGATATAACTTCTGAACTAAAGTAAATCTGAATATAACAAATACAGATTCAGAAACGTATTTTAATTTTTCATTGATTGGTATATGTGTTAATAGCGGACAAATAACGGTTTTGATTTTATGAAGCAAAGCTTTTTTATTTGCTAATAAAAATTTTGCTGGGGTATAACTTCTGAACTACAGTAAATCTGAATTTTCTATCGATTGGTATATATGTCAATAGAGCACACTAAATCGTTTTGATTTTATAAAATGAAAACTTTTTTGGCGCTAAAAAGTTTGCTGGGCTATACCTTTCGAAATCAAGTAATTAAAAAAATGACATCTACTAATTCTGATACCTACTTTTGTCCTTTATTGAATGTTATATAAATTAATAGCGCACATCTAATATATTTCTTATTTATTTAAAGTTAATTTCTGGATATAAATTTCATGCGAGCACGTGGCACACATACTCTTTCAAAAAACGCACGTGCTCACACCTACACGCAAAATGATAATTTTTTTGCAACTCAGAAAAAAGTTTTTTACGTGACAGAAAAGTTTTTTAAAAAGTTTTTTTCTTCACGGCGATCATTTGCAACCACTTTTTTTTCATTCAAAAGAAAAACATATGCATAAACAGGTATTTCTGCGTTGTAATTTGGTGTATAGTGCAACTTTTCATGGCATTGCCAAGTGATGCAATAAACTTTAAAAAACTAAAACGAAAACCGAGCATAAAACCAACAATAGCACATATTCTACAACAAGCAGACGAATTAGCAATATCACTTAATAGACCACCAAATATTAGAAAATACTCTCCACCCTGGACTAACGTAGATTACTATTTTCCACACATACCCATGAATAACAAAAGAAACACCAACCCCGAGCAGTTTAGGCAACGTCACTTAGAACAAATTAATACTTATAAGGATAAAAATTACATAATTTGATACTGCGATTGATCGAAAACGACGTATATGAATTCATTCGCCATAGTAGATGACAGCCAACAAATAATCAAGACTGGAATACTGACCACTTTCACGTCCATCTTTACGTCCGAAATTACTGCCATTGCAGAAGCCAAACCACCCCAAAGTAATCTCTTAACATGTATGTATGTATGTATGTATTTATTAGTAGTATTTAAAATACTTTTTAACTGGCATTTCATATTAATCTAATAGCATTTAAAAATTAATAATTTATAAATCAAATTAATAAATTAAAATTACTAATTAAAAATTAGAATTTTTTATAAAATTTATTATTTTTCTTCTAAAAATGTTTATGTTTGTTTCATTCTTTATATTATTTGGTATCATATTGTATAGGTTCAGTCCTTTAAAAAACAGAGATTTTTGCATTGCATTGGTGTCTGCTCGTTGTGTTCTAAAATCTATGGCATTCCTCAGGTTATACAGTTGTACGTCTCCAACATATCTTATTTGCTCAATCAAATAATCAGGTGCTCTTCCCATTTTTATCTTATGTATAAAATATATTGTATTAAGTTGTAACCTTTGTTGTATATTCATCCATTTCAGTATTTCTAGCATATATCTTACTGACGTAAAGCGATTGCATTTTAAAATTGATCTCATGATCTTATTTTGTAGTTTTTGTATTCTTGTCATTTGTTGATCAGAGCAGCATGTAAATAATATGGTTGATCCATATTCAAAATGAGGTTTTATCATGATGTTATATATGTTTATTGCAGTTAATGTTGTTACTTTGTTTCTCAAGCGTTTAAAAACCCCGATTTTTTTCCCAATTTTTTTACATATAAATTCGATATGATCTTTAAAGTTTAAGTCTTTATCTATTAGAAAACCCAAATACTTTATATTATTTACTTTTTCTATTATTACATTATTTATTTTGAATGTTATATTTGTATTCATATTTATCTCCATTAGTTTGGTTTTATTTTCATTAAGTTTTAGTCTATTCATTTTTAGCCATTTGTTAATATTATCTATTTCATTTTTTAAATTTTCATAGCATAGCTCTTCAGTTGTTGTTTCAGTAAAAATTTATATGTCGTCTGCATACATTACAATTTCACATTTTTCTAATATGTTTTCAAGATCGTTTATATATATAACAAAAAGAAGAGCTCCTAAAATTGAGCCTTGAGGTACACCAAAACCGTTTTCTGTTACATTTGATATTTCATTATTTACATTAGTTGTAGTAAGTAGTGGTTGTCTACGATTTGTTAAATATGATTGAAACCATTTAATTTCTGTACCTTGAATACCGTACTTATATAGTTTTTGTATTAGGATATCTCTATCTATAGTTTCAAATGCTCTTTTGAAGTCCAGAAAAATTGCCAATATTTTGTTTTTCTTTTGTTTTCACTTCCATCTGTTTATGACATAATTTACCGCTGTTTCGCATGAGTGTTTTTTTCTGAAACCGGATTGATTGACAAAAGTTTATGTTCTTCCAAATATTTTTCCAATTGATCTTTTACTATCTTTTCAATTATCTTATCACATATTTTCAAAGTGTTAACTGGTCGGAATTCTTCACATTTTGATGTATTTTGCACTTTTTCAATAGGAAAAACCATTGATTCTTTCCAATTTTTAGGAAACACACCCGTCTCCAGTGATCTATTTATAATATTTAATATAATATCTCCGATTGTGTCCCAATTGTCTAATATTATGGTACTTGATAGTTTTGTATAATCAGGTTTTTTCTTTATACTTTTAACAATATTTTTTAGTTCTTGTATAGATATTGCATTGAATTTGAATCTAGGGTTTATCGTAGGTATTTTATTTTCATATTGCATCTGATTTCCTTAATACTCTCTATAAAATACTTATTAAAATTCTCAGCTATTTGAAAATTGTCCTCATGTTCTACTTGATTAAATATCACATTTTTTATCACATTTTTGGGTTTTTTTAAGACTAGCTCTTTAATTTTACTCCACATTTCTTTTTGGTTAGTTGTATTATTAATACTATTATTAATATATTTATTTTTTTCATTTTCAATTTTTAACTTATACATATTTCTTATCGTTTTATATTTATTCCATGTTTCATTCGTATTCTCTAAAACTGTAGTTTGATATCTAAACACTTTTTCTCTTTTTAAATTTCTGAGTTCGTTATTAAACCATTTATTATTACTTTTTTCATTTATTCTTTTCTTAAAAGTAAACTTTTTTACTGTATTTTCGATGCATTCATCAAATTTATTAACATTCTCATTTAGACCAATACTTTCATCATATTTTAATAATGCTCTTATTTCATTTTTAAATCTGCGTTTTTCAGACTGACAGTCCCTCATCCTGACAGTCCCTCATCCATAAATGCACTAAAATCACATAAACGCTAAGATATACTAATTAACAGAATAAAAGAAAGTCTTATTAGGAGTAATAAATTTAAAATACTGTATACACCAGCACATATAAATATCCCTGGAAATGAATTCGCCGACAAAACAGCAAAATATACCATCATTTCTCCAACCATATTAATTAATAACTACACTAAAAAAGACATTAATAACATGCCAAAATATATACTACAAAAACATCAAGTCAACTTTACATTAAGTAATCTATCCAAGCAGTTTATAAATAAAAACCAGTCTCCACCGAGATGTGCACATGCAACACCAATGTAACTAAAACCCATATCCTGTCATGTTACTATAAAGACAACTTACATATAACACTCAAGCAAGCTATACAGGACTTTGATTATAAGTCTTTGAGAAGACATCTACCATTAGAAATACTAAAAAATATTTAAACATTTCCCTTCAAAACATATGTCGATAATTATCTCCAAAATAGCTTCTCAAACTTAAATATATAATTTATTATGCTCATGTTTATAACCGAAAGAGGCGAAGGCCATTGAAGCCAGTCCATAAACTTTTGTATTTATTGTAAATTAATTTTGTCAATAAATAATTATAATATTTTTAGAAGAGGACCTAAATCCGATTTAAGCCAAAAACTTTTTTTGAAATTTTTCGCGGTTTCCTTTGGAGCCCTATAACTAGGAATATATGCGTCGCCGCCAACTTTTTTATTTAATATGTTTTTCTTTTTTCAATTTTATATCACATAGGCTACTTTTTATTATTTTTTTTGCTTCACAAAACTGCATTTGTTCCGAATATTCAAATTGAACGAATGTTCATGTTTATTCGGTATCATATTCGACTACCTATCTACAAATGTACATCGGAATTAATTTTTACAAGTTGCTTTGTGATTATAACATCTTTGTTAAACGAGTTTACATCTGACATTTCATGTGTGCCATGTGCCAACAAAGCGTAACCACTAATTACTAATGAAAAACTGATTCAGACACGTATTTATTATGTTAAAAGTTTCATACATAACTAATAGACAATTTTATAGAATACATCATTGGAATCTGTTTATTTCAATAAATACGTCTGAATCAAACAGTTCTGCATTAGCAATTAGTGGTTACGCTTTCTTTGGCACATGGCACACAGATGTAAGCCCGGGCTTAGTATTACGGGTATGTAATTAACATCGTATCAGTTTTTACCTTCAGATTGTCTTCAGATAAGCCATCTCCCAATAGACTACGCATAACATCAGCAAACAATGCCTCAGCTTTTTTATATTGTTTTCTTTCCATAGCTAAATTTGCCATTATATCATACACGTAAGTAATACCATCCTTACTTTGTATATCTTGTGCCATCCTCAAAGCCAAATGCAACATTTGCTCAGCTTTGTCATATTGTTCACGCTGAATGCATAAAATAGATCTTTTAATAGTGGCAATTAACTTATTCTCTGGCGTTTCTTCACTGTCTTTAAACAATCCAAACAAACTAATTGAATAAGCAAATGAAAGAGTTTTGCTATAAAAAGACTGTCTGCACTTCATTATACTATTTTGGTTGCATATACTTTTCTTGTTCATCAACACTTGTGGTAGAATAAAATGAAAAAATTTTTGCACTTTTAAACGAATTAAATATATATGGACCTTAGGAGTCCGAAGAAAAATTGTAAAATTCATATTTCGATATGATAGTTAAAAACACCAACTGATGATAATAAACATGGTACAATAAACGAGGTACTACCTTAAGCTCAGCTGTAGCTCGTTTCTATATTTCTCACATCGCAACACTTCCCGCATGATACAAGTGAACAGCGTTGCCGTTGTGACACTAAAGTATCACTTTTGACCCTTTTTCGTGCTAATGACACTTTTTATGACCCTTTTTTTATTTTATCCCTTTGTATCATTTTAACAAAATTAATGCCACTTTTTGAAAAAGAGTTAAAGTTCCAACATTCCTCACGAAAGTTTTTAGTACACTTTTATCCATGTGTGTTGTATACATATTTCCATACATGAGTTTTGTGAACGTACATATAAAAATTGCATGCGATATTATTATTACAACAACTGACTTTTATGCAACTGTCATATTCCATCCATACCTATTTTTTCATATAAAGTTTAACAATTGTGTAAAATGAACTGATGATCAACTGTGATTAGGCCCTGATTTATATACGAGAACATACTATATTAGGCTGAGTTTACATCTGAAATTTCTAGTGTGTCATGTTCCCAAAAAAACGTAAACACTAATTACTAATGAAAAACTGTTTGATTAAGACATGTATTTGTATTGATTCAAACTGTTTCCAATCATGTTGGATTCTATAAAATTTTCTATTAGTTACGCATGAAATTGTAACTTAATAAATACGTGCCTGAATCAAACAGTTTTTCATTAGTAATTAGTGGTTACGCTTTTTTTTAGAACACGACACACTACAAATTTCAGATTATGTAAGCTAGGCCTTAAATATTAGAGCGTTGCACGAGCAAAACCACACATTGGCGTGAAGTACAAAATATAACGAATTTTTTCAAAACTACCGCTGATTAAAAATAAACTTACAAACAAACTTAAAATAGAAACTTGTTTTCCTCTCTCAATTCGCCCCAATCAGAGCTGGAAGAATGGACACCAAGCGAAAAATTAATTACAAAATATAGAATAAGTATTTCTAAAAAGTGATAAAGTTTATCAAAAGTTTTTGTAAAAGTAACATCTTTTTTGATAATATGATAATGTATTTAATTAATTGTTAAAATTCGTGTTAGTTCATGAAGTGATGCAATATTATTGCACTATCACATATTGTACACAGTAAAATTGAATAAAACGTGAAAATATTTTTAGGAGATAGCACAAATAAAAAATATAAAATACACTAAAGTTCATTGAGGGCACTTTTAAAAGTACGTACATACAAATTAACGAAAACAAACTGTCAATATAAATACAAACTAGATTACAGAACCAATTTAAAAAAAATTAAAAATTTCATACTTCAAGTACGTTGCATCTCGAGCTTATTTGAAAAACCGTGCAATTGACAAAAGATCAGAACTTATGTTTTCGTTTATTGTAAAGTTATATCTTAAAAAATGGTGATTTTATAAACGAAAAATTCTACCGCTTGAAACAATTTCAATATGATTTTTCGTCTTGGATGACGATTTGTACAGAGGAAAAAATTTACATATTTATGTATGTACGTATGTTTTTATGTATGTACACATTTACGTTATATTTTGCACTATATGTTCCACTGATAATGCAATAATACTTACTATTCATAATGTGTTTAGTGGTCCAAAAAATAGTGCACTAAAAATAACAATGCAATGTTGATGAATTACTTTGAAGGGATTTTAGTAAAATGCAAGAAAAATTGCACTAATATTATTAAAGTTAGTGCTAATGTAATAAATTTGCATTTGCATTGATTTGGTTTATTGCGGGAAAATGGTCAATGCATTTGCTTATTAAATGCAATAGTCCCAGATCTGCATACAACAAAAAGAAGATGTATAGATAGACAAAACCAAAGTAAATTTATTAATTGATAAACCTTTAATATGTGAAATAAGTATAATAAAGAATACATATGTACTTTAATAATTAAATATAATTATTTTTAAATGTTTTGTAACACATTTTTTAAGTAAAAATTTATTTAAACTTTTTCACATACGTTTTCAGTTTATCCAATTGTGTATAACAAAGCAAAACAAAACAAAATGGCGTACAAAAATTGTAAACAACTTTTGACATTCAGGTATTCACACTACACGAGAAAAAAATTAATCACCTGAGTACTTGCATATACTTTATATAAATTTACTTTGCTCACATACATAAGTGTTTCTTTATTTTTACTTTGCGAGAACTATCTGTCATTTTAATAAATTTCCAGCAGTTGTTGTTGGAAGGATGTGAGAAAAAGTGTTTCTGTAGCAATATTTTTTGAAAAGTTTCTCGCAAGAACTGCCAAAACAACTCTCATTCAAACACATATGAATTTTGTGTAAAAATATGAACAATAAATTAGTTGAAAAGATATGCAACGAATTGTTGAACTAAAATATAATCAACAAGTCGATATGTTTATATTTATTTAAAGTTTTTTTTGTGTAATTGTTTTATGTACAGACAGTTGATAGAAAAAATTATTTCAAGCATTTTACATTCATTTTATATTCTTGTTCTTTAATTTATTGTCGTTTTCTTTTAAATTATTATTTTTTTGTTATTGAAATAACATTTTGTGACATTTTGTTTTCATTTGACACTCGATTACTGGAAATATTCCAGTAAAAACAGAATTTTTCTCACAAATCGAGAAACGATGGATTTTAATTAATTTTAACCACATCATGTGAGAAATTTTACGATCCGAGAAATACAGAAACGAGCTACTGAATAATTAAAGTCATCCACAAAACAAAACAATTAATAAATTAAATCATAAAATATGTATATTAACAGTTCTTATTATCATTATTTATAAATTATCTGCTTTGTAATGACTTTCACAATTTTTATTTAAGCTCTTCTAAAATTTTTACACTTTTCGTTTGGTATAATGCCTAAAATCTTAAAACTATTAGGGCCTTAACCACGATATCGACAATGTTCGACTTGTCGCACACTTACATTTGAAACAACAACAAAATATTTGTATTTGTTTTGAATGTAAGTGTGCGACAAGTCGAAACTTTTCGACATCGCACGGTGACTCAGAATCAATTTTCATCGGCCAAAACCTATATTTTTTCTTGACATAGATTCTTAAAATTTTTACGCCATTAGAAAGGAAACGAAACTAAGGTAGCCAATAAATTTGGTCAAAATATTCTTAGTAGTGGGCGTGGCATGCTGCAACAAATTTATGTTAATTAAAAAGAAATTCTTATATTTTATCTGAAATAAATTACAATTCCTCGAAAACTGTTATCGATATAGGGCTGCGGACTTTTTTGTTATGTTGGGTAAGCTGTTGTTTTTAACAAATGGTATGTGCACACCCTGTATAATTTGTAGTTAGCGATGTTACAAATTTTAATCCCCCATATTTCCGTAAAATTTGAAGATCAAAAGGGATCAAAACCGTAACCCTCCAAAGAAAGACGAAAGTGTCCGTATATATACTTTTGCACCACTCACGACCCTCCTGTGGAACACTTTTTTATTTTCATGAAAATACTCAAAAATTATAAACAAAAATTTGTACCCAAATTGTCAGAAAATCTACCTTAGAAATATCGTAAATGCCATTCTATCTGAACAAGATAAAAATAACAATAGCAAACTTATTTTTATATACATAACTTTGAATTAAAAAAATAGAGATTAATATTTAAAACTGAATACGGCAAACTCCAAATAAACAATCATAAGTAAAAATCGCAGGTAGCAAAACGTATTATGTTGATTGTTTTCCTGCAATTTTGTATACTTAACTGATTTTTTAATATTAGGTTGGATAGACAGGTTGCTGCGAAGATATAGCTATAAACACGTTAATTTCGAAAGTCTTTTCATGCTTACCTGAAAGAAAATAAAGAAGGGGCGAGAGGGAGCGAGCGGAGGAGTTAATTTTATTCGAAAATTGAGAATTTAAGCAGGTAACCTAGATTAGCTTTAAAAGTTTTATATTGAGTATAGTATATAAGACAATAATTTGGAAATAAAAATAAGTTTCATACAAATATTTGATTCTAAAAGATTGCAATTGATTGATTATTTCATAGCGTTTTAGAAAACACGTTACTTTCATAGAAAATTAAACTTAAATCCTTACAGCAGTGAAACAGAATTAGATTTACAAAAAAAAGTATCTGCTTTTGTCAAAAATTTTAAAAAACGCTACAAGGAAGCTGATTGGAGTAAAAGTAAATTCAATATGTGCTTTGCAATATGGTTACAAGGTGAACTTACTATCCAGATAACTTCTGAAACTACAAGTAAAAACAGTGGAGGAAGACCACAAAAATTGCTAGATAAGTGTAGCGATATATCTAAGAGGCGAAAACTGAAAAATATAAATGATGAAATCGGATGTGAAAAAATTAAAGATAGTTTGTTTTGCCAATTGCGGTCACAAAAACAACTAACAAAAGTGGACATCATTGAAAAAGTTATTTCCGCTAGTCTAGTGACAACAAAACGGATCCTCAAAAGCATTCCAACACCAAATGAGGAAAAACAGTTCACAAATAATATAATATAATAATAATATTTCTGGAGATTTATCAGAGGAAGCCCGGGGAAAAACAAATAAATATTACAGATTTTACAGAAAACATAATACCAGACAAATTTCACGAAGCTCTACAAATGAAGATTTATTTAATATATTATTGACAGCGTCAGATCCCTTCATCTCTACCATTCGAAATCAATGGAAATTGGATCATTCGGACTTGCATGCCGAAGCTAAGGGATTGCTACACGACAGAAGTAATACAGAACTGAATATCGAATATTTACAAGTAATATTCCAGCCAATTGAATAATAATTATAGTTTGCATTTACTATTATTTGAGTGAAATAAAGTATAAAAATATTAATATTTAATGAATGATATTAAAATAACGTGTTTCTAACGTGTTTTCTGCATTCTATAAAAAGAGGTCACAATATAAATATCTATGATATATCTATAGATTAACATTTCTTCAGGTACTAATATTTAGTTTTGAATTATGGTTAAAGTTTCTCATAAGTCCATCATAAAAAAATCTAAAATCCAGATTTTGCGAAAAATTCCTCATTATATAATATTTACCGTAAGGACTTTATGATACCTAATTATATTTTAAATATTAACAGGTAATTTGTGCTTTAAGTGATACTTAATTATTTTAAATTAGTTTTATGATTCTCATAAGTAGTGTTTAGGTATTTTTTTTAATTCAGTGTCTTGCAGATATTCATCTAGTAGAAACGGTTCAGTTGTTCATGTCTGCACATGTCTTACATACCTATGTATATATATATTCAAATAACCAACAGTCTATTAGCTATTTATGACTGAAAAAACTAGGCTTAATTATTAAATTTTCTAGAACTTACTTTGTTGTTTTTATAAAAATAATTTAAGTTTTATTATAAGGAATTTTTTTACAAAAATAAAAAAATAAAAAGCGCACATTTCTAAGCAAATTAAAAAATGTTGAAAGTTCAACTTTAACCTTAAATTTCTCCACAACCACTGTACTGATTTTAATGAAATTAAACTTGGCTAAAAGCTTAAGATGTTACCTATCCACGAAAAAAAATAAAATAAATATGTTAAGATAGAGATGTGCCTGTTAAACATATGTAACACTCCTCCTCTGAATTCACATAAAATCAAAAATTCATATATATATATATATATATATAGATGTATACAAATTAATTTTAACTTTTACTTAATTTTTTTAAAAAATAATTTTTTTCGGAGCTAAAAGCTCGTCCTTTATTTAATGTTCAACTTAAACTAAACTTTTACAAAAACTGTTTTCTTAAATATGATTAGCAACGTTACAATCAAACTGCATACTCAACATTTTCTCACAGGTATAGAAATTATTTTCTGTGCGCGTGTGCACTGTCATCAAAACAGGATGTTTTTTTAGGAATTTATTAATGTTGCGAAATAGCGAGGGTTTCGGGTTTCCGTCTGGCTTTGTTTTACGGAATTTTAAGCATTGAACGTGTTAACTCCTCCCCACCTAAATTTCTTTGGTTTGTAGAATAATTGATTTAATCCTTCTGAATTATTTTATTTCCTTTCTCTATTGTATCTATATGATTGGTGTTATTCGTGTTTAATTGATGTAACATTTGCAATGATAGAATTTCTTCGATTGTATTAGATGTTGACAGGGATTGTAGGATTGCTGTTAATGGTTTACTTGTTGTTTTTAGCGCATTGTACCTAGAATTTTTTCCCTTGAATTTCGATAGTTGAATTACTGAAGTGTATTAGGAATGCCCCATTCAATGTAGTTGTTTCATTTTGAACAATGACTTCGCCATCAAATTTATTCAGAAATAAAATACGTGGTGATATTTCCTCAATATTTGGGATGTGCTGATTGTTGATTTCGGTGCAGTGTTGTATCCAGGTATCGTTACTTAAATCTACTATTTCATTTCTTGAACAGATTTCTAGAAAGTTATAATTCTTACATTTGTCTTTAATTCCATACATTTCTTTTTCACAAATTAATATTTCATTAAAATGTATTTTATTAATTCTTTCATTTTGTTTTACTGCTCTAACTTCGATTGCTTTACATATGTATATTATTATTGACAGTTGGTAAGCTTATTATATAAATTATTATTTTTCCATCAGTTGCAATTTTAATTTCGGAAAATTCAAATGCTTCGTCTAAATTTATAAAAGTATATTTTCTTTATTAACAATATTTTTAGCTATATCAATTTCTTCGTTAGACAAGATATAAGAATTTATTATATTGGCTTTTCCCAATGTATTGCGTATGCAATATTTACAATTTCTTCTTTAATGATTTCTAATTTAAATTTAAATTTCAAAAATAGATCTATCTCAGTAACTTCATTGTTTTCCATTCTTTTTGCAATATTATTAGTAATATTAGTAATTTCTTTAATCTTTTCTATAGTTAGTTTATTGATTAATACTTGATTATTGTTATTTTCCAAAACATTATTTAACTTATTTAGAACAATTTCATGGTCATGGTGGTCAGGATTATCTGCTATCCTTTTCCATGCACTGCCTATAAAGTCTAAAGACCTTTTCAGTCTCTTCAGTTGTAAGTTATGTAGATGTGATTTTATTTGTGATATTAGCAATGACATGAAAGGGTAATGAGGATTTCGTCCGATTGTAGATGCGTGTATTGTTCTCTCAATATTTTCTATTATGTCTAATTCATAGATGATCAAAAATAAAAATGAGATGTATTAGCGCTCGCTCTCGCAACCCTAACTCCCAGCAAACATATTGGCAAACACCTAAAACAAATTTCATAATGATATGAATAAAAATGTATTTTCAAAACGTTTTCATTTCCAGCCTTAAATATTTTGTAGCATAAAAGGCATTGAATGTTATGAAAAGCATCATTTATCATAAAATACCGTTCACATCTCATTTCGTAGACGTGCTTTTATTTTTTTTACTTTGTTTTTTGTGTGTTCAATTGTAATTGAATCGTGTGTGTTTACTGTGCTTTGTTCAACAAAACCCAACAACAATGCTTAATAAATTCCTGAAAAAAATGACGATACTCTGACGCATGTGTTTTCGTCGCTTGCTCAACGATGAATGAATGAGTTTTTAAAAGAGCGTAACAAATGTGTATGAATTTTTTTCAAACAATTGTTGTATGGGCTGAACATCTATGGTCTAAATATATTGTGATGTCTATTTCATGAATTATCTTGAAATATCCTGTTTGCACTCTAGCTGTACCTTTTTCTATTGTTATCAGTTGTGCATTTGAGTAATCCAAAATCTGAATATCCGCGTAGCACAATCAATCAATCTGTGTATAAAAGAAATTTTATATTGTTTTTATTTAGTTACGTATTCTACTTTTATGTATAACTTGTCCCTTTTCCGTCAGAACAGTACTATTTCTATCTTCTTTAACTATTTCTTTTGTATATGGTTTCGAAAGTTTGGTACCTAATCTTCTGTTCTGCTTGACAAAAATTATTTGTCCTGGCAAATAGGATTTTAGTTCTTGTCTGTTTTTATTGTGGAATTGAATTTCTTGTTTTTGTTTTTTCGCTAAATTTTCGAGATTGTGGCGTCTTGTCCTTTCTATATCGTCTGGTGTGAAACTAACCTGTCGTCCGAAAAATAGGTCTACTGGTTTTTTTTTGTTACCGAATGGATACTATGGTTGTACTCGGAAACTGCTCTTTCCAACAGTTCCTCAAAATCTCTATGTCCTCTATTTTCTCTAATGCATCTCATTTTTTCTATTATGGTTGAATGGAACCTTTCTACTTGTCCGTTAGCTTGCCCTTTGTATGGCGATGTCGTATAAACTTCTATCCTCAATTCGTCTTCCATCATAAATTTAATAGCAGCTGAGTTTAGTGAGGGTTCATTGTCTATTATTATGCACTTGGGTACGCAAAAACCAAATATTATTTCCCTAAGTGGCTTCCTAACATCCTCAATTGATCTGATTTTTAATATCTTTGTCTGGGCATATTTTGTGAATTTATCAAGAGCCGTTAATACTACCTTCCCTTCTGTCAAGAATAAATCTACGTGAATAGTATGACCGGGGTATATTGGTAGTGGTGTTTCTCCTAGTTTGGGCTTATTAGGGTGTCGATCATATTTATTTTCTTTACACGTCGCACATTTTGCTATAATATTTTTTATTTTACTGAGCATACCTGGAAAAAAGTTTTCCTCTAAGATTTGCGATTTATTTTCTATTGCATTTCTATGAGCACGCAAATGAGTTTCTAATATTAAATTTACTTGGTCCTGTTCGTTAGTAATGTCCTTGACAACTTTTTGAGTATAGCGAGTTTTGTAGTTACTGAAATGTTGCGGATAAAAATTTTGGATAATACCCATTATTCTTTCTTCTGTATGAATTCCGTTAATCACGGATGGATTAAGATATCGTTTTAGATGAGATAAGAGTATTTGCTCATTGTATAATGGTTCTGTGATAATGTGTCTATGAACTGTGGGAAAAACTATTTTAAACTGATATGATGAAGTTTCGGACTGTTTGAAGAATATTTGATTCTTGAATACATTAATTGGTATTTCGGCGCAGGGTATTAACTCATGTGATGAACTTTCTGTGCTGTGAGCTGCGGATATAAGTGAATTTATTTGAGGGGGTATTCTTGATAATGCGTCTGCTACCACATTAGAATATCCTGGTTTGTATTTTAACTCGTAGTTGTACTCCTCCAGAATTGATTTCCATGTTTTCATTTTGGAGTTGGAATTTTTAGAACTTAAGGCGTATGTAAGGGGTTGATGATCAGTATATATTTTGACTTTTCTTGAACCGTATAAATAAGGGAATTTAGTGACCATATAATGGCCAAAATTTCCTTTTCATTTAGGGCGTAATTTTTCTCAGTTTTGCTGAGGATTCTGGAAATGAATGTTATTGGCCTATTGTTTTGCGAAAGTACGGCACCGATTGCGTCAGAAGCATCGGTGGTAAGCTCAAAGTCTTTTTCGAAATTTGGGTGCGAAAGTATGATATCTCTTGACGTCAAAATGGTTTTTATTTTATTAAAGGAATCCAGCGTCTCTTTGTTCAGAGTAATCAATTTATTTCGCGATGCGTGTTTCGGAATGTTGCCACATTCACCTCTCAATATCGCAGTAAGTGGTTTAGCGATTTTTGCGTAGTACTTAATGAACCTACGATAGTAGCCTGCCATTCCAAGGAATGACCGAAGATCCCTCAAATTTCCAGGAGGTGGCATTTTAGACAACGTATCGCAAAAATTCTACCTCTTCTTTCAGAAACGCACATTTATCCATTTGTATTTTCATATTGGCATTTTCCAGAGTCTTGAACACTACTTCAAAATTTGTAGATGCTCTTCCTCATTTTTCCCGAATATTATTACGTCGTCGATGTATACATAACATCTTTTGCCTATATGCTGACGAAGAATGTCATCTAAGGCTCGCTGGAATGTTGACGGCGCATTTTTGAGTCCGAATGGCAGACGCAAAAATTCGTATTTCCCATTATTCACGGAGAATGCGGTTTTCTCCACGTCCGACTCGCGGAGGGGTATCTGATGAAATCCGCTTTTCAAGTCTATGACTGAGAATAATTTATTCTCACCGAGGCTTGAAAGTACCTCGTTTATCTCGGGAATTGGATATCGATCTGGAATAGTGATCGAATTAAGTTTTCGATAATCTATTACCATACGATACTTTTTTTCACCAGAACTATCAGCCTTTTTGTTGACTATCCAGACGGGTGAATTGTACGGTGAGTTCTTCGACTTGTCGTTCGACCTCTCCTTTTAATGCTATTGGGTATGGGTAAGGCTTCGAATAAACTGGTGTGTCCGTATTGGTACGGATTTCGCCCTTCACTAAGGTTGTGAATGTTAGTCTTTTGTCAGGATCTGAAAATAAATTGGGAAATTTTTTTACGATATTATACAGCTTTATTTGTTGTTCTTGGGTCAAATCGGGTTGATTCAAATCCACCACGTTTACTTCCTGTGATATTTTTTGTTTCAAAGGAATTCTTATTACCGGAGACATTGTCATAAAGCTTTTATCGGTATGGATAGTAGCCCTTAATTCTTTTAATGTGTCGTTGCCTATTATTCCATGAAATGAAGAAAGTGTAGGTAGAATGTAAAATTAAAATTTTTTAATCTGTGGTCCAAAAATGCTTATAAACGTATGGTGAGTTATTTCTATGTCACCTGCAACGGAGGATACCTTAAATAATTTTTCATTTTTAATTGGATTCATAATACGGGTTGATTGGATATAATTTTTATTTGAGCCTGTGTCAATAAGAAAGTCTATTTTGTCTCCGCTTTTAGTTATATATTCGAAACATGGAAGCGAAGACGTTGTTATTCTAAAAAATTAACGTTATCGTAAAATTGTGGGGCGTTATTGCCTGGCAAAACATTGTTTTCAACATAAACTTCGTGTTCCGAAAATATGTTGTTTGGGTCTATATTGGATTGTGAAGGACTTTCAGTTTCTTCATCGAAATGTTCATACCATGGTTCGTCTAGATAAACTGTTTCTAGGCGAAAGTTACGTTGTATTTTATTTGGAGGATGAGTATTTTGGCTATTAGGAGGACGTTTATTATTGCAATTCAGTGTTGGTTCGGTTCGATAGTTATTGTGCCTGAATTGACTTGAACTATCTATTTCCATTGGCACTGGTTGTGGAGAAGAATTTGTAGGGGTATTGAAATTTTGTCCGAATGGTCGGAAGTTTTCAAATCTATTGTGTGTGATATTTTTGAATCTGCTATAATTAGGTTGGTTATTATTGAGTTTATTGTAACTAGGTTGATTATTACTAAATCTGTTGTAATTAGGCTGCATTATTCGATTTGGTGGAAAATTATTAGGGCGATTGTATGACTGGTTGTATTGTTGATTAGCACCATGGAATCGATGGGGTGCAGGTGGCATGTAAGCCAATTCGGTATAAAAGTTGGGGTCCCCTAAAATTTGTTACTTGCCGCGAAGGCTTATGTAGTGTTGCGTTTGCATTATGCCTATTTATGCCCTGTGCGTAGTTAAGCCGAAATGTCATATTTTCTAGTTTCTGGCACAAGTGCAGCGCCTGTGGTAGTGTAGCCGGTTCACGGATACTCAACAAACGCGGCAAATCACCATTTAGTCCGCGAATAAAGGTGTCTAGAGCCTTTTCTCAATAGGAGTTAGTCATGGCACGAATCGACTCCTCACTAATGTCTAAGCAGGCCACCTTGTCCAAAATGAGCGACAGATGTTGGTACACTGCCTGATAGAAAGTGGCTATGTCTCGATGGTTTTGAGTCCAGCTGGTCATTTGGTACTCAAGAGTACCTATATCTCACTTGTCAGAATAATGAAGCATAAGGCATTTTTTTACTTGTGCCCAATCTAATGGCGTTCGATATGATTCTAGTGCGGTGTCGCCGACAATTTTATGTCTTATTGTGTGAAGTCTAGCAAAATACTTCGGTGTTCCTCTGAAATTCGCACATGCTTCTATATAATATTCTATCGACTGTCATGAGTTAAATTCTCCAGAATGTCCGGAAAATTCCCTAAGGCATTTAACCATGTCTGGTATGCGATCTAATTCATTTGCGTTTGTGGCGTCAACCGTCACTGGATTGTCATGGATGTCCTGTCCGTTTCTATTAGTCATCTGACTTAAAACTTGTTGAACTATCTCGTTAATAACTTCTGTGTTCATTAGAATGGATGGTTGGTTTGTCGGGACTGGTATTTGTCGAGAAGTGGTCGGCTGTACGTTCTGATTCTCCCCTATTCTCATCTGATTCAATTGTTTAATGATGTCCTGCTCTTCCTGTTCCATTTCAAAAAATTATCGTACTTTCCTAGTGTTTTCTTACTTTTTGTTGTATATATTTTTTTATTATTATTTTTTTAATTATAATTGCTATTGGAGGGCCTCGTAAGGATCGCAACAGCTGTTTCTTTGTGTTAGTGATTTATATTTTTTTGATATTGCAAAAAAAAAAAATTATAGACTATATTTTAGATTACCGTTTTCCATAAATTTACCCTTTATCCTCCACTTTTGTGAAATTATTTAATCTTTAATTTAATTTATATTTCAATTTAGCAAATATATTTTGTATATTCAATAGATTCTTTATCTCTTTTATATTTTAACAAATAATTTATTTACCTCTTTTTTTATTCGAAAAAATTATTTTTCTTATCTTAAACTTGTTTTAACTTTTTTTTCACATTAATTACGTTAATTTAATTCTTTAAAAAAACGTTTGAACGTTTTCGGTTTTTCCTTTTCCTGTTTGTACTTGGGACCTTCCTCGTCGCTGATTTCCAAACCCCTTGTCGTTAAGCCGCTTGTTCACTTTTATAATTTGTGTTCACTTTTACAATTTGTGTTTACTTTTCCCTTACTTTTTATTTTCAGGGATTTATTGTTTTTGTACACGCGAATCTTACTTTTTGTTTTTCAGATTGTTCACTTAACGGCACGTTGGTCCCTGCTCGGGTGCTAATTAATTTTAACTTTTACCTAATTTAAAAAAAAAAAAAATTTTTCGGAGCTAAAAGCTCCTTCTTTATTTCATGTTCAACTTAAACTAAACTTTTACAAAAGTTGTTTTCTTAAATATGATTAGCAACGTTACAATCAAACTGCATACTCAACATTTTCTCACAGGTATAGAAATTATTTTCTGTGCGCGTGTGCACTGTCATCAAAACAGAATGTTTTTTAGGAATTTATTAATGTTGCGAAATAGCGAGGGTATCGGGTTTCCGTCTGGGTTTGTTTTAAGGAATTTTAAGCATTGAATGTGTTAACTTACATATGTATATTTTTTTACTTTTTATAATTTATGTTTGATCTAGGTCCTAACACTCGAGCAAACGTGCTTGCATTTTGTTCTTCATATGCATTATAATTTGATTTGTCAACATTATTGTTATTTAATTCTAATAAATTGTTATTAGTACAATACTGTTAAACTGGTCCATTAGATATACTTCCATTTGAACATGATGATAGCTCTATTGCTATCAAGACGTTTTTAATAATATAGTTTTCTCTTAGTGTCCTTTTACATTTCGGAAATTGAAAGATAGACAGACGAAGTTTGTAGAAGAATGGGCGAAGATGCAGAGTGTGTAGTACCCGATCCTCTGTACCGGACATTTTTTTCTTTCTCTTTTCTACTTTTCGCATTTATTCTTATTGCTTCATATGATTTTTCTCATTTCAGCGGATGTATGTATACTTGATGTGTATTATCAAAGCGTATGGTATTTATGTGTATGTGTATTAGTAGCAATTGCGAAAAAGGAGTAAACAAACTACAGCATTTCTGTCTGTCTATTAATTTCCAATGTGTAAAAGCTTGGGGCAAGAACAAAAGAGAATTGAAAAAATGTCCGGCAAGAAATGTATGTATGTCTCTTGATTATTCTACCTGAGGAAAGAACACATTTATTCGAACGTGGACCAGTTTTGTCCTGAATGAAAGCTGGAGATAAAGACTTATTATTTACGTCAGTGTAATCTCTAATGAACACACTTTGACATCTTTCGAAATCAACATTTATTTTACCTTTGTAATCGAAAATGCTTTTTATTTGTTTTTCTTCTATAATATCTTTAGTAAGAGAAGGTTCAATAAAATCTAAACGCGATCTAATCGATCTTCCAATAAAAAGTTTTGCTGGGTTCTCATCAGTTAAGCAATAAGTGTGTTTCTGTACTTCTTGGGTAAGGTTCGGTAAAATGAGAGCAAACTGTAATTTCTCTCAATAAACTACAAAAATGCAGAAAAGTATGAGAACGCGAAAAACCAACATTCTTAACACAAAAGGAAATGTTAATGCATGTATGCATATACACATGTACTTATTTACTTACATGATTCAGCATATATAGAAGGTTTTTTGTCCTAATTTTATATAAAAACTTATAAAACCTTGTTTGCCACTTAGCTTTTAAATATATTTTCATAAATTTTTCCACTTTTCTAGTATTTAGAAAAATGTAATTTTTCTTTATTATTGTTTAGTTTTCAAGCAGCTGCTTGATTTTCTATTGCCCAAAGTAGCACGAAGAACAAGTACGAGCTGTTTCGTACAAGAAGAAGAAGAACATTACTCTCATAAAACCTCTCTCATTTACCCAATTTTCGAGTACGGGAACGCTTTTCGTGCAAATTGGTATCCCAATGTAGAGTAAAGACATAAACCTATAGTTTTGTGTTACGGTAATCCATTAAAACCTGTTTAAAATTACAGCAATATTTTAATTTTTCTTGGTATTCAAATATGCATAAATGGATTTCTTCAAGGTTTTCACGAAATTTTCGGCCTGACCATTGGTAGCTGGATGTCCAGGAGCAGTCGATACGTGTTTTATTCTGTTGTTTGACATACAAGTTTTGAAAATTTCTGAGACAAATCGTCTGCCATTGTCCCTGACAACCGTTTGTGGTATACCAAAACGGGAAAAAATTTGTCTGATTTTTGCGATAACAAAGTTGGATATTATTTCCTTGGTTTTAAAAACTTCTACCCATTTGGAATATGAATCTATAATGATCAAGAAATATAAGTGTTTGATTTTGCCTGCAAAGTCTATATGGATTCTTTGTCATACACAACTTGTAGGTTTCAACGGTATTAGAGTGCTTTTTTCTAGACTAGCTATAAGCTCTTGCCATGAAATACAAGATTTGATAAAGTTTTCAATATATTTCAAAATTTTTGCCCACCAAACAAATGATCTTGCTAGGGCTTTTGTCTT
Source organism: Nowickia ferox (assembly GCA_936439885.1). NCBI lineage: Eukaryota > Metazoa > Arthropoda > Insecta > Diptera > Tachinidae > Nowickia > Nowickia ferox. The sequence continues at coordinate 37,018,209 of OW387026.1, read as the reverse complement.
AACTATGCCTAAGTGAGATTCATGTAACATTTGAAGAACATATTTTCTTAATTTTAGTAGTTTCTGTAACCCTATAATATACAATCGTGATCAACAGTCAACTTACTGTCCTTACTATTAAAGGCTTTAAATTCGTCCCCTTTTCAATTTCTCATTTTGCCCATTCTTGCGAAATCACATACCTTAGACAGAATGTATCACGTCGAGTTGATTGAGCTATATCCTTAAAATTAAGGTTTAAAACATTATCTTTTTGTATCTAGTTCACAAAAGAATTATCGTTGCTAGTCTCCTTTAGATTATTTTTGTCTTTCCTTTGAGACATTCGTAATAAGTTGTCTGCTTCCTTTAAATAGCTTTTTACAATTCTGTAGTTAAATCCTGAAGAATAAACGCCCATCTTTGGATACGTGCTGCTGCCATTAAAGGTAAGCCTTTCCACCAAATATAGAAATCAAAGGTTTGTGATCGGTTTTTAATGTGAAATAATTCCCAATTAAATATTGTTTTAATTTTGTAGGGCAAAATATAATAGCTAACGCTTCCTTTTCATGCGTGCTATACTTTTGTTCAGCCTTAGACAAAGCTCTTGATACAAATGGTATCGGTTTAAAAATACCGTCATGAAATTCGTGTGAAAGTATACCAGCAATAGCAAGGTCTGAAGCATCAGTTGTTAAAATAATTGGTAAATTTGGATTGAAATGAACAAACAAATTTTGTATTTTTTGTAAAAGTTGATATATGAGTAAAGGGCCCATAATTTTTCCAAAATTATCAACAAACTTTGAATAATAACAAGCACACGAAATATTATTAGGAATAGGGGCATTCAATACAGATTTTATTCTATCTATATTTTTCCTAAGACCATAATTATCAATTATGAAACCTAAATAGCAGATTTAATTTTTAAACATTTCACATTGTGCCGAATTGAGTTTCATTTTGTGTTGACCATGTGCATAACAGTTGTGATTTGTCATCGAATACTAATTGATTATATGCGCTAGACAAATCTAATTTCGTAAACAATTGACCACCTTGTAGTGAAGAAAAAATGTCATCGATTAATGGAAGTGGATATTTAAAATCTGACAAATACTTATTTATACTGACTTTATAGTCTCCACAAATCCTAATGTTACCGTCTGATTTAAAATTGGTACTAGTGGTGTACCCCATTCTGAAGGGTCAACTAGCTCTAGAACATCAACCGCAATTAATTTTTTTAAATTATCTTCAATTTTACTTTTCCAAGCCAATTGCACTAAATGTGGTTTACAGAAAACAGGCTTTGCATCTTTTTCAATGTGTAAATTTATAACATACAAGGCCAGCACTAAAAACTTCGTGAAACTCCCTTTTAGTTTGTTCTTCAATTATGGAAGATTGATCAGAATTAATATTGTTTACTTGGACAGGTTCGAAGTTAAAAGTGCTCAAAAAATTTCTGCCAAATAATGGACAATTACTATTATTTGTAACTACTAGTTTCACAGATTTTTTCATTCCCTTAACTTCAATTAATTCATTATATTCCGCTAATACTGGGATCTTATTTCCGTATTAGTCAACATAAGGTTCTTTACAGGGCGTAACAGCCATCCCTAATAGCAAAAGCGGCAAGCGTTTTTTAGATGTCAAAAGTTCTCATATTCATATATTTTGTATGGAGCACACCGAAATAACGCGGCGGCAACGCAACGGCAACGCTTTGATATAGGAAAATCCGATTTTGACAACGCGTTTCACAATGAAGTTAGTTGCAAAAGAAAACAATTGTAAACAAACAAAAAAAGAATATATAAGAAAGTGAAATAAATAATAAAGGAAAAATCTGTGCAATTCGTATTAGAAAATGGAGGTATGAAAATATTTCGAATATGATTATATACATATGTATGCATGTTTGTAATTTTATATAAATTCTTTAATTTAGAACATAAACAAACAGATTATAGAACTGGTTCATCAAAACCCATGCCTGTACGACAAAAGGGAGTCCAAATACAAAGACATTAAATATAAAGAAAAGATATGGGAGGATAATGCAAAGCAAACAAATTCGTCAGGTATTAAAAGACAAAATTTGTTTTTTTCGAAATAATTTTTATCTTAAGCCTAGTACTCTGTTCACAATTTCGTGCGAAATGCTGTCAAACTAAATATAAAAGTATTTGGTGTGAAATATTTGCGAAATAAATTCGAAAAAGTATTACTCTGATCTTGTTGTGAAAAACACATAAAATCATGTCTTTCCATGCAAAATTAGTCTGCCATCATTTTAGTTTAGCTGCGAAACAACATGAGCAGTGCTCTTTTCGCACGGAATTTTAACAATGTTGCATACTTTCAAGCAATAAAAGCAAGAAATTTATAAAAAAAAACCGCGAGTTGGGCTACATTTAGTACATGTCAAATTTTTCACGCGAAATAATCAATGGTGCTGAAAGTTTTTCACAACTTTGAACAGAGTACCAGCGTTTATGGAAAAGTTTACGGGATAGGTATAGGAAGCAAAGAATGGTCGACGATATTCCTTCAGGTTCTTCGCAAAAGCTTGGAACTCCGTGGAAGCAAATGCAGAATTTAAGTTTTTTGGCAGATATCCAGCAAGGTAAAGAATGATTGATACTTCTAAATGTGGAAATATAACTTAAATATCATTTTGTTCATTTCAGTACAATCGGTAATATGTCTGAAAAATTTGATACAAGTTTAGAGTTCCTCTTTGATGATAGCAGCAGTCAAACCGGGAGCTTAAGTACACAACCAACCCGAAAAAGAAAAAACGACGATTTATTTACAGACGTGCTGATGGCCATGAAAAAAATATGAATAGCCACCAAGTCCTGGTTCACACACATCTTTCTTTTGAACCTACATTTGCGTTCATACACACCGTCCAGTTTGTTTCATCATTGTTAAGTACTACTGTTGCTAGTACGATCTGGATAATTAAAAAAATATTTTGGCTTTATATATATTAATAATTATTAAACATACATAAGTAGTAGGGAAATCGGCATTCGGCCCCAATTAAAATTGCTAAATTTAGGTAATTAAAATTTGAAATTTGTATTATCATCTGTTATGTGAATAAATGAATGATCCTTTGTAGTCTTTTTTTCAATAAATTTATTGTCACCAAAATTATGGACTGTATTCTAATAAAATCAAATAAAAATAAGAAGCAATAATACAAAAAAATAGCTGGTGATGCCAGATCGATAAAAACAAAAACAGAAAAATAATGTATAATGTAATGCGAAAGAAGTGATGTCAATCAGTTTAATTTTGCAACTCAAGATCTCCGAACATCCCGACCAACCTTGAAAGATCCGCTTTCAATCATCAACAAATAGTGGGCATAGTTTAATTATTGGTCTTTTCAAGGTTCCCTTTGCTGTAGTCACTGAGACGACTCGAACAAGCCCATCCGCTCCAGGATGTAGCGCTGCTATTCTCCCAATGGGCCACTGAGTTGGTGGAACGTTATCCGTCTTAATGATAACTACATCTCCGATGTGAATATTTTCTAATTTCTGTTTCCATTTAGGGCGTTGTTGCAATTGTGAGATATATTCCAGGGACCACTTCTTCCAAAACTGATGAACCAATCTTTGAAGATATTGCCAACGATTGAGTGTGCTCTCTTTCACATTTGTGACATCTTCGCATGGTATCGCCAACATAGCACGCATTATGATAAAATGGCCGGGTGTCAATGGGTCTATGTCTCCTTCGAAACGGCAACAAAGCGGGCGAGAATTCAAACATTCTTCTATTTGACATAACACTGTATACATTTCTTCATATGTTGTGGTGGCGTCTTTTAGAACTCGGCGTAGGTGGTATTTAATGGACTTCACTCCGGCCTCCCAGATACCGCCAAAATGTGGTCCAGATGGAGGTGAAAAGTGCCATTCAATATGATGTTGATTTAATTCGGCAACGATGCCATCTTGTGTTTGTGTCGAATTGAGAAAATGGTACAACTCCTTCAAGTACTGGTTGCACCCCACAAAATTAGTACCATTATCACTATAAATATGTTTTGGCTTTCCCCGTCTGGCAACAAATCTTCTTAGTGCGGCAATAAATGCAAACGTAGATAATTCTGTGACTAATTCGATGTGTACGGCCTTGGACACTAGACACACGAACACTGCCAACCAACACTTGTATAGTTTTGAGCCACGGCCCTTCCAAGATCGTATTTGTATAGGTCCCGCATAGTCTATCCCAGTGTTGATGAATACGCACCCAGATTCTAATCGGTGTAATGGTAAATTACCCATTTGCTGCTGGTATGGCTTAGCTCGTTGTCGCATACATGGAACACATTTATAAATGCATTGTTTAATTACGTAAATCACAGCAGGAATCCAATATCTTAAACCAAGGATATATTGCAGTTGTCTTTGGCTCGCATGCATATGTTTAATGTGGTAATGATTCACTATTAATTTCGTTAAATTGTGATTCCTATCCAAAATTACTGGGTGTTTTTGATCAAAGGTAACATTGGAATTCGCTATTCGACCTCCAACCCTCATAATTCCTTGGTAGTCGATAAATGGGGTAAGCGATGACAATTTGTTTCTTGAGGACAACTGCTTACTCGCTAAAAGTAGTGTAATTTCGGATGAGAATGATGACATTTGAGACTTTCTCACTAACGCTCTATGTGCGTTCTCTATTTCTGTTGATTTCAAAATACCGGTTGATTTTGAATGTTTACTTTTGCAATTATTAGTAAATCTCAAAATTAAAGCGACTATGCGAATTAATTTTCCAAAATTAGAATACCTGCAAAAGATATCGACTTCAGGTGTGATCATTATGTTAACACTAATTTCCTTCCGCTCTTTAAGATTAATGGTTCGAGGAATGGTAGGGCGGAGGCGATTGTATTCAGTTGCTAATAACGTTAAGATTTGTGGCCCATGCCACCACAAGTTATTGCCAATTATATCTGACGGCATAATGCCTCGTGTGGCCACGTCCGCTGGATTCTGTTGAGATGGAACATGGCGCCAAAACTGAGCAGGAATTTCGTTAATTATCTTGGATGTTCTGTTTGCGATAAAACTTTTCCATCTGCGAGGATGATCGGAAATCGAATGAAGGACTACTGTCGAATCTGTCCAGCCATACACTGTAACATTTTGTATATTGAATGCATGCTTGACCTTTGACATTAATTTAACCATTAGTGTGGCTGCACATAATTCTAAGCGTGGTAGTGAAACTTATTTAACTGGTGCTACTCGGGTTTTTGCTGCAACCAAATTTGTGTGAATTGTGCCGTCTGATCTTTTCACCTTTAGGAATACAGCCGCGGCGTAGGCCAATTCGGATGAATCTGAAAATCCATGTAATTCAACATCAGTTTCATTTTCAAAGTCTAGCCATCTTGGAATGCGTAATTCTGAAATCTCATTAATTCGAGGATAAAATTGTATCCATTGGTTGTATAGGTGTACGGGCAACAAGTCATCCCATCCCTGACCATCCAACCATAGTTTCTGCATATAAATTTTCATATAAACAATAACTGGGGAAAGCCATCCCATTGGATCATATATACGAGCTATATCTGAGAGAATCATGCGTTTTGTCATCTGTTTGGGTACGTCAGCAATATTTACCTTATACCTGAAAACGTCATTTTCAGTGTCCCATAACAGTCCCAAAGTGTTGACGGTTGGGGACTCATCCACCAATTTTACGATATTTGCTTCTCTATCTTTAACATCAATAGTGTCCAAAAATTGGAATGAATTTGACGCCCATTTGCGTAAATGTAACCCAGAACATGAAAAAATGTGGCAAAATTGATCTTTGAGTTCAATAGCTTGCTTTACATCTGTTGTACACCATATAAAATCGTCAACGTAGAAATGTTGTTTGATAGCTGCGGCTGCGATGGGATACGAATCAGCATAATCATCAGAAATTTGTTGTAATGTTCTTGTTGCGAGATATGGTGCTGCGGAGGTTCCATATGTTATAGTTTTTAAATTATACTCCATTGGCTGTTGCGTAGGTGAATCCCTCCATACAATGCCCTGCAAGGATTGATCATCGTGGTGTACCAAAACCTGTCGGTACATTTTCTCTATATCAGATGTAAACCCAATTTGATACATACGAAACTTAGTTATAATATCGAAGATATCATTCTGGATTACTGGACCAATTAACAAGTTATCGTTCAAAGACAAGCTGTTCGAAGTTTTGCAGGATGCGTCATAGACTACACGTAATTTCGTAGTGGAACTTGATGGTTTCATCACGGCATGATGTGGCAAGAAACACAATCTTTTCGTAGGTGCGTTAGCTGCTGTCTCCATGTGGCCCAGCTCTAAATATGTGTTCATAAACTTTGTATATTCAACACGAAGATTCTCATTAATTTTAAACTTATTCTCCATAGCATAAAGTCTTTTTAAAGCATTTAACTTAGATTCGCCTAAATTAATTTTGTTTTCTTTCAATGGCAATCTTACAATGTACCTACCGTCACCATTTCTCTGCACATGTTGTTTATAATGTTCCTCAACTTGTTGCTCCTCAGGTGTTAGATGCATTGGTTGTGCTGGAAACTCTTCAGTCTCCCAGAAACGCTGTAAGTGTCTATCTAAGTCCACGTATGTAGTTGCAGATACTATTAATGAGTCTGATGGCATTGACGTTTTACCAATCACGACCCATGCGAAAATTGTTTTAATGGCAGCTGGATGCCCACTCGGGTGCTTGATGGTTTCTTCTAAACAGCAGTCTACATAAATATCAGCTCCAATGATTATGTCAATTTTGCCAGGTTTGCGATAAGATGCATCGGCTAAGTTCAGTTTGTCAAAATACTTCAGTTTCTCGTCATTTACTTCATGTCAGGGTAAAAGTTTTGTTAACTTTGATAAACAAAGAGCATTCGTGGTTATTACTTTTCCAACTGCACATATCTGAATTTCAGCCTTGCCTCTTGTACGACAACTTCCAACATCACCAGCTGCATTTACAACTGTTCTGTCATAACCACGAACGATTTGCAAGCGTTGAATACACGATTCTGATATAAGAGTCCTTTGAGAGCAACTATCCAGCAATGCGCGGCATTTTTGGGGTACCCCAAAGCGGTCACGAACCATTATGTTTGCTGTTGGCAGTAGCACGTATGAACTAAAACTTTGTTGTGTGTAATGAATACCTACACATGAAGTTACGAAATCATCAGATTTACTTAATTGAATTTGTTGCTGATTATCTGTTGTTGTTGGAATATGCAATAATGTATTGTGTTTTCGGTTACACATTTTGCATGATGATCGCTTACACTCGGCTGCCTTATGATTTGGTTGTAGACAATTGTAACAAATGTTGTGTTGACGAACGAGCTCCCTACGTTGCTCAATACTCAGTTCCTTGAATGAACTGCAATTAAACAATAAATGCTCATCAGCACAAATGGGGCATGTCTGAAATGTTGTGGCAAATGTGCGCATTTGATTTCGTTTTCTCACTTCACTCTTTTGTGTATTTTCGAGTTCTAAAACTCTTCTTTCCACAAAATTCAAAAAACTAACAAATGTTGCCGAAATTGTCTGCTTTTCTCTGAACCACAAGGTAGCGGCTTCATCATCGAACTTCTTTTCTAAAATGTACAACAGAATTGAATCCCACTGCTCTACAGGTTCCCCCAGAACCTTCAATGCATTAAAACTTTCATTTACGCTGTTATAAAATTGTCTCATTTCATTAAATGTTGTTGTTTTTAATCGCGGATGATCTACCAATAGTTCAAAATATGTCTTTTTTACCTTATCCGAATTGTCATAACGTTTTTCTATTATTTGCCAAGCAATCTGATAATTTTCATTTGATAGCTGTAAATGTTTAATCAATGAAAGAGCTTCACCTTTTAATTTAGTTTGCAAATATTCAAATTTCTCGACTGCTGAAATTGTGGTTTTCGAATGTACCATTGCTTTGAACAAGTCTCGAAATCGAATCCAATCTAGACTGCTGCCATCAAAGTCGGGAATCTGAATTCTAGGCAACCGTAATTCACATTGTGCGACGTTGCTATTCTGATCTGGTGTCAAATTCTGTTCCGCCCGACTAGTTTCAATAAAACGTTCTAAAAGATTTCCCATTGTACTCTGGTGGTCTATTAAGGCGCCTACAGCAGTCGACAATTCGTCCGATGCTGAAACTTGACCACTAATAATTGTTCTATTACTATTAGATTCTTCATTTAATCGTAAATGAAGGCTTTTGATTTTAAAAAATTTGTTTTCCATTTCATTTCTGTACTTTTCCTCTTCGGGAAGTTTATCCTCCATTGTAAGTTGCTCGATATCTCGTTGGATGCCTTCGAATTCACTGAACAACTCTTCTGCTCTGACACCACGAACTTTTACACCCTCTTCTGCTACATTCTCGCCCATACAATAATTATAAATTCTCGACAAAGCCGATCTTAATGATTGCCGTTGTCGTTTTACAATTAATCTTCTACGTACTATTGTAATAATGAAACTTGTTGTCGGCTTATTTATTTGTATGTTGACAGCTCACGTTAATATTATTATTATTACGGCCACAAATGCTTATCGTATCGCAACTCCGTTTACCAACACTAAAATATTTCGAATTAACCGATGTTATGCCTGCTGTTGCTTGTACATCTATATGCATGAATATATGTATGAATGTATGTACATATATCTGGTTCATATAGAAGCACACAATGTACTTTTGTTCCCTGTATCGATAATTGAATGCTGTCGCATGCGTCAATTATTGTAATCCTGAACCCAAAATCCGTTTTGAACTTCTCTTATCTATGATCTGTATTATGGACATACGCGACCTCCCTTACAGAAGTTGAATAAATTGGCTATGAGATGATTCTCCACGATGATGTGTACCAAAGGCTTGTAGATCTTGTATCCGGCTCCGTAAGGACCAAATAATGTTATGTGAATAAATGAATGATCCTTTGTAGTCTTTTTTTCAATAAATTTATTGTCACCAAAATTATGGACTGTATTCTAATAAAATCAAATAAAAATAAGAAGCAATAATACAAAAAAATAGCTGGTGATGCCAGATCGATAAAAACAAAAACAGAAAAATAATGTATAATGTAATGCGAAAGAAGTGATGTCAATCAGTTTAATTTTGCAACTCAAGATCTCCGAACATCATCAGAGAAATTAGATTTGATTACTACTATGCGATTCTCATATGAAGCGTGGGAATTTGTGTATGTATGTACATGGAGTTGAGTTAATTTTCCAATAAATTGAATAGAGCGCGATGTCAATAAAATAAAATAATTAAGTAATTATACAATTAAGTTTTTTATACTTTAAATCACAAGGAGGAAAAATTGCTTCGTATTGCTTTACAGGCAGAGATTGAATAGAAAGCTATAAAAATTAAAAAGGTTTTTTTTTACTACTTAAGTAGTTGTTAATATTAGTAGTACACAAGCGTGTGCAGTGCTGTAGCCAAAACAGGGCGCCACATCATTCCCCGGGCTGGAGAGGACTCACCTGAATCTTGAAGGGAGTCGTATAATTCGGCCCCAGGAAGTTTTTTTTGGGTAAGGTGACTTCTGGGGCAAAGCTTACGTTTCGTCTGTCTGGTGTTTCGATACGGAAGGTAGTTGGTAGGTCTTGGCAGGTGGGAACATTTGGTGACTCGTTTTGGCAGGTAGGAACGTCTTTGCATGTGTAAACATCTAGTGAATTGTTTTGGCAGGTAGGAACATCTGGGAATCGTTTTGACCAGTAGGAACGTCTTGGCAGGTGTGAACATCTGGTGAATTGTTTTGGCAGGTAGGAACATCTGGTGACTCGTTTTGGTCGGAAGGAACGTCTTGGCAGGTGTGAACATCTGGTGAATCGTTTTGATCAGTGACAACGTCAGGTGTTGCAGAATCTTCGCTTGCTTCGGTGCCTGTAACAAAAGCTGGTTTTAATCTGTCTACGCTTATATTTGTTTGACGGTTTCGTATCAAGATTTCGAAGAAATGTTTAAAGCGTTTTAATACTAGGTAGGGACCATCACATGTATGTGTGAGTGACGGTCGGACGGAGTCATTTCGAACAAAAACGTGTGTTGTTGTCCAAAGATTTTTTGACATGGAGGTTGGCGGCGTAGAGTGGTAGGCGGAATCGGTCGCTTTAATTTTATTCATGGCTGATCGGAATTCTGCAACGAAGTTGTCGGAACTATCGAATTTTTTTCACTGAAAAATTCTCCTGGTATTGGAAGGGTTATTCCAAATACCAATTCTGCTGGCGAAGCGTTGATATCCGGTTTATAAACTACTCGTAGGCCTAGTAAGATCATGGGTAAGTGTGATAACCATTTGTTTGGATTATGGCATAATATAGCCGCTTTAAAAGTTTAATGCCACCTCTCAATTAACCCATTTGACTGCGGATGATAAGGCGAGGTGCGTTCCACCAATTGTGTTGATAAGCTCATTGAAAATTGAAGATTCAAACTGACGACCGCGGTCTGATGTTATGTGCGCAAGACAAGAGGGCTCTTACAACAGAGTCCGCACTCTTCTTAGGAATTGGTACTGCTTCAGGCCAACGAGTAAAGCGATCGATTATAGTTAGGCCCCACGATATCAATGTTGATATGTGAAAAACGTTGTCTAGGCGGGTCGTATTTAGCCGGTGCTGAACGCGTATGACGTTGAACCTTAGATCGTTGAGATTGCAAGGAATTCTGAACGAAGTTAGAGCAATCTCTTCTTATGCCCGGCCAGCAGAAGCTTGCAGCGGCTAGTTTTGTAGTAGCCCTAACGCCAGGGTGTGATTATTATGTATTGTCTTTAAAATGGTATGGCGAAATTCCCTAGTAATGAAAGGGCGAATATTGGACGTAGATTGTCGCAAACTAAATGGCCACTACAACTTGGAATAGGGAAGGGTTTTAGTTTAAGTGAATTTGTTGGACTACCCAAATTGTGAAGCATTTGGTGAAGCTCCTCATCAGTCTGCTGAGCCGCTGCTATTCGGGAGTAGTCTACTAATTGGCTAATTGAATCGATACGTGAAAGTGCATCAGCTGCTGCGTTTGCTGCACCTGGTGTGTGATGAATGTCGGTGGTGAATTGGCTGATGAAGTCGAGTTGACGTATCCTTCGAGGTGAAGCTTTTTCTAGCTTTTGTTTAAACGCAAATATCAGAGGACGATGATCAGTGACGATGTAGCATCATCGCCCTTCTACCGGAAGTGGCACACAGCTTGATAGATTGCTGTTAGCTCAAAGTCATATGTTGAATCGGATTCAGCTTCGGCGTCTCGGTGTGCTAAAAGGGTGACTTTTGCTAATTCGTCTTTACATCGATGAAAAACAGCTTCTGCTGTTTTGTCGTTTTTCCTATTACCGGTAATCAATTTTTCGAGGCAAAAATTTTCGATAAAAATTTATCATTGCTATGAATCGCTTAAGCTGCTGGGCCACTATAGGTTTTGGAAAGTTCATAATGGCTGTTACCTTTTCAGGCGAGGGACGTATACCGTCAGCATTGACGAGATGACCCAAAAACTTAATTTCGTTTTTTCCAAATTCACATTTTTTGCAAGTTAATGGCCAGGTGGTTTTCGTGTAGGCGAGGGAATACCTCTGCCAGGTCATTACGATGTTTCTGAATTGTAGATGAAGCTACACAATTGTCGTCGATATATGGGAAGACAAAGTCTAACCCACGAAACACCTCATTTATTAGCAGCTGAAAAGTTTGAGCAGCGTTGCATAAACCGAACGTCATGAATTTGAATTTATATAAACCAAAAGGTGTGCATTTGCAGTGAAATCCGACAAAAATGGTAGCGGGTAGCGATCTGACAACGTCTTTGCATTAAGTGCCCGATAGTCGCCACATGGTCTCCATGTTACATCAACTATTTTAATTAAGTATAGAGGGCTCGACCAATTACTATTTGTTGATAAATGCCTGCTTTAATTAAAAAATTAAACTCCTTTTTGGCGGCAGCGAGTTTTTCGGGCGATAGACGACGGGGTAGGCAAAATAAAGGTTGTCCTGTCGTATCTATCTTATGGTAGACTGACAATTTCGTTGGGGTATCGTGTAATATCGATAAAATTATTTAAAATGTCTGCAAATGGATCCACAGGGTTAATGCTTTTAATGGAGGAAGTTTCGCACGTCGTAGGGATAGTAAGACGACAAATTTTACCAGTGGTATTGTTTAAACGACGATTGCGTTTTAGATCGATTAATAAATCAAAGTGTCGTATAAAATCGCAACCGATGATAGGTGACGTGACGTCAGCTATTACGAACGGCCAAAAAAATACGACCTAGACCAATGTCAACCGTAACATTTTTCTTGCCGGTCACCTTGATAGGTGAACGAATGTCAAAAGATTTAAACGTTGTTGGCAGGAAGGAAACGTCGGCGTCGCTGTCTATTAATAAATTCTACTTAGATATTTTATCTCTTACCTGAAGGCGAAACATTTGACAGGAGGTGGTGGTGTTTTCGCCATAACACTCCACCTGTTGAGATAGTCAATTTGACTTGTTGCTTCTTGTAGATGCACCAACTACTGAAACGGTAGACTTCTGTTGTTTATGTCTGCGGCAGTATTGTGCATTTGGTCCATGCTTTTTATGGTACCAGCACTCCATTCCTGACCTTGTGTTGTAGCATAAAAGTGCCCGGCTTTTTGATCGGGTTCGTCTTAGCGCGGAATTTATTTGACGTGCGTCGGAACGCGTTGAAAATCGCTCGAACTTTTTTTCCTAATTCTACCACGGTAGTTCGGAGTTCGTTTAACTCTTCTGGTGCTGTATACTGCACTCTAGCGACTTGATTTGTGGACTTTGCGTCAACAATGGCATCTGCAATTCTCGTGAATTCCGATGGCGTTCCTACTGAGACTGTCACAACTGGCTGTGCACACTCTGGGAGGAGTTTTGTCCAGAGCCCTTTTAGTGCTGACTCACCAAGAGTTGTTCCAGCCACCCGCTTCATCTCATAATAGAGCTCTGATGGCTTTTTGTCACCGAGAGGGAGCTCCGACAGTAGGCGGTTTAAGCGGCGTTGCTCGCTGTCAGCAAAATGTGAAATAATTTTTTGCTTAATGTAATCGTACCTGTTTACCGGCAGCATGGAGGCAATTACGTCAGCCAGCTGAACTATGGCGTTGGGATCTGCCAAAATCGTTGCAGTTTTCTGCTTGTCTGCAGTTATGCCTGACGCCGTGAACCAAAACTCCATTGAAATAAACCATGCCTCGACGTTGGTCATGGTTGGCACGGGTAGTCTGGTGTAGATGAGGTACACGTTTCCTTGTGATGCGGATGCTTCATCGTTTGAAAGCATTGCTGAATTGCCAGTAAGGCCGCAAGTGGTTTTGCTCGTTCATTGTGACTTTAAAATTTGGTATAACATAAAATGGCGTAATTAAAAATGGCGTTGTATAGTAACTCTGTCGCACATACAAAAATTATGAACAGTTATTTTCAATAACTTTTCAGGATCACCAATTTGGAGTTGAGTTAATTTTTCCACTTCCAATAAATTGAATAGAGCGCGATGTCAGTTTAATGGTTTTTATTATTTTATTTTAAACTAAAAATAAGTAATTATACAATTAAGTATTTTATACTTTAAATCACAAGGAGAAAAAATTGCTTCATATTGCTTTACAGGCAGAGATTGAAAATGCAAAGGACTCTGCATGGACAAACATTTTTGTGGAATTAGGCTTCATTCATACGAAATTTTTAAACCAACTTGAATCCTGCTTCCGTAAACTGAAATGCAGAGTACAATAAAAATCCTTTGGTAGCGCGCATATTAAGCCCTGGTCTTTTCCACCACTTTCTTTGCTGTTTTTAAGATTTTCTTCATTTTTTTCTTATTATTCATAAACACACGATGGCACTAGTTAATTGAATAATTTTGCGATTATCCATTTTTATAAATATTAATTAACAAACAATACGAAAAACAAAGTCTCACAATGATAAAGCAAACGACACTAAGTATCATTATGTCAAAATTAGTTCTTGATGTAGACAATGATGCCGCATTGCCATTATTTAGGGATTGAACTTTTTCCTGTCACAATCACACAACACTCCAAGAAAAGAAGTATTGTTCTGCCCTCTTTATTGATGTTTCTCAAGCATTTGATAAAGTGTGGCATAGAGGCCTAATTTTAAAATTGAAGACATATCTACCAATAAACATTGTTAATCTTCTGCAAAGTTATATTCTTGCTCGAAAGTTCACTGTTGTGGAAGGAGACTTCATGAGTGCGTCCGAATCAATCTCATCCGGTGTGCCACAGGGGAGCATACTGGGCCCAGTCTTGTATTTGATTTATACTTGTGATATGCCTTTGAGCAGCAATATCCATACATCTACATTTTCTGATGATACAGCCTGCCTTAGTATGCACGAAAACCCTCACGAGGCTTCCCGATACCTACAAGAACATATTACACAGCTGGAATTATGGTTAAACTTATGGAGAATTAAGGTAAACGAACAAAAGTGTGTTCAGGTAACATTTACTCTGCGAAAAGATACCTGTTCACCCATTCGAATCAATAATCAAGTTGTTCCTCAACATTCACATGTAAAATACCTTGGTATACACCTTGACCGACGGATAACATGGAAACACCATATTGACTCTAAGCTAACACAAATGAAACTAAAATTAACTCAGTTACATTGGCTGATTGGTAGAAATTCAACCCTGAGTCTAGATTGCAAACTTTTGATATACAAGTCGCTTTTGAAACCTATATGGTGCTACGGAATTCAGCTATGGGGCACTGCTTCAGCTTCAAATGTAGAGAAAATCCAACGAAGACAAAACAAAATTTTACGGTTAATAACATCGGCTCCATGGTACATAAGAAACTCAAATTTACATCGTGATCTAAATATGCCACAAGTGACTGAAGAAATTGCAAAATACTCAGGCAAATATTTAACTAAACTCGAGTCACACCCTAATCCGCTTGCTCGAAATATCTTGAACTTTACCGGACACATCCGCTTAAAAAAGAGGGACACAAGGGCTCTAATACTTACCACACCAGATGAAACTGTTTGAAATTATTTTTTTATTTTTATTTTTTGCTTTGCACAACTCTTATGTATTATGAATTACTATCACTAAGTTTATGTCCGACACTGGTCGGGCCTAATAATTATATTTAGATTTAAGATTTGAATACTTATTGTTAGTTGATTTTTGAAGATACAATAAATAAATATATGTATGCATAAAAAAAAAAAAAAAATCACACAACAAAATTGTGTGTCATCGAAAAATTTGATGGGAACGGCACTGCACACATATGAAAATGACACCACAAAATGACAACACATGAAATGCCAGATGTAAACTCGGCCTATGTATGTATGTATGTATGTATGTATGTATGTATGTACATACATATGTATGTGTAACCGTGGGAATTTGTGCGTGGAATATTTTGTGGCTCTTTAGATTACAAACGTAACATTTGTATATATTTATATTTTGCAACGCATATATTTCTTTGACTACGATTATTTTAAAGCAGCGGATTTTCAACTAAGTACAGTCATCAGTAGAGAAGCAAAAAGTAAAAATTTGCAAAAAAAAAAAGTAAAACACGCCAACTTTCCTAATCAACACATCAATTTATTGTATTTACCAGCATCATTAGCAATCCTTAATACTTCCGCTTATATAAGTTTGAAGCAATTTATATAAGTTTAAATCAAAATAGTAATTCATAAAACTAATCAAAAATGATTTCTTCTGGATATCAGTGCAATTTATGTAATAAGATATACAAATACCAAAAGTCCTTTTTAGATCACGTGAAAAATCATAGTGTGCAGGATCAAGTGGTCATAAGCCGGGGCACAAATCAAGAGCAACCGCAGACATCTCTTCAAAATCAGCAACAGCACCTAAACACTTTTCATCATCATCAGCAACAACCTTCTATACAGCAATATGTTATGCATAGCTGTTACCCTACACTAATGTCATGGAATAATCAGTTTTTGAGATCAGGAGTACCAATACAATATCAGCAATATGAGTACCAAAACTACACTTATAATTCCGTTATAGGAGATAATCACTTGCAGCAGTATTCTAATTTTATGCAATGGCAACCTCTTAATTACCATCAACAACAACAATAACAACCTCAACAACAAGGAGTAGATATCCTCGGAGGGACTTTATTGAACGATGCTATGGATATACGTTTACCGGATAGCGATGAAGAAGCATGCTAGGACAGAAGAAGTCGAAGATAATGTGAGATATTGGGGGCTATTCTGGAAAACGCGTCGAAAAAGTGAAACTTTACATTAAAATAAAAACAAATTTTCAAAAATTGTTTTTGTTTGTAATACATTTCTAAAATGAAATAAACGTGAGAATTTCAACGCGTTTCTCTCTCTTTTAAAAACGGTTTATTTTGTATGCGAAACAAAAACAATTTTTTTTACATTTACACAGTTTTGTTTTTGTTTTGCATGTAACTTTCACCAATTCGACGCGTATTCCAGAATAGCCCCCATTATAAAATATCAAGAGCATTTAAAAATAATATCGTCACATATGGAATTCCAATTAAAAAAGACCAACTGCTCGCGGAAGAGTATGTTGAAGAAAATAAAAATGTTTTCATAGAGATGCTTGAAAGTCATTTACTAAGCCACACTATAATAAAATTTAATATAAGTATTGTGGCAGAATATGTAAAAATTATGGGAGAGGAATTGGAGTTCAATATTATTCATCATAGAGCTAATATGAATTTGTTGACCAGAGGAGATAAAATATAAAAAGTATTTTCTAACCAAATATCAGAAATTCAAAATAAAATGTCTGAATTCCAAGAGAGGGACTCTGGTTGGACTTTGATACGTATAGTTAAAAGTTTAAATTGGATATCTACTCCTGAAAAACTGTACAAAAGAAAGGCTTGCATCAATATACAAAACAATGATGAATAATGTTTCAAGTGGTGTGTGATTGCTGCAATGGATACTACGAAATACAAACATACAGAACGTTGTAGTTCTTATAACATCCAAGACATTACCAATGACATGATTTATACGCGAAATGGTGTAGCCCTAAATTTTAAAAATTTAAACTTCCCATTAGCAATGGACAAAATCAAAGAGGTCGAGGTGAATAATCCGGCAATAAGTGTGAATGTGTTTGGGTACGATTATTATTATTATTTCATTATTATGTGACCAATTACGATAAAATGGACCATGTCAACTTACTGCTTTTGGTGAATGCAGAAGGCCATCACTACGTTTTGATAAAGAATATGTATATCAAGGTAAGTTAAAAAAATTATAAAACTCTTTATTTTAATGATACATATACTAGTTATATATTTTTTATGAAATAAATACGTTTTATTTATAAACTTTTTTCTATTTTTTATTATTCACAGACTTTTACGAAATCAGGTTACTAAGAATGACTACAAATTAATTTTCTGCAATAGCTGCCTGCAGTACACTGATAGCGAGAATGGAATGAGTATCCATAAAGCAGAATGTGGCAAAATAGTAACTACTATGCCAACAGGTGCGGATACTTTTCGCAGTTTAAGGGGCATCAAAGAAAAATGGATGTCCCTTCGTGGTATATGCAGACTTTGAGTGTATCTTGGAGGAAATAAATAATAGCGTTAGTAACAAAAAAATTAAATTAAATTACCAAATACCCAAGTTTATATCAGTTTACTTTCACAACCACTCAAATTATGACTCACATCTTTTTATTAAAGAAGTACTGAAAGTAATCCCTCTCAATAAAGTGCTTATAATAATATAAAAGGCAAATATCATCAGCGTACATAAATAATTTTCCAAAAAATGTATGTTTTTCATGTCATTAATATAAAATTTGAACAATAGAGGGCCAAGAACACTGCCTTGGGGAATTCCACAGGAAACATCTAGCATGTTACTCCTTGATTCACCAACCTGAACAAATTGCCTTCTGTTTCGTAAATAAGTCTTAAAAACACCAATTGCATTACAAGAAAACCCGATAAATCTCAGTTTTTTTATTAGAATATCGTGATCCACCAGATCGAATGCTTTTGACAGATCATAAAACACACTTGCAACTCCATTGTTTCCAGCATCAATTCCTTTACAAATACACTCCATCACATTAACTACAGCTTCATCGGTTCCTGATTTTTTTTTAAAACCATATTGACGATCAAATAAAATATTGTTATTTTCTAAATAACTTGATAAATGCTCATACAGAATTTTCTCAAATATTTTGTCAATAAGCGGTAACACAGAAATAGGACGATAATTTTCGACCAAATTGGACATATTGTTTTTAGTTATGGGAACAATTTTATTTACCTTTAAGAAATTAGGATACGAGGCTTCCATAATCATTTTATTAAATATAACTTTTATTATATCAGACACAAGTGTTTTGCGAACTAACAACATTTTTGACGTAATATTGTCATAACCTGGACTTTTATTGTAGTCCAAATTTTCTAACAGATCAATAATTTTGGTACTGTCAATCGCTTGTGGGTCAAAGCTTCCTGAAACAATAGATATTGTATTGAACATATTCATATCATCTGTCGAAAGTAATGGTATATTACTACTAAAACCCGAACTGAGTTAGAGAAAAAAGCGTTAAAAACTGAGGCTTTTTCATCATCCTGTACCATCAGTAGTTATTAATTCCTTAGACAAGTTCTGTTTTTTCCAATCTGTTTATTTAAGAAACAGAAAGTTTTTTTAGGATCTCCGTTATATTTACTTATATTATCAGAGTAATTTTGTTCAAATGTATTTTCATTTTAGGCTTTGTGGTCTCATTCTCATATGCTTTTTGGAAGTAAATGGTAAAAATTAATATTTTTTTAATGCAAATGCTTAAAAGGAAGTCTGTAATCATTTGGAAACTAATTGTAATCACTTTTTTAATATTAATACTGCCTTATTCATAAAAAATAATTCAGGTTTATTAAGCGCTTATTTGACATATTTCTATGTGAAATTTGTCAAATAAACCTGTAATAAACCTAAAATATTTTTTATAAATTAGACCGATAGTCTTTTACACACTGTGTTTTTTAATTCAACACTACAAAATCTTTTATTTAATTTTGCAAAAATGTTCTCTTGTTAATTTCATAGTATGTTCACACGGTGCGTGCTTCGCTCTCTATTCATGCTTCATGCCCGAATGGCCAGTCACACACGAGAACAATTGTGCTGGCATAAAATGCTAGTTTGTTGGTGAGAGAGGCAAAGAGAGTGGTTTTGTGTTTGGCATAATTTTTCAACCAGCTACAACCCCACATCAGCAGCACAAAACCAATACACACACAACTTAAAAAACAGCAGATGTAAAATGAATTAAAAAAACACTAATGCACACAAAGCTGTGTGCACGTATACATTTTTATACCAGATGAATTAGTCTCGTGTGTTCTAAAAAGAACAAAAATTGTGCGGCAGAAAAATTAGTCTCGTGTGTGAAAGGCCAATCACTTCTTCGCCATACAAAATTATGAGAGCGAATCAAGTAGATTGTTAATGTATACAATGCAGAAACTTGTCAAACTTTGTTTACAAGCCGCAAAAATGTTAGTGTATGTGTGTGAATAAAATGATTACTGTGTTGCCAATGAATTTGCATGTGGCTGTGTCTCCAATTACACATTGAATAAAATTACACTACACATCCTTTGTGTAGGTTAAAATTAAAACAAAATTAAACAAAAATAGAAGTCAAAGTAAAATTACACACAGATTATACATGAATCTAATTATAGGCCTACACATGAGAGTAGAAATTACACACTCTGTATATTACACACATATTAGCAACACTGAATGACTATAATCATTCATGAATGCCGCGTCTGCAATTGTACTTTAGTTACCCTGTAATTGTTATTTTTAACAACAAAAGACATCTGTTTTTGACTAAATTCTGTTTGTTTCTACCAACAAAATACGTGTGTTTCTTGGTGTTGTAATTTTGTTGTAGTCGTGCAAGTACCTTGTATAATTGTATCATGATATGAATCTACTTGCGAAGCACGTAAAATTGGTATCTTCTCTAACTTTTATCGCAGTTTATCGACTGTTTAACTGAACTAGCTATAAAAAGAAAATAGGTATATGTGCATGTGTGTGTTTGTGAACAAATAAAAACAAACTAAAAAAACAAGATGTGAATTTAAAATAAATGAATTTAATTTAGTTATTGTTGTAACTCTAACATTCATATTCATATATGTAGCAACATTTCAATTGTATGTCATCTGTTCAATTATATAAAATATATAATTAACATTCATTCATTGTTTTTTCAATCTCAAATATAGTTCTTATTAAATAATTAAATATTTTAAATAAATCAAAAACCATTTTTATATATCAAAGATATAACAGTTTGGCGACGAGGATAAAGCGAAACGTAGTTGTGGAATCGTACATACATATATCTTGTGTTTAAAACATGAATGAAAAACAATTTGCAGAATTTATGCAAATGCAGCAGACAATGGTGTCTCACATTTTACAAATGGGGCCATCGACGTCGAGTGCAATGCGGGATCCTAGTATTAACACAGCCTTAGTTCCAAATTTTGAGTCCTTCGATGAAACGAAGGAAATGTACAAAAACTACATACAACGATTTAAAAATTATATCGCAATGAAGAACATAACTTCAAATCAGGATTACTGTGCAAAATTATTACTGAATTCGATTGGTGCTAGCAAATTTAGTATGATCTCAGCATTAGCCGCGCCGAAGACTCCCAATGAACTCAAGTACGAAGAGTTGCTAAGTATGTTGGAAACACATTTATCTCCAAAAAGAAATGTATTAGTCGCTCAACATCAGTTTCTTTCGAAGTATCAAACTGAAAGTCAATCCATAGCAGAATATGTTGCAATTTTACGTACAGATATAAATGAATGTGAATTTGTATCATCGTGTGAGTGTAGTTCTTCAGTTGTTGATCTATTTTTGAGAGCACAATTCATTCGAGGTATAAATGACAATTATATTCGAGAGAGACTTTTACAGTCAAGTACCTCAAAGTTCGATGAAATTGTCTCAAAAGCGATATCTATCGCAGCTGCAAAAGTAGATGCCAAGGAACTTTCCGGTCAAAATACAAACAACACACCAGAAGTAAATAAAGTGTTCACAAACAGTAAGCCAAATCGTTCAAATAAAAATTTTCAGAATACAAGAACACAAAATAAAAATGTAAATTACCAACAACTGGGAATAGCAGGCCTATGTCTCCGATGTGGAAGAAATAATCATTTCGCAAAAGTTTGTCGAACAGATAAATCAAATCTAAAATGCTGTTCTTGCAATAAAAATGGCCATGTGGCAAAAGTTTGTATTTCTACACTATTAGCAAACAACACCAACGTTGTCTCTGAAGTCTTTGAGGAACAAACTGAACAACGAGAATATGGTGTATACAATGTTGTGAACGTTTACCGAAACAGTAGGCATTCCGACTCCGATCGCTATTATGTAAACGTGCAAATAGAAGGGAAACCTGTTATATTCGAAGTCGATTCTGGCTCTAAGTATACATTGATACCCAAGAGTAAATTCAATGAATTACAACTGTGTAATAAATTGTCACCGTCTCATTTAACATTTAGTACATACTTACATGAAAAATTTGTATCAGATGGAAGAATAAACGTCAACGTAAAATACAACAATATATCGATTAAAGATGATATGTATATTGTTCCTGATGGTTGTGCGGCCCTGATAGGAAGGTCGTGGATACGTGGTCTTAAGATTAATTTAACAGATTTAGATAAAATAAACTCTACAGTGAACTCTACAAATGTCTTGAACAAATCACATGAAATCGATCAGATAAGATCCGAATTTACTAGCATATTTGAGGAAAAAAATTGGATGTATTCCAAACTACTGCGTTTCACTAAATTTACGTAAAAATGCAACTCCAGTGTATACAAAAGAACGTTCAATTCCTTATGCTTTAACTGAGCGTGTTAATAAGGAACTGGAAACATTAGAAAAATCAGGTATCATCACGAAAACGTCTCATAGTGACTGGGGTTCACCCCTAGTTGTAATTCCAAAAGCCGATGGTGGCGTACGTCTATGTGTAGACTACATAGTAGGGGTTAACCAACGTCTGGTAGATTCGCACTACCCTATAAGGAAAATAGATCAAATATTTAATAGTCTTAGTGGCTCGAGATATTTTTGCCGATTAGATCTCTATAAGGCATACTTACATGTACCTGTGGACGAGAATTCAAGCATTATTCAGACAATTTCAACGCACAAGGGAACATATCGTATGAACAGGTTGTCATTTGGCATCAAGACGGCTCCAGCTGAGTTTAACAGGATAATAGACCAGATTTTACGAGATGTTCCGAAAACTGAATCTTATTTCGACGATATTGTCATACACGGAGAATCCATGGCCGAATGCAAAGAAAATTTGAGGAAATGTTTATCACAACTAAAAAAATTTGATCTACATCTAAATCTTTCTAAATGTTCATTTTTCGAAGAAAGAATCGAATTCTTGGGTCACGTTATCGAATACAATAGTGTAAAGAAATCCTGTTTGAAGATAAAATCAATTTTAGAAATACCAGTACCCAAATCAGTTGATGAATTGAGACGATTTCTGGGCATGGTCACGTATTACGCGAGATTCATTCCAAATACATCAACAATAACAGCGCCAATGCGATACCTTTTACGTGAAAATTCAAAATTTGTGTGGACATCACAATGCCAGGAAGCTTTCGATACATTAAAGAAAGAAATCGCAAGTGATCGTGTGTTAATACCGTATAATCCAAAATTCCCAATACAGCTTACGTGTGATGCCAGCCCCAAGGGTATAGCATGTGTTTTATCGCATTTAATCAGTGGTAATGAGAAACCAATTGCTTTTGCATCCAGAGCCTTAACAACAGCAGAGCAAAACTATTCACAATTAGATCGCGAAGCCTTAGCCATCATTTTCGCGGTCCAACGTTTCCACGAGTATGTTTTTGGCCGACCTTTCAAATTAGTCACAGATAACCAACCACTATCAAGAATTTTTCACCAGAATTCGAAGCTTCCACAAATGACTTCATCACGATTACAACGTTATGCTGCATTCTTAACAGGATACAATTATGAAGTAATATCAAAGAAAAGCGAGGAAATCGCTCATGTCGACTGTCTTTCAAGGGCAACATTATTTTCAACATCTTCTATACAAAATTCAATAGATCAGGAAGTGCATTTAGTTTTCAACTCAACAATAAATCAGATTAATTCAAGATTATTAAATTTTAAAACAGTTCAAGAGGAAACAAGAAAAGATGAAATTCTTTCAAAAATACTTCATAATTTACGCACAAACACAATTATTGAATCTGAATTTACAATAGATTCCGATATTCTATTTAGAGGACAACGTGTAGTAATTCCGACATCCTTACAACCAGTAGTTCTTCACGAGTTACACCACACTCACGTAGGTATTACAAAAATGAAACAGTTAGCCAGAAGATATGTTTATTGGCTATCTGTAGACAAGGACATAGAAAAATATGTGCGTTCTTGTTCTTCATGTGCTTCGATTCAAAACAGCCCTCCTAAAATTTCACTTCATCCATGGGAAGAGCCAGAGAATAATTGGCAACGTGTGCATATGGATTATGCCGGACCATATCAAGGTCATTATTTCTTGGTGGTGGTGGATTCTAAATCTAAATGGGCAGAAATAGGAGTTTGCTCAACCGCACCATCATCTTCGTTAACAATCGATATTCTTCATACAATATTTTCGAGGAATGGGTATCCAGATGTATTAGTATCTGATAATGCCACAATTTTCACGAGTAGTGAATTCACAACCTTATGCAGTGAAGCGGGAATTTTTCAAAAATATATTGCTCCTGGCCATCCAGCGACGAACGGCTTAGCTGAAAGAAATGTTCAAACGCTAAAAAAACGCTTAGCAGCTATGACAGATGAAAAAACACCAATCCAAAAGAAAATCAAGGAAATTATGTTCCGATATAGAGCTACTCCTCTCCAGAATGGTAAAACCCCAGCAGAACAATACTTAGGACGTCAAATTCGAATCCGCTTAGATGCATTAAAGCCCATAACTATAACCCAGTCAACGACCCCCTGTTTATCTTCGAGACAGTTAAATGTAGGAGACAGAGTCCAAGCGCGTTATTATACGGCAAACAAAGAGCAGTGGAGGTTTGGTGTAATTACCAAAAAAATGGGTCATTTGCATTATATAGTAAAGTTAGACAATGGATACTTATTTAAACGGCATATAGATCAATTGCGCTTAACCAGTGTTCGTCACAATGTTGAAACAAACATTGTACCTAAAGAAACTCCTGAATCTAATAGTCAGATTGTAAGCCAAGAAGATCAGCAAGCTCTTTTATATCAGTCGGTTCTTATACCTTCCGGATTGTCAACTAACGTAAATTGTTCCAGTAATGATTCTCAAATGTCAACTAACATAAATTGTTCCAGTAATGACTCCCCACTAACAGAAGAAATTGCAACAGACCCAACAACTGTGGCTCAAAGTACTGATCTGCAAACACAACAGTTGCCCCGTAAAACAACCAGGCAACGCAGGCTGCCTCAGCATTTGCAAGACTATGTCATTGGTGATGAAGTGGGAAACCAACATTAAGTGTGGGAGAATTGTTGTAACTCTAACATTCATATTCATATATGTAGCAACATTTCAATTGTATGTCATCTGTTCAATTATATAAAATATATAATTAACATTCATTCATTGTTTTTTCAATCTCAAATATAGTTCTTATTAAATAATTAAATATTTTAAATAAATCAAAAACCATTTTTATATATCAAAGATATAACAGTTATGAATAGTATAAAAAGTAAAAATAAGAAGAAAATATAGGGATGCCATTTAAAATGTATGCTTATATGTATGTACGTATATACGTGCGTATGATACGTATGTATGTGTGAATATACATAAAAAATGTCAGACGAACAGAGATACCAACTTTTTCAGAGCAAAAAGCACTAAATGCAATAAGTATATTTGTATGCACATAGCTTTATTTTTATTTTTTATTTATTTATTTTTTTATTTATTTATTTTCAGTACAGAGAAAGCCCACATGGCCAATTATATAGGTATTGCATGAGTAAAAATTAGAAACTTAAGTTAACTACAATTTTAAATTTACTACATTTCATAGGTTTTTGTAATAATTTAAATCACGAGTATATCAAGCTGTTTCGATTTTACTTATTAATAAGTGGAATATGAGTAGGAAAATAATTCAAGTTCATTTGGCAAGACACTCCAATTATGGTGTATTATTTTAACAAAAGAGTGATAAACGAGAGACGTACGGCCTAAAGGAACAGATATTTCAGAAACAACTGAATTTTATTTACAGGATAAAGATTTCAATTAAAATTATATTTGTACTCTTTTATATAACTGCCTAAATTAAATCATTCCGTATAGACGAAATATCAAAACACTTGAATAAAATTTACGTGGAAATGTTTTAGGATTTTGGTCGATATCGATTCCCCCATTTTGTTACTGGGGGTACATTGTAACTCGAACTGAAATAATATGCATTCTGTGTGTAATTAGCATACAAATCGAAAGAATTTTCCTTGTTTCAAATTGCAGAGTGCAGAGTACACCTAATTATATACTTTTAGATCCTTTTTTTCAGTTTATTAGAGATCCCCGCCTCACGTTAGTGCTTTTCAAAGCATTTTTCGTTAGCAAGAAAGCACGACATTGCGTCTCTCAGTTGCTAGTGCTTCCAAACCAGAATTATATTGCTGGAATTATTGTAATTAAGTTATTTTATAGCGTGTATGGTATCCTCTGTAATTTCTAGAATTATATTCTTTTTTCTCACTGTGGAAGAGAAAGTTTTTCTTCCTCTGTATTTCACCCATCTGAATTAACATTCTGCAAAGGAAACTTTGCGTGTCTAAAAGGAGTGCAATCAGATAGTTTTTGACAAGTGGAAAACTCTTTTTTTGGTGTTTTTATAAATTTAGTAGATTTGTAAAACGCACTAAAATCAAAGGTAATAAATCACTAGTTTAGTACCTTTTAAAAAAAAATCCCTAGTTAAAAAATTCCGTACTGTTATGAATTAAAAAGCACTAAATCTAGTGCGAAAAGCACTATATCTAGGGCAAAAAGCACTAAATTGGCACACTGCACACGAAGCACGAATGAACCGTGTGATCAGCAAGATTCATAAACATGATTCAGAGAGCGAAGCGGTGATTCAACTCGTCGTCTGAACATACTATCACAAATTACAAACAATTAAATGTGTTTAGGATAAAAATATCGGATTATGTCGATGTTTCGACACAATACATCAAGTGTTTTTGAAACATCGATTTTTTTTTGTCCATCCCTACGTAACATTGCCGTCGCTTTTATTAGTTAGCCGCCGCCACTGTAAAAAACAAACGGCTACAATCTTTCCTTCTAATTTTTAATAGATCAAAACAACTCGATTTTAATTATTTTTCGATATGGAAAAGTACGATGAAAAAATTAATCTATTGGAAAAAGAGGAACTGGAGGTAATTTTTTAAATGTTCGTTGCTAATCTGTTTATGTTTTTAAAAATTGCAAATATTACCTTACTGTCAGTTGCCATCATCCGATGAGAATTTGTATGTTAAACTAATGGCATATTATTTGGTGCAGAACAAATTGTAAGTTCAAATTTATAACTATTTCATATATAAGTATATATATTTAGGTATTCAGTATTTTAAAACAGATTTGACGCTAAATTCCTTTGGAGTCGTATTCCTCAAAACGTAAAAACAGTGAATGTAGAATTGCAAAGGTTGAATGATTTGCAAAAAAGCCTTATCTGTAATAATTTTGCAGATGTCTTCAAAAATATAAGTGAAAATGAATGGTCTGAAGAAATCAGAATTGCAATGGAAGATTTAAGAGGTATGTTTATTTAGAACTTAATATTATACAGGCTGCTATTTTACAGAAACCGAAATGTACATACCAGAAAAAGTGTATACAAAAAAAGTTGGATACTCAAGCACATGTCGAACATGGTGTATGCTAGCTGGGGCGTATTATTAATACCCACTCATTCTCATATTTAGTATACCCTTGCGCACTTTATTTCATACTTGTATGTCGCCCTAACTCAAACAACTGTAATTTTAAACTACAAGTGTTTGTACAACTGCTTATAAAACCGTTATATAAACTATTGCAATACATTTTTGTGACGAGGTGTATTTGAGTTAAATGTATTGGAATAACTGAAAAACTCAATTTCGTGAAAATACGACTTAGGGCCTTTTTACTTGATAACAGCGATGTATCGATACTAATTCTGCTTTGTACATTCGCATATCTATTGGAAGTTGCAACACATTCGGGGCTTAAATCAAGTTAAGGGGCACTTCTCAAAATTTAAAAAAAAAATCCTATCCTATAGAAAATTTAAAAATTAAATAAAAAAATTGGAGGCGAGGCTTAGTTTTTGAGTTATGGGCCTCTGAAATTCTAGTACAATATTGTGATTAATACAGTGTTTTCCAACGAGTATGACCAATATTGGTATAATCTTAAAGCTTTTGAGAATACCTTTTATGAAATGGTAAAATACAGTCTTCGTCGGCCATACATGAAATCTTTATTAGACAAGAAAATTTTATTAGGTAGAAAATCTTTATTATTCTGCGCCGTGTCGAGAAACACCATATTAGACAAAATGCTTAAGCCTAACAGTGCAAGAAAAAGTTTTTAGACAAGAAAACTTTGCAAGGCAGAAAATCTTTACTAGGCTGCGCCGTTTTGGGAAACACCATGTTGGAGAAAATCCTTAAGCCCGGCCAAAGGCCGGCAATGCAGAAAAATGTTATTAGGCAAGAAAACTTTGCAATGCAGAAAATCTTTATTGTGCTTCGCCGTCTCGGGAAACACCATGGTGGAGAAAATCCTTAAGCCCGGCCGAAAGCCGGCTGTGCAAGAAAACGTTATTAGGCAAGAAAACTTTGTAAGGCAGAAAATCTTTACTAGCCTGCGCCGTCTTGGGAAACACTATGTTGGAAAAAATCCTTAAGCCCGGCCGAAAGCCGACAGTGCAGGACAACGTTATAAGGATAGAATCCTTTTTTTAATTTTTGAGATAACAATATTGGATTTGGAGCTAACATCCGAATTAGTGGAATAATGGCTTGCCCATTGGAGAAAATCCAAAAAAAAAAAAAGACTATGCCTAACAAACTTAAGGCAGTTAGTTATTAACGTAACGTTGTTCTTCTTCTTCTACGAGCACGAAACAGCTCGTAATTTTTCTTTGGGCTAGTTTGGGCAAGCCGAAAAACAATAAGCTGTTTGAAGAATAACAATAACAAAGTAAAATTAAATTGTCCTAAACACTAGAAACATGGAAAAGTTTCCACCGACTTTAAAGCAAGTAGGTTTAAATAAATAATTTCAAACTGTTTCCACCGAGCCTGTGAGTGATTTGTTGTTGGAATTTTCGTATTCAATTTATGCACGTGCTTTATAAGGTGGGCAAAGCAGGCATGCAACAGCATGTAAGTAAACGCATGCGTGTGTATGTAGATATGTACGAGTATGTATGTACACATATGGTCAAAATAATAAGTACACGACGATGTTTTAGTCCTTAATATAAATTAAGAAAAGTTTTTTATTTTAGCAACAGAAAAATTTTAAACTTCGTTTTTGTAACCCAAATCAAATGTAACAAAGCGGCATTTGCAAGATATAAACAAAAATTAAAATTTTCAAAGAGAAATTATGGATAAAAAAAAGAGTGGTCAAAATAATAAGTACATTTTGAATATTATTAAATAATAAGTTTAAATTCGAGTTATATTGCTCTATTTTGAATATTTGCTTAATATCCCATGCATCCTCCCTGATTTTGAAAAAAATTTTACATTCGTCTTGACATACTGTTAATATCTTTGCGACAGGTGTCTATTTATTATTTAATAATATTCAAAATCTACTTATTATTTTGACCAGTCATTTTTATCCACATTTTCTCTTTGATATCATAAAGATGTTACATTTGATTGGGGTTACAAAAATTAATTTTAAAATGTTTTCTGTTGCTAAAAAAAATTTTCTTAATTTATATTAAAGAATAAAATATCACCGTGTACTTATTTTTTGTCCATATGTGTACATATTTAATTGTGTATATGCATTGACGTTGGCTTTTATGGTAAAATGTTTGGTTTTTCGTGTTCCCGTACTTTTGTAAATTTTTTGTATTATTGAGAGAAATTATAGCTTTTTCTCATTTTACCGAACTTTGTCCAAAAAGTACGGAGTCAATTATGACAAATTTCACATTATACTCTGACTTCCAAAATAGTGACATCTTAATTTAATTTTACTACTCCACACAATACTTTTGAAGTCATTGTTTCTTAGAATAGTATACGTGCTATCAATTACACTGTGTGTAATTTTTTACGTCATGGAAATATAGCCATATACGAAAAAAAAGCCGTGTCTGTCAGTTTTGCCCCAAGTCATGCACTTTTTTTATGGGCCCCAAAGATGTGTAATTTTTACAAAAAACATCAAAAAACATAATTTTCTCAGGCTCATATCTTGCAAACCGTTCGGAATTTTGATTTACTCTCTGAGGCAAAGTTGTAGCTCTTGCCATAAAGAACAAAAATTGCGAACATATAAAGTCAAAAAACTTCATCTTTAAGATCAAAATCGCAAAATGTTGAAAAAAAAATTAGATTTTTTACCTTTTTCCCCCTGTTCAGGTCCATAGGTAGCAAATTATTCAAAATTCAAAGAAACGACTACAAAAATGTAGCTAAGATCTCAAAAAACAACTTTCTAGAACATATGAACTTTCTAGGAATGATTCTTAACACCGTTTAGGTAGCGCTTAGATAGCCGCAAAAGTTAAAAATTTGCCGAAAATTTTTCAATTTGATTTGTTTTTTCTTTACTTCAACATTGAGATACTATGCTATCTATTGCAAATCGCACTTTCTTAAGTGCCTCTAATTCAGAACTTATGGTGTCCACCGACACATTGCTTCCAGGCTGCCCTCTATCATCAGCTTTTTCTTCTTCACATACTTCATTAACATCATACAGGGCGATCTTGTGACTCCACCTACATACCTGAAATGAATTAGAAAAAAAAAAATAAAAAAAGGAATGCAATAAATGCATCAATAAAATTGATATTAACTCTGCAAGCAATGCGTCGAGTTTTTGTCTTTTTACCGTTTTTCCATGGGCATTGTGTTTTGGTGAAACCGTTCTTGCTCATCGGATTCGGTAGGGAGTTGTTTGATAAAATAGTCAAAATGAAAATGAGGAAAATGCAGCTTCAATGTCATTGATGTGCCAATTTTCTCAAATAATTCAGCATTTCTTTCACCGCGTTCCGCGTACATACACTCTGAAGGTAAATCCATACCATTGAATGATTTTCATCAAGCTTTCTAATGTGAGGGCCATTAATCACGCCTATTAAATGTAAGCCAAAATAAAGACAAAATAAAAAATTAACATAGTGTAAAGAGTTCAATGAGGTGAACAAAAATTCGTTTTAAATTTACTACAATAACTTTTTAATTTTGTCACCGCTAAGCTTTGGGAAAACGCTTTTCAAATAGTCGAATGCGTTTGGACAATTTACAACGGCCACTTCGATGAATTTTTTAACAATTCTCAATTTTATGCAGAGCGGTGGTAGCAAGATGTCTTGAGTATTCTACACTTCCTCTTGGTCTCCACGAATTACATTGGAATTGATTCAGAGGTGAGCGCGAATCCCAAGAAAATAAACGAATTTTAGAAAGCCGCCCTTATCGATCCCTTCCAAAATGTTGACCTTCAAATCACAGCAAATCTTCCATTCATTTTCTTAGTATTTGATTTTTTTCATTATATCTTTCTTTCATGTTAATACCCATTGCTAGCGGAATGGAAGGTTTTCGTTTCGACCCATGCAACAACAATGCTTTCAAGCTTGAAACATAACCATCATCAATAAACAATCTCCACTCACTAGCGATGTAGTTCATTCCCATTTTTACCACCAAAGCTTTTATATCGTTGCAGTAAGCGAACGAATGAATTGTCATCATTTAGAGTGTAGAGGCTCTGAAATTCAGCTTGCCGTTTGCGGTACGCCGTAGAGTTAACATTAGCATGTGTGAGTTTTCCAATATGGCCACAATGGAATCCATTTCCATTTGTGTTGTTATCCATCCATGTGTTGTGGTCCATCCCTTCGACACACTATTACGTGTGTAATTTTCACCGGTCAAGTCTACTTCGTCGAAGAAAAAAACATATGCTTTTTTGAATACACTAATTAAAAAGTTATTTTCCTTTTGAAATCTTGTACAACTTTTTTTCTGATTTGATAACCGCAAATGTAGCAAAAGAAATGAATTTTTTCACACTGCATATTGAAATTGTCAGTTGTCAATGTTGGGTGCGAATTATGCTGTAGCACTTTCTCTATAACTTTCTCCGCTGAGCTCTAGTTGACGTCCCGCTTTGTAATGCCTCGATATGAGCTTCGTGTCGCTTTTATATTGTGGGCAGTTGCAGCAGGTAACCTATAGAATTGATTACACTTGTATATAAAATATCAAAACAAACTACTATATACACACTTTTGGCTGTTACGTTGAATTCTATTTTATACAGATTTGTCCGCAGCAGAACAGAACGGAAAAGGAAATACAAACCACATATACATTTTTTAATTGAACAGAAACAAAACAGGGGATTCAGAACAGAAGAGCACGTACAAACTAATTCTGCTTTAAGTAAATTCGCAGAGAGCAGCGCCGCTCTTTTTTGCTATTTTTTGCTCTATGGTTCGGATCCGAAAAATGAGGGTATATGGACATATATCATAATATATATTCAGACATTTTCATGCATGTTGTGTAAATATTCCCTATTCAAAGTTCATATTCACACTCCCTTGATTCAATAAAGGTGTCTTTACATGGTAATACAAAGTATTACGACTTTGTAGAATCAAAATATTATGAAATTCTCTCCGTGTTTAAAAAAATGAGAACAAGAGTCTGTTGTAGGTATTTTTCATGTTTACACTGATACTATAAGTAAAATGAAGTAAAATGCAAGCAAAGATATTAAACTGCTAAGTTAATAACAAAAATTGGAAAATTGCAAAAAATAAAAAAGATGTGAACTAATAAAACTAAATATTGGAGAAGACATCTTATAATTTCAATGTAATTTTACTATAAAATATAATTTTTTTTTTGGTTTGTTTATTGTTTATTTGGGTTTTCTGTACCATTTAAGTAGCTGATGGTTGCAGTCGTAAAATATTTACAATGACAACATGAAAATTTCCTGAGTCGATTTTGGTTGTTTTTGTAAAAGTTTCAACACCTTCAATAGATACCATTAATGCTGCTCTGGTGTGATGAGAATATTTAAGTTTCTAAAATGGTATAGAATTTTCTATCCGTATTCTCTCCTACTCGATACATTTTGCTTTTACATGATAAGATTTTGTATAATCTACAGCATTTTTTGACATGTCGTAATACATTGTATTACCATGTAAAGACACCTTAAGGCGCACTGCTGTGCAATAATTTAAATTATTAAAATTACTTTTTTTAAGACTGAACAGGGAAGTCGTATTTAATGAATCATTTTTTGGACAGATAATTAAAAACGAACCAAAAGACAATTTATTCATCATTTTAAGCGAAAAGGTGTATCGATTATTTAGAAAACACAACCGATATTCGTACATAAAATTTAATTTAAGAAATAATATTAAAAACATGCAATTAATTATAGAAGAAAAAATAATCCGTTTTTATACTAACACTAGTTTTCAATATAATTTTTTCCAGTAATATGAACTTTCTTAACAGTATTTAGAGTATTCCGTAATTTTCTATCAAATTAATGACTGACTTATCCTTTTGATTATTTGATTTATTTAATAGGGTCACAGTGTATAAAATCGTACAAGAATGGGGGTTCTTTTTAAACATTGAAAAAATATAAAATTTGCATACCGTATGTATTTTCTAATAGATTTCAATTCACCAGTGATAAAAAAGAGAGAAAGAGATCGAGTTAATAAAATGCAAGCTTTTTTGATTGAATATACGATTTTATGTGATATCTTATTTCTATTATGGATCAGCATATGAAGAGCTTTAAACTAAATGTTCATATATGATCTCATATATTATAATACATTTCATATATTAGTTCATATATCACTTCATTCATATATAATATTCATTCATATATAATACTTTTACCATGTATAATCCCATACATTTCCATACACCAATGCATAGATATTCATATATATTTATACACATTCATATATTAAAAATATATGGTCCATACATATTTTTTTAGCTGGGATGAGACAAAAAAATTATACTACATTCACAGATATCTTATCTAGTGTTCGTGTTCTGACAAAGAAGGATCAAGGTATGGTTTGCAAGCGACTGATGCCAATCAGGTCTAAATTAGTGATCACTTTTCAACTTTACCAGATGACACTGTATGTCTTCTTCCAACCAGGAATATGTGCGAGCAGTTTAATGTTGCTATGCTTAAGAAAATAGATCAGCCTGAAATTGAAATCACTGCTATTGACAGTATAAACAGTCCTCTCTTTTTAAACAAGATGGTAGAAGAAGCTATAAAAAATACGAAGATAATACGAAAACAAACTTATTTTATTTAGGAAAATTATTGATGTAAGCTTATTACTAGTAAATGCAAAGTAAAAAAAATTAAAATTAAATTCAGGCTAAGACTAATGCATGACTTGGAGAGAGTTTCGACAAAATTTGAGATATTACCAAGAGCATATGTTCATCTGAGCCTTAATAATGCACTCTTGGACATAGGCTCGTCAATATTTTCTTGCTGTCAGACATATGTTGCACTTTCGAGATTGAAGTCTTTGGAGTCCACCCTATCAATTTCGATCTCAGTGAAATAAAAGCCCTAGGAAGTGCCATTCTTGAGTACACAGAATATCAAGTATACATTATTACCACCGAACGATATACATATGAATATGTAGTAATTCATGTATGTATGATTAAACATGCACTAATATATGTCATGTATTATAATATATGAGCTCATATAAGGAAATTTAATTATGAAGGTCTTCATATGTGAATCCATTATAGAAATAAGATGTAATATATGGAACCATATAAAAATGTATGCATACATGATATCTCACATAAGATCGTATTTATATATATATATTGTTCAAGAAGACTGCGTTGCAAAAACCATTTTTGGGGTCGTTGTCCAGTGAAGTGGTTATGAAAAAAATAAACCATTTGGATAATTTTGATTTTGGGTGTTTATGATTTAGTGTGTGACATATATGTATATTTATTTTCTCTAATATAAGTACAACACAATTACATTTAAGTTTTTATTGGAAAGGTTAACTTTTGTATACATATATATTTTCTTGTATTGCAGTAATTACAATGGAGAACATATTTCAGCTCATTGGAAAAGCATACACGTCGATTTTGGATACAACTTTAGTGGAGTTAACTAACCTTCAAGAAGATCAATTTAAACAAAAATGTTTAGAGCTTGATTGGAATTTGGAATGTTGCGCTCTGCAATTGGTTGTTCATCCCAAAAAACTGATATCGATACCAAAAATTAAGGCAGACTCAGAATATCAATTATCGAAGTTGACGGAATTTGTATCTTTTCTTGAAAATTAAAAATATTTTCGAAAAATTGTTTTTTTTTATACATATCGTTATCTTAACATGCTAAATCTCTTCTACATTTTACACTTAAAAAAATTAATTTGTTGGTGTTCTTCATACATATTTATTTTTATTTCAGTAAATACATATAGTTTTTCAATTCGACTTGTCACTTCTGAATATCAATAATGAAACTTTCCAAAAATACTCTTTGAACTTATCATTTACTTCTGAGCTGAATAATTTTGTACTAAATGTATTCACGTAAAAAATTGCACCATTGCGGAAAAGCAAAATTTTGAAAAATCTAACTAC
This sequence comes from Nowickia ferox, assembly GCA_936439885.1. Lineage (NCBI taxonomy): Eukaryota > Metazoa > Arthropoda > Insecta > Diptera > Tachinidae > Nowickia > Nowickia ferox. The sequence goes on along the minus strand of OW387026.1, from coordinate 36,982,949 downwards.
AAAATTATTTTGCGGTCTAAAGCCTGTCAACTTTTCAACTCATACATATGTAATACTGCAGGTCTGGCAAAATTGTTGTTTTACTGAAGGTTTATAATATTCGATCACAAACGTACATATTAATTACTTCTGACATACGCCGGGCTTACATCTGTGTGCCATGTGCCACACATGCGTAAAGAAAGCGTAACCACTAATTACTAATGAAAAACTGTTTGGTTCAGACACGTATTTTTTAAGTTAAACAGTTTCATAGATAACTAATAGACAATTTTATAGAATCCAACATGATTGGAAACAGTTTAAATCAATAAATACATTTCTGAATCAAATAGTTTTTCATTAGTAATTAGTGGTTACGATTTTTTGGGCACATGGCACACAAGAAATGCCAGATGTAAACTCAGCCTTAGTCTCTGATTTTTATATCAAAAGCTGATTTGTGCAGTTTTTTTATAAACCAAAGTCGTTCACGGTTTCGTAAAAGAGTCGATCCGTTTGTAAGATTTTTTCTTTGAATTCGAAGATACCAAGTTAGCATATAATAAGCAGTAAGAGACAAATGAAAATCCATTCCACTTGGGATCCCTTTCTGTTAACTGTAAGTAGGAAAAAAAAAGAAGAAAGGCGTAAAGTGTGTAGAGGCGAAATGATATATAGAGTGGAGTGTATTATTAGAGAGGAGATAATGGGTCATGTGTGTGCACATTCCACAGAGAGTCGTCGGCCGAACCAATCGCTGCTCCTAATATAAAGGCTCAAGTTTTTGAGTCTCAACTCCAATAACTTGGATAGGCTGCTGAAGGATAATCTTCCAAGGAAGTGCAGCGGATATCCTCCAGAGTGGGAAAGAGGCAGAGGAGATGTATAATGCTTCCTTCTCAATTTTCATCATTACAATTGAAGCAGTATTCGTTGTAAAGGAGACCCAAACGTTTAGCATGAGTTCCGAAAGTGCAGTGGCCGGTCAGTGTGCCCAATAGATTCTTCAAGTGTTACTTAGTGAAGTTCATAGGTTTTTAGTTTTTTAAGGATTTAGGAGTTACTTGCTATTGTGCAGCGCCATCTGTCCTCAGTTTATTCATGAAAGGCAATGTAGAAGCGTCTCCAGCTGGATGAGAGTTGGAACCCACGAAACTGATGTGCCTTAAAATAATATCGGGTATGTGACCGTCTTTAGTATCCAACCGACTTATTTAGGGCCTATGCCCCAAGAGCCAATTCCGTTCATACAGGCGTAGATTACCATTAAGGTTTTCGATACTCTTGCCTATAGATTGGCATTGTCAGAAAGGGTTAATGTAATGCCGTTTAGTTTTGGATCAATGAAGTAATAGACTTTGCAACTCCTGGAAAAGAGTACCAGTTCTGTTTTGGTTGGGTTGGCACTGAGGACGCTCCACACAATGCTTTGTTCCTATATAACGATGGTGCAAAAATAGGAGTAAATATAGGTTTCTGAAATTTGGTACAGTATTTACATATACCTTAGTTAAGAAAAATTCAAGTTTTGAAAAAAATCGGACCTAGGACACGCCTACCGCCCATGTTAGAAAAAGTAAAAATTTTTGAATTTGCTATATTTTTGAAAACAACTGTATAAACTTATATTTTCTATACCCATCATAATCGCACCTTGTGGCATAGTTTTTACCGTAATTGTGAAAAGGACCTTTCGTCCTGTCAAGTGCTCTTTGAAGAAAATATGCAATAACTTTTGCAAAAAACCGAATTTCACGAAAGTTGGAATATTTTTAATAACACAGAAGTGCGCGTGTCTGAGATGATGTGGGTTAGTTTTGACCGTAATTGTGAAAAGGACCTTTCGTCCTGTCAAGTGCTCTTTGAAGAAAATATACAATAACTTTTGCAAAAAACCGAATTTCACGAAAGTTGGAATATTTTTAATAACACAGAAGTGCGCGTGTCTGAGATGAGATGAGAATATTTATACTCACTCAAGTGAGCATGACTGGCGCGCAAATTTTCTATATATAACATATTTACTTTGAATTATTACCCACAATTAAGTTAAATATGTTTCAGTTTTGCACCCCTTACGCATGAAAAACGTATTTTAGTTGTCACTCACTCTTACGTCGAAACAAAAATACTATTTCTTATATTTCATAAAAAAGTTTTAAAATAACATAGAAAGGTTCCTGAAAGAAGTTCATAAATGAAAAAAATCTAAAAGCTTTCAATTTCAATTTTCAATTTTGTTTCAAAGGTCACAGAACATTTTTTAATAAATTTTTAATTCAAATACCCCTATTCTAACCTCTGTGACAGTAACAAAATTATAACAAAACTGAGGTGAATGACTGTATATTTTTGGTATTCTGAAAAATATTGTCATGAATAAAATATAACAAATTTGTCACCTTATGAAAACCACATAACAAAATAAAAATTTGTTAATTTTCCTTTAAATTTACTTTTTAGTTGAGAGAGTTAAAAAGAAAAATGCGTGATTATTGAAAAATTAAAAAAAAAAATAATTTCTTTGTGCACTTTTTTTGCAAAAGTAATGGAAAAAGGACTCCTGATTTTTTGCCAACAATATTTGCAAAGTTGTAGCTACGGTAAAACTGGACAACTTTTGCAAACATATTAATACAATTTGAACATGTCTAGGAACCCTAATAGCTCATACATCTATCGAATAATCAAGTGCACGCAACTCTACTGAGCTTCAGTAACACTTTGTGCAAACAAACCCAATTTTTGATTGCACATTTTTTTTAAATAGAAGAAAGAATATTTTGTTTTCACTTTTTTCAGCATAACTTACAAGGACTAATAACTTTTTACTACCTAGACACGTTCAGATTATATTGATGTGTTTACAGAATTTTTCCAGCTTTACCGTAGATACAATTTTCCCAAATATTGTTAGCAAAAAGTTAGGAGACCCTGCAAGTTATTTTGAAAGAAGTGAAAACAAATTCCCTAATTTTTGCAAGATTTGTTTGGCAGAGGGTTTTACTACCCTCATACCATTGTACCACTACAATTTTTTTCTACAGATTTCACAATCAAGGAATGTGTAACCCTTTTTTTGGACAAACTACGAACCTATACTGTCCAGTCCGTGTGTTTTTCAAAAAGTCTTAATATGTTGCATAGAGTTATTATTAGTACATTTCTATGTGTGTAAACGCAAGATACTCATGTAATAAAAAAAATACCTTTCTTTAAGTTCATAATACATTTTTTATTATTTTTTAAATAAAGAAATACATTTGTCAATTTGAAATAAATCTCACCATAGTATGTTGAAAGCTTTTTGATTTTTTTAAGCTTTTTCTTGTCATATGAGCAACAGAATACCATGACAATTTTATTTAACCCTAGGATTACCCTCTTGGTCGGGCCAGACCAAATTTATTTTCTGCTTGCAATATCTTTCATATACAGGGTGTTTTTTTAGAGGTATAGAACTTCGAATTGAAATAAAACACAAGAAAATCGTTTTAATGTCCATCAATTTGGCTTTACTGGAAGGATAATTTTATGCCATTAACGTTTAAATATGATTTCGGGCATGTGGCCGCCGCGGCTGGCTCGAATAAAGCCAATTCTACAGGTCCAATTTTCAACCACTTTTTCGAGCATATGGGGCCGTATGTTGGCAATAACGCCACGAATGTTGGCTTCCAAGTCCCCTAACGTTTCTGGTTTGTTGGCGTAGACGAGCGACTTCACATATCCCCAAAGAAAATAATCCAATGGTGTCAAATCACACGATCTTGGTGGCCAATTGACAGGTCCATTCCGCGAAATTATGCGCTCATCGAATGTTTCCTTCAATAAATCGATTGTGACGTGCGCTGTGTGGCATGTAGCGCCGTCTTGTTGGAACCACAACTCATCCACTTCATGCCATCCAATTCGGGAACAAAATAGTCGGTTATCATGGCTCTATACCGGTCTCAATTAACGGTAACTGACTCTCCAGCATTATTTCGGAAGAAGTATGGCCCAATGACTCCACCAGCCCATAGAGCACACCAAACAGTCAGTTTTTGTGGATGTAATAGCGTCTCAAGGGTCTCATGTGGATTCTCTTCACTCCAAATGCGGCAATTTTGCTTGTTGACGTAGCCATTCAACCAAAAATGAGCCTCATCACTGAACAAAATTTTGCGATGAAAATCAGCATCGAGATCAATCTCAAAGCTCCAATTGCTGTGCACGGTGGCGAATCGATTCATTCGGGTCCTCTTCAACACTTTGCTCTACAGCGGCAATTGTTTCTTCGGTGCGCACTGTTCGACGTCTCTGCGGATGCGTATTATCACATAGAGTAAACGTAGTGCGAAAACGATCCATGGTTAACCGAATTAATTGCTCTGATGGACGATTATGTCGACCATAAAATGGACGGAGCTTGCGGTAAACTTCGCGAACTGAACCATTATTTTCGAAATAAATTTGCACGATTTGCAAGCGTTGTTCTTTTGTCAACCTGTTCATGATGAAATGGCAAACCAAACTAAATATTAATCACTTGACAGCTGACAAAATGGCCGCCAGTTAAAAAAGTGATGCCAACTTAAAGTTCTATACCTCAATAAAAAACACCCAATATAAGAAAAAATCAAAAAAGCAGGTAACTAAATTCTATAAATAATATGTGCTGAATCGAATGAAACTAATTTGGAATAGATCGGAGCAAATTTGTGGGGTTGAGTACCATTTTTATGTGAAGGTATATTAAATTACCCTCTTGGTCTGGCTGGACCACAAAGTATTATTTTGTGTCGTTTTTGATTTTTGAATGTGTTTTTGCAAAGTAAAAAAAAACGATGTGGCTGAAAAATGAAATTATACATATGTGTGTTGTTATTGGTTTTTGTGTGTTGTTGTAAAATGTTTCTAGCTAGCAACATGTACTAAAAAGCTAAACATTCAAAAAATGTAAATTCCCTTTTTGGGCAATGCGAACTAAATAAATTTATAGTTCAAATGCATTATCATTTGTGCTTCTGAGTTGCAAGAATAAGAAACAAATCTAGCTGTGAACATTTGTTTTAGAACTTTAGAGTTATTGTTTTTTTATTGTTATATAATAAAAGAATAAATAAATAAATAAGAAAAAATATTCTTATTTACTTTTTATTTAATTGGGTTTTTTTAGTGGAAAAAAGTTACCGATAATCCTAGAGTTAAAAAATATAAGAACTTGACAAAATTGTATGACAAAAAAAATTTGTCACAATTTATTGGAATAAATTATAAGTGAGGTTAAATTTTTGTATATACTTGGAGATATCTCCAAATCCTATATATTTTTTTTAATATTAATAGTACTCCTTGACGACAAAAAATGATCTGAGGTTAGGAACAAATCTTTATCAGGGCAATCATGAATAAAATTCCGCGTGAAATTTTTCCCTGGGAACAATTCCAACTAATAGCAAGTAATAGGGAAAACAAAAAATTCTAATTGGAAAAGGGAGAAATTTCACGCGGGATTTTATTGATGATTGCCCTGTATAAGTGTCTATCCGAGAAGTTTGTCTAGCATGCGGCAACTGCACATTTCTCACATTTTTGTGATTTGCTACTAACGCTTTTTACTTGGGAGCGGCATTATTACTGGTGATTTTAATGAATTAAAAAAAATTAAAGGCACAGAATGGCATTTATACGGCTATTTCAACATCACTTCCATGAGTTGAAATTTTGTGTAGATTATTTGGCATATTTTACCCAAATTTTCAAGAAATTCTGTTGTTATTTCGGCCGCTACAGCACTATCTGAGAAAAATCTACAATTAGTATTTCCGTCATTGATATTTCCATAGCCTTAGCTAACTTAGGACGGTTCTGGAGCACTTTCCATGCAAAATTTGGCTCATGTATACGCTACAGCCGGCATTGTTAGTTGAGTGATCGGTATATTACATTTGGTATGTGAGATGAAAAAGGGTGGTGTGACGATTCCATGTATCTTATAGTGTTGTTGGGAACGGTGCTACCTAATATTCAGGCCGTGCTCGTCGTTGAGTGGGCTACGTTGTTCCCAAATAATATTAATTATAGCTCGCTACAAAAGATTTTAAAATTTAGGTAGCTATATCGAGAGAATTAATTCATACGAAATAAATGGGATTGAAAGAAGGTATTGGTTGACGATTGGAGTGTAGCTTATGATAGAATTTGTTACACTAGTTCTAAGCCCACCCTCCATGCTGATCAAAATAGAAAATCAGTTATCAGCCCATAGCAAAACAACAACAACAAAAATTAAATTAAAATGAACTACCCTACTCGACTTCACCTTTCGTAATACTCAATACAATTTAATCCCACATAGTTGAAAACGTTATAAAAGAGATTTATTTATTTATTTATTGCATCCCTGCACAACAAGATAAAAGTCTTATAATTAAAGTACAAGGGTTAATTAAGTTAAAAGGTTTGTGTTAAAATAATTAAAATAAAAAAAATAATAAATAAAAAATTTAAATTTAAAATTAAATAAAATAATATATTATATAATTTTTATTTTTTGTACATATATGTAATAATGTTGATGCATAATATCACAAATACTTTAAATGTGTAAGATTAAGATTACATTAAATTACAATATAAATATCAGTTAATGAATTTATATGTAATTAGACGATACTCGAAACTAACAGTGATTCTTGACAATTTATAATTGATACACGGTACATTTATTTGTTTGGAAGAAAAGAAATGAAGAATAAATTAAAGTGATATATACTTATTTAGCAGTGTTATAAATCATTTAACCAAAGTAAGTAAAAGGTAACCTTTTAAAATTCGTTGCGTTGCAGTTTAATTGTTGATCATGTGGAAGAGCATTCCAAAGACGGACCGAATGTATAAAGAACAGCCATTCAGAAACAAGGCATTTGTATTTCGGAACTGTAATTGTTTTACGATTTAGCGAATCTAATCTTCTGAAACAAATATTGTGGCTTTCCTGTGTTTATAATTTTATGAAGCAATATTAATTTTCCAATTTTTAATAAATTTTCATATGATACACCATATAACGTTTTAGCATACAACGAGACATAATCTCTTTTCCCAAGATTATATACATATCTTGTTATGTTATTGTATAGAACTTCAAGTTTCCTCTTACTAATACTATCACAACTCGAAAACAGCTCACAACCATAAGTAAGGCTTGGAACCAAGTAATCTTTTGCTAGTAACGTTCTTATCCTCAATGGTGTGAGATATTGAACAAACCATAGGGTTCTTAACTTAATATATATTTTGGAAGTGCAATTTCCAGCCTTTTGAGATAAAGAAGACATAATGGTCCATGTGTGTTAAACATTTTGAGACAGCCTTAGAATTGTATGAATGTATAGGCACAAAGCAACAAAGCTTCATTTTATTGGATAGGACACAACACATTTTGTGCGATAAGTTGGCACCAGCAGACCCAGAGACCAAAACGTACAGCGAAATTGTTGACATAATAGGTGGCAGTGAATTACAAGGTAATAGTAAAGAAACAATAAGTGTGCAAAAAATGGCGGAAAAAACTAAAAGATCAAATACTAAAAAATGTTTTCGTTGCGGTGATCCCAAACACACCGCTGATAAATGCAAATTTAAGGACGCAACATGCCACTTCTGTAAGAAAAATGGACCCTTAAGAAAACTATATTTTAAAGAAAAGGAACAAGTACACTATATTCAAGCCAGTACAGGAGATACATCACCCGTGGTAACGGTAGAGGAAATATTGCAGATAAATGGTCCACAAAATATGTTAAGTATCCGTGAGAAGATAATTCACAAAATAAAAGTAAACAATAATTGACCCAACAAGCCATTCGAGCGGGTACACGCTGATTATGCAGGACTATTTATGGGAAAATATTTATTTATAATGGTGGATGCTTTTTCAAAATAACCAGAAGTCCATATTGCTCCCAACATGACCACAAAAACAACCATACAGAAGTGCCGCGAAATATTTGCACAATTTGGCATTCCTAATACATTTGCCAGCGACCACGTTACCCAATTTAATGCCGGTGAATTTAAAAATTTTCTTAAAATAAATGGCATTGTACATAAACAGGGAGCACCGTATCATCCTGCAACTAACGCTCAAGCCGAAAGATATGTACAAACCATAAAAAATAAGTTGTTGGATTCAAAATGTACCCCAAATACCATGAGTGCAGAATTAGCCAAAATTTTACTAGCGTGCGTATAGACGTGCAATTAATCCCACAACTGGCAAATCATTAGCAATAATGATGCTATGCCTGTAAATTTAATCACGCCTTGACCTAATTTTACCCAGCAATGATTTTTTTTTTTTTGTTTTTTATGCATACATATATTTATTTATTGTATCTTCAAAAATGAACTAACAATAAGTATTCAAATCTTAAATCTAAATATAATTATTAGGCCCGACCAGTGTCGGACATAAACTTAGTGATAGTAATTCATAATACATAAGAGTTGTGCAAAGCAAAAAATAAAAATAAAAAAATAATTTCAAACAGTTTCATCTGGTCTGGTAAGTATTAGAGCCCTTGTGTCCCTCTTTTTTAATCGGATGTGTCCGGCAAAGTTCAAGATATTTCGAGCAAGCGGATTAGGGTGTGACTCGAGTTTAGTTAAATATTTGCCTGAGTATTTTGCAATTTCTTCAGTCACTTGTGGCATATTTAGATCACGATGTATATTTGAGTTTCTTATGTACCATGGAGCCGATGTTATTAACCGTAAAATTTTGTTTTGTCTTCGTTGGATTTTCTCTACATTTGAAGCTGAAGCAGTGCCCCATAGCTGAATTCCGTAGCACCATATAGGTTTCAAAAGCGACTTGTATATCAAAAGTTTGCAATCTAGACTCAGGGTTGAATTTCTACCAATCAGCCAATGTAACTGAGTTAATTTTAGTTTCATTTGTGTTAGCTTAGAGTCAATATGGTGTTTCCATGTTATCCGTCGGTCAAGGTGTATACCAAGGTATTTTACATGTGAATGTTGAGGAACAACTTGATTATTGATTCGAATGGGTGAACAGGTATCTTTTCGCAGAGTAAATGTTACCTGAACACACTTTTGTTCGTTTACCTTAATTCTCCATAAGTTTAACCATAATTCCAGCTGTGTAATATGTTCTTGTAGATATCGGGAAGCCTCGTGAGGGTTTTCGTGCATACTAAGGCAGGCTGTATCATCAGCAAATGTAGATGTATGGATATTGCTGCTCAAAGGCATATCACAAGTATAAATCAAATACAAGACTGGGCCCAGTATGCTCCCCTGTGGCACACCGGATGAGATTGATTCGTTCGCACTCATGAAGTCTCCTTCCACAACAGTTAACTTTCGAGCAAGAATATAACTTTGCAGAAGATTAACAATGTTTATTGGTAGATATGTCTTCAATTTTAAAATTAGGCCTCTATGCCACACTTTATCAAATGCTTGAGAAACATCAATAAAGAGGGCAGAACAATACTTCTTTTCTTCGAGTGTTCTTCTTATAAATTGAACCAATCTATGCGTTTGTTCAATGGTGCTATGTTCACTTCTAAAACCAAATTGATGATCTGGTATGCACGCATTATCAGTTAGAATTGTGGACAATTTGATCATGAGTAACTTTTCGAAGAGCTTTGACATTGTTGGCAGTAAACTTATTGGCCTGTATGACTCAGCCTTGGTAAGATCTTTGCCCGGCTTTGGAATCATTTTGACCTTGGCAAGCTTCCAGCTGTGTGGATAATACTCCAGTCTTAAAATGGCATTAAAAATGAATAGCAGAATTCTAATTGCAATACGAGGCAACTTCATCAGCATCTTATTACTAATTTCATCAATACCCGGAGCTTTTTTTGGGTTGAGTTCAGCAATTAGTTTTTGTACATCACGCATCTTAAACTTTAAGGGACGAGGGGGTAGGGCAACTACACATGGCAAATCAGCAACACCCATACATGTGTTTGGGGTAAATACGGTTTTTAAATGCTCAGCAAATAAATATGTTACCTTTTTCAGTATCGTTTCTTGCCCAACCTCCGGTAGAAGTGCGCAGGGGTGGTTTAAACTCAACGGGTGTTTTAAGCTTCCTCGCAGCGCGCCACAAGGAATAATTAGATGCTGGTGTAACATCAAGACCTTCCAGATAATTTTTAACAGATGCAGTTTTTTCAGATGCAAGCAACTCTTGGAGTCGTTTAGTGCACTCTTTAAACCTGATTTTATGTTGGGGTGATCTGTGTTGCTGCCATTCCCTTCTAGCTCTTCTTTTTTCACTTACGAGACGTTCAATATCCGTAGAATAAATTCTATTAAACCCAGTCTGCGGGTGGGAGGTAGTAGCATGTTCAGCAGCCTGTTTAATATTTCCGTTAAGATTCGCAATGTTAGATTCAATATCATCGGATGTACTTAGCGTTATGTTTTCTGTGCAATGACTACTAAGATATTTTTTGAATCTCAGCCAATTAACACGATTGACCATCTTCACATATGGATGAAGTAAATCACTTCTTAGTGGATTACAGATTGTAACGATAGTATGAGAGTGATCGGAGGAGAGATCTAGAGAAGCTTCAACATGAACTAAATCTCTAGAAATATTTTTCATGACGCCAAAATCTATAACATCCGGAATTTTTTGTATGTCAGTAGGCCAGTAAGTGGGCTGCCCACTCGAAATGACGTCCAAACCCATTTTCGAAATTGTGGTGAACAACGCTCTACCTCTAGGTGTAATAAGACGCGAACCCCAGAACGTATGCTTTGCATTGTAGTCGCCAGCTGCTACGAAATAAGGTCCAAGAGATTTGAAGAAATCCTCGTATTGATCCTCAGTGATTGAAAATCTGGGAGGGGAGTAAATTGATGATATAACGAAATTTGTACAAAAATTTTCGACGCAAATATTTGTTGCTTGTAGATTTTCTTCACAAACGTTGTCAAGAATATAGTGCTTGAGTCTTGACTTTATTAGAATTGCGGATCCACCGCATGCTCTTCCTCTAGGGTCTTTTGTATCATATAAGTTGTAGCCATTGATTTTGAAAAGGCTTCTCGAAGTCAAATGAGTCTCAGAGACCAACATTATATCAATATCTTTTTCCGTAAGGAAGTGCTCGAGCTCATTTTTGTGTTGGCGAATGCCGTTTGCGTTCCAGAAACATATTTTTAACGTGTTCATGGCTTGTTAATTAATGCTTGAAGCAGAGTATTCTGCATTCGAAGCATTTCTTGCATCATATTAGTCATATTTGTTGTGAAATTGTTTATAGTTTGCACCAGATTATCAATAGTGGCTTCAAGGCGACTGAAATTAAAATTTGTGTTCGCATTTGTTGAATTACTTGGTGGGGACACTTTCTGCGTGGGAATATAATTTATTTTAACAGCATCGGCATACGATACACGTGAGGTACTAGGTTGGCTCATTGGAGGAAAAGTGACAGAGTAAGCGTTAGTTGATTGAGCTGGAACTAATTTAGGTTTTTGACCCATAGCCTGTTTAACGAAAGAATACACAGGGCATCATCTGTAGTTAGCTGTGTGATTGCCTCCACAATTACTACATTTTTTTTCTGCTTGTTCTTTTGGCTTAGTACAGCTAGCAGTACCATGCAATTCACCGCAGATAAAACAAACTGTAGGTAAATTGCAATAGGATTTTGTATGGCCATATTCTTGGCAATTATGGCACTGTACGGGACCTGAACGCTTACGTGGCTCTTCAACTGTGATTTTTCGGTGTAATAAAAACTTTACATTATAAATAGGATGCGTTTCATTTTTTTTCAACTGCATGTCATTCGGCTCCAATTCAACCCGAAATAGGGGTTGTGGGACCTTTTCTCTGTTAATTATATTGGTAAAATTTTTAACCTTAAATCCTTTTTCAAGAAGTGTACATTTTACTTCTTCGGGGTCAACATATGAATCTATGCCCTTTAATACTATCTGTAGGCCTTTAGCACTCTTAAGTTGGTAAGTGTAAAAATTTGTTTTGTTTTTTTCAAATTCGCTAACAATTTTTCGAAAATTTTTTTCATCATAAATTTGGATTTTAGTTTCATCAATATTACCTTGTTTAATTGGAATGATGTGGAAAGTATTTTCACCAATGGCCGACAGCAGTTTTTTTAGAAGCGCGTTAGAATTTTTTTCTCTCAAATAGATAGGTGGTGGCTTAAAAGACTTGCGATGATGCAGCGGGCTTCTCGTTATTGTCTTGCAATATTGAAAAACGATTTTGACGATTAATAGAGGACGCGCTGTTATCCCTAGACATTTTTGGAGCAGATGAAATTTTAGAAGATTTTGGGCTTCGGCCACGCTTTACCACAGTTATATATCTGTCCATACCGACTTGGACTTTGGGTTTTGAACTGCTGTTATCTGTAGTGATAACTTTGTTAAGTGATGAACACGAGCCCGAAGGGGATGATATCGCTGACTTATATGAAGATGTACTAGGCAACTGTAATGTTAACGAATCACTTGTTGGCATTGGACAAAGCGAAGTTGATCGCTGACGAAAAAGTGGCTTTGCCGTTAGAAAAAGACTATCATCAGATTTTTTATTTTTATTGTTAACATTGAGAGCTTCAGAACTCACAGTAAAATATGCATTTCTGCCGTTTGAACTCACTTCACAATTTTTTGTTTTTGAGGTACTCATGTAGAGTATTCCTCAAGGGCACTTTGTTTGCGGTTTTTGTTTGTTTTTGTTTTGTGTTTCTAGCTATGTAAAAATAATATCAGCAATATTTGCTTTGCTTATTTATTAAAGTTAATATGTATGTATTACGGTTATTATATATTACGAATATTTTTTATGATTTTTTGTTTGTTTAACACGTTCCCTGTCCCAAACAAAAAAACAAAACTTCACCGCACGTCCAATTGGTTTTTTGTTGAAAATTGTACTGCTATGGTTATATGAATATCCCCAACACAGAATAATAGTGATATAAAAAGTGGAAGTGGGTAATATTTCCATGAACCATACGTGGTACAGGAGCGTACATAGACATTTTGGCCTTTGCACGCTCATGAGCCACATGTGTTGCAGGTAATAATTATGCTTATTTTAGTCTGGTAACTGCGTGCCAAATCTCATAATCATTATCTTGTGCTGTCAAATAGTGTTTTACGCGTGATGTTGTATAGTATTTTGAAAAATGCGTCCGAAACGATCATCAAACAAAAAAAAAATTCTAACAACTGAAAATTTACGTCGTATTTTGGAAGAAAGTGACTATGAATACAGTGAAAACGAACCTGATTCAAGCGACAATTCTGACTCGGATAATGAATATCGAGAACCAAGTATTTTTGGTGATGATGATGTCGGTGATCCTGATTTTGATCCAGGTGAGGCTTCTGATGACCGTTTTACAGACGCAACAAGATATTATAAAAGAATTCTTGGATACTTCCTCGTCCTCCACAAGAGCTACTGGTTCAAATACTTCTATTGGCACCGGTTCAGTCCCTAACCAACACTTTTTGTCTAAAATCCCGCGAAAAGCTGACGGCAAAATTGGGCGAAAACGATGCTGCGGATGTTACGAAAGCATGCGAAAAGATGGTACTGACTGGATGACTGCGGCAAAAAGAGTAAAACGCGTAAACACGGAGTGTTTGCAATGCAAAAAATGCTTTTGTTTGTCTTGTTTTGAAAAGCGCCATGATTAGTAAGTAAGTAAGTAAAAAACTGCAATTTCGTCATTTAAAAATTACATAGTTTCGTACGTCCCGTTGTTTTTTTTTACTATAGGACTGTCCTAGCACGCCCGTAGCAAACGAGTATCAGCACGAGATTATATGTCTAAAAACAAATGGCAATTGGGAGTGGTGAAAAATAATGTGGGTGAGTTGCATTATAATATTAGATGATGGTCGCAGATGGAAAAGATACACAGATCAGATCTGAAAAGTAGATGTAAGACCAAACACCTCACTAAGTGAACAAGTTGACCCAGACCCACGTACAGAAAAATCAAATGAAGTATTAACTTATGGTATACCTCAGCCAATCATCCAAGAACAATCGGAAACAACATCAAACAATAACGCAAATAAGGATAATGTAGGCGAAGAGGAAGTCAATCCGCAGCCAGACGCCAATCTGCAAACAGCTGGAAATGAAGTACCATTGAGACGACCACAGAGGCAGCATAAAATTCCTAAACGTATATTAGAATGATATCACTTTGAATCGACATGTATTATTTTTGTAAATGAAGGATGGGGGGAAGAAGTGTTGTATAAATCGCTAATTTAGTATCACTGTTTTACTAAAAATACGGCACATAAAAGGAATATGAAGATGTAGAAAAGAAAGAATAAATAAATATGTACTTGTTGTTAAAGCATCGGACTAAATGGTTGTTCTGATTATAACACAGATAAACACCAGAGGTGTTACATTTATGTACAATTACGTCTTCTATTGTGGTTACATATGTATGTATGTAAAACAAATTAAGAAACATTTCAGGCACAGAATGAAAATCTTCTTAATAATTTGTACGAAGTCATAGAAAAATTTTTAAGCCGCATAATTTTTGTGCTTTTCCAATTAGACGAGACTAATTCATCTGGCATAAAATGTATACGCATACACAGCTTTGTGTGTGTTAGTGTTTTTCGTATTCATTTAACACTTGCTGTTTTTTAAGTTGTGTGTGTATTGGTTTTGTGCTGTTAATGTGGGGTTGTAGCTGGTTGAAAAATTATACCAACTACAAAACCATTCTCTTCACCGAATTTGTCAACAAACACATGTTATGCCAGCCCGTGTAAATCAGCACAATCAGCAAAAAAGGCAAAAACCAAGCGTGGGAAGAATTTCCCAAGCCTAATGGCGGTATTTCAGATGTATCTGTTATTATGCTATAATTGCGTACATTGATACGTTGTCCGCACTGCAACCCCTAGGGACAATGCCTGCTGGATTACTTTTTCCTGGTATATGTCGCCAAACAATTTTGTCCGAATCTGTCCAGAAATACCCATTACCTATTTTGGAATTTAATGTGAGCCTTATGCCCCTATCACGATTCTCAAACCAAACTTACATAAGACCAAACTGTGCTTTAGTAATATGAAGCACAACTGCTTTTTAGTTGATATCATGGCGTTACCAACTTAAAATATCAAATTTGACAGAAAGCAATTAATTTGTGTAAAAATTTAAAAAACACAAAGTTTTAAGAAAAGTATTGTTTTAGTTCAAAGAAATTATACCAATGTATTTGTATCCAAATATGTGTAAATTTATTTAATGACGACGAAAAAGAATTCGCAATTATAGATGTGCTACGCATCAGAAGAAAAATTCGTGATGATTCCAATCCTCTTGAACTACCCAATGCAAGGTAAGGAATAATGAAAATAATGAACGAATTCTTTAAAAAATATTTTTTAAGATTTTTTTTAGTTATTTCCGACAGAACAAGGAAACGTTTTATTTGTTGGATCACCTAAAACCATATATAAAGAAATCTTTATATGTACCCAGTATACCGCCGATTCTGAAGCTGTAAAGAATATTTTGTTATTAAGCATAACAAATGTTTCTAGTTACGATTTTTCCATTTTTTCTGCTTTTTATATCGCACCAACCTGTAACTAGAAAAACGCAACCACAGGCCCAACTACTAAAAAGCAGTTGTGTATACGCAACGTCTTTCTCAACTAAACTTACGCAGAGTTGTAAATGACAATGCCAAAACACAACTGAAAAGTAAACTGCCAATTTAGTGGAGAATGGCAATGCAAATTTATCAATCCCAACCAAGCTATTTTAAAAGTTGAAAACCGAGATAGGGGCGTTAATTCAAGGCACATAATTCAATCCTTGGTAATGATTTTGTTTTTAGTGGTGCAACCTTGGATTTAGCTGCCAATAACCTACATGAAATCTTTGAGTCAGATCTACTTCTTACGTGTATGCAACAACCATATGCCGTGAATCTCACAAAATGGGATTTTAGATGTGTTAACGTAATTTTAATTAAATTAAGATTTTTTAAATCGGATTTAATGCTCTCCCAATTAGTATTTAAATGCTGAGGAATTGCCCCATCCCAATCTAGTTTTTGCAACCATAACTCTTGCAACAATATTTTAGCTTTGCTGATTATTAGGCATACTAGATAAGATAAGATTTCGTTTGGCGAGATCAACAATTTAGGCAAAAAGAAAAAAATTTAGAAAATTTAATTGTATAATAAAAATTTAATTTTAAATATTTCGAAAAGTATTGAATTATTAATTTTTCTTTCGGTTTGCAAACCTAAATGTATACTATTGAATTAAATTAAAATGTTTCCTAACATATAATTTTATAAAACTATTTTATTAAGAAAAAAAATTTTAACATTTTTAGAAAATCTCCTCTCCTGCCTACATTTATGTGTATGATGTCAAGAGTTTCTTACAAGTTGCTTACAACAAGTTTATTTATAATAAAAGACCAAAAAATGTACAAAAACTAACATCCAATTAAATTGACACATCCAAAAATTAAATTTAAAAAAAAAAATGCTAATTTTTCACCTATGCTGGATGTAGGGTACGCTAGCAAAAATCTATAAAATTAATTTACGGCCTTTTTTAAGACTTCTTTTAGAAAAAATCAAAGTTTTTATCAAATGTTTGATAATTTTTTTAAATATAACAAAATATATAAAATTATCTCATATTTTTCAAAAATCGAAATATTAAAATTATTCCTTGCTACGAGTAAAATTTTTGAGATATCAAAAAGATTTTTGTTTTATACATATGTACTAACGATTAGCAAGTCATGGTGAAAAATTAAAAAAAAAATGTAAGTCACCTGCAGTTTCTAACTTAGACGCTCTTTGGAGCTACTGTGTCTTACAACAGGGTGCCCTTAAATATAAGGCCTCAAAAGTGCAAAACTTCTTTTCAAAACAGTTGGTTTCATCGATATCGGTTGACTAGTTCAAAAGTTTCAGACTTTTTACCACTTCTTTTTATTTCACGCCACCGTGCAGCGCAAGTGAGACGATTTAGAAAATTTATACTGAAAATTTTGTAGAAAGCGTTACTAGGGCAACGAGGTATAAAAACTCCCAAAATAGCGTTACGTAATATGTGAATGGCCCATTATGTCTACATTTATCGCTCCTTCATTGCAATACAGACATATCTCAAAAAATGCGTTGTTAGAGTTAATTATGCAGAAAAATCGTTATATTATATTTAATTTTTTGTATAAGTTCAGTGGTTAAGTTTGACAAACTGTACGATAGCTTGTGTTATAACAGCGTGCCAGAAAAGCATTGCTTCTGAAATATTTGGTTTTCTAACCAGTTTTTTTTTACTTACCTGTTTTGTCACCGAGAACACTGAGATAGACGGTGAAGGGCCGAATGAATTTTGCTCAAGGCTGCTTGTCGACTTTCTTATCGATTTCCAATTTACTCTTTTAGCTACTCTTTTCTTAGATAGTATCGAAGTCGGAAAAGTATCGATAATAAAATAAAATCTATCTGCATCTCTAACCAAAAAAGTTAAAACAATAACATGTATAAACTTATTAATTAAAATCTGCAGTTTTTATTGAAGGGTTAAGATTTTACATATTTTAGAATATTATTCTACAAAATTTAATCTATTAAGAATCGAACATTTTTATCATTTTGGAAGTTTTTCGCATCGGCACATGTTTGCATTAAATTTAGGGTATATTCCAGTCTCTCAATTGATTCAGATATCACTCGTGATTTTCTGCTATATTTAAAATTTACATCGTTTTCATGTATTTTACAAAGATTTTTTAATTTCGAAATAGAACATTGTATTTCGTTGATGTGAATTTTAAAATGTTTTTCGAAATCCATAGTTTGGCTATTAAAATCTTGGTTCTTTGAAATATCTGATTTTAGAATGGTTTCTTTGAATGCACTTATATTTAGGTTTATTCGGCTTGAGTTCATTACATCGTTAAGACTTTCATTCAAGCTGCTTTCCAATTTCTCCCACTCAATGTCAAAACAATTAAATACGTTCGATGAATCTAAGCTTTCCTGCTCACGGATGCTTTCGAGCCAAACTTCAAGTCGAGCAATGGGCCATTCAGCTTTAAGTTCATGCTTTTTGTCAATTATAAGTATTTTTGTGTGAAACATACCGAATTCATCAATAACTTTCGACTGTTTGAATTCATATAATAAACGATGATTGCGACAGTGTTGTGTTGCTTCTTTAACCTAAAAAAACAAGGCCGAATTAATAAAAAAAATAATCCCCTTATCGTGGTTGGAGTATTTCGACTTCTAGGACCAAAATGTCGAAGTCACAAGCACAATATAACACCCGTATTCTAAGCTTTGTGACAAAATGAACATTTTTTTAAGCAATATCAAAATTGTCATTTGTTACAAGTTTGTTATTCGTCACAAAGTTCAGAATAAGAGGGTTAATATTAATAATAAGAAGTTATAACAATATAGCAATTTAAATTGAAATAACACAGAAAAATAATGTCGTAGTGCCATGAATTTGGCTTTATTCTGGGCCTAATTACGAGTGTGTCGTATTTCGACTTCGACTACGACGATTTCCTACTAGATTAAAGAACATTGCAACATTTTTTCTTTAATCTATTACAAAATCGTCGTAGTCGAAGTCGAAATATGACACTCGTAATTAGGCCCACTAACTTATAATCATAAAAAATAATTTTTATTTAGCCGGAAAATTTAATTTTAGATTAAAGCTGGACAAAACAGTGAAAAAGCTGGACAATCCAGCCAAAAACAAATTCATTTGGCAACCCTACATGCAGCGGTTAACATTAGGTGTGTTTTTTTACTTTTGTAGTAAAATGTAGTAAATGAGTAGTTACTGCAATAATTTTAAAATTTGCTCTCAAAAAGAGTTGTTGCCGAAAAAAGTACGCTAACTGAGCCTTAAGGAAACAGCTGACTCCAACTCCACATACTGCTGAAAAATATGTATATGCACTTTTGACTATTCAACTCTTTTTCTTATTGGTACTCGATACAATATTTTTTATAGCACGACCAATCTAAGAATAAATTTGTAATTTATTTTATGTAATATTTGCAATGAATTTCTTTTTGATTTTTCTGATTTGTTGTTGGTTAAATTTACAAAAAATTACATAACTGTTTGTTAATGTTATTGACTACCTTAAAAACAAGTGCTGTACACTAAGCCCCAGTCCCACGATGTCTCAAACGTTCAACTCATCGCACACTTACATTCAAAACAAAAACAAATTTTAAAATTTTGTTGTTTGCAATGTAACTGTGCGACGAGTCGAACGTTGGTGACATCGTGGGACATGCCATAAGTAACCAGATACTTTACAGTTGTACAACTCTGAATAATTAAAGTCATCCACAAAACAAAAGAATTTGTAAAATATGTATATTAACAGTTATTATTACCATTCTTTATACATTATCTATTTTGTAATGACTTTCACAATTTTTATTTAACCTTTTCTAACGTACGTTTCTACACTTTTCGTTTGTTTACATTTTGAATCATATGTTTTTATCTTACTAAACTTTACTACGATAAATTTCTGCAGTAAAAATCTGCAAAATACTCTCTCAATTTGTGTTCTCATTTACTGTATTTTGGGTAAATGAACGCAATTAGTAAAATTATTGCAAGTTCAGTAAAAATTTTTAAAAACTTTTGCGTACGCGAACGCACTTATTAACTGAACATTTTGAGCGGCACCGCTTTACAGGAAATACGGAAAAATTATTCCACGGGACCATAAAGCATACCAAACAGTGAAATTTTCAGGATGCTACGGTATTTGGACAATCGGATGAAGATTCTTTTCACTATAGCCAAAAATGAGCCTCACCACTGAATTTCATTTGAAATTCTCACTGAAAACTGCTTTCTATTGGAAGTTTTTGTCACAATTTTATAAAACAAAAGGTGTGTTGATTCAGTACTATTGTACGATTTTCAGTACTTTTTCGACTTTTTCGGAACAAAAATACTGCAGTACCGTCACGTCACATTTAGTACTCCTTTTTGTTTTGCTTTATAAGTTTATAAATCTAGCGTTAGTGTTTTTACAACCATTGACAACATCGGCTAGAAAACAAGAACATAACGAATGCACAAAATTCGTTATTAATGTTGTTGTAAAATTAATAAATTTTTAGAAAGCACACAATACACAAGTACGGAATTAGCAAAAAAATTGGATATAATGCTTTGTTTGTTTGTGGCAGAGCACAACTTGCCATTTGCGATGCTTGACCACCTCAACAAATATCATTAAAAACAGAATTTCTGATTCTCAAATAACTGAAAAATATTTAATTAATCAATATAGGGCCCAAAGTATCATAACATCTGTAAGAGCCACCAGAAAATACAAAGATGATTTCAAAGTTTTGTAGAGATAATTGTTTTTCAATTATTATTGATGAAATTAACGACTCCACGGTCTCAAAGAACTTATCAATCGTTGTGAGAACTTTAGTTAGAAAATGTGGGGATATATTTTTAGCATTGGATCCTGTAAGCGGTCCTTCGTCAAAGGAAATTACGGACAAAATTTTATACGTTTTGGGTGAAAACAATATTCCTTTGTAAAACATAATTGGGCTTACAGCTGATAGTTGCAATGTAATGTTGGGACAATTTAGTGGTGTACAGGCCAGATTAAAAACGACATTGACAAATTTGTTCGTAAATGGTTGTGTATGCCACAGTTTAAACTTAGCTTCGTCTGCAGCATATTTATGTCTAAATAAAAATATTGAGAAATTCATGAAGGAAATAAGCTTTTTTTAAAGCAAAATTTCAAGAATATTTTGGTACAGATATACACGTGATTCTGAGGTATGCACAAACCAGATGCCTTTCGAAACAAGCCGTAGTTGAAAGATTTTTGGAGCAGTAACGTTTTTTTTTGAAAGCTGACATAAAAATTAACGCCTTAAGTTTATTGGAACTGAAATCTTAAAAGTTGAAAGGAAGATGTATTTATCTACATATTATGTAAGTAAAATGCACACACTTAATGAAAGTTTTTGTACAAGTAAATTAATTTTTTTTAGTAAAGTATTTTAAATATTTATTTATTTATAAGAAAAAAAATTAATTTTCTTCATTTAATTTTTTTATTATATAAATGGATTTTTAATTCTATTTTTTAATAAAAATATATGAATGTTCCATAAAAAGTACCAAAATGTTTAAAAAAGTACTCTTTTTGCTGACGGTCAGTACCATTTAAATTTTTAAATTTTTCATCATTGCTGGAAAGTGTTCATTAACTCAAAACTTTGCAAAAAGAGAGGGTAAAAAAATAGTAAAAATTGAGAGACAAAAACTTTCTTACAAATTATCCAAACAGCTGTTCTGTTTTATTTACAAATTAATTATTTGAAAAATATCTGCAAAAAGAAAACTTTTTGGTATATCATATCTGATCAGAGATGGAAAATGACTTTTTTGCATTTCTTAATAGAATTAAAAAAATTAAAAATTCATAAAAATAGTAAATAATACATGAAACAGTGTAAAGTATTTCATATTAAATGTCGATTTTTAAGAATTTTGTAGTTTAAAATATATATTATTAAACAAGAATGTCCAAAATACATATACATCAGAAAAAGTACAATTGTGTTATGATTTCCATTCATATTTCAGATATAAGTAAAATTTTCTTGTAAATTTTTTCTAGTAAAATGACCATTTACTTTTTCGTATCTGGGAGAGTAATTTTTTAAATTTTTACCTTACTCTCTCGTTGCAAGTTTTTTCTAGGAAAGTAAATGAACACCTAAATACTTTACTGTTTTCTTAACATTTCTTTTTCAACTTATGCTGGGAACACAGCTGAGACGAACGACGAATTTCGTCCCTAAGAATTCGCTGAGTAAATTCGTCTTGTGAAGCACAACAATGACAAATAAATAAGAGCTATTATAATTGATAAAGTTAGTTATTGCCAGCGTGGCCGTTTTCGACTGCCTTGCCACTTTTTGTCTCCCTTTTTTTATGAGCTGAATCTGCTACTTTTTGTGATATTTTGCCACTTTTTTGTTAAATTGTAAAACAAGAATATTTAAGTACCAAAAAAGTAGAAAATAAAGACTTTATTAACATTTTATACGTTAAAGAAATCGTTGACAAATATACATATATATACATAAATTGTCCATGAAGCCGAAAGTGAGATACATATGTATGTACATATGTAGGATTTTCTGAGAATTAATAACAATTATTAAAATCAAACTTTTAACTTTTTATCAAAAACTGTGTGGAGAAATACTATCTAGAATTGATATTAAGGATAAAAAGTTTAGTGTACTAACGTATTTGAATCCGTTATTTTTAAATTCCAATGAAAACATAAATTATTTCAAGCTTGTTTAATATCTAAACATGTAATAACTGATCCAGACGCGTTTGTTAAAGAATTAAAGTTATTTAAATCCAAAGTAAATGACCAAAACTATGATCACATACATAATTAAAATTTCTGATGCTGATCTATTTTGGCATGAGTAGGAAGTTTAAAGAATGGCTTTGGTGAGTATTTATTTTCAAACCTTTAAGAATTTTCCGTTTCAGTACGACCACACGAGCAATTTGTTGTGTCTTAACACAAGCAATAACGTCGGCAGAATGATGACGCAAATTGCTTGTGTTCAACAATGTATCTGGAGGTGGCGAACACGTACATTCAAATATATTTGTATTTTTTGCATATACATACATACTTATATTATCCTTTATTCTATTCTATTTATTTTATTAATTTAAAACATTTTTTTTACTGTTTTGTTAAAAAAATAATATTATTTCAATTTGACAGCATGTGTTAAGAGATTATTGCTCAGCAATGTATTTTAACATTTGTTGCTGAATATATATTCGAACACATATTCATACGGTCTACACCAGAGCCCCCCAAACGTGACTGATCGCTTTTGTGCATGTGTATGTTCTTTCTGCTTTTTATGTACACACGTACACATGTAGGTCTTACTTTGATCAATGCTGAACATCAAATGACTCGCTTTGTTTGGGCATATCAACAGCAACGAAACAGCCAAACACACAACATCACACATACTTTGTACCAAAGTAAATTTATATCAAGTATATGCAACTACTCAGGTGATTAATTTTTTTCTCGTCTCGTGGCAATGCCTGAATGTCAAAAGTTGTTTACAATGTTCGTACGCCATTTTGTTTTCTTTTACTTTGTTATACACAATTGTGTATACTGAAAACGTGTGAAAAAGTTTAAATAAATTTTTACTTAAAAAATGTGTTACAAAACATTTAAAAATAATTATATTTAATTATTTAATATTTTATTATACTTATTTCACATATTAAAGGTTTATCAATTAATAAATTTACTTTGGTTTTGTCTACCCATACATATCCTTTTTGTTGTATGCAGATCTGGGACTATTGCATTAAATAAGCAAACGCATTGACCATTTTACCATACTAAACCAAATCAATGCAAATACAAATTTATTACATTAGTACTCACTTTTATAATATTAGTGCATTTTTTTTTCATTAAACTAAAATCCCTTCAAAGTAATTTATGAATATTGCATTGTTACTTTTATTTCACTATTTTTTCACCACTTCACACATTATGAAAAGTATTATTGCATTATAGTGCAAAATACAACGTAAATGTGTACATATGTACATAAAAACATACGTACATACATAAATATGTAAATTTTTTCCTATGTACACCCAAGACGAAAAATCATATCACTACGTTTTTTATAATTTTTTTCGAGAGATGTAATTGTTCCAAGCGGTAGTATTTTTCGTTTATAAAATCACAATTTTTGAAGATATAACTACAATAAATGAAAACCTAAGTTCTGATCTTTTGTCAATTGCACGGTTTTCTATATAAGGTCGAGATGCAACGTACTTGAGGAATGAAACTTTTTAATTTTTTCAATTGGTTCTGAAATCTAGTTTGTATTTATATTGACAGTTTTCCTTTTCTTTAATTTGTACGTACGTACTTATAAAGGTGCCCTCAATGAACTTTACTGTATTTTTTATTTTATTATTTGTGCTATCTGATAAAATAGGTTAACGTTTTAATCAATATTATTTTGTACAATATTTGATAATGCAATAATATTACATTACTTCATGATGACTACGCACATCAATACAAAATCAGTGCATTTTTCGCCATGCTAATGCAATATTAATCCATTACTTTTAAGAGATTTTATTTAAGTGCAAAAAATAGTGCACTACAAGCATCAAATTTAAATTTACACTAAAATTTTTGTTTTTCAATCAGTGCTTATGCAAAAGTAATGCAAGTTGCCCAGGTCTGGTTGTATCCATCTGTTTTTGACATTCATCCATTATTCTTACACAAACAAATCGCCTGTTGTTTTTGTACTTTCTTAGTTGTTGTAGACCTGCATATACTTTATATAAATATGCTTTGCTTTGTACGAAGTAGCTGATGTATACGTGTGTCACCATAACGTCGACTGCGCAAGCCCATGGGCTTGCAAATGAAATTTTGCGTGGCTGTGGTCTACACGCTAATATCTTGTGTCGGCAATCGAATTTGACAATTGCCAAGGCAATAATTGCCAAGATTATTGCTGGTGTGAACGGCTAGTAACATTTACCCCACAGGAGTGCATCTGCTGAACGGAGTATTTCAAAGTAAGCTAATGACCCTGTCTAAGAATAAATTTTATTATACTACAAAAATGTTTATTGCACACCTCGATATTTTCCATGTTTTTTCCTTCTTCTGTAAAATATTAGTGGAGGTAATTTTAATCATTATTTTTCGAACTTTATTTGTTTCTATATTTATAACTCGATTTATTTACGTTTGATAATTTTCAAGGAACAAATAACACCAAAGTTAATTGTAAATATTCTGACAAACACTATCATAACGTAAACGGACCAACATGTTGTTTTCAATCATCAGAGTTCTTGTATTTGGTCCACTGTGTATGGTGTCAATTGTAAACTTCAGCTCTTTATACATATTTTATTCATTGCAAATGGAACATTTAACGGTATTTTGAATTTCAGATAACGATATATACAGTTAAGAACTAAACTTTGCTTACACCCATAATTTTTGGAGTTTGAGGAAAATTGGAAAGAAATTAAAAAAATTGATTATGACAATATTTAGGTAATAAATATCAAAAATGGTTCATAATCGTAGTAACAATAGTAACAAAAATTTAAAAAATGCAAAATACTTGGTGTCGTCATCTTGTTTAAAATTTCAGTGATTTCCGGTACCAAACTGTCAGAAAAATGGCATTCAAGAAACAATTATATTAAAAAAATACATGTACACATTCGTGACAAGTGGTCGAATTTAGACCCCTACTAGTTTATAATTATTATGTATATTCTGGGGTTTTTAATAAACTAAACAAAAAACTTGCACGTTATATTAATAAAATTACCTTAAGTATTAAAAAAGGATCACACTATCGGCACAATGTACCGATTTTCGTCGGCTCACTGCAATAAAGTGAAAAGTAATAATCCAAAATGGTATTATTACTCAATTAATTCTGAAATAAGCATATACTCGTATGACTTTATTACCAATGCAGTGTGGTGCAATTATGTCCTTATATTTCAATTAGTTGACAAATAAGGCAAATTTAGCTTTATTTCAGTGAGCCGACGAAAATTGGTACATTGTGCCGATATGTGTATACATATATAAATCTTTAAGGTTTTATATGTATGCACATAGGTATAAACGAGGTTTGTTCAAATCGCATCGCGAATTTTGAATTTTCGCGGGTTACGTATATTCGAATTTAGATTTTGTTACGTTTTGAACAGACCTCTTATATAAAAAGATATTCAGGGTGTCACAGAAACAATGTCGATTTTGCTGATTGTCGTTTTTGAAAACCAATGTTGGTTTCAATTGGTGTCATGAAACCAAGTAGGTTTTGTTAATTTCGAATGTAATTAAAACCAATGATCGAATCAGCTGTTGCTGACATTTGCTTATTGTTTGCAAATTTTTATTTTACTTTTTTGCAGGAAATATAAAAAAATACTGTTTTCATTAAATTAACAATAAAATTAATTATATTTTATTATTTATTATTAAAATAAGGAATAAGGTGCTATAAATAAATTAAAGTGGCAACTGCAGTTGCAACAGTTTTATTATTAGAAGAAGAGCGCTTAGAAAGAGTGACGAGAAAATTTTTTGAGGGATTGCATCAAGTTTGTTGTTTTATTGTTCGTTTATGTTGGAAGCTGCTTATCGTTTAAACAAGAAAGCATTTCATATTAAAGGGCCTTTATCGCGTTGTGGCTTTTATTGAAAGGATGTTATCAAAAAACAATCGGGAAGGATATAGGTCTAGGTAGAAGCATAATGACAACAATTTAAGGTGATGTGCTCAACGTTACGAAGCGGTGCATTTGTCCACGGTGTGTCCGATTGGAAACGGACAGCAATGATAAACGCAGACCAAGAGACTATTTTTACAAGAAATATAAGATTCCTTCTACAATTAGTTGCATTGATGGGACACATAAGACATAAAAACTAGTATTTACAAGCATTTATAATTTAATCGGTACGGTTATGGTATAAATGCTATGATTTTAATTATACAATATATGTGAAAATTATACAATATTTCTGAAAAAAAATAGCGAATCTCTAGTTTTCTAAGAAATTGTTGGGTAAAGGTTCCCTGCTTATCTGCATTAGCAGCAGTGAAAAGTGAAATGCGCATAGGATCCAATAATTTGGTATTATTAGAGTGTTCACAAATGATAAATTTACTTAAATTTTTGCAAAAAAATAAAAAAGCACGAAAATGAAAACTGACAGCTGTTAGCTACTTGGTTTATTTCCCATAACAAAGCCGATAGCATTGGTTTCCATGACACCTAAAAACGACATCAACTTTAGTTCGAATATAAAACCGACAGCATTGGTTTTCATTGCACCAAAGCATTTTTTCTTGTCGTTTTCAAAACCAATTCTGACAAGATTGGTTTCTATGACACCCCTGATTAATTTATCGTGTAATGCATGCACGTGTATGCTGGGTTCTTCATGCACACGTACACGATGCTTTTGTTATGCATTTTGAATGTGCGCTTTAAGGCCATGTCAGATACAACTTTTGCTTCGCGTTGCGTTGAAGATTCGCTTTGACATCTAAGATGAAATGTAAATGCTTATATGAAATATGTCACATAAAGTACTTTTAACGCAAAGCGAAGCGAAAAGTTAGGTAATTCTCAACTTTTTGCGTGCTTTGACAATCAGTTGGTATAATTATCTTAATTTCTTTAGCAAAACTCGCATGTAGTTATGAAATTTTATTAAACTTTTAGTAAATTTTCATAAAAATCGAGTTAGTGGCATCAGAGTAATTGAATTGTGCTGTATTTTATGCATTAAACAAAGCAGTATAACAAAAAGTGAGTGTTGTCAAAGTTTTTATTGTGTCATACACATTTTGCTTTACGCTCTTCTGCCAACGCTAGAAACGCCACGCAAAGCGTTGAAGTTGTATCTGACAACGCCTTTACTGTTTGTTTTCAAACAGTTGGGGTCTAATCGTCGCTTTCGATAACGAGGTGCGTAAGCCGTTCTAAAAGTTTTGTATTCTATTTCACACTACTTCAAAGCACTGTGTTCTAGTGTAATCATGAATAACAAAAAAAAAAAAAACCAACAAAACATGACTCACTAAAATAAATCACGCATCATTCGAAAAGTTTTTCGCTGCAGTTTTGTTGGTGCTTGTGTTTTCAAAACAAGTAGAACATCAAAGCAAAATGCGAGAATGAAACAAATCAACAGTAAATCATAGCAGAAACATCGAGTGCAATCGAACACGAGCACAAACATGCAAACTATTTATGTATACATATATGTATACATACATGCATACCTTTTTTCATAGGTTTTGTTTACAATGAAATAATATCGTACATACTTATGTATATCGAAAATTGTCTTTGTTATCAGAACATTCAAGCATGTTTTGAATGTTCTGTGTGAATTTTGATGTTCTATTTCATTTTCAAACCAAAAAAGTTTGTATTAAGTAGAACAAAAATAAGCGAATTAACTAACATGTGCGTAATTAGTAAAGAACAAACGAGAATGGCAAGACTGTTGTAAATTTAGAGATGGTAAAAATGAGTTTTCATTACACATAC
Source organism: Nowickia ferox (assembly GCA_936439885.1). Lineage (NCBI taxonomy): Eukaryota > Metazoa > Arthropoda > Insecta > Diptera > Tachinidae > Nowickia > Nowickia ferox. The sequence continues at coordinate 36,954,680 of OW387026.1, read as the reverse complement.
AAATCAAAACAATTCAGATATTCCATTTGCGATAAAAGTTGCGTATTGTAGTGGCTTTCGAAGACAGCCAGTTCTTCCGTTGTACTACGTGTTTGTCAGAACATTTACAACTAACTTTGGTGTTATTTGTTCATTAATGATTATCACATGTAATTTGTCTTACAAAGCCAGAAAATTGTATGAAGTTATTGGGGCCAATTTTCATTTCCTTGAATCCTAACGAAATCGTTAGAACTTAAGAATGAACAAAAGCCCCACACACAAAAAAATGTGTATTATTTGGAGCTTCATTTCATATTTGTTTTTTGGGCCTAAATATAATTTTAGAAAATCTGAAATATCGTCACAATTAACAAATGAAAATTGATCCAAAAATAAGTGCAAGTGCACTTCAAGATATTTGTGTTGTTGTTTTCTATGTAAACCTTGGGGCAATTTTTCATTTAGCAGTTGGTGCCTCATTTCCTGGGGTCTTATTTCGCACCGCCCTTTTAAGCTTTATTATTGAAAAAAAAATTTAGCACTTTCCAATTTTCACTCGTGATTGAAAATTTTCTGTAATTGCCCATATTTATGCATACGTACATACATATGTATGTACATACATTAGAGTGGCCGTTATTTTTTTTTGACACAAGTTATCGCTATGAAAGTTTTTTGTATTTTTTTTACATAAAACTAAACCGATTTGGTGGAGAGAATATAAGAAATAAAAACAATCTCCATACAACTAACGGCCACTCTAATGTACATATTTGTGTAAATGAATAAATGTATACATACACATTACATACATATATATATTACATACATACATTTTTACACGAAATTTATTGCAAGACACTTTTTAGGGTGTTTTTTATTGAGGTATAGAACTTTAAGTTGGCATCACTTTTTTAACTGGCGGCCATTTTGTCAGCTGTCAAGTGATTAATATTTAGTTTGGTTTGCCATTTCATCATGAACAGGTTGACAAAAGAACAACGCTTGCAAATCGTGCAAATTTATTTCGAAAATAATGGTTCAGTTCGCGAAGTTTACCGCAAGCTCCGTCCATTTTATGGTCGACATAATCGTCCATCAGAGCAATTAATTCGGTTAACCGGTCAATTGGCCACCAAGATCGTGTGATTTGACACCATTGGATTATTTTCTTTGGGGATATGTGAAGTCGCTCGTCTACGCCAACAAACCAGAAACGTAAGGGACTTGGAAGCCAACATTCGTGGCGTTATTGCCAACATACGGCCCCATATGCTCGAAAAAGTGGTTGAAAATTGAACCTGTAGAATTGGCTTTATTCGAGCCAGCCACGGCGGCCACATGCCCGAAATCATATTTAAACGTTAATGGCATAAAATTATCCTTCCAATAAAGCCAAATTGATGGACATTAAAACGATTTTCTTGTGTTTTATTTCAATTCGAAGTTCTATACCTCTAAAAAAAACACCCTATATATGCTAATGGGAGCGGTAGAGAATAGAGTGATATAGAAGAAATTCCCAAGAATGAATATTTGCAGCGTGTTTGGTAATTTTTTTTCATATCACGTCCTTCTCCACGCCTCTTATATGCGAACAAAAAAGTTTCGAGCACTAATTATGTGAAAAAATTGATTTCTTAAGTTCAGTAATATATATTTAAATAAATAAAAAACGTACCATTAACTGAACTTTATGCAAGCTTCCTTGACTTGGTTGTTGCATAATGTTATTAATTTCTTCAAACAATTTGGACTCATTTGCATGCATTGAACTAATAGGGCATGTGTTTGAATCCATAGAATTCAACTTTTGTCTACTTTCATCGACTATTTTTCTTTCTGATTCAAGAATTTCTTTGTTGCATTTCAACATTAGTTGTTCTAGCTCTATTTTATCCATGCGCTCTTTAACATTTCGTTCGTGTTCAATACGATCGGATTCAATGCGAGACAAAGCAATTCTCTTCTCTTCTTCCAACTCAAGTCGAAGCTTTTCTTCCTGAGTTTCTAGTACCTCCTGATAAGCCTGATAAAAGTCTGCCAACTGCAAAGCACGTTATAAACTTTATAATATTAGATAGTGTTGTTCAAATTAAATTACCTTTTTCTTCTTTTCGCTGTATACGCAAAATGGGTTAGAAACACGAAAAAAATGAGAGCCGCCAATTACTAGACGATCGCCATGGAACACCTTCCTTTTACTTTTTACTAACTCTCCATTTAAGTAAGTTTCGAAATCCTCGTTTTCTGGTATAACGAATAATTCGCCATTAATATTTTCAATTACACTGTAATTTAAAAACCTTAATTACAGAAAAACAAATTTTAAATACTTTTAGGGCCATTATTACAACTTCCCGTTAGTTAAAGGTGGGATTTTGCCTGCCCGATAAATAGCTTTGCATTATAACAACTTCCATCTTTTATTGTTATTTCTCTTATAGTAATAATATCGAATGGATAAAAAATAATAAATGAAATGAAATAAAGAAGATAAAATCCTACCTTTAACTAACGGGAAGTTGTAATAATTGCCCTTAGTGTTATTACCAATGATTGTGAGCTACAAGTGGCCCATCAAGAATTATGTCGGGTTCAGTTCCGCTTATTGTAGATCGTGTTCGTCCAACTTTCACACAACCCGAAGGAATAATATAAAAGAGAGTTTCAGTCAGCATAGGATCTTCTGTTAAATTTATCAGACAAGCATGCTTTTGTTCTTTATTTAGTTCTATTGCAAGACCTTTGCGTTTCAGTAAATGCAGGCCAGATTTTCTTAAATCATCTGCTTCTTTCAAGCGTTCCATCCATGATTTCTGAGCATGTTGTAGTTCTTTTTCTCTTTCTGTAAGCTGTTCTCTTAAATTTTCAATTTCAGCCTCGTTAACGTTTGATGTGTCAATAATAATTTTTCTTGGGGTTGTACTTCTGCTACCTGAGAGACGCTTTTGACGTTCATATTCATAGTGCAGTGATTTTAACCTTTCAACTTCTGACTTTAATTCTCTAATCACTTTATCATGCTCAGACTCATTTACTTTTACCCTGTTGACAATGCGACGAGCTTGACAAGCGTATCTCAAGGTAGCTAAAGTTTCATCGACATGAATGCTTGCAGGTGAAATGGTAGCCAACATAACTGTTTTTGAATTACCGCCAAGATTTTCCTAAAAAATACACTTAAATTAATTTAAACATATTTCTCGTGTTTGTGAATTTTTTTATTTCTTTATAAAAATCTTTTGTTCGATCTAAATACATATCGCGCATTTACTCAAACTACGTCGTAACTAAAAAAACCAGTTTGCTGGAAAACGAGTTTGAAGTTTTCGATTTACACGCAACCTAATGAAAAAGAAAATTTTATTTTTCTCTCAAGAGTTGAGTAAACAAGATATTTATATGAAATTTTGACACAATATGAAGAACGATATGAGGATTAATTCTGCATCACTAACCCAAAAATTCTATTTTTTTAGTTATGACGTTCTTTGAGTAAATGATCGATATGTATTTATTAGTCTTTAGGACAAGCCACTCTCTTTTTTTCGTCAATTTCCTTTATGCTATCTTCACTTAAGAAATACAACAGAATATTCTCTTATGAGAATTGTGTTTGTACCAAATAACACAAGCAATTTTCAGTGACTGAGGAATGTAAACAAAGCAAATAAAGAATGTTTGAATGATTAACAGCCTGTTTGTGGAAGACGTTGACGATGGAAATCTTGACGTTTCTGTAATAAATTAAGAAAAGTTGTATAAGTTTCCTTTAATCTATTTCAAAAACGCCAAGATTTCTAACGTCAACGTCTTACAAAAACAGGGGGTTAATTTTCGCAAATATATAACAAATGTAACATATATTTTTATATCATGAAATATATAAATAGAAAACTGAATTCCGATGCTCTTTTTATATCATAAAATGTATTTTTTGCTATTTCACTTTTGTGCAAATTGATAAATTAACTTTCTTATTTCTATAAGTGCTTCCGCACTTTCAACGTAATTTAATAATAACTTTAATTAGCCACTGAAAAAATGAAAGTGTATTTAAATAAATTTTAAGTTTTTATGAAAATTAACTTAAACTATATTTAAATATTCACTGATTTATTAGCCATTAGAGTATACCAGCAACATTTTGTTTGCTTTAATTTCTTTTTATTTTATAAGTGCTTGTAAATATAAATTCTTGGGACGTATGAAAAGAGTAAAGTAAAATTTGGTATTTGTGTTTTTTTTTACTTTGCATTAGCTTGCTTTGTCCATCATTTGCATTTGAATTACGCGGAGAATGTTTGAAAAAGCAAATGTATTTAATTTCAAATGCCTATGTATGTATGTATGCCCTAGTATGTATGTATGTACATATCGCACCCTAAATACAAAAGGGGCACAACTCAAAATTTTCCAAAACTGACTTTTTTCCATAAATTAATTCAGAATACACATCTCTAACTACTGCAAAAATTTCTTTCACATTACTATCTTCTTTAACTGGAAAAATACAGTTATGTCTATTTTTGTTTTAAGTGTGTTGCTTCTGCACGATGAACTAAATAAACAGTTTTTTGTCTCTCCTGAAAATTTTAGTATTTTGAGTTGTGCCCCTTTTGTATTTAGGGTGCGATATGTATATTTATATTCAGTACATGTAAGTTCGCAGGTAACTGAGAACTGAACTGTTGTAAAACATTTTATTTATTTATTTATATATATTATACAAAGTAAATTTGCATAATATGGTTGCACAAATATGGGCGGAGTAACTAGACCATATGCCCAAGATGTTATTAACAATATTTTAAAAAAGATTTGTGACTGACTGTACACGACCTATACATCCACATAGGAAATAGCAACGTGGTTGTTAAAGAAAAATTCTCGAAGGCCAAACAACACACACAAGTCTGACCGCACTTAAGAAATAATTACGATGACGCGAGAGCTGTTCTTTAACCCAGAGCTGCTTAGTCCTAGTTTACACTATGCAAGTCTTATCGCTAAGTTGATTAGTTTGTTGAGAGAGAGACGAGGGGAAAAGGAACGTTTCTGTTCCCCTCGTTTCTCTCTCCCAACAAACTAATCAGCTTAGCAATAAGACTTGCATAGTGTAAACTAGGACTTAACGACTGTAAAATGTTTTATATTAATTCATTCCTCCCATTTTTCTTTCATGTTGTAATTGCCTGTTTTTGACTAACAGACCAACCTAAATTACGACGCAGAGCGCAACGTAATTTAGCTCTTAGCTTTTACGCGGAAATGAGTAATCTTAACTAGAGCGTTAACGTTGCGCCAAAAACAGTAATGCTTACTCTCTTTGATTAATAAAAAACTCTAAATAGAAATAAGAAATAAAAATGAAAACGCTAAATTGACCTGAAAGTAGCTAAAGTTGCATTACTTAACAAAACCAACAGTACTTTTGCAGCCAACTTCACTTCTTTACGCGCTGTCAAAATTGGATTTTCCAATTGCAAAGCGTTGACGCCGCGTTATTTCGGTTGGTTTCATACATCCAGACAACGCTTTGCGTCGTAATGTAGGTTGGTCTGTAACGCATATTATTTTTACAAAATTACTGTTCGCTGCTGCAATTGTTGTAGTTACATTTACTTGGTATTTCATTTTCAATAAAAAAAAATCTAGGGATATGAATAAAATATTTCACATAAATATACACCGGCACGAAATTATGAATAGTTAAGTATTTTTTCATGGAATTATGTTTGTGAATATTTTTTTTTAAATAAAATTGTATCAGTCGTAAAGCAGCTCTGGGCGAGTCAATATCAAGCGTCGTTGGCAATTATATCTTAAGTGCAACCAGGCCACTGTTGTTTAGTGGTCTTCGAGAGTTTTGCGTCTCGCTCGCACTGGTTGACTGATCTGCCACGGATAACCGTATATTCTTGCGGTTCTTTTGTGGAATTTCTTTAACAACCACGTTGCTACTTCCTATGTGAAGGCATAGGTCGTGTACAGTCAGTCACAAAACCTTTTTAAAATACTGTTAATAACATCTTGGGCATATGGTCTAGTTACTCCGCCCATATTTGTGCAACAATACTTTGCAAATTTACTTTGTAGAATATGTATAAATAAATAAATAAATAAAATTGTATGTAATACAGAGAAAGACAAAATTATCGTTTTAAGCATGGTATAAAAATAGAAGGTATTTCCATTCTCTCATTTTTTCTTGACATTAACCATCTGACATATATAAGGATTAAGAAGTTTCCGGTAAAACGTGCTACCGTATTAATTTAATATTTCCCCTCTGCTTCCTGTTTGAAAATTTTGTTAAAATTTTTTTTAAAAATTGTTTTTATAAAAAAACAGATTACATAAATTCAAATAATTTTTTGATTTTCATTTATGAAAATCATTAAGGCTTTATAAAGGTTTATAAAACAGATTTTCATAAAAAATTTTTCTTATTAAGCATATATAAATATTTTATCTTATTGAAAACACATGTTTACAAATTTCGAAAAAAAATTTTGTTAAAGTTATTTCTTTCGTAATTTAGAACGCTGAACGCGAATCTGCATTGCACTTTTTTCTATCGGATATTGTTTTCCAGATACAGCGTTATGTAGAAATTTAAGGCACTTTCATCACATAATATGTATAGTAGCATGACTTCAGAAGGGGTTTCTCTATTCAGTAAAGAAAAAAACCCAAATTAGATAACAAAATAATCTTGAGGCCGTGCAAACATTGTTTCTAATTCTGTTTTGCACTTTTAGAGATATCATAAAAATTAAACTAAAAAAAAAAATTTAGAAAAAATTTTGATTTTTTTTGTAGCATAAAAATAGAGCTACAACAACGAACTTATTTTTGATTTAGAAGCTTGTTGCTAAGTATATTCCAAAGGAATGGAGCCCTTTTCAATTGAAATTGGTGTACAACTTTTGATATTATTTATAATTTAGGAAGAGAACTGAAAAACATCCATTCATAAAAAACAAACTTTTCAATTTGTGTTTGTGTGTGGTACTCTTGTATGGAAATTTCAATTTCTATCAGTTTTGTTCTGTCACTAAATTGTGAATAAAATAAAAAGCTGAGCACCAATTTTAATCGAAAAGTGCTCAATTCTTTTGGAATATACGGCCATGTCACAGAGCTCAATTCCGTTCGGAAACGGAATTCAATCGACCCCATTTTTGTAGGAGATGGTGTCTAAAAAAGAAAACTAAAATACGGAAATTTGTCAGGTGTGTCAAGACTTTTGGCGGCACTGGTTTGCTGGGATATGCTTCAGCTAGGGCTTGACATCTTGAAGTGAATTCGATTCCGTTTCCGAACGGAATTGAATTCTGTGACATGCCTGATATTTAGCTACATGGTACTGAACAAAAACAGAAGTTTAAAAAAATTTCCTAAAGATATATATTTTTTTGCTCAAACTTTTAATTTTTTTTTTTACATATTTGAACGGCTTAAACAAGGTCTATTTATTAGATCTATGCCACTCTACAAAAACACAGCAATACAAAAAACAACTTTATGTTTAGTTGTCAGAAACACACACAAACATGAACTAAAGTATATGGTGCAAACAACTTTTGATGTTACACAAAAACACAGAATATCATCAGGACGATTGCGTTGACCTGATAAATAGGCCTTGGACTTAAAGATAATTTTGTTGTCGAATTTTGAATTTCTTAAATAACTCAATAGAGCATGGCCTTCTCAAGTTATGATAATATACATGTCCTGCAAGTGCCTTAATTTTTGATATAACGGTATATCTCGAAAATTAGAGCTGATAAAAATATTCTAATTATAGACTTAAAATCTGCATAGCATATGCAGTAGGTGACGGCTAAACTTTTCATGAAACGCGATGTGCTGTAAACATGTGAAATCATTGAAATGTATTGTAATCAGATTAAATTGAATTTATGTACATATGTATGTTGCGTTAAATAATACGAAAATTATCTGCATATATTAAAGTTGTGGATGTACAAAATGTTATTGTAAAAATACCACCCAGCATCCAGCTATACGAGTATATGAATTAATATATGGACTAATATACATATGAAATGTAATATAATATATGAGCCCATATATGGAAATTAACTATGAAACTCATGTGTTGGTCCATATATAGAAATACGATGTAATATATGTACATATACTATATGGAGCCATATAAGTCTCTTTAGAAAATGTCAGTACTGATTCACTATTGACTTTGTCGCCAATACTACTGACTAATTATACCCCACACAATGCTTTTTGCTATAAACATAAGCGTTGTTCAACACAATTTCAAAAATGGGCTTGGACGTCATTTCGAGTGGGGAGCCCACTTACTGGCCTACGGATATACACAAAATTCCGGATGTTATAGATTTTGGCGTCATGAAAAATATCACTAGGGATTTAATTAATGTTGAAGCTTTCTTAGATCGCCCCTCCGATCACTCTCCCACAATCGTTTCAATTTCTAGCCCACTAAGAAGTGTCTTACCTCACCCATATGTGAAGATGATCAATCGCTAAGCTAAGAACATCCGAAGATATTGAATTTAACGTTGCCAATATTAACGAAAATATTAAACACGCTGCTGAACATGCCACTACCTTCCAACCGCAGACTGGCTTTAATAGAATTTATTCTACGGATATTGAACGTCTTGTTTGTGAAAAAAGGAGAGCTAGAAGAGAATGGCAACAACACACATCACCCCTAAATAAAATCAGAATCAAAGAATGTACTAAACGACTCAAAGAGTTGCTATCGTCGGAAAAAAACCGCAGTAATGGAAAAATATTTAGAATTTCCCGATATCACGTCAGCATCTAAGTACTCGTTATGGCGCGCTACTAGAAATCTTAAAAGACCCGTTGAGCTGAAATCACCACTGCGCACTTCGACCGGAGGATGGGCCAGAAGCGATAGTGAGAAAGGTAACTTATTTGCTGAGCATTTAAAATCTGTATTCACTCCCTATTCATGTACGGGTAGTTTCCCTACCCCCCCCCCCTTCCCTTTAAGTTTAAGCTGCGTGAAGTACAAAAAATAATTGCTGAACTTAACCCGAAGAAAGCCCCAGGTATTGATGGAATTAGTAACAAGATGCTGATGAATTTGCCTCTAATTGCAATAAGAATCCTGCTATTTATTTTTAATGCCATTTTACGAATGCAGCATTTTCCACATAACTGAAAAATTGCGAAGATCAAAATGATTCCAAAGCCGGGCAAAGATCCTACTAAGGCTGAGTCATATAGGCCTATAAGCTTACTATCAACAATCTCAAAGCTTTTCGAAAAGCTGCTCATGACTAAATTTTCCAAAAGTTTAGCTGATAATGGGTGCATCCCTGACTATCAATTTGGTTTTAGAAGTCAGCATAGCACAATTGAGCAAACGCATAGATTGGTTCAATTTATAAGGAAGACATTGGAAGAAAAGAAGTATTTGTTCTTCCCTCTTCATTGATATTTCTCGGGCATTTGACAAAGTATGGCACGAAGGCCTAGTTTTAAAATTGAAGACATATCTGCCAATAAACATACAAAAACTTTTGGAAAGTTATATTACTGATCGGAAGTTCACTGTTGTGGAAGGAGATTTCATGAGTGTGCCCGAATCTATATCTTCCGCTGTTCCACAGGTTAGTATTTTAGGGCCAGTATTGTATTTAATATATACTTGTGATATGCCTGTGAGCAATAATATCCATACCTCTACATTTGCCCATGATACAGCCCTGTATGAGAATGCATGAAAACCCTTATGAGGCATCCCGAAATCTCCAGGAACGTATTACCCAGCTGGAAATATGGTTGAACTTATGGAGAATTAAAGTAAATGAGCAAAAGTGTGTCCATATAACCTTTATCTTAAGAAGAGGTACTTGTTCCCCCATTCGAATTAACAATCAAAATATTCCTCAACATTCTCAAGTGAAATACCTTGGTATACACCTTGATCGAAGGCTTATATGGAAACATCATATTGACTGTGAAATTTATTTGCTAGTGGTTAAGCGATGTCTATATGCATTTCATTGTTGCTTTAACAAATCGTCAGTAGACTTCAACCACACATTTTGAACAGTCATATTGACTCTAAACAAAATCAAATGAAATTTAAGTTAACTCAAATACACTGGTTGATTGGCAGAAATTCAACACTCAACCTAGACTGCAAACTGTTAATATACAAGTCGCTTTTGAAACCAATATGGTGCTACGAAATTCAGATATGGGGCACTGCTTCAGCTTCCAATGTAGATAGAATCCAACGAAGACAGAAAAAAGTTTTACGTTTGATAACATCGGCTCCATGGTACATTAAAAATTCAAATTTACATCCTGATTTAAATATGCCACTAGTGACTGAAGAAATTGCAAAATACGCAGGCAAGTACTTAACAAAACTCGAGTCCCATCCTAATCCCCTTGCTCGTAACATCTTGAATTTTACTCGACACATCCGCTTAAAAAAGAGGGACACTATGGCTCTAATACTCAACACTCCAGATGTAGCTCCTTGAATATACTTTTATACTTTTATTTTAATTTTTTCTTCGTTTAGCACGACTCTTATGTATCATTAATTTACTATCACTAAGTTTAGGTCCGACATTGGTCAGACCTAATTAATTATATTTAGATTTGAGATTTGATCACTTATTGTTAGTTCATATTTGAAGATACAATAAATAAATATGTAAAAAAAAAATAGTGCGTGTCATTGAAAAGCAACTACTGACATTGGTAGTGATTAATTAGTTCTTCAGGTATCATATGAAGACATTGGAAACAGATAGTTACTAGTACATTTTAGTTATTCCAGGATACACTTTTTACAATGAAATTGCATATTTTGTTCACATTTTGGTATTTTATTAAACAAATTTATACAAAAATGGAACTTATGCATAACAAACATACAATTACAAGAACTAATACATTCATTAGGGTTGTTATTGCGTAATTTATAAAAAGAGGACAGTAGAGGGAAAAACCCCGGACATTTGCTTAAAAAAGTAGGACCAAAAATAAAACGAAATTGATTTTTTCCAATAATATTGCTTCTAACAAAATCGTAAACATATATGGATGGTGTTGCATAAAAAGGGTCAATCTCGCGACATTTTACATAGAATATAGAACATTTTTACCGAATATTATTGTTGAAAACATTTTACACTTATTTTTTGTCGTTTATATTTATTAAAAAAGGTTAAAGCACAAGAATTCCTTAAAAATAACTTTTTATCAACTGAGCACCCAAAACTATTACACATCCAATATCTCTACCAATAGGGCTACCGACTTTAAATAAACTTTCATTGTTAGATAAAAATGTCTTATTTGTTCATAAAATAAAGATTTTGAACTCTCGCTTAATGCTATGTACTCTATTATTTTAGCCCTTTTTACGCAACTTCGTCAATATTTTGAATACATCTTAATAATTATACGTCCTCAAACAACATAACACAGCCCTCATGTAGATTGTTATTTATAAGATAATCTACACATCTAATACCAATTATTTTCCTTTTTAGCTTGGTTTTTAATAAATACCATTTGTCCAGCAATGTAGAAGCGAAAAAATGTCCTTACAAAGTAAGACTTTCCCGGATGCTAATTTTTTCCGAGGACAGAGATCCCAAAAAGAGGACAGTGCCCGGGAAAAAGAGGACGGATAACAACAATATATTCATTCGCTCAGCATATTACCAGCAAGTAGGGATTTGGTTTGTCATTTCTATTAAATAAATATATGTAACTCAAAAATTTTATGTTTCGCTGAGTTAGTAAAGTCAAACACTTACGTATGGATCTGAAAGTGTGACAAATCTTTAACTGATGGCACCTTTCACTTAAAATTGCTTAATTTTCACATTTTCTATTTTCATACAATATGGATTGTTATTTATGTTTTTTTTTGTAATTTCTTTTTGCGTATATTTTTTATTATTGTTCTATACATTTATATTAACCTTTTAATTTAATTGCTTAAACTTATTTTTATAACACATAAATTTTGCTTGACTTCACTTTTATTTTCAACAAACCAATAAGACAAGTAGAAGAATAGTTGTGTTTATCTGAAAAAACGTTATCTACGCATTAAAAACAATATTAATAGACACTCCGTTGACAATGTCACCAAAATAATCGACAAAAGTGGTGACTTGGGGACTCTTAACCCCACGTTTCCGTCACATAAACTTGTTTTTGCAATAAAAATATCATGCATTTTATTAACTCTTTTTTTATCATTGGTGAGTTGGAAATGTATGAGAAAATACATATAGTATGCAAACTTTATATATGTACGTATAGATTCAACGTTTAAAAAAACACTTGTAACCAGTGTTGCCGTTTGAAAATTTTTTTCCGACCAAAATTTTCCCAAAATCCGACCATAATCGCCTGCTTCCGACCAAATTTGAAAATTTAATTAATATTTGTGTTTTTGATGTACATTTTATTTAATATTTAAGTAAAATAAAAATGTCAGATATAACATATTTGCATTAAAGAATTCGGGCATGTAAATTAATATTTATGTAATGTAATTAATAATTAAATACATTAAAATTGTAAATTATAAGAAAAAAATTTTTATTCAGTCTTTTCAACATATGTTGTTTCCATTTACTTATGTTATAATTCAGGCATGTATTAAATACATCACATTAAAAATAAAAAGTTAAAGTTCTTGATTTTACATTTGGTTATGTAGGTCCCTTTTGGCTGACCAAACATAGTGCGGATTATTCATTTTGATAATTTCTTTACACGACATAATACCGTTGACAGTATTTACTTCTACTTTATTCCTTAGTTTAGTTTTTATTAGCGCTAGTGTGGAAAATTTGCGTTCAGCGGCGGCGAAACTATGTGGCAGAGATAACAAATTAAAAATAAAATAAGAAATATTTGAGAAACTTTTCTCGTTTAATCCGTTTTTTATAGAAGCTATTTTTTGCCAAAAAGCATTAATGTTTAAGTTGGCCAAAGTTTTTATACCGCTGAGCCGTAGCAAATTCCACTCAGTAACTATTAAATCGGGATCACAGTCAACTAACTTGGGAATTTTAAAACAAGATAGAGAATTGGTAAGTCGTCCTTTGAAAGTACCTGATCAGGAGTTATCATAATTAAAAGTTTTATACTATCGTTTTCAGTATATCAGTTCACTGTCACTGATCTAATATAAACGTCGTTAATGACTACTTACCCGGCATCGAAGTGCATAATTTATTGGTAAATGGTAAACAGTGTGGAAAAAATATTTTTAAGATAAAATATAGAGATTTTAAATAAATTATGCAAAGAAAAAAATAGTTTGTTATTAGAGACAAAAACCGACCAAAATTGAATTGGTCCGACCATCCGACCAAATTAAAAATTTTAAATTTTTTCCGACCAAATTTGGTCGGATCCGCCCAAAACGGCAACACTGCTTGTAACTAAGAAAAAAAAACAATTCTTATTGTAGGATTTTATACGCTGTGGCAATATTTAATAAATCAAATAATCAGAAGGATAATTCAGTCATTAATTATATAGAGAATAACGGAATTCTCTAGATATTAAAAAAACAAATTTCTTATTACTGCAAATAATTATATTGAAAAGTAGAGTTAGTATAAAATCGTATTATTTTTTCTTTAATAATTGCACTAGTTTTTAATCTGATTTCTTAATTAAATTTTGTGAGCGAATATGAATTTTGTTTTTTTTTTTTTTAATAATTCACGTTTCGCTTTCACGTTTTCCTTTGAAATGATGAATGGAATGTCTTTTAGTTAGTTTTTAATTATTTTGTTCTAACTTATTTTTTTCTACGTTCATGATTCGATTTGGCTAAAGTGTTCGTATCAGTTTGTAAGACAAACTACATATAATTTTTAAGGAAGAAATTACACTAAAGACAATTGTAAATTATTCGGGTATGTTCTGTATTCCACGTGAAATTAAAATGTGCGGAATTACCATAGAATTGTTGTTGGAAATGGGAATTTATAACAACAATGCTATGGCAATTCCGAACGTGGAATACAGTACATACCCGATTATGACAAACTTTAGCATAATGGAACAACATGAAGTAGCTCGTTTCTGTATTTCTCGCATCGTAAAATTTCTCACTTGAATTGTGAAACACAAAATTTCATCGTTGCTTTATTTGTGAGAAAAAAGTGTTTCTGTATTTGAATGCGAAAACAGACAACACTGATTATGTTTTTACTGGAATATTTCCAGCAACCGAGTGTCAAATGAAAACAAAATGTCACAAAAATATTATTTCAATGACATAAAAAGAAATAATTTACAAGAAAAAGAAAATAAAATTATAAACAAGAATATAAAATTAATGTAAAATGCTTGAAAGAAGTTTTTTTTCTATCAACTGTCTCTACATAAGACAATTACACAAAAAAATTCTAGATAAATGTAAACATATCGACTTGTTAATAACATTTTAGTTCAACAATTCGTTGCATATATTTTCAAACAGTTTATTTTGCCTATATTTACACACAAATTCAAAAATTCATCTGTTTCTGTACAAATTTGGTTGTTCTCACACCAAAAACTTCGCAGATAAAAAAATATGTATGGAGCACATATGATATCCCATATATGGTTCTGATGCGAAAAATGAGGGTATATGGACATATATGATAATATATATTCATACATTTTCATACATCTATGTGTATATATTTCATATACAGTATGCAAAGTTCACATTCATACTCCCTTGATTCAAAAAAGCGCACTAATGTGCAATAATTTAAATTATTAAAATTACTTTCTTTTAAGACAGAGGTTCTCACAAGCTCTTTCTTCGGGGCCCCCTTCAGAAATTTTAATAGTAGCATGGCCTACCGCAATTTATGTGACACATAGGTACGTCGTATGTGAATAAAAACACATACATACATATGTACATACAATTGTTGTGAAAATTGAAAATATGTATATACTTCAGGTAAAAAACAAAATAACATATGTACATACATACATACTTATGTATGTGAATATATAAAAATTCAATTAAAAACTAAAAAATGACTAGTTTCATTTATGCATGTATGTTAAGATAAAGAATTAATTTTAGGCAAAAGAAAACTCCAAAAATAAACATCAATAATTTCGACATTTTTTTTTTTGCTTTATTAGCTCTTTGATATTAGCAGATATTGCTGATAATGCACATCTCAAATCATTTTCTACATCCAATCGCGATCGGTTTTTAGTTTTAATTGATAAAAGAGCAGAGAAGCTTGTTTCACACAAATACGTTGAGGAAAATTGTATTAACAGCTTTAACGCTTCAGATGCTACATTTGGATAAGCTTAGGAGTATTTTAACCAAAATGATTCTATTTCAATTGATTTAAAATCAAATTCTGCACATGAATCAGATTTTAGCTCAATGAATTCTTCGTGCAACATTTCAGGTATTTTATCAACACTAGCATTGAAAGGATTTCTAAGTAAATTATTTTGCCACCTCTCTGTTTTTATTTCAGGGAAGTATATATCTATGAAACTCATCATAAAGCATATCCAAATGTGTTATTATTAAAGATTTCAAATTAATGTGTTGTAAGTCGTATGTATTTCTGGCTTCATTTAATAATGGAAAAGAGCAATAATTTGGAATTGCTAAATGACTTTTCCATAAGGAAATTTTTTCCAAAAGGTCTTAATTGAATCATATGATGTCAAAATATTAATATTTTTTCCTTGTAACTTTAAGTTAAGATTGTTTAATGCTTCAAAAAAATCTGTTAGATATGCAAAATAAAATAAAAAATTAGTATCGGTAAACCTTTTATGGAGAATATCATTCTTTGCACTCAAAAGAAAAATTTCTACCTCAGATTTTAAATTATACAATCGTTTAAGTATGTTTCCTTGCGACAACCAGCGAACTTCTGTATGAAACCATAGTTTTGTGTAGTCAGAACTGAGATCCAGGCACAAAGATTCAAATAGTCGTGATCTTAAGACACTTGTTTTTACAAAATTTACAACATCAATTGCGGTTTGGAGGGAAATTTTAAATTCTTCTGGCAATGTTCTCGATGCTAGAGCTTGTCGATGAATTATACAATGGGACCCAATTATGTCTGGATTCTGTAATTTGGCCAAGTTCAAAAATCCAGAACGACAACCTATCATAGATGGTGCACCATCGGTGCAAATTCCAGCAATTTTTTTCCAGGCAATGCCATTTTGTGCTAAAAATTCAGAAAGTACGTTGAAAACATCCTTGCCTTTTGACGTTGTGGGAAGAAACTTCATAAAAAGGAATTCCTGGCACATTATTCCTTCTGAAATATATTTACTATAAAATAAAAGCTGGCTTGCATGAGAAATGTCGGTAGTTTCATCACACTGGAGCGCTATATACGGAGAGTCTTTTGATGTCCGCAGCCATATCATCAATTCTTCTCTTAATAGTATCATTGGACAGCATTACTTTATTTTGTCATTGCTTTTTTTATCTAGCATAATTCTTCCAACTGCTGCTATACACTGCTTAATCAACGTTTCACCAACTGTATGCGGCTTTTTGTTTCTGCAATGTGCATCGCAATTTCGTAGGAAGCTTCCACGGCCCGTTCTTTTTCCAAACAAAAATTTCCAGTTGAGTCCAACCTAATTTTCTTTAGAGAACTCAGTTTGGCAATAAAAAAATTCATTTTCTTGTCTTTTAGTTCCGGATGATTTGTTGTTAGGTGTCGTTCCATCTTGGATGGGTTCATGCTTTCGTTGGAAAGAGTTTTATGACAAATTACACATTGAGGTAATACCTCGTTATTATTTTTTAAACATGTAAAGCCATATTTAATATAATCTTCATTATAAAGCCGTCTTTTAGAATTCATTTTTGAAATGTTAATGTTTTATTTCACAATTAAAACAAAATCAGCGGCTTCAATTTGCTTTGAAAAAATGTTTTTAAAAGAAAACACATGACAGCTTCACGGCGAAAAACTAAACAATGTCAACAATTTAACGCAATTTAGTGTAAAATGTATAATTACATGTCTACACGAAACATACGTTTTACGTTTTTTATACAAAAGCCATATTACTAAATCTTATTAATATTAACTTTTGAGGAATCATAACAATATTTGTTTAGCTCTTCGCGGACCCCTTGGAATTTTCATACGAACCCCAATTTGAGAACCGTTGTTTTAATATCTTGAACAGGGAGATTGTATTTAATGGAACATTTGTTTAGACAAATAATTAAAAACGAACCAAAACATTTTATTCATCATTTTAAGAGAAAATGTGAATCGCTTATTTAAAAAGCACAAAACTCATATTTGTACATAAAATTTAATTTAAGAAACCAGATTAAAAACTAGTGCAATTATAAAAGAAAAAATCATCCGTTTTTATGCTAACACTAGTTTTCAATATCATTTTTTGCAGTAATAACTTTGTTTCTTAACAATATCTAGAGTATTCCGTAATTTGCTAATTAAATTAATGACTGATTTATCCTTTTGATTATTTGAATTATTTAATAGGGTCGCAATGTATAAAATCCTACAAGAATGTTATTTTAAACGTTGAGATTCTACGCATATAAACTTTGCATACCGTATGTCTTTTTTTATTTCCAAATACGATCTTATGTGAGATATCATGCATGCATAAATTTTTATTTCTATATATGGATTCATATATGCAGAAATTCATAATTAAATTTCCATATATGAGCTCATATATTATAATCAATTTCATATATTAGTCCATATATCATTTCATATGTACATAATAGCTTTGCCATGTATAATGCCATACAATTCCATACATGAATTCATACATATTCATATATGTTTATATACATTCATATATTAAAAATATGTGGACCAGACATATTTTTTTTAGCTGGGTAATTAAATACGAACTAAAGGGCATTTTATTCACCATTTTAAGAGAAAAGCTGAATCGATTATTTAAAATTTAATTTAAGAAACCAGATTAAAAACTAGTGCATTTACTTATAAAAGAGAAAATAGTTCGTTTTCATACTCACTTGTTAATGCAATTTGATGCGCTGTAGACTGTAAATGCTTGCTACATACTGTTGGTAATAGTGATTGATAGATTACGCTACAGCGCAGTCATTTAGATAAATTTCCTGAGGATCTAGGTGATTATAGTGAGGAACAAGGGGAACGATTCCAACAAGATATCAAAACCATGGAGTAAAGATATCAAGGCCGATGGTATCGCTATATGGTGGCAGACTACTGCTGGAGGTTACAAAAAGATTGCCCCGAAATAAAATTCAATACGAAATCCCGTACAAAACGATTTTCTTTAATTTTTGTAAATCACCTTAAAATAAATAAAAATTAAAAAAATCTCTAATATACATATGTGCTACCACTCAATTGTGAATAAAACCAGAATTAATTGAATGATTTTAATAAATTTGGCTCATTTTATTTGCAACATATGAAGGTATCACAATTAAAGCCTATAGTACACGGCATGTAAAAAGCCACATGCTTATGTGGTGATGACGTCACGGGAATTCTCAGCATGTTGGTAGCATTTTTTAAAATTACTTATTTTGATAGCAATTGTGTTTCAAAATACAACTGTGACACATGTAGCCGAATCGAACACATTTCCTGAGGCAGCACATCTGTAAGCATGTGGATATCTACATGTGCGCATGTTACTAGCACACGGCATGTAGCAAATGTAGATTCGTGATGACGTCAAAATTACGTCATAACCACATGCGTATGTCGCGATGACGTCACGGGAATTTTCAGCATGTTGTAGCAAATGTAGGTTCGTGATGACGTCAAAACTACGACAGAACCACATGCGCAATACCTTCGAATACATATAACATATTTTTTGTGTGTTCAATTATTTTTCTCGTCTCATATACCAAAGGTACATATGTGTTTAGAAATTATTTTTGATACTTTTGGATGTGTCATAAAAAGCTGTTGCCAACTATTTAATTAAGTATTAGATTTAATGAGAGACGATTTCAATTATTTTATAAATATACTCCGAAATAGTTCTAGGAACAGTGTTTTAAAATACAGTACAAAAACGAAAACTAAGAAATTCAGAAATAAAATTTTTTGCAGAATGTTTATTACTGAGATCTGCCAGTATGGGTCAGACGATGACCCGCCAACAGAAAGAACTATCGGTAGTAATACAAGAAATGTTCTAACTAAATTAACTGAAACAATTAGTAGCTATAAGAATTTGAAAAAAAAATATATAACAGGACTTTAATGGCATGAAAGATTTTATATGTATAGAGAAATCCGGGGGAAAAAAACTGAGAAACTAGTTACACTGTATTATGGATTGCTTTCGATTTCCTCAACATCTACGATAAGTAAAAGGATTTTTCCAAGTCAAGTTTTATCAAAACTAAAGAAGAGAATCGCTTAAATCGTAAACATTTAAACCAAATTAGTTTTCTGAAAGATTGTGTTAGAAGATCTCTTTCAACTATTGAAGTAACTAATATGACCTCACAAACTTGTTAATTTTTAATGAATACATATTTATGATTTTTTTTGCTTGACCCCATCTAGCATTTGGAAGATAGTTTTTTGAAAAATCACCTTGCTGAATCTTTTTAGAGTACTATTGGTGATCAAAAACTGATGAATCACTTACACGATCAAAAAACGATTCGAAAATTATTTGCGCTAATGGTTAAAAATAGTTCGATTTAAAATACAATAAAAAGTTGTATAGCAATCACAAATTAATCATACAGACATGTTAAATGTGACTATTATTTCCGTTATCATATTTTGCTCATCTGGAAGACTGAAAAATGCTCAATCAAAAACAGATCATGCAGGTGTTTGAAAAGTAATTATAATTATGTATTTTATGATCATATTTTACGCAGATAGATGATTAAACAAAACTTGATTTACTTTTTTTTAAGTATAAAACTGGGCAATCTTTGCGTATAAAATATAAAAAGAATTAAGATAAAAAAATCAAAAAATTTAATACTTACATATATTAAAATCATTAAAGTAAGATATTGTAAATTTTGTTTGTTTTTAGGGTTAACCATTGTCTATAAGCATTTCGTTCCCGCTTTTGGAACTCATTAGTAGACTTCAAAAAGCGGGAGCATTATAACTATAAAAACAAGCAAAATTTTCATATTAAATAAATAAAGACTTTCATCTCAAATAAATATACTTCGGTATTTCATTAAATTAATTAAATTTAAATAAAAAAGGCAATATCAGCTAAAGATATAAAAAGAGTGGAAAGAGCATAAATAAAAAGATTACCAAAAAAAGAGGCAGAAAATGTAATTTCGACAAAAAAAAAATACAAATCTAAAAAAAGCTGAGAATATTGAAGAAAACATTCATGAATATAAAGATTCGAATCAATATTCAAATGAAAACACTGTTGATAGTGACAGTTTTTATGATTCAAGTGATGAAAGTGAATGTGAACAAAATGAATTTAATTTATGTGCACTACTAGCTAAGTGAGCAATTCAATTTGAAGTGAGCGTTGCTGCAATCAATGTACTATTATTATAATTGCTTAAATGTAATATGAAAGTTCCAAAAGACGCAAGGACACTTTTAAAAACGCCTAGTTCTATAGTTGAGACAAAGGTTGGTGAAGGAACATATGTATAATCACTACGTCTTTTAAAAAGGTTAGAAATACGACTAATAAATGACTCAAATTACAGTCATAAATGACATAAAAGACTCCCAAATGAATAGAAACATGAGTGATAAATGACAATAAAAAGACTCCTAAACAGACTGATAAATTTCTCACAAAAGACTCGTAAGCAATTACAAACATGACTGAAAGACAATTTGAAAAAGAGTCACAAATTAATTGAAATAAGATTATTAAATGATCAGAAAACACTTCGAAAAAGACTTTAAATACTACTAGAAAAGTGGTCGAAAATTACTCTAAACTTATACAGAAAAAGACTCATAAATGACTTATCAAGAGGAGTCGCGGGTAGTCACGTTTTTTTTTTTACCGACAAAGGTATCTTTTATGATCAGAAAATGAGCGCAAGACTCGAATTTGATTGAAAATGATGAAAGACTCGAATTTGATTGCACATTTCAAAAAATGCTGGCTGGGACTTAGTTTGAGAATTTTTATATGTGTTTGTGTGTTTTTTTTACCAATAAACTCAAATTTGTAAATAATTTTATGCACTTTTATTTGTAGAAATTACTTGATTTATAAAAAAACTTTATTTATCGGTTAAGCCAAAACCTCGATTAATTAATTGAGCGATTAACCGACTTCTTCAATTAAAGTGGAATATACACACAGGTAAAGAATCATTATAGCTTAGTTTTTAATTTTTTTTACGAGTTCATCTAATATTTGGCATAATAATTAACAGGCATTATCGATTTGTTAGTTAGAAGTCGTATATTTGGAACTGTTTTTCGTAAAATTTGAACCTTTGCAGGAGATTTAAGGAACGTGTTCTTTTGTATTTGCAATAAATGAGCCCACATTTGAGAAGTATTTTCTTAAGCTTATAATACACAATATGTAAAAATCCGTCACGAGAATTTTCAGCATGTTGGTTGCATTTTTTCATTAAGTAGTAGTGCCGTAAAATTTTTAGCAACATATGCGTCGATCTGACGTAATTTTGATTTCTTAAAAAAATTATCGTGACGCCATAGTCACATGCGCATGTGACTTTTTACGTATCGTATACTATATATAGGCTTTACACGTTCACAAACTCAGAAAAAGTATTCTCACATAAAAAACAAGTAGTAATTAAAAAATATAAAAAAACCCGACTGCGACCAACTTTGAACCGTTCAATATCCTAAACGTTCATTCGAAATAAAAAATCATAAGAGAAACTTAAAGATGATTTTAAAATACCTGTTGAATGATACCCATTTTGATGTAGTTCGCCGACTTTTTATTTTGTTCGTATTTACAAAATGGCGTCTGTTGGCCGCCATATTAAATTTTTACTACTGTCATATCTTTAGTGTCACTCTCGGGATTAAGACAAATTGATTGCCGTAAGAATCATTAAAATCGGTCCACGCGTTCGGTTTATATAAGGCCGCAAAGGAACTCACATACATACATACATACATACATAGGCTGATAAACACAATACCCTTCTTTGCGTCGAGCAGTCGGGTAAAAACAGCCTTTATTGCTGAAAAAATTTAAAAAGCCGATATTAAATAAAATAAGCAAAAAACCGCTAACAAATTTGTTTTTTAACAACCGAAATTTGTTTTCTTTCAAAAACATTCTATCTTGTATAGGGTTGTTATCTTCTAATTTGGAAAAAGAGGACAGCCCCTGAAAAAACACCCGGAGATTTCCATATAATAGTAGGACAACAAAATTAAAACAAAATTTTTTCAACATAAAGCATAAAATCATAATAATAAATATCAAAGCCGCCGTAGTGAGAAAACATAATTTTGGTTTATAAAAAATTTACAAAACAAATTTTGTATGGAAATTTGTTTGTTAAACGTTTTATAAGCCTAAACTATTTTTTTCTGAATAAGATCTAAAACAAAGTTAGGCAAACACATACATATATAATATAAGAGTGTAAAATGCATGCTTGTATGCAAAGCATATTTATATAAAGTATATGCAGGTCTACAACAACTAAGAAATTACAAAAACAACAGGCGATTTGCTTGTGTAAGAATAATGGATGAATGTCAAAAACAGATGGATACAACCAGACCTGGGCAACTTGCATTACTTTTGCATAAGCACTGATTAAAAAACAAAAATTTTAGTGCAAATTTAAATTTGATGCTTGTAGTGCACTATTTTTTGCACTTAAATAAAATCTCTTAAAAGTAAGGGATTAATATTGCATTAGCAGCTAATCGCATGACAAAAAATACACGAATTTTGTGTTGCCACTAAGCACATCATGAAGTAATGCAATATTATTGCACTATCACATATTGTACACAGTAAAATTGAATAAAACGTGAAAATATTTTTAGGAGATAGCACAAATAAAAAATATAAAATACACTAAAGTTCATTGAGTGCACTTTAACGATAAAAAAACTGTCAATATAAATACAAACTAGATTTCAGAACCAATTGAAAAAAATTCAAAAGTTTCATACTTCAAATACGTTGCATCTCGAGCTTATTTGAAAAACCGTGCAATTGACAAAAGATCAGAACTTATGTTTTCGTTTATTGTGAAGTTATATCTTAAAAAATGGTGATTTTATAAACGCAAAATACTACCGCTTGGAACAATTTCATCAAGTTTTGTCTTTCTCTCGAAAAATTATAAAAAACGTAGTGATATGATTTTTCCTCTTAGATGACGATATGTACATAGGAAAAAATTTACATATTTATGTATGTACGTATGGTTTTATGTATGTACACATTGTATTTTGCACTATATGTTTCACTGATAATGCAATAATACTATTCATAATGTGTTTAGTGGTGCAAAAAATAGTGCACTAAGAGTAACAATGCAATCAATGTTGATGAATGTCTTTGAAGGGATTTTAGTAAAATGCAAAAAAAAATTGCACTAATATTATTAAAATTAGTGCTAATGTACATAATAAATTTGTATTTGCATTGATGTGGTTTATTGTGGGAAAATGGTCAATGCATTTGCTTATTTAATGCAATAGTCCCAGATCTGCATACAACAAAAAGGATATGTATGGATAGACAAAACCAAAGTAAATTTATTAATTGAGAAACCTTTAATATGTGAAATAAGTATAATAAAGAATACATACATATGTACTTTAATAATTAAATATAATTATTTTTAAATGTTTTGTAACACATTTTTTAAGTAAAAATTTATTTAAACTTTTTCACATACGTTGTCGTATACCCAATTGTGTATAACAAAGCAAAACAAAACAAAATGGCGTACGCAAATTGTAAACAACTTTTGACATTCATGCATTGCCACGAAACGAGAAAAAAATGAATCACCTGAGCATATACTTTATATAAATTTACTTTGCTTGTATAAATGTACGTGTAAAAAAAGAGCATAATGAATTGCCTGCGGGCGGCCTTTTGCTTATCATTGATCAAAATATTAACCCTTTGCAAAAATATTGACGTAACAACGGCGATAAATACACAACACCTGAATAGTAACGTTGAAACTAAATTTTTACATTAAAAAACTATATAACACAGGGATTTTCAAGTAATTAATAAAACAAAAAATAAACTGTAACAGCCTTATGCAAAACTCGTTAAAATTACGGCACTTATGCTAACTTGAAAGTTTTTCTTTATACATAAGACTGTAAGAATAGGAAGTAGAAGTTTTGTGTCTTTGACTCTTTTTTTATTAACAAAACAGACAACTAAGGACGGCTAAAAAAGAAGGACTTTTTCGGACGCCAATTTTTCTCGAGGACAGATGTCGAAAAAAGGGGACAGTGTCCGGCAAAAAAAAGGACGGAAACAAATAATAAGCACTTGGGTTTCTTTGGTGGGCCTACTAATTACATACATATGTCATTGTTCAGCTTTCGCCCAGCTGAGATGCTGTTATTTTGTGTAGGATACCTTACCGGACATTACCCATCTTAGAGGCAGTACCTGAAAAAGTTTGAGGCACTTCGTAAATGATACTGAGTTCCTATAAAAGCGAGGTTCGTTTTTAACTCACATGAGAGCGCACAACTGGACTATACTGGTTTATGTGCATATCGCATGACATGAGCGTAATGACTCCTCTCTTCAGCCTAATCTAACCTAATTACACAAATCAGTATTTTGTTTTTTACATTTTTGTTACATATTTTAATTTTTTATCTAATTTTAATATCTGATATTGAATTGTTCGTTTGAAGTTATGGAACAAATGCAGTTTAGTGAAGCAGCCTCAAACAAAATAAAAAGTAGCCTCTGCTATAGAAAATTAATATTAAGAAAAAATATTAAATAAAAAGCAGCTCCAGACAAAATAAAGAGTAACCTATGTAATAGAAAATTACAAAATAAGAAAAAAATATCTTAAAAAAGTTGGCGGCGACATGTATTTCTCGAGCTAAGGGCTCTGAACTTTTCATAGGAAACTGCGAAGAATCTCAAAAACAAATTTAAATATCTTATCTTATTGGAACAATATTAATGAAAATTAGTACGTCAAATCTCAAAAACAAATTTAAATATCTTATCTTATAGGAACAATATTAATGAAAATTAGTACGTCAAATCTGTATACGAGTACACCTACATATGTACACTTTTTTTAATATTTTAGAAAAAGAAAGCACTAGAAAATTAACGGCCTGTCACAGGAAGTCGACAGAAAACGTTTGGTCGATAACTTACATACATACATATATTGAAAAAAAGAACGCTCGGTGTCATGGACACCGGGTGGGAAAGTAGTTACTCTCGTTTTACTTACCTTAGAAATTACCCCTTATCCCCTAGTGGTCTTATTTTTTGATAAAATACGTAATGTTTGTGTCCTTCCAGACTTTCGAATTTCATCAAAATCGGTTAGATAGTTTCAAAGAAGCAGAAATTGCCCCCTACCAATCCTCGTAATCGCATTTTTGAAAAAGTGTATAGCCATGCCCTTTCTCAGACTCAAATTTATTTATGTTTCAAATTTTATCAAAATCGGATAGATAGTTTCCCTCGTGATCCCATTTTTTGAAAAAATTAAATGGGGAAAGGCCGTAAGTGTTGAGCGTATCGCTATTTCTTAAGATATTTTAATGTTTTAACGGTTACATATGGGCAATTCTAAGGCGACGGACGCGACATTCGTACACTTTTAGTTGAGCAAAATACAAGAAAGGAATGGAAATATCCAATATATGTATATATTAAGTGTTTTAAAGCAATGAAGGAGTAGTGTATTTAAGAAAAAAATTTGGGCGATATCAATAGTATAGTAAAATGATATAAGCAAATGTCAGCGAGAAACGGACGCGAGAAAAGTAGAAGTTATTTTTGTACACTTATAGAAATATACATACATAATTCAACGAAATTTTATGAAGAATTTTTTATTGTGGAAATGAAGGTGAAAGAAGATCATTTACGTATAGATTTTTTAAATATGACGCGACAACTTTTTTCTCCAAGATAAATAAACGCAGTAAATTTGCTAAAATTGATTGAACTTTAAATAAAAAGAAACAATAACAAATGATTATTTGCTGCTGAAAATATTAATAAATATTGATATATGCGGCGCACGGTGGCTCAGAATCAATTTTCATCGGCCAAAAACTATATTTTTTCTTAACATAGATTCTTAAAATTTTTACGCCATCAGAAAGGAAACATATTAAAACTAAAGCCAGAATTAGTTTTTACTTTCTGTTCTGTTACGAATCAGCTGACTCTTTTTGTTTATAGAAATCTAATACAAGTCGTTAGTTTTTCTGTTTCGTTCTGGTCTGTTTCGGTTCAACCTGTGAAAATCAAAAAATTGTTAAGTAATTGTAAGTGACAGCATAAGTTAAATAAAAATATTTTGAAATAAATTGTGATTGTGCTTTTAGATTTCAAAAAAATAAATTTTTAAAAGAAAAATATAAAATTATATTGAAACTTAACAATGGACGAGGCAAAACTAATCGCTTTAGTGGAAAACTGCGACTCTTCTGGTCAGAAACAGCTGATAGTTACTACAGAAAAAGTAAGTACTCAAATTTAGAAGCAGAACGGCACAGCACAGAACAGCAACAGAAAGTAAAGACTAATGGAGCCTTTAGATAGCCAAACAAATTGGTTAAAATATTCTTAGTAGTGGGCGTGGCATGCTCCCAAAAATAACAAATTTATTTTAATTTAAAAAGAACAAAAATTTCTCATATTTTATCTGAAATAAATTACAATTCCTCGAAAAATATTATGATAAAGGGCTGCGGTCTTTTTTGTTATGTTAGATAAGCTGTTGTTTTTAAGAAATGGTGCACACACTGTACATATACATATATATATATATATATATATATATATATATATTCAAATAACCAAGAGTCTATAAGATATTTATGATTGAAAAAATTAGGCTTATGTATTAAATTTTCAAAAACTTACTTTGTTGTTTTTATAAAAATGATTAAGTTTCATTATAAGGCCTTTTTTCACAAAAATAAAAAGCGCGCATTTCTAAGCAAATTAAAAAACAAATTTGAAAGTTCAACTTTAACCTTAAATTTCTCCACAACAACTGTGCTGATTTTAATGAAACTAAAACTGGATAAAAGCTTAAGATAATATATATCCACGAAAAAAAAATTTAAAAAAATCTTCATAAGTTCAAAACATACAGTCTTGGCCGATGAAAAATGATTCTGAACCACTGTGCGACGGATGAGACATTAAGTTTGTATACCTATTACAAAAAAGAATAATGCCCATTACTTTAAATAATCGCTAAAAAAGTATCAGCACAAACCAAATCTTTTTTAAAGTCGCCTATTTCGGTCAAAAATTTTCAAAAATTAAAAATGTATTTCATTTCTAAAGTGGTCTATATAAATATAGAAACAAATGAAGTTAAAACAATAATAATTAAGAATTAGCTAAAAAAAAATTAATAGTCATGGGCCAGTGGCAAAAACTAAAAATAAAAATATACTGATAGTATAAAACCAAAAAGTTTGTCTTAAGTAGAACAAAAAATAAGCAAATTAACTAACATGTGCATAATTAGTAAAGAACAAACGAAAAACAAAAAAGCTTTCAGCAAATTGTAATACGATGAATCAAAACAATTCACATATTCCATTTGCAAAAAAGTTGCGTATACATATATGTAAAATCAAAAATCTACATCACTGACACCACACACAGTGCACCAAACACAAAAGAACGCTGATGAGGAAGGTTTAGTGGCCTTCGAAAACAGCCGGTTGTTCCGTTCAACTATGTGTTTGTCAGAATATTTACAACTAACTTTGGTGTTATTTGTTCATTAATAATTATCACATGTAATTTGGCTTATAATTTGCTTTAATAAAATAATAATTTTTAATCTTTTATACACATATTCACAAATGTATGTATTTATCTGTGTTTTTAATTTTAAATTCAAAAAGCCGTTGAACTATTGAGTAGTATCGAGTACCCAATTGAGTATTCAAAAGTAGCCGATTTTTACAATCAAAACATGAACATATTTAAAAACCTGCAAAATCTTGAGGAAAATTAGTTCATATTTTCGACAGTTCACTGTGCGCATATGCACAACTGTATGTATGTATAAATGTATATGCATAGATGTACATACATATGTATGCACATACTACAATACTGGCCACTGCGTTGTGTATTCATTTGTATAAGAAGCCGATTGATGTTCGGCACTCTCTAATTTGTAGTATAACATATTATAATGTAGCTCATTGCTATAATATAACATTTATCATATTTCATTTATTATTTTTTATTTAAAATTCTCCAAAAAATTAGAGAGTGAGAGAAAACCAGTATAGGACCGCCGAGTTTGTAATACAAACACTTGACTACGTTGAATGCTAGTCCCAGTTCACACTACACAAGTCTTATTGCTAAGCTTATCACATTTTCTTCTTTGGACTTTCGTCGGCGTTCACACAATGCAAGTCTTATTTTTTAAGCTCATATTTTTTATGCATAGTTTTGTGTATGTATGTCCATATTTACACTATGCAAGTCTTATTGCTAAGCTGATTAGTTTGGGGAGAGAGAGACGAGGAGAACAGTAAAGTTTATTTTCCCCTCGTCTCTCTTTCCTAACAAACTAATCAGCTTAGCAATAAGACTTGCATAGTGTAAATATGGACTAAGTGTGCTTTTTTTAACATTACGAATGAGAAAACAAAACCTATTGACAGTACGTCTCTCTCTCACCCCTACAAACTAATCAGCTTAGCAATAAGACTTACTTAGTGTGAACTGAGACCTATTATGTATAAC
Source organism: Nowickia ferox (assembly GCA_936439885.1). Taxonomy (NCBI): domain Eukaryota; kingdom Metazoa; phylum Arthropoda; class Insecta; order Diptera; family Tachinidae; genus Nowickia; species Nowickia ferox. Next base: position 36,925,682 of record OW387026.1, on the reverse strand, counting down.
AATCAGCAGTACTGAATGGAACTAATAAAAGTACAATGGTCCCATCTGTCTCATCGCTTGTATATGCCTTTACTCAAAAAAAATCACACATTTAACACAACCTGGTACCTAAGACGTAGATACCTATGTGCACATGTACATATGTACGGACGTGCAGGCCTGCACACATACATAAATGTGAATGTACTTCAATGAAATTTTTATAAATAAACAAATAAAATAAGTCACGTATAACTAAGTATAAGCACACTGTATTAGTTAAATTGAAAACATCGTTTAATAAGGAGTGAAATTAGTTCGTAAACATTTTACCGATTTTTGTGCAGCTTAATGCACATTTCGTAAAGATTTTATTTTGAATCATAAAAACTGTAGCAAATAAACAAAAGACGACTTGTTGCATTTGCATTTATTTTTAAACGTGAAATGTAAATGACCTAAAATATATGCACACAATATACCTACACGCAGTTTGCATTTATTCTTTTGGATATCAGTACATACATATGTACATAACTACATATTTTTGTAATGTAATACAAGTATACACAATAAGTTAATAAGTTGTCAACATCCGTATCATCATTTCCATACATAAATACAACACTACTTAACATTTCCAAAATTCTCTTAAAAATAATAACATGGATGTCTGGGGAGTATTTGTTGGTGACTCCACAATAACTTCTGGCGGAGTAATGCGCACGACAATTTATCGAGATTATGAACAGTTTCCCTATGGAACATTGGAAGAAAATTCTATGGCCAATTCGAAAGACCCATACAGTAAGGTTCAAGGTAAACAACATTAAAAAAAATAATATGCAATTGAACCCGGCTAACAGTTCCTAATTAAGGTAAAAAATAATGCGCATTTTTTATCTTAGCCAATAACAATGCATATGTATGTATGTGTGTGTGCATACATACATATGTACATATATACATATGTGTGTACATAGAGCTCATTTACTTCAACAAAGTAATAACTCAAAAAAAATAGTTTACGAGGAAAATGAAAATTTTATTTTCCTCTCATTGTGAAGATTGGTTCTATGATGTTGTTGTTGATGTAAATGAGCGATATGTGTACGTTTGAAGTTTTAACGTACATACATACATACATACATATGTACCTATCTAGTCTACTATACATAGTGCTGCAACTTTTCAAAGTTAAAGACAATATTGAAAGTTTATTGTCTGTTATCGAAAGTTACGAATAGTTAGGTGTTTCTAATAATGACATTGTAAAAAATTTTTTTACCTCTTCGCCGGCGTAATATCATTGTTTAAATACACCAAGCTTTCGGTAAAGATAAGAATGATATACTTACATACATACACGCATATCTGTGGCAATAAATAATAATGGCTTAAGTCGAAATTTCTTGTTTTGAGATATTAAGGGTTTTGTCTAAAATAAATTGTGTTTGGTTTTTATATAAAATTTTTCGCCACCGAAAAAGATTCACATTTATTTAGAACAAAATTGTTAATTTTATAAAAAAAACGTTTTATTAGTTAATATTAGTTGTTTTTTAGTTAAGAAAAATAAAAACAAAAGTGAACTTAAGCTACTATATTGTATGACAAAATAATTTTTATTGGTAGTAAGTCGAGATGAGTGCTTTAGGTCAAATTGAAAAATGCGGAAAATCTGAGATAAGATAATTTTTTCAAAGCTTAGTTAAATATAAGGTTTTCTTTTTATGAGGAATAATTTGAATGGGCTGTTAGTTATTGAACTTAAGTGTATACAAGTTTTAATGCTCAAACATTTTAATATTGATGTAGCTACCTTAAAAAAAAATTAAGTTGAGTTAAGTATTATTTTCCAAGAAGACTTAAGTTAAAATATAAATGCGTATAGTTTTATTAATAATAACATTTTATAATTGAAATTTAGCTGAGTGATAGATCTTGAAGAAGAAAATAAGAATATGTAATAAAATGAAAAAGCACTTATGTCAACTTAAGCCATTATTATTTATTGCCACAGTTATGTATGTAAACATATCTAAATTTTTCGAAATAAATTATTCAAGCTTGTTGCTTTGAAAAAAATTAGAAATAGTTCTGCCAAAACAAACCGACTTCAATGAAAGATCTGATAGAAAGTTTTGGAAAAAATTTATAAGACCAAAAATAAAAATTTAAATATGTTGTTTTATCTAATTTTTCGACCTTTTTTGTATTTTAATTAAACTATTTTTTTGAGCTTTAGGTCTGTTTTACATTTGTAATTTATTATATCAATAACGACCAAACAAAAATATCCTGAAGAAGTTAAATATTGATATAATAAAACACAAATATAAAACAGACCTAAAGCTCAAAAAAATAGTTTAATTTAAATATGTTGGTTAAGAAGAAGTACATAAAATACAAAATTAAATTTTAATGGGGGTATGTTATTTGTGAAAATCGGTAAAGTATAACCACTTAAAATAAAATATTAATGGGTGTGACTCCGCCCATTTTTTCAAATGGAAGATTGTGTCTATTTTAGAACTCAAGGTGTGTGGTAGGTTTCGTAAAAATCGGTTAAGTAGAACCACATAAAATATAATAATAAATTTTACTGGGCGTAGCCCCGCTCATTTTGTCGACTTTAAAATTGTGTAATTACAAGAACCAAATGCGTTTGCTAGGTTTCGCAGCAATCAAATAAGTAAAATATGTATCATAAAATCAAATATAAAAATTTGTGGGCGTGTTTTTTATTCACTTTTTTATAATGGGATCAATGAGGGAAGCTATACCCTCTCAGAAAAAAAAATTTACAATAGATCTAAAATATACTGAGTTATGAAGTAACAAAGTAAAAAAAAAGATACAGACGAATTGATAACCTCCTACTTTTTTTGAAGTCGGTTAAAAAGCATTATTATACATGTGTATTTACATTTTCACAGTAGTATCTAAATTGAAATTTCATTCAATATTGAATTTAAAAAAAGTAAAATATCTTTAAAATTAAATTTTAGAATAGAAAAATGTGATTTAAAAAATTAAAAAAAAATCTTTTAAAAGCAACAAATACTTAATTTTCAGTGTTGAAAAATGTGTTTCAGGCATCAAATTACATATAAAGAAGCAAAATTACGAATTGGAAAATAAACTACCACTTTTGTACAAATTTCATGGACATATTTCGACATATAATTGATTTTTTTTGCGGAAATCTACTTTTAAGTTAAAAAAAATATTAAAAATACATCATGAAATTCTACTGTACACCCTTAAGAACTGCTTCATAACGACTACTATCAGATACAATAGAAACATAGCGGAAATCTCTGTTTTTAAAAAATTAATGTGAATTATTATGTTACTCCAGAAAAAAATTCAAGTTTTTTCTTAACTAAAGTTATAATAAATTTTATTTGTCAAATGTTTAAATAATTTTAAAACATTTTTTAAAGCAAAAACATCATAAGCCATATAAATTCAATTACTACATTTTTTGTGCAATAACATCATAAGCCATCAGAATTAAAAAAAAATCATATTTTGCGGGCTTTTCAGATTTGTTATAGTTTTTCCACAAAACGTATTTGCATACCCACACATTTAAGCGTGATTGAAAAAACTTCATAAATAACTTCTTCTAAATTCAAAATTTTGATTTAAGCTATGACAAAGTGGTATGGCTTATAATGTTACTACGAAAAAAATCATCAAAAACATTGAAATATAAAAACTCAATGTCGTCTAAATCAGAAACTAATTAGAAAATAACTTAACGGCCTGGCCCACGATGTCGACAAGAAAGTTTCTTTCGCTTACTTTTATTGAAAACAAAAACAAAATAAGAGAATTTGTTTTTGTTTTCAATGTCAATCTTTTCAATCTTTTGAGGGGTTTTGTTATAATTGATAAGCAAATCACATAAAATCAGTTTTTTTAATTCGGGCAAATTACGGCATTCGATACGATTCGAAATTTAAAAATATTTCCATACTCTATTGAAATATTTCGTAATTTCGTTCGATAACGAGTGCCGTAATTTGCCCCCAAGATTAAAAAAAAATTTTTGAAAACCAATTAAAAGGCATTTAATTTTTCTCAAAGCAAGCTTAGTTGACATCATTGACGTAGTTAGTATCAGTCTAATTTTTCTTATTGTTTCAATAAACAACCCTTAAAATATTAATTTTCTTTAATTTAAATGAATATAATATAATATATGTATACATGTATTAAATATACATATGTACATATATATCCAGCAAACCTAACAGCATACATTTAAAATATTCTAGCCTTAGATATTTGGTTTCAAACATCATTTGCAATTTTTTTGGCCAACTTTTATAAAGGTTATACATTTAATTAAAATCAAAGAGGAGAAGAAAAACAAGTAAGGGGTGCAAATTAAGTGTTAATATTAATTTTCACACTTCTACTTCTTTGGCTGGAGAGGAACAATATTATTAGTACCATCACCCACCGTAATGATTTAATTTTCAAGGGCGGAACAATGGAAAAACGGTTTGTTTCAGTATCTTAAAAGAAAGTCTGTTGGTGAGCATCGAGAAACTAAGTCTAGGAACAATTTTCATTTTTTACAAGAAAACGACCAGTAAACCCAGCCAAATGCGTTCGATTGTCAATCCTACATTCTACCATCTTCACTGCAATCACCGGAGATGAACCCGATTAAGAATCTTTCGGATGAATTCCATATACGAGTGGAAAAGCGTCATATCCCTAGTAAATCATAAATCGCAGAATTTCTGAAAAAATACTGGGATGTTATTGGAATTGGTGTAACCAAAAACTGGTTCATTCCATTTCAAGAAAGTTAGAATAGGTTATAAATAACAAAGAGAGCCCTACAAAATTTTAATTTGTTCTAAATTTGATTTCATAAGGTAATAAATACAGCACGCTGTGTTAATACTTTTTTCCACCTGAATTCGTGCCTTGAATAGAAAATTTGTTTTATTTCGCTTAATCAGCATTCTAAATTCTAGTTTTTCTTATATTTATATAAGAAACATATAAACAAATATTTTTGTTAAAAACTTATCCGGCTGTGTCTTTTTATTCAAAATATATAATAGTCGAAATCAAAGATGGGTATCATCAAAAAATTCAAAATCGTGTTTTTGATTGATTATGATGTGATTCACCAAAATACATCTTTCCTTAAAATTTTACTCACATGTTCAAAACTACCGATTTTATTCATTATTCAATTTGGCACCTAACAAATAAATAGTCTTAAATTTCTAAGGTTTTTTGCTTATGCTGTAAAATTAGAAAAAGTGCTGTTCCTACTTTTGGATTTTTTGTCGGAGAATAGTCACCTTATAGTTAACTGTTATGGACTGACTTTAAGCTAGCTACTGCGTAATGCAAATTTGAAAAAATTATGCAATTTTCTTTAATCTTTGTTCGTAACGCATGATCTCTCTTTCTCTCGATCAATATCTCAATTATGATGATACTATATCTTCTCGAGTTACTTATGGACTTAGAAAACTCTATCATTGCGGTTTATATTTACCTACTAGAGTTAGGTACATATATACGCGCTCATAGTCTATTGATGTCACATTTAAACTATTGTATCGAACTATACTCTGGTACACTCGGATGTAATATACGCAAAACAGAACAAATAGCAAAAATAATTGTTAGATTCGTTTACGGTATTGCATATCGTGATCATACATCTATTTTATTTGCCTTCTAGCAAGAAATTTGTTGTTCTTTCACAAAGTTATGCGATATGGAACTCCTACCTGTGAGAGTTGAAGAGAAGATAGTGAGAGACGGTGGTAGGAAAGGGATAGTGAAAGAAGAGAACAGATGTTGAAGGAAGAGATAGAGGAAAGCTTCATTCTCTTTTTACAACTCTACTTTTTTTGCACGTTTTTGATAATACAGTGTTGCAGCGCCTCTGGTGTCACTGAGGCGAATTAAATTTTGAAACTGTGTTTAGTATCCATTTTATTGGTTATTTTACTTCTCCGGTGATTCTGCTGCACAATACCGACGAAGGAGGGCGCTCTGATGTTACATTAGGATTAGCATCCGCTGCAGCCGGTGTAGTTTAGTGACCTTATGCCTGCATCTCTAGAGCTTTTTCTACAACAACTGATATAAAGGACACTAATGCACATCAGAAAAATGCGTAGTGTTGTTATTTTAATAACTGTCGGAGACCTTCGGATTTGTAGTCAAAGTGCTAACTACTTCAGCCAACGCCACCCCCAAAACTCCAAATTATCTCTACAATTAGTTCTCATTTACGAGAAAGAAATCCTCAAATTATCATTTCGTTAATAGGTACTTCCATTTTCGAGCGATCGTTTTTTTTTTGGAAGGATTGCTAGATCTTGGAATACGTTACCATGCGCTCTGCGATCTTTCTCCAACTCATGCAATCTATTTAAAAAGTGTATATTTAATTACTTTCAGTCGTTAGACTACTGTTGCATGCTTTCAAGTAATATAAGCGAGAAATTTAGCAAATCGCGAGATTGGCTAAACCTTGGTACATGTCAAATTTTTCGCAATGAAAAATCAATGTTGCTCAACAGCTTTCGCATATTCGCACAGAGTACCAGCCTTTAAGTGGAAAAATGATCCAGTTAATACACAAAAAGTAAAAACAAATAGAGCTTGCTTTTCAGTTCCCGTCAATTTCGCAAAATCCCAGTATTTTTGCTATATTTTTATCTTTTGTCGGGCGCAGATAATATTTTTGGAAATATTTAAAAACATGGCATGTCTTAAGGTGGCATGATAAATTTTTTGTTTTGAAATTTGAGAAAAAAGCCTTAAATTTGGTATTTATAACAAAAATGGGTATATTTCGAAACGATGTGGTTCCTTCGATAACGAAAATTTTTAACAAAAAATTACGTTGTAATATTTCTTATAGTATTACCTTTTGTATAAATAAAAATATGGGGTTGGTATTTTTGCAAAAATTTTATAATAGCGAAATAATTAACCCACTTTTTCTGAAAAAAAAAAAACGGTGAACACTCGACGTTTTTCAAAAATTTTATTTAAATTGCGTATAACTTTTGACTTAATTGTGCCTTTGATACCAACTTTTTTAATGTTACAAATTTTGTTCTTAATTCATAATAAGTTTCCTTTCTAAATCGAACAAGATTTGACTGCTCCATCAGCAGAACAGTGAACTAAGGTTGTTGAAAAGCAAAATTTTTAATTATTTTTCTCGAATATTGCCTAAATGTAAGCGAAAGCCCTTAAATGGAACAGACTTTTTTTTTAGCTTTTGGATAGGAAAAAAATCCACTTGCAAAAAATTTTTTTATCAGATCAAAAACATCACCTTGGCATCGCTTTTAAATTTTCATTAACCCTAGATTGCGCAGCTTGGGGCTTTGTAGCTCCGCCCCTTCAAAGATATATAGTCAAAATTCCAGACTCAAGCTCTGGGAGGTATCACAAATGCTGTATGAAATTTTATAAAAATCGGAAGTTTAGACTAGTTTAGAAACTGCAGAACTATTTAAATTTTCTTTACGAAATCCTTACTATGCACCTGGTACTTTAGGACCCACTAGGCACCAGAAGGCACCGTCGGATCGTGCTAAAAAATTAAGACCGCATTTATGGCAGCAAACTTCATATTTTATACAGAGCACATACCGTCAGCCCATTATTGGTTTGGAGCATAAGCCAAAAAGTCGGAATGGAGAAAAACGACAGAGAAGGTTTACATGAAGTTTTCTCAAAGTATACCCGATAGAATTTTTTGTATATTCACCATTGCTTCCGACACATATTTGAAAGAAACGTATAATTTGTTCGAACTTTCATTTATAATCTTAGAAGTTAATATTACTTTATTGAAAGAGCAAAATACTGTTTTTTGCCGCATACGTCATTTTTCATAATTTATTTTTAAAAAGTAGCTTTTTGTGCTGCATACGTATACAACTTTACAGCTGTATATCGAAAAACATGTTGTTGAAAAGAAAATTAATGTTTGTTTGAAATTTATTTTTCTTGTCATTAATCGTCTAGCATTCAAAGCGTACGGTTGTTTTTTTTTTTTTCTCTTGAACTCTCTTTTTAAGTGACCCGTTAACTACATACTGATACACATCTAAAATTTCATTTTCTTTATTCTTTTTCTTTAAACCGCGTGTTCATTTATTAATATTGATTCGTTGATAGCTAATTAAAAAAAACCCAGTTTTTTGAAAACTCTTGCTATAATGGCTCCGGGGCCTCCGGACAAACTATCCAACAACAGATATTATGTTTTGGGGGACTATTTGGAAAACCCTTCAAAAAAACAGAAACCCAACGAATTCCCGAATCTACCAACACCGTGTAACAACAACAGAAATAACCCGAAATATGTACTAATTACATCCAACGATCCTAAAAAACAATTATCGCAGATAAGCCCATTTGCTATCAAAAAAGGAATTGAGAACTTTAGCACCGAATTCGACTCTATATCCTTACTGCGCGACGGTAACTTACTGATACTCACACGAAATGCACGTGCAGCAGAAAAATTCCTAAAGACGAAATCGTTGTCTAATTTATGCCCTATTACATGTAAGCTTCATGACACACTTAACTCCGTAAAAGGAGTTATATATGCACCGTGTCTAATGAATGTTCCAGAGGAAGAAATTGTACAGGAAATGAAAGAGCAAGGAGTCATAGAAGTGTACAAATTCACAAAACCGTCAGAAGACGGCAAAACCCGCACACCAACCGGAAAAATTATTATCACTTTTGACTTATACCGCTTACCCAAAACTGTGGATGTTGCCTGGTACAAATGCAAGGTGGAGTTCTACATCCCGAACCCAATGAGATGCAAAAACTGTCAAAAGTTAGGGCATACTAAGAACCGATGCAAAGGAGACTCAACATGTCCCACATGCAGCTTACCACCCCACGCCTCAGAAGAATGTACCCGCATTTTTTGTGTAAACTGTTCCGGTGAGCATTCATCGACAGACAAAAACTGTCCTCGGTACGTTCAAATGAGAGAAATTTTAAAAATAAAAACAGAAAACTATTGCAGTATAGGGGAAGCCCGTCGCAAGTACAGAGACAACATCCAACCACCTAATACAAACCAAAAGAACACATACGCATCTACCATTTCCAACTCCCCCACCAAACGCAAAGAAGCAACAAATAATCAAACAGCAAAAACAGAAACCCCTACAACTTCAGACACAAATCTACCCAATGCATCTACGTCAGCAAACACACTCAAAGACAATAGCCCATCTACCTCCAAACAGCAACAAAACACAACTGTTAAAAACAAAATACAACAAAATACTTCTACCGACAAAACACTTAAAACATTTGAAAATAAAAAAAATACAGCAACAACTGAAAAAAACGACTCAACCCTCAGAAACAATTCCATAACAAGCAATGAAAATTTTATGTCACCGATTTCACGAATAACGCAATCACTAATCACTGATAACAATTATTATGTGCCATCGCTCGCCGAGGAATTACTCGACGAAGAAAAGATGGACCTTTAATCGCCTTAGTACATTTATCTTTGCCTTGACCGTGCTCACCGGGGTGTGGGTTGCGGCTGGGGCGGCCTCGCTCTAGATCGAAGGAAACAAGCACATGTCTCCTTCGGTTTGGGGGTGGGCCGCCCTGTGGGGGCTTCCGCCCTTGGTGGGCAGGGTCAAGGTTAATATATCATATTTCAACAGAACTCCATTTCTAAATCAGCATACAGAACCCATTTCAACCCAAATTTTACTATAATAACTACAAATATGGATTTCGTCCTTGTTCAGTGGAACATCAACGGGCTCAGAAATAATTACCAGAACCTTCAACTGCTTATAAGAGAAATGGATCCCTGTATCATCTCATTACAAGAAACTCATTGTGCCCACAATTTCACCCCGATACCTCCTAAAAACTACAGTTGCTATTTCGTCAACTCAATGAACAACACAACATCGAAGCAAGGAGTTGGAGTTTTCATAAAATCTAATATCCCTCACAAATTACTTCCATTAAATTCAGCATTTCAAGTAATCGCAATAGAAGTCAACCTTAATATAAAATTTACTGTTTTATCCTTTTACATACCGCCCAGTCAGGACATATCTATCTTTGATATAAGCAACATTTTGTCATCTTTCAACACGCCATTAATAGTGGTCGGGGATTTCAATGCCTGGAACACTATATGGGGCTCTGCATCTAACAACAGACGAGGTATTCAACTTGAAAACATAATGCAACAGACCAATCTTTGTGTCTTGAACGATGGCAGCCCTACTCACTACTCCACGCATAATACCTTCACCAACATCGATGTCTCATTTTGTTCCATTAGCTTACTGCCATCAACATCATGGACTATCTCAAACGATTTACATGGCAGCGACCATTATCCAATAAAAATTTCTATAAAATTATCAAACTCAAGTAATAACCAGACCAAAATAAAAAAATTTTTAATTCACCTAGCCGATTGGCCAAGGTATTCTCAAGAAGCCGAAAAAGAAATTTCCAAACGCCAATTAACCTCATCAAGTAACAGAGATGCCGCCGCAATAATTAAATCTATACGTACTGCAGCTAACTTACACATCCCTCAATCAAAACTCAAATTAAAAACAGATCGCGTTCCTGTCCCCTGGTGGAATCATGAATTATCAATTCTACGGGAGGAAAAAATGAGGAAATGGCACAATTTCAAGTCACATCCAACCCTGGGCAACCTAGTCTCCTACAAAAAACTTAACGCCAAATTCCGAAAAGAAATAAAAAACGCCAAGTACTCAAGCTTCGAAAACTTCACGAAAACTATAGACAGAAACGCAACAATATCGATCATTTGGAACAAAATAAACCGAATCACTCGCAAGAGCTTATCAACATCTGTCAAGGCAATAGAAACCGAGACCGAAACTCTTATCGAGCCTTTTCAAATAGCTAACCATTTTGGTAAAGTTTGGGAAGATTACGCATCCGATGCCAATTTTTCCCCTCTGTTTAAAGCATCCAAAAATACAACTAGTACTGTCAATAATAACAGAACAGACAAAAACGCCTTTTTACTAGAGGACCCAATTACACTGGTTGAACTCAACTGCTGCTTAAGTAAAGTCAAAGGAACCTCGCCAGGACACGACCGAATTTCTTATCAAATGATAAAAAACCTGTCCCTTGCGAGCAAAATAAAATTACTGCACGTGTACAACACAATTTTTGAAAGCGGCATCATCCCACATTCTTGGAAACTAGCAATTGTAGTACCTATCCCTAAATCAAAAAATTCCACTTCGGTTGCTGATTATCGCCCAATTTCACTTTTACCCTGTCTCTCCAAAGTTATTGAACGCATCATAGCTACAAGGCTATCATGGTTTATGGAGAAAAAAAATCTTATCGCTAAGGAGCAAGTAGCTTTCAAAGCAAATAAAGGATGCGACGATGCACTACTACATTTGGACTACTACATAACGAAGGCGCTATCGGCTAAAAATCATGTTACGGTTCTATCCATTGACTTTGTAAAAGCATTTGATAGAATTGGCCCTCATGTAATCCTAAACAAACTGAGAGATTGGTGCGTCGGCTCAAAAATCTTTAACTTTGTCAAATCATTTCTATCAAATAGACGCTTTAAAGTCAAGATTAATGACCAGCTCTCAAAAACTTTTACCCTGACAAATGGAATCCCACAGGGATCACCGCTCTCAGTGGTACTATTCCAAATTGCTTTCAACGAAATTAGCAAAATACTGAAAGAACACCGATTTGTTGACCACTGCTTGTATGCAGACGATCTATACATACTCTGCAAAAGAAACGACAACAGTGAAACAAAAATTATTTTGGAAAAAATCCTCCATGACATCAACGAATGGGCAGAATACTCTGGTGCGAAAATCTCGTTACTTAAAACAAAAAAACTCCACATTTGCAAAAAGCATAACTGTGACTCTGACACCCACGTCATCCAAACAATACAAAACGTCAAACACCTAAAAATTCTGGGTTTAATCTTCTCCCATAACTACACCTGGAAAGAACACCTATTTAATCTTAAAAACTCGCTTACATCTAGAGTTAATTTACTACGCTACTTATCAGTTAAAAGTTTTGTTCATATAAATACTCTTACTTATCTCACCAAAACTCTCGTGTTAAGTAAGATTGACTACGACCTAGTTATATACGGCAACAGCTGCAAAACGAACCTCAACATAATAAAACCCGTCTATCACCAAGCTGCAAGAGCCTGTGTCTATGCGTTTCGGACAACACCCATCTTTAATATCCTTTGTGAAGCTAATCTACCATCAATAACAGACAGAATAATTGTAATGAAATCCAGAGTCCTACCTAAACTATTGAACAGTACAAACTCAGTATTAGACAATGACATTATCTCTATTATAAATGCAAAAAAACCCAAACGAATCAAATCTGCAATAGCCCAATCTTTAGCACTATGCGAGGAGTTGAATATACCCCTCAACGTTACTAAAAAATACACTAAGAAGCCCCCATGGAGATTCAAAAACAGTTCGATAGACACCTCGATGTCCAAACTCAACAAGATAGATACCCCAAGAAGCACGTTTCTTAGTCTTCTGTCAGAACAGCAAAACTTTCTAAAACGCAACAATTGGCAATTTATCTATACTGACGGCAGTAAAATACAAGATTCTCTCCCGGCCTACGCTGTGGTAAGCGAAAATGGTGAAAATGTCAAACTCGGTACCCTCCCAGAACAATCCTCGGTTTTCACCGCAGAATCATGCGCAATTTACCAAGCCACCTGCGCAATACTTTCTAACAAAGAAAAAACTGTAATATACACCGACAGTCTCTCGGTTGTAAAGGCCATAAAAAACCCTTTCAACAACAAATGGACCACTGTAACAAAAATCAGAGACGCGCTTATTGACAACGAAAAATTATTAAGGATTCACTGGATACCAAGTCACATAGGGATCGTCGGAAACGAAAAAGCAGACCTAGCTGCCAAATACGCTTCGTATGCCCCAATAATAATGGACGACACAATAGAAAAAATTGACATTCGACGCCACATTGCAAACTACATAGAGAAAAAACTTAAGCAAAAGGAAATTACACACTATCACTACTCTAACATAAACCCACATAACAGACATCCTATATACCCCACAGCTATGGACAAGAATAAAATAAAGATTTTCTCCAGATTACGCCTTGGGCACAGCTCTTTTTCTCACGAGTGGATCCTAAAGAAAACACCCCGCCCAACTTGCCGATGCAACTGTGTTCTCTCAATCAACCACATACTAAATGATTGCTCTTCTTTCTCCAACCAAAGGCGGAAACTTTTCGGGAACAAATCAGCTCTGCAGCTCCTTAAGGAACCATCCATAGAGAATATTAATAAAATCTACTATTTTATGAAACTAACTAAACTAAACACTTAACAGTATTTATAAATATGTTCATATGTATATTACTTTATTGCACAAACTACATTGAAAATATCATCATATTTTTAATATTTTAAAACAGAGCCGATAGCCAATGTTGCTAGTGCTCTCAAATTAAATCTAATCTTAGAATTTATTCCTTAAGATTAGACACATAAATAAATAAATAAATAAATAAATATTTTTCTTGTAGTCCAAAGAAATACATAAATAGATTAGTTTAACGCCGACCTGAAAATTAAACAAAACGTTTATTAGACATTGCAATTTCTGCGATGTTAGCAATTTTTTGCGATTGATCTAATTTTCTGAAGTTTTATTATTCCTTGCAGTGTAAATAATTTCTTCTTGCATTTATAAATTTTTCGTATTTTACAACTTCTCGCGAATTTTTGCAATGTTCGCGATGAAAGCGAGTTTTTGCAAGTATTCTGCTTCTTAACAGTTTTCGCGAATTTTTAACAATATTAGACTTTGCTATTATGGTGCTTTTAGCAAGTTTTTGCTAATTTTAGCCATTTTCGCGTTTCTTTTGCCAAATTTTTATGGCTTGTTTTGCAATTTTTTTTTGCGAATTTTTTATTTTTGCGAGATATAATTTTTGCAAGCTTTTCTGAATCTTCATAATGTTTTGCTTTTTATCTCGAGTTAATGACTCAATTTAGTTTTGGGGTTGTTTTCAATGTTACGAATATTCCAGATTTTCGCAATAGTCTGCCGTTTTAGAGTTTAACAGAGTTTTATTAATTTCAAGACTTGATATCGATTTTTGCATTTATTTTTATTTCAAGTACATAATCGAATTTTTTTTTAGCATATTATGCAATTAATTTTTTGATGCAGTTAATATTTGCATAACTTGGTGGTATCCATGGGCTACAAAAATATCCATAGCAAGGCAAAGATCGAATTCTCGAAGGCAAGTTCATTGAACTATACGAAGTTCGTCGGTCGTCCCAATTGTGTTTATTACTTTACGGAAATGAAGCAAAACAAGAGTTAAATTTATTTATATATATACTCCCAATAATGGACTAATGTACATATTTTAGATTTTATGTAAACACGAATGTATGTTTGTACACAATAGTGAAGGTTTTCATAAATTTTTATTTAGCAAAATGAAAATAAAACAAAATATTTAAAATTTTCGATAATTATTTTATTTCGAAAAGCAAATACGACAGCTAGCCGCAAAATTGGGGGCTAAAAAGTTAACTTGATGAAGCTAACTGTTAGGTAGTTAACTTTAAGTTAGTTGGAAAATAATGCAGTACTAGTTGCGAAATAGTTACCTTAAAGTTAGTTGAAAGTTAACCCAGTTTCCGACAGGGTATAATCTTAAGCGTAATATGCATGTTGTATGTATGCATATGTATGTATGTATGTATATTCCAGCAATACGCAGGTACATATATACGAGAATGTACATAGTATGTATGTATGTACCTGCGTATTGTTGGTATATTCTAAAATCTTTCTACGACTCTTGCCAAGTTCTTAATGCACTTTTGTCAAAAATCATATAAAAATTATACATTTATGTATATTTGGTAATGATAAGATAGCATTTAATCTTATCGTTTCTTATACATACATACATACACAACTGAATACATACTACATATGTATGTATGTATGTACCATGTAGTACATAATATGTACATTCATACTACTGTACATTGTACTAATTACTTAAATGATATGAAATTAAATTAAGTAGGTATATACATATGAACATACATATGTATGCATGTATATACATACATATGTATATATATTGTACATACATAGAATTTACATTAGGGAATAACTTTTTAAAATTTTTTTAAAATATCAAAATTGGCATCACACAGTCCGATAGAGCATAAAAAACTATAAGGGGACGTATATTTAGTTTTTCGCTAAGGTAAAAAAATTCACACACCAACCGCGATGGAGTTTTAAAAATTTTTAATTTTCTTTTTCGTTAAGAAAAATTAATAATATGTTTATTTAAAACAAAAAATAAATAAAAAACTTTAAATCTTAAATTTTTATCTTTCAATAACTAACTCATAATTTTTCTTCTTTTTGTTATACATATATTAATATGTAACTTTGAGTAATTTAAAAAATCAATTGGTGCGTGAATTTTTTTTAGAAAAATTACAAAAGATTATGATTTTCGTGGTTACTAGGACATGGTTGACCTCATGGTACTATGCCAAAAAAATGGGATTCCCTAATGTACATATGTACAAATGTATGTATGCATATTTTAAGATTTATTTATGTATATACATACATATATTTGGGAGTTATTAAAAATATTAAAAACTGTTAGTAGTAGTGTAATACCTATAGTGCTATTAAAGGATTTGTGTCCACATTGCTAACATACTATTCGATATTTCCTATTTACGATAAAACTTATAACTTTGGCTTACTTTACATCTGGCATTTCTTATGTGCCATGTGCCTAAAAAAACGTAACCCCTAATTACTAAGGAAAAACTGTTTAATTCAGACATGTATTTATTGATTTAAACTGTTTCCACTCATGTCTTAACTTATTTTATAAATTTATGTATCTTGTTAAATGTTTTCTTTGCAGAAAAATCTCAAAAGGTACAAGCGGAAAAAACTAAAAAAACGATTGTCCATTTTGCAAGGAACATAAAAAGCGACCACTCATAACTTATCTCAGAAATCGGGACTCACGCAGACGCCACGAAAGCATTTGTGAAGATGAGGAGAATTGTTCTTAATATCAAACATTTAAATACCAACTGTTCTGTAAATCGAGATTTATAACAAAACTAATACGAAATAATCATCCGAATTGGTAAATCACATCATTCGCATACGCATTCAAAATTTTTAGAAAAGTTTTTGTGACATATGGCATATTTATGTATGGATTTGTTGAGGGTAGGATGTTTTTATAAGATAGCATCATTTGAAAACATATTACACTCTAGGTACGTAAATACGCCAATCACCATAAATATAAATTTTAATTTTAAACGACCAATTCACTAATGGAATTTGTTGTTGAAAACTTACAGAATAAAATTTAATATAAAATATGTGCATATGTATATGGCACTAAATTTGGTCAACCATATGAAGAATTATTATTTTTTCTTTTCATTCTTTTATTTTTAAGAGAATATTTATTATTAATTTGCTTGTTAAAACATTGTTATATTCTTATAATAGAATATTTTATATACTCCTATAACTAACTAATTTTTATAAAATTACATATTTAAACAGCATCCAAACTCTTTTGGACAATATTATTAAATATGATTGATGTAATTTAAGTCCATACATACATATACATATGTATATCCGTAAATACATACATATAATCATTTAAAAGAAAACACTAACACTAGCAATAGTTGTATTTACTTGAGAAATGTTTGCCATGGAAAAATGAAAATAAAAAATGTTATAATTATGTAATTTGTTAAACGAAAATGTAAGTGTAAAAATGCAGATATTGGCTTTAATAATACGCATTATTTGCAACATCATTTATATATTTTATACAAGTATTTAAATTAAAAGATGCGCGATTGAGAAATTGCTACCATTTTTGTTATAATAAAAAAAACCTAAGGTTGTTGTTGTTTTGCTAATTGTTGTTTTAGTGTTTAAGTAACATTGATACGTTTTGAGACAATTGAAGCTAAATTTGAGAATGAATCACTCTTATTCCGCGTTTCGATTACGTTTCCGCATTCAGTTACGCACGGATCGTAAAATTGTATTCAGCAAAAAAAAAACTGAATCGACAGAAAAAGAAGAAGAAAAGAGTATGTTTAAACCAGCTGCTTTGCTATGAAACGTGTGGAATAGGAACAGAAAATTTAAGCAAGTTTGCAAAAATTTTAGCAAAATGTTAAATTTAGTGCAAAAAACAGTGATTAAACAATTAAAACAAATAATTATTTATTTATTTATTTTTATTTTTGAAGGCCCCAACACAAAAAGGTTATATAGGCCCGTTTTATAGGTATATATTTCAGAAATTACAATTATTTTCTTTTTTTTAAATATATATAGGTTTGTAATTATAATAATTATTATTAATATATTTGTTTATTTATAAACAGGATTTAAATCGAATTATATAAATTTAATTCTAAAAGAAAATTTCTAACTTTCTCGAATTCACTATCTTTTGTCAGAATTTCAAGCCGCTTTTCATGTAATAATCTACATTCATCAAATATATAAGATACAGTTAGAAGTTCCCCACAACTGCACAATGGGGGTTGTTGCTTTTCTATAATATGTTTATGTGAAAATAAACAATGACCTCTTTTTTTCAATCTAATGAGCTTAATGAAATCGGTTTTAGGCAAAGTAGGGGGTATAAATGTAAGAATAATATTTTTTTTGGATTTTATAGTTTGACTTCATTATTGTTCTTCCAAGTATCTTCCCAAATATCTCTTAAATATTTCTTTACCATACATTTGTGATCTGAATATTGAAATTAAATTTCTGAGCAAGTATTTTTTAACAAGGATTTTTTAGCAAGTTGATGTACTTTTTCGTTTCAACTAATGTTCAGGTGACTTGGAATCCATAGGAAATTAATTTTATGTTGAGGACTGGATGAAATTAAGTTTCTTATCTGTTGTACAATCATGTTGTCATTAAAAATATTTTGTAAAGCTTCTAACGAACTCTTGCTTTAGGTAATAACACAGGTTTTGCTTTTTTCTCGCTCTAAACAAGCTTATCGTTTCTTAATCAGTTTGTTTTCTCATTTCCAAAAAAATCGGGGAACACTTATCTACTTTTACTTATGGGACTGCTACGATACTTATAACACACCTTGCACGCTCGTAATGACAATATTGATGGGCCCATTTAAAATTATATTTCAAGTACAAGAATTAAGAAACATTTAAAAAACTTAATAAGCGTTTTAATGCATGTAATTAGGTTCACATCCGTTAAGAACTGCTTGAGTTAGAGGCAAATTACTTAAGCAAGATTTTATAACTTTTTGGAAAAAAAGAATTTTTCCTAAAAAAAAACGATTTGAGAGACCACTTCGCGCTCATCAATATTTAAGTGTTATGCACCAAAATTCTTGGTTTTTAAAGTAGAAAATCGATGTTCATGAAAGAATTTCGAAAAAATTATAAAAAATGAGACGGTCTAATGTGCATACGGTATGTACATTTAGTTCTTTAGCTAAACAATTCTGTAGAATTCTTTTTGTTTACCAAATGTTTCTTTATAAAAAAATTTAAGTAATAATACTTATAATTACTTCCCATAGTGGGAAGTAAGAAATAAATTAAAAACTTTAGTATGTGTACACTAGGAAGATAACGAATGTTGGCATTCGCAAATTATTCGCTTCCTTTTGCTATTTCCATTCGCTAAAATGTATGTGAATATTTAAAGCGAATGCTAAAGACATAAAAATTTTTTACTTCTTTTACGAAAATAGTTGCGATTAACAAACGTCAGAAACACGAAAATTATTTTAAGCCAACATGAAAAAGATACATAACTATGTATACTTACAAGTAAAGCATTCTGATCAAAGTGTTAAAATTTTAGCGGAAAACTTTTCTATAAATAAGTGCTCATAAGTATCAAAATGAAACCCAAATCCAGCGGTATTTGAAAATATTTTTCAGTTTTTGAAAAAGAAATGGCAGTGTTTGATTTGAGCGAAAATATTTTCTACTTAAGACTAGTATGTTCAAACTTTTGAGAAATTTTGAGCACTATTCATTACTTCGAACATTAGGTCAAATGATCACTTTTTCTGTACAAAGGTTAGGTTAGGTTAGGAAGTGTGGTACTATATCGCACCTCCACTTGGAGACCCAATTGGGTCCATTGTGATTCCCTTCTGTTGCTGAAAAAAGTAATATTTATCTCCCATTTTTAGCCAGAAGTGACGCTATTACCCGTCCTTGAGCCACCGAATCCCCCGATATCCTCTAGTTTACACTTCCCGATATCAGTAATGTTCATGGAAACGTCTGCTCAGCCATCTAAGCCTATGACGTTGCAGCTTCGGACAGTGACAGATAACATGTTCAATGGTTTCTGGTTCTTCTATATCCCCGCACATCCTACAAAAATCTGGAGTGCCAGTTTCCCAAATGCTGGTTCTTGCTCTGACCGAGCAGTGACCTGTCAACGCGCCTATCACAATTCGCATCGCCTTCCTATTCATGTCCAGTTTGGATCTTCCTGAGTCAAGTTTTGGCCACAAAGCCCCTTGAGACTCTACAATCCTCCCTACTTCGCCATGAAATATTGGTCCTGCTTTCTATCCAGTTACTGAGTTCTCTATAGTAATGACCTATCGGTAATTTTACCGACCTTTATATCATCTAATGCCGACCCTATTTTTGCCAGCTCTTCGGCAATTTAATTTCCCTCAACACTGCTATGGTCAGGAACCCAAGATAGTCTGACACTATATTTATCCATAAGCAAGTTGAGGGCTCTCCTACAGTCACTAACAAGTTTCGATTTGACAATTTAAAGCTTTTAGTTCTGCCTGGCTGTCGACGTAGAAGGTTACCTTCTCACCTTCAGCTACATTCTGTACAAAAGTAATAAAAACAAAAGTGACCTTTTATTTATTTTTTCTTGTTGTTTTCAATTGTCAAGATTTTAAAATAAAGACACTTTATTTTAATTTTCGGAAAATATTAAGCACTCTCGCATATTTCTGCATCAAAGTCAATGGATTTAAGTTTTTCTGAAATCAAGCTTGTTAGTTCAGTATAAATCGGTCAACTTTAAGTGCGTTTTTCTCGAATTGCGTTGTTATTAACCCATTACTGAGAAATGAAAAATAAAGCGACAAGTAATTATTGATGTTTTTCATAGAAAGTGTTTTATATTTATATCGCTATGCTTTAAAATAACTCATTAGCTTAAATGACCTTCAAACGGTATAATTTATCATACAAATTTACTTTATGCAGGCCCTCAAAAATTTTGACCCTATTTGACACCTTTCAAATTTAAAGTATAAATTAAGTAATAATCAATAATTTATTTGCAATTTATTTTGATTTTTTGCGTTTTGCGATTAATGCCTTTTTTTTAGTAGGTAATCTATATATATATACATAAATCTCGTGTCATGGTGTTGGTAATTGAAGTCTGCGAATCGGCTTGACCGACTTTTATGAAATTTTGTATGTGTATTCGGCAGGTCTCAGAATAGGTTGTAATCTATTTTTCATACCACTACGTCATTACGTGGAATGTGCCACGCCCATACGAACGAAATATGTTATACCTTGAAAGAGTCTTCAAGTTTTCTGTGGACTCTTTTGAGATCAAGGTGCACAGTAATTCAAAATAGTGGTAGAATAGAATCGGGGGAAGGGGCTCCCTCACACAAAGTAATTAATAATAATCTTATATCTTGGAAGCTATAATAGCAAGTCTTCAAATTTGGCATGAGTTAATTTGAAAACAATTAATATAAGTTAGTTATTGTTTGCTGCCCTAGAAACTCCCTAGAAATAATTTATGAGGCAAAAAGTTTTGCCTTGTCAGATAGTCTCTGTATGAAAATAACTGTAGAGTTGATGAAATTAGTGAAATTAAAGAGGATTTTTTTTTTTCATTTAAATTTACTAAATGAACTAGATTTAAATACTTAGCTAATGTTTTGCTAAATAAATTAATGCATATATGTTTGTACTGCTGCTATTAATGGGTTAATTTTTGGTCGTTAATGGGTTAAATTAAAATTGTTTAATAGTTGTGATTTCAACTATAGTGCTTCGTACAAAAAATTTTAAATGCAAACAATATTAACTAGTCCTTTTTTGTTCTAAATTCCACGCGAAACAAGTGCCACTCATATTATTTCGCAGGAAAACTTAAAATGTTAAAGTTATAGAGGGCAATTATGAATAAAATTCCGCGAGAAATATTTCCTGGGAAAGAATTCCAACTAATAGCAAAAACAAAAAATTCTAATTGGAAAAGGGAGAAATTTCTCGCGGAATTTTATTCATAATTGCCCTGATACATATTTCATATGTTTTCCCAAGATGAACAGAGTACTACTCTGCAACACTTTTTAACCAATAATTCATTCCAATTTTTCTTAATATCGCTCATTTACTTCAATAGTGTTACAACAAAACAAAAATTAGTTTTGCAGAAAACGCGTTTAAAGTTTTCAATTTACATACAACTGAATGAAGAAATGAAAAAATATTCTTCTCTCACGAGGTGTTAGTAAAAGCCATTTATATGAAATTTTTACACACGATAAAATACGAAATGTTAAATTATTTTGCATTAAACGCATTTTTGAGTTATGACACTATTGAAGTAAATAAGCGATATATATTTTGCAGCATTTCAGATGAAATGTTGAATAGAGTACAAGGTTTTGGGGCCAAGGTACGAATGGGTTGATTGTCTAACATTTTGTAAATTTAGTTTCAATTATTCACCCTTATCGGGAATAAAAGTTCACGTGAAATGTAAACCCTTTCCCTAAAATTGTGATCGTCAATGTTTGCGTTGTTGTTGTGTCTGTATACTAGTTTCTAATTTTGTTCACGTGAAATATTTCCCGTGAACAAAATGTTCGCCTTTTATTCTCGAAAATGGGTGATTATCTACACTTATTTTGATATAATTTCATATACTATCTTTATGTTTTAAGAATTTGTATTTTTAATAAATCAATAAATATTTGCTCAATTCAACTCAATTTAAATAAAATGATATACGTGTATGTTCTGTATTCCACGTGAAATTGAATCGTTCGGAATTGCCATAGCATTGTTGTTATAAATTACCATTTCCAACAACAATTGTATGGCAATTCCGCACGTTTTTTTTTAACGTGAGTAGTAGGGAAATAGCGGTTCGGCGACAATTAAAATTGTGAAATTTGGGTGAAATTTCCAAGAATTCTTTAAAATTTTGCTAAAATTTGTGAAATTTTTCTGAAATTCTTTAAAATTTGTGTGAAATTTGAGAATTTTGTTTTTGTGTTTACATTAGTAGTTTTTTGTTTACAGTAACTGTTTTTTGTTTATATAAAGCGTACGTATGTATATGTATGACAGTGGGAATTTGTGTGCGGAATATTTTGTGGGAATACATTGAAGGGGTTTATAGGTTTGAAGATTTTTATGTGCATATGCCGACGGGAAAATCATGAAAATTATTTTTCCTAATGCCGACGGGAAATTTGTGGGTGTCTCTAGCTGTAGGAATTGAAGTCTGGCTGTGATTGGAGGGTGGCGGGGTGTGTCTAGCTGTAGAAATTTAAGCTAAGCGGTGATTTGCGGGGGGCGGGGCGTTGTTGTAATATGTATCCGTGGGAATCTGTGTATATGTATGCATTCTTGTGTGCTTTTTTTAGGAATTTAAGGCTTATCGTGATTTTTTTTTTGCAACTACAGATAAATGTCGTTGTTAATTTTATTTGGACATAATAAATTTTACAAATTTCTGTTTGGCCTCAGCGCCAAGAAGGCATTATTGAGGCAAGTTGGCAAAATAGTTCAAAAGCTAAATGTACAAATAAAATATAATGTAAAAAATAACTTATAGAATATATTACAAAAATATATTTTTATAAATAAAAGAAAAAAAAATATAAAAAAAAATATTATAACAAAAATATTTATATATATATATATATATATATATATGTATATATATTAAAAAGTTATATTAAAAGCGTTTCAATTATATTATATAAGTATTTTTTACAAGAAGACTTAAAAATAGAAATTCTATCTATTGATTTTAAAGATATAGGCAAATTATTAAATTTTATTCCACCAATATAATCAATTCGCTGTTTAGTTGTTTCTAGCCTGCATCAAGGAATTCTAAAATTTGTTCTGTTCCGTGTATTGAAATTTATTTGGTTTTACGTGAATGTTATAATATGGTAACCAATATTGTTAATACATTTAAACACAAACATTAAAACTTGATATTCATGCATCCCACAAATTGATAATATTGTTTTGCATATTTCTTTATACAACAAAATAGTTGAATACAGCAATGGTAAATTGTATAAAATTTTTAAAGCTTTTGCAGACATTGAAGAGATTTAAGTAGATTGTTGTTTTTATTGTAAGCATATATTATAGCCAAGTAATTCAAATGAGATTGAATTAAGGAATGATATATCATCAGTGTTAATCTTTTTTTTCACATCACTGATTTGCAGATCCCATGATAAGTTGCTTTGAAGAATAATTCCTAAATACTTTACAGAATGGGTTTTATACACAATTTTCCCATCAACGTATACATTAAAATTGTTATTGATACTGAAATAATGTGGTCTAAATCGAATAATAATCTATTTAGTCTCGCAAATTCAAAAATAAGTGCAGCATCCCTTTCAATTTGGGATTTTAGTAACAATTCATGTTTATATGGATACATTACACAAACATCATCAGCAAACATACACAGCTGACCGCTTAAGTTCAATTTTTAATGTCATTTAAATAAATTGAGAATAATAGCGGCCCTAGTCCACTTCCCTGTGGCACACCATATTCAACAGAACCAATAAAACTTTTTGCATTTTTCATATTTACATTTTGTTTTCTGTTTGTAAAACAGCTTTTAAACAACAAAAGTTCACGGCCTCGTATACCATAATACTTCAACTTTTGTAGCAGTATCTGATGATCTACTAGGTCAAAAGCTTTAGTAAAATCAAAAAATATTCCAGCAACTCCAGAAGCCATCATCAAGACCCTTACAAATAATTTTAACAACGTTAAGGACAGCATCTTCGGTACCACATCCTCTTCTCTAAATCCAAATTGAAATTTATACAAAAAATTATTTTCTTCTAGGTGTAATAACAGCTTATCATACAATAGTTTTTCAAAAATTTTATCAATAGAAGAGAGAACAGCAATCGGTCGATATTTATACACAGTAGATTCATTTATTTCTTTTGGTATTGGTACTCATTTGTGGACTTTTAAAATATCAGGATAAACTCAATTATTAATCATTTTGTTAAAAATATCACATAAAATTGGAGCAATTTCTTCTCGGCATTCTTTGACAAATTTCGGTGGAATATTGTCATACCCTGGACTTTTATTACTGTCCATACGTAATATCACTTCAATTACGTCACTGCAAGTAATGTTTTCAAGGTTGAAGCGGTTCGATGAATAGGAAAGCGTTCGCAGAAAATTACAATTACCTCCAGGATAGATTTCAATTCCTCTTCCGAGGTTCTTTACGACCGTTAGAAAATAGTTATTAAAACAATCAACCTTAGATTGATCACTTGTCATTATCTGCCCTTGGGCATCTTTTAGGTGAATCTCATTATTTTTTTTTACGGCCAAGGGTTGTATTAATAAATTTCCAAGCTTTTTTTGTGTCATTTCCGATTTTTGATAAACTGTCGGAATAATAATTATCTCTAGACTTCTTCGTAGCAATTTTTATCACTTTGCTAATTCGTTCCAAAAAATCTTCTAGGCCCTGTTTGCTTTTGGATTTCCGTCTTTTCCTTAATATTTTCTCTTTTAATAGAATTAATTCTTGAAGATTTTTTTTAATCCATGGAGTAACCTCGAACCATAACATTTTTTTGTAACTACTCACTGTCGTTGAATCATTTAAAGCAGCTTTCATGCAAGACACCAAAGTATTTGTCAATTCTGATGCACCAATTAAGGAATAATTCTCAGGTAAACTATTTTGCAGAATTTCTTTTGCTTTAATATAATCACAGTGTGTTTTTGTTATCTCTGTATATTCCTTATTTATAATGTTATTTTCAATCTTTCAACAGACAATATTGTGATCTGACAGATTGCATTCAACTGAGTCAACATAAAATCAATCTGCAAAGTTACTGAAAATCTGATCAATACTTGTTTCATTTTGGGGCCTTGTTATCAAATTGTGCGCACTGTCACAGTCATAATTTTGAAAAATTGTAAGCAAATCAATGTAACGAGTATTTTGAAAAAAATCTACATTTGAATCACCAACTACAATAATTTGATTACGAGCATGAACATTTAAAATATCATCAACAATATTTATAAAATCATCTATGTTGCATTTTTGGGAGCGATAAAACGAAATAAGCTTTAAGAGTTTATGATCAATTCTAAAATTGCAAAAAGTAACAGCTATGCGTTCAACAAAGTTCTCACTTTTGCAAATGTCTTTTTTCCTAATGAATGTTTCTATTTACACACAACGAGGGGCCACCATAACCATCTTTTCTACAACAATGAACATTAGTAAATTCGGGAATTTCATAAATTTGTGAAATCTCATTATGAAACCATGTTTCTTGAATTGCGATAGCATCTGGCAACTCTGGTAGACTAGCTATAAGCTCTTTAAATTGATTGAATTTCTCAATAGACGAAACGCTTCTAATGTTTAAACAAATTATATTAAAAAAATTTGAATTCAGATTACAAATATAATTTTTAAAATTTGAAAATTGTTTAAAATATTGGTTTTTAATCATAAAAAGTTAAAAAATATATAACAAAGTTTAAAACAAATACATATCCTGATTAGGGGGAAACATAGGCAGCACCATCATGGTCATCACTCTCATTTGTATCATCTACTTCTCTGTTGTTAACTACAGATCTCCGTTTAAAATGTTTATTAGTTGTTGCTTCCAATAACATTTGATCCACATCGTCTTCACATCTGATCAGCTGTTGTCTTCCCAGATCATTTTTTTTTTGCAATAAACTCTACCATTTCGGGCATAAATATATTGAAAACCAATTGACTTTAATGATTTTGCATAATAGAGCAGGTTTAAAGTATCCTCTTTTTTTCTTTTAACTTAGATTTCGATGACATCAGATGATCCTTATACATCTTAGAAGAAAATTTTACCACCATAGTCTTTTTGCCATCCTCGGATTGTTTTTCGTTTTAAGAAAATAAGCAGCATCAAAAGCAATTGGTTCGAAAAGAACTCCCGCATCTTTAGACAAATTTACTACAGCATCCATAGCATTAATTTTATCACCCACTTTTAAATTGCTTCATTTTGAACTCGATAATCGTTTAATATTTTCATTGAAGCTTTAAGTGTTTGTACCTCAGTTTTTAATTTTTTATTTTCTTTTTGTATTTCTGTAATCTTCTTCTTATTTTCTGCAACGTCTTTAAAAACTTCATCAAACTTTGCTGACATAAAATTGATCTATTCAGGCAGCTGATATAACTTTTCAAGTTTATCTAATTTTTTTAGTTCTGATTTTATTGTATTAAGTTCCTTTCTTATTTCTCCACCTCCTTCTTTACGCAAGTGACAGATGAACAGTTCTTTTTCATTCTTTAGAAGTCTCTCAAATTCTCTTTTACTCAATTTAGTACATTAAGAGTCAAACTTCTTTCCACATTTATCATACTCAATAAAGTTATCAGATTCTTCTTTAATTTCAAATTCGCAAATAACACAATTTAACATTTTTGTATTTGCCATAGTTCGTCGAGCAGGTTTTTTTTAGACATATTTCACTTCACTCACTTTATTTGTTTATAAGTTTGCAACAAACAATTGTTATGCAGTTTTTAATTACAAACTTTACAATTTATTAGGAGCTATTTTAGCACAAACAAAGAGTACGTCTTATCACGAGAGTGTTGTGATTTGTGTGTATGTATGTCTGTAGGAGTTTAAGGGTGATCATGATTTATGGGAGGTGAGGTGAGGGTGTTCATGTATATGTATCCGTGGAAATCTGTGTGTATGTATGCTGTAGGAGTTTAAGGGTGATCGTGATTTATGAGAGGCGAGGTGAGGGTGCTGATGTAATATCCCTGCAGAAAACATGGGGTTAAGTGTCTCCAAGTCACCACTTTTGTCGACTATATTGGTGACATTGTCAAACGAGCGTCTACATATTAACATTGTTTTTAAGCGTAGAAAATATTTTGTCAGATACACACAACTATGCTTCTTCTTAATGTTTTATTGGTTTGTTGAAAATACAAGTGGCTTCAAGCAAAGTTCAAGTTTTTATGAAAATTAGTTTACGAAATCAATATAAAAGGCAAATAAAAAAATTTATTAAAAAATAATTCAAAGAATCGAATAAAAAGAAATTGCAAAAGACAAATAAAAAGCAATCCATTTTGTATTATAAAAATAAAAATATTTTAAAATGAAATTTGCTTACAAAATTGTGTGACGTGAGGAATTCTTTTAAATTTGCATGCTTCGGAATGCTTTCAATATTTTTCCTGTAAATTTATTTGATACTCATACAGATACAGATATAAAGTAAGATCTGCTTGCATTGCATTTTACAATTTATGTATGCTTCAGCATGATTCCAGGTGAACTCCATATTTATTCAGTAAGTTTGTTTGATACTAATTCATACACATGTATATTCTTCAAGATTGGAACTCTAAGTCCAATTTCTATAGTTTATCTATATTTTCTAAAGATCTGATACCTAAATGAATAGAGTGAAGATCTATTATAATAGCCCATTTGCATATTTTAAAATTTCGGTTTCTAGAGCTTTCGAAATATAAAATGTACAACTTTCACTATAAAAAGTGATAATGTTAAGTGTTGCTGAATATAACACTGTATTGTAATTTATTTTGAACGCTTAAGTTTTCACAATATTTCATACAGGCCAACAAGTTTAGAGAATTTCCAGTATATTAAGTTAATTATCTTTCTTAAGACATATCATTCCTTCAAAAAAACAAAACAAACTAGATTTTTCCTGTTTAATTTTATTTTTACTTTCATTAAATTTCAACATTTTGTTCATCTTCAAATTAAAATATTTAGCAACTTTTTCTCATTTGTTGAGTTAACTTTAATCGGAAACATTTTAATAGTGAGATGAACTTTTATATTGTATACGAGACATTAAGTAATTCTTTGTATATTTCATTTATATGAACCATCATCACATAATTCCTTTGGATGATCTATTAAATCGTTCTACTATAGGGGCTTTCATATTGAGTAATATTTATTCTTCTATTTAGACATGAATTTAAGTGTTTATTAAAGCATTCTCTAAAATCACCTGTTTATAGGTTTTTTGGTACTCGTCCCAAATCAAAAGTATTTTCCATTGCCTTGATATTTTCGAGTGCACCTTTTATTTTCAGCGGTACTGACCATATAAACTTTGAGAATGTATCAATTACAGTCTACAAAAATCAATAATTTATATTTTTATAAATCAGCTTCCCAAATACCATATATTTCTTTTATTATATTTCTACAATACACAAACAATTTTCGATATTGCTTATGGAGTTCGTTTACTAAATGTATTTTTAAAGACGTTGAGTTGTTTTACAAATTTTTTTTGGAGAGTGTTATGATTTATTAGATGCACTTTCAGCTATTTATACTAACATGTAGTTAATTTTCTAATCTATAAATTTCATCCTTCAGCTATGCAATTTGTTTTTCAAAAGATGATTTAATTTTTAGAATATCTTTCTTAATTTTGTAATTGTCGTCTATCTCTAATTTTATTTCACGTTGTAGTCAATCAATTTACATTTGAATATATTCTTGAATTATATTATTGCTCCCTTTAAACTTTATTATTAATTTGTCATTTAGTTTTTCGATTTAAGTAGACAAATTTATTGATAATATCGTTCTCTGAAAGAGAACGATGATGATTCCTGTATACATTAGTGGAAATTATAACTTTTAATAAATTTCAAATTAAAATTTGCCTTAGTTTTTTTATGTTTTATCAAATATTAAAGACAATAAGCCCGGTGTTAGAGCCAGTCTTGGGACTGCCAACTTGATTTTTACCCTCATTTAGTTCATTGTTACTGCTACCGAATTTCAATTTGTTATTATGATTCCTGCGTAGAACATAGTGAATATCTACTTCATTTCTCGCTTCCAAGAGTGAAAAATCAGTATAAAGGTTTTCTCTATTAGAAGACTGTGAGTAAAAATCATCTTCAGCATCATCATCATTATTAGCATCATTAAATAAGATGGTGTAATCAACTATTGTTCCTTCTACAAATTTCGTTAATGTACTTACCTCTATCTTGGCTGATGGTTTCTGAGACTTTAAACTTTGATTATTTTCAACTTCTGTCATCATTTTACTTTCTTCTTTCTTCGAAATTTTTTCAATACATTTATAACCATTTATCAATTCTTTGAGAGGTACTGCTATAGGTTCAAATGTATCTCTTAATTGTTCACATGTATTTATTTCACCAAATCATTTCTTGTCGTCATCAACTGCTTTAAAACTTTATCTTCAATGTTTACTATCATCAAATAGCAGATCAGCTCATCAGGTATCAGATTAGCTTATTAGGTAGCTGGTCTGGTTTTCAGATCAGATTATCAGGTATCAGATGAGGTTATCAGGTTCTGATCTGGTTTTCAGACCAGCTTATCAGGTATCAGATTAGCTTATCACGTAGCTGGTCTGGTTTTCAGATCAGCTTATATGTTATCAGATTAGCTTATTAGGTAGCTGGTCTGGTTTTCAGATCAACTTATATGTTATCAGATCAGCTTATCACGTAGCTGGTCTGGTTTTCAGATCAGGTATTTGATCAGGTTATCAGGAGTTGCTCTGATTTTCATATCAGGCTATCTGATCAGACCAGCTACCTAATAAGCTATGTGATGAGCTGATCTGCTATTTGATGATAGCAAACATTGAAGACGTGAAATAAAATTAGAAGACAATTAAAAAATTGAGAAAGATATTCTAAAAATTAAATCCTCTTTTGAAAAACAAATTGCATAGCTGAAGGATGAAATTTATAGATTAGAAAATTAACTACATGTTAGTATAAATAGCTGAAGGTGCATCAAGTAAATCATAACTAGGGAAAGGATTTTCATGCATTTAAAATCGCGTTTTATGTACATAAAATATATATTAAAAATATAAAAATATGTATTAAAAACTAATAAAATATGCATTTATTCAGTCTTTTTTCAATATTTCATTACATTAAAAAATAAAAAAAAAATCAGCTTCATTGGTTTCTTAACAAACATTTTGTGAAATCATATGGAATACAAAATAAAGTAAATAAGAAGTTTTATTTACGTAAATGAATAAGTGTGTCTGTTAATTGTCAAAGGTAAATCTCTGACGATTTTTTCTAAAAAAAAAATTTTTATTGTAAAAATCAACATTCCACGTCAGAAAAAGTTATTGGTGCATATTTAAATGATGCTAGTTCGTTTGTGGAATATTCAGTTTCTAAATTTTAGCTGTTTGAACTATAAAATATCTGAAACCTGATAAGCTGATCTGAAAACCAGACCAGGTCCTGATAAGCTGATCTGAAAACCAGACCAGCTACCTGATAACCTGATCTAATAGCTGATACCTCTTATTTGCTAAACATGGATGAGAAAATTTTAAAACAGTTGGTGTTGACAAGAAACGTATTGAAGAAAAAGATTCGTAGTATAAAAACTAGTGAAATAGATATATGTGAGCAACAAAAGATACATTTAAACCTATAACAGAACCTCTCAAAGAATTCATAAATAGTTCTAGAAATATTGAAAGAATTCACAAGAAAGAAGAAAGTAAAATCAAGATAGAAGCTGAAAATAATACAACTTTAAAGCCATCAGTCAATAAGAGACAAGAACACCAAATAAGGAACAATATTTGATGATATCATCTTATTTAATGATGCTAATACTGAGAATGATGATGAGGATGATGAAAATGATTTTTACTCATAGACTTCCAATTCTGAAGACACTTATACTCATTTATCAGTCTTGGAAGGAAGAATGGAATTAGATACAAACTATGGCCCACATCAAGATTTGAATAATGAATGAAAGTTTGGTGATAGTAACCTAAAACTAAATAAAGATAAAATACAAGTTGATGGTCAAATATAGGCTCTAATAGTAGTTTTATTTTCTTTAATTATTGATAATAAAACATGGAAATACTATGAGAAATTTTATTTTGAAAACTATATAAAATATATAATTTCTACTAATACATAGATAGAGAATCATCATCATTCACTGACGGAGAATGATGTTATCAGTAAATTGTTTCTGGAAACTCAAATCGATAAACTATAGGACAAATTAATAATACAGCTAAGGAATTAATATAATTCAATAATATATTAAAATGCAAATTGATGGAGTACAACGTGAAATACAATTAGAGATAGAAGATAGTTATAAAATTGAAAAACACATACAAAAAATTAAATCATCTTTTAAAAAAACAAATTGAACAGCTGAACGATAAAATTTATAGATTGGAAAATTAACTACATGATAGTATAAATAGCTGAAAGTGCATCAAGTAGATCACAACACTCTCCAAAAAATCTTTAAAACAACTCAATGTCTTTAAAAAGAAATTTAGCAAACGAACTCTATAATAAATCTCGAAAATTGTTTGTGCATTATAGATAAGTAATGAAAGGAATAGTTGATTTTTTATGGAGCTGATTTAGGTGAAATGGGTAACTATTCTACAGAAAATAGAAATTATTGATTATTGTAGACTGTAAATGATTCATTCTCAAAGTTTCTATGGTCAATACCGTTGAAAATAAAAGTTGCACTCGAAAAAACCTAGTCTGTGGAAAATATTTTTGAAATGTTACGAGTACCAAAAAACTTACAAATGGATGATTGTAAAGAATTTTTTAATTGACACTGGAAAATTCATGCATAAGTAGAAGATTAAACATTACTTAATATAAAAGCATTAATAGTAGAATGATTTAATAGATCATCCAAAGGAATTATGTGTTAAGAATTTAGCATTAATGGTTCATATAAGTGGATTGATATATATATATATATATATATAAAGATTTACTTAGTGCCTAAAATAGAAAAGCTCATCTCACAATTAAAATCTTTGCAATTAAAGTTAACTCAACAAATGAGGAAAAGGTGGAAAATGCAGTATTCAGTAATTTGAAGATGTAGAAAATGTTGAAATTTAATGACAATATAAATAAAATTAAAAAGGAAAAATCTAGTTTGTCATGGTTTTTTTTTTTTTTTTTTTGAAGGATTGATTAGGAATGTTAGGTCTTAGGAAAGATAATTAACTTAATGTACTGGAATTCTCTAAACTTGTTGGTCTGTATGAAATATTGTGAAAACGTAAGCGTTCAATATGAAGTTTAACATAGTGCAATATTCAGCAACACATCGTATTATCACTTTTTATAGTAAAAGTTGTACATTTTCCATTTCGAAACCACTAGCACACAAAATTTAAAAATGTGAATCTGGGCTTATTATAATAGATCTTCACTCTGTTCATTTCTATAGTTAAGAGATCTTTAGAAAGTATAGACAACTAAGCAAATTGGACTTTGATATCAAATCTTTAAGAATGTACATGTGTATGAATGGGTATCAAACAAACTTACTGAATAAATATAGACTTCAACTAGAATCAAGCTGAGGCATGCATAAATTGTAAAATGTAGTGTAAACAGATCTTACTTTATATCTGTATCTGAATGAGTATCAAAAAAATTTAGAGAAAAAAATATTGGAAGTATGCCGAAGCATGCATAATTTAAGAAAATTCCTCACGTCATACAATTTTGTAAGCAAAGAAATTTGATGACTTTGTGGGAAATGAAATACATATGTATCTACTCTGTAAAAAATTCAGAAGAGTGAATTCTTAAATTCTAATAGTATAGATTTTTAATTGAAACACCACTACATGTCGGACTCTCGTGTCACTATCGATAGAAGCATGCTAAGGCATGCATGCTAGCAAAATATATAAATCTGTTAGAAGGTGATGAGAAACTTGTTTCTAATCATTAATCTGTAGACAGCAATTGTATCTGGATCAACCCAACTTATGTGTTATTTGATTAAGATTACATTTATTAATGAATAAAAAGAAAAGTATATATAATAAAATTTTATATACGATAACAATATTTACAAAGGTTACTTATAATTAATATTAATTACGTAAGGGTTAGTAGGATTGACTTCACAACAAACATTATAATTTCAATATCAGAACATCCCCCTTTTTAACAAGATACATATGTAAGAGTATGTATATATTTTTTTTAATGAAAATAACAATTCCTTCTATTTTAAAAATAATAATAATTGTTATTATTAACACTTCAAAAGTATTAATTATTAACGCTGTAATAAATAATGCTTATATTTGTATATATATATATATATATATTTGTTTTTAATTAAACCTGTTAGGATATATTATTTTTCTTCCAAATTTTGAATACCGAATACCATCATTTTTAATAATTTCATTACCAACGTTTTTATTACCACATGTATTAACATTTTCATTATTATTATTAACATTTTCGTTATTATGATTCATGTTAATATTTTCGTTATTATGATTCATATTAACATATTCATTATTATGATTAACATTTTCATCATTAACTTCAAAGTCACTATAAAAGATTTCATTATCGTTAAAATTCAAATTTCGTTTCAGTTGTTCATTTATACAATTATTAAATTTTGGAGTGATATGCTTCATTATATGCTGCCTATTTCTTCTGTATACTACACCATTCTCATCCTTTACCAAAAATGATCTGGGTTGTTTACACTTTTCAACAATTTCACCTTTATACCATAATGATGTAGGGTTTTTCTTAAAAAATATTTTTTCACCTACAACAACAGGCTTTAGATTAATCGAATTCTTGTTGTAATTTTTTGACGAATTTAATTTTATTTGCTCAAACTGTTTTTTGAGTTTCCTTGAATTCATTCTTGGTTTTAAATCATTTGCAACCGAAGGTAGTTTTGTATGTAGTCTTCTGCTCATTAATAATTCCGCAGGACTCGGTAAATTATTTTTAGGTGTAGTACGATGTTGCAAAAATGCAATATATGGATCTGAACCATCATCTTTGCATTTGTATAAAATGTTCTTAATAGTCTGAATAGACCTTTCTGCAAGACCATTAGATCGGGCTAAATAAGGACTTGAAGTGGTATGATCAATACCCCAATTAATACAGAACTGTTTAAAGTTTATTGAATTAAAAGGTGGACCGTTGTCAGAGATTAAAACTCTTGGAATACCATGCCTAGCAAAAACTGACTTAAATCTTGTTATAACTTGTACTGAATAGTAACCAGAACTCAAAAGTTCTACTTCAAAATATTTGAATAATAATCCACAATTATTAAATACATATTTTTGTCAAACTCAAACAAGTCACAACCAACCTTGTACCAAGGTATATCAATAATTTCATGATTCTTAAGATCCTCTCTGGGATTAGCATTCCTATACTTCAAACACGTTTCACAACTTGATACCATATTATATATATCACTATTTATATTCGGCCAATAAATTGAATCTCTAGCCATATTCTGACAACCCTGTATACCCATGTGACCCTCATGGATATATCTTAACATTTTTGATCTTAAAGATTTTGGAATTATAATGCGTTTGTTTTTAAACAAGAGTCCATTTATTTGGTTTATTTCATCCTTTATGGAATAAAATTGTTGTACATCTGAGTCCATTTGTTTTCTACTCTCTGGCCAACCTTGTTTTATATAATTGAAAAGTTTTTGTAAAACTTGATCCTTTTGAACTTCATCTTTAATAGTTTCTATTTCTCCAGATGGTAACTCTATATTATTTATTACTGCATTACATTGCAAATCTATATCCTTATCTAAATCCGAACAAATTTTTTCTTTGAGCGGTGCCCTAGACAAGGTATCAGCTATATACAAATCCTTGCCATGTTTAAAAACAACTTCTAAATTGTACGATAGTAATCTGAGCATAAATCTTTGAAGACGAGTAGGTATACTATATAAAGGTTTCTTGAATAACGGAACGAGTGGTTTATGGTCTGTTTACACAGTAACTTTTCTCCCATATATATATTGGTGAAAACGCGTACACCCAAATAGAATTGCGAATAATTCCTTCTCAATTTGAGCGTAATTAATTTGACTTTCCGTTAAGGTTGCAGATGCATATGCAATGGGGTTTTCACCATGCATTATGACTGCTCCTACCGCGAATTTCGACGCATCAACTGACAAAACTAAAGGCTTTTTCGTAACATAATAAGTTAAAACGGGTGCTTTAGTAATTTCTTTTTTTAAATTTTCAAATTCCATTTGTTGTTCACGATTCCAACTCCAAACAGAATAATTTTTTAGTAGATCCCTTAAATGTTTATTTTTGTTTGACAAATTGTCAATAAATGACCCTAAATAGGTGATCATGCCTAAAAAACGCTGCAATTCCTGTTTATTAGTTGGTACAGACATTGCTAAAATAGATTCAATTCTTTTTCCATCCGGTTTTACACCCCTTTCACTAAAGATGTGTCCAATAAATTTTATTTCAGATTTAAGGATTACCGACTTTGAGCGATTAAATTTAATGTCCACTTGTTTGCCTCTTTCAAGGACTTGCCGTAAAATTTCATTATGTTTTTCAACGGTTGGTGCATGGATTAAAAAATCATCTATATATATAACCAGACCAGATATATCACCAAAAAGTTTTATCATCTCAGCATGAAAAATTTCAGGGGCTGAACTGATGCCGAAAGGCAAACGCAAAAAACGATATCTCCCAAAAGGAGTATTAAACGTACACAATTTCGACGACTCATCATCAAGCCTAACCATCCAAAATCCTGAATTTGAATCTAGCAAACTAAAAAATCTAGAACCACTCATGCGAGATTTACATTCGTCAATTGTAGGAAAGTCATATCTTGGTCTTAAAATCGCTTTATTTAAATTTCGCGGATCCAAACACAATCTTAAATTACCATTAGCTTTTGTCACAAGTACAATTGAACTCACCCAATCCGTGGACTCCTTCACTTCAACTATAACGTTAAGCTTTACCATCCTCTCAAGTTCTTGTTTTAAAAGTTCATGAAGACTGAATGGTACATGACGAGGTGGATCGATTACAGGCTGACAATCTTCCCTAACTTGTAAATGACATTCCTCTTTTAATTCACCTAACCCATGAAACATAGTTTGATATTTATCCAAATTTTTATCACAATTTACTTTGTTTACCGATTTGATTAAATTCATTTCATTTCAATTCCAAACCGATAATGTTATTACATGTCATGTTAATAATGTAAAAAATTTTAGAATAAAATACATTTTCATGAAGTAATTTTATAAGGATTTTTTCAACTACTGGTAATTTCTCACCACTAAATGTGACTACGCTACTTGAAATATTATAATCTACGTTATTAATACCTGAAGTTTCAAAAGTACTTAATTTGAGCTCCAGTGTCTACTTGACTGATCATTCGTCTTCCTTCTACTTCTACGGCAATGTTCCATATA
This sequence comes from Nowickia ferox, assembly GCA_936439885.1. Taxonomy (NCBI): domain Eukaryota; kingdom Metazoa; phylum Arthropoda; class Insecta; order Diptera; family Tachinidae; genus Nowickia; species Nowickia ferox. Next base: position 36,888,836 of record OW387026.1, on the reverse strand, counting down.
TTATGCTTACTACGCATTTCACTTACAGTACCAATAAATAGGGTATCTTCTTCATTTTCATCAACTACTTTTACGAATTTCTTGATGTTGTTGTTCTTTTTCTCGTACGATTTTGTAAAACACATTTTTGCATAGTGGTTTAATTTACCACATGCATTACATTTTGCTCCTTCTGCAGGACATTTTGTTCTATGTCTCTGACCACACTTCTAACAGTCAACTGTAAATTGCTTTTGTTGCTTTTGTTGATGATGATGATTTGGTGGCTTTTGTTGATGATAGGTTTGTTTTTTATTTTTGAAATGTTGTAACGCCGCTATAACTGGCTCTTTTTGACCACCATTTTGAATGCTACCTAAACTTTCTTTTGCCATCTCAATTGTTTTGGCAATCTCAATGGCTTTTTTCAAATTGATGTCCCCCTCACTCAACAATCGTTCCTTTATGTTTTTATAACTATCCGATAGCCCACATATAAATATGTCTTTGATAAGACTCTCTCGCAGGGTATTGAATTGACAGGTGTTGCTCAGATTTTGTAAAACTGTTGCATACTGTACTATGGTTTCATCCGCTTTTTGATGTCTCGTAAAAAATACATGCCTTTCCATGGCAACATTAACCCATATCTGTATACATTTCATTCATAATGTTTTGATATTGAAATTATAATGTTTGTTGTGATGTCAATCCTACTAACCCTTAAGTAATTAATATTAATTATAAGTAACCTTTGTAAATATTGTTATCGTATATAAAATTTTATTATATATACTTTTCTTTTTATTCATTAATAAATGTAATCTTAATCAAATAACATGTTGTCAGGTTAAAAATTAAAAAAATATATACCTATAAAGCAATTGAAAAATTAAAAAAAAATTTAAAAAAAAAAACCTAAAAATAAATAAAACCAAAAGACTTTATTACAAATAAAAAGTTTGGTAATAAAATTAAAACCTTCAGTTGAGGTAAAAAATAAAACAAAAACAAAATGGCACTGTCTGAAGATAATAGAAAGGAACTTAAAGAATTAAGTTCTTCAACAGGCACTATGACGCCTTTCAACACAAAAGCATTTAACATAGCAGTAGAGTGAAAGAATTGGAGCAAACAGTTTAAAATATTTTTGTTGGCTTCCAATCTGGATGGACACCCAGACAAGAGGAAAGTTGCCCTTTTGTTGCATCACATGGGTCCTGCAACTCTACAAATATTCAACTCATTTAACGAGAGCATCGATACAGTTAAGTATGAGGACGTACTGAAACAGTTTGAGGCGCACTTCATACCGTTGATAATGATGAGGACCTTTTTTAAGTAAGAAATTATTACATCTGAATGTGATACAACCCAGCCTACGTCAACAATAACTTCAAGGGGGTCAACCAGCAAACCTCATGTAGAAATATTTGAGGCAAAAATTCATTCAAACGTAGATATTCCAATGTTTCTGACACTATATGAAAACACTTACGCTGATTTCATGGTGGAGGTGAATGAGTTTTTTGAGATCGATTTGGTGCAATAGTTGTTTATTAAACATGTATTTCTTTGTATGTAAACTAATACATACATACATATATTCATATATATGTAGATATGAATACATTTGCATATGTACACACTCACATATGTATATATTTTCATTAAAAATAATGGATTTAAAAATTATATTATTAATGTTCTCTATTTCGAGTAGTAAAATCAAAAAAAGTAGTGATACATCAAAAGAAAAATAAATAAAACAAGAGACTGACTGACCAACTGATATGTACAGCCTGTCTGACATGAACACAAACCATACTTAAACATAGCAGAAATATGTATACAATATGCTAAACTTTAATACAATGAGAAAAAAACATATCATCTAGAGCATCAAATAAAAGGCATAGGCTTCATAAAATAAACATATAGCCTATTAATGTAAACATAGTAACATTATCAAGTAGCACAATTTGGGCAATTAAAATTTTAACATTTAATTACCTATAACGCCGACAAAGGACAGGCAGAAATTCCGACATATGATGATCTTAACATAAAATTTAAAAGTGAACGTTATTCAGTTCTATATGATATATATCTAAGATTCCAACAAAGCTACTACTCGTATATGAAAGAATTTCAAGCACTTGTAACTGCATGAGAGTTTAAGATAAAAGCTTCTTTTATTCAATAGCGGACCACTTGATATAGAAATTTATTAATTTGCAACAGCAAGCACGGACCTCACCTACTGCATTTTTACTGATGATCAAATCATAGAAAGTCCGGAAAGTCTTGTAAATTAAGTAATATGAATGAAAAAAATGGTTTAATAGTCGTACAAGGTTTCAAAACTGATTCGAATGATTTCATCGCAAAAGAAGTAGCGATTGTTTTCAACAATTATGAATATAACAATTTCATTATAAAACTCCCTTTTAAGTTTAAATGTTTATCAATAAAAATAAAAAAAGTAAGAAGAAGCTAACAAAAAGCTATCATCACCTAAGCTAGACTGCTAGATCAGTTTAATTTCAAAATGTTTGGGAACTTTTAAAATTCAATGCAAGATGTTCTAAAATATTTCACATTTATTAAAGAAATGAAAAAATGAGAAAAAAGCCGATTTGTTGAAAAAAATTTGACTATATAGGCTACATTAACTTTAAACAAATGGAAATTATATATATATTAAATATTGCTACTATAGTTATTGCAACTAGAGAGGAATTCAATTTTACTTAAAAAGAAACTCCTCACAAACTTATAAGTAAATACATCTAGAAATTAAAAGAACGTTTTTTAATTTCAAATAAAAAAACTATGGAGATATTTCACATCTATACACAAAAGACCAGGCGAATATTTACAACAACAAGAAAAGACCGCACTCGACAAAAAATTTATTAAATAGGGAGCCACAGATTATTTGTATGTACATACATACGTACATAAAATCAATTTGTAGATACATATGTACACATATTATCAAATTGCTTACCCATGCTCAAGTATTTATTGGATTTTAACAATCACACTTACATATCTACATCATGAAAACATACGAACCGTCCCCCAAGCTATTGACGCTTGAAAAGACGAAAGTCGAAGAAGAAAAATGTACATCACGCACACACACACATACACACAAAATCGCCACGATCGTACACAAGAATTTTACAAAATCTGAAATTAATATTTATACAAATATAAACAAATTTCTGACCGACAGACTTTAACATTGGACAAATTTAAGCTTGACAAAACATAAAGCAATCTCATCCTCCAATATGAAGAACATACTAGGATTAGGGAAGTTCAGATATATGATAATATTTTATAGCAAAAAATGTTCATATGAGAATTTATTTATTTCTGCGTACATATACATAAATACTAGCGTGAGAAAATCAGATACACGCACACATACTAGAATTCATCTATGAAAAATGCAAACTATTTCAACAACACCCTCCCCCTCACAAATCACAGTCAGCCTTAAATTCCTACAGATATACATACACAAATTCTCAGGGTCATATACAATCGATCAATCTCAACAATACAAATCACGATCAGCCTTAAACTCCTACAGACATACATACATGTACAAAAATTCTTACAGACATACAAACACACAAATTCCTATAGATACATATTACAACAATATCCTCACCTACCCCAAATCAAGGACAGCCTTGCCCTACAGGCATACATACACACACACATACACATATTTTATCTATCCCACAGCGTTGCCACTGGTGGAAAGAGAAATTACACAGCTGCAAGTCTAAAACAGTGCAAACCCAAATGAAATAGTGCAAAAAAATCTAAGAAAAAAATTTAATTTTTAATTAGTTTTTTTGGTTAATAGAAATTTAAAAGCAGAGAATTTTTTTAATTTATAAAAAACGTACAAAAAAATTAAAAATATTACATAAAATTCAATAATTCACGAATACTTACTTCAACGAAGAATAATTTACCACTTTCTTTTTTTTTCTTTTCTCGTTGAACCTTCATAGTGAACAGACGTCTTAGCGGAGTTTTTTTTTCATATACATATTAAACAAACAAAAAATCATAAAAAATATTCGTAATACATAATAACCGTAATACATACATATTAACTTTGATAAATAAGCAAAGCAAATATTGCTGATATTATTTTTACATAGCAAGAAACAAAAAACAAAAACAAACAAAAACCGCAAACAAAGTGCCCTTGAGGAATACTCTACATGAGTAGCTCAAAAACAAAAAATTGTGAAGTGAGTTCAAACGGCAGAAATGCATATTTTACTGTGAGTTCTGAAGCTCTCAATGTTAACAATAAAAATAAAAAATCTGATGATAGTCTTTTTCTAACGGCAAAGCCACTTTTTCGTCAGCGATCAACTTCGCTTTGTCCAATGCCAACAAGTGATTCGTTAACATTACAGTTGCCTAGTACATCTTCATATAAGTCAGCGATATCATCCCCTTCGGGCTCGTGTTCATCACTTAACAAAGTTATCACTAACAGCAGTTCAAAACCCAAAGTCCAAGTCGGTATGGACAGATATATAACTGTGGTAAAGCGTGGCCGAAGCCCAAAATCTTCTAAAATTTCATCTGCTCCAAAAATGTCTAGGGATAACAGTGCGTCCTCTATTAATCGTCAAAATCGTTTTTCAATATTGCAAGACAATAACGAGAAGCCCGCTGCATCATCGCAAAAGTCTTTTAAGCCACCACCTATCTATCTGAGAGAAAAAAATTCTAACGCGCTTCTAAAAAAACTGCTGTCGGCCATTGGTGAAAATACTTTCCACATCATTCCAATTAAACGAGGTAATATTGATGAAACTAAAATCCAAATTTATGATGAAAAAATTTTTCGAAAAATTGTTAGCGAATTTGAAAAAAACAAAACAAATTTTTACACTTACCAACTTAAGAGTGCTAAAGGCCTACAGATAGTATTAAAGGGCATAGATTCATATGTTGACCCCGAAGAAGTAAAATGTGCACTTCTTGAAAAAGGATTTAAGGTTAAAAATGTTACCAATATAATTAACAGAGAAAAGGTCCCACAACCCCTATTTCGGGTTGAATTGGAGCCGAATGACATGCAGTTGAAAAAAAATGAAACGCATCCTATTTATAATGTAAAGTTTCTATTACACCGAAAAATCACAGTTGAAGAGCCACGTAAGCGTTCAGGTCCCGTACAGTGCCATAATTGCCAAGAATATGGCCATACAAAATCCTATTGCAATTTACCTACAGTTTGTTTTATCTGCGGTGAATTGCATGGTACTGCTAGCTGTACTAAGCCAAAAGAACAAGCAGAAAAAAAATGTAGTAATTGTGGAGGCAATCACACCGCTAACTACAGAGGATGCCCTGTGTATTCTTTCGTTAAACAGGCTATGGGTCAAAAACCTAAATTAGTTCCAGCTCAATCAACTAACGCTTACTCTGTCACTTTTCCTCCAATGAGCCAACCTAGTACTTCACGTGTATCGTATGCCGATGCTGTTAAAATAAATTCTATTCCCACGCAGAAAGTGTCCCCACCATGTAATTCAACAAATGCGAACACAAGTTTTAATTTCAGTCGCCTTGAGCCACTATTGATAATCTGGTGCAAACTATAAACAATTTCACAACGAATATGACTAATATGATGCAAGAAATGCTTCGAATGCAGAATACTCTGCTTCAAGCATTAATTAACAAGCCATGAACACGTTAAAAATATGTTTCTGGAACGCAAACGGCATTCGCCAACACAAAAATGAGCTCGAGCACTTCCTTACGGAAAAAGATATTAATATAATGTTGGTCTCTGAGACTCATTTGACTTCGAGAAGCCTTTTCAAAATCAATGGCTACAACTTATAGGGTGTTTTTTAGAGGTATAGAACTTCGAATTGAAATAAAACACAAGAAAATCGTTTTAATGTCCATCAATTTGGCTTTATTGGAAGGATAATTTTATGCCATTAACGTTTAAATATGATTTCGGGCATGTGGCCGCCGCGGCTGGCTCGAATAAAGCCAATTCTACAGGTCCAATTTTCAACCACTTTTTCGAGCATATGGGGCCGTATGTTGGCAATAACGCCACGAATGTTGGCTTCCAAGTCCCCTAACGTTTCTGGTTTGTTGGCGTAGACGAGCGACTTCACATATCCCCAAAGAAAATAATCCAATGGTGTCAAATCACACGATCTTGGTGGCCAATCCATGGTTAACCGAATTAATTGCTCTGATGGACGATTATGTCGACCATAAAATGGACGGAGCTTGCGGTAAACTTCGCGAACTGAACCATTATTTTCGAAATAAATTTGCACGATTTGCAAGCGTTGTTCTTTTGTCAACCTGTTCATGATGAAATGGCAAACCAAACTAAATATTAATCACTTGACAGCTGACAAAATGGCCGCCAGTTAAAAAAGTGATGCCAACTTAAAGTTCTATACCTCAATAAAAAACACCCATTAGAATTATGCTATTCATTTTTAATGCCATTTTAAGACTGGAGTATTATCCACACAGCTGGAAGCTTGCCAAGGTCAAAATGATTCCAAAGCCGGGCAAAGATCTTACCAAGGCTGAGTCATACAGGCCAATAAGTTTACTGCCAACAATGTCAAAGCTCTTCGAAAAGTTACTCATGATCAAATTGTCCTCAATTCTAACTGATAATGCGTGCATACCGGATCATCAATTTGGTTTTAGAAGTGAGCATAGCACCATTGAACAAACGTATAGATTGGTTCAATTTATAAGAAGAACACTCGAAGAAAAGAAGTATTGTTCTGCCCTCTTTATTGATGTTTCTCAAGCATTTGATAAAGTGTGGCATAGAGGCCTAATTTTAAAATTGAAGACATATCTACCAATAAACATTGTTAATCTTCTGCAAAGTTATATTCTTGCTCGAAAGTTCACTGTTGTGGAAGGAGACTTCATGAGTGCGTCCGAATCAATCTCATCCGGTGTGCCACAGGGGAGCATACTGGGCCCAGTCTTGTATTTGATTTATACTTGTGATATGCCTTTGAGCAGCAATATCCATACATCTACATTTGCTGATGATACAGCCTGCCTTAGTATGCACGAAAACCCTCACGAGGCTTCCCGATATCTACAAGAACATATTACACAGCTGGAATTATGGTTAAACTTATGGAGAATTAAAGTAAACGAACAAAAGTGTGTTCAGGTAACATTTACTCTGCGAAAAGATACCTGTTCACCCATTCGAATCAATAATCAAGTTGTTCCTCAACATTCACATGTAAAATACCTTGGTATACACCTTGAGCGACGGATAACATGGAAACACCATATTGACTCTAAGCTAACACAAATGAAACTAAAATTAACTCAGTTACATTGGCTGATTGGTAGAAATTCAACCCTGAGTCTAGATTGCAAACTTTTGATATACAAGTAGCTTTTGAAACCTATATGGTGCTACGGAATTCAGCTATGGGGAACTGCTTCAGCTTCAAATGTAGAGAAAATCCAACGAAGAAAAAACAAAATTTTACGGTTAATAACATCGGCTCCATGGTACATAAGAAACTCAAATTTACATCGTGACCTAGATATGCCACAAGTGACTGAAGAAATTGCAAAATACTCAGGCAAATATTTAACTAAACTCGAGTCACACCCTAATCCGCTTGCTCGAAATATCTTGAACTTTACCGGACACATCCGCTTAAAAAAGAGGGACACAAGGGCTCTTATACTTACCACACCAGATGAAACTGTTTGAAATTATTTTTTTATTTTTTGCTTTGCACAACTCTTATGTATTATGAATTACTATCACTAAGATTATGTCCGACACTGGTCGGGCCTAATAATTATATTTAGATTTAAGATTTGAATACTTATTGTTAGTTAATTTTTGAAGATACAGTAAATAAATATATGTATGCATAACAAAAAAAAACGTTTCTTTTAATATTTTGTCAAAATTTAATAAAATATTATTTAAAGCAGGCGTCTGAGAAGGTGCTCTCAATTTTTCTTTTCTTAATTTAAACTTATTTAACTAGAAGTACTGAGCGATACATTCTTTAGTTTTTTTAAATCATATCATCTTTTCATTATTTTAAGTTAAAAATTTGCACCAAAATTTTAAAATCGGTGCTACTGTATCAGCTGATAACTCATTTTTGGGGTATCAGTTTTAATTAAGTTCAGTTTACTAAAAAATTTTTCAACAGAATGTTTAAGAATGCTAATATCACAATTTTTAATTTTAGAAAGAGAATATTGCCAGCACAGATTTTACTTTGAATTCCGAAACATCCAATTCTTTATGGTCTAAAAGTCCATATTCACGCCACTCATTTTCCTAAAACCTTTATACATTTCAATTTTGTGTCTCGGAAGAGTATTTTAAGCAGCTAAATAAATATACATAAATTTCACTTCGCTGTATGAAAAGTTCCTCGTTTTTAATGGTCAACCAAAATAACTCATTTTGTTTAAAAATATATCAGCTTTTATGTAATTAGACAAGAACAAATTTGCACAACTTTGATTACTTCAAATTGTAATTTGTACAAAAGCAGGGATTCGCTTTAAAACATTAAATTAAAATTAGTTAAACGTCCAAGACAATGTGAAAGGAACTCCAAATAATATTTTGTAGATTTTTCATCTAATGCAAAAAGCATTGATTCAGTTATTTTTGAATGATCTTTAAAAACTTTCAATCTTCAATATAATCTCAACACTTCATATTTTTCCGGAGCACTTTCAATACAACAAGCTGTAAATGATAACAATTGCGTTATAATAGGTGATAAGATTGTATGGCTCTCTAGTAGGAAATATCGTAGAAATTCTCGGAGTTTGCACTACGTTTATAATAGGATCCGAGATTTCTTAGCAAATCTTCTAAATATGTTTAGTAAAATTGGGCCTTATTAAAAATTTTGTTGAACTTTCATTAAGATTTACAGCAATATTGTTTTATTAATATCTTTTTAATAAACTTTGCTAGAGACATAGGAATTTCCCGCAGGCATAAAGTTTCATCTGTAGAATTTTGTAGGATGTATAATTCGATTTTGTTTTAAGTCGATTTATGCTGTTATCGCTTTAAAACATATAAAATAGTGCAAAATTACACAAAAAATGTATGGTGCAAAAATAGTGCAAATAACTTTAAATAGTATAGATTTTGCACTATTACACAGAAAGTGGCAACGCTGCTATCACAACAACACCCTCACCCACCTCAAATCACGATCAGCCTTAAACTCATACAGACATACATACACACAAGTACGGTTAGATATTACATGAACACCCTCACCTCGCCTCTCATAAATCACGATGACGCTTAAACTCCACGGATACATATACATGAACACCCTCACCTCACCTCCCATAAATCACGATCACCCTTAAACTTCTACGGACATACATACACACAAATCACCCCTCATAAATCACGATAATCCTTAAATTCCTAAATAAAGCACACAAGAATGCATACATGTACACAGATTCCCACGGATACATATTACAACAACGCCCCGCCCCCCGCAAATCAACGCTTGGCTTAAATTTATACAGCTAGCTAGCTAATTTTCATGATTTTCCCGTCGGCATATACACACAAAAAACTTCAAACCTATAAACCCCCTCAATGTATTCCCACAAAATATTCCGCACACAAATTCCCACTGCCATACATACATACGTACGCTTTATATAAACAAAAAACAGTTAATGTAAACAAAAAACTACTAATGTAAACACAAAAAAAAATTCTCAAATTTCACACAAATTTTAAAGAATTTTAGACAAATTTCACAAATTTCAGCAAAATTTTAAAGAATTCTTGGAAATTTCACCCAAATTTCACAATTTTAATCGTCGCCGAAACTAAAAAAAATAGTTTGCCAGAACACGCGTTTAAAGTTTTCAATTTACATACAATAAAATGGAAAAACAAAATTTTATTTTGCTTTCAAAAGTTGAGTAGACAAGATATTTGTATGTATAATTACATCCTCCTTCAAGAACGGAGTAAAAATTAAAAATAAGATTTAGTTTTTATTCAGTTTTTTCCTTCTCCTGTAAAATATCGAAAATTCGAGTTACGCCTTTCTTATAAAGCCATTAAAAACGATATGTTATAGGGTATGATCAGACCATGTAATTTTTCTTTAACTAATCTTTAATCCAAGGGCGCGTTAGGATAAGTTAACAGATTTTTGGGAAAAGAAAGTAAATTTTCAGCTTACTTAATAGATACCCATGTGTTATTGAGAGTAGGCAATACACAGATGGTGAAGTGACAGATACCATTATCGGCAATGCATCGTTTTTTAGCTATTCATACTGACTCATGAAATTTTTCATACAAATGAGTGGTCATCGTTAAATTCAACTACTCTGATGTCGACATAATACACACTCACACTCATAAATCACCTCGCGCTAGATTTAGCGCGTTTTAATTATGCCAAGCGCGCTTTTTTCGATTTAGCGTTTTTAATAAAAAAACACGCTAAATTAGTTCGTTTTGAACAAAGTCATCATCATTTCAGTTTAGTATTATTTTTATTTTGTTGCATAAACTTGAGAATTTTATAGTATTCAAAACTCATAAAATTTTTTAAATTGGTTAATGATTCAGCTGTCGCAAATAAAATTCCCTTGACTGTGGTTAGAGTTAAAAACGCATTGTAATACTGTAAATGGCAAATATATTGAAATTTCACAACTAAAAATATGTACTCGTGCTCGTGACCAAAAATATTTATATAACTGATTAAGCATCTATTCTAGCTGAAGTACAAAAAGGATTTGTATCGCAAAACTATTCTACAATTTATAAAAGTTGTTACAAAGTTTGACAAATAAAATAAAAATAAAAACTAAGGATCAATTATTTAGAAGGCAATTCTGATTCTGTATTAAATGATTTTAGTTATTTAGGATATAATTTCGAAGAAAAACTTACTAATTTCATACAAAAATACGTATGATTTTCTCATTTATTTATTTAATTTAATTTATTTATTTAATGAACTAACAATAAGTGTTCAAATCTTAAATCGAAATATGTGACAGCGCATAGAGAAAGGGACCTAAAGGTAAAAAAATCAATTTTCAATTTTCACTTTTTTTTTTGATGTGGACAACATCTGAGCATCGAATGAGACCGATCCCATGCCCCAAAAGTGTTCCCCCCAGAGATATGCGCGTTTTATGATGTGATGGTACACCAAAGATATACGTATTTAAATCTTTAAAATGGCTCTCCTGAACAAAACCTGTTTTTACCCTTATGTCCCTTTCTATTTTGCGCGTCACATATAATTATTAGGCCCGACTAGTGTCGGACATAAATTTAGTGATAGTAAATTAATAATACATAATAGCAGGCCTGTCAGATATGGCGATTTCTCGTCAAACGTGGCGATTTTTCAACTTGTATGGCGTCTAAATTTTTGGTTTGGCGACATGGCGATTTTTCTGGCGATAAATAAATTTTTTGGCGATTTTTTGGCTATTTTTTAACAAAATTAAAATTCAAAATTTTTGTAATTCAGCAAAATTAGTTTGTTAAAGGAGCAGTTTAAAATATATATATCCTGCCAAAACTCGTCAGCAAGAAATTAAAACAACTTGATTTTGACGATTTTTCTTATATTAATTTATATTACGAGTAATTAATTAATTTTGAATTTGGATGAGAAATATTTACAAAAAATAATTTTTGGCGTCTTTATTTCTACTTTGGCGATTTTCTGCTAAATTTCTACACGATTATTTTATAAAAATTTATATTAAAAAAAGTGTTATATAAAATCAAATTTATTATCAAATATTTATTAAGAAAAACTACTTAAAATTGATTTTGCCAACTTTTGGCGATTTTTAAAATCAATTTGGCGAAATAGGTCAGAAAAAACCTGACAACCCTGACTATACCTACTTTTTTTTTAAATCAACTCATGATCGTCAATTAATTACATCTCAAATAAATAAATATATTTTTAATGACCTTTCTCAGTAAGAGTGAGTTTTTAATTTTCCATTATCTTATGCAACGTTTTTAATAAGACTTTGCCAATGGAGACCATAAAAACTCTACACAGAGAAAACAGTGCCTAATAAATACCTCATAAAATAGAACAAATTTCATAAGATATCTCTATGGTTTTTTTCAATAAGGAAATCTTATTAATTTAATAAGGAAAACCTTTTTAAAAAAATCAAGAAGAAATCTTGTAGTTTTTATTAGGTTATCTTATTGATTTTTTCAAAAAGGTTTTCTTCTTGTTTTTATTAGGCGACTTCTTCTTTGTACTTATGTATTTTCATTTAAATTCTATACCATATATGTATGTAGTATATGTAGATGTTATTTATTTATACATACATACATATTATATTAATATTCTTAATTAACTCACCATACATACATATTATTATTACTTGAGATTAGACAAGTATTGAACCAGCAACCTTCTAACTGATAGACAAGCACTCTAACCAATATGCTAACAGGCAGCCTGAATCCGCATTGAAATTATTGTACAAACATGCTTATACAAAAACAATAAAGATCATAAAAAAATTGTCTCTATGTTTATTTATAGATATAAAATAACAAGAAACCTAATAAAATCAAGATTTCCTTATTAAAAAAATTAATAAGATGCTTTACACATAATCATATAGGAACCTAATGAAAACAATAAGAATACCTTTTTGAAAAAATCAATAAGGCAACCTAATGAAATCAATAAGGAAACCCTTTTTGAAAAAATCAATAAGGCAACCTAATGAAATCAATAAGAAATCCCTATAGTTTACAATTTATAAGAAAACCTAAGAGAATCAAGAAGTTTTTCTCTATGGATTGTTTTTTTGGTGTCAAAAATAACAGAAATTGAGTAAAAAAAAGTGTGAATAACAAGATTTCTTCTTGATTTTATGCGGTTTTCTTATTGATAACATTAATAAGATTTACCACATAAAAATAATAAGAAATCGATATGGAAAAATCTTCGCTGCTCTCTGCTTAAAATGTTTCATAGAGAAAATCTTCTTGATTCTATTAGGCAGTTTTTTCTCTGTGTAGGTGTGGATCTTGGAAACTCCTACTTCCTATTCGAAGGTATATTTCGGTTTCAGATCAGCAGGAAGCTTTTACACGTGGAATTCCCTCGGTCTTTTTTGCTTCTAATCGGTATACAGAATACAAAAAAAAAATACAATTTAGCCTCTGGCTGTCATGGGATTGTACTTAGGTGGATAATCTAAAACTACGACAACAGAATTTGAATTAGGTTTGTATACAATATATATGTATATATATCAATATCAATTAAAACATAGATAATAGGAGGTTATTAAACAAAGGAAGGAAGAGGACCGAATAATCGATTTTCAACTGTATTTGCAGTAGACCATATTTATGGGTTGGAGGTAGAGGGAACGTATCTGACGTAACAAAATGTATGACAATTATATAGAACATAATTTGTATATAGAGCACCTTAAGGATATAACATAGACGGCCATTATGTTCTGCGAAAATGTTGGGTTCGTACATGGATTTGAGTCCTCCATACAAACTCTTTACAAAAGTGAAAACAAATTTTATTAAAAAAAAAATATATTTGAATGTGAGCCTGTTTACACTTCACTTTTGACCCCGATGACGAGCTATTTGATACACTTTGCCTCTCCCATTTTTTTCTTCATGAATTTATTGCATAACCTAATAAAATTAGAAGTATAGCGTATCAAAATCTCGTTACTACAACATTATTCCAGCCTTAATAAAGGTAGATATGACGTTTCAAAAAAACAAAAGAACTAACGTAACATTTCAAATTTTAAATATGTATATTTAATACATATACATACATATATTAATATAATATATTCTTGAATAATTAAAAAAAAATTATTTTAGAAGTACAATTTGCATTTAAAAAATTCTTTTTGCTCCACTTGTTTTAAAATTTTCAAAATATTGCAAAGGGAGTTTATATTTTTGGCGATGATACAATAATAAATCGTACGTATCTATAAAATAAAAACAAGTTTTATTTACACGTACTTGTGCTGATTTTCACAGGCCAGTCACACACGAGAACAATTGTGCTGGCATAAAATGCTAGTTTGTTTGTGAGAGGGGCAAAGAGAGTGGTTTTGTGTTTGGCATAATTTTTCAAGCAGCACAAAACCAATACACACACAACTTAAAAACAGCAAATGTAAAATGAATACAAAAAACACTAATACACACAAAACTGTGTGCACGTATACATTTTTATGCCAGATGCATAGTCTCGTGTGTTCTAAAAAGAACAAAAATTATACGGCATAGAAATTAGACTCGTGTGTGAAAGGCCACAGAGATTAAGAATACAAACAACAACTCTTGTACTCAGTTTGTATGTACAGGCATATGTACATATGTATGTACATTAGAGTGGCCGTTATTTTATTTGTTTTATTCTCTCCCCCCAAATCTGTTTAGTTTTATGTAAAAAAAAAATACAAAAAAAATTTCATAGCGATAAATTATGTTTTAGGGGTGCGTCCTCCCCTCAAAGTTCGCCTTCAAGCCCATTTTTCAATGTAATTTGTTTGGATATGACTTTTTAAAAAAACATTTTACAAGAATATGATATAGGGCAATATTTTAGCTCTTCTAGTTAACAACATTAGCCTCAAAGAAAGTTTTCAGCTAAAATTAATATTTTAGAAAATAATGAAGAAAAAACCAACAAAATACCAAAAATTATATACACCAAAATTATATTTATATGGAAATTATTAATACTAAGCATATACGAGTACAATAAGAGCTTATATCTAATAAATTATTTCATACATACATATATTACGTATAGCCAAAAGAAAACTAAAAAAAAACAAAACTAATGAATTGAATTAATGGGCGCTTAATAGCCAACTTATAGGGGCGGACGCACCCCTTCAAGCACAACTTATCGCTATGAAATTTTTTTTGTATTTTTTTACATAAAACTGAACCGATTTGGGAGGAGAGAATATAAGAAATCAGAAAAAACAAAAAATTCTCTATACAACTAACGACCACTCTAATGTATATATATGTATGTACATATGTCAAACATTTTGACTTTGAAACAAACTAGAACAAAAGTATAATTTTAGTAATAAAAAATAATTGATAATAACAAACTCTCAAGCCTCATTCAATAATAAAAATAATAGAAAAAATTCAATTAATACAAAATATGTATGTATGTATCTAAATAGTGCAGGCCAGCGTTGAATAATCACTGGGCAAACCAAGAAGTAGTGGCTGTACCCATTTATGTACATACGTATCTTAAGTGATTCAGACAATTGATTTAGCAATGAATTTATGTATTTAGTATGGTGGATCAGAAAACAGAATGAATCCATGCACGTTTTCTGCCCATTCATATGTATATATGTGGACGCACCTCCTAAAACACAACTTATCGCTATGAAATCTTTTTGTATTTTTTTACATAAAACTGAACCGATTTGAGGAGAGAGAATTAAGAAATCACAAAAAAATATTCTCCATACTGCCACAAATACATATTTTGTGGAGTAAACATACAAAAAAAATATACGTCAAGACATGAGTCGCTGTACTCCTCAAGAACGCAGAACAATTGTTTCGATTTTTTTGCGACAACTTTTCATCGAAAATTATTATCAGCGACAAGCTCCATTTTCTTCTCTGTGGACACGTGAATAAGCAGAATTATCACTTCTGGGGCACCGAAGGTTCGCTTAGTCGAGCAGCCATTACAAACCCTTAAAACTCACTGTATGGTATGGTGGGTAACAGGTAAAAAAATGTACATGGCATAAATACCCGGGTTTGCAAATACATAGTAAAATTTTCATAATCGCGATTACAATTAAAAAAAATTCGATTAATCAAGAATATATAATATCTATATATAAAACCAAAATAAATTACGTCATGAGTTTTAGTTAAACTGAATGTTTTTAGCCAAAGAATTATTATTATTTTGTCTTGAGTTCCCGTTTTAATTTAATTTTTTAATAAATTATATTTTTATTTTAAGAAAATTTAAATATGAATTTGTCCATTCGTCATGATTTAGCCAAAGAAATTAAATTATTTTGTCTTGAGTTCACGTTTTAATTTAATTTTTCAATTCAAGAAATTTATTATTCGACATACTGTCATAATTATATTATAAGTGAAATTTATTTGCTGGTGGTTAAGCGATGTCTATATGCATTTCATTGCTGCTTTAACAAATCGTCAGTAGACTTTTGTGAACTCTCAAATAGTTTTTGGAAGTCTGTGCATAAGATAAGAGGTTTGTGACTGTTCAAAATGTGTGGTTGAAATCTACTGACGATTTGTTAAAGCAACAATGAAAAGCATATAGACATCGCTTAACCACCAGCAAATAAATTCCAGCAAATAAATTTCACTTTTAATTTTTCAATTAAATTATATTTTTATTTTGAGAAAATTTAAAAATGAAGTTGTTCATTCATCATGATTAGGGCTAATACTTTCATGTAAATGCATATTTCTAATCATCAAATCAAAATTAATCTGGAAAATTTAGTATTCTGAATTGAAGAATTTGAAAAAAATGCCATCGATTTGTTAGTACATATTTTTTAATAATTACATATATTTGCGTATTTTATGATAAATACATATTTAAGATGTATATTTTTAATTTTTTTTGCAATTTTTGAATTTTTAGAAAATCTCCTCTCCTGCCTACATTTATGAGTGGGATGTGAAGACTTTCTTACAAATTACTTAAAACAAGTTTATTTATAATAAAAAACCAAAAATTTTACAAAAAAGAGCGTGAAATGTTTTTGCCACATCCAAAAATTATATTTTTTTTTGCAAAAAAATGCTAACTTTCGACCAATGCTGGATGTAGGTGCACCAGCAAAAATCTCTAATCTAATCAGTTTTTCTTAATACATTTTCTCTCAGAAACAGTCAAAGTTTTTTATCAAATACTTAATAATTTTTTAAAATATCCTGTCTGTTCTGTAAATCGAGTCGATTTAAAAACGCTCTATTTAGAAAAATTAAATCCACTAATAGCGAATTTTTTCCGTTTTTTTATAGTTTTCTACTTTTCAGAGCTTGAAATATCATACCTGATATTAATTTAGTATATATGATTTAAAACACATCAATGATGCCGTTATTATTTTTTTTTTTTTTTTTGAAAAACGAGGAACTTACTCAGATTTGGTTTACAGAACATGGCCGATTACGAACAAATAGGATTACTTTTTTCACAAAATATATCAAATTTTCTCATAATTTTCAAAAATCCAAATTGCAAAATTATTCCTTGCTACAATTTTTGAGACATCAGAAAGACTTTTGAAGTGCTCTTTTAAAAACAAAAAAGCCAAACGATTTTCGCTAAGTAATAAAGAAGTTATTTGCTAACCATTAAAAAAAAGTCAAGGCCAAAAATTTAAAAAAAGAAAATTCAAATCAAATAACTTGGAAACTTGATTGTCCCACTGAAAAAATTATTAAAAGATCGGTTGATATTTGCAAAAGTACAAGCTCCGAAATAATTTCGATACCAGCAGTTTCCAACTTTGACGCTGTTTGGAGCTACTCTGTCTTACAACAGAGTGCCTCAAAATATACTATCTCAAAAGTTCAACAGTTTGTTTCATCGAAATTGGTTGACTAGTTCAAAAGTTGCGGACTTTTTACCACTTTTTTTATTTTACGCCACTGTGCGATGTGAACAATAAAATATTCAATAATATTGTATGTATAGGCTATTTAATTTATAAATTTTGAATCTAGCTGCGAATGGAATACGAAGAAAGAAAAAAATCTTTATTAAGAGTGGTTAATAGAGCAGTTAAGTCAAAATATATTTAATTTTTACATAGATAAATCAGATGAACCGATTTAATTAACAGATATATAAATTGCATACGTTGTATAGTTTTACTGACACATAATCGTATAACCGACAACTATAGTCTTGAGCTCGCTTTGACTGTGCTTTTTTTCAAGCTGATCAATAACCTTATTAACACTATAAGCTCTGAAAAAAAATAAAACTTAGAACTAGTTTTGTTAATTTATGCCAATTTTTTCAGTTGGTAATCAAATTGTAGTTATTTTTAAGTTCTAATTAAGTACGAAATTGTGTTTTTGAGTGCATAATTAAATAATAATTAAATGCCCAACCTTCTGCAATTAATGTGCCTCTTCGCAATGTATGGTTAAGAGTTAACGTGAACTTTAACTGCAAGTTCTTCATACAAAACTTGCCGTTAAAGTCCCTGTTATCTTTTAATTGTACATTGTGAAATGGGCAGTAAGTATTATCTATGTAAGTTTTATGAGCGCACCATGTGTTTTTATGCGTGTATGCAAGAATATACATAAAATAAAGATTACGCCATCGCGCAAGAATAAAAAACCTTTTTTTTGTGCACATGATGGAACTCTGACGTCACTCATACTATGTTCTCATTGGCTAGTAAAATTCAGCTGTAGAACTATTATGTTTGTATAAAAACATGACGGTGGGACAAAGTTTTGTTTTTGCAAATAAATTTTTTTAAAACAAGCAATTTCTTTATGAGAATTTCATATATAGTTTTTGATTAAAAACATAATTTCACAGTTTTTAACTTCAAAATAGACTTAAAACTAATAAACTTTACATAATTCATATTTGCTGTTTCTATATCATATAAAGTACGGAATATCTCTTTAAAATACGGCTGATATTAAAACAAATGAAAAAATTAAACGCTTTTTAATTGTTGAATTCATTTTATTTTCTTATTTTATAAATTTTTCTCTTTCGCTTATTAGTATTTTCTGCGATTTCGGCATTTAGTATCCTAATTCTAAAATACATTCGACATCTAAAGAAAATCTTCTTCACGTCTTCAGTGGCTTCAATTTCTTTTGCTTCCAATAAATGCTTTTGTAAATATCCACGTGAAAGTAACAATTTGTCGCCATTTATTTTCAAAAATATGGTGTCACACGATCTGAGCGTGTCCATTAATGAAGTTGATGGCTTACTTAGCCCACCTTCACTTAAGTGGTTAACCCATGAATAACTGCGATCGCTTAGAGGATTAGCCAACAGATCAGTGTTTCCATTCTTTAATTTGTTGCAAATATATCCGGCCAAATTCTCTAAACCATCATATTTCATGTTTTCCAACTCGTTTTTGTTTCTTTCGGTATCCAATAAATTTACCTGTATGTTACTATTAACACTCTTAAGTATTGTACCTAAAGAAATCACTAGGAATATAAAACTTTGTATTATTTAAAATTATAAGTTTAAATTAATCAGTTAAAAAATTATCTTCATCTAAATCGGGCGTATTATCAACCTCTACATTTGCATTACTTCTCAAAATGCCTTCATTTGACCCCATAATGTATGATCGAAAAAATTTACATACATTTTCATTTCCAAAGTTTTAATGTAATTTTGGAGGCCATCTTCTTCAAGATCAGTCGGCCTTGGAGCATTTTCCGTGACCAATTTTTCTTTAGTACTATTCAGAATATCAGTTTGTTTTTAAATTTCACCTAACATTTCATATACATTTGCAGCTTCAGCCTCATTAGCAGTTTTCGTTTCACTTTCAATAGCACTAGTGTCTAAATACGGAACTGCATTGGAGTTTAATATTTTTGCACGGCGTTTGCTAAATCCTATTCATAACTCCTTAGTACTGTACCGCAAGAATTAATTTTGTTTTAGCTTACCCATTTCAAATTTCAAGTTTCTTTCAAAATCCTCTTGCTTGAAATGTAAACCACAAAATTTTTCTTTATGCACAATTACAGGCTTCACTCGTATGCAAAATCTTACCCATAACTTCCTTCGAGTTTCATCTTTTGGAAAATTGTAAAATGATACATCTTTTTGGAAATGCAAACGTTTTATTCAAAACACACAAAATATTAAGTTTTAATATAATTTCTCACTTGTTTTTTTTTTGCTGTTACTTTGTTTGCATTTACCCACTGCACATTTCATATTTTCTCTTTTTCTTATCTCCTCTCTTTATTTTGTTTTTTATTTTTATAAGTTTTGCAGCTTATAAACAACCAAATTTAAAAACTTTCTATATAATTTTAATTATTCTATTATTATTTAATATGTATTTATTATGAAATATTGCACAAAACTTGAAGTTTAAATAATTTTATTTATTTATTTATTTTGAGTAAATTAATTACAGGGCTGCCATTTACCACAAAATACATAAATTTTTTGAACGAAATTATAAATATCACATATGATACAGACTTGGTAACCTTTGCGAGGGAACTACTACGTCATCAAACGGTAAATCATGCGCAAGGCGTAATCTTTATTTTATCATTCTTACGTGTATGTGTTTATTTAAAACATACACATGAACATCATGTGGTCGTACTAGAAAGAAATTCGTTTAATTTTCATAAATATATAAGGTTGGAAACCGAAACGAAAAACGGTATCGGTATTGATACCGGTACAATAATTTTTCAAATTTCGGTATCGGTAACGGTATAATAATATAAAAAAAAATTAAAGTAAGGAAACCGCAGTTCAAACCTTGCATATAAAGTCTGCGTTCACCTTAATATTATTTCAAGTGATTTGAAAATAATACGTAAACGTTTAATTGAGATTAAATTTATTTTCACAGAAATCTTTCTTAAAACCTATAGTTACAAAAACCAAAAATAAAATGTACATTTCTTTTACCAATTTTCATATAGCGGAATTTAATGTAATAAGTACATAAAGATTGCAACCAAAAAGTTTGCGTTCAGTTGCAATTCAAGGAATAAAGGATACATTTTTTTCAAAGAAAACCTTAATTTAATATTTTGTTGGCTATCCACGCTGCTTTAATACTTCACTTAGTCTATTTTACATGGAATTGATCAACTTCGGTGTTTCCTCAGCTGTGACGTTGGCCCACTGTGCCTGCATAGCACTTCGAAGAGCGTCTTTGCTTATTATGACGTATTGACGATTTTTATTTCTTTAAAAATGTCAGAGGTGCTCAAAGGGATTGCAATCAGGTGATTGGGGGTGTATTAAGCTGCTTAGGAGGATTGTACAATAGCCAAAGTTTAAAGATCGCCGCTGTGTACTTTGGGTCGTTGTCCTGTTGGAACCAAAATATATAT
Source organism: Nowickia ferox (assembly GCA_936439885.1). Taxonomy (NCBI): domain Eukaryota; kingdom Metazoa; phylum Arthropoda; class Insecta; order Diptera; family Tachinidae; genus Nowickia; species Nowickia ferox. The sequence goes on along the minus strand of OW387026.1, from coordinate 36,867,604 downwards.
GACAAATCAAGTTTTTCCGCACTTAGCTTTAAATTTATTTTTAAAATTTTTAAATATGCTCATTGATACATTGAATATTCAATTAACTTCATCTGACCTACACCTGTAGCCGCCATACAACCCCACACCATAATTCTACCACCTCCGTGTTTAACTGTACCAACTAGATCTTGCTTCTCAAGAGCAGACCCTGACTATTTGACGGCCTTTTATGCCAAAAATACAAAATTTACTATCATCCAACAATTTCACGTGTTTCCAAAACTAAGGAGGCTGATTTATATAGGCGTGAGCAAACGGGAGACGCTTTTGTCTGTTCACATGAATAATGCATGGTTTTTCACGGGCAACCCTACCATGATATCCTGCTTTGTGTAAAATTTTTCTGCATGTTTCTGCACAAACTCCGTTATTAAAGGACTGACGGACGTGTTCAAAAATATTTTTGGAAGTAATACGGGGATTACTCTTTGTCATATTAACTATTTTGCGTTCTTCTCGTACAGATAATATTTTTGGGCGTCCGGATTGTGGCGTAGAACCTAATATACCTGTATTTTTTATATTATATATGACGCGTTGGACGGAAAAATATGTTATCCCACTAGTTTTACCAATTTTTGGAAAGCTATAGCATCCTTCCCGCATTTTTTTTAATAATTTTTCTTTCCGAAACGCTGACTTCTTCACCTGTTGCTTCCATATTGGAAAATCCATATTTACTTGTAAATAAAATGTACTTCTAATCTCATAAAGGGATCACTTAAATTATAAGAAATAAAAATGAATCCAAAATGGATCCAGTAATTCTTTAAAAGTAATGGCATTGTTAACATAAACAAAGTGAACGCAGACTTTTTGGTGCCCAGATTTACGTATTGTTAAACTGAAGTCCCGTTATAAGAAAATTGAATAGATAAATGTAGGTTTTCTTTTTGGATTTTTTAAGTATAGTTTAAAAGTAGAAAACACATTAAAAAATATTTGTGTTAGGTACATTTTTGTATTTGATTTTTAAGTCCGAAAAAAATATTAAATGTGAACACAGACTTTATGGGCTAAGTGTATTTTGGTTAATTCAACAAAATAATAAAAATAAAAGTTTTGTACTATACGGATATACAGTGTATAATATACACGAATTGTTTTTAGAAAATATACAGTGGATCACAGTAAAATTGGTCCACTTGCAATGAAGAATTTTAAAATGTAAAAAACCAAGAAGTTGATATTAAATACAAAAGAATTGGGTTTAATCCGTTAATTTATTTTATTTACATGATAACTAAAAACATTAGGTGAATTATAATTCAACGACTTTAAAAATATTAGTGTTTATTAAAATATGGCGAAAAATTCATGTCACAGTGTAAATGTTCCACTGTGAATTGCAATCACAAATTACGATAATTTTTCACATCTACTTTAGTTTTTAATTATTCATTCTTAAGCATTTGTGCTGTAAAATAGACTTTCATCATATCAGTTGTTTATTTCAAAATTTCAACATGGGTCCCCAGTCTACGCTTGAAATTAGAAATCTAATTATTGAACACTATAAAAATGGCAAAAATCAAAGATAAATTGCACAAATTGTCAACAGAGCTCGCACAACAGTAGAAAATATCGTTCACCGTTTTAAAAATAAAGGACGTGTAATAAATAAGCAAAAAAAAAACTGTTTACGGAGCGTCAGGAAAGGTGGATTGTCAACCAAATCAAATTTAATCCAAGGTTAAGTGCACCAAAATCGTGAGATATGGCTGCGAAGCACTTTAATATAAGCTGTAATGCTGAGACAATACGTCGGGTTCTTCAAAAGAATGAGTTCAATGGTAGAATTTCACGCAAAAAGCCTTTTGTAAGCGAAAAAAATAGGAAGACTCGACTGCAATTTGCTCATAGCTACGCTGGCAAAGATTTTTCTTTCTGGAAAGATGTTTTGTTCACAGACGAAAGTAAATATAACGTTTTTGGGTCAGATGGAAGGATAAATGTTTGGAGAAAACCTAATCAAGAGATGAATCCAAAGCATTTGCTTCCAACAATCAAACATGGTGGTGGTCATGCAATGGTCTGTCGTGCTTGTTCTGCTGGTAGCGTAGGTAAATTGCACTTTGTTGAAAGTAATGTGGACCAGATGCAATATTTAAAAATTTTAAAAAATAACATAAAGCAAAGTGCTAAAATGCTGGGGATAAAGTACTCTTTTTCATCTGTACCAGGATAATGATCCTAAGCATACAGCTGGGATTGTGAAAGAATGGCTATTGTATCATTGTCCTCGAGTAATCAAAACTCCACCCCAATCACCGGATTTAAATATAGTAGAAAATTTGTGGCAGAAATTGGAAATTGAAATTAGAAAACACCATATTTCAAACCAAAATGAGCTAAAAACTGCTCTTTTGGAGGAGTGGAGTAAAATAACCCCAGAATATACAAAAAAACTTGTTGAATCTGTACCAAAGCGTTTTAAATGTGTTATTCATCAAAAAGTGTACCCCAAAAAATATTAAAAACATTCTTATTTTTCATTATAACTTATTTAATGTACAAAAGTTTGAGTGGAGCGTTTAAACTGTGACATGAATTTCTCGCAATATTTTAATAAACACTAATATTTTTAAAGACATTGAATTATAGTTCACCTGTTGGTTTTAGTTATCATTTAAATAAAATAAACTAACTGATTATATAAAATTCTTTCGTATTTAATATCCATTTCCTGGTTTTTTACATTTTAAACTTCGTCATTGCAAGTGGACTAATTTGACTGTGATCCACTGTAGGTTATTATAAAAACAAATTATATTATCTTTTATAATTGCATTTGTTTTTTACCCGGCTGCCAAGAAGGGTTATGTTTTTCGCGCGTTTCCTGTATACATATACGTAAGTTTGTAAATTTTTTTACCACGTATCTCTCAAACAGCTGCATGAATTTCGTTATATTTGTTTTAAGAACCCAAGTGTTCTTGGACAGGTGCTCAAAAACAAAATGGCGGATATTTAGCGCGAAATAGTAAAACGCTAATTTTTTTTTTGCCAAACCTATCGAGTGGGTTATCAAAATAAAGGAAATTAAAAGAGGATTACAAAAATTAAAAAATTGGTTAAAAAATTTCTTGATAACTGGCTGGGAGGACTTCTCAAAAAATTATGTTACTAAAACATATTTAACAAACTTATGCAGTAGGGTATCAAAATAAGGGAAATTAAAAGGGGATTACAAAAGTATATATGTACATACAATATATATGGACGATTCCTAGGCGACAGACGTGACAGTCATACACTTTTAGTTGAGAAAAAAAGAAAGGAATGGATAGATGCAATATATATTTTAAGTGTTTTAAAGCAATGAAGTAATAGTATATGTACATATTTAAGAAAAAAATTTGGGTGATATCAATAACATGGTAAAAAGAAATAAACAAATCTCAGCGAGAAACGGGCGACAAAAATAAAAGTTACTTTTGTGCACTTATAGAAATATAATTACATATTTCAGCGAAATTTTATGAATTTTTTTTTTGTGAATATGGAAATAGATTTAGATTTTTGATATATGAAAATTTTGTTTTATTTTTTTTTATTGGGTAAAGTACAAAGACATTGATTGAACTTTAATTCAAAAGAAATTCAACAATAACAAATGCTTATTTACTGCTGAAAAAAAATAATAAATATTGATTTTATGCGACGGATGTGACTCGAAGGTATGTATGTATAAGTGAAAGGCAAGTCAAAAAATTCCGTTATTGGACTCCGTTCTCCTTCTTTTGTGCTAATGCGTAAGGTTATTGTTAGTAGAAAATTTTTATATGTATTATAAGAAAAATAATACCCATTTCTTTAAATAATCCCTAAAAAAATATATACAGTCACATATTTCGGTAAAAAAATTAAAAAATTAAAAATGGGTTTACATTTATAAAGAATAGACTTTCCAGCTTTATATTAAAAACTAAGGTTTACCTTTTCCTTGAATTACCCATATGTTGTTTCATAAGACTTGCCGGGACACTAAAAAGTTTAAAGAAACAAATAAATTTAAAAAATCAAAAGCCAGACAACCTAGAAAAATTTAAAAGAAAAAAACAACAAGTCCAGTAGTGCGAAATATATTGATTTTTACATTCGGGAAGCATTAAAAATCGAATCTTCAAATGTTCTTAATAGCGGCTCCCGACTAGAGATGCTAATCGGATTTAGTGATGGAGTCCCGAAATCCCGAACTGGGCCCCCGGGATTTTCGGGACTTACAAAATCCCGAAAATATTGTGAACAAATGTACGACTTTATATGAAAAATTATATTTTTATTTAACAATTAATTTTTGTTGCATATTTAAAAGGTACGTACAGACGATAAAATTTATGTACTTATACATATAATTCAGACATTTAATTAAAATTTTTAATTAATTTTATATTTTTTTTCGTTTCTAGAAAAAGTGTCACATTTTTTAACTTTTTATTAAGAAAAATTAAATTTGGCGTTCGTTTTAAGCAAACATTTACGTTCGTAAGGTGTGATAAAATAATTTCTAATAAACTTTATATTTCATAAAACCATTTTATTGTGAATTTTCATTGAAAAGTGCAATATATGTAATATTTTTTTCTAGAAAAGAAAACGCCATAAGATATATTATATGCATACTATTCTAAGCAAATTTTAAATTTTAATTTTTTATAACAGTATGTTTCTAAAAATTTTTGATGTAGATGATAGTGAAAAATATTATTTATGCAAAAACGGGATTCAGATAATCCCGAAAACCCCGCGCTTTAAAAAATCCCGGGCTCCGTAATTTGCATAGTCCCGAAAATCCCGGGATTTTCCGTTCAGCAACTCTACTCCCGACTGTAAAAGTCACTATGTTCCGCACTACTGGACTATTTTATATTTTGTACCGTAAAACACGCAAAAAAAATCAAATATGTTGATAGTTTAGGGGTCTCTTAAGCTTAAAGTTCTGAATTTAAACAAAAATATGTACATACATATGTATCTATTTGAATGTAAAAATGCTATTTTGCTATTCAATTTGATTTCGTGCGTATTGTACAGTTTCGTGTTGAGAAAATTTGTCTCGTGCGTTTTTCGTACGTATTGGACGTCTTGGTATTTGTGTTCGAGTCTTGTCGTGTACATATGTATGTGCAAGAATTGAACAGATTGTTAGGCTGGAAGTACCGTAGGATTCGAACTGCAGCAGCGTAAGTTAAAGAATTAAAAATAAATTAAATAAAACAAATAAAATTAATTAAAATAAATAAATTAAAAAATAAAGATAATAATCTTAAACAATTACTTTTTCTACTGCCTTTTAGCGATATCGATATTAGTTAGATATTGGCTCACTTTTGATATTGCTAGCGAACCTTCGAAATCAAATATATTTTGGAATAAAACTGAGCGACAGTGAACTTTTTTCATTAAGTTTTGAATGTCATTCACGATATTTTCCCACGATAAATATTCTCGGTCAAGTGGGTATCTGCTGAACATTCATTTACATACTTACAGAAACAAATTCACATTAATTCTTACTAGAGATGGGCGCGTGTCGAATTTTTATTTGTGTCGAATTTTTAATTGTAAAAATTGCACTGATAGCGTGCGAACAGGCCATGAGCTTTGCACTTTTCACCAAAAAAAAATAACTTATCTTCACTATAAACACTTTTGGCACAATAACTTTAAAATGTAACGTTTTCCGGGAAAAAATTATTTTATGATTTTATTGAAATTTATTTGCTGGTGGTTAAACATTGTGCGTAGCCAAATCATCAGTAGACTTCATCCACATTTTGAACAGTCACAAACCTCTTATGCACAGACTTTCAAAAACTATTTGAGAATTCACAAATAATAATATTTTTGAAAATCACAAAAGAAAAATAAGAGTAGTAGGCTTCGAAACTTTAACAAAACCCAGCAAATAATTTATATTCGATATGAATCTATTTTATTTTTCTACAGCTTTACGGTCTAATTCATAAAAAATATTTTAGTGTTATTACAGGTTTATTTGACAAATTTCCCATAGAAATACGTCAAATAAGCGCTTAGTAAACCTGAAATATTTTTTATGAATATGGCAGTTATACAATTAGAAATCCATTGGTTAACAATAATAAGGCATTTACACCTGCACAAAATCAAGGAGATTCTAATTAAAATCTTTGTGAAAATCTATACCGTTTACACCAAGTTTTTTTTTGACATTTATCAAGATTTTTTTATCCAAAACAAAACCCATTAACTAAAACTTTTCCAAAACTACAACCAAACAACTGCAGTGTAGATAATTCATACACCTTTTTAACCAGACTCTCGCTAATTCACTCACCTTTTATATAAATAAGTCGTACAGGGTAGTAAAAATTAAATAAAAAGATTAGATTTTGAGTAGATTTCCGACAAATCTAATGATAAATTAGATTTTGTTTTGTATGGGAAATCTAGTAAAAAGCAGCAAGATTTAGTTCGAAATCTCGGAAGTACTAGATTTCGAGATAGTGTAAATGCCCTATAAAAGTATTTATAAGCCAAAACGAAATATTAAAAATAAATCTTAAATAATCATTATTGTTTAGAATAAATGGCACAAAATCTTTCCTATGGCCTAATTTATTATTTATAATTATCACCAATGTTTTGAAAATCACATTTTTCAAATCACATGTGATTTTGAAAGTAATAATGGTTATGCAGATAATTTTCACTATTTTTATAGTTTTTCTATTATTTATATAGAGCATCAAATATCATTTCTGAAAGAAATTTATCGCATATGATTTTAAAAACGTCTGCAGCACTATTATTACTTTTGAAATCACATGTGACTTGAAAAAACCATTTTCATTATCATTTTAGCCCTTTTTTATATGTAAATATATTCTTTATTATTCACACATTTGTCCGAAGTTTTACTTCTTTTTTCAAATAATTTTCTATATTTCAATCATTAACTTTCCACTTTCACTATTTAGCTTTGCATTTTGCAAGAAACTCTATTTTTATTTTGCCATTATTCGACTCTCAAACAAAATATGTATGTACATATAAACATCAGTACACATTTGGTTGTATTATTTCTTACTTTTACAACAAATACTGCACACTTAAAACGCAACTTCTTAATCAATTTTGCACATATACACAAAGAAAATGCATACGTGTTAAAAAATCTTAACTATGCAAGTTGCTTAAAAATCGCTAGATTTCCCGCTAACTGCTAAAAAGGATTTTCCCGCGATTGGCACTTAAAAAATCTCTAGATTAGCTTGAAAATCTCTAAATTGGCAAAAGTATCCAACACGTACGAAACACGCATGCAGAACTGCACAACACGCACGAAATCAAATTGAATAGCAAAAAATAATTTTTTTTATATTGAAATAGATACGTTTTTTTTAATTTCAGAATTTTAAGCTTAAGAGACCTCTAGACGAGACGCTTGTTTTGCGTGTTTGCGTTCATGTATACATATTTTACACCTAAAATCGTTTCATGTTTTATCCTGTCAATTTTGCTCAACACGATAAGACCCGCCTCACGAAATCAGATTTTCTATCACGAGCACTTCGTGTTGACTGGTGCGTGTTCGTGTCACGAAAAAACACGACACGCGCCCATCTCTAATTCATACATACACACATGCACGTATATATCATAAAGTCGGTTATCATAAAATTATTTATTCTTGTATGAATTCACACAAAAGCGATACTTAACATAACATTGGTTAACCTCTTAGAAATGATAACATTCTACATAAAAATTTAAACATGTATACACATAAATAAATATTATAACTTCAAAACAAATAATAACATTTCTAAATTAAACTTTGCACAGATAAGTACGATATGTTGTCAAAACTAATTAAATCAATTGCAACGCTTAAAAGATCAAGCAAGAATTTTGATAAAAGTAAGTTTTTTAAATACGATTTGAATTCAGTATAATAGCAGAATTGGTATACACAGGAAGAAAATTTGCCGTTGTGAAAACAGTAAAGAAGTGTACGTGCAAACCCATGATCTGCAGATGTAAACGAGGCCCTAATAAAAGATTTCTTATAAACAAAGGTGCAATTCATTTAAATGGCATACTTGTGTGAATAAATGTCTGAAATGAAAGCTGTAATAGGCTAGAGAAAGTTTTTGTTTTTTTTGTACTAAGTCAAACACATAAACATACATACATATGTGCACATATTTTATATAATAAATATATAATAAATTCTTATGGCAATATAATTTCAAAAATCCTATATTTTCAAGTTTACGATTTTTATTTCTAATATTTGCTACACCTAGGATTTGGGAAACGGGAATTCCCGGGCGGGAAATCACGGGAAATCTCTGCTTAATATTCCCGGAAATTTTTTTTGAGATTTCCCGGGAAAACGGGAAAATAAAAGTACACGTTATTTCATAAATATATAGACTTTTGTGACAGTCAAATTTATTTTCATTCATATAAGAAATTTGTATCATAATTCTGTTTTACTTTAATATTAAAATTTTTAATGTTTTTTTTTATATTACAAAAGTTCGGTTTAATGATTGTATGACAATTGTTTAAGTTCTCTTTTAAAGTTAACGGGTTTTTCATCGTCTTTTTAAACACTAATATCCTGTTTATCGATGTCGAAGGAAATTTTTGATTCTAACCAATTTCATTTAAAACAAAAACAAATTTAAAAATTTTGCGTTTGCTTAGAATCTAACTGTAAGAAAGAAGGAATTCTTTCGACACCAATACGCAAGCAGTAAAACTTCCATAAATTTTTTTTAGTATAAAATAAAAATGTGAGGTGTTAAGATCTATACGGAAATTTCATAAAATTGAAGTCATACCATTTCTCCTAATTCGTCTAGGAGAAAAATTATTGCTCTATTCGAAAACTACATGCAAGATGCATTTATGATGCTTCTCCACTTTTAGTTCTAGATTTAGCACTTTTTTTCTTCGTTTAGCACTACAGATTTTGAAAATAATGCTAAGTGCTAGTTTAGCACTTTTATTATTTTTTGCACTTTTTTATTTCATTAAATTTATACATTTTACATAGATGATTCTTTAAGACAAATTGCGAGCCAATTAATATTATATGTTTATCAAATTTATTTATCTTCATTAAGTGTTTGGTATGACAGGAGACATATAACTGAACCGATACACATATGGGTACCAATATATTAAAGTACACCATTTGAAATACTAACCCCTAGTTTTTAACTTAATAACCAAGTAAGTAATTAGATAAATTTTAATGTGTTTTTATAGATAATGTATGTATTCAGGCTTATGAATATCATTCAATTTCTTCCAAATGTAAATAAAAGACGTTTTTTGTTTCATTTCTAATGTATCCGACGTTTCGTTGGAATTTTCCAACATCTTCTTAAATCTGGTAACATTGGTAATAAATAAAAAGAGCGACTTTAATATATGTACATATATATGTAATTATAATTAATGATAATAGAGTATAAACATTGACTTACATATTTTATCTTTTATTCAATTTACTTTTAAGTTTTTGATATGTATTTTAAAGAGACATAAAATGTACAACTAAAACATATAACGTAAAAAATAATTGCAAATATAAATAAAATAAAAATAAAATATCACAGCCTTTTCTTAACTTCTAATATCACAGTTGAGATCAAATGGTGTCCATTAATTCAATTCGAATTCGCGAATATCAAAAATTGACATTCGGCACATGTATGTATGTAGATAACAGCTATGATCTATTAAATAAATAAATGAGAAAAACATACATACTTTTGTGCGAAATTAGTAATTTTTTCAGTTACGTAACATTTTTACCATAACAAATCGTAGCAAAACTCGAACACCCCTATTTTGGGACACGAGCTAAGCAAAATCGTAAAAATACCGATACCGATTCAAATACCGCTAAAATTAGATATCGGTATCTAATCGTTACCGATAAAAAAAAAAATTTGTCTAATTTTGGTTTAATTCAAAATTTTTAACTTTTACACCTCTTTTTGCCTGGTTCTGAATTTTACTAGATTTTAAATCTGAATTACTTGAAGTTAGTATTGTTAGTAATGTTCTGGGTTTGTATTGAAAAATCATATCAGACGGTGTTAAGCCAGTTGAAAAAGTTGGCGTTGTTCTATATTTCAACAAAAATCTATCAATTCGTATTTGTACAGCTCTTTCAGCGCTTCCGTTGGACTGTGGGTGGTAAGGTGGAGATTTAAGAACGGTTATGCTATTTGAGTTGCAAAACGCTCTAAATTCGTTGGAGCTGAATGGAGGTCCATTGTCACTAACTATATAAGTTGGCAGGCCAAAAATAGAGAATATCGACCTTAATTTCCCAATTACCATAGCTGCTGTCGTTGTGGTTAAAATAATAGCATCCATCCATTTCGAATATGCGTCATACACAATCAAAATCTGTTGGCCATTTAACGAGCAAAAATCGATATGAATTCTTTCGAATGGAAACGTTACTTCCCTCCAATGTGATAAACTTGCCGACTTTGCTCTCTGAGTAGACTGACATTGCTGACACTGTGCAATATACATCTCAATGTGCTCATCTATGTCTGGCCACCATACTATGCTTCTTGCTAATGCTTTACTTCGTACTATTCCTATATGTTGATCATGTATCAATTTTACAACATCATCACGGATTCCTCTTGGAATTATTATTCGATCACCATAAAATAGACAACCGTTTTCAGTAGCCAATGAATTTCTTTTTTTATGATATTTTTTTAACTCCTGTGTCATTTCAGTCGGCCACTTACCAGTAATAGTGTAGTTATACGATTGCATTATATTATCGTCGCTTTGCATTGCACTCCGAACATCCTCAATACTCAGTGGAAATGTCAAAGCATTCAAATTATTTATACTGTCATTTTCAATATTTGTAACGATATCCAATGGTAATCTTGATAACGCATCAGCGTTTGCCATATCTTTTGCTCTCTTGTATTTTATATCATTGGAATACATAGATAGAAAAATAGCCCATCTTTGCAAGCGATTTGCTGCCACTCCAGATACATCTTTATTCCCACCAAAAATTTTCCTTAGGGGTTGGTGGTCACTTTGTATAGTAAAATGAAACCCGATCAAATATTTATGAAATCTTTTCACCGCAAATATTATGGCAAGTGCTTCTCTGTGAAGTTGTGAATAATTGCGTTCGGCAGCACTCAATGTACATGAAACAAACATAACTGGACGTTCTACAGCATCGACAATGTGAGATAACACTCCACCAACTCCATATGGGCTAGCATCTGCGGATACTATAATTGGTTTTGTCGGATCATAATGTGTTAGTAAATTAATGTTATTTACCAATCTTTTGCTGTGTTGAAAACATTCACAGTGTATAGTTTTCTACGACCACTGTACATTTTCTTTTGTTAACTCAAACAGACACTGCAGTTCGCTGGATAAATTGGGGATACATTTATTAAAATAATTAATCATTCCTAGATATGATTTTAGTTGATTTTTGTTACAAGGTTCAGGAGCTCGTACCACTGCATCTACTTTTTGCGGGCTTGGTGTTATACCAGATTGGTTGATGCGGTAACCAAAATAATCAATTTCTGATTTAAAAAATTCACACTTGTCTAAATTTACTTTAACGTTATGTTCCAATAACCTATCTAATACTTTACTCACGTTAATCTTACAATCTTCTTTCGACTTGCCACCAATTAAAATGTCGTCAAAATATACTAAAACATGGTCAAGACTCTGTCTATCAGGGAGCAACAAATTTGAGGTGCTGTTTTCAGACCAAAAACAAGCCTTGTAAATTGAAATAGACCAATATGTGTATTTACGGTAAGTAACTCCCTCGAAAGTTCTGAAACAGCAACTTGTAAATAGGCTCCTGTTAGGTCAAGCTTAGTGAAAACTTTCCAACCTGCCATTGATGCCAGGATATCATCTATTCGTGGTATGGCACCATTTCCACAAATTTATTAACCGTTTTCTTGCAATTAACACATAGTTTGATTGAACCATCGCCTTTATTTACAATAACAAGTGGACTGGCCCAATTACTTCTTGTCACTGGCGCTAGTACACCTTCGTCACATAACCTGCGAATTTCATGCTCCACTTTCGATTTCAACCCATATGGAACAGTACTAGCTTTACAGAAAATTGGATATGAATAATTTTTCAATACTATTTCCGCTTTAAAATTTCTTATGACAGAAACATTTGATTTAGTAAAAATTTCATTATACTTTTCCAAAAACTTCATTTTATTAGATTTTAATTCAGAATTAATATTTTTCCATGAACTTTATCATGTTTCAATGTATTAAGTTTTACTTCAAAATCAAGCATTGGTGTATTAGTTTTACAATATTCATAATCATTAAAAAATTTTTTCCATCCATAAAAAATTTCATTTAACCAAGTCCCAATAGGGGACAAAAATATACTTCTGTATTCAAAACTATTAGCTTCATATAAAAACTGGGATTCTTGAACTTAACATTAACCATGAATTCGCCAAAGGTCCTAACTGTCTCCCCAGAAATTAATTTATAGGATTTTCCCTCGTTTAGAATTTTAAATTTAGAAAAATATTTATAATAATCCTTCTTATGAATTACTGTTACTACCGCTCCTGAATCTACATCAAATTCTAAATTAACGCTCTCAATACAAAATTTGATTTTAAGAGGCTTATTTTTAAGAGATGAAATATTATTTAAACAATTAAAAGTATTTTCTTCATCTTTGGAATCTTCTTCTAAATTTTTAATTTTTAACTGTTCTTTCTTTTTCTTACAAAATCGTTGTAAATGCCCTGGCTTACCACAAAAAAAAACATACGATATTTTTATAATAATTTTGTTTGCCGTTACTTTCTGTTGTATTATAGCTGCTAGTTAATTTATTCGCAACTGCGCTGCTTCGTAGTTCTTCCCGGTCATCTCTTTTTGATACCTCATACCATTTTTTTTCACTACATTAAGTTTTACATCTTCCTCTTCGTTTTTAATCATCTCTACGTTTGTTGTTGTCAATTCAACTGCATTTGCTAATTCGATTGCCCTTTCAAATTTGTTTAAATTGCCTTCAGTTAAGAGTTTTTGCTGTATTTTCTCATCACCAACTCCACAAACAAATTGAATTATCAATGTCAATAACAAAATTAGTCAAATTTTGACCCATTGTTCTATTGGTTTTGAAGAATTTGTAGCACTCAGCAATAATATTTCTTTTTGGTTTCAAATGATTTTGTAATTTAGCCACCAATTCTGTATATGAAAAATCATCCTCCGTTTTAGGCGAAGTTAGCGAAACAATAATCTTATACAAATCAGCGCCACCAAAGCTGCACAAAAATCCAATCTTTTCTGAATCTTTAACCGCATTCAATTTAAACAGATGATCCAATCTTCGAACGTATAAATTAAAATCATCCCCTAATACGAAAGGGTCAGTCGTACCGATAAACTTTGCCATTTTAAGTTCTGCACCTGACACGTTGTCTTTTAATTTTTCATCTTTCACCATTAAAAAATTGCCTTTTTTTCCTCGTCGCCAATGTTACAAATGTAACAATTGCTTTCGAGTTCACTTAAAGACTAATTTATTATGCTTATATGAATAATTAATATACATGAAATTTTGTACTTACAATACAATACTGTAATTAAGAGAAGTTATTTAAGAGTATTATAGTACTAAATTACATGAAGATATTTAATTGTACATACATATCAAACTAATGACTGTGAATTTGGTTCTTAATTGTACAAGAAGTTTGTTTTGTTTGTTTTTGAATTAGCAACAAGAATATTTATTTGAATTGAAATAAAAACATTCGTTTTCCTCTGAATTTGGTAAGAACGAATACGAATATCTAAAAACGTACGAATATTCGGGAGTTCGAATACAAATGTTCATAAATGATAACTAAAACCAATAGGTGAACTATAATTCAATGTCTTTAAAAATATTAGTGGTTATTAAAATATTGCGAGAAATTCATGTCACAGTGTAAACGCTCCACTCAAACTTTTGTACATTAAATAAGTTACAATGAAAAATAAGAATGTTTTTAATATTTTTTTGGGTACACTTTTTGATGAATATCACATTTAAAACGCTTTGGTACAGATTCAACAAGTTTTTTTTTGTATATTCTGGGCTTATTTTACTCCACTCCTCCAAAAGAGCAGTTTTTAGCTCAATTTGGTTTGAAATATGGTGTTTTCTAATTTATTTCAATTTCCAATTTCTACTATATTTCAATCCGGTGATTGGGGTGGAGTTTTGATTACTCGAGGACAATGATACAATAGCCATTCTTTCACAATCCCAGCTGTATGCTTAGGATCATTATCCTGGTACAGATGAAAAAGAGTACTTTATCCCCAGCATTTTAGCACTTTGCTTTATGTTATTTTTTAAAATTTTTAAATATTGCATCTGGTTCATATTACTTTCAACAAAGTGCAATTTACCTACGCTAGCAGCCGAACAAGCACGGCAGACTATTACATGACTACCATCATGTTTGATTGTTGGAAGCAAATGCTTTGGATTCATCTCTTGATTAGGTTTTCTCCAAACATTTATCCTGCCATCTGACCCAAAAAGGTTATATTTACTTTCGTCTGTGAACAAAACATCTTTCCAGAAAGAAAAATCTTCGCCAGCGTAGTTATGAGCAAATTGCAGTCGAGGCTTGCTATTTTTTTCGCTTACAAAAGGCTTCTTGCGTGAAATTCTACCATTGAACTCATTCTTTCGAAGAACCCGACGTATTGTCTCAGCATTACAGCTTATATTAAAGTGCTTCGCAGCCATATCTCACGATTTTGGTGCACTTAACCTTGGATTAATTTTGATTTGGTTGACAATCCACCTTTCCTGACGCTCCGTAAACAGTTTTTTTTTTGCTTATTTATTACACGTCCTTTATTTTTAAAACGGTGAACGATATTTTCTACTGTTGTGCGAGCTCTGTTGACAATTTGTGCAATTTATCTTTGATTTTTGCCATTTTTATAGTGTTCAATAATTAGATTTCTAATTTCAAGCGTAGACTGGGGACCCATGTTGAAATTTTGAAATAAACAACTGATATGATGAAAGTCTATTTTACAGCACAAATGCTTAAGAATGAATAATTAAAAACTAAAGTAGATGTGAAAAATTATCGTAATTTGTGATTGCAATTCACAGTGGAACATTTACACTGTGACATGAATTTCTCGCCATATTTTAATAAACACTAATATTTTTAAAGTCGTTGAATTATAATTCACCTAATGTTTTTAGTTATCATGTAAATAAAATAAATTAACGGATTAAACCCAATTCTTTTGTATTTAATATCGATTTCTAGGTTTTTTACATTTTAAAATTCTTCATTGCAAGTGGACCAACTTCACTGTGATCCACTGAACATTTTCTACAAACAATTCGTGTATATTATACACTGTATATCCGTATAGTACAAAACTTTTATTTTTATTATTTTGTTGAATTAAACAAAATATATACTTTATATAGGTATGCAAGGTTTGAACAGCGGTTTCCTTACTTTCATTTTTTTTAATTATTATTTTTTAATAAAAGTAAAAAAACATAATATATAGAAACACTAAGTGTGTATGTTTTTCATATTTTAATGTAAAATAATTCCTTTTTGAAGTAATTTAATACAAAAATGATTTTTTGCTATGTCCACTGCCTGAATTAATAAATTTAACAGTAATATCGGTATACCGGTATTGTAGACTCGTTAACGGTATGTACCGGTAATACCGAAATAAAAAAAATACCGGTACCGTTACCGATACCGAAATTTAAAAAATAATTGTACCGGTATCAATACCGATACCGTTATTCGGTTCGGTTTCCAACCTTGTTATATATTTATGAAAATTAAACGAACTTCTTTCTAGTAGACCACATACACGCACATCGTACGCTCATAAAACTTACATAGATAATACTTACTGCCCATTTCACAATGTACAATTAAAAAATAACAGGGACTTTAACGGCAAGTTTTGTATGAAGAACTTGCAGTTAAAGTTCACGTTAACTCTTAACCATACATTGCGAAGAGGCACATTAATTGCAGAAGGTTGGGCATTTAATTATTATTTAATTATGCACTCAAAAACACAATTTCGTACTTAATTAGAACTTAAAAATAATTACAATTTGATTACCAACTGAAAAAATTGGCATAAATTAGCAAAACTAGTTCTAAGTTTTATTTTTTTTCAGAGCTTATAGTGTTAATAAGGTTATTGATCAGCTTGACAAAAAGCACAGTCAAAGCGAGCTCAAGACTATAGTTGTCGGTTATACGATTATGTGTCAGTAAAACTATACAACGTATGCAATTTATATATCTGTTAATTAAATCGGTTCATCTGATTTATCTATGTAAAAATTAAATATATTTTGACTTAACTGCTCTATTAACCACTCTTAATAAAGATTTTTTTCTTTCTTCGTATTCCATTCGCAGCTAGATTCAAAATTTATAAATTAAATAGCCTATACATACAATATTATTGAATATTTTATTGTTCACATCGCACAGTGGCGTAAAATAATAAAAGTGGTAAAAAGTCCGCAGCTTTCGAACTAGTCAAACAATTTCGATGAAACAAACTGTTGAACTTTTGAAATAGTATATTTTGAGGCACTCTGTTGTAAGACAGAGTAGCTCCAAACAGCGTCAAAGTTGGAAACTGCTGGTATCGAAATTATTTCGGAGCTTGTACTTTTGCAAATATCAACCGATCTTTTAATAATTTTTTCAGTGGGACAATCAAGTTTCCAAGTTATTTGATTTGAATTTTCTTTTTTTAAATTTTTGGCCTTGACTTTTTTTAATGGTTAGCAAATAACTTCTTTATTACTTAGCGAAAATCGTTTGGCTTTTTTGTTTTTAAAAGAGCACTTCAAAAGTCTTTCTGATGTCTCAAAAATTGTAGCAAGGAATAATTTTGCAATTTGGATTTTTGAAAATTATGAGAAAATTTTATATATTTTGTGAAAAAAGTAATCCTATTTGTTCGTAATCGGCCATGTTCTGTAAACCGAATCTGAGTAAGTTCCACGTTTTCCAAAAATAAATAATGGCATCATTGATGTGTTTTAAATCATATATACTAAATTAATATCAGGTATGATATTTCAATCTCTGAAAAGTAGAAAACTATAAAAAAAACTGACAAAATTCGCTATTAGTCGATTTACAGAACAGTCAGGAATATTTAAAAAAATTATTAACACCCATTTTTTAACTGAATAATTAAATATATAATTAGCTAATTTTTATTTAAAATTAAAATGTATTTAAATAAGGTTTAATTTTTTGAGTGCTTAATTAAAGCTCTAATTTAATTACGATGAAAGTATGGTAGCACCATGAAATGTCAAAATTTTCCCAATAATTTCCTTAAAACCATATGTTTAAAAATAATACTGAATTACTAAAATTTAAGTTTTAAAATTATATCTGTGGTTTTAAACATAAGAAGTGAGAGAAACAAATATAAATCAATAAAAAATGGATAAAAGAAGCCCGAATTTCACAACAACGGAGGTTGAATTTTTGTTGGGCGCTGTTAAAAATTACAGTAGCATTATTGAAAACAAAAAAAACTGATAGATTAGGCGCTGAGGAGAAGATCAGTGCTTGGAAAAACATAGAGCGGGAGTTCAACAGCAAATTTACTCACACTTTTCGCACCCACAGGGTTCTTAAGACGAAATACAACAACATAAAGGCAACAGCAAAACAAAATTTTGCGTCTGATAAAAGGCAAATATATGCTACTGGTGGTGGACCTCTGGAATAAACAGCAACCACCAAACTGACCAGGCCATATTAGATATATGCCAGGAAACTCAAATTTTAGGGAAATCATCCAACAATGACTGCGATGCTTTTGATAAAGGTAAATAATTTTTATTTAGCATTTTTGTAGACTAAATTAATGTTCTATATACATGTGTACATATTCTCTATATATTTGTAGAGTTCACCGATGTCGAATTTATCGATGAAGACATATTATTGCAAGAGGATGATGTAGTTACCCAACAGGTACTAAAAGAGGAAGCCATTAAAAAAGAACAAGACTGTAAGTTTCGTAAATAAAACTCTTTTTAAATTGCTAAACTTTTAATTTGTGTACCTAATGCATAATTTTTTTATAGCAGATGCATCGTGGGTAAAGTATACCCCAAAAACACTGAAAAAGCCATTGATTAAAGCTCTAAGGACTCAAAAAACTAATGACTCTTGGGCAAAACTGGCTGATGCCAAACTAGAGCGCCAGAACTTGAAAATCCAATTCCTAAACGAGAGGCATAGTTTGGAAATGCATAAACTACGGCTGGAGATAGAGATTCTAAATCTGAAAAAAGAAAAATTTAAATCTGGAAACGATTGAGTTGTTGTTTTGCAGAGGCCCACCATCAGTATAGTATATTTGCCTGTTATCAGACGCAAAATTTTGTTTTGATGTAGCCTTTATATTGTTGTATTTCGTCTTAAGAACCCTGTAGGTGCGAAAAGTGTGGGTAAATTCACTGTTGACCTTTCGCTCCATATTTTTCCAGGCTTTTATCTTACCTTCAGCGCCCACACTATTAGTTTCTTTTTACTTCCTATAAAGCAGCTGATTTTTATCAACGTCCAAAGGACTACATATTTTAAAGTACAAATTTTTAATTTATTATTTTGCAAAAGAAAAACATTCTGAATTGTAACAAATTTTTATTTATTTCATAAAAAATTAAAATACATTTTGAATTATAACAAATTTTTTAAGTAGTTATTTAATAAATTGCGCCTGTAGTATTGTTTGTATTAGAGTTTCAATTATTACATCGGTTGGTACATTATTCACAAAATTAATAGCTTCTTCCATATGGTCAGGTAAATTTGGCAGCTCTAATAATAGCTTCTACTTTTCTCAAATGAAGACGAATACCTAAAGATAAAATAGGAAATCTTCTTTTCTCTCTGTAACTTCTTTCAATACAGTTACGTGTTCGTATTTAAGATTCGTTATAAAGGTTTTCTTCTGCACTTTGCACATTCAGCAATGGAGTAACTATAAAATTTTTATAAGGATAACCACTGTCAGCTACAATGAGACTAACCCCAAACTCATCGTTGCAAAATTTTGAATATATTTTAGAATTTATCAAAATGTTTGAGTCGTGGGCGGATGCTGGCCATCTAGCAACGATATCTAGTATCTTTAGGTTTGAATCACACATTGTTTGGACATTCATAGAAAAAAAAAACCTTTTCTGTTTCTATATAGTTCAGCATCCTCTCCGCCTACCAGATAAAAATTTAAACAAATGAATTATTTTCGAATAATGCACGGATCGGACAGTAGAGATTCGATTCTACTACCAAAAGGATATTAAAATCGTTTACTCAGTTTACTATTTACCTGGAGATATTATCCTAACATGGGTACAATCAAGTGCTGCAACAACGTGGGGAAATTTCGCGATATCATAAAAATTTGGTTTGTTTTTTTAGTTCTTCAGTAGTTTGTGGAAACAAAATGAACTGATTTCGCAATTTGGCTATATGATGAGTAACATTAGCAACAATATTAGATACAGATATGGATGTGGAAATACCATACACATCGCGCATTGTTTTCAGCATTCCGCCGGTTGCATAAACCCTTAAAGTTATGAGAAGCATATGCTCCTCGCTAATGGAATGGTTTCTGAAATATATTGCTTTATTAGTGCCCTATATAATTTTTTTCATTTTTGTACATATGTGTCTATGTAGTTGTTACACTTTCCAAGTTGTTGGGTTCTTTATGTGAATTCCTATAAGCTCCAGAATATTATATGCCGATGTCTTCGACATACGAAATCTTCTATAGAACTCATCGTCTCCAAAAATGTTGAAATGATTTGGACGTGTACGGATTGCTTACGTACAGTTGCAGCTTGTAATATTTCATACATTTCTTCGTCACTCATATCTTCTAAGTCAGAACTCATTTTTTATTGTTTTACTGTTACTCAATAACGCATAAATTATATTTTAAATTTATTTGAGCAAATTTTTTATCCATGCAATGTATTGAATAAAAACAAATATCAAAATCATATGTTCAAAGTGACTGACTTAAATATTATTTAATTACACAAGGTTGGGTATTTAATTATTATTTAATTATGCACTCAAAAACACAATTTCGTATTTAATTAGAACTTAAAAATAATTACAGTTTGATTAGCAAGTCAAAAACTTGGGGTAAGTATTTGATAAAAACTTTGATTGTTTCTGAGAGAAAAGGTATTAAGAAAGAGTTATTATTATTACCTACATCCAGCATTGGTCGAAAGTTAGAATTTTTTTGCAAAAAAAAAAATATAATTTTTGGATGTGGCAAAAAAATTGCACGCTCTTTTTTGTAAAATTTTTGGTTTTTTATTATAAATAAACTTGTTTTAAGTAATTTGTAAGAAAGTCTTCACATCCCTCACATACATAAATGTAGGCAGCAGAGATTTTCTAAAAATTCTCAAATTTTTTTAACACAATTTTTCCCCAATAAAAAAAAAGTTTCATAAAATTATCGTGTCTGCTTTCTAAACCGAATATATTAGAAAACAATTTAGGTTAATTCAACAGTATACAGGTAGCTTTGCAAACTGAAAAAAAAAATTATTCTCATACCTTCAATACGTTTTGTTTTTATTAAAATGAATTATTTTTGTTAGTACGCTATTTATTGCGCGATACAGGAGTTAGGAAGTGATTTTCGTAACAAAAATAATGGACAGTATTACAGTTATAATTTTATTTTTGTTTTGATTTCATTGTACTTAAAACCAGAGCACGAAAATAAGCGAAACAAATTGTTTGATTTTGTTTTGTTTCGTTCTTTAAAGTGAGTGAAACAAAGAGAAAGCAAAACAAATGAGCACGATTGCTCAATTTGTTTTTGTTTTGTATTTGCACATGCAACAATACATTAATTAAACGTACGCTGCTTGAAAAGAAAATAATGGAAAATAAATGGAAACGTTTTGAAATATTTGCGGCGAATTGGACATCATCATATAATATAATTTTATTGCATTGTTAGTTATCACATGAAGTTTGTTTTATATAACTAAGCAGCGTAGCTACAACCGTTTGTCCTAAGAGACCTCTCTTCTTTTTTATTTTATAATTGCATTACTATTTTAATCTGGTTTCTTAAATTAAATTTTATCTACGAATATGAGTTTTGTGTTTCTTAAATAATCGATTCACCTTTTGTCTTAAAATGATGAATAAACTGTCTTTTAGTTCGTTTTTAATTATTTTTTCCAAACAAATGTTTCATTAAATACAACCTCCCTGTTCAAAATCTTAAAAAAAGTAATTTTAAGTAATTTAATTTATTGCACAATAGTGCGCTTTTTTGAATCAACGGAGTATGAATATGAACTTTGTATAGGGCATTTCTACACATACATGTATGAAAATGTATGAATATATATTATCATATATAGGGTGTTTTTTTAGAGGTATAGAACTTCGAATTGAAATAAAACACAAGAAAATCGTTTTAATGTCCATCAATTTGGCTTTATTGGAAGGATAATTTTATGCCATTAACGTTTAAATATGATTTCGGGCATGTGGCCGCCGCGGCTGGCTCGAATAAAGCCAATTCTACAGGTCCAATTTTCAACCACTTTTTCGAGCATATGGGGCCGTATGTTGGCAATAACGCCACGAATGTTGGCTTCCAGTCCCCTAACGTTTCTGGTTTGTTGGCGTAGACGAGCGACTTCACATATCCCCAAAGAAAATAATCCAATGGTGTCAAATCACACGATCTTGGTGGCCAATTGACCGGTTAACCGAATTAATTGCTCTGATGGACGATTATGTCGACCATAAAATGGACGGAGCTTGCGGTAAACTTAGCGAACTGAACCATTATTTTCGAAATAAATTTGCACGATTTGCAAGCGTTGTTCTTTTGTCAACCTGTTCATGATGAAATGGCAAACCAAACTAAATATTAATCACTTGACAGCTGACAAAATGGCCGCCAGTTAAAAAAGTGATGCCAACTTAAAGTTCTATACCTGAATAAAAAACACCCTATATGTTCATATGTCCTAATTTTTCGGATCAGAACCATATATGGGATATCATAGATGATCCATTCACATTTTTTTTGCTGGGTGGGTAGTTTTTAAAATGGAGAAAACTCCATTAAAAAGTGTACTCAAAGGTTTGAAGAAATTAGTTGAATTTTGAGCTTAAAAGCAGCGATGCTAATTTAGCGCGTTTCGCGCTAGATTTAGCGCGTTTTAACTATGCCAAACGAGCTTTTTTTTCGTCTTAGCGCGTTTACTAAAAAAAGCGCTAAATTAGCGCGTTTTGAATGAAGTCATCATCACTTCAGTTCAATATTTTTTTTTGCATAAATTTAATACTGTAAATGGCAAACATTTTGAAATTTCACAACTAAAAATATGTACTCGGACCAAAACAATTAATGTTACTTATTAAGCATCTATTCTAACTGTAGTATAAAAAGCATTTGAATCGAAAAACTATTCGACAATTTATATAAGTTGTTACAAAGTTTGGCAAATAAAATTAAAATAAAAACGAAGGATTTCGATTATTTGGAAGGCAATTCTGATTCTGTATTCAATGATTTTAGTTATTTAGGATACAATTTCGAAGAAACAATCACCTGTATTACGTATGTCGAGTCGAATATTCGTCTACGAGAATTTTGTTATAGATTAAAGAAAATGTGAACAAGTTTTCTTTAATCTAGGACAAAACTGTCGTAAACGAAAATTTGACTCGATATACGCAATACGGGTGAATATTATAAAATCTGCTACTAAAAAAATTAATTGCATATACTAATGCACATGTACATACATTGAATTTTATTAAAATTTAATTTAGCGCGTAAGAAAATAGCGCGTTTTGGCTATGAATAGTTGACAATGTTGTAACTTAGCGCGTTCTAGCGCGTTTTGCGAAGGGGAATGCGCGTTTGGGTTATAAATAGTTGGCATCGCTGCTTAAAAGGCCAAAATAGCCCAGAGAGTGCCACAGGGCCTTAAGACATTCAAGAGTGCCACAAATGGCCCGATTGTGGCACATTTTGCATCACTGTTGTACATTGCTTACTCTCTCTCTCAATTCCTTTGGTAAACTCTCACGCATTTCTACATGTAGCCATAACAAACAATAAACATAGCTGACCCTTTACGTTACAGCATTGTTAACTATTTATAGCCAAAACGCGCTATTTTCCTACGCGCTAAATTAAATTTTAATAAAAGTAGATGTATATAGGTATGTACATGTGTATTAGTAAATACAATTGATTTGTTTTAGTAGGTCTTTTCAGATTTTATAATATTGTTTCTTCAAAATTATATCCTAAATAACTAAAATCATTTAATACAAAATCAGAATTGCCTACCAAATAATCGAAGTCCTTAGTTCAGAGGGGTGAAGTTTGTAGTGCGTGTCTGTGTATCTGTGCATTTGTGTGTCTGTCCGTGTCTACGCACAGACTAAACGGCTGAACAGATTTTGATTTAGTTTTTTTCTGTTTGAAAGGTGAGTTGATCAAGAGCTATTAGCTATTCTTTTTGTACTTGAGGTAGAATAGATCTTAATAAGTTATATAAATTTTTTTGGTCACGAGTAGGAGTATATATTTTTAGTAGTGAATTTCAAAATATTTGCCATTTATAGTATTAAAATGCGTTTTTAATTTTAACCATAGTCAGAGAATTTTATTTGCGACAGCTGAATCATTAACCAATTTAAAAAATTTTATGAGTTTGGAATACTAGAAAATTGTTAAATTTATGCAAAAAAAGTAAAAAAAAATATTGAACTGACTTTATTTATTATTCGTTTATTTTAGTAAACGCGCTAAGACGAATCAAAACGCGTTTGACATAGTTAAAACGCGCTAAATATAGCTCGAAACGCGCTAAATTGGCATCGCTGCCCACAAGAAATGAATGACTGAAACTAACACAAACAAAACTTTTTTACTAACACACATGCAATAATTTCATGTTGATATTTTGCTGCTGGTCCTGCCACTGTTCCGTTTTTTCCAAAAAATTTGAAGGATTGTTTTTACAATACATACTTATTGCATATTTTGGTATATTAATTTTTGTACATATTTATTTAAGTTTTATTTAAATTGAAGTTTTCGTAAATTATAATTATTTGATTATTTGTTGTCAAAAAATTTACTTTGTATACGAATAGGCTTTGGAAATTTTGGGGATTATTAAAAAAAAAAACGTACTGAACAAAAATTTTTGCTGGTGGCAGTTCAGGCAAATATTGCATTAGATGTTTCCCTCTAACATATATTTTAGAGTGAAACATCTAATGCATATATGCGAAAATTTTTGCAAATAAAACAACGCGTCGAAATATTAAGTGTAAAAAAATTAAAATTTTAAAAGTTTTCACTAATAGTGAAATAGTGAAATAAAAAAGATAAGTGATATGAGTAAAAGACACATTCAAAATTTAATGTCAAAAGAAAAAAAGGCATATGAATTGAATGTAAAAAAATATAGAAATTTGTTGTTTAGTGAAAATAATAAAAAAGAAGATTTACCATTATCGGCAAAAACTCTTTTTAATGTAAATAAAGAAGTAGTTAATGTGTCGAATATTCCCGATGGTGAATTCATGTATGTATTTAGGAATTCAAAAATACTTTCTATCGGGCACATTCGACAGTTTGGCTGACAGGGAAGAAGTTTGTATAGATGTAGGTATTGATGGCCTCAAACTTTTTCAGAGCTCAAATAGAGTTCTGTGGCCCATTCTTGGAGCAATCGTAGGTGTTGTTAATCTAAGTCCATTTATGATAGACTGTTTTTCAGGTTTTAAGAAGCCAAAAGACTTAGATAGTTTCATGACAGACTTTTGCGCAGAAGTGAAACTACTTAAAGAAAATGGGGTAAAAGTAGGCCCTAAGCAAAACTTGTTGCGGTTTAATGTCCGTTTATTTATTTGCGATTCCCCACCTAGGGCATTTGTCACGGGAGTAGTTTCACATAACAGCAAAAATGGATGCCCCAAATGTTGCCAAGAAGGGTTTTATAAGGAGAGAAGGGTATGTTTCTTAAAAGAATCCGGTGTCCCAAGAACTGATACGACATTTTACTTTAGGTGTCATGCTTCTCACCACGCAGATGCATTTAAAGAGAAAAGAAGTATTTTGGAAGAATCAGGTTTTGATTTGGTCTCTCAGTTTCCTCTAGATAGTATGCATTTAGTTGATTTGGGAGTCACTAAAAAATTACTTAAGCTTTTAATTGATAAAAGTAACAAAACAAAAATTGATGAGAAAATTTGTTTCGTTTCTAATTATGTCCCATCGGAATTTTGTCGTGTGCCAAGAACATTAGATGAAATTAGTAACTGGAAATCCACCGAACTTAGGCAGTTTTTGTTATACACCGGAATTTTTGTTCGAAAAGATTGCATCAGGAGTGACCAATATTATCACTTCTTATTGATACATAGTGCTATAAGGCTTCTGTCTAGTGAACTGTCTCATATGAAAGAGGCAGATATTGCTCAAAAAGCAATTGAAGATTTTGTAAAATACTTTGGTTTGTTATATGGTGATGAATTAGTTAGTTTTAATGTCCACGGCTTACTACATTTAGCTGACTGTTGTAAACAATTTGGACTATTAGATTCATTTTCGGCGTACAAATTTGAAAATTATTACCAATATATCAAAAAAATTGTGAGGAAACCCAATAAAATTTTGCAACAGCTATTCCGCAGGATTGAGGAAGAGCAAGGACTAGAACCAACTTCGTCTAAGGCTTCCAAATTAGGAAGCTCTATAATAAGCTGTAAGAAAGAGAAAGATCTATCGAAATTGTGTGCAAAGCTTTTCAAAATACAGAAAACTTTTTTGACCAACCTTTTCTCTCCCTCCATCTAGGAATAGTTTTTGCAAGTGATTTAGGTGAAGAAACTAAAGTTATCAAAAGGGAAGATATAGATTTTAAGTATTTCTGTATCCCCCATGGTAACAAGTTTCTTTTAATACCTATTTGGCATCATATTTTTCATGAGTTTTCTCACTAATTCTTTTTATATATTGGATATAATAATTTGATAAATTTGGCCGAAAACGAATCTGCTGGTAAAAGTCATTTTCAATATTATGCTAAATGCAGCTACTTACTAATTCATCGCTATATAATACGGCAAGGGATTTTACAAAATAAAATACCTGCATATAACGAAATCGGCCATTATTTCGTGTATAATTTTCGTCATATAAGTTTTTTTTTACATGAGAAAACACCTATGAAACATAATTGCCAACAAAATTAACTTTTTCATTTTTAACTTCTTTCATCTTTAAAAAAAAATACTCTGCTCTCAGTAAATAACGTACTAGCTGAGTCTTTTATAAAAAACAGCCAATTATAAATAGCATAACATTAGCAAAAGCTATAATTGATCCAAGAATTTACCACAACACTCTATTAGATCTCATTAAATTTACTTTTATCCTGCCTACACAGAAAAAAATAGACAAGAATTATGTTCAACAAAACCATGTTATTGAAAAAAAATTTTAATTTCAACAATATTTGTCATTAATTTAATACAATATTTAACAATACCGCGCATTTTAAAATATCATTTAATTTAATTTCTTTGTGTTGGTGTTTATCTTGCTTGTTGATTGACCCAACGCGGTCATGTGCTATTGTTGTTGTATTTTTTGATTGCTCGTGTTCTATACGTGTGAATTCCGACAAGAAGCCGGAAAACGTCGTGGATTGTTTTTTTTCACTCAACAAAGTTATTTTTAAATTATATCAACGCAAAGCGCACATGTAGAAGAAACATAGAAATCATGTTTGCGTGTATTCATTATTTGCATGATTAAAACAATTTGCTCTTTAGCTGAGTGGTAAGCACGTTAGTCTATTAGTCAAGAGATTGCCGGTTCGACTCATACCAAACACATTTAGTTTCGAAGGTTGTGTGGAAAAATAAATAACTTTAAAATTTAACAAGAAACCAAATTCTAAATAAAAATTAAAAAAAAATAACAAAAAAACACACATGAGAATTTGAAAAACAAATTCATTAAAAATTTTTCTTTTTCGTTAACAACTCAATTGTCAATAACACAATCATTTTAATTGGAAATAATTGAGTTGATTTTGTGTTCTGATGTTACAAATGTGTGTTTGTATTTACAAAAATCGTTGTAGGTGCCTTTTTAAATAATATTTTAATTGTATTCACAAATAAATTAATTGTATTTACAAATCTTTTTTTTCTGTGTACATAAGATTCATCGCTGCACTCATTGCATTTGCAATTGGTTCTAAAAAAGCTATTTTTATTTTGCATCTCGAGAAAGTCTTATTATTTTATGGCGTTTTTTTTTTGAGTCACAACAATAATTTTTTTAACTGTGTTAAAATGTTAAGACATTACGACACTTAAGACACTGGTGTGAATACCACAAATATATGTGAAAATAGTTCTTTTATGAAACAAATATTCTAATGAATAAGTAAATTTATTTAAATTTCTGCAAAAAAATAGCGAATCTCTAGTTATCTAAGAAATTTTTAGGTAAAGGTTCCCTGCTTATCTGCATTAGCAGTAGTAAAATGCGCATATTATCCAGCTAACTCATCAATAATCAATTTCAATGTATTTTTAATAAAAAAATATTTAAGTGAATAAATAAAATAATAATTTGGTATATTAGTGCGTTCGCAAATGTTAAATTTAATTAAATTTTTCCAAAAAAATAAATAATAAGAAGCACGAAAATGAAAACGGACAGCTGTTAGCTACTTGGATTATTTCCAATAACAAAACCGATAACACTGGTTTCAATTACACCCAAAAACGACATCAATTCTAGTTCGAATCTAAAACCGACAACATTGGTTTTCATGACACCAAAGCATTTTTTCTTGTTGTTTTCAAAACCAATTTTGACAAGATTGGTTTCTATGACTCCACTGAATATATATTCATACATGTATGCTTAAATATTCCTTATACAGTATGCAAAGTTCATATTCATACTCCCTTGATTCGAAAAAGCACACTGTCATAAGTTTATTTTAATTGAAATTTTGTTTGCTAGTGGTTAAGCATTGTCTATATATTTCATTGGTGCTTAGCCAGATCATCAGTAGACTTCAACCTCATTTTGAGCAGTCACAAACCTCTTATCTAGGGTGATCGACTCGGTCTTTCAACCGGTTTTTTCACAGACGTTTGTCGGTTTTTCCAAAATGTTGATTTTTCGAATGACGAATATTCCGCTTTTTTACAATTTAAAAACCGGCTGAGCCGAATACTTCTCGATTTGTATATTTTGCAATGAAGTTAGTTTTTACTATGATAAAACTTAGACCAACGTGATCTGTTGATTTTCCTAAGTATTGTTTTTTTTCAGAGTAAAAGTTCTAAGCGTTTTTTGACCATGGCAACACTTACTGAAACATGAAATTAAAGTAAAATTATTTTATGATGTCAAAATCCATTTGCAAGAAGTATTTTTTGGTTTTGTTGACATTTTGCTTCCTTCTCCATACATTCATATGTATATATATTATATATATCTACCATACATAAGTATATGAAGTTAATTTTTATGTTTTACCTTTAGCTTTTGTATTGTTTTATAACATGAACTGTTAACTCTTTTTTTTAAATAAAGCAATTTAAAATCAAAACTTTTGTATAATAATTTTCTTACTTAAAAAAATCGGTTGACCGATTTTTCCTGAAATGTAAAAACTGAAATCGGATTTTTCATAATTTCAAATATTCGAACTAATCGAAAGCCGGTTTCTTGAAAAAGTCGAATAATCGATCACCCCACTCTTATCTTATGCACAGACTTTCAAACACTATTTGAGAATTCACAAATAATAATATTTTTGAGAATCACAAATAAAGCATAAGCGTAGTAGGCTTAGAAATTTTAACAAAACCCAGCAAATAATTTATACTCGATATTAATCTATTTTATTTTTCTACACCTTTATATAATTAGAAATCCATTGGATAACAATAAAAGTATTTATAATGTATCTGAGTTAATTTAAGTTTAATTTGTGTTAGCTTTGAGTCAATATCGTGTTTCCATGTAAGACGTTGATGAAGGTGTATACCAAGGTATTTTACATGTGCATATTGAGAACAACTTGATTGTTGATTCGAATGGGGGAACAAGTATCTCTTCGCAGGGTAAATGTTACCTAAACACACTTTGGTTCGTTTAATTTAATTCTCCATAAGTTTAACCATAGTTCCAGCTGTGTAATATGTTCTGGTAGATATCGGGAAGCCTCGTGAGGGTTTTCATGCATACTAAGGCAGCCTGTATCATTGGCAATATGTATGGATATTGCTAGTAGTAGGGAATTGGGATTCTTGGGCAATTAAAATTTTGACATTTGTGTGAAATTTCTAAGAATTCTTTAAAATTTGTGTGAAATTTTAAAATTTAAAATTTGAGAAATTGTGTTTTCGGTGCGCCTTGACTTTTTTGTTTACATTAGGAATTTTTTCTTTACATTAAGAGTTTTTTGTTTACATTAATTGCGTGTGTGCGGGTGATTTTTTTGTGGTAATGGATTAAGTGGTTTCATAGGTTTGATGTTTTTTTATGTGTATATGCCGACGGGAAAATCATGAAAATAGGTATAGAAGTACCATTGTTAATAATTTTAATATTCATACTCATACTCTTTCGCGCCACAAAGAGTAATTAGATGCTGGCGTGACATCGAGGTTTTCCAGATAAATTTTAAGAGATGCAAGCATTTCTTCGAGTCGTTTAGTGCACTCTTTAAACCTGATTTTATGTTGGGGTGATCTTGCCATTTCCTTCTAGCTCTTCTTTTTTCACATACGAGACGTTCAATATCCGTAGAATAGCATGTTCAGCAGCCTGATTAATATTTTCGTTAAGATTCGCAATGTTGGATTCAATATCATCGGATGTTCTTAACGTTATGTTTCCGTGCAATGACTACTAAGATATTTTTTGAATCTCAGCTAATTAACACGATTGATCATCTTCACATATGGGTGAGGTAAATCACTTCTTAGTGGGTTACAGGTAGTAGCACTCTCCCCCTAGTGCTCGGAGGAGAGATCTAGAGAAGCTTCAACATGAACTAAATCCCTAGAAATATTTTTTATGATGCCAAAATCTATAATATTCGGAATTTTTTGTATGTCAGTAGGCCAGTAAGTGGGCTTCCCACTCGAAATGACGTCCAAGCCCATTTTTGAAATTGTGTTGAACAACGCTCTACCTCTAGGTGTAATAAGGCGCGAACCCCAGAACGTATGTTTTGAATTGTAGTCTCCAGCTGCTACGAAACAAGATCCAAGCGATGTGTAGAAATCTTCGTATTGATCCTCAGTGATTGGGAATATGGGAGGGGAGTAAATTGATGATATAATGAAATTTGTACAAAAATTTTCGGCACAAATATTAGTGGCTTGTAGATGTTCTGCACAAATGTTATCAAGAATATAGTGCTTGAGTCTTGACTTTATTAGAACTACTGATCCACCGCATGCTCTTCCTCTAGGGTTCCTTGAATCATATAGGGTGGAGCTATCAATTTTGAATAGGCTTCTCGAAGTCAAATGAGCCTTAGAGACCAGCATGATATCATTTTGTGATGGCGAATGCCGTTTGCGTTCCAGAAACATATTTTTAACGTGTTCATGGCTTGTTAACTATTGCTTGAAGCGAGTATTCTGCATTCGCAGCATTGCATCATGCTAGTCATATTTGGTTGTAAAGTTGTTTATAGTTTGCACCAGATTATCAATAGTAGCTTCAAGGCAATTAAAATTAAAGCTTGAGTTTGTATTTGTTGAATTATTTGGCGAAGAAACTTTTTGTGTGAAAATAGAATTTGTCCAGCATCATAACAGCATCTGTATACGATACACGTGAAGCAATTGGTTGGCTCATTTGAGGAAAAGTGGCGGAGTAAGCGTATGCTGATTGAGGTGGATAATTTAGGTTTTTGACACATAGCCTGTTTAACGAAAGAATATATGAGCATCCTCTGTAGTTAGCGGTGTGATTACCTCCACAATTACTAATTTTTTTTTTGGTTGATCTTTTGGCTTAGTACAGCTAGCACTACCATGCAATTCACCGCAGATAACACAAACTGTAGGTAAATTGCAATAACTTTTTTTATGTCCATATTCTTGACAATTATGGCACTCTAAGGGACCTGAACGCTTACGTGGCTCTTCAACTGTGATTTTTCGGTGTATAGGTTGGGGGATCTTCTCCCTATTTATTATATTAGATACATTTTTACCTTAAATCTCTGGAGGAAAAGTGCATCTTTTATTTCTTCGGGAACAACATAAGAATGTATGCCCTTTAGTAGAATCTGCATGCCTTTATCACTTTAAGCTTGTATGTGTAGAAATGTGTTTTATTTTTTTCAAATTCAGTAACCACTTTGCGGAAATCTTTTCCTTCATAAATTTGAATTTTCGTTTCATGAATGTTACTACGTTTTATTGGAACAATTTGAAATTTATGCTCATCAATGACTGAGATTAATTTTTTAATAAGAGAGTTTGAATTTTTTCTCTGAGATAGATTGGTGGTGTTTTGAAGGTTTTGTTCGAGGATACATCGGGTTTGTCGTTGTTTTAAAACGGTTTTGACGGCTAGTTGAGGCGGCGTCGTTATCCCTGGATATCTTGGGAACTGATGAGATTTTTGATGAATTTGGGCTTCGCCTACGCTTTACAACTGTGATGTATCTGTCCATACCGACTTGTCCATTCTGACTACTGCTACCAACAGTGATAACTTGGCTAAGAGATGAACACGAGCGCGGAGCAGATAATGTCGCTGGCTTAAGTGATGAAGTACTAGGTAGCGGTAATGTTAAAGAATCATTGGTTGGCATCGGACAAAGCGAAGTTGATCGCTCACGAAAAAGTGGCTTTGACTTTAGAAAAAGACTATCATCAGATTTTTTATTTTTATTGTTTGCGTCAAGAGTTTCAGAACTCACAGTAAAATAGGCATTTCTGCCTTTAGAACTCACTTCACAATTTTTTTGTTTTTGAGGTACTCATGTAGAGTATTCTTCAATGTCACTTTGTTTGCGGTTTTTTGTGTTTTTGTTGTTTCTGCCTATGTAAAAAAATATTAGCAATATTTGCTTTGCTTATTTATCAAAGTTAATATGCTCATTTTTTGTTTGTTTAGTATGTATATAAGAAAAACTCCGCCAAGACGTCTGTTCACTATGAAGGTTCAACGAGAACTGTTGTGTCAAGTGTGCAATATTTTTATTGTACACTTCTTAGTGCACCATACTTCATTTCACAAACTCAACATTTCCGTGTCCACGTACAGAACGGGTGGACGGATTTTGATTTAGTTTTTTTTCTGTTTGAAAGGTGACTTGATCGAGAGGGTTTTTAGCTATGTTTTCAGAAAATCGGTCCAGCCGTTTAGAAGATATCACATCTTTTCTAGATATATCGGGGGTTTTTTAAATGTTTAAGTTTTGTTATTTTTATAGGTATTTTATTTTTTAGAATCTTAAACTAATAAATTATAAAACTTGGAGCAGTATCGCATGGGAACTAAAACGCTCAAATAATTTACGTTGTTTGTTTTTTCTTTTACACATACACATATTTTTATACTTGTGTGCTCATTTTACAGTTGTCAATCGGTGTGCAATAATAATGCCCCCGCTTGGCAGATAAACAAATGCTGTTGCATGTTTTTGATAAAATTTAATATCAGTGCCTATGTTCTGTAACTTTGGTGATAACTTTTTCAGAGTAAAAGTTTGTTATCATTCTGTGAAACAAAGGATGAGTAACAAAAAACTACGTTCCATGCTCACGTTTCTTGTAAGCTAAGAAGTGAGTCCAATATATTTTACATTTAGGATGTGGTTATTAACCACTTTTCCAAAGCAGTTTAATTTATGAAAAATATGCAACATATTTGAATTTTTGTATTACAAACTGTCAAACATGTATCACGCACCGGTGCCATCTACTTAAAATGAAACGTACTTATTTTCGTGAAGTATACTCACACACCACGTACTTGCGCCGTTGTAGTACATGCCATGTATCAGAGATGACGCTGTATGTGAAAAATTATTTTCCCTGTTTTCCTGATTTTCTCTTGAAATTTCCCCTGAATTTTCTTTGCTATAAACCTCACGCAGCCCGATACCTTTCCAAAGAATGCAAAACCGTGGAAATCGGTTCGTGCGTTATGGAGTTATAGCGTCAGGAAGGAAAACCCGACTAATTTTTATATATTAGATTTAATGGATCAAAAAATAATAAATGAAGGTTTTATAATATTAAACCATTTATCCGTCCGACAAAATCTTGCCTTCAGATATTTCAATATTATCACAATATATAAATTATTTTTTTAATGTACTTCTGAGACACAAAAAATTTGCTAAAAAAAAGCAAGACTTGTATGGAACTCTTTCATTAGGTCGTTTTACACACAAACCTATAACCAATTTAAATTACACGCGTTTGTTTAAAGGTTTGTGTCAAAAACGAGCTGCTGAAAGAGTTTGATAGAAGTCTACATGTAATTTAAATGGGTTTGATTACAGGTTTGTGTCTAATACGAGCTACTTCAAGAGTTCGATATATATCTAGAAACCACTCAGTACTGAGCTGAAAGCGCTTCAGTAGATTGAACGGTTCACAGCACTCAGTGAAGTGAATCGTTCAATTGAACTAGTTCGTTCATGAGCTGCACAACTCTAGTAAATTCTCTTTCTGTCTTTCTCCCAGCTGAATTAAGACTTTGCAAAGTAAACTTTGCGTGTGGAAAAAGGGTGTAATGCACCGGGGCATCAAGAGCATATTGAAAATAATGGTTGTTGACTAGAAAAATTAACTATTTTAAAATATTTGAGATGTAGAAAACGTGATTTACTACAGAAATTTGTTTTTGTAATTAACGTTTTTGAATAAAAGCATCTATTAATTTCCGGATACCAAAGACATATACATACATGTATTAAAAATTTTTGCGATAAATTAATTTGTGGACCGCTTTGACTTAAAGGAAATATGAGGGTTGATTACCAAAAAAGTTTATTTTATTATTTTTTTACGAAAATAAAAAAAATCTACGTTTTTTCGTTAAATATTGAAGAAAATAAACAAGTTCAACAAATTTATTTCGTATACATTGTAAAATATGAAAATACCTGGGGGCAAATTACGGCACTCGTTATCGAACGAAATTACGAAATATTTCAATAGAGTTTATATGGAGATATTTTTCAATTTCGAATCGTATCGAATGCCGTAATTTGTCCCCTGAACTTTAACATCGATGCGCGTCCAGAAAACGTTGTCCGATTTGGCTTAAATTTTTGGCACAAATATTTTATACCTAGTGGCACAATATTCCGTTGAAAAAACTTTAAAATTCATGAAAATAATTTGAGCTGTCACCCTAATGTACATACATATCGATAGTCACAAGTAGAAGTACCCTAACTCGTATTTTTACGAAGTTGAATTTTTCAGTGATTTCAATACATTTCATACAAATACAACTCTTCACAAAAATTTATTGCATTAGTTTAAAAAATAACGCTTTTACCAGGAGTTTTACAAAGCAGTTGTACAAGCACTTGTACTGTTTATTTTTTTTAGTAACTCTTTTTCAGATTTTATAATATTGTTTCTTCGAAATTATATCCTAAATAACTAAAATCATTTAATACAGTATCAGAATCGCCTTCCAAAGAATCGAAATCCCTAGTTTTTATTTTAATTTTATTTGTCTAACTTTGTAACAACTTACATACATATGTACATAAATTGTCAAATAGTTTTGCGATTCAAATGCTTTTTATATTTCAGCTAGAATAGATGCTTAATAAGTTATATAAATTTTTTTTCACTAGTACTATTACATATTTTTAGTTGTTACAAGGGCATTTACAATTACTTAATATCTAGTAGATTTTTATTTAAATCTTTATGAATATCTATACCGTTTACACCAACTTTTTATTGATATTTATCAAGATTTTTTTATCCAAAACAAAACCCATTAACAGAAAAATTTTCAAAACTACAACCAAACAACTGCAATGTAGACAATTCACACACCTTTTTAAGTAGACCATAGCTAATTAACTCACCTTTTTTATAAATATGTTGTACAGGGTAGTAAAAAATAAATCAAAATATTAGATTTTTATTATATTTCCGACAAATATACTGACAAAATAGATTTCGTTTTGTTTGGAAAATCTAGTAAAAAGCAGCAATATTTAGCTCGAAATCTCGTAAGTACTAGATTTCGAGACAATGTAAATGACCTATAAATTTCAAAATATTTGCTATTTACAGTATTAAAATGCGTTTTTAATTATAACCACCGTCAAGGGAATTTAATTTGCGACAGCTGAATCTTTGACCAATTTAAAAAATTTTATCAGTTTTGGATACAAGAAAATTTTTAAACTTATACAAAAAAGTAAAAGAATATTGAACTGAAATGACTTTTTTTATTAACTTTGTTAAAAGCGCGAATTTAGTCCTTTTTTATTAAACGCGTTAAGACGAAAAAAACCGCGTTTGGAATAGTTAAAACGCGCTAAA
Organism: Nowickia ferox; assembly: GCA_936439885.1. Taxonomy (NCBI): domain Eukaryota; kingdom Metazoa; phylum Arthropoda; class Insecta; order Diptera; family Tachinidae; genus Nowickia; species Nowickia ferox. Next base: position 36,831,792 of record OW387026.1, on the reverse strand, counting down.
TATAGCACGAAATGCGATAAATTGGCATCGCTGGGTTTACTCCCGCTTGTTACATTTTTGAACTAGCACAGTGTTATTACACTGTGATTTAACATTACTTTATATGTATATGTGATTAAAAATAACTTCTTTAAACCAAAAAAAAATGCATAATATGTAGTTACGGTTTCTAAAAAAGTACTCATTTTATTTTTTGCTGGGATGTGTTTAAATTTGTTTCCATATAAAATTTGTGGAATCTTAGCGTTGTGTATTAAAAAATAAGGCCTTTAGTTTCTTTATTTTATTTAAAGATACGAGTACAATACAGAAAAAATAAAAATTTAAAGAACATAATTAGAATAAAAATAATTCACTTTTTTAAATTATTTCCAAAACAAGAACACTTACGGCCTGTTCCACGGTAGACATCGTTCGATCGACAACTTATTGTATTGAAAACAATAATAAAATAAGAAAATTTGTTTTAGTTTTCAATATAAGTAATCGATCGAACATTTAATGTCTCCTTCAAAACTCATATAAATCTATGTAATTAAATCGAAATAGCTAGTAAGTTTCGAAGAAGTGGTATTATTTCCGTATTTTACAAATAAACTTAGTGCAGGTGTATCTATTACTTACCCTTAACAGCCAAGTAAGAACACTTTCCCTGTACGGCACAAATACTGAACCGTTAACACTTTTATCTTCTGAGAGTGCAGATATTACCTTTCCCAACGTAAGAAGACTTTTATTTATGTGCACACCCTCTCGAATTCGTTCACCATTGGAACCACTGATTCGTTCACTGCCTGCCAAGTCTACAAGACTTATTTTACTCCGACGTGCCTGCTGCAATGACGTTGGGTCTTTGCTTTCGTTAGAAGATTTTGTATGGTTGATTTTCAGCATTATATTAAAAATAGAATGTGAACGTGAGCTTTTATCATTTAATCCTGTGGCTGCTGTAGCACGCTGCGAATTGCCAACAACAAGCCAATTTCTTAGAGCCTCAAATGAATCTACTGGATGCACACTAAGATCAACAATGTATGGGCCCCATATTGGGTGCTCTCGAACTTTCAAGGCTTTTCGAGTTTTTATTGGTGTTCCACCGAAAAGTCTTCCACTAATACTGCTTTCCATGTCTTGCGAGACGCAAAGCAAATCGTGTATCTTTTCGTTATATATTTCAAAATAACTAACTTCGACTTCAGCATGAAACTTGTCCCTGCGATTGTTTATGTACTGAAAGAGTTCATGACAAAACCTTGGAATAATTCCCGCATCAGGATTAATTTCATTCATGTTCAAAGAATCTTCCTGCATATCAAAGGTATCAAACGTATCAATTCCCATCATGCTATATGACTTTCCAGATCCTGTCTGTCCATAAGCGAAAAGACAAGCATTGTAGCCCTCAAAAGCTCGAACGATTAATGGTTGAGCTGTTTTCGAAAACACTTCCTTTTGATTCGCATAATCTGACGATTCTGGATCACAACTTGGAAAAACATTATCGTATGTAAAAGTGTGGCTCACACCAGACGACGCATCAGCACTAGCTCCGACTAGTACAGTTAGTTCATTCTTGTTAACCCTTATTATATTGGATATCGACGGAAGCAGACACTCTTTGGCATTCAGAGGTCTTATGCGTACAGCGACTCGTAAACGGTCTTCGGCGTCATTTTTATGATTGGAGTTCGCCGGATACTGCTTAGATTTCTTGATAATTCTTCCACTTAATGGAGTTGAACTTGAATTTGCGTTTCGAAACAAAGATGAAGGGGTATAGCAGGCATTAATAGCCGGAGATTTTGTTTTGTGGCAAGATCCAGATGGCGACGAAAACATTGGAGATCCTTTTAATGTTTGTGGTTCTTTTAAATCTTTAACACTATTCATACTAGGATTTATTCGCTTCTGTGCAAAGTTCAATAAAACTCCATCACGTAGAGTTGCTTTGTTATCGCTATCTATTCTTTTATCACTATTTTTTATCTGTCTATTTGGTGACATACATTGTCGTGAGTAATTCATCGTGTATTTCGTAATATTTATTTAAATTTAAGCGCGTTCATATTTAAAATTAAAGGCTTTGCAAGTGAAATGGAGTCGACTCAGTGCCGCCGATTTCATTATGAATCTTATGCCGCCGCCAAAATGAGTGATGGCCAGTGCTGTCAGATTTATTTTCACCCTCCTCGCCAAATTACTTGTCTAATATCGCCAATGTAATAAAATATTAAATTTTAGCTACAAAATATATATCGTCGGTTGGTTACTGATTTCATGTATGGAACAAAAATGTGTTTTCGAGAAAATCGATGATAAATGTTTAGTTCATTAGTTTCATAAAAATACACGTTAGAATTTTTTGTTTAATAATAAAAGAAATAGATACATATGTTTTTTAGTCAAACTTAAAGTTGATAAACTTTTTACATCCAACATGAAAAGTTATTAGGATTTAAAGAAGAAATGACAAAATCTTAGTTAAGGCATGTCCCAATCAAAACAACAATATTGTTCAATGCCTTTCAATTAGGTTAAATTACTGTATATATTTAATTAGAAAATATAAATTTTATTCATGTAACATGACATTTAAAAGAAAAAACAATGGAAGAAATTAAAAGCAGTTTGAATATATTAATAAAAGAAATTTTATTACAACATAAAACAATAATGAAATTTTTGTATTTTGCTATGAATCACGTTCGTTGACTAGAATATGAATTGATATACATCATAACAATTGCGAATAACAATATTAATACTTTTACATTGGAAATGCGCTACATATCCCAAAAGTTATCGATTGCTGTAAAACATTTATTTAGATGTTCAACAATTGTGGAAATGGCGCATTATTCTAGCTCTATATATCCTGATATATTCAATATATCGAAAAACTGATAACGAATTTGGAAAGAGGACACATTATTCATATATAATCAATCAATAACTCAATTTTTTTAAAAAGTTCCAACAGACGATATTTTTTTGTAATTACATTACATATATTGTTAAATCTTAAATTCAGTACGTAACGTGTATCGTAATACATAAAAATTATATTGTCTAAGAAAATTAAGAAGTGCTTACATCAACATATAAATAACACTGGTGTATAAAAAATACTTAAAAATAACTTATTCCAAAAGATCAATCTAAATAGGATAAATTGAACTAATTGAAAACCAAAATCAAAATTAATATTTAAATCTTGTGATAAAACTGAAGGGATAAGTACCATAAGCATCGTCATCGTAATCATGTATTTAAGGTTAGAACTCGTGCAGGCTTTTTGCGCTTCATTATCAAAATGTTGATTCCAATTTATAAACGGACGTTTTCCCTACTGTGTTCATAAACACCAAATAAAATTTTGTGGTTTATTATTTTCTTTAAAACTTCTTGAATTTCAGAAAATCTTGTTTGAGATAGTTACAACATTTATAATGTTTTGCACGAAATATTTTATATTGAAGAAAAATTCCTTATCAAAAAAAATTTTATGTTTTTAACATTGGGGACTATTCTGGAAAGCTCGTCGAAAAAATGAAACTTTATATTAAAATGAAGACAAATTTTCAAAAAAATGATTGTTTGCCATACAGTTCTAAAATGAAATAAACGTGAGAATTTCAAGGCGTTACTCCAACTTTTAAAAACGGTTAATTTTGTATGAGAAACTAAAACAATTTTTTTTATATTTACACAGTTTTGTTTTTGTTTTGCATGTAACTTTCACCAAGTCGACGCGTATTCCAGAATAGATACCATTAGGTGGAGGTATATACCACCCCTTTCTTGCTTGTTAAGCTTTTAACACTATAAAAATGCAAAGTTGCACACCACGCTTTTGAGGCTTTTTTAGTTATAAAATTCCAATTTGACGTCTACTTTTTGTCTAGCATTTAAGTTTTATTTTTCTTTAAATATTTAATGCATTCTTTTATCCATTGTTTCATAAAAAATTAATTTATAATAATTTTTGTGAATGTTAGCATATGAATCTGGCAACACTAGCTGTCATTTTGTATACAACGCTTGAAAGTTGAAGAATGTACCCGCGAGAAGATAACAAACTTTTTCAACAAACTTTTTATCGGCCATTGAAAAATTGAGAGAGCAAACCTGCAAAATGTGCAGGAATCGATGAGTTCTCTTTTGTTTTGGTAAACGTGCTGCCAGACAACATACATGTTTTCAGTCTGGTTGCCAGACAAAATTGGTGTAATATCGTCAAGGTTAATGTGTAAAATCGTCGAAAGAACTTTAAACTACTATTATTAGACTATTTAATTATTTTAAAACTATAATACTGTACCTATAACTATTTATTTATAATTTTGTAAAGAAAAAACTATTGTTTGTTCTTTTAAACTTGATTGTTTGTGCGAAGAATTTTCACAAATATCTTGAGGATTTTGATTTGATTTTTAATACAATTTGGCGACAAATCAAAATTGAAGTTACCATCACTTCTATGAATGAATATAATGAAACCAATCTTAGTAAGATTATAAAAAAAGAACATTCTTACATAACTTCAACTCCTAATGATACAAAGCTTGGAAATGATGAAAACTCCTTCAGTGTTGAAGTCATAGAAAGAGATCATGATTATACACAATTAAGTATAAAGAGTGAACTTGAAGAAGAATGGGGTAAAATAAGTTCCATTAAAAAAAGGACAATACGACCCAAGTTGATGCTAGCCTCAAAAGCTAGCAAAAAAGTTAAAAAGATACTTAAAAATAAAATAAATTGTAATGAACTGTCTGCTATTAAGGACAATTTCTTTTTGTTCAAGTTTGATACGCTATTTTCTGAAGTAAATCATATAATAGATCATGTTAGTTTTGGCTTTTATGATAACTTAGAAACCTCAGACTGGACTTCTTTGATTAATAACGAGCAATTAACGAATTTTGTTTTAAAAGGAGAGTAGATCATCTCATTGCTATTGCTTGCCTTGCCAAATTGATAACATAAATTTTGAAAAGATGAATCTCTTAATAAATAATCATCCTGATATGGTATTTGTACCTATATTACATTCTTTTCATTATACTTTATGTGTGCTTAACCTGAAAACCCATGAATTTTTATACATAAATTCAGTAAAAAGTCAAGGCGAAGGAAAACGACTATATAGCGATTTTCTCAGTACACTTGGGGAAGAAAAAGCTCTATGGAATTATTGCCCAATACTCGAAAGAGATGTACAAAAAGATAAAACGAGTTGTGGCGTATATGTTTTAATGTATGCTTGTAAAATTTTGGAAACCAGCCTTTAATACATTTAAAGAACCCCGATGATTTTCGAAATATATTGAAAAATTTACTAATAAAATATCAAGGTAATAAAACTAGATTTTGTGTGCAGTGTGGACATCTAAAGTCCACAACGATCAGTTTAGTAACCATATGCAAAGACTGTCATTATTATATTTGTGATAAATGCAAACGAAAACATTGGATAGAAAATACGAATATCTGTAAAATTATTTCACAAAAGATATTAGCAATGTAAAAGGGATACCGCTGGGAAAGAAGGTATGATATAAAATTAAGTATATTATAATTATTTTATGGTATGTAGCCTACTGGGGATGCCAGCCATAAAAAATAATTGGCAACGCACATTTCATGGTACCTCTTGGGTTGTGTGGAAAACTATGTAAAAGTATTTTTTTTTATTTCCTAGTTGTAGCATCTTGAAAATTAGAAAAACTACCAAAATATTCAGTTTTAGATGTTACATAGAATCACTCTAAGTATTGCATATTGCAGTATGTACACCTTACTCTACGTCTTCACCTGACATGCTGTAACTTGAAGTTATAAATGAGTTATTAAAGCAAATGCACTAACAATAATGTTATAATGTAATGTAATTTTATGTCAGGTGGAGACCGCAAAATAGATAAAGTGAAGGTAAGATATGTAACATATTTCCATATTTTTTGTACAAACGAACACAGAAATGTAAAGCATGTAACATATATGCAATGTATTCGTCAAAAAGAAATCGCTATAAAATAGATGCAAAATCGTGGATATTTCTGAAATTTTCTGGCATCACTACTTTATAAAAATTCCTTATTTTCAGTGTGGCAACACATTTTTGTGCAGACGAATTGAAAACTTGGCATTACTTTTGTTTATAAATTCCTACCCTTATTAAATTATTAAAATTAAATTTTGCAAAAGTGAATTATTTTACACATATTTTTAATAAAACTTAAATATTTGCATAAAAGAGCGGTGATTTTTGTGTTTTAAATTGTTTAAGTTAAGGCCAGTGGTGTTCGTCAGCTATTGATTATAAATTGCGACCTAAATAATATGAAAAAGTTAAAATATTTGCAAAAACAATTCCATGAGTTTTAATTGCCACAAAATAAATTTCGTTTAAATATATTTTTTTATGCTTAATGTACTTTAAATACAATAAATGTTAATGTAATCGGTGGTAAACCTATTCGCATTACGTGTTTTCAATCATTTCTGCCAATGCATCGCTCTGAAATTGGTTGTTTTCATAAAAAATTTGAATTGTTAGTCTATGGTCGCTTGTTAAATTGATCAATTTTGTGTAATAAAAAAGGTAAAATAGAAAAAAGAACTAGCTGTAATTAGTTCAGATTGCGATAAATGGAAGATGACTATTGTAATGTGCCTTTGGAGCATGTGAAACGCGAATTACGTCGCGGCATTGTGGAATGCCAAAAACACGGCCTGATGCAAAGTGCCAAATGGCTGGCTGAAATGAACCATGGTCTGTGCGATATACATAGACATCGATGCAAATAGTGAAAAATTCAAAGCAAAGTGGAATATGGTAATTACTTTTTGGCCAAATGTTATTTTGACGTACGGGAATACGACCGGGCGGCGTATTTGGTGCGTAATGCCGAATCTGCATCATCATTTATATGCTACATATATATGGACTTGGAAAAGCGTAGATTGGACTCAACTGCAGACTAGTCGAATCTTAATGATTCGGGCCACGTAAAAGATTTGGCAGATTTGTTGGCTGCTTTAAAAGCTGAATACTCTCGGGGACGTTTGGATGGTTATGACATGTATTTGTATGGTGTAGTACTGAAAGCAATTGATCTTAATCAAACTGCTCAGTAGTTACTGATACATTCGATACGTTCAGCACCTATGTTTGGGGTTCTTATGTGGATGTGATCATTTTATGGTCATTACATACTTTCAAAGAGCCTTGAAACTAAATTTCAAATATCTGGCCGCTTGGACTTTAGTGGGTCATGTATTTATATATGTAGATGAAAAACACGAACGCTGACATACAAAGTTATAGAAAAGCTGTGTAGGTAAGGCTTTAAATGTTGATTCAATACACATTAGATTCTTTTTTTACATAAAAAATATATACATATTTACACACATAATTTTTTAATACATGCTTAAATTATTTTTATTTTAGGAGAGACCTATGAAAAAAATAGATAGATTTGTAAATGTCATAAAATGTTACAGTAAAGCATGTGGTGTCGGTGATATCGAAGGTATTGCTATGTATAAAATGGACAATCTGTGTGAAAAATTAGGAGCCTTAGAGCTGACTGCAATGTGCTACATTATGTATTGCAGCGATGAAAGGGCAGCGGCTGATAAACAAAGTTTATATCAAGGCTTCATGGCCTTAGTGAGTTATTATGAAGGCAAAGAAGAATATGATCGGCCATCGCATTATACATACAAGTGCTTAGAGTCGGATGATGTAAGTTAAATCACAATTACTTGAAAACATCATATTGTGTTATTAACACCATCTTAGACTTATATTATTTAACAATTTTATTTTATTTCAGAATTTTTGGAGTCCCAGGTGGTCAACTTTGTCCCACTGTAACTCTTCTCCTGCTTAAGCCAGAGGGCTGCCTAGACATGTGTTATAAAGGCTTAGTCTTCCTATAAATATGTTCGAAGTTTCAAACAAATCCAGTCAGTATTCTAAAAGTTCCAGATTTATTAACATTTATTTTTCAAAAGTCCTCACTGTGCAATGTAAATGTTTGTCGTTATATATCTTAAAATCCAAATATATACTTGAAAAGAAATTAAATTAGCAATTATATTTAATTAGTTTTCCATTTGAATTTGTTAAGGTATTAAGGCGTATTTGTAGTTATTATTGCGCATATACTCACCCCAAATTTTTAGTAATAAAATCTTCAAAGAAAAAAGTTATGTTCAATTTTGGAATTGTTTTCTTATTTTTATTTTTTTTATCAACTCTATAAATATGTATATATTTTTAGATCATCTCAAATTGTTACAAAAAGAACTCTGCACTACATACATACGTAAACAAAAGTAAATTCCAAAATTTGCAAACCGAAAAAAAAAATTAGAATATTTACTAATAGAATTGATTAAATTTTTTAACAACTTAAATAAAAATACTTTTACTTATGCCACCAAAGTCTAAAGTTGTTTTCTCCTTGCAAAAATTCGTCCTTAGCTCTTAGGGGTCGAATGGTCTTTCTACATAGCAGCGATATTTCGTTTAGGTTCTTCCAGATTTTCTTCTTGCCGTTCACCTTTAGAAGAAATTAAAATTAAAAAATAGCATTATTAAAATTGTATTTTTAGTTATAAAAAATTATATTTTTTTAGAAAAAAAGAGCTTTTTGTTCATGGAAGTAGGGCTTTATGTCTATAAAACAAAAGTTGAATCTCTTTTATAAAGTATTCTGTAGCCAGAACATCATTGTCCCTCCCAATGTACAAAATTCCACACATAAAACTCACTTTAAAAAATTGACTTTGCACAGTTTTCATATAAATTACTTACTTAGTTGGCTCTCTCGGGAACAAATCTAGCTTCTATCCTGTAGGACAATCCATAGTGCATCTGTGGCTCCTAGAAAATAAGTATATATTATTGAAATCTATTGTAAATAACTAAAAGAAAAAATAAGTTTATACTTAAATTTCCAATTTTGCTGTGTGATGCTCCCAGTAAATCGATGTTTTTTTCACTATCACTTTTGTTTTGATCACTTTTCCCACTGTTGGTAATATGTGGACAAAACAATCTACCAAATTTTGTCCACAAATTACCAACTTTGGCTAGGATTTTGGCGCAATATCACTTTTTCTCCACTTTGCTCCAAATCCTGTCAAGAAATTTTATTTTTAGTAAACATTGAAATTATTAATCGTCAAAACTGCATACTTGGTGTGATAGAGAAAAATATATGTACTCGATTTAAACCTTGTGTTCTTGCTGCGGTGGTTGTTCCTGCCGTGGTGGTGCAGTGGTTGTAGCTGGTGCTGCAGTGGCGGTGTCTGGTGCTGCCAGTGGCTGTTGCTGGTGCTGCAGTGGCTGTTGCTGGTACTGTGCTGCCTGCTGGTATTGTGGTGGCTGCTGCTGGTACTGTGGTGGTTGCTGGTTATAGTATCGCTGATCATATTCATCGTAACATGCGTCATCATAATTCCGGTACGGACCGGAATAATTATGATGACGCATACCACGCAACCACTTTTTCAGTTTCAATGCCAGCACCACCCTTTTATTGCAATGAGGGCATATATATTGGTCCTATAATAGAATGTAAATGTATAGAATGTACTTATTTCTACTTACCATTATCCAATTGTTAAAAATATTTCTTTATTTAAAATATGAAAAAAATGCAATCCCAAAATACCAAACCCGACGCTTAAAAGGACGCCATTCCAGTGCTACCAAGCTCAAGCCTAATCAAAGTTGCCATATTATATAATGTTTTATGACTCTCATAAATAAAAACTTGGCGGTACTGTTTTCTACTCAGGCTCAGGATATAGGCCAAAAAGTGCTAAAAAATTAGTTTCGAAAAGAGTTTTTAAAAAATTTTGTTCGAAACACTAACTGTGTAGGAAAAATCGAATGATGAGGAAATATAGGATTTTTCACGCCCTATCAGATGGTATAAGTCGTTTTTTGGCACGCGGCCGGGTTTGGGAGATATAGGCCAAAAAGTGCTAAAAAATTAGTTTCGAAAAGAGTTTTTAAAAAATTTTGTTCGAAACACTAACTGTGTAGGAAAAATCGAATGATGAGGAAATATAGGATTTTTCACGCCCTATCAGATGGTATAAGTCGTTTTTTGGCACGCGGCCGGGTTTGGGAGATATAGGCCAAAAAGTGCTAAAAAATTAGTTTCGAAAAGAGTTTTTAAAAAATTTTGTTCGAAACACTAACTGTGTAGGAAAAATCGAATGATGAGGAAATATAGGATTTTTCACGCCCTATCAGATGGTATAAGTCGTTTTTTGGCACGCGGCCGGGTTTGGGAGATATAGGCCAAAAAGTGATAAAAAATTAGTTTCGAAAAGTTTTTAAAAAATTTTGTTCGAAACACTAACTGTGTAGGAAAAATCGAATGATGAGGAAATATAGGATTTTTCACGCCCTATCAGATGGTATAAGTCGTTTTTTGGCACGCGGCCGGGTTTGGGAGATATAGGCCAAAAAGTGCTAAAAAATTAGTTTCGAAAAGAGTTTTTAAAAAATTTTGTTCGAAACACTAACTGTGTAGGAAAAATCGAATGATGAGGAAATATAGGATTTTTCACGCCCTATCAGATGGTATAAGTCGTTTTTTGGCACGCGGCCGGGTTTGGGAGATATAGGCCAAAAAGTGCTAAAAAATTAGTTTCGAAAAGAGTTTTTAAAAAATTTTGTTCGAAACACTAACTGTGTAGGAAAAATCGAATGATGAGGAAATATAGGATTTTTCACGCCCTATCAGATGGTATAAGTCGTTTTTTGGCACGCGGCCGGGTTTGGGAGATATAGGCCAAAAAGTGATAAAAAATTAGTTTCGAAAAGTTTTTAAAAAATTTTGTTCGAAACACTAACTGTGTAGGAAAAATCGAATGATGAGGAAATATAGGATTTTTCACGCCCTATCAGATGGTATAAGTCGTTTTTTGGCACGCGGCCGGGTTTGGGAGATATAGGCCAAAAAGTGCTAAAAAATTAGTTTCGAAAAGAGTTTTTAAAAAATTTTGTTCGAAACACTAACTGTGTAGGAAAAATCGAATGATGAGGAAATATAGGATTTTTCACGCCCTATCAGATGGTATAAGTCGTTTTTTGGCACGCGGCCGGGTTTGGGAGATATAGGCCAAAAAGTGATAAAAAATTAGTTTCGAAAAGTTTTTAAAAAATTTTGTTCGAAACACTAACTGTGTAGGAAAAATCGAATGATGAGGAAATATAGGATTTTTCACGCCCTATCAGATGGTATAAGTCGTTTTTTGGCACGCGGCCGGGTTTGGGAGATATAGGCCAAAAAGTGATAAAAAATTAGTTTCGAAAAGAGTTTTTAAAAAATTTTGTTCGAAACACTAACTGTGTAGGAAAAATCGAATGATGAGGAAATATAGGACTTTTCACGCCCTATCAGATGGTATAAGTCGTTTTTTGGCACGCGGCCGGGTTTGGGAGATATAGGCCAAAAAGTGATAAAAAATTAGTTTCGAAAAGAGTTTTTAAAAAATTTTGTTCGAAACACTAACTGTGTAGGAAAAATCGAATGATGAGGAAATATAGGATTTTTCACGCCCTATCAGATGGTATAAGTCGTTTTTTGGCACGCGGCCGGGTTTGGGAGATATAGGCCAAAAAGTGATAAAAAATTAGTTTCGAAAAGAGTTTTTAAAAAATTTTGTTCGAAACACTAACTGTGTAGGAAAAATCGAATGATGAGGAAATATAGGATTTTTCACGCCCTATCAGATGGTATAAGTCGTTTTTTGGCACGCGGCCGGGTTTGGGAGATATAGGCCAAAAAGTGATAAAAAATTAGTTTCGAAAAGAGTTTTTAAAAAATTTTGTTCGAAACACTAACTGTGTAGGAAAAATCGAATGATGAGGAAATATAGGATTTTTCACGCCCTATCAGATGGTATAAGTCATTTTTTGGCACGCGGCCGGGTTTGGGAGATATAGGCCAAAAAGTGATAAAAAATTAGTTTCGAAAAGAGTTTTTAAAAAATTTTGTTCGAAACACTAACTGTGTAGGAAAAATCGAATGATGAGGAAATATAGGATTTTTCACGCCCTATCAGATGGTATAAGTCGTTTTTTGGCACGCGGCCGGGTTTGGGAGATATAGGCCAAAAAGTGATAAAAAATTAGTTTCGAAAAGAGTTTTTAAAAAATTTTGTTCGAAACACTAACTGTGCAGGAAAAATCGAATGATGAGGAAATATAGGATTTTTCACGCCCTATCAGATGGTATAAGTCGTTTTTTGGCACGCGGCCGGGTTTGGGAGATATAGGCCAAAAAGTGATAAAAAATTAGTTTCGAAAAGAGTTTTTAAAAAATTTTGTTCGAAACACTAACTGTGTAGGAAAAATCGAATGATGAGGAAATATAGGATTTTTCACGCCCTATCAGATGGTATAAGTCGTTTTTTGGCACGCGGCCGGGTTTGGGAGATATAGGCCAAAAAGTGATAAAAAATTAGTTTCGAAAAGAGTTTTTAAAAAATTTTGTTCGAAACACTAACTGTGTAGGAAAAATCGAATGATGAGGAAATATAGGATTTTTCACGCCCTATCAGATGGTATAAGTCGTTTTTTGGCACGCGGCCGGGTTTGGGAGATATAGGCCAAAAAGTGATAAAAAATTAGTTTCGAAAAGAGTTTTTAAAAAATTTTGTTCGAAACACTAACTGTGTAGGAAAAATCGAATGATGAGGAAATATAGGATTTTTCACGCCCTATCAGATGGTATAAGTCGTTTTTTGGCACGCGGCCGGGTTTGGGAGATATAGCCTGAAAACTCAGTAAAAAGTTTGTTGAAAAAGGTACATAGTTTGTTGAAAGTCTAAAAAGGTATAAAAATAGTACTAAATTAGCAACCAATTTTATGTTGTTGCCATATAAATTAAAAATTTTGTGCAGAATTTACTATTTTTAACTTGGCAGCATTACAAATTTCAGCCTGCAAAGTGTAAAATACTCATTTTTCTCTGCATAAGAGAGCATTATTTTTTGTCTCTCTGAGCAAACCAGAAAAGTTTGTTAAAAAGTTTGTTATCTTCACGGAGATGAAGAATGTTCAACTTTTTGCGAGGTACGTGCGTCGAAAACTTCTTTACATAGTGTCCACACCTGATGATTTTATATCATAACTCGTAATATGACGCCGGCAGAGCAACTGTCATTTTTTCATTAATATCAACACAAAGGGGTAGACGTGGATGTATCGCATTAGCGCATTGAACGCGTGCTATGTACTTTCACCTTTATTCTATTTTATTGAAATCGTAAAAATATAGCCAAGGATTTCAAATATCGCCAAGTAAATCGCCAATCACCATTGCAAAATTTTCATCGCCAAAAATAAATTTTTGTCGCCACGTTTGGAGAGATTTAGCAATATCTGACAACACTGGCGATGGGATGACGTATAGCCTGCCGTCTACACAAACATATTATTGTTGGAGGTGAAGATAGCAAACTCTTGACAGGGTTGCAGAAAAAGTTGTAAATTTGTTTTGGTTTGCATATAAAAAGTGAAAAAAATTTACGATTTTGCAAAGCGTTTAAAATGGTAATTAACTAATTAAATTATAAAAAATTAATGAATTAGGTACATCAAAGGGCGTAGAACCTAATTATACAACTGTCATTTTTTTCATTGCCATATTCTAGGAGAACAGAGCACTTGAAAATAGCACTCTGGAAAAAGTTTGCAAACCCATAAAATTTAAACCGTTCGATGTACCATATAGCCACTAGTACCATTCGATAGGGATTATACTTTATTAATTTAATTTATTAATACCTTTCAGAAACAATAATAATTTTTAACAGTTAATATTTCTTCAGAAGTTACAGCCCAGCAAACCTTTGAAAATCACTAAAATGTTAGAAAATTTTTCTTTCACGCTTAAAACAAAAATTATAAATTACAGCATTAATTAAGTACTTTTAATTTTTAGAAGACTAAAACAGCTTCCAGAAATAGTAATTGTTATTTTACGAAATACTTTCATTCAGAAGTTATACCCAGCAAACTTTTTAAAGTCATTAATATTAAAAAAAAAGTTTTCTGCTAATAAAACAAAAACAGTTCTTTGTACCGTATTGCGACTTATATCAATTGATAGCAAATTAAAATAGCTTTTAGAAATTGTACCTGCCATTTTTCCAAATGCTTTCCTTCAGAAGTTATAGCCCAGCAAACTTTTTAAACTCACAAAAATTGGGAAATACTTGTTTCACCTACAAATCAAAAACTATTCGATGTACCATATAGGGACTAGTACCATTCAATAGGGAATCAAAATAACTTTCAGAAACAGTAACTAACATTTTCTCAAGTACTTTCATTCAGTAGTTATAGCCCAGCAAACTTTTCAAAGTCAAATAAATAGTATAAAATTGTTTTGCCTATAAATGAAAAACTGTTTCTGAATATCGAATGGTACTAGTGGCTATATGGTACATCGAACGGTTTAAATTTTATGGGTTTGCAAACTTTTTCCAGAGTGCTATTTTCAAGTGCTCTGTTCTCCTAGAATATGGCAATGAAAAAAAGGACAGTTGTATAATTAGGTTCTACGCCCTTTGATGTACCTAATTCAGTTATTCTTTTTTTTAATTTAATTAGTTATTACTTATTTTCAATGCAATAAGTATGTTAATTATTTTGCTAAAAGTTGTTTACTTTGTAAAAGTACTTTTTTTGCATCTCTAACAAAGTTTGCCAAATAACTGTAAAAGTTTGCCAAAATGTTATAAACATTTTATCAACACTGGACCACATCAGAATTGTTTGTCTATATATATGTATATATATGTAAGAAGATATTTGTGGGATTCAAACAGTCATAGTGTCATAATGTTTTATATTATTTTAATATAATTGTTTCTTGAACGCCATTTTCTGATGGTTTGGTACCGGAAATCACTGAATTCTGAAACAATTTGACGACACCAAGTATTTTGGATTTTTACCATTTTTGTTACTATTGTTATTGTGATTACGAACTAATTTTTTGCATAAACATAATTATTACAAGCGTTCATATTGCTATTATATAGTTTTTTAAGTTTCTTTCCAAATCTCCTCAAACTTCAAATTTTATGGGTGTAAGAACAGTTTAGTCCTTAACTGTATATATCGTTATCTGAAATTCAAAATACCGTTACATATTCCGTTTAGACTGAACAAATATGTATTGTGATAAACAACGATCTAATTCTTTTACATACACATCAGTGAATGTATTCATTATCTTACGGGTCTGCATACAATAGCAATTGAAGGTATCATACATGATACAATTATACAAGGTACTTGCACAAGCTCAGCCTGTTAATGTTTAAAATGCATATAGTTGTCAAACTTTGTTTACAAGCTGTAAAAAGTATGTGTGTATGTGTGTGAATAAAATGTTTACAGTGTTGCCAATGAATTTGCATATGGCTGTGTCTCCAATTACACATTGAAGAAAATTACACTACACATCTTTTGTGTAGGTTAAAATTAAAACAAAAATAAATAAAAATAGAACCCAAGGTATAATTACACACAGATTATACATGAATCTCATTACATGGCCCACACATGAGAGCAGAAATTACACACTGTGTATTACACACATATTGGCAACACTGAATGACTATAATCATGCATGAATGCCGCGTCTGCAATTGTACTTTAGTTACCCTGTGATAGCTGTTTTTAAAAACAAAAGACATCTGCTTCTGACAATTATAGGTATGTTTCTACCAAGAAAATACGTGTGTTTCTTGGTGTTGCAATTTTGTTGTAGTCGTGCAAGTACCTTGTATAATTGTATCATGGTATTATATGTCTTTCATACCGCTGGTCTCCGTATTGATATTCCACTGCAATGCATGTGTTTGGTAAACAAACCGTGAGTTGTTGTTGTATGTGGCGCACTTCAATATTTATGGGAAAATAATTTATTACCTTAAATATATCAATTGACATTTTATTTTCCCATGGAAATTATAAATATAAATATTTTTGAAATACTCAAAATATATATATATATATATATATATATATATATATATATATATATATATAATAGAAATAAGATCACCCATTTTTACAATCTAGATTCTTCACATAACACTGAGGAACATTTTTGGGATTATTGTCTGGGGGGTGAGAAATTCCAAGTCAGGGTGATTGTACTAGGTCAGTATAGTAAAACCCTCAAAGGGTTTGGCGTTCGTAAGTGTCAGTTTTTTTTATGACCTTTTAAATTTTTTCTTTTTCACTTGTCCGATTTTGATGAAACAAATTTAGAAAAATTAAGAATTACAATTTCTCTAAACTGTTTCTATACCGTTTTCCTATATGTGCAACACTTTCGAAGTTAAAAATAAATTTGTGGAGGCAAAAAAATATTTTTTTGCCTAAAAATTAAATTTTTTTTTAAATTCATAAAAAATCCAAAACGGAAAAAAGGATCAAGTGTTATTAATTTCGTGTTTTTTGCTCATGAGTTATGTGACTTTACGCGAAAGTAATTAGTTTTGGCACTTTTTTCCATTTTGGATTTTTTATGAATTTAAAAAAAAGAAATATTTAAATTTTTAGGCAAAAAAATATTTTTTTGCCTCCACAAATTTATTTTTAACTTCGAAAGTGTTGCACATATAGGAAAACGGTATAGAAACAGATTAGAGAAATTGTAATTCTTAATTTTTCTAAATTTGTTTCATCAAAATCGGACAAGTGAAAAAGAAAAAATTTAAAAGGTCATAAAAAAACTGATACATACGAACGCCAAACTACAGCTGTGCCAAATCGTTCATTTAAGTGACCGCTCATTTTCGTTCATTTTGTAAAAAAGAACGAGTTCGTTCATTTCGTTCATCCGCTCTTTTCAAGAAAAAGAACGAAATGAAAAAACAAACAGTTGATTCGGTCAATAAAAAGAGACAAATGCAATGTTTTTGTTATTTTTTGGCAAGATGATCAAAACAAACAAAATAACAAAGGAAAAATCAGCAAGTAAATTTTTTTTGCAATATTAAAGTATTTTTTTGTGTGACATAAAATAAGGAATTTGGAAAATATTAATAGCATTAAGAAGTGTTCAAGATGTGTTTTTATTTTGCCACAATTAAGTCTCTGCTGGTAAATAAATCTATGGCCAATGAATAAAAGTCAAAAAGCGGGAGCGAAAATAACTTAATTACGTAGAATTGAGAAGTTAAAGCAGTTTAAAAAATTCATAATGGTAGCACTGTTACTAAAAGTAGATAAAAAGGCAAATGAAAACGAGAAAATGACAAAAAAATCCCACATGAACGATGAAAAAGCAAAACAAAACAAAAAAAAGAGCCAAGTGCGCTCGGTCATCGGTCGTTCATTTCGTTCAATTTATTTTTATGTGTCAGTACTACTGAACCAAAACAGCTCAGTAAAATGACCGGCTCACTTCGTTCATTTAAGTGATTCGTTCAATTTTACTCGTTCGTTCATGAACGACACAGCCCTACGGCTAACCCTTTGAGGGTTTTACTATACTGACCTAGTACCATCACCCTGACTTGGAATTTCTCACCCCCCAGATTGGCTTTTGTACTGTGTAATTAGTATATAAGCCGAAATTATTTGTATGAAAATTCAATCAATAAACTGCTGTCAAAGGAGCTCCTCGTTGTTTGTTAACAGAAAGCATTCATCTACTTTCTAGGCAGCGTTACCGTTGGTGCTACTAAAGTAGCAATTTGCCACTTTTTCGACTGCTTGGATACTATTGTGTTACCTTTACAAAATGCACCCAAATTTGATACTTTTTCTAATTTTTGCCACTTTTTGATACTTTTCACTGAATGAAGATATACTTTTTTGTACTTTCGGTTTTATTAATATAAAAGTTGTGCTATTTTAATATATCAATATGTAAGCACGCTTATATGAAATCTATTTTTTTTGTCATGCGTGGTCAATTTATGCATATCTTTCGAATAATTAATACGCCCACGCATGCTTATAAATAAATATATAAATATGTACACACATATTTATGTATGTATATGCAATGTACATACATACATATATATATTAAAAAAATTTCCTATTAAAATTTTTATATACATATGTATGTACATACTTCAGAAAATTGTTTTAGTCAAGAATTAATAGAAGCGATAGTATTAAAGTATTTATTTAGATCCGGTATTTTTTAAATCAATTGAGAACACTAACTAATCGCTCGATTAATTAATCGAGGTTCTAGCTTAATCGGTTAATTTCTGTATTAACCGGTTAACCGATTAAAAAGTTTTTTCATAAATCAAGTAATTTGAACAAATAAGTGCATAAATAATTTATTAATTTGAGTTTATTAGTAAAACAAACAAAAAACACACCTAAGAATTCTTAAACTAAATCAAGCAAAAAAATCATAAATATATTAGTACTTCAATAGTT
This sequence comes from Nowickia ferox, assembly GCA_936439885.1. Taxonomy (NCBI): domain Eukaryota; kingdom Metazoa; phylum Arthropoda; class Insecta; order Diptera; family Tachinidae; genus Nowickia; species Nowickia ferox. Next base: position 36,813,319 of record OW387026.1, on the reverse strand, counting down.
TAAAGAGATCTTCTAACACAATCTTTCGGAAAAATAATTTGGTTTAAGTGCTTAGGATTTAAGTGAATTAGTTTTGATAAAACTTGACTTGTAAAAATCCTTTAACTAATCGTAGATGTTGAGGAAATTGAAAGTTATCTATAATACAGATCATTTAGTTTCTTAGTTTTTTTCCTGGATTTCTCTAAGCATATAAAAATTTTCATTATGGCATTATAGTCCTGTTTTATTTATTTATTTTTTTTAGTAATTAATTTTGTTAAAACATTTCTTGTGTTATTATAGATACTTCCTTCTGTTGGCGGGTCATAATCTGACCCATACTGGCATAGGTCAACGACGAACATTCCGCAAAACAGTTTATTTCTGAATTTCTTAGTTTATATTTTTGTACTTTAAAACGCTGTTGCTTGAAGAAAATATTTCAGAGTGCAGGTATAAAATAATTTAATTCGTCTTTCATTAAATCTAATACTTAAAACTTAACAATTCCCTCTAGTTTAACTAGAGTAGCAGAGTCTTTAATAAACTATTTATAGCCACGTCCAAAGATTTTGAAGTTTTACTTAGGTGAGAATCACTGAACATACTTCTTTGTTTGTATGAAAAGTTTGTATTTGAGACTAAACAAGTACTTAAACTCACAAAAAATACGATATAATACTACAAAATATTTAAAAATTTGTTAATCCGTTAATCGGTAAGTAATTTTTTATTATATTAATTATTTTTACATTTTGTGGCTTTATTGTATCACAAAAATAGTATATTTTAGTCTTTAAACATGCAAAACCTAATTTTTATTCTTGATGTTTTTAAAAATGAGCAGAATTGTTTCAATTTTTATTTATAAGGCTGCCACTTTTTTTTTAAAAATCCCCTTTTTGTGCCACTTTTTGAATTTTTTACAACGGTAACGCTGTTTCTAGGCATTCAATTACCTATAAAGATTTTAGATCCATTAGCGTTAATTAGCGCCGGCACCATCGGGTAGGCAGGCAACCTTTTTGAAGTTTTTCTGGCCTAGCACCCTCTAACTGAAATAGAAGAACCTTTTGCTATTTACAGTATAAAGAGCTGGAGTTTATACCAATTGACACCACTCACAGTCAGTGTGACCAGATCCTAAAAATTTTTGCAGCTAAATTTACTTCTTTTTTCTTTAAAAGTGGTTATTTTTGCAATTTCTGCTCATACCACCTTACAAATTTTGATTTGAACGAACGTTTGAACGAAATAAAACAATCACGAATTATTTATTTAGCATAACAAGTATTAAAATCAAAACAAAAATATTAAGTCACAGCCGGTTCATCGAAATACATGGCTTCCCTCAGTTGTTAATGCTTCCAATCAAAAAATTTTTTCCTGGGTATTTATTCCGATTTTACGTAAAAAGAACTTTTTTCGTATAACCAAAAACACATTCAATTAAAAACGTTTTCGTTCGTTATTTCTAAGATCGTACGTATTTAAACATTTTCGAAAAACAGGCTTTCAGTTTTTACTTGTGTTCTTCAAACATATCACAATTTGTTTGTTATTTTTAAGAAATGCTTAAATTAAATATCACATGTATGCACGTGTGTATATTTGTAAATTTATGTATATATGTAAAAGTATGTACTTCGTATATTGTTACACAATTAATCCCCCTTATTGTGAATGGCGTCGTCGATGTCACATCAAGACAAAAGTAAATATTGTCCTTTGTTGACAATGTCTTAATAACCTCGAAGGCTTTGTAAATTAATGGAACATGTTAATAGTAGTCGATTGTTGTCGACAAAGAGTAGACAAGTGACTGTCGTCTTGGTGTGACGTCGACGACTCCGTTCACAATAAGAGGGAATATGTATGAAAAATTAAAAAGATTTAAAATTATTATACATGTACATAAATTTTTTGCAAGTAAAGGAATCATTAATTATTACATATTAAATACATGATCAAATAAATATTCGTCATCAGATTCTGCATATTTGTTCAAATTATCGTTATAATATAAAAAGTTAGTTGGTTAACCACCGTCTATAATATAGACTTCGTCATGCTTAGTACATTTTAACGCAACATTTTTGAAATAAGCGAACAAACTTAATATGTTTATGGTTAGACTTTTAATATGTTATTAAGAATCACATTTACAAACATAACAAGCTTAAAGGCCTCAAACAAAAATCTTTACAAAACAAGCAACTTAATTTCTTAGAAAAAGTAAAATAGTTGTAAAAATATATTATTTATGTGAAAATAATATACTTTCACAATTATTATTTATTTATTTATTACTTAGATATTATTACAATTAAAATTATAATAAATCTTTAACTGTAAAGCACTAGCAGCAAAGGCTATCGGCTTAGGGATAATAAAATAGGTAAATTATTTACTAATTATTTATATTAAAATATGGGGCTGAATCTAACCTGCAGAAATTATATTTTGTGTTGAGTATTCAGATAATTAAGATTTGTGTTATTTATATTATGCTCAGATGGGATTTTTAGAAGGTTAATGATGTCATCAGTGCCGCACAGCCTAAGACGGGTTGTGCTTAGAGAGGCGCATGTTGTCAATAGGTGAGTAATGGTTAGGGATGAGTTGTTGCAAAATGGGCATATGGGTTGAGGATTTCTGGATAAAAGATGCTGGTGGGTGAGTTTTGTATGCGTGAGACGAAGCCGCGTAAAGGTTTTGTTTTTAAGGCAGCTCGTTGTGGTTGGACGTTTCAATGCTACTTTTTCTGGGTTAATTTTTTTGTAGAGGTGATCGTATTTTCCCCATGACTTCAAGAGAGAGTTGTTTAGATGGTTTAAAGCAGGGATCGCAAATAACGATTATTTTCCAAATTTAAACTGAAAAAATCACAATAATAGAGAAGTGCTACTGGCACAAGGAATATACCACAATACTCCATGTTACATGGACTACCTATAGATGCAATGATTTTTATTTTTTTAATTTTTATTTATTCCTCACAAAATAAGAGTTATTTCTTGATTTTTATTTATTCCTCACAAAATAAGAGTTATTTTGTGACTTTTATTTATTCCTCACAAAATAACAGTTATTTTGTGATTTTTATTTATTCCTCACAAAATAAGAGTTATTTCTTGATTTTTATTTATTCCTCACAAAATAACAGTTATTTTTTGATTTTTATTTATTCCTCAGAAAATAAAAGTCATTTTTAAAATCTGTTTATTAATTAATTTAATTTAACAAATAAGAGTTTTTGCATGGACTCTGGCGATAAATTCGATCTTAAATCTGTTAATATTAATTTTAGAGCAGAAAATGCTCTTTCTACAGAGACTTGTGTTGCTGGCGTGCTATGCAAAACCTATGCCAATCTGTACAGGTATGGATATATATATTTTTTTTCCTCCCAATATTTCATTACATCTGCATCCACGTCAATGGGCTTAGGATTGTCATTATCTATTTCGCTTATCGCCCTTTTCATTTCCTCCTCCAGATCACCATCTGAGTCTTCATCCTCTGAATTTACTTCAATAGACTTTAAGAACTCGTTTAATAATGAACACGTGTTTGTGTCTTCAGACGACGGTAAAGCATCTGGTGTTTCAGCGTTTGAAGATGATGGTAAGTCAGAAGACTTTTGCGTTGCATCATTCTTCACAAAGAGTAAAATTGATTAAATTCATGTACATTAGACCACCCAATGGGCCGAAGTTTTTATTTTATTCGCTAAAGCCCATATGACATTTCATTTTTCTTTCATTTATCAAGTTTCATTTATCAAGCTGGTAACTCTTATGTGTTAATTATGAAGAATTTTTACTTGACTTCTATGAACTGGCAGTTATTAGTTTAAAAATGACTTTTATTTTCTGAGGAATAAATAAAAATCAAAAAATAACTCTTATTTTCTGAGGAATAAATAAAAATAAAAAAATAACTGTTATTTTGTGAGGAATAAATAAAAGTCATAAAATAACTGTTATTTTGTGAGGAATAAATAAAAATCAAGAAATAACTCTTATTTTGTGAGGAATAAATAAAAGTCACAAAATAACTGTTATTTTGTGAGGAATAAATAAAAGTCACAAAATAACGATTAAAAAGTAATTTTTAAAATAAAAATTATAACCGTTACGGTCCCTGGTTTAAAGCTGTTCTTGTTATAAAGTTCTTTGAGTGCGGAATAAATGTTAATGTTGGGTGCAAGTTTGTTTTCTTGGCTGCAGAGTCGGCTGCTTCATTTCCAGTTATTCCTGTATGGCTAGGAATCCAAAATATCTTCGAATTATTTTTCATTTGGATAAGCAATTGTCGAATTGCTATAATTATCTCATTTTTATTTTTTATGTTTTTTACAGCTTCAAAAACTGAACGGCTGTCAGTACAAACTACGACTTTTTCATTTATTTTTTTGTGGAGATTTAGCGCCTCAAGGACAGCCATTGCTTCTGCTTCAAAAATAGAACATGAAGGGGGTAGAGAACCAATTCTTATGGTGGAATTATTTTCGTCAACAATGGCAAATCCCACATGAGCTGGTGTTTTTGAGCCATCTGTGAATAGGAAGTGCCAGTGGTTTGCTTTCATCTTTGTAATGATTTCGGTGAATAGTTTTCGATAAACTTCTTGGCCGTGCTTGTTTTGTTGTGAACAACTAGATTGTTAATGAAACTTTTGCCATTTAAGAGCCAGGGGACAATTTTCTGTTGTTTTAGTACATCTTCCGAAGCCAAACTTTTTAGTGAATTAAACAGCTGGGAAAGAGTTGATGGGAATTATAGTTCGGTCTTTCTCTTTTCTAGCATTAAAATATGCTTTTGGAGGATCGTTTTCTTAGCGAATACTACTTTATGTAGTAAACGGTACTTCAATATATTGGCATGTCTGCGTAATTCGTCGACTCCGGCTTCTGCACGTAGATTTTTAATTGGTGTTGTCCGGAATGCCCTCATGCTGGTTCTTAGAGCTGTGTTTAGGATATTTTCAACTTTCTGAAAGTTAGATTTAGCCGCCTTACAATATATTGGTAATCCATATTCTATTTTAGATAACATAACAGCCTTAACAAATCTTATGAGTATGTTAGTATGCATTAAACTTTTTTTTGATGCCAGGAACTTTAGAATGTTTAGTCTACTTGTAAGATATTTTTTGAGATAGTTACAGTGGTATTTAAAAGTGTATTTATTATCTACGTTCAAACCTAATATTTTACAATGATCTACATTATTTACAATTGTGTTATTGGCTGATGTGATTATATTGTTACAATTGCGTTTTTTGCAGATATGCAGATGTTTTGTTTTTTCAAACGAAATATCTGCACCTCAACATGATGACCAAGTCGAAATTGACTGTAAAGCATTTTCAAAATTATTTTTTATTTCAACCAACGATTGTGATTTTGATATAATATAGAGATCATCTGCATATATACAGTGTTCGATTTTATTATTCGCTGACAAAATCTGATTTAAGTCATCGAACGTAATGATAAAGAGTGTGACTAAAAGTGGTGATCCTTGTGGGATTCCATTTTCTAGAAAAAATAATTTTGAAATAGCGTTGTTGGTTCTGACTTTGAATTGTCGATTTGTCAAAAAAGACTTAATAAATTGAAACATTTTGGGTCCAATTGACCAGCTTAATATTTTTTGAAAGACAATATGTGCTCCGACTCTGTCGAAGGCTTTTATAAAATCTATGAACGTGTGGTTTTTAGAAGATCGATTTTTGCATATGATGTGGTCTAAGTGTAACAATGCGTCAATTGTACTATGGCCGGATTGGAAACCGGTTTGATTGTGTGATAAAAGTTTGTGTTTCTTGATGAACCACATTAGACGAGTCGAAATAATTTTTTCCAAAATTTTAGTTATGCATGGTAGGAGTGAGATAGGTCTAAAAGAGTTGATACTTTCCATAGACTTACCGCTTTTGTGTATGGGGACGATTAAGGCTGTTTTGAAAAATTGAGGAATTATTCCAGTTTCAAAAATTCTATTAAATAGTTTTAATAAGCGCTCTTTAAAGCAGCGGGGGGTGTTCTTGAGCATTGGATATGAAATTGTATCCAGTCCGGGAGTCTTGCCTTTGGACGTTTCAAGGCTATGTAAAATTTCTTGGAGTAAAAAAGGTTTGTCTAACTCTGAGGATTTTGTAGGACAGTAATTGACGTTAAGACGCGAGAGGGCTTGAAATTTATTGGTGTTAAATGCTTGCGAAAAATTGTAGTCTTTAGATGAGTTCGACCAGTGGTCGCCAAAAGAGTTAGAGATAACATAAGGGTCTGTACGATGATTCCATTATACTTAATTGAAGTAATCACATTTGGCCTAAAGTTCCCTGTTAGTTTACGTATACCTTGCCATAGACAGCCTGAAGGTGTATTGGGATTTAATTGTTCCGTAAATTTTTCAAATGATTTTTGTTTGGCTGCTTTTTTGGCTCTATTGAATAATGCGTTACATTTTTTGTATTTAACTAAATTTTCCGTGTTCATGTTTCTTCGAAATATTTTCCAGGAGTCTTGTTTACTGTCTCTAAGGTGCTTTTGCTGGTGCTATGGGTGCGCGCTTGATGATGATGGATAAGGTGATGTTGGTGGAATCGCTACTGGGGAGGAGGTTGCACATTGAAGGTGGCGACAATTGGGCTACGTTGAGGTAAAGTATAACACATAACTTGTATCGCTGGTAGAAATTACCAATCTAGCGGAGATTTATTAATAACTTCTGAACCAATGCATATATTTTGTTTCGGAAAAAATTTTATATACGTAAAAATACAGTAAATAAAAATTAATACTAAAAGATTTTTTGGACTAAATATTTTTTATTATTATTTTTTTTTTTTTTTTGTATAAAAGTGTCCTACTCAGTATCTGATGAGCTTTCATATGGCATTCTATGTTCCTTATCCGTAATAGACAGCACAAAATACACAGAGGTGAAGAAAGTGAGTGATGAAAAAAGCTAAAATCAGCTCTGACACAGGTCCGGCGAGAAAGGGACAACTGTAGTATATTTGTTATTAAGTTGTTAACGATATAATCAAAACAAACAAGAGAAAATGTGTAATTTGTGAAATGCACAAGAGAACATTTTTACAAAATTAAATGAAAGATTTTGTATCGATGAACTAAAAAAAACCATATGTAAAACATTATTAGTATTAAAAAAGTGATTAAACTTAGTTTCCAAATGCTTACAAACTCAATTTTAAACATTTTCCTACAAAAATATTAATTTTTAACTTCAACTTACAAAAAGCCGACAACGAATGAGACCACAAAGCATAAAATGAAAATACTTTTGAGCACATGAACATTTGTACAAAATTAAATGGAAGAACTTGCAGTGTTGAATTAAAGAAAACAATGCGAAAAAGATTATTATTATTAAAAAAGTGATTAAAATTTGTTTTCAAATGATTAGAGACTTCGTTTTAAGTATTTTCGTTCACAAATGTTAATTATTACCATTTACTTACAAAAATCTCATAGCGAATGGGGAGACAAAGCATAAAATTAAAAACGTTAAATTAATGTCACTATGAAATAAACATTAAAGAAGACACAGATTCGGTGTGAGCGAGACGTCAAGAATTCACAGTTATCTTCCGTCTGGTGACATCTCTGATTACCCTGTGATAGACAGAAGACTTAAAACGTCATTATCTAATATATTATCATTTTTTGAAGTAGGCACTGAAGTTTTCGACGATATGATAATGAAAGGATCTGAGGAAACAACTAGACTATGTGCCAATTCTTTCATTCTGTTTCTGTTCTGTAGTGCAGTCTTTACATACGGATCAAAAATGGGGGAAGGCACAAGGGCTGGTGTCTATATCTTGGGAACGAACATTCGTAGTTCTTTCAGACTGCCAAATTAATGCAGCGTTTTCCAGGCTGAGATCTTGGCGATCCTCAGGGCCACGGAGCTGGTGGCCAGGAATGTAGCTGAAGGTGAGAAGGTAACCTTCTACATCGACAGCCAGGCAGCGACACATTGTCAAATCAAAACTTGTTAGTGACTGTAGGAGAGCCCTAAACTTACTTATGGATAAATATAGTGTCAGACTATGTTGGGTTCCTGGCCACAGCAGTGTTGAGGGAAATGAAATTGCCGATGAGCTGGCAAGAATAGGGTCGGCATTAGATGAAAGAATGTCAGACAGGTAGGTGAAATTACCGATAGGTCATTACTATAGGGAACTCAGTAATTGGGCAGAAAGCAGGACCAACAGTTCATAGCGAAGTATGGAGGATTGTAGAGTCTCGAGGGGTTTGTGGCCAAAACTTGGCTAAGGAAGATCCAAACTGCTACTGGACATGAATAGGAAGGCGATGCGAATTGTGATAGGCGCGTTAACAGGTCACTGCTCGGTCAGAGCAAGAACCAGCATTTGAGAAACTGGCACTCCAGATTTTTGTAGGATGTGGGGAGATGAAGAAGAACCAGAAACCATTGAACAGATTATCTGTCACTGCCCGAAGCTGCAACGTCATGGGCTTAGATGGCTGAGCAGACGTTTCCATGAAAGCATTACTAGAGGACATCAGGGGATTCATCATGGGAGTTCGGTGGCTCAAGGACGGGTAATAGGGCCACTTCTAGCTACAAATGGGGGTTAAATATTACTTTTTTCGGCTACAGAAGGGAATCACAATGGACCCAATTGGGTCTCCAAGTGGAGGTGCGGTATAGCACCACCCTTCCTAACCTAACCTAACCTTTTAGAAAAACCGTTTGATAAATACATAGATATATTAATACATATATATATATGTATATATGTATATATATACATTTAGATACATATATATAAATATAGTACAATAAATTTTTGTTGTTGTTTATATGTTTATAGATATATCCAGTGGGAAGTCGTGAATACCACTGTGTAATAACAACATAAATTTTAGTGAGTTTTTTTGTTGTTAAGAAGATCACAAAAAAATAAAATAAGTTTAAAAGAAATTACAAGTTAATTTTGATCGTTCGATTTAATATAACATAAAATAAAAGAGAAAAATAAACGTATTTAGCTCAACAGGGGCAATAAAATTTTAATAAATTATAAATAATAGTTTGTAAGAAATTTTACTAGTACATTAATGTTTAATTTAAATAAATATGTAATTTTTGTTAAAGTAGTAACAAAAATGTTTAAGTACTAAAGTTTCTTTGTTCGGGCGATGATATGTGAGACCAAGGTAGTGAAGTAAGTGTGTGTGGGATTTGGGGGACAAATTAAAATATTGCGAAGATTATTCGTGTCCCAGGTAGGAAAGGCAAGTAGTGGACGTCCACCTATTCCACTCTCCCAATTGTTTCCATTTTTTGAATTCCGATTTTATATACTCAATGGTTTTTTTAAACATTTTTTTGTTTGTGTGTTTAGGTGCAATAAAAATGCGCGTAAGTAATAATTGTTTTAATTATTACAATCACAGTATACATGAAATCTAAGTATACAAATACCATAGTACCACTATTTTTGCTGCAATAGCCCAAAAGTATAGAAATTAGTTTGTTAGTAAGTTAAGTAAGTAGTAAGCCTACAGGTCGTAAATCTGACTTAAAAGGATTTACTGTGCAAATGTTAATTTTTGGACATAAGTTCAAATATCTAATTGTTATCTAACGAACGCATTTAGTACTTTTTTACGTTAGCTTAGAAGTGCAGTGATAAAAACGTCTTATTGGACGGCTTACATATCAAATAAATTGGTGATGAAGTAGTAGTTTCAGCCGAAAAATCTAAGTTATCATAACCGCTCGAATACGAAGAATTTGAGGACTGTCGTTTAATAAACATGTGAACTAAGCACATAGATTTATTTATTTCCTATTAGGACTTTGGCAGCCGCTCTGTAAGGCCCAGAGGTCTGTTGTGTCATAGTACTATGGGGCAGGATGTGAATTTATGGTCCGAAATTTGAACCTATATATTTAAATTCTATTAAAACAGAATTCGTATCGTAACCAGTTTTTTTTTTGTAAATTTGAATAAAGAAACAATTTTGGAGACTCCATAAGGAGTACTTAAAGTATTTTATAGAAAAACAAGTCACACATGTTAATTTTGGTCCTCATTCAAGCTAAGCCCAAGTATTATATACATTTTTTTTTATTGTTTTTTATCTATAACAGTCGTCAGATACTCAACCAATTCACATACCAGTATACAGTGTATTTCATTTCAGATGTGGCGTAAGCAGAATTTTTGGTCTATCGTAAATCAGCATAATAATTTGCGTCAAATATAGTAATTGTAGTAGTTTATCGTTTTAAGTCTTTTTTTTTATTATTTATTTTCATTTATTTAATATTTTTTTTGACAGTAGGTGCAGAGCGTCCTAGCCTGTTTAGAGTTATCTTGGTTCAAGCTAAATCATTAGAAGTGCCAATTGGGATTTTGTGTGACAGGTAGAGTAGTCTTGATCCTTCTTAGGCTGAATATTTAATGTTTTAAATATTTAATAATTCTTTAAGAATGGCGACACGACCTCCGCGAATCAAAGATTTGTCAGGGGCAATAAATGTACCAGCGGCAAATCAAGGGGCTATACCGAAAAATAGGGGCAACAGAAACACGATTAGCAGTGGTTATTCGGCTCAAGAAGAGATGCCTCCCTCTGTTAAGTCAATGATCCAAGAAAGTGTTAATGATATGCGTATGAATTTAGATCGGTCTATAAATGATTTCGTGAACGACAAGGTCAGCTTCGAGATGAGAAAAGTTCATCAGAGTATTTCTCAATTATCGGAAGCAGTAAAACTATTAACTGATAGGAAAAGAAATCAGGAGATGGGACAGCAACTGCCGCAAGATAATAGAGGGCGTGCATAAAAAAAACTGCATAATAGAATCAAGAAGATTTTCTCTACGAAACGTTTTTAGGCTAAGCGGTATTCCAGCAGAGAGAAGCGAAGATTTTTCCATAGAGATTTCTTATTATTTTTATGTGGTAAATCAGAATTATTTTTATCAATAAGAAAACCACATAAAATCAAGAAGAAATCTTGTTATTCACACTTTTTTTACTCAATTTCCGTTATTTTTGGCACCAAAAAAACAATCCATAGAGAAAAACTTCTTGATTCTATTAGGTTTTCTTATAAATTGTACACTATAGGTATTTCTTATTGATTTCATTAGGATGCCTTATTGATTTTTTTAAAAAGGTTTTCCTTATTGATTTCATAAGGTTGCATATTAGCCTGGTTCAATACTTGTCTCCTCTCAAGTAAATAATATGTCTGTATGGTAAGTTAATTTAGAATATGTATGAATATGTATGTATAAATAAATAACATCTACATATACTACATACATACATATCGTCGCTGTTTTAACTAACTGACCTAATTGACATTTTTTTGAAAAATGAGTTAAGTCCTTTACTAGACTTTATAAGTCATAATACACCTTGTCTACAATTAGTAAAAAGATTTCAGCGCAGCCATAAGAACGAATGTATAAAACAACCATAAAAGCTGCTCTCCTGTTAAATTGTTAAAATGTTAGTTAGGTCAGTTAGTTAAATCAGCGACGATATGTGGTATAGAATTTAAATGAAAATACATAAGTACAAAGAATAAAGACATAAAAAGTATTTTTATTTTTTATTAGGTCGCCTAACAAAGAAAGCTTTTTTGAAAAAATCAATAAGATAACCTCATAAAAATTACATGATTTCTTCTTGATTTTATCAAAAAGGTTTTAATTATTAAATTAATAAGATTTCCCTATTTAAAAAAAAACCATAGAGATATCTTATGAATTTTGTTCTATTTTATGAGGTATTTATTAGGCACTGTTTTCTCTGTGTGGTCAGTTTTATCCGCAGATATATGATTTTCCCTCGCTGAGAACTCCGACAAGTCAGGACAGGTGGAAAATAAGAGTAGACAAATTTGGCCTGGAATTTAGAGGTAACCAAGGATTTTTCGTTTAAAACATATGCAGAGGCAGTACCAAATACCGTGGGAGTAGATTCTGAGAGGTCGAATTGGGAACTCATGCAACTTGTGAAGCAAAAACAAATGCCCGGTGAGTCCATAAACGACTATTTTCATAGCCTCAATTTATTGCGAGTAAAATTAGAAATACTCGTAGCCGACGCACGGTGGCTCAGAATCAATTTTCATCGGCCAAAACCCATATTTTTTCTTGACACAGATTCTAAAATTTTTTACATCATTAGAAAGAAAAAATATCAAAACTAAGGTAGCCAAAAAATTTGTTCAAAATATTCTTAGTAGTGGGCGTGGCATGCTGCCAAAACAACAAATTTATATTAATTTCAAAGAAAAAAACAAAAATTTCTCATATTTTATCTGAAATAAATTACAATTCCTCGAAAACTATTATCGATAAAGGGCTGCGGTCTTTTTTGTTATGTTGCATAAGCTGTTGTTTTTAAGAAATGGTATATGCACACACTGTACAATTTGTAGTTAGAGTGCGATGTAAGAAATTTTAATCCCAAATATTTTCGTAAAACTTAAAGTTTAGTAGTATATAACTTTTGAAGATCAAAAGGGATCAAAAAACCGTAACCCTCCAGAGAAAGACGAAAGTGTCTTCTTTAAGCGTATATATACTTTTGCACCCTCCACGACCCGCCTGTGGAACACTTTTTTTATTTTAATGAAAATACTCAAAAATTTTTACCCAAATTGCTAGAAAACCTACCTTAGAAATCATGGCATCATGAAATCATGGCATGTATCAAAACGTATTATGTTGATTGTTTTCCTGTAATTTTGTATAGTAAATGGATTTTTGAATATTAGATTAGGTAGACAGGTTGCTGGGAAGATATAGCTATAAACTCACGTTCATTTCGAAGGTCTTTTCATGCTTACCTGAAAGAAAATAAAGAAGGAGCGAGCGGAGAACTTAACTTCATTCGAAAATTGAGAATTTAAGTAGGTGACTTAGATTAGCTTTAAAAATTTTATATTGAGTATAGTATATAAGGAAAATAATTTGGAAATAAAAATAAGTTTAATACAAATACTTTATTCTAAAAGATTGATAAATTTTTGCAAGTTTTACTTTATAGCGATTTATAGAAAATTAAACTTAAATTCTTACAGCAGTGAAACATTGGACTTACAAAAAAAGTATCTGCTTTTGTCAGAAATGTGAAAAAAACGCTACAAGGAAGCTGATTGGAGTAAAAGTAAATTCAATATCTGCTTTGCAAAATGGTTACAAGGTGAACTTACTATCCAGATAACTTCTGAAACTACAAATAAAAACAGTGGAGGAAGACCACAAAAATCGCTAGATAAGTGTAGCGATAGATCTAAGAGGCGAAAACTGAAATATATAAATGAAGAAATCGGATGTGGAAACATTAAAGATAGTGTGCTTTGCCAATTGCGATCACAAAAACAACTAAAGAAAGTGGAAGCCGACGCTAAGGGACTGCTACACGACAGAAGTAATACAGAACTGAATATGGAATATTTACAAGCAATATTCCAGCCAAATGAATAATAATTATAATTTGCATTTACTATTATTTGAGTGAAATAAAGTATAAAAATATTAATATTTATTGAATGATATTAAAATAACGTGTTTCTAACGTGTTTTGTGCATTGTATAAAAAGAGGTCACAATATAAATATCTATGATATATTCATAGATTAACATTTCTTCAGGTACTAATATTTAGTTTTGAATTATGGTTAAAGTTTCTCATAAGTCCATCATAAAAAAAATCTAATAGCCAGATTTTGGGAAAAATCCCTCATTATATAATATTTAGCGTAAGTTCTTTACGATAACTAATTTAAATATTAACAGGTAATTTGTGCTATAAGTGATACTCAATTATTTTAAACTAGTTTTATGATTCTCATAAGTAGCGTTTAAGTAAGTAATTTTTTATTTCAGTGTCTTGCAGATATTCATCTAGTAGAAACGGTTCAGTTATTTATGTCTGCATATGTGTTACATACTTATGTACATATGTATATATTCAAATAACTAAGAGTCTATAAGCTATTAATAACTGAAAAAACTAGGTTTATGTATTAAATTTTCAAAAACTGTTTTTTCAACAAAAATAAAAAGTAAAAAGCGCGCATTTCTAAGCAAATTAAAAAAAAAAATTTGAATTCAACTTTAACCTTAAATTTCTCCACAACCACTGTACTGATTTTAATGAAACTGGAGAAAAGCTTAAGATGTTATGTATCCACGAAAGAAAAAATGAAAAAAAAATCTTCATTAGTTCAAAAGTTACAGAGTTTTTGCCGATGAAAAACGATTCTGAACCACTGTACGACGTTGAATTTATCAAGATAGCGAAATGTAATTTAAGGGAAAGAATAGCTCGAATCGTGTACCCAATGACAGACGCTTCAGTTGAACATCTCCGGATGGAGTAAGTAGAAGCTGAAAGAACTTTTTCGCGAGGCATTACGGCGCAAACCAATAGATGCCCAAGGTACGTGAGTGAAGCCGCCATAAATGTGAAAGAAAATGATACTGAATCAGTAAATGAAATAGCTGCTGTTAGTAGCCAAATAGTTTGTTGGAATTGCCAGAATAAGGGGCATCGAATCATAGGACTTAATTTTGATACAAATGCGGTAAGCCAAATACAATCACCCCCACCTGTCCGCAATGTTTACAAGACTGGGGAAACTCGCGACACCGCTCGGGGAGTAGTTGTAGAATGGGCGTACGGCGTACATTAAAATTGTGAAATTTGGGTAATTAAAATTTGAAATTTGTGAAATTGTGTTTTTTGTTTACATTAGGAGTTTTTTGTTTACATTAACATTTTTTTTGTTTGTGTGAACTGGTAATTTTTTTTGGGTGACATCAATTGCGTGTGAAAAATCATGAAATTGATTTTTCCTAATGCCGACGGCAAAACATCATTATTTTTTTTCCTACTACGGGAAAACGAGAAAATTAATTTTTCCGACGGGAAAATCATGAAAATGATTTTTTCTAATGCCGAAGGAAAAGTAGTGAGTGTTGCCATACTGTGGGAATTTGTGTATACATATGTATGTTTTTTTTTTTATTCATGGGATGAATGGGATGAAATCATCGAAAGACCCTGGTGGTGATGGTGTTTGCCAGGAGTGCGAGACTTTAACACGCTAAAACACCCCTTTACACTGACCCAAATCTTCCCCGTGGTACTGCCGCAAGGCTTTACATCACGGGGTGGGAATAGGTCCTAGACCTAATCTAACCTAAAGAGATTCTTCTGCGAATCTCTTCTAACCTACGAAGTTCTAATAGAACGAATTTTGCAAAATTACATACACACGTCCAGTTATACAAAGATTCCAACATGGTTGGAACTATGTTGTCCGGCCTAATTCTACGCCTTAAATCTACTTCTAAGCACTCTCTTCTACTATCAAATCGTGGACAGATGAAGAACACATGTTCGGCATCTTCCACGACATTACCATCACAGCTCGGACAAAACGGAATACTGTCATGTCCGAAACGGTACAAGTACGACCTGAAGCAACCATGTCCAGTCAAAAACTGTGTAATATAGTAGTTCAAGTCACCGTGCTTTCTTGATAACCATGTACTGATGTCAGGTATCAGTGAGTAAGTCCATCTTCCCTTATCAGTCGCTGTCCATCGTGCCTGCCACTTACGTAGGCACAAATCTGTCACACCATCCGTACTGTCCGATATCGCCTCTAATTCGATGGGCATCAAACTGGCAATGACAAATGCTGCCTCGTCGAACACAGTTCGGAATGCGCTACATACTCGCAGGGCGGCCAGCCTATAAACAGGGGATATCAGATTCACATACGTAGAATATCTCAGTGAACCTGACCATATAGGGGATGCATATAGGATAATGCTTTTAACTACACTAGAGATCAATTTCCTCTGCAGATATTTTGGACCTCTTGTATTCGGCATGATCCGGGATAGAGCTGAGCAGGTCTTCGATGCTCTGGCACCTATATACTTAAAGTGCTCATGAAAAGATAGACGTGTGTCAATCATGACTCCAAGGTATTTTAGACATTCCCTGGATTCTATGCTACACGTACCAATATTAAGCCTAATGGTTTCCCTACTTTTCCGACTACTAATCAGAACCGCCTCTGTTTTATGGTCAGCTAGAGCTAGACCCATTGACCTGAGCCAAGACCTAACGATCTGAATACTGGCATTTGCAATGGTTTCCGCCTCTAGTAACTCTTTTGCTTCACATACTAACGCTATGTCGTCTGCGAATCCAACTATCTTTGCCTTCTCAGGTAGATTTAACCTCAATACTCCATCGTACATGACGTTCCACAGTAGTGGGCCAAGTACTGATCCTTGAGGCACCCCGCCAATTATCTGGCGTCTCCTAGTACCTTTATCGGTATCATAAACTAGCTCTCTATTTCGGAAATAATCCTGTATAATTGCCAGTAAATATCCTGGGATGTCTAATCTTGCTAAGGCTTCAACAATACGTCCCCAGTTTGCCGTGTTGAAGGCGTTCTTTACGTCTAGGGTTACGACTACACAATACTCCTTAGTTCCATTTCTCCACCCTAGCAGCAGTTTCCCTAGCAGCAGTTTCTACTACAACCTTGATAGCATCCACTGTTGATCTTGCTTTCCTGAAGCCACATTGGTTATTTGATAAACCATTCTTAGCTTCAACACAGCCTTCCAATCTTCTACAGATTATACTTTCTAGCAGTTTCCCACTCGTCTCTATCATACACAGTGGACGATAAGAGGAGGGATCGTCTAGCGGCTTATTATCCTTAGGTAACAGTACCAGCTTTTGTCTTTTCCACATTGTTGGAACAATTCCCTGGCTCAAGCATGCGCTTATTACCTTCAAAAAGTACTCAGGGTGGAGTTTGACAGCTTCTTTTAGCACCATATTTGGAATACATTCTAAGCCTGGTGCCTTCTTGTCTTTAAATTTTGAGACAGCGCCTTCTATCTCGGAAATCGTAACCGGAGGAATATCGGAAAATCCAGCGGAATAGCTGTATTGCCACGTAGGAATTTCCTGTTGGGGAAAGAGATGATCTACAATTCCCCTGAGGATAGGCTCCTCTCTTGGCGGCTGTATAATGTGATACCAGAGATAGTGGCTCGGGCATACCCACATTGTGATGTTATTCTATCCCGTAGTGTTAAGGTGCTGGTGTTCCATATCGCAGATGTATCCGTGTTATCAGAAACCCAATTTACAGATCCCATGGTCCTATATGGCTCACTCAGCACAGCAACGTCTACATTTAAATCTCGAACGCTTTGCTTAAGAAGCTCTTGAGCTGGCTGGAAATGGTTGAGATTTAACTGTAATATACGCATTTTGATGCCTTAAGTTTTGTTTTAAACCTTAAGTTTCTGTAGCGCTTTTTTGTAGTACGGACAAACTACACATCCGGTGACATGGTCACTAGCGGTGTCTGTTCCATTCCTACAAAGCAAACACGACGGTTTATTGGAGCACGTTCCAATTTTGTGGCCGGTTTCGCCACACCGTAAGCAATTATTAGAAAGGTCCTTCCCCTTACAATTTGCGGCTCTATGTCCATAATCTAGGCATTTATAGCACCTTATCGGCGTTGCCTTTTCGCGTATTCGGCAGACGACCCAACCAATGCGTATCTTCGCCATCTGCACAAGACGGCTAGCTATGGCAGCACTTACGCCAATGATGGCAGTTTGTGTTCCTCCGTACGTTCTCCTTAACGATTTAATTGCAGCAGGCTGCAGAGATTTCAAATCGTCGGATGCTTTTATGAGGGCTTCATAAACGTCCTCTTTAGAGGTTACCTCATCTATATCCCTAATCTCGACTCTAACCTCATGGGATAATGCCCTTACTTCGGCGACCTCACCTAGTACCGATTCTACTGTCGACCTGAACTCACTTGTATCCTGGTGCGCGGGTTTATTCAACTCCAACAACAATTCACCCTTACCAGTCTTCCTAATGTTCTTCACATTTTGGCCCAGATTAATCAACTTTGGGTCTTTCTTCACTTGTCTGAAGATATCAGCATATGAAGCATCCCCGCACGTTTTAATTACCAAAGCATCTGGTCTTACTGTCTTCTTTTTATTTCTAACTCTGGTATGGACTTTAACCCAGCCAGGATCTTTAACATTCACTCCTGGTTTACCAGCCGTACTACTGCCTGCCTCACTGGGTATATTATTTCCGCTATTCTTAGCCGACTTATTGGGGGTTACACCTTTCTTCTTCTTAGATTTGTTCCCCTTTGGGCTAAGAGTGCTTGGATCTCTTTTGCGCTTTGGGGTTGCGTTTAGCGCAAAGGTTGGCCTTGACGGTTCTTCCGTCTGCGTTTCCTTATGAATTTGTGACTTCTTGTCACTAACAGGTCTGCTGCTCAGCTCATCTGCCACTTGCATATACAACGCCTGTATCTCTCGGGACATCGTCACAATATCTTTATGCACGTTCGAACGCGACTTTAAGAAGTCTAACAACTTCGAAATTTTATCTCCTAATTTCCCCAAACTGCTGCTGCTTTCCTCACTACTATTAGCAACGCTATTGGAAAAGAGATTATCTCCACTTCTAACTCCTGAAGGGGGTGATCTCATGATCACCGACTTCCTCACAAATGGGTTTTCGCTATCTACCATATTTAACCCATCATGTCTATTACCTCTATTTTTATTCAAATTAATATTATTCATTCTAATGGGTCCAAACTCAAAGCCGCTATCTCCGTTCGATGTGCAGTCACGTTAAGATCCCATGGGTCTCTTTGCAAGCAGTGAGGTCCATGCGAGGGTTGACGAAAAGGTCTTATGGATCTTCTCGCCAGAGCCAGATCCGTGCTAACCGGGGAAGAACATCCGAACCTGCACCATCAACTTAATGATGACGAACTTCAAACGTACTTTGAGACTTGCCAAGTTTTAATAGGACGGAGGCAGTTGTGGCATTAGCCTGAGAGCCATTTCTGTAAAATTTCACTCCTACATACTCAGGTCCCAGAATACCACAACCACCAGCCCAGGGTTCTAACAATTCATACTCGTATGTCCAGAAATGCCATAATTAAGACCGTGCTGGACTTGGTCTTAATGCTTTTCAGCGGTGTGGAATCACAAGTCTTTTAAGGGTTTCTATCTAGAATTCCCTCAGACCTGTGATAACTCAGGGTCCGCGGAGTCGTCAATCCCGTTATCCTCATAAGAAGATACCCTTGCGGGTGTATACATATGTATGTATGTATGTATGTATGTGTATATGTATATATATATGTTGTATGTATGTATGTTTTTTTATTTTATTTTTATTTTTATTCATGGGATGAATGGGATGAAATCATCGAAAGACCCTGGTAGTGATGGTGTTTGCCAGGAGTGCGAGACTTTAACACGCTAAAACACCCCTTTACACTGACCCAAATCTTCCCCGTGGTACTGCCGCAAGGCTTTACATCACGGGGTGGGACTAGGTCCTAGACCTAATCTAACCTAAAGAGATTCTTCTGCGAATCTCTTCTAACCTACGAAGTTCTAATAGAACGAATTTTGCAAAATTACATACACACGTCCAGTTATACAAAGATTCCAACATGGTTGGAACTATGTTGTCCGGCCTAATTCTACGCCCTAAATCTACTTCTAAGCACTCTCTTCTACTATCAAATCGTGGACAGATGAAGAACACATGTTCGGCATCTTCCACGACATTACCATCACAGCTCGGACAAAACGGAATACTGTCATATCCGAAACGGTACAAGTACGACCTGAAGCAACCATGTCCAGTCAAAAACTGTGTAATATAGTAGTTCAAGTCACCGTGCTTTCTTGATAACCATGTACTGATGTCAGATATCAGTGAGTAAGTCCATCTTCCCTTATCAGTCGCTGTCCATCGTGCCTGCCACTTACGTAGGCACAAATCTGTCACACCATCCGTACTGTCCGATATCGCCTCTAATTCGATGGGCATCAAACCGGCAATGACAAAAGCTGCCTCGTCGGACACAGTTCGGAATGCGCTACATACTCGCAGGGCGGCCAGCCTATAAACAGGGGATATCAGATTCACATACGTAGAATATCTCAGTGAACCTGACCATATAGGGGATGCATATAGGATAATGCTTTTAACTACACTAGAGATCAATTTCCTCTGCAGATATTTTGGACCTCTTGTATTCGGCATGATCCGGGATAGAGCTGAGCAGGTCTTCGATGCTCTGGCACCTATATACTTAAAGTGCTCATGAAAAGATAGACGTGTGTCAATCATGACTCCAAGGTATTTTAGACATTCCCTGGATTCTATGCTACACGTACCAATATTAAGCCTAATGGTTTCCCTACTTTTCCGACTACTAATCAGAACCGCCTCTGTTTTATGGTCAGCTAGAGCTAGACCCATTGACCTGAGCCAAGACCTAACGATCTGAATACTGGCATTTGCAATGGTTTCCGCCTCTAGTAACTCTTTTGCTTCACATACTAACGCTATGTCGTCTGCGAATCCAACTATCTTTGCCTTCTCAGGTAGATTTAACCTCAATACTCCATCGTACATGACGTTCCACAGTAGTGGGCCAAGTACTGATCCTTGAGGCACCCCGCCAATTATCTGGCGTCTCCTAGTACCTTTATCGGTATCATAAACTAGCTCTCTATTTCGGAAATAATCCTGTATAATTGCCAGTAAATATCCTGGGATGTCTAATCTTGCTAAGGCTTCAACAATACGTCCCCAGTTTGCCGTGTTGAAGGCGTTCTTTACGTCTAGGGTTACGACTACACAATACTCCTTAGTTCCATTTCTCCACCCTAGCAGCAGTTTCCCTAGCAGCAGTTTCTACTACAACCTTGATAGCATCCACTGTTGATCTTGCTTTCCTGAAGCCACATTGGTTATTTGATAAACCATTCTTAGCTTCAACACAGCCTTCCAATCTTCTACAGATTATACTTTCTAGCAGTTTCCCACTCGTCTCTATCATACACAGTGGACGATAAGAGGAGGGATCGTCTAGCGGCTTATTATCCTTAGGTAACAGTACCAGCTTTTGTCTTTTCCACATTGTTGGAACAATTCCCTGGCTCAAGCATGCGCTTATTACCTTCAAAAAGTACTCAGGGTGGAGTTTGACAGCTTCTTTTAGCACCATATTTGGAATACATTCTAAGCCTGGTGCCTTCTTGTCTTTAAATTTTGAGACAGCGCCTTCTATCTCGGAAATCGTAACCGGAGGAATATCGGAAAATACAGCGGAATAGCTGTATTGCCACGTAGGAATTTCCTGTTGGGGAAAGAGATGATCTACAATTCCCCTGAGGATAGGCTCCTCTCTTGGCGGCGATGGACCAAGACATTTAAGTCTCTTGGTTACCAGTTTATATGCAAGGCCCCAAGAATTACCATCTACTTCCTCACATATATTAAGGAAACATCTGCGCTTACTCCTACGTATTGCAATCTTCAACGCTTTCCTTTTATCCTTATATATTTGATGGTGTACACTGTTCTCTAGACTACCTCGCGTTCTTGTATACTGCCTTCGGGAGCTTATGCACTCCGAACGCAACCTAGCAATTTCATCATTCCACCAGTAAACTGGAGGCTTATTTGGTGACCTTTTACGCTTCGTCATGCTTACATTACACGCACTCGTGATATGGCTTACTAATTGTTCTGCCATATCTTCAGCCGAACCATTCAGTTGCATGTTCTCCATACAAGCTGCAAAGATATCCTTATCAAAGGTATTTACCTTCCAGCCTGTCAAGCCTCGTGCTTGTACAGCCACATGGTGCTGTTTATCTTGTACATCTATGATTATAGCGCTATGATCGCTATGAGTATAAATGTCAGATAATCTCCAGTTCACCTGGCTTGTGATGCTGCTACTGGCAAACGTAATGTCAATTACCGAACCAGTATCACCTCGTCTGAAAGTTTGTTCAACTCCATTATTCATGAGTACAACACTCAATGCAGAAAAGGCTTCCAAAAGCACTCTACCTCTTGCATTCGTCAAGGGGCAGCCCCATTCAATAGCCCACGCATTAAAGTCACCTGCTATTATGACTGGGTTTTTGGTAGCTGCATCTGTTACTATATTATCAACTATGCTTCGAAAGTCCTCTATAGAATACCTAGGGGGAATATAGCAGCTGTATAATGTGATACCAGAGATAGTGGCTCGGGCATACCCACATTGTGATGTTATTCTATCCCGTAGTGTTAAGGTGCTGGTGTTCCATATCGCAGATGTATCCGTGTTATCAGAAACCCAATTTACAGATCCCATGGTCCTATATGGCTCACTCAGCACAGCAACGTCTACATTTAAATCTCGAACGCTTTGCTTAAGAAGCTCTTGAGCTGGCTGGAAATGGTTGAGATTTAACTGTAATATACGCATTTTGATGCCTTAAGTTTTGTTTTAAACCTTAAGTTTCTGTAGCGCTTTTTTGTAGTACGGACAAACTACACATCCGGTGACATGGTCACTAGCGGTGTCTGTTCCATTCCTACAAAGCAAACACGACGGTTTATTGGAGCACGTTCCAATTTTGTGGCCGGTTTCGCCACACCGTAAGCAATTATTAGAAAGGTCCTTCCCCTTACAATTTGCGGCTCTATGTCCATAATCTAGGCATTTATAGCACCTTATCGGCGTTGCCTTTTCGCGTATTCGGCAGACGACCCAACCAATGCGTATCTTCGCCATCTGCACAAGACGGCTAGCTATGGCAGCACTTACGCCAATGGTGGCAGTTTGTGTTCCTCCGTACGTTCTCCTTAACGATTTAATTGCAGCAGGCTGCAGAGATTTCAAATCGTCGGATGCTTTTATGAGGGCTTCATAAACGTCCTCCTTAGAGGTTACCTCATCTATATCCCTAATCTCGACTCTAACCTCATGGGATAATGCCCTTACTTCGGCGACCTCACCTAGTACCGATTCTACTGTCGACCTGAACTCACTTGTATCCTGGTGCGCGGGTTTATTCAACTCCAACAACAATTCACCCTTACCAGTCTTCCTAATGTTCTTCACATTTTGGCCCAGATTAATCAACTTTGGGTCTTTCTCCACTTGTCTGAGGATATCAGCATATGAAGCATCCCCGCACGTTTTAATTACCAAAGCATCTGGTCTTACTGTCTTCCTTTTATTTCTAACTCTGGTATGGACTTTAACCCAGCCAGGATCTTTAACATTCACTCCTGGTTTACCAGCCGTACTACTGCCTGCCTCACTGGGTATATTATTTCCGCTATTCTTAGCCGACTTATTGGGGGTTACACCTTTCTTCTTCTTAGATTTGTTCCCCTTTGGGCTAAGAGTGCTTGGATCTCTTTTGCGCTTTGGGGTTGCGTTTAGCACAAAGGTTGGCCTTGACGGTTCTTCCGTCTGCGTTTCCTTATGAATTTGTGACTTCTTGTCACTAACAGGTCTGCTGCTCAGCTCATCTGCCACTTGCATATACAACGCCTGTATCTCTCGGGACATCGTCACAATATCTTTATGCACGTTCGAACGCGACTTTAAGAAGTCTAACAACTTCGAAATTTTATCTCCTAATTTCCCCAAACTGCTGCTGCTTTCCTCACTACTATTAGAAACGCTATTGGAAAAGAGATTATCTCCACTTCTAACTCCTGAAGGGGGTGATCTCATGATCACCGACTTCCTCACAAATGGGTTTTCGCTATCTACCATATTTAACCCATCATGTCTATTACCTCTATTTTTATTCAAATTAATATTATTCATTCTAATGGGTCCAAACTCAAAGCCGCTATCTCCGTTCGATGTGCAGGCACGTTAAGATCCCATGGGTCTCTTTGCAAGCAGTGAGGTCCATGCGAGGGTTGACGAAAAGGTCTTATGGATCTTCTCGCCAGAGTCAGATCCGTGCTAACCGGGGAAGAACATCCGAACCTGCACCATCAACTTAATGATGACGAACTTCAAACGTACTTTGAGACTTGCCAAGTTTTAATAGGACGGAGGCAGTTGTGGCATTAGCCTGAGAGCCATTTCTGTAAAATTTCACTCCTACATACTCAAATCCCAGAATACCACAACCAGCAGCCCAGGGTTCTAACAATTCATACTCGTATGTCCAGAAATGCCATAATTAAGACCGTGCTGGACTTGGTCTTAATGCTTTTCAGCGGTGTGGAATCACAAGTCTTTTAAGGGTTTCTATCTAGAATTCCCTCAGACCTGTGATAACTCAGGGTCCGCGGAGTCGTCAATCCCGTTATCCTCATAAGAAGATACCCTTGCGGGTGTATACATATGTATGTATGTATGTATGTATGTGTATATGTATATATATATGTTGTATGTATGTATGTTTTTTTATTTTATTTTTATTTTTATTCAATTAAACGAGGTAATATTGATGAAACTAAAATCCAAATTTATGATGAAAAAAATTTCCGAAAAATTGTTAGCGAATTTGAAAAAAACAAAACAAATTTTTACACTTACCAACTTAAGAGTGCTAAAGGCCTACAGATAGTATTAAAGGGCATAGATTCATATGTTGACCCCGAAGAAGTAAAATGTGCACTTCTTGAAAAAGGATTTAAGGTTAAAAATGTTACCAATATAATTAACAGAGAAAAGGTCCCACATTTTCGGGTTGAATTGGAGCCGAATGACATGCAGTTGAAAAAAAATTAAACGCATCCTATTTATAATGTAAAGTTTCTATTACACCGAAAAATCACAGTTGAAGAGCCACGTAAGCGTTCAGGTCCCGTACAGTGCCATAATTGCCAAGAATATGGCCATACAAAATCCTATTGCAATTTACCTACAGTTTGTGTTATCTGCGGTGAATTGCATGGTACTGCTAGCTGTACTAAGCCAAAAGAACAAGCAGAAAAAAATGTAGTAATTGTAGAGGCAATCACACCGCTAACTACAGAGGATGCCCTGTGTATTCTTTCGTTAAACAGGCTATGGGTAAAAAACCTAAATTAGTTCCAGCTCAATCAACTAACGCTTACTCTGTCACTTTTCCTCCAATGAGCCAACCTAGTACCTCACGTGTATGGTATGCCGATGGTGTTAAAATAAATTATATTCCCACGCAGAAAGTGTCCCCACCAAGTAATTCAACAAATGCGAACACAAGTTTTAATTTCAGTCGCCTTGAAGCCACTATTGATAATCTGGTGCAAACTATAAACAATTTCACAACAAATATGACTAATATGATGCAAGAAATGCTTCGAATGCAGAATACTCTGCTTCAAGCATTAATTAACAAGCCATGAACACGTTAAAAATATGTTTCTGGAACGCAAACGGCATTCGCCAACACAAAAATGAGCTCGAGCACTTCCTTACGGAAAAAGATATTGATATAATGTTGGTCTCTGAGACTCATTTGACTTCGAGAAGCCTTTTCAAAATCAATGGCTACAACTTATATGATACAAAAGACCCTAGAGGAAGAGCATGCGGTGGATCGGCAATTCTAATAAAGTCAAGACTCAAGCACTATATTCTTGACAACGTTTGTGAAGAAAATCTACAAGCAACAAATATTTGCGTCGAAAATTTTTGTACAAATTTCGTTATATCATCAATTTACTCCCCTCCCAGATTTTCAATCACTGAGGATCAATACGAGGATTTCTTCAAATCTCTTGGACCTTGTTTTGTAGCAGCTGGCGACTACAATGCAAAGCATACGTTCTGGGGTTCGCGTCTTATTACACCTAGAGGTAGAGCGTTGTTCACCACAATTTCAAAAATGGGTTTGGACGTCATTTCGAGTGGGCAGCCCACTTACTGGCCTACTGACATACAAAAAATTCCGGATGTTATAGATTTTGGCGTCATGAAAAATATTTCTAGAGATTTAGTTCATGTTGAAGCTTCTCTAGATCTCTCCTCCGATCACTCTCCCACTATCGTTACAATCTGTAATCCACTAAGAAGTGATTTACCTCATCCATATGTGAAGATGGTCAATCGTGTTAATTGGCTGAGATTCAAAAAATATCTTAGTAGTCATTGCACAGAAAACATAACGCTAAGTACATCCGATGATATTGAATCTAACATTGCGAATCTTAACGGAAATATTAAACAGGCTGCTGAACATGCTACTACCTTCCACCCGCAGACTGGGTTTAATAGAATTTATTCTACGGATATTGAACGTCTCGTAAGTGAAAAAAGAAGAGCTAGAAGGGAATGGCAGCAACACAGATCACCCCAACATAAAATCAGGTTTAAAGAGTGCACTAAACGACTCCAAGAGTTGCTTGCATCTGAAAAAACTGCATCTCTTAAAAATTATCTGGAAGGTCTTGATGTTACACCAGCATCTAATTATTCTTTGTGGCGCGCTGCGAGGAAGCTTAAAACACCCGTTGAGTTTAAACCACCCCTGCGCACTTCTACCGGAGGTTGGGCAAGAAACGATACTGAAAAAGGTAACATATTTGCTGAGCATTTAAAAACCGTATTTACCCCAAACACATGTATGGGTGTTGCTGATTTGCCATGTGTAGTTGCTCTACCCCCTCGTCCCTTAAAGTTTAAGATGCGTGATGTACAAAAACTAATTGCTGAACTCAACCCAAAAAAAGCTCCGGGTATTGATGAAATTAGTAATAAGATGCTGATGAAGTTGCCTCGTATTGCAATTAGAATTCTGCTATTCATTTTTAATGCCATTTTAAGACTGGAGTATTATCCACACAGCTGGAAGCTTGCCAAGGTCAAAATGATTCCAAAGCCGGGCAAAGATCTTACCAAGGCTGAGTCATACAGGCCAATAAGTTTACTGCCAACAATGTCAAAGCTCTTCGAAAAGTTACTCATGATCAAATTGTCCCCAATTCTAACTGATAATGCGTGCATACCGGATCATCAATTTGGTTTTAGAAGTCAGCATAGCACCATTGAACAAACGCATAGATTGGTTCAATTTATAAGAAGAACACTCGAAGAAAAGAAGTATTGTTCTGCCCTCTTTATTGATGTTTCTCAAGCATTTGATAAAGTGTGGCATAGAGGCCTAATTTTAAAATTGAAGACATATCTACCAATAAACATTGTTAATCTTCTGCAAAGTTATATTCTTGCTCGAAAGTTCACTGTTGTGGAAGGAGACTTCATGAGTGCGTCCGAATCAATCTCATCCGGTGTGCCACAGGGGAGCATACTGGGCCCAGTCTTGTATTTGATTTATACTTCTGATATGCCTTTGAGCAGCAATATCCATACATCTACATTTGCTGATGATACAGCCTGCCTTAGTATGCACGAAAACCCTCACGAGGCTTCCCGATACCTACAAGAACATATTACACAGCTGGAATTATGGTTAAACTTATGGAGAATTAAGGTAAACGAACAAAAGTGTGTTCAGGTAACATTTACTCTGCGAAAAGATACCTGTTCACCCATTCGAATCAATAATCAAGTTGTTCCTCAACATTCACATGTAAAATACCTTGGTATACACCTTGACCGACGGATAACATGGAAACACCATATTGACTCTAAGCTAACACAAATGAAACTAAAATTAACTCAGTTATATTGGCTGATTGGTAGAAATTCAACCCTGAGTCTAGATTGCAAACTTTTGATATACAAGTCGCTTTTGAAACCTATATGGTGCTACGGAATTCAGCTATGGGGCACTGCTTCAGCTTCAAATGTAGAGAAAATCCAACGAAGACAAAACAAAATTTTACGGTTAATAACATCGGCTCCATGGTACATAAGAAACTCAAATTTACATCGTGATCTAAATATGCCACAAGTGACTGAAGAAATTGCAAAATACTCAGGCAAATATTTAACTAAACTCGAGTCACACCCTAATCCGCTTGCTCGAAATATCTTGAACTTCACCGGACACATCCGCTTAAAAAAGAGGGACACAAGGGCTCTAATACTTACCACACCAGATGAAACTGTTTGAAATCATTTTTTTATTTTTATTTTTTGCTTTGCACAACTCTTATGTATTATGAATTACTATCACTAAGTTTATGTCCGACACTGGTCGGGCCTAATAATTATATTTAGATTTAAGATTTGAATACTTATTGTTAGTTCATTTTTGAAGATACAATAAATAAATATATGTATGCATAAAAAAAAAAAAAAAAAAAAAAAAATGTGTATATGTATATATATATGTTGTATGTATGTATGTTTTTTTATTTTATTTTTATTTTTATTCATGGGATGAATGGGATGAAATCATCGAAAGACCCTGGTAGTGATGGTGTTTGCCAGGAGTGCGAGACTTTAACATGCTAAAACACCCCTTTACACTGACCCAAATCTTCCCCGTGGTACTGCCGCAAGGCTTTACATCACGGGGTGGGAATAGGTCCTAGACCTAATCTAACCTAAAGAGATTCTTCTGCGAATCTCTTCTAACCTACGAAGTTCTAATAGAACGAATTTTGCAAAATTACATACACACGTCCAGTTATACAAAGATTCCAACATGGTTGGAACTATGTTGTCCGGCCTAATTCTACGCCCTAAATCTACTTCTAAGCACTCTCTTCTACTATCAAATCGTGGACAGATGAAGAACACATGTTCGGCATCTTCCACGACATTACCATCACAGCTCGGACAAAACGGAATACTGTCATATCCGAAACGGTACAAGTACGACCTGAAGCAACCATGTCCAGTCAAAAACTGTGTAATATAGTAGTTCAAGTCACCGTGCTTTCTTGATAACCATGTACTGATGTCAGGTATCAGTGAGTAAGTCCATCTTCCCTTATCAGTCGCTGTCCATCGTGCCTGCCACTTACGTAGGCACAAATCTGTCACACCATCCGTACTGTCCGATATCGCCTCTAATTCGATGGGCATCAAACCGGCAATGACAAAAGCTGCCTCGTCGGACACAGTTCGGAATGCGCTACATACTCGCAGGGCGGCCAGCCTATAAACAGGGGATATCAGATTCACATACGTAGAATATCTCAGTGAACCTGACCATATAGGGGATGCATATAGGATAATGCTTTTAACTACACTAGAGATCAATTTCCTCTGCAGATATTTTGGACCTCTTGTATTCGGCATGATCCGGGATAGAGCTGAGCAGGTCTTCGATGCTCTGGCACCTATATACTTAAAGTGCTCATGAAAAGATAGACGTGTGTCAATCATGACTCCAAGGTATTTTAGACATTCCCTGGATTCTATGCTACACGTACCAATATTAAGCCTAATGGTTTCCCTACTTTTCCGACTACTAATCAGAACCGCCTCTGTTTTATGGTCAGCTAGAGCTAGACCCATTGACCTGAGCCAAGACCTAACGATCTGAATACTGGCATTTGCAATGGTTTCCGCCTCTAGTAACTCTTTTGCTTCACATACTAACGCTATGTCGTCTGCGAATCCAACTATCTTTGCCTTCTCAGGTAGATTTAACCTCAATACTCCATCGTACATGACGTTCCACAGTAGTGGGCCAAGTACTGATCCTTGAGGCACCCCGCCAATTATCTGGCGTCTCCTAGTACCTTTATCGGTATCATAAACTAGCTCTCTATTTCGGAAATAATCCTGTATAATTGCCAGTAAATATCCTGGGATGTCTAATCTTGCTAAGGCTTCAACAATACGTCCCCAGTTTGCCGTGTTGAAGGCGTTCTTTACGTCTAGGGTTACGACTACACAATACTCCTTAGTTCCATTTCTCCACCCTAGCAGCAGTTTCCCTAGCAGCAGTTTCTACTACAACCTTGATAGCATCCACTGTTGATCTTGCTTTCCTGAAGCCACATTGGTTATTTGATAAACCATTCTTAGCTTCAACACAGCCTTCCAATCTTCTACAGATTATACTTTCTAGCAGTTTCCCACTCGTCTCTAGCATACACAGTGGACGATAAGAGGAGGGATCGTCTAGCGGCTTATTATCCTTAGGTAACAGTACCAGCTTTTGTCTTTACCACATTGTTGGAACAATTCCCTGGCTCAAGCATGCGCTTATTACCTTCAAAAAGTACTCAGGGTGGAGTTTGACAGCTTCTTTTAGCACCATATTTGGAATACATTCTAAGCCTGGTGCCTTCTTGTCTTTAAATTTTGAGACAGCGCCTTCTATCTCGAAAATCGTAACCGGAGGAATATCGGAAAATCCAGCGGAATAGCTGTATTGCCACGTAGGAATTTCCTGTTGGGGAAAGAGATGATCTACAATTCCCCTGAGGATAGGCTCCTCTCTTGGCGGCGATGGACCAAGACATTTAAGTCTCTTGGTTACCAGTTTATATGCAAGGCCCCAAGAATTACCATCTACTTCCTCACATATATTAAGGAAACATCTGCGCTTACTCCTACGTATTGCAATCTTCAACGCTTTCCTTTTATCCTTATATATTTGATGGTGTACACTGTTCTCTAGACTACCTCGTGTTCTTGTATACTGCCTTCGGGAGCTTATGCACTCCGAACGCAACCTAGCAATTTCATCATTCCACCAGTAAACTGGAGGCTTATTTGGTGACCTTTTACGCTTCGTCATGCTTACATTACACGCACTCGTGATATGGCTTACTAATTGTTCTGCCATATCTTCAGCCGAACCATTCAGTTGCATGTTCTCCATACAAGCTGCAAAGATATCCTTATCAAAGGTATTTACCTTCCAGCCTGTCAAGCCTCGTGCTTGTACAGCCACATGGTGCTGTTTATCTTGTACATCTATGATTATAGCGCTATGATCGCTATGAGTATAAATGTCAGATAATCTCCAGTTCACCTGGCTTGTGATGCTGCTACTGGCAAACGTAATGTCAATTACCGAACCAGTATCACCTCGTCTGAAAGTTTGTTCAACTCCATTATTCATGAGTACAACACTCAATGCAGAAAAGGCTTCCAAAAGCACTCTACCTCTTGCATTCGTCAAGGGGCAGCCCCATTCAATAGCCCACGCATTAAAGTCACCTGCTATTATGACTGGGTTTTTGGTAGCTGCATCTGTTACTATATTATCAACTATGCTTCGAAAGTCCTCTATAGAATACCTAGGGGGAATATAGCAGCTGTATAATGTGATACCAGAGATAGTGGCTCGGGCATACCCACATTGTGATGTTATTCTATCCCGTAGTGTTAAGGTGCTGGTGTTCCATATCGCAGATGTATCCGTGTTATCAGAAACCCAATTTACAGATCCCATGGTCCTATATGGCTCACTCAGCACAGCAACGTCTACATTTAAATCTCGAACGCTTTGCTTAAGAAGCTCTTGAGCTGGCTGGAAATGGTTGAGATTTAACTGTAATATACGCATTTTGATGCCTTAAGTTTTGTTTTAAACCTTAAGTTTCTGTAGCGCTTTTTTGTAGTACGGACAAACTACACATCCGGTGACATGGTCACTAGCGGTGTCTGTTCCATTCCTACAAAGCAAACACGACGGTTTATTGGAGCACGTTCCAATTTTGTGGCCGGTTTCGCCACACCGTAAGCAATTATTAGAAAGGTCCTTCCCCTTACAATTTGCGGCTCTATGTCCATAATCTAGGCATTTATAGCACCTTATCGGCGTTGCCTTTTCGCGTATTCGGCAGACGACCCAACCAATGCGTATCTTCGCCATCTGCACAAGACGGCTAGCTATGGCAGCACTTACGCCAATGATGGCAGTTTGTGTTCCTCCGTACGTTCTCCTTAACGATTTAATTGCAGCAGGCTGCAGAGATTTCAAATCGTCGGATGCTTTTATGAGGGCTTCATAAACGTCCTCCTTAGAGGTTACCTCATCTATATCCCTAATCTCGACTCTAACCTCATGAGATAATGCCCTTACTTCGGCGACCTCACCTAGTACCGATTCTACTGTCGACCTGAACTCACTTGTATCCTGGTGCGCGGGTTTATTCAACTCCAACAACAATTCACCCTTACCAGTCTTCCTAATGTTCTTCACATTTTGGCCCAGATTAATCAACTTTGGGGTTGCGCTTAGCACAAAGGTTGGCCTTGACGGTTCTTCCGTCTGCGTTTCCTTATGAATTTGTGACTTCTTGTCACTAACAGGTCTGCTGCTCAGCTCATCTGCCACTTGCATATACAACGCCTGTATCTCTCGGGACATCGTCACAATATCTTTATGCACGTTCGAACGCGACTTTAAGAAGTCTAACAACTTCGAAATTTTATCTCCTAATTTCCCCAAACTGCTGCTGCTTTCCTCACTACTATTAGCAACGCTATTGGAAAAGAGATTATCTCCACTTCTAACTCCTGAAGGGGGTGATCTCATGATCACCGACTTCCTCACAAATGGGTTTTCGCTATCTACCATATTTAACCCATCATGTCTATTACCTCTATTTTTATTCAAATTAATATTATTCATTCTAATGGGTCCAAACTCAAAGCCGCTATCTCCGTTCGATGTGCAGGCACGTTAAGATCCCATGGGTCTCTTTGCAAGCAGTGAGGTCCATGCGAGGGTTGACGAAAAGGTCTTATGGATCTTCTCGCCAGAGTCAGATCCGTGCTAACCGGGGAAGAACATCCGAACCTGCACCATCAACTTAATGATGACGAACTTCAAACGTACTTTGAGACTTGCCAAGTTTTAATAGGACGGAGGCAGTTGTGGCATTAGCCTGAGAGCCATTTCTGTAAAATTTCACTCCTACATACTCAGGTCCCAGAATACCACAACCAGCAGCCCAGGGTTCTAACAATTCATACTCGTATGTCCAGAAATGCCATAATTAAGACCGTGCTGGACTTGGTCTTAATGCTTTTCAGCGGTGTGGAATCACAAGTCTTTTAAGGGTTTCTATCTAGAATTCCCTCAGACCTGTGATAACTCAGGGTCCGCGGAGTCGTCAATCCCGTTATCCTCATAAGAAGATACCCTTGCGGGTGTATACATATGTATGTATGTATGTATGTATGTGTATATGTATATATATATGTTGTATGTATGTATGTTTTTTTATTTTATTTTTATTTTTATTCATGGGATGAATGGGATGAAATCATCGAAAGACCCTGGTAGTGATGGTGTTTGCCAGGAGTGCGAGACTTTAACACGCTAAAACACCCCTTTACACTGACCCAAATCTTCCCCGTGGTACTGCCGCAAGGCTTTACATCACGGGGTGGGACTAGGTCCTAGACCTAATCTAACCTAAAGAGATTCTTCTGCGAATCTCTTCTAACCTACGAAGTTCTAATAGAACGAATTTTGCAAAATTACATACACACGTCCAGTTATACAAAGATTCCAACATGGTTGGAACTATGTTGTCCGGCCTAATTCTACGCCCTAAATCTACTTCTAAGCACTCTCTTCTACTATCAAATCGTGGACAGATGAAGAACACATGTTCGGCATCTTCCACGACATTACCATCACAGCTCGGACAAAACGGAATACTGTCATATCCGAAACGGTACAAGTACGACCTGAAGCAACCATGTCCAGTCAAAAACTGTGTAATATAGTAGTTCAAGTCACCGTGCTTTCTTGATAACCATGTACTGATGTCAGGTATCAGTGAGTAAGTCCATCTTCCCTTATCAGTCGCTGTCCATCGTGCCTGCCACTTACGTAGGCACAAATCTGTCACACCATCCGTACTGTCCGATATTGCCTCTAATTCGATGGGCATCAAACCGGCAATGACAAAAGCTGCCTCGTCGGACACAGTTCGGAATGCGCTACATACTCGCAGGGCGGCCAGCCTATAAACAGGGGATATCAGATTCACATACGTAGAATATCTCAGTGAACCTGACCATATAGGGGATGCATATAGGATAATGCTTTTAACTACACTAGAGATCAATTTCCTCTGCAGATATTTTGGACCTCTTGTATTCGGCATGATCCGGGATAGAGCTGAGCAGGTCTTCGATGCTCTGGCACCTATATACTTAAAGTGCTCATGAAAAGATAGACGTGTGTCAATCATGACTCCAAGGTATTTTAGACATTCCCTGGATTCTATGCTACACGTACCAATATTAAGCCTAATGGTTTCCCTACTTTTCCGACTACTAATCAGAACCGCCTCTGTTTTATGGTCAGCTAGAGCTAGACCCATTGACCTGAGCCAAGACCTAACGATCTGAATACTGGCATTTGCAATGGTTTCCGCCTCTAGTAACTCTTTTGCTTCACATACTAACGCTATGTCGTCTGCGAATCCAACTATCTTTGCCTTCTCAGGTAGATTTAACCTCAATACTCCATCGTACATGACGTTCCACAGTAGTGGGCCAAGTACTGATCCTTGAGGCACCCCGCCAATTATCTGGCGTCTCCTAGTACCTTTATGGGTATCATAAACTAGCTCTCTATTTCGGAAATAATCCTGTATAATTGCCAGTAAATATCCTGGGATGTCTAATCTTGCTAAGGCTTCAACAATACGTCCCCAGTTTGCCGTGTTGAAGGCGTTCTTTACGTCTAGGGTTACGACTACACAATACTCCTTAGTTCCATTTCTCCACCCTAGCAGCAGTTTCCCTAGCAGCAGTTTCTACTACAACCTTGATAGCATCCACTGTTGATCTTGCTTTCCTGAAGCCACATTGGTTATTTGATAAACCATTCTTAGCTTCAACACAGCCTTCCAATCTTCTACAGATTATACTTTCTAGCAGTTTCCCACTCGTCTCTATCATACACAGTGGACGATAAGAGGAGGGATCGTCTAGCGGCTTATTATCCTTAGGTAACAGTACCAGCTTTTGTCTTTTCCACATTGTTGGAACAATTCCCTGGCTCAAGCATGCGCTTATTACCTTCAAAAAGTACTCAGGGTGGAGTTTGACAGCTTCTTTTAGCACCATATTTGGAATACATTCTAAGCCTGGTGCCTTCTTGTCTTTAAATTTTGAGACAGCGCCTTCTATCTCGAAAATCGTAACCGGAGGAATATCGGAAAATCCAGCGGAATAGCTGTATTGCCACGTAGGAATTTCCTGTTGGGGAAAGAGATGATCTACAATTGCCCTGAGGATAGGCTCCTCTCTTGGCGGCGATGGACCAAGACATTTAAGTCTCTTGGTTACCAGTTTATATGCAAGGCCCCAAGAATTACCATCTACTTCCTCACATATATTAAGGAAACATCTGCGCTTACTCCTACGTATTGCAATCTTCAACGCTTTCCTTTTATCCTTATATATTTGATGGTGTACACTGTTCTCTAGACTACCTCGCGTTCTTGTATACTGCCTTCGGGAGCTTATGCACTCCGAACGCAACCTAGCAATTTCATCATTCCACCAGTAAACTGGAGGCTTATTTGGTGACCTTTTACGCTTCGTCATGCTTACATTACACGCACTCGTGATATGGCTTACTAATTGTTCTGCCATATCTTCAGCCGAACCATTCAGTTGCATGTTCTCCATACAAGCTGCAAAGATATCCTTATCAAAGGTATTTACCTTCCAGCCTGTCAAGCCTCGTGCTTGTACAGCCACATGGTGCTGTTTATCTTGTACATCTATGATTATAGCGCTATGATCGCTATGAGTATAAATGTCAGATAATCTCCAGTTCACCTGGCTTGTGATGCTGCTACTGGCAAACGTAATGTCAATTACCGAACCAGTATCACCTCGTCTGAAAGTTTGTTCAACTCCATTATTCATGAGTACAACACTCAATGCAGAAAAGGCTTCCAAAAGCACTCTACCTCTTGCATTCGTCAAGGGGCAGCCCCATTCAATAGCCCACGCATTAAAGTCACCTGCTATTATGACTGGGTTTTTGGTAGCTGCATCTGTTACTATATTATCAACTATGCTTCGAAAGTCCTCTATAGAATACCTAGGGGGAATATAGCAGCTGTATAATGTGATACCAGAGATAGTGGCTCGGGCATACCCACATTGTGATGTTATTCTATCCCGTAGTGTTAAGGTGCTGGTGTTCCATATCGCAGATGTATCCGTGTTATCAGAAACCCAATTTACAGATCCCATGGTCCTATATGGCTCACTCAGCACAGCAACGTCTACATTTAAATCTCGAACGCTTTGCTTAAGAAGCTCTTGAGCTGGCTGGAAATGGTTGAGATTTAACTGTAATATACGCATTTTGATGCCTTAAGTTTTGTTTTAAACCTTAAGTTTCTGTAGCGCTTTTTTGTAGTACGGACAAACTACACATCCGGTGACATGGTCACTAGCGGTGTCTGTTCCATTCCTACAAAGCAAACACGACGGTTTATTGGAGCACGTTCCAATTTTGTGGCCGGTTTCGCCACACCGTAAGCAATTATTAGAAAGGTCCTTCCCCTTACAATTTGCGGCTCTATGTCCATAATCTAGGCATTTATAGCACCTTATCGGCGTTGCCTTTTCGCGTATTCGGCAGACGACCCAACCAATGCGTATCTTCGCCATCTGCACAAGACGGCTAGCTATGGCAGCACTTACGCCAATGGTGGCAGTTTGTGTTCCTCCGTACGTTCTCCTTAACGATTTAATTGCAGCAGGCTGCAGAGATTTCAAATCGTCGGATGCTTTTATGAGGGCTTCATAAACGTCCTCCTTAGAGGTTACCTCATCTATATCCCTAATCTCGACTCTAACCTCATGGGATAATGCCCTTACTTCGGCGACCTCACCTAGTACCGATTCTACTGTCGACCTGAACTCACTTGTATCCTGGTGCGCGGGTTTATTCAACTCCAACAACAATTCACCCTTACCAGTCTTCCTAATGTTCTTCACATTTTGGCCCAGATTAATC
Source organism: Nowickia ferox (assembly GCA_936439885.1). NCBI lineage: Eukaryota > Metazoa > Arthropoda > Insecta > Diptera > Tachinidae > Nowickia > Nowickia ferox. The sequence goes on along the minus strand of OW387026.1, from coordinate 36,776,545 downwards.
AACTTTGGGTCTTTCTCCACTTGTCTGAGGATATCAGCATATGAAGCATCCCCGCACGTTTTAATTACCAAAGCATCTGGTCTTACTGTCTTCCTTTTATTTCTAACTCTGGTATGGACTTTAACCCAGCCAGGATCTTTAACATTCACTCCTGGTTTACCAGCCGTACTACTGCCTGCCTCACTGGGTATATTATTTCCGCTATTCTTAGCCGACTTATTGGGGGTTACACCTTTCTTCTTCTTAGATTTGTTCCCCTTTGGGCTAAGAGTGCTTGGATCTCTTTTGCGCTTTGGGGTTGCGTTTAGCACAAAGGTTGGCCTTGACGGTTCTTCCGTCTGCGTTTCCTTATGAATTTGTGACTTCTTGTCACTAACAGGTCTGCTGCTCAGCTCATCTGCCACTTGCATATACAACGCCTGTATCTCTCGGGACATCGTCACAATATCTTTATGCACGTTCGAACGCGACTTTAAGAAGTCTAACAACTTCGAAATTTTATCTCCTAATTTCCCCAAACTGCTGCTGCTTTCCTCACTACTATTAGCAACGTTATTGGAAAAGAGATTATCTCCACTTCTAACTCCTGAAGGGGGTGATCTCATGATCACCGACTTCCTCACAAATGGGTTTTCGCTATCTACCATATTTAACCCATCATGTCTATTACCTCTATTTTTATTCAAATTAATATTATTCATTCTAATGGGTCCAAACTCAAAGCCGCTATCTCCGTTCGATGTGCAGTCACGTTAAGATCCCATGGGTCTCTTTGTAAGCAGTGAGGTCCATGCGAGGGTTGACGAAAAGGTCTTATGGATCTTCTCGCCAGAGTCAGATCCGTGCTAACCGGGGAAGAACATCCGAACCTGCACCATCAACTTAATGATGACGAACTTCAAACGTACTTTGAGACTTGCCAAGTTTTAATAGGACGGAGGCAAACCTCATGTAGAAAAACTCGATGTAAAAATTCTCTCAAACATAGATATTCTAGTGATTCTGATACTATGAAAACACAGACGGTGAATTGATGGTGGAGGTAACTGAATTATTTGATAGATTTTCTAGAATAGTTGATTATTAAACATGTATTTTTTTGTAGATAAAGTAATTTCTCTATACATACATACATATATTTACCTATATGTATATATGAATACATTTAAAAATTATACAAATATTCTCTTTTTCAAGCAGTAAAATCTGAAAAAATAGTAGTGATACATTAAAAGAAAAAAAATATTGAAACGAGAGACTGAGTGATCAACTGATACATATACTTTGTCTGACAGGTAAATAAAGCGCACTTAAAAATATCACACAATACGCTGAAATTCAATAAAATGAGAAAAAAAATCATCTAGAACATCAAATAAAAGCCATAGGCGAGTAACCTTCATAAGATAAACATATACCTTTTTAATGAAAACATATTATCAGTATGAAGTAACACAATTTGAGGAATTAAAATATTAACATTTAATTGTCCCTTAACGCTGACAAAGATTAGACAGATATGTTGACATAGAAAGTCATCTTGTATACTAGAGGAACCGTTGAGAGGCCAGACCTAAATTGTAAGAAAACGATTTCGTTTTCTGTTGATCGCTATTCAAGAAGAAAACAAGTTTCCTCATTATGATTTAAATAATTTAAAAGTACATTTAAATTCAGTCTCATATCCAAATGATGATGATCTTAACATAAAAATTAAAAATAGACGTTATGCAATTCTATATTATATGTACTCGTATCTAAGATTCCAACAAAGCTATTATATGAAAGAATCTCAAACACTTCCAAATGCACTAAAGTTTAAGATAAAAGTTCCTTTTATTCAATAACGGCCCAATTGATATAGAAATTTAATATGAATCAGTAAGCAAGGACCTCAGCTACTGAATTTTTACTGATGATCGAATAATAGAAAGTCCTGAAAGTCTTATAAATTAAGTAATATGAATGAAAAAATGGTTTTAATAGACGAGTAAGATTTCGAGTGATTTTCATTACAAAAAGAAGTAGCGGTTGTTTTTAACAATAATGAGTATAACAATTTCATTATAAAACCACCAATTGATTTTAAATGTTTATCAATAAAAACGGAAAGAGAAGCAAAGTGGTTAACAAAAAACTATCATCACCTAAGCTGGACTGCTGGATCAGTTTCATTTCAAAGCGTTTGTTATTTTTTAAAGCCAATGCAAGATGTTCTAAAATATATGAAAAAGGTGAAGAAAAAAGATGATAGTTGGAAAAAATTTTACACCGAAAAATTTCTAACGTTGACTATATAGGCTACATCAACTTTAAACAAATGGAAATAAAATATATTAAATATTTATACTATAGTTACTACAACTAGAGAGGAATTCAATTTTACTTAAAACAGAAACTCCTCACAAACTTTTAAGTAAATACATCTAAAAATTAAAAGAACGTTTTTTTAATTTCAAATAAAAAAACTATCGAGATATTTCACATCTATACACAAAAGACCAGGCGAATATTTACAAACAGCAACAACAGCACATGACAAAAAAAATGTATTTAAATAGGGAGCCCCAGACTTATTTGTATGTACATACATACATACATAAAATCAATTTGTAGATCTATATGTACATATGTACACATATTATCAAATTTCTTACCCATGCTAAAGTATTTATTGGATTTTAACAATCACACTTACATATCTACATCATGAAAACATACAAACCGTTCTCCAAGCTATTGACGCTTGAAGACGAAAGTCGAAGAAGACACATATACTTAAATAAACAAACTTATTACAGACCAGTCAAACTCTATCGCGCATACACACATACACACACACACAAAATGCCACGATCGTACACAAGAATTTTGCAAAATCTGAAATTAATATTTATACAAATATAAACAAATTTCTGACCGACAGACTTTAACACTGGACAAATTTAAGCTTGATAAAATATAAAGCAATCTCATCCTCCAATATGAAAAACATACTAGGATTAGGGAAGTTCAGATATATGATAATATTTTCTAGCAAAAAATGTTCATATGGGAAACAATTTATTTCTACGTACATATAAATACTATGATGAGAAAATCACATACACACACACATACTAAAATTCATCTACGAAAAATTACACCTATTTCAACAACGCCCCTCCCCTCACAAATCACAGTCAGCCTAAAGTTCTTACAGATATACATACACAAAATCTCAAGGTAACATACAATCTATCAATCTCACAACCTAAATCACGATCAGCCTTAAACTCATATAGACATACATACACACATACATATACATATACATGACACCTTCACCTCACCTCTCATTAATCATGATCAGCCTTAAACTCATATAAACTTCCAAATTCCTATAGATATACAATAACACCCCCACCCCCCGCCTACCTCAAATCAAGGACAGACTTAAACTGCTACATATACATACATACATACACATACACACATAGGCACATTCTATATATCTATCACAACAAGACCCTCCCCCACCTCAAATCACAATCAGCCTTAAACTCCTGCGAACATACATATCCACAGATTCCCACGGATACGTATTACATGAACACTCTCACCTCACCTTTGATAAATCACAGACAGCCTTAAACTCTTACAGACATACATACATACATACATGTACACAGATTCCCACGGATACATATTACAACAACTCCCCACCCTCCACCAGTCGATCTACCTCAAATACATCCCGCCCCACTCACAAGCACAGCTTGGTTTAAATTCCAACAAGCATAAACGTCATCGAATTCCCGCGGTTACATATTACAAAACACCCTCACCTACCTAAATCACGGTCAGCCTTAAGGTCTCACAATCTAGACAAACCCCGTCCTCCACCAATCACAGCCAGACTTTAATTCCTACAGCTAGACACAACCCGCCCTCCACCAATCACAGCCAGACTTCAATTCCTACAGCTAGACACACCCACAAAATTTCCGTCGGCATTTGAAAAAAAATAAACATGTTTTCCCGTCGGCATTCGAAAAAAATAAAGATGTTATCCCGTCGGCATTTGAAAAAAATAAAGATGTTATCCCGTCGGCATTAGAAAATCATATACATATAAAAGCTTCAAACTTATAAACCCCCTTAATGTATTCCCACAAACATACAATATATAAATTCCCACGGTCATAAAAAAACTGACTTATTGAACCGCCCTCGTATGTAGTAATAAAAAAAAACTCCTTATATAAACAAAAAACAGTTAATGTAAACAAAAAACAGTTAAGTTAAACAAAAAACACTTAATGTAAACAAAAAAACATCAAAGCGCACCGACAACACAAATTTCAAATTTTAATTACCCAAATTTTTAAATTTCAGAAAATTTTGCACTGAAATTTACAAATTTCAGCAAAATTTCACAATTTTAATTGTCCCAGGACTGGGAATCCATTACTACTCATATAAGTGTGCTCTAACTGATTTTCATTCATATAACAGTATTCCAAATGTGGACACTTATAACAATATGTTCCATATAGGGGAGCATAAAATTGAAATACCAATTGGATATTATGAATAGAATGATATTGTAGATTTTATACAAGAGCAATACAAAAGACTCTGTCCATACAATGCAAGTTAAAGTTAATAGTTCCAAGGATTCTGTATATTTTAATAAAGACAATACAATTGGAAAACTTTTATTATTACTCAGATCTGCCAGTCAATATTTTTAAAGTGAATCTCTTGCGAATTGAAAGTAGTATTGCTATTAATACCTATATGAATAACTCCAAATCGCACACACTTCAAGAATTTCCAATTAATGTGCCTCCAGGCTATAAAATAGATGAGATCCCAAGAAATCTCATCTATTTACCTGTAAACACCAGAGAGATAAGTTCCGAGGAGAGGAAATTACAATACGAATACATTTAAGGCCAACTAAATAATGATAATATACAACACAAATACATTTAAACATAAAGCAGTAACAACAACAACAACATTAAAGCGACCAGTTCAACAGAAAGCACTAACAACATCAAATAAAAATTTTCAAAAGTCCTTGAATTTAAAATTGAAGACATAATGAGTTCAATAATAGATGTCTTAGATAAACCCTTCTCTGATGAAAATATAATCAAAAATGACATACATATGTACCATACTTACAATCTTACAAAAATAATGATGAAATCAGAATTTCAATACAAAATCAAGATTTGTACGTGCTACCCAGTGAGAGCTACATTTAAGTAGAGGGGTTTGTTGCCTATGATAATACCCCTAAATCTTCTTCTTCTTCAGAGAACTTTAAATTAAAAAACAACTTTGTAGGATATCTTAAATTGGCTGCAAATAGAGAACGAACCCGTTTTGTGTTGATCGCTTTTCATCAAGAAAATATATTTGTTCATTGTGATTTGACTAATTTAAAAGTACATTTAAATTCAGTCTCATACCCATATGATGATCTAAACATAAAATTTAAAAATGAACGTTATGCAATTCTATATGATATGTATCTAAGATTCCAACAAAGCTAACTATATGAAAGAATCTCAACCGCTTCTAACTGCATCAGAGTTTAAGACAAAAGCTCCTATTATTGTAGTAGATGTCAGTCATCAGAATGAATCACTCAATAATGGCCCGATTGATATAAAAATTGAATTTGAGATAGCAACTAATATTGCAGCAAAGACATCAGCTTACTGCATTCTTATTCATGATCGTATAATAGAATATATACCCATCAAAGGACAAGTTCGAAAAGTCATGTAAATTAAGTAATGCTATTTGACTCTCAAAAGAAATATCGTGCTTTAAATGCTAAAATATTTATACTTAAAAATATATGAATGTATGTATTATTGTAAAATTTTAACAAATTTTAAACAATAAATGTATACAAAATAAAAAAAAATGTACAAGTGTTTTCTTATTTCAAATACAAACTACATAAAGGGAATAGAAAGACGTGGGGAGGAGGAGAAGTTAACTTTTTTGCTTACTTGCAAATTTCTACTTTTTGTTTCTCTGCTGATGACTGTACTTAGTTGAAAATCATCTGATTTAAAATAATCGTAGTCAAATTAATGACTGCGTTGCAAAATATAAATGTATACAAATATTACGTCTGTATTCTACAGAGCCACAAAATATTTTATGCACAAATTCCCACGGTCACACATGCATATGTATGTACATACATACATACATACACATTCAAGAATTTCATAATGTTATGAAATAAATATTTCTTAAAAAAATAAACAAAATATAAACTTATCTGGGAAAGACAAACTCATCATGATAAATAATTTATTATCGTGAGAAAATCATTCATACATACATACACACATACAACATATATATATTTTCATATACACATACATACATACATACATACATATGGATACACAAATTCCCACAGTCTGGCAACACTTACAACTTACCCGTCGGCATTAGAAAAAATATTTTTATGATTTTCCCTTCGGCATTAGGAAAAATTAATTTTCTCGTTTTTCCGTAGTAGGACAAATATAATGATGTTTTGCCGTCGGCATTAGGAAAAAAATAATGATGTTTTGCCGTCGGCATTTGGAAAAATCAATTTCATGATTTTTAATCCATTACCACAAATAAAAATCACCCATTCACACGCAATTAATGTCACCCAAAAAAATCACCCGTTCACACAACTTATGTAAACAAAAAAAATGTTAATGTAAACAAAAAACACAATTTCACAAGTTTCAAATTTTAATTACCCAAATTTTATATACAAGTTGAAAATTATTCGCCCGTTCGAACAAGAAAAAATATCATGTAGTTTCATTCGAACAAATATAAAACACGATTAATTAACAACACTAAAACGTATGCATAGCTCTGTGTGTGTTGGAATTTTTGTATTCATTGGCATTTCACACACGAGTCTAATTTTTATGCCGCACAATTTTTGTTCCTTTTAGAACACACGAGACTAATTCATCTGGCATAAAAATGTATACGTGCACACAGCTTTGTGTGTATTAGTGTTTTTTGTATCATTTTACATTTGCTGTTTTTTAAGTTGTGTGTGTATTGGTTTTGTGCTGCTGATGTGGGGTTGTAGCTGGTTGAAAAATTATGCCAAACACAAAACCACTCTCTTTGCCCCTCTCACCAACAAACTAACATTTTATACCAGCCCAATTGTTCTCGTGTGTGACTGGCCATTCACATTTGCTATTTTGTGTATTGGTTTTGTGCTGCTAGTGTGGGGTTAAAATAGCTGGTTAAAAAATTATGCCAACCACATAATCATTCTCTTCACCACTTTCCAACAAGGTTCCATGTTATGCCAGCATAATTATGTTCGAGAATATATACTCAATGAAACAAATAATAACCCGTTTGTGTGAAAAACTTCAAAAAAATCTTTGTTGTGTAACTACAGTGTTAGTGTTGGAAGTCAGCCTGACCGACTAAAGTTGCAATTTACCACTTCTTCGACTGCCTTGCCACTTTTCGTCGCCCTTTTTTTTATGAGCTGTATCTGCTACTTTTTGTAATATTTTGCCCCTTTTTTGTTAAATTGTAAAAATATAATATGTAAATACCAAAAGAGTAGAAAATATAGATTTTATTAACATCTTATACGAAGATATCGTTGGCAAATGTATATATTGTCCCTGAAGGCGGTTTTCTGAGAATTTTATAATTATTATTAAAAGTAAACTTATAACTTTTTATCAAAAACTGTGTGGAGAAATAGTATCAAGAGTTGATATCACAAAGTAGACCAGAGTTGTAGAAAGTGACTTATGAAAAATGCTAAAATCACTGATCACTGTTAAAAAGGGACAAATATAGTGTGTTTGTTATTGAATATTTTTAGTACAATAATCAAAACAAACAGCAGAAATGTATACTTAGTGAAATGAACAATTGAACATTTTTACAAAATTAAATGAAAGATTTTGCAGTGTTGAACTAAATAAAACAATGTGTAAAATATTATTAGTATTATAAAAGTGATTAAAATTAGTTTCCAAATGCTTACAAACTCTATTTTAAACATTTTCTCTCAAAAATATTAATTTTTACTTCAACTTGCAAAAAGCAAACAACGAATGAGACCACAAAGCATAAATTGAAAATACATTTGAGCACATGAACATTTGCACAAAATTAAAGGAAGGAATTTGTGGTATTGAATTAAAAAACACAATGCGAAAAGGATTATTAGTATTAATAAAGTGTTTAAAATTTGTTTTTAAATTATTAGAGACTTTGTTTTAAGTATTTTCGTTCGCAAATATTAATTTTTACCATTTATTTACAAAAACTAGGCTGCGAATGAGATCACAAGGAATAAAATGTAATTACTTTAAAATAATACCACGCGAAAGAAAAAGTAAAGAGGATTTGATGACTGTGTGAGCGAGACCTCTAAAAACACCACAAAAACACAATTATCTTCCGTCCTGTGTCACTTCTCGTATACTTTGTGGTTGATATTAAGAATAAAAAGCTTAACGTAATAACGTATTTGGATCCATTATTTTTAAATTCCAATGAAGACATAAATTATTTCGAACTTGTTTCAAAGTTTACTTATGTAGTAACTGTAATGAATTTAATTTATTAGAATCCAAAGTAAAAGACAAAACAATGATCACAAATTTTAAATTTCGAATGGTGAACAATTTTGCATGAAGTATGAAGTTTTAAGAATGGCTTTGACGAGTATTTATTTTCAAACCTATTAACATTTTCCGTTTACATATTTACTTTACTCCACCGCAGTGCATCTGCTGAACGTAGTTTTTCAAAGTTAGCGCTAATGAAAAACAAGTTAACAAATAGGTTGAAGGTAAATAATTGCAAACCCATACTTCCATGTTTGTAATTATTAGATGTTCATCTGGGATATCGGACTCCTAGTACAGATCTTTTTAAACACCTCGATATTTTAAATTTTGTAAAACTATACATATGATGGTAGGACTAATATTAATTACTATTGTTCGAACTTTATTTGTTTCGATATGTATGACTTCATTTATTTACATGTGATAATTTTTAAGTAACAAATAATACCACAATTAATCGTAAATATTCTGACAAACACTAGCAGAACGGTTTAATATGCTGTTTTCGAAGGCCGCCAAACCTTCATCATTAGCGTTGCTGTGTTTGGTCTACTGGGAATGGTGTCAATTGGTATAAGCTCCAGCTTTTTATACATATGTTCTTACACCCATACAATTTGGAGTTTGAGGAGATTTGGAAGGAAACTTAAAAAAATAGATAATGGCAATATTAACGCTGGTAATAATTATGTTTATACAAAAAAATTAGTTTGTAATCACAACAACAATAGTAACAAAAATGTTAAAGTCCAAAATACTTGGAGTCGTCAAATTGCTTCAGAATTCAGTGATTTCCGGTACCAAACCATCAGAAAATGGTATTCAAGAAACAATTTTATTAAAATAATATAAAACATTACATAGCGTCTATAACTGATATTAACTCTGATATAATATGAGAGAGAACGTCGGAAGAATGAGAAGAAATCTATATTTATATTAATATTACTATCTATGTAGGGGAAAACGCACTAAATATCATAATATTTCACAATTATCAGGCAGCCGTGCAGTAAACATCTTCGTTTATTGTAATTGTAATATTAGTTTTATAAAAATGTTGGTATTTCCTTAATACATCATGCATAATTAAAATATTTCTGAATTTTTTTTATCAAAAAGTTTTAATTTTCACTTTAACATACAAAATTCTCTTCACGTATCCATGTATGTGTACGTTTTTTGACAGTTGATATCATGATATTGTTTCCTAAATATATATTATGAAAACAATATTATAATATCTGATATAATACTAATATTGCAGTCCACACGTAATATTATTCTCTGTACTATGAAATTTGACGTTTGCTGATAAAAATATATTTGATATTATATCAGGTATAGACGCTATGTTATGACACTATGACCAATATTTGTGAAACATATATGGCTTAGAAGGTATTTTTATGTATTAAATTGAACATAATACATTACTAAGTAATACTACATTAATGCGATTTCTTTTTTGAAAAAAAGTTACACTATATGTATGTAACATTTTTAAATGTTACCTAGAATCACTCAAAATGCTACATATTATATTACTACAATCGAAAAAAATTAGCTGCTTTTTTTACAATTGTTACATTTTATCATTAATGTACTTCATTAATGCCATGTTCACTATCCTACACAATCTCGCGTTCTACGAAAAAATACAACCCTGATCTAATGAATTGTTTTTGTCTTTTGAAAATGTTCATAGACACCATCATACCAGGGCTGTATTTTCTCAAATATCGCACGATCGTGTAGGCCAGTGTATCACGGCCTTTAGCGATTTTTAAGGCTATTTAAGAGGTTTTTCGCACACTATTATGATTTTTAAACACACATTACTAATTACGTCTAAAAATATCAAAACAGTCACAATATTTAAATAAATATTTATATTTCATTTTTATAGTAATTTTTATATTTTATATTTAAGAAACCTTCTCTCGAAATTATAAACATGACATGCAAAATAAATCCTTCGATACCACACTGCATCTAAAATAAAGTGAGAGTAAAATATGTAACATATTTACTTGTTTTTAATGCAACATATTCAGAAAAGAAATTGAACATTTTTTCCACAGTTGTATTTTTTGTACAAACGAACACAGAAATGTAAAACATGTAACATATATGCAACATATTTGTCAGAAAAGAAATCGCTATATGTTATCTCGTTTTTTTAATGTTTCCCTTGGTTTTTGATAAATCCCCTATTTGGTGCTACTTTTTTTATTAAATACCCTTTTTGACAAATGTCATCGGTCACCCTGTTGGAAATGTGCGTACTTTTTGTGATTATATCGGCTGTTGGCAACGCCAATTATTCTTAACGAAGATAACACGAAATTAAATCGTGAGTGGTTACTCAGTTTTGCGAAAAAAAATATACTAAATTATTGGTTCGAGGATATTTCTTTTATTAAATCAATTGAAAATAATATACCTAATACATCTGAGTAAAAAGTAAAGTTCAGTTATTATATTCTAATTCTTTTTGTGTGAAAATGGCATCCAGTGACAAAACTTTTGACGATTCTCTCTACCCAATAGCTGTGCTTATAGATGAACTGAAAAATGAGGACGTTCAAGTAAGTTTCATTTACATATGTACATATGTATGTATGTATGCATGTACATTTTTAAGAAATTGATTTCCAATTATTGCAGTCAATTGCTCTTAATGAGAAAAAGTCTACAGTTAAAAATTTAGAGTATTTTGGTGCTTCAACATGATTAAGAAAATATTTGCAATGTATAATAATTGCTGGTGTACTGATTTTTTTCCTTATTTGCCTTTTCTAATGGTGGTACGGGATGCTACTGAATATCCATTCATTACTTTTGTGAATATCTTCTGCTCAAATTTAAAATTAACAAGGAAAGTTCTTGAGAATACCTTTCACGAAATGGTAAAATACAGTATTGGTAGGCCATGCAGGAAATCTTTATTAGGCAAGAAAATTTTATGAGGCAGAAAATCTTTATTAAGCGCCGTGTCGGGAAACACCATGGTGGGGAAAATCTCTAAGCCTGGCAAGATGACAGCAGTGCAGGAAAACGTTATTAAGCAGGAAAACTGCAAGACAGAAAATTCTTAAGACTTTGAAGAAAACAACAACAATATTTACTAATACTAACATTGTACAATAAGAGCTTATATCTATTAAATTATTTCATACATATACAACCAAAAAAAAAGTTTTAAAGTCAAGAATAAACATTTCAATTTTAAAAACGTAACCTTTATGAAATAGGACTAAAGCAGAGATAAGCAAAAGGCCGCCCGTGGGCACTTCATTATGCTCTTATTTTCACTTACATTCGTACAAGCATGCATTTTACTCTCTTTCATATTATATACAGTGCTTGACAAATCAATGGAAACTTTTCTTAAAAACAATTTTTTTATTTTTAGAACTCGAAAATATAAAATATTTTTTTAATAAAACACAAGAACTTCAGAACATCGTTTCAGAGATTCTTTTTGATATATTCAAAAAATAATAACATAACATAGCATGTAGTTCGAAATTTTTAAAGAAAAACTAAAAGTATTAAATTTTGGGGTATTGGCAAAAAATGGAAACTTTTACACTTCTGCAAGAAAGATGAATAAAGTAAAGTGCATTGATGAACAAACAAAGCAATATGCAAAATAATTAACCGTTATCCTAAAAATTATTTATTTCACTTCTTCTTTATTAAACATTTTAAACACGAGAAACTTGAATACTTAATTAGTTAGAATGGCTATAGTCACGATAAGCGAATATTTAAAAAAAAAATAATAAATGATTTTAATGCTAGATTAAAACAAAAAACTATCTGTGATAAATATTCAATGAATAAATCAGCAGTTTCGAAGATAATTAAGAAATTTAGGGAAATGGGTACTGTTAAAACTCTGCATTCAGGAGGACAACCACGCAAAACTACTGTAAGACAGGATAATTTAATAGCAAGAGAGTTTAAAAAAGATCCGCAAATGTCATCAGGAGAAGTTAAAAATATTCTAGAATTAGAATTAGAAAAACCGCGCCGCTCAAATAAAATTTGCCAAAGAGCACATAAGCTGGCCTAGAGAAAAATGGAACACTGTCCTTTTTTCAGACGAGTGCAAATATAATTTAATGGAAACCGATGGAAGATGCTTCGTAAGGCGGTCTAAGGAAAAGAGACTAGACCCAAAGTATACATGCAACACAGTCAAGTTTGGAGGTGGAAATATTATGGTCTGGGTCCTATTCATATTATTAGGGATACATTGGTGTTGGCGACAGATCGATTTTAAATGACATAATGTATCCATATGCAGAGGAGAACATGCAACTAATATGGAAATTTCATCATGACAATGATCCAAAACACGCCCCTATGATTGTAACAGACTGGTTACAATCAGATCTCCAGATCTCAGTCCCATAGAAAACCCATGGGAAATTGTAGATCGTAAAATAAGAACCCGTAATTACACACAGAAGGAAGAATTAGCCAATGCTGTTTTGAGTGAATGGCAAAAAGTTTCAAAGGATACAGTTGACAAATTAATTGGGTCAATGCATCGTCGCTGTGATGGAGTAATCAGGAATGAAAAAAAGGTATTGAGTTTTGTTAACAGTCCGATTTTTATTGGAGTAAAATTTAAGTTTCCATTGTTTTGCCAATACCCCAAAATTTAATACTTTCTCTTTTTCTTTATAATTATCGAAATATGTTATTTTACTGTATGTTATTTTTTTCTTAATATATCAAAAACAATCTACAAAATTAAATTTTGAAGTAATTTTAAGTTTTATTCCAGAAATATTTTTAATTTTCGACTTATAAAAATAAATAAATAAATTTTTAAGAAAAGTTCCCATTGTTTTGTCAAACACTGTATGTATGTATGTGTTTGCCTGACGTTGGACTAAAGCCAGTATTAAGGCTCCATTACTCTTTACTTTCTGTTGCTGTTCTGTGCTGTGCCTTCTTGCTTCTAAATTTGAGTACTTACTTTTTCTGTATTACTTATCAGCTGTTTTTGACCAGAAGGGTCGCAGTTTTCCACTAAAGCGATTAGTTTTGCCGCGTCCTGTTAAGTTGCAATATAATTTTATATTCTTCTTTAAAATTTTTTATTTTTTTTAATTCTAAAAGCACAATCACAATTTATTTCAAAATATTTTTATTTAATTTATGCTGTCCTTACAAAACAGAACAGAACGAAACAGAAAAACTAACGACTTGTATTAGATATCTATAAACAAAGAAAAAGTCAGCTGATTCGTAACAAAACTGAAAGTAAAAACTAATTCTGGCTTTAGTTATGTTTATTTTAATATTTTAAAAAGCATTTGGAGCTATGCTGTTTAAGGCGTGATACAGGATTTAGGACGTGATTTTCGTAACAAAGAAATCAACACTTTTACATTTATAAATTTATTCTTGTTTTGATGTCTTTGTATTTAAAAGGAGAGTACGAAAATAAACGAAACAAAATGTTTGATTTTCGTTCTTTCAAGAAGTGAGTGAAACAAAATGAAAACAATGATAACGATTGCTCAATTTGTGTTAGAACATGACGACAAGCCAGAGAACGAAGCAGATCGGCTGTAAGACAGCCGCCGCCAGCCACAAATAATTCATTAATCGTACGCAGTTAGAAAATAAACTAATGGGAAATAAATAGAAACCTCCAGTCGTAAAGCAGCTCTGGGAGAGTCAACATCAAGCGTCGTTGGCAATTATCTCTTAAGTGCAACCAGGCCACTGTTGTTTATTGGCCTTCGAGAGTTTTGCGTCTCACTCGCACTGGTTGACTGATCTGCCACGGATAACCGTATATTCTTGCGGTTGTTTTGTGGAATTTCTTTAACAGCCACGTTGCTACTTCCTATGTGAAGGCATAGGTCGTGTACAGTCAGCCACAAAGCCTTTTAAAAAAACTGTTCATAACATCTTGGGCATATGGTCTAGCTACGCCGCCCATATTTGTGCAACAATACTTTGCAAATTTACTTTGTAAAGTATTTCTTAAATAAATAAATAAATTAATAGAAACCTTTGTAATACAGTAGTTTTCCGGTTGAACGAACCAGTACTTTGTCAGGCCTGTTCGTTAAACTGAAAAGTTCGTTATATGCCATACTTATATCTAGTACCCATGTTATGAATAAATAAATAACTAGAGCTGTATTATTTGTCGTTTATTTTGGAATATGTTTAGAGATCTGTATAATATATTAAAAAAATTAAACAAGGTACAATTCATTACACTGGTAGCATAAAACGTAAAATAATTTGAATGAAAAAAAGATTCAAATTCATCTTGAATTTCCTTGAAAATTTTACATAAAAATTTTGTTGAGTAATGTTGGTTTTTTTTTGGAACAAATAAAATTTGTTCTGTGACATCTTCCCGAAGTTCTTTTAAAATCAATTAAGTTGACAAATTAACATTATTTTGTTGTCGTAGAAACCAAGAAAAAAGTTGTTTCTCTATTCTTGGAAATTCACCTTGTTTCACGGCTTTCATATTTTTAAAGTTTGCACTTCCTGCATTTTTTATAAGACTTTGTTCTGATTTTAAATTGTACATACGGTCGATTTTCTTAAGCCATATTTTTTGCACAAATCTACAACTCGCAATCCATTTTGGTAATCATGCACAATTTTTAATTTTTATTTTAAAAAAAGTCACTTTCTTGTACTCATTTTTATGTTTACACCACGAAAGAATATGCGTAACTGATCATTGCAGTATAATCAAACAAAAATGCTACATAAACAGAACCTAAAATAGTGGTACTTTTTGCTATTCACTTTGTTTTTAGTTAAAAATTACTTCACATTATGCTTTTTTAAACTAAAATTATGAATCTTATTTGTTCGCTAAATTGAGCACAAAAAATATTTTTTATTCGCTATATAAGGTACTCTATGGAGCGCACTTGTGTGTTCGCTAAATGCGATGTTCGCAGAATCGAAGGTTCGTTAAACAGGGAAACTACTGTAATTGAGGCGAATTTGACATCATCACTTAATATAATTTTATTGCATTGTTATTTCGCACATTAATTTTTTTTATGTAGCTAAGTAGCATAGCTCTAACCGGGTGTCCTAAGACACCTCTCTTCTTTTTATTTTTTATTTCTTTTCGTTTTTATTTAGCAACTGTTTCATTTTGGCATTTGGTAAGAATACACTTAAGATCTACCATACTTAGCTCTATTTCAATTTTTTTTCTGGTCTAAAATCTTTAACGATGTATGTGCCCTTAATTATGAAAGTGGTCTTTGGGCGAGATATTTAGTAGATTACATTTGAACAAATCAAAAAATATTTTTATATTATGCAACGTTTTAATTTCGAGTTCTACTAGTCTTGATTAATACAAATCTTTTTAATATTTTTTATTTTTATTTTTTATTTATTTATTAATTCAGAATCAAGCCTTTAAGGCCAAATATGATTCATATTCTACTCACAAAATAATAGTAATTTGAGTTTAATAAATAATAAAATAACGGGTAACAAAACTATTTATATAGTATTTAAATTTCATGATAAAGCAGTAATATAATTATAAACAAAAGAGAAACATTATATATGTGGATATATGTATGTAATTATATGTTTATGTATTATAAAAATTTTCTTACAAAAACAGATAACAGCAAAAGAGGATATTAATTGCAGCGGTCATAGTGTTGAAGCAGAGAAAAAAAATTTTAACTTATTTTTAAATGTAGCATTTGAGAACGAAAACAATTTTAAATAAATGGGAAGGGGATTCCAAGCTCTAGTAATTCTCACATGCAGCGATCTTTCATATATTGAGGAAGCTATGCGGCGACACTATCTGCGGATTTCTACTTGATCTTGAAAAAGTAAAACTATCCACCAAGTATCTAGGGCAATTCATCATATTCTTAACTTAATGAAATTTTCAAATGAAAAGCCAATAAAATCTATAACATAAGCAGAGACATGAGTTCTAATTTTCAATTTATATACAAATCTAATAATACGATTAAAAATCAAATGAATTTTTCTTAGGATAGTGCTGTTGGTACCCGAAAACACTTCTAAGGCGTAGAGCACTTGAGACATTAAAAGCGCATTTGCAACGTTTTTCCTCACACGAAGTGGTAAATACAAATCCTGTATATATAGTCTTCTGAGGGTGGCATTAACTTTAGCGCAGACATGATCAATATGTTTCGAAAAATTTAACTTATTATCTAGAATAACACCAAGACACTTCATTTCCTCAACAAATTTCAAATCAGATCCATTAAGAGAGAAACTGAAATCTTCAGCATTACACCCGAAACACATGGCTGTGGTTTTTTCTGGATTAATATTCAATCCACTCTCAACCGTCCATTGCGATATCTGGTTTAAGACAAAATTTACATTATTCCTCAAGACACCTAAATACTGCGAAGAAAGTACAATTTGAATATCATCAGCCTATACATATGGCTCAACAGAAGTTTCATCAAACAAATAAATGAAATCGTTCAAGTATGTCATAAATAACAATGGTAAAATTACCGACCCCTGTGGTACTCCACTAGTGACCTCTAGCTCATTTGATTTTTTATTTCCTGCTACCACATACTGCGACCTACATGAGAGATATGACTGCACCAGTTTGCACGCAAATTTCGAGAATTTAAACAGGTTACATAATTTAATTATTAACAAAGAATGCCTAACCATATCAAAGGCCTTGGACAGATCCAATGAAATAACTAATAAATAAAGATTTTTAAATGTGTCTGTAATTTTTCCTAGTGAATATTTTCTATTTTTAACAAAAGGAAATAAATACCTACTTAATGGTATATTATTGGAGAAACTGTTAGTATGGAAAATGTTCAGTTTCCTTTGAATTTGCGCTATTGGATTTGTAGTTGATTTAACAATTGACTTTAATACCCCAAACTATTGTCAAAGTCAAAAGCTGAAAATTGTGATAAAGGAGCTCCTACGTTAGTTAATCATCTTGTATATGGATTAGATTATGTATATTCATTGTTTAGGAATTAGGGCCGTAATGTCGAGGCATAAGTTCAACAAATGATTTTAACAATTCTTGAACGTATTTTGATTTTAATGTGGCTAACTTGGTTGACGACAAAATACGGCTGCAACATTTATTACCAATAAAGGTAACAAATGGTCTTTCTAAACTTTATGAAAATATTTCTTCCAATTCTCATGGACAAAAATTTGTCCTTTCAAAAATATATTCATACATGGATAAGCAAATATCAAATTATAAGTTTTAAAATTGTTGTTGGCTCACTTGAAACTACATCTTATAAGTTTTGACAGGTGAAATAATGGAAACTTTCGTACATAGACGTACATACATATATTATTTTAATTTTTTATTTAATCAAACAAGAAAATATTTTTATAAAACAACAGTTATCTCGGAACCAGATTGTTTGCCCCTACAATATATTTAAAGAATACTTTATTTTATTTTAATATTGAGAAATAATTTTCGGACAAATATTATCTCGAAAAGTACTTTATCTTTTTTAATGTTAATTGTGCAAGGAGTGTTTTGTTTTTAAGTTGGGTACTAAAATTTAATTGAAATATTGTTTTTTATATTATCACAAACTAATATTTTTAGCCATTTATTTAAATTTCGTTTAGGATTTTTATATTTATTTAATTTTTTTCTGAAAAATATTCGTATTCGTTTAAAATTTAAGTTAAAAATTTTTTAACGCACTAATAATCCCATATTATTATTTTACTTCGCCAAATTCAGGCGAATACGAATATCTAAAAATGACCGAATATTCGGGAATTCGAATACGAATATTCGTGCATCAGTAATACATACTAGAGCAATGCACAGAATACTCGAGCAATGTTAATAAGTACTCTACTATGAGTACATTTCTCTTTTGCCTATATCTATGCTCATGGTTTTTAATTTCAATGCTCGTGCTAATACATATGTACATAGGCTGATAAACACAACACCCTTTGCGTCGCGCAGTCGTGTAATGAAAACATTCTGAAATAAACTCTGACTGTGATTTTAGAATTTCAAAAACTTACTGCCTCTCCCACTATGCACTACAGGTCAAATCACCACTTTTTCTGTGCGAAATTAAAACCGCGTACCAAATCATGGTATTCAAACCAAATTCTGAAAATTTAATTTAACCCATTATCGAACAAAAATTAACCTTTTGATACTAACAGTACATATATTCATTAATAAATTTTAATTTTAACAAAACATTAGCTGTCAGTTCATAGAAACCATGTAAAAATTCTCGTCTGCTTATTTATATTGAAAACAAAAACAAAACACTCAAAATTTGTTTTTGTTTTCAATGTAAATAGCCAGCCGAGAAATTTTACATGGTTTCTATGAACTGGCAGTAGGTAATTGTTTAAATTTAGTTCATTTTGGTAAATTTAAATTTAAAAAATCCTTTTCATTTTCATCAAAAGTTCAGATGTTTTGATACAAATGTTACCTACTAAAAAGAGGCATTACTCGCAAAAAGCAAAAAATCGCTTTTTTATACTTTTAATTTGAAAGGGGACAAATGGGGTCAAAATTTTTTAGGGCCTATATAAGGTTAGGTTAGGTTAGCAGGCTGCTGGTAAGGAAGGGTGAAATTTAGAGTCCAGCTCACTTGGGTCGAATAGGGTACAATGTTGCCTTTGTGCTACCTGTTAGTTGAAGAGAAGATAGTGAGAGAGGGTGATATGGAAGGGATAGTTGTTGATTTTAGCGTTTTATTAAAGAAGTGAAAAAAGTAAAGTACTTAAACTAATAATGTGTATAACATAGAAATGTATAAAAAGAACGGATAAAGAACATGCAGAGTTGTATTTTAGGGAAACACTCCAACACGCCCTCTCAAATCTGCATATCTTTCGATATATATTGACAAACAATACTATTTTAAGCCAAGAGATTTTACAAAACTTTACATGTTTAAATTTAGGCAAATTCTTAGTCAATATGTCTGCAGCCATTTCATTGGTTGATACATAACGTATTTCAATCTGATTCGATTTAACAACTTCCCTCACATGCTGGTATTTAACGTCTATGTGCTTACATCTTCCATGTAGTACGGGGTTTTTGGCCAAATGTTGAGCTCCAAGATTGTCGCCGAAAATTACTAAAGGTCCGTCAGATGGATAGCAACCTATTTCGCCCAATAATCGTTTAATGTACACTGCTTCTTTAGCTGCAGTGAACAAAGCCACAAACTCAGCCTCTGTGCTACTGAGTGCTATGTTGGGCTGTTTCTTGCTCTCCCAACTAAATGCACATCCTGCCATAAAAAATGAATAACCAGTATAAGATTTTCTATCCTGGGTACAACTGGCCCAATCCGCATCCACGAAACCCTCTGGTTGTTTGTCTGTTTTGAAATACTCTAATTTTAAATCGTTTGTTGTTGACAAATATCGTAACAAATGTTTAACAGCTTCTCCATGTTCATGGTGTGGATCTTGATTTTTTTGTGCCAATTTAACAACGGAGTGCAAAATATCTGGTCTAGTACTTATCGCCAGATACATCAATGTTCCAATTATAGATTGGTACTGATTAGAGTTCACACGTTGACAGTTTTCTTTCTGGCATGCTATTTGAAAGCCCGGATCAAGCGGTGTAGATGCTGCCCTGCAATTTTCCATTCCATAATTTATCAGGAGCTTTTTTATGTACTGTTTATGTCCTATTCTGATTCTTCCAGTATCACCTTCTCGTTCAATTTCCATACCTAGAAAATGTTTGAAATTACCATTATCAACTAATTTGAATTTTCGCGAAATTTGTCTCTTTATACTTTCCACGTCTTCTCTTTCGGTACACGCAATCAGTATGTCGTCAACATATACTGCTATTAGTCTAAATCTGCCGTTTTCGTACGCGCTATATAAGCAAGGCTCACTGTCACAAGGTTTAAAACCAATATCGCGAATCACTGCATCTAGTGTCCTGTTCCATGCACGGCCTGATTGCTTGAGTCCATAAATAGCCCTTTTTAAACGTAAAACCCGACCAGGATTTTCTTCATCAACAAATCCATCAGGCTGCTTCAAATAAATCTCTTCCTCTAGCCTGCTATTTAAATAAGCGGTTGATACGTCTACATGATGTACATAAAGTTCCTTTTCAGCAGCAAGTGCAAAGATCATGCGTATAGTGGAATATCTCAAAACCGGTGAAAATGTTTCAGTATAATTTATACCATACTCCTGGCTACACCCTTTTGCAACCAGTCGGGCCTTGAACCGATCTATATTTCCTTGTTTATCTTTTTTAAGACTAAACACCTACTTCCAATCACCTTCTTGCCAGATCGCAGGTCAACTAACGACCACGTATCATTCTCTCTGAGCGAATGATATTCTTCCATCATTGCTTCTTCCCAATAATTAGAATGTTTACTGCCAACTACATCCTTATAGGATTGGGGTATATCAATTTTACTACTACCGCCATCTGCCAAATTTAAAACATTTTGAGATTTTTTAGGACAAACTACATTACCTGAACTTATTTTCTTTGGTCTACCACGACATCTGGTTTGCGCAACACTACTTTGAGATTGTTGAAATTCATTTCGTTTTTCTTCTTCAAATCCCACGAAACCAGCCTCTGAGCTCGACTCATATTCATCGTCATCACTCTGACTATATGCTTTTTCTATGCAATCGCCAGCATCAACTATTACACTGTTCGACGAATTAACCAAAATTGGAATATTGAAGAAATCAAAATCCGTTGTCCTAGATTTGTTCTGAATGTCGTCTTCACAAAATTTGACATCTCGTTTTTCAACGATCTTCCTATCATTAACATCGTATAGCCTATAAGCTTTGGCAGTTGAAGAATATCCGACAAACGTATAATCTTTGCCCTTTGCTGCAAACTTCTTCGACTGTGTTTTATCAAGTGCCACTGCTGGTGAACCAAAAATCCGAAAATGACTAACGCTGTGTTTCTTGCCACACCAAATTTCATAAGGAGTCTTGTCCTTCAATACTTTCGTTATTGATCTGTTTCGAATATATACAGCAGTATTTACTGCTTCTGCCCATAGTTGTTTATCACCGCCGGAATGTATCATCATACTGCGAGCCATTTCTACTATCGTCCTGTTTGCTCGCTCGGCTATACCATTTTGCTGCGGAGTATAGGGAACGGTAAGCTGTCTTTTTATGCCATTTTCATCTAAGAAATGTTCAAACTGATTATTAATATACTCCTTTCCATTATCGCTTTTAATAGCTTTGATTTTCCTTTCAGTTTCATTTTCTACTAAAGCTTTAAACGTTTTAAATATTCCAAACACTTCGCCCTTGTTCTTCAAAAAATAAACAAAAATTTTTCTTGAGTGATCATCAATAAACGTAATGAAGTAACGTGAGCCTCCAATTGATGGTGTGTTCATCGGCCCACAGACATCTGTGTGCACCAAGTCTAACAAGTTGTCAGCCCTTTTGCTTGTACCAGTTGGAAACGGTTGTGAATTAATTTTTGCTTTCATGCACGTTTTACAATCAAAAGCTTGTGGTATTGTTTTTATTTGCAGGCCATTCACAGCATTTCTTGATACCAAATCATTCAAACTTCGAAAATTAAGATGCCCATACCGATTGTGCCAACGAATAGCATCATTAGTATGTATATTAAAATTCATGTGTGTTTGTCCGGAAAATAAAAATAAATTCATTTTATTTCTTGCTCCAAAATAACCTTACCAGATGCCTCCATTATTTTCGCTGTATCATTTTCAAACATTACAATAAATCCATTAGCTGTTGCTTTTCCAACTGATATAAAGTTGCCAATAATTCCAGGAACATAAAGAACGTCACGCAAAATCACTTCGCCATTTTCTGTTCTTATTTTAATATCCCCTTTACCCTCTGCTTGTATACAATTATTACATGCTAGTGTAATTGTGTCTGTATCTTCTACGAACGTTGAGAACAGTTCACGTTTGCAGCACATATGTGCAGTCGCACCGCTGTCGACGCACCAAGAATTTTTATCAAAACTACTACTATTACAGGCTGCAAGCATTGCGAATGAACGATGTTGTTCTCCTTTTTCCGCGTTGTTTCTTGTACTTTTGCAGTTTTTTGCAAAATGGCCACGTTTGCCACAGTTGTAGCATTTAAGCTTTTTACCGCTACTGCCGCCATTTTGATTATAATTGCTCTTAGTTTTATTATGGCAACCAGATCGTGCCACAAAGGCCTGTTGACTTACAACACAAGCAGCTTCGTTTTCATTTTGATGTGCTCTTCGGTCGCTTTCCTCTGCCAATTTCAGCCTTAAAACATCAAGGGCAGGTAATGCATCTCTGGTTTCTATTGCTATAACGAAATTCTCCCACTCCTTTGGCAAACTCGATAATAAAATTATAACCAAAAGCTCTTCAGTTAGTATAATTCTGACCTCAGCCAATTTGTCCGAAGTTTCAATAAAACCATTGAGATATTCCGTCATTGTTGAAGTGTCAGTCATACGCAGACTGAGTAACTTCTTGTAAAGACTCACTTTACGTAGAGGGCCACTGGGCATATAAATATTACCAAGCTTCTTCCATGCATCAAACGCCGTTTCACAGTTTTTTACATAGCTCAGCTGAGACGGCTTTACGGACAACATTATGGTAGCAAGAGCCTTTTCATCCGATTTGACCCATGCTTCTGCTGCCTTCGTTTCAGCTGGCTTAGCTAATTTTCCACTTACAATCGACCATAGCTCCGAGTGCACTAATATGCTCTTAACTTGTATACACCATGTGTCGTAGTTTGTATTATCTAGCTTATCTATTTGATAAATTGAGGAACTCATTTTCCTTGTGTTAGATGACTGCGAATTCAATTATATTTTTTTTTTCCTTTCAATTTTAATTTTAAAACTTTTGCCGCATCTGGGCCCATAACATGTTGATTTTAGCGTTTTATTAAAGAAGTGAAAAAAGTAAAGTACTTTAACTAATAATGTGTATAACATAGAGAATGTATAAAAAGAACGGATAAAGAACATGCAGAGTTGTATTTTAGGGAAACACTCCAACAATAGTGATAGAGAAGACAGGTGGTGAAGGAAGAGATGGAGGAAAGCTTCATTATTTTACAACTCTGCATTTTTTGCACGCTTTTTTTTGATAATGCAGTGTTGACCTAATGTGCTATGTCGAAAGAAAACCCCTGAGAAAAAAATTAATCGCTCGAATTCTAATAAATTTTTATTCCACTATTTTGTCAGCTTTCTTCTCTTTTATGATTACGTATGTCACTTTTCAGTTTTACGTGTTTGCAAATCAAAGTAGTTCCAATTTGTAAATTTCAAGTATTCCGATTTTTTTAAACTACCCACGCAGAAAAATACAATACAATAATGTTTATTTATTTATTTATTTCAGTCTATGGACAAAAAATCCTTACAGACTAAGATAACAAAATACATATAATTATATTCTATAAATATCTAAATTAGCAATGAAGTATGTGCAAAACCTACATATATACAAAATTATCTTATTATCTTATCAGTTTATAAATCACAGCTAATTATTATATTAAATCAGTTATTTTATTAAACTAAAAAGTAGGAGTTTAAACTCAGATTTCTCAGTGCCGAATTCAATAAAAGATTGAGAAACTTTTTGTAAATTGAAATTAATGTCATTGAGCTGAACAAAGGCACGTGTTAAATTATCATTACGTGCATAATTAGTCCTATGGAAGGAAACATCAAATAGCTTAACCAACCTAAGATTTCTAGGAGGTATTTAAAACGGTACCATATAAAGCCAATCTGGGCAATCAATAGAACCATTGATAATATCATACACAAATAGAGCCGATTGAACTATTCTACGTGCTTCTAGAGTACGTAAGCCTATAAACAAGCATTTAGACTTATACGGAACGGAAGATAAGTAAGGTAGTGAGCGTGAGGCAAATTTAATAAAAACACGTTGAACTCTTTCAACACGAGTAATCAGATTAGATACGTGAGGACTCCAAATAACAGAAGCATATTCTACCTTAGATCTTACAAACGATGTATAGATAAGCTTGAGTGTATATGGGTCTACAAATTCACAACAACTTTTTTTCAAAAAACCAAACATTTTATATGCCTTGGGAAGTATGTAATCAATATGAGCTGCAAAAGACAATGAGCTGTCGAACATCACCCCTAAGTCCAACTTAGAGTTTGACGTGTTCAAATTTATACCATTAATATTGAAGACAAGCACAGTGGGAGTCAGAGACCTATGAAAGGAGACATGTAAACATTTATTAATGTTTAGACTCAGACTATTAAGCCGGCACCAATCACTTAGATTATTAATCTCAATTTGCAGAATATGCGCATCATTAATTGATTCCAATTTCATAAAGAATTTCAAATCATCGGCATATAAAAGATACTTCGATTTCACAAAACAGCTACCAATGTCATTAATGAACAAGTTAAATAACAATGGACCAAGAATGCTTCCCTGGGGTACACCCGACGTTTGCAGATAAGAGTTAGATCTAAAACCTTCAATACTCACAGAGCAAATTCTATCTAGGACTTAATCCAAACCAGGAAATTAGAATGGAAGCCCATTAATCTCAATTTCGATATAATCATGGAGTGCGATAACTTACCAAAAGCTTTTGAGAAGTCAGTATAAATTACTTCCACTTGGGAACCATGTTCCAGCGCATCTAAGCAATATTCGCTGAAAAGAGTCAAAAAACAATTTTTTGTGAACGATGTATTCAAAAATCTTTGAAATACATGATAACTTAGAAATAGGCCTATAACAACTTACATCGTAGCAACCTTCTACCTGTCAATAAATTCACCCTCCTGAAGCGACAAATTGAAAATAAATGTAAGAGCACGTACGAGAGTTTTTGATGCTTTCTTTAACAGATGCGTACATAAGCCATCACAGTCAGTCTTGAATGAGTTTTTTACCTCAAGAATTGCTTCCGATACATCAGCCTCGGACAGGACTAGTAAGCCCAAACTTAGCTTTGAAGACACCACTGGAGTTGGGATATTATTTGAGAACGGCTCAAAGTTGGATTTAAAAAATGAAGCGAACATCACAGGATTGAGAAATTGATCCATCTAAACGAACTACTGATGGTATATCTGATGATTGTTTCTTGGACTTAACGAAAGACCAAAACGCTTTAGGGTTACTTTTAATTTCCTGCTCCTTAGACAAGATAAACTGCTTGTATAGAAATTTATTTAAGAAATTGAATTCACGACGATAATGTATAAATTTAGCTTCGGATTCGGGATCACCCAAATCAATAAACTTTTTATGGAATTTATTGCGCAGATTTTTTTTAGCTTTTTTAGACCACTAGTATACCACGGCAATTTATAGGGCTTAATATTCTTTTTTGGAATGTTACTAAGACAAATATGATTCATTTTCCGTAAAAATTTTTCATAGCACTCACTTGTTGTTAGGGCAGCAAAAAGATCAAACCTATTAATAGAATCAATTATGGTATTAAGCACATCAAAATTACATGATATAAAGTTAAAATCATTAACAATCGCAAGTTGAGAATTTTTAAAAAACGTTAAATTAGAAATTTCAATAGTTAGAGGTTTATGGTGAATATTTGACGGGGATATCCACAGTAAAGGGACATAAATTTGATATTTAAGAGACTCTGGAATAAAGATAAGATCAAGAAAACGATTTAATTGATTATGAAAAGTATTCACTTGGCAAAGGTTAAGAGACATTAAACTGTCAATAAGAGACATTAAACTGTCAATCTCATAGCTATGATTTACGTTACGAGGCGATAAAAAAGCATCATTAGAAAATTTTGACCAAGCAATATTTTTTAAATTGAAGTCCCCTAAAACACAAAGATTGTCATTTACTGAGAAATCCTAGCCAAAAGACAAGATATTAGAAGGACCAGTGGTAGACGCATCTCTATCTTTACGGAAGACATTGAAGAGATTAAGATAAAAAAATTCAGCATCCGAAAAATCTTTGTTCAGCCAAGTTTCAACCAACACAATAGCATCATAATCAAGTTGAGTGGAGAAATCGTAGACAACATTGGACTTAGATCTCATTCCTGATAGATTTTGATAGTATACTTAAATAGGTTGCCTGTGGTAACTAGGTTTTCTGTATGTGGGGATTCTGCTTTCGAAAATTTACGAAAGGACGCACTTTGATGTCCGCTGGCCAAATTTCCGGCTTAAAGATTACATTATAGTAACTGTTTGCAATACCAATCTTGAAATTAACACCTCTTAATGTGGATAAATCAGCATCATTCTTAACAAGTTTGAAGCAGACCATGTGACTTTTATCTATTTTTGCAGTTTTTTCCACATAATTTAAGATTTGATCAACAGTCACAGTAGGCTTGAATGAGGAGATATGTATCCCTTTTTTTTGAGATATCACTTCCAAATCACTCGACGAATTAGCGCCATAAATAACAGGGCCTTTGTCAAGCTACACTTGGGCTTAATATACTGTGTAGATGTTTGATTCCTTATAACAGCATTATGTGACGAACATTACGATCCAAATCATACTCGCTAGTGTTAACGAGTGGGGAAATGACTGGGCAAATTTGTTGATTGGAAGTGTAATTTGGTGAAGTTAAGTCTGGCACCACTGCATTATATTTTAATTTCTCAGCGTATGTCATTTTACTTTGATCATTATTTGTTTCTATTATGACCTTTTTTATTTCATTACACATATCTGTGCTTTTATCTTCAAAGTTTTTGAACGCTTCTTTGTTATTATTTTCAAAGTCCTTGATATAGGATGACAAATTTTTTATTTCATTAAGACTTTTTTCAAATGTATTATGAACACGATCTAATTTATTAATTCTTTCTTCATATCTCTTTTCAATTGCTTGTAAGAGTTTTTTTATTTCATGTTCATTTTGTTTTAAAGCAGAACCAAATTCATGTTTGTATTCAACCATTTTGTTTGTATTTTGTAACACTTCATCCTGTATACTTTTTAGCACCAAATCAACATTGTGTATGTATTGCACACAGTCATCACAAATAAAGCGAATAAAATTATTTGTTTCCAACATAGATTGTGAATATTGGTCAATGCCTAAATAATAAAAATGCAATAAACTTTAGCACAAACTCCAATACATCTTATTCCGGATTCACCACGAATAGATTTTTTTTTTTTTTTTTTCTTCATATATTTATTTATTGTATCTTCAAAAATGAACTAACAATAAGTAATCAAATCTTAAATCTAAATATAATTATTAGGCCCGACCAGTGTCGGACATAAACTTAGTGATAGTTATAAATAATACATAAGTAGTGATAATCAAAAAGAAAAAAAAAAATAAATAAACGTATTTTCAAGAAGTCCCATCTGGAGTGTTGAGAATAAGAGCCCTTGTGTCCCTCTTTTTTAAGCGGATATGTCCAGTAAAGTTCAAGATATTACGAGCGAGCGGATTAGGATGTGTCTCGAGTTTTGTTAAATATTTGCCTACGTATTTTGCAATTTCTTCAGTCACTAGTGGCATATTTAAATCGCGATGTATATTTGAATTTTTGATGTACCATGGAGCCGATGTTATCAAACGTAAAATTTTGTTTTGCCTTCGTTGGATTCTCTCAACACTTGAAGCTGAAGCAGTGCCCCATAGCTGAATTCCATAGCACCATATTGGCTTCAAAAGCGACTTGTATATCAAAAGTTTGCAGTCTAGGCTGAGTGTTGAATTTCTGCCAATTAACCAATATATTTGAGTTAATTTAAGTTTCATTTGAGTTAACGTAGAGTCAATGTGATATTTCCATGTAAGCCTTCGATCAAGGTGTATGCCAAGGTATTTCACTTGAGAATGTTGAGGAATACTTTGATTGTTGATTCGAATGGGAGAGCAAGTATCTTTTCTTAGGGTAAACGTTATGTGGACACACTTTTGTTCATTTACTTTAATTCTCCATAAGTTCAACCATATTTCAAGCTGGGTAATGTGTTCTTGGAGATTGCGGGATGCCTCATCAGGGTTTTTGTGTATACTCATACAGGCTGTATCATCGGCAAATGTAGAAGTTAAGATGTTATTGCTCACAGGCATATCACAAGTATATATTAGATACAAGACTGGCCCCAGAATACTGCCCTGTGGCACACCGGAAGATATAGATTCGGGCACACTCGTGAACTCTCCTTCCACAACAGTGAACTTCCTATCAATAATATAACTTTCCAAAAGCTTTTGTATGTTTATTGGTAGGTACGTCTTCAATTTTAAAACTAGGCCTTCGTGCCATACTTTATCAAATGCCTGAGAAACATCAATAAAGAGAGCAGAACAATACTTCTTTTCTTCAAATGTTCTTCTTACAACTTGGACCAATCTATGCGTTTGTTCAATGGTGCTATGCTGACTTCTAAAACCAAATTGATGGTCCGGGATGCACCCATTATCAGCTAAAATTTTGGACAATTTAGTCATGAGCAGCTTTTCGAAAAGCTTTGAGATTGTTGATAGTAAGCTTATAGGCCTATATGACTCAGTCTTGGTAAGATCTTTTCCCGGCTTTGGAATCATTTTTATTTTGGCAATTTTCCAGTTATGTGGAAAATACTGCATTCTTAAAATGGCATTAAAAATAAATAGCAGGATTTTTATTGCAATTAGAGGCAAATTCATCAGCATCTTGTTACTAATGCCATCAATACCTGGAGCTTTCTTCGGGTCGAGTTCAGCAATTATTTTTTGTAGTTCACGCAACTTAAACCTTAAGGGACGAGGGGGTAGAGAAACTACACTCGGTAATTCGGCAGCACCCGTACATGAATTGGGAGTAAATACAGATTTTAAATGCTCAGAAAATAAATTACCTTTCTCACTATCGCTTCTCGCCCAGCCTCCGGTCGAAGTACGCAGTGGTGATTTAAGGTCAACGGGTCTTTTAAGATTTCTAGTAGCGCGCCATAAAGAGTAATTAGATGCTGACGTTACATCAAGACCTTCTAAATACTTTTCCAGTAATGCAGTTTTTTCCGACGATAGCAGCTCTTTGAGTCGTTTAGTACATTCTTTAAGTCTGATTTTATTTAGGGGTGATCTGTGTTGCTGCCATTCTCTTCTAGCTCTCCTTTTTTCACATACAAGACGTTCAATTTCCGTAGAATAAATTCTATTAAAGCCAGTCTGCGGATAGGAGGTAGTGGCATGTTCAGCAGCCTGTTTAATATTTTCGTTAAGATTGGCAATGTTAAATTCAATATCATCAGATGATCTTAGCTGAATGTTTTCTACGCAGTGACTACTAAGATACTTTTTGAATCCTAGCCAGTTGACCCCATTAATCATTTTCACATATGAGTTAGTTAAATCACTCCTTAGTGGGTTGAAAATTG
This sequence comes from Nowickia ferox, assembly GCA_936439885.1. Lineage (NCBI taxonomy): Eukaryota > Metazoa > Arthropoda > Insecta > Diptera > Tachinidae > Nowickia > Nowickia ferox. Next base: position 36,746,457 of record OW387026.1, on the reverse strand, counting down.
TTACTATTGTGGGAGAGTGATCGGAGGACAGATCTAGAGAGGCCTCTACGTGAATTAAGTCTCTATGAATATTTTTCGTAACGCCAAAATCTATAACATCTGGAATTTTTCTTACGTCAGTAGGCCAGTAAGTAGGCTCCCCGCTCGAAATGACATCTAAGCCCATTTTTGAAATTGTATTAAACAACGCTCGACCTCTAGGTGTAACAAGACGCGAGCCCCAGTACGTATGTTTTGCATTGTAGTCACCAGCTGCCAGGAAACAAGATCCAAGCGATTTGTAGAACTTCTCATACTGATCTTCGGTAACTGAAAATCTGGGAGGTGAGTAAATTGATGATATCACGAAATTCGCACAAAAATTGTCTACGAAAATATTCGTTGCTTGCATATATTCTTCAGTAACGTTGTCAAGGACATAGTGCTTGAGTCTTGACTTAATTAGAATTGCTGATCCACCGCATGCTCTCCCTCTAGGGTCCTTTGTATCATATAAAGTGTAACCATTTACTTTAAATAAGCTTCTTGAGGTCAAATGAGTCTCAGAAACCAACATTATATCAATATTTTTTTCCATGAGAAAGTGCTCAAGTTCATTTTTATGTTGGCGAATGCCGTTTGCGTTCCAGAAACATATTTTTAACGTGTTCATGGTTTGTTAACTAATGCTTGAAGCAGTGTATTCTGCATTCGCAGCATCTCTTGCATCATATTAGTCATATTTGTAGTAAAGTTATTTATAGTTAGCACCAAATTCTCAATAGTAGCTTCAAGGCGACTAAAGTTAAAGCTTGAGTTTGCATTCGTTGAATTATTTGGCGGTGGAACAATTTGTGTGCGAATAGAACTAGTCTTAGCAGCATCAGCATACGATATTCGTGAAGTAACTGGTTGGCTTATTTGAGAAAAAGTGGCGGAGTTCGCGTTTACTGGTTGAGCTGGAGTTAATTTGGATTTTTGACCCATAGCCTGTTTAACGTAAGAATATACAGGGCATCCTCTGTAGTTAGCGGTGTGATTACCTCCACAATTACTGCATTTTTTTTCTGATTGATCTTTTGGCTTAGTACAGCTGGCAGTACCATGCAATTCACCGCAGATAACACAAACTGTAGGTAATTTGCAGTAAGTTTTTGTATGGCCATATTCTTGGCAATTATGGCACTGTACGGGACCTGAATGCTTACGTGGCTCTTCAACTGTGATTTTTCGGTGTAAGAGATACTTTACGCTATAAATTGGATGGGTTTCATTTTTTTTCAATTTTATGTCATTCGGCTCCAGTTCGGCCCGAAATAGGGGTTGGGGGACCTTTTCTCTGTTAATTATGTTGGTAACATTTTTTACTTTAAATCCTTGGTCGACAAGTGCACACTTCACTTCTTCGGGCTCAACATATGAATCTATGCCCTTTAATACTATCTGTAGGCCTTTAGCACTCTTAAGTTGGTATGTGTAAAAATTTGTTTTATTTTTTTCGAATTCACTAACAATTTTTCGAAAATGTTTTTCATCATATATTTGGATTTTAGTTTCATCAATATTACCTCGTTTAATTGGAACGATGTGAAAAGTATTTTCTCCAATGGTCGACAGTAGTTTTTTTAGAAGCGCGTTAGAATTTTTTTCTCTCAAATAAATAGGTGGTGGCTTAAAAGACTTTTGCGATGATGTAGCGGGCTTGTCGTTTTTGTCTTGCAATAATGAAAAACGATTTTGACGATTGGTAGAAGATGCACTGTTATCCCTAGACATCTTTGGAGCTGATGAAATTTTAGAAGAATTTGGGCTTCGGTTATATATCTGTCCATTCCTACTTGTACCTTTGGTTTTGAGTTACTGTTATCTGTAGTGATAACTTGGTTTAGTGATGAACACGAGCCCGGAGCGGATGATATCGCTGACTTGAATGAAGAAGTACTAGGCAATTGTAATGTTAACGAATCACTAGTTGGCATTGGACAAAGCGAAGTTGATCGCTGACGAAAAAGTGGCTTTGCCGTTAGAAAAAGACTATCATCAGATTTTTTATTTTTATTGTTAACATTGAGAGCTTCAGAACTCACAGTAAAATATGCATTTCTGCCGTTTGAACTCACTTCACAATTTTTTGTTTTTGAGGTACTCATGTAGAGTATTCCTCAAGGGCACTTTGTTTGCGGTTTTTGTTTGTTTTTGTTTTTTGTTTCTTGCTATGTAAAAATAATATCAGCAATATTTGCTTTGCTTATTTATCAAAGTTAATATGTATGTATTACGGTTATTATGTATTACGAATATTTTTTTATGATTTTTTGTTTGTTTAATATGTATATGGAAAAAAAAACTCCGCTAAGACGTCTGTTCACTATGAAGGTTCAGCGAGAACTGTGACCACGAATAGATAAACTGCATTTATTACATTCAGCCATAATAAGAACTTTTTTATTATTGTTTTTCGAGTTTAAAATGTATGTTAAACTTTATATTAATATTTTATTAACAACTAAAAAACATATTCCAAAGGCTTAAATTGAATTTTAAGTATAAATTGTATAATTGAATTTTAAGTATGCGCCAACACACAAATAATAACCCACGCAGAAAAATACAATCGGGTGAACGTTGGCAAAGCGTTTCCTAGGGTGGTTCAAACGTTGGCGAAACATCACAAATTCTAGTTTTGGAGTGTTGTGCCAACACACAAATGATAACCTCATGATGGGGTTGCCCAACTATTTTTTACGTCGTTGGCTAAACACTATGAAAACCACAATTTAAGTGTTTTGCCAACATAATTTTTTTGTTAAGTGTAATATATTCCCAATACTTCAAACTCAAAAATGAATATGTATGTTATCCAAAAATGTTAAGCTTTTTTCAGGTAGGCAGTTTTAAGCAGAATTCGTTTTAGAAGCCAATAATTTCATTAGCACAGGTATAAAGAAAAACTTTCAAATGTTAAACCTGATATGTATATATTTTTTTTATTATTCTTACATAGGTATACAACTGAACGAAAAACTTTAAAATTTGAAATTTTGCTTTTTGTTGCGATAAGCTAGCCCCAGGTTTTGTTAAATGCTACACACTGGATTTTTTCCTGCGAAAGGTGTATCGTTAAGGGGAGACAGTCAATAAGAATTTAAGGAAACAAATTGCGAGGAACGCTCACATTCATCTAAAAATAAATCAAACCCTCAACATCACTTAACAAAAGAAGATAGCCCACTATTGGACATTGTTAATTTTTATCCCATAAAACATGTCGTTATTGATGAAATGCACATGCTTTATCTTGGAATTAGTAAACAATTCCTTCAAAAGCTAACTGTAAAAAAATTAATTCTCTTATATTTCACAAGAAAATGTATCAGCACTTCAACAAAACCTACTAATGGTATCTAAAAGTATACCTTTTGAGTTTCAAAGAAAATCACACGATTTAACGAATTTAGCAAACTGGAAAGCTACACAATTCGTTTTCTTCTTGTTATATGCTGGTGCAATTAAAAAAAAAAAATTACTATAAAAAATGTATTAGATGTTGAAATTTACAAAAAAAAATTACTTTTATTTACTTCGTCGTATTTTGTCGTCAACCAAGTTAGCCACATTAAAATCAAAATATGTTCAAGAATTGTTAAAATCATTTGCTGAACTTATACCTCGATATTATGGCCCTAATTCGCAAACCATGAATATACATAATCTAATCTAATTCATATACTAGATGATGTAATTAACGTAGAAGCTTCTTTATTACAATTTTCATCTTTTGACTTTGAAAATAGTTTGGGGTATTTAAAGTCAATTGTTAAATCAACTACAAATCAAATAGGGCAAATTCAAAAGAAATTGCACATTTTCCATACTAACAGTTTCTCAAATAATATACCATTACTATTTCCTTTTGTTAAAAATAGAAAATATGGGAAAATTATAGACACAGTTGAATCGAAAACACTATTTTCTTTTGTAAAAATTTATGGCTATAAAATTGCAACCGTTCGTCCTGATAATACCTTTTTACTAAGTAATGGAAATGTCATGGTAATATCAGAAATTTTTAGTAGCAAACTTTCAGTATACAAATGTGATAATATTTACTTAAAAGGCAATATATTTAAAGAAACTCTTGATTTTTTTACGTATCCACTGTTATCGAGGGACGTAGGATTATATATCGTTAAAGATTTAGATAAAAAAAAAATTTAAATAGAGCTAAGCATGGTAGATGTTAAGTGTATTCTTACCAAATGCCCAAATGAAACAGTTGCTATCACCCTTTTACATAAGGAACTTAATGTACATTAATATAAAAATAAATAAAAACTAAAAAAAATAACAAATAAATTTTTTTTAAAAACATTGGCAAATAGTTTTTCAGATTTTAAACCGTAACGTTGGCAAACCGTTCTGGTTTCTTGAGTAAAAGTGCTTTCCCAGTACTACAATTTTTGTACGGTTGGCAATTTCTGCCTGGGTAGTCAACAAATTATAAATTTATATAATGTAAAATACTTTTTATACAAAGTAGTTAAGGAAATTGTTCGAATATTCGAATATTCGACCAAAATGATTCGAATAATTTTTTATTCTAAATTGAAAATTTTTGTTCCTTCGAACAAAAATGATAAAAGATTGTTCGAATAAATAACACAAACATTTTCTGGACTGATCCATACATTTTTTTTTTTGTAAATTGTAAATTGACGAATGTAATATAAAAACCAATTTTTTGGATGGCCTTCGAAAAGAAAAATTTAAATGATTTTTTTTATGTAAAGCACATTATTATCTCTGAAACTGGGGGAGCTAGAATAGTAGTAAACCTAATTTCTTAATCAGCGAACAAAAATACATAAGGATTAGTTATACTATGCCCTTTGTATTTGTTAATAGGAACAAATATATATAAAATATATAAAGTCTGGCTAGCAAAGCGATCAATTACGAGTATTTGAAGGTGGTAAATTTAGCACATATTTATTATAGATTTTTTTTGTGGTTGCGGTGTTGTTAACATAATTACTCGTATGTACTCTATCTAGTACATTAACAAGGTCTGCAAGGATAATTTAATATCAAGAGCGCAACCAGTTTTTATGATGTTCTTTTAGATAAAAAAAAATTAAACTTAAATTTTTAAATTACATATTTTTTATATTTCTTTCAGCTTCGGCTGAATTCCATCAAGAAACTTTCTACTATTGCACTGGCTCTTGGAGAAGAACGTACCCGTTCCGAATTGATACCATTTTTAACTGAGACAATTTATGATGAAGACGAGGTTTTATTGGCATTAGCAGATCAATTGGGCAATTTTACAAGTAAAATATATATTACGAATTCCAAACTATTTGCGATCATATTAATTTTTATTGAAAATATAATTTAGGCTTGGTTGGCGGCCCTGATTATGCCATGTATTTAATACCACCACTGGAAAGTTTGGCAACAGTCGAAGAAACCGTTGTGCGTGATAAAGCTGTTGAATCTTTACGTACAGTAGCTGCCGAACACAGTGCTCAGGATCTGGAAATTCATGTTGTACCAACATTGCAGCGTCTAGTTTCCGGGGATTGGTTCACCTCTCGCACATCAGCATGTGGATTGTTTTCAATTTGCTATCCCAGAGTATCACAAGCAGTCAAAGCTGAATTGCGCGCAAACTTTAGAAAATTGTGCCAAGATGACACGCCAATGGTGCGCAGGGCTGCCGCTAGTAAACTGGGAGAGTTTGCCAAGGTTGTTGAGATTGAGTATTTAAAGTCAGACCTTATACCCAACTTTGTCCAATTGGCTCAAGATGATCAGGTATTTTAAAGTGCAATAAATTGTAATGCATGTACTTTAAACTCTTCACGTTTCTTAAAATTTTAGGATTCTGTCCGACTTTTAGCAGTGGAAGCATGTGTCAGCATTGCGCAGTTATTGCCTCAAGAAGATGTTGAACATGTAAGTTGTCTGTGGTGTATTTTTCTCTAAATGATAACATATAAATAATGAATTTTTAAAATTTTAACTTTAGTTGGTCTTACCTACTTTACGCCAATGTGCTAGTGACTCTTCGTGGCGTGTTCGCTATATGGTTGCTGAAAAATTTGTTGACCTACAAAAGGCAGTGGGGCCTGAGATTACACGCGTTGATTTGGTGCCTGCCTTTCAAGTAAGAATTATAAATAGTTTGAAATTTTTCAACTTTTAAATAAAATTTTTTAAAATTTTTTTTTGTCACATGATAGTATTTGCTTAAAGACGCCGAAGCTGAAGTTCGTGCAGCGGTTGCTTCTAAGGTCAAAGATTTTTGTGCCAATTTAGATAAGGCAAATCAAGTACCGATTATAATGACGTCGATTTTACCATATGTCCGCGAGTTAGTGCCTGATCCCAATCCACATGTCAAATCTGCATTGGCTTCGGTTATAATGGGACTGAGTCCAATGCTTGGAGCATACAACACCGTTGAGCATTTATTGCCTTTATTCCTAATCCAATTGAAAGACGAATGTCCCGAAGTGCGTTTAAATATCATTTCCAATCTGGATTGCGTTAATGATGTGATTGGAATTCAACAATTGTCACAAGTAAAAATATTTTCAATTATATATGTATATGTACCGGAGCAAGCAAAATGAGAGATATTAATATAACTCGATAATGTGGTTATGTCACGGAAACTACTCATCCGAATTATAAATTTCTTTCACTCTAAATAATCGTAAAAGAATTTTTGTAACTTAAATTATCCGTTAAAATGTTCGCGTTAGAGTCGGAAATGCTGAACCGAACGCCAACTAAAAATTTATGCAAGGAACAAAGAAAAAAGCTCTATACTTGTTTAGCTGGTGTCATTCTATTATAAATTCAGGCAGCAAAGCTATGGTTATCGAAGTACAACAACGTTTACGAAATGCTTGTATCAGATTAAAGATCATACAAAAACCATAAACAAGTCGATTGTGTCGACGAAATATATTTTAATGGAGAAGTGATCCATACTGACACGGTATTATTTAAGTCATGTCCCTTTCGATAAATTGAGCCAGTCTGTCATCACTAGAATCCGTGATTCAATTAAATTTTTTAATGTAATTTTTTCTGAGGTCTAGATCGTCAGACACGTTTTATTATTTTATAAAATACGAAACTGAAACTTATTTAAAAGAGGGCTGTCGTAACGAAATTGAAATTGTTATTAAAAAAAAAAATTGTGTCGCGCTCACTATATCCGTTTTAGATATAGTAGGATCGTTCGGTGGTCTAAATTAGAACACTTGACACGTATGTATGTGTACAACACAAAAATCAAACAGAAAGTTGTTTTTTAACATGTAAATTTAAATCGCTTTTTTATCACTATTATGCTAAGAATTTTGAAAAAAAGCATTTATATTGTGCATATCTAGACAAAAATACCTTTTAAACCATATATGTTTCACCAATGTTTGTGGACGATAAGATACTTAAAAGTATACGACAAAAAAATGTGTGGGATATTTAAATATAAGATTTTACAACATTTTTCAAATATTTTTGTTGAGTTTTTTTTCAAAACTCTTATTTAGTTTGTATGCTAATATATTCAGGTGTGTCACAGAATTTGTACGAAAGTGAAAATTTTCACATTTTTCAATTCGTACCGTTTTTGTTTTGCTTCTAAAACTTTTATACTTTTTCGGAAATACGAAAAAAAATTAAAAAGTTTTTCTTTTGTTGTTACATACATATTATATAAAATATTATATATAAAAATTATATATAAATATGTCGAATAATAAATTTCTTGAATGTTACATACATATGTTATCTCTATTGACCAGCTGCTTTGTAAACAAAAGAGAAGTAGATAAAATAACACAGAACAGAAAAATTGTGAGTATTTTGAAGATAAATGAAAAAACTTGTTTGAAATTAAACTGTAATCTTCAAAAACTGTTAATTATCAATATGTCCGCAACTTTTATAATTGCAGCTGTGATAAGAAACAGAAAAGATTATAAAAAACTGTTTTTGTTCATTTCCAAATTTTTTTCTTGCTGATTTTGTAAACTTCAAAAAAATCTATAAAATTTTAAAAACATCTTTTTTAACACAAATTAAGTAAAAACAGGATTATTTACCAATTGATATATTATTTGAACGTTTATCTTAAGTAAATACTATTAAATTCCACTTATTTTAAACGGCCTTGAAACGTAAAATTTTTTGCGTGATGCGTTTTCTAGAGAAGGTAAAAACGTTTTCATTTTCACTTTCATACAAATTTGGTTTCTGTGAAAGTCAATAATTTAAAATCATTCGATTTCCATTTGAATGCACTTCACTACTACTTAGGTGAGTGAATTGGTCTTGATAATGGGGGCCACATAAGATGAGAAATAGCAATCGTTGACCTTGCAGGCCATCCCTTAAACTTCCCGCTAAGCTACAGATTTTGGTCAAGTTTACGGCGTCCGATAAAATTGTTTAGTCTATAAAATCTAAATGGATATCTGGAACGATTTAACTTGAATCTCTCAATTTTAGTAAAATTATCAGCAATCGACGTGCCTTTTTGATGTTAAGATCTCATTGGATCTACCAATCTTACGCCATTTAAGTATGACGAAAGCTTTTATAAAGGGATTAACTTATAGCTGGAAGTTAAAAAATTATCCCTTAAATTCAAAATTCATAGTACATAGTTCAAATATATACACATAAATATTAAAAAAAAATTATTTATAGTGGATGTATACTTCCAAAAGCTACGAGTAAATACATGTCAAACAAATTTAATTGGGGTGTTTTTTTTGGGAATTTTACAATTAAGTTTAACATTTATTAAATTATTATTTTATATTCAGTAAAATATTTTTTTATTAAAAATACATTGAAATTGTATATCTTTCGTTAGAGACATGGGGATTTCCCGCAGGTATGGATTTTCGTCTATAGAATTTTGTAGCATATATAACTCGATTTTGCCTTAAGTCGAAGTTAAAGTCAAATAGTGCAAAATAACACAAAAAATTCATGGTACAAAACTAGTGTAAAGAATTTTAAAGAGTACAGATTTATCACTATTACACAGAAAGTTGCAACGCTGATGAAAGGGTTCAAATCGCTACTATACATACATATATAATTTTGCTTGCATCCATACATATGTATGTGTGTATATTTTCCTTACTAAATTGAATTTTTCTTCTACCAGTCGCTTTTACCAGCTATAGTTGAGCTTGCAGAGGATTCAAAATGGCGTGTACGTTTGGCAATAATTGAGTATATGCCAGCGCTTGCTGGGCAATTAGGACAGGAATTTTTCGATCAAAAACTACGCGGTTTATGTATGGGCTGGCTCAATGATCACGTGTATGCTATTCGCGAAGCTGCAACTCTAAATATGAAGAAACTAGTGGAACAATTTGGCGCACAATGGGCCGAACAAGCCATTATTCCAATGATTTTAGTAATGTCTCGCAACAAAAATTACTTACACAGTGAGTATTTATGGAATTTTACAATACATGAAATACATACGTACAAAAGCTAAAAACATATTTTTTAATGTATTTAGGGATGACTTGCTTGTTTTGTTTAAATATGTTAGCTGAAGTTTGTGGAACGGATATTACCACAAAACTGTTGCTTCCAACTGTACTATTATTGGCGTCCGATCCTGTTGCTAATGTTCGCTTCAATGTGGCAAAAACCCTTCAAAGGATTGCACCTTACCTCGACAGCAGTGTTATTGATACACAAGTTAAGAAAACTTTAGAAAAACTCTACGAAGATCCAGACGTTGATGTTCAGCATTTTGCTAATGAAGCTATAGCGGGAATAGCTGCAGGTACGTTAAACATTTTTGCTAAGTTGTGATAATAATTGACCTTTATTAAAAAAATATATGTATAATACCGAGCTCAAAGGCGACATTTGTGCTTAACAATTTATTTGTTACCATAGCAACAAAAAATGTGAACTAAAGGTATGTTTGCAAAATTATTACCTTCACTTATCTTAAACAAGAAATATGAAAAAATTTCTGTTTGTAGTTGGTTCGTCTAGATCAGTGACCGACGAATTAATTTACTCTTCTATTACGTATGTGTACTCACGCATTATTGAGAAATAAAAAACATTAATCAGTTTAGCTTAAGCATTCAGGCAGCGAATTTTTCGCGCTTTATTTAGCGCGTATTAACTATGCTAACAGCGCTTTTTTCGTCGTAACGCGTTTTGAGTAAAGTCAATAACATGATTTCAGTTCAATGTGGTTTACTTTTTTTTATATAAAACTATGGTAAAATGTTTAAATTGGTTAAAAATATGTACTCGTATAATAACCCAAAAAATTTAGATAACTTATTAAGCATCTATTCTAGCTGAAACTCAAAAAGCATTTGAATCGCATAACTATTCGACAATTTATGTAAGTTGTTACAATGTCTGACAAATAAAATTAAAATAAAAACGTAAGGATTTCGATTATTTGGAAGGCGATGATGATTCTGTATTAAATGATTTTGGTTATATACGATATAGTTTCGAAGAAGCAATATTGCAAAAACTCATGATACCTATCAGGAAGAAGTCAATTGTGATGGCAGTTTTAGTAGTATTAGAAATATTTTAAATGGAGTTCCTCAGGGCTCGATCTTAAGCCCCATATTGTTTACATTATTTTTTAACGACATTACTAAAACCGTATCTATCTCAGAATCTAATATTTTCATTTACGCTGATGATATTTATATATTCAAACATGATAAAGGTTTTACTGATGTAATGCAAGCTAACATTGATTTTAATTTAAACAGAATACAAACACGGTTCAATGAAAATAATGTGAAGGTGAATATAGAGAAGTCCAAGGCAATGGTTTTTAATAACTTTGATACCAGTGTTGATATAAGAATGGGTGCCCTTTCCATAGAAACAGTTGAGAGCATGAAATGCTTGGCAATTATAGTAGATAAATATTTATGTTTCGATAAACATATAAATTGCATTTGTGCGAAGATATCTTTAACGATTAAAAGGTTATATAACACGGACAGACACCTTCCAACTAAGGTTAGAGAAACTGTGGCCAGCACGATTTTGATTCCCCACATTTTATATGGTTTAGAGGTAATTATTGGATGTTCTTTGAGTGAGCTATTAAAACAGATAAGGATCACACGTCGCGTTATTAGATACGTATATCATTAGATACAATGTCATCTATTGTGATGATAACATTTTCAGACATGTTCCGCACTAACAATTGAACTTCTCAACCTGTATCCTCGTAAGTAGTATGTATTTGATTTAATAAATTTAAACAACGGAATGTCGTCTTCACTATCGTACTAATCATCATCCCAATATTTTATCTTACTCCACGGTTTTATAAGAATAGCTTGTGGCAGTAAAAATTTTTTATGCTCAGAAAAGTTAACTTTTTAGAGCTGCACGTGAATAAATACTACGTGAATTGAATGATACTATAAATATATCGTCTTTTATTAAAATTTAATTTATCGCCTTTTTGGCTATAAATAGTTGACAATGCTGTAACTTAGCGCGTTGTAGCAGTAGTACCGGCGTAAAAGGGATTACAAAAAACGTGTTTGCCTATTAATTATATAGATGTAGTTTGGAGGAAGGGATGTTGTTGTATACATTAAATATAGAAGAGTTGTTTCATTAGTAAGTTTTCTATATGTTTCTGTATCAACCAACAGCTTATCCACAATCCGTAGTTCTTAGAGTGGTTCCTAAATTTTGCAGAATATTTTCATCAACTCCTGTTATCATGCCATCATTGGTTGTTCCAAGCTAGAGTTTGATAAAAACCGATAAATAAAAATTTACTTAAACCGGCCTATTTTGGTGTCGGTTTTTTTAAACCTTTGAATTTGTATGCTTCTTACATAGAAATTCTAAAGCTTTTTTTCTGGCTATTCTACTATTATATACTATTTTCATAAACCACATCCATCACATCAAGGTTGATTTTGTGAGCCAAGCATAACTACAGTTTTGTTGAGTTTTCTAATGGAAATTTAATATTCATTGCTGCTCCATTGACAATACAAGCTAAAACATCCAAACCCAATGAAGGTTAGGTTAGGTTAGCAGGCTTGCTGGTGAAAAATGCAATTGGAATACATGACCATACGATGGAAGTAACCATGGAATTAGTAGATCTACGCAGGAATAATACCATATGGTCCTGGAGATTTTAACGAATGGAAACCTTTAAGGGTCCATTTCACTTCCTCCAAAGTATTGCCGATGGATACATGTGCCTGGGCATGAGTAGGATATGTTTTGGGGTATAAGGTTGCCATCCCGGAAAATAGGTGTCCATTAGGACCTTTAGAGAATTGATACTGTTTGTAGTCCAGTTTCCATCATTATTTTGGATGTAGCTGGGTATCGACAACTTTTCGCTAGGATTTTACGCAGTCTGCTAGTCTCGGAGTAAGATTTTACATTACTGAGTTTTGCGTTCCTGACCTAGTTCTTGAATTTATTTAATGAAGCTTTGTAAAATTATTAGTTTCCTGTCCTTTTCGCTTCATTCAAAAATTGTCTGCAGCTTTTCAGAGTTTCTAGTATGGTTCCAGACCAGACATGCTAACGCTAAGTCAATATCTGCAGCACCTCTATATTCGGTGGGCATGCAATCTGTTTTCCGTCTATTAACATATAACGCGGAATGTCTATTCGATATGCTAACTGTGAATGTCAGCGATGATCAGAGAATGATCAGTCTGAAGACACCCTCCGTTCACGAATTAAATGAGCGTGTCTCGCACTGACCAGAGTTTCCGCCGGAATGACGGCAATTACTCTCGGCCTGCGAGGTATCTCTCTGACCGCCACCAATTCCAGTCCCGCGCCGGGCCACACTTCCCCTAGTGATAGGATGATATCCTTCAACTTAGTCGCCGATAAATTACGGCGAATGCCCTTGGCTCACGTCGGTGCTTTTTTAGGTAGATATCCAATAACTTTTGCCCTTACCAATGGATTTTTTTTGCAACCTCACTGTAAGTTTTGTTTATAACCTTGGAATCTGCTTTTGACGCTTTCTTCGGCGATGGTTCCCCCCTAAGCGGTGGCTGCAGATGTTTTTGCAGCTGCTTCAGTGTTGGAGCCCTCGTGTGCGGCCAAGTTAGCCTTAGTCCATGCCAGCGAGAATTTCTCCTTGCTAGTTAAATCCTAGACGGCTTGTTGCCCAACTCTTCGGTATAGCGTCGACCGGCCCGTAATTCACTGTTGGCTTTGCGCATCAGGAAGCTGTGTTCACGCGTATTTTGTGCATTCGATCCAGATGCAGCTGGCACGGTCGGCTTTACGCTGACTGGTGTATCCTTTTCGAGCACGCCGGAGGCTGCATATGACATCTGTTTTAGAAACAGTCGGCGCAGCTGCAACTCTCGTTTTCATAGGTACATCTATCACGTCTGGAGTTACTCCAGCTGGCGCACCTTTTGTTTGTTTGTTTGGGTGCACACCGAAAATTGTTGTGGCTGATTGCTCAGCTCTTAATTTGGCTGCAGCAACCTGACTGTGTGTAGTTAAGGAGTCGTGGAAATTTCTCTAATGAAAGTCAATGAAATTAATGCAAATCTTGTGTATACAGTATAAGTGTTTATTTTATTCTAATTATGAGCCGCTGGAATAAATCATGAACTAAATGGAAGAAAAGTTTATTAATATATACCAAGCAAGAATTTAGTGCTATTTTTTTACTGCAGCTGTACATACATACATATATATACAAATAGGAAACGAATTCTATAAAAAATAATTTTGACACGTTTATTAGTTATTTCCCGCAGAACAAAGAATCGTTTTGTTATTTGTTGGATCACATAAAACCATATTTAAAGAAATCTGTGTATGTGGCCGGTATAACGCCCAGACTGAAACTGCAAGAAAATGCATTCGAATTTGCATATAATTAACATACAAATTCGAAAGTATTTTCTTTCGTTTCGAATTACAGAGTAGACCCCCTGCTGTTATTAAACATAAAAATATTCATAGATACTTTATATAACGTCAACTTGTAAATAAAAAAACCAACTACTAAAAAGCAACGTGTTTCTCAAAAAAACTTACGCAGAGTTGTAAATGACAATAGAAAAAAAAAACACAACTAAAAAGCCAACTGTTTAGTTGAGAATGGTAATGCTAATTTACCAATACCAACTAAACTATTTTAAAAGTTGCAAACCGTGATACATACATATGTATTTTAAAAATGCTACTCATACTTTTCCCCTGATGATCATCCCAATAAATAAAATTAAAGCTTAACCATTTCCCACATTTCTATTAAAATAAATGATAGGCAGAAAATAATATCATGTATTATGACGATGCCACAAAATGTTTTTGCATCAAAATAATATTTCAACACCGGAATTTATACTTTTTTCCAATTTCATATAGAAATGGAGATGGATATTTTTCGAACTGTTGTACCTCCTGTTCTGGGAAAAGCTGAGGAGGCATTAATTGCAGCTAAATTAGCTACAGCTCCACCTAACTCTCAAAGCGAAAATAATGGAGAACGTCAGTATTTTTGCATCTGGCTCTTCAGAGTTATTTTTTGTTTGTTTTGTTTTTTCTTTGTTTTGTGTGTTAACCTCTGTTTGAACAATGAAAGTACTTTATTTGCAGAAATTTACAGTTTTAAATTTGAGCTAGTTATATTGCCAGTGTATCTAAAAACAAATTGGAGTTACTTGCAAACCTGCCCATGCAGAAATTGTGACTGCGCAAAAAATATGTACAACCACAACACTGTAAATACAAAATTACTACTCTTCCAAAATTTGTATACCACCACAGTACTGCAAACACAAAAATATGACTACGTTTACAAATACCGCGTTTTTAGTAATCCTATACCACTACAACAATGTACTATATATAAAAACATTCGGCGTTAGTTTCCCAATACTCCGTTTACATTAATTCTATACCGCTACGACACCGTAAATACAAAAATTTTACTTAAAGTTTCCCAATACCCTATTCACAATAATCCTGTACTGCTACAACAACGTAAATACAAAAATTTTACCTCTGTGACAGTGATTAAAATAATAACAAAACTGAGGTGAATGACTATTTGTATATTTTTGGTATTCTGAAAAATATTGTCATGAATCAAATATAACAAATTTGTCACCTTATGAAAAGCACATAACAAAATACAAATTTATAAATTTTCTTTTTAATTAACTTTTTAGTTGTGAGAATTAAAGAGAAAAAAGCGTGATTATTGAAAAAATGTTAAAATCTTATGCCAAAAAAAATTATTTCTTCGTGCACTTTTTTTTTGCAAAAGTAAATTAAAAATTTTTTCACTTTTTTCAAAATAACTTCCAGGGACTCCTGATTTTTTGCTTACAATATTTGGGAAAATTGTATCTATGGTAAAGCCCGACAAATTCTGTGAACACATCAACATAATCTGAACGTATCTAGGTGCCCTTTTTATCTCATTAAGACCACTTGCACATTAAAAAATCTAGATACGTTCAGATTATGTTGATGTGTTCACAGAATTTGTCGGGCTTTACCATAGATACAATTTTCCCAAATATTGTAAGCAAAAAATTAGGAGTCCCTGCAAGTTATTCTGAAAAAAGTGAAAGAAAATTCCTTAATTTAAAAAAAAAGAAGAAATTAAGGAATATGCTAACAAGATTTGTTTGGTAGATGGTTTTACTACCCTCTGCTAGTATTATCGAATCTATACTGCCCAGACTGCGTGGTTTTCAAAAAGTATTAATTTGTTGCATAGCGTAAAAAAAACGTTAGATGGCGGACCCTTTAGTGCTTATTTCGTGAATGGTAACACTTAGCTCATGTCTGATTTGACAGATAATTAGTTTTATCCTTCCGCTGAACGAATATGGTTGTGTATACGCTTGAACAACGCTTCGCTAAGTGGGCCTGCGATCGACTTACAGAAGATGCCGATTTTGCCAAAAAAAAATCATCTTTTCAGATGAAGCTCATTTTGATATTGGCGGGTATGTAAACAAGCAAAATTGTCGCATTTGGGGCACAGAAAACCCGCACGCATACATTGAAAAGCCGACGCACCCAAAACGAGTCACTGTTTGGTGCGGATTTTGGTCCAGAGGCATAATTGAGCCATTTTTTTTCGAAAATGAGCAAGGAGTGGCCGTTACAGTCAATGGCGATCGTTATCGGCTAATGTTGAACGAATTTTTGTTCACAAAAATTGAAGAGGAGGATATTGGCAACATATGGTTTCAACAGGACGGCGCTACGTGCCACACAGCCGAAGCTACACTCGATGTTTTGCGCCCTGTTTTTCAAAAAAAAAAAAAAAATAAGTTATCTGGCGGACCCTTTACATGCCTTCAATAAACACACAATCACAAAACATATGGTATGTTTGTAAAAGATATTTAACCATTCACTGATTTATTGGGCCTAATGCGTAGTACATACACATCTAGCACAACAAAATAAATAACAAATCTTGCCAGTACTACACACTATTGCTATGTCACAAAATGCTATATTGTGTACTCGGCATAGTGAAAAAATGGTTTTTTCAATTTATAAAAAATACGTACTCAAAAATCGTAGGAAAGACTTAGGGCCATTATTACAACTTGCCGATAGTTAAAGGTAAGATTTTGTCGGACGGATAAATGGCTTAATATTCTATTTGGCGTCGGCAACATCGTCGTCAATTTTGAAACAACATCACTTTAACAGAACATCAATGCTAACTTTGTATTCCCTAACAGTGTTATGACGACGTTGCTGTTTATCGATAAATACAATACACATATCTAGTATTTGAGTCAGCTGACTCATTTTGCTTACTATTTTTGGTAAAAGTGTTTTTGAATAAGTAAAAGCTTTGTAAATAAATTAAAATAAAATGTTTTTCTTTCCGATTGGGACGAAGAAAATATAAAAAATTTAATAGTGAAAAGAAGATTTCTCAGACAAAATTCATGCGTTTGTCAGTTACCCGATGAAAAGTAAGTGATAAATTCAGTCATATATTTGGAAAATAATGAGTAATGTGCATCGTTTTAATATTTTAAAGTTATTTTCGGCTGAATAAAACATCATTTAGGCATTTATTTGATACAAAAGAGCCTAATTTTGGGGAACAAATCGATTAGATCAACGTTTATTGGAAATTGGAGCTTCCTCCAAAGGGGTTCAGTACTAATTGTTTATATACGCCGCCTCCTGTTGCTTCGCAATCAGCTTTCAAGTCCCGCCAGATCTGTAAAAATAATTCTATCATACGGTATACGTTCCCAACTTTTTTATATTTCACCTTTTTAATATTTAAATTATTTTTCAAATTAGTTGAGGTATACAAACAACAGAACACGATATCAAAAACACTGATGACAAAATGAACGGCAACATCAACATCAATTTTTCTTACAGAATACCAAACATATGTTGACAGTCATCGATAAATGGCAATACTATCTACGGGAATACCGATTTGCCAAAAAACATTAAAAACGACGTCGTGTTATATTGCCGACGCCAAATAGAATAAGGGTGATTATTTTTCAAATTCGTTGAGGTATACACACAACAGAACTCGATATAAAAAACACTAACGACAAAATGAACGGCAACATCAACATCAATTTTTCTTACAGCATACCAAACATATGTTGTTGCGATTTTGATCTTGAAGATGAAGTTTTTTTTATTTTTATGTTCACAATTTTTGTTCTTTATGGCAAGAGTAGCTCTCTGCCTCAGAGTAAATCAAAATTCCGAACAGTTTGCAAGATATGAGCCTGAAAAAATGCAAAAATGACACCGAGGCCCCAAATCTTTGTGGACCCATAAAAAAGTGCATGAATTGGGGTCTTTTATCAGATAGTGGTGTCCGTATATGGTTATATTTTCCTGACTTAAAAAATTACACACAGTGTTATTAAACGCACGACTTATTTGCAAATAAATTGTAGTGTTTGCAAGAAATCACGCCTTTAACATATGGATGGATATTCTACTATACAAAGTCTTTATTCAGCTGGAAGAAAGACAGAAAGATAAAGTATTACTCCCCCTGTCTTTCGCCTAGCTGAGTTAAAACTTTGTAAAGTAAACTTTGCGTATCCAAAACTCAATATAATACACAGATAGTAATGTGCTCTATATACGTATAAACAGTAAGTTAGTTCAGTGTTTATAAATATGCCCTTTTATTTCTAAATAAGTCTTGCCATCAAAATACATGTGGTTTTTGTTATTGGACACTTTTTGTAAAACTACGGTCATTCTATATAAATTCGAATTGTTTTAATATTCTAAATCCAGATTTACTACTCTGTTGGATATTTTTTTAAACAGCGCACGAGAGATTTTATGATTTGTGGTAAAAATCAAAAAGTACTTAAGTCGACATAAGCTAATTTTTAGTTAACTGCGCCCCTGCAATCTTAATATTAAAAATTCCCCCTTTACAAAACCATACGATTTTCCTGAAGTTTAGCGCAATATCTTGCTCCTTAGCTTTTTTCGACTTATAATATCATATGGGAAAAAAGCTTAATTTTGGTATATTTCAAATTGAATATGAGGAGCTGGCGAACAAAACTAGACATGTCCTCAGTAACTATCTATGAAGCCACAAAATCTCTTCATTCAAAACCAGTTCGATCGTACCTCAAAAAATAACGAAAACTGACTTTTTCCTTGCTAGTCTTTATCTAGGTAGTTCAGTAATTTGCCTGCCCTCAAGGCGATTTGATACCAGATGGTCTTAATTTGCAACTTTGCATATTCGCCTTGTATATTTGTTAGTGTAAAATTTCCTGCTTTTAGAATATTTCCTAAAGTTTTGCATTGATTGACAGCAGAGAAGTTATGTCAGCTGGTGAATTAAGATCACCTGATGTGAATTCGCTTTGACTGGACTGTAAAAAACAGTTAACGCGACTAGCTCCTCATATATTAGTTATAGTGCGTAGAACGCTGTTATCTTAAATAAAATAAAAGTTAACCGAAGTTTCCAATTTAACTGCAAAACAGGGTTGCCATTTTAGCATTTTTAGTGCTAGATTTAACACTTTTTTTTCTTCTTTTAGCATTGACGATTTTAAAAATAATGCTAATGCTAGTTTAGCACTTCCTTAAATTCCAAATAGTTTTTGGCATTTTTTGCACTTTTTTATTTCATTAAATTTATAAATTTTCCATAGATAATTCCTTAAGACAAATTGCGAGCCAATTAATATTATATGCTTATCAAATTTATTTATGATCATTAAGGGCGACTTTTTGGGATTGAGATTAAGATTAGTTTATTTCTGTTATTAACTAATCCGAAAATTAACTTAATCTCTCTTAACTGAATATGATGTTTTTGAGTGGTAGTTTAATCTTCTTATGTGTAGTACTGCCATACTGAGGAACAAAATAGTGGCAACATTTTCTGTGCAAAAGTCATGCATGTTATCAACACACTTTGATTTTTTGTGGGAAGAAGAAGAAACTGCCATATTTTGTTATTTACAAGTAAAATATTGCGCGTGTTAAAGGAAATAGATAAATAATATAAAATATATTTATTTATTTACGTGTTTTTTAATTATTTGATCATATAAGTTTTACAAAAAGTTATATGTTTCACAAGTGTATGTTGTTAATATTTATGTACGATTAAACCACCACGATTGGCCGCTTAAACTAGCAAGTAAAACCATATAATCGACTACCCAAAAATCACAAATGAAGATTAAGGTTAATTTAATGTCTAATCTTGAACTCAAAAAGTCGCCCTAAGTGTTTGGTATGACAGGAGTCATATAACTGAACCGCTCTGAGATGCACATACAGGTGCAAATATATTAAATTTGTTTTAAGTTTTATTCTTTTTAAGAGCTTATAGTGTTAATTAAATTATTGATAAGCTTGACAAAAAGCACAGTCAAAGTTAATGTGAGTCCAAGACTAGTTATCGGTTATGCGATTATGTTTCAGTAAAACTATACAATGTGTGCAATTGGTATATCCGTTAATTAAATTGGTTAATCTGATTTATCTACACTTAGTCAGTAAAGTCTGCGTTCACAATACCAACATTTCTTACTAACACAAAATACTACAATAAATATGAGATTAAAACGAATATTTTTTAACGTACTTATTGCTAACACCTTTTAGTTAAAAAATGGGAATCAAATCCCAGATTGTTCCCCTCTCTTGTTTTATAACGAGACTTGAGTCTGGCAACGCTTGAGTATAGCAACCAAAAAGTCTGCGTTCACTTGTTTCTTTTTAACAGTACCGTTACTTTTTTAAGATTTTTTTCTTGTTTTTGCTCATCTTCTTTTCTTTTTTGTTACAATTGATCTTTTAATGAGCTGATTTGCACATTATTATTTAAAAGTGAAAGAAATTTAGTGAAATTCAGAGAGAAAAATAATTATTAGATCGTGGAAAGATTCGAAAGATTCGAAAAATTGGCCAAACTGTTGGGAGAACATATTCGTTTGTCCAGCGTGTGATAAACAACTTCAAAGAAACAGGGTTTTAACACCAAAACCGCGGTCTGGTCGTCCAAAAATTTTATCAGCACGGGAAGAGGGCAAGATTATTAATATGGCGAAGGTAAATCCTCGAATTACATCTTCGAAAATTGTGCAAAATGTAAGCTAGTCATTCCAAAAGAGTATTTGCGCTGAAACTGCGGGAAAAATTCTACGGAAAGCTGGCTATCATGGCAGAGTTGCAAGACGAAAGCCATTCATATCTGTTGTTAACAGAAGGAAGCGCGTTGAATTCGCTCACAATTACATAAATAAGCCACCAGAGTTTTGGAGACATTATTATTTTCAGACGAAAGTAAGTTCTGCATATTTGGAATAAAAGGTCGTCAAATTGTGTAGCTAAAGTCAGAAACTGAGCTCGATAAACAAAATCTGGTTGGTACAGTAAAACACGGTGGTGGTGGAGTTATGGTATGGGGATGTATGGCGGCTTCGGGTGTCGGCCAACTTTAATTTATTAAGTCCACCATGGATAAATATGCATACCTAAACATATTAAAAAATAATTTAAAACAAAGTGCGGCAAAACTCAACCTACCATCTACGTTTTGGTTCCAACAAAATAACGACCCAAAGCATACCGCTTAGGTTGTTCGACTTTGGCTCCTGTATAATGCTCCAAGACAGCTTAAGACACCCCCCAATCCCCAGATCTCAATCCTATTGAGCATCTGTGGGATTTATTACAGAAAAAAATTCGCCAGCATGTAATTACGAGTAAAGAGACCTTGTGAAATGTTATACGGGAAGAGTGGGAGAAAATAAGTGCTGAGGGAACAGAAAAGTTGGTTAATTCCATGCCAAACAGATTGAATGAAGTCCTGAAGCAACGTGGCTATCCAACAAAATATTAAATTTAGGATTTAAGCATATTTATCAAACTTTTCTTTATTTATTTTAACACTGAACGCAGACTTTTTGGTACCTATATTTTCATATTGTGATATTTATGATACTTTAATTTAAAAATGAATTAATTTTTTGGTTTATGTTATTTAGTTATTTTAAGAAAATGGCGTAAATAAAAAATCTGTGAAAATATTTTTCTATAAATTTAATACTTAATGTGGGTTTTTACATATTTTCTAAAAATACATTAGGTGAACGCAGACTTTATTGGCTATGTGTATGTAAAAAATAAATATATTTTTACTTAACTATTCTATTTAGCACTCTTAAAGATTTTTTCTTTCTTGGTATTCCATTCGCAGCTGGACTCAAAATTTATAAATTAAATATTTCAAGTGGCCTATACATACAATATTATTGAATATATTATTGTTCACATCTTTGGGGTTACGTAAAAACGTAAAATCTCGCAAAATTTACGCAACACCATCGATATAATTGCCGGTTTGACCTATACTATAGAATGATTGATACAAATCTTTCAAAAAATATGAAGAAAGCTTTCTCACAGTAAAATACTTAACAAAATGCTATTTAATTTTGCCAACACATTACACAATATAATATTATTTTCTTAGTTATAAAAAAATGTATTGTACCACTTAGAATATGATATACACGTTAGCGATGATATAGAATACAAAAAATTCACGATTTTATTGCAAGTGTATGGGGTACTTAAGAAATTAGAAAAACTAAAAGTGTTAACTGATTTTAGCACTTTGTTGTGTTTGCTGTAGCACATTTTAGCACTTTAATTTCTTCAACCTAGCAGTTTCCCTCTTACATCTTATGGCAACACTGCTGCAAAAGAAATAAATTTCAGAAAATCTCTTAAACAGTAAAATGTGACTTAAGCAATTTTTCTTTATTACCACAGACTTAATGGCTCCTTGTATGAAATAATAAAACTAAAAAATAAACATCTTACATATCGCACTTGTTCCTCAAAAGCGTAACCCGAAATTTTCAAATTTTCACTTTTTGCAAAAAACCAAACAACAGAGGTCATATCTACCCACTGTAAAAATCTCCCTTTGATTTGTCTTCTTTTCCGTGAAAAAAACCCGTTATGACTCTCTTTGTGTTTTTAGAATAACTACTGCTAACAGAAACAATTTTTGGCCTCTACTGAAAATTCATGAATTTTGAGTTGTTACGCTTTTGAGGAACAAGTGCGATATGTCCTTGTATTTTTCTATTAAGATCCATTCGATCAATATATCAATGTATTTCTTTGTGCCACTCCATTAAAAAATCTAGACCGCTAACTATTCAATTTTAAATAGGTTTTTTTTTATTTATTTTAAAGCAAGTTTTATAGTATTTATTAAAAAATAGATTCGTATACACATACTCGTACATGTATGTAAATATGTCTGTATGTAACATATTTTACTTGAGTATAATAAAAAAATTAATCTAAATTGTTCACTAAATATTTTTTATGGTGTGACTTGTGCTATTTTTAAAATAATCAGCTTAATTTTTAATTTTGTCTAATGTTATATGTTTTTTTATTTGCAGCGTAAACACAAAAATTGTCACATTTCTTATTTTTGTTTTTTCCTCCATCTGTAGTTGAAGCAAAAAATGCCATAGAGTAAATCGTTTTGGCTGGAAGTGATTACAGCGAACAAAATTTTAATCACAATCCATAACTAAAAGCTACCAGTCCGGGAAATTCGACCATCAACGGATTCAGTGTAAACATATTATATTAATTTAGATTAAGCAACTTAATTCATTTTACAGTAAAATAAAATTATATTAACAAGCAAACATCATTCAAATAAAAATTTAATTACCTTAAATTGGCCAATATTTTTTTTATCTCTATATATAAAAATGAAACGGTCCATGTATGTCATCGCATAACATGAGAACGGCGGAAGCGATTCGGCGGATTTTTTTTTTATTCGATTCGAAATTTTCAGATGGTTTGTAAAGAAAAAAAAATTTTTTTAAATGTATTTATTTAAAATCTATTTTACAATAATAAGTAAATTTGATAAAGAAAGAAAAGAAACAATTTAAAAGTTGTCACTAAGATTCAGCAAGCTTAATAAACTAAACCTAATATTATATTTACATATAAATATTAATATTATTATTATTACTATTTTCTATAAGGTAAATCTAATATGTGAAAACGTTTCAGTCTCCTAACTTCGTCTGTTTCATCTAGAAGAGCTATTGCTAATGTTTTGCAGTGATTACTAAGACGTTTTAAGTATCTACAGCTGAATTAATTTATTTCATCGCGAATAAAGGGAATTTGGAGGTCTTTATGAATTTGTTACAAACCATTGAGCATTGACTACCATTCTAAGTGTTTTAGATTTATATCTTTGTAAAATTTCTATATTAGAATTGCTTGAAGTACCCCATAGTTAAATGCCACAGGTCCAAACTGGTTTCAATATTGCCTTATATATTTTAATTTTATTTTCAAGGTTAAGGATCTGATCTTGATGCAAGTAGCTAATACATTTTTTGTTTTTATATTTAAATGATCTCTTTTAGCCTTAATATGTTGCTTCCACGTTAATCGTTTGTCAATATGCATTCCTAAGTATTTCACAGAACTAATATATATTGCCTACTATTCACTTCTCATTTTTTCTAAGCACAAACTAACAAAGAGAAACATAATATTTTTAATATATGACTCCTTTTCACTGCTAATTTTTCTTAATAAGAGAAAATTTTTAGCGAAAACTCGAACTATTTTTTTTAAACACACTGCATCCTTTTCACTTCTCATTATTCTTCATAAGAGAATTTTTTTTAAACATACTGCCCCCTTTTTCGCTCCTCCTTTTCTAATGGAAAATGTGTAATTGTTTTTATTATATTTCTTGCTATTCACTTCTCAATGTTTAGTGAAAACACGATAATAAATCCTTTTCACTTCTAAATTTTTTAACTTAACCAACGTTTAAACTTTAGAAAGAACCTAATTAGTGGTATTTGCTTTGTAGGATAATATCAAAAGTCAAAATTTCAGGCAAAATAATATTTATCGATAACGTAAGAAATAAAGTATTTTTTAACATCTTTAGCATTCAAGAACAGCTGACTTTTTTTCATGGTGCTTGTAACGCGTACAAAAGTAGAAAGTAGACCTACTTTTTGCTTTGAACGCGCCTACGCGTTCTGCGCTTTTTGCAATGTAACTTGTCACATACTATTACATTGATTCTACTTTTTTGACAGATGCATATAAAGCGTAACGCGCAAAAAGCGAGCTATGGACCTCTACCTTTACTGAGAAAAGTGTGGTGAAAAGTTAATTAAAATACATCGCATTAATGAAAATATTCACATATTTTATTAAACAAGTTTTTTTTACTAAGAAATTTTTTTTATTGAAAAAAAAAGAAAAAAATTATCCACGGCAAAATAATATTTATCGATAACGTAAGAAATAAAGTATTATTTAACATCTTTAGCATTCAAGAACAGCTGACTTTCTTTCATGGTGCTTGTAACGCGTACAAAAGTAGAAAGTAGACCTACTTTGTGCTTTGAACGCGCCTACGCGTTCTGCGCTTTTTGCAATGTAACTTGTCACATACTATTACATTGATTCTACTTTTTTGACAGATGCATAGAAAGCGTAACGCGCAAAAAGCGAGCTATGGACCTCTACTTTCACGCGTTGTATACAAAATGACAGCTAGTGTTGCCAGATTCATATGTAACATACACAAAATTATTAGAAATTCATTTTTTTATTAAACAGATAAAAAATGCATTAAATATTTAAAGAAATGTAAAACGTAAATGCAAGACAGAAAAAAGTAGCCGGCAAAGGCGCGATGTGTAACTGCATTTTTATAGCTTTAAACATTTAACAAGGCAGGAACGCTTTGCCGCGAAACGCGTGGTATGTACATCCACCTTTATGCTCAGGGTTGTCAGATACGGCGATTTCTCGCCGAAACGTGGCGATTTTTCATCTTGTTTGGCGCCTAAATATTCGATAAATAAATTTGCTGGCGATTTTTATGGCTATTTTTTTAAACAAAATTGAACTTCAAAATTTTTGTAGTTCAGGAAAATTTTTTTGTTGAAGTAGTCTCAAAAATAAATCATACCAAAACTAAAATAAAACAAGTTGATTTCCATGATTTTCCTTATATTAATTACATAATTCATTTTGAATTTGAATGAGAAAAATTTTCAAGAAATAATTTTTGGCGATTTTATTTCTACTTTTGGCGATTTTCTGCTAAATTTTTATACGATTATTTGATTAAAAGTTATATTAAAAAAAGTGTTATATAAAAACAAATTAACTATTAAATATTTATTAAGAAAAAGTACAAAAAATTGATTCTGGCGACTTTTGGCGATTTTTAAAATCAAATTTTCGAAACAGGTCGGAAAATATCTGACAACCCTGCTTATGCTTAGGAATGTCTGGAAAAATGTTACAAGAATTAGGAATACCAGCTCCAAATCGTGCTGCACAAGAAGCATTTACCGAAGAATTTCTACGTGATCGGCAATATGATCGGAATTCATTAAGTTAGTCAGTAAGAACAAATGTCCAACTTTTAAACAACCAGCAGAAAACGCCTACAAAACTATTATGACAGCGGTTAATGCAGGTAATGGAGGAATCTTCTTTCTTGTTGCACCTGGTGGAGCAGGCAAAACGTTTTTACTTTCCCTACTTTTGGCTTCGGTTCGCTCACAAAACCAACTTGCAATAGCTCCTCTAAGATTTCTACTGCCTATTAGAGGGAGGAAGAACTGCTCATTCTGCCGTAAAACTACTTTAAAACTTACAAACGGTAGATCAGCCAACATGTTATTAGTTGCGTTGAATGTACAATGGCTCTCAAACGAGCCTTAGAGGCAATTGGCAGAACATTAAAAGACTTTGCGAAATAATCAACAGATATTCGGAGGGATGATGATTCTATTGGATGGAGAATCGCCAAACACTGCCAGTCATTCTAAGATCAACTCCTGCTGATGAAATTAACGCGGTGCAAAGAAGTGAAAACTCTCAAATAACAGAAAATATCTGATTATGTGTTTTCAAATCAATGGTTAGACATGGCCAATGGGAAAATACCGACTGGCTCTACTACAGGCCAGATTTCATTTCCTAGATTAGTTGTTAAACCTATAATGCCAATGTTTTTCCCGCGGTCAATTGCATGTTGCGTGCTCGAGTCGGTACAGCGTCAGCACTATTAATTTTCTATCCAAATAGAAAAAAATATGGTTTATCATCAAGCTCTAAAAGAATTATATGTTAAGCATTTTTTGTTGGTTAATAATAACCGAATTTCGAAGCAACTTTTTAAGCAATGAATTAGGAAAAATTGGTGTTATTTTTTCTTTCTGCTAAAAATTTTGTGTTTTTTTACATATATTTATTTATTGTATCTTAAAAAAAAAACTTAAATCTAGATATAATAAATTAGGCCCAACCTGTGTCAGGCATAAACTTAGTGATAGTAATCAATAATACATAAACGTCGTATTAAGCACAAAAATATTTTCAAGCAGTTTCATCTGTAGTGTTGAGTATTACAGCCGTAGTGTCCCTCTTTTTTAAGCGGAAGTGTTCAGTAATATTCAAGATGTTACGACCAACGGGATTAGGATGGGATTCGAGTTTTGTTAAGTTCTTGCTGTGTATTTTGCAATTTCTTCAGTCACTAGTGGCATATTTAAGTCACGATGTAAATTTTTTTAAGTACCATGGAGCCGATATTATTAGCCTTAAAATCTTGTTTTGCCTTCGTTGGATTCTCTCTACATTGGAAGCTGAAGCAGTGCCCCATAGCTGTATTCCGTAGCATCATATTGGTTTCAAAAGCGACTTGTATGTTAAAAGTTTACAATCTACCAATCAACCAATGTATCTGAGTGAATGTTGAGGACAAACTTGATTGTTGATTCGAATGGGGGAGATACTTGATCTCTTCTTAGGGTAAAAGTTATATGGACACACTTTTGTTCATTTACTTTAATTCTCCATAAGTTCAACCATATTTCAAGCTGCGTAATATGTTCCTGTAGATTACGGGATGCCTCATAAGGGTTTTCGTGCATACTCATACATGCTGTATCATCGGCAAATGCTCACAGGCATATCACAAGTATATATTAAATACTATACTGTCCCCAGAATACTACCCTGTGGGACACCGGAAGATATAGGTTACGGCACACTCATGAAGTCTCCTTACACAACAGTGAACTACCTATCAATAACATAACTTTGCAAAAGTTTTTGTATGTTTATTGGCAGATATGTCTTCAATTTTAAAATAAGGCCTTGATGCCTGATAAACGTCAATAAACATGGCAAAACAATACTTCTTTTCTTCAAATGTTCTTCTTATAAATTGAACCAATCTATACGTTTGTTCAGTGGTGCTATGCTGACTTTTAAAACCAAATTGATGGCCCAGGATGCCCCACTACCAATTAGAATTGGGGAAAATTTTGTAATGGCAGTTTTTCGAAAAGTTTTGACATTGTTGATTGTAGACTTATTGGCCTGTATGATTCAGCCTTGGCAAGATCTTTGCCTGTCTTTGGAATCATTTTGACCTTGGCAAGCTTCCAGAGGTGTGGTTAATACGCATCACGTATCACGCATCTTAAACTTTAATTGTCGAGGGGGTAGAGCAACTACACTCGGTAAATCAACAGCACCAGTACATGTGTTTGGGGTAAAGACGGATTTGAAATGCTTTGCAAACAATTTAACTTTTTCAGTATCACTTCTTGCCCAACCTCCGGTAGAAATGCGCAGAGGTGGTTTAAACTCAACGTATGTTTTAAGCTTTTCTTAGCGCGCCACAAGGAGTAATTAGATGCTGGAGTGACATCGAGATTTTCAAGATAATTTTTAAGAGATGCAGTTTTTTTATATGCAAGCAACGTTTGGAGTCGTTTAGTGCACTCTTTAAATCTGATTATATGTTGAGGTGATCTAGCTCATCTTTTTTCACATACGAGACGTTCAACATCCGTAGAATAAATTCTATTAAACCCAGCCAGGGGGTAGTGGCATGTTCAGCAGCCTGCTTAATATTTTCGTTAAGATTCGCAATGTTAGATTCAATATCATCGTGTGTTCTTAGCGTAATGTTTTCCGGCAATGACCACTAAGATATATTTTGAATCCCAGCCAATTAACACGATTGATAATTTTCACGTATGGTTGAGGTAAGTCACTTAGTGAGCTAAAAATTGTAACGATCATAGAAGAGTGATCGGAGGAGAGATCTAGAGAAGCTTCAACATGAATTAAATCCCTAGAGATATTGTTCATTACGCCAAGATCTATAACATCCGGAATTTTTTGTATGGTCAGTAGGCCAGTAAGTGGGCTTCCCACTCGAAATGACGTCCAATCCCATTTTTGAAATTATGTTGAACAACGCTCTACCTCTAGGTGTAATAAGGCGCGAACCCCAGAACGTATGTTTTGCAAGGACCAAGCGATTTGTAGAAATCCTCGTATTGATCCTCAGTGATTGAGAATCTTGGGGGGCAGGGTTAGGCAGTATTTGAAATACGTATTTAAAATACAAATACGTATTTTGTATTTGTATTTTAAATACATGACGTAGAAGTATTTTGTATTTTAAATACATGACATGCAAGTATTTTGTATTTTAAATACATAATTTACAAAATACATTACATTTTTGGTGTTTTGCATTTTGATGAATTTATAATGTATCATTCGTCAAACCAATCACAAAAAATTAGAATCGCTAAAAAAACATAACTATACCAACTAAGAGTTGGCATCACCACAATTCAGTTGTCAGTTCTGAAGCAACTTGTCATAAGGTTTTATTTGCAGGTGGTACTATTACGACACAACAATTATAACAATACAAAACAAATATGGTTGCTTTTGCTTTGGGAGATTGTGTTGTCAACATAAGCAAAATAAACCAGCGATTAATTTTTTATGAAGCAAATAATTTGTTCTGCTCATAAACAAAAGGCATATGTTGTGAAATTGATGTTCATGCAAAAAAAGAAGTATTTCCAGTGAGCTTCATTTTATTTAAGGCCGTGATACACTATCATACAAAGTCGTGCGATCTACGAAAAAATACAACCCTGGTATGATGGAGTTTATGAGCATTTTCAAAACACAATAACAATTCATCACACCAGGGTTGTACTTTTTCGTAGATCGCACGACTTTGTATGATAGTGAGTCATGGCCTTTAACAAGGCAAGAGTTTTTTCTTTCATTTAATTTAATAATAAAGTTAAAAAAATAACCGAAAAATATTTTGTTTTATACGATAACGATTAGTGAAAGCATTTTTTCTAAGTCAAGTTTTGTTAAAACTAAAGAAAAAATCTTTTAAAACCTAAACATTTGAACTAAATACTATTTGTAAAAGATTATTTTAGAAGGTCTCTTTGATCTATTAAACAATTTAAAAAACTCACTTACATATGTACTTGTTTTTTATTAATACATATATGTATGTGACCTGCTCCACGAAAAGGGACCTCTGCGCCGAAAAGAAGTTATTGAGAAAAACGCGTGAAAAGGTGAAAAGCAGCAAAATACAGACGAACCACCAGAAAAGCGTGTTAGGAGTAAAAAAGAGTAAAATTTTGATATTTTTGTAATTTTGTACCTTTGATATTGAACTTTTTTTTATATCACATTTTTAAATTTTTTCATTAATTATGTTCATCTTTACAGGTGATTTGTAAAAAAAACTAAAAGACATAGAAACTTGCGGTTTGTGGCATTTGAAAGAGCGTTTTTTTTCCTATAAGAATCACTCAAAAAGTAAAAAAAAAAATTTTTCGTGGAGCAGGTCACATATATATATACACATTTTTCATATATATACACATTATATGTATAAATTTTTCCTCGTCTGATTTAGTTCAAAAATTGTTATTTTTGTTATGTTATCCTATTTTCATTAATAAAATCTCATAATAATGAATAATTTATGTATTTTTATTTATTGGAATTAATAAATTAATAAAACCTGGATTAATTACTCGAGTGAATAACCGATTAAAACAAAAACCAGATTAATTTAATACCCTATTAAATACTTATATACTACATACATGATGTGGAAGTATTTTGTATTTTAAATACGTACAAAAAATTAAAGTATTTTGTATTTTAAATACATACATGACGTGGAAGTATTTTGTATTTTAAATACATAGCCTGATGTATTTTGTATTTTAAATACATGACCAGCAAGTATTTTGTATTTATATACCGCAAACCATGTATTTTGCCCAACTCTTACTACGTTTTTACGCACGGCTTATTTGCAAATAAAACTGTAAATTGTTGCCATATTAATGTTTTTATTGCGACGTACTAATTCAGAAAACTGTTCATGTTTAACGCGCTATTTGCAAAGTCCTCTTTTACATTTGAGACATTTCTTGCCGGACATTTTTTCAATTTTCTTTTGTTCTTGCCCGAAGCTTTTACATATTGGAAATTAATAGACAGACAGAAATTTTGTAGTTTGTTTACTTCTTTTTCGCGATTGCTACTCATACACATGCACATAAATACCATATGCCTTGATAATACACATCAAGTATACATAGATTCGCTGAAATGAGAAAAATCATATGAAGCAACAAGAATAAATTGCGAAAAGTAGAAAAGAGAAACAAAAAAATGTCCAGTACAGAGGGTCGTGTACTACACACTCTGCATCTTCGCCCCTTCTTCTACAAACTTCGTCTGTCTGTCTTTCAATTTCCCAAATGTAACATAGGGTCTACACCTAACATAATATGTAAGATGAGATCGTCAAATTCAATCGCAGAGCGAGTTATGTTACGTGTAGACTTCATATTAGTGTTATCTCAATCTTATAAGATTTTTTATGAGAGAGTTGTTATAAGAAATCCCATAACAACAATCTTAGGAGATGAATTGTCAAAAAACACACGTACATGAAAATAAATTCGTATGCATGTGTGAGTGTTTCTTAAAATAAATGAAAAACAATGTTTTGGACAATATTTCTGGGATTTTATATGTTCAAATGTGTTAAATTTAATTTGTGAATTAAAGTTTGTGCGAAAAAGTGAAAACAAAATATATAATTATACAAAAATAATACATGTTAACTCGATAAGAATTTGCATAAAATGAAATGTTATAAGAAAAGTAGAATTACGTTGTCCTGTTGTATGAGATGAAGAGAAATATCGGCATTTTATTTTTGTTATTCTGCCGACGTTCTCTCACATATTATGTCAGAGTTAATCGCAGTTGTAGACGCTATGTAAAAGGGCACAAATAAAATGCTTGAGGTTGCCACACTTACAAATGTTTGCTAATAAAAAACAATAAATTGAAAATATTGCACAAAAAAACATTGATAGAAGAAAATTCTGGCAATAAAAACAAATTATTATTTGTTGTTTTATACATTTACACAATTTTTTGTAAACATAAGTAACATGTCTATAAAAGTGCTACCAAGTTTTTATACATTTACAATTCCGTATAAACAGTGAGTTAATTTATTTGCAAATATTTTTATTTGCAAATAGTGCGTGTATAAACTTAGTATCTGTTGGAGGGGAGTAAATTGATGATATAACGAAATTTGTACAAAAATTTTCAATACAAATATTAGTTGCTTGTAGATGTTCTGCACAAATGTTATCAAGAATATAGTGCTTGCGTCTTGACTTTATTAGAATTGCTGATCCTCCGCATGCTCTTCCTCTCGGGTCCTTTGTATCATATAAGGTGTAGGCATTCATTTTGAAAAGGCTTCTTGTAGTCAAATGAGTCTCAGAAACCAACATTATATCAATATTTTTTTCCGTAAGAAAGTGCTCGAGCTCATTTTTGTGTTGGCGAATGCCGTTTGCGTTCCAGAAACATAATTTTAACGTGTTCATGCCTTGTTAATTATTGCTTGAAGCAGAGTATTCTACATTTGCAGCATTTCGTGCATCATATTAGTCATATTTGTAGTAAAGTTGTTTATAGTTTGCACCAGATTATCAATAGTGGCTTCAAGGCGACTGAAATAGTGGCTTCAAGGCGACTGAAAGATTTTGTCTTAACAGCATCGGCATATGATACACGTGAAGTACTTGGTTGGCTCATTGGAGGAAAATTGGAGGAGAAAGCGTTTGCTGTTTGAGGTGGAGGTAATTTAGGTTTTTGTCCCATAGTTTGTTTAACGAAAGAATATACAGGACATCCCCTGTAGTTAGCGGTGTGATTACTTCCACAATTACTACATTTTTTTTAGCTTGATCTTTTGGCTTAGTACAGGTAGCAGAACCGTGAAATTCACCGCAGATAACACAAACTGTAGGTAATTTGCATTAAATTTTTGTGTGGCCATATTCTTGGCAATTATGGCACTGTACTGGACTTGAACGCTTAAGTGGCTCTTCAACTGTGATTTTTTAGTGTAAGAGAAACTTTACGCTATAAATTGGATGGGTTTATTTTTTTTTCAATTGTATGTCATTCGGCTCCAGTTCAACCCGAAATAGGGGTTTCGGGACCTTTTCTCTGTTAATTATATTAGTAACATTTTTTTACCTTAAATCCTTTGTTGATAAGAGCACATTTTACTTCTTCGGGGTGAACATATGAATCTATGCCCTTTAATACTATCTGTAGCCCTTTAGCACTTTTAAGTTGGTATGTGTAAAAATTTTTTCGGAAATATTTTTCATCATATTTTTGGATTTTAGTTTCATCAATATTACCTCGTTTAATTGGAATGATGTGAAAAGTATAGGGTGTTTTTTATTGAGGTATAGAACTTTAAGTTGGCATCACTTTTTTAACTGGCGGCCATTTTGTCAGCTGTCAAGTGATTAATATTTAGTTTGGTTTGCCATTTCATCATGAACAGGTTGACAAAAGAACAACGCTTGCAAATCGTGCAAATTTATTTCGAAAATAATGGTTCAGTTCGCGAAGTTTACCGCAACCTCCGTCCATTTTATGGTCGACATAATCGTCCATCAGCGCAATTAATTCGGTTAACCATGGATCGTTTTCGCACTACGTTTACTCTATGTGATAATACGCATCCGCAGAGACGTCGAACAGTGCGCACCGAAGAAACAATTGCCGCTGTAGAGCAAAGTGTTGAAGAGGACCCGAATGAATCGATTCGCCACCGTGCACAGCAATTGGAGCTTTGTCCATCAACTTTATGGAAGATTTTGCGCAAAGATCTTGGCTTGCGACCTTACAAGATCCAGCTTGTGCAAGAATTAAAGCCGCGAGACCATGCAATGCGTCGTGATTTTGGTGTATGGGCCGAAAATGAGATTGATCTCGATGCTGATTTTCATCGCAAAATTTTGTTCAGTGATGAGGCTCATTTTTGGTTGAATGGCTACGTCAACAAGCAAAATTGCCGCATTTGGAGTGAAGAGAATCCACATGAGACCCTTGAGACGCCATTACATCCACAAAAACTGACTGTTTGGTGTGCTCTATGGGCTGGTGGAGTCATTGGGCCATACTTCTTCCGAAATAATGCTGGAGAGTCAGTTACCTTTAATGGAGACCGGTATAGAGCCATGATAACCGACTATTTTGTTCCCGAATTGGATGGCATGAATGTGGATGAGTTGTGGTTCCAACAAGACGGCGTTACATGCCACACAGCGCACGTCACAATCGATTTATTGAAGGAAACATTCGATGAGCGCATAATTTCGCGGAATGGACCTGTCAATTGGCCACCAAGATCGTGTGATTTGACACCATTGGATTATTTTCTTTGGGGATATGTGAAGTCGCTCGTCTACGCCAACAAACCAGAAACGTTAGGGGACTTGGAAGCCAACATTCGTGGCGTTATTGCCAACATACGGCCCCATATGCTCGAAAAAGTGGTTGAAAATTGGACCTGTAGAATTGGCTTTATTCGAGCCAGCCGCGGCGGCCACATGCCCGAAATCATATTTAAACGTTAATGGCATAAAATTATCCTTCCAATAAAGCCAAATTGATGGACATTAAAACGATTTTCTTGTGTTTTATTTCAATTCAAAGTTCTATACCTCTAAAAAAAACACCCTATATTTTCACCAATGGCCGACAATAGTTTTTTTTAGAAGCGCGTTAGAGTTTTTTTCTCTCAGATAGATAGGTGGTGGCTTAAAAGACTTTTGCGATTATGCAGCGGGCTTGTCATTATTGTCTTGCAATAATGCAAAAAAATTTTGACGATTAGTAGATGATGCGCTGTTATTCCTAGACATCTATGGAGCATATGATATTTTACCACAGTTATATATCTGTCCAAACTCCTTGCACCTTAGGTTTATGACTACTGTTATCAATAGTGATAACTTGGTTAAGAGATGACCACGAACCCGGAGCAGATGATGTCGCTGGCTTAAATTATGAAGTACTAGGCAGCGGTAATGTTAATATGAAAAAGTGGATTTGCCGTAAGAAAAATACTATCACCAGATTTTTTATTTTTATTGTTTGCGTTAATGAATATGTAGACATAGGAGTAGAATACATTGTCGAGGTAAATGTATCGTGTCCAGATATGTTAAAATGTGATGCCAACCATAATGAAGAAGTTCCCTTCATATTCTGTGGTGGAAACATAGTATTATAGTGTGTTTCCACGACCCAGCAAAAATTACTGCTTACCAGAAGCGTTTATGTAAGGGAGACAATGTTACGAATCACTTTTGCTGTTGCGCATGAATAAGGCATTTTTTTGTTCCAGATGAGCCAGCTAGAAGCAATACATTTAGCTTCCAAAAAACCATGAATTTTTTTGCCCTTATTAAAGTGCTTCACAGAAGTAATAATATATAATTTTTGTGAGAGCCCGCCTTACGTTAGTGCCTTTCAGAAGCATTTTTCGAAACTTTTGTTATCAAAGAAGCAATACATTGCATCCCTCAGTTGTTAGTGCTTACAAATCAGAATTTTATTGCTTGGGATACATGCTTCGCTCTCTATTCATGCTTCACATCGGTGATGGGAATTTGAAATTTTGATTTCGTGGCGTATCTCTTTCTAAATAGTGCCAAAATCACTTGAATACTGCCAAAGATTTTGTACAAAAATAAAATTTGTAAAAATACCTGGGATGTTATATAATTTTTCTAGTAGGTATAGTCGAGTACAACACTCTGATTTTGGAATTTTCAAAACACCCCCAAAACCTTGAGTTACGTGTAAAAACCCGGGTATTCATACCCGTAGGATTTTATCAACCCCTAAAGGCTAATAAATCAGTACAAGTTAATCTCTATTTTTGATTTCAAATGTGTTTAAAATAGCAAACCTTTAAATCAATACAGTATTTAAACCATCTGTAAACGCATCGAATTGGGCGTTTAAACTACCAATACAGGCCATATGGTTCTGTTACTTACAGACCATATGTTTTGCATTACAAAAGTACTCACCTCTTTTCCAAGTCTCTACTTTTACTTCAGATCTTGTTCGACCAGTCTCCTTACACTCTATTATTCTTTTATACTATTCTACTTCGCCAAGCATAGATATAATTCCTTTCTCAGTAAAATTTGGCGACTTTTAATTAAAATTTGTTAAGATTTTTGCGTTTTTGATTGTGCTGTTTTTTGAAATTTATTCTAGTGCTGCCACAATACTATTTTTTAAACTACACAGAAGGTATGGTTCACTGATTTACTCCTGTTGAATTTAAACTACGTATAAATTTGAGTATAGTTTAACTAAACCAGCGTTTAAAGTTTAAATGATTTATAACTGATAAAGGTGTCTTTACATGGTAATACAAAGTATTACGGCTTTGTAGAATCCAAACATTATGAAATTCTCTCCGTGTTTAAAAAAAATAGAACAAGAGTCTGTTGTAGGTATTTTCCATGTTTACACTGATACTATAAGTAAAATGCATGCAAATATATTAAACTTAAAATTGGAGGACTGCAAAAAAAACATGTGTACTAATAAAACTAAATATGGGAAGAAACATTTTATTATTTCAATGTAATTTTACTACAAAATATAATTTTTTGTATAGGTTTGTTTATTGTTTGTTTGCGTTTGATGTACCATCAGCTACTTGATGGTTGCAGTCGTAAAATATTTACAATAACAACATGAACATTTCCTGAGTTTATTTTGGTTGTTTTTGTAAAAGTGTTATCACCTTCAATAAATACCATTAGTGCTGCCAATGTTTACTTTTTAAATTGAAGTTTTATTAAAATATATGGATTTTGTTTCCGTAAATTATAATTATTTGATTATTTGTTGTCAAAAAATTTACTTTGTATACGAATAGGCTTTGGAAATTTTGGGGATTATTAGAAAAAAAAACGTATTGAACAAAAATTTTTGCTAGTGGCAGTTCAGGCAAATATTGCATTAGTTGTTTCACTCTAACATATATGTTAGAGTGACTGTTGTAAACAATTTGGACCATTAGATTCATTTTCGGCGTACAAATTTGAAAATTATATCCAATATACATATCAAAAAAATTGTGAGGAAACCCAATAAAATTTTGCAACAGCTATTCAGCAGGATTGAGGAAGTGCAAGGACTAGAACCAGCTTCGTCTAAGGCTTCCAAATTAGGAAGCTTTGTAATAAGCTGTAAGAAAGATAAGGATAGTTTCTTTCATAGCAAATCGTCAGGTCCGGTAAAGGTTGTAGGCAGAGAAAGATCTAGCGAATTTGTTTGCAAAGCTTTTCAAAATACAGAAAACTTTTTTGACCAACCTTTTCTCTCCCTCGATCTAGGAATAGTTGTTCCAAGTGATTTAGGTGAAGAAACTAAAGTTATTAAAAGGGAAGATATAGATGTTAAGTATTTCCGTATCCCCCACTTTAATACCTATTGCATCATATTTTTCATGAGTTTTCTCACTAATTCTTTTTATATATTGGATATAATTTGATACATTTGGCCGAAAACGAATCTGCTGGTAAAAGTCATTTTCAATATTATGCTAAATGCAGCTACTTACTAATTCATCGCTATATAATACGGCAAGGGATTTTACAAAATAAAATACCTGCATATAACGAAATCGGCCATTATTTCGTGTATAATTTTCGTCATCTAAGTTTTTTTTTTTACATGAGAAAACACCTATGAAACATAATTGGCAACAAAATTAACTTTTTCATTTTTAACTTCTTTCAATTTAAAAAAAAATACTCTGCTCTCAGTAAATAATGTACTAGCTGAGTCTTTCATATAAAACAGCCAATTATAAATAGCATAACATTAGCAAAAGCTATAATTGATCCAAGAATTTACCACAACACTCTATTAGATCTCATTAAATTTACTTTTATCCTGCCTACATAAGATTCATCGCTGCACTCATTGCATTTGCAATTGGTTCTAAAAAAGCTATTTTTATTTTGCATTTGACTAATATGCCGTTTTTATAATAATAATAATAATAATTATAAACTTGTTTACAAAATCTGCCCATAAAATTTATATATTTTTTATCTAATTACATGAGTTATTCACAAAGCGTATTCGGTGAGGCAGCTACACAAGAAACTGTGGAAAACTGCGATGGTGGGCTAGGCCAGCAAATAATTCAAAGAAACAGTTTTAGCTTGAGGGATGGTGTGTTGCAAACTGCTGAGGGAAAAAAAGGTAAATGTAAATTAATTTCTTAAGTTTTAAAAGACTAGCAACTATTATTTATTTTTCATTGCAGATATACATGCTGTATTGCAGCAATTGCTTAATAAGCTGTCAGCAATTGACAAAAGGCTAGACACAATAGACAAAAAGCTCGATGCAGTGGATAAAAAGCTTGACATATCGGACCACAACCAAGTAATGATAAGCAAGGCCGAGGAAATAATTGTGGTCAATCAGCAGGAAATTGGAAGGAGATTGGACGAGATAGGAGAAAATTTAAGTATTTATTTCTTTTATTGTTATTCATACGTTAATTGCATTTTTTGTAGATCTCGTTAAAACCGGAAATGGTGGCACAGACGAAGGCTTTGATGGAATGCAAGGTGTCTATCAAAAGGGTTGAGGGGCCGGTATGCCGAATTACCGGAGAATACAAAGATGTGATGTTGGACGCAGTGGCAGCCATGCTCCCCTTGCGTACAGCAAGTGCTGTGGAGGAGATGGAGGATAAGCTGAAGGCTGACGATTTTGCCCAAGCAACGGTAATAAAATCTGATTTAGCAAACAATAACTTGTGTTCACAGATGACCTGTTAAATGCTTATAATTGGGAAGGGAGATGGGAAAAAAAGCGTTGGGAAAATTAATAATTTGCCAAAAAAATTTTGAGAGGTACGTATACGCTTTTATGATATAAGAATATATTTTTATCTTTTCTTAAAATTTCAGACGTTTTTCAAAAGCTGCCTGCGCTCGATTTCGAAAAAAATTGCAGAAAAGCCATAGAGCGCAGCCACAACAGGCTAAAACAGAAAAAGTATAGCAAAAAATAAATAGATTTACGTATATATATGTCATGGGCCAAACCCACGATATCAACAACGTTCGACTTGTCGCACACTTCCATTCAAAACAAAAACAAATTTTAATATTTTGTTGTTGTTTCAAATGTAAGTGTGCGACAAGTCGAACGTTGTCGATATCGAGGGTCAGCCCCTATTTGTAAATGTTATGAATTTTTTTTAGAAATAATATCAGTCGCTTTAAGGTTATATTTATTCTAAGTCTTATCTCCTAATTATCTTACTACCACTAATGAAGCTCTAGTTTTGTTTTGTCATTAACATTTACAGCCAAACCCACGATATCGAACGTTGTCGTTCGCAATAATTTTTAACGACAAACAGCTGATTTGGGATTCACTAAATTTTCTCAGCACTACAAGTCGATCGACAATAAAAAGTCAAGCGACAACAAATGTCAAAATCAGTCACTTGTGTTGTGGATGTCGAAAAATAAAGCAATAAATTGTTTCAATTTTATTAATTTAATAACAATAATAATAAAATAAATTTTAATAATGATAATAACAATACATAAATATAATACAAATCTAAAATAATATATTATTTAATTTGAAAATGTTGCTTGTTTTTATGGTTAAGCGATTGTCTATATGCATTTCGTTCCCGCTTTTTGGAACTCGTCAGTAGACTTCAACCCAAAACATTTTTGATTTTAGCTAACAAACTTCGTATGTTTATAGTAAGACTCTTAATACTATATTGAGAATCACAATATAATATTTTGGGTTGAAGTCTACTGACGAGTTCCAAAAAGCGGGAACGAAATTCATATAGATAATCGCTTAACCATAAAAACAAGCAAAATTTTCAAATTAAATAAATAAAGACTTTATGTCAAATAAATATACTTCGGTATTTCATGTATGAATATATTATTTATGTACATAAATGTATACTATTTATACATACTTACTTACTCGTTCGTTGGCATACCCAAAACATTTGAATAATCTCGCAATTGTCTTCGCGACAACTACTCCTGTTCCACAGTTTCATCCAAAAAATAAACAGCTATTGTTTAAGTCCATTTTGAATAGACCAGCACAAAAACCACAGATATTATACACAAATTTATTTATTTATACAAAAGTTTAACAATTTTTATTGCGTCAATATTGAAACATACATACATATGTATGTATGCATGTTTTTTTTACATTTGTAGCAACTTTAAGGAGCATAGAGTTGCATTTTTTATGGTGCACTTTTCTCATTTCAGCGCTTTTTATTTGTAAAGTAGCATTTTATTTGTGAAATTTTTGATATGGCAATATGTTAATTTGAAAATGAAAAAATTTATTACGTTAACAACGTAAGGCCTGACGACCGACAAGGCGATAGTTACTGGGTCGCTATAACGAACTATAGTGAGTGACTTGTCGTCAGTCGCTCGACATCATGGGTTAGGCTGTTAATTTTTCGCAATTTTTGTATAAAATGTTTCAAAGCGAATTTACTTACTTCATGTTTTCCAACTGTTTTGTTATAAAAAAAAATTTAGTTTCCCGTCATCAATATTTGGCAATGAGAAGAATTTTATATTTTTTATAAGGAACTTTTATTTCATTTTAAATATATGTTAATTTTACATTAAACCAATTTATTAAAAAGTACATGGAAATAAATTAAAAGCATGAAATTCAAATGACTTGTTTAGAGACTATTTATACACCTTACCAAATTTTTTTTTCATACATATAAAGAATTCAAAAATAAAATACTGTCAACAGTTTTAAGCTCCAGCCTATTTCTTTTTTCAGATATAATATTAC
The DNA here is from genome assembly GCA_936439885.1 of Nowickia ferox. Taxonomy (NCBI): domain Eukaryota; kingdom Metazoa; phylum Arthropoda; class Insecta; order Diptera; family Tachinidae; genus Nowickia; species Nowickia ferox. The sequence continues at coordinate 36,705,711 of OW387026.1, read as the reverse complement.
CAGCCAGAGAAAAATGCGTTCGGATGCTGTGCTGCTAGCAGGAATGGATAATATTTTCATAGCTAATTTTGACAATTTGGGATATTTTCTGGAATTGGTTTTCCACCACAGCATTGCATCGAATTCGGAAATATTATTGGGGAAAGAGATTGTTGAGCTTGTACGTGAAGATAACCAATCGGTGAAGTAAATACTATGTTGCTGCTGTTAGGTGATAGGTCAGAAAATTTGCCAATATGATTGTCTGTTAGCTTTGAAACGCAAAATTATTTTATATTACTAAGTTCATTTGCTTGCAAAAATATAGCAGGATGATATAAGAATAATGCAGCTTTATGGAAGATACTTAGTTCGATTTCCATTTCTCCAAGTGAATTAAAATATTAGTTTTTAAAGCCGCAATATCAGCTTCTTCGTTGGTTTGAATTTCGCAAATCGCTTTAACCTTTGTGATAGAAGAAATAACAAAGCAAATGCTAGGACACACGCTGTATTGCAGTTTTTTTTAAATTTGTTTCAAAGTCGTTGCAAATCTCGACTAGTGATGGGACAAGGATAAATACCCAAATGGTAAATTGGGTATTTAAATGTAAATACCCAGGTATTTACCCAAGCCCCTGGGTATTTACCCAGAATGTGGGTATAAATCAGAATAAAGAAAAATTTAAATAAATTAAAAGAATTAAATTTTTTATTATGAATTAGATTTTTTAATAACAAATTAAATAATTTTTAAATTTAATCCTAATCGCTGTCTCTGTCCGTATCCGATAAAAACTCATATTGAGTAGAGTGCGTGATTCCTGTTGAAGTTGAAGGGATGTCGTCTTGAGTACCTTCTAGCGAAGAATTCATGGCATTTTGAAATTGAGTGGAGTGCGCACTTTATTTCATTTACTAATCGCTGGGAACAAATAAGAATGAATGAACCAAATTCTTTTTATTCACCTGAGGCCCAAGCTTGGGTTTCGAAACTTTAATTTTTCTAGTTGTTTCAGCATTGTTGTTGCCATCGCTCCCACTCATTACATTGAATTGCCATAAGCACGCTGATTAGCGGTTCTTATTAAGAATTGATGTTGTGTTTGATGCAGTCAAAACTGCCTTATCTGAGCAAAACGCATCAAGAAATGTATAAACAAAATACACTTAAACAAAATATGTTCAAAATAAATTCGAAAATGTTCACATTTCTCTTACTATACGTAACAACAAGTATTTGTTATTCAAATGAGTATTTACCCGAAATTAGATAAATACCCGGGTACGAAAGTGGGTATAAATGGGTAAATACCCAGCGTTGGGTAAATACCCAGGTCTAAACCCATCTCTAATCTCGACTAAACTCTGCAGAACAGAAAAATTTAAGTTTAACATGGTTTAATAAGTAATCACGAAATATTTAACATGTTCTTAAATAATGAAGTCTTTTTAAGACTTGGACCACTTTCATCATAAAGTGCACATATTGGTATTAAAAAAACTCACCTTTATAACTTTGATTAAAAAAATTTTGTTTTTAAATAAAATATTCTAACAAAACTCTTGAAGCACAAAGTAGACCAGAATTGTAGAAAGTGACTTATGAAAAAGGCTAAAATCCGCTGATGTGATCACTGTTAAAAAGGGACAAATATAGTGTGTTTGTTATTGAATATTTTTAGTACAATAATCAAAACAAACAACAGAAAATATATACTTAGTGAAATTAACAATTGAAAATTTTTACAAAATTAAATGAAAGAAATTAGTATTATAAAAGTGATTAAAGTTAGTGTTTTCCTTCAAAAATATTAATTTTTAACTTCAACTTACAAAAAGCAGACAACGAATGAGACCACAAAGCATAAAATGAAAATACATTTGAGCACATGAACATTTGTATAAAATTAAATGGAGTAATTTGAGGTACTGAATTAAAAAACACATGCGAAAGAGATCATTAGTATTAAAAAAGTGACTAAAATTTGTTTTCAAATTATTACAGACTTCGTTTTAAGCATTTTCGTTATCAAATATTAATTTTTACCATTTATTTACAAATATTACGCAGGGAATGAGACCACAAAGCATAAAATGGAATTAGCTTAAAATAATACCACGCGAAAGAAAAAGTAAAGAGGATTTGATGACTGTGTGAGCGAGACCTCCGAAAACACAATTACCTTCCGTCTCGTGACATCTCTGGTATACTTTGTGTTTTGAAGGATACGTGTTAAGTCACAATGCAACTGATCTATTTAACGCCAAGGCTTGAAGTACAATGATCACGTCACAAATTTGTTTAAGATTTTTTGCTGTTAATTTTAAAGCCACTAATTGCGGGAAAATCCGTCACCTATGAAATTGTGACTCACTCATCCCTTTTTCCCACATGTGTAAATTTTTTTTAATTTTTGTAAATCGAATTTAACTTTTTATGCAAAACAGTTAAAAACAAAGTCACAAACAGTGGCATAAAAATTCATTTTGAAAAAAGAATTTTGTTTGTAAATTTTACAACAACAAACATAATGAGCGCAGGTCAAAGGTGTTTAAAGGGGTGATTTTTTATTGAAATATGCACAAGTCTCATTTGCATTCAAATACACACAAACAATATTAACAACTTTATTGTGACGTGGCTATTTTTTTACAACTCAAGAGTATTAAAAATAGATCGCATAACAAGTGTTCTTTCAGATATTTTATTGGTAGTTTTGCTTTCATACAAGCAATTTTATTGTTTGATATTTGTTTCTACGTACTTTTGTTAAAACTTGATTGTTATTGTTAGTTTGAGTATATAGGAATTTACCTTTAGTGTATTTTTTATTTGTTTTAATTTGTTGCAATTTTTGTAAAAATAATTTCAGAAATAAAGCCAACGCCTTGGAAATATTGTACACAAATTTGATCAGTAGTTTTAGAGATATCTTAAAATTTGTACCTAAAAAATTAAAATTTTATAAAAAATTGGATTTTTTGTGTTTAAGAATTTATAAAATATAAAAATACAACAATCTCATTTTATTTATTCATTTGATTATATTTTGCTCAGCAAATTTAAAAATAATATAATGTTTTCAGTGCCTAAAGATAAGTTTACTGCAGAATTTCAGTCGCTGAAACATGTGTACAGTAGTTTTGACTTAGCTGCCACTCTTTTAACTGCCAATTTGAGATAACTGCCAAAAACCACAAAATTTTACTCATTTCTTCAATTTCGTATGAAATGTAATTGTTTAAGTGCCAATTTCATACGTGCCAATTTAAGTTAGCTGCCACAAATATTTGGAATTATTATCCCATATTCATTGATAATTTTTCATTTAACAGCCACAAAATTTTTTTGCAACTGTTGCTAACGAAAACTATGTATGTAGTTTGTTTTTGCTAGAATCCTCGCAGCCTTTCTATAATTCTCTCATTCTCTTTATAACTCTCTCTTGGTTTTAAAAAAAAAAAACAAAAAAAAACTATGTATGTATGTGAGTTCCTAGTAAAAATCAAAACAATAATTCAGACGAAAGGGTGCTTTTGTTTGTTTTCTTCTGAAATAATTTGTTCCTTTTATTTTATATTATTTTTCCTGAAGTACCTTTATATTGTTTTATTAATAAATAATAAATGAAAAGAATATTTTTATGTTTTTTTTAAGTTTTGGTTGTAAAAATAGGGAATTGTGTGAATCGCACTTATGGGCCACTTCTGTGGCAGGTAAACGAATCAGATAACTGCCAATTTTTGGCAGTTAAAAAATTTAACTTAAGTGCCATTTTGACTTACCTGCCACAAAATACGTGCAAAACACGGTGTGGCAGTTAAGTAAAAACTACTGTAATATATTTATATTGACTAAAAACATTGGCGCATAACCATAGTCAAAACAAAGTGTACTTTTAAGAATTTAAAATCAGTATTTAGTATACTTTGTTTTGACTTTGGTTATGGGCCATTATTTTTAAAATCATCTTTGTTTGTGTAGAAATTTTTAATATAAAAATGCATCAACGTATGTTATTTTGATTGAAAATAAAGAAAATACTACCATACCTGATTACTGTTTTCAATCAGGCACACACACAATCACACATTTTCCATTACATTTTATGTACACAAATGATTGTATACAATGGCGTATGATGAATAAACATCCCGAGTATTTTTTTTACCGCTTAAATATTAATATTCTGTGTGTAAAAATATTCAGACTGAAAGTCTGTGTTTTTTTATTATTTGTAATTGTAGCGTAGAGATACTCTTGTATGTTGGAATCGGCTATCGTGTCGACTGAAGAGTAAAGAGCTGATCAGTGTTGCCAGTGAAATTTCGAGAAAGATACATTTTAGTTTCCAAAAAGATACATTTGTTCCCAAAAAGATACATTTTGTAAAAAATTTTAAAGTCCATTTTTAACGTTTAACATTTATTAACATAACATTTTTATTTCATATTTAATGAATATTGTAAAGACAATTATATCATATAAATTCATTTTGATATTTATTTAAGTCATAAATATTAAGCATGTAATTTTTAAAAATACATTAAGTCGTCGTCCAGACTTGCAATTTTTGTTGCTGCAACTAATTAAAATTCTGCTTTGAAATTGCATTAGTGTCCACATTATGAAATTCTAGTTTGCAATTATGTATTAAAAAAAATTCTATTACACAACAAATTTCCTTGAAAAATTAACAATTCTATTTACTTTTTGTAATATTTGTGTTTTTCATACAACTAAAGATATAAAATAAAATAAAACGTCAAACACACCTACCAACATTTAATTATCAACTACGAATTTCAAAACAAAAGAGAATTGCAGAGCACATGAAACTGTGTACCCCTCCCCAATCTTCTCACCCCTCATCGATAAGAATTGCTGCAACAAAAATTGCAAATTAAAATTAAATATATGTACATAACTATCTTTGGATGTTATCAAAACAAATTCATTTTTGTAAAAATTAATATACGAGTTTATATCAAAAAGTTCATATAAATTTCCTGAAAATAAAAAAGATGTTCATATTTTCTCAAAAAAAAAAAGAAGTTCATATTTTCTGTACATTTTGCGTATATATTCAAAAGATACGAAAAATGTCGGGATTACACATGGTACCTGAAGTCATCAAAAGATACGAAAAATGTATCTTTCGTATCCTAATGGCATCACCGGTCATAGTTGTTTGAGAGAAAATATCTGAGCGTACCAATTGTTTTGCTACAATTAGGATTATATTCAGTTGCTAAAATTAAGACTGTTTACTTATGTATCTTGAGTGAATCAACTTGCTTTGCCATACAAAATTATGAGAGCGAAATAAGTAGATTCAATATGAATCTACTTCCGAACAGGGTTCCCAGATTTCTTTCGACTGTCATTCCCAATTTGAAAATTTTGATCCCCAAAATTCCCTAAAAAGTAGTTTTTACTATCCCCAAAAATCCCTACTAAAAATAATACTATTTTCATTTATTTAACTATTTTCTTATTAATATTTTATTTGCACTGTGGTTCATATTATTTGTACACATGGTTTATATTTAAATATGTACATATGTATTTGTATTTATTTTTCTAACAAATTAGTTAATGAGATTAATAAAATCAAAAAGTTCAGAGTCCAAATCTTCTGTATCGTTATCTAAGAATTTTTTTGGAGCATACTTTTAGAGTTAAGTAATTTTACCATATCTGGAGATGGATCAAAAGTGTCACAGCAAATTCCATTATTTTTAAAATGTATATTAATTCTTAATAGAGATTCGAGCAATTCGTACTGAATTTTGTTTCTAATTTTAGTTTTTATTGAGTTGCTTGCTGAAAAAACTCGATCAACGCAAACTTGATCCAACGGCATCTTGATATGAAAAAACTTCTCCCCAAAACATGTTTGAGTTGTTACAAATATATAAAATTTGAAAGAACTAATTGTCACGTGTCTTGGAAAGTATATACGTGTAAACCAAAAAATTAATCTCACCAATGCGAGTACCTGTTCGATATGTCTCGTAATAAAACTTGTTTAAGTCTTGCCAACAACAAATCTTAAAAACAATTTTTATTTTAAGCGTTTTGGAAAATTCGAAAATGTATTGAAATTAAAATAATCTAAGAAATAAATAAAAAATATTACGTAAAATACAAATCCCCATAAAATCCCCAAAATATCAAAATTATCCCTAATTAATTCCTCAATCCCCAAACCAAAATTTGTATCCCCATTTGCAAAAAAAATCCCCGATTTGGGGATAAATCCCCTAATCTGGCAACACTGCTTCCGAAACACGTAAAATTATTATCTTCTCGAACTTTTATCGCAGTTTATCGCCCGGTTAACTGAACTCAGGCTGAGTATACATCTGGCATTTCTTATGTGTCATGTGCCCAAAAAATCGTAACCACTAATTACCAATGCAAAACTGTTTGATTCAGACATGTATTTATTGATTTAAACTGTTTCCAATCATATTGGATTCTATAAAGTAGTCTATTAGTTATGTATGAAACTGTTTCACTTAATAAATACGTGTCTGAATCAAACAGTTTTTCATTAGTAATTAGTGGTTACGCTTTTTTTACACATGTGTGGAACATGGCACACAGATGTAAACCCGGCCTGACAATCAAAACAAAATGGGTACATGTGTATGGGTATGTAAACAAATTAAAACAAATCAAATGCACGTGCGTATGATACGTATGTTTGTGTGAATATCCATAAAAAAATTGCAAAACGAAGTCCTAAAGCGGCCCACTGTATTGTACAATAATATCACCAATGTGTATGTCATATTCGAAGGTTCCACAATATAATAGCAAATATCAAGACTTTTGATTTTTATTGTACAATCAAGACAATTGTGTAATGTAGTGGCAACATTGTTCAATGTTGTTTACTTTTTCACTGTCAGGAAAATTGGACAATATTTTCTTTAAAAAGATTGTGCCATTTATTGCATACTCTAGGTCAAAATGACAATATGTACAACAACATATGCAATAATATAGTATAATGGATGGGCCGCTTAATGCGCCGTGTAAAAAGCAAGATTCGTAAACAGGATTGAGGAAGCGAAGCATGTGATTCAACTCGTAATGGAAATATAGCATTAAGACTTGAAAACTTAGAGCCAATTTCACCAACTTATTTAAATATCAATTCATATTTAAAAGTCATTTTCCCATACAAAAATTAATGAAATTCGACATTTAAATACAAATTGATATTTAAATAGATTTGGTGAAATTGTCTCTTATTGTTGTTTAATTTTTGCAGATGCAGTAAATAAATATATCGATGGTCAAAGTAGAAGGGCCCTAACTCGTATTTTCAGTGATTCCAAGACATTTCACACAAGTAAACCTCGTCACAAAAATTTATTGCAATAGTATAAAAAAAACACCAAGTAAAAGTTCTCGACTGCCTATGTATATTGAAAACAAAAACAAATTTGAATGCTTTGTTTTCAATATAAATACATATACAGGCGATAATTTTTACTTGCCTTCTATAAAATAGCAGTATATACTTACATCCATACATAACTATTTTTCCTGCATTATTAACACTAAAAACATGAATGAAGAAAACAAGATTGCGTACTCAGCCGTATAAAAAAATTTCTACTGTGCATCTACGACGTAGATTCTGCGTCAATATAGAATATACACGTGAGTTTCTTGTAAAAGGTGTGTGAGAGAGAGAGAAAGAGCACATTACACAAACAAATGTATGTACTTTGTTTACAACAAAATTCTATGGCTACGTCACAAGCCAAGGCCTATTTATCAGGTGAATGCAATCGTCCTGATGATATTCTGTGTTTTCGTGTTTAAACTGTCAAAAATTGTTTGCACCATATAATTAAGTTCATGTTTGTGTGTGTTTCTGACAACTTAAACCAGTGATCCGCAAAATAAAACATGTTTGTATTGGTGAGAAAAATGAGAGTAAAATAAAGTTACACTTGAAGAAAAGTTTTGTAATTTAGAATACATGCTGTGGTTGTTAATTGTTCGAATATTTGTTGTAAGCAAATATTTAATAAAAGTTTACGAAAAAAGTAAAAAATTGAATAATCAATTCAACAATTCAAATTAAATTTACTCAAAGATCTGTGAAAACTATTAAAATGTCTTTTTATACTATCTTCCCTATTATTTTTTAATGTTTCATAGCATAAAATGCATTGCATACTGCCAAAAGCATTTTTTATAATGAAATATTTCTTAGCTTCCATAATTATTTTTTATTTGTTTTGCTGTACAAATTTATTAAATTTGAACTTTAATTTCGTTCCGTATGCTCAAAAACCCTAAGCAAAAAACCAGGAAAAAATTCGTACATGCGTGCACAACTTCATTCGTCGTTTGCTCAGTGACGACTAAATGAAAGAGCATAAGCATGTGTGTGATTTTCTCGTCCACAGTTGTGGTATGTCGTACGGTTCACTGACTTTGTGGCAATAATTGCCGCAGCCCAGTCACACGATTGTTCTACGGCAACAGAAACAAACAGCTGTTTTGGTAGTTTTTAGTTTGTTTTATTTTACTTGCAAATGGTTTTCTTTTAAAAAGAAATTATTTTTTTCTGTTTTATTTTGTATGTGAAAATGGTTTATTCGTTTAAAAGAAATGACATGCATCTGCTTTGTATATTTTGTGCTCATTCAATATACAAAGCAGATGCAATTGTCGTTCCTTTAAACGAATAAAAACCAAGCATATGACGAGTTAGGATTGGCTCACAGTTCTATGTTAACGTTTCAAATAAAGGCTCAGTTAGCCGACTGTAATGAAATGTAACTGTAATGTAGGAAACATCTGATCGATATTTTTATATGAAAAGTAGGTTACGTTACATTACATCTCTATAACCATTTTCATTACTTTTCACATAACAAAATCAATCAGCTGTTTCCTACCGTTGCAGTTACATTACATTACAGTCGGCTAACTGAGCCTTAAGCTATAATTACATATAAAGTAAGTTTAAGTTGGTAGTTACGACAACACATGGAACACACGAAAAAAATAATTTATTTTTATTTTTTTTATAGGACCAGCACTCGGGGGATAACCCCTACTCATGCAATGCATTGTGCTAGAACTAGGAAAATAGGTTATAGGGAAGGAGGATAGAGGGATGTCACGCTGGTAGTGACAGGAAAGACCCCCGTAGGTAGTTGGTTCCACATACGAACAGTGCGGCTAAAAAAGGAGTTCTCTCTGTAATGCGTAGTGCGATTCGTTGGCCAATCGACCACAAAGGGATGTGTTCTGAATGAGGCACGTGTTGTGCGTGTAAATGTGCGGGTTTCAGGAACAAGTTCCCTAATTTCATTAGAACACATTCCGTTGTAGTAACGATAGAACAAAGGAAATGCACCCCACATTGCGTCGATGCTCCAATGAATCAATAGAGCTGGATACCCTACTGTCACCGATGAGCTTCTTCGCTCAATAGGCTTTGAAGCGCCGGCCCATACATGAGAGTTGTATTCCATTTTTGGTCGGATATAAGTGGTATAAATAGTAAGGAGATCGGATGGGGTGAAATATCGTTTGCACCGTTTTAAAAACCCGAAGCACTTGAATGCTTCTTTTGCAAGTTGAAAAATTTTCATTCCAAGAACATCAAGAGCATCTGATTCCTTAATATTTATACCCCCCCTAATTACAGAGGCAACAGCATTTTCGGTCATGCGTCTATGAGTAACCTTTAAACATAAAGTTGTTATTTGTGTTGCTTTGTTTTTGTAGTGTTGTATAGACCTAATAAATAGACATTGATTCATGCTCTAAAAACGCATTATTTAAGATGCTATATGTCTATGTTGTACCATAAAAAAAAATATAAAGCACACAATAATACTATATTTTGCTCCTTTCTTGCAACATTTAATTTTAAAGCAAATAAATTTTCATTTAAAATTCAAATACGTTAGCTACCACTTTTCAAGAAACGACGTAAAAAATGCAATTTCTTTGGCTATGAAACTAAATAAATTTGTTTGGCATAGGTTAAAAAATTGTTTAGTTTCAATGAAAGCAATTGGTTGTGCAAAATCTAAAAATTTAATTTAAAAGACGAAATTACATTTGAAGATTGTGAGACAATATTAGAAGTTCTTAATTTAAAAGAAAAATTTTGTATTGATATGGACGAACTTTAATCTGAAATTACAATACTAAGGGCTAATAAATCAGTCAAAGCTTAAACTCTGGTTTAGTTAAACTAAACTCAAATTTATACGTAGTTTAAACTCAACAGGAGTAAATCAGTGAACCATACCTTCTGTATAGTTTAAAAAATAATATTGTTAAAGCACTAGAATAAATGTCAAAAAACAGCTGTTTTGTAGCAGGCTATCAATTCTTTGGACAACCAAAAATGGAAAAAACTTAACAAATTTTAATTAAAGGTCGCCAAATTTTACTGAAAAAGGAATTATATTTATGGTTGGCGAAGTAGAATAGTATAAAAGAATAATAGAGTGTACGAAAACAGGCCGAGCAAGATGTGAAGAAAAAGTAGAGACTTGGAAAAAAGTTGAGTGCTCTTTTAATGCAAAACATATACGGTCTAATTCATTGAAAATATTTTAGGTTCATTACAGGTTTATTTGACAAATTTCCCATAGAAATATGTCAAATAAGCGCTTAATAAACCTGAAATATTATTTATGAATAAGGCAGATAGTCTGTAAGTAACAAAACCATATGGCCTGTATTGGTAGTTTAAACGTCCAATTTTATGCGTTTAAATACTGTATTGATTTATAGGTTTGCTAGTTTAAACACATATTAAACCAAAAATAGAGATTAACTTGCACTGATTTATTAGCCCTAAGGGCCATTATTATAACTTGTAGTTAGTTAATGGTTAGCATTTTATTGGATGGATAAAAACTTTTTCATTATTACAACTTCACTTTAACCAAAAGTGAGCCATAAGTTAAAGGCAAGTTCACCAAACCTGTAACTTTTTGCTTGAAGTTTAGTCATTTGAAGTGCCACGTTTTCATACGTTGCCACACTTTCTATTTTATATATTAGTCAAATTTTATTTGAACAAAATATGACACAAAACAAAAACAATATAATACAAACGTATAATAATACAAAAAAAAATTAAAGAATTGACAGAAATGGTTTCATTTTGTTTGTAATTTGGCAAATAAACGAAAGCAAGTTGCCACTAAGTATTTAACAATCAATATCCACAAGATCCACAGAAATGTTGTCCCCAAACAAAAATTGTATTACTTATTTTATCGGACAGTTGTAATAATGGAAAATTTTTAAAGGTCACTTTAGTTAAACTTATGATTAACTATCCGGCAGTTTATCGTCAAGTCATAATAATGGTCCTAAATAATATACAAACATATACATATCTGTTTACAACACAATAATTTGAAAATGCAATGTAATAAAGCATATGAAACTTTTATTGTAGACCAAAAATTGTTAAAAGATGCAAAAAGTGCAAATAATATATGTAACTGTTACTCGTATAAAAAAATAAATATGCACTTAATAGAACGTTCGTTAAGAAACGAACTAGTTCAATTGAATTATTCCTTTAAGTGAACGATGTGAACTAGTCCAGTCTAGTTGTTCCTTTTAGGTCTTGTTCTTTTGGTATTTCTTGTTCTTTCGTTCGTTTTTGGTCTTTAGTTCGTTTTGTTTATCTTATTCTCTGTTCTTGATCAATACACATGCAAAACATTTCAATTAAAGGATTATACTTTCTGATTTGCATACCGTTAAAAAGAGACAAATGTAGTGTGCCTATGATATTTTTAGCACAATAATCAAAATAAACAACAGAAAATTTATACCTAGTGAAATATACAAGTGAGTTTTACAAAATTAAAAGAAATAGTTTGTAGTGTTGAATTGAAAACAGATTGGGAAAATAAAAAAGAGATTAAAATTTGTTTTAAACTGATTACGGATTTCATTTTAAGTATTTTCGTTCAAAAAGTTCAATTTCTACCTTTTACTCACTAAAAGCATAATGCGAATGATACCACAAAGTACAAATAAAAATATGTATGTACGTATGAACATAGAATATTTTTAGTAAATTAAAAGAAAAACTTGTGTTGAATATGGATCAGTATTAAAAAAAGTTATTAAAATTTGTTTTCAAATGTTCATTTTAAGCATTTTCAATTAAATATGTATATTAATTTTAACAAAATCTACGCAACGATTAAGGTCACTAATTATAAAATGAAATTACTTTACATTCTAAAGTTTAGAATAACCACACACGAAGAAAATATTAAACAGGATTCGATGACTGTGCAATCTCTGTTCTGGTGTTCACTGAAAAACTGATCGAAAATAACAACTGAACGAAAAGAAGGAATTAGTTGTTTTTGTTGTTGGGAACAAAAAGGAACAATCCGAAAGAGGAACAATTATGCCCAACTCTAGTTTTACATTAACTACTATATTTGTTAAAAGTGTACTATATCTTTTTAAGGAAATTTCTATAAAATAGCTACATACATAAGTACATAATATGTAAAATATTATATTATTATAATATTACATATTATGTAAAAGTACTTACTCGTATGTACACATATTAGTCCTCGTCCAGACTTGCAATTTTTGTTGCTGCAACTTTTTAAAATTCTGCTTTGAAATTGCATTAGTGTTCATATTATAAAATTATAGTTTTGCAATTATGTATTAAAAAAAATCTATTACACATCAAATTTCCGTGAAAAATTAACAATTCTAATTTACTTTTTGTAATATTTTGTGTTTTTCATACAACTGAAGAAATAAAATAAAATAAAACGTCAAATACACCTAACAACATTTAACTATCAAGTACGAATTTCAAAACAAAAGAGAATTGCAGACCACATGAAACTGTGTACCCCTCCCCAATCTTACAGGACATAATATATATTATATCCTGTAATTCCAAGAAGGAACATAGGGATTCCAGTCGATGTATATTATCGTGTATGTACACACATACAGTGGGTTGCACACACATACATAATAATATTTTTAAAGCCAATTTAAAAGTACATAAGTATGTATGCATTTATATATTTTATTTGTATATCTTTCATTATTTTATTATAAAATATTCACCGTGAAACCTTAAAGCTTTTACATATTGTTATTCCCTTAGAGGGATATTTCATTCAAAATTTTTAATTGAAAACAAGTTGTATAATAATAACAAAACGTAAATTAACAAAAATATTTTTAGTTATAACCCATACCTACTAAAAAACGAGATTCGTAAAAGTCAGCTTTTATTTTTCTAGGTCTCCAGCATGTTTATTGCCAGGCAACTCTTTGGGATCTATATAAATTGTACCTTGTATACCACGTGCAAACGGCGTCGATCCATTGGTTTGCAAGTAGAAATCTCCAGAAATACTAGAAAAGAAAACCAAGTAAAACATAATTATGAGGGTCAAATTTGCTAAATATAAAGAATTGGCAGCATTGTTGCCAGTTGAGATTTTAAAAAGTTACGATCTTATTTTTAAAAAGTTAGGTTTTTTTTATTAAAGGTTACATTTTGAAATTATCTAAAAATATATACATACATATGTACATACCTTTTATTTCATATTTAAGAGAAAATATTAGTCTTACAAAATTATTCATTGCATAAAAAACAAAAACTGTTATATGCACTAATAAACTATGCAAAAGTAAATTAAAAACTGATTTGCATGTGCAATTATACATAATATAATGTACATTTACATATAATGTAAAATATTATATGTGTATGTACAATGTACATGTATACATACATATATAGTACGAGTATATGCATTTCCAATGAATGTGAATTACCTAAATTTTAAAAACGAAATCATTAACTAAAACGCAAATCGCCCTATCTATAAACTCTGAAGTATTTAACCAACATACATACATACATAAGACCAAAAGAAACAGACTTTCCGCAACAAAAATTGTGATTTTGTTTTGCTTCTCCTCTAAAATTATGAAAATGTTAGTTAGGACGTTTTGCGTGTCAGGTGAAGACGTACATATTATGCAGTTGTATTCACACCTCAATATGGAATTGCTGCTTAATATAAAATTATAAAACTAAACATTTGATGAAATGAATTTCTTGTATAAAATGTAAAATTATACAAACATTTAAGATCCAAAAAACATTTTTTTGTCTTATTTTTTGGATAATTACACAGAAATCGGCAAAAAGATGACGATGTCAGAAACGACAAACTTTTGCCTTAAATTATTAAATACATATCGTCGGCTTAGGTGTAAGCCTGCTAAATCCACTTTTTATAGCATATGACATTTTCATGCCATTCGAAAGAAAAAGAGACGCCTCATCGATTCGCTGAAATATTTATTTTAATTTGAAGCTCTATATGTCGAAGAAACTTAATGTATTAGGCTAATTTCTTAAGCTTTGTATAGAAACAGTTAACAGTATTTTCTCTCTTGTAAATTTTCTGGAAGTGAGTTAGAAGGTTTACACTATAAGCGGACGATATATACTATTTAACAAATGATATTTTGAAAAGTTACGAAAATTGGGCAAAACTCAAAAAATGTTACATGGATACGAGAATAAAAGAAAAGTTACGAAAAATTTAACAAATTTGAGTAGTGACCACTGTTTAAGCTTAGTTTACACGATATGTTTAATCAGCATATTACACTGCTCGCATATCCTGTAAATGCATAATTTTTTCAGCATATGTTTAACAGCATTTGCTAACACTTTGTTAAAAATTTCAACAAACGTATGATGGCAATTTAGTATATCGTGTAAACAGCATATTATTACTGCTTGACATATATGTTATATGTTGAAGCGCGTATGTAAGCCTTTCAGCATATGACGTATGTCTAAGCCGAGCCGTCAATATGTTTTATGTAAATTAAAATCAATAATTAATAAATAATCATTATTTGCTGACATATGCTGATATAAAAAAATTTTCTACGAGTACTTTCAACATATCGTGTAAAAGTCTGACATTTTAAATATGCTGACGTTTGCTGCTAATTTTAATCATATGGCTGTTAGCATATACATATATGCTGATTCAACATATCGTCTAAACTTATCTTTGAACTTATGTTGAGAAGAAATTAATTACAACAACTAATGCCTTTTTATAATGCTAATTATAAAAACAGGCGACTATACGAATTGATTTTCGCTTTTTAGAGCTAACTTTTAGTAGTCTAAAAATTAAAGAAAAAAAATTTATATAACCAGCTTAATAGTATCATAGTTGATCCTTGATAATTACAAAGTTTTTTAGAGCTAACTCTAAGTAGTCTAAAAACTAACGAAAAATTTTTTATGTAGTTTTGAATTAGCTGCCTTTTGTTTAATTGCACTTTGGACTTAAGTGCCTAAAATGCTAAATTTCTGTCACTATTCCTTAAAATCCCATACAAATCCGATTTTTAAGTGCACTTTCTATACCTGCACTTTTAAGATAAGTGCCCTAAACTTTTGGCAATTTAAACTTTAACTACACAAAATATATTTTTAAATTATTCTCATATAAAAAATTTAAGTTACCTGCACACATTAAAAATGTGGCGGCTACATAAATATGCATTCACAATGAACCAAAAAGGTACATAAATACAACGAAAAAATTCGTTGATTCAACAAATTTATTCCTTATTTTTCACCTAAGGAACACGGTCATTGAATTCAACGTACCAGTTCGTTGAAGTTAAGAATCCATGCGTTGAAACCTTACGTAAATACATTAAACCTATATATTGAATGCAATGAACTTATTCCTTGACCCAACGTATTTATACTTTGAATTTAATGAAATAGTTCCTTGAATTTTAAGATCCTATTCTTTGACCCAATGAACGCATTCATTGATTTTTATGAATTTATTCCTTGACCCAATGCACCTAAACATTCAAAATTTCACTTTTAATAAATATAATAATAATAGCAAGTTCATATTAAATTGAGTATTTTATTTAAAAATTCTTTTTATAAGAAATAATTTACATATATATATGTAAGTATGTGTGTACATAAAAATTTGGTTATGATAATATCATAGTCTATTAAATTATTACTGCCTTGTTAATAATTTTTATTATTAAAGCTTTATAAAGGGTTAATATGGAAATCTGTTTTATAAACCCTTTATAAAGCCTTAATAATTTTTATAGATTAGACTGTTAACTTATAATGCATGTATAAAATTAAAAATGCAGTAGTTAGTTTAAAATAAAACAAACTTAAACTTTTGGATGCTCTCCGACTCGTCCAAATTATTCAATATTTCTATCAAAGCTTCATCGTGAAGAGAACGCGAATCGTTCCGGCCAGTTAAAGAAAACTCCTTCACGTTTCCCAAAAGCAACGCCAAAGTCTTTGTGAATCTGAAATATAATTATAAATATTTATTTTGCAATAAATACTGAAGTATAAAACCGTAAAGATTTATATACTCACATATCGAAATCTACTCGGTTTCTTATACTCGGGTCATCTGTTAAAAACTTCTTCTAGAGTAGAAGCTTGGTTTACTTCATTATTTCTGAAATTGCTGCATGCCTGCTAAATGCTATTGAATTCCTCTGCACTCAAATTGTCTAATCTTTCTGTGTAATAGTGCAAAAGCTGTACTATTTAAAGTTCTTTGCACTATCTTTGCTCCATAAATTTTTTGTGTAATTTTGCACTACTTTATATGTTTTAAAGCGATAAAAGCATAAGTTGACTTAATACAAAATTCTACGCACGAAACTTCATGCCTGTATTGCTGTAAGTCTTAATGAAAGTTCAACAAAATTTTTAATAAGGCCCAAATTATACTAAACATATTTAGAAAATTTGCTAAGAAATCTCGGATCCTATTATAAACGTAATGCAAACTCCGAGAATTTCTGCGATATTTCCCACTAGAGAGCCATACAATCTTATCACCTATTATAACGCAATTGTTATCATTAACATCTTGTTCTATTGAAAGTGCTCCGGTACAATATGAAGTATTGAGATTATATTGAAGATTGGAAGTTTTTAAAGATCATTAAAAAACAACTGAATCAATGCTTTTTGCATTAGATGAAAAATCTACAAAATATTATTTGGACTTCCTTTCACATTCTCTTGGACGTTTAATTAATTTTAATTTAATGTTTTAAAGCGAATCCCTGCTTCTGTACAAATTACAAGCTGAAGTTATCAAAGTTGTACAAATTTGTTCTTGTCTAATTACATAAAAGTTGATTTTTTTTAAACAAAATGAGTTATTTTTGGTTGAGCAATAAAAACGATGAACTTGTTATACAGCGAAGTGAAATACATATTTATTTAGCTGCTTAAAATACTGTTCCGAGACGCAACAAATTGTAATGTATAAAGATTTTAGGAAAATGAGTGGCGTGAATATGAACTTTTAGACCATAAAGAACTTAATCTATGCGATAAATTGGATGTTTTGAAATGTACAAGTCTAAAATTTTTCAAAGTAAAAACTATGCTGGTG
The DNA here is from genome assembly GCA_936439885.1 of Nowickia ferox. NCBI lineage: Eukaryota > Metazoa > Arthropoda > Insecta > Diptera > Tachinidae > Nowickia > Nowickia ferox. The sequence goes on along the minus strand of OW387026.1, from coordinate 36,688,194 downwards.
ATATTCTCTTTCTAAATTTAATACTTATGATAATACCACTCTTAAACGCTTCTGTTGAAATAGTTTTTTAGTAAACTGAACTTTATTAAAACTGCTACTCCAAAAATGAGTTATCAGCTAATACAGTAGCACCGATTTTAAAATTGTGGTGCAAACTTTTAGCTTAAAATGATGAAAAGACGATATGATTTAAAAAAACTAAAAACTATCGCTCAGTACTTCTAGTTAAATAAGTTTAAATTAAGAAAAGAAAAATATAGAGTACCTTCTTCTCAAACGCCTGGCTTAAATAATATTTTATGGAATCTTAACAAAATATTAAGAGGAAAGTGGTAAATTATTCTTCGTTGAAGTAAATATTTGTGAATTAGTGAATTTTATAAAATATTTTTAATTTTGTTGTACGTTTTTTATAAATTAAAAAAATTATCTCCTAAATTTCAATTAACTAAAAAACTAATAAACAAATAAAAATTTTTCTTAGAATTTTTGCACTATTTCATATGGTTTTGCACTATTTTAGACTTGCAGCTGTGTAATTTCTTTTTCCACCAGTGGCAACGCTGTATCTGAGACTTCTAATGCTAACCTCTGCGTTGGTTCCTAAATCTTTAAAATTAACATACATAAATACATACATATGTGTAGTATATGTATAAAATTATACTATCTAAATAGCATCCAAAATAATTACTTCATAAAACTTTTGAATTGGAACCAATAATGTCAGGTGAAAGGTGCATCTGGAACTGATTTTCCAACTTTGAAGTAATTCAGCAAGTTCCTGATATTCGCGATATTATACAAATATATATATTTTTTTGCAATGAAAATTAATTATAATCACTTCTCATTATTAACTTACTTTTTGGCACTTTTTTATTTCAAACTTTCTTTTTTAATTGTGCACAAACTTATTTGTTAAACGAAGAACAATAACTGATTGCTTTGTGTTTATTTTTTCTTTTTGGTATGCATTTTTCCCGCTATAAAAAAAGGAACTATTACGTTGAATTGAACTAAGTAAAACTAAAATTCAAATGGTAATTCAAAGTACCCGTTCATTTAATAAAATATTTTCTTCTTGTTCTTGAAGTCAAATTCAAGAATGAACTTGTTCCTTAAATTCAACGTATTGTACGTTAAATAAAAAAAATAGTTCGTTGTTAAATTCAACGAATAATATCAAGGAATGGTTTCAACGTTCAGTTCATATCTACATAAAATTTTACGTTGAATTTCAATGAATTTAAATCAATGAATGCGAGTTCGTTGACTTTATGTAAAACTGTTTTTTCAGTGCATGTACATACATATGTATGTGTATCCAACTGAAGTAGTTTTTTAATACACATCCCTGCAGAAAATGCGAATAGTGAAAATGTAGTGATTTACTAGTGACATTGTCAGTAGCACTACTGACCAGGTGTACCCAGCCAATGTAATCGCCTATTGACATTTAACATTAGCTGGTCATTGAAAATCCACCACTAGACTGTAGCATTACTGACTAAGTAGTTTTTTTTTGGGACCACATGGAGACATTGGCACCAAAGATTCAGTAGTACATTTTAGTGACCTTCATCTACAATTTCATAATGTTAGGGCAACAAATTTAAGCACATACATACATGTATATTTTAACAGTATTGCACAACATAATAAAAAAGAAAACCGAACTATTGACGCGTTCATTGACAATGTCTCTAACGTATTTCTACTCGCGCATAAAAGGAAAGTTGTCAACATTTCAACTAAAAGAATGCTGACATAGAGACATATGGTTCTAGGCTGACTAGAGGGATTCATTATATTTATTAGCCTATGCATATATGTATGTATGTATGTGTGCTCCTTTGCGCCACTATACAAACCGAATGTGCCTGGACCGATTTTGGTGATTCTTAAGTCTTGTTTTAAACTCGGCAGTTTTTCTTGAAGCACTTTTCATCAATTCTCTTTTAAAACCGCTCGTTTGTTTACACACAGGCGGTTTCTTGTTAAATTTTCCTATTGTTTTAATACAGCGAACGAAAAAACAAAAGAGAATTGAAGTAACTTTTCTCTACAAGCAAGTCAGTACCCCTCTTCCTTCTTCTTTCCCCTCTCTCCCATAAACTCAGACTTGCTTCAAGAAAAACTGCCAAGTCTAAAACATGACTAAGTGGAATACACACTATCGAACATGAGTGACAGTTTTGCTAAAATTTTACATTAATCGATAGTGTGAATAGGAATTTCTTCATTCTACAATCAAGCACAGAATTTTTTGTGGTTGAGTGACAGTCAGCGGCCATATTGGTTTTTGACCGATAGTGTGTACCAAAAAGCGTCAGTCTAGAGATATTTTTGTAGCATAACAACACAAGATGGACGCGTAAAATGGTTTTCTTAAGAAATTCATATATTTTTATGAAATGCAAGGCTGTGTGTGATGTTAAAGACAAAATGTTAAGACAAAGACGAGAAGTTATTAGAGATAAGAAAACATTAAAATAATTCATTATAAAAAAATTTTGTTAGTAATAATGCGCACCCAGTTTGTGTGTCCAATTTTTTCTTGAATGAAGGTTTGAGTGTCGAACATGATAGATAGACTGAACAGCCAACACTATCATTCCAAACTGATGAATTTTTGACTGTCACTCATGTTCGATAATGTGTACCCCACTTTACATCAATCAATTGGTCTGGGATAAAAAGCTCAATATGGAGCCCAAAAGTGATTGTATTTAAAAAAAAGAAGTTTAACAAAAAATCAAACACATACTCGTACGTATGTCTGTGTGTAAATACCCTGAAGGAAACGTGGGGTTTAGTGTCCCCAAGTCACCACTTTTGTCGACTATTTTGGTGACATTGTCAACAGAGCGTATGTTAATATTGTTTTTAATGCGTAGAAAACATTTTTTCAGATACATACACACAACTATGCTTATTCTTAATGTTTTATTGGTTTGTTGAAAATAAACGGCACTTCAAGCTAAATTTATTGAACAATAATTAAATTAAATTAAACAAAAAGAAATTAAACAAAAACCTAATAAAATAACAATCCATATTGTATAAAAATAGAAAATGTGAAAATTAAACAATTTTAAGCGAAAGGTGCCAATTATGGAAATTTTTGTTTGGCCCTGTGGAAGATTTTGTGCCATCAGGTAAAGATTTGTCACAATTTCAGATCCATACGTAACTGTTTGACTTTACTAATTCAGCGAAACATAAAATTTTTGATTTACATATACATACATATGTATTTAATAGAAATGACAAACAATTTCCTGCAGGTGGTGACCGCGTCTATAGTGAATCAGTACAGTTTTACTACGGACATTTCCCACAGTGTGGTGATATTGTCAATAGTAAGTCAGTACAATCTTACTATTGACATTTTCGCCATATGGTCCCACAAGAACTACCTAGTCAGTATTGACGCAGTACACTGGTAGATTTCTTAGGACAAGTCTGTGTTAAATGTCAATAGTATATTTGGGGTATAATTTGTCAGTAGTACTGGTGACATCGTCAATAGATAATCATTATAATTTTACTATTGACATTTTTTATTATGTACATAAATACATATACACAGAGAAATAACTGCCTAATAGAATCAAGAAGATTTTATCTATGAAACCCCAGCAGAGAGAAGCGAAGATTTTTTCATAGAGATTTCTTATTATTTTTATGTGGTAAATCTTATTAATTTTATCAATAAGAAAACCACATAAAATCAAGAAGAAATCTTGTTATTCACACTTTTTTTTACTCAATTTCCGTTATTTTTGGCACCAAAAAAAAACAATGATTGAAAATTCTTGATTCTATTAGGTTTTCTTATAAATTGTAAACTATAGGGATTTCTTATTGATTTCATTAGGTTGCCTTATTGATTTTTTCAAAAAGGCTTTCTTTATTGATTTCATTAGGTTGCCTTATTGATTTTTTCAAAAAGGCATTCTTATTGTTTTCATTAGGTTCCTATATGATTATGTGTAAAGCATCTTATTAATTTTTTTTAATAAGGAAATCTTCTTGATTTTATTAGGTTTCTCACAACAATTTTTTTCATGATCTTTATCGCTTTTGTGTAAGCATGTTTGTACAATAATTTCAATGCGGATTCAGGCTGCCTGTTAGCATATTGGTTAGAGTGATTGTCTATCAGTCAGAAGGTTGCTGGTTCAATACTTGTCTCCTCTCAAGTAAATAATATGTCTGTATAAATATATATAAATAAATAACATCTACATATACTATATACATACATACATATATGGTATATAATTTAAATGAAAATACATAAGTACAAAGAATAAAGACATAAAACAAATTTTTTTATTTTTTATTAGGTCGCCTAATAAAAACAAGAAGAAAACCTTTTTGAAACAATCAATAAGATAACCTAATAAAATTTACAAGATTCCTTCTTGATTTTTTTAAAAAGATTTTCCTTATTAAATTAATAAGATTTCCTTATTGAAAAAAAACCATAGAGATATCTTATGAATTTTGTTTTATTTTATGATGTATTTATTAGGCACTGTTTTCTCTGTGTACACCTTTTAACACGTTTAGGCAGGAAACCACAATTGTTTACCAGCACATTATGGCAGGTAAGTACATTTAAGATAACAGCATTTTTGACTTATCTGCACAAAAAATCGTTCAAAGTTGATTGTGCAGCTAAGTACATTACTGTATATAAACATTTTAATAGTAGTTGAACCTATCTATAGATTTTGTTAGTGTAAACTGATTACTGCCTGAGTGGCGGACAACCTTCAACCAGCTCTAACATATAGCGTAATGAAAAAGATCTGAACATCACCGGTAATGAAATTAAAATAATATAGATATGTAAGTGAGAAAAAGAAAATATTCTGAAAGTGAGTTAAAAGCCTCCATGAGTAATATAGGCGTAAAAAAATTAAGCAGGAAATCGTCGGATATTCTTACCCTGTAGGTATTTTGTGGCTTCTTCAAATATTTGTAAAAAGTTATGGAACTCTTTATTTCTTTTTCCATATTTTGAATAATGAGTTCCGGTTTAACTTTAAACAAAATAATGTTTACTACTTCCATATTTTTTATAAAACTACTCAACATTTCAGTCAAGGAGTTCCAGAGTGTGGGAACAGAATTTTTGAGGGAGTTAAGTTTGTGGCCATTTATTTCTTCTTTAAAATTATTATCACCGCTTGGGTAATGATCATCGCTTTCTAAGTGGCTAACAATTTCTTGCACATTTGAAAGAGCTTTAATAAGCTCCTCTTGTTCTATCAAACTTTGTATGCTTAAAATTTCCTCCGAGCTATATAGTGGTGTTCAAGTGAATAACTAACATGTGCATAATTATGTAGTAATGAAAAAACGACAATGGTAAGACTGTTGTAAATATACTGATGGTAAATTTGGGGCCTTCATTACAAAAACACATTTCAGCAAATTGAAATACGATGAATCAAACCAATTCACATATTCCATTTGCAGAAAAGTTTCGTATATAAGGCAGAAATCTACATCAACTGACACCACACACAGTGGACCAAACACAGAAGAACGCTGATGATGAAGGTTTAGTGGCCTTCGAAATCGGCTGGCTGTTCCGTTCAACTATGTGTTGTCAGAATATTTACAACTAACTTTGATGTTATTTGTTCATTAATAATTATCACATGTAATTTGGCTTACAAAGCGATACGAACTTTAGCCTGATTAAATCATAAATATATAAATAAAAATGAAAGTTCGAACAATAATAATTAAAATTAACTAAATAGATAGTCATGGGCCAGTGGCAAAAACTAAATAAAAAATATACTTATAGTATCAAACCAAAAAAGTTTGTCTTAAGTAGAACAAAAATAAGCAAATTAACTAACATGTGCATAATTATGTAGTAATGAAAAAACGACAATGGTAAGACTGTTGTAAATATAGTGATGGTAAATTTGGGGCCTTCATTACAAAAACACATTTCAGCAAATTGAAATGTGATGAATCAAACCAATTCACATATTCCATTTGCAGAAAAGTTTCGTATATAAGGCAGAAATCTACATCAACTGGCACCACACACAGTGGACCAAACACAGAAGAACGCTGATGATGAAGGTTTAGTGGCCTTCGAAAACGGCTGGCTGTTCCGTTCAACTATGTGTTGTCAGAATATTTACAACTAACTTTGATGTTATTTGTTCATTAATAATTATCACATGTAATTTGGCTTACAAAGCGATACGAACTTTAGCCTGATTAAATCATAAATATATGAATACATTTTTCGTTATTCAAAATATCGTGACATAAAAAACGATACAGTGCATGAGAACTGCATCTGTAGTTTAAACGAACACACGATATTAGTGCCAATATCTGTAACTGCACAAATTCTTTCGTTTTTTGAATCAAATTCATCTAAAACATCCCTCATTTTATTGACAACAGCTACAACAGTATGTGTCCGGGAAAAACTTTTGTTTTTAATGTTAAAACTTTTAATTTAAACTCTTCACAATAGTGCCACATAACTTTTTTTTTTTAAAAAACAGGGCGCAAAACATCGAGTGTAGCTTCGGCTGTGTGGCACGTAGCGCCGTCCTGTTGAAACCAAATGTTGCCAATATCCTCCTCTTCAATTTTTGTGAACAAAAATTCGTTCAACATGGCCCGATAACGATCGCCATTGACTGTAACGGCCACTCCTTGCTCATTTTCGAAAAAAATGGCCCAATTATACCTCTGGACCAAAATCCGCACCAAACAGTGACTCGTTTTGGATGCGTCGGCTTTTCAATGTATGCGTGCGAGTTTTCTGTGCCCCAAATGCGACAATTTTGCTTGTTTACATACCCCCCAAGATCAAAATCAGCTTCATCTGAAAAGATGATTTTTTTTGGCAAAATCGGCATCTTCTGTAAGTCGATCACAGGCAATATTTCCCAGCGTTGTTCAAGAGTATACACAACCATATTCGTTCAGCGGAAGGATAAAACTAATTATCTGTCAAATCAGACATGAGCTAAGTGCTACCATTCACGAAATAAGCAAAAAAAACGTTAGATGGCGGACCCTTTACATGACAAATGCTTAAATTTGTCCGACCACATATCTAACACCATACATATATCTTTCGGAGAAACTTCCAAAATTTTTTTCATGTGATAGAAGTATAAATTATATACATAATTTAAAGCCGTAGAAGCTATTGTGCAGGACCGAGGAAAAACAGCCATGGAATTCAGAAATTTGGAATAGTTTTGAAAACCTTCACGTTCCACAATGTTGAATGGCTGCAAATCAATCCAGCACACTTCAGTAATTCGACGTGCACTAGTAAATTTGTCACTCTTGGCTGAATTTGGATCTAAAGCGTTTTTGGTCATAGCAGCTATTTTTTTTAAGTTTGTTGATTTAACGTCAATGTCATGGACTCCTCTAAGGTGATTCAGTAGATTTGTGGTTGAAGTAGTTCTACCAAAACTTTTAAATAAAGGAATGGTTAATTACTTGCTGCTGGAACAACGCTTACAAAACCGATATTTGTCAGGAATTTTCAGTTCTCGTTGAACTTTCATAGTGAACAGACGTCTTAGCGGAATTTTTCTTATATAGATCCCAAGCATACATAATATTCGTAGTGCATATTAACTTTGATAAATAAGCAAAGCAACTATTGCTAATATTTTTTTTACATAGTCAGAAAACACAAAAACAAACAAAAAACCGCAAACAAAGTGACATCGAGAAATACTCTACATGAGTACCTCAAAAACAAAAAAATTGTGAAGTGAGTTCAAACGGCATAAATTCCTATTTTACTGTGAGTTCTGAAACTATTACCGCAAACAATAAAAATAAAAAATTTGATGACAGTATTTTTCTAACGGCGAAGCCACTTTTTCGTGAGCGATCAACTTCGCTTTGTCCAATGGCAACCAGTGATTCTCTAATATTAAGTCGGTATGGACAAATATATCACAGTTGTAAAGCGTGGGCGAAGCCCAAATTCATCAAAAATCTCATCAGTTCCCAAGATATCCAGGGATAACGACGTACAATGGTTCCTGCTAGTGTAAGAGCGTAGATTAATTCAAAATTTGAAGTGTTTGAGACGTAATGTTTTTTCTGTTTTTTCAATAAAAATATGTCCAAATTTACACATTTTACTACGTCCATCAATAGATTTTATTTTTCTTTAGGAAATATCCTTGCATAAAGTAGCTATATATGTGTAATCAAAAAAGTTGACTTATAATAACTAAAGTTTTGAAGACCTATAACTTTAAAAGTATAAGAGTCATACTTACATATTATATATTTTTAAAAAGGTGATTTTATTGCAAATAAAACTGTGTTAATTTTTTATCAATGTGGTTTAAAAAAAAAAATCAACCAATTTTTCGATCTATCTTTAAATTTTAAGAATTAGATTTTAAGGTGGACCTAAAATTTTGCCGCCACTCCCCTCCACTTAGCTATTAGCACAGGTATATTGCTATATGTTTCACTTATTCGTCCTAAAAATTTTAGCTGCTAATACCTGCCAGCCTGCAAAATATTTACAAAATACTTTAACTACTACATTTCGGAATATGCATTTTTTTAAGTTTTTCCAATAAAATTAAACAAAATTTGTTTTTTATTTTTTGGTTTAAATGTCAAATACTATCATAAAGAATTATTGTGTAAATAATATTTAAAAAAAATTACGTGGAAGTAAAAATAAAAAAAAATTATTTTTAAACTTTAATCTCAAAAAAGCTAATATTTGCAAGACGAAAAAAATTAAATTTTTTTTGCGCATTATGAACAATTCCATCAAAACAACTCAAAAAAACTTAAAATCCAAAAAATTTAAATTTCTGTTTTCTTGGAATTCCAAAAAAAAATCAACTTTGGAAATTTTTTACAATATACCCCACTTTGCGATTTTCAATGTTGATATGTCGTAGTAATCATTGATTTCTTGTCTGCAATCGGTTTTATACAAAACTCAAAAATGTTTTCTAGATCAAAAGTTACAGATTTTAGCTACGCAAACCCCAAAAAGGAACCACTGTGCGACGCCGTCTCAACTAGCCGTCAAAACCGTTTTAAAATATTTCAAGATGACAACGACAAACCCGATGTATCCTCGAACAAAACATCCAAACCACCACCAATCTATTTGAGAGAAAAAAACTCAAACGCTCTTACTAAAAAATTAATCTCGGTCATTGGTGAGAATAAATTTTACATTGTTCCAATGAAACGTGGTAACATTCATGAAACGAAAATTCCAATTTATGAAGAAGAAGATTTCCGCAAAACGGTTACTGAGTTTGAAAAAATAAAACAAATTTCTACACATACCAGCTGAAAAGTGCTAAAGGCCTGCAAATTGTAGTGAAGGGCATAGATTCTTATGTTGTTCCCGAAGAAATAAAAGATGCACTCGTCCTCCAGGGGTATAAGGTAAAACATTTATCTAATATAATAAATAGGGAGAAGATCCCCCAACCTCTATTTTTCGTTGAACTAGAACCAAATGACATAAAACTGAAGAAAAATGAGACCCATCCAATTTATAACTTGAAATATATCTTATACCGAAAAATCACAGTTGAAGAACCATACAAGCGTTCAGAACCTGTACAGTGCCATAATTGTCAAGCATATGTCCACACAAAAACTTACTTTAATTTACCTACTGTTTGCGTTGTGTGCGGTGAATTGCACGGTACTACTAGTTGCAATAAGCCAAAAGATCAAAGTAATAAAAAATGCAGTAATTGTGGAATTGTGCTTTATTAGAAATAAACGGAATCAATTGTTATTACCAGGGACCGTAACGGTTATAATTTTTATTTTAAAAATTACTTTTTAATCGTTATTTCTTGAGTTTTATTTATTCCTCACAAAATAATAGTTATTTTGTGACTTTTATTTATTCCTCACAAAATAAGAGTTATTTTTTGATTTTTATTTGTTCCTCAGAAAATAAAAGTCATTTTTAAACTAATAACTGCCAGTTCATAGAAGTCAAGTAAAAATTCTTGCTTGGCTATTTACATTGAAATCAAAAACAAATTTTGAGTGCTTTGTTTGTGTTTTCAATATAAATAGCCAAGCAAGAATTTTTACATGGCTTCTATGAACTGGCAGTAAATAAAATATAAAAAAATAACTCAGTGTTTTTGTAAATAAAATGAAAAATAGAGACTTTAGTATAGATTCTGCATATATTCGTACAATAATTTTTTCCTTTTGAAATTTGTATGAAAAACATATTGTTTGTAACGAATTGTCATTATTTTCATACAATTTGGAAACGTGTAGAAATGAAATTTTTTACAAAATATGCCTATTTAAATTGAAAAAAAAAACAAATTTGATATTTTTTATTACAAATAATTTTATTTCATTTACAAAAACAACCAATTTATAAGAAAGTGAGTTTGTTTTTTGCTAAGCTTTCACGCCCAAGCCGCTCATCTGGTTTTAAAAATTCTTTCACCAATGGAAAGCTACATTACCAGCGTCAAATATAAGATATTTTTATCCGGTTTGGAACCGGATTTCTTATATTTGGTACGGATTTTGTCCGAAAAACACATTTTTGTGCTGGTTAGGGTTTTAAGACCGGTTCTTATGTATTTTATAATTAATTTGTTGCATAACATAAAAATATTTTTTGATTTGTCAAAATTTTTTAATGTACTAAATATCTCAACACCTTCATAATTAACACATAAGAGTTACCAGCTTGATAAATGAAACTTGATAAATGAAAGAAAAATGAAATGTCATATGGGCTTTAGCGAATAAAATAAAAACTTCGGCCCATTGGGTGGTCTAATGTACATGAATTTAATAAATTTTACTCTTTGTGAAGAATGATGCAACGCAAAAGTCTTCTGACTTACCATCATCTTCAAACGCTGAAACACCAGATGCTTTACCGTCGTCTGAAGACACAAACACGTGTTCATTATTAAACGAGTTCTTAAACTCTATTGAAGTAAATTCAGAGGTTGAAGACTCAAATGGTGATCTGGAGGAGGAAATGAAAAGGGCGATAAACGAAATAGACAATTACAATCCTAAGCCCATTGACGTGGATGCAGATGTAATGAAATATTGGGAGGAAAAAAAATATATATATCCATACCTGTACAGATTGGCACAGGTTTTGCATAGCACGCCAGAAACACAAGTCTCTGTAGAAAGAGCATTTTCTGCGCTAAAATTAATATTGACAGATTTAAGATCGAATTTATCACCAGAGTCCATGCAAAAACTCTTATTTGTTAAATTAAATTAATTAATAAACACATTTTAAAAATGACTTTTATTTTCTGAGGAATAAATAAAAATCAAAAAATAACTGTTATTTTGTGAGGAATAAATAAAAGTCACAAAATAACTGTTATTTTGTGAGAAATAAATAAAAATAAAAAAATAACTCTTATTTTCTGAGGAATAAATAAAAATCACAAAATAACTGTTATTTTGTGAGGAATAAATAAAAGTCACAAAATAACTCTTATTTTGTGAGGAATAAATAAAAATCAAGAAATAACTCTTATTTTGTGAGGAATAAATAAAAATTAAAAAAATAAAAATCATTGCATCTATAGGTAGTCCATGTAACATGGAGTATTGTGGTATATTCCTTGTGCCCGTAGCACTTCTCTATTATTGTGATTTTTTCAGTTTAAATTTGGAAAATAATCGTTATTTGCGATCCCTGGTTATTACTAATAAAACTATTGTGAGAATTCTATTTACATTGTAATTATGGTTCATAAATATAAAAAAATCGTACAATTGAATGATAATTGATGAAAATATGGAATATTGGAATACATAATTATATATTTGTTGCTCCAACAGATTTTTAACTAATCTATTCTCTCTGTGTACAAGTCGCTTTTGAGACCAATACGGTTATAAGGAATTCAGCTATGGGGTACTGCTTCAGCTTCCAATGCAGAGAGAATCCAACGAAGGCAAAACAAGATTTTAAGGCTAATAACTAACATCGGCACCATGGTACATCAAAAATTCAAATTTACATCGTGATTTAAATATGCCACTAGTGACTGAAGAAATTGCAAAATACGCAGGCAAGTACTTAACAAAACTCGAGTCCCATCCTAACCCCCTTCCTCGTAACATCTAGAATTTTACTGGACATATCCGCTTAAAAAAGAGGGACATTACGGCTTGAATACTCAAAACTCCAGATTTTTTATTTAAATTCGACTAAAAAATTTTCAGATTTTTTTAAGCTTTAGTAGGCGGACTTCATCAAGCGCCCTAAATTTGGGTCGTTTTTGGGAATTAAGAAGAGTACAATTAACAAAGTCACACGAAGTTTCGAGAAGTATTGGTATGCACACTTTGTCTTTTTCATACACTAACTATGCTAAAAAATGTAGCTGCCCGATCCTGCCTGGATATATACGACTTTTTTGATTAAAAGTGATAAAACTTTTGTTTAAATGAAGATTTCGCTAAGATTTAAAAAGCATTTAATAACAAACTTCCGACACTATAAAATACATGCTCACAAATATTGTCACGCCCACAAGGGGCGTAAGGACTTTGCATCAAGTATCAATACTACTCACAATGTTTTAAGTAATAAATAATATAAAATAATTATAACCGATTGACTTTTAAGAGCCGCAACAAATAGTTTATTACTAAGTCCTTAAGATTTCAAAATGTAAAAAACTAGTCTTTTTGACAACCTGGTAGTACTTACTTCCCAAATCACACACTTACTTATTAATGTGTGTATGCATATGTGGCAAAACTAGTATCAGGTAGTCTCGGTTTAATCCATGAAGCCAAATTGAGGACACATATGCGTAGGTTAATCTATTTTTAATGATTGGGTAAGCCGCTACCTGGTTAGAATAAGGGTTAATTATATTTAGCGTATCGTCTTGTATGATTGATTATACCTAAGTAATCACCTGCTCAGGGATAGTTAGTATTAAATAATTGCAGTCCTTAATTGATTGGATTTCCCAAAAACAAATAAAGAGCCGGAACAAAACTCAACAACGAGACTACCTATTAGAGAGTTTTAGTTATCGGCATTATGTGTCTTATGGTTATTCTTTCAGAAGTAAGAGCAGCGATAAGACGTGCTGAGTCATACACAAATAAAATAAAAAATTAATTCTTTATTATTGTGGTTTAATAGATATTGTATCTATTCAGGTCGAGAAACCACATACAAATTCATATATAAATTCTTTTTTATTTAAATTGTGTTACACAGAAATTAAAAAATCTGAGATGGTTTTGAAAAATTCAGAATTGTTTGAGTTATTTAGAAGATCCAATGTTTAAGATACTTTTAAACTGGCTACTATGAAAACAAACATTTTCACGGAGGAGGAAAAAAACGAGGATCTGAAAACTAGACTTCATTCGTTTTATAATTTGTTGAAGAAAATATGGCCTGCATTTAATCGCACAAATCAATATTTTGAACAGGACAAAGGAGAGCATACCTACGCCGCTAAATATTTCCCAAATACAAAGGAAAATTATTCTATTTTACGAAGCTCTTTAAAGCATCATAATGTAAATATACTGCCCAATTGGCTAAGAGATAACTGAAATGTCAGCCGAGGTTAAACTTCAATCTTTAATGTATCATACTGCAAGACGTCTAATTCAAAGTTTACCTGAAGAGCAGGCAGAACTACTTCCGGATAAACTCACATTACTCAATAAATAGGGTTGTGATGGATCATACGGTCAAAGTGCTTACAAGCAAAGTAATAAATACAAATGACATGAAAACCACAGATGCAAATATGTTTATGTCCTCTGTAGTTCCTCTAAGACTCAGAAATGAAATCTCAGAGTACTGAACAAATCCTCGCCCATCATCAGTTAAATTTTGCCTCCCAATATTGTTCTAATACGCAAGGGAGTCTTCAGAAGTAATCAAGTTTACAGTGAGCAATACTAAAAATCAAATTGATAAACTTAATTTTTCTGTTTTCGAAATAAGGAATGGGAAAGTTGTTACAGTCAGTCTTACATTAAAGTATTGAATGTAATTACTAACACTTCTTCAACTTCGAAATGTGCCATTTGTAAAAAAGGCACAAAAATACTTTCAAAATTTGAACGAACAACCAGCGATGAGAACAACTACGAACATTGAATTTCCCCATTGCATGCCAGAATAAGGTAAGTTCAAAATGAACTCCATGCACTTTATTGGAAGAGACTTTTGACGAGAATACACCACCAAAAAAACAGAATATAAGAAAAAAAATCGTACAAGAATAATTTAAAAAAAAACTTGGATTGAAAGTGTACTTTCCGAAGTACGGATATGGAAATACAAATGATTGCAATACGGCTAGATAGTTTTTTGATAATGATGAAGTGACATCTCATATTACTATTGTGGATACGAATATTATAAAAAGGTTTGCCATTATTATTAATATACTAAACTGTAAAGAAAAGATCAATGGATCAAAATTTGAAGAATATGCAACAGAAACTACTCAACTTATCACCCAAATGTATTCCGAATAAAACTTGCTCCCACAGTACACACAATTTTGCTCATGGAAAAATGGAAGGATTTGGAAAAAAATAACTTTAGTTCAGAAGTGCTAAGTTTATTAGATATTACTCCCAATGTAGATCAATATTTTGTAAAGAACTAACCAGTAAAAAGTTCTTATAATGAAACTATTTCACCATTAGTTGTGTTCATTTACTAAAAATTTTACAAATTTGTAACAATTGTTACTAGAAAACGTTCATTAACCCAAAAAATTTTCAACGAGAGAGCGTCGAAAGAGCGTGAAAAATTGAGAAACAGAAAAATTCTTGCAAGTTTTTACAAGTGAAATTTTTACTTGCAATAATTATTTAAACAGCTGTTTTGCGTTTGTGTTTACAAATTAATTATTTCAAAAATATCTGAAAAAGGAAAACTCAAAAATGTGAACTTCTTTATTGGAAAAATATGTATACGTATGTAAAAAGAAAGCGTATTTTCTTAATTTATTGTTTTTCTTTCATTAAGCCAAATAAATTCAATCTTATTGATAATGAATTTTGTTTGTTTATCGTATTTGATCAGAGATGGAAAATGGGTTTTTTGTATTTGTTAATAGAATAAAATTAAAAAATAATGAAATGAAGTATTTCATGTCGATTTGTAAAAATTTTGTAATTTAAAATACTAGCAAACAAGATTATCCAAAATACATTAGAAAAAGTACAATTGTATCATGATTTCCATCCATGGTTCTGACAGTAATAAAATTTTCTTGCAAGTTTTTACAAATAAAGCTGAAGGTCCATATCATCCGTTCCATGCGTTGTTTTTGCGTTTTATGCATGTGTCAAAAAGTAGAATCAGTGTAATTGTATGTGGCAAGTTACAGAGCAAAACGCATAGAACGCATAGGCGCATACGACGGAAGGCAGAGGTCCATAGCTCGCTTTTTGCGCGTTACGCTTTCTATGCATCTGTCAAAAAAGTAGAATCAATGTAATAGTATGTGACAAGTTACATTGCAAAAAGCGCAGAACGCGTAGGCGCGTTCAAAGCAAAAAGTAGGTCTATTTTCTACTTTTGGACGCGTTACAAGCACCATGAAAGAAAGTCAGCTGTTGCTGAATGCTAAAGATGTTAAATAATACTTTATTTCTTACGTTATCGATAAATATTATTTTGCCGTTGATAATTTTTTTCTTTTTTTCAATAAAAAAAATTTCTTAGTAAAAAAAAACTTTAATAAAATATTAATAAAATATGCCAATATTTTCATTAATGCGATGTATTTTAATTATCTTTTCACCACATTTTTGCGTATTAGTTATCGCTTACTTTTACGACTAACTCCACAAATTCTTTTAAAAACTCGATTTCACTCTCCATTTTTTCTTTATAAGTATTTATAAACAAACGCACACAGCTGATCAAAACAAAAATAAAATGGCGCATGAAAAGCAGTGCATGTAACTCAACGCGAACAAAGTATAGAATGACACAAGAGGATGAAACGCGTGTAAAGTATAACGCGCAAAAAGCGAGCTATGGACCTCTACCTGGATAAAGTAGGTTTACTTTCTACTTTTGTATCCGTCGCATGCATCACGAAAAAAGGTCAGCTGTTTTTGATAGCCAAAGATGGCAAATTATATTATGTTTTCAATGATATCGATAAAAATGTTCGTGTGGTGGATTTGAATTTAAAATTTTTTGGCATAAAAAAAGTTTGTAATAAAAGAAAAAGCTTTTGTAATAAAGCTTATTACTATTTTTAAGAATAAAATACATTAAAATCAGTTTTTAACATAGTTATTTCACTAACGAAATTTGCATTTTAGTTATCGATTGCTTTTATGTACTGAGTGTCATCTCTTTTTTGTTTATTTGTTTAAGAAATATTTGTTTCATAATAATGTGAAATTCTTGTATGTGTATGGCCGAGAACATACTCACTGTGGCATTTTGTGACAAATATGGCAAAAATAGCAGTGGGAACTAGTGGCAACATTTGTCATTTTCGATATTTTTTATTGTGTGTCATTACCACACAAACTGTTTATGTATCTGATGTAGACATCTGTGAGAATAAGTTGGCAGCACTGCAGACACAAAAATAAAATGTCAGCCTGGTGACATTTTCTTCCATTAAGTATGTATGTATATACAGAAAGAATTTTAAATGTATGCGGGTATACAAATTTAAATGTATGAAAAACGAGAAAGAAAGTGGAAAAGTACAGGACGCATGACATGACGACATAGCTTATTCAACTTGTGGAGGTTCGTGAAGCTGTATGGAATCATATATGTGGCATTTATAAGGATAGAAATGCAAAGGAAACTGCATGGACAGAAATTTTGGTGGAATTAGGCTTCATTCATACGAAATTTTTAAACCAACATGAATCCTGCTTCTGTAAACTGGAATGCAGAGTACAATAAAATTCTTTGGTAGCGCGCATATTAAGCCCTGGTCTTTTCCACCACTTTCTTTACTGTTTTTTAGATTTACTTAACCTTTTTTATATTATTGATAAACTCACGGTGGCACTAGCCAATTGAACAATTTTGCGATTATCCATTTGTATAAATATAAATTAACAAACAATACGAAAAACAAAGTCTCACAATGATAAAGCAAACGACACTAAATTATGTCAAAATTTGTTCTTGATGTAGACAATGATACCGTATTGCCATTTTTTAAGGATGGGAGTTTTTCCTGTCACAACCACACAACAAAATTGTGTGTCATCGAAAAATTTGATGGGAACGGCACTGCACACATATCAAAATGACACCACAAAACGACAACACATGAAATGCCAGATGTAAACTTGGCTTACATATGCATGTACATATGTATATATGTGGAATTTTACTTTTATTCATTCATTCATCAGCCATGTACATATATGTTTTCTAAACACATCATAAGGTACTTATGGTAAAAGCAGTTTTATGTATCTTATTTGTTTTAGAAAAACAAATGCTGACAAATGTGTTGTTATCATTGGCCTTTCACACACGAGACTAATTTCTATGCCGCACAATTTTTGTTCTCTTTAGAACATACGAGACTAATTCGTCTGGTATAAAAATCTATACGTACACACAGCTTTGTGTGGATTAGTGTCACAAAGTAGACCAGAGGTGATAATTGTGTTTTTGTGGTGTTTTTAGAGGTCTAGCTCACACAGTCATCAAATCCTCTTTACTATTTCTTTCGCGTAGTATTATTTTAAAGTCATTACGTTTTATTTCTTGTGGTCTCATTCGCAGTCTAGTTTTTGTAAATAAATGGTAAAAATTAATATTTGCGAACGAAAATGCTTAAAACAAAGTCTCTGATCATTTGAAAACAAATTTTAGTCACTTTATTAATACTAATAATCCTTTTCGAATTGTGTTTTTTAATTCAATACCACAAATTCCTCCATTTAATTTTGTGCAAATGTTCATGTGCTCAAGTGTATTTTCAATTTATGCTTTGTGGTCTCATTCGTTGTTTGCTTTTTGCAAGTTGAAGTTAAAAATTAATATTTTTGAAGGAAAATGGTTAAAATTGATTTTGTAAGCATTTGGAAACTAATTTTAAGCACTTTTATATTACTAATATTGTTTTACACATTGTTTTATTTAGTTCAACACTGCAAAATCTTTCATTTAACTTTGTAAAAATTTTCAATTGTTCATTTCACTAAGTATACATTTCTGCTGTTTGTTTTGATTATTGTACTAAAAATATTCAATACAAACACATTATATTTGTCCCTTTTTAACAGTGATCAAATCAGATGATTTGAGCTTTTTTCTTAAGTCACTTTCTACAACTCTGGTCTCCTCTGTGTTAGTGTTTTTCGTATGCATAAAGAATACAATAAAGACACAAAACACAATAAAGACTACAAAATGTCAAGGATAGAATACACATGTTTATATGGGAGTGATTCTTTTGAAGACAGCAAGGCAACATGGCGGCAGGTTGTTGTCTCTGCTGATTTCGTCGTTGTAGTCCAATTAAACTAATTTCTATTTCTATGACTACAATGAGAAAATGCAGTGTTGCAAGTATAATACAAAATGTTGAATGAATGTTACCGTACAATTATTTCGTATTATTTAACAGAAACAATATCCAAAAATTGATGTAAAGCATAAATTGTTTCACTTTTATACTTTTACGTCATATAAATACATTTTGAAAGAGTAATTTAATTTTTATACATGCGAAATATTTGAAGGTAGCAAAACTGAACTATGTATTTATACTTAAATATGAGGTGCAGATGGTGCTGCTGCCGTCTCCAAAATACATAATTAAGTAGCTGGCTACGAGCTGACAAATGCTGCTAGCGGCATTTGAAGTCGTGTGTTCGTGTAGTCTGCTGTGGTGAATGTGTTTAATGCATTAATTTAACATTTGCTGTTTTTTAAGTTGTGTGTGTATTGGTTTTGTGCTGCTGAAGCGGTGTTGTACCTGGATGAAAAATTATGACAACCACAAAACCACTCTCTTTGCCTCTCTAACCAACAGTTGCTAAAATTTTTTTGAGAACTTATTGTCATTCCAGCGTTGCTACTTTCTGTGTAATAGTGCAAAATCTGTACTACTTAAAGTTCTTTGCACTATTTTTGCACCATAAATTTCTTGTGTAATTTTGCACTATTTTATATGTTTTAAAGCGATAACAGCATAAGTCGACTTAATACAAAATTCTACAGACGAAACTTCATGCCTGCGGGAAATCCCCATGTCTTTAACAAAGTTTATTGTAAAGATATTAGCAAAACAATATTGCTGTAAGTCTTAATGAAAGTCCAACAAAATTTTTAATATGGCCCAAATTATACTAAAGATATTTAGAAGATTTGCTAAGAAATCTCGAATCCTATTATAAACGTAATGCAAACTCAGAGAATTTCTACGATATTTCCCACTAGAGAGCCATACAATCCGGAACAATATGAAGTATTGAGATTATATTGAAGATTGGAAGTTTTTAAAGATCATTAAAAAACAACTGAATCAATGCTTTTTGCATTAGATGAAAAATCTACAAAATATTATTTGGAGTTCCTTTCACATTCTCTTGGACGTTTAATTAATTTTAATTTAATGTTTTAAAGCGAATCCCTGCTTCTGTACAAATTACAAGCTGAAGTTATCAAAGTTGTACAAATTTGTTCTTGTCTAATTACATAAAAGTTGATTTTTTTTAAACAAAATGAGTTATTTTTGGTTGAGCAATAAAAACGATGAACTTGTTATACAGCGAAGTGAAATAAATATTTATTTAGCTGCTTAAAATACTGTTCCGAGACGCAACAAATTGTAGTGTATAAAGATTTTAGGAAAATGAGTGGCGTGAATATGGACTTTTAGACCATAAAGAACTTAATCTATGCGATAAATTGGATGTTTTGAAATTTACAAGTCTAAAATTTTTCAAAGTAAAAACTATGCTGGTGATATTCTCTTTCTAAATTTAATACTTATGATAATACCACTCTTAAACGCTTCTGTTGAAATAGATTTTTAGTAAACTGAACTTTATTAAAACTGCTACTCCAAAAATGAGTTATCAGCTAATACAGTAGCACCGATTTTAAAATTGTGGTGCAAACTTTTAGCTTAAAATGATGAAAAGACGATATGATTTAAAAAAACTAAGGAATGTACATATAAGTATCGCTCAGTACTTCTAGTTAAATAAGTTTAAATTAAGAAAAGAAAAATGGAGAGCACCTTCTTCTCAAAAGCCTGGATTAAATAATATTTTATGAAATTTTTGGCAAAATATTAAGAGGAATGTGGTAAATTATTCTTCGTTGAAGTAAATATTCGTGAATTATATTTTATGATTTTATCAGGCTAAAGTTCGTATCGCTTTTTTAAGCCAAATTACACGTGATAATTATTAATGAACAAATAACACCAAAGTTAGTTGTAAATATTCTGACAAACACGTAGTTGAACGGAACAACCGGCTGTTTTCGAAGGCCACTAAACATTTGCACATCTCTAGTATAAAACAACCATAAAAGCAGCTCTCCTGTTAAATTTTTAAAATGTTAGTTAGGTCAGTTAGTTAAAACTGCAAACAATATACATATCGTCGGGTAGTTACTGGTTACCCGCATGGAACAAATATGTATGTGTTTTCGAGAAAATCGATGAAGAATGTTTTTTCATTTCGTCGGTTGGTTTGATGTATGGAACATTTAAAAAAAATTGAGTTATTGATTGATTATATATGAATAATTTGTCCTCTTTCCAAATTCGTTATCAGTTTTCCGATATCTTGAGTATATCAGGATATATAGATCTGCAATTTTGCGCCATTTCCACAATTGTTGAACATTTAAAAAATTGTTTTACAGCAATCGAAAATTTTTGGGATATGTGGCACATTTCCAACTTAAAAGTATTAATATTGTTATTCGCAACTGTTATGATGTATATCAATGCATAATCTACTCAACGAACGTTATTCAAAGCAAAATACAAAAATGTTATTATTGTGTTATGTTTTAATCAAATGAAATTGATAATAATTTTTTATTAATAAAATTTCTTTTATTAAATATATTTAAAGTCTTTTATTTCTTCCTTTGTTTTTCCTTTAAATGTCATGTTACATAAATAAAATTGATATTTTCTACTTAAATATATACAGTAATTTAACCTACTTAAACAAGTAGTGAACAATATTGCTGTTATGATTGCGACATGCCTTAACAAAGATTTTTGAAATTTTTTTTTTAAATCCTAATAACTTTCCATGTTCTTCATCGATAGGTACATACATTTTTTATTTAAACTTATGGGCCTGAACCGCGATGTCGACAAGAAAGTTGCTATCGCTTACTTATATTGAAAACAAAAACAAAATAAGAAAATTTGTTATTGTTTGCAATATAATTAGGCGATAGAAACTTTACAGTTTCTAAGCTTACCCAAATATACCAATCATGACCATAATATTGTTCACTTCCTTTCAAGTAAGTTAAATTAGTACATTAAGTAATATAAAAGGTGAAAAGAACTTTATATATCCAGATATATATAAGATATCGAAAATCTGAGAACAAACAAAAGACACATTATCCATATAAAATCAACCAATGACTTAATTTTTTGTTTAAATATTCCATGCTGCAAACTACTAATCACCCGATGTATAAACAAAAAATTCACTATAATAATCTTTTAACTTTATTCACTTTAAAAAAATGGGATATATTCTGCATTCTATGCGAAATTAAATTGTTCAGAATTGCCATAGCATTGTTGTTATAAATATGTACATATTTCCAACAATTCTATGAAAACTCCGCACGTTTTAATTTCATGTGGAATACAGAACATACCCGAATATTTTTCTGGCATCAAACTTAAATAAATGTTATAATGTTTAAAACTTAATCAGATATGTGATGAAAAACGACCTAGACACAAAACCAATTTGAAAACGATAAAAGGTGTGATGTGTTTCCTATAGTCGTTTTATTAATAACTTTAAAACTTGTTTTTAATAGTTTTTTTTTACAACTTTTTTCACAACCCTATTATGTGGATAATATTTTATCTTTTAGTGTACTTTTTAGAAGTCGGTAGTTTAAAATTAGCTCAAAAATTTTACTGAAAATCAATCGGAATTCATCACACCTTTTCAAAACAATTGTTTTGAAATCGTTTTGAAAACGATCGTTTTCCATCACATATCTGAATACATTTGTTTTTTCTTATTTAAACAATTTCATCAAAAACTAAAAATTTTTGTTTCCCTTTGGTTTTGTTTGTTTGTATTTAAAAACATATGGTTTCGTTTTACTGGATTCTAATGGCAAAAATTTGTCCAGTAAAAATTAGCATTTACTCAGTAAATAAAATGTAATTTTTATCTCTCAAGTCAGCCTCTCATTTACTGGATTTTGTGTACGCGAACGCAATCTACTAAAATCCAATAAAAAATAGTAAAAATTTGTAAAAACTTTTGAGTTCTCGAACGCACTTAATATTAATATTTGTGTTATTTTTATTAGTGAATTAGTTACAGAATTAATCAGCGAAGTTCTCACATTTAACGCATTTAAACTTAATCTTTTATCTTTAATCTTTTAACAATCACTAAACATGCTATACAAGTTTTGTTCAAAACGTATCGCGAATTTTGATAAAGACGAGCCAAAACACGTGCAAGCAAAGCAGCTGTCAACAATTAACTGAACATTCAAAATGGCCGAAATTGTCGGCATAAGTGAGAGACATGAGTACCAACATAACGCCACAAAAAATCAAAATTCGAATATACGTATCCCGCGAAAATTCAAAATTCGCTATACGTTTTGAACAAACCTCGTACATATATACTACGTTCATACGCACGGCTTAAGGTAGAGGTCCATAGCTCGATTTTTTCGCGTTATGCTTTACATGCGTTTCATCCTCTTGTTTCAGTCTATACTTTGTTCGCGTTGAGTTACATGCACTGCTTTTCATGCGCCATTTTATTTTTGTTTTGATCAGCTGTGTGCGTTTGTTTATAAATACTTATAAAGAAAAAATGGAGAGTGAAATCGAGTTTTTAAACGAATTTGTGGAGTTAGTCGTAAGAGTAATCGATAACTAATATGCAAAATTTGTTACTGAGAAAAGTGTGGTGAAAAGTTAATTAAAATACATCGCATTAATGAAAATATTCACATATTTTATTAAACAAGTTTTTTATTACTAAGAAATTTTTTTATTGAAAAAAAAAGAAAAAAATTATCCACGGCAAAATAATATTTATAGATAACGTAAGAAATAAAGTATTATTTAACATCTTTAGCATTCAAGAACAGCTGACTTTCTTTCATGGTGCTTGTAACGCGTACAAAAGCAGAAAGTAGACCTACTTTTTGCTTTGAACGCGCCTACGCGTTATGAGCTTTTTGCAATGTAACTTGTCACATACTATTACATTGATTCTACTTTTTTGACAGGTGCATAGAAAGCATAACGCGTAAAAAGCGAGCTATGGACCTCTACCTTTAATTGCAAATAAAACTGTAAATTGTTGCCATATTGTTGTGTTTATTGCGACTTACTAATTCAGAAAACTATTCACGATTAATAACATGTTCACATGGACACCAATTATCGAGATTCGCTCTCTCATTCCAGGTTCGCGGTCGGGACACCAAAATACATTTTAGAGGTATGGTTCCTTCGGCAAAGTTTCTTATTTTGATCCCTAGAATACGATTTTCCTTGTAATTTGAGCGATTTTTTTGCCTCCATACAAATCGACCCGCCCTATTGTATATATGTACAACAAAATAGTGATGCCAAAAATATACGTTTAGCGCAAAATAAAGTAAAATTTTTCGAATAAGCGCGAAAAGGGGCTATTTTATAATGTTTCTATTGTAAATCAGAGCATCAAAAACATTTTTGTAAAGTAATTTTTTTAATAAATAACTATCATGAGATTAATACATATCATCGCTGTTTTAATTAACCGACCTGTCATTTTTTTGAAAGACTTTATAAGTCATAATACACCTTGTATACAATTTTCATGACCTTAAGCATTACTGTTGTGCCTATATAAGTAAAAAGATTTCAGACGCAGCCATAACAATGAAAGTATAACACAACCATAAAAGCAGCTCCCTTGTTAAATTTTTAAAATGTTAGTTAGGTCAGTTAGTTAAAACAGCGACGATATGTACATGCTTGAGATTTTACATTTCATATTACATTTCAATAAGGTACATGTAAATAGTGTACATATGTACATACATATATAATAGAAGTGGTGGAGACTTCCCCTAATACACTTTAGTTGAACTATAAAATTTTTAACATAGTTTTTTTTCAAAATATTGTATTCTAATTTTATTATTAAAAAGTTGTTCAACTGAGATAAAAAAAACAAGAAATAAAATGTCTTTTCATTTTTAAATAGTATTGAATTGTATATAATTTTGTGAAACTACAAAAGTGTATATGTATACATCTCGTATGTATGTATCTATGTTAACATAAGTACATACAAATAAAATTGGTTGTGTTGTTACTAAATAAAATTTTGATTTCTCGCTCTTCAAAAAACAAACATTCGTTTTCTGTTTTTAACCTATATTGAATATCTTTCAAAGACAAAATATTTGAAAGAAATAGAAGATTATTTTCTATATTATTTTAATTTTTTTTAATTTGTAAAGCAAACTAGCAAAATAAAATGAGTAAAAAGTCGATATTGCTAGATTTAAACCTAGCACCTGGCATCACTGGACCAAAAAGATTTGTCAAAACGAACCACGAATGTGTAGTGTGAACGGCATGATTAGCAATCGTGGTTCATGTCGCCGTCTAAACATAGTATAACACACTATTTGCAAATAAAATGCTTGAGGTTGCCACACTTACAAATGTTTCCTAATAAAAAACAATAAATTGATATATATTGCACAAAAAACATTGATAGATGAAAATAATGACAATAAAAACAAATTTTGATTTGTTATTTTATACATTTATAGTGTTTTCACACTGACATGGTTTTAATAAATGTTGGTTTTAACGTTAAAACCAACTGTTAAAACCTGGTTTTACCATACAAAATGTTTTTGTTAAAACCAACTTAAAACCATTTTTGAATTGGTTTTATGAAATGCAACCTTGTTTTCGCTGTGCTAAATTCAGTGCTGCCACGTTAAAACAACCGGAAGCGGCTGATAATGTTTATGCCAGTGAAAAAGAATAGGCACCAATTGATACATTTTCAACTTAAAAATAGTTGCAGCGGCAATAATTATCAAGAAAAAAATGCGAAGATAAAGTATACTTTGAACGGAATATAACGAAAATATTTTCACTGACCTCTGGGAAATAAAAATAGACGATATGACTGACATCCATCAGGGGGCAAAAAAGGTTTAGCTTATAATATATTTGTGCATTTTTTTATATAATAATACGATTTTCAAGTACTTCTTCACGTTGTATAAGTAGTTATATTATTTCAAAATGTTCATTTACAAAATATAAAATAATTTATATTTTAGGGTGCTTTGTAAAATTTCTGAGTTTTTCATGCAAACAAAAACAACCGTTGTACAGGGTGTCAGATAAGTATTATAAAAAGCTGAAAAAAATAAAGCAACAAATACACGCATTTCAGCAAGAGATTTATTTTATTTTGAACAAACTTATTAGACAGCCTGTGAGTTAAAACCTGAATTTAACAAACTTGCAGTGTGAATGCAAAATCTGCTGTTTATGGTTTTAACGTTAAAACCAGGTTGTAACTTTCAGTGTGAAAACACTATTACACAATTTTTTGGAAACATAATTAACATTTCTCTAGAAGTGGTACCAAGTTTTTATACATTTACAATTCGGTATAAACAGTGAGTTAATTTATTTGCAAATACTTTTATTTGCAAATAGTGCGTGTATAAACGTAGTAATAGACAACTAAACAAAATGAATGTTCACGTCAGAAAGTGCAATTATGCATACCAAAATATGAGAAAAATATGCATTTATGACCAAATTATGCGAAAATATGCATTTTAGTAAAATATGCAAAAATATGCACTAACAAATTGATGCCATTTGTACTCAAATTCAACCTTCCGTAAAGATTTTTCGTTCTTGCCATTATCAGGGTTAAGGGGAAAAAATGCATTTGCATGAAACCCCTGCCCCTGGTTATAATACTATTTTTACGAGTGTGAGCAACTAAAAATTAAACAATAAATTGGAATTTAGAAATTCAGCAGCAATTGATTTAATTGCTGCCCTTGAAGAGCAGAAAGAATTAATACTACAATATGCAGAATTACTAGAAATTATGCTAGCGGAATGGAACAAATTGAGATAGGAACATCTTTTGAAGATGTTGAACATTCAGCCCTGTACGAGTATAATAGGGCGTAGCATCAAGTGTATTTGAAATCAAATAAATTTGCTTTTTCCAACATTCTCAGAGTTATTCAAATGCAAATGATGGACAAAGCAAGCTAATGCAAAGTAGGAAAAACACAAATACAAAATTTTACTATCTTTATATGTACGAGTATGTCCCAAGAATTTATATTTACTCGCACTTGTAAAATATAAAGAAAATAAAGCAAACAAGATGTTGCTGGTATACTCTAAATTATTAATTAAATTTGAGTACGTTCGTAAAAGCATTTATAGTGCACGTCTGCAGCATCGCGAACATCTAACGTTCAAAAATGCATAACTTGGCAGCACTGTTTAGCGTCAAACGTTTTTTAATGCAAGTAAACGGCATACCTGCCGCAAATCTCTGCAAATGGCGCAGTAAATTATTTTGAGATGCAAAAAGTTGCAGTGGAACAATAAGTTGAATATGTGTGTGTATGTATTTTAATATTTAATGTAATTTCGAATTTAACACAAAAAGAAGGTTGATATATTCGAAAATGACTGAAACACATAATCTTGGTAGTTTTTTAATACTTCAAAGCAGTTTTTTTATTTAGGTTGTCTTCTTTTTACGGCCAAATGTCCCTACAAGAAATGAATGACTGAAACTAACACAAACAAAATTTCTTTGCTAACACATTTGCAACAATTTTACATTGAAATCAATATTGACAGTCAATTGAGTAGTCATTTGATCGGAAGTTTTGATGGGTTTGTTTATTAATTATAGTTGCTCTACTCTAGCATATATGTTAGAGGGTAACAAACAATATTTACAAGTCAAAAATAATTTATATGTTACAAAATAAAATTTTTGAAATAAAATTTAAAATTTGTGAAAAATACGCATAGATATAAAAATATATATTAAAATAAAAAAAATTAATATTATAATAAAAAGAAATATAAAAGATAAGTATATAAAAAAATAAAATGAATAAAAGAACCTATCAAAACCTAATTTCCAAGGAAAAAAGGACATATGAGTTCAGTTTAAGAAAAGTATAAAGAAGTCAGTAGAACGAAGCCACCACCGCAACAACCAAAAAAGTGCCTCAAAAAGGAAAACAAAATAACTTTTTCTTATTTGTTTTATCTTGTTTATTTTTAAGTTCCTTTTTGTTTATTTGTTTTCAATTAACTGTTTTTCTTGTAATTTTATTATGTTTTTATTGCTCATTTTCATGTTCCATTATGTTTCTTTTTGTTGAATGATTTCTTTTTATTTTTAATGTTTTCTTCCATTTATAACCATAATTGTTAATTTGTTATTATAAATCTATCCATTTTTAAATTAAATATAATTATAAGAAATTTGAAATGATACAAAAACTACCTTTATTTAATATTCACCTATGACTGGTTTATACATCTAGGGTGAGTAATCAATTGTGAAGGGTTTATTTATTAGTAGTGAGTAGTCAGACGTGAGTAATATTTATGCCGTCGTTGATTAGGAAAACAAATAGTGGAGTGAGCGACTATATAGTCGTAAGAGTGAGATGCAACATCACACGTACACAAAAGTTTCCATTACATTTTTCATTTTGCCTTTAATAATGTGATAGAAACTTTGTTCTACGCAATGATGAATGCACCGTGCATGACTTTCAGTTAATTGATCGGTCAATTGACTGATACTATTCTTGTAGGGGTGTTTTTATAAGAATTAGTCGCTTTAATTTTCTTTCCAATCTTTTTCTGACTATAATTTAAAAGAAATTTGTCACTTTTGTTATCTTAAAAAAAATTAGTTGACGACTTAAAAATTTTTTGCATTTCGTTCAAAAATGTAACTATGCACAGATGTTGAGCAGTTGCAAAGCATGTGCAACAGTTGATCATGCATACGCAGTAAGACTTGGCAGAACTGCTGCATAGATGCATAAATTTGCTGAATTTACGAACGTACCCTTTTATTTTTAACTTTTATCGCTAATTCGAATACGAATATTCGCACATCACTAGCATACAAATATATATGTATGTGCAAGTTAAGGTATGGCATAACATCCCTTGAAATCTTATTATTAAAAATTATTTATTTTCCCACAAAACTAAGCTACACGCGCAAGTTATTTTATGCTGACGTATTGTCTGGCAAAATCATTTTCTTGATTTTGAATTGTAACATTAAACCGTTGTTTTTAACTTTAGCAAGCGATTGCATTCCTGAACAAGAATGCAACGACAAAAGTATGTTTCTTGCTTATTGAAAGATTAAGTTTTAAGTCAGTCGTAATTAGCAATAAGAATAAGCCGGATCATACACCA
Organism: Nowickia ferox; assembly: GCA_936439885.1. Taxonomy (NCBI): domain Eukaryota; kingdom Metazoa; phylum Arthropoda; class Insecta; order Diptera; family Tachinidae; genus Nowickia; species Nowickia ferox. The sequence goes on along the minus strand of OW387026.1, from coordinate 36,659,425 downwards.
GCCTAAAAAGCGGGTCCCTGTGAAGGCTAAATAACTATAACTAAATAAAAATAAAAAATATTTTTTCATTTGAAAATGAAAAGGAAATAAATTAACTGGGGGCTCAACCGGGATGCCAAAAAAAAATTTTTGTGAGAAAAACAAACAAGTATCCTTTCGAAAAAGGAGAAAAACAAATAAAAAACCTTTGTGAGAAACAAGTATCCTTTCGGAAAAGGAGAAAAGCCAATAAAAAACCTTTGTGAGAAACAAGTATCCTTTCGGAAAAGGTGAAAAGCAAATAAAAAACAACTTTGTGAGAAACAAGTATCCTTTCAAAGAAAAAGGAGAAAACAAATAAAAACTTTTGTGGAAAAATAAGTATCCTTTCGTTAAAGGAGAAAAAAGACATTAAATTAAACTTTTTTATAATTGGTTTAACATTACCAAAAGACGATTATACGATTAAATTAATTGTTATACAATTAAATTAAACTTTCTGTGGCAGAAGATAAAAGGAAAAAGCCATAAGTGATAAATATTTTAATAAAAAACAAACACAACAAAATACATCAACAACAGAAGGAGGCAATCAACAGCAGCAACATATTGACCTGAATAAAGTAACAGCAGCAGAATATTGACTTGGAGAAATCAGCAACCGTCAACGATAGTTGTAAGTAGTTTTAAGGAAATATTTGGATTTGATTATTTATACATTTTGTAAAGTATACTTAAAATTTAATGTTATTTATGTTGTTTAAATTAATTTAAAGTGGGTTCAAAAGGAATCAAAAATAATTTTGGATATAAATAAAAAAAACACATATTTTCTGTGGCTATCTTAAATTAAACCCAAGGAAAGACAATTACGTATCTGTTCCCTTTTCCTAATTATTGAGTATTATTTATTCATAATTTTGTCGAGAACACTAATTTTGAATAGAATTTTTTGGCTTTATTTCATTATCTGATTCAAACTGTATTCAGAAATTGATTATTTATCAGATTTGTTTAAAGGTTTAGGAACTGATCGTGAAAACGAAATGGCTAGTACAGATCAAGTAAGAATTCTAATAGAAGCACAGACAGATCGCTAGGATAGAGGAACTGACTAGGAGTTTAGGCGCGTTAACGGCTTGCAATACGGTGGGAGAATTTGAGGAAGAAAAAATTAACATTACTGTACGTTGTGACGAACCTTTGGACGTTATAAAATCCTTGCCAACTTTTGACGGCAAATATTCATACGTCAGCTGGCGTGAAGCCGCTACAAATTCCATGAAAATATATGCAAAAGGCAGCAAACGTTATTTTTCTGCTTTAACTATCTTGAGAAACAAAATTGTTAATGAGGCCAACGACACCTTGACTAATCATGGCACAGTGCTTAATTTTGAAGCAATTATCAGTCGTCTGGATTTTGCATATGCTGACAAACGTCCCTTACATATAATCGAACAGGAGCTCAGTGTGATGCGTCAGGGATCACAGTCAATAATGACATACTACAACGAAGTTAATAAAAAACTGACCGATTTGATAAACAAAACTATAATGACTCACGGAACAAACTCAGAAATTACGAAAAAACTAAACAATAGGAATAGACAATACGCAGTTAGAGTTTTTATGACGGGAATAAATCCTCCTCTGGCGGACATCCTATTTTCAATTTCACCTAATAGTTTGCCAGATGCACTAGCAAAAGCACAAGAATTAGAAGCAAATAGAGTTCGTGCTAATTTCAATTTGCATTTTAATAAACCACAGATTAATCACATTAACAAGGGAAATAATACTTTACGTTTCCCTAATCACAGTTACAAGGACTCACGTCCTAATGAAAATTATAATAGACAATATCAGACAAAACCAGAACCGATGGAACTGGGAAGTTCAACATACGCTGTTGCCAAGCCAACATTTGATAACAACAATCACCAACAAACAAGACCTTTCAACAACTACCAAAATCCAAGACCTTTCAACAATTTCCAACACGGTCTTAAACGACAATCAAATAATAGTGGCCAAGTGAGCCACCCGCCTCAACACAAATTTCACCGAATTAACAATTTGAACGAAAATGCTTTTTTAGGTCAAGAAACGGACTGCCTTACATTATCAAGGCGTCCACAACAGGAAGAAAATACAAAATTTTAATTGACAGCGGTGCAACAAGCTGTTACTGTAGTCCTGGGGTTCTAACGAATAGACAGGAATTAGTTATTAAGAAGAGGGTAAAAACCATTAATGGTTTTACCATCATTAAATATTTTTATGAATCCAATATTTTTGGTTTTAATCAAAGATTTTACGAAATTGAAAATCTAGAAACAGACCTTCTTATAGGTTATAATTTTATGAAGAAAGCCAATATTGTTTTGGATTTTAAAGAAAGAAAAGTAACTTGCGGTAAACACTGCGAGAAAATAATAAATATTAAGTCAGGTGATTCAAGTGAAAATACGGAGGTAAAAACCGGGCATTTAAAAGAAAACGTTTTAAATAAAATGACTAATGATCAAATATATAATTTTAATAATGAAAGTGAAGAATCTTTGAACATTTTAAGAAAAAATGTTACAAAAAATATTGAAAAAGTTCATTCCAATATAAATATGAATTTACCGTTTAGGACGGACATCAGAGCAGAAATTCGAACAATTGCTGAAGCGCCAATATGGAGCAAGCAATACCCTTATCCACTTTCTGCAAATAATTTTGTAAATAATGAAATTAAGAGATTACTAGAGGACAAAATATTTCGCCTTAGTAAGAGTCCTTATAACTCCCCAATATGGGTAGTTCCAAAAAAAAGGCATAAACGAAGATGGTACGCAAAAATTGCGTATGGTTATAGATTATAAAAAATTGAATGAAAACACGGTATGCGATAAATATCCCATTCCGGATTGCAATGTAATACCGTACAATCTAGGAACAGCAAAATATTTTTCAACCATCGATTTGGAGTTCGGTTTCCACCAAATCCTCATGAAAGAATAGGATGTTGAGAAAACTGCATTTTCCGTTAACAACGCAAAATACGAATTTATAAGTTTACCCTTTGGCCTCAAAAACAGTCCAAGTATTTTTCAACGGGCCATTGATGACATTTTACGCGAATTTATTGGAAAAATATGTCATGTTTATATAGACGATATAATTGTCTACTCTAGACTCTAGAAGAACATCATAAACATTTAAGATTAATAATTGATAGACAAAAAGAATCAAATATGAAAATTTCGTTGGAAAAATCTAAGTTTTATGCCAGGGAAGTAGAATTTCTTGGTTACGTAGTGGGTCACAATGTAATCAAAACTGATCCAAATAAATTAGAAACAATAAATAATTATCTTTTACCTAAAACCTTAAGGCAACTAAGGAGTTTTCTTGGAATGGTAGGATACTACCGAAAATTTATCAAAAATTACGCTCAAATAGCGAAACCAGCGTCGAAATATCTAGCAGGAGAAAACGTTAAAGTGTCACAATACATGTCAAAAAGAATAGAAATAGAATTAGATGAACAGGGTATACTCACCTTTGATAAGTTAAAAAAATTATTGTCTGAACAAATTGAACTAACCCAGCCAGATTTCAATAAAAAATTCGTCCTTACTACAGATGCTTCTAATGATGCGGTAGGTGCTGTCCTTAGTCAGGATGGTAAGCCTATAACTTTTATATCAAAAACATTAAATTCTACAGAAAAAAACTACGCAGCAAATGAAAAAGAACTTTATGCTATTGTATGGGCATTAAAAAATTTAAGAAATTATTTATATTGTAATTCAAATCTTGAAATTCATACAGATCATCAACCACTAACGTTTGCAGTTTCTATACGAAATCCTAATGCAAAAATTAAAAGATGGCGATCATTTATAGAGGAATTTTCACCAAAAATGATTTATAAACCAGGTGTTAACAATATTGTAGCAGATGCTCTTTCACGCCAATACTTAAACAACATATCAGATGAAGAATCCCTGCATAGTACTCAACATTCCACTGAAAGTAGTGACGATTTCAATATTCCAAAAATTTCAAAACCTTTAAATGAATTCAAGCAACAAATACTTTTAAGCAGAGCAAATTTTACAATTCATGAGATGATCATAACCTTCGGGAGAACAAGGCATATAATAGAATATGACACGAGAGAAAATCTCAAAACCATTCTTTTAGAGTTTATTAGACCGAACTTGGTTACCTGCATTCACTGCACACCAGAGGATCTCTACGATTTTAAGGAAACAGTGAGGGGAGTTTTCACAAACAAGTTTGTTTATACCGAAATATTTCCACTAGACATCACAAACGTCGATGTCCAAAAAAACATTATTCAATGTACTCATTCTCGAGCTCATAGAAGTTGTAAAGAGAATTGCAAACAATTATATAAGCAGTACTATTGGCCAAAGATGATAAAACACTTTAAGGAATATATTAGAAAATGTACGATTTGCAATCGAAATAAATATAATAGACATCCACAAAAAGTTCCAATTGGAGAGGCTCCAATTCCTAACATAGAGGGGGAGTTCCTTAATATAGATATTTTTTACGCTGAAGGTCTTAAATTCATAACATGCGTTGATGCTTATTCCAAATTTTTAGTTATTAAAAATATTGAAGATAAGACTAACATTGGAGAAAAAGTTTTAGATGTCCTTCAGAATTTTCCTAATGCCAAAAAAATAACACTTAATAACGAACCAGGTTTTTTAACTGCTCAATTTAAATCTTTAATGCAACGCTTAGGTATTGAACTTTATTATTGTACACCGCGGCATAGCACAACGAATGGTCAAGTCAAAAGGGTCCATTCTACTTTAATTGAAATAGCTAGATGTATCAAAGACAAATTTAATCTTTTAGACGACACTGAAATTTTTTATAGAGCAGCTCAGCAATATAATAATACAATACATTCAGTTACACAAAACAAACCTGTAGATATACTTTTTAATAGGGTAACACATAATTTGGTAGAAATATTGAAAAAGGCTCAGGATAAAATGATATCAAGGAATAACCCAAGCCAACTGAAAACTTATCAACCAGGCGATATAATATATGAAAAAATTATAGGGCAAAGAAATAAACTATTGCCACGATTCAAGAACAAAAAGTAAAAGAATACTTGGGTAATAAGGTAAAAATTAAGTTTCGCGATAGGATAATAGATAAAGATAATATTGGAACTTAAAGCATCTGAAATTAATTTTCTTTATTTTATTTTTTTTTATTTTTAGAAAATTAGGTTTTTAATAATACTTTTTACATTATTCGAGACTTACAAGACAGAAGTCCAGATACTAGACTATACGAACTCACAATTAATTTCAATTCACCAAGGACAAGCAAGACTACAGAACGGAAACTTTAAACTAATTCATATTTTAGAACTTAACGAATATGAACGAACTATTAACGATCTGAACAATGAAATTCAGAGGAAAGTACTAAGAAATAGCACATTGCTACTATTTTTACTTCATGATATCAATGAGATAAGAAATCAAATTAAAAGAATGAAACCAAGAGTTAAACGCTCAATTGACATTATTGGCACAGTTTGGAAATGGATAGCTGGTTCACCCGATCACGAGGATCACAACATTGTAGTGAACAAAATAAATGGGCTACTTACGAATACCGAACGACAGAAAATTATTAATGAAAAATTCATTGACAGGATCAACTTATTGACGAATACTACTAACAATATATTAAAAACGATTCAGTCTTTAGAAGAAACTCAAAGAACTATAGAAGATTCCATTAGAAATAGAATAAATATTGTCAAAACGGATGTTATTAATATAGAATATGCCTTACAATGGGCAATGGGCAGTAATTAATTTATTTATACTTTCGGAAAAAAGAAATCAATGAAGCCAAAAAATTTTTAGATCTTGAATAATTTCCTTACAATAATCTGGAAGAAGCCTTATGTATTGCTACGGTTAAGATAGCTACAGACTATTCTTCATTAATTTATATAATAAATCTACCTTCAATTAATAAAATAAATTGTGAAAAAATATTAATTAAACCAATAAAACAAAATGAAAAAATTATAAATTTAATTCTGAAAGTGTAATTAGATGTAAGGATAAAATTTTTTAAATAAGAAATGATTGTAACCAATTTAATGATTTATGTATTTGCAATAATGAAAATTTAATAGACATAAGCAAGACGAATTGTATACCACCACTTTTAAAAAGCAAGAATCACAATTGCACATTTGTAAACAATCAGCACGTTCCTACTGTACAAGAAATAAATGAAGGAACAATACTTTTAAATCAATTTAACGGAGTTTTAGAAATATTTGAAAACAAAACATACCAATTATCTGGAACATACTTGATTCAATTTCATAATGAAACAATTAGTATTGAAAATCGAACATTCACTTCAAAAGAAGCTTCACACTTGAAACCACTTCCAGCTGTACTACAGCTATCATCCAATAAATCGATAGTCGAAGAATTCCTATCTTTAGAAATGATGAAAAACCTTCAAGTAGATAACATAGATGAAATAAATTCAATATCAACAAAAGGATACTTAATGTTTACCACAAATATCGGTTTATCTATTTTTGTAATTATTGCAATTTGCGCAATATTTATCAGACTAAAATCAAAATCAAATTCTGATATAAATGTCATAACAATGGTTGAAAAAGAAGTCGAAGAAGGCTGCTACGGCTGAAACGTCAAGTTTTCAGGAATCTAATAAAAGATTTTGTAGCGCTAATGAATTACCAACATTTTAACAATCGGGGCGATTGATCTTACAGGGGGAGGAGTTAAGGTATGGCATAACATCCCTTGTAATCTTATTACTAAAAATTATTTATTTTCCCACAAAACTAAGCTACACGCGCAAGCTATTTTATGCTGACGTAATGTCTGGCAAAATCATTTTCTTGATTTTGAATTGTAACATTAAACCGTTGTTTTTAACTTTAGCAAGCGATTGCATTCCTGAACAAGAATGCAACGACAAAATTATGTTTCTTGCTTATTGAAAGATTAAGTTTTAAGTCAGTCGTAATTAGCAATAAGAATAAGCCGGATCATACACCAGCCTAAAAAGCGGGTCCCTGTGAAGGCTAAATAACTATAACTAAATAAAAATAAAAATAAAAAATATTTTTTTATTTGAAAATGAAAAGGAAATAAATTAACTTGCATATAATAATAACAATATAACAACTTACTTTGTGGGACAATCGTGACCCATTGTGACCTGAGTCTCATCATCTTTAATAACTTTTCCATTTTTAAAATCTGACCACGATTTGGCTTTAACTGCAATGAATTTCACATCATACTTTCCTGTTACACTTTCCGCCCAAAACCACCAAGATCTTCGATGGCTGGATAAATCTAAAGTAGATATGTGTTACATACATACATATTAAAGAGATTTTCAATATACATACAATATGTACATATATATGTATATGCATTAGACCTGGCGCAGCTTATAGGGTTTTTTTTTGGAATTTTGAATGTGGGTAGCGGAGAAAATGTGCGATTTGATGGCAAATTGATGTATCAAATTTTCAGGCTGATCGGATGGTGCCGACTCGTGCCATAAAGGTCAAAATTTTTAAAAACCACCGATATATTTATTTTTTGCATTTTATAAATTTTTTTATTTAGAAATACTATAAATTATAACATCATTTATAACTTGTAAATTAGTTATTAGTTGTATTAACGCTGTAGTAATCAATGCCATCAGAATCAAATTTATACCTATTATAATATTTTTTTAATTGAGCTTGATTACAAAAATTTACGGTGTTTCTGCTATTAGAGTAAGACAAAAATATTTATAGAAATTGATAAAATGCTAACAATATCTATGTATACCAACAACTATTATTGAAAAAACTGTAAAATTATTTGTTCGTCGCTCGCCTCAAAATTCCTACGCTTTTAGTTGTTGAGGGCTTAGCTTATGTAAAATAAAATACTTTGTTAATTTTCATAATCCAATGGCTCAGAGACAAATTCATCGTTGAATCGGCTTCGATCTGCTAACACAAATTTGTACTTGATTGGTAAATGTGAACCCAAAATAGTTGGTGTGAAAATAAAACAGTTAAAGAGAGTGCAAGATTGGTGTTGCCTTTTTGGAAAAAAAGCTAGAATCCCAACGTCAGATCAAAGAACTTGTGCTGCAAAAGTCATTAAATTTTATGAAGAGTGGAGAACAATCAAAAAAGTATGTAAATATCGTTCCCGAGTCATCGCAAAAATTAAAATGATTTCAAGGAAAATTTATAGTATGTTTCCACCGACTTCAAGTAGGTTTAAGTAAATCACTTCAAAGTGTTTCCACCGAGCTAGTGAGTGATTTGTTGTTGGAATTTTCATATTCAATTTATGCACTTGCTTTATAGGGTGGGCGCAACAGCTGTAATGTGAATTTTATTCATATGATTAAATATTCCTTAACGTAATTTTTTCGAAATTGTCAATCACTAATGATGGATGACCCAGGGGTGGAGTTTGTAATTTTAAAAGCATGCACAAATTGAGTTCGAAAAATAGTATTTTCGACATTATTTAAAATAAATCAACTACTTTGAGGGGATTTATCCATATGCATAATGTATGGTAAATCATGTATTAGTTAACATGATTTGCACAAATCATCATTATTTGTCTAAATCATGCCGGTGGAAACATACTATTAAACAATTTACTTAACATTGCCCACGTTAACGCTCTCAAGCTGATAAGTATACTTAACGAAGCAGCGAGAAAATGGGAGTGTTCGTAGCATGACTTGTGTAGATCAAAATGCAACAAATAAAGAAAAAAGAAGGCACAAAGATTGGAAGATGAAAAACGTCGGAAAGATAATTATGAAGAGAAGGAAGGCACTACAGGTAATTATTCAGATGTATTACGTATGTCGAGTCGAATATTCGTCTACGATAATTTTGTTCTAGATTCAAGGAAATGTGTACAAGTTTTCTTTAATCTATGACAAAACTGACGTAGACGAAAATTCGACTCGACATACGCAATACGAGTGATTATTTAGTATTTGGACGCACATTGGCTATTTTTTTTTTTGCACTTAATTTGATGAACAGACTTGACTATGGAATATGTTGAATTTGAGAGTGATGAATCGGGAGATGATGTGCAGGCGATGGATGTAAAACAGAGTGATAACATACCAAGTTGCTCCAATAAGCCGATTCGAAACAGTGGAATGAAGAATTTTATAGACGACAAAATGCTAGCTTGTATGGATGCTGACAATATGTCATCTCCATTAGCTGTACACTTCATCAGTGCAACTGCCACAGCTTTGGGTCACAATATTGAGGATCTTGTTCTGAATTGCACAAGTTTGCATGAAGAACGCAAAAAATATCGTCGGCGTCATGGCAAAGGAATTATTGAAAATTTCAAGGTAAATATTTTTATTTTGGCGAGTTATAAGTTTTTTTTAGATCCCTGAAGCATTTGTTTTGCATTGGGACGGAAAGATACTTCCAGCAATTGCTGGGAAAGATAATGTTGATCTTTTGGCTATTGCGCACACGTCGGAGAACGTTGAAAAATTTATAGCTTCGCCCATCATTGAAGATAGAACTTGTGCTGCAGTCGCTCAATCAGTCTACGAATATTTGTTAAAAACAAATACGCTGAATTCGTTAGAAATTATATGTTTTGATACAACTGCTGCAAATACTGGCTTTCATAGTGGTGCTGGACCTTTATTAGAACGCAAACTGGAACGCAGCTAATTGTGGTTACAATGTCGCCACCATATTGCAGAAATTATCTTAGCTGTAATTGAGATTAATTTCGGAATATGAAATGGCCCAGAGGTAGGGATTTTTGAACGTTTTTCACAGGAATGAAGCACATTTAATTCAAAGGGATAAAGCACTTGTACGCAGGTAGAACGCGAAACAAGCAAACAGTTTTGTCTTGAATATTTAGCTAAGGTCCACATTCGGCATGATTATTTATTTTGCATTTGCATTTATTTTTCTTGGTGGTAGCATTCCCAAGTTCACATTTCGTGCACCTGGAGTGACGTCTCATACAAGGTTCATGTCTAAGGACATCTATTGTCTAAAAATTTATATTTTTCACGCACACTTTAAAATGTCTGCGAGTCGGTTCAATGAAATTCGTAATATGTGCATTTTCTTAGTAAGTCTCTATATTTCATAGTGGTTCAGAACCAAAAATGCAGTTGAAGCGCCAAATACAGATATGCAACTGAAAAAGGCGATTATTGGCTATTTTGATAAAAAAAAAATATCTACAGTGCTATTGGAAAAAATTCAGAACCATCTGTGGTATTTATCAGAGGAAGCAGTTGCACTTGCCTTTTTAATCCACATGTAGACTCAGAAATAAAGGAAAAGATGGTTTTGGCGTTGCAAAAAGAGTCCGATAAAGACAATCATATCGGTGATTATGTTGATATTTTCCTTTCTAAAAAAAAGTGTGTGCAAACGTTGATGAATTGCAATTATTCACATCGAAGGATTTAAGATCTTTTGTGGCAAGACAAAATTTTTTTTCTTACGCTTTGATCCGTCAAATTGACCTAAGAGCGAAGCATTTTGTCAAGCTAATAACTGACTTTAACAGATACTTAACACACAACGAATCTGATAAACACTACTTGTTACACATTGTAGAGGACTACCGTAAGGTTTTTGTAGTCTATACAAAATCTTCATTGATTTAAAATAAAAATAATAAGCGTATTAAAGAAAAAACATTATATTTATAATATTTATTATTAAAAAAATTTATAAAATTAAAAAAAAGAGTATTTTTTTGGGTTTTCAAAATCAAGCTGAAAATTTGCTACTTCATTTTTAGCATCAAATCATATATTTTCATAGCTACCCACATTCAAAATTCCAAAAAAAAGTTCTTCACGCCAGGTGTAAGGTATATACATATCTATATCGTCAGCTTAGATTGTGATTCTTCTAAATCCACTTTTTATAACACATGCTATTTTAGTTCCGTTCGAAAGGCAAAGAGACACCACATCGACTGGCTAAAATATTTATTTTAATTAATAACTATTAGCCCAATCATAAACAATAATTCCGTACGAGTTTTTTTTTAATTTTTCCCTTTCCACCTATTATGAATTTGTTTTTTCCCTTTTTTATTAAAGCGCACAGTTAAGGCAGAATTAGATTGTACGTACTGTTCCGTTCTGAATCAGCTGTTTTGTTTCTGTTCAATTGAAAGCCTGTATGTGTGGTTTGTTTTTCCTGTTTCGTTCTGTTCTGTTGCGGACAAATCTGTAGAAAATAGAATTCAGCGTTAAGTGACAGCCAAAAGTGTGTATGTATCAGTTTGTTGTGAAATTTTGTATACAACTGAAATCAGTTCTATAGGTTGCCAGCTGATTCCTTGTACAGAAAAAGTAATTGCAAAATATTTTATACAGAAAAGAACGACACAGAACGACAAAGAAAAATAAAAACTAATGAGGCCTTTAAACTTGCTTTTTTCACTAAAAATCTTTCTCTTGCAAAACAGAAAAGAGTTTACATAAAAACATATTTAATATTCCATTAAAGCAAAATTTATATACATAAACTTGTATTTTGTAGTTCTTGTATGTGGAAAAATACAAATAATGTCCAAATAAATCATTTATAAACTTATTTTTACATATTTTTTCAAGTTGGTGAATTTTAATAATTTTGTTTACTCTCTCACTCAAAAAAAAAGGGAGAAACAAAATGTCAACAAAGAAGCAAAGTCCATATTTACACTATGCAAGCCTTATTGCTAAGCTGATTAGTTTGATGGAGAGACGAGGGGAACACGTTTCTTTTCTTTTCTCTCTTTCCTAACAAACTAATCAGCTTAGCAATAAGACTTGCATAATGTAAACTAAGACAAAACAACGAGCTTCGTAATGCGGTGATGCCACGTATTACTCTTTTTGTTCCCAATGAATTTATGATTGGAGGAATGTTTTCTCGAGAAAATTATTTTCCGAGAGAATATTCATGATTGGGCTGTATATGTCGAAAAAATTTATGGTATTGGGCCAATTTCTTAAGCTGTATTTAAAAAATGTTAATAAAATTTTGTCTCTCCGGTAAAATTAGGTTGAAGTGAGTACGCAGGCTTACACTCTAACCCCTATTTTTTATCTTAATATTTAAGTACGTATTTATTAGGTTTTTATTTAAATTTTAATTGTATTCAAATTCGATTTAATTTTTCCAGTGGTTAATTAAAGTTCTTATTAAATTACCTTGAAAGTACGGAAAGCTTTCTAAATAACATCTGTTTAACATAAATACGAAAGTTATGTTATCAAGGTGTAAAAAATTAAATGCATTAAACCATAGATGTTCAAAAATAAAAATGAGATGTATTAGCGCTCGCTCTCGCAACCCTAACTCCCAGCAAACATATTGGCAAACACCTAAAACAAATTTCATAATGATATGAATAAAAATGTCTTTTCAAAACGTTTTCATTTCCAGCCTTAAATATTTTGTAGCATAAAAGGCATTGAATGTTATGAAAAGCATCATTTATCATAAAATACCGTTCACATCTCATTTCGTAGACGTGTAGCTTTTATTTTTTTTACTTTGTTTTTTGTGTGTTCAATTGTAATTGAATCGTGTGTGTTTACTGTTCAACAAAAACCAACAACAATGCTTAATAAATTCCTGAAAAAAATGACGATACTCCGACGCATGTGTTTTCGTCGCTTGCTCAACGATGAATGAAGAGCGTAACAAATGTGTATGAATTTTTTTCAAACAATTGTTGTATGGGCTGAACATCTATGCATTAAACACATTTTATGAAACCAAAGAGCACCGGAACACATTTTTCTATTTATTTATTCCATGATATGAAATTATCAGCCGGGTCTTATAAAACATAAGCCCTTTCGTTTTTATGTTTCGTTTATAAACAATAACGTTTAAAATGTGCTTTTTATTAAACATATTCTAAAGTTTTCGTTTTGGCGCAAAAAGAGCTTTTTCGGTAGAACCAAAGACACACACACTCACAAAATTATTACAGTGACAGTACATATGTATATAAAAATGAATGATTGTTTGTATGTCCTTTATGCGCGGCCAAATCTCTCATCCGATCGGAATGAAATTTGGTTCAAGTAGTCTGTGCAGCTCCGGGAAGGGTTAAAGGAAGTAAATTCTTTTAAACTAGGATCAGAAGGGCGATAAGGGGGAAATTTCTGCTCCTCCGAAACGTTGAAACCGATTTTCATGACATTTAGAAAATAGATTGATATGCGTCTAAAAAGTCACATAGGCCATGTACATTTTTAGAATTAGGACCAGGAGGGCAATAGGGGGAAACTTCCGCTTCTCCGAAAAGTTCAAACCGATTTTAATGGTTTGATGGTCTATGTACATTTCTCGAACAAAGACCAGTAGGACGATAGGTAAGAAATATCAGCCCCTCCGGAACGTTCGAACCAATTTTAATGAAATTTAGAACATAGATAAATTTGCGTCTAAAAAGTTACATGGTCTATGGTCAGCCACTCCGAAACGTTTTGTATTTCGTATTTTCGGTTGTTTTTTAGAAGTGAGTTTTTTTCCTATAACCTCTACTTTATTTTAACTCAATGCTTATTACAAATAAAGCAAAAACGATATGTTTATACTTTATTATTATTTGACAGAAAAATTACAGAAACAAGGAAAACATCGTTTCTGTGTTGATTCCCGTTTATTTTTATTTTTTGTTCAAGCTAAAAATAAATAGAAGAAAAAAATTGTTTTTTACTGTTTTAAGCAGTTGACATTTTAACATTAAAAATTAAATAAGATTTTCATTAATGTCAAATGAATCTTATGAGTGTTGCGCTTTTGTTGTCGCTCATATGAAAATAATTAAACGATACAAAAACGTAAACATGGTTTCGTCCGTTATTTTAATGAACGTATACACCTACTGCCATATTCATAAAAAATATTTCAGGTTTATTAAGCGCTTATTTGACATATTTCTGTGGAAAATTTGTCAAATAAACCTATAATAAACCAAAAATATATTTTATGACTTAGACCGTTATAGTATGTTCCACTATACGTGCCTCGCTCAGTATTAATTTTTACACCACAATTATGAGCGAATCAACTTGCTTCGCCATACAAAATAGTGAGAGCGAATCAAGTAGATTCAATATGAATCTACTTGCGAAGCATATTAAATTGGTATCTTCTCTAACTTTTATCGCTAGTTTATCCGAACTAGCTATCAAAACAAAATAGGTATAAGTGTATGTGTGTGTGAACAAATAAAACAAACCAAACGCACGTGCGTATAAAGGTCGGGGCACAATGAATCCGTCATACGTTAAACTTCGCCTTTTTCAACTGACAGCTTAGTTGAAATATATGGTTTCTTATGAGGTCTGTTACATTCAGTACGTGTCCGTCAATGCAATGTACAAAAATTGGTCAACTTTTAACTTTTTGCGAACGTTGAGTAGTTTGACAGATATTGGTAGGTTTTTTTTGGTATGTTCTGATTTAGGTTTTTGTGTTTTGCAGCAGCAAAAATAAAATAAAACACAAGAAATAAAGGAAATAAATAAAAAAAGTTGAATTTAATGAATAAAATGGAGAACCAACCTATTGAAACTACTCAAATGCTTCCGTCAATAAAGTAGTCATTATGCCAACCTTCTCCGCCGTTGCGTTAATGTCAGTTGAAAAAGGCGAAGTTTAATGTATGACGGATTCATTGTGAGCCGGCCTTAATACTTATGAATATATATTCAAAAAATGCCAAACGAAGCACTAATGCGCCGTGTAAACAGAATGATTCATAAGCAAGATTGAGGAAGCGAAGCACGTGATTCAACTCGTAGTGGAAACATAGCATTATTCATTTTCGGAAAAACATGCTGTTAATGCAATTTTAATTTTCCACACATTGATAACTTAGTTTTTTATTTATATTAAACAGCTATTGTTTGCAAAGCTTTCCATAATATTTGAAAATTTTTAAGTGCTACCGTACTTGCAACCTAAATTGCAGTGGCAAGTAGCTAAATAAGTAGTCAATTATTGGGCCTTAATTACGAAGTCAAAAATTGGTTAAGCCGACGATATACACATATATCGTTGGTCTCAAGTAGAAAGGCTCAAACTCAAATAATTGTAACTTTACAGGAGAAGGTAAAACATAATAGAAAATAAAATATTCAATATGTAAATTTTTTTTGTACAACTGCTTGTAAAAGCGTTATTTTTTACGCTATTGCCAAAAATTTTGTGACGAGGTGTATTTGTGTGAAATGTATTGGAATCACTGAAAAACTGAATTTTGTAAAAAAAAATAGGAGTTAGGGCCTTTCTACTTGAGACCATCGATATGTACACATACATATGTATAAATGCAATGAAATCGAGAATATTACCGTTATCTGAAAGCATTTTGTAATTTCTTTTTGGGCAGCCAGGTTGCAATGTTTTACCACCGTTTGGCCAAAAGTCAGCGTTGCCTGTACTTACTGGAGCACCATAAATCCATGCGTCTGTGTGTATGACATCTACAAACTCAGCATCATTTCTATTAAGATGCGTTGCAAATATTCCCATGTAAAACAAAGGAAATGCTGGATCTAAAGCTGATATTCTATAAATAGAAGAAGAAATATATTTTCTGAATTTTGTATATATAGATACATACATTTGTATACATGTATGTACGCATGCACATAAAATAATAGCGTACGCGGACGATGTAGTAATAATGGTCTCAGGCACGTTCACGGACGTGATAAGTGATATCATGTCCAACGCATTTGAGCACACTTAGTAACTGGGCTACAGTCTGTGGCCTGGGAGTGAACCCAAACAAACCGTAACTGAATGCTATACTTTCATGTATTGGCGGTATCCTCAAGTAGTTCGGCAATATTAGCGGCATCTGGGTGGTTGATTCAAGGTCATGGCAGAATCTTGGATCAACTAACCCCTACACTGGCAAAACCTACTGATTACATGGTGCCTCATCTGCACTTTGATAAGGTGTTTAAAATTCTAATGCCGTCCAGGCGGGTGTGGGAGGGAGACACAATAGTAATAAAATACGACGTCAGAGTAAAGACTGATGGATTAAGAATAGTCTGCGGAGTCGGCTCTGGCGTCTTCTCAGATGATCTAAGTACAGAATGCTCCTTCCATCTCCCTAAGGGAAGCGGCTAGAGTGCTGATTGATAGGAAGGGACAGGGTAAAGTCAGTATCTGTGTTGACAGTCAAGCAGCGCTTCTATCCCTAAAATTTTGTACCACTGCCTCTATTCTAGTTGAGCAGCGTAAGAGTGTGCTATCTAGTCTGAGTGGTCAAGTTAACCTCACCCTCATCTGGGTTCCAGCACATAACAATTTTGCAGGTAACGAATGGGCGGACGAGCTGACTCTATTATGAGTGCCTCCAGCGCCGAATCGGTAGGCATACCGTTTGGTGCCATTCGAAAATGCATCTTCGAGCATTATCTCCATAAGGCTGAATGTAGATGGCGCAATATAGAGACGTGCAAGGTTGCTAAGAAAATGTGGTCTTGCTACAATGATAGTCGCCCATTACAACTAACAGGTAGGAAATAAGTTGCATGTAAAACGGTGCAATATGAGCCGTTTTCGTTAGTTGTGCGACCAAAACATGAAAAGCAATTTTTAAATACACAACACGTGACATATGTACATAGGCATGTGTGTAATTATTTCAAGTTGCTTGCAGATATTTTAAAACAAAATTCTTTTACCCGCGAAATTTTTCGAGAATTATATATATATACATATAAAGAATATATGGGGGGATTAGCTTAAATATAAGTAGTAATTGCTTTAAAAATTTAAAAAAAAATTATGATTTACATGTATCGAATATACCACTGAAGAAGGCACGAATGGTCAGCTGTAATACATACAATATTAGGCGTAGTTTCAAAATACCCTTCAGTGCTACGACAGAATATAAAGTATTTAAAACATTACGTTTTGAAACACGGTCCAATTCACGTACGGTTATGCCTAGAGCTTCAAAATGTTTCGGGATTTGTCATATAAGAGAGGGTTAACAAAACTCATTTTCCATATTCAGACAATATATCTGTGGCAATATGAAATATGTATGTATAGGGTGTTTTTTATTGAGGTATAGAACTTTAAGTTGGCATCACTTTTTTAACTGGCGGCCATTTTGTCAGCTGTCAAGTGATTAATAACGGGTGTTTTTTTAGAGGTATAGAACTTCGAATTGAAATAAAACACAAGAAAATCGTTTTAATGTCCATCAATTTGGCTTTATTGGAAGGATAATTTTATGCCATTAACGTTTAAATATGATTTCGGGCATGTGGCCGCCGCGGCTGGCTCGAATAAAGCCAATTCTACAGGTCCAATTTTCAACCACTTTTTCGAGCATATGGGGCCGTATGTTGGCAATAACGCCACGAATGTTGGCTTCCAAGTCCCCTAACGTTTCTGGTTTGTTGGCGTAGACGAGCGACTTCACATATCCCCAAAGAAAATAATCCAATGGTGTCAAATCACACGATCTTGGTGGCCAATTGACAGGTTATCCATGGTTAACCGAATTAATTGCTCTGATGGACGATTATGTCGACCATAAAATGGATGGTTTGCCATTTCATCATGAACAGGTTGACAAAAGAACAACGCTTGCAAATCGTGCAAATTTATTTCGAAAATAATGGTTCAGTTCGCGAAGTTTACCGCAAGCTCCGTCCATTTTATGGTCGACATAATCGTCCATCAGAGCAATTAATTCGGTTAACCGGTCAATTGGCCACCAAGATCGTGTGATTTGACACCATTGGATTATTTTCTTTGGGGATATGTGAAGTCGCTCGTCTACGCCAACAAACCAGAAACGTTAGGGGACTTGGAAGCCAACATTCGTGGCGTTATTGCCAACATACGGCCCCATATGATCGAAAAAGTGGTTGAAAATTGGACCTGTAAAATTGGCTTTATTCGAGCCAGCCGCGGCGGCCACATGCCCGAAATCATATTTAAACGTTAATGGCATAAAATTATCCTTCCAATAAAGCCAAATTGATGGACATTAAAACGATTTTCTTGTGTTTTATTTCAATTCGAAGTTCTATACCTCTAAAAAAACACCCTATACATATTAGCTTATGTAGAGTAGAAATTTAGATTTATTATGCTGTATTATGTTCTAGTTTAAGTTTGCAGTGCGTTAAAGCTTAATCTCTTACCGGTAGCGTCAAAACTTCCGAAAAACACTGCTCTGCTTAATACTTGAGCTAAAATTTCATATTGACACAGATATTATCTATAACTCTGCTGGCCACCAAAAGAAATGTATTCGTGTATGTGTATTCATTTGTATAATAAACCAATTGAACTTCGGCACTCTCGTGCTACCTTGGCCGGCTTTGATCTATGTACGTTGTACATACATTCGAGTACATGCATACATATATACATACATGCATACGTATTTATGTATGCACACAAAAATATTGAAAACAAACCTATTTATCAGCTTCGTTTTATTACTTCTCGCATAGATTTCTCTTCCAATAATCCCGGCCATTTGACCACCAAGCGAATGCCCAACAATATGAAACTTTTCTACATCCAGTCGTCCATTATCGAATTGAGTTAGAAATTCCTTCGCAAGTACGGAACCAAGCTACATATATATAAAATATAAGAATGTATATACATGAATACATATCGTTGCTTTAAAATAGAAAGGCCCTAACTAATTAATGTTTTGACATCGTGATTTTTGCATTTTTCGATACATTAGAAGTTTTTCTAGCAAAATATACAAGAAACTCGAAAAATAAAAACAATGAGTTAGGGCATTTCTATATTAAGGTAACGATATGTAAATATGTACATATGTGTGTAAGAAACAATTAAAAAATTATTTATTTTTTATTGAATTTTAATATGAATAAATTTTGTTTCTGATGACGAAACTCATCAGAAATCAAATGTCAAAAGTTGAAAAAATAGTTGACCATCTCATTTCATTCGACAAAAAGAAAAGAGCATTTACAAGTTATGAAAGGATCAAAAGCGTAAATATTTTTGTTAATTGAACCAATTTTAAATGTTTAGTTGAACTATAGTGAATTTTAATCAGAAATAATTTCTTAGTCGGGCTTAAGTTCAGTAATTTCAATTCTTATTGAATGAAATATTTTTTATTAATTAATGTGAGTTTATAGTCTAATTTAATTTTTCTTCTCTTCTTTAGAAACTCACATTAATTAATAAAAAATATTTCATTCAATAAGAATTGAAATTACTGAACTTAAGCCCGACTAAGAAATTATTTATTTTTGTTAATAATATTTATGTAACTGTATTTATGTAAAGCAGTGTTGTCAGATTTATTTTTAGCTTCCCTGCCAAATGGGTTATCAAATATCGATAGTATAATTAAACATTAAATTAAAAAAAACAAATTTTTTTATTGTGACTGTTCAAAATGTGTGGTTGAAATCTACTGACGATTTGTTAAAGCAACAATGAAATGCTTATAGACATCGCTTAACCATCGAATAAGTAAAAATAATTAATGTGATGATCGTAAAAGATAAGCAAGAATAGTTAAATATAACCTGTAGCTCGTTTCTGTAATTCTCGCATCGAAAAATTTCTTACATGAAGTGTGAAACAAAAAATTCCATCGTTTCTCGATTTGTGAGAAAAAAGTGTTTCTGTAATTTAAAGTGAAAAGAAGCAACACTAATTTCGTTTTTATTGGAATATTTCCAACAATCAAGTGTCAAATGAAAAGAAAATGTTACAAAAATATTATTTCAATAACAAAAAAAGAAATAATTTAAAAGAAAAAGAAAATAAAATAATGAACAAGAATATAAAATGAATACAAAATGCTTGAAAGAAGTTTTTCTATCAACTCAAAAAAATCAAAGATAATTTCCCAAAAAAAATCTAAATAAATGTGAACATATCGATTTTTTAATAATATTTTGGTCCAACAATTCGTTGCATATCTTATTAACTAGTTTATATTTCATATTTTTATACACAAATTATAAAGTTCATATGTTTTTGTAAAATTTTGGTTGTTCTCGCACCACTTTAAAATGCGAGTTGTTTTGACAGTTCTTGCGAGAAACTTTTCACAAAATATTGTTACAGAAACACTTTTTCTCACAAATTTCCAATAACATACATACGTCAAAAACGGTAAAATGACAAACAGTTCTCACAAAAAGTAATTACAGAAACACTTGCATGTGAGAAACGATTTTTTGTTTCAATTCACATAGTTTCTTCTTCATTTCCATCGTTTTCTGTGAGAAATTTTTCGATGCGAGAATTACAGAAACGTGCTACTGAATAGAAAAATGAAAAAACGGATAAACAGAAAATGAATAGTGATACTTACAAATGTGTTTGCCAAAGGTAAATCAATAATTGTATACACAATATTTCTCATATTCCATTTCATTGAAAATTTGCGTTAAATAGCTGATGTTAATAATAATCTCCACCCCAGTAGATAGACTTGGGTGCTGATGAAGTGCGTTGCTGCACAGAAAAATATCGGTATTTCCCCCAGCTTATAGTCTAATATAATTTTCCTTCTCTTCTTTAGAAACTCACATTAATTAATAAAAATATTTCATTCAATAAGAATTGAAATTACTGAACTTAAGCCCGACTAAGAAATTATTACTTTTTTCAGAATGTTCAGCAGACCGAAACAATTAGTACTTACAAGAATTTGAAAAAAATAAAACAGGACTCTAATGGCACAATGAACAATTTTATATGTTTAGAGAAATTCAGGAAAAACTGAGAAACTAGATATTCTGTATTATGGGTTGCTTTCGATTTCCTCAACATCTAAGACAAGTAAAAGGATTTTTCCAAGTCAAGTTTTATCAAAACTAAAGAAGAGAATCGCTTAAATTCTAAAAATTTAAACCAAATTATTTTGCTGAAAGATTATGTTAGAAGATTTCTTTAAAATATTGAAGTAGTAACTAATATAATGACCTAATGAATACATTTTTATGAATTTTTATGCTTGATTTAGTTTAAGAATTCTTATGTGTGTGTCTTTTTGTTTGTTTGTTTTACTAATAAGCTCAAATAAATAAATAACACTGCACAACAGAGGTTTTGATATTTAAATAAAAATGGCCGAACCTTATGTATTTTTATATCTTGATTACGAGGCGTCATTAGTTTTTCCCTATGAGCTCTAGTTTTAAAGATATAGTGACATTTAGAATTTGCATAATTTACACCACTTTTTAAATTATTCCGTTAATGGTCCTCTAAACTTAAAAATACTTTCTGGATTATTAATCTAAACAAAAATCTCTTTCATGTAGATAGAGTCACATTGATGAATATATCAGGATATCTTACTGTTATTGTAAGGATGTTAAAAATCGTGTGTTTTTAGTTTAGTCCTTAAAATTTTTTGGATAATAATTTTTTTAATCTAGTATAATTAATCCTTATGTATTTTTGTTCGCTGATTACGAAAATAATCTTATTACTTTTCTAGCCCCTCTAGTTTTAGAGATAATGTGCTTTACATAAAAAATAATATAAATTTTTCTTTTCGAACGCCATCCAAAAAAATTGTTTTTTATATTACATTTGTCAATTTAAAAGTCATTCTTGCAATGATTACGCAAAAAAATGCTTTATGAACCACTCCAGACCATTTTTGTGTTATTTGTAGTTAATATGTCGTATTTTTTTTTATTTCGTAAAAGCTGCAAATTAATAAAAAAAACTATTTTGCTATGCGGTGTAATTTATGCACTGTTATTTGTTGAAATTACTTGATTTATTAAAAACCGATTAAATGAATACCCTAGATAACATCGAATTAACGTTTACTTAAATCGTCAGCCTATTATTGGTTTGACCTACTGACCATTTAAAAAAAATAGTTAGGTATGGGGTATATATATTTCGAATATCTCTTTTCTGAATCCAAAACATGTTTCGCAAAATTAATTATGGTTTCTGAGATATTTAGGATGCATTTCAACTATTTTAAGGTTTAATAAGTATTGTTTTGCTGTACATGCCACAGTTTGAAGTTTGCTTCAAATTCTTCATACAAAAACATGCGAAGTAAAGTTAACTCTTGTTTTGTTTAATTTCTATAAGAAATGAATAATAAAAAAAGAAGGTTCTGTAAGAAAAATTAAACAGCGACTGTTAAACAAAAAACATCTTCACCCAGGCGCCGATTAAATGTTTTAATACAAACTTATTAAACACTAAAATAAAATAAAATAAAACTAAATTAAGCATGTTTGAGTATAACAAAAGTCATTTAATTACATTCTTTATATTAAAATACACTTCAATTACTTGTTTTTCTTGTGTATGTTTTCGGATCGATAGTTAAAAATATTACGTTGGCGGCTTCTTGATCAGCATTAAGCGATCGACTAATTTCTCAAAACAAAATTCTCAGTTATCAGCTAGCGTTACCATGTGTCAAGTTTTCCCTTTTTTGGAAGTTTTTTGAGATGACAAAAAGTTTTTTGAAAATGTAAAGTTTTGTAAAGTTTTTTTTTATAAATACATAATTTAACTTTTGCAGTATATTACATGAAAATATTAAGTGATGTTTGTATGAAATAAAATGATCTAATATTTTCTCACTCCCTTACTACCGCAACAGTGTCTATTTGTGTTTACTCCCTCTTATGCCTTTTAAATGGCTTTAAATTTTAATAATATAATGTACAAATAAGAAATATATTTATTAATGTATATGAAATTTTTTTAAAGACCTCTAAATCTAAATATGATTTTTTTTTTGTTTTTTTTATTATATGTTATGTCTTTGACTTTAATCGTTTTTATATTTTTAAATAAAATTAATTCCAAATACATTTTTATGTTTTCTTTTAAAATTTTGGTACTTTTGTGAAAAAAAAATTTTTCTTTTTTGGAAAAAAAGTTTTTTTTTCAGATATAAGAATTTTTTTTTAAATATATATGGTAACGCTGTTCTCAGAAGTAAATTGCTCGTATACGTGTGGAGCACTAAAAGCTACTTTTTGAAAATAAATTACGAAAAGTGGTGTATGGGTAACCTGACCAGACATTCCGCTTTAGGCGGGATTATCCCGCTTTTCATAGGTTGATCCCGTCTCGAATTTTTAACCCACTTTATCCCGTTTTTTGGAGTTTTGAAATTTACAATCTCTTATTTGATTTTTATTGAAATCTAGCTGATAAAAATTCATCCCACGCTCAATTTATTATATATTATTTGATTATTTTCTATCATCGACAAAATCAGCAGAATTTCAAGTTTGTGTTTGTCACATACGGGGTGTGTTCAAAAAGTATCGCGAATATTGAATTTTTGATGGTTAAGTATATTCGAATTTTGATTTTTTTGTGGCGTTATGTTGATACTCATGTCTCTCAATTATGCCGACAATTTCGGCTATTTTGCATGTTCAGTTAATTGTTCACAGCTGCTTTGCTTGCACGTGGTTTGGCTCGTCTTCGATTTTTACCAAGGTTGGCAACCGGTATCGTAAAAATACCGATACCGATTCAAATACCGCTAAAATTAGATACCGGTATCGTTACCGATACCGAAATTCATTTCGATTAGAAAATACCGGTATCCAGAATACCGTTTATGTCTGTACCGGTATGTAACGGTATATCGATTCCCACCAAAAATAAACTTGCAAAAATATATTTATTTTATGAGCACGTTTTTGTTCTCTTTTAGGAACGAAAAACATGTCCCTACACATACATACAAATATTTTAAATTGGTGGAAACAGCAACGCTATTGTAAGCCACAGTTATTTGAAATCGCGAAAGTTGTATTGGCTGTTCCAGCTACACAAATTTTTGTAAAAAGAGTGTAAATACCGTAGCATATAGGAAGGTATTTACACCCTATTTGAACCCTTACCATAATAGACCTAAAGGTGATAGCCTAAATGCGGTTGTTCTTATCCGAGCTAATGCGGAGATTTAAAATGTTGAAAAGTCCTTTTTTAATATACATATGTACATACTAGTACTGCACCGAAGTCAGTTTTTGATATTCGCGAATACGAATATTATATGTGAAAGTTATAGACATTTAATTTAGGCTCTATTTACGTCTGCAAAATGAAACATGAAAAAATTTTTATGAAAAAGAACTTCACACCCATGTTCGCGTACATTAAAGTTAAGCCTATACTAAAGACTGTAGTAAAAACAAAAAACACAAATATAATAAATTAAATGGATTCCTACACAGTATGTCCGCTTTTACAATTGGGAAATTGAAAGGCAGACATTTTTCTCATTCTCTTTTGAACTTGCCTACACCTTTTACAATTGCGAAATTAATAGACAGACAGAAAATTTATAGTTTGTTTGTTTCTTGACGTTTGCTACTTACAAATACATACATATGCCTTGATACACATCAAGTATGCATACAGCCCTGAAATTAGAAAAATCATGTAAAGCAACAAGAATAAATTACGAAAAGTAAAAAAGAGTAACAAAAATTTTCCAGTACAGAGACGATGATAATTTTTTATTTTAAATTTTTTGCAGAAAAGTCACTTTATCCAAACAATATAGAGACACATTGTGGTCAAACTGCTACATGTAGATTATACAAAATCTAATCATGTAAACGCATTATGTATCGAGTAAGAGAGAATACGGATAGAAAATTTGACAAACGGTCGGTAAATGTTTATTTTCTAAACCATTTTAGAAACTTCGTCGGTTGGTTACTGGTTTGATGTATGGAACAAAAATGTGTTTTCGAGAAAATCGATGAAGAGTATTTAGTTCATTAGTTTTATAAAAATACCCGATATAATTTTTTGTTTAATAATAAAAGAAATAGATACATGTTTTTTATTCAAACTTGAAGTTGATGAACTTTTTACATCCAACATGAAAAGTTATTAGGATTTAAAGAAAAAATTACAAAAATCTTTGTCAACGCATGCCACAATCATAACAACAATATTTTTCACTACTTGTTCAAGTAGGTTAAATTACTGTATATATTTAAGTGGAAAATATCAATTTTATTCATGTAACATGACATTTAAAGGAAAAACAAGAAAAGAGAGTTTGAATATATTTAATAAAAGAAATTTTATTAATAAAAAATTAATATCAATTTTATTTGATTAAAACATAAAACAAAAATAACATTTTTGTATTTTGCTTTGAATCCCGTTCGTTGAGTAGAATATGCATTGATATCATCATAAAAATTGTTAATAACAATCTTAATACTTTTACGTAGGAAAGTTGCCACATACGCAAAAAATTGCTGATTGCTGTAAAACAATTTCTAAAATATATTACAATTGTGGAAATGGCGCTCTAGATCTCCTGATATATTAAAGATATCGGAAAATTGATAATGAATTTGGAAAGAGGACACATTATTCATATATAATCAATCAATAACTAAATTTTTTTAAAAATGTACCATACATCAAACCAGTAACCAACCGACGACTTATGCTAGGAACACAACTGGGGCGAACGACGAATTTCGTCCATGTCGACGAATTCATCGATAAGAGTTCGCTGCGTAAATTCGTCGTGTGAAGCACAACAACGACGAATTTACTCAGCGAATTCCTCTCTGATATTTGATAGAGTTGGTTATTGTGTGTGCAAAGACAGAGAGAGAGAGAGAGAAAAAATTGTTTTTTCGTCGTTCGCCGGCGTAAGAAATAGAAATAAACCTATTGCTACTTTCGCCGCGTATGACGAATTTCGCTCTACGCCATGATTGTGTGCATTTTCATATACACCAATGTGTTTTATTTTTGAAAATGAATTTTCGCGACCAAAAGTTTGTCGTTCGTCGCACTTGTGTTCCTAGCATTATGTATTTCCATCACACCAGAGGTGTATTTCAAAGTAAACATTGGCAGCACTAATGGTATATATTGAAGGTGTTAACACTTTTACAAAAACAACCAAAATCAACTAAGGAAATTTTCATATTGTTTTTGTAAATATTGTACAACTGCAACCATCAAGTAGCTGATGGTACATCAAACAGCGTTTCCAAAATCACTTTAATAGTGCCAAAGTAAATTTATATCAAGTATATGCAACTACTCAGGTGATTAATTTTTTTCTCGTTTCGTGGCAATGCCTGAATGTCAAAAGTTGTTTACAATGTTCGTACGCCATTTTGTTTTCTTTTGCTTTGTTATACACAATTGTGTATACTTAAAACGTATGCGAAAAAGTTTAAATAAATTTTTACTTAAAAAATGTGTTACAAAACATTTAAAAATAATTATATTTAATTATTTAATATTTTATTATACTTATTTCACATATTAAAGGTTTATCAATTAATAAATTTACTTTGGTTTTGTCTAGCCATACATATCCTTTTTGTTGTATGTAGATCTGGGACTATTGCATTAAATAATTAAACGCATTGACCATTTTACCATACTAAACCAAATCAATGCAAATACAAATTTAATGCATTAGCACTAACTTTGATAATATTAGTGCATTTTTTTTTCATTAAACTAAAATCCCTTCAAAGTAATTTATGAATATTGCATTGTTACTTTTATTTCACTATCTTTTCACCACTTCACACATTATGAAAAGTATTATTGCATTATAGTGCAAAATACAACGTAAATGTGTACATATGTACATAAAAACATACATAAATATGTAAATTTTTTCCTATGTACACCCAAGACGAAAAATCATATCACTACGTTTTTTATAATTTTTTCGAGAGATGTAATTGTTCCAAGCGGTAGTATTTTTCGTTTATAAAATCACCATTTTTTAAGATATAACTACAATAAATGAAAACCTAAGTTCTGATCTTTTGTCAATTGCACGGTTTTCTATATAAGGTCGAGATGCAACGTACTTGAAGTATGAAACTTTTTAATTTTTTCAATTGGTTCTGAAATCTAGTTTGTATTTATATTGACAGTTTTCCTTTTCTTTAATTTGTACTTACATACTTATAAAGGTGCCCTCAATGAACTTTACTGTATTTTTTATTTTATTATTTGTGCTATCTGATAAAATAGGTTAACGTTTTATTCAATATTACTGTGTACAATATTTAATAATGCAATAATATTGCACATCAATACAAAATCAGTGCATTTTTCGCCATGCTAATGCAATATTAATCCATTACTTTTAAGAGATTTTATTGAAGTGAAAAAAATAGTGCACTGCAAGCATTAAATTTAAATTTGCACTAAAATTTTTGTTTTTCAATCAGTGCTTATGCAAAAGTGATGCAAGTTGCCCAGGTCTGGTTGTATTCATCTGTTTTTGACATTCATCCATTATTCTTACACAAACAAGTCGCCTGTTGTTTTTGTACTTTCTTAGTTGTTGTAGACCTGCATATACTTTATATAAATATGCATTGAATAGTGCCAAACCAATTTTTATACCTACATACATATATGTATGTAATTTAAATGTTGGCACTTGATGTTCGTTTAGTACACTATGGTCCTTGAATATGACAAAAGCATGTTCCAAAATTAGTTGTTTACACACATATGTACATATAAATATATATTTAATTTATTAATACTTTGTAAGTATTTAAAACAAATACAGATACTATGATCTGAACAATGTACAGTTGTATAACAATTATTATTATACAAGTATAGATTTATAATATTATAAAGCTGAAAAGTTTCTATGTTTGTATGTTTATATGTTTGTAAGAGGTAATATCCGGAACTGCCGTCCGATTTTAAAATTTTTTAATTTTAATTTTTTTTTATGTAAGCTGTAACTAAAGTGTTTAAGATAGGGTCCACGGCAGTGATGGGAAAGTTGGTACGGTCGTACTTTTTTGATACGGAAAAAGTAGCGTAGTACTCCCCCGACACATTTGATACTCTCACAGTCAACTTAAAATTGTAGCCAGAAGACGCACGAATGCATATATTTTTGTCAATAATTACTTTCTTTTTCGACAAATGGCACGAAACTTTATTAGTAAAGATATTTTACAAAAGCGTAATCTTTCACAATTAAATATAAACGAAAACCATGATATTTTCTGTAACACGGAATATATATACATACATACGTATACAAATACATATATATATATATATATATATATATATATATATATATATATATATTTATTTATTGTATTTGTTATTTATTGTATCTTCAAAAAATGAACTAACAATAAGTTTTCAAATCTTAAATCTAGATATAATAATTAGGCCCAACCAGTGTCAGTCATAAACTTTGTGATAGTAATCAATAATACATAAATATCGTATAAGCACAAAAATATTTTCAAGCTGTTTCATCTGGAATGTTGAGTATTAGAGCCATAGTGTCCCTCTTTTTTAAGCGGATGTGTCCAGTAAAATTCAAGATATTACGAGCAAGTGGATTAGGATGAGACTCGAGTTTTGTTAAGTATTTGCAGGCGTATTTTTTAATTTCTTCAGTCACTAGTGGCATATTTAAATCACGATTTAAATTTGAATTTTTGATGTACCATGGAGCCGATGTTATTAGTCTTAAAATCTTGTTTTGCCTTCATTGGATTCTCTCTATATTGGAAGCTAAAGCAGTGCCCCATAGCTGTATTCCGTAGCACAATCTAGACTGAGTGTTGAATTTCTACCAATCAGCCAATGTATGTGAGTTAATTTAAGTTTCATTTGTGTTAGCTTTGAGTCAATATGGTGTTTCCATGTAAGCCGTCGATCAAGGTGTATACCAAGGTATTTTACATGTGGATGTTGAGGAACAACTTGATTGTTGATTTGTAGCTGAACACACTTTTGTTCGATAACTTTAATTCTCCATAAGTTTAACCATAGTTCCAGCTGTGTAATATGTTCTTTTAGATATCGGGAAGCCTCGAGAGGGTGTTCGTGCATACTAAGGCAGTATGTATCATCGGCAAATGTAGATGTATGGATATTGCTGCATATCACAAGTATAAATCAAATACAAAAATGGCCCCAGTATACTCCCCTATGGCACACCGGATGAGATTGTTTCCGGCATACTCATAAAGTCTCCTTCAAGCAGTGAATTTCCGGGCAATAATGTAACTTTCCAAAAGATTTAGAATGTTTATTGGTAAGTAAGTCTTTAATTTTAAAATTAGGCCTTCATGCCACACTTTATCAAATGCCTGAGAAACGTCAATAAACAGCGCAGAGCAATACTTCTTTTCTTCAAAAGTTTTTCCTATAAATTGAACCAATCTGAGTTTGTTCAATGGTGCTATGCTGACTTCTAAAACCAAATTGATGGTCCGGTATGCACTCATTATCAGTTAGAATTGGGGACAATTTTATCATGAGTAACTTTACAAAGAGCTTTGACATTGTTGACAGTAAACTTATTGACCTATATGACTCAGCCTTGGTAAGATCTTTGCCCGTCTTTGGAATCATTTTAACCTTGGCAAGCTTCCAGCTGTTTGGATAATACTCCAGACGTAAAATGGCATTAAAAATTAATAACAGGATTCTAATTGCAATACGAGGCAATTTCATCAGCATTTAGTTACTAATTTCATCAATACCCGGAGCTTTTTTCGGGTTGAGTTCAGCAATTAGTGTTTGTACATCACGTATCTTAAATTTTATGGGTCGAGGGGGTAGCGCAACTACACTCGGCAAATCAACAGCACCAGAACATGAGTTTGGGGTAAATACGGGTTTTAAATGCTCAGCAAATAATTTACATTTTTCAGAGTCTCTTCTTGCCCAATCTCCGGTAGATGTGCGCAGAGGTGCTTTAAACTCGACGGGTGTTTTAAGCTTTCTAGCAGCAGCGCACCACAAGGAGTAATTAGATACTTGTGTGACATCAAGACCTTCCAGATAATTTTTAAGAGATGCAGTTTTTTCAAATGCATATCTTGGAGTCGTTTAGTGCACTCTTTAAACCTAGTTTTATGTTGAGGTGATCGGTGCTGTTGCCATTCCCTTCTAGCTCTTCTTTTTTAACACACGAGACGTTCAATATCAGTAGAATAAATTCCATTAAACCCAGTCTGCGGATAGGAAGTAGTGGCATGTTCAGCAGCCTGTTTAATATTTTCATTAAGGTTGGTAATGTTAGATTCAATATCATCGGGTGTTCTTAGCGTAATATTTTCTGTACAATGACTACTAAGATATTTTTTGAATCCCAGCCAACTAACACGATTTATCATCTTCACATAAGGATGAGGTAAGTCACTTCTTAATGGGCTACAAATTGAAACGATCGTGGGAGAGTGGTCGGACGAGAGACCTAGAGAAGCTTCAACTTGAATTAAATCCCTAGAGATATTTTTCATGACGCCAAAATCTATAACATCCGGAATTTTTTGTATGTCAGTAGGCCAGCAAGTGGGCTCCCCACTCGAAATGACGTCCAAGCCCATTTTTGAAATTGTGTTGATCAACGCTCGACCTCTGGGTGTGATAAGACGCGAACCCCAGAACGTATGTTTGGCATTATAGTCCCCACCTGCTACGAAACAAGGGCCAAGAGATTTGTAGAAAATCTTATATTGATCTTCAGTTATTGCGAATCTGGGAGGGGTGTAAATTGACGATAGCGAAATATGCCCGCAAAAAAACAAGGATTATCACATTATTAAAAATTATTTTTTCATATGGAACAGGTCTACTAATGGAAGTTGATGGCATCTAGTATATATAAATATATATATATATATATATATATATATATATATATATATATATATATATATATATACTGTTTTAAATCACTTTTATTTTAAATTTTGTCAAGTGTGCTTTGACAATGAAATGTTAGTTTGGTTTAGTAAGTTTTCCCTGAAAATATTTTATCTGGTAAAACCGGCATTATACCACTTTTAATTAATATGTTTCCAGCGAAAAGCAAAATTTTGAAAATATTAACAACCAATATAGAGCATTGGCTGATATGAAAGAACTGATACCATTAACACCAGAAAATTTGTGCAGTTTCAGTGCACATTGGGGGCTTTTGCAAAATAAATGGTAATAAATCTGGAACTTCTATTTATAGTTCATAATTTTTAAAAAAGTTTTTTTGAGTCCCAGGTGGTAAATTTTGGGCCACTGTAACTCCTCTCCAGCTTAATCCAGAAGGCATGTGTTATAAAGCCTAAGTCATCTAAAGATGTTCGAAGTTTCAGGTAAGTCCAATAGTAGTTTTTACCCGGTATTGACCCGAACCAGAGATCATGCGTTACGAACAAACACATACTGCGATTTTATATATGTACTCGTATATAGATATGTTTTTAAAATTTAAATTAAATATTATAATAACAGTGCATCTTCTACCAATCGTCAAAATCGTTTTTCATTATTGCAGACAAAAACGACAAGCCCGCTACATCATCGCAAGTCTTTTAAGCCACCACCTATTTATCTTAGAGAAAAATATTCTAACGCACTTCTAAAAAAAACTACTGTCGACCATTGGAGAAAATACTTTTCACATCGTTCCAATTAAACGAGGTAATATTGATGAAACTAAAATCCAAATATATGATGAAAAAGATTTCCGAAAAATTGTTAGTGAATTCGAAAAAAATAAAACAAATTTTTAGACATAACAACTTAAGAGTGCTAAAGGCCTACAGATAGTATTAAAGGGCATAGATTCATATGTTGAACCCGAAGAAGTAAAATGTGCACTTGTCAACCAAGGATTTAAGGTAAAAAATGTTACCAACATAATTAACAGAGAAAAGGTCCCCCAACCCCTATTTCGGGTTGAACTGGAGCCGAATGACATAAAATTGAAAAAAAAAATTAAACCCATCCAATTTATAGCGTAAAGTATCTCTTACACCGAAAAATCACAGTTGAAGAGCCACGTAAGCCTTCAGGTCACGTAAAGTGCCATAATTGCCAAGAATATGGCCTTAGAAAAACTTACTGCAAATTACCTACAGTTTGTGTTATCTGGGGTGAATTGCATGGTACTGCTAGCTGTACTAAGCCAAAAGATCAATCAGAAAAAAAATGCAGTAATTGTGGAGGTAATCACACCGCTAACTACAGAGGATGCCCTGTATATTATTTCGTTAAGCAGGCTATGGGTCAAAAACCCAAATTAACTCCAGCTCAACCAGTAAACGCGAACTCCGTCACTTTTGCTCAAATGGGCCAACCAGTTACTTCACGTGTATCGTATGCTGATGCTGCTAAGACTAATTATATTCGCACACAAAATGTTCCACCGCCAAATAATTCAACGAATGCAAACTCAAGCTTGACCTTTAGTCGCCTTGAAACTACTATTGAGAATTTGGTGCTAACTATAAACAACTTTACTACAAATATGACTAATATGATGCAAGAAATGCTGCGAATGCAGAATACACTGCTTCAAGCATTAGTTAACAAACCGTGAACACGTTAAAAATATGTTTCTGGAACGGAAACGGCATTCGCCAACATAAAAATGAACTTGAGCACTTCCTCATGGAAAAAAATATTGATATAATATTGGTTTCTGAGACACATTTGACCTCAAGAAGCTTATTTAAAATAAATGGTTACACTTTATATGATACAAATGACCCTAGAGGGAGAGCATGCGGTGGATCAGCAATTCTAATTAAGTCAAGACTCAAGCACTATGTCCTTGACAACGTTACTGAAGAATATATGCAAGCAACGAATTTTTTTGTAGAAAATTTTTGTGCGAATTTTGTGATATCATCAATTTACTCACCTCCCAGATTTTCAGTTACCGAAGATCAGTATGAGAAGTTCTACAAAATACTTGTTTCCTGGCAGCTGGTGACTACAATACAAAACATACGTACTGGGGCTCGCATCTTGTTACACCTAGAGGTCGAGCGTTGTTTATTACAATTTCAAAAATGGGCTTAGATGTCTTTTCGAGCGGGGAGCCTACTTACTGGACTACGAAAAATATTCATAGAGACTTAATTCACGTAGAGGCCTCTCTAGATCTGTCCTCCGATCACTCTCCCACAATAGTTACAATTTTCAACCCACTTAGGAGTGATTTAACTAACTCATATGTGAAAATGATTAATAGGGTCAACTGGCTAGGATTCAAAAAATATCTTAGTAGTCACTGCGTAGAAAACATTCAGCTAAGATCTGATGATACTGAATTTAACATTGCCAATCTTAACGAAAATATTAAACAGGCTGCTGAACACCACTACCTCCTATCCGTAGACTGGCTTTAATAGAATTTATTCTACGGAAATTGAACGCCTTGTATGTGAAAAAAGGAGAGCTAGAGCAGACTTAAAGAATGTACTAAACGACTCAAAGAGCTGCTATCGTCGGAAAAAACTGCATTACTGGAAAAGTATTTAGAAGGTCTGGATGTAATGTTAGCACCTAATTACTCTTTATGGCGCGCTACTAGAAATCTTAAAAGACCCGTTGACCTGAAATCACCACTGCGTACTTCGACCAGAGGCTGGGCGAGAAGCGATAGTGAGAAAGGTAACTTATTTTCTGAGCATTTAAAATCTGTATTTATTCCCAATTCATGTACGGGTGCTGCCGATTTACCGAGTGTAGTTTCTCTACCTCCTCGTCCCTTAAGGTTTAAGTTGCGTGAACTACAAAAAATAATTGCTGAACTCGACCCGAAGAAAGCTGGCATTAGTAACAAGATGCTGTTGAACTTGCCTCATATTGCAATAAGAATCTTGCTATTTATTTTTAATGCTATTTTACGAATGCAGTATTTTCCAAATAACTGGAAACTTGCCAAAATAAAAATGATTCCAAAGCCGGGCAAAGATCTTACCAAGGCTGAGTCATATAGGCCTATAAGCTTACTATCAACAATCTCAAAGCTTTTCGAAAAGCTGCTCATGATTAAATTGTCCAAAATTTTAGCTGATAATGGGTGCATCACGGACCATCAATTTGGTTTTAGAAGTCAGCATAGCACCATTGAACAAACGCATAGATTGGTCCAAGTTGTAAGAAGAACATTTGAAGAAAAGAAGTATTGTTCTGCTCTCTTTATTGATGTTTCTCAGGCATTTGATAAAGTATGGCACGAAGGCCTAGTTTTAAAATTGAAGACATACCTACCAATAAACATACAAAATCTTTTGGAAAGTTATATTATTGATAGGAAGTTCACTGTTGTGGAAGGAGAGTTCACGAGTGTGCCCGAATCTATATATTCCGGTGTGCCCGAATCTATATCTTCCGGTGTGCCACAGGGCCGTATTCTGGGGCCGCACAGTGGTCCAAGACGCCAATCTAGCTGGAAAAAAGTCAATATTTTTATGTTTCAAAGTTCACATAATTTGTTTGGTAATTGTTAGATAACTATCCACTGTGCATAACTGTATATCAGGTTTTTTTAGTTTTTGCTTATTTGCTTTGTTATGATGTTTTGAAAATGAACAATTGCATTGTCACTGTTGTTATAGCAGCTCAGTCGATTAACAGCATCACATTTGAACTGATCGTAACATCAAAGAAGAGCAAATTTTGTCTTTATTTTTTTACACTGCATTATGTCAGGTATGTTTAAGCTATATTATAAATAAATGTCGAATTTGAATGCTCTGTGTGCATAATAATAGATAAGAGGAAATATGTGTTTTGTGTGGTAAAAATTTAGCATTTTTTGGTTTTTAGAGTAACTTTTAAATAGGATTCCCGTGGATTCCTGTGAATTGAGTTGTGCCCTGTTGATCTTTGTAATGTCCACTTTAGATGGTAAAAAAAATTAGCTGCAATTATTTACCGGTAAACTTTTTATATACATATATAGATAACATACCCATAACACGGAGAGAACTATATAATGTGTGGATTGCCGAAATGGAAAGCAAAGAAAGGGTAGAAGTTGTCATTAGCTATTTTCATGCTAAAAGTGGGATACAGAAAACTAAAACAGAAGATTATTGCAATAAAGTTAAGTTAGCTGTACGGAGATTAAAGTATTCAATTAACGAAAGATGGATAAAAGCAAAAAGATCTAAGAAATATTTTGAAGACTCCAACAAAACTTGGTTGAATGGAGTATTTAATTTTCCTTCTGAAAACGTGATTAAAATTCCAGAGGATTTAGGGATCCAACCGTCAACGTCAAATTTTGGTAGACCTCGATCAGATTTTTCATGTAAATCTGAAAAAGGGAAGCGCTTGGAAGTGTCGACCTTAGTTAGTGGATGTTCACCTGAGAAACTAGTTTTCGCTACTGGCATTAGTCTTTATAAATCTGGCAAGAGGGATGCTGCCGCGATTCTAAAGAAAATAAATGAATCTCCAACGAGAGCAACTAAAATTAAAAAAATTGTTAATGCACAATCTAAGGAACCAGTACCATATACAGATGAAGAAGCATTACGTCTGTTTATCGATGGAAAATATACAAAAGCAAGTTATAATGCGATGCGTACTGGTGCTAAGATCCGTAACGCGGATATATACCCATCGTATCATAGAATTTTGAAAGCTAAAGAAAAGTGCTACCCAAGTAATGGAATAAAGGTATCCGATGTAATAGCAGAAGTGCCTCTGCAGGACTTAGTTGATCACACTTCATGTAGAATTTTACAGTTACAAAAAAAGGTCATAGAGGAATTCAACTATACGGAATTGACTTTGATTTATAAATGGGGATGTGATGGTAGCAGTGGCCATTCAACCTATAAGCAAAACTTTAGTTCAAACGAATTCCGTAAAACAGATGAATATTTGTTTGCAATTTGCTTGGTACCTTTGCAGCTAAAGTACGATAACCATATTATATGGGAAAACCCACGTCCATCATCTACACGTTTTTGCAGGCCGATTAAACTGATTTTTGAAAAGGAAACAAAATCTTTGATTCAAGATGAAACTAATTACATACAAAATCAAATTAATGCAATAGTGTCAACAGTTTCTAACATTGAAGATAAAACAGTTATTGTTAAACATGTGTTTTATTTAACAATGATTGATGGCAAGGTTTTCTCAATTCTTAGCGATTCCTCTACTCAAAGATGTGGTATTTGTGGAGCAACGCCAACCGTTATGAATAAATTGCAGGAAATTAAAGCCTTGAATTTAAGGGCCAATCTTTACGAATATGGGTTATCGACATTGCATGCGTGGATAAGGTGCCTGGAATGTGTATTGCATATATCTTACAAAATTGAAATTAAAAAATGGCAAGCTCGTAGTGAGTCCGATAAAGCTTTACAGAAGAAAAGAAAAGATGAAATAATTGGCGCTCTGAAATCAGAAATGAATTTGCTTATTGATATTCCTAAGCCGGGAGAAGGAAGCACAAATGACGGTAATACCGCTAGAAAATTTTTTCAACAACCTTCCTTAGCTTCTCAAATAACAGGAGTGAATGAAAGTTTAATAAAAATACTAGGAATAATTTTGAGAACTATGTCATCTGGTTATGCAATTAATGTGGAAGCATTCCGAAAATATGCGATGGATACTGCGGAACTATACGTAGAACTGTATGAATGGTACTATATGCCATCGAGTGTCCACAAAATTTTGGTTCACGGCGCAGACATAATTCAAAATGCGGCACTACCGATAGGAATGATGTCGGAGGAAGCACTAGAGTCTCGAAACAAAGATTTTAGATTTATTCGCGAACATCACACTAGAAAAATCTCACGAGAGAAAACAATGGAAGATCTTTTCAATTATTTGCTTCTGTCATCAGATCCATTAATTTCATCTTTTTCAACAAAGCCATTTCTTAGCTCTCGAAATGAAGAACTATTAGGTGATGAAGACATTTCGTTACTTTTTGATCCTTTCATACAGGAAGATGTAGAATAATTTAAATAAATGATTATTATTTTAAGTATATATTAATATTCTTATGTTGTTTTGTATATTAGTGCAATATATCCATTCGAACCTAGTGGAGTACCCAAGGGAGCATATTGGTGGTGGGGTCTCCTTTGTTATGTGTTAAATTTGAATGAAACTTTTTACTGAAAATTTCGTAATTATTACAAAGAATTTGTTGTTTTAAAAATTTTCATATATATCTTCAATCTTAAAAAGAGGTGCCCGAAACCATCTTTCGAGTAGTCCTTCAAAATATTGCCGAAATGGGTATTCGGCACCTCTAAATTAATACATTAATATTCAGTACATTTTCATATTCTTAAAAATGTCATAAAAATTGCCACGCCTATTTCACCTACAATGTCCATTTTTGGTACAAAGAATGCTTTTAATAACAAATACATAATTCCAAAATTTTATACTTATAGCTGCTTCTGAAGAGAAGTTATGACTTTTTTCCAGCTAGATTGGCGTCTTGGACCACTGTGGGCCGGTCTTGTATCTAATATATACTTGTGATATGCCTGTGAGCAATAACATCCTAACTTCTACATTTGCCGATGATACAGCCTGTATGAGTATACACAAAACCATGATGAGGCATCCCGCAATCTCCAAGAACACATTACCCAGCTTGAAATATGGTTGAACTTATGGAGAATTAAAGTAAATGAAGAAAAGTGTGTCCACATAACGTTTACCCTAAGAAGAGATACTTGCTCTCCCATTCGAATCAACAATCAAACTATTCCTCAACATTCTCAAGTAAAATACCTTGGCATACACCTTGATCGAAGGCTTACATGGAAATATCACATTGACTCTAAGTTAACTCAAATGAAACTTAAATTAACTCAAATATATTGGTTAATTTGCAGAAATTCAACACTCAGCCTAGACTGCAAACTTTTGATATACAAGTCGCTTTTGAAGCCAATATGGTGCTATGGAATTCAGCTATGGGGCACTGCTTCAGCTTCAAATGTTGAGAAAATCCAACGAAGGCAAAACAAAATTTTACGGTTGATAACATCGGCTCCATGGTACATCAAAAATTCAAATATACATCGCGATTTAAATATGCCACTAGTGACTGAAGAAATTGCAAAATACGCCGCTCGCTCGTAATATCTTGAACTTTACTGGACATATCCGCTTAAAAAAGAGGGACACAAGGGCTCTTATTGTCAACACTCCAGATGGGACTTCTTGAAAATACTTCTATTTTTTCCTTTTTGATTATCACTACTTATGTATTATTTATAACTATCACTAAGTTTATGTCCGACACTGGTCGGGCCTAATAATTATATTTAGATTTAAGATTTGATTACTTATTGTTAGTTCATATTTGAAGATACAATAAATAAATATATGAAAAAAAATGACTTTTGGATCGATTGGAGTAACGGAATAATACCAATAAAAAAAAGGTAATAATAATTTTTAGTACTCTCGAGATCAAGAGTACTAAAAGAATACCGAAATGCAAATCTCGTTTCCGATCACTGGTCCACGGGCACTAAACCTCCTATACTCATAATAATTAATCTGTTCTAAAAATGTATAGTAATACTATTAGTATACACTAAACTTAAGCTATGTACAGATGATTGTCAGATGTTAAAAAAATTGTCAGATCTGGCAATGTACTGACAATGTACTGGCAATCAGAAATTGCCAGCATAATGTAGATTGTCAGTTCACAAGGTTGTATCAAATTTGTCAGAAATCTTACAATTTATTGCAAGACGGTTGTATGACAATAAATTCATCTGAAAAAATCGTCAGTCGAAAAATTGTCAGTTCACACGGTTGTCATATGCAAAAATTGTCGGATCTGTTGTTATGCGTTGCCAGACTCAAAGCATTTGTTAGAAATTGTTAAATATCAATCGTTTGTGGCTGTGTTAAAAGTAAAAAGTGAAAATATAAATTATTATGGACCATAAAGAAGCAATTGCCAATGGTTTTGTCAGCATATTGCAATATATATTTTTTCTTTAAAATCAATCGTGCAGTGTTGCCCATAGAATGAATTCTCTTACAATGATGCCATTGTCAGATGCATAAACTTCGCACATCTGACAATATTAAAATGTCTGACAAATATCTGGCAATAATTTTACAATGTGTTCATACAATTGTAAGATGTCTGACAATTTGTTGTCAGCTGCTAGTCTTGCGATGGACTGACAATGCTTTTTCTGGCAACGATGTCAGATAAAAATTGCCAGTTCACACGGTTGTAAGAAATTTTTAGCACATTTTACTAACAATATTGTAAGATCTGACAATCGTCTGTACATAGCTTTTGGCAAACACATACATATATAATATAAAAGAGAGTAAAATGCATGCTTGTACGAATGTACGAAGAAAAAAGAGCATAACGTAAAAGTATAGCCAAAAATATCGTCAAGGAGTTCAAACATCGCCAATCGCCATTTCAACATTTTCATCGCCAAAAACAAATTTTCGTCGCCGTTTGGCGAGATATCGCCATATCTGACAACACTGGTCTTGGTATACACAGTTTTGTATGTGTAGAGTTTTTTATGCATTTGATGTTTGCCTGTTTTTTTTATAGTTGTGTATGTATTGGTTTTGTGCTGTTAATGCGGGGTTGCAGGTGGTTGAAAACTTTTGCCAACCGAAAACCACTTTCTTCTACAAGGTGTCATGTTATGCCAGCATATTGAAATTATTTTTTACGTCTCCTATACTTTCCGAAATTCACTCACACTTAAGATAAGGAATTTTTTAAATCTTCAAAGTGTGATATACATCTGGGATCAAATCGTCACATCCGAGATCATATCGACTATAGTACGAAAACAAATTAAGTGATTAGTTAATCGTATAAGCTGAATGGGATTTCAGTACGTTCACGTATGTCATAATTCGAAAATGGTGTTTTTACGTGGCGAGTGGTATGTTCACGGACGTGACGATACGACACCTGTATTCACTTTTATTTTTTCAGCTTGTTTTCTTAAGTATAGATATATTTGTGTAACAAAAGGAATAGTATTATTTGTGTCTCTACGTAGAACATTTTCTGATGCAAACTTTGGAAACCAAGTCAAATAATAGTCCTTGAAGTTTTATTTAGTTTTCCAACATGACAAAAAAGAAATGAAAAATACTTTTTATTTTTGAATTCTACAACTTTATGCTGGGAAATTTCGGTTGAAAGCATAAGCGTCAAAAACCTTAAGCAACATAATTTTCGTTCTTTTTGAAAATTGATTAGTTACGATAGCAGATAATCGTCAAAAAAATATACCTTTTTTGGCGGTTATGGGTCGAGTGGGCAAAACGTGCCAGAAAACATCCAATAGTGCCAAAAATAGCACAATTGTGCCACATTTCCCATCACTGATAAGTACTCGTTTCAATTTGGCGAATACGAATATCCGCACATCACTAATATATACATAAAAATAAGTGCATATATGTATGCAGTAAATAATATGCATTACTTACTTGCTTAGCGTTAACAACGGCATCGAAAGCATAATTTCCATCAGCTAATTCACCCCAATCCAAGACAATTAAATTACTATCTTTCCTCGCCAGGTATGAATCGACAATGACGTGCACACTTTCAACATCGGGATTCTCCAAGTAACCATGTAAATAAAGAACCGTGTTTAAGGGCTTGCAAAATTTTGGATCTTCAGTAATTGCAGCTAAATCATTTATGTTGTAGATAGCGCTATCGGCGTAATTGGGTCTGTATAAAATTTTTATTTAACAATTATTATATGTTTAATTATTAGATAAAATTCAAAATAATTAAAATATTTTTCTTTACAATGAGAATGATTTTTTTTTAAAAAGTTTATAACGACAAAAACCTATAATTTTGCAGAAAAAAATTACAATAAAACATATATGTATAATAATTTATATTTTTACGCTACATTTACACATGAAAGTACTTTCTTAAAATTTCTGTATACGTATTGTGAATAAAGATTTTAATGAAATAAATGACTTTCATGAAAATTTCTTGTTTCATTTTAATATGAGTTAATTTTAGAAATGTCGTCGAAACGTCAAGTTGCAAAAACTTGTTTTGCTTATAATTATAAGTTGGGAATAAGTATTATTGCTAATATTTTAATATTATTATTGTTTTAAAAAGGAATGAATGTCTTCTTCATGCATGTTTAAACATAAGATATTATAATTCTTTAATCACAATGGGTTCCCGAGTGGAGGCGCGGTATAGCACCACCCTTCCTAACATAATTATTTAAATATTTGTACAAAATAAGCATAATTTATAATAACTATTTGCCACAAACCTGTATATTTGTACAAATCTTTAAAGTGTTACCCTGTTAACCTTTTTTTAATTTAAATTTCTGAAAACGTCAAAAAATAACTTTCTTGAAAACTTTTTGGAAATCTGAGTAGAAATTAAAAATAATGTGAGTGTGGTAGTGAAAAAATGTGAGTGTATTGCGATTTTCATGCAAGTAGTTTCATGTGCTTAAGCAATTCGTCAATCTTGTAAGCTTTTTTTGAATTGTGGCAGAAATCTACTAATGAGTTGCTTAAGCAGCAACGAAGTTCATTTAAAGTGGGGTACACACTATCGCACATGAGTGACAGTTTTGCTCAAATTTTACATTGATCGATAGTGTGAACACGAATTTCGTCAGTCAACAATTAACCGCAGAATTTGTTGTGGTGATTGACAGTCAGCGGCCATATTGGTTTTTGACTGATAGTGTGTACCAAAAAGCATCAGTCAAGAGATTTTTTGTAGCCTAAACAACACACGAAAAACACGGAAAATTATTTTTTTAAGGAATTTACATAGTTTTTATGAAATGCAAGGCTGTGTGTGATGTTAAAGACAAAATATTAAGACAACGTCGTACGAGGAGTTGTTAAAGATAAGAAAAT
This sequence comes from Nowickia ferox, assembly GCA_936439885.1. Classification (NCBI taxonomy): domain Eukaryota; kingdom Metazoa; phylum Arthropoda; class Insecta; order Diptera; family Tachinidae; genus Nowickia; species Nowickia ferox. The sequence goes on along the minus strand of OW387026.1, from coordinate 36,617,580 downwards.
ATTAAAATAATTCATTATAAAAAAATGTTGTTAGCAATAATGCGCATCCAATTTGTATTTTTTCTGTGTTTGTGTGTCTAATTTTTTTCTTGAATGAAGGTTTTGTGTAGAACATGATCGATAGTCTGAACAGCCAACACTATCATTCAAAACTGATGAATTTTTGACTGTCACTCATGTTCGATAATGTGTACCCTACTTAACTGTGCTTATCCAACAACAAACAATTTTTTTTAATTTGAATTAATTTTAACATGACCTACATAAATGAAAAAAAAAATTACGAATCATATACTACATTTATGCGCGCACTATTTGCAATTAAAAATATTTGCAAATAAATTAACTCACTGTTTATACGGCATTTTGAATGTATAAAAACTTGGTAGCACTTCTATAGAACTGTTGCTTATGTTTACAAACAAATTATGTAAATAATTTGTTTTTATTGTCATTATTTTCTTCTAGCAATGTTTTTTGTACAATATTTTTATCAATTTATTGTTTTTTATTAGCCAACATTTGTAAGTGTGGCAACCTGAAGCATTTTATTTGCAAATAGTGCGTTAACCGTGAATAGTTTTCTGAATTAGTAAGTCGCAATAAAAACAATATTATGGCAACAATTTACAGTTTTATTTGCAAATAAGTCCTACGTATAAACGTAGTAAATAATTATGTTTATATATACAAATAATTAACAATAGCAACAAAAACTCAACTTGTTTTAGAATTCAGTGATTTCCAGTACGAAACCATCATAAAATAGCATCCAAGAAACAATTATCTTAAATATCTTCTTACATATACATATATATAAATACGGCAAAATTTTTTTTGTCGTGCTGTTTTAAGTATCTTATCATCCACCAATATTGGTGAAGCATATATGGCTTAAAAGGTATTTTTGTGTGGTAAATTGAGCATAATACATTAAAAAAATAAAAAGTTTAGTGAAGTTATCTCGTTTTTTTTTTAATTTTCCCCTTTTTTTTTGATAAATCCAATATTTGGTGCTACATTTTTTAATCTCTTTTTGTGCCACTTTTTTAAAAACGTCATCGTTCACCCTGGTCGCATGGTACTTGACATGTTCGCTTTGGCCCTTATTATGAGCAACTTTCGATCTTCGACTGTAGTCGAAAGTACTGACCGAACGAATTTTCATTTGATGTTATGATGAGCATTCGATAAAGAACATGGTTATTGTGAATAAAATTGACAAAAAATAGCTTCCCAGTAGTGTTTGTTAACTTAAAAATAAACATTGTTTGACACTTAGATTTTTTAAAAATTTTTCATAATAAAATATTTCATCGAAAGTTAAATTCTGTTCGATAGAAAATTCGTTGCTCAGCAAGATTTTCGATGCTTATAATATGAATTCAGCATTCGATTTTCGATGTTCGATACCCAGCGAAGATCGAAAATCGAATGCAACTCATAATAGGGCCTTTTATGAATGTTCAAGTGAAAGCGAAAAACGAACAAGTACTTAGGACCTTATTATGAGTTGCGTTCGATTTTCGATATTCGCTAGCTATCGAACGTTCGTTTTCCGAAATATCGAATCGGTGACAAAGATTAAAGCTTATTGACCAGAACTTTTGTCAGCGATGGAAAACTGAATACTTGGAGGAACTTCATAAGCGTATAAATGGCAAAGTCCAGAGGAAAATTTAAAAGAAGGCGCACTTGTTTGTGGCGTAATAACACCAGTTATAGTATAGTTTTTTTTCTTTTTTATCTCTAGATCAATATGCCAAAAGTATCTTCGCTCTTATCTAAATGAAAAACTTCACGCAGCGCTTTTCCTGAGAACTACAACACATTATCTTGTCGAATTTGCAACCGTCCTCATCCATTATGAACTTGCAGAAAATTCTTGGCAATGAACATGAGCAATCGCATTCGTGCAGTTCGAGAACATACATAAATATTATACTAATTGCCTTGTGCACGACCACTCGCAAGGTACTTGTTTCTCTAAGCATGGATGCAAACACTGCCAAAAGTTCCATCATACATTGCTTCATGTCCACCCTAAGTTAGCAGATCGTCCATTGTTCAAGATATCCAGTAGCTCGTTTCTGTATTTCTCGCATCGTAAAATTTCCCGCATCAAACGAGGAAATCGTAACAAAACACAAAATGGCTTTTGTCAGATAAGTGTTTCTGTATCTTCACTTTGCGAGAACTATCTGCCATTTAAATAAATTTCCAGCGATTATTGGAAGGATGTGAGAAAAAGTGTTTCTGTAACAATATTTTGTGAAAAGTTTCTCGGTGCGAGAACAACCAAATGTGTGCAAAAACATATGGATTTTTTAATTTGTGTGTAAAAACATGAAAAATAAACTAGTTGATAACGATAGCAATGAATTGTTGGACTAAAGTATTATTAAAATTACATTTATTTACAAGTTTTTTTTTGTGGAATTGTCTTATGTAGTGAGAGTTGATAGAAAAAACTTCTTTCAAGAATTTTACATTCATTTTATATTCTTTTTTAGTCACGTCAGCATCTAATTACTAGTTATGGCACGCTACTAGAAATCTTAAAAGACCCGTTGAGCTGAAATCACAACTGCGCTCTTCGACCGGAGGATGGGCCAGAAGCGATAGTGAAAAAGGTAACTTATTTGCTGAGCATTTAAAATCTGTATTCACTCCCTATTCATGTACGGGTGCTGTTGATTTGCCGAGTGTAGTTTCCCGACACCCTCGTCCCTTAAGGTTTAGGCTGCGTGAAGTACAAAAAATAATTGCTGAACTCAACCCGAAGAAAACTCCATGTATTGATGAAATTATTAACAAGATGCTGATGAATTTACCTCTAATTGCAATAAGAATCCTCCTGATTCCATCCTCCTTTTTAGTGTCATTTTAAGAATGCAATATTTTCCACATAACTGGAAAATTGCGAAGATAAAAATGATTCCAAAGCCGGGAAAAGATCCTACCAAGGCTGAGTCATATAGGCCTATAAGCTTACTATCAACAATCTCAAAGCTTTTCGAAAAGCTGCTCATGACTAAATTTTCCAAAATCTTAGCTGATAATGGGTGCATCCCTGACCATCAGTTTGGTTTTAGAAGTCAGCATAGCACAATTGAGCAAACTCATAGATTGGTTCAATTTATAAGGAAGACATTTGAAGAAAAGAAATATTGTTCTGCCCTCTTCATTGATGTTTCTCAGGCATCTGCAAAAGTATGGCACGAAGGCCTAGTTTTAAAATTGAAGTCATATCTGCCAATAAACATACAAAAACTTTTGGAAAGTTATATTACTGATAGGAAGTTCACTGTTGTGGAAGGAGACTTCATGAGTGTGCCCGAATCTATATCTTCCGGTGTCCCACAGGGTATTATTTTGGCCTGTCCGTATTGTATTTTATATATACATTTTATATATACTTGTCATATGCCTGTGAGCAATAATATCCATACCTATAGATTTGCCGATGATACAGCCTCTATGAGTATGCATGAAAACCCTTATGAGGCATCCCGAAATCTCCAGGAACATATTACCCAGCTGGAAATATGATTGAACTTATGGAGAATTAGAGTAAATGAGCAAGAAGAGATACTTGTTCCCCCATTCGAATTAAGAATCAAAATATTCCTGAACATTCTCAAGTGAAATACTTTGGTACACACCTTGATGGAAACATCACATTGACTCTAAGCTAACTCAAATAAAACTTAAGTTAACTCAAATACATTGGTTGATTGGCAGAAATTCAACACTCAGCCTAGACTGCAAACTATTAATATACAAGTCGCTTTTGAAACCAATATGGTGCTACGGAATTCAGCTATGTGGCACTGCTTCAGCTTCCAATGTAGATAGAAGCCAACGAAGACAGAACAAAGTTTTACGTTTCATAACATCGACTCCATGGTACATTAAAAATTTAAATTTACATCGTGATTTAAATATGCCACTAGAGACTGAAGAAATTGCAAAATACGCAGGCAAGTACTTAACAAAACTCGAGTCCCATCCTAATCCCATTGCTCGTAACATCTTCAATTTTACTGGATACATCCGCTTAAAAAAGAGGTACACTACGGCTCTAATACTCAACACTCCAGATGTACCTCCTTGAATATACTTTTATACGTTTATTTTTTCTTCGCTTAGCACGACTCTTATGTATCATTAATTTACTATCACTAAGTTTATGTCCGACATTGGTCGGGCCTAATTAATTATATTTAGATTTAAGATTTGAACAGTTATTGTTAGTTCATATTTGAAGATACAATAAATAAATATGTACAAAAAAAATAAAAATTTTGTTTTTTTTCATGGCTATTTTCCTACTGGGTTAATTGCAAATTTGTGAGCGAATAATAAACCAAATTTATATTACTCCCTTGGCTCAATCAACTATATTGATAATTCAATCTTTCCCATCAGCGATTCCGTCATCCCATTCTTGAAGAGATCAGTGGATTTTTAAAGAGCACGTTGTGGAAGACCTGGCCTTAAAATACATACCAAGAGCGGATAGTGGAGCCGCCTGAATAAATAAAAATATAGTTTGGATTTAGTACGACAAGATAAAGCCTCGTTCTCTTCTTACTAACCTTGATAGGACCTGAGATGTTTTTTTTGTAGGAGGTTGTAGGAGGTTAACCTTTTGATGGGCAATTTATTATATTATTTATTTAATTGCGTTATTTAATTCAGGTTGTTAAATAAGCTCGCTTTTATTTTTTATACTTTGATTTTAATTCACTTTTAAGCTAAGCTTCTTTTGTTACTTGAACACTTCTGAATACTGCAAAATTTACTTAAAGAATGTAGAACACTTTAATCCGTTAATAATGTTTTGCGTAAAACCAATTTAGCATTAAAGTATTATTGAAGGTGAGCCTAATGACATTGGAAGTTAAGATTAAATTATATAGGCTAAAACAGTACAGATACGTATAATGACAATGAGTGGAACACTCAGAGCGTGGGAGAGATTTTATTATATTTATGTATGTAATTTACGTAGATATCGTCGCTGTTTTAACTAACCGACCTAACTGACATTTTTTAAAAAAAATGAGTTAAATGCTTTACTAGACTTTATAAGTCATAATACACCTTGTCTACCATTTTCATGACTGTAAGCATTACTGTTGTGCCTATATACATAAGTAAAAAGATTTCCGACGCGGCCATAAGAATGAATGTATAAAACAACCATAAAAGCTGCTCTCCTGTTAAATTTTCAAAATGTTAGTTAGGTCAGTTAGTTAAATTAGCGACGATATGTATGTTGATGGCAAGCTATCATAAAATGCATTTAACAAAATTTGGGAAAGATTCCCTAATTAAGATTAGTGTCTTTTGTATTATTGTTGAATACAAAAAATATTTCAGGCAACTAGAACTAAAAATTGCAACACATGATATATTTGATTCAACAGTGTTTTTTTTCATATATAGGGTGTTTTTTTAGAGGTATAGAACTTCGAATTGAAATAAAACACAAGAAAATCGTTTTAATGTCCATCAATTTGGCTTTATTGGAAGGATAATTTTATGCCATTAACGTTTAAATATGATTTCGGGCATGTGGCCGCCGCGGCTGGCTCGAATAAAGCCAATTCTACAGGTCCAATTTTCAACCATTTTTTCGAGCATATGGGGCCGTATGTTGGCAATAACGCCACGAATGTTGGCTTCCAAGTCCCCTAACGTTTCTGGTTTGTTGGCGTAGACGAGCGACTTCACATATCCCCAAAGAAAATAATCCAATGGTGTCAAATCACACGATCTTGGTGGCCAATTGACAGGTTATCCATGGTTAACCGAATTAATTGCTCTGATGGACGATTATGTCGACCATAAAATGGACGGAGCTTGCGGTAAACTTCGCGAACTGAACCATTATTTTCGAAATAAATTTGCACGATTTGCAAGCGTTGTTCTTTTGTCAACCTGTTCATGATGAAATGGCAAACCAAACTAAATATTAATCACTTGACAGCTGACAAAATGGCCGCCAGTTAAAAAAGTGATGCCAACTTAAAGTTCTATACCTCAATAAAAACACCCTATATTTGTATCAGAACCAGCGTGACCATTTTAGCATTTTTGCAGCTAATTTTAGGTTTTTTTCTGATTTAGCTGCAAAATTTTCGATTTAGCAGTTAGCATTTTCTTTATAATTTTTAAATTATTTATTTACCATTTTTAAAAAATATAACCTATTAAGTTTTTCGCAATATATTCTATGCTATTTTGGGTATAATCTTAATTTTCACGTGTAACAATGTCTGCCGGCAGTTTTTTAAGACCTACAAATTTTGTAATACAAGTAAAATAATTGAGAAAGTATGTTATTTTTCATATATTTTCACAACTATTTTACTTGTATTAGCAAACAATGAACTTCGTTTATTCATTTTTCATAAACTTTCTACAATTAGTTGCAGTATAACAATAAAACAATAACAGCAAAAGTATTTAAAAGACGAAAAGGAAATGAAAATCATTTTAAAAGGTTCTAAAAAATGAAAATGGATGCAAAATCGAATAAAGTTACTTGTTTTGTAAAGACTTTTGTTTGATAAAGCCTCGTCTTATTATGTTTATTGACACACAGGTCGGTGAAATTACCGATAGGTCATTACTATAGGGAACTCAGTAATGGCCATGATTCACTATCCTACACAATCGCGCGATCTACGAAAAAATACAACCCTGATCTGATGAATTGTTTTTGTCTTTTGAAAATTTTCATAGACTCCATCATACCAGGGCTGTATTTTCTCAAAAATCGCACGATCGTGTAGGCTAGTGTATCACGGCCTTAACTGGGTAGAAAGCAGGACCAATAGTTCATGGCGAAGTGATAAGTTTTCTGAATTAGTAAGTCGCAATAAAAACAACAATACGACAACAATTTACAGTTTTATTTGCAAATGGGCCGTGCGTATAAACGTAGTAACAGATACAAACAGTTTCTCAGCAGCAATACAATAAGCAATTGTTATTTGCTTTCAATTGTATTGTAATTTGGAATAGCACACACTAAAGCTATGTACATACGATTGTAAGATCTTACAATATTGTCAGATCTAGCAATGTGCTGACAATGTACTAGCAATCAAAAATTGTCAGAACAACGTAAATTATCAGTTTACACGGTTGTATCAAATTTGTCAGAAAATCTTACAATTTATTGCCAGACGGTTGTATGACAATAAATTCATCTGACAAAATCGTCAGTCGAAAAATTGTCAGTTCAAACGGTTGTCATATGCAAAAATTTTCAGATCTGTTGTTTTGCGTCGCCAGCCTCAAAGCATTTATTAGAAATTGTTAAATATCAATCGCTTTGGTTGTGTTCAATGTAAAAGTGAAAATATAAATTATTATGAACCATAACGAAGCAATTGCAATGATTTTTTCGGCATATATTTTTTTATTTATATTTTCTTTAAATTAACGCGTATGCAGTGTTGCCGATAGAAAGAATAGTCTTGTTTTAGACTCAGCAGTTTTTCTTGAAGCAGTTCTCTTCAATTCTCTTTTAAAATTGCTCGTTTGTTTACACACAGACGGTTTCTTGTTCAATTTTGCTGTTGTTTTAATACAGCGAATGAAATAACAAAAGATAATTGAAGTAACTTTTCGGTACAAGCAACTCAGTACCCCTCTTCTTTCTTCTTTCCCTTCTCTCCCATAAACTCAGACTTGCTTCAAGAAAAACTGCTGAGTCTAAAACATGAGATACTCTCATAATGACGCCATTGTCAGATGCATAAACTTCGCACATCTAACAATATTAAAATGTCTGACAAATATCTGGCAATAATTTTTCAAGCTGTTCACACGATTGTAAGATGTCTGGCAATTTGTTGTCAGCTGCTAGTCTTGCAATGGACTGACAGCGCTTTTTCTGGCAACGATATCTGACAAAAATTGCAAGTTTACACGCTTGTAAGAAATTTTTAGCTCATTTTACTAACAATACACTTAAGTTCAATAAGTAACAGTCCATTCAAATTATTCCTGAAAAAAAAACCTTATATTTAAATAAGCTTTTAACAAATTATATTATCTCAAGATTTTCGCGTTCTTCAATTTAACCTAAAGCACTTATATCGACTTACTACCAATAAAAATTATATTGCCTTTCAATATAGTAGCTTAAGTTCACTTTAGTTTTTGTTTTTTTTTTTTGTAAATGGATTTTTTCATAACATTTTAACTAAAAAACAACCGTGCGAAACTAAATACATATAATCATAATTTAATAATTACTTTACCTTTCAAAAAAAAAAAGTAATGAAATTAGTAATTAGTACGATTACTAATCATTACTTAACAGCTATGGTTTCCACAACGAGTTGAATAACGAGCTTCGCGTTCTCAATCATGTTTCTGAATCAAGCCGTTTAGACTGCGTATTCGTGCTTAGTTTGGAATTTTTTTATGTATATTCACACATACATACGTGAAAGTTTACTGTGCAAAGTCTAAATTCAGCTGTGTGAAAGATAGAGAAGGTAGTACTACAGTCTTTTTCTGTTTTTCTCCCAGCTGAATTAAGACTTTGCAAAGTAAACTTTGCGTGTGGAAAAGTGGTGATATTTTATCTTTATTTGTTCACACATAAACTGGCGATAAGCTGCTTCTCAAGTAGATTCGTATGGAAACTTCTTGATTCTGTCTCATAATTTTGTATGGCGAAGCTAATTGCTTCACTCATGATTGGGGTGTGAAGTATGTACTCGTATGTTACATGTTTTACATTTCTGTGTTCGTTTGTACAAAATATACAACAATGGGAAAACTTTTCAATTTCTTTTCTGAAAAGGCGTGTGCAGTATTGCCCATAGAATGAATTCTCTTACAATGACGCCATTGTCAGATGCATAAACTTCGCACATCTGACAATATTAAAATGCCTAATATCTGGCAATAATTTTACAATGTGTTCACACAATTGTAAGATGTCTAACAATTTGTTGTCAGCTGCTAGTCTTGCAATGGACTGACAATGCTTTTTTCTGGCAACGATTTGAGACAAAAATTGCCCGTTCATACGGTTGTAAGAAATTTTTAGCTCATTTTACTAACAATATTATAAGATCTGTCAACCGTCTGCACAGAGCTTAACTCTTATACTAGTTCTTTCGCTCACACTACAATTATATGGTATATGCCGAGGTATATTTGTTTTGGCTATACTAAGAAGTATACAAATGAAAGCCTATAATATGTACTTCTTAAAAACAAATCCATTTGCGCAGGGGTTTAGTATGTACCTTATTGAAATGTAAATGAAATATGTATGTATGTACCTTATTGAAATGTAAATGAAATATGTATGTACCTTATTGAAATGTTAGATATCAAACTATTTGTTCATCTCATGGTAGTTTCCTGGTTTCACTTAAGAGATAATTGCCAACGACGCTTAATGTTGACTCGCCCAGAGCTGCTTTACGACTGGAGAAGTCATACATATTTTTGTTTTCTTGTGAAAATACATGCATACGTATGTGTTTATACATACATATGTTTATTGTTTGTGATTATTAGAAGTTGCAAATATTATTAAGAAAAGCATAAAACAAGAAAGTGAAGATATAGTAAGATTTTTACATGATCGAGGTGCTACTGAAAGCATAGACATTGCTTAAAATTAAGAGGAGCCAAGTACTTCGTCTTTCTGATGAAGTTGCTCAAAATCTGTTCTTTTGTTTATCGTTTGTGATTATTAGAAGTTGCAAATATTATTAAGAAAAGCATAAAACAAGAAAGTGAAGATATAGTAAGATTTTTACATGATCGAGGTGCTACTGAAAGCATAGACATTCCTTAAAATTAAGAGGAGCCAAGTAGTTCGTCTTTCTGATGAAGTCGCTCAAAATCTGTTCTTTTAATATACAACGACAAATATTACGGATATTACGGTTAGAGGGTTGAGCGTTGGAGTTGCTATTAAAATTATTATAATTGACTTTATTTATCATTTAAATAAAATAATTATTTAATTTTTTAAGGACCTCTAGGCTCATTTTCGTTTTACAAAGATGTTTTATTTCAAAAACTAACAACTAGTTTTTTCCAACAGGCTGAAACTCGCCATTAAAAGAAAGTAGATTACAATAGTTTCAACGAAATTATTACAAAAATCTTGGATTAATTACAACATTACTATATATTTTATATATTAATGGTCTAATTAATTAATAAAAGATATTTTAGGTTTATTATAGGTTTATTTGACAAATTTCCCATAGAAATATGTCAAATAAGGGCGTAATAAACCTGAAATATTTTTTATAAATAAGGCAGTAAATATTTACTTATAAGCTCTTATAGACTCATAAGTAGTAGTAGTTATTTGTTTTCTAATAAATTACTTGACACAAATCGTCGGTTGGTTATTGGTTTGCGGTACAGTATATTCAAAATACATTATGACTGCAGCAAACCTATAACGAACCGACGAAATGTGTTTGTGGTTTTGATTTTCAACAGAAACATTCCCCTTTTCGCGCTTTTGCCAAAAATTTTACTTTACGTTGCGATAAACGTATATTTTTTCAGTTTACATCACTGGCCATTTTATGTGCCACTGTTCATTTTTCGTTTAAAAAAGGCGGCACAACAATTATATAATATGTAATATAATTACATATTATGTAACCTAAAAGTTAAACAACACAAATATTGTATATTTTTGGCAAGTATTTTGCAAATATTTGTTTGATTCATCATGATATAAAATCATCAACGTCTACAGCTTTGTGTTGATATTAATGAAAAAATTACAAATTAAATTATATTACGAGTTATGATATAAATGGTCAGGTGTGGACACCATCAAGGCGTACTGTCACCAGGTGGTCTCGATTTGCAACTCTGAGTATTCGCCTTGTATATTTCTTAGTGTAAAATTTCCTGTTGCCAGAATATTTCCAAACGTTTTGCTTTGATTTGACAGCAGAGAAATTAACAGCTGATCGTTATATGGTGATTTAAGATCACCTGTACTTGGATTCAGTAACATTTATTACGATAATCGTATCGATATAATAAATATAACGAAAATTTATCGACTTTGCTATTCAGTAACATACTTTAACGATATTCGCTGTCGGTTGGAATTTTTCATTGAATTTTTCTTTATTATTCTTTATGCTTTTCGCCTATTTTCACTTCACCACATAATATTGAATTAAATGGTGAGTAAGATAAAGCTGGAGACTATCGTAAAAAATAAATTACGAAATCACATTATCGTTACCGCAAACGAATAAATATTACGATTTTCGGTTCGAAAAAAGTTACAGAATCCAGGTACTGATGTAAATTCACCTTGGACACTATGTTAAAAATATTGAAGTCAGTAAAATTTTTTATTGTATATTACTTACCCGTAGTAGTAAATCAGTTTACAACATGTCAAATCAGCCTTCGCATTGGTTAAGCCGAAAAACAGCCCTAAAATATTAAAAATGATTTTAAAAATTGTAAAGCTAAACGAACACATTTGATTCGGACAAAATTTACATTAACTTACTGGATTTGTTCTTCACAGCCTTCATAATCGATGATGCAATGTTTTTGTACGGAGTTGTGTTCTCAACTAAAGCTTATACAACCATGTGCATATGTATATATATGTGTGTACATATGTATATGTATGTATATAATCACGTCAGTGTTTAGAATTTGAAACTAAAAAATTAAATACTATGTATCGATAAAAATTTTTCTTAAGTAAATACTTGTTAAAAACAAGCAGAAAATAACAGCCTCGCCCACGATGTCGACAAGAAAATTTCTATCGCTTCCTTATTTAGGTATATATGTATGTATGTACATATGTATATTGAAAGCAAAAACAAGTTTTGATATTTCCCTGCGGTTTAAAAAGTAGAAATTGACTCAAAATCGTTAGGTATTTCCCTAACGAAAAATCGACTACCTACTACAGTTGCCACAAGTAATGCAAGAGTTCGCCTTTTGACTCTTGCGCTCATGGATATGTTAATGTCTTCAACCTCAAATTTTTTTTTTGCGAGTGGAAAAAAACGTGCTGTTATCAGCGTTGCCATTTTGGTGCTTTTCGGGTATTTTCTGGTGTTTTTCGGGTATTTTCTGATGCTTTTTTCTTTTCGAAATAACCGAAACTTTTTTAAATAGCTGTTTCAGAAAAACGTGTGTTTATAGTGCTTTTTACAATTTCTCGCAGTGATTTTTAGTGCTATTTCAATAATAAAAATTTTTTAAACTTAAACAAAGCAAAGGAGCAAACGCTTCGACCTTTCGCAATCAATTTTTTTAATTTCTTATAAGAATTTTTTATTCATTTGTTAAGCAACGATTTTACTATTTCAATTCGCATGCGTGAATACATTCAAACAACGTGGATTTGTTACTTGTGCAAATTGAAATAAAACATCTTTTTTTTAAGTAAATTTGGCATTAATTTTTTGTTAAATTTTATTAACTTACATGTAATGGCTTTCTCTAAGATAGAAAAACAATAATATAGAAAATGTTTGGAAGAATTATCGAGCGTTCAAAAGGTGGCTTAGACCAACAAAAGATGCGTTCAATGCACTATACATTTGATGTAATTTTAAAATAATTGCCCGGTATAGCGATTTAATATGTCATAGTCAAACAAAAAATAAATACTTATTTATATAAAACATAAATAACAGAGAATATTCAGTTATAAAAACATAATTAACAGAGAATATTTAATTTAGTGCTTTTTTACACGCAATTTTTTCATTTGTACCCTATTTTTATATGCTCACAGTGCTTTTGACGATTTAAGTGTTGGCATCAGTGGCTGTTATTCCAAAGAAAATCAACAAGAAAAAAATTATTTTAAGTATACTATATGCTAGAAACACAACTGGGACGAACGACGAATTTCGTCCATGTGTGAAGCACAACAACGACGAATTTATTCAGCGAATTTCTCGTGTCTTGAAGTTTCATGTTTTGACAATCCCCTTATTGTGGTTGGCGTTTCTCGTCTTCGATTACGACATCTTTGGATTGCATTAAAGGTTACTTTACATGGTAATACAATGTATTACGACATGTCAAAAAATGCTGTAGATTACACAAAATCTTATCATGTAAAAGCAAAATGTATCGAGTAGGAGAGAATACGGATGGAAAATTTGACTGAACAAGGTATTATGCTAACTTCATGCCAGTTTTTGGTGATACATAAGCGTTGCCACTGGTGGAAAAAGAAATTACACAGTTGCAAGTCTAAAATAGTGCAAAACGAAATGAAATAGTGGAAAAAAATCTAAGAAAAAATTTAATTTTTTTATGAGTTTTTTTAGTTAATTGAAATTTAAAAGGAGAAAATATTTTTAATTTATAAAACAAGTACAACAGAACTAAAAATATTACATAAAATTCACTAATTCACAAATATTTACTTCAACGAAGAATAATTTACCACTTTCCTCTTAATATTTTGTCAAAATTTCGTTAAATATTATTTAAGCCAGGCGTTTGAGAAGAAGATGCTCTCCATTTTTCGTTTCTTAATTTAATTAAACTCATTTAACTAGAAGTACTAAGCGATACTTATATGTGTATTCTTTAGTTTTTTTTAATCATATCTTCTTTTGATAATTTTAAGCTAAAAATTTGCACCACAATTTTAAAATTGTGCTACTGTATTAGCTGATAACTCATTTTTGGGGTAACAGTTTTAATTAAGTTCAGTTTACTAAAAAATAACTCTTTCAACAGAAGCGTTTAAGAGTGGTATTATAATAAATATTAAATTTAGAAAGAGAATATCGCCAGCACAGTTTTTACTTTGAAAAATTTTAGACTTGTAAATTTCAAAACATCCAATTTATCGCATAGATTAAGTTCTTTATGGTCTAAAAGTCCATATCCACGCCACTAATTTTCCTAAAATCTTTATACATTCCAATTTGTTGTGTCTCGGAAGAGTATTTTAAGCAGCTACATAAATATAAATTTCACTTCGCTGTATAACAAGTTCCTCGTTTTTATTGGTCAACCAAAGATAACTAATTTTGTGTAAAGAAAACAGCTTTTTGAACTTTGATTACTTCAGCTTGTAATTTGTACAAAAGCAAGGATTCGCTTTAAAACATTAAATTAAAATTAGTTAAACGTCCAAGAGAATGTGAAAGGAACTCCAAATAATATTTTGTAGATTTTTCATCTAATGCAGAAAACATTGATTCAATTATTTTTTAATGATCTTTAAAAACTTCCAATCTTCAATATAATCTCAATACTTCATATTGTTCCGGATTGTATGACTCTCTACTGGGAAATATCGTAGAAATTCTCTGAGTTTGCATTACGTTTATAATAGGATCCGAGATTTCTTAGCACATCTTGTTTGTAAAATTGGGCCTTATTAAAAATTTTGTTGAACTTTCATTAAGATTTACAGCAATATTGTTTTGTTAATATCTTTATAATTAACTTTGTTAGAGACATGGGTATTTCCCGCAGGCATGAAATTTCGAGTGTATAATTTTGTATTAAGTCGGCTTTTATCGCTTTAAAACATATAAAATAGTGCAAAATTACACAAAAAATGTATGTGCAAAAATAGTGCAAAGAATTTAAATAGTACAGATTTTGCACTATTACACAGAAAGTGGCAACGCTGTGATACATAAAACCGTTTTTTGTGTTTTGTTGGTTAGGCAACGTCTATATGCATTTAATAATTAATAAAGTTAATAAACTCTTCAGTAGACTTCAACCCAAAATGAAAAATCACAATTCTTATAGCTTCAACATCCTTCCATTATTTTGGATTTTATTTTCTACTTTTACGCTTTTTTAAAGAACTTTATGTTTTAGTTCATATTTAAATGAAACGCGACTACAGTCATAATTGAAATGTACTTAATTTTTAAGTAAATAAAGTTGTATTAAATACAAGTTGTAAAATGATTTAAAACTAGTAACGATAGAGTAAAGGCCGGGGTATAATGAATCCGTCATACGTTAAACTTCGCCTTTTTCAACTGAAAGCTAAGTTGAAATACATGGTTTCTTATGAGATCTGTTACATTCAGTACGTGTCCGTCAACGCAAAGTACAAAAATCCGTAAATTTTATTAAAAAACCTAAAAATAATTTTTTAGAGCTATTTATCGCTAAATTGGCAACAGTGCTTTACACGACGAATTTATGCAGTGAACTCTTAAGGCCATGTCAGATACAACTTTTGCTTCGCGTTGCGTTGAAGATTCACTTTGACATCTAAGATGAAATGTACATGCTTATATGAAACATATCACATAAGCGAAAAGTTAGGCAACTCTCAACTTTTTGCGTGCTTTGACAATAAGTTGGTAAGATTTTCTTAATTTGTTTGGCCAAACTCGCATGTAAGTATGAAGTTTTATTAAACTTTTGGTAAATTTACATAAAAACGACTTAGTGGCATCAGAGTAATTAAATTATGCTGTATTTTATGCATTAAACGAAGCAATAAAACAAGCGACAAAAGTCTAGCGTCAGTTACAATTGGAAGTTAGTGGTCAGTGAATGTGTAATTTTAAGTGAAAAAAGTGGGTTTTTTTAGAAAGGTAAAATGAGCAGCAGAATTATATTAAAACGTCGCATAAAAAAAGAACAATTAAGTGACAAATGCATTAATAATTAATTGTTTTATCAATAGAAAAATTAATTGTATTGACTAGCGAAATCACTGACGAAAGGTTATGCAAATGGTGGCAGTTGACTACTGTAAATATCATGTCCATGTTAAAATCGTCAGTCGTGAGCATTGCTAGTAGTTAGGCTGGTAGTTAGTGGTAACGATTGGTAGTTAACGAAATAGCTAGACATTCGCTAGCTACGACGCCTGCAGGGTTTGTTTTTGTTTTCAATACATGAGCAAGCGACAAAAACTTTCTTGTCGATATCGAGGGACAGGCCGTAAATAAATACATATGTGTAAATAGAAAATTCATATCGCTGTTAACAAGTAGAAAGGCTCTAACTCAAATAACTGTAACTTTAGAGGAGAAGTTAAAAACATAATAACAAACAGTACAAGTGCTTGTAGAACTGCTTTGTTAAATTGCATGTAAAAGCGTTATTTTTTAAATTATTGCAATTAATTTTTGTGAAAAGGTGTATTTGTGTGAAATGTATTCGAATAACTGAAAAACTCAGTTACGTGAAAATACGAGTTAGGGCTTTTCTACTTGTTAACAGCGATATGTATATGTGTATGTATGTATGTTCATATCGCTCATTTATTCAAACAACATTATAACTCAAAAAACTAGTTTGCCAGAAAACGAGTTTAAAGTTTCCAATTTTCACACAACTCAATGCAAAAAGAAAAATTTATATTACTTTCCAGAGTTGAGAAAAAAGATATTTGTATGAAATTTTTACACAATATGAAGAACGGTATGAGGATTAATTTTGCATCATTAACTCAAAAAAACCTGTTTGCCAGAAAAAGAGTTTGAAATTGTGAATTTACACACAATTTAATGGAAAAAAAATTTTATTTATCTCTCAAGAGTTGAATAAACAAGATATTTGTATGAAATTTATACACAATATGAAGAAAGATATAAGATAAGTAATAACTCTGCATCACTAATTCAAAAATTTAATTTTTTGAGTTATGACGTTCTTCGAGTAAATGAGCGATATATATTTTCATGTTAAAAATATTTAAAAAAGATTATGTGTTTCTTGTGATATATTAAACTAAATTGGAATCAAGACGATAATGAACCGGAACGCAACACTGAAATTTGTATGAATTTCTTATAGAGATATCGATTTTTCGAATTTGGTAAATAACCAGCTTATACGTTTTTCCGAGTAGAAGGTATTTTGAAAAACCCGACGCCAAAATCATGTATTTTTTCGTAGATCGCACGACTTTGTATGATAGTGTATCACGGCCTTTAGAAATAGTATTGACGTAAGAATTTTCCGACTGTGGAAGGATTATTACTAGGGAAAGGATTTTCATGTAAATACATGTTTTCTGTCGTTGGTCGTAGTTCAACGTAAATAAAATATCTTTGCGAATCAACAAGTTTGCGACAAAATGGCATCGATTTGTTAGTGCATATTTTTGCATATTTTAAAATAAATACATATTTTTGCATATTTCACTATAAATTAATGTTTAATAAATTTTTTTAATTCTTTTCATGCTATAAAACAAATTTTAGTGTTTTTTGATTAGTTGCAAAGAATTTTTGCAACTCTTACGACTGTGTAAGAACAAAAAAAGAGGAAAACGAAGACAATTCCAACTGGGATGAAAACTAAATTCATTTGAAAAATTCAATACCAAAAAAAAAGAAAAAAATTAATAGCAATTAATAGCAAATGTTTTTGTAATTTTTTTTGGGCGCTCTTTATCGGTTCTGTACTAATTTCATGTGGATAGAAAGTGTTTTTTAAAGCTCCTTTGCGTGTTGCAGCCTTTAAAGGAAAATATTCAAGGATACGAATTCCCCACAGCCTATAGAAACTAGATGGGGAGCGTGGTTGAATGCTGTCGAATACTATATTTATATTAACAAAGTTAAAGAAATTTTAAATTAAAAAAAAAACTTAAGCTCTGAATTGATATTTGTGCACCCAGAGAATGGCTTTCGTGTTGACACTATAGCCCAATTAAATAGTTTTGATTCTTTAACAGCTCAAGTAAATAAATGCTTGCTCTGAAAGAATAAGTGAAGAAATTAAATATAAATTAGATAAAGTTATAAAAAAAAATTATGGACTTAAAAAATGCAACAAATTGCATTAATATATGTAGCTTATAGTTCAAACAGCCAAAATTTAGTAACTGAGTATTCCACAATCGAACTAGCAGCATTTAAATATGCACCAATAACTTTTGCTGACGTGGAATGTTAATTTTGATAATAAAAATGTCAAAGATTTACCTTTGACAATTTACAAAAATACATACTTATTAATTTACGTAAGTAGATTAGTTTTGGCAACCCTGTTACGAATGAGGGGATTTTGGGCATTTGAGATTTCGTTAGGCTGGTTGTGTGTGTGTGTGTGAGTTTGATTCTTTATTTATGTGTATGTTTGTATACTTGTGTGCACAGCTTTTGTTGTTATTGTAGAGCATAGATGTTCAGCCCACACAACAATTGTTTGAAAAAATTTCATACACATTTGTTACGCTCTTTTAAAAACTCAAGGTAGAGGTCCATAGCTCGCTTTTTGCGCGTTATGCTTTACACGCGTTTCATCCTCTTGTTTCAGTCTATACTTTGTTCGCGTTGAGTTACATGCACTGCTTTTCATGCGCCATTTTATTTTTGTTTTGATCAGCTGTGTGCGTTTGTTTATAAATACTTATAAAGAAAAAATGGAGAGTGAAATCGAGTTTTTAAAAGAATTTGTGGAGTTAGTCGAGTTTGTGTATTTAATTTATGTGCAAAAAATGCCTATGAACAATTTCAAAAAAGAAAAGGTTTTGGGTACGGCCGTTGTATTTAGAACGGAATTTAAGTGGGTTTTTTGAAACCACATTTACAAAATTAAAACTTCAGCAATTTCGAACCGCGACAAGAATGTCTGCAGATGTCTTTGACTATTTATTCAGCATTTTAAAAGATAGTCTTGAGAAGAACTCGGCCAGGGCTATTCCAGCAGATTGTCGGCTGTTGTTGACTTTAATGTAAGTAAATTGAAAATTACATATAAATGTATGGCTTAAGCAATAACTTTTCTAAGCAGCTATTTAATACAGATTTAGCGGAGATGACACTCAGTACGTAAAAGTAATCGATATCTAATATGCAAAATTTGTTACTGAGAAAAGTGTGGTGAAAAGTTAATTAAAATAAATCGCATTAATGAAAATATTCATATATTTTATTAAAAAAGTTTTTTTTTACTAAGAAATTTTTTTTATTGAAAAAAAAAAGAAAAAAATTATCCACGGCAAAATAATATTTATCGATAACGTAAGAAATAAAGTATTATTTAACATCTTTAGCATTCAAGAACAGCTGACTCTCTTTCATGGTGCTTGTAACGCGTACAAAAGTAGAAAGTAGACCTACTTTTTGCTTTGAACGCGCCTACGCGTTCTGCGCTTTTAGCAATGTAACTTGTCACATACTATTACATTGATTCTACTTTTTTGACAGATTCATAGAAAGCGTAACGCGCAAAAAGCGAGCTATGGACCTCTACCTTCATTCATTCATCGTTGAGCAAGCGACGAAAACACATGCGTCGGAATATCGTCATTTTTTTCAGGAATTTATTAAGCATTGTTGTTGGTTTTTGTTGAACAAAGCACAGTAAACACACACGATTCAATTACAATTGAACACACAAAAAACAAATTTAAAAAATAAAAGCTACACGTCTACGAAATGAGATTTGAACGGTATTTTATGATAAATGATGCTTTTCATAACATTCAAAGCCTTTTATGCTACAAAATATTTAAGGCTGGAAATGAAAACGTTTTGAAAACACCTTTTTATTCATATCATTATGAAATTTTGTTTTAGGTGTTTGCCAATATGTTTGCTGGGAGTTAGGGTTGCGAGAGCGAGCGCTAATACATCTCATTTTTATTTTTGATCATCTTTGTTGTAGAGAAACGTTGTGCTTACAGCGGATGGATCTATAAATGGATGTTTGTATGTGTGTATGACAGTGTGTGTGTGTATGAGTATGTGTGTGTGTGTGTATTTACATGTTTGTTTGATGGGGTCCGATACTTTTGTTGTACTGGCAGACAATCATTATTATATCCAGTAGGAAATGTTGATGGTGAAAATATGCTGACTAGCTTTTCACTTTCACTTGTCACCAGTACTACTCTCTAACTATCCTCCGTACAATACTTTGTGCTATAGACATTTAGCATGTGCTTGTCATTGAAAATCTACTAGTAACACTAAAACAATTGATTAGGTAGTGACTACGTAGTTCTTATGCGGTCATGAGACATACCAACCAGACAGTTAGTTACTAGTACATTTCTATAATTTACGTACATACAAATGTATGTATATTGACAAGTTATTGACAATTCCACCACAAATACACCATATCTGTTTTTTCTCCTTCTTTTATACTGACGGATAGAAGAAAACTTATTATCCCAAATTGTTACTAGAATTTTAGTGTTGACACAAAGACACTTGCTCCCAGTCTGACTGTAGGGTAGTGACAAGGGATCTGTGTATTCGTGTGTATTCGTGTGTATGTAGTGATTGTTATTTGATAGACTTTGGTTTGCTGTTTTGAGTTATCGTTGCTATGCGTATGTAGGGTTATTGTATGTATGCATTTATGTTTGCGATCTCTGGGGAAATAATCTAATAGCTGCAGAGAGTGGCAACCCTGTTGGAAGTGGACAGGGAATGTATTTGGTAATGTATGTATATGTTGTTGGATTCATGTATGATGTATCATATGATGAATTTCATCATATGTCGTAATAAATTAGATTCGATGACTACTACGCGATTCTCATATAATGTATATAAGTAGAAGAAATAATGTAGATTGTCATCAGTCTGCTCTGATATCTCAACAAGTGACAACCTATTTACCCAACCAAAATTTTTAAAGTGATTGAAATCCAAACACTATCAAAGTGCTAAAACTAACAACTGTTTGTTAAACAAGTTTATAGTGTATAAAAAATAATTAAATAAATTGTTTATAACTAAAATAAATTGCTTATAAGTAGGTTGTTTGTGGGGTTTCGCGACCATGATCCTCATACAAAATTTGGATCATGCCTACGCTACAGCCGGCATTTAAGTTAGTTGATTGGTTTGCTACATTGTGTTGTATGGAGTAGGGGTATGTTGTGTGAAAATCGACCATTACCGATGTTCTTTAGGTAGGGTGTCAAACCGCAAAGATGGTGTGACGATTGTAGGGTTTTGATTTTGTTGTGGAGGGGGTGCGTGTGTGTATGTATGTATGTTTTTGAAAATATATGTATGTGTGTGTATGTTAGTTTATAAATGTGCATACCTTAACCCTTTAACGGTCGTTGGGGTTAAATTCGACTCTATGATATTTTGTGTTATGAGGCGGCAGCGTGTTCGGTTTTGCTTAAAGTGAAGTCGTGGTGGATGTTATTTTTGTTGAAGTTAGAGGGTTAATACAATATGAATTAAACTACATTAGGGCGGTTTACGAAAGTCTGTGATTTTTTTGCTAGTATTTAAGGTGTTGGTTAGGATTTGTGTACTAATTTTGTATGAGAAAACTAACAACGATGATATACATAAGTGCCACCCTATTGTATTGTTGTTCTGTTGTTAAAAATTCTGTTATGGTTTTTTCATTCGTTTCGTTGATATGTATGAATGTGTGTGTGTGTGTGTGTGTGTGTTTGAAACAGTTGATTAAATTTGTTTGAATTTGAAATTATTTGAATACAAGACTCTAACCATACACAACAATTTGAAATTATTTGAATACAAGACCCTAACCATACACAACAAAGTTGATAAGAAATAAAAAAACCCAAAGCAATACTATTTATGTACTTATATATTTTATTTATTAATTTGTTTAAAAATTTTACAATATAATAAAAAAATGGTAAAAAAGTTGGTGTAATTATACTTTTAGTTATTTAGTGCATCTTGTTTCTTTAGTGTATCTTGAGCTAGAACGATAACAAAAAATAATATTTAGATTTAATAATAATAAAATAAATAAAAAAACTATTTACCAAAAATTACCTGTTGCAGCTGCATTTATAGTTAGTTCATAATATTTATTGCTGCTGCTGCTATCTTCGCTACCTTTTCTTTCTTTTAAAAGGTAGTAGGTATTGCGGTCAAATTCCGCAATAGTAGCATCATCTATGGTGTTATTGAATATGCTCGGTAGGTATATATATTTATTCGCTTCCACCAGACAACGAATTTTTGTCCCAAAGCGTGTTTGTACACGCTCCATCTTCGTAATTTTATAGTTATGGTTAAAAACCATCTCTTTTACAGGGAGAATGGTTTTATTTTGACTTTTTTTAAATATTGTTTTTAGGTGTGCTTCCATTACTTGAATAGTAATTAAAGTAGAACTAGAGAGGGTTTTTATACAAAATTCTGAAATGTAATTTTGTTTCTAAACAGGAAAAATGTGGTTAAAATTTTAATGTTGTGAGAATTTAATTTTAAAAAGTTTCCGTTGCGGTTTTTCAATTTTATAAAGTTGTTATTTAATTAAAATGTATGAGAAAATTTTAAAAAGTTTCTGTTGCGGTTTTTCCGTTTTTTTTTTTTTTTTATAAAGTTTCTATTTAATCAAATGTGAAAGAAATTTTAATGTATGCAGAGTTTTGTTAATATATATATATATATATATATATATATACATAAATATATATGATTTTAATTTTAAAAGGTTTCTGTTTCGTGCATTGTTTAAAATGTGTTTTCTATTTCATCATCATCATCATCATCATCGTCTTCTTCAGTACTGTTATACAAGTTGTTGTAGAATACAAATTGCTTCTTCTTTTTAAGGATTAGAGTATATGACCCCTTCACTTCTTTAACTTTCTTTAAAATGTGTGGAGTTGTGTTTAGATAATCCATCTGATTTTTAGTAATAATCAGAAATCGTTTAGGTAAATAAATGTAATATTCGTTATTTAGATCACATCTTATACTTTCACCATATTTTGTATCTACTCGATCTATCTTGTTGATTTCATAGATAGTATTTTCTTCCATATTCTTTAAAGGTAAGTATGTAATATTAGAACTTTGAAACAATTTTCTTAAGCTTGCCCTCATTTTTTTTTATTTTTTTTTTTGCTTTCAACTTTTCACCGTAAGACGAACTTTCAAACTGATTCTTTATATTCAATAATTGATAGTATAAGACGTTTTTAGATATTTCAATAACTTCTTATCAGTTGCGGTTAAGTATACGTGTATGCATACATATACATATATATATATATATGCATATATAAAAAGAGATTCAGTTAAATTAAAACTTTGATAAATATGTATTGGGGTCAATTTTTAAAAACTGGTGATAAATATTGTACTTGTCATGCACAGTGGAAAACTTTTCAAATAATAAATGCAATAGTTTTGGATATTATAATGCAGGTGTTTCTAACTGCAGAAGGAGGGACTAGAACGCAAATTTTTTCTCTTAATAGAGGACAACAAATGCCAACAAATATTCCAATATTTCAATTTAGTCACAATCAACATATAAAAATTGAGGTTATTGGTGGTATGATATCACTAGTCGGAACAGTCTATGAGGGTGGTTTTAAAGATATAAATGTACACTCATACAAACCATCATGCGCGTATAGTGAAATAGATGAACATGTTTTTAGTGGTACAACTAAATCTTATAATGGTAAGACTGGTATCCGCTCATTGAATAAAAATCAACAAAAACCTCTCCTCCTCCTCCCTCAAAAAATGGTTAATAATAGTATAGTTAAGAAAGCAGCTGGTGGTGCTAGCGGTGGTGATGATGACTCATTTCAATACGAAGATTATTAAATTAGTATATAAATATGAGAAACAATTCTTATCATCTCATTCAAAAATATATCGCTAACTTAAGAACATATATACATATATATATATATATATACATATATTAAAAAAAGAAAAATTAAAATGAAAAATATTTTTATCATATTTTTTTCATATATCTATATCATACAAGTGTTTTCAGCTTCATTACCTATTGATTTGAGTGAAAATGAACTTAAAAATACAGAATTTGCAATAAAATTACCGAATAATGATACTGTGAGCATACAACTAAATTTCAAACTTTTAAAGTATAGTAATGATTTAAATAAAAACATCGAGTCAACAACAACAACAAAAGCAGAATATGAATCAAACGAAGAACAAGAAGACTCCCCACCACCACCACCTATAAATCAATCTTTTACTGTTGAACAAGCTATTGAAGCATTTAGGCAAGATTTAGTAAAAAAAGAAAAAAATATTGCAGGAATAATTGAAAGTTCGGCTCCATTTTATAGACATTTTCAACTTCAATACAAAGATAATATAAAATTGAGAATCCGTTGTACATATAACAGCAATTACTTGAAACGTCGATTAAATATTTCATGTTTCGAATACCGTCAAGTTGAATACGAGAGAATTTTAAGTAATGGTGAAATTGAGACGGTTTCTGAGGATGATACTACATACCGATCCGATATGACATTAATCAACATTCAAGATTATACACATGATTTGGATATGGAAATATCATAAATTAACTAATATGATGAAATACATTTACTACTACTTAATATAAACTTTGTTGTTGATGTGTTAAGAACATTTATTTAACATAAATAAAAAAATTAAAATAAGAAAAATAATGAACAATCAGTTTTATTCGAAAATTTTACATGACTTCTTGAACGAAGAAAGGTTTTTGTGGTATGAACATGAGATTATTTTGAAGAAATTAAAAACTCAATTCGATGAATATGCATTTTATAAGAAAAGTAAATCAAAATTTGGATATCATTATAACAATTGTGTGTGGTCCAACAATGAAACAACTTGTGGACCTGATACCTGTAAATGTTCCCTTATCGATAACAGTTGGGATCAAGCATTATATATAATGAATTTTTATAATAATTTAAAAACATAGACTTTATAAACAGTTCTACAGTCGTCGTTGTGACTTGATTAGTACTAAACAATGTCGGAGGAGAGAATATTAGTTGTAGACGTACAAGGTTTTTATCTCAACAATAAATTCATTGTAAAAGAACTGAGTATTTCAATTGACGACTCACAAGTTCAAACATTTATTATTAAACCACCTTTTCCATATTCATCGTTGACAACAAAAGAAAAATATTCAATTAATTGGCTTTATAATCATCATCATGGATTAAAATGGAAAGATGGCGATTCATCCTTAACAAATATTGTGGAATATTATATTGCGTATGTTAAAGATAAAAATTATATTAATTATGCTAAAGGATTAGAAAAAATTAAGTGGATTCAAAATATTTTTAAGGATAAAATTAATTTTTATAACCTGGATGATTTAAATTGTCCAAATTTAAAAACATTATATCAAAATGATGAATCTGTAAATGTTTGTTCTTATCATAGAAAATATTGTATATGTGCTCAAAAAAATGTAATACTCTTAAGAAAGTTTATTAAATCAAATATTAATAAAGAAAACATAAAATTATAAAAGACATTTTTTCTTTTTTGGATTTATTATTTAACACTTAAATCAGATAGAATAATCATCAAACATCATCAGTTCATTCTGAATACTTGAAATGTCAATAACAATATCTTTAAACGGAAACAAATCAACTCTGGTTGGAGAATATTTTCCTCCAATTGAACTCCCTACAAAATATGTTTGTGGACTTATTGATTTTGTAACATTCAACTCCATACCTAATGTAGATGTTCACAACAATTTGTTTCATATAGGAAATCATATTATTACTATTCCGGTTGGTTCATATGAACTTGAGGATATTGATTTTTTCTTAAACTCAAGCTTAAAAGATATTGATGAATCAATTCATCTAGTAATTGAAGCTAACAATAACACACTTAAAACTGAAATAACCTCATCAATGGATATAGATTTTTCACAACCAAACAGTATAGGAAAGTTGCTCGGATTTAGCAAAAGTAAATTAGAAGTAAATTCAACTGAATATTATAACACTGATCAAAATCTTCAAAATGATAAATCTGTGGAAGTGATGATTGTAGATATTAATCAATTGAATACTACAAGGTTATTTGAATCTGACTTACCTGCACATATTACGAATGTTAATACAATACGCATTGAAAGCAACTTAACAACCGGATCATTTATTAATAATACTTCGAATCATGTTATTCATGAATTTCCTCTTGATGTTCCTCCAGGATATAAAATAAGCGAAAAACCTCGAAATGTTATTTATTTTCCCGTCAACTGTCAGCAAATAAACAACATAACGATTAGAATCTTAAATCAAGACGGTGAACTTATAAATTTTAGAGGAGAAAAAATCACTCTTAGACTCCACTTCAAACCAGAATAATGATAATTTACAATAAAAACGTAATGCAAAGAGGATTGCCATTCAATCCCTCATCAACTCGCATTCGAGAAACTATAAAAAATAAAAAAAACCCGTTAACATCATATAATATAGAATACTTGAAATCATTAGGATTTAATCTTCAACAATGAATGAAATACTAAATGTCCTTCAAAAACCTATATATGATGAGAGTATTGTAAAAAGGGAATATCATAGTTACTCTCCATATCTAAAATCATTCAACAACAATGATGAAATTCGTATACCAATTCAAAATCAGGATCTCTTTGTCTTACCAAGTGAGAGTATGATTTACATTCATGGTTTTATAGTGAAGAAGGAAGCAAACAAAGAGGTTCCAGCTACAGATGTGAAATTTAAAAACAACTTTGTTTCATATTTGTTCGATGAAATTCGTTATGAAATTAATGGTTTTGAAGTTGATCGTACACGCAAACTTGGAATTTCATCTACCATGAAAAATTTTTTATCATTGAATAAGGCTGAAAGTGCTACACTAAAAAACGCTGGTTGGTGTCTTAAAGAAACTTTTGTTTTAGAAAAAAGTCATTTTAGCTGTTGTATACCTCTGAAAATGTGGATGGGTTTTGCTGAAGATTATAACAAAATACTATTAAATTCGAAACATGAGCTCATTCTTCAACGTTCGACATCCGATGAGAGATCATATTATTCTACAAATACAACTGATCAGTTGAAGTTAACAATTCTGGATATAACATGGAAAATGCCGCATATTCAACTATCAGACTTTGCAAAATTGGAAATGTTTAAGATAATCAACAACAAAAATTCTATACCAATTGCATTTCGTAGTTGGGATTGTCATGTAAATCCTGCACTACCAACGACTACAAAGGTTTTATGGAATGTAAAGCTTTCTCCACAAAACGAAAGACCACGATTTCTTATAATTGGTTTACAAAAAGTGAAAAGTAAAGAACAAGGAAATATATTTGACCATTGTAATATCTCTAATTTAAAAGTATATCTAAACTCAGAGTCATATCCATATGATGATTTACATAATCGTTTCGAAATGGGTCAGTATTCTGTTCTATATAATATGTATGCAAAATTTCAACAAGGCTTTTACATGCGAGAACCTGAACCATTGCTGGATGTTAATGATTACAAGTCTTACGCACCGCTTATTGTTGTTGATGTTTCACATCAAAATGAAACTGTTAAAATTGGACCTATTGATGTACGAATTGAATTTGATACTGAAGCAAACAAACCAATTCCAGAAAAAACATCAGCATACTGTTTAGTTATTCATGATCGCTTAATCGAATACTCACCTCTAACAAGTGAAATTAGAAAAATTATTTAATTCTAATATTTCTTTTAAAATTTTTAATAAATGAAAAAAAAAAATTTTATATATATATAAATAAAACAAGATCTTTTTAATTCTTAATCAATGTATTTTATTAAAAAACATTTATAGTTTCTTTTTAGTTTAGCTTCGAAAACAAAAATTTTAAACATAAATGACCACAATTTATTGTATTAAAATTTTGATATCTATCATAATTATAACTAATGTTTTTTCCTAAATATTTTATTAATTGTTTTGGTGGTTGCAAATTGCCAAAGCTATCAAAATATTCGATTTGATTGTTGTTTTTCCAGTATGCTACCCAATGTGTGCCAGGGCCCTTTGAAGTATCCAGATTGATTATTCCACATTCTTTTTTAAATGGTTTGCTGCTTGGAAGGGTGTTACACATAAACACACCTCTAAAATTTGGAATATGTTTTGCATATTTTCTCAAGTCTACATCAGAAAGGGCTCTTTTAGGTAGCTTCATTAAAAATTTTGTTGATAAGGCTTTAAATATAATCCAAAACCTTTTTTATATGGTTTTAAGAACATGCCTTTTCCCATCGCAATGGCTTCCATTGTATTATTGTGTCGTTTTGCTTCAGTCAGCTGTTCCTTTCCATTTTTAACTGCATTGATTGCTTTTGTAATACCAGATACACCACCAGCTAAACCACCAAGTGCACCCAGTGCAGCAAATATAGGGGCAAGTGGAAGAAAACCTCCAGATTTTGGTAGCGGTATTATTCGAGGCGTTTTTATTAACGATTTTTTCTTCCCCTTGAAAATATTGTTTACAACTTTTCGTGAAATCTTTATAGCATCTTTCAAGTTTTCACTTTTCTTTATATTCTTTCTTGCACTTTTCAATGCATGTGTAAACAGTTTGTGGGTATTTACTGGAGACGACTTTTTAGTTTTACTAATAACGTTACCCATACCGAATTTTGTTTTTGCTTTCATTGCAGTAGCAACAAACCAAGCGTTTGATTTTTCACCCAAACTACTATCACTTGCTTTGACCCTTTGCCAAGCCTTTTCAGTTAAAATTCTATCAGCAATATGTCTTTTCTCTAAATCTTTATTGTTTGAGTATGCTATATCGTGCTCTCTGCAAGCAGTATCCAATGGATTGATTCCTTGATCACCTCTTTCTAAACGTTTCTTTAATTTTGTACCAGGTCCGCAAAATTGATAACCGGGTAGATGAAGTTCAATGGGAAGTTTATTAATTATTTTATTTAGAAAACCTTTACCAATGAAGGATGGATGACGAATGAATATCTTTTTATAAATGATTGTCATATCTATTGATACTTTGTCGATTAAAGATTAAAATCAAATTGATTGAAAACAAATAAAAGAGACTGGTTTATATATTATGTTATCATTAGATTTCAGAATGCGGTTTTTTAAACAACATAAAAGGATTAACGTAAAGAATATCGAATCAAAGTTCGATTCATCAAATAAAATTCGTCATAGTTCATTACTACCGAATTCTATTCGAGCTCTTATTGTAGGTCCATCAAATTGCGGAAAAACAAATGTTATGATCAGTCTTATTGAAAGTCCTCATGGATTGAAATTTAAAAATATTTACTTATATTCAAAATCAACACAACAACCGAAATATAAGTACTTAGAAAGTCTAATTAAACCCATTAAGGAGATAAATTTTTCATCATTTTCCAATAATGATGATGTTCTATCGCCAGACGAAGTTAAACCAAATTCAGTATTTATATTCGACGATATAGCTTGTGAGAAACAAAATCATGTACGTGCCTACTTCTGTATGGGTCGTCATAAAGATATTGATAGTTTTTATTTATGTCAAACATATACACGTATACCAAAACACTTGATTCGCGATAATGCTAATATAATTATAATTTTCAAACAGGATGCAATGAATATTAAGCATATTTACAATGATCATGTTGGTTCTGATATGACTTTGAAAACATTTCATGAGTTAAGTACCGAGTGTTGGAAAGAAAAATATGGTTTTCTAGTTATTAACAAAGATGATCCTATGAATAATGGTCGATATAGAAAAGGTTTCGATATATTTATAAAGCTATAAAAGAAATATTACAGACACTTTAAAATCAGTACAAGATTAATTATTAAACTAATAGCTTCTCAACTATTAAACTGCTAACTGCTAAATTGCTATACTGCTATACTGCTAAACTGCTAAACTGATCTGTTTTGAATCTGTTTCTAATTCAACATATAAATATGAACACAAATCTAGTTAATAATCTTATTAAAACTCGAAATATTTTAAAAAAGAAATATAAGAATATTTTGCTTGGAGAAATTGCAAATGATGAATTGTTGGAAAAGACATTGAAACCAATATCAAAACCATTAAAAGAATTAGTTCAATCAACTAATAATAATAATAATAATAATAATAATAATAATAACACCATTATAAAACATGAAAAATATCCGGATGGCTCTTTTAAACATGATCTTGAGAATAATAAAGTTGCCTTCAGTACACCATATAAAAAGAGTAAGCTTGATTATAACACGTTTTCTTCAAGCTCTAATAACAAGAAAATCGAGAAAAGTTCAAACACGTTTCAATCATTTGATGATGACCATGATGATGATGATGATGATAATAATGATAATGTTGATAATGAGGATGATAACAATGATGATGATAACACCATTGCAATACATCCCAATCAAAGTATTCAATATAATTTATCAAAAGTTAACTTAAATATATATGATAAAACCTATGGTCCTCATAAGGATAAAAATCAAATATGGAGACTGGGTAATGAACCCATCGCTTTCAATTCAACCAATATTACTGTAGGTAATTTAAAATGGCCCTTCACATCAGGCTTATATGAATTGTTAGTTTATAAGAAACCAATCAGTTATAATAAAACAGATTTAAATAATTATAAACAAATATTGGAGATGACTAATGTCCATAAACGAAATAACAGTATTAATGGCCAGATTAAAGGAAATCGTTCAATTAAATATACAACGATTATTAAAAACCTATTTAAACAACAGAAAATTCATGAGGGAAAAGGTTTAATGAAATTGAATAGAAAAAAGCATAATTATGTTTATTGGGATGATCCTAATGAATTGGTTGATAGATTGCGTCTTTTGATTTCATCAACAACAGCTGGTCACTCAAATCATAATAATGAAATTGTATCAATTATTGAGGAATTGAGAGAAGCAAAAATTATTATATAAATAGACTTAAAAATGTACAAACAATTCATATTCATAAAATGCCTATCGATAAGT
Organism: Nowickia ferox; assembly: GCA_936439885.1. Taxonomy (NCBI): domain Eukaryota; kingdom Metazoa; phylum Arthropoda; class Insecta; order Diptera; family Tachinidae; genus Nowickia; species Nowickia ferox. The sequence goes on along the minus strand of OW387026.1, from coordinate 36,586,819 downwards.
TTGGACATTATATTGAAAGATCTGTAAGATACCAAAATCAACATTTCAAGATTCATTTGGATAGTGATCGTAATTTCAACTTTAACTTGCGGAGAATAAAAAATATTGCTAGTCCTGTATTGGAAAACGATGCCGTAAACAAAATTTACATGAAAACTTATTTAAGTGAAATAAAGAAACAACTGGATACAATGTATATGGAGAGAATTAAGGAAATGGAGGATCGTTTTAACGAAATAATACAACAACAAAACGTGTTGACTACAGAAAAATTTGATAATGTAGAAACACGTTTAAGTAAATTAATACATGATCAAAGTATAATACTAAATAATCTCAATCAATCACTAAATGAAATGAAATCATTATTTAATCACAAAATTGATTCAGTTGAAGAACGTCTAAATGAAAAAACGAAGCTCATTACAAAGCATTTAAAGATAGATATATAAATCGTTTTTGATTTAAATTCAATATCAACAGCATTTAAATTGATGTAATCTGTAAGATAGACGTTAGAAATGGAGCGACAAGAAGTGGTTCAGGAGCTTCATAAGCAAGCACGTAGAAATTTCATTCGACGTCGAGTGGTGGTCAAGGGAATTGATGATCTTTGGCAAGCAGATCTTGTTGAAATGGGTGCTTACTCAAAATATAACAAAGGCTATAGATTTATTTTAACAGTTATAGATACATTTTCAAAGTTTGCTTGGGCTGTACCTGTAAAATCTAAAAGTAGTGAAGATATAACCAATGCTATGCAATCTATTTTTTCGCTAAAGAGAATTCCAATAAACTTGCAAACCGATAATGGTAAAGAGTTCTATAATAAAATATTTCAAAACTTGATGAAAAAACATAATATCAACCACTATTCTACATATAGTATCATGAAAGCGTCTATTGTAGAACGATTTAATAGAACTCTAAAAGGAATGATGTGGAAAAATTTTAGTCTACAAGGAAATTATCAATGGATACATATATGCAAGGATTTAATTAATCAATATAATAATAAAAAGCATAGAACAATTGGAATGACACCAAAGTCTGTTAACGCAGAAAATGAAAGTTCTATACTAAAACAAGTCTATAATCATCCCAAAATATATAAATCTGGTAAACTAAAAGTTGGAGATCACGTTCGAATTAGCAAATATAAACATATTTTTTCAAAAGGATATACTCCAAACTGGACAACTGAAATTTTTAAAATTCGTACTTTACAGAACACAAACCCCATTACCTATTTATTGGAAGACTATCAAAGGAATCCGATTGTTGGTGGATTCTATGAACATGAACTATTAAAGACACATTTTCCAAATACATACTTGATTGAAAATGTTATTAAAACTAAGGGGCACCAGGCGTACGTAAAATGGTTGGGATTTTCCAATCAACATAATTCTTGGATCAATAAAGATGAACTTCAATAATATTATATATACTTCAATATGAGATTTATTTTTATTATATTATAAAATTCTCAAAAAAATAAAATAATATATAAAAAAGTTTTGTTTTGATTTTTTTATTTCTAAACGATTAAATTTTATATCAACTTAGTTGAGTAAGGTTAAGAACAAGCACGATTAAATTTTATTCACACAAAAACAAATTGTGATTACTTGTGTTTAAAATTCCTATTCAATAGATGACTATAGTTTAAAATAAAAACAAACTAAAATATTTTAATGATATTCTTTATTTATTTATTTATTTATTGTTTTTTTCACGTTATATATATATATATTCACTTATAATCTAAAATCACTTAATACTATTGTACAATATTATCACTTGAAGATGATGTTAATACATTTTCATTGGGATATGATGATGATGATGATGATGATGATGATGGTTGTTGACTATTTATTGCATAATGTCCCCATGCATATGTATTAATACTATTATCTCTAATAAATCGCTTATCATCTAAATAACTTAATGCTAATTTACTAATGTGTTGAGTATATATTTCATGAATCTTTGATCTAAATACATACATAGAATCATAGTACATTTTTTTTTCAAATAAACATTTTCTAAAGTCATTAATCGTTAGTCTATTGGTTACGCATTTTTTAACTCCTTTAATTTTTTTAATTTCTTTTTCCTCCTCATCAATTTTAATTGAATACATTTTAGCGCGTAAACCAATGAACTCTTTAATTATTTTACCATTACATTCATCCTTCATCATTCCTAATACTTTTTTATTGACAAGCGGTAAATTATAGATATTATCTTTCGGATACCCAGATGTATCAAACTGATTTCGTACATCGTTTCTAATATCGTTGTATAGATCATCCGTTCTAATATCATATATAAACGAGTCCGTGTCCATATAATTTAAATTAATATTTTCACAATATTTCGGTTTCATATATTCGTAGTGAAAATTATACATTTTATGTTTCGAGAGTTCCAAGACAGAAAATCCAATGTAAATGGGTTTGTCGTACACAGTTCGTACTCTTTTCAATTGAATCGCAACCATTTGTTCATGAATTTTCAGACAACTGTGAAAATTAGGTTTGGCAATAAGAGCTCTAGCTCCTAATCTCTTCCCCCTACTCTCCCATTCACATACTAATTTTATATCTTTTCTTTTATCAACATTTTCCATTGTCTTCCCATATACTGCATTATTTAACAATTTAAAAAAGTTCTGTTCAAATACATTCTTACCCAATGTTCGGTGATAGTTATTTATATCAATATATTTTTTCAACCAATCTGACTGATTAAATTGAAGAATTCTATGAATTTTCCTTAAAATCAAACCATGTTGAAGACATTGTTGCAGATTGCGATAGTGTATTATGTAATTGGTTTTATTGTTTAAGTCTGTTATTAATTTTTGCTGTTTCATGCCCCCAATTTTTTTATTTTCTGCACAGAATGGAAAATCGCTATGACGGTCGTGCAGTGTACTTGGATATTCCAAGTCTACTTCTAATATGTAACCAATTTCTGAGTCTTCTTCCACTACATGTATATTAAAGTCTTCAACGTTTTCAAACCATTTAAAATTTTTAAAGGGAAGATACTGCGACATTGCATATCCATATAAATTATTTACATCAAAATACATTAGATAATTTGATTCTTTTGTGGGATCATAATCATTAACGTATTTATTATTTACTATGGTGTGCCGTTTACTACACTGAACAATACCTCCCCTAATACCTCGTACAACGAAATTGTACATGTTAATATCTGTTAGTAATTCCAATTCTATTTTAGTTGTTTTCAACATTGCATCCCAAGATAAGCCTGGAGTAGTATAATATTGACAAGGGTCTAAATTGTAAATTTTCTTACAAACTTTACGGAAATTTTCAAATATATCACATAGCAAGAGAACATCTACTTTTAGATATAATAGAAGATAGTCCAACAATTTGTTGCAATTAAATGTATTCCAAACATTTTCAGCATGTTCATAATCATCTATACTGCACGACTCATTTGTAAGTTTATTAAAGAAACATGATCGCGGTGGTAGTTGTGTTTCCTCCAGCCGATCAACTGAGTTAAGAAAGTCATATGGAAAGACACCTTTACGCTTCATTAAACTGAATTCATTATGAGTTTGATAGATTAATTTTACTGTCGTCAAGTCATCATCAGACAAATAGCTAGCTAGTTTTTCTAAGCTCGACGGCATAAATCGAAAAGAATCTAGAAAACGTAATTCTATTGTCTTATCATTATCACCATTATCATCATCATCATTATCATCATCATCATTATCAACATCATTATCAATGGAATCATTAACCGAAATTCTTTTCGATATAGATACATATAATTCCTTATTGAAAGGAATTATATTTATATCACCTTTAATACATGATAATTCTCTAATAAACAAATGACAATCATATGCCGAAAGATTGTGAAAAAATATCGGAATGAAGTTTGCAATTTGAAATTCTAAATTGCATTTTTTGTGTGCGGGACCTCTATATTCACCCGTTAGATGACAATGATCAGCCACACGATCTTCAACAGATAGCAAACATTCACAAATGTGACAAATTTTGTCCTCCATTTGTCTGATCTGTTGAAGTGGTGTTAAGGAATTCATTGGTTTTACTACACTTAAATAATTCTTATAGATATATCTTATATCTTTAACTAAACTCTTAAAGAAATGATTAGGTGCGTCATCAGCACCATTATAAATTCTAAATATATCTAAATTAGAGTTAAATGTACATTTAATATAATAACTGTATGCAAATGGAATGTGCTTTTGTATAGATTTAATATTTGCAGAATTTTGAATATCAACTGATTTTAGAATACATTCAAAATCAGCGTATACTATAAAAGGTACATCCATTTGCTTTTTAAAATTCCTAAAACTTACTAAATTATTGTCTTCAGTTGGCATCTTAGTTATCATTTTATTGCAATGCTGTTTGTGTATGTTTAATGATGAATGAGAATGGAAATGTATTAAACAGGTATTGCATACATATGCCATAGTTTTATGTTTCGTTACTTGACTTTTAATTAATCTGTAAATATAAAGAAAAACTTAATTAGTATAAAATTATTGAAGAATATATATTCTTTACAATTACCTTGATATATTTTTTATCCATACATAATGGAATCTTCCTTCTCCTTCCTCCAAAAGCAACAAATTGATGTGTTGGAATTTTTCCTGCACAGTAAAATAGTATGGACCGACTATATTATTATCATCGCCCAATCCAAACACATTAATACTTATATCAGGATTTTTACTTTCGAACACTTTGATTTTATTAAGTGGTAGAGGAAAATGCAGACTTTTAAAATTTAATATTATATTATTTTCAAGCGTTATGATTTCTTCATTTATGTTGTTAACTTTATATGATGAACATCTATTGGTATGCAAATCAACTGGATAAAGTGCTGATATTATAGCCCACTTAAAACAATATATATCAGTATTTTGGACATTGATGCAAGCAAACTTTCTCTGTATTGTTAGAGGTAATGGAATATATTGTGACCCTTTAATACATTTATATTTGTTGACATTGATTTCAAGATGTGATATTTTAATTAATGACCATCCGCTATCACGTTCCTGAAATTCACTCATTTTTTTAATTATATTATTACATTGTTCATTATAAAGGTCAATAATGTCATCACTTGTCGTTGATATGCTTAGGATCACCATTTTTGTTTGATGCGATTTAACTTCTATGATACATGTATCATGATCTTCCTTAACCAACATATACTCGCAAAATAATTCAATATTAAATTTTACACTCGAATATTCCTGTGTCACATTATATAACAATTCCATGACATTGTCTCTAATTGTATACAGAAAGTTTTCTGGTATTAAATCAGTTTCATTGCTATTTTCAATCAAATATGTTATGATGCGATTATTGAATACAGACTTGATACACTTTAAACTATAGTTATTATATTTCTCTGTTTTTTCCGCACTGTTAGTTTTATGCATATTTGTTCTTATATGATAATGCCATTTAGTATTTGATATATATGTTCTACATTTGTCACAATATATATTGATTGCACCGCTGTCTGATATAGTATGAGAGTGTTGTTCCCATTCCTCGCGGTTTGAAAAATATAGCTTACACGTTGTACACTTAAACGATGAGGAAGACCCTTGATGATGTAATCTAATATGTCTCCTTAAATTTGTATTCGTAGTGAACTCTTTCTTACAAAATTCACAAATAAATTTAGACATTTTTATAAATATTTTTATTTAGACGTTGTTAGAGAAAAGTGGTTGAAATAAGAATGATGATATATTTGAACATATGCAGTATTTAATCTCTTTCTTAGAGTATACGATTTACATATAACTTTTTTTTCAGTAATTACAGTTAAAGAATACATATTTGTGGTTAAATAGTTTTATTTTAAAAAACATTTCTATCCATATATTCATTTCTTATCACAAACGTAAAATTTTTATAATTCTAATTATAAACTTTTTACAACAATAGAAACCACTGCACCTGCGTTTGCTACAAATATTATCAACTTTTTATAAACTAACATACACACACATACATATATTTTCAAAAACATACATACATACACACACGCACCCCCTCCACAACAAAATCAAAACCCTACAATCGTCACACCATCTTTGCGGTTTGACACCCTACCTAAAGAACATCGGTAATGGTCGATTTTCACACAACATACCCCTACTCCATACAACACAATGTAGCAAACCAATCAACTAACTTAAATGCCGGCTGTAGCGTAGGCATGATCCAAATTTTGTATGAGGATCATGGTCGCGAAACCCCACAAACAACCTACTCTTATAAATAAAATAATTAAATAAATTGTTTATAAATAAAATAATTAAATTAATTAATAAACAAATAAATAATTAAATAAAATGAATACTACAAGTTGTACCATCTGCAATAAAGTCTTTATGACTCAAACAAAACTAAATCAGCATATGGAAACGCACTCATATGCTAACCAATCGAAAGCTATGCTTGGAACTAGTAAGCTAAGTCTTCAAAACAAATATTGTGAGGATTGTGATGAGATGATCCCATTAATGGGTTATATGGCTCATGTCAGAACCACAAAACATAAAAACAGTTGTCAGCAAGAACGGATTGGAGATTTTCTCACTAAAAGAGCAAGTAACTTCAATGGGAGGATCGAGACATATATCCTCCTCAACAAAAATGTGGGTGTCTTGTTTCCGGAGGAGTTTCTGAAATCTACCAAGAGCTCCATAGTACAACAACTCAATGAACGTAGTAGGATACATACTACATTTAAATTTAATAAGGAGCTCACATGTGATTATATGAAGATGGTGAATGATGAGATGAATGTTTCCCAACTTGTACATATTTCGAAAATGATGTTGGTGACTTTGTCTGATGACATAGAGGATATGTACAAGAAACAAGCCGAGGAGCTAAGAGCCAAAATGAAAGAATTTCAAGAGAGGGATAGCGGATGGACATTGATTTCAATAAATTCCCTTGAAGTTAATATAAACAAGGCGTCCATAATAAGAGGATCGAGCTTTATCCCTCTTCCAAAAAATATTGCAATGAAACGTGCATGCATAAATATCGAGAACAATGATATTTATTGCTTTAAATGGTGTCTCATTGCGGTTTTGTACACAAATAGCGGTCTGAATCCTAAACAACGGAAAAACTTTAAAAATTACAATATTACAAATATTTCTGATGAGAATATTAATACAGGGGAAATTGTATTAAATTTTAAAGACCTAGAGTTTCCACTCCCATTGAAGCAGATAAAACAATTCGAGAATCAAAATGATGTGAGCATAAACGTATTTGGTCATAATGGAACATCACTTATAGGACCATACTATGTAACGAAAGGAGAAAAACACATTCATATTAATCTCTTATTGCTCCAGTCCAATGAAAACTACCACTATGTACTCATCAAGGATATATCAAAGTAAGTTTCATTTGTGCATTTATGAAAAATCTGCTTTCATCTCTATTTAAAAAGTTACTTCCTATAGTTATATTTATTTACATCGTATTGGTATTTTCTATATTTTCTTCAGACTCCTTCGTTCCAGCATAACATCACACAGAAGTAAGATCATGATATGTAACACCTGCCTATATCATACACATGATGATTATGTGTATAATCATCATAAAAATGTTTGTGTGAAAAAAGTCATCAGAATGCCAGAAGATGAATCTATTATCAAGTTTAAGAACTACTACAAACAGTTAGATGTACCATTTGTAATCAATGCGGACTTTGAGTCTATTTTGGAAAAAGTTGATGATGCTATAAGTAAAAGTACCACAAATGTACAGAAACATCATGCTTGTGCATTCGGTTATTTTATTAATTGTAGTTTCAAGAGAGAAAATAATTTATATAGACATTATTTTGGTGAAGATTCGGCGAATATATTTATCAAAAAAAATTGTTGAAGATTGTACAGATATTTATTTAAATTATTTACTTAAAGTTAAGAAAATGTTCATAACCCCAATAGAAATAGCTCAATATAATAATGCAAAAAATTGTCATATATGTAAGAAAATATTAAATAACGATAAAGTTAGAGATCATTGTCATCTTACGGGCAATTATCGTGGGGGCAGCTCATAGCGAATGTAATTTAGTAGGTTGTTTGTGGGGTTTCGCGACCATGATCCTCATACAAAATTTGGATCATGCCTACGCTACAGCCGGCATTTAAGTTAGTTGATTGGTTTGCTACATTGTGTTGTATGGAGTAGGGGTATGTTGTGTGAAAATCAACCATTACCGATGTTCTTTAGGTAGGGTGTCAAACCGCAAAGATGGTGTGACGATTGTAGGGTTTTGATTTTGTTGTGGAGGGGGTGCGTGTGTGTATGTATGTATGTTTTTGAAAATATATGTATGTGTGTGTATGTTAGTTTATAAAAAGTTGATAATATTTGTAGCAAACGCAGGTGCAGTGGTTTCTATTGTTGTAAAAAGTTTATAATTAGAATTATAAAAATTTTACGTTTGTGATAAGAAATGAATATATGGATAGAAATGTTTTTTAAAATAAAACTATTTAACCACAAATATGTATTCTTTAACTGTAATTACTGAAAAAAAAGTTATATGTAAATCGTATACTCTAAGAAAGAGATTAAATACTGCATATGTTCAAATATATCATCATTCTTATTTCAACCACTTTTCTCTAACAACGTCTAAATAAAAATATTTATAAAAATGACTAAATTTATTTGTGAATTTTGTAAGAAAGAGTTCACTACAAATACAAATTTAAGGAGACATATTAGATTACATCATCAAGGGTCTTCCTCATCGTTTAAGTGTACAACGTGTAAGCTATATTTTTCAAACCGCGAGGAATGGGAACAACACTCTCATACTATATCAGACAGCGGTGCAATCAATATATATTGTGACAAATGTAGAACATATATATCAAATACTAAATGGCATTATCATATAAGAACAAATATGCATAAAACTAACAGTGCGGAAAAAACAGAGAAATATAATAACGATGACGGTAGTTTAAAGTGTATCAAGTCTGTATTCAATAATCGCATCATAACATATTTGATTGAAAATAGCAATGAAACTGATTTAATACCAGAAAACTTTCTGTATACAATTAGAGACAATGTCATGGAATTGTTATATAATGTGACACAGGAATATTCGAGTGTAAAATTTAATATTGAATTATTTTGCGAGTATATGTTGGTTAAGGAAGATCATGATACATGTATCATAGAAGTTAAATCGCATCAAACAAAAATGGTGATCCTAAGCATATCAACGACAAGTGATGACATTATTGACCTTTATAATGAACAATGTAATAATATAATTAAAAAAATGAGTGAATTTCAGGAACGTGATAGCGGATGGTCATTAATTAAAATATCACATCTTGAAATCAATGTCAACAAATATAAATGTATTAAAGGGTCACAATATATTCCATTACCTCTAACAATACAGAGAAAGTTTGCTTGCATCAATGTCCAAAATACTGATATATATTGTTTTAAGTGGGCTATAATATCAGCACTTTATCCAGTTGATTTGCATACCAATAGATGTTCATCATATAAAGTTAACAACATAAATGAAGAAATCATAACGCTTGAAAATAATATAATATTAAATTTTAAAAGTCTGCATTTTCCTCTACCACTTAATAAAATCAAAGTGTTCGAAAGTAAAAATCCTGATATAAGTATTAATGTGTTTGGATTGGGCGATGATAATAATATAGTCGGTCCATACTATTTTACTGTGCAGGAAAAATTCCAACACATCAATTTGTTGCTTTTGGAGGAAGGAGAAGGAAGATTCCATTATGTATGGATAAAAAATATATCAAGGTAATTGTAAAGAATATATATTCTTCAATAATTTTATACTAATTAAGTTTTTCTTTATACTTACAGATTAATTAAAAGTCAAGTAACGAAACATAAAACTATGGCATATGTATGCAATACCTGTTTAATACATTTTCATTCTCATTCATCATTAAACATACACAAACAGCATTGCAATAAAATGATAACTAAGATGCCAACTGAAGACAATAATTTAGTAAGTTTTAGGAATTTTAAAAAGCAAATGGATGTACCTTTTATAGTATACGCTGATTTTGAATGTATTCTAAAATCAGTTGATATTCAAAATTCTCCAAATATTAAATCTATACAAAAGCACATTCCATTTGCATACAGTTATTATATTAAATGTACATTTAACTCTAATTTAGATATATTTAGAATTTATAATGGTGCTGATGACGCACCTAATCATTTCTTTAAGAGTTTAGTTAAAGATATAAGATATATCTATAAGAATTATTTAAGTGTAGTAAAACCAATGAATTCCTTAACACCACTTCAACAGATCAGACAAATGGAGGACAAAATTTGTCACATTTGTGAATGTTTGCTATCTGTTGAAGATCGCGTGGCTGATCATTGTCATCTAACGGGTGAATATAGAGGTCCCGCACACAAAAAATGCAATTTAGAATTTCAAATTGCAAACTTTATTCCGATATTTTTTCACAATCTTTCGGCATATGATTGTCATTTGTTTATTAGAGAATTATCATGTATTAAAGGTGATATAAATATAATTCCTTTCAATAAGGAATTATATGTATCTATATCGAAAAGAATTTCGGTTAATGATTCCATTGATAATGATGTTGATAATGATGATGATGATGATGATGATGATGATAATGGTGATAATGATAAGACAATAGAATTACGTTTTCTAGATTCTTTTCGATTTATGCCGTCGAGCTTAGAAAAACTAGCTAGCTATTTGTCTGATGATGACTTGACGACAGTAAAATTAATCTATCAAACTCATAATGAATTCAGTTTAATGAAGCGTAAAGGTGTCTTTCCATATGACTTTCTTAACTCAGTTGATCGGCTGGAGGAAACACAACTACCACCGCGATCATGTTTCTTTAATAAACTTACAAATGAGTCGTGCAGTATAGATGATTATGAACATGCTGAAAATGTTTGGAATACATTTAATTGCAACAAATTGTTGGACTATCTTCTATTATATCTAAAAGTAGATGTTCTCTTGCTATGTGATATATTTGAAAATTTCCGTAAAGTTTGTAAGAAAATTTACAATTTAGACCCTTGTCAATATTATACTACTCCAGGCTTATCTTGGGATGCAATGTTGAAAACAACTAAAATAGAATTGGAATTACTAACAGATATTAACATGTACAATTTCGTTGTACGAGGTATTAGGGGAGGTATTGTTCAGTGTAGTAAACGGCACACCATAGTAAATAATAAATACGTTAATGATTATGATCCCACAAAAGAATCAAATTATCTAATGTATTTTGATGTAAATAATTTATATGGATATGCAATGTCGCAGTATCTTCCCTTTAAAAATTTTAAATGGTTTGAAAACGTTGAAGACTTTAATATACATGTAGTGGAAGAAGACTCAGAAATTGGTTACATATTAGAAGTAGACTTGGAATATCCAAGTACACTGCACGACCGTCATAGCGATTTTCCATTCTGTGCAGAAAATAAAAAAATTGGGGGCATGAAACAGCAAAAATTAATAACAGACTTAAACAATAAAACCAATTACATAATACACTATCGCAATCTGCAACAATGTCTTCAACATGGTTTGATTTTAAGGAAAATTCATAGAATTCTTCAATTTAATCAGTCAGATTGGTTGAAAAAATATATTGATATAAATAACTATCACCGAACATTGGGTAAGAATGTATTTGAACAGAACTTTTTTAAATTGTTAAATAATGCAGTATATGGGAAGACAATGGAAAATGTTGATAAAAGAAAAGATATAAAATTAGTATGTGAATGGGAGAGTAGGGGGAAGAGATTAGGAGCTAGAGCTCTTATTGCCAAACCTAATTTTCACAGTTGTCTGAAAATTCATGAACAAATGGTTGCGATTCAATTGAAAAGAGTACGAACTGTGTACGACAAACCCATTTACATTGGATTTTCTGTCTTGGAACTCTCGAAACATAAAATGTATAATTTTCACTACGAATATATGAAACCGAAATATTGTGAAAATATTAATTTAAATTATATGGACACGGACTCGTTTATATATGATATTAGAACGGATGATCTATACAACGATATTAGAAACGATGTACGAAATCAGTTTGATACATCTGGGTATCCGAAAGATAATATCTATAATTTACCGCTTGTCAATAAAAAAGTATTAGGAATGATGAAGGATGAATGTAATGGTAAAATAATTAAAGAGTTCATTGGTTTACGCGCTAAAATGTATTCAATTAAAATTGATGAGGAGGAAAAAGAAATTAAAAAAATTAAAGGAGTTAAAAAATGCGTAACCAATAGACTAACGATTAATGACTTTAGAAAATGTTTATTTGAAAAAAAATGTACTATGATTCTATGTATGTATTTAGATCAAAGATTCATGAAATATATACTCAACACATTAGTAAATTAGCATTAAGTTATTTAGATGATAAGCGATTTATTAGAGATAATAGTATTAATACATATGCATGGGGACATTATGCAATAAATAGTCAACAACCATCATCATCATCATCATCATCATCATCATATCCCAATGAAAATGTATTAACATCATCTTCAAGTGATAATATTGTACAATAGAATTAAGTGATTTTAGATTATAAGTGAATATATATATATATATAACGTGAAAAAAACAATAAATAAATAAATAAATAAAGAATATCATTAAAATATTTTAGTTTGTTTTTATTTTAAACTATAGTCATCTATTGAATAGGAATTTTAAACACAAGTAATCACAATTTGTTTTTGTGTGAATAAAATTTAATCGTGCTTGTTCTTAACCTTACTCAACTAAGTTGATATAAAATTTAATCGTTTAGAAATAAAAAAAATCAAAACAAAACTTTTTTATATATTATTTTATTTTTTTGAGAATTTTATAATATAATAAAAATAAATCTCATATTGAAGTATATATAATATTATTGAAGTTCATCTTTATTGATCCAAGAATTATGTTGATTGGAAAATCCCAACCATTTTACGTACGCCTGGTGCCCCTTAGTTTTAATAACATTTTCAATCAAGTATGTATTTGGAAAATGTGTCTTTAATAGTTCATGTTCATAGAATCCACCAACAATCGGATTCCTTTGATAGTCTTCCAATAAATAGGTAATGGGGTTTGTGTTCTGTAAAGTACGAATTTTAAAAATTTCAGTTGTCCAGTTTGGAGTATATCCTTTTGAAAAAATATGTTTATATTTGCTAATTCGAAATTGATCTCCAACTTTTAGTTTACCAGATTTATATATTTTGGGATGATTATAGACTTGTTTTAGTATAGAACTTTCATTTTCTGCGTTAACAGACTTTGGTGTCATTCCAATTGTTCTATGCTTTTTATTATTATATTGATTAATTAAATCCTTGCATATATGTATCCATTGATAATTTCCTTGTAGACTAAAATTTTTCCACATCATTCCTTTTAGAGTTCTATTAAATCGTTCTACAATAGACGCTTTCATGATACTATATGTAGAATAGTGGTTGATATTATGTTTTTTCATCAAGTTTTGAAATATTTTATTATAGAACTCTTTACCATTATCGGTTTGCAAGTTTTTTGGAATTCTCTTTAGCGAAAAAATAGATTGCATAGCATTGGTTATATCTTCACTACTTTTAGATTTTACAGGTACAGCCCAAGCAAACTTTGAAAATGTATCTATAACTGTTAAAATAAATCTATAGCCTTTGTTATATTTTGAGTAAGCACCCATTTCAACAAGATCTGCTTGCCAAAGATCATCAATTCCCTTGACCACCACTCGACGTCGAATGAAATTTCTACGTGCTTGCTTATGAAGCTCCTGAACCACTTCTTGTCGCTCCATTTCTAACGTCTATCTTACAGATTACATCAATTTAAATGCTGTTGATATTGAATTTAAATCAAAAACGATTTATATATCTATCTTTAAATGCTTTGTAATGAGCTTCGTTTTTTCATTTAGACGTTCTTCAACTGAATCAATTTTGTGATTAAATAATGATTTCATTTCATTTAGTGATTGATTGAGATTATTTAGTATTATACTTTGATCATGTATTAATTTACTTAAACGTGTTTCTACATTATCAAATTTTTCTGTAGTCAACACGTTTTGTTGTTGTATTATTTCGTTAAAACGATCCTCCATTCCCTTAATTCTCTCCATATACATTGTATCCAGTTGTTTCTTTATTTCACTTAAATAAGTTTTCATGTAAATTTTGTTTACGGCATCGTTTTCCAATACAGGACTAGCAATATTTTTTATTCTCCGCAAGTTAAAGTTGAAATTACGATCACTATCCAAATGAATCTTGAAATGTTGATTTTGGTATCTTACAGATCTTTCAATATAATGTCCAAACTTATCGATAGGCATTTTATGAATATGAATTGTTTGTACATTTTTAAGTCTATTTATATAATAATTTTTGCTTCTCTCAATTCCTCAATAATTGATACAATTTCATTATTATGATTTGAGTGACCAGCTGTTGTTGATGAAATCAAAAGACGCAATCTATCAACCAATTCATTAGGATCATCCCAATAAACATAATTATGCTTTTTTCTATTCAATTTCATTAAACCTTTTCCCTCATGAATTTTCTGTTGTTTAAATAGGTTTTTAATAATCGTTGTATATTTAATTGAACGATTTCCTTTAATCTGGCCATTAATACTGTTATTTCGTTTATGGACATTAGTCATCTCCAATATTTGTTTATAATTATTTAAATCTGTTTTATTATAACTGATTGGTTTCTTATAAACTAACAATTCATATAAGCCTGATGTGAAGGGCCATTTTAAATTACCTACAGTAATATTGGTTGAATTGAAAGCGATGGGTTCATTACCCAGTCTCCATATTTGATTTTTATCCTTATGAGGACCATAGGTTTTATCATATATATTTAAGTTAACTTTTGATAAATTATATTGAATACTTTGATTGGGATGTATTGCAATGGTGTTATCATCATCATTGTTATCATCCTCATTATCAACATTATCATTATTATCATCATCATCATCATCATGGTCATCATCAAATGATTGAAACGTGTTTGAACTTTTCTCGATTTTCTTGTTATTAGAGCTTGAAGAAAACGTGTTATAATCAAGCTTACTCTTTTTATATGGTGTACTGAAGGCAACTTTATTATTCTCAAGATCATGTTTAAAAGAGCCATCCGGATATTTTTCATGTTTTATAATGGTGTTATTATTATTATTATTATTATTATTATTATTATTAGTTGATTGAACTAATTCTTTTAATGGTTTTGATATTGGTTTCAATGTCTTTTCCAACAATTCATCATTTGCAATTTCTCCAAGCAAAATATTCTTATATTTCTTTTTTAAAATATTTCGAGTTTTAATAAGATTATTAACTAGATTTGTGTTCATATTTATAGGTTGAATTAGAAACAGATTCAAAACAGATCAGTTTAGCAGTTTAGCAGTATAGCAGTATAGCAATTTAGCAGTTAGCAGTTTAATAGTTGAGAAGCTATTAGTTTAATAATTAATCTTGTACTGATTTTAAAGTGTCTGTAATATTTCTTTTATAGCTTTATAAATATATCGAAACCTTTTCTATATCGACCATTATTCATAGGGTCATCTTTGTTAATAACTAGAAAACCATATTTTTCTTTCCAACACTCGGTACTTAACTCATGAAATGTTTTCAAAGTCATATCAGAACCAACATGATCATTGTAAATATGCTTAATATTCATTGCATCCTGTTTGAAAATTATAATTATATTAGCATTATCGCGAATCAACTGTTTTGGTATACGTGTATATGTTTGACATAAATAAAAACTATCAATATCTTTATGACGACCCATACAGAAGTAGGCACGTACATGATTTTGTTTCTCACAAGCTATATCGTCGAATATAAATACTGAATTTGGTTTAACTTCGTCTGGCGATAGAACATCATCATTATTGGAAAATGATGAAAAATTTATCTCCTTAATGGGTTTAATTAGACTTTCTAAGTACTTATATTTCGGTTGTTGTGTTGATTTTGAATATAAGTAAATATTTTTAAATTTCAATCCATGAGGACTTTCAATAAGACTGATCATAACATTTGTTTTTCCGCAATTTGATGGACCTACAATAAGAGCTCGAATAGAATTCGGTAGTAATGAACTATGACGAATTTTATTTGATGAATCGAACTTTGATTCGATATTCTTTACGTTAATCCTTTTATGTTGTTTAAAAAAGCGCATTCTGAAATCTAATGATAACATAATATATAAACCAGTCTCTTTTATTTGTTTTCAATCAATTTGATTTTAATCTTTAATCGACAAAGTATCAATAGATATGACAATCATTTATAAAAAGATATTCAATCGTCATCCATCCTTCATTGGTAAAGGTTTTCTAAATAAAATAATTAATAAACTTCCCATTGAACTTCATCTACCCGGTTATCAATTTTGCGGACCTGGTACAAAATTAAAGAAACGTTTAGAAAGAGGTGATCAAGGAATCAATCCATTGGATACTGCTTGCAGAGAGCACGATATAGCATACTCAAACAATAAAGATTTAGAGAAAAGACATATTGCTGATAGAATTTTAACTGAAAAGGCTTGGCAAAGGGTCAAAGCAAGTGATAGTAGTTTGGGTGAAAAATCAAACGCTTGGTTTGTTGCTACTGCAATGAAAGCAAAAACAAAATTCGGTATGGGTAACGTTATTAGTAAAACTAAAAAGTCGTCTCCAGTAAATACCCACAAACTGTTTACACATGCATTGAAAAGTGCAAGAAAGAATATAAAGAAAAGTGAAAACTTGAAAGATGCTATAAAGATTTCACGAAAAGTTGTAAACAATATTTTCAAGGGGAAGAAAAAATCGTTAATAAAAACGCCTCGAATAATACCGCTACCAAAATCTGGAGGTTTTCTTCCACTTGCCCCTATATTTGCTGCACTGGGTGCACTTGGTGGTTTAGCTGGTGGTGTATCTGGTATTACAAAAGCAATCAATGCAGTTAAAAATGGAAAGGAACAGCTGACTGAAGCAAAACGACACAATAATACAATGGAAGCCATTGCGATGGGAAAAGGCATGTTCTTAAAACCATATAAAAAAGGTTTTGGATTATATTTAAAGCCTTATCAACAAAATTTTTAATGAAGCTACCTAAAAGAGCCCTTTCGGATGTAGACTTGAGAAAATATGCAAAACATATTCCAAATTTTAGAGGTGTGTTTATGTGTAACACCCTTCCAAGCAGCAAACCATTTAAAAAAGAATGTGGAATAATCAATCTGGATACTTCAAAGGGCCCTGGCACACATTGGGTAGCATACTGGAAAAACAACAATCAAATCGAATATTTTGATAGCTTTGGCAATTTGCAACCACCAAAACAATTAATAAAATATTTAGGAAAAAACATTAGTTATAATTATGATAGATATCAAAATTTTAATACAATAAATTGTGGTAATTTATGTTTAAAATTTTTGTTTTCGAAGCTAAACTAAAAAGAAACTATAAATGTTTTTTAATAAAATACATTGATTAAGAATTAAAAATATCTTGTTTTATTTATATATATATATATATATATATATATAAAAATTTTTTTTTGTTTTTTCATTTATTAAAAATTTTAAAAGAAATATTAGAATTAAATAATTTTTCTAATTTCACTTGTTAGAGGTGAGTATTCGATTAAGCGATCATGAATAACTAAACAGTATGCTGATGTTTTTTCTGGAATTGGTTTGTTTGCTTCAGTATCAAATTCAATTCGTACATCAATAGGTCCAATTTTAACAGTTTCATTTTGATGTGAAACATCAACAACAATAAGCGGTGCGTAAGACTTGTAATCATTAACATCCAGCAATGGTTCAGGTTCTCGCATGTAAAAGCCTTGTTGAAATTTTGCATACATATTATATAGTACAGAATACTGGCCATTTTCAAAACGATTATGTAAATCATCATATGGATATGACTCTGAGTTTAGATATACTTTTAAATTAGAGATATTACAATGGTCAAATATATTTCCTTGTTCTTTACTTTTCACTTTTTGTAAACCAATTATAAGAAATCGTGGTCTTTCGTTTTGTGGAGAAAGCTTTACATTCCATAAAACCTTTGTAGTCGTTGGTAGTGCAGGATTTACATGACAATCCCAACTACGAAATGCAATTGGTATAGAATTTTTGTTGTTGATTATCTTAAACATTTCCAATTTTGCAAAGTCTGATAGTTGAATATGTGGCATTTTCCATGTTATATCCAGAATTGTTAACTTCAACTGATCAGTTGTATTTGTAGAATAATATGATCTCTCATCGGATGTCGAACGTTGAAGAATGAGCTCATGTTTCGAATTTAATAGTATTTTGTTATAATCTTCAGCAAAACCCATCCACATTTTCAGAGGTATACAACAGCTAAAATGACTTTTTTCTAAAACAAAAGTTTCTTTAAGACACCAACCAGCGTTTTTTAGTGTAGCACTTTCAGCCTTATTCAATGATATAAAATTTTTCATGGTAGATGAAATTCCAAGTTTGCGTGTACGATCAACTTCAAAACCATTAATTTCATAACGAATTTCATCGAACAAATATGAAACAAAGTTGTTTTTAAATTTCACCTCTGTAGCTGGAACCTCTTTGTTTGCTTCCTTCTTCACTATAAAACCATGAATGTAAATCATACTCTCACTTGGTAAGACAAAGAGATCCTGATTTTGAATTGGTATACGAATTTCATCATTGTTGTTGAATGATTTTAGATATGGAGAGTAACTATGATATTCCCTTTTTACAATACTCTCATCATATATAGGTTTTTGAAGGACATTTAGTATTTCATTCATTGTTGAAGATTAAATCCTAATGATTTCAAGTATTCTATATTATATGATGTTAACGGGTTTTTTTTATTTTTTATAGTTTCTCGAATGCGAGTTGATGAGGGATTGAATGGCAATCCTCTTTGCATTACGTTTTTATTGTAAATTATCATTATTCTGGTTTGAAGTGGAGTCTAAGAGTGATTTTTTCTCCTCTAAAATTTATAAGTTCACCGTCTTGATTTAAGATTCTAATCGTTATGTTGTTTATTTGCTGACAGTTGACGGGAAAATAAATAACATTTCGAGGTTTTTCGCTTATTTTATATCCTGGAGGAACATCAAGAGGAAATTCATGAATAGCATGATTCGAAGTATTATTAATAAATGATCCGGTTGTTAAGTTGCTTTCAATGCGTATTGTATTAACATTCGTAATATGTGCAGGTAAGTCAGATTCAAATAACCTTGTAGTATTCAATTGATTAATATCTACAATCATCACTTCCACAGATTTATCATTTTGAAGATTTTGATCAGTGTTATAATATTCAGTTGAATTTACTTCTAATTTACTTTTGCTAAATCCGAGCAACTTTCCTATACTGTTTGGTTGTGAAAAATCTATATCCATTGATGAGGTTATTTCAGTTTTAAGTGTGTTATTGTTAGCTTCAATTACTAGATAAATTGATTCATCAATATCTTTTAAGCTTGAGTTTAAGAAAAAATCAATATCCTCAAGTTCATATGAACCAACCGGAATAGTAATAATATGATTTCCTATATGAAACAAATTGTTGTGAACATCTACATTAGGTATGGAGTTGAATGCTACAAAATCAATAAGTCCACAAACATATTTTGTAGGGAGTTCAATTGGAGGAAAATATTCTCCAACCAGAGTTGATTTGTTTCCGTTTAAAGATATTGTTATTGACATTTCAAGTATTCAGAATGAACTGATGATGTTTGATGATTATTCTATCTGATTTAAGTGTTAAATAATAAATCCAAAAAAAGAAAAAATGTCTTTTATAATTTTATGTTTTCTTTATTAATATTTGATTTAATAAACTTTCTTAAGAGTATTACATTTTTTTGAGCACATATACAGTATTTTCTATGATAACAACAAACATTTACAGATTCATCATTTTGATATAATGTTTTTAAATTTGGACAATTTAAATCATCCAGGTTATAAAAATTAATTTTATCCTTAAAAATATTTTGAATCCACTTAATTTTTTCTAATCCTTTAGCATAATAAATATAATTTTTATCTTTAACATGCGCAATATAATATTCCACAATATTTGTTAAGGATGAATCACCATCTTTCCATTTTAATCCATGATGATGATTATAAAGCCAATTAATTGAATATTTTTCTTTTGTTGTCAACGATGAATATGGAAAAGGTGGTTTAATAATAAATGTTTGAACTTGTGAGTCATCAATTGAAATACTCAGTTCTTTTACAATGAATTTATTGTTGAGATAAAAACCTTGTACGTCTAC
The DNA here is from genome assembly GCA_936439885.1 of Nowickia ferox. Classification (NCBI taxonomy): domain Eukaryota; kingdom Metazoa; phylum Arthropoda; class Insecta; order Diptera; family Tachinidae; genus Nowickia; species Nowickia ferox. The sequence continues at coordinate 36,566,253 of OW387026.1, read as the reverse complement.
AACTAATATTCTCTCCTCCGACATTGTTTAGTACTAATCAAGTCACAACGACGACTGTAGAACTGTTTATAAAGTCTATGTTTTTAAATTATTATAAAAATTCATTATATATAATGCTTGATCCCAACTGTTATCGATAAGGGAACATTTACAGGTATCAGGTCCACAAGTTGTTTCATTGTTGGACCACACACAATTGGTGTAATGATATCCAAATTTTGATTTACTTTTCTTATAAAATGCATATTCATCGAATTGAGTTTTTAATTTCTTCAAAATAATCTCATGTTCATACCACAAAAACCTTTCTTCGTTCAAGAAGTCATGTAAAATTTTCGAATAAAACTGATTGTTCATTATTTTTCTTATTTTAATTTTTTTATTTATGTTAAATAAATGTTCTTAACACATCAACAACAAAGTTTATATTAAGTAGTAGTAAATGTATTTCATCATATTAGTTAATTTATGATATTTCCATATCCAAATCATGTGTATAATCTTGAATGTTGATTAATGTCATATCGGATCGGTATGTAGTATCATCCTCAGAAACCGTCTCAATTTCACCATTACTTAAAATTCTCTCGTATTCAACTTGACGGTATTCGAAACATGAAATATTTAATCGACGTTTCAAGTAATTGCTGTTATATGTACAACGGATTCTCAATTTTATATTATCTTTGTATTGAAGTTGAAAATGTCTATAAAATGGAGCCGAACTTTCAATTATTCCTGCAATATTTTTTTCTTTTTTTACTAAATCTTGCCTAAATGCTTCAATAGCTTGTTCAACAGTAAAAGATTGATTTATAGGTGGTGGTGGTGGGGAGTCTTCTTGTTCTTCGTTTGATTCATATTCTGCTTTTGTTGTTGTTGTTGACTCGATGTTTTTATGTAAATCATTACTATACTTTAAAAGTTTGAAATTTAGTTGTATGCTCACAGTATCATTATTCGGTAATTTTATTGCAAATTCTGTATTTTTAAGTTCATTTTCACTCAAATCAATAGGTAATGAAGCTGAAAACACTTGTATGATATAGATATATGAAAAAAATATGATAAAAATATTTTTCATTTTAATTTTTCTTTTTTTAATATATATATATATATATATATATGTATATATGTTCTTAAGTTAGCGATATATTTTTGAATGAGATGATAAGAATTGTTTCTCATATTTATATACTAATTTAATAATCTTCGTATTGAAATGAGTCATCATCACCACCGCTAGCACCACCAGCTGCTTTCTTAACTATACTATTATTAACCATTTTTTGAGGGAGGAGGAGGAGAGGTTTTTGTTGATTTTTATTCAATGAGCGGATACCAGTCTTACCATTATAAGATTTAGTTGTACCACTAAAAACATGTTCATCTATTTCACTATACGCGCATGATGGTTTGTATGAGTGTACATTTATATCTTTAAAACCACCCTCATAGACTGTTCCGACTAGTGATATCATACCACCAATAACCTCAATTTTTATATGTTGATTGTGACTAAATTGAAATATTGGAATATTTGTTGGCATTTGTTGTCCTCTATTAAGAGAAAAAATTTGCGTTCTAGTCCCTCCTTCTGCAGTTAGAAACACCTGCATTATAATATCCAAAACTATTGCATTTATTATTTGAAAAGTTTTCCACTGTGCATGACAAGTACAATATTTATCACCAGTTTTTAAAAATTGACCCCAATACATATTTATCAAAGTTTTAATTTAACTGAATCTCTTTTTATATATGCATATATATATATATATATATGTATATGTATGCATACACGTATACTTAACCGCAACTGATAAGAAGTTATTGAAATATCTAAAAACGTCTTATACTATCAATTATTGAATATAAAGAATCAGTTTGAAAGTTCGTCTTACGGTGAAAAGTTGAAAGCAAAAAAAAAAATAAAAAAAAATGAGGGCAAGCTTAAGAAAATTGTTTCAAAGTTCTAATATTACATACTTACCTTTAAAGAATATGGAAGAAAATACTATATATGAAATCAACAAGATAGATCGAGTAGATACAAAATATGGTGAAAGTATAAGATGTGATCTAAATAACGAATATTACATTTATTTACCTAAACGATTTCTGATTATTACTAAAAATCAGATGGATTATCTAAACACAACTCCACACATTTTAAAGAAAGTTAAAGAAGTGAAGGGGTCATATACTCTAATCCTTAAAAAGAAGAAGCAATTTGTATTCTACAACAACTTGTATAACAGTACTGAAGAAGACGATGATGATGATGATGATGATGAAATAGAAAACACATTTTAAACAATGCACGAAACAGAAACCTTTTAAAATTAAAATCATATATATTTATGTATATATATATATATATATATATATATATATATTAACAAAACTCTGCATACATTAAAATTTCTTTCACATTTGATTAAATAGAAACTTTATAAAAAAAAAAAAACGGAAAAACCGCAACAGAAACTTTTTAAAATTTTCTCATACATTTTAATTAAATAACAACTTTATAAAATTGAAAAACCGCAACGGAAACTTTTTAAAATTAAATTCTCACAACATTAAAATTTTAACCACATTTTTCCTGTTTAGAAACAAAATTACATTTCAGAATTTTGTATAAAAACCCTCTCTAGTTCTACTTTAATTTACTATTCAAGTAATGGAAGCACACCTAAAAACAATATTTAAAAAAAGTCAAAATAAAACCATTCTCCCTGTAAAAGAGATGGTTTTTAACCATAACTATAAAATTACGAAGATGGAGCGTGTACAAACACGCTTTGGGACAAAAATTCGTTGTCTGGTGGAAGCGAATAAATATATATACCTACCGAGCATATTCAATAACACCATAGATGATGCTACTATTGCGGAATTTGACCGCAATACCTACTACCTTTTAAAAGAAAGAAAAGGTAGCGAAGATAGCAGCAGCAGCAATAAATATTATGAACTAACTATAAATGCAGCTGCAACAGGTAATTTTTGGTAAATAGTTTTTTTATTTATTTTATTATTATTAAATCTAAATATTATTTTTTGTTATCGTTCTAGCTCAAGATACACTAAAGAAACAAGATGCACTAAATAACTAAAAGTATAATTACACCAACTTTTTTACCATTTTTTTATTATATTGTAAAATTTTTAAACAAATTAATAAATAAAATATATAAGTACATAAATAGTATTGCTTTGGGTTTTTTTATTTCTTATCAACTTTGTTGTGTATGGTTAGGGTCTTATATTCAAATAATTTCAAATTGTTGTGTATGGTTAGAGTCTTGTATTCAAATAATTTCAAATTCAAACAAATTTAATCAACTGTTTCAAACACACACACACACACACATTCATACATATCAACGAAACGAATGAAAAAACCATAACAGAATTTTTAACAACAGAACAACAATACAATAGGGTGGCACTTATGTATATCATCGTTGTTAGTTTTCTCATACAAAATTAGTACACAAATCCTAACCAACACCTTAAATACTAGCAAAAAAATCACAGACTTTCGTAAACCGCCCTAATGTAGTTTAATTCATATTGTATTAACCCTCTAACTTCAACAAAAATAACATCCACCACGACTTCACTTTAAGCAAAACCGAACACGCTGCCGCCTCATAACACAAAATATCATAGAGTCGAATTTAACCCCAACGACCGTTAAAGGGTTAAGGTATGCACATTTATAAACTAACATACACACACATACATATATTTTCAAAAACATACATACATACACACACGCACCCCCTCCACAACAAAATCAAAACCCTACAATCGTCACACCATCTTTGCGGTTTGACACCCTACCTAAAGAACATCGGTAATGGTCGATTTTCACACAACATACCCCTACTCCATACAACACAATGTAGCAAACCAATCAACTAACTTAAATGCCGGCTGTAGCGTAGGCATGATCCAAATTTTGTATGAGGATCATGGTCGCGAAACCCCACAAACAACCTACTTAATTTGAATTATAAAACACCTCAGTTTATACCGGTTATCTTGCATAATCTTTCCGCATATGATATACACCTATTTTTCAAAGAACTTTCTTCTATAAAATATTCTACAATAAAAGTGATTCCCCAGAACACAGAGAGTTATATTTCTCTTTCAATTTTCATCAGATTAGATGAAAAATATGGATTCGAAATAAGATTTATAGACTCGTTTAGATTTATGGCTTCGAGTTTAGATACGTTAGCAAAAAATCTTGATAGCAATGATTTTAATACTATTCGGTCATGTTTCGTTGATGAAGCTCATTTCAACCTGATTAGAAGAAAGGGTGTATTTCCATACTCTTACATGGATTACATGACTAAGTTTAAGGAAATTAAACTCCCTAGTAGAGAAGAGTTCTTCAATATTCTAACGAATGAAGAATGTGATGTAGTCGAGTATGAACATGCTCAAAAAATATGGAGAGAGTTTAACTGTAAAACCCTCCTTGACTATACTGAACTCTACTTAAAGACAGATGTTCTTCTTCTAACCGACGTGTTTGAAAATTTTAGAAAAATTTGTAGAGATATATACGATTTGGACCCCTGCCACTATTATACAGCACCAGGCTTATCTTGGGATGCAATGTTAAAAACCACAGAAGTTTCACTGGAACAGTTTACTGATTCTGAAATGTATATGTTTATGCAAAACGGAATTAGAGGTGGACTAGTTCAATGCTCGCAAAGGTATTCGAAGGCGAATAACAAATATTTGGAAGATTTTGATGCATCAAAACGATCAGAATTTCTTATATATTTAGACGCTAACAACTTGTATGGTTGGGCGATGTCGGAATATCTTCCTTGCGGTGAATTTGAGTGGGTATGTGATACTGATTTTGATATTAAAAAAATTTCTGATACTGCAGAGTATGGGTACATTTTGGAAGTGGATATAGATTATCCCGATTCAGTGCATGATCTACATAATGATTTGCCATTTTGTCCCCAAAATACAGCCCTGAAGGGATCCAAAATCAAAAAATTAGTTGCAGACTTACACTCAAAAACAAATTACACCATACACTATAGAGTTTTAAAACAAGCCATTTCAAATGGCCTCATCTTAAAACAAATCCATAGAATACTCAGATTTAAGCAATCCCCTTGGCTTAAAAAATATATTGACTTAAACACATTTCATAGGACAAATGCTAAAAATAATTTTGAAAAAGATTTCTTCAAACTTTTAAACAATGCTGTTTACGGGAAGACAATGGAAAACATTGAAAAACGTAGGGACATTAGAATTACGTCATCTTGGGAAACGACAAACAGGAATCATTTAGGTCTCAGAGCATTAATTGCGAAACCAAATTTTAAGCAGTTGACAAAATTTTCTGATGATATGTATGCGGTAGAGTTAGAAAAAATGGAACCACTATATGATAAACCCATATATGTTGGTTTCACAGTACTGGAGTTATCGAAGTGGAGAATGTATGACTTCCATTATGGCTTCATGAAGCCTAAATTTGGAGAGAACATTTCTCTCAACTATATGGATACTGACTCATTTATTTATTCAATTAAAACTGTTGATTTTTACGATGACATCCGTAATGATATTAGTTTGAATTTTGATACGTCAGAATATCCTATAGATAATCAATTTCGTTTGCCGCTACTCAATAAGAAGGTTTTGGGAATGATGAAAGATGAAAACAATGGGGATATAATGACAGAATTTGTTGGTTTAAGAGCAAAAATGTATTCTCTGTCGACTCTTCGCTCGGAATCTGTTAAAAAATCAAAAGGGGTCAAAAAGTCTGTAATTATAAAGTTGTCCATTAATGATTACAAAAGTTGCTTATTCGAATCCAAAATTATCTCGGATGAAATGTTTTTGTTTAGATCTAAAACACATCAACTATATACCCAAAAACTATATAAAATAGCACTTAGCTTTCCTGATGATAAAAGAAATATAATGAAAGATAAAATAAAAACGCGCGCTTGGGGACATTACATAGACCGAAACAATGAAACAATGGATGTAGAATAGAATGATTCCTACTAAATTGCATGTAAGATGACAACGAGAATTTAATTTTGTATTATTTGTATTTATTTATTAATATATTTATTTAATTATTTATTACTTTAATTTTGTACTAATTGTATTTATTTATTAATATATTTATTTAATTATTTATTAATTTATTTATTATTTACTTATTTGTTTATGAATGTATCTTATTAATTTTAGTATTTTATTCACCCAAAAGCATGTTAAAATTGAATGGTTTAAAACTTTTATCTTTTTACCTATACCTAAATTATTTGTAAATAAAAATAAAATATTAGATTAATGATGTTTTTTTTTTCTTTTTATATCTGTATATTTTTATTTATACATAGAGTTGAATTTGTATTAGTACTAAGATTTTTAAGAAAAACTGTTAAATAAAATATTGAAAAAATAATAAAATATGTAAATGGTTTTTTATTTCAGCTTAAATTTACTACATAGAAATTTTAACTACAAATGTCTACATTTTTATATTTTGCTTATGTATTGGCTTAACTTCACTAGATCAAAAAATTTTTCTTTTTGTTTATTTGCAAATTTTTGTTGTTTGTTTTCATATCGCTTAAACATGCACAGTTTTGTTATCTTTGAAAGGTTCTACACAAGAGGAATTGAATTTCACAATATTATGAAATTCCATTAAATTTCATTAGATACTTTCTTCATGTTTGCTAATAGCAAATAGCAGAACAGGTATCAGCTATTAGATCAGGTATCAGATCAGCTTATCAGTACCTGGTCTGGTTTTCAGATCAGCTTATCAGGACCTGGTCTGGTTTTCAGATCAGCTTATCAGGACCTGGTCTGGTTTTCAGATCAGCTTATCAGGACCTGGTCTGGTTTTCAGATCAGCTTATCAGGACCTGGTCTGGTTTCCAGATCAGCTTATCAGGACCTGGTCTGGTTTTCAGATCAGCTTATCAGGACCTGGTCTGGTTTTCAGATCAGCTTATCAAGTATCAGATGAGGTTATAGCAAATAGATGTATCCAGTTTAAAGTTAGATTAATAACTAAAGGTAATCTTTTATGAGTAGTTGCTTATATAGTTATGAAATAGTCAAATTGCTTTCTATAGCGACCATCATTTAATTCATTATCTGTGCTTATATTCAAAATTCCATATTTATCCTTCCAACACTTTACAAATTTCTTAAACCTTTTTAAAATTCACATTACTGACTACATGATCCCTATAGACGTGCTTAATATTTTTTCTCATCTTACTTAAACATTATAATAACATTTGTATTGGCTCTTATTAAATGCTTACAGCCGAATTCATAAAAATTTTAAACAACATTTCGAATGTTGTTTAAGCAAAATTCACAAAAAATTTTATTCGTAATAAAATTTTAGCTTAAAAACGTTTTTTAAACCTTGTGTAAACCACCAGATTTTAAAATTGACTATATCCATATTTAAAATAATTTTGAGTTGACCTTGTTATAATTTTGCTTCATGTTTATTTACATTTTTAACTTTGCCTGTATGTATGTATGTGTGTATTTGGAATTATGTTATAAGTTTGACACAAGTAGAATGAGTCATCATTCTTCTGTCGCCCCATACAAAAATATACACGTACGAGTACATATGTATGAGTATTATTCTACTTTTCACATGCAACATCAACAAATATCATAATAAAAATGCTTTAAGTTTCATTAGGAGAAAAAAAACGGTTTGATTAACGATAAATGTATAATATCCCATTCTTTTAATTATGAAATTAACTTCTTCAGGTATTCATATTTGGCTTGATATAGATAACTTGAGTATAAATATATGTTTTCAAACTTGAGATAGTAGTAGGGAACTCCCAGTACGGCCCCAATTAAAATTGTTAAATTGTGGCTGAAATTGTTAAATTGTGGCTGAAATTGTTAAATTTGGGTAATTAAAATTTGAAAATTTTAAAATTCTTGGAAATTTGATACCTACGAGGGTGGTTCAATAAGTCCGCCCGATTTTTTGTTTACATAAGGAGTTTTTTTATTATTACTACATACGAGGGCGGTTCAATAAGTCCGTTAAATATTTATGTCATGCCGATGGGAAAAACGTGCAAATAAATATTTTTGTAATGCCGACGGGAAAAACGTGAAAATTAATTGTTTCTAAAGCCTACGAAAAATGTTTTGTTGTCTGTCTGTCTGTGGGAATTTGAGCCTGTCAGTGATTTGGGGTGTGTAATAATTTGCGGGGTGTCCTTTGTCCGAGTTATGGGTAATTCAACTTTAAAATTTTAATCTAGGCCGAGCCGATAGTTCACTACTACTATCTCAAGTTTGAAAACATATATTTATACTCAAGTTATCTATATCAAGCCAAATATGAATACCTGAAGAAGTTAATTTCATAATTAAAAGAATGGGATATTATACATTTATCGTTAATCAAACCGTTTTTTTTTCTCCTAATGAAACTTAAAGCATTTTTATTATGATATTTGCTGATGTTGCATGTGAAAAGTAGAATAATACTCATACATATGTACTCGTACGTGTATATTTTTGTATGGGGCGACAGAAGAATGATGCCTCATTCTACTTGTGTCAAACTTATAACATAATTCCTAATACACACATACATACATACATACAGGCAAAGTTAAAAATGTAAATAAACATAAGGCAAAATTATAACAAGGTCAACTCAAAATTATTTTAAATATGGATATAGTCAATTTTAAAATCTGGTGGTTTACACAAGGTTTAAAAAACGTTTTGAAGCTAAAATTTTATTACGAATAAAATTTTTTGTGAATTTTGCTTAAACAACATTCGAAATGTTGTTTAAAATTTTTATGAATTCGGCTGTAAGCATTTAATAAGAGCCAATACAAATGTTATTATAATGTTTAAGTAAGATGAGAAAAAATATTAAGCACGTCTATAGGGATCATGTAGTCAGTAATATGAATTTTAAAAAGGTTTAAGAAATTTGTAAAGTGTTGGAAGGATAAATATGGAATTTTGAATATAAGCACAGATAATGAATTAAATGATGGTCGCTATAGAAAGCAATTTGACTATTTCATAACTATATAAGCAACTACTTATAAAAGATTACCTTTAGTTATTAATCTAACTTTAAACTGGATACATCTATTTGCTATAACCTCATCTGATACTTGATAAGCTGATCTGAAAACCAGACCAGGTCCTGATAAGCTGATCTGAAAACCAGACCAGGTCCTGATAAGCTGATCTGAAAACCAGACCAGGTCCTGATAAGCTGATCTGAAAACCAGACCAGGTCCTGGTAAGCTGATCTGAAAACCAGACCAGGTACTGATAAGCTGATCTGATACCTGATCTAATAGCTGATACCTGTTCTGCTATTTGCTATTAGCAAACATGAAGAAAGTATCTAATGAAATTTAATGGAATTTCATAATATTGTGAAATTCAATTCCTCTTGTGTAGAACCTTTCAAAGATAACAAAACTGTGCATGTTTAAGCGATATAAAAACAAACAACAAAAATTTGCAAATAAACAAAAAGAAAATTTTTTTGATCTAGTGAAGTAAAGCCAATACATAAGCAAAATATAAAAATGTAGACATTTGTAGTTAAAATTTCTATGTAGTAAATTTAAGCTGAAATAAAAAACCATTTACATATTTTATTATTTTTTCAATATTTTATTTAACAGTTTTTCTTAAAAATCTTAGTACTAATACAAATTCAACTCTATGTATAAATAAAAATATACAGATATAAAAAGAAAAAGAAAAACATCATTAATCTAATATTTTATTTTTATTTACAAATAATTTAGGTATAGGTAAAAAGATAAAAGTTTTAAACCATTCAATTTTAACATGCTTTTGGGTGAATAAAATACTAAAATTAATAAGATACATTCATAAACAAATAAGTAAATAATAAATAAATTAATAAATAATTAAATAAATATATTAATAAATAAATACAATTAGTACAAAATTAAATTAATAAATAATTAAATAAATATATTAATAAATAAATACAAATAATACAAAATTAAATTCTCGTTGTCATCTTACATGCAATTTAGTAGGAATCATTCTATTCTACATCCATTGTTTCATTGTTTCGGTCTATGTAATGTCCCCAAGCGCGCGTTTTTATTTTATCTTTCATTATATTTCTTTTATCATCAGGAAAGCTAAGTGCTATTTTATATAGTTTTTGGGTATATAGTTGAAGTGTTTTAGATCTAAACAAAAACATTTCATCCGAGATAATTTTGGATTCGAATAAGCAACTTTTGTAATCATTAATGGACAACTTTATAATTACAGACTTTTTGACCCCTTTTGATTTTTTAACAGATTCCGAGCGAAGAGTCGACAGAGAATACATTTTTGCTCTTAAACCAACAAATTCTGTCATTATATCCCCATTGTTTTCATCTTTCATCATTCCCAAAACCTTCTTATTGAGTAGCGGCAAACGAAATTGATTATCTATAGGATATTCTGACGTATCAAAATTCAAACTAATATCATTACGGATGTCATCGTAAAAATCAACAGTTTTAATTGAATAAATAAATGAGTCAGTATCCATATAGTTGAGAGAAATGTTCTCTCCAAATTTAGGCTTCATAAAGCCATAATGGAAGTCATACATTCTCCACTTCGATAACTCCAGTACTGTGAAACCAACATATATGGGTTTATCATATAGTGGTTCCATTTTTTCTAACTCTACCGCAGGACCAGGTCCTGATAAGCTGATCTGAAAACCAGACCAGGTCCTGATAAGCTGATCTGAAAACCAGACCAGGTCCTGATAAGCTGATCTGAAAACCAGACCAGGTCCTGATAAGCTGATCTGAAAACCAGACCAGGTACTGATAAGCTGATCTGATACCTGATCTAATAGCTGATACCTGTTCTGCTATTTGCTATTAGCAAACATGAAGAAAGTATCTAATGAAATTTAATGGAATTTCATAATATTGTGAAATTCAATTCCTCTTGTGTAGAACCTTTCAAAGATAACAAAACTGTGCATGTTTAAGCGATATGAAAACAAACAACAAAAATTTGCAAATAAACAAAAAGAAAAATTTTTTGATCTAGTGAAGTAAAGCCAATACATAAGCAAAATATAAAAATGTAGACATTTGTAGTTAAAATTTCTATGTAGTAAATTTAAGCTGAAATAAAAAACCATTTACATATTTTATTATTTTTTCAATATTTTATTTAACAGTTTTTCTTAAAAATCTTAGTACTAATACAAATTCAACTCTATGTATAAATAAAAATATACAGATATAAAAAGAAAAAAAAAACATCATTAATCTAATATTTTATTTTTATTTACAAATAATTTAGGTATAGGTAAAAAGATAAAAGTTTTAAACCATTCAATTTTAACATGCATTTGGGTGAATAAAATACTAAAATTAATAAGATACATTCATAAACAAATAAGTAAATAATAAATAAATTAATAAATAATTAAATAAATATATTAATAAATAAATACAATTAGTACAAAATTAAATTAATAAATAATTAAATAAATATATTAATAAATAAATACAAATAATACAAAATTAAATTCTCGTTGTCATCTTACATGCAATTTAGTAGGAATCATTCTATTCTACATCCATTGTTTCATTGTTTCGGTCTATGTAATGTCCCCAAGCGCGCGTTTTTATTTTATCTTTCATTATATTTCTTTTATCATCAGGAAAGCTAAGTGCTATTTTATATAGTTTTTGGGTATATAGTTGATGTGTTTTAGATCTAAACAAAAACATTTCATCCGAGATAATTTTGGATTCGAATAAGCAACTTTTGTAATCATTAATGGACAACTTTATAATTACAGACTTTTTGACCCCTTTTGATTTTTTAACAGATTCCGAGCGAAGAGTCGACAGAGAATACATTTTTGCTCTTAAACCAACAAATTCTGTCATTATATCCCCATTGTTTTCATCTTTCATCATTCCCAAAACCTTCTTATTGAGTAGCGGCAAACGAAATTGATTATCTATAGGATATTCTGACGTATCAAAATTCAAACTAATATCATTACGGATGTCATCGTAAAAATCAACAGTTTTAATTGAATAAATAAATGAGTCAGTATCCATATAGTTGAGAGAAATGTTCTCTCCAAATTTAGGCTTCATGAAGCCATAATGGAAGTCATACATTCTCCACTTCGATAACTCCAGTACTGTGAAACCAACATATATGGGTTTATCATATAGTGGTTCCATTTTTTCTAACTCTACCGCATACATATCATCAGAAAATTTTGTCAACTGCTTAAAATTTGGTTTCGCAATTAATGCTCTGAGACCTAAATGATTCCTGTTTGTCGTTTCCCAAGATGACGTAATTCTAATGTCCCTACGTTTTTCAATGTTTTCCATTGTCTTCCCGTAAACAGCATTGTTTAAAAGTTTGAAGAAATCTTTTTCAAAATTATTTTTAGCATTTGTCCTATGAAATGTGTTTAAGTCAATATATTTTTTAAGCCAAGGGGATTGCTTAAATCTGAGTATTCTATGGATTTGTTTTAAGATGAGGCCATTTGAAATGGCTTGTTTTAAAACTCTATAGTGTATGGTGTAATTTGTTTTTGAGTGTAAGTCTGCAACTAATTTTTTGATTTTGGATCCCTTCAGGGCTGTATTTTGGGGACAAAATGGCAAATCATTATGTAGATCATGCACTGAATCGGGATAATCTATATCCACTTCCAAAATGTACCCATACTCTGCAGTATCAGAAATTTTTTTAATATCAAAATCAGTATCACATACCCACTCAAATTCACCGCAAGGAAGATATTCCGACATCGCCCAACCATACAAGTTGTTAGCGTCTAAATATATAAGAAATTCTGATCGTTTTGATGCATCAAAATCTTCCAAATATTTGTTATTCGCCTTCGAATACCTTTGCGAGCATTGAACTAGTCCACCTCTAATTCCGTTTTGCATAAACATATACATTTCAGAATCAGTAAACTGTTCCAGTGAAACTTCTGTGGTTTTTAACATTGCATCCCAAGATAAGCCTGGTGCTGTATAATAGTGGCAGGGGTCCAAATCGTATATATCTCTACAAATTTTTCTAAAATTTTCAAACACGTCGGTTAGAAGAAGAACATCTGTCTTTAAGTAGAGTTCAGTATAGTCAAGGAGGGTTTTACAGTTAAACTCTCTCCATATTTTTTGAGCATGTTCATACTCGACTACATCACATTCTTCATTCGTTAGAATATTGAAGAACTCTTCTCTACTAGGGAGTTTAATTTCCTTAAACTTAGTCATGTAATCCATGTAAGAGTATGGAAATACACCCTTTCTTCTAATCAGGTTGAAATGAGCTTCATCAACGAAACATGACCGAATAGTATTAAAATCATTGCTATCAAGATTTTTTGCTAACGTATCTAAACTCGAAGCCATAAATCTAAACGAGTCTATAAATCTTATTTCGAATCCATATTTTTCATCTAATCTGATGAAAATTGAAAGAGAAATATAACTCTCTGTGATACATTATTTCTTCTACTTATACACATTATATGAGAATCGCGTAGTAGTCATCGAATCTAATTTATTACGTACATGATGAAATTCATATACACACACACACACACACACACACACATATATATATATATATATATATATACACGCACATACACATTTCCACAATTCTCTGTTGGTATTACGATATATGATGAAATTCATATGAACAGCAACATCCAGAACCAAATCGCTAGCATCAGTTTGCAATATAAAGGTACGAGAAAAATCGGGCCATGTGAAAGCTTCTATAAGTTTTTGCTGTATTTCTCCAAAACCTATTTTTTATAATTGTTACATTAAAGTAAAATATACTGAAATAAAAATATCATTATCCCTTTTCAAAAGCTCTTCTTATCAACCTGATTGGAATCAAAACATTTAATATATGAAATTCACTTGTAGATATAAAACCTATGTCAACACAATATTTTCTATCTCCATAAGAATAGCAACGTCAATAGCCTTGAAAACATATATACATTAATTTGTAAATATGCATGAAAAAGTGTTGATGTAATTCACACAAGCAATGATATTCTTCAAAGCAAAAATAGATACGATCACATACATGAATCCAACAACATATACATACATTACCAAATACATTCCCTGTCCACTTCCAACAGGGTTGCCACTCTCTGCAGCTATTAGATTATTTCCCCAGAGATCGCAAACATAAATGCGTACATACAATAACCCTACATACGCATAGCAACGATAACTCAAAACAGCAAACCAAAGTCTATCAAATAACAATCACTACATACACACGAATACACACGAATACACAGATCCCTTGTCACTACCCTACAGTCAGACTGGGAGCAAGTGTCTTTGTGTCAACACTAAAATTCTAGTAACAATTTGGGATAATAAGTTTTCTTCTATCCGTCAGTATAAAAGAAGGAGAAAAAACAGATATGGTGTATTTGTGGTGGAATTGTCAATAACTTGTCAATATACATACATTTGTATGTACGTAAATTATAGAAATGTACTAGTAACTAATTGTCTGGTTGGTATGTCTCATGACCGCATAAGAACTACGTAGTCACTACCTAATCAATTGTTTTAGTGTTACTAGTAGATTTTCAATGACAAGCACATGCTAAATGTCTATAGCACAAAGTATTGTACGGAGGATAGTTAGAGAGTAGTACTGGTGACAAGTGAAAGTGAAAAGCTAGTCAGCATATTTTCACCATCAACATTTCCTACTGGATATAATAATGATTGTCTGCCAGTACAACAAAAGTATCGGACCCCATCAAACAAACATGTAAATACACACACACACACACATACTCATACACACACACACTGTCATACACACATACAAACATCCATTTATGGATCCATCCGCTGTAAGCACAACGTTTCTCTACAATAACAACAAAAGCTGTGCACACAAGTATCAAACTCACACACACACACACAACCAGCCTAACGAAATCTCAAATGCCCAAAATCCCCTCATTCGTAACAGGGTTGCCAAAATTTTTGTTTTTTCCCGGTTTTGAATTCCCAAACTTGGACTATCGTCCCCATTACTAATCTAAAATTTCTCCTTAACTTTATTTTGTATATGGAATACAAATGTTTGTTCAGAAAGCAATGAAGCTGATTTTTTTTTAATTTTTTAATGTTATTAAATGTTGAAAAAAGAGTTAATAAATGGATTTTTTATTAGTTTTTAATATATATTTTTATATTTAAAATGTATATTTTATGTACGTAAAACGCGATTTTAAATGCATGAAAATCCTTTATCTAATTATTACTTATGCCAGTCGTGCCCTTTCTGTCTCAGAATGTAACTGTACTGATTTCAGGAGTTAGAAAAATGAAGCACTGCATAGAGATATACCGTATATGTATGTATACACATACATATCTGTGGCAATAAATAATAATGGCTTAAGTCGAAATTTCTTGTTTTGATATATTAAGGGTTTTGTCTTTTTTTGAGTTCATTTTTAACATAAAATGTTTCCATGTACAGACCAAACGGCTGACCGGATTTTGATTTAGTTTTTTCTGTTTGAAAGGTGATTTGATCGAGAGGGTTCTTAGCTATGTTTTGAGAAAATCGGGCCAACCGTTTAGAAGATAGGTATCACATCTTTTCTAGATATATCAGGGGTTTTTAATATTTTTTATTAATAATAACATTTTATAATTGAAATTTAGCTGAGTGGTGGATCTTGAAGAAGAGAATAAGAATATGTAATAAAATGAAAAAGCACTTATGTCAACTTAAGGCATTATTATTTATTGCCACAGGTAAATACCATCACCTTCGTTGCGAATCACCAATTGAAGAATTGTGCAATGGATCCTTGAGCTAGTGTAGTTTGTAATAGGAAAGATTCATTATAGGAAAGGTAAATTAAATCTTATTGCAGATCTGCAGTAAACTTAGAGGGCCCGGAACAAACTGTACCCAAGCGGTTAAGCAATCATAAGATAAGGACGATCCTTGGTATTTGAGGACACTAAAACTGGTGAGGACGAGTTCTAAAAAAAATTCCTGATTACCAAATCGATGAGGCTGACAATTTAAGAAGGCATATTTACAACTCCTGAGCTCATAATTAAGTTGATGACGTCACCTGGAAATTGGTGGTACCCCAGTGGAAAAGAAATCGAGTGTTACCGAATGACATGACGACGTGAGTTGATATGATATACATATGTATGTACTTAAGCTAGAGTTCTTATATCGTATTTTATAAAAAGAAGACAACAGAGATAAAAAACCCGGACATTAGCTTAAAAAAGTAGGACCTAAAAATAAAACCAAATTGATTTTTATCACCAATAAAATCTTAAATCCCGCACCATTTTATACAGAATATTGGATATTTTTTACTCAACATCATCGATACGTTTACATTATATTGCACCTACATAAGTATATACACATTTAAGAATATTGGCGTACATAAACTCACTGAAATAGCAATTCATATACATACTATCATTTAAAATACTCGAAACATACTTCTTTAAGCTTATTGTTTTGCCGCTTATGCTTATAAAAAAAGCTTAACAGCACAAAAATTCATTAAGGAATTATTATACAGTTGATCACAATATCAAAATAGTGTACTTTTTATATTTGATGCTTATATATGTACATATGTATGTATGTGGGCTTAAAACCAAAGAGCTTGGTTAGATAAAAAAAACCCGGTCAGCTACATATGTATGTTATTGATACTACCTATAAGTAAAGTGACCACACGTCCCAATTTTGCATTTCTTATTTTAAACGTATTGTAAAAATTTATTTTACCTATTATTATAGTTAGTAGTATGAATATAAATAAATAAAAAATATAAACAAATAAAATAAATAAAAAATATAAATAAATAAAAAATACAAAAAAATTCAAATGCATATAGACTAGTTTCATTTAAAGTTTGGTAAGCTTCGACGAAGTGCATTTGTTAAAAATTATTTTTAATTGTTGCCCTATAAACTTTTATATGTTACATTATTGGTAACCAGATAAAATTATTGGAAAATCATCGAAATCCCGATAAAATATAAAATAATCGTCATTTCATACTCGAAAAATCGGACAAATCAAAATGTACTTTTTCTTTAACATGTAGACATATGTTTTATTTTATAAATGTAGTTATTAGGAAACGAAAACATAACAATTCATGTTCATACATGATTTTTCCACGCATTGTTTTACACCCTCATAACTTTGTTCCCCTCAGTGATAAAATTATGAAAAATTTTCCCAAGTTAGCAGGTCCTAGTTTTGGTCTCAGTACCTTCGAGGTCCTTTTTCAAATTTATGTTTTTTGAGGATATCAATTTACATAATAGAAAGTGTAATATTCAAAATGTAACTTTTTTTTGTACAACTGTTTGCAAAAGCATTATTTTTAACAATATTGCCATATATTTTTGTGACGAGGTGCATTTGTGTGAAATGTATTGGAATCACTGAAAAACTAAATTTTGTAAAAGATATGTATGCATTAGTGATGCAACGAATATTTAAAACGATATTCGCGAATACGAATAGTACATGTGCAATTTTTAGACTTTAAATAGGACCCTAATTTACGGCTACAAAATTAAATATGAAAAAAATTTTATGAAAAAGAATTTCAAACTCTTTTTCGCGTACATTTAAGTAAATTAAAACTATACAAAATTGTAATGGTCGTCATTAAATAATATTTAGTTTTTAAAATTCTGTAAATTTATTAATACCGAAAACTATAGCAGACTATTTGGCGGAAAAACGGATAGCAAATGACGTCGATCATCTAACATGGTTCCAACTAAGTTGGATAAAGAACAGGATTTTTAGTCGATGTTGGTGTTGCTTTTATTTACACAACTCATCGTAACAAGCTTCTTAGCTTTTATTTTTAAAGTAAAATATTCCCCTCTTTAGGTGAAGAAAAGTACTTAAACTTTTTTAATGTTGATTGTACAAGAAGTTTGTTTTGAATTGTTTTGCTTGAGTTGAAGTAAATTTCTTTTTTTAGTTATTTTAAACTAGTATACAAATGTGTTTATGCCATTTTTTAAATTTCGTTTAGGATTTATGCATTTATTTATTTTATTTTTGGTAAAAAATATTCGTATTACCCTAAATATGGCGAACACGAACACGAATGCGAATATCGAAAAAATAACGAATATTCGGGAATTCGAATACGAATATTTGTGCATCACTAGTATGCATGTATAGTACATAAAATTTCTTTTAGTTGAACCCATATACATACTTGAATTCATTTATTGCAACAATATAGTATTGACTCAAAATTGGAAGGGTAACTTTAAGTAATAAATGCGTATATTCTATTTTTTATTTTACGCTAAACCATCAAAAAATATATATTTTTTAATTAAATAATAAATTATTAAGATAGAGTCTGCAAAACTACACCAAAATCTTTTATTGTGTATGCATATACGAATTCTAACAGTATATTTTTCATAAAAAACTGCCCTATTTGGACTATTGAAAAATCGTCAACTTTTAGGAAAAAATCGTCAAATCGTCATTTTGCTATTTTCGGCACTAAAAATCGTCAAAATTACGATAAATCGTATAATCTGGCAGCCGGGATTGCATGTTTTCTTATACATATTTACAAAGCTGGTTTGTATTAATTAATTAGTTTAATAGGAACTGTTACAGATTAATAGCCACTGTATTGGTAAAACGTAAGCAACAATTGGCAGATCACATCACGAAACAAACTCCATCAGCTGGCGCTTCGAGGTTACCTGCATCAAAGCATATTTATATAAAGTATATGCAGGTCTACAACAACTAAGAAAGTACAAAAACAACAGGCGATTTGTTTGTGTAAGAATAATGGATGAATGTCAAAAACAGATGAATACAATCAGAGGCAACTTGCATTACTTTTGATTAAACACTGATTGAAAAACAAAATTTTTAGTGCAAATTTAAATTTAATGCTTGTAGTGCACTACTTTTTTCACTTCAATAAAATCTCTTAAAAGTAATGGATTAATATTGCATTAGCAGTTAATTGCATGGCGAATAATGCACTGATTTTGTACTGATGTGCTTAGTCGTCATGAAGTAAATCAATATTATTGCATTATCAAATATTGTACACAGTAATATTGAATAAAACGTTAACCTATTTTATCAGATAACACAAATAATAAAATAAAAAATACAGTAAAGTTCATTGAGGGCATCTTTATAAGCACGTACATACTAATTAACGAAAAGAAAAAATGTCAATATATGTATATACAAGCTAGATTTCAGAACCAATTGAAAAGAATAATTAAAAAATTTCATACTTCAAGTACGTTGCATCTCGAGCTTATTTGAAAAACCGTGCAATTGACAAAAGATCAGAACTTAGGTTTTCGTTTATTGTAAAGTTATATCTCAAAAAATTTTGATTTTATTTTATAAAATACTACCGCTTAGAACAATTTCATCACAAGTTTTGTCTCTCTCTCGAAAAAATTACAAAAAACGTAGTGATATGATTTTCGTGACGATATGTACATAGCAAAAAATTTACATATTTATTTACATATGTACGCATGTTTTTATGTATGTACACATTTACAATTTATAATGAAATAATACTCTTCATAATGGCGCTATGCGATGTTTGATGCGTTAGTGAAAATGCAAAATATCGTAGCTTTTCTTTGGATTGTGTATGTATTTTGTTGTTCGATTTTAAAGAAAAGCTACGATATTTTGCATTTGCACTAACGCACGAAAATTTGCATCAAACTTCGAATATCGCCAATGTGTGTAGTGATGAAAAAAATGGTGAACTAAAAGTAACAATGCAATATTCATGCAGTACTTTGAAGGGATTTTAGTTTAATGCAAAAAAAAATTGCAGTAATATTATCAAAGTTAGTGCTAATGTAATAAATTTGCATTTGCATTGATTTGGTTTAGTATAGAAAAATGGTCAATGCATTTGGTTATTTAATCCAATAGTCCCAGATCTGCATACAACAAAAAGGAAATGCATGGATAGACAAAACCAAAGTAAATTTATTATTGATAAACAGCTAATATTTGAAATAAGTATAATAAAAGATACATATGAACTTTAATAATTAAATATAATTATTTTTAAATGTTTTTTAACACATTTTTTAAGTAAAAAGTTATCTAAACTTTTTCACATACGTTTTCAGTATACACAATTGTGTATAACAAAGCAAAACAAAACAAAATGGCGCACGAAAATTGTAAACAACTTTTGACATTCAGGCATTCACACTACACGAGAAAAAAATTAATCACCTGAGTACTTGCATATACTTTATATGAAATTACTTTAACCTGCATTATTGTATCAAGCGCACTGTTATTACAATGCCGTTATAATACAAGCAGTGAAATCAGATGATGCATGGATGATGAATGGATTTTTTTCATACCATTCACTCAGCATTCGCTGCTCTTTTATAAATCATGTTTAAATAAATAGTTTATTTTAAGTGATTTTAATCACAAAGTAGACCAGAGTTGTAGAAAGTGACTTAAGAAAAAGCACAAATCATCTGATTTGATCACTGTTAAAAAGGGACAAATATAGTGTGTTTGTTATTGAATATTTTTAGTACAATAATCACAGAACATACAGAAGTGTCACGAGACGGAAGATAAGGGTATTTTTCTGTTTGTCTCGTTTTTTTTTTGATTCTTCTTTCTAGAGCAATAAAACTACAACGCTTTTTATTAGCTCTATTAGTTGGTAAGTAGTAATACACTACAGTATCAAATACACTATATTTTTCTCTTTTTCCACGAATTTTAAAAACCCTGATTGAAGCTTTTTTTACCTGTCACTTTCTTCACTTCTGTGCGTTCTGTGCAATAATCAAAATAAACAGCAGAAAATGTATACTTAGTGAAATGAACAATTGAAAATTTTTACAAATTTAAATGAAAGATTTTGCAGTGTTGAATTAAATAAAACAATGTGTAAAATATTATTAGTATTATAAAAGTGATGAAAATTAGTTTTCAAATGCTTACAAACTCAATTTTAAAAATTTTCCTTCAAAAATATTAATTTTTAACTTCAAATTGCAAAAAGCAAACAACGAATGAGACCACAAAGCATAAATTGAAAATACACTTGAGCACATGAACATTTGCACCAAATTAAATGGAGGAATTTGTGGTATTGAATTAAAAAACACAATGCGAAAAGGATTATTAGTATTAATAAAGAGACTAAAATTTGTTTTCAAATGATTAGAGACTTTGTTTTAAGCATTTTCGTTTGCAAATATTAATTTTTACCATTTATTTACAAAAACTAGGCTGCGAATGAGACCACAAGGAATAAAACGTAATTACTTTAAAATAGTACCACGCCAAAGAAAAAGTAAAGAGGATTTGATGACTGTGTGAGCGAGACCTCTAAAAACACCACAAAATCACAATTATCTTCCGTCCAAAGCATATTTATATAAAGTATATGCAGGTCTACAACAACTAAGAAAGTACAAAAACAACAGGCGATTTGTTTGTGTAAGAATAATGGATGAATGTCAAAAACAGATGGATACAACCAGACCTGGGCAACTTGCATTACTTTTGCAAAAGCACTGATTAAAAAACAAAAATTTTAGTGCAAATTTAAATTTGATCTCTTAAAAGTAATGGATTAATATTGCATTAGAATCTAATCGCATGACAAAAAATACACTAATTTTGTGTTGCCACTAAGCACATCATGAAGTGATGCAATATTATTGCACTATCACATATTGTACACAGTAAAATTGAATAAAACGTGAAAATATTTTTAGGAGATAGCACAAATAAAAAATATAAAATACAGTAAAGTTCATTGAGGGCACCTTTAAGAGTACGTACATACGAATTAATGAAAAGAAAAACTGTCAATATAAATACAAACTAGATTTCAGAACCAATTGAAAAAAATATAAAAAGTTTCATACTTCAAGTACTTTGCATCTCGAGCTTATTTGAAATTGACAAAAGATCAGAACTTATGTTTTCGTTTATTGTAAAGTTATATCTTAAAAAATGGTGATTTTATAAACGAAAAATTCTACCGCTTGAAACAATTTCATCAAGTTTTGTCTTTCTCTCGAAAAATTATAAAAAAGTAGTGATATGATTTTTCGTCTTGGATGACGATATGTACATAGGAAAAAATTTACATATTTATGTATGTACGTATGTTTTTATGTATGTACACATTTACGTTATATTTTTCACTATATGTTTCACTGATAATGCAATAATACTATTCATAATGTGTTTAGTGGTGCAAAAAATAGTGCACTAAGAGTAACAATGCAATCAATGTTGATGAATGTCTTTGAAGGGATTTTAGTAAAATGCAAAAAAAAATTGCACTAATATTATTAAAATTAGTGCTAATGTACATAATAAATTTGTATTTGCATTGATTTGGTTTATTGTGGGAAAATGGTCAATGCATTTGCTTATTTAATGCAATAGTCCCAGATCTGCATACAACAAAAAGGATATGTATGGATAGACAAAACCAAAGTAAATTTATTAATTGATAAACCTTTAATATGTGAAATAAGTATAATAAAGAATACATATGTACTTTAATAATTAAATATAATTATTTTTAAATGTTTTGTAACACATTTTTTAAGTAAAAATTTATTTAAACTTTTTCACATACGTTGTCAGTATACCCAATTGTGTATAACAAAGCAAAACAAAACAAAATGGCGTACGCAAATTGTAAGCAACTTTTGACATTCATGCATTGCCACGAAACGAGAAAAAAATTAATCACCTGAGTAGTTGCATATACTTGATATAAATTTACTTTGCTTCCGTCTTACTTTGTGCTCGTGACACCTCTGGTCTACTTTGTGATTCTAATGGTTATAAATTAAATAATTCAGTGTGGGGGAGTAAATTTTAGTAAAAATTAATGCCGATATATACGCTGTTAGAAAAATAAAAAATACGAAAAGTAAAATTTGGAAAAAGTAAACTAAAATGTATTTCAATATCTAACTGTTTCATATAAAATTTTACATAAAATACATTTCAAATCGATATGGTGTTTTATTAATGCTAATGTATGAGTATACGTTTACAATACTACGATGTGTTCAATCACAGTAAAAAGTATTCGTTACTTTTGACAAGACCAGTGAACATTGATATAAAGCAAGCAGTGCACGCAATAAAATTCGCAGCACTCAAAGCATATTTATATAAAGTGTATGCAGGTCTACAACAACTAAGAAAATACAAAAACAACAGGCGATTTGTTTGTGTAAAAATAATGTATGAATGTCAAAAACAGATGAATACAACTAATTTAAATTTGATACTTGTAATGCACTATTTTTTCCAATTAAATAAATTCTCGTAAAAGTAATGAATTAATATTGCATTAGCAGCTAATCGCATGGCAAAATATACACTAATTTTGTATGCCACTAAGCACATCATGAAGTAATGAAATATTATTGCATTATCACATATTGTACACAGTGAAATTGAATAAAATGTGAACATATTTTTAGGAGATATCACAAATAAAAAATTACAGTAAAGTTTACTTTGAGGGCACCTATATAAGTATGTACATACAAATTAATATTGACAATGTTTCTTTTCTTTAATACAAACTACATTTCAGAATCAATTGAAAAAAATTAATAAGCTGCATACTTCAAGCATGTACATAAGTACTATAATTATCAAAGTTAGTGCTAATGTAAAAAAAATTTGCAATTGCATTGATTTGGTTTAGTGTGGGAAAATAGTCAATGCATTTGCTTATTTAATGCAATAGTCCCAGATCTGTATACAACAAAAAGGATATGTATGGGTAGACAAAACCAAAGTAAATTTACTAATTGATAAACCTTTAATATGTGAAATAAGTTTAATAAAAGATACATATCGACGGCATTTATTCAAAATGGTTTATCTGCAGATTTAGTAAAACAGAGTTTTTGATGCCCAACTATTCCCTATGATGTACTTTTCTTATGGCATGAATTTATGATCAAAATGTTGATTTATTTGCGACTTATTCACATTTTTTGTTTGGTTTATCTACATACACACTTTTTTTTGAAGGCAAAATAGTAGTAGTAGTAATGTATTTGCGAGATTTTCATATCAGTCGTATATTAAAAATCTGTAAGAACATAATTATTTTAAAACGATTATATCAATATGGCGAAAAAACAAGCAAACCGTTTGATACCGAATACCTACTTAGAATACAATTTTTTCAAAAACTTCAACAATGAAAATATTATACGCTTTTCCAGTATTCGTCCTGGACTAACTAAGAATGACCCAACTGTTGCAAAACTGAAATAACTTTTATATATACAGAACCACAATCACTTTATCAAGAATATCTTCCAATATCCACCAGTAAATGGAAACATCCACAGGAATTGAAATCTGGGATAACCACTGTTGCCAGAAAACTTTACGGAAAATCTGCAAAAATTGGCTAAAATCTGAAAAATAATTTTAAAATATCGGCAAAAAATCTGCAACAATAAAAACACCTTCATTTCGAATTGTTATTCATTTTGTTTTCGAATTAACATTTATTATCTTGCTTTACAAATACATATGTATGCTGATATTACAAATTGTTTAATAAAAATAAACATTAACAAAAGGATAGGGACAAATATATGCAGAAGCTTTCGACATAAAACTTAAAAAAAATTGTATATAGGTATGTGTACATACATACAAATCCGTGCGAAGAAATATACCGTTAGACTGTTTATGATTTAGTTTGCGATATGTATGCATTGTGTGGCAAAAAAATTGCTCAAGAAGACTGAAGCTAAAAATATTTTTGCGGTCCATGAAAAAACAAAACCATTTTCATAATTTTGAGTTATGACTATGATTTAGGATTTAGTGTGTACATTTTGTTATGTTGATGGTATAGTTATTGCAAAATTACACGTCAAAAACTACTTATTTGTAAGTTTTTCTTATGTGTATGTTTCTAACTGTGACACGATGTCTATTTCTTTTACAGAGTAAAGAAAACCACGAAATATTGATGTTTCAGAAAATTTGGCAGTGAAAATCTGCAAATCTCACTTTATAATTTTTGCAATGAAATATCAGAAAATGCAAAGAAATCTGCAAATCTGGCAACAGTGGTGTTACCTAATGAATATCATTCTTTCTATGATAATCTTCATTCAAAACAAATGTAATGTATTTAATAAATAATAATATAAATCCTAACATTAACCATACATATAATTATTCGGACCTGAAGTAAGTATCTTCTTTTATTTTTCTTAATACTAAAATTGTTTAAAAGTGAAAAACAATAGTAGTTAAACGTAAAATTTTACCTCATACTATTTAAAATTTTTTTTCACACAAAATGGTTTATCTACTCATTTTAATATTTGATATGGTTATTAATATGGTTTATCTACCGTAAAAATGCGAATAACGGGTTTTATTTTATAATTTATATTTTAGGGAATTAGTAGAAGCCTATCTATCAATCATATTGTAGAAGATCGATTTGTTAAATACTCACTAGTTAGGGAATTAAACAGTTTTTTGCTTCTCCAGATAAACCATTTTAAATAAATGCCATCGATATGTACTCTAATAATTAAATATAATTATTTTTAAATGTTTTGTAATACATTTTTTAAGTAAAAATTTATTTAAACTTTTTCACATAATTTTTCAGTATACACAATTGGGTATAACGAAGCAAAACAAATCAAAATGGCGTACGAAAATTGTAAACAACTTTTGACATTAAGGCATTAACACTACGCGAGAAAAAAAATTAATCACCTGAGCACTTGCATATTCTTTATAATATAAATTTACTTTGGCAGCACTCATCTCTTTGTTTTTTGTGATTGCATTCAAAGCAATAAAATAGGGCATTCAATCTGTTGTCTGATAAATACATGATAGAAACCTTTTTCTTTTCAGAAACTTTTAGTTTTTATTTTATTATTTTTCAATTCTGTACACCACCAAATATTTTATAAAAAATGAACACTTTTCAGTTCAACTTTTCCCTTTTATACTTTTCAGGTGTACAGATCTGACGTCATACCCTTTTTGACAAAATTTGAAAAACACCTCAAACTGAATTGAGCAAAGTATTTTTTTTTTGCTCTAACACGGCCATCCTGTAAACTCATCGCTCTCGATGAATTCAAAGCTTCTTGTTTTCAAAACAATCATTTGTTTATTACAGAAAGAATAAGCTAAAATCACAAAAAACCAACAGTTTACAGAAACCACAAATTTATTATTCCAAATTCCATAGCAGTAATCTGTCTCCTTGTACAATCAACCACCAGATATCCAGAGCTGTAAACAGAATCATTATTTCAGATGTTACTTCTTGAATCGCAACTCGGAGACAATCTTAAGCTTGTTTGCAAATCAACACTTAACTGAAAGTCATGAATCAGAGGCAATCTTAAGCTTGTTCAAAATTTCGACACCTGAATTGAAAGTTATGACTCAGAGGCAATCTTAAGCTTGTTCAAACTTCAACACATAAACTGAATGTTATGACTCAGAGGCAATCTTAAGCTTGTTCAAAACTTCAACACATAAACTGAAAGTTATGACTCAGAGGCAATCTTAAGCTTGTTCAAACTTCAACACATAAACTGAAAGTTATGACTCAGAGGCAATATTAAGCTTGTTCAAAACTTCAACACATAAACTGAAAGTTATGACTCAGAGGCAATCTTAAGCTTGCTCATGAACTCGATTCTTATTGAATAGAGAATTTTGCAGAACATTTTACCTTATATTAGTTACTTCCTCCTTCTCGTCTTCACTCTCATAACTATGATATTTTGCTTCATATGACTTAGTTGCCTGACTATAATAAGCAACTACATGCAATCTTCCATTAACTCGCTGAAATAAGATAGCTCCTCTACGCGCCTACGTTTCAATGGATTAGAAAACTTGTCTTATTTTTCAATACTGGATACTGGTTTATTCTCTTGCAAACGGCGTGTTATATTTTCTACCTTTCGCAAAGGTTTTTCTCGTATCGAAGACAAATGACTCACTAATGCATCCGATAACAATTTTGACCATTTTGTCTTCTGGAATTTCAAAAGGTACTTGATTAATTTGGCAAACCTTTTCCATTACGAATTCCGTATAGGAAGCATATTCATTGCTTTCTGAGTTGGCAACCTTCCTGAGTTGTGTAATAATGTCTGTACCATTAGAAAAAGCGTATATCAAAGAAGCACGTAAATCCGGCCAGCTATAAAGTTGATAGCCGTACTTGTCGAACCATAATTTTGCCCTCCCAAGCAGGGAAACTTGTATTCTAGGCAAAATGTCAAAATTCTGCAAACCGTCTCGTTGTACCCTTGCATCAATATCCGTGCACCACTTCTGAATATCAACGCGGGAGTGATCCGGATCAAAACTCGGAAAACCCACCAACGCGCCGGTTGATTGTGATCCTTGTGTGGATTCTAAAATTTTATTAATTGGTTCCACCGTAATTACAAAATTGTTAGATCTCGACTCTGGACTTCCCTCCTGCAGATTCAAATTTCCTTGAATCTGACCTCTTAGATTGGAGTCATCCTCAGTCATCTTCCCAATGTGGTGTAGGCTGAATTTATCCCACTTCTGATGATAGAAACCTTTTTCTTTTCAGAAACTTTTAGTTTTTATTTTATTATTTTTCAATTCTGTACACCACCAAATATTTTATAAAAAATGAACACTTTTCAGTTCAACTTTTCCCTTTTATACTTTTCAGGTGTACAGATCTGACGTCATACCCTTTTTGACAAAATTTGAAAAACACCTCAAACTGAATTGAGCAAAGTATTTTTTTTTTGCTCTAACATACATATACAAAAATTTTATGAAACTATTTTCATGTGTAAATGCAACGTTAGACAGTACAATTTATGGTTTTCAATTTTTGTAGGAAAATGTTTAAAATTAAGCTTGTAAGCATTTGGAAACTAACTTTAATCACTTTTATAATACTAATAATGTTTTACATAGTGTTTTTTTTAATTCAACACTCCAAATTCTTTCATTTAATTTTGTAAAAATTTTCAATTGTTCATTTCACTAAAGGTGTCTTTACATGGTAATATAATGTATTACGACATGTCAAAAAATGCTGTAGATTATACAAAATCTTATCATGTAAAAGCAAAATGTATCGAGTAGGAGAGAATACAGATAGAAAATTTGACAAGCGGTCGATAAATGTTTATTTTCTAAACTATTTTAGAAACTTAAGTATTCTCATCACACCAGAGGTGTATTTCAAAATGAACATTGGCAGCACTAATGGAATTTATTGGAGGTGTTGACACTTTCACAAAAACAACCAAAATCAACTCAGGAAATTTTCATGTTGTTATTGTAAATATTTTACGACTGCAACCATCAGCTACTTAACTCGTACAGCAAAACCAAATAAACAATAAACAAACCAAAAAAATATTATATTTTATAGTAAAATTACATTGAAATTATAAAATGTTTTCTCCAATATTTAGTTTTATTAGTACACATCTTTTTTTTGCAATTTTCCAAATTTTGTTATTAACTCAGCAGTTTAATATCTTTGCTGTCATTTCACTTATACCTAGTATCAGTGTAAACATGAAAAATACCTACAACAGACAGCGATTCCAACTATTTATAACCCAAACGCGCTGTTCCCCTTCGCAAAACGCGCTAAGTTACAGCATTGTCAACTATTTATAGCCAAAACGCTCTATTTTCCTATGCGCTAAATTAAATTTTAATAAAATTCGATGTACGTACATGTGCATTAGTAAATACAAATTAATTTTTTTTAGTAGCTCTTTTCTTTTTTTTAAATCATTCAACACAGAATCAGAATTGCTTCCAAATAATCGAAATCCTTTGTTTTTATTTTAGTTTTATTTGCCAAATTTTGTAGCAACTTATATAAATTGTCGAATAGTTTTGCGATTCAAATACTTTTTGTACTTCAACTAGAATGATGCTTAAGAAGTAATATAATTTCTTTTGGTCACGAGTACATATTTTTAGTTGTGAAATTTCAAAATGTTTGGCATTTACAGTATTAAAATGCGTTTTTAATTCTAACCACAGTCAAGGGAATTTTATTTGCGACAGCTGAATCATTAACCAATTTATAAAATATTGAGTTTTGAATACTAGAAAATTATTAAATTTATGCAAAAAAAAGTAAAAAATATATTGAACTGAATTGATGATAACTTTGTTCAAAACGCGCTAATTTAGCGCTTTTTTTAGTAAACGCGCTAAGACGAAAAAAAGCGCGTTTAGCATAGTTAAAACGCGCTAAATCTAGCGTGAAACGCGCCAAATTGGCATCGCTGTTGTTGTCAACAGATTCTTGTTCTCTTTTTTTTTTAAACGGAGAGAATTTCATATTTTAATTCTACAAAGTCGTAATACTTTGTATTACCATGTAAAGCAGTGGTGGACAATGTAATGTATTGGTAAATTGTGTATGTGTTGAGGTTGCGAGCTACCTACCAAACACAAAGCCAAGCGTTTGAAAGATAATGGTGCATTATATATTTATACATATATAGTCATATTTTCTATCTTAAAAAAAAACGTTGATTAAGTAAAATTACTAATTGAAAATAAATCTTTTTCTAAGTAAACAGTCAAATAAAAAATAAAATAAAAAAGGTAGGACAATAATTTATCATGTTTTACATTCAAGAAGAAAAAAATAAATAAAAGAATTTTTGCTTGGTGGAGCACAAAGGTGAAAATTCACCAAATAAAAATATGCGGTTGGATGTATTAAACTTAATAAGCTTTGATATTTGTCGGCATGGAAGATCATTTTCAGATGGGAAACATATTAAAAATATTTTTGATAAAATTTTGCACAGACTAATTTATAAAATTAAGTGTATTACTAAATTAGGACAATTAGTAGAATCCGTTATTAGAGAAAAATTAATAAATTGCAAATTCGTTTCTTTTTGTTTAGACAAAAGCACATATATCAATGATGTTTGCCAACTGGCCATTTGTATGTATCAGGTGCATAGACATTGACTACAATGTTTTGGAAACAATGCTTTTTCTTGAAATCTTTGATTGAAACGTTACAGACAAGCTATTGTTCGAAGTCGTCAGGGATAACTTTATACAGACGGATCGAATGTAATAACATTTCCATAGGGCAATGAACCATTTTGGATTTCAGTTCTACAGTTTCACCTTTTCATCCAAATTTACAGCATATTAATTCAATGCTGTAGATACTTCAGAGCTCACTCTTAATACAATTAGAGATATCACACCCTCATTCACAGAATTTTTTAAAGAAAAAATGCTTCGCACCCTGATCTATAAGTGCTTACTAAAGTACGTCTGAGCCATAGTGATTGGCTATATAGATTATTTGACTTAAAGGAAGAAGCGCTGCAGATCTTAAAAACGGAAATATAGAAGAATGTGCAGTACAAATTTGAATGAAGTCTAAATGAATTTAATAAAAAAACTGCAATAAAAGGGAAAGAATTTTTGCGATTTATTTATAATTTTTATGACAGGTTTTGGAGATTTTGAAAATATATAAAACCATTGTTTCATCTTTTTGAAACCCCTTTCAGTTACGGTACAAATAAGTTAGTAAATAAGTACAATTTTGAGAAGAATTCATAAAACTTCAATGCGAATTATCAACAACAAAATCATCCACATTTATGTTTTTATCACAGTTTCGTAATAGCAAAAATGTGTTTCAAATTTGATGATGATAATTTATTTCGCTGATTTGAACAAATAAATTTCAGGTCAGAAAAAATTTGCTCACAGAGATATGTAGACGGGAAAAACGATAGACACCTTAAAGAGTTTCTTTTGAGCTCGGGATATGCTATTTCATCCACATTTTTCCAGAACTCAATTAAATTTATTTTCTCTGGAGGAAATAATTCGCTTCGAAGTATTATAAGTTCTGATTGTATATCAAACTCGTACTTAGTTACATCACAATTAAAAGGGTTTTCGAAAAGATCGAGCAATGGTTGTATATTTTCAAAATCTTTAAACCATTCTTGAAAATTATAGAAAAGTGTTTCAAAATTTGTTCTTATTCTGTTTGACATATGTGAGAGCAGTTTTTGGAAAACTAGAAAAATCATCCGACTGAATTTGAGAAAGGAGTAAAAACAGCTTTGTTTTAAAGTTAAAAAGAATTTTAAGCAGATCGCATAAATTATTTCCCTTTCCTTGCAGCTTTATATTAAAATTATTTAAAAATTTGGTTATATCTGCCAAAAACGCGAGATCTGAAATGAATTCATTATTTCTTAAAGCCTCTATCTCATAGCCTTCTTTTTTTCCATTTCTAAAATCAGCAGCACATATTCCCTTAAGTTAAATAATCTATTTAAACACTCACCACTGCTTAGCCAACGAACTTCAGTAAACATTTTGAGATCATTGTATGAAACATTTTTACTTTTTTAAAAACTAACGAATTTTCTCTGAGTGAGGGCGTGATGCCCTCCTCGTATCCTATTAATAATGCGCTCTGCTATCTTCATGGCAGGGTAATTACTTATAAATTTGGATGCAAGAGCAGCCTGATGAATAATACAGTGAAAGCTGATAACTGAAATCCCACTTTTTTGGAATTGTCCTACGAGACCTTCATTTTGTCCCGTCATTACATTTGCTCCACCGCTACAGACTCCAGCGATTTTGTTGATGTCTACTATGGAAAAGAATCTTATCTCTGACAATATCGAACAATAGTTTGCCTGTAACGTTTCTATCAAATGTTTCCAGAGAATACATTGCTTCAAAAATATTGTAGTCATGATCTACGCATCGAATACAAATCACAAGTTGGCAAAAGTCATTGATGTCTGTGCTTTCATCTACACAAAAAGAAACGAATTTGCAATTTATTAATTTATCTCTAACAACAAACTCTACTAATTCTCCTAATTTACTAATATGCCGTACTACGCTGCGGCGAGACAAAAATATTGAAAAATCTTATTTTTATAATTAAGTTAATGAAAAATTTTATTTAGCATATTTTTAAAAAAATATCCCATCAGAAAATGGTCTTCCTTGTCTAACAATACTGATACTTCCAATTGCATTTTTTTATTTTCAAACTTTAGTTTGCTATCGTCCACTGATAGCATCCATTCTTTTATTTTTAAAAATAAATGTTTTTATTTTTATTTAAAAGGTTTTCCCTTTCCTTACCATTAAACTTATTCATATCATTATGAAAAGCATCATAATGTCTTTTAATCACATATTCCTTTTTTTCCTTAAAGCTTTGATAACATAAAAGGCATTGTATGTTACCAAATGCATTATATATAACAAAATATTTTTCGCATATCATAAATTTGAAATGAAACATGTATGTTTGCTGTACAAATATTCTTTAAAAAAATATAAAAAAATATGTAAACATCCGCCTGATGTGCATTCGTCGCTGTCTCATCCACAGAGGAGACCAGAGGTGTCACGAGCACAAAGTAAGACGGAAGATAATTGTGATTTTGTGGTGTTTTTAGAGGTCTCGCTCACACAGTCATCAAATCCTCCTTACTTTTTCTTTCGCGTGGTATTATTTTAAAGTAATTACGTTTTATTCCTTGTGGTCTCATTCGCAGCCTAGTTTTTGTAATTAAATGGTAAAAATTAATATTTGCGAACGAAAATGCTTAAAACAAAGTCTCTAATCATTTGAAAACAAATTTTAGTCACTTTATTAATACTAATAATCCTTTTCGCATTGTGTTTTTTAGTTCAATACAACAAATTCCTCTATTTAATTTTGTGCAAATGTTCATGTGCTCAAATGTATTTTCATTTTATGCTTTGTGGTCCCATTCGTTGTCGGCTTTTTGTAAGTTGAAGTTAAAAATTAATATTTTTGAAGGAAAATGTTTAAAATTGAGTTTGTAAGCATTTGGAAACTAATTTTAATCACTTTTATTTTACTAATAATCTTTTGCACATTGGTTTATTTAGTTCAACACTGCAAAATCTTTCATTTAATTTTGTAAAAATTTTCAATTGTTCATTTCACTAAGTATACATTTCTGCTCTTTGTTTTGATTATTGTACGAAAAATATTCAATAACAAACACACTATATTTGTCCCTTTTTAACAGTGATCAAATCAGATGATTTGAGCTTTTTTCTTAAGTCACTTTCTTCAACTCTGGTATTCTCTGTGGTCTCATCGACGACTAAATTAAAGAGCGTGTGGTTGCGTTCAGCACAATTGCGCAAAGAAACGCCCTTGTCTGATGTAAAGACACCTTAATGCTACCTTAAGAGTTCGCTGCGTAAATTCGTCGTGTGAAGCACAACAACGACGAATTTACTCAGCGAACTCCTCTCTGATATTTGATAAAGTTGGTTATTGTGTGCAGTGTTGCCGTTTTGGTCGGATCCGACCAAATTTGGTCGGAAAAAATTTAAAATTTTTAATTTGTTCGGATGGTCGCACCAATTCAATTTTGGTCGGTTTTTGTCTCTAATCACAAACCATTTTTTTCTTTGCATAATTTATTTAAAATCTCATATATTTTATCTTAAAAATATTTTTTCCACACTGTTTACCATTTACCAATAAATTATGCACTTCGATGCCGGGTAAGCAGTTATTAACGACGTTTATATTAGATCAGTGACAGTGAACTGATATACTGAAAACGATATTATAAAACATTTAAATATGATAACTCCTTTTTAAAATTCCCTAAGTTAGTTGACTGTGATCCCAATTTAATAGTTACTGAGTGGAATTTGCTACGGCTCAGCGGTATAAAAACTTTGACCAATTTAAACATTAATGCTTTTTGGCAAAAAATAGCTTCTATAAAAAACGGATTAAACAAGAAAAGTTTCTCAAATATTTCTTATTTTATTTTTAATTTGTTATCTCTGCCACATAGTTTCGCCGCGGCTGAACGCAAATTTTCCACACTAGCGCTAATAAAAACTAAACTAAGGAATAAACTAGAAGTAAATACTGTCAACGGTATTATGTCGTGTAAAGAAATTATCAAAATAAATAATCCGCACTATGTTTGGTCAGCCAAAACCAAATGTAAAATCAAGAACTTTAACTTTTTATTTTTAATGTGATGTATTTAATACATGCCTGAATTATAACATAAGTAAATGAAAACAACATATGTTAAAAAGACTGAATAAAAATTTTTTCTTATAATTTACAATTTTAATGTATTTAATTATTAATTACATTACATAAATATTAATTTACATGCCTGAATTCTTTAATGCAAATATGTTATATCTGACATTTTTATTTTACTTAAATATTAAATAAAATGTACATCAAAAAACACAAATATTAATTAAATTTTAAAATTTGGCCGGAAGCAGGCGATTTTGGTCGGATTTTGGGAAAATTTTGGTCGCAAAAAAAAAATTTCAAACGGCAACACTGATTGTGTGTGCAAAGACAGAGAGAGAGAGAGAAAATTGTTTTTTCGTCGTTCGCCGGCGAACGACGAACTTTTGGTCGAGAATATTCGTCGTCAAAAATAAAACACATTGGTGTATATGAAAATGCACACAATCATGGCGTAGGGCGAAATTCGTAATACGCGGCGAAAGTAGCAATAAGGCTCAGTTAGCCGACTGTAATGTAATGTAACTGCAACAGTAGGAAACAGCTGATCGATATTGTTCTGTGAAAAGTAATGGAAATGGTTATAGAGATGTAATGTAACGTAACCTATTTTTCATATAAAAATATCGATCAGTTGTTTCCTACATTACAGTTACATTGCGTTATTTCTATTTCTTACGCCAGCGAACGACGAAAAAACAATTTTTTCACCTATTTTTGATAGCCAAAGATGGATAATTATATTATGTTTTCAATGATATCGATAAAAATGTTTGTGTGGTGGATTTGAATTTTAAATTTTTTGGCATAAAAAAGTTTTTAATAAAAGAAAAAGCTTTTGTAATAAATCTTATTACTATTTTTAAGAATAAAATACATTAAAATCAGTTTTTAACATAGTTATTTCACGAGCGAAATTTGCATTTTAGTTATCGATTGCTTTTATATACTGAGTGTCATCTCTGTTGTGTTCATAATTTTTTAAGAAAGTGCAATGTTAGAGAAGCTAATATAAGCTGTGGAAAATATTATGTATTATTTTTATTAAAAAATGTTCCACAAATTTCACAAATTCTTTCAGTCATAATTTCACTTTTCATTTTTTCCCAAAATTGTGTTTATTTGATAAAAATATTTACACTACAACTGATCAAAGCTAAAATACCTGGAGCATAAAACGTATTGCATGTAACTTGAATTTTGAATCGCATAGGACGTACAGAAATGCATTCCACGCATACCCATAGAACGGATGGCATGGACCTTCAGCTAAGTATACATTTTCTGTTGTTTGTTTTGATTATTGTACTAAAAATATTCAACAACAAACACACTATATTTGTCCCTTTTTAACAGTGATCAAATCAGCGGATTTTAGCCTTTTTCATAAATCACTTTCTACAACTCTGGTCTACTTTGTGCTCATTATTTGATTGACAAAGGTGGAGCAACGTAAAGGTCAATAAGGTAAAACTTAATACTCTTTTTTAGCCTTTGAAGTAAATTTTTTTATTTATTTTTATTATTTTCCCACAGAATAAAAGATGAGTCAAAAAGAGAATGCAAATGTAATGAAGAGCTTAGCACAGAATTTCCATTTATTAAAAAAACCAAAATATACCATACGAGTATGGTACGGCGTGATAAATGCAATGCTGAATTTTTGGTCTCACGTGGTGGAAAAAACATCTAGCGACAAAGAGGCTCGTCTAAAATGGAACAGTTTTTTTGCAGTGATAGCTTTGGCAACACGGCAAAACAGCTAGCATTAGCAGAAGGGCTATTTGCTTTCCACACCATAAACCACAAAGTTTAAGATCAATGGGTTGTATGTCGCAAATTATCAAATTTCATACATTTTCATATGTACATACAAAAATCGTTACGATTTCGGTAATATTTCGGTTACAATAAAATATGTACATATCGTCGCTGTTTTAATTTACGTAAATGAATAAATATTTTTGTAAATTGTCAAAGGTAAATCTTTGACTATTTTTTCTGAAAAAACATATTTAAATATGCTGTTGCTAGTTCGTTTGTGGAATATTGAGTTTCTAAATTTTAGCTGTTTGAACTATAAGATATATTAATGCAATTTGTTGCATTTTTTAAGTCCATAATTTTTTTTTATAACTTTATCTAATTTATTTTTAATTTCTTCACTTATTCTTTGAGAGCAAGCATTTTTTTACTTGCTGTTAAAGAATCAAAACTATTTAATTGGGCTATAGTGTCAACACGAAAGCCATTCTCTGGGTGCACAAATATCAATTCAGAGCTTAAGTTTTTTTTTAATTTAAAATTTTTTTTAACTTTGTTAATATAAATTTAGTTTTTGACAGCTGCAACACGCAAAATTAACACGTAACTGGTAAAGAGCGCAAAAAAATACACAAAAATTTTTGGGTTTAAAAGGGCTTTTATTTCATGCTTTTGTATTTTTTTTTGTCTTGAATTTTTCAAATGAATTGAGTTTTCATCCTAGTTGAAATTGTTTTCGTTTTCCTCTTTTTTTTACACAGTCGTATGAATTCCAAAAATACTTTGCAACTAATCAAAAAACACCAAAATTTCATATAAAATATACATTTATAATGAAATATGCAAAAATATAATAATATAAAAATAGTATTTACGTACTCTTTTTTAGCTTTTTGTGGCATATTTTAAGAAGTTATTATTGGAAAGCTTAGGAATATTATTTATTTATTTATTTATAACAATAACCAACCGGGCCCATAGGGCTTATTAAATCTGTAGAAAAGAAGTTTGTTTTTTAAACTGTTAACCAGGAATTGTATGACACCTTCTGATTCCATTAAGGAGGCATTATCTTTTCAAATCAAGAAAACAAAGATTCGTTTAGCGAACATATACAAACATGCTTACACGAGTATTTATAATTTGGAGTAATTTGATTACTTTACATCATATTGTTTTTATTCAAAGTAATTAAGGAAATTGTTCGAATATTCGAATATTCTACAATGATGATTCTAAATTGAAAATTTTTGTTCGTTCGAACAAAAATGATAAAAAGTTGTTCGAATATTCGAATAATTTTTGTTCGAATGACAACACTAGTATATAACTAAGTTGTAATTCTCATTTCATCCCATTTGTCCCGCTTTGTCGCAATGAAAATGTGGTCACTTTACCTATGAGTGTATTCGCCTTGGAGCAAAATCTAGTCTTAATAAAAATGATTTTATATGTAAATTTCTATATCAGCGCTTGTAGTATGAATAAAGTTTTAGGAGTTAATTAAATAAAGATCTGTATGTCTTTCATCGAT
Source organism: Nowickia ferox (assembly GCA_936439885.1). Taxonomy (NCBI): domain Eukaryota; kingdom Metazoa; phylum Arthropoda; class Insecta; order Diptera; family Tachinidae; genus Nowickia; species Nowickia ferox. The sequence goes on along the minus strand of OW387026.1, from coordinate 36,528,591 downwards.
TACAAATCATCTTAAAGAGTAATTTCATTTCTCATCGCATCCAGAGTGATTAAAATTAGAGATGTGCATGTGAGCGTTTTTTGACTCGCGACACGCACGCTCACGCAGAAAAATATTTTACTCACGCACGAATGCTCTTGAAAATTTTCACGATCACGCACGCTCACGAATAAAATATTCTTAATCACAAACGCTTTCGAAAAAGTATATAGTTCAATTTGTATGTTATTTAGATTGAAAAACAGGTTCTTACACATACATTGCATCATGGTTTTGCTTAAAAAAAATTTAATTTTGTCTTTCGAAGGCTTTTGTCTGGTCATAATAAAATAAAAAATTATTGTTAACTATAAAAACTATATGAACTGAAACGGATTTTTGAAACAAAACATTGCACGACTGCTCAATAATTAAAAAAACTGAGAAAAACAGATAACCTGCACATTTGGCAATTATATTTACCCTGTAGGAGGGTTGGGGTTAGGTGTCTAAACGTCCGACTTTTGTCGACTATTTTGTTGACTTTTTGGCGACATTGTCAACTGAGCGCCTATATATTAATATCCCTACTTACTGGTAACGCTGAAGAAATTAATGAATTAGTCCCTTTTTTAACCGACTTCCAAAAACGAGGAGGTTATCCATTCGCCTGTATTTTAGTAATTTTTTGACGGATTTGAGAAACTCTTTTTTTTTGTCTGGAAGGAAGCCTCCAATTTAGTGCCATTCCAAAAAAAAAGGGGGGAACACTTATCTACTTTTACTTATGGGATTGCTACTATACTTTCAATTAGTTATTTTCTTTTAATAAAACACCAAATGTGAATGTATTAGTGAGTCAATGTCTACATAATAATGTAATACAAAAAATAACTACCTAGTCAATAGTACCAACGGCAGTAGTTGATTTTCAATAACATTCACATACATGTTAAATGTCTAGAGCAAAAAACGGTACAATTCGTCAGTAATACTTGTGACAAAGGCATTGGTGAATCAGTAGTGTTTCTCAATTGAAATTTCCTACATACTCGTAGTATCTAAAAAACATACATAGGTACAGTTACATATGTACCTACGCAGGAATGTTATCTCGTGAGCGCGTGAGAATTCGTGCATGATTCTTAAAAATAGCTCACGCACGGTCACGCACGAGTATTTTTTTTAAGTCACGTTCACGCACTCACGCGTGATTAATAATAAATTTAATCACGATCACGCGTGACACGATAAAATCACGACATTTGCACATCTCTAATTAAAATCTCCATATCTGGTTAAAAACAACAAAAACGGCAACGCTGATGTAATTAATACAATATGTATATACGTGCATGCATACATACACATATAGAATACATACCCAGCCAGCATATGGAAGATTGTTTCACCAAACAGGATTTTTCGAATACATTATATGACCAAACACTGATTAATCAGTTCTGCAAGAAAAAACTCATTTTCCAATTAAAACACAAAATTTCTGAATCAAATATTATTTTGTTCAATTCAGGTCCTACAAAGGAATTTGTAAATTCAAATGGAAAAATTTGTGATAATTTATTTGAAAAAAACTCTGATTTTTTCAATTAACAAATTGTCTGATTCAACGAATTTTTTTGTTTTTTTGGAATTAAAAAGTTCAAGGTATGAAATATGTATATGTACATACTTATGTTAGCATACTGAATAAAATGTACGATATAGTTTTACTAAAATTTTTAAAATAATTATAATTATTTTTGTATCCACATATCGGCACCTTAAATGCAAACGGACGTAACTACACATAAATTCGAAATCGAGTTTTTGATTGATTATGTTTCATTTTATCAAACTACATCTTCAGGCAAATATTTAGACCTCTGCAATCAAAAATGACGATTTTATTAAAGAACTTCAAACGGACGTAATTACGAAAATAACGTAACTAAGGCCGGGTGAATATCTGCGTGCCATGTGCCACACATCTTGGCACACAAGAAATGCCAGATGTAAGCTCAGCCTAACATAAAAGCTTAAATATATATAAAAAGGAAATAAATGGTTAAAAACGTATACATAAGTATCCATACTACAAGAAAATTTTCAAGAACAATTTATGATTATTGATTTTGAAACGTTTTTTGTTTCTCCTTTAAAAAATATAAAAGTGTAGTTACGTCCGTTTGCATTTAAGGTGACTATATGAACTCGCATATGTAGATAATCAATTTGTACACCATATACATATCTATTTACATATTTATTTATGTATGAAAATAATTTTTTGTGTACTCGTAAATAAAGAGATTTACTTGTTGAGGGCAATTATGAAAAAAATTCATTTCGGCAACACTGCTGCTAGGGTACCATTTTCTCCCGAATTAACAGTCATTCTCAACTAGAAAACGAGCGTATAAATGATTATTTTAACCACGCAGAGGAGTCGGAAAAGACTCGGAAAAGATTCGCAAGTGATTGTAAGTATGTACATACTATCACAAAGTGTTTTGAAAATGATTCGAAATTTCAGGACCGCTAGTCATAATACTCTTTTAGAAGAGTCGCGGATAGGGTACCATGTTCTCCCGAATGAACATAAATGATTACTTTAATCGCGCGGAGGATTCGAAAAAGAGTCGAATATGAGAATTTTCATGAAATGCTGACTGGGTATATTTGAATGTCAACTTGTATACATGTTTGTATGTATCTATATGAATTCCCATAAAATATAAAGTTCAGGTAGGTGCATTCTGTACATACATACATATGTATGCACATACATACATATGTTTGTATGTACATACTTACATACATATTTCTAATTTAAGTCAGAATAAAAACTTTACATTTTCGTATTAATTTTTAACTCAAACGTTTAAATAAGTGAATGTTTGAACATTTTTATTTACACAATATGCATCATATGAAATGTAAACGTGTTGGTTGATGCAAAATTAATACACAGCTTACTTTTAAAAATACACACGTTGTAATACACACACTAACGAAAACAAACTAAAAACTTTTTGCTTATCAGAATCAAAACAACCAACTATGGTAGTGATCGACAGACCGAATGCTAAGTTAAGAGTACGACGAGTACGACTGGGTTGGGGACAGCGATGCCAACTATTTATAAACCAAACACGATATTCACCTTCTCGAAACGCGCTAGAATGCTCTAAATTACAGCAATGTCAACTATTTATAGTCAAAACACGTTATTTTCTTACGCGCTAAATTAAATTTTAATAAAAGTCGACGTACATATGTACATATTTATTAGTATATACAATTAATTTTTTTAGTAACCCTTTTTCGGATCTTGCCATACTGCGTCTTTGAAATTTTATCCTTAATAACTAAAATCATTTAATACAAAAACAGAATCGCCTTCCAACATGTAATCGAAATCCTTAGTTTTTATTTTAATTTTATTTGTCAACCTTTGTAACAAAATAGGTATAAGTTTTCGAATAGTTTTGCGATTCAAATGCTTTTTGTACTTTAGCTTAAAAAGTTATGTCAACTTTTTGGGACATTATACTAGTACATATTTTTAGTTGTGAAATTTCAAAACATTTGCCACTTACAGCATTAAAATGCGTTTTTAATTCTAACCACAGTCAAAAGAATTTTATTTACGACAGCTGAATCATTAACCAATTTAAAAAACTTTATCAGTGTTTTGGATACTAGAAAATTGTTAAATTTATACAACAAAAGAAGTAAAACAAAAATATTGAACTGAAATGATGTTATTGACTTTATTCTAAAAGCGCTAATTAATAAAAAACGCGCTAAGACGAAAAAAAGCGCGTTTGGTATAGTTAAAACGCGCTAAATCTAGTGCGAAACGCGCTAAATTGACTCGTCTGCAAGATATTAAAAAAATTTGATTTTCACAATTTTTATCGTATTAATTATACTGATTAATGCGTTTTGAATTTGGATGAGAAAAATTTACACAAAATAATTTTCGGCGATTTAATTTCTGCTTTTGGCGATTTTCTGCTAAATTTTTATATGATTATTTTGTAAAAATGTATGCTAAAAAAAAGTTTTATATAAAAAGAAATTTATTATCCAATATATATTCAGAAAATCTACATAATACTGATATTGACGACTTTTGTCGATTTTGAAAATCAATTTGGCGAAATAGGTCGAAAAAAATCTGACAACCCTGCCCATGACTTGCAATAGTCATGTTTTAGACATGGCAGTTTTTCTTGAAGCAAGTCTGAGTTTATGGTAGAGAGGGGAAAGAAGAAAGAAGAGGGGTACTGACTTGCTTGTATAGAAAAGTTACTTCAATTCTCTTTTGTTATTTCATTCGCTGTATTAAAACAACAGCAAAATTGAACAAGAAACCGTCTGTGTGTAAACAAACGAGCAATTTTAAAAGAGAATTGAAGAGAACTGCTTCAAGAAAAACTGACGAGTCTAAAACAAGACATACATTCGGATCTTAAAATATTTTTTGATAAGTGTTGCCAGAAATACTAGTTTGTAGCTGTTAAAGTACTAACATGTTTTTTTTCAAACTATTGTAAAACAAAATTCAATAAAGCTGTTTTACCCACACACACGCTCTTCACTGTCTTTAGAACAAACATAACCCGCGGAGCGATTAGCTTGCCTGCAGAAAACACGCAGGGTCTATGGTGGGAATCGAACCCACGACCTCTAGACTGAGAAGATAGCGGATTTTTTTTTATTTACATACCAAACAAACAAAAAATCATACAAAAAATAATAATATTCGTAATACATATTAACTTGATAAATAAGAAAAGCAAATATTGCTAATTTTTTTTACATACTCAGAAAAAACAAAATCACACAAACAACCGCAAGCAAAGTGACATTGAAGAATACTCTATATGAGTACCTCAAATAAAAAAAATTGTGAAGTTAGTTCTAACGGCAGAAATTCATATTTTACTGTGAGTTCATTAAGAAACAATAAAAATAAAAAACCTGATGATAGTCTTTTTTTTAACGGCGAAGCCACTTTTTCGTCAGCGATCAACTTCGCTTTGTCCAATGCCAACTAGTGATTCGTTAACATTACCTAGTAATTCATTATTTAAGACAGTGACATCATCTGCTCCGGGCTCGTGCTCATCTCTTAACCAAGTTATCACTATTGATAACAGTAGTTCAAAACCCAAGGTCCAAGTCGGAATGTACAGATATATAACTGTGGTAAAGCGTGGGCGAAGCCCAAATTCTTCTAAAATTTCATCTGCTCCAAAGATGTCCAGGCATAACAGCGCATTCTCTACTAATCGTCAAAACCGTTTTAAAATATTGCCAACGAAAAAAACGATGTATCCTCGAACAAAACCTCCAAACCATCACCAATCTATTTGAGAGAAAAAAAATCAAACGCCCTTATTAAAAAATTAATCTCTATCATTGGTGAAAATAAATTTCACATTGTTCCAATAAAACGTGGTAACATTGATGAAACGAAAATTCAAATTTATGAATAAAAAGATTTTCGCAAAATGGTTACTGAATTTGAAAAAACTAAAACAAATTTCTACACATACCAGCTGAAGAGTGCTAAAGGCCTGCTAATTGTACTGAAGAGCATAGATTCTTATGTTGTTCCTGAAGAAATAAAAGATGTACTCGTCCTCCAGGGGTTTAAGGTAAAACATTTATCTAATATAATAAATAGAGACAAGAGGTTGGGGGATACCTCTATTTCGCGTTGAACTAGAACCAAATGATATAAAATTGAGAAAAAATGAGACCCATCCAATTTATAACTTGAAATATCTTTTATACCGAAAAATAACAGTTGAAGAAGCACACAAGCGTTCAGAGCCCGTACAGTGCCACAATTGCTAAGAATATGGCCACACAAAAACTTACTGCAAATTACCTACAGTTTGTGTGATCTACGGTGAATTGCACGTTACTGCTAGCTGTACTAATTCAAAAGATCAAGCGGATAAAAAGTGTAGTATATTCTTGTATATTTTGTATATTCTTTCGTTAAACAGGCTATGGGTCAAAAACCTAAATTAGCTCCAGATCAATCAGCCAACGCTTACTCCGCGACTTTTCCTCAAATGAGCCAATCAATTACTTCACGTGTATCGTATGCCGATGCTGTTAAGACAAATTCTATTCCTGCACAAAAAGTTTCTCCGCCAAATAATTCGACAACCACAAACTGTAGCTTTAACTCTAATCGCCTTGAAGCTACTATTGATAATCTGGTGCAAATTATAAATAACTTTACAACAAATACAACTAGCATGATGCAAGAAATGCTGCGAATGCAGAATACTCTGCTTCAAGCATTAATTAACAAGCTATGAACACGTTAAAAATATGTTTCTGGAAAACAAACGGCATTCGCCAACATAAAAATGAGATTGAGCACTTCCTCATGGAAAAAAATATTCATATAATGTTGGTTTCTGAGACTCATTTGACTTCGAGAAGCCTTTTCAAAATCAATGGCTACACGTTATATGATACAAAGGACCCGTGAGGAAGAGCATGCGGTGGATCAGCAATTCTAATAAAGTCAAGACTCAAGCACTAATTCTTATTGATAGCATTTGTGAAGAATACCTACAAGCAACAAATATCTGCATCGAAAATTTTTTTACAAATTTTGTGAAATCGTCAATTTACTCCCCTCCCAGATTTTCAATCACTGAGGATCAATACGAGAATTTCTACAAATCTCTTGGGCTTTGTTTCGCAGCAGCTGGCGACTACAATGCAAAACATACGTTTTGGGGTTCGCGGCTTATTACGCCTAGAAGTCGGGCGTTGTTCAACACAATTTCAAAAATGGGCTTGGCCGTCATTTCGAGTGGGGAGCCCACTTGCTGGCCTACGGATACACACAAAATTCCGGATGTTATAGATTTTCTTGTCATGAAAAATATCTCTAGGGATTTAATTAATGTTGAAGCTTCCCTCGTTGTCTCCTCCGATCAATCTCCCACAATCGTTACAATTTGTAGCCCACTACGATGTGTCTTACCTCACGCATATGTGAAGATGATCAATCGTGTTCTAAAAGTGTCTCAGTAGTCTTTGTACGGAAAACATTAATCTAAGAACATCCGAAGATATTGAATTTAACATTGCCAATCTTAACGAAAATATTAAACAGGCTGCTGAACATGCCACTACCTCCCAACCGGAGACTGGCTTTAATAGAATTTATTCTACGGATATTGAACGTCTTGTATGTGAAAAAGGAGAGCTAGAAAAGAATGGCAACAACACAGATCACCCCTAAATTAAATCAGACTCAAAGAATGTACTAAACGACTCAAAGAGTTGCTATCGTATGAAAAAACTGCATTACTGGAAAAATATTTAGAAGGTCTCGATGTCACGTCAGCATCTAATTACTCGTTATGGCACGCTACTAGAAATCTTAAAAGACCCGTTGAGCTGAAATCACCACTGTGCACTTCGACCGGAGGATGGGCCAGAAGCGATAGTGAGAAAGGTAACTTATTTGCTGAGCATTTAAAATCTGTATTCACTCCCTATTTATGTACGGGTGGTGTTGATTTGCCGAGTGTAGTTTCCCTACCCCCTCGTCCCTTAAGGTTTAAGCTGCGTGAAATACAAAAAATAATTGCTTAACTCAACCCGAAGAAAGCTCCAGGTATTGATGAAATTAGTAACAAGATGCTGATGAATTTGCCTCTAATTACAATAAGAATCCTCCTAATTACATCCTCCTTTTTAATGCCATTTTAAGAATGAAGTATTTTCCACATAACTGGAAACTTACGAAGATCAAAATCAGTGACCGTAATTGTTATGCATTTTATAATAAAAATCGGAAGATACTAGTTATTTATTGATTTTTATTTTTTTGGGCAGAAATAATTGTTATTTTGTGATTTTCATTTCTTTGGAGGCAGAAATAAAAATCAGAAACTGATTTTTAATTTTTTGAGCAGAAATAAAAATTATTTTCTGATTTTTTTTTTTTTGAGCAGAAATAAAAGTTGTTTCCTGATTTTTATTTTTTTAAGCAGAAATAAAAAAAAAATTTTTATTTTTACATTAAAAAATAAATTTGTTTATGCATGTACATACATATGTATGTATGTATATTAGGATGACAATGAAAAATCAACTTTGGATTTTTGATGATAAATGTGAAGATTCTTATGCCACTTGGTCTAAAACTTACTTGCTGAAAATTTGAGCCAAATCGGATAACTCTATCCCGTGCACCTTTGAGGTCAAGTTCAAATTTTGGGAAATATAGTGTATTCGCCTATATTGGAGCTAAAAAAATAGCTTTTCGATATGAATTATACCGAAATCCAATGGGATTAATGTGCCACATAGTGTTGAACTTGCATGCTGAAAATATTAGCTGAATCGGGTAACTCTATGCCGTGCACTTTTGAGGTCAAAGTTCAAATTTTGGGAATTCTGTATATTTAACTATAATTGATCTAAAAATATCGTTTTTTAAGTATATTCATTTAAATTGTTCAGAAACTGGATGTTTTAGATATTTTTAAAAGTATTCTGAAATATTATGTATGAGTAAATTTAACCCTTTTTTGCAACGGGGGTCAAAACTACACATTTGCTTAAATTAGCTATAAATCCACTAGTTAAAAAAAGTGTAAAATATAATTTCTAAAAACGAAAAACTGAAATTTTAAAACCAATATTTAAAAATATATATTTATGTGAATATATACGAAAAATAGAAGCAAAAGCAGTATATTTTAATTGGAATAAAAATATGTTTTTAATATAAAAAGTAAGGCAACTTGAAAGGTATTTTTCGGTAAGTTTGATTAAATGTAATCATTTCTTAAATTATTTAAATTTACATGCTTCGTATATTGTTGTCGATAGTTTTGAACAACCTAAAAAGAAACACAATAATTATTTAAATGTAAATTAGTTAAATTTAAATATAACTTACTTTGAATAAATATTGTCGCTGCTGTTCATCTTTTGTGATCTCATGATAATCTTCAACAAGCTTAATACCTCGTTCGGCGCAGTCATTAACAACCTTTAGTTTTTGAATAATAAATTTTCCTTTTCTATAATCTCCACAATCTTTCCAGCTACTTGGGTCTTTATGTAAAAAATCCATTGAAATTTGGAATCTCTTTAAAACACTTTTCGTATTTTTGGATACAAGTTCAATCAAAATTTATGAATTATCTTTAGCGAAGAAAGTATTAAGATTTTCTTTTTTAATTAAAAACTTTTTCAAAATTTCTTCTTCCTCAAGGTTTTCTTCTTCCATAAAAGTCAAAATTTTTTTAGCCATTTTGTTTTTTGTTTCAAAGTCTATTCTATCATCGAATAAACTGAATGCTACGCATTCTTCATTAAGGTAATATAGATGATTAATAAACTTTCTTATGGCTCTATCAGCAATTTGTGCATTTATTTTTTTATAATCTTCTAAATTTCTCAAAAATAATATGTCGTTTAAGGGAGCTTGCTCCGCTTTATCTGAATTGAACCAGAAAAATGCACTTTATAACAAAACCTGCAACTTCAACTAGACCATTTATTTCCAATTCTGTGATTTCTGGGAATTGATTGCAAAACATCAATATCTTAAGGCAATATATTCCCTTAGCCATCCATCTAGCTAAATGAAGAGCACCGGGTTTAAAAAATGTTATGCCACTAGGAGGTCTTCCACCCAGAAATATGATAATCAATTCCAGGAACTCTTTCTAGTCATTTCGTGGAAAGTCCTCTTTAACTTTTATATTTGCAAAATCTAAAATTTTAGCGCAATCATCACCTACTATTTCTTTTATTCGAGGTATTGCTAATCCCATCATATACTCATCCTTTTTTACGTTCGACCATTGTTTTTTGAATTTTTTAAATAAGCTGACTGGGCCAGTCGAAGAACAAATTTTTGTTTCATTAAAAACAGCAGCTAAAATTATTTCAAACACATGGTGTCTGCATCCTAGGAACAAAATGTCTCTACGTATTTTTTTTCTAATATATTGCAGCCCCCTTTAAATTTGCCAGTGTTTGAGGCGGTTGTGTCAAAGACAAATGCCTCGATTCTATCCAAAACTTGATACTCTTCTAATGAATCATATACTGCAGATGCTATTTCAACGCCAGTTCCAGCCGGTATATCAGGAATATTAATTATTTGTTCAAAATCGGGAGCGGTTGCAATTATTGACAGTCGGTCTTCGTTTTTTCCTGATATGCCAGATAACAGTTTTGTATCCCAGTGTATCGTTAGTGGCTGAGTATTGGATTGAAGTTTTAACCCGATTCGAGTACTATTTGCTTTTCTGAATGCATCCCTTTGCTGATGAATAGACGTGCGGTTAATAACATACTCTGATGAGTTTAATCCAACTGCATCCAAAACTGCAATAAGCATGTGAACAGTATCTCTAGAGCTTAATTTTAATTTATCTAAAACTGCAGCAATTCTGGGCGTTAAAATTTCTTTAGATGGCTTTGTGAACTATTCAAAGTATCAGGACAACTCGTGGTCATTGGGTCTATTATATGATCATTAGCTTCCGTAGATTCACCGTTTTCTGACTCATCTGAACTTGTTACATATGTAGTAAATCCTATAATTTTTTTATATGATTATAAAAAACATCAACAATTTTTTAAATATTTTAGGTGGAAATAATGATTTTAGTATATTAAACCCATTACAGGGTAATAGAAGGCTTTGCTGGGTTTGTAAAAGTTTCACAGATTTATAAAAAATAGTTAATTACTATAAAAATTACCTTTCGATGTTGAAGGAGCCTCTTGATACATGTTTCTTTTAGTTTCTTCCCGCTGCTTCCGGGTTTCTTTAATTTTGCATCAACTCCCACCATGCAACCTTCTCGTCCTTTTTCTCTCTGTTTCAACAAAAACAATTTATCCTCCTCGATTTTCATTAACTTAAGTGCATCGCGATGTGCGATGTCAAACAAATCATCGAGTGCATCTTTCCATGCTTCTCTCTTTTTCTTATAAATTTCGGATGTTCTGCTTTTCCATCTATTCATTTCCCTCCACTCCTCGTACAAGCGAGTTAATCTTCTCTGCATTTTGAATTGACATAGTAGGAATCCGAGCTTTTTCCCAAAAAGTAAAACACTCCTTTACCACCAGTCGTACACTGTCTTTAATTTTTAATTTCACAGTTCTTAAATTATAAAATATAACTCTGACACAATCCCCTATTGATGGAAGTTTACTCCCAGTTAATTGACTTTTTCAAAACCGATGAGATAAATTTCATCTCTTAATAAAGGCATTGTTTAAAACTATTTTTTTGACAAAATACCACTTTGCAGTGTTAACTCGAGCGTTTAACGCGTCAAACTGATTAAAATAATAAAGCTTTGCAATTATTTGTAATTTCTTGTAAAAAAAAAATAGATCTAGTATGCCTTGACTTTTTTGTTTTAAATCAGTTAACTTTAAATATTATCGGTTTGTATCTACCAACTGATAAAAATCATGTTTTACAGGGGTTGAGGTCTGCACTAACAGGTTACATACATGGCGGTTCATATATATTTTTATTTCGTAATGAAAACAAAATATTTCAAATGTGTAGTTTTGACCCTAGTAGCTAAAAAGGGGTTAATATTTCTATTAAAAATATTTTTCGTTTTTCAGGATTAGTATATCACCTTTTTTAAATGTTGTATTTAAAGCTAAGAAATTTGGTCGTTTTGACCCCCGTAGTAAAAAAGGGTTAAATTTACTCATAATATTTCAGAATACTTTTAAAAATATCTAAAACATCCAGTTTCTGAACAATTTAAATGAATATACTTAAAAAAACGATATTTTTAGATCAATTATAGTTAAATATACAGAATTTCCCAAAATTTGAACTTTGACCTCAAAGGTGCACGGCATAGAGTTACCCGATTCGGCTAATATTTTCAGCATGCAAGTTCAACACTATGTGGCACATTAATCCCATTGGATTTCGGTATAATTCATATCGAAAAACAATTTTTTTTTTGCTCCAATATAGGCGAATACACTATATTTCCCAAAATTTGAACTTTGACATCAAAGGTGCTCAAATTTTCAGCAAGTAAGTTTTAGACCAAGTGGCAAAAGAATTTTCACATTTTTGTTTAAAATTCTGGAAAAAAAATTTTCCCATATATTTCGTTGTCAACCTAATGTATATAGATAAAACGATGAGATCATTCTGTGGACATTCCGCTGATGATAAAAATATGGTGGACACTCTTTTTATCACTTTTATGATATGGGTATCAAATGAAAGGGATTTTCAAGAAGATGACCAAAAATGCAATGGAAAAAATGGGGGAGGAACCAAAAAGTGGATTACTGGAACAGAAAAAAATTTATTCTTCCCTTGGTTGCGAAAACTTGACTTAATAGTGCATTCTGTACCAGCGTCGCAAGTAATACTATGTTCAGACGGCAACATGAACCACTTGGTTCGCTCTCTGAACCACGATTGCGAGTCATGCCGTTCACACGACACATTCGTAGTTCGTTTTGACAAATATTTTTGATGCAGTAATGCCAACTCAGCCCCTTTTCGGGCTAAGTTTAACCTAAACTATGGCTACATTTTAATCTTTGTGATGTTTTTCTTCCTTTTATCTAGCAATATGGACTTCTTACTCATTTTATTTTGCTAATTTGCTTTACTAATTAAAAAAAAGAAGAAGAATATAGAATAATCTTCTATTTCTTTCAAATATTTTGTGCTTTGAAAGATATTCAATATAGCCTAAAGACAGAAAACGTATGTATGTTTTTTGAAGAGCGAGAAACCGAAATTTTATTTAATAACAACCAATTTTATATGTATGTACTTATGTTAACATAGATACATACATACATATGTATACACGTATATACTTCTGTAGTTTCACAAAATTATATACAATTCAATACTATTTAAAAATTAAAGACATTTTATTTCTTGGTTTTTATTATTTTTTCTCAGTTGAGCATTTTTTTAATAATAAAAATAGAATACAATATTTTCAACCAACTATATTAAAAATTTTATAGTTCAACTAAAGTGTATTAGGGGAAGTCTCCACACTTCTATTTTATATGTATGAATTTTATTCCAATGAAAAGAACTCTTTCCTTTGGTGTTTTAAGTTGAAGTTTTATTTTCTAAAAGCTTAAAAATCTAATTGAACAATATGTATTTATATCAATTTGAGCAACCGTTAGTCGCAGCTACTGCGATCGGCGATCACGCCACTTCTTCAAAAAGTTTATTTGCCAATCAGAACTGAGTTCTTTGTTTCGAAGAAGTCAATTATGATTACGTTGCAAAAATGGTTCAAACTCATAAACAAAAATATTTACATCTATCAAAGGCTCAAATTACAATTAAACAAAGCAATTATTCGCAAATTCGATACTTCAAATAGCTTAAACCTACAAACAAGAAATATTCATAAACAATCATAAAATAATTTATATTACTACGGGATACTTATGCATAATGACGTCGTTGGGTAAAATTCCCCCGGACGAAGATTGGTTCCCAATTTCTGAAGGAATTTTGGGAAACGACACAATTGTTTTATTTATTATTTTTTTGGATTTGAATTTAACAATTAAGCACCCGACAATTATAATTATTCCGACCATGATTACCATGTAAATCAATATATTAGTGGTTTTTTGATTGTATCTTAACTCATTTATATGTCTTACATTTTTAATATGTTGATACGTTAAATTTTCTAATGTTAGTTCTTCATCAACTTTTATTTGTATCTCCTTAAACAAACTAGGTATTATTACATCTTTTCCATAAATCTCTCTGTCATACCATTTTCCAAAAATTTGTACTTTACATTGTTCTATTTTTATAAGAAAGTGGCCAGTTAAGGTCACAGGTATCTCATTACATGTTTGATTTATAGTTACATTATTCATATTTAAAGCAAAAATTAAATTAGAGCTTACTTCCTTTACATTTGTAGACGGATTTTTCCGATATGTACATTGCATTTTTTTATAATTTAATAGGTTCTCAATACAATTATCCCTTAACATCGTTAAATTTTTCTTGTAGTCTGTTTCAAAATATATAACATTATCTTTTGAGATGTACTTGCACACTTTTTCACTTAATTCTAATTTGTTGTTATTGGGAATAGGTTGGATAAATAAGATATTATAAAATTCAGATGTTAATTGAGGAATTTGGACAATAAAAAGGATATTCCTTTCACCTGTTGCCACAGCTATTCTAATATTTTTTAGTTTTTCAAAAGTTATGTCATGTTTTTCTATCTCTTCATCCGTTAGTATATTCTGACTCAAAAGTCCTAAGCTTGATGTCAAAAGTATTCCCTCGACCTTATCGATTATTTTCTCCAATTTTGATATTTGGAAAGAAATCTTTGTCTTTTGTATTTCTAGTTCGTCTCTTTCAGTCTGATTATTAATTGTCACATATTCTAAATACATCTTCTCTTCCTCCATTTCATATACCTTAGACAATTTGGCCAATTGCTCATCAAAGTGCTGGTTTATATGGATTTGACTATTAGACTGTTCAATTACGTTATGTGTGTTAGTTTCTATGATTTTCAATCTGTTTTCTATTTCTTGTCGATCTTCATCATCCATTGTTCCGTACAAGTATTTTAGTCCTGTTCCCATAATATTTATAAGTCCTCTTTTTTGTCTGTGTGGAATAAGCGTTCTTAGTGACGTTCTTAAATGATGTAGTTCTTGGTTTATATAATCATCATTTATTGTATTATTTTCTAGTTTCTTTATATACTCTTCATACTTGGTAACATTGAATATATGAACAACATTTTTATATTCCTTTATAAGTTGTTTTTTACCCATATTAACAATAGTAAAACCATTTCCTACACTTAGGTCTGTATACTCAATTTTCTGAGCATAAGTCGTTTGAAATATCATTGTCATCACCAGTGTCAACCAGAACATTTTCCATAGACATGACATCAACATATTCGTCGGTAGGATCAACCAATACGTCCAATGAGCTGAAAGTATTTTTTGATCGAATTAGCTGATCTTTATAAACATTCTGATTCTCATTCAAATATCTTTTATTGCAAATTTTTTTCAATATAACTTTTTCATGTCTTGTATCCGTTTTATGCGCTCTAAAGTCCCTTTTGAAATCTTTATTTACTCCCTGATCCTTTCGATTTCCATTAAGATATGCTAGATTTTTTATTTTCCTTGAATCAATTACTTCATGAATTCGCTCATTTTCCGTAGAATTATCCGGAAAATGAATTTCTATTGGTTTTTTACGAGTTGTTAGGTGAAGAGTATTGTTATAAACAAAATTTGCCTGAATGGGCAAATCTATGGTATAAATTATATCAGACGTTTCTTCTCTCTTTCGCAGTATCCTTATATTTTCGTTAAGGCTACTATGAAATCTTTCAACATCTGAGTTTCCTGTGCGACGATAAGGAGTAGTAAAATGATATTCCACGTTATTCTTTTCTAGAAAATCCCTAAAAAGACTTGAATTAAAACCAGGTTCATTGTCCATAATCAACTTTTCTGGCGTTCTCATCAAATTGAACAGTATAGTAAAGTGTTTTATAAAATTTAATGGGGTTCTTTCTTCAATTTTTGTTACAAGGGCATACTTAGAGAATTTATCAATCATGGTTATGTATGCATTTTTTGTATCTAAAAACCATATATCAGCATGGTAAATTTTATATGGACCAGTAGGAGTTTCTGTTTTCTCAAAAGGAAGTTTAATGGGATTTCTTTCTATTTTATAATTACAAATCTCACAATTATTTATAACTCTTGCAATTTCTTTTCTTAAGTTTGGATAATAATATTTCCTTTTCAATTCCAAATATGTCTTGTCTATACCAGGATGGTTATTTTCATATTTATGGTGTCTCATTATGACTTCCAACAATTTCTCCCTTTCTAGATTTTCCAGTAGTGTATAAGTTCTATATATTTTAAATTTTTTTATATTTTTCAATTTAATCACATGATTCTGAATCATGGCATATAATTCTTCAATATCGCAATATATTACTAAATTTTCTTCTTCTTCAATTATCTTAAATATTTTCTCCAATATTGTTTTATAATCGTTTGATCCGACTCCAAATTTGAACAATTTTTTATTGAATTGTGTTCTCTCATCAAACGAATCTTTTTCTTGTTTTTCGATTAATATTTGCCTTCTTGCAAACTGTAATGGACTTTCTGTTATCTGAATGTGATCTAGTTCATCATCATGAGCACTGTGTACAGTTGACACTATATAATCTTGTTTCTTTCTTACTTTCTTTTTCGCAGTTCTAAGTTGAACATTTTTCCTTTCTACAATTCTAAAATTTAATTCTTCATTCCTATGTTTCCGCAAAGAATGTCTCTTTAGACATACCTTGTTTCAAACACGCCATTACAAAGCTGGCATTGAAAAACCGTATCACCATGCTTGTTTCTTACATGTTGATTCAAAACTTCTCTTCTTTTATAAGATTTTTGGCATTTATTGCATTCAAACAAATTCAATTCTGCACTTTTGTCTATTCTTGACAATGCATCTGCGACTTTATTTTCTTTACCCTGTACATGGTTTATATCAAACTCATATTCGTTGAGCCTAATTTTCCATCGTATCATCTTTGAATTTGGTTCCTTTAAACTGGATAACCAAATTAGAGGTTTATGATCTGTATGTAGCTTAAATTTTCTTCCATACAAATAATGTCTGAATTGGCCACAAGCCCAAACAATAGCAAGGAGTTCTTTTTCTATTACGCTATAATTGATTTCATGTCTATTAAGTGTTCTCGAAGCAAAAGCTATAGGGCCATTATCTTGAGACAGCACAGCACCCAATGCGAAGTTGCTGGCGTCTGTGGTAAGTGTAAATGTTTTCTGGAAATCGGGATACCTCAATACCATATCCGAAGTCAGTATTTTCCGTAACCTTTCAAAAGACTCTCTATAGTCGGTGTCATTTTCGTTGATCTGCCCGTTTTTCTTGAGTCTCAAAGTGAGAGGTTTAGCTATTTTAGCATAATCTTGGATGAATTTTCGGTAATATCCACTTAATCCCAAAAATGCCTGAAGTTGTTTCAAAGTCCTTGGAATAGGAAAATTTCTTATACACTCTATTTTTCTAGGGTCTGCCCTTATTCCGTCCGCTGTTACAATGTGTCCAAGAAAATTAGTCTCCGACTTCAAAAACTCACTTTTGTTTAGTGATACTTTTAAATTGGCTTCCCTCAATGTCTGTAATATTTTTTTTAAATTATACATATGTTCCTGAAGGGAAGTACCAAAGATCAATATGTCATCCATATAGATAACACATATTTTATTAATATAACTTTTAAGTACATTATTCATCATTCTCTGAAACGTTGCTGGGGCATTTTTTAACCCAAATGGCATACGTTTGAATTCATAGTGCCCATCATTAGTAGAAAACGCAGTTTTTTCCTGATCATTTTCCTCAACTTCTATTTGGTAAAATCCTTTTGTCAAATCTAATGTAGAAAAATAGTTCGCCCGTCCTAGCTTATCTAGTACGTCGTCAATAACAGGTATAGGGTATTTATCTTCCCTGGTTACAGCATTCAATTTTCTAAAATCTATAACTATTCTCCATTCTTTATTTCCTAATTTGTCCATTTTCTTGGGAACCACCCATATTGGCGAATTATAGGGTGAGTCACTTGGAGTGATTATACCCTGCTCTAACATTTCAGTTATTTGTTTTTTAACTTCTTCTTCATGAATCTGTGGATATCTATATGACTTTGTGTAAACTGGTCTGTCATTGTTAGTAGGAATTCTGTGCTTAACTTCATTCGTAAAGGTCAAATCGTCACCTTTTTTATAAAATATATCTGAAAACTCTTTTAGCAGATTTTTAACTTCAATTCTTTCTTCTTTGTTCAAATGCTCCAATCGCAATTGTTCATCCATTCCCAATTCATCCATATGATGTAATTCGGGTAGATTTTGTATTAATTCTAAGTCATACTCTTGATCATCCTCCCTTTGTCCCTCAAGATACAAAGGAAGTTTTTGTTGATTTATTATAATACTATGCTCTTCATAATCTATTATGGCATTATTTTCTTTTAATAATGCAGATCCAAATATTCCATCAAACACTGGATGGAAATTACATATTTTAAACAACTCATCTTTTTTAAGAACTATCTGTAAACTATTCTTGGAAACCTTAGCTTCCTCTTTTATCACCAGAAATCCTGCTGCTGTTTTTATTTTCACTGGTTGTGCTAATTTATATATTATATCTTTTGGACAATGATTTTTCCTAATAATATTCTCAGTTGAGCCTGTATCTATTAAAATTCTTGTTTTATTTTTTCCTCGTTTGAATAAAACATAGGGCAATCCAAATTCGGTGGATCTCCCTTCGTGGAGGCTGCTTGTTGAAAATTTTCAGGTTCCTGCCTGTTATTTATATAATTACTTTGCCTACGTGTCTGTCCGCTTATATCCATCGGTTCCGGTCTTGTATGTTCATTTTGTCCGAAAAAATTATTTCCTCTGGGGCAAAAACCATTCGGTCGAATGAAATTATTTTTTTGACAACCTGGATTAATTTTTGGAATTTGGGGATTGGAAGGCATTTGGAAACCTTTCCTATTATTATATGTTGGCACATTATTAAATTTTCCTTTAACATTTATTTTTTCAATTAAATTTGCCTGTCCCAGCTCATGAAGCGCCACTTCAAGTGAAGCTGGTTTCAGGGCACAGAGCACTGTTCTTAAGTTTAAAGGTAGCTTATTTATAAATACTTTTAATGCTACTTTATTATTATGCTCGATTTCTGACGAGCTTCCGTCTAGTTTATGTCTCTGATTAAGCAGGGACAACTTTGCTTGTATAAAATTATAAAATTGTAATACATCACCTCGATATTGGGCGCTTCTTAGTTCCTCATACAAATTTTCAGCTGAGGATAAACCTCCAAAATTCAGTTCTAATAAATTTTTTATCTCCACCCATCTGGAGAGGTGTGGATGAATTTCTAAGACTACTTTGGCTTTACCTTTTATTTTTCCTTTTATAATAGCTAAGAACATCCGTTGTGAATTAGGACTATACTCATCCATTGAAGCCACGACATTATCAATGCTTTCCAAGAACGGGTAGAGTTCCTCCTTCCTTCCATCGAAATCTTGAACCAGGCTCAGGAACTTCAGGGGATCAATATCTCTTCCCGCCATTTGATGCGGCTGTTGTTGTTGCTGAAATTGTGCTTCTTGTTGTAATTGCTGTAGCTGTGCTTCTTGCTGTTGTAACTGTTGTTGTTCCATTGCCGACAACTTTTCCCTATTGCTGGAAAATATTTCTCTCCTTTTTAGAGATCGGAAATATTTCTTATCCACTTTGCTGTTTTGTTTTAAAAATAATTTTGGGAATAGTCTTTATCCTTTTTCGTAGGACACTTATTTTTCTTTTTCGTAGAATACTTTTTTTTTTTTTTTTTCTTTTACCCTTTTTCGTAGGATAGTTTTGTAGGATACTTTTTCACTCTTTTTCGTAGAATACAAAATATCACTTTTCATAGAATAATTTTTTACCCTTTTTCGTAGGATATATATTTTTTTATTCTTTTATGTGTAGGACTCCGGAGGGACTCGTAAGTTTCTCAGAGCTATCCTTTTCGTAGGATCTTTTTATTCGGATAGATAATTTATTTATCTATCCTACCGACTGCGCCAATTTTATTCCAATGAAAAGAACTCTTTCCTTTGGTGTTTTAAGTTGAAGTTTTATTTTCTAAAAGCTTAAAAATCTAATTGAACAATATGTATTTATATCAATTTGAGCAACCGTTAGTCGCAGCTACTGCGATCGGCGATCACGCCACTTCTTCAAAAAGTTTATTTGCCAATCAGAACTGAGTTCTTTGTTTCGAAGAAGTCAATTATGATTACGTTGCAAAAATGGTTCAAACTCATAAACAAAAATATTTACATCTATCAAAGGCTCAAATTACAATTAAACAAAGCAATTATTCGCAAATTCGATACTTCAAATAGCTTAAACCTACAAACAAGAAATATTCATAAACAATCATAAAATAATTTATATTACTACGGGATACTTATGCATAATGACGTCGTTGGGTAAAACTTATGTATGTACACTATTTATATGTATATGTATTGAAATGTAATATGAAATGTAAGATCTCAAGCTATGTATGTGTCGATCTCATGTTATATTTATTTAAAAAAAATTACTTAACAAAAATGTTTTGATTTTCGAAAAATTTGACTTTATTTTGGGCTAACGTATATTTTTTCAATTTAGAACTTTTTCAAAAAATATTTAGGCGTTTCAGTATCAAGAGTTGGCATCACTATTTTTATGTATATACAATGTATACATGCATGCATACATGCATACGTGAATAGTTGGCGCGAGTTTTATATTCTGTATTACTTGTTTTTTTACAGTATATAAACAAATTATACAAAAAAAAAATAATGAATACAATGTGTTCTAATTTTTTTTAATTCATACACGCATCCATTTTTTTGGTGTGTTTTTTGTTTACGCATGTGTACATGTGTATGCGTATGTGTGTACTCATTTTGTTTTGACAGCTAGTTCAGATAAATTAGCGATAATTTGTTATCAAAACTAACTGGTTCGCTCTCAAAAATTTGTATGGCGAACCATGTTGATTCAATCAAGATTCGACCGCGAACCTCGAATGAGAGAGCGAACTTCGATAATTGGTGTCCGTGTGAACATGCTGTAAGTGTAGAAAGATCATTTTCTGCATTAAAACTTGTTCTCGGAGACTTACGATACAACTTGTCTGATAAAACTTTAGAGGCAATTATGATTGTAAAACTTAATGGCAACAACTTTTATGAAAAACCTTTGTTAACCAGGGGGTTATTATGTAATTCGATTCGAAAAGAAAACTGTTTGAATGTGTATGTTATTAACATTACAATTCGAAAGCATTTCCGTTCGAATCGGATTACATAATAACCCCCAGACGTATACACTAGGGATGCCAATCCCGACCCCGAAAATCCCTGGATTTTCGGGATTCAGTGAATCCCGAATTCCGGTATTTAAATTTTTTAATGCCAGGATTTTCTAAGTTTTGTTTGTTTTTTAAAAATAACTTCATCATGACCTTCCGTCATGTGAAGATAGTAACCGTGGCAACACAATATTGATCTTTTATAATTGAAATATATTTGCCGGTTGTTAAGCATTGTCTATGTATGTATTTCATTGATGATTTGCCAAATCATTAGTAGACTTCAACCAGATATTTTGAACAGTCACAAACTTCTTATCTTATGCACAGACTTGCAAAAATTATTTAAGAATTCACAAATAATAATCTTTTTGAAAATGACAAAAGAAAAATAATCGTACTAACCTTAGAAACTTTAACAAAACCCAGCAAACAATTTGTATTCGATATGAATTTGGGTTTTGTTAAAGCTTCTAATCCTTCTACGCTTATTTTTCTTTTGTGATTTTCAAAAATATTATTTATGAATTTTCAAATAGTTTTTGACTATGTAATATGAAATAATTATAAAATTTTTGTTTGTGAACCTCTTTTTAGTAATGTTCAAAGAACCCAGAGTCCCGAATAATTCCTGAATCAAAAAAAATTAGGGATCCCGAAAAATCCCAGTATTTGATTTTTTGAAATCCCGAATGCCGGGATCGGAAAAATCAGTCCCGATTGGCATCCCTAGTATACATTAAATATTTGATAAAGTATGGCACGAAGGCCTTGTTTTGAAATTGAAGGCATATCTTCCAATAAACATACAAATTTTGGAAAGTTATAGTACTGATAGGAAGTTCACTGTTGTGGAAGGAGACTTCATGAGTGTGCCCGAATCTATATCTTCCGGTGTCCCACAGGGCAGTATTTTAGGGCCAGTATTGTATTTAATATATACTTGTGATATGCCTGTGAGCAATAACATCCATACCTCTACATTTGCCGATGATACAGCCTGTCTGAGTATGCATGAGGCATCCCGAAATCTCCTGGAACATATTAACCAGCTGGAAATATGGTTGAGCTTATGGAGAATTAAAGTAAATGAGCAAAAGTGTGTCCATATAACCTTTACCTTAAGAAGAGATACTTGTTCCCCCATTCGAATTAACAATCAATATATTCCTCAACATTCTCAAGTGGAATACCTTGGTATACACCTTGATCGAAGGCTTCCATGGAGACATCATATTGACTCTAAGCTAACTCAAATGAAACTTAAGTTAACTCAAATACATTGGTTGATTGGCAGAAATTCAACACTCAGCCTAGACTGCAAACTGTTAATATACAAGTCGCTTTTGAAACCAATATGATGCTACGGAATTCAGTTATGGGACATTGTTTCAGCTTCTAATGTAGATAGAATCCAAAGAAGACAAACAAAGTTTTACGTTTGATAACATCGGCTCCATGGTACATTAAAAATTTAAATTTACGTCGTGACTTAAATATGCCACTAGTGCAACAATAGGCTGTATAAATTTCAAAACACTAGGATCTATAGTCATTACTAATTACAAAATTAGACTGAAAAAACTGTGCAAATGCATTAGAAATGTCAATACCGGATCTTAAATGTTTTCCATTAAAATGCATGGTAGATGGATAAGCTGACGCAGACTTTTTAGACCTTATAAAATTCCAAAATTGTTTAGGATTATTTTTAATTGAATTTTCAAAATTTAATAAATATTGCTTGTATAAAAACTTATCAAGAAAATTAAATTCTCTCATATAATGCTCGTAAAGTGTTTTATAATTTACATCACCAGTAACTTTAACTTATAAAATTTATTTCTCAAATTTTTTAGCTCTTCTAAACCCTTAGTGTACCAAGGAAGCTTATGAACTTTACGTGACAAACAAGGAACAAAACGATTGATTATATCATTTAATGTATTAATAAAAATGTTATAATAATCAGCAGTATTATTAATATTATAAAGCATTTCCCAATTTATATCAACAATTTCTGAATTTATATAAACATAATTACAAGCTTTAAAATTATAAATACTATTATATTCATGTGCATTAGGAATATATTCAAAATACGATAGAACCGAAATTAACGGAGTATGGTGCATATCAGTTACACACATGGGAAATGGACAATCAAATAAGGAATATTTAAAATTATCAGATATAAATATCAAGTCCAGAATGCGGTTTAAATTATTTCTGAATGAATTAATTTGTAATAGGCCAAGACTTAACAAGGAATCCACAAGGTTCATTTCATGTGCTTTATTAAAATTTTCAGGCGTCAGGCTACCCTCATCGAATAAATTACTGCAAATAATTTAATTAATATTAAAATCACCAATTATACAGAGATTATCAGCACCAACAGAATCAGATAAGTGAAAAACATTAAAAACATGAGCTGCATAGATAGAATCATCACTTTTGGGAGGGATATATGAAGCACAAATAAACAAACTTTTGAAGCCAGAAATGCACACATAGAGTTGGTGCAAAATAGGGTTGGTGTCGCATAAACTAATAATTTTAGCATTTAAAGTTCTTTTAACTGCAATAAAAACACCGCCACCACGAGACTTACAGGTAGATTCGAAGTCACGATCTTTACGAAATAATTGATACTGTTTTAAATTGCAAAATTCTCCATCACAAATGTCAGAATTCAACCAAGTTTCCGCAATTACAATAACATCATAGTCACCTTGAGCAGTAAACTTAAAGACGTCAACTAGTTTAGTGCGAATTCCAGATG
Organism: Nowickia ferox; assembly: GCA_936439885.1. Classification (NCBI taxonomy): domain Eukaryota; kingdom Metazoa; phylum Arthropoda; class Insecta; order Diptera; family Tachinidae; genus Nowickia; species Nowickia ferox. Next base: position 36,504,775 of record OW387026.1, on the reverse strand, counting down.
CATTTTGAAAGAAAACTTTTAACTTATCATCGTGAGGTCGGGGTAAAAAGCAGCTACTCGAAACGTAATCAGTATTAGTATTTAGTTTTTTTGAGTAATAGTCGCAGGCAGGCGAGCAACTCTTCTACGATTTTCATTGAAAACATATTCTCGTACAAATGTACTTACAGGCCAAAAATTTGGATCAACTATATATTTAAATAATTCATCAGCTAAAGTAACTTTAAAAGATGTTATTGTTCTCGGACGAGAGTATACGTAGTTGTACACAGAAATCGTGCTATTCATTTTTAATTTGGATTTTATTAATATTCAACATCCTCAGCAGTAGTTTCTGATGCTAATCTTGACACAAAAATATTTTTGCTTGGTGGTATAGCTTTTAATGGTTTAGGTGCCAATTGATTTGTAGTTGGTAAAGAAGTAGAGGTTTGCACAGTTTCTATAATGGCGGGCTCATGAACATTATTGGCGAGTGGCGTCATTTCAGGCATAGCAGGTAACGGCGACGTATTATTTATATTAGCTAGAGACACAGTTGGGGAAATGGATGGATTTTTTATTGCAAGAGGTTAACGTTTAGCTTCCACTAGACGAGCGGAGAAATCATTCTCAGAATCCATTGGAGAAACAGTGGAATGCGAAATAGAGGGATGGGCAACATCAGCTTCAGGAACAATTACTATATTCCGAGACGCGGCAGATATAGTGTTAGCCTTCTTGCGACCAGGAGATAGATATTTAATACACAGCCAGCATGATACCATACGATCATTTCCAGAAGTGATACAATTGATATTAGAGCACTCCATATGAAATAAGGTAGGACACACAGGAAATAGGTTATATATGGCAATATATTATATCAGAAATTAGCCCGGACCCAATCCAAATCAAACGCAGTATTGCCAGAGCAGTCTTATCAGTATTTTGTTAAAGAGAAACAGCTGTCTATGTTCATTTCACTGCTCATCCAGTATGGCTTACTTTGAGTGATTTTAACAATAAAAACAATTTATTAAATTCCAATGAAAACTTTGAACTATGTTTTCATAAATTCAACAACAACAAGAACCAGCAAATAGATAGATGAAACACACTTATCACAGCGACCACCGGCAAGATTTACACAAAATATCACGGCTTCAGTCAATGATTGCAGATTTAGTACCAATTTTCAAACAAGAAAAGAATAAAGCACGACAAAAACACTTCTAACCCAGCGAACGCTTTAGCTCCTGATGATGAGGTTTCTAATCCTACTCTTCGGGACTTGCACTGACTATAATTGCATCATTCCTGCAGAAAACTAGAATTAAATGACAAAACTATTTTCAAACAAGGACAAACTGTACTGTGCTTAGTGTTGCAACGCGATATGTATATTTTTCTTTTAAATATACTAATTATCGGGACATACACCTTTAACATACACAGTCATGCCCTGCAAATTCGATTTATAGAATCTCACTTAGGCCCCACGTTGGGCGCCAATTTATAATGTGTGCCTGTGGTGTGCAAAATTTCTATTAAGTGTTGGTATTATTCTGTTTGTGGGATGGTACTAGCATGCTGGCTTATTTCGAGGCTAAAGCTCGTCGGACGGGGGTGGTTCTTGTCCACATTCCAGTGCACTACAAAACATATATAAATAAAATAATAATCATGCTAGGTTTTACTGTCGAATTAACTTTGTTTTGGGGTAACTCAGGAAAATTTCAATAATAAAAAGAAATATATAAACGGATTCTAATAAAACTGACCTAACAAACGAAACAATTAAGAAAAAATATTTACCGCTGACTCCTAATACTTTGAAATCCCTGTTGACTGATGTCATGTCAATACACTTACCTTCCCTCATGAAAACTTTTAAGTCTTCATCTCCTTCCAGTCACTTACCAATGGATGTTCAATGCAACTGACCCTACACGTTTATTCACCATCAACATTCATTTCATACCCATTTTTATTTATCTACTGCAAAAACATATTTTCTTAATAATTTTGGGGCTTATTACACATCTCTAAATTGATAAATATTCAATAGTATTAAAAATTACATACTACAGGCATTAGAATAGTAATAAAAAAATACGTGTGGCACTCGAGGACTGCCGCGGTAAAGCTATTGCTTAGCATTTTTTTTTATCAACTTATGCAATTATAATTATTTATTTATTTTTTATTCATACAGTATTTTTTTTTCTTTGATATTAATTAAAGTTTTTCCTTTGATATTAATTCAAGTTACACTTTTTGAGCGGGGTGACCGATAAGAAAACAAATTTTTTTCTTTTATTGATTAAATGAGAAGTTAATATCGTTTAAAATATTTTTATTATCTTACAATACATATAGGTTATTCAAGATTTTTTATCATTGAAACTATAGGTTTATGGTAACTGAAATGAGAAACATAAGTTTGAGACTTGATATCCTCTAAATATCTGGAAAATACCGCGTCAATGGTGGTCCCATATTTTGTTGTGGATTCTTGCTATTAATTTTCAAATTCAATTTTTCCGAAAGAAAAGTTGTCACCCGCTCTGATTTTTATCAGCAAAGTTGATGTTGAAATCGCCAGCCAAGATAAGTGGAAATTTATTACCATTTGTACCAAGTATTTTTGACCCTTCTTCAGTTTGTGTATATCATTTTATGTCAATCTCGATTGCTCGTAAGTGTTTTCTACATATAAAAATTTGTTTTGGCAATACTGTATGTTAATGAAATCAATAGCATACTTTAGGGGCTAACATACACTGGGCGATTCAAATACAAATAGTCTTAGGTTTTTTATTTTCGTTACGGAATTTCTTGATTCGGTCGCCGCGCTCAAAGCCCGCGATATATTCTGGATTATATTTCTCTGTTGATTCCAATTTTTTTTATGTACAATATACATATGTAGTATAAATGTTTCGTATTGTGGGAAAAATAATAATGTATACTGTGTGTTATTTCGGCTAAATTTTGATTTTTGTTTCTTTATGAATATTTATTTGAGTTTTTAAATTAACATATTTTATTTAAGCGTCGAAAAAGATTTTGCTTAACTTTAAGTATTCATTATTATTTTGTCATAATCATAAATATTTTTTTTTTGTTATAAAATTTGACGGACAATTCATTCTTCTGTGTTTGAAATTGTACGTCGGCTCTTCATATAAGTTTGATCACAATATACAAAAAGGTAAATTAAATTTTTAAATCTTAAGACTTATCTTTCTCGAGTTGTTATTCTTACATTATTTCTCTTATTTTTAGGTCCAAGTTCAATACGTTTTCTTATTTTATTTGTTCACGCCTTTAGTCTCACAAGCACGTGGGTTGTGCCATGAGTTTTGGTCTTGACAAAGGTAAGGTTAAGGTAAGTGTTTTAATTAATCTATTTTATTCTTTCTTTTCTTTTAGGTAATTAGATTCTCGCACCACCATGGTTAACAATCTTGTCGCGAAGTGGTGGCTCAAGTGGTGGCTGAGTCTCCCATCCCAGTCCAGGTTCTGTGTACACATCGCCTGGCTTGGGGTTAGAATTCATTAAGGCCTTCACGACTAAAGGTTAACTACATACTCCCATTTTCCTTCCAATTCCCCTCCCATATATCCTATCCTATCCTGTCTCCCCCCACTTGTAAGATCAAGGTGCGAGGCCTGTGCCGAGGATCTGAATGGCTAGTCAGTGGTTAAAGATGACTAGTCGCTAGCAGCACCCCTCCGGTGCCAGGACACGGGCCGGTTGTAATTTTTATTGTCTAGTCTACGCACGCCGTCATTGCATGGATGGTCCAACCCCTTACTGGGAACTTATGGAAAATCTAAAAAAAAAACAAAAAAAAACAAAACCAACAAAAAAACAGAAGGGAAGATATCTCTTCAGAGGAGGACCTTATTGCCTCCAGTAAGGAGACAATATTCGGCCTCTCGGATAGTGAGGGTAAAAGTCCTAGTACCCCACTATCTGCACAATATGCTAAAGCACACACACACAAAATTCCTATACCGGCACTCGAGTCTGAGAGCCAGTTGAAGGGAAAACAAAAGAAGAAAAGGAGTCAGAAAGACATCCTAAACGCACAAGACTCCAAGGCCGTCTTCATTCTGGGCAAGATTGCCAAGAATGCTGCGAACGGAATAACTCACAAGATTGACGGCGCTGAAGTATCAGGCTGTGGTAGACGAATACCTAAAGGTTAAGGATTCGGTCCCCAGTACATCCAAACCCGCAAATACTAAACGCAACCGTTCTCAGGCTGAGGGAGAAAAGTCCCCTAAGAGAATAAAGGTCTCATCGAAGACGACCATTCCAACTGGTGAACAAAAAGAAATACAAAATTGCTCCTGTAACAAAGGAATGGGCTGACATCGAATCCAAATTGGCGGAACTCGTAATGGATTACGTAATCGCCAATAAGGACAAGCCGGCACCTCGTTTCAACTCCGGTGAGATCCACAGGGGGTACAGGATAATTAAATGCTTGGACGTGTTCTCAAAGGAATTCCTCAGCAATAGCATCGCTAAGATTAGAGAAGCTTGGGATGGGTTAAGTCTTAAACTCATCCTTGCAGGGTAAATCCCATTGAGACCGCGGGCAAGGTTTTGGTTACCAAAAATGGGCAAAGATAGCGGAAAACTGCTGGAGTGTCTGAAGCTACAGAACCCTAGCATTCGAACGGATGACTGGTCGGTCATACGGACAGAGAGCCATGGCAGCAGTGGTACATGCCTCATCCTCTCCATCACGGAGCCTGGTGCAGCGGACATTGAGAAAGCAGGTTCTAAACTGTTTTTCAGTGTAAGGGACGCCAAGGTTAAGGTGACCCGCCCAACCGGTTCTGCAGGAATAGACGAAGACGTCGTCGAGGCGGCCAGCTAGAAGGTTATTTGGCATGCAGCTTGCAGAAACAGCATCGAAACAATAGCACCAAAATGGGGATACGAATCGTCCAAATTAATCTGAAGCACTCCAAGTGTGCGACAGATAACCTGAAAGTTCTCCTAGCTGAGGAGAACCTTCACATCTGCGTGGTGCAAGAGCCCTGGATGGTGAACTCCGAGATGAAGGGGTTTCCGTTGTCAACGTACAATGTACTTTATGCTAAAGAATATGGTAAGCCAAGAACATGCATAATAGCTAAAAAACATATCAACATTTTTCTCTGCACACAGTTCAGCTCAGCGGACCTAACAGTCGCTAAGGTCTAGTTACCTTAAAGTTAGGAGCTTTCTTTTAGCCTCATGCTACATGGCACATGAAAAGCCAGCACCGCCAGATGAATTGAACGAGGTTATGCCATCCTTAATTTTCAATGAAGACATCATTATATCAATCTAACTATTTGTAACTCCGGCAACTCGCCAACCTTTATTTTTCCGAGCTCGGACAGATTTAGCGGGTGGGAAGAGGTTCTGGACATTACTCTCACAAACGACAAATTTAGATTTCTGATTGAAAAATGGATGGTTTCCAATAAGATATCCTTTTCGGATCATAATTGGCTACTTTTTGAAGTCAGACTACTGAACAAAGAAAAATATTGATTTAAAAACCCGAAGAGAACAGATTGGATTAAGCTCAATGGAATTCTGAAGCAAAAAAGTAAAAGAGTACCAGAGATCGAGAACATCGAAGGACTCGAACACAATGTGGAGATCTTCAACAAGCTATTAACAGAGCCTTTGAAATCTCCTGTCCCATAACAAAATCTAGGAAAAGCTATCCTCCTTCTATGCAAAGAGGCACGTAGGGCCTTTAACACCTGCTACGAGAATAAAATGTGGCAACCCTATCGTGAGAAGCTAAAAGTTTACAAAAAAGCTTTAAAAATTGCCAAACGCAACTCATGGAGAAATTTCTGTGAGTCCATAGATAGTACCAGAGATTCAGCAAGGCTTTCTAGGATCCTTTTGTAAAAAGGGCGGACGGCTCCTGGTCAGATTCCTCTGCAGAATCCTTAGACATATTACATAACACCCACTTTCCCGGCTGTAAGGATACACCTAGTGTGAACAGCTTTATCAGTGGGCAACATTACGCTGTTGATAATGAGATACTATCTGAAGATAAAATATCTTGGGCAATTGATAGTTTCTCATCGTTTAAATCACCAGGTCCGGATGACATCGTGCCAAAGATGCTACAGAGCGCGAAAAGCTCCATCATCCCCTGGCTTTCTAATTCTATAAACTCTGTCTCTCTCTTAGCTACGTTCCAACCAGCTGGAGAAAAGTCAGAGTTGTCTTCATTCCGAAGATTGGGAAAAGAAGTCATGAAGACGCAAAGGACTTCCGACCAATCAGCCTTTCATCTTTCCTGATTAAGACGTTGGAAAGAGTAATATACAGTCATATAAGGCAACGGCTGTTAGGATCGTCAAGACTCTCAAATAGTCAGCATGCCTACCTTAAGGGACGCTCTACAGAAACAGCACTACATGAAGTGGTAAGGTTCATAGAGAGATCCCTCGAGCACAAACAATACACCCTGGCTGCATTCATAGACATAGAAGGCGCTTTCAATAATGTATCGGTGACAGCCCTCCAAAATGCTCTCCAGGACGCTGATGTTGAGGGTTACATCGGCAACTGGATAATAACCATGCTGGGGGCAAGAAATGTCACTGCTAAATTAGGCAACAGTGAGAAGTCGAAATGGGCATACAGAGGGACACCGCAAGGTGGGGTGATCTCACCTTTGCTCTGGCTTCTTGTAGTTAACAGAATACTTTTCAGATTAGATGCCTTGGGGGTTAAAGTTGTACGTTACAACTTTACGGACGATGTGGTAATAATGGTTTCAGGGATGTTAACGGATGTGATAAGTGATATCATGTCCAACGCCTTGTGCACACTTAGCAACTGGGCTACAAACTGTAGACTGGGAGTGAACCCAAACAAAACGGAACTCGTACTATTTACCACAAAGACCAAGGTACGGAACTTTAGACTTCCTCGGTTGAATAATCATGAATTGACGCTATCAGACAACGCAAAATATCTAGGAGTTATACTGGACCAAAAACTTTCATGGAAACTGAATATTCAACACAGGTTTAGAAAGGCAACGGTAGCATACTACTCCTGTCGCAGGATATTTGGATCTTAATGGGGCTTAAACCCCAAAATTCTTAAATGGACTTATACAGAAATTGTGCGTCCAATACTGATTACGGCTCTGTAGTTTGGTGGCCTGCCACAAGTAAGAAATACGTGGTAGATCAACTTTATAGAATACAGAAATCCGCTTGCGTAGGAATAACAGGATGTTTACGTACTAGTCCTTCGGAGGCTGTGAATACTATACTAAACCTTATTCCGATCGACCTTCATATATTAGCGGTATCCTAAGTAGTGCGACAAGATTAGCGGCATATGGGCTGTGCAGATCAAGGACCTATAGCCATGCCAGAATCCTGGATCAACTACCCCCTATGCTGAGGAAATCTACTCATTACATGGTGCCTCATCTAGACTTTGACAAGGTGTTTAAAGTTCTGATTCCATCCAGACGGAAGTGGAAGGGAGGCACAATGGTAAGGAAATATGACGTCAGAATATACACTGATGGATCAAGAATGGCCTGCGGTGTCGGCTGCGGAATGCTCCTTTGGTCTCCCTAACGAAGCCGCTGTATTTCAGGCTGAAATTTTGGCGGTTAGGGAAGCGGCTAGAGTGCTGATTGATAGGAAGGTACAGGGTAAAGTTGGTATCTTTGTCGAAAGCCCGGCAGCGCTTGTATCCCTAGGATCACATATCACTTCGTCTATTCTAGTCGGGTAGTGAAAGAGTTTGCTATCTAGACTAGTGGTCAGACTGACCTCACCCTCATCTGGGTTCCAGCACATGAATGCTTCCAATGCCAAATCGGTAGCCATGCCTTTTGGTGCTAGTAGAAGCGGTATATTCAAGCACTATCTCTATCAGGCTGAAAGTAGATGGCGCAATATAGTCACGTGCAAAGTTGCTAAGAAAATGTGGCCTTGCTACAACGATAGGCGCTCAATACAATTAACAAATAGAAACCGTAGAGACTTCTCGAGACAGTCATGACAGGGCACTGGACGGTCGGCAGACATGCTAGTAGAATAGGTCTGTCCTATAATGAGTTCTGCCGAAGTTGTCGAGAAGTAAGCAAAAAAGAAACAATCTTTCACTTTCTTGGCGAATGCCCAGCATTGCATCTCTCCAGACACAAAGTTTTAGGCAGTCATGTACTAGATGATCTTTCAGATCTATCTGAGATTGGGTTGAATGACCTTATCAGATATCTCAACGTGACGGGTTGGATCTAGTAAAGATCACCGTATCAGAATACTTAGATACGGTTCTACATAGGTTGACACCGATGAGTGTAGTGGTCCTTTCAAAAAGGAATCATCTAGATTCTACTTGAATGCCTGCGTATATTGGGCAGCCACGTCAACCAACCAACAACTTAGATTCTCAATCATTTTCAGGTAAGTATTGTTTTTAGTTTTATATCAAAGTAACTAGCCTTTCCCCCACCTGGATAACTATCTTGTGGTGATGTGGTGGCTTAAGTGCAAGCTGTGGTTACTGTCCTTGCTTCAAGGGTCATTGTGGTTTTCTGAATTCAGGGAAGTGACTATAAAGGCATGCAGTTACAACAAGTGTCTGGTAGATAGTTATGCCTACTGTCGTATTGTGCTAGAACACACACTTTTTAAGGTCTAGGTAGAAGGGGGCTGTGCCGATGATCTGAATGGCTAATTTAGTGGATAAATAAAATTAGTCGCTAGCAGTAATCCTGCTCCAATGCCTATGGCACTGGTCGGTTGTAGACAATTATGCCTAGTCCGCGCACGCCGTGAGTGTGCAGATAGTCCTCTTATTTATTGGCATAATCGTGGGAACAAAATAGACTTTTCAAAAATAAATTTTCAAACAGACGATGACGTTGACGTTGAGGGGACGTTGACGTTGATGAACTCAATGCTCCATCGAGTAACTTAGCTGCAGGGGTCAGTGAGAAGCTGGGAGATGTGTCACTGGGGTCGAACGACGAGGAGGAAATGACACTGATTTCAACTAGGGGCTTTTAAGGGCGGATCTCTCAGACTCTGGATCTAAGCAGATAAGTGACTCAGTGAGTAATGGAGGACATTCATCTTCTTCAAATAAAATTGTCCGACAGGACGCCTTGGGCAAAGATGGTCAGACAAAATTAGATAAAGCAAAGACCGGCATTAAGAAATCTCTGCACTATCTGGGAAAGATTGCCAAGAGAGATCTGAAGCTGTATGCCCCAAAGGAGAGGCATCTGGTCAGGAAGCACAGCCAGTACGTTAAGAAGTTCGAAAGGATTTACGGCCCTGTTAGCGTTCTGGTGGTAGATCATCTCCTTTGGAGAAGGATGTAAGTGTCCAGGCAGGGCCTTGTTCGCCAAGGCGATCAGGTCCTCGATGGTTGAGGCTGACAAGGCACAGTCAGGTAGTAAGGAGAAGGCTGTCAAACGAGCTGGTTTTTATAGGGAACCCCGAAAAGAATCATCGAAGAGAGCGAGATCTGGCGATGACATACCCTCTACATCAAAGAAGGTGAAGAAGTCGACGAGCCAGGAAGGTGACCTTTGACGCCAGGAAATCGGCCTAGCGAAGAAATCATTTGATTTCCTTAAAACCGTAGTTGGCAGGTGTGGCAACCTTCGCCCGGAGGCGAAACTGTAGGTAATTTCATCCTCAGATCTGCCACCACCCATCAGATTGATGGAAACCATACTGTCGGTACTGGCAGTGCAGAACTCGCGTCTCAGGAATGGAATGAAAACTTTTGGCCTCAATGGATTGTAGAGAGAACGCGAGTAAAGATCTTCGGTTTGCCATAGATCAGGAGTCTCTAAAGAGGCTGCAGTTGTTGGGGGTGTTGTGAAGTTCGGATTGGGGACTCTCAGATTTAGATTTACTAAGTCGGATGATCCCAAGGAGGTTGCGGATGGTGCAGATAGGCCTGCACCATAGTGATTCAGCCTCGGCCGAACTAGTAATATACCTCAATAGGTTGCACGTAGACGCGGCTCTTATCTAAGAACGCTGGATTAATAAAAATAGGGTTTGCGGATTAAGAGTCACGATCTAAACATCATATGTCCCTGTCACAGAGGATAAGATAAGAACTTGCATTTTAGCAAGGGATGAGCAAAGATTAGGTTAGGTTAGGTTAGGTTATAACAAGCTGCCGATTTATAGTAAACCAGCCCACTTGGGTCCTTAGAGGTCCCGTTATGAGCAAAGATTAACTTTGTTTAATTAAAAGATTAACTTTGTTTAATTCTTTCAGTAATGGAGACCTTACAGTGCTTATTGGAGGGACCAAGGGTAAGCGAGAAATTGTGCTTGCATCGGCTTATTTACCCTATGATGCTGTTGATCCACCGGGGACTGGAGTGCAGAAGCTGACTGAGTATGCAAGGTTGAGAGGAGTTGCATTGGTACTCGGCTGCGACACTAATGCGCATCACAGTCAGTTGGGGGAGCAGCAACATTAACGTTTTCAGACCACAGTAGGATATCATTCAGTCTTAATTTTGCAGGGGAAAAGCGTGACCCATATATGAATCCAAGAAAGACTAACTGGGATAACTATAGGGCCACTGTTGATATTAGAGCAAGGGTCACTCCGCAGGATATGGATACACAAAGAGGAGTGGAAGAGAAGGTGGAATATTTCACTAACACTTGTAGGGAATGTTTTGAGCAATCCTGCCATTGGTTTTCCCGGGCAAAAGAGAGCAGCCTTCGTGGTGGACCAAAGATCTAAAAGATCTGAGGTCCTCGGTTAGAAGATTGTTCAATAGGACGAAACTCACAGGAATGATTGAAGACTGGAACAATCATAAAGTATTGTATAATAAGTGCAAGGGTGATCTCAAAAGGGCGAAAAGAGCCTCATGGAGGAAATACTGTGAGAAAGTTGATTCCGTAAATGAGTTGTCGAGGTTTCGGTGAGTATTGTCAAAAGACCCTAGGGTTCCTGGGAATATTCAAAGACTGGATGGCTCATGGACGAAATCTAGCTCTGAGACACTTTCTGTATAGAAGATGCAATGACGGAGTGCGACATAGTGGCATTGGAAAAAGCAACAGGGGAAATAAATACATTTGAACCATATAAATCACCACAGGAGGTTTATACCGAAAGGCTGTAGAAAGGTTAGGGTCATCTTCATACATAAATCGGGTAAGGCAAGCCACTCAAAGTCGAAGGATTTCAGGCCAATCAGTCTTTCGTCGTTTCTTTTGAAAACATTAGAACAACTGATTGATCTGCATCTAAGGACCACAATTGATACCCGCGTCATTATTAGCGCTCAACACGCCCATCGAAAAGGTAGGTCTGTTGAGAGTGCGCTTCATGACGTGGTTGGTGTTATAGAGAGAGGACTGCAGCACAAAGACTACACACTGGCTGCATTCTTAGATATTGAGGGAGTCTTTAACAACATAAGTATAGAGGCTATTATGGAGGAGTCGCTGGAGACACTTGGGGTTCACAACTTTTTAATGAAATGGATAGTTATCATGCTGAATAGCAGAATCATCAACTCGAGTATGGGAAGGGAAAACGGAGGAAATTAGTGACAAGAGGTACACCACAGGGAGGAGTTTTATCACCTCTATTGTGGTTGTTGGCAATAAACGCACTTCTTAGGCGTTTTGACAGGAGCGGAAGGAAGATAGTTGCATATTGCGGATGACGTGGTTTTACTGGTAACGGGAAAGTTTCTTCCCACTATAAGTGAAGTCATGCCGTCGGCGTTGGGCGATCTACCCTCCTGGGACAGCAGTAAAGGACTGGGCACGGGTTTTGATATAAGTTCGAGATGCAACGTACTTGAAGTATGAAACTTATAAATTCTTTTCAATTGGTTCTGAAATGTAGTTTGTATTTATATTGACAATTTTTCTTTTATTTCATTTGTTTGTACGTACTTATATAGGGTGTTTTTTATTGAGGTATAGAACTTTAGGTTGGCATCACTTTTTTAACTGGCGGCCATTTTGTCAGCTGTCAAGTGATTAATATTTAGTTTGGTTTGCCATTTCATCATGAACAGGTTGACAAAAGAACAACGCTTGCAAATCGTGCAAATTTATTTCGAAAATAATGGTTCAGTTCGCGAAGTTTACCGCAAGCTCCGTCCATTTTATGGTCGACATAATCGTCCATCAGAGCAATTAATTCGGTTAACCGGTCAATTGGCCACCAAGATCGTGTGATTTGACAACATTGGATTATTTTCTTTGGGGATATGTGAAGTCGCTCGTCTACGCCAACAAACCAGAAACGTTAGGGGACTTGGAAGCCAACATTCGTGGCGTTATTGCCAACATACGGCCCCATATGCTCGAAAAAGTGGTTGAAAATTGGACCTGTAGAATTGGCTTTATTCGAGCCAGCCGCGGCGGCCACATGCCCGAAATCATATTTAAACGTTAATGGCATAAAATTATCCTTCTAATAAAGCCAAATTGATGGACATTAAAACGATTTTCTTGTGTTTTATTTCAATTCGAAGTTCTATACCTCTAAAAAAAAACACCCTATATATGTGCCCACAATGTAAACTTTACTGTATTTTTAATTTTTTGCTATCTGATAAAAATATCTTCACGTTTTATTAAATTTTACTGTGTACAATATGTGATAATGTAATAATATTGCATTACTTCATGATGTGCTTAGTGGCAATACAAAATTAGTGAATTTTTCGCCATGCGATTAGCTGCTAATGCAATATTAATTCATTACTTTTAAGAGATTTTATTTAAGTGCAAAAAATAGTGCACTACCAGTATCAAATTTAAATCTACACTAAAATTTTTGGTTTTCAATCAGTGCTTATGCAAAAAGTAATGCAAGTTGCCCAGGTCTGGTTGTATTCATCTGTTTTTGACATTCATCCATAATTCTTACACAAACAAATCGCCTGTTGTTTTTGTACTTTCTTAGTTGTTGTTGACGTGCATATACTTTATATAAATATGCTTTGGTATTACCCTTGGTAGTCATTTTTGCATGGCCATGACATAAGCTGCTAAATTATGTTGTTTTCCTTTATATAGTAATAAAACATGAAACAAAGGATACAAGATAACGCATTCAAGTTGTAAACATTTTTCTCTTCTGCGCATCTACGCCACATTAGTCGATTAGCATAAATACCATCACACAAACATGTGTATTTGGTATAGGCCTATCTTGTTTACATTTCTATTTCAATATAATTTTGTAATTTTTTTCTTGTGGCTGCTACGAAATTGTTTTATTTTATTTATTTTCCAACCTCTTACACAAATTATAGTTAATTTTATATTATAATTTATTTATACCTATTATACTTCATAATTTTGTGTTATATGTATAAAAGAGTATGCTGAAAGTGTATGTTTTAGTTCTAAAAATTTAAATCAAACACAAATTTGATAATAAGTGAATATAGTAAATGAAATAAATAAATGAAACACACTACTTGTTAACGTACATAGATTTTAATTCAAAAGAACAATTGAGACAATTTTAAATTTTTAATTGAACTGTAGTGCATTTTAATCAGAAATAATTTCTTATTTCCCCCAGCTAATAAAGTCTAATTTAATTTTTCTTCTCTTCTTTAGAAATTCACATTAATTAATAAAAATATTTCATTCAACAAGAATTGAAATTACTGAACTTAAGCCCGACTAAGAAATTATTTCTGATTAAAATTCACTATAATTCAACTAAAAATTTAAAATTGTCTCACTTAAATCATCATGGGCACGTGACAAATATATGTTCACTTGGCAATCACAATAATCAGGCTTATCCTAAATAAAATTTCACATGGAAATTTCCGAACGTGTGGAAAATCGGTATCAAAAAACTGCATACCATTGCGAAATAATCTTACAATTTATGAAAAAACTCATTCACATAGATTTGTCTTTTGGAAAAAGTTGAAATATATTACTTTTTAGATTTATTGGAATTGATTAAACGAAATTAAAATCCTTGTAAACGAAAAATTTGATTCGGAAATTTTCACATGTGGAATTCATGATAAGGCTGAATATCCACTACAATAATACTTACATGTATGTACCGACTGTACATCGAATAAGTAAAAATAATTAATGTGATGATCGTAAAAGATAAGCAAGAATAGTTAAAACATACTTAGGTAGAGTGACATAACTTCGTGCTAACATGAATAGAAAATGAAAAAACGGATAAACAGAAAATGAATAGTGATACTTACAAATGTGTTTACCAAAAGGTAAATCAATAATTGTATACAGAATATAATCATTTCTCATATTCCATTTCATTGAAAATTTGCGTTAAATACCTGATGTTAATAACAATCTCTACCCCTGTTGTATGTACAGTTTTTTGTGAACCCGATGAATTTTTGCTTCCATTTGCCACAGTAAATATGTATGTACAAATATGGTTGTTACAAGTTATATTTTTAAATGTGTCTACATGCTATGATTTAACATAAAAAAATGTGTTACAGTTTTAGTAAATTTCATTAAAATCTGCAAATTTGGTAACAGTGTTTATTATAAAAACTTTTCATAATTTTCAAATGTTATTTAATGACAACCATTAAAAGTTTGGATAGGAGTATGAATTTCTTTCTCATACAAAATTTTTCCTATTTCATTTTTCAGATGTAAATAGGACCCCAATTAAATGTCTATGAATTTCAAATACAATAGATATTTGTATTCGTGAATATCGAAAACTTATATTCGGCACATCGCTGGTATGTATGTGTATCAGTGGTCGGCAAATTAAGGGTTTCGTCATTTTAATATACTCTTCTCTTACGTATGTGTACAGACGTATTGTTGAGAACAAGTTTTGTATATCCCATGCTCTTTAGAATCAGCGTTGCCAGAGAAAAATTTTTTTCCAATGATAAGGATATATGTGTGATGAGAATTTCCTAATTTTTTTATTTTCAGAAAAATTATTATGGCAAACCAGAAGATTTGGTTTGTGATGCATGAAAAAATATATTTAAATCATTTTAAGAAAATTGTGTACAAAACTATCTCTTTACTCACCATTACATTGATGTAAGTACAACAAAATATTCCTTTCTTTATAAACAAAACTTGAGTGTTTCTTCTAACCATAATAAAATCAAGTTCGGTTTTGGAGATTTAAAATTTCAAGTTAGGGAAATAACACGAAAAAATCACTGGCAGCACCGGCTCGTGGTAAGAGTATAACTCACACAATTGTAAAGTGAAATGGTATAGGATGCCGACCACGGATGCATATGTAGGTAGCATGTATGATCCTTGATTGAATGTATTTCTTTAATCAGTGAAAGAAATAAATGAAAAAACATATGTATGTCTTTTTGTAAAAAATTAGTAATTCTTTCACTTACGTAACATTTTCAAAGACAGGGGGACCTAACATAACAATTCGTAACAAAACTCAAACCCCTTCCCCCTCGAGCGTTACATAATATATGAACGGCCCCTATATAAAGATTTTAAAGTTAGACTTGGTAATCAAATTGTAATTATTCTTAAGTTTTATTTAAATAAGAAATTGTGTTTTTCAGTACATATCTAAGTAATACTTAAATGCTCTACCTTGTGGTATTTAAATTCGATATGTTTTATGAGTGTACCATATTTTTTGTGCGTGTGTATCTCTTTTGAAAACATACTTACACATGAACATCATGTGGTCGTATTCATTTTGAAATTTAATTAACCATTGAAAAAATTAATTTGTATTTAAATACAATTTAAATTTAAGTAAAAATTAGCTAATTACGTATATAAATATTAAGTTAAAAACTAGGGGTAAATACACAAAATAGATGCTAACTTGAGCTCAAAATAAGCTAATATGGTCACACTGATCAGAGCATACATTTCAGCTCCAGCCGGCCCTTAGCCGCCGCCTGTATATATTTCCTCAGCCGCCGCGGTCGACAATTTTGTGACGACTTGGACGAAGTCACTTGGTATCGATTGTTCAATATCTAAAATATATGGTGTAAAAGCAGGGTTAAATGTGTTTAAAAACTTTCATTTCACATTCTTTGAAAGTTAGAGTTGCGAAATTTATTTAGAACGTGAACTTGTTTGAGCGGTTTTCCAACATATTTTTTTTAATAGTAAGTGGAATAAATTAGTTATTTCTTTATTATTATTCTTTGCATAAGGCAGTAGTTCTGTTGTGAAATGTATATATATATATGTATATGTATAATGTTCCGAACCACATACTGTTGCGTGGCAATTTCATAAAATTATAATTAATGTCATGGTTTATTTTTTAGCTGCCAATATGAAGACACCTACTGCTGCTGAAATTCGCCAGTGCTATCTTGACTTTTTTAAAGAGAAAGGACACATTTACGTTCATTCGTCTAGTACTATTCCACTAGATGACCCCACTTTGCTGTTTGCAAATGCCGGCATGAATCAGTTCAAACCTATATTTTTAGGAACCGCCGACCCAAATAGTGACATGTCTAAATGGCAGCGTGTTGCCAATACACAAAAATGCATTCGTGCAGGTGGAAAGCATAATGACTTGGATGATGTTGGAAAAGATGTTTATCATCACACTTTCTTCGAAATGTTGGGTAACTGGTCCTTTGGGGATTACTTTAAAAAAGAAATATGTTCTTGGGCGTGGGAGTTTCTAACAGAACGTTTGCAACTTCCTAAAGATCGTCTTTATGTAACTTATTTCGGTGGCGACGAAACCAGTGGACTAGAACCTGATTTAGAATGTAAGCAGTTGTGGCTAGATTTGGGTGTTAAACCCGAACATGTACTGCCAGGAAGTATGAAGGATAACTTTTGGGAAATGGGGGAAACGGGGCCATGCGGACCTTGTTCTGAATTGCATTTTGACCGCATTGGAAGAAGAAGTGTTCCGGAGTTAGTGAATATGGATGATCCAGATGTACTTGAAATTTGGAATTTGGTTTTTATACAATATAATCGTGAAGCTGACGGCAGTTTAAAATCCTTACCTAAGAAACACATTGACTGTGGTATGGGCTTTGAGCGTCTTGTTTCAGTTATACAAGATAAAAGTTCCAATTATGACACCGACATCTTTGTGCCGTTATTTGAGGCAATTGAAGCGGGAACTCACTGTCCACCTTATAAAGGTAAAGTAGGTGAAGATGACGTTGGTGGAATTGATATGGCTTATCGTGTTTTGGCTGACCATGCTAGAACTATTACAATTGCTTTGGCTGATGGAGGAACTCCTGATAATACTGGCCGTGGATATGTTCTACGTAGAATACTTCGACGTGCTGTAAGGTAAATATAAAAAGTCAATTATTTTTTTTTATATTCAGTTACTCTTATCCATAAACTACCTTTGCAAAATTATTTGGTCATTTCGATGAAAAATGAAAAATGATTAAATAAATAAATAAAAATAGGGCCTATAAAAAATTAATGTAATTTAATTAGGTATTCTGAAAAATATTGTTATGAGAAACTCGTTCAATACTTATCTACATACAAGTATATTTTGCATAATACATTACTATAAGTTTGTTGGTTTATTAAAAAAGTTTATTAAACAAAAATGTAGAGACAAGTTACACTATGAATAGTCAACAACAGAAAGAAAAAATATTTTTCCATATATCAAACAATATAAAACATAATTCTATGATTGCATTTCTATAACACCCCTTCTCAATCATGCAATCCTAAACTAGCACAAAGTTTAATTAATCTGCTATTATCTAAGGACTTTGTAAATATATCAGGTAGTTGATCCACAGTCCCGATAGGTTGCACGTTAATAATTTCTTTTTCTATGTAATCCCGTATGAAATGATGCTTAATATCTACACATACCTAACCTGACCAGACATCGAGCTTTAGGCGGGGTTATCTCGCTTTTCATAGGTCGATCCCGCCTCGAATTTATGTTCCGCTTTATTCCGCTTTTTATACTTTTGAAATTTTCAATCTCATTAAATTTTTATTAATATGTAATTGGCAAAAATTCATTCCATTTTCATTTTGAGATGAAAAGAAAAATCTTGCTGTTCAATTTTCACTATTCTGTAGAATACAATTCTTATTATTAACATAAATAGTCATGAAGGATTTCAAAATTCTCACTCCGTTAAAATATCATCATCAATAGCACACTGTGAGCAAATTAGCAAGATCGGTACGCTGGTATTATTTTTGAATAAAAAATATGATGCACCATATGAGACGCACCACGCCTACTTGTTAAATTCTTAAATTTATATCAACTGAGTTATCCCCACAAAATTTCAAGGTCTTATATTAGTTTTCCAGATATCTCACAGTTAATATTTTTTCTTTATGGGAGGTGTCTCACCCATATGTCCAATTTGAACTTTTTTATACCACAGCGCACATTATAAAAATCGTTACATATACATAAGATCAAACAGAATTGCCTTGTAAACACATTTTCCATAAAAATTTTAAACAAAACTACAAAGAAAAATAAGCGCAAAGGAAAATATAACAACATTTAGAGAGAAGTTGATGTTACTGTCGTAGATTTTATTATGGGCTTTGGTAATTTCACAGCGATTGTTCCTGAAGTTGCAGACTGCAGACAGTTGTTTGGTCATTTAGATGCAAAGGTAATCCAATATACAAAAATTTTTTATGGGAGGTGCCAGTTAAAAAACAGCGAAATCGGTGCAGCCGCTCTTAATTGATGCGATTACAAACGAACGACATTTGATTTTTATTTATATAGACAAATATTTTTGTTTATAAATATTTGTTTATTTAAAAGCATTTCTTTTGGGTTGAAAACTGGGTTTCCTGCATATTACACATCCCACTTTTTTAAAAAATATCTATTTTTAAATCCCACTTTTTGGCGGTATTTTCTTCTGAATCCCGCTTTTGATCGATCATGTCCGCTTTTTGAAAAAACCATCTGACCACGTTACGCATACCCCATAAAGTCTGCGTTCACCTTAATAATATTTCAAGTTATTTGAAAATAACATGCAAACGTTTAGGGCCTGGTTCGCGATATCGACAGCTTTCGACTTGTCGCACACTTACATTCAAAACCAAAACAAATTCTAAAATTTTGTTGTTTCCAATGTAAGTGTGCGACAACGTTATACTTGTCGATATCGTGAACCAGGCACTTAATTGAGATTAAATTTATTTTCACATAAATCTTTCTTAAACCCTATATTTACAAAAACCAAAAACTAAATTTACATTTCTTTTACCAATTTTCGTATAGCGGAATTTAATGTTGTAAGTATATAAATATTGCAACCAAAAATCTGCGTTCAGTTGTAATTCAAGGAATAAGGGATACAGTTTTTTCAAAAATAACCTTAATTTAATATTTTGTTGGATATCCACGCTGCTTTAATACTTCACTTAGTATATTTTACATGGAATTGATCAACTTCTGTGCTTTCTCAGCTTTGATGTTGGCCCACTCTGTCTGCAAAACCTTCGAAGAGCTTCTTTGCTTATTATGACGTGCGGACGTGGCGTAGAAGCTTCCATATTCGAAAATCTATATTTACTTGTAAATAAAATGTACCTCTAATCTCATCAAACGATCACTTAAATTATAAGAAATAAAAATTAAGCAAAAATTGATCTAGAAATGTTTAAAAAGTAATGGCATTCTTAACATAAACAAAGTGAACTTTTTGGTGCCCATATTTACGTATTGTTAAACTGAAGTCCTGTTATAGGAAAACTGAAGAGATGAATGTAGCTTTTCTTTTTTGGTTTTTTTAAACTATAGCTTAAAAGTAGAAAATACATAAAAAATATATGTGTTAGGTACATTTTTGTATGTTATTTTTAAATCCGTAAAAAATGAAACGTGAACGCAGACTTTATTGGCTATGTGTATGTGTTTAGATTTTTTACACTCCACATTTGATGTCATACGAACACATCCATTGTTATCTTCATAGATAGTGATAGCCTCATTTTCAATTTCTCTCAAATCTTGAAGTAATCCACTTAACCAAATATCTTCTGATACAACGTATTATGCTTCACTTGAAGATGTTGAAACAGTTTGTTGTTTTCTACTTGCCCAGGAAACCGTAGAGACATAAACTTTGAAAACATAACCGCTAACTGACTTATCGACACTAGCCCAATCTGCATCAGCATAACCAACTAAAGCTTTTGAATTATTACCATTATATATCAGCTTTTTATTTACAGTTCCTTTAAGATATATTAATACTCTTTTCAAAACTTGCCCCAATGTTCATCTTATGGGTACTGCTGGAAAAGACCAAGGTATCCTACTGAAAAACAGATGTCAGGTCTCACACACAGCATTATATATGTACATACATTAAACTACCAAGCAATTCTTTATATGGTTTTTCAATGGAATGTTGCTTTAGGTTTGTATATAATTTCAGACCTTTATCCATAGGTGTATTCACTGAGTTAGACCGAGTACACACTGTGTCATTTTGTGACAAATATGGCAAAAATAGCAGTGGGAACTAGTGAAAAGGTTTGCCATTTCCGATATTTTTCGTTGTGTGGTATTACCCCACAAAGCTTTTTACAACACGTGCGGCATTCCTGGTGTGATTGGAGATGGTACTCACATACATGCAAACGGTTAAAACGGAGAAAATTGCAGCACAGAATGAAGGCTATGGTTTGGTTAATATTTCACCTTGATTTTTAGATACATATGCATGTGATCAATAGTGTTTTTCATACGGGATTTCCCGGGAAAAAGTTCCCGGGATCCCGCATAATTTCCGGGAAAGAAATCCCGGGATATATTTGCGGGAATTCCCGAGATTTTTTTTGTTTTGATTTTATTATGGCAACTTTAGTTCATATGTACACATTCCTTGATGAGTGTCGTTATTCACTTATAAAGGTCATGGTGCAATAATAATTTGATGGTACTAGCACAATAGCTACAATTTTACAACAACAACTTATATTGTGTTGATTTTGTAGTAAAGAAAACGCTGTTTCGATTAAAAAAAATCATTTTCATTAAAAAAGGAATTGCAATTTTTTGAAGGAAGTGGAAAAAAACTGAAAGTGTCCAGAGATTATATAATGTCATTTTCCGTGAAAACAACTTGAAACAACTTATTTCAATAAAGAAAAATGTTTTTCAGCAATTTATTTAAAATTTTTTTTGTATTACATATTTAATTTTTTTTTTTACAAATTATATGAAATTTTCTTAAGTCTTAAGGAAAAACGCAGCATCATAAAAAGTGAAATATTCTGTTCAGTCAAATAAAAATAAATAAAACTTTAACATATACACTGCGTTTGGATATGAAAGTGAACCTGAAGCATCCCTCAATCGTCTTCCCCGTAATTTTCCGGTAAAGACGACGTCCCTGCGCATCACAAACTGCAGTAATGCAGACATTTCGTGTATTAATTTTTAAATTTTGTTCACTTCAAGTTAAAAAAAAATGTCGTGCCTTTCCTATTTTGTTTTTCTCTTCTAATAATCATGTTTTGTTTTGTTTTTCGTTGCCCAATATTGCCACATTTAAATTGAAAACAATCGAATTGCTGCATTTTCGTATTGAACAAAATCGATCGAAATCTGGAGAAGGTAAAACAAAATCGGTCGAAATGAAAATTCGTAATGAAAACAATTTCGATCGATTTCTGTAACAGGCCTGATAAAAATTTGTTCAACGTATTCACATATTTTTCTCCCTTTGCGTTTGATATTTACCTATCGCAAGATATTTGCGATAATCGGACGATTTTGACAGACGCTTTCGCATTACAGAGTGCGGTGATACCAGGCTTGCGAAAGAAAAGAAAAATAGATGCGAAAAGCAAATGCGCACACGCGTTAGAGAGTACCAATCTTTCGATTTCATAGCATTTTTCTTTCGCATCGCAATAGAGAGTAACCCCCTGGTCTTTTCCACCACTTTCTTTGCTGTTTTTTAGATCTTAATTTTTTTCTTATTATTGATAAACACACGGTGGCACTAGCCAATTGAATAATTTTGCGATTATCCATTTGTATAAATATTAATTAACAAACAATACGAAAAACAAAGTCTCACAATGATAAAGCAAACGACACTAAATGTCATTATGTCAAAATTAGTTCTTGATGTAGACAATAGGTGTGTTTTTAACTTTTGTAGTAAAATGCAGTAAATGGCCAGTCACACACGAGAACAATTGTGCTGGCATAAAATGCTAGTTTGTTGGTGAGAGGGGCAAAAAGATTGGTTTTGTGTTTGACATAATTTTTCAACCAGCTACAACCTCGCATCAGCAGCACAAACCCAATTCACACACAACTTAAAAAACAGCAAATGTAAAATGAATACAAAAACACTAATACACACAAAGCTGTGTGCACGTATACATTTTTATGCCAAATGAATTAGTCTCGTGTGATCTAAAAAGAAGAAAAATTGTGCGGCATAAAAATTAGACTCGTGTGTGAAAGGCCAATGAGTAGTTACTGCAAACATTTTAAAATTTACTCTCAAAAAGAGTTGTTGCCGCAAAAAGTACGCGAACAGAAAAATAGTAAAAATTAGTAAGATTAAGGAAACAGCTGACTCCAACTCCATGGGAATGTGCTGAAAAATATATGCACTTTTAACTATTCAATTCTTTTTCTTATTGGTACTCGATACAATATTTTTTATAACACGGCCAATCTAAGAATCAATTTTTAATTTATTTTATGTAATATTTGCAATTAATTAATTTTTGATTTTTCTGATTTATTGTTGATTACACTACGACCACACGGGCAATTTGTTGTGTCTTAACAGAAGCAATAACGTCGGCAAATTGCTTGTGTTCAATAATCTATCCAGAAGTGGCGAACACGTACATTCAAATATATGTATTTGTTTTTTTATGCATATACATACCGAAATTATCCTTTATTAGATCCTTTGCTATTTGTAAATTAAAATTATATTTATTTTATTTATTTAAAACATTTTTGCTTACTGTTTTGTTAAAAAAAAATTAATATTATTTCAATTTGACATCATGTGTTAAGAGATTATTGCTCAGCAATGTATTTTAACATTTGTTGCTTAATATATATTCGAACACATATTCATACGGTCTACACGCTAATATCTTGTGTCGGCAATCGAATTTGACAATTGCCAAGATTATTGCTTGTGTGGACTGCTAGTTAAATTTATTAATTATTACCTGAATGTTTGTTAATGTTACTGACTACATACCTTAAAAACCAGATAACCAGTAACTTTACAGTTCTATAACTCTGAATAATTAAAGTCATCCACAAAACAAAAGAATTAATTAGGGAATTCACAATGAGTATATTAAAATTTTAATGTAGCAACATTGTGCCGTCTTAATTTTTTATTGTGAGCAGGCTACGATATAAATACACATACTGTGTATATCAAAGTCATGCAAACACACATACATCTTAATATTATTTACATAAAGGGTCAGCCATCTAACGTTTTTTTTTCAACTAGTGCTTATTTCGTGAATGGTAACACTTAGCGCATGTCTGATTTGACAGATAATTAGTTTTATCCTTCCGCTGAACGAATATGGTTGTGTATACGCTTGAACAACGCTGGTAAATATTGCCTGCGATCGACTTACAGAAGATGCCGATTTTGACAAAAAAATCATCTTTCCAGATGAAGCTCATTTTGATCTTGGCGGGTATGTAAACAAGCAAAATTGTCGCATTTGGGGCACAGAAAACCCGCACGCATACATTGAAAAGCCGACGCACCCAAAACGAGTCACTGTTTGGTGCGGATTTTGGTCCAGAGGCATAATTGGGCCAATGAGCAAAGAGTGGTCGTTACAGTCAATGGCGATCGTTATCGGGCCATGTTGAACGAATTTTTGTTCACAAAAATTGAAGAAGAGGATATTGGCAACATTTGGTTTCAACAGGACAGCGCTACGTGCCACACAGCCGAAGCGCCCTGTTTTCAAAAAAAAAAGTTATCTGGCGGACCCTTTATTAGCTTATAATATGTGAGAGAGAGGCAGAGAGAGTAAAATGCATGTTTGTACGAATGCTTATGAGAGACTGAATTATTTTCTTCCGTACGTATTAAAATAACAAAAAATTTTAAATTAGAAATTATTGTTGGATAAATTTTTCAAAATAACTTTTGTTCTGCGAAAAATAAAAATATTTTTTCATCAACTACAGTTACGCTGACAGTTTTAATATGTTTAGTTTAACATTACCATATTGCCATATAGAAAATGATATGCTTTTTATACTTTTAAATTTGCCACCTGGTAATAAATTTGATTTACACACAAACAAAAACAACAAACTTGCCAGACCATATTAAATAAAGAATTAAAGTTGAAACGTTGCAATATTAACACACATTTTAAAATGGTATTGTGAACTCTCTAAATGAATTATATTATAAAATATGTATATTAACAGTTATTATTACAATTCTTTATAAATTTTCTATTTTGAAATGACTGACAGTTTTTATTTAACCTTTTCAAAAATTTGTACACTTTTCGTTTGCTTACTTTTCATTTGTTTACATTTTGCATCATATGTTTTTATCTTACTAAACTTTACTACTAAAAATTTCTGCAGTAAAAATTTGCAAAATACTCAGGCAAGAACTGTCACTTTACTCTCTCAATTTGTGTTCTCATTTACTGTATTTTGGGTAAACGAACGCAATTTAGTAAATTGCAGTAAAGTTCAGTAAAAATTTGTAAAAACTCTTGGGTACGCAATTAATGATACCGTATTGCCATATTTTAGGGATTGGACTTTTTTCTGTTACAATTACACAACAAAATTGCGTGTCATCGAAAAATTTGATGAGAACGGCACTGCAAACATATAAAAATGACACCACAAAATGACAACACATGAAATGTCAGATGTAAACCCGGCCTTACAGTCCATCATACAAAATTTTTCGAAAACTTTAGTGATACTTGCTTCTGGTGATATAATTATATTTTCACCTTCTTTTTAAAATTTCACATAATCAGATAATTCAAATTTTTCGGATAGATGATTTTTCAAACGTTCAATCAGTTTTCCACTAGTACTTGCAATTACCAAATCATCCACATACATAATTACAAATATCACATCAGAATGTTCAAATTTCGTTTACAAGCAATAATCATGCTTCGATCTGGTCAATCCAGAAACTATAAGGTATTGATTAAGAGTATCGTTCCAACACTGGAGCTTGTTTTAATCCATAAAGGGATTTTTGAAGATGACAAACCATATCATTTTTTGTTTCGACCCCAACTGGTACTTCCATATAAATTTCTTCTCGTACCTTTCCATTTAAAAATGCTGTTTTAACATCAAATTTAAATAGACTTAATTTTTTTTTTAACAGCTATAGCTAGTATCACGCGAACAGTAGTCAATTTATAGTCGACTCCTTTTCGTTGGAGGAAACCTTTCACTACCAACAGGGCTTTATAGCGCATTGGAATACCATTTTCATCATTTTGATTTTAAAACTCCATCTTGATTTTAGTAATTTGGAATTTTCTGGGCGTTTGACAATTTTCCAAACATGGTTTGACTCCATTGACTGCAATTCATCTTTAATAGCTTTATACCATTCAGATGCATCATGACGAGTAGCAATATCAGAGAATTGACAAGAAACATCCGCAAAATTAAAACCTTCACTGCATATGGATAATTCAAAACTAAATCCAAGAAATTTACTTTGAGGTTTACGCTCTCTTTGGCTTCTTCTGAAGAAATGTTCTTCGCTACTTTCAATTGTTATAGCATCATCACAATTGTCCTTATTGGCATCGCTAGTTTTGTTACCACCATCATGGTTTACACCTTCTTCGGAAGTTAATATATCTGTTTCAGATATATTTTAAGTAGTATTCGTTAGGTCAATAGGGCGATCGTCATCATTAAGAATAACAGGCACATTACGATCTTCATTCCCTTCTTGCATTTTACTTCTTATTATGATAGGCGTTGTGTTTGCTTGCCCATCTGCATAAGGAAATTTCGTTTCATCAAACTTTACATCCCTGGAAGTTACTATCTTCTTGGCCTTCGTGTCCCATAACTTGTAACCATTTTTGCTCTTAGCATCGAGTTTTTGGCGTTTTTGTTTCGGTTCCCAAGCATAAGCTTTACAACCAAATATTTTAAGAGAACTTATGTTTGGCTTATGCCCGAACCACATCTCTGCAGGAGTGACATCTTGCGGTAGTGCTTTTGTTGGACTTCTGTTTATTAGATAAACGCCAGTTAAAGCCGCTTCATTCCACATATATTTAGGCATACTTGATTGAAATAATATTGTTCTTACCTTCTCCACTAGCGTTCTATTGAATCGCTCCGCGACACCATTTTGTTGTGGATAATAAGCTTTGGATTCTTCAACTTGAATTCCTTTTTGTATGTACCAATGCTTTTGTTCTTTGATCAATATTCCCGACCTTGATCTATGGTGAGTTTAGAAATTTATGTTCAAAATTTAGCTGTAACCATCGCCTCATATTCAATGAAATTCTTAAACACGTCAGATTTCTTTTTAATTGTATATATCATTGAGATGACACAAAGTATCTCGAACCATCCCAAGCCACAGGATCTATCGGACCACAAAGGTCAGAATGAATTCTCTCCAGTGGCCTCATAGATTTAACGCGGGACTTATTAAAAGAATCACGACATTGTTTTCCTTCAACACAAATATCTCAGAAGTCGATCTTTATTGGTTTAATATTGATACCACAAACCATATTCTTGTTAACCAATTCACTAAATGAAGACTGATTGATGTGACCGTAACGCTTATGCCATAACTGACTCTTCTCAACATTTGTGAAACTTGCTACAGTTTGCTTAACGCTCAAGCTAACTTCATGTAAGTTGCCTTGTAAGTAACCAGTTGCGATTACTTTATTTTCTTTCAAAATAAAAGCTTTGTTTTTACAGAATCTTACTTCTATACCAGCTGCATTAATTTTCTTGACGGAGAGTAAATCATCTCTTAGCTCTGGAACGAATAATACATTTTGTAGTGTTATATCAACATTTTTGTTGCTTTTTCCAACGATAACGCCAACTTGGTTTGCAATTAGGGATTGGTCATCTTTAGCAACTTTAATTTCAGTTGGATTTGGTAAATTATTAATTTTATCAAAATACCATTTTTCATTTACCAAATGGTCACTTGCTCTATCTAATCTAATAATTAATTTAAAACAAATAGATTCTGTTTGTTTAACACCTTTTGCACTATGCCCTTCACCCTGACGGCATTCGTGTGCCCAATTTTATGGAAATTTTTTCTTAAAATTTTTTTTCCTCTAAAAGCTGTTTTTTTTTTGTAGGTCCTTTTTCTTCAACACGATTTGAAATCTTGATTTGTTCGAGAAGTAAACGTTCCTTTACCACATGTAAGTCAATTTATATTCTCTATATTTTGCAAAGCAGTAACTTATGGATCGAATTTATCTGGCAACGTCATAAATAGCTGCGTTAGGATATTACTTTCGTCTATATTAGCACCAAATTAGCGGCCATCTTCAGATTCCTGACCAAATTTTCAAATTTCATTAAATGTTCCATTACCGTTTGACCTTCGTTCATTTGCAGATTCAATATTTGCTTCCTTGCTACCACTTGATTAACGAGGGACTTCCTTGCGAATACATTATGAAGGCTTTCCCACATTTCTTTGACAGTTAGCTTTTCGCGAATGTATCCCAAACAGTCATTACTCACGAATGAAACCAGTTTGTCTCTTGCTCTTCTGTCATTCTTCTTGAACTCTAATAACGCTGCAGCATCCGTTGGTGGTAGGCCCGTTAAAACTTCCACAAAATTACGATGCCAGTCGTAATATTTAATTATTAATTTAATTTATTTAATTTAATTATTTTTATAATGGAGAGTTTTTTAATTAAGAATAAAACTTTTTAAATTAATAAAAGAGAATTTTCAAATTACCGATGGTTCGTTTTAAAATTAAAAATGTTAATTTTTTGGGAATCTAAATGCCATTGTTATGAACAATTTTCAATCTTCAACTGTAGTCCAAAGGCCTAATCGAACGAATCTTCATTTGGATTATGACGAGCACTCACAAAATGTGTGTCTTTTATGAACACCGTGATTTTTAAAATTTTGCAATAATATTAATATTTTGTGCTCAAGGATCATACAGGGTAATGGACATTGATATACACTTGGTCATAATAACAAATTAATTCTCTTTTTTTTTAACACGACACAAATATAAATTGTCACTCGGGGAAAAATATACATGAATGAATAAAATTCAGCGTGAAATTTCTCCCTTTTCCAATTAGAAGTTTTTATTTATTTATTTAAAAAATTTTACAAACATAATAAATTATGCAAATAAAAAAAAGGAGAATCAGGTGCTCACAGCAAAGGTTTTCGACCTAGATATTTCTGTGTTTTTAGATATGTTTGTATAGATTACAGTGTTTTAGAAGTAAAATTGCAGCTTTAATGTTGGTATAGTTGACTGATTTAAGAATTTCAGGTAAACTTATTTTTCCGAAAAGTTGGTATTGCGCTTGTTTGATAAAGGGACAGTTAAAAACTATGTGGGCGATGTTTATGGGGGTATTGGTGTTACATAGATGACAAATATTGGGAGATGAACTGGTAAAGATGTGCTTGTGTGTAGTTAACGTATGGCCCATTCTCAGCCGACTGTAGACTTGAATGTCGCGTCGGGAGGCTTCATTAGGATATTTAGGATCAGTTTTATCTGGCATTAAACAACATTGTAAAAGAAAATACTTTTTAGTAAAAATAAAATTTTTCTGATTATTTATTGCAAAAATACGAAAATGTAAGCAAAAAAATAAAATTTTTATATAAATTCTTTTTTCTAATGATTTTATTTGTGTTTTAAATGGGTAAGCACAAAATACTGGAATAAGGGGAGCCGTTGCTAAAATATGTGTAGAAAAATCTGGGATTAGATAAGGCTTCTGTAAGTTATTTCTTCAATGCAATGAAAATTATCACAGAAAATTTTGCAAACTAGTAAATTTTGCATATGATTATTGGCTTCTTGGAAGCTAACTGTATTGCTTCTAGCTGGCTAACTTCGAACAAAAAAATACCTTATTCATGCGCAACAGCAACTGATTCTCTAACATTGTCTCCCTTACAAAAACGATTCTGTGAAGCTGGGTGATTGAATATTATTTAACTTCACTCGTTTGGATCTTAACTGGTTTTTCACGTTAGTGCTTTTTAGTTCTTTTTTTAAATTTTGATGTGTCTTTAGATCCAAAAAAGTTGGCATCACTGGCTTTTAGTGTTCCTTAGAGTTTTAGCGATTCTTAGTAAAAATTTTGGCTTGTTTAAAATTTTGCAATTTTTCGCAAATTTCTTTTATTTTTGCGAAAGATGTAATTTTTGCCACTTTTTTGGGTTTCTTTATTTATTTTTATTTAGGGACTTCAAATTTAAATCTTTTGCAAGCTACAAATTTTCATAATGTTTTGAGCTTTCTCCCGAGTTAATGACTTACCTTACAGTTTTAGCGAGTTTAATCAATTTTAGTTTAGGGCTTGTTTTCAGTATTGCGAATTTTCAACATTTTCGCGATATGTGATTTATTCGACTTTTAATCAACTTCAAGAGTTGAATACAAGAATTTTCCATTTATTTTTATTGCAAGTACAAAATCATACAAAAATATTCATAGCAAGACAAAGTAGAACTGTTAGGTCGTCAAATTTAATTGTGATTTAAAAGACGAATTCGTGAAGGCATGTTCGTTGAACTATGCGAAGTTCGCCGTTCGTCCCAATTGTGTTTATAGCATAATATGATTTTTTTCCATGTTGCATGAAATATTTATTTCAAATAAACTGGAAATGGAATCGTCGTGGAAAAAAGTTTCATTACTTTTCTAGAACACAGTGATATCGTCTTTGCGGAATTAAAAATGTTTTCAGTTTCATTTTGTAGTGGAATATAGAACCTAGGCGATAATTGACAAAAAACCTATTTTTCAAAATTAAAGAACTTAACTATAAACATCAAACAACTATATTTATACAAATTTTTTTAAATTACGCAGCACAAACACCAGGAACTAAAATTTATAGACTGTGACTGCTCAATCATACGCACGAATATAAAAATATTCTGAATATTAAATCGACTAGACATACAGAGCTATTTTATTTACACACACATAAAGCATGTTTTCAAACAGCCACACATTTTCCATTCCATTTTATGTACACAAATGATTGTATACGGTGTCGAATCCTTACTAATATTATAAATATGAAAGTGAGTTTGTTCGTTTCCTACGCTTTCAATTGAAAATTTTCACCAATATTCGGAACCGGTTTTTTATATTTGGTATGGATTTTCAAACCAATAAAACCGCTTTTGAAAATTCGTTTTCCAATGGAGAGCTACATTACCAGCTCAAACATCGCCTATTTTTTTATCCGGTTCGGAAAGGTTTTTTATATAGGGTCCGCCATCTAACTTTTTTTTTCAACTAGTGCTTATTTCGTGAATGGTAACACTTAGCTCATGTCCGATTTGACATATAATTAGTTTTATCCTTCCGCTGAACGAATATGGTTGTGTATACGCTTGAACAACGCTGGGAAATATTGCCTGCGATCGACTTACAGAAGATTTTGCCAAAAAAAATCATCTTTCCAGATGAAGCTCATTTTGATCTTGGCGGGTATGTAAACAAGCAAAATTGTCGCATTTGGGGCACAGAAAACCCGCAGGCATACATTGAAAAGCCGACGCACCCAAAACGAGTCACTGTTTGGTGCGGATTTTGGTCCAGAGGCATAATTTGGCCATATTTTTTTCGAAAATGAGCAAGGAGTGGCCGTTACAGTCAATGGCGATCGTTATCGGGCCATGTTGAACGAATTTTTGTTCACAAAAATTTAAGACGAGGATATTGGCAACATTTGGTTTCAATAGGACGGTGCTACGTGCCACACAGCCGAAGCTACACTCGATGTTTCGCGCCCTGTTTTAAAAAAAAGCTATCTGGCGGACCCTATATTTAGTTTGGATTTTTTCTGAAAAATATATTTTTGGGCTGGTTAGAGAAATTTTGAAAATTCTTTCACCAAAGGAAAGCTGCATTACCAGCTCAATCATCGCCTATTTTTTTTATCCGGTTCGGAGACGGATTTTTATATTTAGTTCTGATTTTTCCGATAAACATATTTTTGGACTGGTTAGGGCAATTTTCGTTTCGGGTTTGATTGTTAAAACAGTTTTAAAACCGGTTATTCTGTTTTTTAATTTTTTATCGCCTTTATATCGGTTTTTATCTTTTTTTTACATTATCAGTTTGAAATTACCAAATGAAATTGCGGTTGAGTGAGCAAAAGTATTAAATTGTGTATAAAAAACAGGTAAAAAGGCATAAAAGTAAAAGATTTAGTCAAGTGAGGGCAAATGTAAAATAGGTAATGATATAAATTTTATTCAACAAGAAAAGAAAAAGTACAGGAAGAATCCGATAAGACGGAAATACCACTAGATAGTGAAAATCTCGCCCAGGACGGTAATAAGAAAAAAACAATAAGGAAACACCAATTGAATACATGTGTGTATAAATTTATATCCTTATAGTGACCGCTGGACAAAAAAAATCTAGGTGCGGTTAAAAATAAAAGTCGCCATCTTGAGTGGCTAACCGTTTCCGCCATGAACTTGCCTGACAAAAAATATAAGAAACCAGTTTTAATAATTATTAAATTAATTATATTAAGTAATTATTAAAAAGATAAGAAACAGATTTAAAGAAAAAAAGATAAATGGAATATAAAGTCTTGTGTTAATTATATGTATGTATATGTGTACGAGTAATGTGTGTAAAGTGTTTAAGTTTAGTGTTAACAGGTTACAGAAGTGTTCAAATTGTTAGTGTCATTTGACTTCGAGAAGCTTCTTTAAAATAATTGGTTAGACTTTATATGATTCAAAAGACCCGAGAGGGAGAGCATGCGGTGGATCAGCAATTCTAATTAAGTCAAGACTCAAGCACTATATCCTTAACAACGTTTGTGAAGAACATCTACAAGCAACTAATCTTTGCGTCGACAATTTTTGTAAAAATTTCGTGATATCATCAATTTACTCACCTCCCAGATTTTCAGTTACCGAAGATCCGTATGAGAAGTTCTACAAATCGCTTGGATCTTGTTTCGTGGCAAGACTACAAAGCAAAACATATAAAAAGCCTGAATAGATAAAATATCTATAGTACCACATACTTACAGGAGCTCGCGTCTTGTTACACATAGAGGTGGAGCGTTTTTTAATACAATTTCAAAAATGGGCTTGGATGTCATTTCGAGTTGGGAGCCCACTTACTGGCCTTACGGATGTTATAGATTTTGGTGTCATGAAAAATATACCAAGGGCTTAATTCACGTGGATCTAGATCTCTCCTCCAATCACTCTCCCGCAATAGTTACGATTTTTTACCCACTAAGGAGTGATTTACCTAACTCATATGTGAGTTAATCATAATAGCCCTACAAGAAGAATACTAGTCAATTGACTAGTCATTTGACTAGTATCGATAACCGACACTTCGGTCACAGTCCCCAGTTAGTTTATTAGGGTTTTGGTGAAAAAAATTACCAAAACATTTGTGTACGTGTGATTTTTTATCTCTCTCTAGCTTATTAATTTCACTTAATTAAAACACATATATCTGAACTGCTTACTCTGCTTCTTTTTTGCCAGTCACTGATTACATAAGCATTGGTAAACTATGACTAGTAAATGTTTGCATAGAAACTGGTCAACTATTACTAGTTAATGTTTACATAGAAACGTAAAATGTAACTTTTAAATAAATAAACATAATTTATGTTATTTTAATTGTTTTTTATTATAAGAAAGTAAAGAAATAAGTAATATACATGTATATATACAATCCAAAATACAAAATAACGTAGGTGGTACCACTCTAGTCTTCTTCAAGCTTTTTTCCAGCTCCAACACAGCTTGGTTTTTGTAAATATCTAAAATTTTAAAAAGAAATACATAAATGTATAAATTAAATTAAACTTTTCAATTTCTTTTATGCAGTATTGTTGTTACTTAACTTTCTTAGCACTTGTATACATTTTAATTTCACAGACCGAATGAATTGTATATTTTACAATAAAATGCGATGTCTTAAAAGTTTTGGTACATGCACATTAGATGTTTCACTCTAACATACATGTTAGAGACGAGCAACTGTGATTGATAAATGTGTCGGTCATCTCCATCAGTCAAATGACCAGTCAATTGACTGGCACTCTTAAATTCAATGGAAAATTATTGCAAATGTATTAGTGAAAAAATGTCGTTTGTGTTAGTTTCAGTCATTCATTTCTTGTAGGGAGGATAGGATCAAATAATATCTTAGTAGTCACTACGTAGAAAACATTCAGCTACATTATTGAACGTCTTTTATGTGAAAAAAGAGAGATAGGAGATAATGGCAACAACACAGATCATCCCTAAATAAAATCAGACTTAAAGAATGTACTAAAGATTTGCTTGCATCTGAAAAAACTGCATCTCTTAAAAATTATCTGGAAAATCTTGATGTCACACCAGCATCCAATTACTCTTTGTGGCGCACAGCTAAAAAGCTTAAAACACCCGTTGAGTTTAAGCCACCTCTGCGCTCTTCTACTGGAGGCTTGGTAAGAAGCTATAGCGAGAAAGGTAACTTATTTGCTGAGCATATAAAATCTGTATTCACTCCCAATTCATGTACGGGTGCTGTTGATTTGCCAAGTAGTAGTTTTTCTGCCCCCTCGTCCCTTAAGGTTTAAGCTACGTGAAGTACAAAACATAATTGCTGAACTCAACCCGAAGAAAGCTACAGGTATTGATGGAATTAATAACAAGATGCTGACAACTTGCCTCAAATTGCAACAAGAATCATTATTTTCCATATAACTGGAAACTTGCCAAGATCAAAATGATTCCAAAGCTGGGCAAAGATCTAAAGGCTGAGTCATATAGGCCTATAAGATTACTATCAGCAATCTCAAAGCTTTTCGAAAATCTGCTCATGACTAAATTGTCCAACATTTTAGCTGATAATGGGTGCATCCCGGACCATCAATTTGGTTTTAGAATTCAGCAAACTCATAGGTTCAAGTTATAAGGAGGACATTTGAAGAAAAGAAGTATTGTTCTGCCGTCTTCATTGATGTTTCTCTGGCATTTGATAAAGTATGGCACGAAGGCCTATTTTTAAAATTGAAGACATATCTGCCAATAAACATACAAAAACTTTTGTAAAGTTATATTGATAGCAAGTTCACTGTTATTGATGAAGACTATGAGTGAGCTCAAATCTATATCTTACGGTGTGCCACAGGGGAGCATACTGGAACCAATCTTGTATTTAATATATGTATACTTGTCATATGCCTTTAAGCAATAATATCCACACCTCTATGGCAACGCACAGTTTTTTTCCACTCGCAAAAAAAATTTTGAGTTTGAAGACATTAACATATTCATGAGTCAAAAGGCGAACTCTTGCATTACTTACAGTACGACACACACGAGCAATTTCTTATGTCTTAACACAAGCAATGACGCCGGCAGAATGGTGACGTCATATTGCTTGTGTTCAACAATGTATCTAGAGGTGGCGAACACGTATGTACATTCAAATATATTTCTTTTTTTATGCATACACATACCTAAATTATCCTTTATTAGATCTTTTGCTAATTTTAAATTGAAATTATATTTATTTTATTTATTTAAAACTTTTTTCTTCCTTTTTTTCTTTATAAAATATTAATATTATTTCAATTTGACAGCATGTGTTAGGAGATTATTGCTCAGCAATGTATTTTAACATTAGTTGCTTAATATATATTTGAACTTATATTCATACGGTCCACACGCTAATATCTTGTGTCGGCAATCGAATTTGACAATTGCCACGGTAATAATTGCCAAGCTTATTGCTCGTGTGGACGGCTAGTTATGGCAACTGTAGTAGGTAGTATATTTTTCGTTACACTACGACCACACGGGCAATTTGTTGTGTCTTAACACAAGCAATAATGTCGGCAGAATGATGACGTCAAATTGCTTGTGTTCAACAATGTATCTAGAGGTGGCGAACACGTACATTCAAATATATTTGTATTTTTTGCATATACATACCTAAATTATCCTTCTTTAGATCTTTTGCTAATTGTAAATTGAACTTCTTTTTATTTTATTTATTTAAAACAATTTTTCTTACTTTGTTTAAAAAATATTAATATTATTTCAATTTGACAGCATGTGTTAAGAGATTATTGCTCAGCAATGTATTTTAACATTTGTTGCTTAATATATATGTGAACACATATTTATACGGTCCACACGCTGATATCTTGTGTCGGCAATCGAATTTGACAATTGCCAAGGCAATAATTGCCAAGATTATTGCTCGTGTGGACGGCTAGTTAGGGAAACACCTAACAATTTTGAGTCAATTTCTACTTTTAAAACTGCAGGGATTTGCTGTTTTTAAGTTTTGTGTGAATTGGTTTTGTGCGCTTCTGATGCGGGGTTGTACCTTGTTGAAAATTTATGCCAACCACAAAACCACTCTCTTTGCCTCTCTCACAACTTTTCTCGTGTGTGAAAGGGCATTGGGACTTATTTTAATTGTTTGGGAAGTATTTAATATTTTTGGGAATTATTTCATTGGGAGTTATTTCATTTGAGACTTATTTCATTCTACCTTTCGACACCATCTCTAAATAATATTTATTTATTTTTTTTTTGTAGGTACGCCACTGAGAAACTTAATGCGAAACCCGGATTTTTCGCCACACTCGTCCATACTGTAGTCCAGCTATTAGGCGATGCTTTTCCAGAAGTAAGAAAAGATCCTCAACATATAGTAGACATTATAAATGAAGAAGAACAACAGTTTTTAAAGACATTGACAAGAGGGCGAAACTTGTTTAATAGAACTATTGCGAAATTGGGAGACAACAATATCATTCCTGGAGATGTGACATGGCGTTTGTACGACACGTATGGCTTTCCCGTTGATCTAACACAGTTGATGGCAGAAGAAAAAGGCCTTCAGATTGATATGAATGGATATGAGAAAGCTAAACAAAGTTCATTTATTCTTTCTCAAGGAAAGAGCTCAAATAAAATAGACGAAATAAACCTTGATGTACATGCAATTTCGGAGCTTAAAGAGAAAAATATTCCTATTACAGATGATTCATATAAGTACAAATATGAAAGCATTTCTGATGATAGGGTTTCGGAATATAAATTTGACCCGTGCACAGGAAAAATTGTTGCCATACGATGTGAAAATACATTTGTCGATTCAATTGTCTCAGGTCAAAAAGCAGGAATAGTTTTAGATCAAACAAATTTTTATGCTGAAAGTGGAGGACAAATTTTTGATCAAGGTGTTTTCGTAAAAGTCGATGATGAGGCTAACGAATTTCTTGTCGACTGTGTGTTCAATAGAGGCGGCTATATACTCCACATCGGTATTGTAGAGGGAAATCTATCAGTTGGTGATGAAGTTCACTTGCAAATTGATACGGTTCGTAGGTCGTTAACAATGAAAAACCATTCAGCAACCCATGCACTTAATCATTGCTTACTACAAGTTCTTGGAAAGGATACTGATCAAAAAGGCTCTCTTGTAGTTCCAGAAAAGTTGCGTTTCGATTTCAACTGCAAATCTGCCATGACTATTGAACAAGTTACTAAAACTGAACAACTAGTTAAAGACATGGTTTACAAAAACGTTCCCATATATGCAAAGGAATCTAAGCTGGCCGTTGCTAAAAGTATTAGAGGTCTTCGATCTGTTTTTGATGAAGTTTATCCAGATCCTGTTCGAGTTATATCATTTGGCGTGCCTGTCGAAGAGTTAGAACAGAATCCTAACTCTGAAGTCGGAGAAAAAACATCTGTGGAGTTTTGTGGTGGCACCCATCTTAGACGTTCAGGTCACATTGTAGACATTGTAATAAGCAGCGAAGAGGCAATAGCTAAAGGAATTCGACGTATTGTTGCAATAACTGGACCCGAAGCCTTAAAAGCAATAAAAAAAGCAGACTTGTTCGAAAAGGAAATACTTGAATTAAGCGAAAAAATAAAATGTGATTCGAAAAACTCAAAAAGCTTTGTTAAGCAAATTGTTGACTTAAGTGAAGAGATTGCTCACGCAAATATTTCACACGTCAAAAAGGATGAAATGAGAAATTGTCTTAAAAGTCTGAAAAAAATGTTAGATGACAAGGAACGTTTAGCAAAAAATGCTGTATCCGTAACAGTTGTCGAAAAGGCTAAAGAAATATGCGCTGCTTATCCGAAAATACCAATTATTGTAGAACAACTTGAAGCATATAATAATACAAAAGCACTAGATGCTGCTCTTAAACAAGTTCGCTCCCTTAATCCGGAAACTTCTGCCATGTTCATTTCTGTTGACTCCGATTCCAAAAAAATATTTTGCTTAACTTCTGTTCCAAAAAGTGCTATTGCAAAAGGTCTGAAAGCTAATGAGTGGGTTCAGCATATATCGCAGGCAATAAATGGTAAAGGTGGCGGAAAACCAGAATCAGCTCAAGCTTCTGGCTCTAACTACGAAAACGTTAACGAAGTTCTTAAAATTGCAACTGAATTTGCCAAGTTAAAGCTAAACAATTAAAAAAATTAATTACATACTCTATCTTCATTTTTAAATAGCAGTTCTAAGCTCATTTTGCATTTGATTTTTTAATATTTATTATTGGCTTAAATATATTGTTGAAATTTTTACTAAAATATGTTTCTATAAGAAATTCCGAATACTTCCCTTTATTTAATTTAAAAATTTTGTTAATTTGTAGCTAATATCAAAATCTTTTGGGTTAAAGTCTACGGCCGAGTTCCGTGAAGCAGGAATAAAATGCATATTGACATTGCTTAGCAAAAAGAAAAACAGGCTAAAGTTTTCAAAATAAAATATGTTTGTATACATTTGCTGCCATATTCATAAAAAATATTTTAGGTTTATTAAAGGCTATTTGACATATGTACATAGTTATTTCCATGGGAAATTTTATCAAATAAGCTTGTAATAAACTTAAAATATTTTTACTTTTTTATCCTTCAGAAACGGTTTTTCTAGACTCGAAGATTTGCAAATGAATAAAAGCCCCAGTGTACTAATTATGGCTAAGAATGACACTATTAGCGATTTACTTTCTGACAAATATGTTGCATATATTACCTCTTTTAGACACGGAAAGTTTACTTTGCAAAGTGGTAATTCAGCTGGGAGAAAGACAGAAAGAGAATATATTTCTCCCTCTGTCTTTAAGACTTTAATATGTACTCGTATGTTACATGCTTTACATTTCTGTGTTCGTTTGTACAAAATATACAACAATGGGAAAACTTTTCAATTTCTTTTCTGAAAAACATGTAAATACATACATATGTTACATATTTTACCCTCATTTTATTTTAGGTGTACATGCTGCCCCCTTTTTGCAACTGTGGTATCGAAGGTTTTATTTTGCATGTCAGTTCTATAATTTTGAGAGAAGTTTTCTTAAATACAAAATATAAAAATTATTATTATAAAAATTAAAAATAAATATTTATTTAAATATTGTGACGGTTTTGATTTTTTTAGACGTAATTAGTGATGTCAGTGTGTGCTTAAAAATCATAATAGTGTGCGAAAAACCTCTTCAATAGTTTTAAAAAATCGTTAATGAAGTACATTAATGGTAAAATTTAACCGTTGTAAATAAAAGCAGCTAAAGCTATGTACAGACGATTGCCAGATGTTACAATATTGTCAGATCTGGCAATGTACTGGCAATCATAAATTGCCAGCATAATGGCTTCGTTAGTCAAATCGTATCGTCTTACTTTTGAAGTTGTCGTATCGTTTAAGTCTGGATGTTAGTTAGCAAAAACGTGAGGCTGCCAGCGAAAGTGTCAGCTGTTACTTTGCTTTATACGTGTGTGTGTGTGTATGTATGTAAGCCAGAAGTTGACGTTTGCTACGTAAAAATCTATTTTCTGTAGATTTTGACGTAGCAAACGTTGCCAACACATTTTCAATAAGCATCAACATGCTTATTAAATGTTACGGATTTTGTCAGCTGACACGCAACAGCACGATACGATTTCAGTAATTCTACCATAAGGCAGATTGTCAGTTCACACGATTGTATCAAATTTGTCAGAAAATCTATTGCCAGACGGTTGTATGATAATAAATTCATCTGAGTGATAATAAATTCATCTGACTTGCAATTTTTGTTGCAGCAACTTTTTTTTTTAGTTTAAAAGAGCGAGAGAGGAATACAAAATTTATATATTTCTGTTTTTTATTTTTGGGATGCAAATAAAACCAATTTATTTCATCTATTTTTTCAACGTTTCGTCAGCTTTTTTCCGACGTCTTCAGGAGAATTTTTATTTTTAAATTCTGGCAACAAATTACAAGTATTTTATTATTTTCTGTTACATGTTTGTGGTATTAATTTTTTATGTTTAACTTACGATCTTCAGTTACATTATTAAATAAATTATAAAAACTGGACAGCACGAACAATTAATTGTATAATTTAAATAATAATAATGGAAAATATCACAGGCAAACTTAAAACTAATATCACAGAACTTCACTTGTCAGGTTATTGCAATGGAATATTGTAGTTTGGTGTTGTCTTTGTCTTCTTTTGTGTTGATGAATTTTTTAATACGTTGTTGTATTCGTAGGCTTTTCAGTGTGTATCTCTTATTTGCTTTCTTTTCTCTGTCTAATATTTTGACCCCTTTAAAATCTATTTTATGTCCCGTTTCTTTCACATGTTGGGCTAGAGCTGTTGTCTCTTTCCCTTTGGATATGTCTGCTTCATGCTCTGCTATTCTAGTCCCGAGTTTTCGCTTTGTTGTTCCTACGTATACTTTATTGCACCTTTCTGCTTCATTTCCTTGACAAGTTATTTCGTATACAACGTTGTCTGTTTCTAATTTGTCCACTTTTGTTCTTTCCTGCGTAAAAAGATGTCTCAGTGTTTTGTTTGATCTATGTGTGGCTATTATTGTTTTATCATTTATCATATGTTTTAATGTTTTGCTTTCGGTCAACTTTGGAACATATGGTAGACTGTAAAATTTTTTTTTTACTACTATATTATTATTGTTTCCAGTTTGGTTTTTATTTAAGCATTTGTTTATTAGATTGTTCGTAATGTATATCGGAAAGTTGTTTTTTGTCATTATATTTCTTATTTTAGTGATGTTGTTTCTGAATCGCTTGTCACTAATGTTGAGAATTTTGTTAATTAGATTCGTCGCTGTATTTATTTTCATGTTCATTGGTTGGGTAGAATGTTAATTAATTACTGTCTTATTCATAAAAAATATTTCAGGTTTATTAAGCGCTTATTTGACATATGGGAAATTTGTCAAATAAACCTGTAATAAACCTAAAATATTTTTTATGAATTAGACCATTAATCTGCCAGATGCGGTTTCCTTTGCATACCAGTCTGTTATTAATTTATTATTGCATTTTATTATTTTCATATCCAAATATGGTATTTCATTGTTTTCTTCTACCTCAACAGTGAATTGCAGATTTTTGTGGTATGAGTTTAAAGTTTTTAATATGATTTCCATGTCCGCTTTTTTAATAACCGAAAATAGGTCGTCAACATATTTCGAAATAAATTTTATGTATATGTTTTTTGTCTTTAATTCTTTAATAATATCGTCTTAACAATGTGTCCAAAACGATATCTGCTATCGTCGGTAATCATGGGATACCCATTGGCATACCATATGTTTGGTGGTAATATTGTCCATCGTATGTAAAATAATTGTCCGTTATACAGAATTGAAGTATTTTCAAAAACTGCCTTCTACTGACAGTAGTATGTTCCTTAACGGTATCCCATTTGTCAAGTATGTTCTTAATAGCTAAATATGTAGGTACAAAGTAAATTTATATAAAGTATATGCAAGTACTCAGGTGATTAATTTTTTTCTCGTGTAGTGTGAATGTCAAAAGTTGTTTACAATTTTTGTACGCCATTTTGTTTTGTTTTACTTTGTTATACACAATTATGTATACTGAAAACGTACGTGAAAAAGTTTAAATAAATTTTTACTTAAAAAATGTGTTACAAAACATTTAAAAATAATTATATTTAATTATTAAAGTACATATGTATTCTTTATTATGCTTATTTCACATATTAAAGGTTTATCAATTAATAAATTTACTTTGGTTTTGTCTATCCAAAGTAAATTTATATAAAGTATATGCAAGTACTCAGGTGATTAATTTTTTTCTCGTGTAGTTTAAATGCCTGAATATCAAAAGTTGTTTACAATTTTTGTACGCCATTTTGTTTTGTTTAAATAAATTTTTACTTAAAAAATGTGTTACAAAACATTTAAAAATAGTTATATTTAATTATTAAAGTACATATGTATTCTTTATTATACTTATTTCACATATTAAAGGTTTATCAATAAATAAATTTACTTTGGTTTTGTCTATTCATACATTTTCTTTTTGTTGTATGCAGATCTGGGACTATTGCATTAAATAAGCAAATGCATTGACCATTTTCCCACAATAAACCAAATCAATGCAAATGCAAATTTATTACATTAGCACTAACTTTAATAATATTAGTGCAATTTTTCTTGCATATTATTAAAATCCCTTAAAAGTAATTCATCAACATTGCATTGTTATTTTTAGTGCACTATTTTTTGCACCACTAAACACATTATGAATAGTATTATTGCATTATCAGTGAAACATATAGTGCAAAATATAACGTAACTGTGTACATACATAAAAACATACGTACATACATAAATATGTAAATTTTTTCCTCTGTAAATATCGTCATCCAAGACGAAAAATCATATCACTACGTTTTTTATAATTTTTCGAGAGAAAGGCAAAACTTGATGAAATTTTTTCAAGCGCTAGAATTTTTCGTTTATAAAATCACCATTTTTTAAGATATAACTTTACAATAAACGAAAACCTAAGTTCTGATCTTTTGTCAATTGCACGGTTTTTCAAATAAGCTCGAGATGCAACGTACTTGAAGTATGAAACTTTTTTTTTTTTTTAAACTGGTTCTGTAATCTAGTTTAATTTGTATGTACGTACTTATAAAAGTACCCTCAATTAACTTTAGTGTATTTTATATTTTTTATTTGTGCTATCTCCTAAAAATATTTTCACGTTTTATTCAATTTTACTGTGTACAATATGTGATAGTGCAATAATATTGCATTACTTCATGATGGGCTTAGTGGCAACACAAAATTAGTGTATTTTTTGTCATGCGATTAGCTGCTAATGCAAATTTAAATTTGCACTAAAATTTTTGTTTTTTAATCAGTGCTTATGCAAAAGTAATGCAAGTTGCCCAGGTCTGGTTGTATCCATCTGTTTTTGACATTCATCCATTATTCTTACACAAACAAATCGCCTGTTGTTTTTGTACTTTCTTAGTTGTTGTAGACCTGCATATACTTTATATAAATATGCTTTGTGTAGGTATATTCGTGAATAATGATACCACGTCAAATGATACTATAATGTCATTCTCATCTAAAATTATATCACAGATTTTTTCTTTTATTTGCATAGAGTTTCTGATGTTGTAAGTTTGAGAAAACAAATTTCTTAATATTCCACCCACGTATTTCGATAGATGATAACATGGCACTTTCAAAGATGATGAAATTGGCCTTAGTGGTATGTTTTCTTTATGAATTTTCGGTAAACCATAAAGTTCCGGTGCCATAGCTGCATGTGATGTCATTATAATTTGTTCCAATTATGTAATATGGTTTCCTTTTAAACGTTCTGTTATTATATTGTTATTTGTTCTTTGTAGTTGTGGTGTTGGATCTCTTCTGATAATTTTGTAAGTAGATTTGTCCTCTAACAGTTGCTTCATTTTATTTCTATAATCATCTTTATACATAACTACTGTTTTATTTCCTTTGTCAGCTGTGGTAACTATGATTGTATTTTTATTTTCTTTTAATATTTTCTCTGTTTTTCCGTATATGTCTAGTATAAATTTTTCTTTTTCATTGTTTCTCGAATTTCTTCTAAAATTCGATATTCTATTTGCCATTTTTGTTCTTAATGTATCTTTCTTGTTATCATCTTTAATTTTCTGAACCCATTGCTCGATATCAGCTACTAAAGTAACAGGCGAAAAGTGTTTTCCTGTTACAGGAATCGCAAATTTATTTCCTAGTGATAGAAACCATTTGCTTTCCATATCGAAATTAACTCTGGAGTTGACCGATTTTCTCGAAAACGGCCTCACCGATTTTTTGCAAGGTTCTCTTATTTTGTTCTCCTATGTGTCCACTTTAAGAATATATGACCCTTTGGCATGACAGTTGAACAGTGCTCCTGGGAAAATTCATACACGGTTTTTTTGACCATTTTGGACTTGACCGATTTTCTAGAAAACGGCCTCACCGATATTTTGCACGGTTCTCTCATTTTGTTCTCCTATGTGTCCACTTTAAGAATATATGACCCTTTGGCATGACAGTTGAACAGTGCTCCTGGGAAAATTCATCCACGGTTTATGTTTCGTTTCCCCCTTTGAATTCCTAAAATCAACACTAGCTTGCTGATATATTTTTTTAAAAATACCCACTAAATTTACCCATTTTTTCCCGGTTTTAAATTCTCAAAATCAACGCTATTTCGTCGACGTTATCTTGGCGCACGTAAATCTTATTGAAGAGTTTGAAAAACATACAGTATTGCATAAAAAAGGGTTTC
Source organism: Nowickia ferox (assembly GCA_936439885.1). Classification (NCBI taxonomy): domain Eukaryota; kingdom Metazoa; phylum Arthropoda; class Insecta; order Diptera; family Tachinidae; genus Nowickia; species Nowickia ferox. The sequence goes on along the minus strand of OW387026.1, from coordinate 36,460,874 downwards.
AAAGTGTTCAATGTAAAATAAATGAAAATGTTGATAGAAAAGGCGATTATAACGCGTGTTGTATAACTTGGCATTTTTCATGCGGTGAAGTTTTCAAACGCACGATGAGGATCCATCGACGAACTAGCGCGTGTTATGTATTTCTACCTTTAAGATAACGATATGTATGACTTTGAAATTTTTCAGTAGAGCAAAAATACTGTTCAAGTGCTCAGGCAAACTTTTTATGTGTGTGCCTATAAAAATGTGATAATTAGACGTAATTAATTGAATTTTATTAGTATTGTGTATACATTTATTATTGTTGTAGTCGTAGCGAAATCGATAAAAAAAGTGACAATGTTTGGCATATGTAACAACCGTAAAGGACACTTGCTGTTGATCAATAGCAATTATCATGATACAATTATATATAATTGTATCATGGCAATTATTTTGCAACTTATTTTAATGAAAGCGAATCTAAAAATTTTCGTAAGTCAACTTAAGCGCTAGTGTCAAAAGTTCACAGATATTTACATATGTTCGTTTTGGTTCAAATTATAGAAGAAAATTTATATTGAAAACAAAAACTAATTTTCACATTTAGTTTTTGTTTTCAGTATCAATTCTCAAACATAAAATGTGATTAATCAACTTAAAAATAGATGAGAAAAATTCTTTTGATTTTTATTTCATATGTAACCACACACTCGTATTACAAAGGATTCAGACCATGAAATTTATGATGTATATTTTTCTTAATTCCCTTTCCCAAAAATTTCTTGCATTCATATAGCCAATAAGCTAGAAGGGTAACAGTAGCGAATAACAATAAGCTAGAACAAAGTAAATTTATATCAAGTATATGCAACTACTCAGGTAATTCATTTTTTTCTCGTTTCGTGGCAATGCATGAATGTCAAAAGTTGTTTACAATTTGCGTGCGCCATTTTGTTTTGTTTTGCTTTGGGTATACTGACAACGTATGTGAAAAAGTTTAAATAAATTTTTACTTAAAAAATGTGTTACAAAACATTTAAAAATAATTATATTTAATTATTAAGGCACATATGTATCTTTTATTATACTTATTTCACATATTAAAGGTTTATCAAGTAATAAATTTACTTTGGTTTTGTCTATCCATACATTTTCTTTTTGTTGTATGCAGATCTGGGACTATTGCATTAAATAAGCAAATGCATTGACCATTTTCCCACAATAAACTAAATCAATGCAAGTGCAAATTTATTACATTAGCACTAATTTTAATAATATTAGTGCAATTTTTTTTTGCATTTTACTAAAATCCCTTCAAAGACATTCATCAACATTGCATTGTTACTTTTAGTGCACTATTTTTTGCACCACTAAACACATTATGAATAGTATTATTGCATTATCAGTGAAACATATAGTGCAAAATACAACGTAAATGTGTACATACATAAAAACATACGTACATACATAAATATGTAAATTTTTTCCTATGTACATATCGTCATCTAGGAAAAATCATATCACTACGTTTTTTATAATTTTTCGAGAGAAAGACAAAACTTGATGAAATTATTCCAAGCGGTAGTATTTTTCGTTTATAAAATCACCATTTTTTAATATATAACTTTACAATAAACGAAAACCTATGTTCTGATCTTTTTTCAATTGCACGGTTTTTCATATAAGCTCGAGATGCAACGTACTTGAAGTATGAAACTTTTTAATTTTTTTTAAATTGGTTCTTTAATCTAGTTTGTATTTATATTGACAGTTTTTTTCGTTAATTTGTATGTACGTACTTATAAAAGTGCCCTCAATGAACTTAAGTGTATTTTATATTTTTTATTTGTGCTATCTCCTAAAAATATTTTCACGTTTTATTCAATTTTACTGTGTACAATATGCGATAGTGCAATAATATTGCATCACTTCATGATGTGCTTAGTGGCAACACAAAATTAGTGTATTTTTTGTCATGCGATTAGCTGCTAATGCAATATTAATCCCTTACTTTTAAGAGATTTTATTTAAGTGCAAAAAATTGTGCACTACAAGCATCAAATTTAAATTTGAACTAAAATTTTTGTGTTTTAATCAGTGCTTATGCAAAAGTAATGCAAGTTGCCCAGGTCTGGTTGTATCCATCTGTTTTTGACATTCATCCATTATTCTTACACAAACAAATCGCCTGTTGTTTTTGTACTTTCTTAGTTGTTGTAGACCTGCATATACTTTATATAAATATGCTTTGAGCTAGAAGAGTAAAATTAACACGTAACAACAGTTTAAAAAGAAATATGAAAAAACAGGGAAACCGAGTCATTTTTTCTAACCCTCTTTCTTTTCTACACCGCTCGCCAGTAAACCAAAAATGACGTCGAAAGATAGACTTCATAAAAGTTATCATGTGAATCGGCGGTTAGAAAATTTTTAACTTTAAACATAATTTTGTAATGATATCCACTCAAACCTTTTTTTATGCGGTAGATGCGTTACAAAGAAAACCGCATGTGTAATCAGATATCTATTGTTTTCGCTCAGAATTTTTGTATCCAATGTGATTTGCGACTGCGTTACAAAAAATTTGTTGTTGTCATAGCAGAAAAGGGAAAGTGAAAAAATCGCGCAGTATTATTATTTATAAGTTTGCTGATTAGTATTACTGAAAATAGCAGAACTGCTGCAATAAAAATACTGTTAAACCGTGATCACGGTCACAGTTTAAAACAACAGTGATTTATATATTAGACTTGTGCCATTAGTTCAATATTTATAAATGAACTAGTTCGTTCATTTAGTTCAATCGTTCTTCTTAGTTCAATGAATTAGTTAGGTCTTTTTAGTTCAATGATTTTACATCTACAATTCTACATGCGCATACATATGGTATGCAGATATGTTGTTGTCTTTGACAGTATTAAAAACACAGATCTGTGATTAAAAAACTTTACGAAAACTGAAACTAATTAATTAATAAATTTGCTTTATAAAGGGTTTATAAAACAAATTAAGTGTGAAATTTTTTAAAATCTCAAATCCAAAATATTTTATTTTTTTTTGAATAGCGTAGTATAAGTGTTCACTTGTGTTTTCCCTGCAGTTGGCGTAGCTAGCGAATGTCCAGCTATTTCGTTAACTACCAATCGTTACTACTAACTACCAGCCTAACTACTAGAAATGCACACGACTGACGATTTTAACATGGGGATGACATTGACGGTAGTCAATTGCCACCATCTGCATAACCCTTTGTCAATGATTTCGCTAGTCAATACAATTAATTTTTCTATTGATAAAGCAATTAATTATTAATACATTTTTCAATTAATTGTTCTCTCTTTATGCGACGTTTTATGGTAGAATTACTGAAATCGTATCGTGCTGTTACGTATCAGCCGACAAAATCCGTAACATTTAATAAGCATGTTGTAGCTTATTGAAAATGTCTTGGCAACGTTTGCTACGTAAAAATCTACAGAAAATAGATTTTTGCGTAGCATTGTCAACTTCTGGATTACAAACGAGGTGTGTTCAAAAAATATCGCGAATTTGTATTTTCGCGGGTTACGTATATTTGAATTTTGATTTTTTTTGGCGTTATGTTGGTACTCATATCTCTCACTTATGCCGACAATTTCGGCCATTTTGAATTTTCAGTTAATTGTTGAAAGCTGCTTTGCTTGCACGTGTTTTGGCTCATCTTGAACGATACGACAAGCTATAGTATACTTTTGGGCTCAATAATTGACTTATCAATTATGTGTCATATATCTTTAAGTCCTATTTAACTAACAAATTAATTTTTTTAGTGCAAAGTTGAGAGACAATTAAATAACACTTAAATGCCCAACCTTACGTATATAAGTTCTAATTAAGTTTTTGGAGGATACCATATGTCTTTATGTTCGTGTGTGTTTATTGAAAACATGTCCATGAACACCATGTGGTCGTATTAAAAAAAGTTCCTTTAATTTTCATAAAAATATAACATATGCAGTAAATAGTTTCATATCATGGGATAAATAAATAGAAAAATTCGTTCGGATGTCTTTTTATACAATTTTAACTTTCTACATGTTGATAACCTAACTTTGTTATTTACATTAAACATCTGTTTTCTTTTTAAAACTATCGACATTTCACAGTGCTACCATACTTTCATAGTATTTAAGTGAGCATTTAATTTTATGACTGAAAAAATTAAACTGCATTTAAATGCAACTTGAATTTAAGTAGCAATTAGCTAAATGACATATATTTGAGAACTCAATTATTGCGCCTTAAAATACTTTTTTTCCTGTTGATTTTCTTTGGAATAACAGGTAGTGATGCCAAACTTGAATCATCAAAAGCACTGTGAGCATATCTGTGGCAATAAATAATAATGGCTTAAGTTGACATAAGTCCTTTTTCATTTTATTACATATTCTTATTCTCTTCTTCAAGATCTATCACTCAGCTAAATTTCAATTATAAAATGTTATTATTAATAAAACTATACGCATTTATATTTTAACTTAAGTTTTCTTGGAAAATAATACATAAGCCATAACATCTTAACTCAACTTATTTTTTTTTAAGGTAGCTACATCAATATTAAAATGTTTGAGCTTTAAAACTTGTATACACTTAAGTTCAATAACTAACAGCCCATTCAAATTATTCCTCATAAAAAAACCTTATATTTAACTAAGCTTTTAAAAAATTATCTTATCTCAAGTTTTTCGCGTTCTTCAATTTAACCTAAAGCACTTATCTCGACTTACTACTAATAAAAATTATATTGCCTTTCAATATAGTAGCTTAAGTTCACTTTAGTTTTTGTTTTTCTGTAATTGGATTTTTTCATAACATTTTAACTAAAAAACAACCGTACGGAACTGAATATAATCATAATTTAATCATAACTTTACCTTTCAATAAAAAAGTAATGAATCACGTGTGCAAAGTCTTAATTCAGCTGTGTGAAATATAGAGGAGGCAGTACTACCACAAAGTACACAGAGGTGAAGAAAGTGAGTGATGAAAAAAGCTAAAATCAGCTCTGACACAGGTTCGGCGAGAAAAGGACAACTGTAGTATATTTGTTATTAAGTTGTTAACGATATAATCAAAACAAACAAGAGAAAATGTGTAATTTGTGAAATGAACAATTGAAGATTTTTACAAAATTAAATGAAAGGTCTTGTAGTTTTGAACTAAAAAAACAATATGTAAAGCATTATTAGTATTATAAAAGTGATTAAATTTAGTTTCCAAATGCTTACAAACTCAATTTTAAAAATTTTCCTTCAAAAATATTAATTTTTAACTTCAACTTACAAAAAGCCGACAAAGAATGAGATCACAAAGCATAAAATGAAAATACAATTGAGCACATGAACATTTGTACAAAATTAAATGGAGGAACTTGAGGCGTTGAATTAAAGAAAACAATGCGAAAAAAATTATTAGTATTAAAAAAGTGATTAAAATTTGTTTTCAAATGATTAGAGACTTCGTTTTAAGCATTTTCGTTCACAAATATTAATTATTACCATTTATTTACAAAAATCTCATAGCGAATGGGGACACAAAGCATAAAATGAAAAACGTTAAATTAATGCCACTACGAAAGAAACATTAAAGAATACACGGGTTCGGTGTGAGCGAGGCGTCAATAGTTCACAATTGTTTTCCGTCTCGTTATGGTCTCGTGTCACCTCTGTGTACTTTGTGGTACTAGTCTTTTTTTGTTTTTCTCCCAGCTAAATTAAGACTTTGCAAAGTAAACTTTGCGTGTGGAAAAGGGGCGATAGTTTATCTTTATTTGTTCACACACATAAACTGGCGATAAACTGCTTCTCAAGTAGATTCATATGGAAACTTCTTGATTCGCTCTCATAATTTTGTATGGTGAAGCAAGTTGCTTCAATCATGATTGGGGTATGAAATATAAATAGAGAGCGAAGCACTTATAGTGGAAACATACTATAACACACATCCTTGATTGAATGTGTTTCTTTAATTGTTTAAATAAATTAATGAAAAAAGTGATATTTATTTTTGCACGAAATTAGTAATTTTATCGTTACTTAACTTTTTAAAGACCCCTCGCCACTCCCAACACAATTATATAATATGTGAACAGCCCCTTGTTCTGAACTCATCATATCAGAACAAGAAAAATTCATACAAGATAATATTCAATATGCAGCTGGTAAGTATGTACAGTCGGTTGGTTATTGGTTTGCTGCAATCATCATTTTGAATATACTGTGTCGCAAACCAATAACCAACAGACGAGTATGTTTTATGTACATATAAATATTTAAATAGCAAAACGTTCAATGAAAAAAAAAAATATGAATTCATAGTTTTAGGTTCAACTGTTTATTTAAAGATGGACACAAATCAAAAAAAAAATTAATACTCTACCGATACTCTTACGAAGTAAATATATACTATACGCATATATGAAAAATTATATTGAAAATTTTCAAGTTTCTTATAACCGTTAAATACTGTATAAATAAGATAGTATTAAATTTTAATTTATTATTAAGTCTTAATTTTTAGCATCTCTGCAACTGAATTGTCAAAATAATTGCCAGATGAAATAGGTGCGATTTCGTCAAATTTAGGACGAAAAGTCGTCTAAAAAATTATTATTATTAAACTCATCAAAAACGAATCAACTGTTGTTCTAAAAACAGTATAATTCCATGTTTAGCGTATATTTTTGGACATATAATATATAAACATAAACGTTAATTAAAATATGCATATTAACAAGATTTTATCCGTTTCAATACCAATAGCCCGTTTAGGCTAATACGAAATTAATAATTAATTTCAAGCTCAAATTACGAAAGAATGCAAAAAATTTTTATAAAGGTACTGAATGACATTTAAGTTAACTTTGCAAACATCTTTTTGATTACGGCAGACATTGTTTTAAATATATACACACTTTTCTTGCAAAACTCGTGTTAAATATAATAATTTTCAATATTCTTTTAATTTCATCTTGAATTTAAAAATTTTTGTTTCCTTTTTTTGTTGTTTCTCATAGTTGTATAACAAAACCACGTTGTCTATAGTAATTTCACGTTAATTTCGTCGAAATGGAGTAAAATAACTTAATTAGGAATATTTCAAAACATATGGGAAATTACTTAATTCGAACTTGATTTCGACTGAAATCACTAGATTACTTAATTTGGCGTATGGACTATAACATCTTTTAAATTCAATTCTGTAATTAAAACTTGCAGCATTTCAATCCTTTATGTACATACATTTGTACATATTGTTCCTTAAAGGCCATGTCAGATACAACTTTTGCTTCCCGTTGCGTTGAAGATTCGCTTTGACATCTAAGATGAAATGTACATGCTTAGTCTTGTTTTAGACTCAGCAGTTTTTCTTGAAGCAGTTCTCTTCAATTCTCTTTTAAAACTGCTCGTTTGTTTACACACAGACGGTTTCTTCTTCAATTTTGTTTTTATGCAGCGAATGAAATAAGAAAAGAGAATTGAAGTAACTTTTCTGTACAAGTAACTCAGTACCCCTCTTCTTTCTTCTTTCTTCTTTCCCCTCTCTCCCATAAACTCAGACTTGCTTCAAGAAAAACTGCCGAGTCCAAAATATAACTTATATGAAACATGTCACATAAAGTACTTTTAACGCAACTCTCAACTTTTTGCGTGCTTTGACAATCAGTTGGTATAATTACCTTAATTTGTTTATAGCATGTTTTCACCGACTTTAAATCAAGTAGGTTTAAGTAAATCACTTCAAAGTGCTTCCACCGAACTTGTGAGTGATATGTTGTTATAATTTTCGTATTCAGCAGCTGTAATGTGAATTTTATTCACATGTAGTTGGCATTTAAAATTTATTAAATATTCCTTAATGTCATTTTTTCGAAATTGTCAATCACTATTAATGGGTGACCCAGGGAAGGAGTTTGTAATTTTAAAAGCAACGCAGGGTTGCATACATAAATTGAGTTCGAAAATAGTACTTTCGACATTATTTAAAATAAATAAACTGTTTTGAGATGATTTATCCATATGCAAAATGTATGGTAAATCATGTATAAATTAACATGATTTGCACAAATCATCATTAAATATAAAACTTATTAATTTTTTTCAATTGGTTCTGAAATCTAGTTTGTATTTATATTGACAGTTTCTCTTTTCTTTAATTTGTATGTAAAGGTGCCCTCAATGAACTTTACTGTATTTTTTATTTTGTTATTTGTTCTATCTGATGAAATAAGGTCACGTTTTATTCAATATTACTGTGTACAATATTTGATAATGCAATAATATTGCATTACTTCCTGATGTGCTTAGTGGCAATACAAAATTAGTGTATTTTTCGCCATGCGATTAGCTGCTAATGCAATATTAATCCATTACTGTTAAGAGATTTTATTTAAGTTCAAAAAATATGCACTAAAATTTTTGTTTTTCAATCATCGGTTTTTGACATTCATCCATTATTCTTATACAAATAAATCGCCTGTTGCTTTTGTACTTTCTTAGTTGTTGTAGACCTGCATATACTTTATATAAATATGCTTTGGTTGGGACTACAGTTATTGTAACAGCAAACCATTATTTTCTATATGCTGATGATGGTAAGAAAGAATCATATACATATATTTTCTTCACGTCTACAAACATTTCTTTTTCGACAGTATTAGAACTTTTGTTTATACAATGGCGGGAAATCACAGATTAAGTTGATATATTAAACCAATAACTCTAAATAAAATTAAGTATGTACAAGGGATAATATGGAATATATCAGTAAGTTATCAGTAGCTCCATGATCACTGTTTTCAACCAGAATTATATCAAGAAATAAAAACTAAAATTATATGTTTTTGGAATTATTTCGGAAACACTAAAAAACTGGACAACAATGTGTATTCAAAGTTTAGAGACCACACACGGAATTTTTGATAATAATCATTCAAAATTGTATTTCCTAACTAATTGCAATGTATTACTGTAAAGACATTCGTTTAGGAAGTCAGGCTGTTCCATAAAGATATACATATGTACATATGTATGCACATATGTATGTCTGGTTCACAAACGTCAGGTTTGACTCGTCAAGTCTTGAGTTTTTAGGAGAGAAAGGAAAAGAGAATGGAGAGGGGTATATACCAGTGTTGCCATTGAAATTTCAAGAACGATACATTTTGGGTTACAAAAAGATACAATTGTTCCCAAAAAGATACATTTTGTACAACATTTGATTTTAACATTTATTGACATAACATTTTTATTTCATATTTAATGAATATTGCAAAGAAAATTATATCATATAAATTCATTTTTATATTTACTAAATGCATAAATATTAGGCATGTAATTTTTAAAAAATACAATAAGCGAACTTTCAAATTAATTATATGTACATAACTATCTTTGGATGTTATCAAAACAAATTATTTTTTGTAAAAATTAATATGCGAGTTAAGCGGCTTATACTAAGGCGATTATATCAAAAAGTTCATATAGATTTCCTGAAAATAAAAAAAGATGTTCATATTTCCTCAAAAAAAAGATGTTCATATTTTCTGTACATTTTGCGTACAGATTCAAAAGATACGAAAAATGTCGGGATTACACATGGTACCTAAGTCATCAAAAGATACGAAAAATTTATCTTTGGTATCCTAATGGCATCACTGGTATATACTTGACCGTACCAGTCAAGTTTGTGTTTTCGTTTTGTTTGGTCATTCGTAATAATCTACGACAACGCAAATTGATGAAACAAACTTGACCAAAGCATATTTATATAAAGTATATGCAGGTCTACAACAACTAAGAAAGTACAAAAACAACAGGCGATTTGATTGTGTAAGAATAATGGATGAATGTCAAAAACAGATGAATACAACCAGACCTGGGCAACTTGCATCACTTTTGCATAATTTAATGCTTGTAGTGCACAATTTTATTTTCACTTCAATAAAATCTCTTAAAGGTAATGGATTAATATTGCATTAGCATGGCGAAAAATGCACTGATTTTGTATTGATGTGCTTAGTCATCATGAAGTAATGCAATATTATTGCATTATCAAATATTGTACACAGTAATATTGAATAAAACGTTAACCTATTTAATCAGATAGCACAAATAATAAAATAAAAAATACAGTAAAGTTCATTGAGGGCACCTTTATAAGTATGTACGTACAAATTAAAGAAAAGGAAAACTATATAAACTAGATTTCAGAACCAATTGAAAAAATTAAAAAGTTCCATACATCAAGTACGTTGCATCTCGACCTTATATAGAAAACCGTGCAATTGACAAAAGATCAGAACTTAGGTTTTCATTTATTGTAGTTATATCTTAAAAAATTTTGATTTTATAAACGAAAAATGCTACCGCTTGGAACAATTACATCTCTCGAAAAAAATTATAAAAAACGTAGTGATATGATTTTTCGTCTTGGGTGTACATAGGAAAAAATTTACATATTTATGTATGTACGTATGTTTTTATGTACATATGTACACATTTACGTTGTATTTTGCACTATAATGCAATAATACTTTTCATAATGTGTGAAGTGGTGAAAAAATAGTGAAATAAAAGTAACAATGCAATATTCATAAATTACTTTGAAGGGATTTTAGTAAAATGCAAAAAAAAATTGCACTAATATTATTAAAATTAGTGCTAATGCAATAAATTTGCATTTGCATTGATTTAGTTTATTGTGGGAAAATGGTCAATGCATTTGCTTATTTAATGCAATAGTCCCAGATCTGCATACAACAAAAAGGAAATGTATGGATAGACAAAACCAGAGTAAATTTATTAATTGATAAACCTTTAATATGTGAAATAAGTATAATAAAATATTAAATAATTAAATATAATTATTTTTAAATGTTTTGTAACACATTTTTTAAGTAAAAATTTATTTAAATTTTTCACATACGTTTTCAGTATATACAATTGTGTATAACAAAGCAAAAGAAAACAAAATGGCGTACGAACATTGTAAACAACTTTTGACATTCAGGCATTGCCACGAAACGAGAAAAAAATGAATCATCTGAGTAGTTGCATATACTTGATATAAATTTACTTTGAACTTGACCGTGTGTGTGAACGCAAATGCAATTTCAAAAGAAAATTTAACAAAAAGTAATCAGATTAACTTGATATGTGTGAACCAGCGGGAAAATTACGGCATTCCATATGACTCGTAATTTAAAAATATTTCCATATAAACTCTATTGAACAGAGGACTATCTTTCATTTTATAAGCAAGGTTGGTATTGATACCGGTACAATTATTTTTTAAATTTCGGTATTAGTAACGGTATCGGTATGTTTTTATTTCGGTATCGGTATTACCGGTACATACCTTAAAGAGTCTATAATACCGGTATACCGATGTTACTGCTAAATTTATTTGTTGAGACAGTGGACATAGCAAAAAATCTTTTTTTTATTAAATTACTTCTAAAAGAGAGTATTTTAATATTCACATATAAACTTGTTTGTTGCTACATCTGTTTTTATACTTTTATTAAAAAATATATTATTAAAAAAGTAAAATCAGGAAACTGAAGTTGAAGCTTTGCATATATAAAGTATACATTTTGGTTAACTAAACAAAATAATAAAAATAAAAGTTTGTACTATAGGGATATACAGAGTATATTATACACGAAGCACTTGTAGAATTTTATTTACTTAGTGATGTGCGAACATTCGTATTCAAATTAAAGTTTTTAGATATTCGTATTCGTACTCGCCAAATTCAGACGAAACGAATATTTGAATGTTTCAATTCAAAGAATAAACAAATTCTTGTAGCGAACTTAAAACCAAACAAAACAAATTTATGGTACATAGGTATTTACATTAAAAAATGTAAAGTAAGTACTTTTGTTCAACTCAAAAGAGCAATCTTTAACTTCAAATATAAAAGTTTAGAAGCATTTTCTCCATCAAACCTATTGCAGAGAAGGGTGTTTGGTCATCTTTAAGTAAATCTAAAATGTACGGTGAAATCATTTCAAAGAAATTCATTTGATATTTTGGAACAATAAAGGTTGCCATGGCAAAAAATGTTTCATTTTCTAAGAGTGAACATTTTTAACGAGTGCACTCAGCTTTAAAAATACACTGTTGGGGTGTTTTGGGAGATCAAATTACTCAAAATGATATCCATTACCGAAGACAGGAATGGGATTTATTGTTGTCGGTTATTAATAATCGTAATTTTTTTTTCAAATTTGTTTTATTAAGGTTTGTTTGACCACTGCTTCCACTAAAGTTATACAGACCCGTTAACCTAGAACAAAATGTAATTAAAGTACGTATCTGATTTTTATTTTCTTAATATTTTGTACTTATTAAAAGACTACATTTTTAATGGATAATATTTGTTAGAAAATTATTTGTCCACATTAAAATATAAATACATAGGAGTGACACAGGATTTAGTTTCCATATATTTAATAATTGTTTTATAAAAATATTTTCTTTGATTCGGTTGTATAACAAAATAAAATAATATTCTTTTGAAAATACGTCTATATATAAAAGTTTCCATTAGTACATCGCTCAAAAATTATACGTTTTAGCCTCAATGGGCCAACATAAATTTTAAAACTTAATAATTTGATATTCTCATATCCATGGAAAAATATATTTTTTGAGAGGACACTTTTTTGCGCCTGAGATTTGGAAGAAATATTTTCATAAAGCTCGGCAGAACCATTTCGTTTTATATACGAGTATTAGGAACATTTATTTGTAATATATGTATGTTGTATTTTTATATGATAATAAGTTTTTTTTATGTATATTGAGAATATTTAAAAATGTAAACCGATAATATATGAGGAGCAGTTTGACCACATTGTGTCTTTTTATTGTTTGAATAAAGTGACTTTGCTGCAAAAACTTAAAATGAAAATCTATCATACTGTGTAGGAATCCATTTAATTTATTATATTTGTGTTTTTTGATTCTACTAAAGCCTTTAGTATATGTATCTATGCTTAACTTTAATGTACGCGAACATGGGTGTGAAGTTTTTTTTTCATAGAAAATTTTTCATATTTCATTTTGCAGACGTAAATAGAACCCAAATTATATATCTATAACTTTCACATATAATATTCGTATTTGTACTCGCGAATATCAAAATCTTACATTCGGCGCATCACAAGTATGTATATATGTATATTAAAGAAGTACTCTTCAAAATTTTAAATTTCCGCATTATCTCGGATGAGAACAACCGCACTTAGGCTATCAAGTGAGTTACGGTAAGGGTTCACTATATCCTTTCACACTTTCTACACTAAAGGCCGTGATACACTATCACACAAAGTCGTGCGATCTACAAAAAAATACAACCCTGGTATGATGGAGTTTATGGAAATTTTCAAAAGACAATAACAATTCATCACACCAGGGTTGTACTTTTTCGTAGATCGCACGACTTTGTATGATAGTGTATCATGGCCTTAACTAACTGGAACAAACAATATAAATTTCGCGATTTCATATATGTCTAGGGATACGTTTTTCGTTCCTAAAATCATTAAGCAGATAACGAAGAACAAAAACTTGCGTATAAAAGAAATTTAATTGATACACCGGTATAAACGTAAACGGTATTCTCGATACCGGTATTTTCTAACCGAAATGGATTTCGGTACCGGTAACGATACCGGTATCTAATTCCACCGGTATTTGAATCGGTATTTTTACGATACCGCTTGCCAACCTTGGTTATAAGTCCTCTTTTACATTTGAGACATTTCTTGCCGGACATTTTTTCAATTCTCTTTTGTTCTTGCCCGAAGCTTTTACATATTGGAAATTAATAGACAGACAGAAATTTTGTAGTTTGTTTACTTCTTTTTCGCGATTGCTACTCATACAAATGCACATAAATACCATATGCCTTGATAATACACATCAAGTATACATAGATTCGCTGAAATGAGAAAAATCATATGAAGCAACAAGAATAAAGAAAAGAGAAACAAAAAAATGTCCAGTACAGAGGGTCGTGTACTACACACTCTGCATCTTCGCCCCTTCTTCTACAAACTTCGTCTGTCTGTCTTTCAATTTCCCAAATGTAAAAGGGCACTAAAGGTAGAGGTCCATAGCTCGCTTTTTGCGCGTTATGCTTTACACGCGTTTCATCCTCTTGTTTCATTCTATACTTTGTTCGCGTTGAGTTACATGCACTGCTTTTCATGCGCCTTTTTATTTTTGTTTTGATCAGCCATGTGCGTTTGTTTATAAATACTTATAAAGAAAAAATGGAGAGTGAAATCGAGTTTTAAAAAGAATTTGTGGAGTTAGTCGAGTTTGTATATTTAATTTTATGTGCAAAAAATGCCTATGAACAATTTCAAAAAAGAAAAGGTTTTGGGTACGGTCGTTGTATTTAAGGCCATGATTCACTATCCTACACAATCGCGCGATCTACGAAAAAATACAACCCTGATCTGATGAATTGCTTTTGTCTTTTGAAAATATTCATAGACTCCATCATACCAGGGCTGTATTTTCTCAAAAATCGCACGATCGTGTAGGCTAGCGTATCACTGCTTTTAGAACGGAATTTAAGTGGGTTTTTTGAAACCACATTTAAAAAATTAAAACTTCTCACCCTCAGCAATTTCGAACCGCGACAAGAATGTCTGCAGATGTCTTTGACTATTTATTCAGCATTTTAAAAGATAGTCTTGAGAAGAACTCGGCCAGGGCTATACCAGCAGATTGTCGGCTGTTGTTGACTTTAATGTAAGTAAATTGAAAATTACATATAAATGTATGCACATTATTGGCTTAAGGCAGAATTAGTTTGTACGTGCTGTTCTGTTCTGAATCAGCTGTTTTGTTTCGGTTCAATTGAAAGTCTGTGTGTGTGGTTTGTTTCTCCTGTTTCGTTCTGTTCCGTAGCGGACAAATCTGTAGAAAATAGAATTCAACGTTAAGTGACAGCCAAAAGTGTGTATGTATTTGTTTGTTGTGATATTTTGTATACAACTGAAATCAGTTCTATAGGTTGCCAGCTGATTCCTTGCACAGAAAAAGTAATTGCAAACTATTTTATACGGAAACTAACGGCACAGAACGACAACGAAAAGTAAAAACTAATGAGGCCTTAAAGCAATAATTTTTTTAACCAGCTATTTAATACAGATTTAGCGGAGATGACACTCAGTACGTAAAAGTAATCGATAACTAATATGCAAAATTTGTTACTGAGAAAAGTGTGGTGAAAAGTTAATTAAAATACATAGCATTAATGAAAATATTCACATATTTTATTAAACAAGTTTTTTTTTAATACGAAATTTTTTTATTGAAAAAAAAGAAAAAAATTATCCACGGCAAAATAATATTTATCGATAACGTAAGAAATAAAGTATTATTTAACATCTTTAGCATTCAAGAACAGCTGACTTTCTTTCATGGTGCTTGTAACGCGCACAAAAGTAGAAAGTAGACCTACTTTTTGCTTTGAAGGCGCCTACGCGTTCTGCGCTTTTTGCAATGTAACTTGTCACATACTATTACATTGATTCTACTTTTTTGACAGATGCATAGAAAGCGTAACGCACAAAAAGCGAGCTATGGACCTCTACCTTAAGAGAAATGTGAGTCGTTGGGATTTTACTAAATTTTCTTGGGAAAATGGGAAAAAGTATATGGCAGCAGCGTTACCGTTGGTGCTACTAAAGTAGCAATTTGCCACTTTTTCGACTTTTAGCCACTTTTTTCTAATTTTAGCCACTTTTTGATACTTTTTACTGAATGAATATATACTTTTTTGTACTTTCGGTTTTATTAATATAAAAGTTGTGCTGTTTTAATACATTAATATGTAAGCAAGCTTATACGAAATCTTTTTTTTTTGTCATGCGTGCTCAGCTTATGCATATCTTTCGAATAATTAATACTCCCTCGCATGCTTATATTCCTCTGTCTGTAGGGATATATAAATATAAATACAAACATACTTAAAAAAAATTTCCTATTAAAATTTTTATATATGTACATACTTCAGTAAATTGGTTTAGTCAAGAATTAATAGAAGCGATAAAAGAATGATTGTATTAAAGTATTTACATATTTAGATCCGATATTTATTAAATCAATTGAGGACACTAACTAATCGCTCGATTAATTCATCGAGGTTCTGGCTTAATCGGTTAATAATCGCTTAATTTCGGTACTAACCGGTTAACCGATTGATAACGTTTTTTCATAAATTAAGTAATTTGAACAAATAAAAGAGCATAAATTATTTATTAATTTGAGTTTATTAGTAAAACAAAAAACACATCTAAGAATTCTTAAACTAAATCAAGCAAAAAATCATAAATATGTACATATATTAGTACTTCAATAGCTTATAGACATCTTCTAACACAATCTTTTGATTAAACTTGACTTGGAAAAGTCCTTTAGTTTTGATATAACTTGATTTTAAAAAATCATTTAACTTATCGTAGATGTTGAGGACATCGAAAGTAATCCATAATACAAATCATCTAGTTTTGTTCTGGGTTTTTTCCAGGATTTCTGTAAACATATAAAATTTTTCATTATGCCAATGTAGTCCTGTTTTATTTATTTTTTTTAATTAATTAATTTTGTTAAAACATTTCTTGTATAATCTGACCCATACTGGCAGAGGTCAACGACGAACATTCTGCTAAAAAGTTTATTTCTGAATTTCTTAGTTTTCGTTTTTGTACTTTAAGACACTGTTGCTTGAGAAAATATTTAAGAGTGTAGGTATAAAATAACTGAATTCATCTTTTCTTAAAGCCTTAAAACTTAATAATTCCCTCTAGTTTAACTAAAATAGCAGAATCTTTACTTAACTATTTATAGCCACGTCCAAAGATTTTGAAGATTTACTTAGGTAAGAATTACTTAACATACTTCTTTGTTTGTGTTAGAAATTTGTATTTGAGACGAAACAAGTACTTAAACACACAAAAAATATGGTATAATACTACAAAATATTTAAAAATTTTTAATTTCGGTTAATCGGTAAGTGAGTAATTTTTTATTATAAGCACGGATTATATGAACTATTTTTACATTTTGTGGCTTTATTTTATCATAAAAATAGTATAGTTTAGGCTTTAAACATGCCAAACCTAATTTTTATTCTTGATGTTTTTTAATATAAGCAGAATTGTTTTAATTTTTCTTATTTTTAAGGTTGCCCCTCTATTTCCTAAAATCCATTTTTTGGTGCCACTTTCTTATTAAATCCCCTTTTTGTGCCACTTTTTGAAATTTTACAACGGTAACGTTGTATGGCAGCGCTGGCTGATCATAAACAAGAATCTGATCACAATTATTGTTTACCTCAGCAAATTTAGAAATAAATTTCCGGCAAACGTAGACCAATTAGTTGTATGAAAGCTTTAACAAAAATTGGCTGATTACAAACAATATGTCAGTTTATCTTATTTGCCTAACCGCAAACGGTGGTTTACCAATACTAACGCGAAAGAGGGGAAGTTGTGAAAATGTAAGTCAATATTTAAATTTATATTGGATTGGCATTCAAATGTGTACATATTAATACTTTCAGCTACCATTTTCCACTATTGCATCTTTGAATGGATTACATATGTTCTTCAAATCGTTGGGTGTTTCTTTATACACCACTTATGCTGGAAATTGGACCTATGTGTGGCGAGATTTTTACAATACAATCACTGTTATTGTTTGTACTCATGGAATAAGCAATTTGACGACTGAACTTTTACCAGAGATTATATTTGGTGCATTTTCCATATTTATAAGCAGGGATGAAATGGCACATCCGTCATTGCTAGAGCGACTAAAGAAAGAATCAAAAAATTACCTGCGCCTTATTGACGCTGTTCTTGAGCTGAGCTTAAATCAACTTCTTGGATTTTCTAGTTGTCTGCTGAGCACAGAAAATGTGCAAATGTTACAAATCTTAAATGAAGATTTTAGTGTTGAGTGTGGTTCCTTATTTTGTTGTCTAGTTATTGGCAATAAAATTGCTGTGGCTACTGAAGGATGGTGGGACTTGGATATAGTTGATAGACAACTGCTGCTTTTGTTTCTGCAAACATCAAATTCCTTAGAAAATGAAGCAGTGGTATATTTGCCGAAAAAAAGCCCTAATGTAAGTATAAACACATAGATGCATACATACATACATACATATGCACTCACCGCCTTAACAGTAAAAGTCTTGAGCAACAAATATTGAATTTCACTGTGGTATGCTTTTTTGTTGCAGTTGCTTTAATGCTTTCCTGATCTACATACATAAAAAATAATGCTTCATAAGCATAATTTTTTACGGAGAGCTGTTTATATAACATTTGATTATGAATCATTAATTATATTTTTTATTTTATTTCATTTATTTACTTTCAATACAGAGAAAGTACACATCTTTGGTCTGAACTAGAAAAGCCCTAATGCAAATAATTGTAACTTTACAGGAGAAGTTAAAAACATAATAGAAACTGCTATATTCAAAATGTAACTTTTTTAAAGGCAGGTACAACTACTTGTGAAAGCCTTATTTCTTACACTATTGCAATAAATTTTTGTGACGAGTTGTATTTGTGCGATATATATATATTGGAATCACTGAAAAACTCAATTTGGTAAAAACTACGAGTTAGGGCCTTTCTACTTGAGACCATCGATGTAGCCAATTAAGGGCTAGTTTCTTACTAATTAGTTAAACTTAGTTTAACATAACCAAGAAACAAATTTAGACTGGGCTTAACCGCCCATGCTGTTTTCAGTGATGGATTAACAGTTGTTAATTTAGCTAGAAATGCCATGAAAATATTTTATGTAAATAGGGCAACACTTGAAAAGCGATGTGACAATTCTTTAAATATATTTAAAAAAAAATTCAATAACTGAATTCTGAATTTTTGCAAAATTAAAAAATAAATAATATGGACATAAAAAATAGTGACGCTCCAAAAATAAAACCAAAAAAGATAAAATTTTAAGTCCAACGAAATAGACTTTCTTTCCAATTAATTCTAAAATCATCATACACAGACACTTTGTTAAACGAAATCTTTGCAAGAATTCCAATTCATTATACACATACAAATGATTTGGACGTGTTGTTATCTCTATTATTTTTCAAGTTATTATGGTTTCATAATCACTAAAATCTTCGTCGTCATAAGAAACATACATTTTATTTATGTATGAATGTATTTATTTATTAAACTTTTTAGTAAAACTGTTTTTTTTAAATGCGTAATATTTTTATATTTATCATTTGATAGTTCTAACTTGAGTTTAATTGAGCAATGTTAGCCGGTTAAACCTAGATTATTAACTAGATAACCTTTATCTGAAAAACAATATTTTAAGTTTATACCACAGTTAACTGACAAGTAGAGTTTATCTTTATGTTAAAAACTAGCCCTAAGTATGTACATACATATCGCACTTAATCAACAAGAGGGTATTAACTCAAAATTTTTAAAATTTCACTTTTCTGCAAGAAATCAACTAAGAACATCAATATCTATCTACTGTAAAAATTTCAACGTATTACGATTACTCTTTCATATCTAAAACCACATTTGAGACACTTTTTGTGATAGTGTAGTGACTAATACAAAAGTGGGCAATGAAATGTATCGTTTATTTTCATTAAAAGGGTATTATGTTGATCATGGTGTAATTATACAGGTAACTGTGTAAGGATTTGTTATACAAAAGTACGGCAACCATAGCTGTGTAAAGAACCGAAGAATGTCAAAATCACAAAAATAACTCTACCAAGAATTGTACCACAACCAAAACAAATTGAAGTTTTTGACATTCTTCAGCTACAAAAAACATAGAGCAAAAAATTATTAGCTGAAGTAGCGCTGCCACCTGGTTAGATACACCTTGATTTTGATTTGAGCCTTTATTCAATTTAAAAATCAAATTGTTTTATAGTATGTTCAGACGACGAGTTGAATCACCTGCTTCGCTGTCTGAATCATGTTTATGAATCGTGCTGTTTACACGGTTCATTCATACTTCGTGTGCAGCGTGCCAATTTAGTGCTGTTTAATTCATAACAGTGCGGAATTTTTCAACTTGGTGCTTTTAACAAAGGCACTAAATTGGTGCTTTTTCACCTTTGATTTTAGTGCCTTTAGTGTGTTTTACAAATCTACTAAATATTAATTTGTGATAGTCTGGTGGCTTTATAAAAAACACCAAATAAGAATTTTCCACTTTTCAAAAACTATCAGATTGCACTCGTTCCAAACACGCAAAGTTTCCTTTGCAGAATGTTAATTCAGCTGGGTGAAATACAGAGGAAGAAAAACTTTCTCTTTCACAGTGAGAAAAAGAACATATTTCTAGAAATTACAGACGATATAAAATAACTTAATAACTATAAAATAACTTAATTACAATAATCCCAGCAAACGGAATTCTGATTTGGAAGCAATAACAAGTGAGGGAAGCAATGTCGTGCTTTCTTGATAACGAAAGCTTCGAAAAGCACTATCGTAAAGCGGGCTCTCTAACAAAGTAAAAAAAAGAAAAAAATTTAAACCAGTAACTTTTGCATCTGAGTACACAAAAACTATACATTATTACTTCTGTGAAACGATTTAGTAAGGCAAAAAATTAATGGCTGTTTGGAAGCAGAATGTATTGCTTCTAGCTGGCTTAAAAAACTCTTTTGAAAAGCGGTAAAGTATCAGAAATTTAAGGCTACATAAATGGAAAAATTTACTCAGAACTGATAAATTTTGGATTGAAGTTTGTAATTATAGAAATTCAACTAATGATAATCCATTTCTAAAACTCAATATTTGCCCCAAGACTATTAACATTACCATGTTCAAATTCTGAGGTGGAAATAACTTTTAGCTCTAATAACTATTTTAAAAGTAAGTTAGAAATACAACAATGATTTTTTAATACATCAAATTGTTTAATTCATATAAAATATGGTCTAAAAAGAAAAGACTTATGTTCAGAATGTAACATACTGAACCATGTTCATGTAAAAATTAATTCAGGTGAAACGCATAAAAATCTAATTAATTTATTAAAACAGTTTTATGGCCAGAAGAAAAAGATGAAACGACTTTTTCCTTAACCGAGGATATTAATATAAATATGTACATATGTATGTATTTATATATGCACATCCATACATAAATAGTTTATGTTAATTTATTTTAATATTGACATATATATTTATACGCATGTACATACACATAAATACAACATATATAATTAAGTGTACTCTGTACTCTGCAATTTGAAACAAAAGAAAATTCTTTCGATTTGTCTGCTAATTACACTCAGAATACATTTTATTTCGATTCGTGTTACAATGTATTCCCAGTAACAATTTGAGGGACTCGATATCGACCAAAATCCTGAAACATTTCCATTCAAGTGTTTCCATGTAAATTTCATTCAAGTGTTTTGATATTTCGTCTATACGGAATGATTTAATTTAGACAGTTATATAAAAGAGTACAAATAAAATCTAAATTGAAATCTTTATTCTGTAAATAAAATTCAGTTATTTCTGAAATGTAGCTTTGAGGGTTATATAAGCCTACGAGTTCTACTTAATTTTTTAAAAAATTATTAAATCAAATAGCCCATTACAATTGGTTAATATATTTTCATTCGTGAATTCTACACGTAACGTTCAAATATCTGTTTAGGCCGTACGTTTCTCGTTGATCACTCTTTTGTTAAAATAATACACCATAATTGGAGTGTCTTTCCAAATATACTTGAATTATTTTCCTACTCGTATTCTACTTATGCATAAGCAAAATTGAAACATGCTCGATATAATTGAAATTTCTGTTACTGTTCTTTGCTGTGCCGTTGTGCTTGTAAATTTGAGTACTTACTTTTTCTGTAACTTATCAGCTGTTTCTGACCAGAAGGGTCGCAGTTTTCCACTAAAGCGATTAGTTTTGCTTCTTCCATTGTTAAGTTTCAATATAATTTTATTTTTTCTTTTAAAAATTTATTTTTTTTAATTCTAAAAGCAATCACAATATTTTTTAAAATATTTTTATTTAATTTATGCTGTTACTTACAAGTACTTAACAATTTTTTGATTTTCACAATTTGAACCGAAACAGAACAGAACGAAACAGAAAAACTAACGACTTGTATTAGATTTCTATAAAAGAGTCAGCTGATTCGTAACAGAACAGAAATTAAAAACTAAAGGCTCCATTAGTCTTTACTTTCTGTTGCTGTGCCGTTCTGCTTCTTAATTTGGGTACTTATTTTTTCTGTAGTAACTTATCAGATGTTTCTGACCAGTAAGGTCGCAGTTTTCCACTAAAGCGATTAGTTTTGCCTTTGTCCATTGTTAAGTTTCAATATAATTTCTTAGTCGGACTTAAGTGCATTAATTTAAATTCTTATTGAATGAAATATTTTTATTAATTAATGTGAGTTTCTAAAGAAGAGAAGAAAAATTAAATTAGACTATAAGCTGGGGGAAATACCGATATTATTCTGTGCAGTAACGCACTTCATCAGCACCCAAGTCTATCTACTGGAGTAGAGATTGTTATTAACATCAGCTACTTAACGCAAATTTTCAATGAAATGGAATATGAGAAATATTGTGTATGCAATTATTGATTTACCTTTGGTAAACGCATTTGTAAGTATCACTATTCATTTTCTGTTTATCCGTTTTTTTCATTTTTCTATTCAGGTTTGCACGAAGTTATGTCACTCTACCTAAGTATGTTTAACTATTCTTGCTTATCTTTTACGATCATCACATTAATTATTTTTACTTATTCGATATACCGTCGGTACATACATGTTGTTTTTGCTTTCTACAGTTGATTTACTTTCCAGTATATGAAACTGTGATTGCCAAGTGAACATATATTTGTCACGTGCCCATGATGATTTAAGTGAAACAATTTTAAATGTTTAGTTGAACTATAGTGAATTTTAATCAGAAATAATTTCTTAGTCGGGCTTAAGTTCAGTAATTTCAATTCTTATTGAATGAAATATTTTTATTAATTAATGTGAGTTTCATTTGTTTGTTTTTTTTTAAATAAATTCATCATGACCTTCCCCCATGTGAAGATAGTAACCGTGGCAACACAATATTGATCTTTTATAATTGAAGTTTATTTGCCGGTGCTTAAGCATTGTCTGTATATACGTATGTATTTCATTGATGTCTTGCCAAATCATTAGTAGACTAACCACATATTTTGAACAGTCACAAACTTCTTATCTTATGCACAGACTTTCAGAAAGTATTTGAGAATTCACAAATAATAATATATTTAAAAATCACAAAAGCAAAATAAGCGTAGTAAGCTTAGAAACTTCAACAAAACCCAGCAAATAATTTATATTCGATATGAATCTGGGTTTTGTTAAAGTTTCTAAGGCTGCTACGCTTATTTTTCTTTTGTGATTTTCAAAAATATTATTTGTGAATTTTCAAATAGTTTTTGACTATATGATATGAAATAATTATAAAACTTTTGCTTGTGAACTTTTTTTTAGTAAATACCTATAAAAAAGCATGTGTCTTTTAATGTTCAAAAAACCAGAGTCCCGAATAATTCCTAAATCTCTAAAAAATTTCGAGATCCCGAAATCCCGGGATTTGATTTTTTGAAATCCCGAATTCCGGGATAGTAAAAACCAGTCCCGATTGGCATCGCTAATACAAATATACTTATTGCATTTCGTGCTTTTTGCTCTGAAAAAGTTGGTATCACTGTTCGTGTTGCATTTTTTTTATGTATATTCACACATAGATACCAAGGCGATTTCAGTATCAGGTGACCTTTTCCGCCCGGCTGATTATCAGCTGTTGATGCCAAATTGAGCAATTTGAACTAAAGTATCAAAATTTGCTTAGAAATCTTCTGACAGATTGGTTTTGTTTTTTGTGTAGTTTTATTGTTGTAGTGATAAGGTCACTTGATACTGAATTCTCCTTGATAGATACGTATCATACTATCAAATACTATTCATAACTTAATTAAATTTATTTATTTTAAACTCGCATCTATGTTTTTTTGGTTTGTTTTTAGTTGTTTACAAACACACACATACACGTACCTATTTTGTTTTGATAGCTATTTCAGCTAAACTGGCGAAAAACTGCGATAACAGTTAGAGAAGATACCAATTTTACGAGCTTCGCAAGTCGATTCATATTGAATCTATTTGATTCGCTCTCATAATTTTGTATGGCGAAGCAAGTTGATTCGCTCGTGATTGTTGTGAAGCATGAGTAGAGAGCGAAGCACGTACCGTGTGAACATATGTACTATTATTTAAAATTTGGTTGTATTTTGAGTTAATACTGTTTTGTTGATAAAATTGCTCACATTTTTTTTTAAGTTGTGACTCTTTTCAAAACATAGATATTTTTCCATTTTTAAAAACAATGTAAATTTGTTTTCACTTGAAATTTGCTTACTATTATGTGTTCGGATTTTCAAATTCTCGTAAAATGTAACTACAAAGTTTTTCATCTCTACTGAAAATTTAAAAATTTTGAGTTGATACACTCTTGTTGATTAACTGCGATATGTATTGAATGAATAAATGATATGAATTATAGGTACATATGAATATGAATTTACAACAATTTAAGCTTAACAGAATATAGTTTTCACGAGAATTTTTAAAATTGCCATTTGTGCAATTGGGCAAACAGTTAGTCAATTTGAAAAAAAACGACAAAATAATTAATTTATATTAGGTGCGTTCATTTACTTTCCTAGCAGAAACTACCAACGAGAGAGTAAGGCCGAAATTTAAAAAAGTACTTTTTCTGATGTATTTTGGATAATCTTGTTGATAATATTTTAAATTACAAAATTGAAATTACTGAACTTATGTAAGCCCGACTAAGAAATTATTTGTGATTAAAATTCACTATAGTTCAACTAAAAATTTCAAATTGTCTCACTTAAATCATCAAGACCACGTGACTTGGCAATCACAGTTTCATGTACTGGAAAGTAAAATCAACTGTAGAAAGCAAAAACAATGTAACATAATATCCACTACAATAATACATGTATGTATGTACCGACGGTACATCGAATAAGTAAAAATAATTAATGTGATGATCGTAAAAGATAGGCAAGAATAGTGAAACATACTTAGGTAGAGTGATATAACTTCGTGCTAACCTGAATAGAAAATTAATAGTGATACTTCCAAATGTATTTACCAAAGGTAAATCAATAATTGTATACACAATATAATAATTTCTCATATTTTATTTCATTGAAAATTTGCGTTAAATAGCTGATGTTAATAACAATAGATAGACATGGGTGCTGAAGTGCGTGGCTGCACAGAAAAATATCGGTATTTCCCGCAGCTATCGGGTAGTAATTAAATGATTAACTGTTAACCGATTGAAAAATTTTACTAGTAATCATTTGTAAGTTTTTTTTCTCTCTTTTGACACTCTCCTTGCAATATTTGGAGTTAATGAACACTTTCCAGTAATAATTGTTACAAATTCGTAGTAATTTTTTGTAAATAAACGAACCTATTAATAAAAAAATAAGTATTTGAAATCTGTTTTAAGAAAATTTTTATAAAAAATTTCCCTCATTTTAAATTTTATGAATATGGAAGAAAAATTGTAACTTGTGCTTAAAACTGCATAAAGAAAGCCAAAAAACTTAATTACTCAGATTATTCAAGGAAGTTGTTGTTTATAAAATATAAAATTGCACAGTTTAATGCCCTAATTCAATAAGAAAATTTAGGACGTTTTTGTTGGAAAATCTTTTTGAATTCTAATTACACAACCCCTCGATAGTTTTCCCCTTAGTCTATGAGATTTGTTATGAGGGTTTTGGTTTCAAATAAAAAAAAACACTTTTTGCTTTTCCTTATTTGATCCTCTTTATTTGATTCAAAGTATGTGAATGATTCTTTCTTACAAAATACTTAGTATTAAATATTCAATTTTACAAAAGAAATGCTTACTTCTAAAATATTATTGGTTCTTAATAATTATTGTTCTACATTTAATATTTCCCAATACCTTAAATAAACAAAAATGCTTACTTTTAAATATTATTGATTCTTAATAATTGTTCTACATTTCAAGTGCATACATACTTGTATGTATGTTTGGGTCATTAAACAATTTGGGTGTTCGTTGCGACATTTATTCAAAAGAAAAAGAAATCGTTTAACTTCAAGTGCATACGTATGTTTGTATGTATGTTCACATGTTTATTTTATTTTAATTTATTCTTTCTCTTCCTTATAAAAAATGTTGCAGCGCTTATTTATATCAAATTACAAAGGCGTTAAAATATCTAGGGAAATATGTACTTAAAGAATATTTAAATTATTATTTTATGAGGGGTTGTTATCGTAACTCCCCCATCGTTAGAGTGAGGCTCCGACGAACTAATGATGTAGGTTTTTCTATTTAGTTTTAGATAAATTATAATTATAATAAAGATTAAAATTACAGAAACGCTTATATGACTACTTGTGAGAATTAAAGTGTTTTTCAATAATTTATGGTTTACAATTTTTAGTGTTTCGTTAAAATGTATTTCTTTCATTTTTAAATCGGGAAGTGTCATGTTATTTTCGTTAATTTTCAACATAAAATTTTCTAAAATGAACATTTCATTTATATTTATTTTATAGTTTTCATAAGTTCTTAATTTGGTTTTTATTACACAATTTTCAAATTTTATTAAGTAGGTTTTTAATTTTTCGAATTTGTATGAGTTTTTGCAATTAGAAACAATTTTATCTTTATAATTTTTAAAAATAAGTAGGCCTGCGTAAATTTCTTTTTCTTCTGCATTTATAGACATATTCATTGTGCATTTAGGTTCCAAATGTTTCACAATGTTTGTTAAACAGTTGTCATTTAGTCTTTCAAGATTTTTGTACTCTAAAGAATTTGACTTGTATGTTTAATTTTTGTAAATAAGTACTGTATTTCCATTGAGTGTTAAAGTTTTATTTTGGTAATTAGGAAGTGGTTCAAATATAATTTTTGTAAAAGTTTGATTTAGGAATTTTGGAACATTCAAAGTTAGCATTATTAGTTCTTCTTTATATGACAATGAAACTGTAGTATGGATGTAGGATTCTATATTGCCTATAATGTTAAATTCTTTTATTGTTAGCATATCTGATGGAATTATTCCCAGTTTTGTATTAAAAACAACATGTCCAATTTCATTAACGTGATCTATTAGTAAGTTTAAATCATTATTTATTTGGAAAATATTTTCTAAAAATGTGGTTTCGTCTTCTAGTCTCAAAATCTTATTTTCTATTTTCGTTTTAAATTCGTTTACGTACCTTTGAACGATTCTTTGTTGGCTATTTATATGATTTGTAATGTTCGTTATTATCTGTGAAAAATGAGTGTTTAAGTAAGTTTGTTCGTCTAATGCATGCATAGTCTCTTCGTTGTTCTTTTCTAAGGTCTGAATCTTTTGAAGTATTTTTGATTCGTCATCGCTGTCCATTGTTCCAGCAACGTATTTCAGTCCTTTTCCTAATGCGTTTATCAATCCTCGTTTCTGTCTGAATGCAGGTATTAGATTTCGAATTTTTGTTTTACATAAGTCCATGCTTCTACGAATACTGCCTAATAGTGGTTTGACGTTCGTATAAGTTGTTGTTAGTTTGTGTATGTTGTCTTCTAATATGTTTGTTGTTTCTACGTATTTGGTTGTATTAATGATATGAATTATTTTTATGTAATTGTCGATCATCTGTACGTCTTTGAGTTTAATTGGCACATACCCATGGTTATCTGACAAGTCTTGTACTTCCAATATTTGCATATATATGACATCCAACGTCGTTATCAATAACAATATAATAGGAATCATCTGTAAATAAGAACGAAATCATATTGTTTCTGGGGTATTTTCATTTTGAAATTTTTTCTTTCTTTTGATATGTGATTTATAATATTTGTGACCTTTATCAGTTACTACATGATCTTCATCTACTTGTGATACCATTACTTTCCGAAACCTTGAATGATTCTTTCCGCCTCTTTCATCCTTTAGATAAATTGGTCCTGTTTGGATGTCTACATTTTCTCGCTCTGCGTTCAGTTTTCTTATTGTTCTCTCTTTTGTTTTGACTATTTTTTCCTTAATATCTGGGTATTCTTCACATTTTATTACACCATTTTTAAAGTCTATGGGTCTTTTTTTCGTGGTGGAATGGATTGTATTGTTGTAATATTTGACGCATCTATATATTTTTTCCTCTACCGTTTCTACATCTCTTTGAGAGTCATGTTTAAGAATCCTAATATGCTCATTCAAAGTATTGTGAAATCTCTCTATGTCTGCATTGGATGTATGATTATTATTCGACGTGTAATGGATTTCGATTTCTTGTTCCCGTAAATATTCTAGGAGTGGCAAAGCTTTAAACCCAAGTTCATTATCGACTATAAGCTTTTTAATGTTTCCAACGGATGATAGGTATTGAGCTAATGCAATTTTAAATTCTATCCAAGACCTATTTTGTATTCTAATTGCCTGTGCATACTTTGAAAATTTATCGATAAACGTCATAAATAACTTTTTCTCTAAGCTATAATATATGTCTGCATGTATTACTTCACCTGGTTTTTCTGGAGTTTCTGTTAATTTAAATTCTTGTTTTATCGGTCGTCGTTCATATTTCTCTTTATTACAAATATCACAATTATTGATAAATTGTGTGATGCGTAATTTTAGTTTTGGATGGTATATTTCGGATTTGAGTCCTGCAAAATTCTCGTTAATACCTCTATGATTGTTTTTCTTATGCTCTCTTTCTATTCTTTCGGTCAATTCAACCTCGTTGCAAATATCCTGTAAAATAGTTTTGCTTTTATAAATTTTAAATTTCCTATTATCACCAAAGTATTTGTTTACAACTTCCTTGAACTTTTCATATATCATTTCTTGGTCTATTACCACTGCATTAATTTTTTCTGGGTCAAAATGATTCTTTATTAGTGTTATTAATGTTTGCTCGTCCAAACTTTTTGCAGAAATGGTTTTTCTTTTATTTTTGAATATTTTGTCAGTTTTTATTTTTAGTGAACCCGATGTTGTTTGTTTAATAATGAATTGTCGTTTGAAGAAATTTAGTGGGGTGGATGTTTCCGTTATAACGTTATTTTCTTCTATTAAATTTATTTCATGTGCATTGGTTTCTATTCGAGACAATGCATCTGCGTTACCGTTCAAAACACCTTTCTTGTACTTTATTTCGTAATCGTATTCCTGCAACTTCAATCTCCATCTGACCAACTTTGAACTTGGTTCCTTTATAGAAAAGAGCCAAACAAGTGGTCTATGATCAGATTCGATCAAGAATCGCCTACCGAATAAATATGGTCTTAGTTGTTGTGTGGCCCACACTATTGCTAACAACTCTTTCTCTATGGTGCTATAATTTTGCTCGTGTCCATTTAGTGTTCGGCTAATATAGCAGATAGGGTGTCCATCCTGAGAGAGTACAGCTCCCAGTGCGAAATTACTCGCATCGGTTTGCAAAATAAATTTTTTATTGAAATCTGGGTATGCTAGGACTGGAGAGTTTGTTAATAATTTCTTTAAATTTTCGAAACTTTCTCTATATTCAGAATTCTTTACATCTACTTGTGCATCCTTCCTGAGGTATCTTGTCATAGGCCTAGAGATTTTGGCATAATCTCTGATAAATTTTCGGTAATAACCTGATAATCCCAAAAATTGTTTAATCTGTTTCTGTGTAGTTGGTATAGGAAAATTCTGTACACACTTTATTTTATCTGGGTTTGGTTTTATACCAGATTCGGTCACTACATGTCCTAAACAATTTGTCTCTCGCTTCATGAATTCGCTTTTGTCCAACTGGATTTTTAGATTTACTTCTTTTAAACGTTTGAATATTTTCGTAATAGATTCCAAGTGTTCTTGGAGTGATGTAGAAAATATAATTATATCATCGAGATATACCAAGCAGATTTTATTAATATAGTCCCCTAAGACGTTGTTCATCAGCCTTTGGAACGTGGCTGGTGCTGTTTTGAGGCCAAACGGCATACGAAGGAATTCGTAATGTCCGCCTTCGACACTAAATGCTGTTTTTGGTATGTCCTTCTCATCTATTTCTATCTGATGAAATCCTTTGGCCAAATCCAAAGTTGTAAAATATTGGCACCTTCCGAGTTTTTCCAATATCTCCTCTATATTTGGAATTGGATATTTATCGTCCATCGTAATTTCATTTAATTTACGATAATCGACCACCAATCTCCATTTTCTCTCACCACTGCCGTCCATTTTCTTTGGCACTATCCATACTGGAGCGGAGTAGGGTGAATGGCTTGGTCGAATTATGTTATTATCTAACATTTGTTTGATTTGTTTTTGGACTTCACTTTTATGAATATAAGGATAACGGTAAGTCTTAGCCGTGATTGGGACGTTGTTAGTTGTTCTAATTTCATGTTTAATTGCGTTTGTAAAAGTTAAGTCTGTATTCTCAATGTAAAATACTTTTTGGAATCTTTTAATTATTTCTAAAAGTTTAGTTTTTTCTTCATCATTCAAATGATCAGTTCTAATTTGATTCAAGAGAGGAACCGTGTTTTCCTTTTCTATGTCTTGGATATGAAAGTTTTCGGTAGTTACTTTTTCTGTTTTCTGAGTTTTAAATATAACCCTTTTTTTATTATTTCTTTTCACATTAATGAATGCTGCAATCTTAAAATTTTCTGCGTTGTATACGCCTTCCATAATTTCAATGTTTTTATCGTTTGATACTGTTTTATCTTTAAATACTAATCCTTCTTTGCAGTCAACAGGTATTTCGACTTTATATGATCCTTCTTTTTCAAAATAATATTCTGCTTCGTTATGTTTATATATTAATGGTATTTCTTTTTCTCCAACAACCAAAGTATCATTCTTTAAATTGATTATTGCTCCTAATTGTTTTAGTATATTATTTCCAATTAACCCGTCATAATAGGTGTGGAATTTACAGACAAAAAATTCAATTCGACAATTGCTATCGCCGAGTTCTTCAAAAAGGGGTATGCGGACTTTTTCATTAATTTTAATTAAGTGTTGTAGTGTTTTCATTGTTACTTCTTCGGAGGGTACATTCCATTGTGGGTGGCATATGCCGGGATTAACAATAGAATGAGTTGCTCCTGTATCTATAATAAATTTTAAATAACCTAATTTAGTTCTTAAAACTATATATGGTAAGTTCCCTTCGAGGCTGAAGACTGAAAATTTTCCAAAGGTGTATTTTCTTGAAGATTTTGGACTATATTCACGTCCATTGGCTCTGGAGCTACTTGTTCATTTCTTTGGTAATTGTGGTTGAAGTTTGATCGGTGTTGTGGATTTTGATATTGATTCTGATTGGTATAAAAATTAGGTCTATGTTGTGAATTTTGGTATTGATTCTGATTGGTATAAAAATTAGGTCTGTATTGTGGACTTGTAAATGGTCTTTGTTGATTATGTCTGTGTTGGTTTTGGTTAGGGTTAAAATTCGGTCTGTATTGTGATTTGGCAAATGGTTCTTGTCGGTTGTCCTGATTATAATTTTGGTTAAAGTTTCTGGTTTTAGTGTTTTTATTATATAGTCCTTTGTCATTTTTATTATGTACGTAAGCCTGTGATTTTTCAGGTTTACCACCGTAGTAGCCGTAGCCTGATTGAATTAATATTTCCATAGCACTTTCGAGAGTTTGTGGATTCCTACAAGCCAATATTGTTTTCATAGGCTCTGGTATTTTTTCTTTAAAAATATTCAAAGCCGACCTCATATTATTATTAACTATTGTTTCTGAGCCTGCATTTGCGCCCATTATAAGACTAGCTTTGTTGTTAAGTCTTCTTAACCTGTCTTTTATTTCGGTGTAAAAGTCCAGTGTGTTAGTTCTAAATCCTACTGATCTCATTTTGTCGTATAATTCTTCTATGCTTAATTTCTCGCCGAAATTATTCACCAAAACATCTTTTATACCTGTCCACGATTGGACGTGAAAATTTATTTCAATAACTTCTCTTGCTTTACCTTGAAGTCTACTTTTAATAATGTCTGAGAAAACTAACTGTGACATTTCATCGTATTGCGTCAGTAAAGGATATATTCTGTCTACTAGTGTAATGAAATTGTATAGATCCCTTCTATCTCCATTGAATTCTGGGAGGGTTTTCAAGTATTTTATGGGGTCTAGACTTATAGAGTGTACTACTGGTTGGGCCATGATAAAAAATTAATTAACGTAAAATTGTCTCTATAGAAAAAATTCTCGTATTTGAATAAATTTTTAATTTTAAGCAAAATAAATCTTATTATTAATTTAACAAAAATGTATTTTACTTCTTTTGTACAAAGGAAACTGTTACAAGGTCTGAATTTAATTAAATACTTATTGCTATTTCATTAATTTACTCACATTAATAATTTAGTAATAATCGTTCCCGAAATATTTGTAGATTTCCTTAGTAGTCTTCTTTTTTAGTTGTATTAGTAGTAACCGTTCCAGGTAGATTTTGTTGATTTTTGCTGTAGATTTTCTTAGTAGTCTTCTTTTTAGTTGTATTAGTAGTAACCGTTCCAGGTAGATTTTGTTGATTTTTGCTGTAGATTTTCTTAGTAGTCTTCTTTTTAACTGTATTTTTGTTGTGGAGGATATATTTTTTGCAAAAGTTCAAAAATGGTCTTTTCTTTAGGTGTTGTACACTTTTTACATTAGTAAAAAACAAGTTTCACTTTTGAGTCTGTAGAATTATTTCTCAGATTTTTTTTCAAAAATAAAATTCACCTTTGGGTTTTGAGTCCATAGAATAGTTTGGTTCACTTTTGAAGAATTATTCCTTCAATATTAAAACACTTTAGGAGAATTATTCCTCCAATCTTAAAACACTTTAGGAGAATTATTCCTCCAATCCCATCCTCGTCGCCAGATTTGTTATGAGGATTTTGGTTTTAAATAAAAAAAACACTTTTTGTTTTTCTTTATTTGATCCTCTTTATTTGATTCTCTTTATTTGATTCAAAGTATGTGAATGAATCTTTCTTACAAAATACTTAGTATTAAATATTCAATTTTACAAAAGAAATGCTTACTTCTAAAATATTATTGGTTCTTAATAATTATTGTTCTACATTTAATATTTCCCAATACCTTAAATAAACAAAAATGCTTACTTTTAAATATTATTGATTCTTAATAATTGTTCTACATTTCAAGTGCATACATACTTGTATGTATGTTTGGGTCATTAAACAATTTGGGTGTTCGTTGCGACATTTATTCAAAAGAAAAAGAAATCGTTTAACTTCAAGTGCATACGTATGTTTGTATGTATGTTCACATGTTTATTTTATTTTAATTTATTCTTTCTCTTCCTTATAAAAAATGTTGCAGCGCTTATTTATATCAAATTACAAAGGCGTTAAAATATCTAGGGAAATATGTACTTAAAGAATATTTAAATTATTATTTTATGAGGGGTTGTTATCGTAACTTCTATGTTCAGACTATGCAAGTCTTATTGATAACCTTATCACTTTTTTTCTTTGAACTATCTTCGGCGTTCACACAATGCGAGTCTTATTTTTAAGCAAACATTTTTTATGAATAGCTTTCTGTATTCATGTATGCTTTTTGTAACATTACGAATTAGAAAGCAAACGTATCGACAGTTCATGAAGCTGAGTACTCGTTTCTGTCTCGCTTATAAACAAGCAATCTCAAAAATTAGACTCTCATCGCCTGAGCATAGACTTAAAAAATTAATAAGCAATTCGGATAGATAATAGGTAGAAACCCGAGGTCCAATTCGTAACAAAATTGTCAGCGGCGGCTGAGGAAATATATACCGGCGGCGGCGGCTGGCCGCCTAGAGCCGATTTTTTTTACTAAGGCTGAGTTTACATCTGGCATTTCTTTTGTGCCATGTGCCCAAAAAAGCGTAACCACTAATTACTAATGGAAAACAGTTTGATTCAGACATGTATTTATCCATTTAAACGGTTTCCAACCATGGTGGATTCTATAAAATTGTCTATTAGTTATGTATGAAACTTAACTCAATAAATACGTATCTGAATCAAAAAGTTTTTCATTAGTAATTAGTGGTTACGCTTTTTTACGCATGTGTGGCACATGGCACACAGATGTAAACCCGGCCTAAGGCATTGGTTTATATTGCAAGGTAATGCTATGTTTCCACTACGAGTTGAATAACATGCTTCGCTTTCTCAATCATGTTTATGAATCCTGCTGTTTACACGGCACATTAGTGTTTCAATGATAAAAAAGGCGAAAATGGGTAAAATTTAAAAAATATAGTTTTAAAATGTTTCTGTTGAAAATCAAAACAACAAAAAAAAATTTAAAGTAATTTAATAGAAAATAAATAAATAAATAACTATCATGAGGTCAATACATACATACATAGCTTGAGATATTGCACTTCAATGAGGTACATATTTCATTTACATTTCAGTAAGGTATATACATACATACGTAGATTAAATAGTATATATTAGTGATGAGCTATTTTTCGAAACCTGTTACTTTTTCACAGCGATTGAAAAATCACTAATCACAACTGTGACTGAATTTATCAAGTAACAGCCCTGCAAGAAGACTCCCACTCAAATGACCGGTCATTTGACCGACAGTGGTGATGTATTTGTCTATCTAAGTTTCTATCAGTTTGTTAAGAGCAATGTGGAAAAAGTGATGTAAACTTTTGTGTACGTGTGATTTTGCATCTTTATCTAACTAATTAAAAATATCTACTATGGACCATATATATCTGACCTGCTTACTCTGCTGTATTTTTACTTATCATTAATAATGCATGCGGCAGTCACGTCTGACTGATCACACTTGATGTATATAACCGGCATAGCAAACTAGTCAAACCTGCATAATAATATTAATAAACACAATTTTTAAACTGTTTTATTTGTTTTTTATTACAAAATAATAAAGATATACATAACTTAAATATTTAAAGGCATAAAAACAAGCAAAAACACAAAAAACGTTGGTGTCATCTATCCTCTTCACGCTTTTTTCAATCTCCAACACGCCTTAATTTTTAGAAATATCTAAAATTTGGAAAAGAAATATATACATATGTATGTATATTTAATTAAACTTTGGGGATTTCTTTTATTCACTATTTTTTCTACTTAACTTTTTTAACACTTCCATAAATTTTATTTTCACAGACCGAACGAATTGTACATTTTACAATAAAATGCGATGTTTTAACATATTTGGTATATGTACATTAGATGTACCACTCTTACATGTATGTTAGAGTAGAGCAACTAGAGCAATTGACTATCACTGTTGATTTCAATATAAAATTGTTGTAAATGTGTTAGTGAACAAATTACGTTTGTATTAGTTTCAGTCATTCATTTCTTGCAGGGAGGTTTTGCAAATGTAGTTCTTTCATACAAACTGTGAATGCTTTAGCATGCTTACTTTACAGTAAATAAAGCTACCACATGAATTTATTTGTATACGTTCACCGTTTGTCGAGAAAAAATCGTCTAATTGTGTCAAATCGTCTTTTCTGGCAACTATGTATAGCTCTCACATTTTTGTATTTGCAATTTTACTCTCTGACTCTCATACGGCAATTATCAATTGATTGGTTTGTGCTAATTGTTTGTTCTTGTCGCTCTTCTTATTAGCATTTATCAAAATACCAATACTAATACATACTTTTAAAGCAGAAGAGCTGCAATGTGTTAAACCGTGATCACAGTCACTGTTTAATTTCACAACTGCTCTTCTTATTAGATTTTGTCAAAATAACAGAACTGCTACAAACAAAATACTGCTAAACTGTGATCACAATCACAGTTTAAAAGAACAACGATTTAGAAATCACGTTTACAAGGAGCAACATTATTAAAAAATCACAGTTTCGCTCAACACTAGTATATATATATATTAGAGTGGGTAAATTTTTTTTCTTAACAGGCGTCTATCGCCGAGAGGCATTAAGATTCAAGCTCTTCGTTGGGTAAAAACATTTATACTATATTTATTTTATAAGTAACAAAAGTAACATTTTGGAGATTTTTGCTTCCGATTTTGATGAAATTTTTTACGAATGATGCCTCTGGCATAACTACCGTTAATGCAAAATCTTGAATAATTACACGGTCTAGTTTGCAAAATAAAGCGACTTCAAAATGAGAAAATTTAGCAAAATTATGTTTATATTTAAAACTACTTAACTTAGATCGAAACATTTTTATATGAAGTATATGCAGGTCTACAATAACTAAAGGTGTCTTTACATGGTAATACATTATATTACGACTTTGTAGAATCAAAATATTATGAAATTCTCTCCGTGTTTAAAGAAAAAGAGAACAAAAGTCTGTTGTAGGTATTTTTCATGTTTACACTGATACTATGAGTAAAATTCAAGCAAAGATATTAAACTTCTGAGTTAATAACAAAAATTTAAAAATTGCAAAACAAAAGATGTGTACTAATAAAACTAATATTGGAGAAAACATTTTATAATTTCAATGTTATTTTACTACAAAATATAATTTTTTTTAAGTTTATTTATTGTTTGTTTAGGTTTGCTGTACCAGTTAAGTAGCTGATAGTTGCAGTCGTAAAATATTTACAAAAACAACATGAAAATTTCCTGAGTTGATTTTGGTTGTTTTTGTAAAAGTGTCAACACCTTCAATAGATACCATTAGTGCTGCCAATGTTTACTTTGAAATACACCTCTGGTGTGATGAGAACACTTAAGTTTCTAAAATGGTTTAGAAAATAAACATTTACCGACGGCTTGTCAAATTTTCTATCCGTATTCTCTCCTACTCGATACATTTTGCTTTTATATGATAAGATTTTGTATAATCTACAGCATTTTTTGACATGTCGTAATACATTGTATTACCATGTAAAGACAGCTTAAGAAAGTACAAAAACAACGGCGATTTGTTTGTGAGAGAATAATTGATGAATGTCAAAAACAGATGAATACAAACAGACCTGTGAAACTTGCATTACTTTTTTTTTTAATTCTTTATTCATAAAAAATATTTGCCTACAATTTTTTTTGTCGCCTCAGCGCCTTATAGGCTTTGTAGAAGCCGTAGCCTGACATTAAAATATAGTTATGCAAATAACAAATATATACAAAAAATACAATAATGTTAATTTATAACTTTATGTGTATGTGTATGTACATTTATAAAACTGAAAAATTATATACATGAAGATATGATTGCATAAGCACTGATTGAAAAACAATTTTAGTGCAAATTTAAATTTTATGCTTGTAGTGCCCCTATTTTTTCACTTAAATAAAATCGCTTAAAAGTAATGGATTAATATTGCAGTAGCAGCTAATCGCATGGCGAAAAACGCACTAATTTTGTATTGCCACTAAGCACATCATGAAGTAATGCAATATTATTGCATTATCAAATATTTATCATTCACCTAATATAAGGCTCAAGTTTTTAGCTCAATTTCCGATAACTCGGATAATCTGCCGAAGGATATTCTGCCAAGAAGGTGCAGCCGGCAATTCTCCAGAGCGGGACAATAACACAGGAGATGCAGGATATTTTCCTATTCCTCGTTATTGCAACTGTAGCAGTAGTCATTATATGGGAGACCCATACGTTTAGCATGGGTTCCGAAGGCATAGTGACCGGTCAACGTGGCCACAAGGTTCCTCAAGTGCTTCCTATTGAAGTTCATGAGGTTTTTCGGTCTATGGGAGTTTAGGCAAGGACAGAAAGTTCTCGCTATGGCATAGGTGGGCTCATTGCGCCATCTGTTTTGGGCTACTTCAAGAAAGGTTACATCGAAACGTCTCCAGCAGGATGAGAGTGAGAGACCACAGATATTGTCTATATCAACCTCTGTTAGTAGGGTTCCTCTCTTTGCCAGGTCATCCGCAACTATGTTTCCTGAAATAGTCCCGTTTCCACACACCCAGTTTAATAGAATATTTAAGTGCTACGCAAGTCCATCGAGGGCTTTGTGACATTCTTGGACGAGAAAAGATGTGGTGTACACACCTATGAGAGATCTAATAGAAATTTTCCTATCAGTTATGATATGGATATCTCTATTCGAGATCCGAAAGAATCTTAACTGGTGAATCGTCCTTTTAATGACAGATAACTATGCCTGTAATATACTAGATTCGCCTGGTAGTCTGAAGTACAATTCAATTCCATATTCCGCCCATGAATACTTGTACGGCTCCGTTCAGTCGGCAGAACCCTTCTGTCAATGAAATTTAAAAATTCCTATATAATGTTATCCACTATATTTAAAATGGTTGCTTGACCCCAAAGTCGGTAATTCCATGCGCCTATTGTGTTAAGTCTGACGGCGGTACGTAGAGCCAGCTTTCTAGCCGCTAAGTTCACTGGAAGCCTACCCAACATAGCGAAGAGCGCTTTTGTTGGCGTTGATCTTAGAGCACCTGTTCCCTCTATACGGGACTGACTAATCGCTGAGTCGAGTGCTTTCCACCAGACTGAAATTCCATAAAAAGTATAGGTTTTATAACCATCTCTAGTATCCAACCGACTCTCTTAGGACTTATTCACCAGGTAGGTTCGATTGCGTTTCTACAGACGTAGATTGCCGTTATAGCTTTCGCTACTCTTGGCTGAAGATTTTCCTTCCAGGAAAGCTTGCTATCGAGGACAACACCCACATATTTGGCATCATCCGAAAGTTTTAGGGTAATGCCATTTAACTTTGGATGGTTGAAGTGGGGAACTTTGTATCTCCTTGAAAAGAGTACCAGTTCCGCTTTGGTCGGGTTGACAATAAGTCCGCTCCGTGAGCACCAAGTCTCTGTGATATAGTATCCAGGTGGAATCCAGATATTGCAATCGATACATCATCTATGCAACTGTTTTAATATTCATATAATCCAATTTTTGAGTAGATTATTGACCGTCGCATTCCACAACAGGGGTGACAGTACACCACCCTGAGGTGTACCTCTGTAAGCCTGCCTGATGATGGTGGCTGTTCCTATGGTGGAAGTGATGGTTCTGCGATGTAGCAAATTTTCAATGAGCTGATAAATCTCTCGGTCAACCCTCAGCTCTCTGAGAGACTGAATGATTGCCGTCGGGTCAATGTTATTAAAGGCACCTTCAATGTCCATGAAGGCCACCATGGTATAATTTTTATGCTCGAGTGACTTATTGAATACTACAATCGAATATAAGGCGGTCTCAACCGATTCGCTCTTGGTATATGCGTGTTGAGAGGCCGAGAGTTATCAATGACTGTTCTAATATGAGCATCCATTATTCTCCCAATGGTTTTTAGAAGAAAGGAAGTTAAACTAATGGGTCTAAAATCCTTCGCCTTAGTATGTGATGCTTTCTCCCCTTTTGGTATAAATATAACATTAAATTTAGTCCATGCAATTGGAATATATGACCATACAATGCAGGCTTTGTATATTACAAGTAACCATGAGATTACTAGATATGCATTACGTTGCGAATCCGAAGGAATGATACCATCCGGACCTGGAGATTTGAGTATCACTATAGTGTTGACACCCCGGAAAGTGGGTGTCCATTAGGACCTCTAGAGATCCGTTACTATTTGTTGTCCAGTTTCCATCGTTATTCTGGATGTAGCTGGGTATCGTCGGTTTTTTCGCTAGGATTTTACGCAGTATGCTAGTCTCGGAGTGAGATACTACTTTATTACAGAATTCTCTCCAAGTTTTGCGTTTTGCATTCCGACTTCATTTTTCAATTTATTAAATGAAGCTTTTAAAGTGACCAATTAACTGTCCTTTTTGCCGCATTGAAAAGTTGTCTGCAGTTCTTACGAGTTTGTGCAATGCTATTAGACCACCAAGGTAGTCTCCTATTTTTGCGTTGTATAGATTCCCTGCAGGATAAACCAGTAACTTCTTTAATTGCATTTGTTAACGTATCTACGGCTAAGTCAATATCCGTAGCCTCCCCTATAATTGGAGGTTGCGCAATCAAGTTGGTGAGGATTTGGTTCTGTACCTCCCAGTTTTTTTACATCTTTTGACGTATAATCTTGCGTTCCTATTTGAAATGCTAATTAAGAATGTTAAATAGCGATTCACTCTCGTCTCAGTGGAGTTTTATTTATATACATACTAAACAAATAAAAAATCATACAAAAAATATTCGTAATACATAATATTCGTAATACATATTAACTTTGAAAAATAGCAAAGCAAATATTGCTAATATTTTTTTACAGAGTCAGAAAAAACAAAAACAAACAAAAAGCCGCAACGGCAGAAATGCCAATATTACTGTGAGTTCTGAAACTCTTAATGTTAACAATAAAAATAAAAGATCTGATGATAGTCTTTTTCTAACGGCAAAACCACTTTTTCCTCAGGGATCAACTGCGCTTTGTCCAAATCCAACTAGTGATTCTTTAGCACTACAAATTCTAAAATTTCATCTGCTCCAAAGATGTCTGGGGATAACAGCGCATCATCTACTAATCGTCAAAATGGTTTTTCATTATTGCAAGACAATAACGACAAGTCTGCTGCATCATTGCAAAAGTCTTAAGCCAGCACCTATCTATCTGAGAGAAAATAATTCTAACGCGCTTCTAAACAAAATATTGTCGACCATTTGTGGAAATACTTTTCACATTATTTCAATTAAACGAGGTAATATTGATAAACTATTGATCCAACTATATGATGAAAAAGATTTCCGAATTTTTTTTAGTGAATTTGAAAAAAATAAAACAAATTTTTACACATACCAACTTAAAAGTGCTGAAGGCCTACAAATAGTATTAAAGGACATAGATTCATATGTTGACCCCGAAAAAGTAAAATGTGTTCTTATCGACAAAGTATTTAAGGTAAAAAATTTTACTAATATAATTAACAGAGAAAAGGTTCCCCAACCCCTATTTCGGGTGGAACTGGAGCCGAATGACATACAATTGAAAAAAATTTATAGCTTAAGGTTTCTCTTACACCGAAAAATCACAGTTGAAGAGCCACGTAAGCGTTCAGGTCCCGTACATTGCCATAATTGCCAAGAATATAGCCATACAAAAACTTACTGTAAATTACCTACAGGTTAGTTTAGGTTAGGTTAATCTGGTTGGTCAGGGACCTCGCATAGACCAGTATTGATCCTTAGCGATACCAGCAGATGACAAGAAACCTGTAAGTATGGCAGCCTAGTTCGTGCTGCCTGTATCGAATGACTTCCACACAGATTTAACAAACCTTAGCAGTCTACACATTTCCATTCCCGATACAAGTTCAAGACTTCGAAAAGTGTTAACACCAAGACAGTCAAATCTAGTGCGGCTTAGAGCCGGACAGTGGCACAGTAGATGTTCTACTGTCTCCAATACTCCATGCTCCCTACATTTCCTGCAGGTACCGTCAAGTATCTGTCCTATTTTGACGGCATACGAAGCCGTCCAGCAGTGTCCAGTTAATACCCCCACTAGAAGTCTACAGTCGCTTCTGGTTAGTGATAAAAGGAATTTAGTCGATTTAGGATCATAGGAGCTCCACATGATTTTAGAAGTTTTGCAAGTTTTCGTCGCACGCCAACTTTCGTCCGCTTCTTCCTTCATCTTAGAGTCTATGATCCATTTCAGGTATTGAATTGGTTTCCGGACATATACCGTTTCTTCCACAGGTAATTGGGTCCCTCTTTTTGTCAGTATATCGG
Organism: Nowickia ferox; assembly: GCA_936439885.1. NCBI lineage: Eukaryota > Metazoa > Arthropoda > Insecta > Diptera > Tachinidae > Nowickia > Nowickia ferox. The sequence continues at coordinate 36,419,052 of OW387026.1, read as the reverse complement.
CCATTTCGTTTCCCTCAATCCCCATGTGTCCTCGGACCCAATAAACGTGTACTTGTCTGCCAGCACATAAAATATTTAGGGCCTTTTTACACATGAGCACAACCGAAGAGTAGTTGCAGTCTGCTGAGATTGCCTTAATTGCTGCTTGACTGTATATATATATATTTACACGCACATTTATGGTTTGAGGGGTGAAAGCTAATTCTGCTAATTTTGGCTGCATAGATTTCCGCCTGGAAGATGCTACAGTAATCAGGAAGTTTATAGGATTCCTCTATACTAAGCTCCGGGCAGTAAATCGCAGCTCCCACTCCTACATTCATCTTTGAGCCATCCGTAAAGAAATTAAAACTATAGCCACTATAGTTAAGACCTTCAAGATAGCCTTCTTCCCTTATAGTGCAGGGGTGTTCTGCAAACCGCGCGATTTGAAATCGTGCGATTTCAAAAACGAAAAACTGATCTGCTGATCGGACGACTTAGCGCATTCACAGGTCTGTTCATATAAAATATCTTAAACATCTAAAATATTAAAACCAATTAAAAAGCTGGAACAAGTTACCTTTTTAATTAAGTTCTTTCCTGGAAATTAGGCGATTTCAAAACGTGCGGTTTACAGAACACCCCTGGTGATCTGTGGTTTGGCTAGGAAGTTAATTTCTGGAATGATGTAGTCCGAGCTACATTCCATGTGTTCTAGCAATTTACCGTGACCAAATGGTTTGTACGATATCTGTCCTGTTGTCCTGAGTCGGATTACGAATTTGCATGCCGCATTCAGATCGGTTAGTTTTATTGGTTTAAGGTCTAACATAACGTCTAAAGCTGCAGTAGGTGTGCTTTTTAGAGCTTCAGTGATGCAGAGTTCTGCTAGTCTCTGGATATTTTCTAACTTTTTTAGGTATGCTTTTGTCTCAGTCGCCCTCCACCATAAAAGTATTCCGTAGAGTAGAATTGGTGTAGCTACCGCTGTGTAGGTCCAATATGTAAGATTAGGCGAAAGACCCCATGTCTTGCCCAGCATATTTTTACATGCGTATAGAGCAGTGATGGCCTTTTTGACTCTTTGGTTTCCACGTCAGTTTGCTATCCAAAATAACTCACAGGTACTTTGTATGTCTTTTGGGCGAGAGCGGTATACCATCTAATTTTGGTGTTCTCCATTCCCTGACTCTCCTTCTAGTAAAAAGTACAAGGTCTGTTTTTTTAGGGTTCAAGTTCAGACCCACCCTGGCTGCCCATCTATGAATATTCTTTAAAGAGGACTCCATAATGGAGCTAATTGTGTCGAGGAACTTACCAGTTATAATAATGGCTACGTCATCTGCGTAAACCGTAATCCTAGCTGCTTTGCCCTCGAAATCCATGAGAATGTCATTTACGACTATCGTCCAAAGAAGATGTGAAAGAACTCCTCCTTGGGGAGTTCCTCTATGAGCTTCCTTATTTATAGTGGCATTGCCTAATTCTGCAGATACTATTCTATACTTTAAGAGGTTGCCGACACATTTCTTGACTAGTATGTGAGCACCGGACCGATTGACACTTTCCATAATTGCATCCGTAGAGACATTATTAAAAGCGCCTTCAATGTCCAGGAAGACCCCCATAGCATAGTCCTTATAGTGTAACGATTTCTCAATCAGTTCCACAATATTATGGAGTGCTGTCTCAACTGATTTTACCTTTGTGTATGCATGTTGGTTTGAAAACAGAATATTTGGGTATACATTTTCCTTGATGTGTATATCCAAGATTCTCTCTAGTGTTTTCAGTAAAAAGGATGTCAGACTGATAGGCCTAAAGTCTTTTGGATACGTATGGTTACTTCTACCTGCTTTTGGTATGAACACAACCTTAGCTATCCTCCATGACTTTGACACATAATTTAGTCGAAGACAGCCATTGAATATTCCCGTTAGCCAGGGAATTATCCTCTGTCCGCCATATTGTAGCAGAGCCGGAAAGATACCGTGTGGCCCTGGAGATTTATACGGTTCAAAAGAATTAATGGCCCATTCCACTTTACTAGTGGAAATAACTTCACAATTCTCAGTATCCAGTACATTTGTAGTTTCAGAACGAGAGTAGATCTCTGTGCAGCCAGGGAAATGTGTGACCAGGAGAACCTCTAACGTTTCCCGACTGCATAGTCCAATCACCGTTCCCTTTACAAATCGTGCTAAGTATTGAAGGGTTGCTAGCAAGCAGCTTCCTCATTCTGGCCGTATCCGTAGTTTTTTCTATGTTACCACAAAAATTCTTCCATGAGTTTCTGTTGACCTTTCTCAACTCTTTCTTAAAAGATTTCAGTGCTTTTTTGTAGTCTCTCCAGCACTCAGTTTGGTCTAGGTGTCTAGCCAATCTAAAGAACTCACGCAGTTCACGTCTTCGAACGTCTAGATTTTTACTCCACTATGGAGGTCTAGACTTACGTTTTATGCGCGAAAGGGGACAAGCAGATTCATATGATTTGGATATTACTTTCGTTAAGCAATTAACAGACCTTTTAATATCAACTTCACTCCTAATTAGTTTAGCATGATATAAATTGTTTTCAATGTACCTATAGTAACAGTCCCACTTGTTATTACGTGGGTTCCTATACAATTTCCTAAGTTTTAAAACTTTAGACAAAATATTAAACGCTATGTAGCAATGATCAGAGAAGGACGGCTGTCTAAGCACCTTCTAGTCATTTACAACAATATCTACATTATTAACAAGTGTTAAGTCCAAGACGTTGGATGAGGTAGGACCTATATAAGTAGGCTCCTCCCCTCTGTTCACAATTATAAGGTTAGTTTGTAGTATGAATTGAATAAGTGACTCACCTCTATCATTGATGCCCTTACTTCCCCATACTGTATGATGCGAGTTTACATCTGTGCCAATCACCAGTCTTAGCTTCTTCCCGCCAATCACCAATCACTTCCTGCCAATAACCAGTCTTAGCTTCTTCGAGCCGTTGGGACTCCGGGGGGGGGGGGGCGCATCATCAGCGTGGGGCATGTAACATGATGCAAGGAGTATATACTCATCCTTGCTCCCATCTACTGCCACAACCACTAGATCGTCAGTACTGTAATTATACAAAATATATGAATAAAAGCTCTTCTTAACTAGGATAGCTGATCGTATCTTTCTTACCATCTTTGAGAAGTATGTGTTGTAATTTCGTGACCTTAGCCCAGCAACCCTATTTCCCGAAGAGATCCATGGCTCCTGAACTAACGCCACGTCGTATTTGCCCTCCTCTAGAGTGAGGAGATGCTCATTGGATGCTATTTTACTGTGTTGGAGGTTTACCTGCAGGATCTTTAGCTCCATTGTCTAATTTCTCCTTTCTTTAGTCCATATCCAGGTATGGAACCTCACGCATTGGTTCCTCCAATTTTAAGCCGGCTGTAGCAGCTGCCAATTCGCTCTTCAATTCTTCGGCTTCTATAGTGTTCTCATTTGGGTCTTGTGGGTGTCTTTTCTTCAAACGGAGAAAAACACTACCCACGCCCCATGACATTTTGCCATTCCGCTTGTAAAGAATGTCCTCGGCATTCTTGTTTATTTGCAGAATATAGCTTTGGCCCTCTGGTTTCGGTTTCGCAACATGTAACACCCTCCAGTCCTTCGTCGGATTATCAGGGTTTTGATTTTGCAAAAGGCGAAGAGTGACCTCCGGTTTTACCACACTGCTCCATTGTCACTTCTCCAAAAGGTGCACTTCTGTCGAGGAGTCCCACGATCAAGTGTCGTTTCGCAACCTCATTGACTTTAGTGACCGCAGATGGTGCTTTGGATGCAGCTTGGGAAGTGGACGGTTTCTCTCCAAAGCTATGTTTAGACTTATTTGCAGCCGATTGTGAGCCATCTACTGATCTGAGTCTTTTATCAGTTTTGCGCCTCTTACCGGGCTTATCGGTATTCTCTTCTAACCTTTTGAGCACGCCCTCCTCAATACTATTCTTGTATCGGGGGTCAGTGGCCTCAAAACGTTTTTTGTTGGCGAAATGTTCTCGGCCGTTAGCCACTGCTACCTTAGCCCACTTAAGTCTGTCTGACTGTTCAGAAGACAGATCTTTTTGCAGGCCAAGTAGGTGTGCAATTCGAACCGCTGCCTTGTATTCTGAGAGAGCCTTAATAGCCTCCTTGTTCTTCGGTGCTCTCTTCTTTTTAACAGGACTTGAGGTGGAAGGACCTGGAGACTTCAAGAGCTCGATATCTGCTTGTAAGTTTACGCAGGTACGAGACACTTGAGTGCTCCGCATTTTTCTTCATTTCTGATATAGTTTTTTCAGTAGCACTACAACTACTGTGACCTGTTTCCATCGCAGTAGAGGCTTGACCACTGGCGACACGCAGAGGATCATTATTTCCCCATGCCCGCCGGTGGACGCAGTCAATTCAGCCACCGACGTTTGGGTGTATATTACCACCCGCTTATTTACGTTCCCTTCGCTCATTGTCATTAGGTTTTTTTGTTCGTTTTATACATACCGCCATGTAATATAACCGCCGACACTCTGGGTAACAGACGCGGATGCCGCTCAATATGGAACAGACGCGTCTGGATTTTAATCGTCATCCCAATCCAAGCCATGGTCTATCCCTTATGAGAGAGACTAACAGATCGAATGGGAACCACGATTACCTCCTACCTATGATCAGATCTCATTCCAATAATGTACGCAATGTATTACATTGCGGCATTGTGTTGCGGCACTGTGTTCAAAACCCTTAGTCGTGTACCCGCTATCACACGTTACCAGCCAGCACCCACGAGGAGGGTTCAGTAGAAGAATTTCCTTATGCCGGCCAAATTACCTACAGTTTGTGTTATCTGCTTTGAATTGCACGGTTCTGTCAGCTGTACTAAGCCAAAAGATCAAGCTGAAAAAAAATTTAGTAATTGTGGAGGTAATCACACTGCTAACTACTTCATGTGTATCGTATGCCGATGCTGTTAAGGCAAATTCTATTCCCACGCAGAAAGTGTCCCCACCAAGTAATTCAACAAATGCTAACACAAGCTATAACTTCAGTCGCCTTGAAGCCACTATTGATAATCTGGTGCAAACTATAAACAACTTTACTACAAATATGACTAACATGATGCAAGAAATGCTGCGAATGCTTCTAGCATTAATTAACAAGCCATGAGCACGTTAAAAATATGTTTCTGGAACGCAAACGGCATTCGCCAACACAAAAATGAACTCGAGCACTTCCTTACGAAAAAAAATATTGATATGATGTTGGTTTCTGAGACTCATTTGACTTCGAGAAACCTTATATGATAAAAAAAACCCGTGAGGAAGAGCATGCGGTGGATCAGTAATTTTAATAAAGTCAAGACTCAAGCACTATATTCTTGACCACATTTGTGAAGAACACCTACAAGCAACAAATATCTGTATTGAAAATTTTTGTACAAATTTCGTGATATCATCAATTTACTCCCCTCCCAGATTTTCAATCACCGAGGATCAATACGAGAATTTCTACAAATCTCTTGGGCCTTCTTTCGTAGCAGCTGGAGACTACAATGCAAAACATACGTTCTGGGGTTCGCGTCTTATTACACCTAGAGGAAGAGCGTTGTTCAACACAATTTCAAAAATGGGCTTGTACGTCATTTCGAGTGGGGAGCCCACTTACTGGCCTACGGATATACAAAAAATTCCGGATGTTATAGATTTTGGCGTCATGAAAAATAACTCCAGGGATTTAATTAATGTTGAAGCTTCCCTATATCTCTCCTCCGATCACTCCCCCACTATCGTTACAATCTGTAATCCACTAAAGGTAGGATCACACGATTGCACGAAATGCACCAATTTTACACAATTTTTATTCGGGTAAATTAGAGCACAATAAAAAATTTGTCCCAATCAAATTCTCTGCAATCACATGATTGCCCCATTTTACTGAAATTGTATTGCCGCAAATTGGCGCAAAACAATTTAGTGCCAATAATTGCCGCATTCCAGCCACACGATTGTCGGCAACTCTGAGAAACAGCTGTTGTGGTTGACGACAAATTTTGTTTTGCACATAGTTTTTTCGGCCGTAAAGATTAAAGAAAACAAAAATTAAAAAAATATGGTTTGTTCTTTGAAAAAAAAAAGAATATTGCTTCGGCTATTCTGATAATGTTGTGTGCACGTAAAAAAGCAAAAAGTGAAAAGAAGAAAAAAAGAAATAGTAGGAGAAGTACGTGGATCAGAGAATGGCTCACAAAAAGAAACACTGATGGTGCATACCAAAAAACATTAATGAAGTTTCGTGAAATAGAAAATCAAAACTTTTTGTTCAAAAATTTCATTCGCATGGATGACGAAACTTTCAAGGAGTTGCTGGAATTAGTGTCTCCACATATTAGGAAGCAAGACACAAATATGCGTAAGGCTATCTCAGAGCAAGAACGTGTAGCTGTGACGCTTCGATTTCTTGCTTCTGGAGATAGTTGCAAAAGTCTTTCGGTTTTGTTCCGTATTGCACCTAACACCATATCACTCTTCGTGCCAAGTGTTTGTGATGCAATTTATAAAGCATTGAAAGGTGTATACTTAAAGGTATGATAATTCTTAATTTATGTACGTTTTTTTCACCTAATTGTTTCATTTTATATGTGTGTATGTGTATAGATACCATCCACACAAGAAGAATGGAATGATTTATTTAGCCTTTAAATTCAGCAAACTGTGGAATTTTCCAAATTGTTTTGGGGCGGTTGACGGCAAGCACGTTCAAATGGTAGCACCACCGAAATCGGGTAGCACATTTTTTAATTATAAAGGCACGCATAGTATAGTGTTAATGGCTATTGTTGATGCGGAATATAATTTTTTATATGTTGACGTTGGCTGTAATGGTCGTGTATCGGATGGTGGCGTTTTCGGAAGCAGTTCATTTCAACGTGCTTTAGATAGCAACAACCTGAATTTGCCAATACCGAAACCCTTGCCAGGTCGCCAAGCCGACATACCTTATGTACTGGTTGCGGATGATGCATTTCGCATGCAGAAACATTTGCTGAAACCATACCCAGGAAAAAATTTATATGCCGGACAGAGAATATTTAATTACAGGCTCTCTAGAGCTCGGCGAATCGTTGAAAATGCATTTGGTATTATGGCAAAGCGCTTTCAAATATTTTCACGCCCTTCTAAGCTAAATGCGGAAAAAACAACAACTACAACTTTAGCTTGCTGTGCCCTGCACAATTTTTTGTTAAAAAAAAAATGTAATTATATAACACCGGCGCTTACAGATCGTTATGATGATGATGGTGGTTTTATTACGGGTACATGGAGAAATTATGTTCTACTGGCTACTGTGAGTGGTTCAGAAAATACTCCAAGCCCATATATAAGCAATGAAGCCAAGGCTATACGCGAAGAATTTGAAAATTATTTTATGTCAGCAGCTGGTGAATTGCCCTGGCAATATAAATATATATAGTAAAAGATGTTACATGAATAAAAGAAAATTTTAATTTTCAATTTCATAACAAAACTTGTTTTTTATTTATCACATAAATTCATTTCTATATAACTATATACATACATCTGCTACCAGTTTACTGATATCGAATCTGTTCGTTCGTTAACATAAATACGTTTGAAATAAAAACAAAATTTAAAATTTTGGTTTTCTTTTAAATGTATTTATGCAAACGAACGAATAGTTACCTTATTGATAAAGTGTCATAAAAAAACTAATAGTAAAAATAGAAAAATCAGTCCAAAATCTTTGCCATTAGCAAAGAATCTAAGATATACATATGTAAGTTTAACAAAAAAATCACTTCAATATAAAAAAAAATCACTTCAATATAAAAAAAATCACTTCAATATAAAAGAGATATATACATATATATATATATGTATATATATATAATTTAATTTTCCTCTGCTTCTAATGTTGCTTCCATAACGTCTTTCACAAGTTGCAAGTGCAACTTGTTGGCAATCCTTTTGTTTTTTTTTTGCGATTTCCCGCATTTGGGATGCCAAATACATGCCTATTGCATGCCAATTGTCTTCTTCAGACTCTAAAACTTTAACTGCTCGCTTCAACATATAATTTTCATCTAGGTTGTCTACCTCAGGGAGGGGAGAATTTTCTGTCTCAGGGAAGGAAGGATTTTGCGATGAAGTACAGCCCTGTTGAGTTTCTTCCGCGTCTAGCGTTGATACAGTACAGGAACTTTTAGCAATTGAGTGGTGGTTATAAAATTGCATCGCAGCCCAATGCGGCCAATGTGGCTGGACGGTTTCTGCTCCCTGACCGGACTTTGTTATAATTTTTTTTTAACATTTTGAAACGCAGTTTTAACATTAGCCCATTTGGCTTTACAGTCTTCCACCGTATGCCCCGGGCAAATGTTTCGGATTGCTCGCCATGCCTTTTCCCGTTTATACCGGTCTTTGTAGTCCGGGGAAGAATATTCCCAAACACATGAATGCATCTCTACAGCTTCTATTAATTCATGTATTTCACTGTAGGCCCAGGGTGAAATTACACTCGGCTCTTTTCTTTTTTTGGTCAAAGGCGTGTTTTGTGGCTGATCCAGGGGGCAGTACTCACAATTTCAGTGCAAATCGAATCGTCCATAACTATACAGTCATCGAAATCCATGTTGAAACTGCAAGAATTTTACAATAGTTATAATATTTATGTACAATTGCATTTTTAGCATTTTTATTAGTGCATGGTTGCATACAAAGCGTTCACACGGTTGCCGCATCAGGGTTGTATTTGATTGAGCCAAAAAGGAACAATATTCATGCTGATTGCCGCATGAGCCAATAAATTGTGCGATCACACGATTGGCATATAAAATATAACAAAAATTGGTACATTGCGGCAATAGTGTGATCCTACCTTAAGAAGTGATTTACGTCACTCATATGTGAAGATGATCAATCGTGTTAATTGGCTGAGATTCAAAAAATATCGTAGTAGTCATTGCACGGAAAACATAACGCTAAGAACATCCGATGATATTGAATATACCATTGCGAATCTTAACGAAAATATTAAGCATGCTGCTGAACATGCTACTACCTCCCACCCGCAGACTGGGTTTAATAGAATTTATTCTACGGATATTGAACGTCTCGTATGTGAAAAAAGAAGAGCTAGAAGGGAATGTCAACAACACAGATCACCCCAACATAAAATCAGGTTTAAAGAGTGCACTAAACGACTCCATTAAAAATTATATGGAAAACCTCTATGTCACACCAGCATCTAATTACTCTTTGTGCAGCGCTGCGAGAAAGCTTAAACACCCGTTGAGTTTAAACCACCTCTGCGCACTTCTACCAGAAGTTGGGCAAGAAGCGATACTGGAAAAGGTAATATACTTGCTGAGCATTTAAAATCTTTATTTACCTCAAACACATGTACGGGTGTTGTTGATTTGCCGTGTGTAGTTGCTCTACCCCCTCAACCCTTGAAGTTTAAGATGCGTGATGTACAAAAACTAATTACTGAACTCAACCCAAAGAAAGCTCCGTGTATTGATGAAATTACTAATAATATGCTGATGAAGTGGCTTCGTATTGCAATTAGAATCCTGTTATTAATTTTTAATGCCATTTTACGACTGGATTATTATCCACACCTCTGGATGCTTGCCAAGGTCAAAATGATTCCAAAGCCGGGCAAAGATCTTACCAAGACTGAGTCATACAGGCCAATATGTTTACTGACAACAATTTCAAAACTCTTCGAAAAGCTACTCATGATAAAATTGTCCCCAATTATAATGTGGGTGCATCCCAGACCATCAATTTGATTTTAGAAGTCAGCATAGCACCATTGAACGAACGCATAGATTGGTTCAATTTATAGGAAGAACATTTGAAGAAAGAAGTATTGTTCTGCCCTGTTTATTGACATTTCTCAGGCATTTGACAAAGTGTGGCATGAAGGCCTAATTTTAAAATAGTAGTCATATCTACCAATAAACATTCTTAATCTTTTGCATAGTTATATTCTTGCCCAGAAGTTCATTGTTGTGGAAGAAGACTTCATGAGTGTGCCCGAATCAATCTCATCCCGTGTGCCACAGTTGAGCATACTGGGACCAGTTTTGTATTTGATTTATACTTGTGATATGCCTGTGAGCAGTAACATTCACACATCTACATTTGCCGATGATACAGCCTACTTTGGTGTGCACGAAAACTCTCACGAGGCATCTCGATATCTTCAGGAACATATTACCCAGCTGTAAATATGGGTAAACTTATGGAGAATAAAAGTAAACGAACAGAAGTGTGCTCAGGTAACATTTACCCTACGAAAAGGTACTTGTTACCATTAGAATCAATAATCAAATTGTTCCTCAACACTCACATGTAAAATACCTTGGTATACACCTGGACCGACGCCTTATATGGAAACACCACATTGACTCTAAGCTAACATATATGAAACTAAAATTAACTCAATTATATTGGCTGATTGGTAGAAATTCCACTCTGAGGGTAGATTATAAACTTTTCATATACAAGTTGCTTTTGAAACCTATATGGTGCTACGGAATTCAGCTATGGGGCACTGCTTCAGCTTCAAACGTAGAGAAAATCTAACGAAGGCAAAACAAAATTTTACGGTTAATAACATCGGCTCCATGGTACATAAGAAACTCAAATTTACATCGTGATTTAAATATGCCACAAGTGACTGAAGAAATTGCAAAATACGCAGGCAAATATTTAATAAAACTCGAGTCACACCCTAATCCGCTTGCTCATAATATCTTGAACTTCACTTCATCGGCTTAAAAAAGAGGGACACAAGGGCTCTAATATTTAACACTCCAGATGAAACTGCTTGAAAATATTTTTTTTTTAATTTGCACGACTCATGTATTATTAGCTACTATCAGTAGTTTATGTCCGACACTGGTCGGGCCTAATAATTATATTTACATTTAAGATTTGAATCCTTATTGTTAGTTCATTTTTGAAGATACAATAAATAAACATACATATTAAAAAAAATAGTGATGGTCGTGCTTCGAATTGACAAGAGTTATGTCTAATACCTCTTGCCTATTAGAGACTATGAAAGTTATTTCCGAACCCTAATTTAATACTGCCAAATTGTTGTCCATAATAAAACCAAAAATGCACTCACCTCTTCCATTCGTGTTTGAGCTTCCCCAGATATGATGATGTGCGCTTCCGTCAGCGCCTATTATGATAGGATTACCGCACTTGTTTGCTTCCTTAACTGCCTTTTGGTCCGGAATACTTGGTGGGGAGTCCGCGTGGTCATGGGCCATGTAGCATGAAAGAAGCCATCTGCAAAAGGATTTTACTTGAAGCCATTATGTGGCTTTAAAAAGTTCGCTTTAAAAAATAAAAATTAATGCAAAATTTAATAATGTTATTGTTTTGTAAACATTTTTGGTGGAGGCTTTAAACTTACTATGTTTGTACATGTGATTCTCAATAACATATTAAGAGTCTTACTATAAACATGTGAAGTTTTTCTGCTTATTTGAAAAATTTTGGGTTGAAGTCTACTTGAGCAGGAACGAAATGCATATAGACGGTGTCTAACCAAAAAAACAAGCAAATAATTATGTACACACATACATTAAAGACTAACTGCCGTATTTATAAATAACTATTTTGGCTTACAAAAAGTAACCTTTTCTGAACCTAAATTAATTTTTATGAGTACGGCAGTAAATGTAACCCAATATTTATTTCTTTTTTATTTGTAAATTTTATTAGTTCAACGCAGAATTTTAATATCACCTAGCCTTTTAACAGACACCATGTCTTTTCAAAAGACATTATGTTTTTTAAAAACCATACGGCACTGTTCTGTAAACCGAATCCGAGTAAATATCTCGTTTTTAAAAAATTAATTAGTGAAATAAGTAAATTAATTAGTGATCGTGCAGACGTGTTTAAAATCATACACGTTAATTTTCTTCCAGATATGACATTTGAGTGTCTTTTTTAATGACATAATGCTATGTACACGTTCATGTATGCAAAATGAAAGACCAGACAATGTTCAAACCTACTCAATACATCTTCTATCATTGTGTTCCAATGTCATGCCGAACATGTTTGAACGACAATGCATGAACAGACAAAGGCATGGTGTGGCAAATGTTGTCATGTTATGTAATAGGACATGTGCTTGCCTTTATCATAAACTCCATCATATCAGGCTTGTATTTTCTCAAAAATCTCACGACTTTGTATGATAGTTACACTTGTATCGAACTCTTTCAGTAGCTCGTTTTTGACACAAACCTATGATCAAACCCATTTAAATTACATGCGTTATAAATGTCCCATTTAATTTACAATTGACTGTGATAGATGGAAAAGTTGCCAATGCCCTAACGGATACCAAGTCATACTGGAAATGTAATATATGTGGGAAAAAAAGTTCTGAGTTGGAAGATAAATCTGCTACTTCATGCTCGCATTAGATTTATGGAGTATTGCTTGCATCTACCATATGATATAAAATATAGAAATATCAAAGGTAATGAAACTGTCTCCTCGCGAAACAACAAAGACTTAGCAGAAACACGAAGAAATGAGAAGAAAAGGATACAAAAGGAATTTAGAAAGCATCTGCTTATAATTGATAAGCCAATTAACGGTTATGGTAGCTCGAATAATGCAAGACGCTTTTTTGAAGATCCTGAGACTACATCCTTGGATAAAAAATTAATAAGGAACTTCAAAATAATACTGGAAACTATTAACAGTAAAAGCAAATTAATGCAGAAAGATTTTATGCTTTTGCTAATGAAACAAAAGTACTGATAAAAATTTATATCCATGGAGATCGATGACGCTAACTGTGCATAAGGTGTTATATCATGGAAAAAAAATCATTGAAACCAACATCCTACCTCCGGGAGAATTTACAGAAGAAGCTCAAGAAGCAAGGAATAGAGATGTAAAGCAGTACAGATTATTTAATAGTCAAAAGTGTTCAAAATCAGCAGAAAATTATGATTTAATGCTTCACTTATTGTTAGATTTCTGCTTTATATACGCAACTTTTTTGCAAATGGAATATGTGAATTGTTTTTATTCATCGTATTACAATTTGCTGAAAGCTGATTTACGACTGACACACAATACAGTTTGAATATATTTAATAAAAGAAATCTTATTAATAAAAAATATATATCAATTTCATTTGATTAAAACATAACACAGTAATTAAATTTTTGTATTTTGCTTTGAGTAGAATATGCATTTATCATCAGAACAATTTCGAATAACAAAACAATATTTATACTTTTACGTTGGAAATGTGCCACATATCCCAAAATTTGTCGATTGCGGTAAAATAATTTTTTGAATGTTCCACAATTGTGGAATAGGCGCAATATTGCAGCTCTATATATCCAGATATATATCCAGATATATTCAAGATATCGGAAAACTGATAACGAATTTGGAAAGAGGACACATTATTATTATATAACGACGATATATACATTGAATTTATCCTTTAAAATTTTAGTTGAAAAGCACTATTCATATTAATTTTTAAAAAACTTTATGTTCTTTTAATTGAATTTAATTAAAAGTACATATGTATGTATTATTTTTGTAGTTTTTTACTTATTTTTTTTTTATAAAAGCTTTAATAAATATAAATATTTTTTTATAACTAATGGTTTATTTCTACTTTAATGACAAAAATGCGTAGGGATTTTTGTAGGGAAAATTTTTTCAACTTGTAGGGAAAATCGGATTTTTTTAGCATTTGTAGGTATTTTTTGCCTACAGCTAAAAAAAAGTTTAATTGAATATATCTGTGCCAATAAGGAAAAAGTGCTTAAGTCATATTTTACTGTTTTGCAGGAGAACACTTTTAAGCTTTCAAGTCGATTTTTAGAAGTTTATTTCTTTTACAGTTAAATTGGGAAATTCTCTTTTAAGCAAACATCGTTCTACACATTATAAGTAACACATTTAAGTTAATATGTTTCAAAGTATAAGCTAAGTTAAGCTTTTATTCCAAATGACATCAGAAGTCTAAAAAAGATAAGTCGCAAGTCAATGTGCTATAACTTCCTGAAAAATCACACAAATTAATTGAGATTTTCACCAGGGGTACTTTCGAATATGCAGATTACGGAGGTGTCATTAATTCAAAATCAGCTTATCTCGACTTAAGCACTTTTTTCTTTTTGCCACAGATATAAAAATCTATTAAGAATTAGTGTGAATAACATAGCAGCAAAAACAATTTTTAATTTAACTTCGTCTACGAATTACGGCCCTTTTCACAACGTAAAATTAAAAGATAACAGGGACTTTAACGGCAAGTTTTGTAGTTAAAGTTCATGTTAAATTTTAATCAGAAATAATTTCTTTAGTCAGGCTTAAGTTCAGTAATTTCAATTCTTGTTGAATGAAATATTTTTATTAATTAATGTGAGTTTCTAAAGAAGAGAAGAAAAATTAAATTAGACATTATTAGCTGGGGGAAATACCGATATTTTTCTGTGCAGCCACGCACTTCATCAGCACCCAAGTCTATCTACTGGGGTAGAGATTGTTATTAACATCAGCTATTTAACGCAAATTTTCAATGAAATGGAATATGACAAAATATATGTTCACTTGGCAATCACAGTTTCATATATTGGAAAGTAAAATCAATTGTAGAAAACAATAACAATGTAACATAATATCCACTACAATAATACTTACATCTATGTACCGACGGTACATCGAATAGTAAAAATAATTAATGTGATGATCGTAAAAGATAAGCAAGAATAGTTAAACATACTTAGGTAGAGTGATATAACTTCGTGTTAACCTGAATGGAAAATGAAAAAACGGATAAACAGAAAATGAATAGTGATACTTACAAATGTATTTACCAAAGGTAAGTCAATTATTGACTTAATGTGATCTATTACTATTTTAAGAACATATAACACCATATTGGGATGCCATTTGTTGGCGGCTGGGTGTCACAAATCAGCAAATTTTCAAACAAGTTAAATACTCCAAGCATTTTGCATGTACTTTTTCAATGTATTTTATGCATGTACAAATACTTTTGTCCAATGACTTTTTAATGTTTTTGTTATTATTGTTGTTATGTTAATTATAAATTACTTTTTTATATTTTGTATAAACATATTTATTAGCACTCTTAATATTGACATAATTTATTTTTTAAATTTCTTCTCAATTTACCTCAAACCCCGAAGATTATGGGTGTACAGATAGTTTTGTCCTTATCTGTATGTTAGTCGAACATCAAAAACGCACTCCTTTTAAGTCTTAACGCAATGTCTGCACTCCCAGATGCAGCCGCAGCGGCGGAGTATCGCATTACCATGTTTTATGCCCCTCCTGCGCTCAATGCTGAAGTCATAGCTCTGAAGAGGCTATCCCACCTTCAGGATTTTCAAATTGGAACAGTCGCCTCAGAGCAGAATGGTCGGTTCGTAGTGTATAGCGTCACTACAGGTACTTATGGTAGTGTTTAACACTCTAACACTGCCAAAATCTTACGCCACATCACGCATAATTTTTCTATATAACATTTTCTTCTCCATTAACCACTTGTGAGAACAGACCACCTTTACCATATCCGCTCGCATCGTATCTAACATAAATCTTTTAACGTTTGGAACTGTTTTTATTGCAATTCACTCCAATGGTACAGTCGTGTTTTCTTGGCCAGCTCATGTAAACTTGCTGCCGCTCTTGCAAAGTTCGGCACAAAGCTTCTGTAATACGTGCAAAAATCTGCGCAATTCATGAAGATTTTCAGAACAAGATCAGTCATTTACTGCTCGTTATCCTCATTTTTGGAAATCCCATTCACCATGACAAGGCGCCCTGAATACCTCACCTTTTTCTTGGAACAAAGCACACTTTTTTACGCTAATCTTAAGACCAGTCGCTTATATCTGCTAAAAAATTTCTGCCATTTTTCTAAGGTGTTCATCGAATAAACATTCCCATCACAATTATGTCGTCGAGGCACAGTAAAGGCCATGATTCACTATCCTACACAATCGCGCGATCTACGAAAAAATACAACCCTGTACCAGGGCTGTATTTTCTAAAAAATCGCACGATCGTGTAGGCTAGTGTATCACGGTCTTAAGCAATTCTTCCAGTGCTGTCCCGGAATTACTCGTGCCATGAAGCGCTCAAAAGTAGCCGATGTATTGAAAGAGCCCAATTGGCATAACTTAAGCTGCCATAAACCATCATCTTATCTCTCTAATGCGGAAAACATTTTGTACGAGCTAGCGTGTCCAAGGTTTCGCCAATTTTTGGTAGCAGGTAGTACACGCAGAATCTTGCGCTGCCATCTTTCTTTTTCTAGGAATACAGGTGAGCTCCAGGAACTTTGATGGCCCGATTACACCGCTCCACTTCATCTTTAGCCTCATTTCGTTTTGCCAGAGGTACGATTACAGGTGCCTGTTTGATGTGTTTTGCTTCAACGGTGTCAATTTCGTACTTAACTATAGATGGATGTCCTTCCTTAGCTTTGACCTTGTCAGGTGAATACACAGGCATACTTTTTAAGCAGCTCTTTGAACTTGTTTCTATCGGAAGCAACTAATCCTGTTACCCATTTCTCCACATGTACCTCAAATTTTTCATTATCATTGTTAGACATTTTGACAGGATCGGACTTTATCCAAATTTATTACTGGTTCTGCTGGAACGCATCGTCTAATTCTCGCTGATGTCTTTTTCATAGCCGGTAAGTTGAGTACCAGATATATGCGACAATATATAACACTAGCGAGCGCACTCGCTGTTTACTATGTGATTTTTAGTCTCGAATACTTTTAAGCACTCGCTTTCACTGATTTGTTGTTTTATTCGCTCGTTATTCATATAGAGCGAACTTCATGTATGAAAATATACACAACAACTTTTTAACTTGTACTTGTGTTGATTACAGAAAGAAGTAAGAGCGCAGAAAAAAGTAACAACAATACCACAACCACTCAGAGCAAGTTTCGTGTTTTTTCTATTTTCGTGTTAGGTAACTTCTTTGTATTCAACTAACACGACTTTGGTGTTACGATCAGTTTGTAACAACAACATTTTCCTCATATCAGTGTTGCCAGTGAAATTTCGAGAAAGATACTGTAGTGAATCTATAATTAGCATAAGCACTGTAGCAATGTAAGAATTTTATTTACTCTAAGTGTGTGGTTTGTTTTTCCTGTTTCGTTCTGTTCCGTTGCGGAAAAATCTGTAGAAAATAGAATTCAACGTTAAGTGACAGCCAAAAGTATGTATGTATTAGTTTGTAGTGATATTTTGTATACAAATGAAATCAGTTCTATAGGTTGCCAGCTGATTCCTTGCACAGAAAAAGTAATTGCAAAATATTTTATACGGAAAAGAACGGCACAGAACGACAACGAAAAGTAAAAACTAATGAGGCCTTAAGCTTTATCCATATGACATTGAACTTGAAATTCAATTCATTTTTTTGTTTACGCTAAATACTTTTAAGAATTTAATTTTTTTAAGCCAGTGAACTTTAATTGAGTTTTTTTGTTGGTCAGCAGTAATGAGCATTAAATTTTTTGTTTGTATTAAATAATTTGTATCAAAGAAAATTGTAACATGAATACTGTGTGATTGAAGTAAACTGTTGGCATGGAACAATTTATAGTGTGAATTCTAAATTGAATGTTTTTCATATTGATTTCTTGCTGGGTTTGATAACAAAATGAAGAATTTGTCAAAATTGCAAAGTTCCGTGGGAACAGCAAATCTACCATTGATTTGTTTTAATGACACATTAAAGTTAAACCTGAGAGTAAGTTAGTATATAAGTTGTTGATTTTTGTAAATAAAATTCAGAAATAATTGATCAAGCAAAGACGTGAGATCTTCCTTTTTATTTCTCAATCAAAATCGGCACTTCTGGTGCTGAAGAAAAGCGGCAGCAGAGCTCAGTAATACAGAAAACTACACAAACATATCAAATCCTTCTACACACAATATAAACACACCATAATACATTTGTTCCCAAAAAGATACATTTTGTAAAAAATTTTAAAGTCCATTTTTAACGTTTAACATTTATTAACATGGCATTTTTATTTCATATTTAATGAATATTGTAAAGAAAATAATATCATATAAATTCATTTTTATATATATTTAAGTCATAAATATTAGGCATGTAATAAGCAAACTTTAAAATTAATTATATGGACATAACTATCTTTGGATGTTATCAAAACAAATTCATTTTTGTAAAAATTAATATACGAGTTAAGGCGCTTATACTAAGGCGATTATATCAAAAAGTGCATAAAATTATTTCAAGCTGAGGTAAAAACAAAATTTAATTTAAACCGACTTTTTATAAAATAGCAAATATTATTTTAGGCAATATTTTGTGGAAAATTTTTTAATAAAAAAAAATGGACTGCGCAGCGTTGCCATTGGTCAACATTTTTGTAAAAAGATTTACATGTAAATGAAATTGACGTATAAAAAAATTGTTATTTTAACGTTACATAAAAATCTGCCCCTTTTAAATTCATAAACCTGTCGCATTCGTAATATATTTAAATTAAAATTTTTTATGAAAAATTTTATAGTACCTTTTAAATAAATTTTATTTCATTATGAATTTAGCCCTACATATTTACTTAAATATACGGTCATTGATTTGTTTTCAAACCTTCTGGCAACGCTACTTTATGTATTAATACGATTGACGAATGCTGAGAGTAAATACTTATGAACTCTGAGAACTATAACTCTAGTTAATAATTTATGTGTGTGTCTTTAAAATTCCTACTCAAAAATTTCTTGTGTTGTTTATCAGATGTATGTATTTAGGAAACAATACTAAAAAGACAAGGTGTATAAACTTCATTGTGATTGTTACAGGCTCGTATGTTCAAACGCAAATTCTTACGAGTATGGCGAGCAGATACAAAAACAGTATGCTGTGTTAACTACACCGCAACTCGTTTTTAAGCGAGTATCTTGAATCATAAAAACAGGTACATATTGCAGTTCTCTGTTGAGTACTCTCACAGGGACTATACCTCCTTCGATGGCTTTCACGAGAGTCTTTATCGTTCTTTATATCTGTTGGTTCTACTACCCATAAACGGTTGTCTTCACAATCTCCCTCCATACGAGTAAATATCAACTTTACAGGCTGTAGTGATACCTTTCGCTTTACAACAGCAACTAAGCGATTATTTTTTTTACTCTCCTGCGCTAACAAATAAGTTGTACATGAGCGTACATGAGTAAATTTCTTTTTTTTATATTTAGTTGAAGGATAAGGGGCCTTATCCTACTGACGCGACCACGAAGTATACAGAGTTGAAGAAAATGAGTGATGAAAAAAGATAAATTCACCTGTGATACAGGTTCTGCGAGAAAGGGACAACTGTAGTATATGTATTTCAGTGTTGCCAGAAGTAGGAGAAAATCCCTATATGTAGGTATTTTTTATACCAAAATAGAAGCGTAGGGAAAATCGGAGAAATTTTTTGTATTCTCCAAAATGTTGGGATTTTTTCGTCATGTCGCATTATTTATGAAATAAATGCAAACATAACGTTTTTTTTAGTAATATTTTCTTTTTCACAAGGGTTCAAAAATTTTCTTTTCGTTAAAATCGCTTAAAAATATGTTTCCAGAGATGTCTGTAGTTTAAAAAGTTGGCGACACTAATATGTATGTATGTACATGCCAAGGCGAATTCATATACCAGGTGGTGTCAAGATTGCAACAACAAAATCTGCCTAGTACTTTATTGCAATGAGAATTGACAAATCAAACTTCCTACGAATTTTATTGAAATGAAATTTAACAAGCCAAACTTCCCAAAATAATCAGCTGTTAACTTAGCACCACCTGGTACAGGTAATCAAAACAAACAAGAGAAAGTGTGTACTTTGTCAAATGAAAAAGAGAAAAATTTTAGAAAATTAAATGAAGGAATTTGGTTGTGTTGAATTATAAAAGATAATGTGAAAAATATTATTTGTATTAGAAAAGCGATTAAGATTTGTTTTCAAATGATTCTTGATTTAACTTTAAGAATTTTCATTCATTTTCATTTCGTGATATCTCTGTGTACTTTGTGAACGCGAGGACAAATGATAGTTTAAAAGCAAAATATCAAAAAGATCATCCAATTTCTCGAAGAACTCTGTTTTATTTTCTCTGTCCTTCGGCGAATTTCGAAGCATTCTTCTGAATTTAAAAACCGTTTAAGTTATCCATGATCATTTGAGGATATCGCGGTCCTTATGCACAAGGCTTGATCTGGCAACACCTGAACTATTATTGAGTATGAACAAGAGGGTTTTACAGGTCCTTATAGGAGTTTTGACGGGTAATTGCCTTTTTGGAGCAAGCATCAGCAAGTGGCTGAGTAGCGGTTTTCATAAGGTACTAAAGATATCACGGAGTTTAATATGGAGTATATCAGCTCAATGGCATATAACGTCTAGACTGAGTCTCACCGAGTGAGGGAAAAGGGGAAGCTTTTAAGGGATTCACAATGGATCTATCGGTGAAGGTGCATATGTACTACCTTTCCTAACCTATCCTTATCATGTTTTCAACTGTTTTTATATTTGGTATTTTGAGTAGGATCTCATAATTTTATTTATCAATCAAGTGTTAGGGGACCAACTATCGATATATGCAAAATTCAATTTCAAGAAAACTTAAGAGGGATTTTCTATATTTTAGTACCGATAATTACGCAAATATTTTATTAAATAAATATTTTGTCATTACTTGATTTTAGGTTGCGTACCGTTTTATTACACTACCAGTTTCATCAAGCAGTGTATTATGTGTTATTTGTGGAGCCGAGCCCTCATTACGAAGTTTACATGATATTGCAGAAAATACTTTCCGTAATGAATTAAACTTACTACAAAACATGGAAAGATTGATACCACGGGGCTTGCCAGAAAATATTGAATTGGATCCAGCAATTGTTGCCATTATCATTGCTAACAGTATTACACGTAAATGTGTTTTTTCATCGAACATACATCAAAGTACATCAACAGTGCGATATCTCGGAGACCTTCATAATATAGACGTGCTGCGGAAATTTTTTGACGATACAATTTCAAATGCGACATTTTTCAATAACAACTTAACAGCAAGCCATGTTTTCGAAGTTAGCAGTCAGTTCTGGTCATTTGATACTCACAAGTGCTTGTCACTGTTTGATGGTGACCAGAATGTAATTTGCTTATTATTTATCTCATCAGTGCCAATGCATACAATGAAGTAAGTATAATTTTTTATTTATTTTATATATACATATCGCACTTGTTTCTCAAAAGAGTACCAACTCAAAATTCATGAATTTTCAGTAGAGTCCAAAAACTGTTTCTGTTAGTAGTAGTTATTCTAAAAACACAAAGAGAGTCATAACGGTTTTTTTTTCACGGAAAAGAAGACAAATCAAAGGGAGATTTTTACAGTGGGTAGATATGACCTCTGTTGTTTTGTTTTTTGCAAAAAGCGAAAATTTTAACATTTTGAGTTGTTACGCTTTAGAGGAACAAGTGCGATATATGTTTATATTTATTTATTGTATCTTCAAAAATGAACTAACAATCAGGATTAAAATCTTAAGTCTAGATATAATTATTAGGCTCAGCCCAGTGTCGGGCATAAACTTAATGATAGTAATCAATAATATTTACATAAACTTCGTAGTAAGCACTAGAGATGGGCAAATGAAAAAAATGTATCGATATATATCGTATCGATATTTTTGGACAGTATTATATTTTTAAAAATCGATATTTCGATATTTTTGCCTACAAATGTTGCAAAAATATTCCAAAGTTAAAATAAATACACATACTAACATATAGTGCCATAACTGCCAAAAAAGTTTAAGCGACATAGTTTTCGCAAAATCGATTGTTTGCGATCGTAAATAATCGATTTTCGTCAAAAAACGAGGTCCAAAAAATGTGTCGATTTAGTTTTTGGCAGTTATGGCTCGATATTACAAATATGTTACATGAATTCAGAATTCAAAATTCAATATTTATTTATCAAACAGTTCAATAAAAACAATATAACCAAAAGATTCAATAAAAACAGTATACAAATTCTATATAAACAATAAAAGAATAGGAATAAAAAATTTAACAAAATCAATGTATAAGGAAATTCATATACATGTATTTATACTCAGATTGCATTTGTTGTATATAATAACTAAAAACATTAGTTCATAAAAATTTAAGTTACTAGTTAGTTAGTTAGTCGCTAGTTGTTAGCGATTTCTTTAAATATTAATAGCCTTATTTATAAAAATTATTCAGGATTTATAAAGGGTTTTTAAAACAGATTTCCATACATATATACATGATTATTAAGCCCTTATAAAACCTTAATAATTTTTATAAATAAAGCTGTTAATCAATGTTTAATGAATGCCCAGTGTTGAACACTTCAAAGTTCATCGTTGCGGAGTACGAGAAATATCCACTGGGCATCCATTAAACAATGAATTAATATTTAAAGAAATCACGATTAACTATCTAACTTAAATCTTAATGAACTCCATGAGTGGATAAAACCCAAATTTATTTTGATATCGGAAAAGGAAATAAATTTATCGATACACCTCTATGTTTAATTTGTATTATAAGATAGTTTCTGAAAAAACTGCATTAATTTCGAATGCAGAAGTAGTCACTATAAGTAATTTAATACAAAAGAACTACAGGGTGTTTTTTTAGAGGTATAGAACTTCGAATTGAAATAAAACACAAGAAAATCGTTTTAATGTCCATCAATTTGGCTTTATTGGAAGGATAATTTTATGCCATTAACGTTTAAATATGATTTCGGGCATGTGGTCGCCGCGGCTGGCTCGAATAAAGCCAATTCTACAGGTCCAATTTTCAACCACTTTTTCGAGCATATGGGGCCGTATGTTGGCAATAACGCCACGAATGTTGGCTTCCAAGTCACCTAAAGTTTCTAGTTTGTTGGCGTAGACGAGCGACTTCATATATCCCCAAAGAAAATAATCCAATGGTGTCAAATCACACGATCTTGGTGGCCAATCCATGGTTAACCGAATTAATTGCTCTGATGGACGATTATGTCGACCATAAAATGGACGGAGCTTGCGGTAAACTTCGCGAACTGAACCATTATTTTCGAAATAAATTTGCACGATTTGCAAGCGTTGTTCTTTTGTCAACCTGTTCATGATGAAATGGCAAACCAAACTAAATATTAATCACTTGACAGCTGGCAAAATGGCCGCCAGTTAAAAAAGTGATGCCAACTTAAAGTTATATACCTCAATAAAAAACACCCATACATACAATTACAATTTATACGTAACCTACTGTAGCTGCTTAAGGCTTCAGTAGTATTTACTTTCTTTTGCTGTTCTGTGCTGTGCCGTTCTGTTTCTTGCATCGTACATTGTTATGTTTCAATATAGTTTTATGTTTGCTGCTATAAATTTAATTTTTAAATTCTTAAAGCACAATCACAGTTTATTTGGAAAAACTTATTTTATTTATGCTGTAACTTACAATTACTTAACTTTTTTATTTTCACAGGTTGAACCGAAACAGAACAGAACGAAAGAGATTTGTAACAGAACAAAAAGTAAAAACAAATTGTGCCTTTAGGCTTATACCCACACAAACAAAATTTGACATTTAACTTAGTTAATAAACAAGTCACTTGGCTCACCTTACTATGAAATTTCTCTTTTTTTCTTCGCATCACTAGCAGTGATGCCTATATCGTACAGTTAAAAAGTGGCTGAAATTTATATAGCTCTTAAAAATATCGAAACACGATACTCGTAAATAATAATCAATGTATCGATATATCGGGTTTTGAAATATCGCCGATATATATCGATTTATTTTCCCAAATATCGATATTTCGATTTGTCGATATTTTTTCCCATCTCTAGTAAGCACACAAATTTTTTCCAGAAGTTTCATCTGGATCGTTGCGTATTAGAGGCTTATTGTCCCTCTTTTTTAAGCGGATGTGTTCAAGATGTTACGATTAGGATGAGACTCGAGTTTTGTTAAATATTTGCCTGCGTATTTTGCAATTTAAACTGTCATTACTGGCATAATTAGATCACGATGTAAATTTGAATTTGATAGAACATAGAGCCGATGGGCTGTACGAATCGCTTCTTATAACTTGAACCAATCTATGCGTTTGTTTCATGGTGCTATGATGACTTCTAAAACAAAATTAATGGTACAGGATACACCCATTACTAGTTAGAATTAGGGACGATTTTGTCATGAGAAGCCTTTTGAAAAGCTTTGAAATGTTGATAGTAAACATTTTAATCTATATGACTCAGCCTTGATAAGAACTTTGTCCGGCTTTGGAATCATTTTGACCTTCGCAAGCTTCCAGCTGTTTGGTTAATAGTCCAATCGTAAAATGGCATTAAAAATGAATAATAGGATTTTAATTGTAATACGAGACAATTTCATCATACTCCTGGTACTCCAGGTATGATGAAATTGTACACCACGCATCTTAAACCTTAAAGGTCGAGGGGGTAGAGCAACTACACTCGACAAACCAACAACACCAGTACATGTGTTAGGGATAAATACGGATTTTAAATGCTCAGCAAATATGTTACCTTTTTCAGTATCGCTTCTTGCCTAACCTCCGTTCGAAGTGCGCAGAGGTGGTTTAAACACAACGGGTCTTTTAAGATTTCTAGCAGCGCGCCACAAAGAGTAATTAGATGCTGGTGTGACATGGATAGCTTCCAGAGAGTTTTTAAGAGATGCAGTTTTTTCAGATGCCAGCAACTCTGAGTCGTTTAGTGCACTCTTTAAATCTAATTTTATCTAAGAGTGATCTGTGATGTTGCCATTCTTTTCTAGCTCTTCTTTTTCACATACGAGACATTCAATATCCGTACTATAGATTCTATTAAACCTAGTCAGCAGATGGGAGGTAGTGGCACGTTCAGCAGCCTGTTTAATCTTTTCGTTAAGGTTGGTAATATAAGATTCAACATCATCGGATGTTCTAAGCTTAATGTTTTCCGTACAATGACTAATAAGATATTTCTTGAACCCCAGTCTATTAACACGATTGAACATCTTCACATGTGAGTGAGGTAAATCACTTCTTAGTGGGTTACAGATTGTAACGACAATGAGAGAGTGATCGGACAAGAGATATCTAGAGAAAATTTTTTGTATGCCACTAGGCTAGTAAGTAGGCTCCGCATTCGAAATGACATCCAACGCACGACCTCTGGATATATGTTTTGCATTATACTCGCCAGCTGCTACGCGACAAGGTCCTGGTATTGGTCCTCAGTGATTGAGAATCTGGGAGCAAAATATCACAAAATTAAAAAAAAATTTCGACAGGAATATTCGTTGCATCTTCCTCTCGTACCATTGGTATCAAATAATGTGTAGCCATTGATTTTGAAAAGACTTCTCGAAGTCAAATGAGTCTCAGGGACCAACAATATATCAATATTTTTTCCACGTGGAAGTGCTCGAGTTCATTTTGCTTGAAGCAGTGTATTCTGTTGTACTTGTTGTAAAGTTGTTTACAGTTTGCACCAGATTATCAATAGTAATTTGAAGGCGACCGAAATTTAAGCTTGAGTTTGCATTTGTTGAATTATTTGGTGGTGACACTTTCTGCGTGGAAATAGAATTGATCTTCACAATGTCGGCATAGGATACATATGTAAAAATTGGTTGGGTGACTTAAAGATAAATAATGGAGTACGTATTTCCTATTTGAGCTGGGGTTACTTTAGGTTTTTGACTCATAGCCTGTTTAACGAAAGAGTACACAAGACATCTTCTGTAGTTAGCAGTGTGGTTACCTCCATAATTACTGATTTTTTTTATCATTTTGATTTTTTGGCTTATTGCAACTAGCAGTACCGTGTAGAGATGAGCGATTTTTCGAAACCTGTTACTTTTTCACAGCGATTGAAAAATCACTAATCACAACTGTGACAGAATTTATCAAGTAATAGGTTTTGGAAATATAATTCTTTCATACAAACTGTGACTGTTCTTGTATGCTTACTTTACAGTAAACAAAGCTACCACATGATATTTTTTATACCTTCACCCTTTGTGGGGAAAAAATCGTCAAATCGTGTCAAATCGTCTTTTCTAGCAACTATGTATAGCTCTCACATTTTTGTATTTACAATTTTACTGTCTCTCTGACTCTCATACGGCAATTATCAATATTTGGTTGGGGTTGATGCTAATTGTTTGTTCTTGTCGCTCTTCTTATTAGCATTGATCAAAATACCAATACTAATACATACTTTTAAAGCAGAAGAGCTGAAATGTGTTAAACCCAGATACAGTCACTGTTTAATTACACTGCTGCTCTTTTTATTAGATTTTGTCAAAATAACAGAACTGCTAAAAACAAAATACTGCTAAAACTGTCTACATGGTAATACAATGTATTACGACATGTCAAAAAATGCTGTAGGTTGTACAAAATCTTATCATGTAAAAGCAAAATGTATCGAGCAGGAGAGAATACGGATAGAAAATTTGACAAGCGGTCGGTAAATGTTTATTTTCTAAACCATTTTAGAAACTTAAGTATTCTCATCACACCAGAGGTGTATTTCAAAGGGAACATTGGCAGCACTAATGGTATCTATTGAAGGTGTTGACACTTTTACAAAAACAACCAAAATCAGCTCAGGAAATGTTCATGTTGTTTTTGTAAATATTTTGCGACTGCAACCATCAGTTACTTAACTGGTACAGCAGAACCAAACAAACATTAAATAAACTTTAAAAATAAATTATATTTTGTAGTAAAATTACATTAAAATTATGAAATGTTTTCTCCAATACTTAGTTTTATTACTACACACATCTTTATTGGAATTTTCCAATTTTTGTTATTAACTCAACAGTTTACTATCTTTGCTTGTATTTTATTTGTAGTATCAGTGTAAACATGAAAAATACCTACAACAGACTTTTGTTCTCTTTTTTTTACACGGAGAGAATTTCATAATATTTTGATTCTAAAAAGTCGTAATACTGTGATCACAGTCACAGTTTAAAAGAACAGCGATTTAGAAATCACGTTCACAAGGAGCAACATTATTAAAAAATCACAGTATCACTCAACCCTAGTACCGTGTAATCCACAGCTGTTGTTTTTCGGTATAAGAGATATTTTAAATTATAAATTGGATGGTTCTCATTTTTCCTCAATTTTATATCATTTGGCTCTAGTTCAAAACGAAATAGAGCGTTGGGATCTTCTCCCTATTAATTATGTTAGAGAATTTTTTTACCTTAAGTCCTTGTCGGGTCAATGTATCTTTTATTTCATCATGTACAATAGAAGAATGTATGCTCTTCAATACGATCTGTAGGCCTTTGGCACTTTTAAGCTGGTAACGATTTTGCGGAAGTCGTTTTCTTTATATATTTGAATTTTCGTTTCATCAATGTTACCATGTTTTATTGAAATAATATGAAATGCATTTTCATCAATGACTGACATAAATTTTTTAATAAGGGCGTTTGAATTTTTTTTTTCTCAGATAGATTAGTAGTAGTTTGGAGGACTTGTTCGATGATACAGCGGGTGGGTCGTTAGGCAATATTGAAAAACGATTTTGACGATTAATTGAGGCGGCGTCTTTATCCCTGGATATCTTGTGAACCGATGAGAGTTTTGATGAATTTGGGCTTCGCCCACGCTTTACAACTGTGATATATCTGTCCATTGCGACTTGTACCTTAGGTTTCTGACTACTGTTATCTATAGTGATAACTTGTCTAAGTAGTGAACACGAGGCCGGAGGAGCGGATGATCGCGCTGACTTAAATGAAGGTGTACTAGATAACGGTAATGTTAATGAAGCACTAGTTGGCATTGGAGTAAGCGAAGTTGATCACGCACGAAAAAGTGGCTTTGCCGTTAAAAAATAACTATCCTCAGATCTCTTATTTTATTGTTTGCATTAAGAGCTTCAGAACTCACAGTAATAGGCATTCTGCCGATAGGACTCACTTCATAATATTTTGTTTTTGAGGTACTCATATATAGTTATTTCAGACTATGTAAAAAGTATTAGTAAAGCAAATAAAGCTTATACAGCAGCCAAAAAACTATTCGACATAAGCCAACATTTTTGTATTCTATCAAAAAGATGATAAAAATGATGATGATGATTAAAATAACTAATATTAAAATTTCATGAAATAAAAAATTAATAAAGAAGCAAATTACTTTTCCTTGCCGACGTATGACTTCTTTTAATCGATCTGGTATAGAATTGTCCAAGATTTGAGAATATTTCGGACCGATTTTTCGTCACTCCTTTAAAAGGAATTTTGTCATTTTATTTTTCTTGTAAAGTCACTTTTTCTTATTCATTTTTTTTAAATGACCCCAGGGGTATTCAGGAGGATTAAGATCTGAACAATGTGGTGGCGCTTTTATCATTTTAGGGCAGCATACATAAGCCAAAGCCTTGCATTGATAGCGCAGTGCTTGGGATCATTGTCTACTCGTATGTAAATATGAAATGTATCCGACAGTCCTGATTCCAGTTCTTTCAGCTGGTCACTATAACGTCACTGGTCACTATAACGTTTCATTAATAAATGCTGAATTTCCAGGAAGAAGCCACATAGTTCTAAAGAAACCGCACAGTTAAGATTACAGTTTGCACAAGAGTATGTAAGTAAGCAATCCGGGAACTGGATAGATAAAATTATGGGTATAATTTTTACTGACGCAAGCAAATATAATCTTTTTAATTATATGGACGAGTTTTAGTGCAAACAAAACCAAATACAGAACCTTAAGTGGGATAGATTGTGCTAACTGTAAAACACAGCAGAGGTGGTATATTGTCTGGTTGTGTATGGTGGCTTCAGATGTGGGCAATTCAGCATTTATTAATTGAATAATGGATCATTGACGGTATATTGAAATACTGGGGTAAAATTTGCGGATCAGCGTAGAAAAATTAGGACTGTCGGATATATTTAAGTTTTATAATGACAACGATCCTAAGCTTTGCTCAATCAATTAGGATAAGTTTATTTTTCTTTTGTGATTTTTAAAAATATTATTTGTGAATTCTCAAATAGCAAATAAATTTCAATTGAAAAAAAACTTATGACAACACGTCGAATAATAAATTTCTTAAATGATAAACTAAATGACGCAGCTTGTTCAAATTTTGACAGAACTCAACTGAAAATTGTTTGTTGATAGGAGCAGTATTGCGCTTTCACTTAAATAAAGTCGGAAAATCCAAAAAGTCATGGACTCATATTATGTAATTAAATTAAGGAAAAAAGTAAATAAAAACATGTCCAGCCGACACATTGTTGGTGTAAAATATTTCCTACACTGTTTTTTTTATCTCCACACTTATTGCCAACAAACAAACATTTGAACGCAACTTCCTTTTTTGTTCAGAAAGGTATTGTTCTTAAATTATTTTCAAACACTTTTCGCATGAGAACCTTGATATTTCAAATCAGTGCCATTTTCAAATTGAGCAAATCAATTTTATTTAAAACTGATATTAATTGAAAATTATTTTATTTTCAGATACATTGGAAAACAAGTGTTTACGCAAATTATACAAGAAAAAAGTCTTTGCTGGTAGTGGAGAATGTCGCGGTGCTTCAACAAAAATTAAGGAATACAAGAAAAGTATAATTAAGCTTATTTAAAAAACTTTTAAGGTAACTGTATACACATATTAGCATACATTTTTTTTCATAATCTTCGGCACTGGAAATTATATACATAGATATATAAGCCCTATTAATAACCTTAAGAAATCATAGAATTTGCAAAATGGTATTGTATATTTTTGCTCTACACTAAGAAAATATCGCTAGCTCAAACGAAAAACTATGTCGCTACTACTTTTTTTATATTAATTTTATCCTGCTAAGAGAAAAAAACTATTAAATTGTTCAAGCGAAAGTTGACGGGCTTTTTTGATGGAATAGGGCGTTTTGATGTGCGAGTATATAGTACATAATAATAAACAAATAACCCTGTATTGACATTTTTGTTAGTTACGTAATTTTTCATTTAAGCTGACGATTACATATGTATGTATAAATACATATATGCAACACTTAGAACTATAATATTTATTCATTATATATACGCATACAACACTTGGGGCCATTATTACAATTTGCCTATAAGGATCCTGATAGTTAAAGTAACATTTAGCTTGAAATTTTGCCATTATTACAACTATAATGGGCCGATTAAGGAAATATTAAAATCTTGAAATTGTGTCAACACTGCAGTGCATTCCGACTACTTTAAGTTGTGAAAAATGTATAGTATGTCGTTACTTTGTTTCTTTGTCTGATTGTTGACGGGCGAACATTTGGATGGAAAAAATTTGGAATTCTCTTTTGTTGTTTCCTTCGCGTTCACATATACGAAAATGTTGCCAATGAAATCCCAATATTATTGGATAATACCAACATTTATATGTATGTATGTATATGTAGCAAAGAATGTGAAAACAAAGCG
This sequence comes from Nowickia ferox, assembly GCA_936439885.1. Taxonomy (NCBI): domain Eukaryota; kingdom Metazoa; phylum Arthropoda; class Insecta; order Diptera; family Tachinidae; genus Nowickia; species Nowickia ferox. Next base: position 36,388,441 of record OW387026.1, on the reverse strand, counting down.
TGTCGCCGAGTTCCGATCCCAAAAATGATTCTCTCTTCTCCACCCGTAAATTGCTATCAAACAAAATGTTTCCATTCCAAACGTTTTCGTGTCTAAACGCAGACTTTGTTTAGTTTTTGTAGTAGATTAAAGACGTATTTAAGAGTTTTTCTTTGATCTAGTACCAATGTGTCGTAGGCGAAGTTGAAATACGCCAACCACAATAAGGCAGATTATCTTTCGCATATTTTTTTTTGTATTTTTTTTATTATTTTTTTATGTTTTGTGTTATATTTTGTTCAAAAGTTACTCATGTTTTAGATTCGGCGTTTTTTCTTAAAGCAAGTCTGATTTTAAGGGGGGAGGGAAAAGAAGAAAGAAAAGGGGTACGTACGGACTTGCTTGTACCGAAAAGTTACTTCAATTCTCTTTTGTTATTTAATTTGTTGCATTAAAACAATAGGAAAATTTAACAAGAAACCGTCTGCGTGTAAACAAACGAGCAGTATTAAAAGAGAATTGAAAAGAACTGCTTCAAAAAAAAAAAAAAACTGCCGAGTCTAAAACAACGCTTATAATAATTTAATGTATTCTGTATATCTGTTGTTGAAGTCAGAGTTTTAGGTTAAATATATTTTTTAAAAATCAAGAAATATTTATCTGTCCGATAACATCCTAACTTTAAATAAGTTTGTGGAAGTTATGACCAAGGGCCGCTAATTGCAAACCACCAGTTATAAAATTAAATAAATAAAGTAAAACTATTTTAAGGAAAATCAAATAAAATATAAAGAAGACAATATAAATGGGATAGAAAGATATTAAACCATATTCAAAAGTTTCCAGGATTAGTGGTAAAAAAAGTGATAGGCCAGTTTTATAAGTTTGACTTTAAGTTTCTCATACTCTGTACAGACAGTTGTCAGATCTTAATTTATTGTCAGATTTAGCAGTGTGCTAGCAATATACTGACAATAAAAAAATCGCCATTACAAGGCAGATTAGTTCACGGGGTTGCACCATATTCGTCAGAAAATCTTAAAATAATAATTGTCGGTCAATAGATTTATCTGATAACATTATCAGTCAATAAATTATCAGTCCACACAGTTGTCAGTAGAAAAACTTGTTAGATATGTTGTCAGGTATTGCGAGACTCAATACATTTCACAGAAATTTTTAATTACACTGTATGACAAATTTTAGTGAAATCGAAATACCTGGGACGTGTTACTATTTTTCTGGTAGGTATTAATGAGCATAAAAACAATCCGTATTTGAAATTTTCCAAACACCCCCAAAATCTTAAGTTACGGTTTTTTGTACCCGTATGCACTTATCAACCTCTAACTAACTTAAATATCAACCGATTTTAAATTTATAAACGGATTTAAGAGGGAGAGATCAAGAACTTTTGAACCATATATATATTATTTCAGTAAATTTCAAATATATGTCTGTATTTTTTCATCAAATAAAAAATATTAAAAAAAAAATATTTTTCCTTCGAAGGACTACAAAAAATTTAAAGAATTTACCACAATTAGGATATATATATTCAATGGCTGAAGTAGATCCAGTGCATTTCTGGTTGTACCTATAAAAACTAAAATCCTTAAGCTGAAGTTTGTATTTTTAGGAAGCCAAATTAAATGTGATAATTTTTAAGGAACAAACAACAACAAAGGTAATCGTACATATTCTGACAAATACTATCAGAACGGAAAAGTATGCTGTTTACAAAGGGTGCCATATCTTCGTCATAAACTTTTAATTTTACTTAGTTGAATTATTTTTTTTCAAATTTTATTTGTTTCTTTGTTTGGCTTTTATTACATAAAGCTGAAATTTGCATCAACTGACATACAGTAGACTAAACGCAAGAACGCAAGATTAATACGATAAAACAAATTTTTCTAAATCATTAACTCCAAATTTAAAATATTAGAGTAGGGATATATTCTTCCCTATATTAAAAGCTTTACTATTCCACTTGCTGTCCTATGGAATAGTGGAAGCCAACTATTGAAACCACCCTGAATTTTAAGTTAATTTAAATTTATTAACTCATCCTAATTTCTTTTTTAGTCGTGCAATTTGTTTTTATATCTTCAATTTATTTGAGCTGTTTGAACAAAGTTTCATGAAAGCCAGGATTATGCTGAATGCGATTTTTACATTTCACAACCAATATGTATCGAGCTTTAACATTTCGATATAACACCTAATAAATTCTGGTAAGAAACTTTTGTCTTTAGTTTATACAGTAAACCCCGGTTAACTACATCATCAAAAATTTAATGATTTGTATTAAAGCGATGACGTTTAATAACCTCATATAGGTAAATATGAGAATATGCTTAAATAACTTTTTACTTTAAAATGTATGTGTTTTTCAACTAAAATATTTTATTGAATAACAAAAATAATTAATATCACAAAAAACTAATAAACAACAACAACTTGACTGAATAACCCATTATTTTTGTTTGAAAAGTTCAAAAAGCATGATTTTTGCCTACAAATATCCAAACGTTAATAGATTATTATTTTTTTTTAATTTATTATTTCCAAAACATTACAAACAAGATAGCTATAGCTTCAAACATTAATAAAAATTCCTTACGTTCTAAAACGTTTTAGTATACAACAATTAGATAAATATATACATATCCGAGGTCTGATCAAAAAATAACCGTTATTTTCAAATTTCGTGAGTTACGTATGTTCGATTTTCTCATTTTTTTTCTGTTATGTTGGTACACATGTCTGTTATATATGTTGGCAATATCAGCCATTTTGGATTGTCAGTTTGTTTTTGACAGATCGAAAGGTTGGCCGTGTTTTGGTGTGCTCTTCGATTTTTTACTATTCGAAAAAATGGATCAAAGAAAGTGTATTAAGTTTTGTGTAAAAAATGAAATTAAATGCGCAAGGACATTTGAAATGTTGACTGTGGCGTTTGGCGAGTCTACTATGAGCAGAACACAAGTTCAATATAAGCGGTTTAAGGAAGGCCGAGAAGATGTCAATGACGATGCTCGTCCTGGTCGTTAACTTCGGTCAAATGTGAAGGTTTTGCTCACTGTTTTCTTCGACTGCAATGGCGTGGTGCATCATGAATTCTTGCCACAAGGTCGTACGGTCAATAAGGAATACTACCTTGAAGTTATGTGCCGTTTGCGCGAAGCAATTCATCAGAAACGCACAGAATTGTGGAAAAAACAATCATGGATATTGCACTATAAATGAGTACACATTTATATTTATAAAAAATGTAAATTGTTTATTTAAATTGACAAATTAAATTAATTTATATTACTATGTCCAAGAAAGTTTTTTGTACTCATGAAAAAAACAAAATTTATGAAAAATATTTGAAAACAATAAAAAATGAAGAATTGACTAAAATTATTTTTGGAATGCAAAGTAATATTCTTACAAGTTAAAAGTACCTACAGCACCATGATAACGCACCAGCTCACACATCGATGCTTGTGCGTGAGAACTTGACACCTGCTGACTTTTTCCTCTTCCCAAAACTGAAGACACCGATGAAAGGAAAGCGTTTTGCTACGATTGAGGAGATAAAAGGAAAATCGAAGCAGGAGCTGTTGGCGATACCAAAAAGCACGCTTCAGAAGTGTTTCGAGGATTGGAAAAAAGGCTGGCATAAGTGTATTGATGAACAAATAAATACTTTTTGAAAAAATTTAAAATAACGGCTATTTTTTTGTCAGACCTCGTACACTTAAACTATTGGTAAGTGTTATATACAGTGTTATTAATATTTAGCGTTCGGATTCTTCTATGGTAAAATAAAAGATCTACACCCTGAAAAAGTAGACCACCATCCCTAAGGGTCAATAGGTCTACAGGAGAAAAATATATTTTGGACCGAACGGTCTCCAGATTGGCAGCCAATGAGATTACTGACTGCCTAAAAGTATCGAAAATTTAATGGGTTATTTTTTGTTTACAAATATGCAGCATTTTTTAAATTACTTTTTGGCAAAAATTATTCAAAACTTAATTGGCTATTATTTTCTAACTATAAATAGAATTTTGTAATAAAATTATACAACTTCTACCATTTTTGGGATTGTTAAAAATAATAATTGACAAAGAAAATACATATGAGAATATGTATATTGAAGAATATACGAAAATAATTTAATTTTATAATAAAAATTATAAAATAAAGTTTTCTCTAGATATATTTCATTATTATTAGATAAACAAGTACCACTCATTACTTTGTAAGCCATTAAAAGAGTACTACCCATTAAAAAATCTTGAAAAATTTTTGCTGGGAAGAAACCAACAAAACAAAACAGGAGTATAGAAATGTATGTAATTATGTGTATATCGCTCTCTTACTACCAAATACACATATCTAAAAAATACGTTTTTGGTGATAATAATGCAGAAAAAAATCATTATGTCATATTTAATCTTGCCATGACTCACTATCATACAAAGTCGTGCGATCTACGAAAAAGTACAACCCTGGTGTGAAGAATTGTTATTGTCTTTTGAAAATTTTCATAAACTCCACCATACTACTTCGTAGATCGCACGACTTTGTATGATAGTGTATCACGACCTTTATGAAAAAATTTCACATAAAAGGCTTGTACACGCACCTCTTGAGAGGTGAAAATATTTTTATATCTCCATAGAGTTCTATGTAAATTGAAAACTTATGTTTATTTTCTGCAAAACTAGCATTTTGGAGTTATATCTCCGTTGCAATAAAGGAGGAGAATACAAGATAGCGTAAATTTCAGCGGTTATATAAGAGGCATATCAGCACCATGTGTGACGCATGTTTTGGTTCGTCTTGATAAAATTTAAATTTTGGTTTGTTTTCCCTACTAAGTGCAAATTTCTGCGCAGTATTAAGTAAATGGGTTCGTAAAATTTCCAAGTATTGATGCACTTCCACCGCTGAGTCCACGAAACCAAGGTGACCCACTCGTTTTTTTTTAATTTTATATTTTGGAAGTTGTTTTGTTGTTTAGAATATTAAAGACTTTCGCGGCATCCTAGACTGTCCATTGTGGTAAAACATTGGCGCATAACCATAGTCAAAACAAAGTGTAATTTTAAGTATTTAAAACCAGTATTATCATACAAAATACTGGTTTAAATTCTTAAAGTATACTTTGTTTTGACTATGGTTATGAGCCATTATCTTCATTTCATTGTTCCAATAGACATTTGGATGTCACGTTTATTTTGGGTTGACACGCTGACTCGTAGCAAAAAAAACCAATATCTTCCTCTAACTCTGTCGCAAGTGCTCTAGTTGTGGGTTTTGAACTCTTTTAGAGTTTGTTAACATCAAGAGAAACAAAACATCTAACGAAGTACTTGTTAAGCATAATTAGTTTATACATTTCGATTACAACAAAAATAAACAAAGCTCGATTTGCAGAAAAGAAGAAGCCTCAAATGACAGCTTAAAGAAAAAAAACAAATACAAATGCATTATAACTTTACTTTCTACCATTTGATTGTAATCAAGTGAGAAATTTCTCATTTGTTTTTGGTTCATCAGAATAGAGCCACGTTCAGTTCAGTCTCGTTTTTTATAGAGCGTTACAAAAACTTATTGATTATAACTGTACTTTCTACGATTTGATTGTAATCAAGTGAGAAATTTCTCATTTGTTTTTGGTTCATCAGAATAGAGCCACGTTCAGTTCAGTCTCGTTTTTTATAGAGCGTTACAAAATCTTATTGATACTAAAATCTAAGCTCGTGAAAGTAGTAAACCAAATCAAAACGGATAGAAAAAGTTCCTCAAGTTCATCGGAAATTATAAAAATTTATGTTTACCACTCTGAAAAATATTCCTATCGCGAAATCGCCAGAAAAATCGAAAGAAGTCATAACGTTGCAATGAATTACTTAAGAAATCGTGATACATACAAAATAAATCAAAATGGAGGTACTTCCACAGCTCCGACGCTCTAAAATTAAACATTTGGCTGGAGTAAATTCAAGTAAATCAACCGTTCATCGAGTTATTTTAAGCAGTGAGCATCTGTAGCTACGAAAACTGAGAAAAAACCTCTATTAGATCCATCTCGTCAACAACAGCGTGTTCAATTTGCAAAAGACCATAGGACATGGGACTTCCAAAAACAATTAACAATTTGGCTTCAGTGGAAAGATTTAAAATTTTTTTTTAGAAGATCTAATATTTGGATTGGAAAGCCTTAGCATCTACCACACACTGTAGAAGATTTTTCATTGAACCACTCTCCTAGAATTGCTGTTTTCACCCATATCAAATAATTTAGCTAGCGTTTAGTGACTTGTTTAAAAAAAAAACAGCCATAGATTCCCAATGGGATTGAATCGTGAATTTCAGCTGTTATATAAGAGCCATATCAGCATCATGTTTGGCGCATGTTGGTTGTGTTGATAAAATTTAAATGTTGGTTTGCTTTCCCTACTGAGTGTAAATTGCTGCGCATTATTAAGTAAATTAGTTCGTTAAATTTCAAAGTATTGATGCGCATCTATCGCTGAGTCCACGAAAGCAAGGTAACCCTCTCATTGTCTTGAGATACTGCCCCAAATCATTATGGAAATTTTTTAAAATTTTACATTTCGGAAGGTGTTTGTTGTTTTAAAGATATTAAAGACTTGAGCGACACCCTAAACTGTCCATTTTGATAGTAAAGCATTATCTCCGTTTTATCACAAAATATGACATTGTTCCAATAGACATTTGGATCTCAAACGTTCAGACTAGCGAAAGCAACTTGATTTATAACGTTGTAAATTGTCCTCCGTGAAACTCAAAACATTTCCGACAACTGTTCTGCGCTCCTTCTTAGTTCGCGATTGTATAAATCAATTGAACAATTTATATACTATAATCTTTTTCAAATTACGTAAAAATACAAAGTACGCAACACAAAAATTTAGCACAAATTATCTTAAAAAGTAATTAGCCCAGTTCACAGTCTTGTGCAAATGGTCTTGCATCGTTGCATGTGCAAAGTGGTATAGCCTATTCATACTCACCACTTAACAACTCTTAGTGGCGAGTATCAGGACACTACACCATTTTGCACATGCTACGATGCAACACCATTTGCACACGATTGTGAATTGGGCTATTGTTTCGAACAATATTTTTGAGAGCAACTTTTAGAGAGTTTAAAATAAAACAAGATTTTTAAATCCTCGTATAAATTGGGTCTTATACAATTATGATATACATACAGTGGCTCAAACGTATAGTCGTACAAACACTACATTGAACTCTAGTATAGTTTTTCAAAAGATAAATTTGCTTAATTTGAAGTAAAAAAAGTAGCTTTAATTTCTTCAAAGTATCATTTACGTTATCATGTGTTTATATTTAGTATATTTTCAAAATTATCATAAACAAAAATAAAAAACAAAGATTTTTGTACGATTACAAAACTAAAGCTTCCCCAAAAAAACTACGAAACCTTTTAATTAGTATTTAGTTAACAATCCCTCGGTCCTTAGCATATCATTCAAAAGTCTTATCATCGATTCAAGCAATTTGTTACATATTTCTAGGGGAATATTGTACCACTCAGTTTGCAGATTTTTTTTTCTTCCGAATAATTCCTCCCAGATATGTTCAATCATGTTTAGATCAAGTGATTGGGCGGGCGTTTGAATCAGTTTTGGACAACTATGAGCTACATGTTCGCAACGATAAAGCTATGCTTCGGATTATTATTATTATATAATTCTGATATAAAACAAAATTATTTAGTAATTGGGCAAATTTGCTTATCATTATTTTGAAAGATATTTATGAACTTATATAAATTAATTAAATTTCACTTATTGTAAGAATAAATGTCAGTGTGCAAGTGTTGTGTTCAAGTACACGTTACAAGTGCTTTTAGTTTATTTAATTTTCTTAATTTGAACTATTTGCTTACTTAAAAATTAAGCAGCAGTCATCAGTTTTATTTTATTAAAATATTGCGACACATGATCCAATTTCGCAAAAGATAAAAAAAGTAAAAAGAATGAAAAGAAAAGGTAAAACAACTTTTGTGCCGTCAACCTTTCAATTAATGCTGATACAACGTTTGCAAATAATTAAAAAGAGGTTAACAACTTCTGTGTCGTTAACTCTCTCCCCTTTAAATCGACTGTCCTCAGTCGTTGTTTTTTTTTCGTTTTAGAAAAGTGGAATGTTGTGTAACCTTGGCGGTTTATCTGGAGCAACCCAAGTAATATTTGCAATTTGTGGTAAATTGTCCAGTTCAAAAGCTTTATCAACTTTGGGTATCTGGGGTTCCCATACTGTAATTTTCTCTACAGTTTTGGTAAAGAGTTTGAGAAAAATTATAAAAATAATGATTAGTAAAAGTGCTCCACAGATGGTCCATTCTCCTATTATCAGACGCTTTTTCACTGTTGTGATAACATCTGTGTTATTGATTTGGAGCTCGTTTAGTGTCTCCAAGGATAACAGGTTAATTCGACTTTTTTCAAACGGAGTAGGTTGCATTAGGGCTGGCATGGTTTGCAGAGGTGAAGCGTGCCAGTTGCTAAAAGTTCTATTATGAATTGTAACAGTTGAATTATGGAATTTTATGAGGAATGTTCCTGAAATATTATGTATTTCATCATTTGCAAATATCGAACCATTATAATCGTTTAAAAGTACCATTCCCGAGTCTATTTCTTCTATTAACGGAACTTGATGACTTTTGCTTAAAGTGCAGTTAAGATTATTAATTAAATTAGGGATACAATCGCTTCTTGTAATATTGACTAAATTTTTTTCATTACAAATAGTGATATTATTATAACTTTTACATTTCTCTTTAATAGAAAATATTTCCTTTTGATTAAACATAATTTCCTTAAAATCTAAATGTATTATTTTATTGTTTTTCTTTATTCTGTAAATTAATTACAATTTCTTTTTCAATATAAACATCTTTTCTTATATTATTTGCCATTGCATTAAACATTTCAGTTAAATTATTCAATCTTTTATTAAAGGCTTCATTTATAAAGACTTGCTTATTATTGTTATTATTTAAGTCGGCAATATTGCTGGCTAATACCTGGAATTCATTATGATCAGCGGTTCATGCTGTGTACTTCCATACAGTTCCTATAGCATCAATTGATCTTCTTTGACGGTTATAAGGAGTAGGTGTAATGTCTTATAGGATATAAATGGTTTGCTTTAATTCATGGATCAGGAGAGGATATTTGTTGTGGGTTCTTGGGATGTTATTTTCAATGAAAACTTGTACATTGTTTATGAATTCTTCATACTCTCATAATTTTAATAACGTGTACTATGGTAAATGTTCCTTGTTCTATTTTTGCTGTGCCTTTGTCAATAGTGATAATATGGGAAGATGAATAGTTGATTATGTCTATATCCACATGAATACAACACAGCTGAATCCTGTAAAAATACTTACTTTTTAATATTGTTTTTGTGAACTATCTTTCCTGAAATGGTTAGTATGGTTGTGTTTCTGTTTAGTGTTGGAAAAGGCGGATACTTTTGAATACTCAATACTACTTAATACTTTTTCAATTGGGTACTCGATACTACTCAATATATCAACTGACTTTTTAATTTAAATTAAAAAAACACATACAAGTAAACGAGTTTATTTGCACTTCAGAACAGAACTAAACTTTATTTTCCAAATCAAAATCATTTTGTATAATAATATTTCTTAAACTAAATACAATTTTGCTTATTATTTAAAATTAATAAAATTGTGTGAGAACTTCACCGAATATTTAATACTAATAAAAAAATAGAAATATGCTTATTCGATAACTTAAAACAGGTTGTAATTTAGTTCTTTTGTTTGTGCCGAAATTGGGTTTGAGGAATTTGTTGTGTTTGTTGTTAAGCGTGTCGGATGTGTTTTTGTTAAATATTTGAGTTATTTCATTTGTCGTTAAGTGTGCAGAAAATATCTGGATTATTTTTTTTGTTAAATATTTGAGTTATTGCATTTTTTGTTTAGTGTGCAGAAAATATTTGGGTTATTGACTTTGTGTGAACCGTATGGTATGTGTTAACTAAGAAACATAATTATGGTATTGACCATATGTGTTAACTCCCCCTTTTTAAGTCTTAGCGTCCCGCTAAGCCTTAGATGTTATGGATAATTTATTTTTATCCCGGGAAAATTTTTCATACGTGGGATTTGTAGAACTCCTCAGTTATTCTTGTATTTTGAATAAAGTTGAAAGGAAATCATTATGGAAAACCCTATGAAAACCATTAAGAAGTTAGAGCTAATAAAAATTACGCCCTTATGAGAAATGTCTTTTATGTGTTTAATATTGCCTAGATGAAGGTGATGGAGATATTGCAGGTCTAACCTGACTTCGTTTTCAGTCACGTTTTTTCTCATTATTGGTGGGAGTATTTGAAAAGATGTTGCCTGCCAATTCGAATAGCGGACGTTGTTTACTGTAACCGTTTCGTTAAAAAAGTTTATAATAAAGGTGCCATTAAGCTTTTGGGAGCTATTGCCGTAAGTTAAGTTTCCTATAAAATTAGTTACAAAAAGCGTTCCCTCTAGCAAGTTCCGCCACATGTTGTTTTGCCATCTGGTATTCGCATGATGCTGTTTCGCCCTCGAGTATCCTCACAATACAGCTGTCATTACCTAATTTTTCTATTTTATTTTGTTTGTATATTTTAACGCCATCGATTTCCAAAAATTTTCCAACTATGCCATACTTTTCCTTTTGGGAAATTAGTAAGTTTTTAAATTTAAGAAAAATTCGCTTTTCATTTTTATTTGTTGATCGTAGAACAACGTTATTAAAAAGGGTATCTTCAGTTTGCGGAATAGAAATAATGTATAACAAAAGTTAGTCCTTTACAACCATTGAAGGTTCTGCGAATTGCAAAGCTTCGAGCTCATTTTTGTATGGAAGTGTATTCGTTTGTGACAGGATATTCAGAATATCGCCTTTTGTTGAGCAAATGCGAATGTACTATACCTCTTTTGGTCAACTGACTTGCCATTACTATCTGGGCCATCTCTTCCTTTATTAATCCGAGCTTGTTGAAAAGTGTTTGCGCGCGTCTTAGTGTGTTATAATTATTTGACTCTGCAACTATTTTGTTGTAATTGTCTAAAAGGCTATTTGTAGTTTTAATTAAGTATTGGTTTACAGAATACTGCCTATTGTTGTTTTCAACAACATCACTAGTTTTTTCCAAAATGTTGTCCTAATCAGTAGCGTCAGGATTTCCCGCTATCCATTTCCTCGCGGATCCTATCCAGTTAATGATGGAGCGTTTATTTTTGGACGAGTTTTTCATCCTGAGTTGATCCAGTAGATTTCCTACTTGCTCGAGTTGGTGTTCCATCTGTAGTCCTAGTGATCCAGTTTTCTTAGATTGAAGGTGAATTATGGGTCTGATTTCTGCAACAGCCTGCTCGTACTCCTTTAGATCGATTGTGTGGATTATCCTGTAGTTTCCATTGCTTATCTTTCCAGTACCCTGTTTAATCGTGACAAGTGGACTGTTGTATTCGTAGATGTTAACTGTTGCGTGTGTCCAGTCGATCAGAAGCCTGTAAAAAAAGTTATTGGTTTTTTAGATGGGACTTGTGAATTTTTTTATTATCGGTTGTTGTAATTGTGACGGTATTGTCCTTCCCAACAATTTGCTTTATAAAAATAGGTTTATCTTTGCCTTTTATTTGTTTGTTTTTACCTCTTTGCGTTTTCTCTATACAGTTTAACCTTTTGGTTCCTAGCAATTTCATTGCGTAAGTCGTTATTTACCACTGGTTTAAAATCGCTTAATTTTTGGTAGTTAATCCTTTCAGTTCGTCCGAAAAATATGTCCGCTGGTTTCTTCTTAGTGACAGAATGAACCGTATTGTTATACCTATCTACTGTTATGTTTATTAGTTTCTTGAGTGTAAAATCCGGAAATTCTTCCTTTAGACATCTGAACATTTCAACAATTGTTGAATGGACTCTTTCAATAGCTCCATTTACCTTACTCTTTTGAGGTGTGCAAAATATGTCTTGATTCCTAATCCTTATATGTAATTTAACACTATCGGGCTTATAAAACTGCTTTCGTTGTCCTTTACTATTGTGTTTGGCGCGGAAAAGAAATGTAGTAATTTAATGATTTTATCTCTTATGTGTAGAACTGATTTATTCTTTATATGAAAAAATTTTGTGAATTTTTAAACTTTATCCACGCAGGTTATACATTTTTTGCCCTTGATTTCCAATATGTCGATATGTAAAATTTCTGTAGGGTATGAAGGAATTGGAGTAGGTTGTAATTCTGGATTTGGGGGGTGCCGGTCGTATTTATTTTTCCTACAAACTTCGTAAGACTTTGTAAAGTCTTTAACTAACTTGGCCATTTTTGGGAAATATTATTTTTCCACAATTTGCTCTTTGTTTTCGGCAAAATTTCTGTGTGCGCGAGTTATAGTCTTAACCTACTGATAACTAAAAAAAACACAACTTTACTTTTTGGTCATTGAATTATTACTGATTTTATTTGTCTTTTAAATTTATAATGAAACTTATGAACTAAATACAAATTGCTTATTCTATAGTTTTTGTTTATTAAATAAATTTCCAAATAATATTTATTAATCTGGTATATTTTGCAGTTTAATAAATTTCGACATGCTTTTTACTGAGTTCTTATTAATTTTATGTATTTGTGCAATTAATATTAAAAAGGCTAATAAACGATATTTCAAAGAGTCTGCATTTTTTATATTTCGCAACTTTTTACTTTCAATCAATATTTTACAATTTTGTTTGTTTTGCATTTTATTAATATGAGGTGTTTGAACTAATTTTGTGTTTTATTTATGTGTGTATGTTGTTATGTCTTAGTGGTTTTAATGGAGGTATATATGGTGACATAACTCCTCCCTCCCTAGAATGAAGTGACGGCCAAAGGGGCTTTGCCTGATTTGTTGCCGGAACTTCATTAATTATCTGGTCAAGTGCGTATGTTATTGTCATTGGTTTTCTTTTTATCACTGCAATTGTCAATATTATGATGAGAATTGTTATTGATCCGAAGACGGAATAAGTAATTTTCTCGTGTGTTTCTGTATTTGCCTGTAGGTTTTCAATTACTTTTTTATCTTGGAATCTGTAGTCATTAAGTTTTGGGAGTGTTATCTCGTTTCTGTTTGAAAGAATTGTAATGTTATTATTTAAATAAAGTGGCGTTTCAATGAATATTCCATTGTCCCAATGTGTATTGTTTTCGTTATTGTACCATATATTATTGATGGCAATTTTGCAGTTGCAGTAAATTGAATTAGGGTTGTGCTGTTAATTGTTTGTTGTTTGGTAACATTGTTGCAAATTGTAATAATCTGTTGTATTGGAGGATTAATAATGATAATAAAGTTGGGTTCTGGGTGAATTATGTAAATTTTTTGTCCTATATCTCTTAAATGACAAGAAACGATTTCGTTCCTATTTATTATATTTCTAATACAATTTGTATTCATATTAAATTCTGTTTCATAATTATTTTTACAATAACATAGATTTTCTATATGTTTACATTTTTCTTTATAAAATATCAAATTATTTTCATTAATTAATGCATATTCTTCACTTATAATTTCTAAAGTTTTATTGATTGGTGTTGGAATAATATGATAAAATGTAAATTCTTCTTTTGAAATTATTGCGATTTTTATGTTAAATATAATATTAGTGTTATTATAATAAGCTGTTAACTCAAGTAATTCGAATATGTGTTCAAATGATATTACGTTAATTTCGTTTTTTAGTGTATTATGGATTTGATCGGATTTTGGAATGATATTTAGTTTGGATAATACTACTGCTTCTGCGATATTGTTTAGATGCTGTGTGAGTATATCGATGTTATAGTTTATCTGATTTAGTTGTTGAATTTGTGTTAATTGTAGGGTTTAGCGAATTAAGTGTTTGTTCTTGTATATTTTTTATGGATTTTGAAATAATATCTTGTTCTTTGTTTTGTATGATTAGTTATGTTTTGAAATTTTGAATTTTTATCATTTCAGTGTTGAGGATGAGTTGTTCGTTTATTGTGTTATTCATTTGTCCATTTTCCGTTTGTAGGCGTTCAATGTCTCTGTTTAATCTTTCCGCGTCTTCATATATATTTCCGGTTATAAATTTTATTGTTGAAGCTAATGCGTTAATTAGTCCTCTCTTTTGTCTGTTTCTGGTTTTTAGAAGATTTAATTTTGTTGTGAGTTCTTTCAGTTTTAGTCTTGTTGTTTTTAAGGCAACTTTGGCAAATTGTGTGGTTTCAAAATGAGTTATGGTTTTCTCTATTCCCTGTATATTGTCTTCGTAAGATTGAAGATTGATTATATGTATAAGGTGTTTATAGTCAGCTATTTTTCTAGCAATTCCTAGTTTAAGTGGGATGATTCCTTGGGTTAGTGAGACGTCCATAATTTTGACATTGGCTTGTGCCAGTAAAAATCTAAAAGAAATCGAGTTTTGGGTTTTAGGTTTTTGGTCGCCTTTTTATTTGGGATTTATGGAGTTTCTGATTGTCAAGTGTTAAGAGAGTTACTCTGTTGTTTTGTTTAACAATTCTTTTTGAGAACCTAGAAGTCATTTTATTCCTTCTACATTCTTTTCTATATATGTCGTCATTCTCTAAGGTTTCGGGATTTTCTCTGTTTTAATTTAATCGTTCGATGCATCTATCTGTGGCATGCGTCAGTTTTTCCCTAATTGATTCTTGTAATTTGGTCTGAAATTTTTTAAGTCGTTGTAGGTATTCGTGGTGTGTATTGTAGTTTAAATCTTTTTCAAATGTACGTGTTCTTCCATAGAATAATTCAAATGGTGTCAGTTTTGTCGCGGTGTGTATGGAATTATTATATGTCATGATTACTTCCGACTGTATTTCTTTATTATCTAATGGTGGTTCTAATGCCTTATATTTTTGCATAATAATTCTATATATATCTGTCATAGTTGAATGTAGTCTTTCAACTGGTGAGTTACTAGTACTTTGTTGAAACGAAGTGTAATGTATGTTAATTTTGTTAATTTTACAAAAATCCTTTATGATGGACGCACTGAATTCAGCACCTTGGTCACAAACGATTTTTTTGGGGGGCCCGTTTAAGCTTATATAATGTTTAATTTTTTTTTAAATTGATATGCTATTTCTGGAATCCAAAAGGTACGCTGATCCGCATTTAGAAAATTTATCGATTAAGGTGAGAATGTTTCGTTTATTTATGCATTATATGTCAATGTGGACGATGTCTAATGGTTTTTTCGGTATTTCAGGTGTTTCAAATGTAGGTTTCGGGTGCCTTCTGTCATATTTGAGCGTTTGGCATATATCGCAATGATTTATGTATTTGGTTATGTTTTCTTTCATGTGGGGGAAGAAATATTCCCGTTTCAAATGTTCAAATGTTTCTTGAACGCCTCTATGATTGTGATTGATGTGGTAGTCATTCACAAGTTAGTCTTGATCGTCAGTATTTCGAATATCCTCTAATAAGATTTTACATCGAACAAGTTTGAATGTTTTGCTATTTGCAAAATATTTGGAGTAAGTGTTTTGAACAATTCTAAATGTGTCGTCGTCTGTCATTATCGCAGAGAGTCTATTGGGGGCAAGGTATCGTTTAAATATGTCGGTCATTACAGTTTCGTTGTATACTGGTCTGCGTATTGTTTTTTGCATTTTATTTTTAAATACGGTTTCAAGTGTAAGAGGAGAAACTTCGTTTTTTACTTGTAAGATAATTTGAATGTTAAATGTGTTTAATGCCTTTTCAGAGATTGGAATACCGTCATCATAATTTTCTTCGGCAGAGTGAATGGTTGTTCCTGCTGTTCCCTAAATTGAGTCGTTGTCGAATATATTAATTTTAAATTCTTCGTTTTTAAAAATTTTGCTATCGTAAGTTCTAATGCGGCTTAGGGCGTCTGCGTTTGTATTAAGTTTTCCCTTTTTGTAAACGATTTCGTAGTCAAATTCTTCAACCGCTAACTACAGAGGATGCCCTGTATATGCTTTCGTTAAGCAGGCTATGGGTCAAAACCCCAAATTAACTCCAGCTCAACCAGTAAACGCGAACTCCGCCACTTTTGCTCAAATGAGCCAACCCGTTACTTCACGTATATCGTATGCTGAAGCTGCTAAGACTAGTTCTATTCGCACACAAAATGTTCCACCGCCAAATAATTCAACGAATGCAAACTCAAGCTTTAACTCTAGTCGCCTTGAAGCTACTATTGAGAATCTGGTGTTAACTATAAACAACTTTACTACAAATATGACTAATATGATGCAATAAATGCTGCGAATGCAGGATACACTGCTTCAAGCATTAGTTAACAAACCATGAATACGTTAAAAATATGTTTCTGGAACGCAAACGGCATTCGCCAACATAAAAATGAACTTGAGCACTTCGTAATGGAAAAAAATATTGATATAATGTTGGTTTCTCAGACTCATTTGACCTCAAGAAGCTTATTTAAAATAAATGGTTACACTTTATATGATACAAAGGACCCTAGAGGAAGAGCATGCGGTGGATCAACAATTCTAATTAACTCAAGACTCAAGCACTATGTCCTTGACAACGTTACTGAAGAATATATGCAAGCAACGAATATTTTTGTAGAAAATTTTTTTGCGAATTTTGTGATATCATCAATTTACTCACCTCCCAGATTTTCAGTTACCGAAGATCAGTATGAGAAGTTCTTCTACAAATCGCTTGGATCTTGTTTCCCGGCAGCTGGTGACTACAATGCAAAACATACGTACTGTGGCTCGCGTCTTGTTACACCTAGAGGTCGAGCGTTGTTTAATACAATTTCAAAAATGGGCTTAGATGTCATTTCGAGCGGGGAGCCTACTTACTGGCCTCCTGACGTAAGAAAAATTCCAGATGTTATAGATTTTGGCGTTACGAAAAATATTCAAAACTCAAAGAACTGCTATCGTCGGAAAAAACTGCATTACTGGAAAAGTATTTAGAAGGTCTGGATGTAATGTTAGCATCTAATTACTCTTTATGGCGCGCTACTAGAAATCTTAAAAGACCCGTTGACCTGAAATCACCACTGCGTACTTCGACCGGAGGATGGGCAAGAAGCGATAGCGAGAAAGGTAACTTATTTGCTGAGCATTTAAAAGCTGTATTCACTCCCTATTCATGTACGGGCGCTGTTGATTTGCCGAGTATAGTTTCTCTACCCCCTCGTCCCATAAGGTTTAAGTTGCGTGAACTACAAAAAATAATTGCTGAACTCGACCCGAAGAAAGCTCCAGGTATTGATGGCATTAGTAACAAGATGCTGATGAACTTGCCTCATATTGCAATAAGAATCTTGCTATTTATTTTTAATGCTATTTTACGAATGCAGTATTTTCCAAATAACTGGAAACTTGCCAAAATAAAAATGATTCCAAAGCCGGGCAAAGGTCTTACCAAGGCTGAGTCATATAGGCCTATAAGCTTACTATCAACAATCTCAAAGCTTTTCGAAAAGCTGCTCATGACTAAATTGTCCAAAATTTTAGCTGATAATGGGTGCATCCCGGACCATCAATTTGGTTTTAGAAGTCAGCATAGCACCATTGAACAAACGCATAGATTGGTCCAAGTTGTAAGAAGAACATTTGAAGAAAAGAAGTATTGTTCTGCTCTCTTTATTGATGTTTCTCAGGCATTTGATAAAGTATGGCACGAAGGCCTAGTTTTAAAATTGAAG
Organism: Nowickia ferox; assembly: GCA_936439885.1. Lineage (NCBI taxonomy): Eukaryota > Metazoa > Arthropoda > Insecta > Diptera > Tachinidae > Nowickia > Nowickia ferox. The sequence continues at coordinate 36,370,681 of OW387026.1, read as the reverse complement.
ACGTACCTACCTATAAACATACAAAAGCTTTTGGGAAGTTATATTATTGATAGGAAGTTCACTGTTGTGGAAGGTGAGTTCACGAGTGTGCCCGAATCTATATCTTCCGGTGTGCCACAGGGCAGTATTCTGGGGCCAGTCTTGTATCTAATATATACTTGTGATATGCCTGTGAGCAATAACATTCTAACTTCTACATTTGCCGATGATACAGCCTGTATGAGTATACACAAAAACCATGATGAGGCATCCCGCAATCTCCAAGAACACATTACCCAGCTTGAAATATGGTTGAACTTATGGAGAATTAAAGTAAATGAAGAAAAGTGTGTCCACATAACGTTTACCCTAAGAAGAGATACTTGCTCTCCCATTCGAATCAACAATCAAAGTATTCCTCAACATTCTCAAGTAAAATACCTTGGCATACACCTTGTTCGAAGGCTTACATGGAAATATCACATTGACTCTAAGTTAACTCAAATGAAACTTAAATTAACTCAAATATATTGGTTTATTTGCAGAAATTCAACACTCAGCCTAGACTGCAAACTTTTGATATACAAGTCGCTTTTGAAGCCAATATGGTGCTATGGAATTCAGCTATGGGGCACTGCTTCAGCTTCAAGTGTTGAGAAAATCCAACGAAGGCAAAACAAAATTTTACGGTTGATAACATCGGCTCCATGGTACATCAAAAATTCAAATATACATCGCGATTTAAATATGCCACTAGAGACTGAAGAAATTGCAAAATACGCAGGCAAATATTTAACAAAACTCGAGACACATCCTAATCCGCTCGCTCGTAATATCTTGAACTTTACTGGACATATCCGCTTAAAAAAGAGGGACACAAGGGTTCTTATTCTCAACACTCCAGATGGGACTTCTTGAAAATACTTTTATTTTTTATTTTTTCCTTTTTGATTATTACTACTTATGTATTATTTATAACTATCAATAAGTTTATGTCCGACACTAGTCGGGCCTAATAATTATATTTAGATTTAAGATTTGATTACTTATTGTTAGTTTATTTTTGAAGATACAATAAATAAATATATGAAAAAAAAAATTCTTCAAGTTTGAGCCTCCATCTTACTAATTTGGAATTTGGCTCTTTAAGGCTCATAATCCAGGTTAGTGGTCTATGGTCAGTTACAATTTTAAATTTACGTCCAAAAAGGTAGGGCCTGAAGTATTTTGTGGCCCAAACAATAGCAAGTAATTCTTTTTCTATTGTTGAGTAATTTATTTCACTATCTGTCAACGTCCTGCTAGCATAGCATATCGGTTTGTCACTTCCAATTGGACCTTGGGAAAGAACTGCTCCCAAAGCAAAGTCGCTTGCATCAGTTGTTAAGACAAATGGTTTTGAGAAATCCGGATACTGTAGCAAAGGGTCATTGGTCAAAAGATTTTTGCACATTTCGAATGTTTGTAGGTACTTTTCATTCAAAATTATTTTTCTTCCTTTTTTTAAACATTCAGTAAAAGGCTTTGTCGGTTTCGAAAATTTTTTTATAAAGTCTCTGTAATAACCTAATAGTCCTAAGAATGATTTTATCTCTTTCTGTGTTTTTGGGATAGGAAAATTTTTAATAGCTTGAATTTTTTCGGGATTTGGTTTTATTCCTTCAGTGGAGATAATGTGTCCCAAAAACGCACACTCTTTGTGTAAAAATTCAGATTTGTCCATCTGAATTTTTAGGTTTGATTCTCTAAGTTTTTCTAAAACCTTTCTCAGATTTAATAAATGTTCTTGTAATGATGTGGAATAGACGATTATATCATCCAGGTATACAAGACAGACCGTGCCTATTAGATCTTTCAGCACATTATCCATTATTCTTTGAAATGTAGATGGTGCATTTTTAAGGCCAAATGGCATTCTGACAAATTCAAAATGACCTCCATCTACAGAAAATGCAGTTTTTGCAATATGTTATGGATGCATTTCTATCTGGTGGAATCCACTTTCAAGATCTAGGGTGGTGAAATACATGCTTTTACCCAATTTGTCAAGTATATCTGTAATGTTGGGTATGGGGTACTTATCACAAATTGTTTTTTCGTTCAGTTTCCTGTAATCTATGACAAGTCTCCATTTTTGTACATTACTAGCATCTCTTTTCCTTGGAACTATCCATACAGGAGCACCCCAAGGAGAAAAACTTGGTCTTATAATGCCCTGTTGTAGCATTTTATTTATTTGTGTCCATACCTACTCTACTAAAAATTAGTAGGTCATCTTCGGTTTTAATTTTGTGCTTTATTTGATTAGAGAATTTAAGGGAACTCCCTTCTTTAAAGAATATGTCATCGAATTCTAAACAAGTGCTTTCTTTTCTTCTTCGTTCAAGTGGTCTGTTCTCAGCATTTTTGTTATATTTTCTTCTTGGTGAAATGTGCCTGAGTCTATGGTAAAGTTATTAACCTCAATGAAATTTCGATATGGAAAAACCTTGCGAAATAAATAATTCAGGTTCTAAAAATGTTTTTTGTATGATAAAATCGCCGTTTCGCAAATCGACTGGTATTTTAATCACAAATTTTGAAAAAGGTTGAATTATATGTTTTCTTGAAGTTATATTAGGTTTAAACTGCAGTGGTATTATGGAATTTTCTGTGATCAGAGTCTGACTGCCCAGGTCTACTTTAGCTTAAAGTTTGTTTAATATAAAGACAAATAGTTCCATCTTACCTTTTTCCTTGAATTCTTCAAAGTATGGTAAACTGATTTTCTTGTTTAACGAGTCTTTATTTAATATTGTGGTTATCGTTATTGGTTCGCAGGTCCTACATTTGTCTTTGTCAATATATTCTGGATTTATAAAGGACGATGATGCTCCGGTGTCTATTAGAAATTTTAATGGTTTACCGAAAGGAGAGGATATATTTATATATGGTAATGTATGTCCATGTTTGTTTACGTCTAAATATCCGGTTGATCCGGGGAGGCATCTAGTAGACAATTTTCACCGTCATCAATTGTATTATTATAGTTTCCATTGTATTGATAATTTTGTCCAAAAGTAAAGTCTCGTTTTAAATTGTTCTGAACAAATGTAACATCCTTTTGAACTTGATCGTTCTCTGGATAATAATAATATTCCTCTAAGTTTGCGTATTGAGTTTCTTCTATCGGCCATGTCACAGAGCTCAATTCCGTTCGGAATCAGAATTCAATCCATCCGATTTTTGTAGGAGATGGTGTCTAAAAAAGAAAACTAAAATACGGAAATTTGTCAGGTGAGTCCAAACTGTTGGAGGCGCTGGTATTTTGGGGTATGATCCGGCTAGGGCTATATATTTTGAGGTGGATTTAATTCCGTTTGCGAACGGAATTGAACTCTGTGACATGGCCGTATATCAATGTTGTGTATTTCGTGAGGGTTAAAATTATTGGTTGTTCTCTTGGTTTGTATACTTTGTGGTTTTCTCAGATGAGTATAACCTGAACTTACATCCATTGGTTCTGGTGGCGGTAAATTTTGTGTACTATACTGCTGTCTTCCAAAGGTATTGTTAAGGGAATTGTTGTTATTGTTGTAAAACGTTCGGGTTTGTTCGAGTCCGTTATTCGGTATATTTTTTGGGTAGGAATGTCTGTTTTGTCCAAATGTATTAGTGGTTGCATTAATTTGGGGGTTTTGAGTGTTTTTCATTCGGTTTTGATGTCCAATTATATTGTTTTGATATGAGGGTCTGTTCGGATAGTATTGTCTTGAAAATGTTGAGGGAATCTTTATGAATTGTTAACTATTGGTTGGTAAGTCTGAGACAGTGGGTAACTCGGAAAGCGTTTAAAACTTTGCTGGGGAACATGATGTGTGTTCGTAAATGTATTTTTTGTGTAGAATATGCTTTGTTCCTGTATATAAAAGGAAAGGGCTACGGCCATCGTTTTAGGTCTCATAGATCTAATGTTTGAGCCCAAAGGTTCTTTTAGGCCTGACAGGAATGTGTTTAAACACATTTCGGCGAATAGTTTTTGCTTTGCCTCAAATACGCTAGGATTGGTTTCGTGAATTAGAATATTATTATTGATGGATGATTGTATTTCTATAATTGAGCTATAAAAATGTTGCACAGGCTGAGTTTGTTTTAAATTATGTAGGTCTTTAATCAAGGAGGTTTCATTTCTTTTATCGGAATAATGCAGGATTAGATTGTTTTTTATGCTTTCCTAAATCAAAGGGGTACCATACACATTGAGTACCTCATTAGCTTGTCCAACTATTTTATTCCTGATTGCTCGTAAAATAATTTTTGCATAGTTCGTCCCGTCTACCTTAACTAAGTACCCTAATATTTCCTCTACGTTTGTTAAAAATTCGTACAAAAGTCTGGGGTTTCCGTCAAATTTTGGAAGGTCTTTCACTGCGTCTGGGATTTTAAGTGAGTCAAATATTTGATGTTGATATGAAATTTGATTTGGAATTTGGGGAATGGAACCCGAGGGATTATTGTTATCTAAGGACATTTCAGTGTTTTCTGGGATGGGTGTAAGGTGTCTAAAAATGTTTGTGTATGGTTTGACCCGATATATTTTTCGCATGAATGAAATAAAATTTTGTGCTTAAATACAAAATACAAAAATAAAGATATAATTTATTTACCCTAGTATTATTATTAGTAGTCTCATAGTCTTCTTGTTGATGATTTGATGGTCCCGTGGGTTCAGTTGCGCTATTCAAATAGAACTTCTTGTTGATGTTTGTCTGGAATGATTTGATGTGCTGTGCTTGATGCTTTTATGTCCGATTATATTTGTTGCTGAAGAATGGTTTTGATTTTGAAGTTTATATTTTGTAGTGTGTTTATCTCTCCTTTTTTTATCAGATTGTTTTATGTCTTAATTCATTAATTATCATTAATTAATTCAGTTATCTTTAGTTCACTATTTTAGTTAATTTTTTATGTTTGTTATAGTTATTTTCCTTAACTGTTTTTTTTAATTCTTGATAACTTAGATTCTTGTTTTATTTTTTTTACTGTTTAAAATTGTATATGTATTTGCAAAAATAGTATTAAATTCAATATTCTATTAGTTTAACATGTTCACTGTTTTTTATTATTTTCACTATTCACTATTCTAATGTTTGTTAACAGTAATTTTCTTCTTTTGTTATGGGATACAGTGTCTTTTTTATGAAAGAAAGGTAACAATGTTTGTATTTTTTATCTTTGTAATAAATGTTTTTAATTTTTTAAACGATTATTTGGATTTCTTTCTTTTTGTTTAATTATTCTTATTTTTATTATAATTCTAGAGGGACCGTGGGTTTCGTAGAATTTAAGGATATTTGATTATTATTAATATATATTTTCTTTTTTCCTTTTTCTCAGGATAATTATAAAGTTATATTCACTAACTTTTTTCACTTTTAATATTTAGAGCCAAAGTTGATGAACCGTCAACTTTTTTTATCCTACCGACTGCGCCAGTTATAGTCTTAACCTACTGATAACTAAAAAAACACAACTTTACTTTTTGGTCATTGAATTATTACTGATTTTATTTGTCTTTTAAATTTATAATGAAACTTATGAACTAAATACAAATTGCTTATTCTATAGTTTTAGTTTATTAAATAAATTTCCAAATAATATTTATTAATTTTGTATATTTTGCAGTTTAATAAATTTCGACATGCTTTTTACTGAGTTCTTATTAATTTTATGTATTTGTGCAATTAATATTAAAAAGGCTAATAAACGATATTTCAAAGAGTCTGCATTTTTTATATTTCGCAACTTTTTACTTTCAATCAATATTTTACAATTTTGTTTGTTTTGCATTTTATTAATATGAGGTGTTTGAACTAATTTTGTGTTTTATTTATGTGTGTATGTTGTTATGTCTTAGCGGCTTTGGTGGGGGTATATGTGGTGACATAACTCGTTCGCTTTGAGTTCAAATATAATTCTCTTTTTATTGTTTTCAATCTTAAGTTTAGGTACTTAAATCTAGCTTACAATTATCTATCAGCAGCTCTGCCGGCAGCGAGAACAAAGGCTTAATATTGCAATCTCAGCATTATGCGGGTGGTCAAATGCAATGACAAAGTAATTCGATGCACTTGCCAGCTTGGTGCATCGATATTTTATTTACATTAATTTGATGCATTGGCTTTTGTTTACAATTAGCATTGGCTGCAACAGAACCATGTACTATTTCTATATTTGAATAGTTATGGGCGTAGCTGTTGCGTTGTTATGTTCAATACACTTCCCCATCATTAAGATTCGAGTCTCTTTGAATCCAAAAACTTTTAAATTTTGCAAACGTGCAAAATGAAATGATTATCAATATCAACACATAAATAACATAAGTATGATAAGTATTATCATCATCACCCTCGTGCAATACTTGCTTCAATTCTTCAAGGTTATTAAGTTTTGGGATTGCAATTACCTCCATTATATTTTTTGCCAGCTTTTGCTGATTAGTTATAATAATATGCATTTTACTTTCAAATCTTTTAACTGTATATTCACATATTTCTATTTCACAATTCTGAAAACTTATTAAGTAATTTCCGATTAGTTTATATTTGTATTCATTACAAGTGGTACTAAATGTGGAATTTATATTTATTAACAAAATGTTTCCAATATCTATTTCTTGTATTAGTTTTTGCTTAAATTTTTTCTTGTTACATTTAGTGTATGTATTTTTCATTATGTTTTCGATACATTTATTTGGTTTCTTTAAATTCTTAATAAATTTTTCTTCATTAACAATGTATGTTTCATTTTTTATATTAACAATCTTAGTAACTTTACAATCTTAGTAAATTTACCTGCATAAAATCAGAATTTGGCACAGGAAGAATTACGTTTGGCCTTTGTACGTCTTTAAGAAATACCGGAATCAATATTACAAACAAAATTACATCATTTGATAGTTTCCCTAGGGAACATTTAATATATTTCAATTTATTAGCATCAATTTGGTAAAAGTCAATTTCTTCATTGGTCAAAAAGAATCTGTTCATAATTTGGTGTTTTGAACTCATTATATTATCCTGTATTCTTTCAATTTTATCTTTTATTTTATTTATTATGAGTGATAAGTGATTAAACCTTGAAAGTTTGATATTATTTTGTATTTCTTTCGCACTTAACTTAATATTTAACATATATTTTTGCATATCATTATTTATTGATATTTGTTTATTTAAATTATTTATTATATTATGCTGATTAATATCTATACTTCTAAAATGACTCTCAATACGTTCTTTATCCTAGTCATCGAGATTTCCAAATACCCACTTAATAAATCTACCTCCAACATTAATCAATGCTCTTCTTTCTACATTATGTCTACCTGTGGTAAACAATGAATGCTCCAACTCTTCGACATCTCTTTGTAAATTCAACATCATCCATCCCAGTCCACTCCTCATATCACTCGATATACTTATTTTAACTCTATCAATTGTATCTTCTATTTCCTTGAGGTCTATAATATGTACCAACTTTGAATAACTTTCTATGCGGGTCATTGGTTGACTCTCCATAACCAAAATTATATGAAAATTTCACGAAAAGGATTTTAATGGTCTTTTAATGCGCGAGTTAATTTCCTATTTAAGGAAATGAGTAAAAAAATATATTTTCTTTTTTTTCTGCACCGAAATGTGCGTTTCTTTATTAAATATATTGTTAAGACTAACTACCATATTTTCCTTAACATCTATTTATAATAATAATTATGTTTAATGTTTCTTTGTTCTAACTCAAAATATCTTTTTCTTTGTTTAGGTTACTAGTACCTTTTTTATCAGTAAAACATGTTTTGAGTTATTTGTATTAAGTTAGAAAAGAAAAAATGTGTTTCTTATCGTTACAATAGTTGTATTTATGATGTTTGTCTTATCTCTAGCTTAGAATAGTTACATTCGAGTTTATGGGTTTGTTATCTTTTATTACTATCTTAGTTATATTTGTTTTTTTGGATTTGTTATTACTATCTTAAAATAAGAGATGTTAACTCTCCTCCTTCTTAAAAAAAACGTCCTCGTTTTAAACTGTATATTGTCTCTGTCGGAGTTTGAGAAGTTCTATTTCATATAATTCCTCGATTTTTTTCCTTTGTGTTTCTATTTCCTTTATCCTGTAGCATTCGCAGAATTTAATCATACCATAAGTTAGTAATGCTAATGTACATAGTCCCAATATGAAATAAAATGTGTATTTGACTGGATGTTCTTCGATGGGTATCAGGAAGGTTGATATTTCTTGGATATTGTTAAATTTGTAATTACCATTAGATTCTAAGATGCGCATTATTTGTAATTGTTCGTCGTGTTGGTTATGTATGGCATCTTTGAGTGCTTGTTGGTGGTTGTAGTATTGTTTTCCATCTAGATTTGTTGAGTAATTGAATTGTATTAGTTTAGGTCCATTTATTTTTACGTTATTCCAGGTGTGTTCGTAATCTGTAATGATGTTTCCACTTTCGAGTACTTGTAGCGGTGCGTTATTTTCATGTATCACTTCGCATTTGGCTGACCTGTTTTCTAATACATTAATAGTACAGTTGTCCGGTTTCTTAATTCTGTATATAAAGTTTCCTAGATAATTTTTACATTTTTCGATACTTGTAAATTTATTATTGCATTTTGCTATTCTAGAGTCTAGTAATAGTTTTCCGTGCTTAAATGCTAGTGAATACAAATTAAATAGCTTACATTTCGTTTTTAATAATGGGTATTTATAGGTGTTTACAATTGTGTGATGAAAATAAAAAACATTAATATCGGCATATTCTAATATATTTATTATAGGTAGATCTAACGCTTCATTAGACACTATTTGTTGAATATCTTTTAAATTTAAAGTTCCGGAATAAAAGTTTCCGTTTTTTGCGAAATTAATCATTGTAGCGATAGAATGTAGTTCGTTGTATACTTCGGTAAGTATTAAATGTTCTGAAATAGATTCGGGGCTAATTCTTTCTAATATTTTTTCAAATTCAGAGTTTATTTTCTTTTGTTTATTATTATTTTCTATTAGCATATTCAATCCTGTCTTGATTTCGATTAGGTCATCGTGGTCAGGTGTTCCTGTAATAAGTTTGAGGGCTGATCCTAAAAAATTAAGTGAACGTTTAGTTCTGGAGATTCTAGGAAGTAGTTGTGACTTCAGATTTTCTATTTTAGTTATCAACAAATATTCTGCAAAGTTTTGTTCTAAATTATATGCAAATCGTACTATATTTTCGTAGGGTGTCAAGATTCTAGAAAGGTTTGTCATATGGTATAAGAACGCTGTGTCCTGAAAAACGTATACAGGGTCAGTCTCTATCATTATATATTTTTTGTCTTTTAAGTCTATTAGTCTGTTACCGAATGCGACGGATATATATAATAATATTATTATTCTTTGCATGTTTGTACTCGTATATTATCCTTATGTATAACAATATTTTTGTTTGTAATTATTGTGTTACCTTTATCTTCCTTTACAATGTGTTTTGAGTATTTCCTTACGTTTTTATTGCGTCGGTGCGTTTTGGAGTATATAACGTCCCCTGCTTGGTATGTGATGTTCTTACGGTTTCTCTCCAATGACTGAGTGTATTTTTTTGTTGTATTGTCGAACGGCATTAAAGATTTCGTCTCCTGGTGAAGAATTGTGTTCTTGAGCTAGGACTCTAGTGAGTTCGATCAGCGTGCTATGAGTGCGTTCCACTTGACCGTTTGTTGTTGAATGGTATGTTGGCGTTAGCGTATGCTCAATATGTAGTTTTTCATAAACCTGTTTTACACATATACTTGATAATGCTGCTTCGTTGTCAGTCATTATGAATCTAGCATTTGGATAGATTTGCGATAGTATTTCTTCGATGTATTTGTGTATGTTTTTCTTATTTGGAATTTCTCGTATATAGCAATATTTTGAGTACTTATCAGTTGTGGTGATGTATGTGTTTCCGTTCATATAAAATAAATCTAAGTGTATGTGTTCTTCCACGTGATTTGGAATCGGTGTTGCTCCAATTGGTTGTTTATTTGGTCTTCTTTCGTATTTGTTTGTAAGACAGATTTCACAGTCTTGTGCTTCTTTTTTACACATGGTGCGTATGGTTGGCCAAAAATACCTTGTCTGTATTTCTTGAGCGTTATTTTTCTAATTTCTGTGTGCTCGTCTATGTGCTAGTACTACGATTTCTTTTTGTCTATCTATGTTTTCTATATCTTCTGTCATTTTCTGAGCTACTACAATTTTTACATTTGGAAAAGAAGAAATGATATTATCTTCGACGTGGAATAGAGTTTCTTCCTCTATTTTTATAGCATTTGTTACTTTTGGGTTTATTCTTTGTTTTAATCTGTCTAATAATTCGTCCTTGGTTGAATAGAAAAGTGTGTGTCGTGCATATGAGAAAATATTTTGTGAAGATATTTGCACTAAGTTATCTGTGTTATAGTGAATAATTATTTGATTCTTAAATGCATTTAATGGTTGTTTCACGCGTTTCAATTTTTCGATTGGCGAACTTTGTGCTGAATGTTGTGAACAACTCGAAGTATTATTAATCTGTTGCCGTGACAATGCGTCAGCGACGACGTTTTGATTTCCTGGTTTATATACTAATTTAGCGCCATATTCTTCGATGAAATTTTTCCATCGTTTCAATTTTGTGTTGGGATTTTTATCAGATATAGAAAAAATAAGTGACTGGTGGTCCGTGTAAATGGTTAAGTCTGCTATACCGTAAAGGTAATTTCCTAATTTTTGAAGTGACCAAACGATCGCAAGAAGCTCTTTTTCGTTTGTGCTATAGTTTTGTTCGGTTTGGTTAAGGGTGCTAGATATAAATGAAATAGGTTTCTTATTCTGAGAAAGTACAGCTCCTATTGCAAAGTTGCTTGCATCAGTCGTTAGTTCGAAGGGCTTGTTGAAATCTGGTTGAAATAATTCGACTTTTGCTTGTAACATATCTTTAATTTTCTCTATCGCTTCGAGTGCTGGTTTATCTAGATTAATTAATACTTTTGTGCTTTGCTTTTTGTTTACACCGCCATTGTCTCCGCGTAAGAATGTAGTAAGAGGTTTCACTATTGAAGCGAAGTTTTGTACAAATTTCCTATAATAACTAGCTAGTCCTAAAAATTACCTTAATTCTTTTAAATTTTTAGGTATTGGATAATCCTTTATTGTTTGGATCTTACTAGGATCTACAGTTATTTTATTGTGTTTCATTACGTGATCAAGATATTCTACTGAGTCTTGGAAAAAATGTGATTTCCCGTCAGAAATTTTCATATTTGCATTGTGTAATGCGTTTATTATTATTCGAATGTGCTCCATGTGTTCTTCAGGCGAAGAAGAATATATAAGCACGTCGTCGATATAAACGTAAGCGAACTTACCAATATATGGACGCAGAATATCATCTATACATCGCTGAAATATAGAAGGTGCGTTCTTTAAGCCGAATGGCATTCTAAGAAATTCGTATTTTGCTCCATTCACACTGAATGCAGTCTTTTCTCTGTCTGATTTTTTTATCAAGATTTGGTGAAATCCTGACTCTAAGTCTAGTGTTGTAAAGACTTTTGCTTTACCTAAATTTTGAATAGTCATTGCTACATCTGGGATAGGGTACCTGTCAGTTATAGTCTGAGCATTAAGCTTTTGAAAATCTATTACCATACGTTTTTTTGGTTTCCCTTCCTCATCTGTGCCTTTTTTCGCAACGGTCCATACTGGAGAGTTGTATGGGCTTTTGCTAGGTTGTATAGGGTGGCGCATAAGTAACGTTAACGCGACTATATTGAATGCGTTCTTGTGCATCATTTGGTTTTAACTCGTGAACCAATTGCATCTTATATGGGAAAAGATGTAACATATGTAAAATTCTTTGCAAAGACCGCCTAGACATCCCTAACTGCTGAGAACGTCGCCTGGTGGAAGTTTCGGGGTTTTCCTCAATACTTGCTTGCACTCGAGCAATGCTCACTTCATTTCGAACTGCACGAGGTCTTCCAGCACGCGGAAGATCACAGACAGCCCCTTGTTGCCCAAAACGCTGAACCAATCGGTAAATTGTTGGAGCGCTAGGAGCATTTCGAACATGAAAGAAATTTCGATATGATCTTTGTGTCTGAATAATCGAATGCTGACTTTCAAAGTAAAATTGAACAACTTTGGTTCTTTGTTCTGTGCTAAGCCTTTCCATCATAAATTTCCCAAGTATTATTTAGTTAATTCTGTAAAGAGACGAAAAAAAAGACTTAAATTAAAAAATGTATTCACTGATCAAATCTTAACGTTACTTATGCGCCACCCTATATTATTTGGTTGTCTAATAATGTTTGAATTTCTTTATTTATAAATTCATTGTCTGCTATTGGATACGGGTACTGTTTCACCCAAATAGGATCTTCTGATTTTGTCCTAATTGTAGCTTGTACAGTGGTTGTAAAGGGCAGAATTTTGTTGGTTTTGTCATTTATTCTCATTATACTTTAAATTTCATTTTTATATTTGTCATTATTGACTGTGTAATTCACTTTTTGTTCGCTAATTTCTTCTTTTCTTTTAAATTTATACGTGATTTTATACTCAAATAAGTTAATTTCTGCTTTTATGGCTCTGAGACCATGTTCCCCGAGAAGCATATCGAACTCTTCTAAGGCTTCAGTTTCGAAAAATACTAAATTATGGCCTAATAGTGTAATAATTTTTTTTGCTTTCGTTAAAGAGTATCCGTGAAGCGTTTTTACCTTAACTGGTTTTATTGGAATAGATTTTCCTATGTTGCACTTAGAACTAATATAATTGTTTGTCGCACCTGTGTCAATTAATATATTAACGGATTTACCTGTTGTTTGGCAGTGCCTCTGCAGACATGGCAATCCGTTTATTCGCCTAAAAAAGCGCTGCCGGTTTCATAAGTATCTTCGGTGTGTGGTACAAGTGATTGTATATCTTCATCTCTCGTCTGGTTTACTCGTTGAACTTTGTTCGGATTATAATTTTTTGATGAAGGCATTCTATCCCTTTTTGTTGGTTGTTGCTCCCTTCTGAATGGGTTGTATTGCTGCTGTGGAGAATATTGTGTTGAACGTCTAAATTGTTGCGAACTATCCACTTCCATGGGTTCCTGCCGTGGTTGATGATTAAATTGAGCTTGTACATTGGGATTGTACCTCCTTCTATCTTCGTATCGTTGTGGTCCAAAGTTTGGTTTTTGGTTGTATTGTTGTGTTGTAGCCAGTGTGTCGAACTGCATATTTGCGTTGTCATGGTATATAGTGCTTGCGATTGCAAATGCAGTTTCTAGGTCCTTTGGATGATGGCTATATAATGTACCGCTTGTATATTTGCTGTTGAGTCCTGTGATGAATGTACGGACTGCTTCCTGATTTGCATATTCCGCCATGGATGCAGATCCCTGATCACCTGACATCTCTATCTTCGAAAGTGCGAGGTTCAGTGCTTTGCTGATTTTGCTGTGGAATTCTGAGAGTGTTTGTCTTCCCTGTTTATGTTTCTTCATTTCCTCGAGAAGTACATATAATGGTCGTTGGTCTGCGTAGGTGTAGTCAAGCCTGTTAATTATAGAATAAAAGTTCATCTTGGTATTGTGGTTGATGAGGATGTCTGCTGCTTCTCCAACAATTTTTGAATGCAGTATCGTGAATTCTGTGTAGTAATTTGGGTGGTTGGAAAATTGTTTGATATTTTCCATGAATGTCCATGCCCTTTTCCGCCAGGATCTATATTGGTTTTTATCCCCACTGAAGCACGGTATGGCTTCGAATGTTTTTAAATTTATCTGAGTTGCATCAGTTATATTTGGTGTGAAGTCACTATGTTGTTCCTGCGTAATGATTGTGTGGGGAGATCGTTCCGCCTCCAGTGTATTACCTTCAATTGAGTATTCTGTAGAGTTTGTGTGAGTACCTCTATTTGTGCTCGTAAAGCTGCGATATCTTGCTTCATTGTGTCGTTGTCTTTTTCCATAGATCGTAAGGAATTGAATATTTTCTGCCGTTTCTGACGTTGGTCCAGCGTGGTAATTTCTCACTTTTTCAGAGATTGGTTTACTTTTCTTCAAAGCCGTGGAATTTTATTTAAATATCTTGAATGTCAAGAATATTTGGCTGTGGTCAAGAGTTTAGACCGGCTTGAGCCCCCAGTTAATTTCCTATTTAAGGAAATGAGTAAAAAAAATATATTTTCCTTTTTTTCTGCACCGAAATGTGCGTTTCTTTATTAAATATATTCTTAAGACTAACTACCATATTTTCCTTAACATCTATTTATAATAATAATTATGTTTAATGTTTCTTTGTTCTAACTCAAAATATGTTTTTCTTTGTTTAGGTTACTAGTACCTTTTTTTTTATCAGTAAAACATGTTTTGAGTTATTTGTATTAAGTTAGAAAAGAAAAAATGTGCTTCTTATCGTTACAATAGTTGTATTTATGATGTTTGTCTTATCTCTAGCTTAGAATAGTTACATTCGAGTTTATGGGTTTGTAATCTTTTATTACTATCTTAGTTATATTTGTTTTTTTGGATTTGTTATTACTATCTTAAAATAAGAGATGTTAACTCGCGCGACATCGACTTTATTTGGGTTACTACGATTATATTTAGTGTATCTTTTAGCAGTCTGCTTTCGGATTTTCACAAATGCTTTCACTGTATCTATTTGAGGCACCTGCATGAGTTTATCTTATCTATGTCATGTCTCTTTTTTCTATCCATTCTTTCTGAAGTTTCCCTAAAGTCCAAATCCAACCTATTAATGAAATCTATCGGTCTCTGTCTTGTCGTCGAGTGTATCGTGTTGTTATAATAACTCACTGCTCTGATTACCACTTCCTCGTTACCAATTCTCTCTTCTTTAACCTTTATTAACCTAATATGCTCGAGCAATGTAGAATGCATTCTTTCAATATCTGAATTTCCTGTATGAGAGTAGGGGGTAGTAAAATGAGTGCAAATCTTCTTCTCACCACAGAAATGCTTGATCAAACGGTTATCGAACTCATTATCCATGATCAAAAGCTCCGGTTTACCCAAGAGAGCTATTCTTTCCTCTAATTTTACCTTGACAGTAATCATATTTTTGTCAGAAATCCTGTGAACACTTCCCAACTTCGTGAACCTATCTATCGTCAAGAAATATTGTTTTTCTACATGAAAAATATCCATGTCAACCACCTGATTCGGCCTGTTAGGTGTTACCTTATGCTCAAAATGCTTCCAAATGGGATTATGATCATATTTAGTCTCACTACAAATTCTAGAATTATTTATATATTTATTAACCTGCTTTGCCAGGTTTAGATGGAAATAGTTTGTTTTCATTTCCGTGAGTTCTCGCTGAACCTTCATAGTGAACAGACGTCTTAGCGGAGTTTTTTTTTTTTCATATAAGTACATATTAAACAAACAAAAAATCATACAAAAAATATTCGTAATACATAATAACAGTAATACATATTAACTTTGATAAATAAGCAAAGCATATATTGCTGATATTTTTTTACATAGCAAGAAACAAAAAAACAAAAACAAACAAAAACCGCAAACAAAGTGCCCTTGAGGAATACTCTACATGAGTACCTCAAAAACAAAAAATTGTGAAGTGAGTTCAAACGGCAGAAATGCATATTTTACTGTGAGTTCTGAAGCTCTTAATGTTAACAATAAAAATAAAAAATCTGATGATAGTCTTTTTCTAACGGCAAAGCCACTTTTTCGTCAGCGATCAACTTCGCTTTGTCCAATGCCAACTAGTGATTCGTTAACATTACAATTGCCTAGTACTTCTTCATATAAGTCAGTGATATCATCCCCTTCGGGCTCGTATACATCACTTAACAAGGTTATCACTACAGATAACAGTAGCACTAAAGCCAAGGTCCAAGTCGGAATGGATAGGTATATAACTGTGGTAAAGCGTGGGCGAAGCCCAAATTCTTCAAAAATTTCATCTGCTCCAAAGATGTCTAGGGATAACAGCGCATCATCTACTAATCGTCAAAATCGGTTTTCACTATTGCAAGACAATAACGACAAGCCCGCTGCATTATCGCTAAAGTCTTTTAAGCCACCACCTATCTATCTGAGAGAAAAAAACTCTAACACGCTTTTAAAAAAATTATTGTCGGCCATTGGTGAAAATACTTTTCACATCATTCCAATTAAACGAGGTAATATTGATGAAACTAAGATCCAAATATATGATGAAAAAGATTTCCGGAAAATTATTAGTGAATTTGAAAAAAACAAAACAAATTTTTACACCTATCAACTTAAAAGTGCTAAAGGCCTACAAATAGTATTAAAGGGCATAGATTCATATGTTGACCCCGAAGAAGTAAAATGTGCTCTTATCGACAAAGGATTTAAGGTTAAAAATGTTACTAATATAATTAACAGAGAAAAGGTCCCCCAACCCCTATTTCGGGTCGAACTGGAGCCGAATGACACACAATTGAAAAAAATGAAACCCATCCAATTTATAGCGTAAAGTTTCTCTTGCACCGAAAAATCACAGTTGAAGAGCCACGTAAGCGTTCAGGTCCCGTACAGTGCCACAATTGCCAAGAATATGGCCATACTAAAACTTACTGCAAATTACCTACAGTTTGTGTTATCTGCGGTGAATTGCACGGTTCTGCTACCTGTATGAAGGCAAAAGATCAAGCTGAAAAAAAATGTAGTAATTGTGGAGGTAATCACACTGCTAACTACAGAGGATGTCCTGTATATTCTTTCGTTAAAAAGACCATGGGACAAAAACCTAAATTAGCTCCAGTTCAATCAGCAAATGCTTTCTCCGCCAATTTTCCTCCAATGAGCCAACCAAGTACTTCACGTGTATCATATGCCGATGCTGTTAAGACAAATTCTTTTCCCACGCAGAAAGTGTCCCCACCAAGTAATTCAACAAATGCTAACACAAGCTTTAATTTCAGTCGCCTTGAAGCCACTATTGATAATCTGGTTCAAACTATAAACAACTTTACTACAAATATGACTAGCATGATGCAAGAAATGCTACGAATGCAGAATACACTGCTTCAAGCATTAGTTAACAAACCATGAACATGTTAAAAATATGTTTCTGGAACGCAAACGGCATTCGCCAACATAAAAATGAACTTGAGCACTTCCTCACGGAAAAAAATATTGATATAATGTTGGTCTCAGAGACTCATTTGACTTCGAGAAGTCTTTTTAAAATTTCTGGCTACACCTTATATGATTCAAAGGACCCAAGAGGAAGAGCATGCGGTGGATCAGCAATTCTAATAAGGTCAAGACTCAAGCATTATATTATTGACAAAATTTCTGAAGAACATCTACAAGCAACGAATATTTGTATTGAAAATTTTTGCACTAATTTTGTAATATCATCAATTTACTCCCCTCCCAGATTCGCAATTACTGAAGATCAATACGAGGATTTCTTCAAATCTCTTGGCCCTTGTTTCGTAGCAGCTGGAGACTATAATGCCAAACATACGTTCTGGGGTTCGCGTCTTATCTCACCCAGAGGTCGAGCGTTGTTCAACACAATTTCAAAAATGGGCTTGGACGTCATTTCGAGTGGGGAGCCCACTTACTGGCCTACTGACATACAAAAAATTCCGGATGTTATAGATTTTGGCGTCATGAAAAATATCTCTAGGGATTTAATTCAAGTTGAAGCTTCTCTAGATCTCTCGTCCGACCACTCTCCCACGATCGTTTCAATTTGTAGCCCATTAAGAAGTGACTTACCTCATCCTTATGTGAAGATGATAAATCGTGTTAATTGGCTGGGATTCAAAAAATATCTTAGTAGTCATTGCACAGAAAATATTACGCTAAGAACACCCGATGATATTGAATCTAACATTACCAACCTTAATGAAAATATTAAACAGGCTGCTGAACATGCCACTACCTCCAATCCGCAGACTGGGTTTAATAGAATTTATTCTACTGATATTGAACGTCTCGTGTGTGAAAAAAGAAGAGCTAGAAGGGAATGGCAACAGCACAGATCACCTCAACATAAAACTAGGTTTAAAGAGTGCACTAAACGACTCCAAGAGTTGCTTGCATTTGAAAAAACTGCATCTCTTAAAAATTATCTGGAAGGTCTTGATGTCACACCAGCATCTAATTACTCTTTGTGGCGCGCTGCTAGAAAGCTTAAAACACCCGTCGAGTTTAAACCACCTCTGCGCACATCTACCGGAGATTGGGCAAGAAGCGACTCTGAAAAAGGTAAATTATTTGCTGAGCATTTAAAATCCGTATTTACCCCAAACTCATGTTCTGGTGCTGTTGATTTGCCGAGTGTAGTTGCGCTACCCCCTCGACCCATAAAATTTAAGACGCGTGATGTACAAAAACTAATTGCTGAACTCAACCCGAAAAAAGCTCCGGGTATTGATGAAATTAGTAACCAGATGCTGATGAAGTTGCCTCGTATTGCAATTAGAATCCTGTTATTCATTTTTAATGCCATTTTACGTCTGGAGTATTATCCAAACAGCTGGAAGCTTGCCAAGGTTAAAATGATTCCAAAGCCGGGCAAAGATCTTACCAAGGCTGAGTCATATAGGCCAATAAGTTTACTGTCAACAATGTCAAAGCTCTTTGAAAAGTTACTCATGATAAAATTGTCCCCAATTCTAACTGATAATGAGTGCATACCGGACCATCAATTTGGTTTTAGAAGTCAGCATAGCACCATTGAACAAACGCATAGATTGGTTCAATTTATACGAAAAACTTTTGAAGAAAAGAAATATTGTTCTGCCCTCTTCATTGATGTTTCTCAGGCATTTGATAAAGTATGGCATGAAGGCCTTATTTTAAAATTGAAATCATATCTACCAATAAATTTTCTGAAGCTATTGGAAAGTTATATTACTACCCGGAAGTTCACGGTTGTTGAAGGAAACTTCATGAGTGTGCCCGAATCTATATCATCCGGTGTGCCACAGGGGAGCATATTGGGGCCAGTGTTGTATTTGATTTATACTTGTGATATGCCTTTGAGCAGCAATATCCATACATCTACATTTGCCGATGATACAGCCTGCCTTAGTATGCACGAAAACCCTCACGAGGCTTCCCGATATCTACAAGAACATATTACACATCTGGAACTATGGTTAAACTTATGGAGAATTAAAGTTAACGAACAAAAGTGTGTTCAGCTAACATTTACCCTGCGAAGAGATACTTGTTCCCCAATTCGAATCAACAATCAAGTTGTTCCTCAACATTCACATGTAAAATACCTTGGTATACACCTTGATCGACGGCTTACATGGAAACACCATATTGACTCAAAGCTAACACAAATGAAACTTAAATTAACTCAGATACATTGGCTGATTGGTAGAAATTCAACACTCAGTCTAGATTGTAAACTTTTAATATACAAGTCGCTTTTGAAACCCATATGGTGCTACGGAATACAGCTATGGGGCACTGCTTCAGCTTCCAATATAGATAGAATCCAACGAAGGCAAAACAAGATTTTAAGACTAATAACATCGGCTCCATGGTACATCAAAAATTCAAATTTACATCGTGATTTAGATATGCCACTAGTGACTGAAGAAATTAAAAAATACGCAGGCAAATACTTAACAAAACTCGAGTCTCATCCTAATCCACTTGCTCGTAACATCTTGAATTTTACTGGACACATCCGCTTAAAAAAGAGGGACACTATGGCTCTAATACTCAACACTCCAGATGAAACAGCTTGAAAATATTTTTGTGCTTAATACGATATTTATGTATTATTGATTACTATCACTAAGTTTATGCCTGACACTGGTTGGGCCTAATTATTATATCTAGATTTAAGATTTGAAAACTTATTGTTAGTTCATTTTTTGAAGATACAATAAATAAATATACGCATGAAAAAAAAAAAAAAAAAAAAAAAAAAAAAAAATTTCCGTGAGGTTTTCCGAAACACCTCTATGGTTGGTTTCTTCGTGGGTCATTCTTATGACTTCATAAAGCCGTTCTACTTCTTCTATGTCACTGCCAGTATATTGCACTTAGTAAATCGTATTTCGTTATCACTGCCAAACAAATGAATCAACTTCTGCTGCACGATATTGTACTTAGCATCTTCCAATTCACAATATATTCCTATAACACCCCTCTATGTTTTCTTTGAACAAGTCCTCCAACTGATTCATACTCAACAACTCTGATTCGTCGACATACAGAATCAAATATCTTCCAAACAACTTCTCTTTCGTCCTATCTTTTGTCTTCAAAACACGTATCTGAGTTCTATATTTATTCACTATTCCTTCACTAATTCCAAAATGATCACCTAAATCTTCTTCACCACTATGCACTGTTGCTATTTCTTCATTATTTACATCATAAATCGGTCGCACATCCGAAATACTTTTCTGTTCCATTTTACTCAAAAAATCTGCCACTTTATTATTTTTTCCCTTCACATAAGCGATGTCAAAATTGTATTCACTCAACTGTATTCTCCACCGAGACATCTTCGAGTTTGGCTCTTTCATAGAGTATAGCCATTTCAATTGCTGGTGGTCTGTCTGGACCAAAAACTTTCTTCTATATACGTATCTTTTCAAATACTTCAGTGCCCAAACCACAGCCATGAGTTCTTTCTCAATAGTGGAATAATTCTTTTCTTGGCCATTCAAAGCTCGGCTCGCGTAGCATATAGACTTACTTTCCTGACTAAGAACTGCACCCAGTGCAGTGTTACTAGCATCAGTAGTTACAACGAATTTTCTATTAATATCAGGATAAGCCAAAATTGGATAGGTCGTTATTAATTTTTTAAGCCTATCGAACGCTTCAATATGGATGGAGCATTTTTCAATCCAAATGGCATTCTGATGAACTCAAAATGACCAAACGGAGTAGAGAATGCGGTTTTCTCAATATATTTTTCATCCATTAATATTTGATGAAATCCCTTTGCCAAATTAGGTCCAAAATGAAGAACTTGTGCATCATTCGTTTTGTCTTCTTACCTGCTAAAATATTTTTAATATCGATTTGAAGTTAGTAACTATCGTATAGGGGAATTTTCCGATTTAGCTGAATCAAATTTAGAAAAATTAAGAATTACAATTCCTCTAATCTGTTCTTATACCGTTTTCCTATGTGTGCAACACTTTCGAAGTTAAAAATGAATGTATGAAGGGAAAAAAGTATTTTTTGCCTAAAAATTTAATTTTTTTTTAAATTCATAAAAAATCAAAAATGCAAAAAAGTGTCAAATCTAATTAAAAAAAAGGAATAAACAAAAGGTTATTTGATTTTTATGACTGCGAAGCAATAAACGCTAATAAATGTGCGTGAACAATTAAAAAGAAAGAAGGATAGTGGACTGTTTTAATTATTGGGGGTTTTCCGGTGACTACCTGTACGATTTTTTTTACAGAAATTGCACTCTCATTCATTATTTGGAAAGTTTTGCACAATTTGAAACGTACAAGTGGTGAATCAGGTATATAGCCAGGTACCCTTAAAACATGCGCCCATTTATAAGTACCTGCCAGTAAAATATTGAAAAATACGTAGTATTTATAGTTGATCGATTTTTGTCATTCAGCCAGTGCCGACGAAAGCGAACAGTAAAAGTGCTTTTTCTCCAGTTTTTTAAAAGTGAATAACAAGAAAACATAAAATATATAAATATGGAAAATAACAAGTGCCCAAAATTGGATAATTTTTGTTACGTTTGTGGTCAAATCGTCCTAAAAAAAAAACAAAAACTATCGACAAAATTTGTGTACTGAGGAACTCAAAAAAGCGTATTGTGATTATTTTGATGAAGCAGATTTAAGTGGTTCAAATTTTACGCCGAACACAGTGTGCAAAAGTTGTTATAATACCCTTGTAAATTGGATACATGGAAGCGGTGCAACGTTGTCTTTTATGAAGCCAGTAATTTGGGTGGAAGACACAACTGGACATGATGAATCCAGGTACTACGCATGCATAAATTTTCATCCTGGATTAAACAGACAACAATTGAAAACAAAAGTATACACTGCCACACTTCCAGTTAACCGCCCTGCTGATGTCGATGCACCTAAACATCCGAGTCTGGATACTGTGTCCCTGCAAGCCGAAACCGTTTTCACCAATCCGACCAACGTGAATAATGCGGATTGGACACCCGATATTGAAAATAATATAGGACAACCGCTAACACAAATCGAAATGGATTACATTGTGGCCAAGCTCGGAATATCGCAACAAAACTCCGAATGGTTGACATCATTTTTGAAAAGAAGAAAACTCACACAGCAAAATGTCACCGAAACATCATACCGACAACGCCAAGCTGATTTCCAGAAATTTTATTCCGTTGACGAAGCAAATACGTTCACGTACTCCCATGATATCCCATGTTTAGTGAAAAAATTGGGAATGGATTATATCGCTGGCGACTGGCGTTTATTCATCGATGGTTCAGTTTCCAGTTTGAAGGCTGTGCTGTTACAGAAGAAGGAAACGTATAAATCTTTGGCCAACATTTATTATTTCTATTTATTTATTTATAGAAAAGGGCGGCTATCCAAAGTACTTCTGCTTCCGTTGTAATTGGAATTCACGATACACAGGGAATCAATATCAACGCAAAGATTGGGAAGCAAGAACTCCCGATCTGAACAAACAATTACAATTACGCAATGAACCTATGATAAAGGACCTGGATAATATTTTGTTGCCACCGCTCCACATAAAATTAGGAATAGCTGGGAAATTCGTTGCAGTGGTTGTCAAGTATATTGGGGACGCCTATGACTGTTTAAAATCCATCTTTCCAAAACTCAGTGAAGCTAAAATTAGAAACGGTACGTATCGTTGTCTGTATTTAAATATTGTCATATCTAAATTTGTTGACTTCGATATATTCGCATTACGAATATTTTTTTCGTTTTTTTTATATTTAAAACAGGTATTCTCAATGGACCAGATATAAGGAAATTAATGAAAAGCGAATCTTTCACAAATGTGCTTTCGAACCATAGTAACCACCATGGAACGCACTGAAAGATGTCATCGAAGGCGTTTTAGGAAAGAACCGAGTACAGCGAGATGACGTACAGAATCGAGTGGACAAGTTGCTTTATTATTTTGAAAAAATCAATGCATCCATGACATTAAAATTACATTTCCTGCATTTCCACCTTGATACCTTTTTGGCACAATTACCTCAGGAATCAGACGAACAAGGAGAGAGGTTCCACCAGGTGACCATGCCAATGGAAGAGCGATTCAAAGGCGAAAAATTAGATGCGATGCTGGCGGAGGTTTGTTGGTGGAGTTCTAAAATTATTCAGTATGAAGATGAAAGCACCGAAGAAGAAGATGACACTGAAATTGGTGGACCCATGAAAAAAAACGATCCCTTGAATATTATGGATTCCTCGGATGACGACGCAAACTCAGACCACGAATATCAACAACCTACGAAGAAAAGCAGATCATCAGAACCACAAGCGTCAACTTCAACGAGAATGGATATTGACAATAATTATAATTGAAAATGTTTTAAATTTTGTTTTTATGCATAGATTCCATAAATTCCATATTTTCTGTGTAAGAATAGCTGCAATACAAATTGGAATTTTTATTTTAAGTTTTGTGTATATTCATTCATAACATTATTGGAATAAATTTATTCATCGATTTTCTCAAAAAATTTCTCACTTTACTCACAGGTTACGTGGCTTTATGCGAAAGTAATTAGATTTGACACTTTTTTGCATTTTTGATTTTTTATGAATTTAAAAAAAAAAATTTAATTTTTAGGCAAAAATACTTTTCTCCCTTCATACATTCATTTTTAACTTCGAAAGTGTTGCACACATAGGAAAACGGTATAAGAACAGATTCTTAATTTTTCTAAATTTGTTTCATCTAAATCGGACAGTGATTCTCGGGTGAAAAATTCCCCTATACGATAGTTACTAACTTCAAATCGATATTAAAAATATTTTAGCAGGTAAGAAGACAAAACGAATGATGCACAAGTTCTTCATTTTGGGCCTACTTTCACGTGAAATTGTCAGAATTGAGTCCAAAAATCATATGTTGTACTGTGCTATTTAACCGTCTGTAATCTATGACTATACGCCACTTATCTTCCTTACAGTTGTCCGCTTTTTTCTTCACTATCCACAAGGGAGAATTATAAGGTGATTTACTCGGCCTTATTATTCTTTGTTCTAACATTTCGTTTATCTGCCTCTCTATTTCACTCTCATGTACCTGAGGATACTTATATATCCTGTAATAAACCGGTTTATCCGTCTTCATTCGTATACTATGCTTTATAACCGTTGTGGCAGTCAAAACCTGACCATCTCGATAAAATGTACCCCTGTTCTTATAATAAAATCTCTTAAATTTTTTTTCTTCATCACTATTCAACTCATTCGATTTAATCATAACAAAATCCACCTCACTTCCCTCTAAATTAAAAACATCTTCATATTTGATATCAAATTCATTTATCCTTTTATAAAAGAGCATAAGGACATTATTTATAGTTAATTCCTCTGTGCCATAATTTACGCACGCTTTCAAGGGGATTAAAAGATTATTTCCTATTATGCATTCAAAGCATTTGTCTCTGAAATTAGTTAACTTAACCGACATTGTTCTGTTTGGTATATCAAATTCAACTGGGAGAGGGGCTATCACTTCTTCGGTTAACAATGAAGAACCCCCCAGAGAATTTAATTGAATTGGTTTTACCATTTTATGTACTTTGTACAAATCCGAAAATTTATCATAATCGCCTAATGTTGCTGCTCCTGTGTCGATCAAGCATTTTATTTGTTTTTTATTAAAGGTCAAATGCACTATGGGTAATCTATTGTATGAGGCTCCCGCTGAAAATTTTCAACCACCTGCAAGTTTTCTACTTCCATTGGCTCGATTATATTTACATTTCTATTGTTCCTAAAAGCTTCGGAGGCAAAGTTATGCCTAAAATTTCCTGTATCATTGTTACGTATAAAATGATTGCCACTTCCATAGTTATTGCCTCTGTAGGCTTGAAAATTGTTATTTCTAACATTATTGCCTCTATTGGTTTCAAAGTTATTATTTCGGAAGTTGTTATTTCTGTTATGTCTATAATTTATCGAATTGCAATTATTTGTTCTCTCTACTAGTCTTATTGTATTCTGGGTTCGATCAGACACGAATTCACTATTTTTTTTATTATATTGGGATCCTTTAATTTGTTTTGTAGGTAGTATGTATGAGCCTGACTAACGCTATATATGTTGTTCTGCATCTAAAGAGTCCTGATACCCAAAGGTATCGAATGAATATAAATGTCGTAAATCATCCGCTCATCCTATCGGGGGCAACCATCTCATTACTCTCCGGGTTAAGACTATATTTAGTATTCATTAGATTTAAAATTTCGTTCAGCCTTTCATGGACCTCCTCAATATTTGAGGTTTTTATGTTCATCGCATCATTCCGAAGACTGAAGAATGACTCCTTTACTCCACATTCTTCCCTCAACTTTGAAAATATTTGTTCCCATGTAGGGGGACGAAGTGTTTCTACCACCTTAAGTGCCTTACCCTGCAAACGATTAGCTACAATCAACTCAACAGTTGCAATGTCCCTCAAATAGCTTGATAAAGCGTACTCCGACGATCCCGAGAATGGTGGCAAACTTCTTGCCTCGCGTAAAACCTCAGCCAAAGTCAATGCCATTCTAAAATCCTTAAATTCACTCACAATCACTATTTAAAAATCACAATTCCCTTTCAACTTCTATCCCAGTTTATCTAATCAATCTCTTCAAAAAAATGTATCTTCTTACTTATTCACCTTTGTTTTTATATTATTATATAACTTTTTTTCTGCTGGAAGGACTCGTAAGTATCGCAGTCAGAAATTTTCTTTTATTTAATTAAATCAGCTTTTGTTTTTTTTCACACAAAAAAAATATTTATTAACACCTTAATACGATTATTTCTTTAAAATACACATTTAATATATTGGATAAAAAAAGTTTTTTTTTCTTATAACATAATTTAATTTTCTTAATATACTAGTACCTTAATCATATTGATGTTTATTTAAGTTATTTACGTCTTTCAAGTTCCCCACAAAGACATTAATATGTCGAGTTGATGCACTTGGGTTGATTATCCTACCGACTGCGCCAGTTTTGTTCCTTCTTGGGAGGGTTGTATCTTTATTTAATTCCGTAGTTTGTATTAACAAGACCGTTCGCTTTGAGTTCAAATATAATTCTCTTTTTATTGTTTTCAATCTTAAGTTTAGGTACTTAAATCTAACTTACAATTATCTATCAGCAGCTCTGCCGGCAGCGAGAACAAAGGCTTAATATTGCAATCTCAGCATTATGCGGGTGGTCAAATGCAATGACAAAGTAATTCGATGCACTTGCCAGCTTGGTGCATCGATATTTTATTTACATTAATTTGATGCATTGGCTTTTGTTTACAATTAGCATTGGCTGCAACAGAACTATGCACTATTTCTATATTTGAATAGTCATGGGCGTAGCTGTTGTGTTGTTATGTTCAATACACATAACTAGTGTGTGTGTGTGTGTGCGTATTTATCTACCAAACCAAAATATCCATAACTGAGAGGCCGCAAAAGGGATGGTTCGTCTTTAGAGCAATATGAAACGTTTTTAGTGAGAACAATGATGATGTTTTTATTGTTCCATGGCTCCCTCCCCATCCATGGTAGCTTTGGTGCACTTTTCTCCGCTACCCCTGTTCGAATCCTTCAACTCCAAATACCTACCAACTTATCATTTAGCCTGACATGGCGGCCGATTTAAAATTGTTAACCATGATTCAAATATATATTAGTGTTTATTACAATAAAACTTATTTCATTATTCGTACATAGTTACGAATGTATTATTCAGTTATATAAATAATTCAATTCCTATACGGGCTTATAAAACTATATCAAAACTGAAACGACAAGCGTGAACTCATGCTTGTCGTTTCTGAAAAAATCTTAGACGTATTATTAATAAAAAAAAGGATTTATAAACTTCTATAAAGGCTTTAAGTTGGCGTGAATATACCATTGTAATTTTGAATGAATTTTCGAAAAAATGCTTATTTACAAATTAAGGCACCGTCGATTTACGCAGGTGAGTTCGAATGACTTCTACGCGTGTGATTCCAAGCGAACTTAACTTCACTTTGTTGCAGTCACTGAGTAAGGGTTTTAACTTTTGTTTTTATGTCTTGCTGTGCCACGCGATAGTCACATTTACTTTTGGGTAGAGAGATGACGGCTCCCATCCAGCCTATAAAATTTTATCCATGGACATGCATCCGATCTGAGCCGCATGCTCGTCAAAATTTTGACTCACGCCGTATCGTCGTGATCATAGACCCTTTTTGACTTACCGTTTCCTTTACGCAACGTATATAGTTTTCGCCCTCTGCCTATTATTAAGTCAACTTCACTCCTTCAAGTCTCGCCGGAAAAAGAAGTCACATCCCTTTTTTTACTTTCTTCTTACGCACGACTTTTCAAAATATTCTTATTGTAACTGCAGCCAACTTCATGCCTTTAACGCAGTCCGGTTACACAGTTGTATTTTATTCCGACGTTACTACTGTAGTGTAATTTTAAAGGATCGACTGTGTTTGATTTGTTTATCGGTTAAAGTATTACTTAGCTCTTCAGCCGCATTAACAGAGCATCAAAATGCCCACTTGAGAATTAAAAAAAAGAATCAAGAGCTTTTCGATTGTCAAATTAGTTCTGAATTTTATTCCTAAAAATCAATTGCTTATATACTAAATTATTGCATTGGTCAGCTCATAAATTTCATAAGAGAAATTATTATTTCCCACGTTTTTACTTAATAAAGAAATAGTATTATATTACAAATCTCAAATAAACATTTAGTACATTGACATTGTTTTGAATATTTAAAGTTTTCTGCTGACCAATCGTAAACATAAAAAAAAGAATAAAGAAAAAAAAGGGTTCTTAAATAACTAAGTGTGTGTTAAATAAGTGTGTGTCTCATAATTAACAAAGTAAAAAAAATATAATTAAAAATAAATTCTTAAAATTCTAACAGTGATGTACATAATTGTACATTCACTACACCCACACCCTTTTGGATTTGGGCATTATTAAAATAAAACAAAATTTTTTTTATAACTTTAATTATGGATAATTTTGTTTCAGTTTAAGTATTTTTTTAGTAAATTTTTATGTACCCTTTTTGTTTTTGTTTCATTAATTTCTATAACTACATTTAAATTGTCTGTGTCTAGTACTTTATATGGACCTTTATAGGGTGGTTCAAATTTTCTTCTATTCTCGACTTTCATTAAAACAAAATCACCTACTTTTATCTCTATACTATTTTGTTTTTGTTTAGAATCTCTTTTCCTTCGGTCTTTAATTTTTAAAGTCATATCATGTGCTCTTTGTAGTAGAGTCTAGTTTTTAATTCATTTGAATAGTTGTCCAAATTATAAATTGGCCTTGGGTTTTTCAATTCGTCACTTGGTAGTCTAGGAAGTTTTCCGAATACTAACTCAAAAGGCGTGTAGTCTGTATCAACGTTTGGAGTTGTGTTGTAGGCAAATGTGTAGAATGGTATCCATTCATGCCATTCATCATCTTTCACAAAGCTTAGTAAGTATTCGTTTAGAACACGATGGTTGCGTTCAATTGTTCCTACTGTTTCATGGTGGTAGGGAGTAGAAAAGTTTTGTTTTATTTTTAATAATGAACAAATCTCTTTCATCAGTTCATTTGTAAATTCAGTACCTCTATCTGTTTTAAGAATATTAAATAAACCGTACTTCAAAACTACTTGCTCCATCAAGACTTTCGCTACTGTTTTTGCATCTTTGGATTCTATAGGATGTGCGATTACGTATTTTGTTAATTCGCATTGCATAGTGAGTATATATCTGAAATTGTTAGATGGTCTTAAAGGACCTACAGTGTCCATTACTATAGTGTCAAAACTTTTTGATGGTGTATCTGTTGTGATATAAGGTTCTTTTGTGTGTTTTATTTGCTTATTTAATTGACACGATTTACAAGTTCTTACATAATTTTTAACCATTTTGTTCATATTTTTCCAAACATATTTCTGTTTTAATTTTGATAGTGTCTTTTTTATACCGAAATGTCCACTGTGTGGCAAATCATGGTATTCCTCAATCAATCTATACTGTTTTGTGGTGTCATGTATTCTCTTTGGCATTTTATATATAATTATTTTAATATCATTATTTTCTAAATTGTTATATTTCTCTTTTAACTTTTCGGCCGTTATATATTTAAAAATTTCATCATTATCATATATTACGTACGTTTTATGATCTGCTCTTTGTAATCTTAATAAAAGTTTCTCCAAAAATGTTTCTGAAAACATAGGATTTTCGCTTTTACTACACATTATGCGCATAATATCATCATTCAATTCTTTAGATTCTTGCTGCAGCTTTTTATCATATATAAATTTTATTTTTTGGAGCTTCTTAATATCATTTATTGACGTGCATTCCCACATACGGAGGTGATCAGTCTCTTTTGGAGATATGCAATCCTTAGTATTATTATTATCTTTATCGTTTTTATTATTTTGGTTAACCATACTTCGCGTTATTGCCAAAGTTTTCTTTTCTTTTTCATCAACATAATTTGGAATCATATCTTTTAGAATTTGCGAATTTATTTCAATTCTTGATAATGCATCTGCGTTTGTATTATTTGAACCTTTTTTGTATACAATTTCAAAGTCATAGTCTGATAGTTCTAGTCTCATTCTGGTTAATTTTGAGGATGGGTTTTTATGAGAAAATAGTGCAATGAGTGGTCTATGGTCCGTAACAACTGTAAATTTTCTACCGTATAGGTAAGGTCGGAAAAATTGTATGCCCCAATATATTCCTAATAATTCTTTCTCGATTACTGACTTATTTCTTTCATGTTTGTTTAGTGATTTACTCGCATAAGATATGGGCAAATCACTTCCAATATTACCCTCTGAAAGTACTGCACCTAATGCAACATTTGATGCGTCTGTGGTTAGTATAAATGGTTTATCGAATTCAGGATATTGTGGTATAGGTGGGTTTTTTAGTCTCTCTCTTAATGTATCAAATGCTTTTTGGCAGTCTTCTGTCCAGTTGAACATTACTTTTTTTTTGAGTAAATTATTTAAACAGTTGGCCGTTTTCGCAAAGTCTGGAATGAAACGTCTGTAGTAATTGCAAAAAGCAACAAATCTTCTAACGTCATCTGCGTTTTTGGGAACAGGATACTGCTCGATAACTTTATATTTTGTTGGATCGGTTTTGATGCCATCCTTTGTAATTAGATGTCCTAAATATAAAACTTCTGGTTTCAGGAAACAACATTTCTCAGCATTGAGTTTTAAATTATAATGTTTTAGTCTTTTGAATACTTTTATGAGATTCTCATTGTGGTGTTTCAGATTGCATCCAAAAACAATTATGTCGTCAACATATAAAAATGCTTCTGTTTCCAGCCCTGATAGTGCTATAGTCAACATTCTCTGAAAGCTATTTGATGATATTTTTAGTCCGAACGGTAACCTATTATATTGGTAATGTCCGCTGTTGGTGGAAAAGGCTGTAAGTGGTCGTGATGAAGGGTTTAGTTCGATTTGATGGAAAGAACTTGTCATATCTAGAGTTGAGAAATATTTAGCCCTTCCTAATTTATCTAATATATCATCAAGTCTTGTTAAGGGAAATTTGTCATTTACTATTTTATCGTTCAATCGTCTGTAATCCACAACTAAACGCCATTTCTTTATACCGTCTTGTTGTTTTTTTGGTACTAAAAGTAAAGGTGAATTATATGGGCTAGTGGATTGTTCAATGATATTTTCCTTTAGTAGTCCTTGTACTTGTTTATCTATTTCATTAAGTTGTGTTTGTGGTAGACGGTAATTTTTTATATATACTGGTGTATTATCTGTAAGTTCAATGCTTTGCCTGTAGAAATTATTTGTTGTTAACTTTTCATCTTCAAGGTGAAATATTTCCTGATATTCTCTTAAGATCTTGTATAAAGTATGTTTATTTTCTTGGTCAAAGTCTTGGAAATTTACTGCTTTAAGTAGTTTCTGGAATCTTTGTTCCGAATAGTTTTGATGTGTGGTTTTGAAAATGTAGTAGTGTTTAAGTGGTATGGTAGAAATTTTTACGTTTGAAAGTCTTGCAGGTGAATCTGTAGTGTTTAAAATTCTGACGTGTCTATTGCCTTCTTTTGGGATAATTGTATTTGCTACAAAAATACCATTTTCTATTTCTTTATTGCATACTAAACTATCCTCATCAATTTTAATATTTATTCTTACTACTTTTTCTGATCTTGGGGGTATAATAATATTTTCTAAATGTTCTGCATTAATCTCTAGTGGAATTGTTATTCTTTCTCCATTGATAAACGCATTTATTTTACATGTATCATAATCTATTTTGCAACTGTATTTATAGAAGAAATCAATTCCCAAAATTCCATCGGTTGCGATTGGAAAGTCACCGTTAACTATATAAAATTTATGTTTTACTTCATGTTCATTTAGTTTAAGATTTAAGTATGTCGATCCGATGGTATTTATGGAATCTTGTGTTATACCATTTAATTTACATATGTCTTCATTAAGTATATTGTAGCCGTGTAGTATATTTTCTTTGCATAGAGATATATCTGAGCCGGTATCTATTAAGAAAGTTAAGTTGTAAGTTATATTTTTAATTGATAAGTAAATAAAATTTGATGTGTTAGTTTTTATGTTGTAGATTCTTAGTTTTCCCTTCTCGGAGTATCGTTCTGAAACTCCAGGGTATGGTCGTTTCCCTGTTGTTGTATTGTACGTATATTTGAATTTCGTTGATTAGTATTGAAGTTTCTATTAAATCTGTTGCAAGTATTATGCTGGCTTGAATTTCTGTTATGTCCAGTAAAACTATTATTGGTTGGGGTAAAATTCCTATTTCTTATATTGAAGTTACTGTTATTGTGATTATTATGGTTTGTGTAGCTAAAATTTTTGTTTTGTCGATTAAAATTTTGGTTTCCCTGGTTGCTGTACGTGTTGTAAGTGTACTTTTTTCTGTTATGGTTGTTAAAGTGCGTTTGTCGTCTGTTACTAATGTGAAAGATTTTTAATGCATCTGTTGTATTCAAGATTCTTTCTTGTGTTATTGCTATATCGTAAGCATCTGTCAGTGTTTTGGGTTGTGCAGCTATGACTGCTATTCTTATATTTTCATTGAGGCCTTCTTGGAAAGTTTCTAATGCTAATTTTTCATTCATGTTTTTTATAGTTTCAATAGCTATTTCATTGGGATTTTCACCTAAGTCTTTAATTTGTATTATGGTCAACTCTGTTATTAATGAATTAATTTTTTCCCTGTAAAGAGCTACACTTCCTTTCTGTTTCATCTTTCTAAGTTCTGTGTGAAGACAACTTGCTGTTTTAGTGTGCTTAAAGTTTGTGGCTAACGATGTTTTTAGTTCGCTAAAAGTTGTTGGTAGTTTTTGTGTCAATAGTAAACTTCTGACTTTGTCGTTTAATTTCATACAGATTACATACTTTATAAGTTTCTTTTTACCTTCATCATTTAACTCGTCATGAACCATTTCTACCATGGTTAGGAATATGTCTAGATGGAGTGGCTTTCCATCAAATGTCGGGATTGTATCCGATGCCTTTTTGCTGTCGAAATTAGACATGATTGTAGGTATTTTTGTGTCCAATGTGCTTTTGTGTTCTAAAAGTGTTTCAATTGCTTTTTTCTTCAGTATTCTAAATTCTGATATTTTATCTTCCCTTAGTGATCTTGGTAGCTGGCTTGCTACTTTGCCAAATTGCCTACCTAATTGCTCAACTAAATAAAGCTTTTCTTTAAGTGTTTCTTCTGTGTACTTCCTACTTTTCGATTTTTTTGCATTTACAATTATTCTGTTGAGTTCTTCTATAATTTGATCCATAAGTATGAAACAAAATTTTTTTTTGTAATGGTTTTTGTTTAATTTTAATATATGTTTTCATGCATTTTGTACATTATTTCTTAATACTTGTTTCTTTATATAGTTTTGAATAAATTTCCATAATGCTATTAGTAAGACAATTATCAATAAAACTATTACTATTTCCTGACTTATCGTTATTTTGTTGTCGTTTACTGCATATGCATTTGCATGACCTTCAACTTTAGCATCCGCTATACCCATTTCTATGTTTTTAATATTATAACTTATGATTTCTTCGGGTGTTAAACTAAAAGTGTGCATAATTTTAATTGAAATGAATTGTGTTGTATTATTTCCATCCTTTCTTCTTTAGTTCCGCTAGTTGTTTTATCAATGCTCGTTTTTGATTGCCCTTGCTGATGTTTATGACTCTTTGTAAATCTCTGCAGGCTGCTTCGAATTTTCGTTTTTTTCCTCCTCTCTTTTTGGGTTTTGTTGTCACTGTTTCTACTTCTGGTTTTATGTATTTTTTTACTTGTCTTGCTCTGTATTGCTCGATTGTAAGTGGCTTGGGCCCGGCATCTTTAGGTGTTGGTATATAAGGTGGTGCTTCCTCAGTGTTCTCAGTTGTGGAAGTTGGAAAGTATTCTTTTGAAAGTTCTATGAATTTTTCGTATTTTTTGAAAATTTCGTCGATTTCTTCTTTCGAAGTCATTCGGGAAACTTTTCTATTAGGATTGATGGTGATGAATAATTAGAAGTCAATATAGGAAAGAAAAAAATTTTTTTTTTGTTAATAATGGTTGGCATAACAGGATCGAAAATTTTTAAAGGATCGATACCAGGATCGGTGGCAGGATCGCCATGTAGTGTAATTTTAAAGGATCGACTGTCTTTGATTTGTTTATCGGTTAAAGTATTACTTAGCTCTTCAGCCGCATTAACAGAGCATCAAAATGTCCACTTGAGAATTAAAAAAAAGAATCAAGAGCTTTTCGATTGTCAAATTAATTCTGAATTTTATTCCTAAAAATCAATTGCTTATATACTAAATTATTGCATTGGTCAGCTCATAAATTTCATAAGAGAAATTATTATTTCCCACGTTTTTACTTAATAAAGAAATAGTATTATATAACAAATCTCAAATAAACATTTAGTACATTGACATTGTTTTGAATATTTAAAGTTTTCTGCTGACCAATCGTAAACATAAAAAAAAGAATAAAGAAAAAAAAGGGTTCTTAAATAACTAAGTGTGTGTCTCATAATTAACAAAGTAAAAAAAATATAATTAAAAATAAATTCTTAAAATTCTAACAGTAATGTACATAATTGTACATTCACTACATTACCATCTCTACACCTAACCGACTTTATCTGGCTAATTGCAGACACTGGCTTATGACACTTTTTTATTTTTTTAACGCCTACCCTTTCCCTACCGTAATAGAGTACACCCATCATTCTCGCAACGATTATTTGTATTACGGCGTCAAAAAGTCGAAAATATCGCTTAGCGTCACTTTCATATTCATACGCATTCACAACCATACCTGACGTCAAACTAACAGTGGTACGTTCAAATCGAAACGCCCTTATGTTCGCTATACTTCTCCTAACGGATTTTGGGCAAGACTAATTTTTTGTGTAGGCAGGATCATAATTTCTGGTCCGTATGGGCAGGATCGCCTTGTTATGTAAGGTGAATATGTTGAAAGTTTGCCCTATAGTGCTCGTTTATATTTATGCAGCTGTCGGTGTGTGCAGCTTAAAAGAAGGCCATTCGAAAGATGAGATTATAAGTTATAGCTAAGGCAAACTAATGCCAATTTCAATTCTTCATAATAATCCGATCTTATTCACAAAATATTCTAGGTTGTATACCGGTTATGAAAATTTACTTACATCATTTAAAAACGTCTCATTTCTGTAATTTCTTTTGCTTCTGCTCAAACTTATACTTCTGTAAATGCAAACAGTCGCAGTCGAAGTAACGCAATAAACGAAAAGTTATACACAACGAAGAACTTCAGCAGTCGATACGTTCGAAAAGTTTTCGGTGTGACTGACTGCTCTTTTTAATTAATTCGGAAGTTAAAGCAGTAGAGATATTGTGTTTTTTTTTCATTTGACTTTGCAGTTTGAACTACGTATTTAATAGCTTGCTGAAAGAAATGTTGTTGTTTGGTTTACTATTATATTTGTACATACAGGAAAAAAACAAAATATTTCTGCTTCCTTAACTTCGGATCTACATATTTATTAAAAGCAGTTTGAGTTTGGCCAATCAAAAATGAAACACACACACAAACAAATCTGCTTCGTTAACTTCGTATTTATTACAACTTGCCGATAGTTAAAGGAAGGATTTTGTCTGCCCGATAAAAAGCTTTGCATCATTACAACTTCAATTTTGGTTTGTTATTATTATAAATAATGGGGGCTATTCTGGAAAACGCGCCGAAAAAGTGAAGCTGTACATTAAAATAAAAGCAAATTTTGAAAAATTGTTTTTGTTTGTAATACATTTCTAAAATGAAATAAACGTGAGAATTTCAACGCGTTTCTCTCTCTTTTAAAAACGGTTAATTTTGTATGCGAAACAAAAACAATTTTTTTTACATTTACACAGTTTTGTTTTTGTTTTGCATGTAACTTTCACCAATTCGACGCGTATTCCAGAATAGCCCCCAATAATATTTAATGGAATAAAGGAAGGTTTTATAATGCTAAGCCATTTATCCGTCCGACATAATCTTGCCTTTAGCTATCGGCAAGTTGTAATAATGGCCCTTAGACTTGTATCGAACTCATTCAGTAGCTCGTTTTTGACACAAACTAATTACACTGTGTGACAAAAAAAAATACCTGTGATGTATTACTATTTTCTGGTAGGTATTGTCAAGTATAACAACAAACTGTATTTGAAATTTTCCAAACACCCCCCAAATCTTGAGCTACTGGTAAAAAACCGGTTTTCGTACATTTATGCACTTATCACTGGTAATATATTCAACGTTTCACGTGAAATGCTGTCATAATACATATAAAAAAAATTAGCACGAATTGTTCATGAACAAATGTTGCAGAAATAGTACTCAGTTTATCTTGGGAAAAACGTATGAAATGTATCTTCAACATTTTAAGTTATCATGCGAAATCAGATGAGTGGCACTTGGTTCGCATGGAATTTACAACAAATCAAATATGTTCTGAATATGTTTTCCTTTTTTTAATTTTTTTTATATTTTTATGTATCTAGTTTTTATTGCACTTATGGGATTTTAAAGAATAGTGACAGAAATTTATCATTTTAGGCAGTTAAGTCCAAAGTGCACTTAAACAAAAGGCAGCTAAATCAAAACTACTGTAGCTTGTGCTTTGTCATAAAAATAAAAAATAAATTCACAATTAAAAAACAGAGAGTGAATTTGATACACAAGTACACGAAACAAATTGTTGTGAATTAAGCAATTGTAATTTAGAATATCAAATTGCAAACTTTATCGCAATATTTTTTCCTAATCTTTTGGCATATGACTGTCATTTGTTTATAAAGCGTCACTATATGTACTAGATAAATATGTCGAAGACCCAGTTGGGTCCATTGTGCATCATGTTTTTCGCGTAATATTTATTCGATTTCTTTGTATTTAAGCTTCCAGGATTATGAAAGTACTATTTAAACACGTATATTAACACAAAGTATAAAATTGGTACAACCAAATTTTTCGCATGCACCAACCATACATTCCGCTAAATTACACCAAATTAAAATTTACATTAGTGTGGGTATCGTTGTTTGAATTACTGCAATGGAAAATAACTGGTATTTTATCTTAATATCTAGGTAGTACTACAGTGATCAACTCGGGTTTTCAACCGGTTTTAAAATCCGGTTTTTTCACAATACGGTTGTTGGTTTTTTTAGAATATTGATTTTTCGAATGTTGAATAGTCCGGGTTTCTTACAATTTAAAAACCGGCTGAGTCGAATACTTTTCGATATGTATATTTTGCACTAATATTAGTTTTTACTATGTCAAAACTCAGACCAACGTGTTCTGTTGATTTTTCTAAGTTTTTTTTTCAGTGCAAAAGTTCTAAGCATTTTTTGACCATGGCAACACCTATAGCTAATTTACATGAAGCATTTTTTTCATGAAATTAGTTGCATGAAAATTTTTTATTTGTCCATAGGAGGCCTGGAGGAGCAACTTATATCAAAAAAGTTGCCAAAAATGGATCAGAGATTCATTCCACGTCCTTTTTATATAACATTCTCTTTTATAGCGCCGCAATTAGCAAATAAAAGAAAGTTTCGTGAAACAAAATTTATGAAATTTCATGAAAAAATGCTTATTGTAAATCAGGTATTTTATGAGGTGGTAGCAGAGGCGAATGACGATTTACATTATGTGGTGCAATGTATGTCAAAATCTATTTGCAAAAAGTGTTTTGACATTTTATATAGAGGTAGATATCCACCTTGTGCGTACATTCATATGTATATATATGTATTTTATATATCGCACTTGATCAACAAGAGGGTATTAACTCAAAATTTTTAAAATATCACTTTTTCAAGAAATCAGCTAACAACATCAATATCTATCTACTGTAAAAATTTCAACGTATTCCGTTTACTCTTTCATCTCGAAAACCACTTTTGAGACCATATTCATGATAATGTAGTGATTACCTTTATTTCAACAAAAAGGTATTATTTCGAGTTAATACAAAAGTTGAAATAGGTATGAATCGTATATTTTCATAAAAAAGGTATTATTTTGATTTGAGCCTTTATTTATGTTAAAAATAATATAAAATATATAATAAATAATTTCAACAAAAGCGTCATAATTCAAAATAATACCAAAAAAAATCGATAAATTTCAAAAAAATGGTGTTAACTCAAAAAATAGATTTTTTTGCAATGATTGGTAAAATTTAAAACAAAAACAATGTATATATATATTTTCAAATGGAATTTGCTTCCTATGGTATATTTGAATTTTTAAATTCTGTTAAAATGTGGCCACAAACAGTTTTTTGACTCTACTGAAAATTCAAAAATTTTGAGTTAATACCCTCTTGTTGATCAACTGCGATATGTATGTACAGGGTGGGCCAAAAGTTACCTTGGGGTTTAAAAGTTTAATAACTTTTTCGTTTATTATTATTTTTTTTATTTTTTTCTCAGATTATATAATATATAAAATGGAAAATTTTTTACACTAAGTATGAAAAATAATGTCTCTTAAATTACCACTGTTTTCAGCTTCGCATTGATGGGCTCGTTTTAGAGCATTTTCCATAATATCTTCCAAAATTTCTGCAACAATGTTTGCCTTGAGTTCAAGGATTGTCTCTGGCTTGTTCACATACACTCGCTACTTCAAATAACCCCAAAGAAAATAGTCGGGTGCTGTCAAAACTGGCGATCGCGCTGGGCCAAATTATTTCCGAATTTCTGGAAATTATTCGCTCTCCAAAAATTTGACTTAAAAGTGCCATTGTGTCTCGGCCAGTGCGCAATGATATTTTCAGATGTGATCCCACATCATATTGTACACCTAATGGGGTGCAATTGGCGTTTATGAATGGCTCTTGGATTTTCAGAACCCCAGAACCTACAGTTCTGCTTATTAACAAAGCCATTCAAATGAAAATGAGCTTCATCACTCATAATCATAATCGCCCATCAGTGCGAAGCTGAAAACGGTGGTCATTTAAGAGACATTATTTTTCATACTTATTGTAAAAAAATTTTCCATTTTGTATATTATATAATCTGAGAAAAAAAATTTAAAAAAATTAATAAACGAAAAAGTTATTAAACTTTTAAACCCCATGGTAACTTTTGGCCCACCCTGTACTATACATAAGTATATGAAGTTAATTTTTATGTTTTTCCTTTAATTTTTGTATTGTTTTATAGTATTTACATGAACTGAAAACTCTTTTTTTAACAAGGCAATTTAAAATCAAAACTTTTGTATAATCACTTTCTAACTTTAAAAAAAAACCGGTTGACCGGTTTTTCCTGAATTGTAAAAACCGAAACCGGGTTTTTCATAATTTCAAATATTCTAACTATTCGAAACCGGTTTCTGGAAAAAGTCGAATAATCGATCCCCTAGTTAGTACCCTATACCTATAATAACACTTATTAATAAAATATTAACTTTTCACTATTCACGTTGGGCGCCAGTTATGTTTTTCCTTTGGTTCTATTAACCGTGATTAAAAACGACTTTCGTCTGCAGTGATTCTATATGGAATAATTTTATTAAAAAACTAAAATAAATTTGAATTACTTTTCTTAAAATATGCTTACTAGCTTAACTTTACAATATTAAAATTTATACAAAATTAGCCAATCACATTCAAGCACAAAATAAGGTGATATGTAATATGATTCTGGCAAAACAAAATTGCAAGTTTACCGAATTAAACAAAGGAAATAGCTATAACACACTAAAATCAAATAAATGCTTATTAATCAAATAATGAATAAAGTTAATGACTGCATTGTCAGCGGTGGTAAGTAAATTAAATCAAAAGGGTGTTCATATTCTGTCGCAATTAATTTCCGGAAGTGTCTGCAATTTACATGACTCATAAGATAAAAATTTACAATAAAAATTTATAACTAAACATCAAAAAACAAAACAAACAAAAAATCCAACACATTTTTCCCTTGAAAACGACGACTGCTATTTTTTATTAGAAATATTAGCAAAGATCATTTATGCCTTATGCATAAAAAATATTTCAGGTTTATTAAGCGCTTATTTGACATATTTCTATGGGAAATTTGTCAAACAAACCTGTAATAAACATAAAATATTTATTATGAATTAGACCGTATATGTTTACAATAAGAATTTATTTTTAAACATAATTATTATTGTTCATTTTGTTAACCAAAATCTAAGACATATTAAGGAATTTCAAGGTTGCGTAAGATATTAAAAAATATTGTGAAATTTCATGATTATATTACAATAATTTTGAATATAAATACACGTGCTTTTGAAAAATATATTCATTAGCAAAAACTTAAGTAATTCATTATATAAATAAAGTTAAAATTAATAATACTTTGAAAGCACTTAACAATATTGAATACAAGAAATCAATCTTATCGATAAAGTATCTTTTAAAATAATAATAATAATTTATTTTATCATAAGCATCTACTAACACAAAAACTTTTCAACTTTTATGAACGCATGTTTACCTGTAAGTAACTAAAATCTGTAAAAAAAATTAAATAAAAAATATTAAAATAAAACACGCATATCTATTAACTAAAATTTTTTAATTTTATTTATCTTCATTAGCATTTCATATATTCGTTTTCATTAAAAAAAGTTGTTATTTGTTACATCAATTATAAGTAAAATATCTAGGCGAATGTTCTTCATAAAATAATATTCCCCTTGTCGACAAACCTTATGAATTGTATCTACAGTTTGCCGAGATAAAGGGCAGATACCTCGGGGTCTACTCTGTACTTCGAAAAGAAAGAAAATGCTTTCGAATTTACATGTTATAAGCAGTTTCTTTCGTTTCGAATTACTCAGTAGACCCCCTTGTATTCCAGGATATATCTCTCACTTATGCCGACAATTTCGGCCATTTTGAATGTTCAGTTAATTGTTGACAGCTGCTTTGCTTGCACGTGTTTTTATCGTATTATTGACCATTCGTCATGACATTTTGCATTCACAATATTGCACTTGCACGTATTGCTTGAATTTTTGACATGTATTAATACAAATTATAATAGTCTGAGTTGCCCTTAACTAACACACTCTTCTTACCGCACACAAAAAAAAAACAACTCAGCATCTACCATCTAAGGCTGAGTTTACATTTGGCATTTCTTGTGTGCAATGTGCCCAAAAAAGCGTAACCACTAATTAATTGCTAATGAAAAACTGTTTGATTCAGACATGTATTTATTGATTTAAACTGTTTCCAATCATGTTGGATTCTATAAAATTGTCTATTAGTTAGTTATGTATGAAACTTAATACAAACGTGTCTGAATCAAACAGTTTTTCATTAGCAATTAATTAGTGGTTACGCTTTTTTTAACCATGTGTGGCACATGGCACACAGATGTAAACTTAAATGTATCAATTAATGATACTTGAACAAAAAAAAAACAATTCACACTTTTACTTTTGAAATTAAACTATATCTTTATTGTCATTTTTCTTTTCTTAAATACTAATTTTATGCGTAATATATAGTTAAAAATGTTTCATTGTCGATTGTTGCTGCTTTGTTTTGTGTCTTTAGTATTGAGAACAAAGCAAACTTATGTTAAAATTATTTGGAAAAAGAAGTTATTGCACTTATTCAAAAATAAAAATATATAAAATTGCACCTTATTAATTTTAAAGTGTAAACAATTCCTGGAAAAATGTCTGAACTTAAAATGTAAGCTGCATTTTTATCGTGAGCATGGAAGTGCATTTAAATAAAATAGATTAAGGTATGTATGTTTGTATGTTTATAAGTATGTATGTATATACATACTTAAATTACTTTGCCTCGTGTTAAGGGAATAACGGGAGACATTATAACACCCCCATTGTTAGATTGAAGCTCCGTCTTATAATATATCGCACTTGCTCCTCAAAAGCGTAACAACTCAAAATTTTAAAATTGTCACTTTTTGCAAAAAACTAAACAACACTTATGACTCTCTTTGCTGTAATATATCGTTAGAATCAACAGAAACAGTTTTTGACCTCTACTGAAAATTCATGAATTTTGAGTTGTTACGCTTTTGAGGAACAAGTGCGATATATAATTGCTAAAATTCTGACGCATAAAATAATTACAATATCAACACTAGTACTAATAGTTTTTGTTTTCTTGTCATGGTGTAACATATTGTTTAAATTTTCTTCATATT
This sequence comes from Nowickia ferox, assembly GCA_936439885.1. Classification (NCBI taxonomy): domain Eukaryota; kingdom Metazoa; phylum Arthropoda; class Insecta; order Diptera; family Tachinidae; genus Nowickia; species Nowickia ferox. The sequence continues at coordinate 36,328,700 of OW387026.1, read as the reverse complement.
TTATTTGTCTCAAGTATAGTGTTTCTAGTTTTAGATCATTTAGAGTAATATTTTATTACTTTTGATTTTTGTTAGAATATTTGGAAGTATTATTTTATCTTTAATTCTTAAATTAACATTAGTAAAATTTTTGTTTTTAGTCATAATTTTACAATTTCCAAATTTTATAAGAAAAGTTCCTTTTATTTGAAGTTCTACATCATCTTCGATTTCGGAATTTTTCATAGGACAATTTGCTTCTTTATACTCTAAAATATTTTGTATACAGTCATTTTTAATCACAATTAAATTTTTCTCTAAATTATCTTGAAGATATGGTTCATATATATTTTTTTTTTATCGGTAAGTATTGTATATGATTTCAATGCCAATGTCTTATTTTTAATATCTGGGATTGGTTCGAAGGTGATTTTACTAAGCGTGTGTTTTGAATATAAGGGTATCTTGAAAATTAATAGTATATTTTCATCATGCAGGGCTACAGAGGTTTTTATGTTTATGTAGCTGTCGAAATCTGTTATTATATATAATTAGGTCCATTTCCTTTGGGGTTAGAATGTCTGTTGGAATAATTCCTAGTTTGCTAGAAAAAATTACTTGTCCTATGTCGTCAATGTGGTTACGTAATAGTGTTATATCATTATTAATTTGATAAATATGTTTCATGAATACTACTTCGTCCTCTAATGTAGCTATTTTATTTTGAAAAATGTTTTTAAACTTATTCAAGTATTTTTCAACGTGTTTTTGTTGTGTGTTAATATGATTAGTTATAGAGCTGGGTCCAACTCGTTCATCATGTATTTTAAATGGGTTTGATCATAGGTTTGTGGCAAAAATGAAGGAATGAACGAGTTGGACCCAGCTCTAATTAGTTATGTTTTGTATCTGTATTGTTAAGAATGTATTGATTTGGGTTAGGTTATGTATTGTGTTAGCTAGAAGCCCATCGTTTTCGTAAAATAGTTTTAAAGAATTATTAATGTGTGCTTCGCCGTCACTGTTCATTGTTTCAGCTATAATTTTTAATCCTTTGCCTAATAAGTTAATTAGTCCTCGTTTTCGTCTAAATTGTGGGTTCAAATTATCTATCTTGGCTTTAAGTATTACAACGTTTTTGTCAACTGTGTGTAATAGCGTCTTTGTATCTGTTGTAGTTGTTTTTAACGTTTCTACATTCGCTGAAATTAACTCGAGGGGTTCTTTGTACATTGTCATATTAATAATATGTATTATCTTAGAATAAGTTTCTATTGGTTCGATTTCATCTAATTTAATAGGAATGTATCCATTATTGTTTGTCAAGTCTTGAATATCTAGGTATTGTGCGCTTGTAGATATGATCAAAGTAAATATTAAAGTCCAAGTCGTCATCTGAAAAGAGATTATGTTGTAGATACTATAGTTGGGTTATCTCTGTCTTGGTATTTCTTTTTAGGTTTAACATGAGTCTTATAATATTTATGCCCAGTTCTGACAGTCTGCAAGTGGTCGTCATGTATTTTAACTGCGTTGACTTTTCTATATTTATTGTGGTTTTTACCACCCCTTATTTCCTTAATATAATTTGTTCCATTTTCCAATTCAATATCTTTCCCATCTTCATTTACCGTACCGTACCGTATTATTATAAAAGCCTATTATTCTTGCCATTTTATCTTCTATAGTTTCATCTTGGTTTTCTTTATCATGTCTTAGTAACCGTATATGTTCGTTAATAGTGTTATGTAGCCTTTCAATATCCGCGTTAGACGTGTGGTTACTATTAGAAGTGAAATTGATGTGTATGTTCTCTTTCTTTAAGAACTCTTGCATCGGTATAGCCTTAAATCCAAGTTCATTATCTACAACAATTTTATTTATTTTTCCATACGTATTAATTATCTGTAATAATTTTGTTTTGAATTCTGTCCAACTTCTTCTATTTATTTGAAATGCTAAAGCAAATTTTGAAAACTTATCAATAACTGTCATAAATAATTTTTTATTTAAAGTATAAAACACATCTATGTGAAGTATTTCCAGTGGTTTAAATGGGGCTTCTGTAATTGTATAGGGTATCTTTGGAGGTTTCCTATCGTATTTTTCTAGGTTACAAATTTCGCAGCTATTTATAAATTGCGTTATCCTTAGTTTTAACTTCGGATTGTATATGCATGTGACTAGCTCCTTGTATACTGCTTCTATTCCTCTATGATTTTTATCAAGGTGTTCATTTTTTATAATTTCAGCTAAATGATTTTCATCTTCTATATCCTCTGTTTGGAGCGAACATCTTAGTATCCTAAATTTTTTATTATTAGTGAATAGTTCTTCATAAGTATCTTTAAAAATTTCATAAAATTCTTCTTCTATGTTTCTCTGTCCATTTCTTTCATATAAACAATTTTTCTTTTATTTCCAAATATACATTTAGTTTTTATCCTTAGTGATCTAGAGGTTGTTCTTATAATAATAACTTGATTTTTGAACATATTTATTGGTGATGTAGTTTCCTTTATTATTGCATTATCAGATTCCAATGTATTTATGCTACTAGGCTCAGTTTCAATCCTAGATAAAGCGTCAGCATTAGCATTCTTGGTTCCCTTTTTGTATCTTATTTCGTAATCGAATTCTGATCATTTTAGCCTCCACCTTACAAGTTTTGAATTAGGTTCCTTAATAGAGAAAAGCCATGTTAGTGGCTTGTGATCAGTTTTTATTATAAATTTACGTCCAGAAAGGTACGGTCTAAAATATTTTGTAGCCCATATGATGACCAATAATTCTTTCTGTATTGTACTGTAATTTATTTCGTGTGAGTTGTGGGTACGGCTGGCGTAACATATTGGGTGGTTATTTTGGGAAAGCTCTTCTCCTAAGACATAGTTGCTGGCATCATTAGTAAGTGTAAATGTTTTCGTAAAATCCGGATATGCTAGTATTGGGTAGTGTGTTAATAGCGTCTTAAGGGTACTAAAGCTTTTTTCATATTCTGGGTCATTTATGTTTATTTTGCAATCTTTCTGCAAATATTTAGTCATGGGCTTGGCTATATACGAATAGTCATTTATAAATTTTCTATAATAGCCGGTTAATCCCAGAAACTGTTTAATTTGCTTTGTTGGTTTAGGTATTGGAAAATTAACGACACATTCTATCTTTTTAGGGGTAGGCTTAACTCCTTCTGTTGTAACTATATGTCCGAGAAACTCTGTTTTCCTTTTCAAAAATTCTGATTTGTCTAGCTGAATCTTTAAATTAGCTTCATGAATCCTTGCGAATATGAGTCTAAGTGAATTTATGTGTTCTTGTAAGGATGTTGAAAATATAATTATATCGTCCAAGTATACTAAGTATATTTTGTTAATATAATCGTGCAGTATACTATTCATAAGTCTGAAATATCGCAGGGGCTGTTTTCAGTCCAAATGGCATTCGGAGAAACTCATAATGAACGCCTTCGACACTAAACGCAGTTTTGTGGATGTCTTCTTCCTCTATTTCAATCTGGTGAAAACCCTTTGCTAGATCGAGAGTGGTAAAATATTGGCTTCTTCCCAATTTTTCTAGTATCTCGTCTATATTTGGGATAGAAAATTTATCATCTATCGTAACTTCATTTAGCTTACGATAATCAACGACTATTCTCCATTTTGGTTTTCCACTAGCGTCGGCCTTCTTTGGCACTATCCAAATTGGAGCTGAATATGCCGAATTACTGTTTCTAATTATTTTATTTTTCAACATGTCTTTGATCTGATCTACCTCTTTTTTATGTACGTATGGGTATCTGTATGATTTTGAAAATATAGTTACATTGTTCGTGGTTCGAATTTTATGCTTTATAGCAGAAGTAAATGAAAGTTTGTCGTTTTCCTGGCAGAAAATGTCATGATATTTATTTATTACTTGTAATAATTGTGATCTTTCTTTAAGATTCAAATGCTCTGTTCTAATTTGAACATTTAATGATTCGAAATTGGATGCAAAATTAAATTCTACGTCTATGATTTCTTTGTTCATTATTCCGTTCCTGTGTAGCTCTTTGATATAATTATTTTCTTCGTCCTGGTTTTCCTGTTTCTCCTGTTGGTCTGTACTTTTAATAAAAAGAGGTAGTTTATTTTCTCCTATTTCGGTTGTATTGGTTTCGTAACATATTTTTGCTTTTAACGGCCTAAGTAAATGATTACCTATAAGTCCGTCATAAAATTCATGAAATTTTGTTATATAAAATTCTATTGTTTCTATATTTGTGCCGAACTCCTTGAAAGTAGAAATTCTGGTTTTTTCATAAAAGTTTATTCTATGCTGCAAAGTTTTAATAAAAATTGGTTAAATTTTTCTTATCCATTTGGGATGGCATATGTTTGGATTTAAAATAGAATTGGTTGCACCTGTATCTATGATTAGTTTTATGTGTCCCAATTTCGATTTTATTTTTATATATGGAAGTTCCCTGAGGCTGAATAGCGAAAATTTTCGTCCATAGTTGGTTTAGTCTGTGTTTCGAGGTTATTAATGTCCATAGGTTCAGGTCTTGGGAAATTGTTTGCGCGTTGTGTGTGCTGTTGTCGGAAGAGATTCCAATTATTTGGTCTTTGGAAGTTTTGTCCGTTGTGTGTAACATTTTTGTAGTTTCCTTCTCGCCAATTATGAGAGTTATTTAGATTATGATAATGATTCTGAAAGTTAGGTTGGTGGTGTAAAAATTTCTTTTGTGTATTGCGATTACTGGTTTGTGTTGTGCTATGGTTATTGTAAGTTCCATTATTGTATTTGTAGTACTGCCGGTATTTGTGTTCCTGTTTTGGTGGTCTTCCATGAGTAGAAAATATCGTGTTTGGTGACGTAACGTATGCATAGCCAGCCTGGAATAGAATTTCCATCGCCATTTCTAGACTTTCAGGGTTTTCTACATGTTAGAATGGTACGCATGGGTTCGGGTATTTTTTCCTTGAATATATTTAGGGCAGATTTCATGTTGTTCTTTGCACATTGGTTAGCTGCAGGACCAGGACCAATTGTCATAATTGTTTTGTTGTTAAGATTTCTAAGTCGCTGTTTGATTTTATTATAAAATTCCACAATATTAGTTTTAAAAGTTGTGCTTTTAAGCCTATCGAAAAGTTCCTCTAAACCGCATCTGTCACCGAAATTGTTATTTAGTACGTCCTTTATTGCTATCCATGATTGAGCTTGACAATTGATTTCTATAACTTCCCTTGCCTTTCCAGTTAGTTTGCTCTTAATCATATCGGAAAAAAGTAACTGTGATGGTTAATCATAAGCGGTCAGTAAAGGGTGGACCATATATATTAAGTTAGTGAATGTCTGTAAGTCACGATAGTCGCCGCTAAATTCTGGGAGTTGATTTATATATTTCAATGGGTTGATGATAATTGAAAGTGGTTGGGTTTGTTCAGTCATCTTGATGGTTATTTCTAAATAACCTTCTTCTATAAAATTTTCTTAATATTTTCTAAAGTAACGTTTATTTCTGGTGAGTTTCCTATTTCTTACTTCTTTTGTGTTAATGTCCGTCAGATAACCGTCGTTAGATTCGATCCCTGAGTCTAAAATATCCTCTTCAATAAAATCTATATCTGATGGTGTTAATGTAAATTGTAAAGTCCTTTCTTGCAAGCACTTGTAGCTTCAAGAATTGTGGTTAATGGGATTCTCACAAGCACTTGAACTTGGAGATAGTTGTAGTATATTTTGTTGTCCTCACAAGCACTTGAACTTGGAGGCAGTGTTCAATAAAACAATTGATTTGTTATTCTACTAAACACTAAAATTTTGACTTTATTTTGCCTTCTTTTATACATAAAATTAAAGAAAGAAATGCTTACTCTATAAATGATGAATTGTTTTGTTTTTTTTATTTTTATTTTTTTTTGTGTAAAATTAATAATTGATAAGTTAGCAATGACCTACTTTTGCATATTGCAAACTGTAATGTTTGCCTAAACATTTTGTGCAGTACATGGTCATTGACTTGGTATGGTTGCAAAATTTATTCTTAGTGATGAAATCAATACAATTAATAATAACGTAAACAATAATATATACATCCCAACGAACAAATAAGAAATATATTAACATACTCCCCCCGTTGAGTGCAACTCAAAAAAAAAAAAATTTAAATAATGTAATATAATAATGAACAATAATAATGCAAAAAAAAAACTAATAACAATGAACAATAATGAGAGTCAACTACATTGCGAGTCTATGTGCTGTCTTCTCTTGTTTCAAATTCTGCTAGGCTGGCATTCCTTCTTATCTGATGTAAGACCGTGTAGAATTTTATTTTTAATATTTTAATCATTTTGGTTGTTAGATGTGTACAGTGAAGTCTGAAGTTGATTGTTGATGACGTGGCGCTGGAATTGGAGTTAAACGTCTTGAACATGTTTTCTTGCTGATTAAGTATATTAATATACAGAATGTAGCTATTAATGCTGAATAACCGACAGTCATGTGATGGTAATTATGAGTCTCAATTCTGTTTGGAAGCTGTAGTATCTCCTGTACCTTTAGTGAGTTTTGTAAATCTGTTAAGTTCTGTATTTGTGAATTGTACTCGCTTGTGTGTATTTTATCCAGTAGTGGCTTCAGACGAGTTGCATGGGTTTGTTCTGTGATTTCCCAAAGTCTGGTGTATGATGACTTAAACGAGCTGGAGATTGTCTGTTGACCTTTGAGTGACATGAACTTGTGTTTGAGAGTACATTCTGGTTCCAAGTAAAGTAAGCCTGACCCTTGTAGGGTAAATTGAGTGATATCTCTCTTACACACCGCCGTTGTATGAATTGCTGTTGGCAATGCGTAAATCCATTTATTTTGGTGGTGCAGGGGTATCCAGGCAGTGGTGTTTTTTATTTGTTGCACTGGACAATCAGCCTTTGTTTCGTTGTGTAATAAACTTATCTCGCAAGCGCATGTTGGAGAACCTGATTCATAACGTATCTGTACCTTGGAACATACAAAACTATCTTCATTGGTAAAATAATGATGATTAATAATATCGACGGCCAATAGGGACGAGCATGGCCTTATTGATACTAGAGTACCGTTGATCCAGTTTGGCACTGGTACAATGTTGAATACTGTAAACTGAATGCGTTCAACTAACGGTAAATTAATGCGAAATACGACTGTTATTCGTGAGTCCACCTTGAACCTTCATCAATTTGTACAAATGTAATACATCATTCTGTTTTACAGGCAACTCAAGTGACTCGGGCAGATGCATTTTAATTTTTATTATTTCCTGTTGTAATTGATCCGGAGTAAGAATAAGCGGGCTTATGATGCCATGGTGAGTGTTTGTAAGAATATCCAGTATCGAAGATTGTGTGTGTTGTAAATTTGACGCAGTAATTGTTAGTTGAATACACAGTGATGAGCAAATTCGGTATATTCGTTCTTGATATAGTTCTTTATTGTCGTTGTGTATCTTGTTGTATATTTACGATATTTGAAGGTCAATTTGGTCAAACTTTTTCTTTAATTGCACTTGGTCTGACTTCAGGATATTCATGGTAGAGTCTACAATTCACGTCTGATTTCTTAAAAGCCTGATCAGATGTGTCTCATTTTCCTTAACTTGGGAAGTGGTGTTTGCCATTTCTTCCGCGTATTTGGAGTCCAGAACGCCAAAAAGTGAATGCGCTATGTTCCCAACTAAATCTATTGCTCCCCTTTTATATCTTCTGCCTGAAAGTAGAGTGCTGCTCATGTGTAACTCACTTTTAGTATGTTCAAAGTATTTGACTAAGTTTTTGCAAGTTGAATTTTCTTGTATGTCGTCACATAAATTACTTAACGCTCTTGTTCCTTCTGCAAACATTTCCGATTCGGCCCAAAATTCTTGTAAGTCATAATAAATTAAAATCTGCCAATCTGAGGACGAAATTGCTGCTGATCCAATTTCTTCGAAATGAATGCCCAGCTGATTCCCAAACTGCAGGTTATGGACCTGAGCTCCTAAGACTAATGGCAGTAACATTAATGCTATCAAGGCAGTGATGATATTATTTGGAATATATATTCGCCTTTTCTTTTTAGCATTCTCAGACGTATTATTTCTAATCGTATCTAAATCTTCATGGTCGGATGATTCTTCCGACTCTGTGCTGTCAATTGGCAAAGGTGCCAGCCGAGCTATTGGTCTTCTGAAAACCCCGGATGCTGTCTTGACATCAGCCACTCGAACCAGATTATCATCTCCTTGATGGACCTTCACTATTCTAGCCAGCGGACACCTTAAGGGAGGTGTGTTATCCTCCTTAAGTATGACCATATCGCCGGGCTTAGCGTTGACATTCCGTGTTTCCACTTGTGCCGATACTATAATTCGCACAAATATTCCCGTGACCATCTCCTCCAGAACTCCTCTTTCAAGTAGGTGACCAATTTCCACCTGGTCAAGAGACTCAGCTTTGCTTGTTTAAACTTACGTTTATTTCGGAATTCAATGGTTTCCCAATTAGAAAATGGCCGGGTGTCAAGGCATTCAAATCATTTGGGTTGTTTGACATTGGAGTAATTGGCCTTGAATTAAGAATGCCTTTAATTTCAATTACAACGGTATCGAGTTTCTAATACGTTAACGATGCGGTTGCTACACTTCTGAGCAAAAGATTCTTCGCTGATTTCACCGCGGCCTCCCATAAACCCCCAAAGTGAGGTGGTATAAAGTGGAACGTTATGCCTCTAGATGAACATTCCTTGCTGATTTCACTTAAGGCCGGAATCTAATAAATCGAGTCTGCTATTTCTGTAAGTTGATTTTTTGTTCCAACAAAATTCGTCGCATTGTCACAGTACAGCTCTCTACAATGACCTCGCCTGCTCATAAATCGCCTTAGTGCGCCTAGGAATGCTTCGGTGGTTAGATCGGTAACCAATTCCAGGTGGACAGCCTTTGTAGCGAAGCAGCAAAACACAGCAATATATGCTTTATGAGGTTTCTTCCTCTTAATTTGTAATGAACCCAAAGGGGACCACAAAAGTCGACACCGGAGTTGATAAAAGGTCTAGTTTGTGTGACGCGTGTTGACGGTAAGTTACCCATTATTTGATTGAGCAATTTTGGTTTGGCTCTGGTGCATCGTATGCAATGTTGTACGATTGATCATGATGCTGTCTTGCCTTTAACTGGCCAATACCTTTGTCTTACATGTGATAATAGTGCTTGGGGCTCACAGTGGCGATTTTTTTCATGTATCATTTGCATTATCAACTTCGTTATTGGATCATTGTAGGGAATCAGCATTGGATGTTTTGCATCATATGGCAGTGTTGATGATTTCAACCGTCCCCCAACTCTGATGATGCCGTTATTATCTAAGAAGGGCGTAAGGTTACTATATTGACTCCCTCTACTTACTTCCCCAAGCCTCTGCAAGTCATTCAAAATCGGATCGTTGCATTCCACGTACAATGACGATGAGAGCCTGTTCCAATTCTTGAGCTGTTAAATTTAGATCGGGATGTTGTTAGATCCTTCTCGTACGATTAATGAATCGCAGCATATAAGCCACGACTCTCTGGAGTGTTCGAAATGAACCATTGTGTTGCATTTTGTAGATGATGTCTGTTGATGTTTCATTTACGGTTGCCACTGTACTCACCCTCTTTCGTTCCATATCGTGCTCATTTACTGTGAGTGTGTTGGAAGTATTTTTCGGCCAAACTTCTTCTCTTCCATGCAAAAATATGGGCCCATAGAGCCATAAAGTGCTTGCAGCTAGTTTTGACGGGGATAGACCTCGTGAAATAATATCTGCCGGATTTTCCTTTGATTTGACGTGCCTCCACTGCTCAGCTATGGATAATTCCTGTATTGCAGTGATTCGATTAGCCACAAACGTTTGGTAAGCTGATGATTTTGAGTTGATACAAGCCAAAACGATCTCTGAGTCTGTCCATAGGTAAGTGGGTGTGTTCTCAAGATTTAAATCACTCTTTACTCTTGCTGTTAGTTGAGCACATAAGAGTGCTGTGCAAAGTTCGAGACGAGTCACGGTCTGGCGTTTTAAAGGAGCAACACGGGATTTTGCACATAGCAGTCTTACGATTACCTGCCCATTCTTGATAATGGATCTGATATATACAGCTGCACCATATGCCCTTTCTGAAGCATCCGCAAAGGCATGAATTTGTGTGTTTGATGAAATATGTCCTTCAAAAACATGTCGTGAAAATTCTACGTTGTTTAATTGTTCTAATTCAGTACGGAATGTCATCCATTTTGTGTTTAAGTTTGCTGGCAATGCTTCATCCCACTCCAATTTTGTTTCCCAAAGCTCTTGGATGAACATTTTGGCGGTTATAATAATTGGTGCAAGTATACCTAACGGATCGAAGAGTCTTGCTAAATCCGATGTTACTGTTCGCTTAGTAATTTGTTTTACATCTCCTGGACATACCTTCACACAAAACTTGTCAGCTCTTGGCATCCAGGTTAAGCCCAAGATTTTTACCGTTTGACCCTCTGTGCTTCCATAGGGATACTGGGCCATGTTATCCTTGGCAATTATTTCCAAACATTTTGTAGCTAAATATGGTGCAGATCGGGTACCGTATGTAATGGTGTTGAGTTGGTAATATTTAATTTGTGTAGATGGGTCATGTCTCCATATAATAATTTGGAACCTTCTGTCGGCTGCGTGTATTAGCATCTGGCGATACATTTTCTCAATGTCTGTTGTAAATACAAAGCGTGGTAGCCGAAAGCGAAGCAGTATTGAAAACAGCTCGCTTTGATTAGTGGGACCTGAGTGCATCAGATCATTAAGGGCTAAACCTGAAGAAGTTTTCGTTGATGCATCGAAGACTACTCGTAATTTTGTAGTTAAACTATCGGGGCGCAATATACTATGGTGTGGAATGAAATAGTTTGGTTTGCATGTGGAATTTATATAAATTTGTGTCATGTGACCCAATTCCTCGTACTCTCATAAATTGTATGTATTGTGCCTTGACCTCTGGTGCCTTTGCCAGTCGACGCTCCAGTGATAGGAATCGATTGAAAGCTATATCATGTGACTCACCTAATGTTTCGGGATCGTCACAAAACGGGATTCTTACCACAAATCTTCCATTTTTATCAATGCTGTAGGTCTGCGCAAAATGAGTTTCGCACTGTCTTTCTGATACTGACAGAGTTTTCTCTACCGCCTTCACCTTTTCTAGCTCCCATAGTTGAGCGATGTCTTCCTCTAAAGTTGTTTCATTCTCAATGCACATTCCACATGTTGCAGTGGAAGATTGAGTTTCCTCAATTTTTGCTGAGATGATCCAACCCAGCAAGGTATTCTGTAAGATGGGCAAGTTGTTGGCCAACTTGATTTGTCCATCTGTCACTAATTGATGATGGAATTCCGCACCCAATAAAATATCTATATTGTCAGGATGATTGACACCTGGGTCAGCTAGACTGATGTTATTAGGAATGTTCCAGTGATTGATGTTAATTATTTCTGATGGTTGAGAAGAGATTATGTGATTAAGAACAGCTGCCTCAAGTCGTGTAGTATAGTTGTTGAACCTGGAACACAACTCGACGTTGAATCGATGATTTACCTTGGTGTTGCTGGACCCAATTCCACTTATAGCGACTGACGTTGGGTTCGTTGGAATTCCAAGACGTTTGACTAGGCGTTTACTTACGAAGTTAATTTGTGATCCAGAGTCAAGAAGCGCTCTACATTGAATTTCCTTTTCACCGGCTCTTATGAGGACCACGGCTGTGCTAAGCAGTATATAGTTATTTGATATCGTATGTTTTTCTGCGCTGCAGCTGCTTGGCTGAATTGTGTGGATTTTGTAGTCTCAGCTGAGTGATTGGATATAACCCTTGAACTTGGTTGTTGACTGCTCGCGTTTGAGTCCTTTAAATGCAGCAAAGTGTTATGTTTGTTGGCACACTTCATACAGCTTCTTCGGCTACAATTTTTTGCGTTATGTCCCGGTTTTAAACAGTTAACACAATACCTTTGTTTTTGAACAAACTGAAGTTGTGCTGATGGTGACAGCTTCAGAAATTCTGGGCATGCGAATAATAGGTGTCTTCCATATTTGCACATTGAACAAAGTTCATTGTTTCGGCCTTCGATTGTGATAGAAGTACATACCTTTGCCCTTGGGTTTGAAAATTTTTCCTTTTCGGACATTGCTTCCACTGATTGAAAGTTTCTCTCCAAGAAACTTAAAAAGTCTTTTATAGTTGGCACTTCTCGTGGCTGTGCGAGAGACTGTTCATAACGGAGTCGTGTGACCTGATCCAGTCGTTTAAGGAGCAAATGGATGAGCAATGGATCCCATGTTGATGTATTGATATCAAGATTTTGAAGTGCTAATAAACACTCCTTTGTTTTGTCATGTAGGCCCTTATAATTGTCGGTTGGTGCCTTGTTTGGATTATAAATTATAAAATTCTTGTCATTTTAAGTACTTGCCGTCAAATTTTGGTAGTGTTAATTTTGGTATTGGAACTGAATCGGGCTGACTGTTATTTTGTCCAGAGGTTGGTTGAGTAGTTGCATGGTTGTTAACAGATCTTAATGCCTTCCGTACCTCATCTTCTAATTTAATAAATTGTTCCATCTTGTATCCTTGATTTACGGGCTCATCACTAATTTCACATATTTGGAGGTGGAGGTCTTCAATGTTTTGCCATAACCTTGTGGCAATTGGCACATCCTGATTTATTAAATCGGTTTTTAACAAACGTTCCAGAGATACCATTATTGCTGCTTGTCTACGAATAATCTTCGACAGCTTATCGGTATCCGCTGATGTCACGTTAGCACATGCGGTTTGGTTTTGTTGTGGAAGTTGGCCTTGTGGTTTGGCTGAAGGCTGCGGCACCTTCAACATGGATGATTCAAATATATCTCTGTATTGTAAGACGGCCTTCATAATTGCGTTGTAGTAATCATCTGCAAAGTACTTATGGTCAAGCTGATTGTTTTCCATTAGTCGAATTTTATTATCATTAGATTCGAATTCAGCCCATTCTCCGTCCAGCCTTCGAAGTCTCACTTGAAAGTAGTCGATTGAACCCTTTCTTGAAGCGGAATCCTTTTTGAAATTTCGGATGATCGTTTCAATCCGTTCTCCTACTTCCTTTTGGTTGTTGACCAGCTCTTCGAAGGATACCATATTGTATTGAGTTATCGTGTTGTTTCAATTTGTTGAAATCCTGTGCCTGGATCACGTCGGGGTCACCAAAAATGTTAATGTAAATTGTAAAGTCCTTTCTTGCAAGCACTTGTAGCTTGAAGAATTGTGGTTAATGGGATTCTCACAAGCACTTGAACTTGGAGATAGTTGTAGTATATTTTGTTGTCCTCACAAGCACTTGAACTTGGAGGCAGTGTTCAATAAAGCAATTGATTTGTTATTCTACTAAACACTAAAATTTTGACTTTATTTTGCCTTCTTTTATACATAAAATTAAAGAAAGAAATGCTTACTCTATAAATGATGAATTGTTTTTTTTTGTGTAAAATTAATAATTGCTAAGTTAGCAATGACATACTTTTGCATATTGCAAACTGTAATGTTTGCCTAAACATTTTGTGCAGTACATGGTCATTGACTTGGTATGATTACAAAATTTATTCTTAGTTATGAAATCAATACAATTAATAATAACGTAAACAATAATATATATATCCCAACGAACAAATAAGAAATATATTAACAGATGGGTAGTCAGATAATGAATCAGTATCACTCATCAGATCGCACAAAAAAATTCATGAACTTTCTTCTTTATGGCAAAAGCACTTATCTCTAATGGCTAAATTATTTCTTCATTTTTTTCTCTAAATTTTAATAGTATTTATATATATTAACGGTCTAATTCATAAAAATATTTTAGGTTTATTACAGGTTTATTTGACAAATTTCCCATAGAAATATGTCAAATAAGCGTTTAATAAACCGGAATTATTTTTTATGAATAAGGCAGTAATTCTAAATACCTTAATTAATTATTTGCTGAATAGTTTCTTCGTTGCTCCACTATTGTTTCCTTCGATTTCTCTTTGTTGTTTTCTATAATGACTTCCTTAATTAGTTGTTGTTCATTTTTAATTTCTTTGTGGCTCCACTGTTGTTTCTTTTGATAAATTTCTCTAGTTGTCTTTAAATGTTTTTAACTCTGTTACAGATGATTTTTACTAATTACTTCAAAAATTTGTTTTCTTTAATCCTTCAAATGTTTTTATATTTTTTCTATTAGAATCTTTTTAAAGGATTTTAAAGGTTCTTTCGAATATAAATTTTGTTTTTATCCTTTTTAAAGTATGTTAATTTTTTCCGATCTTTCGGATAAAAGAAGTTCTTTCAAATATATAAATATTTTGTTTTTATGCTTTAATCTTTTTAAAGGGTTTTAATTTTCCCCGATCTTTCGGACAAAAAAGTTTTTTGAATATATTTTTTGTTGTTACCCTTTAATTTTTTAAAAGATTTTAATTTTTCCCTATCATTCGGACAAAAAAGTTTTTTCCAATATATTTTTTTGTTGCTATCCTTTAATCTTTTAAAAGATTTTAATTTTTCCCGATCTTTCGGACAAAAAAGTTCTTTCCAATATATTTTTTGTTGTTATCCTTTAATCTTTTAAAGGATTTTAATTTTTCCCGATATTTCGGACAAAAAACTTCTTTCGTATATATTTTTTGTTGTTATCCTTTAATCTTTTAAAGGATTTTAATATTTCCCGATCTTTCGGACAAAAATAAATTTTAGGGATCACCTGTTTTAAATATTAAAATATTAAATATCCTTTCTTTATATAAAAATACACGGGTATCCTACCGACTGCGCCACTTAAATGTATCAATTAACGATACTTGAAAAAAAACACTTCACACTTTTACTTTTGAAATTAAACTATATCTTTATTGTCATTTTTCTTTTCTTAAATACTAATTTTATGCGTAATAGTTAAAAATGTTTCTTTGTCGATTTTTGCTGATGAATCATAAGTGTGCTTTGTTTCCTGTCTTTGGTATTGAGAACAAAGCAAACTTATGTTAAAATTATTTGGAAAGAGAAGTTATTGCACTTATTCAAAAATAAAAATATATAAAATTGCACCTTATTAATTTTAAAGTGTAAACAATTCCTGGAAAAATGTCTGAACTTAAAATGTAAGCTGCATTTTTATCGTGAGAACGGAAGTTCATTGAAATAAAATAGATTAAGGTATGTATGTTTGTATGTTTATATGTATGTATTTATATATGTACATAGTTAAATTACGTTCGCTCGTGTTAAGGGAATAACGGGAGACATTATGACAATGTAAGCCCGGCCTATACACCAAATCCTGTCCTCGCACGCTACATATTTTCCATTGAACAGCACGTAAATAAACAAATCATGAAAAAAAATTAAAAATGGGATTGCGCATATTTACGATATCAAAAAGTAGGCAACATTTTTGCTCCCATTCCTCAAACATTCAAAAATGTGAAAACCATCTTATCAAATACACAAATATATAAGTTTTAGAAGTTTATGTATAAAACAGTTAACCATTTCTCCCACACTAGCAGCATCTATTTCTTGTAAACTTTACCACACATTCCAAACCAACTAATTCACACACCCAAGAAAATTACCTCTGGGATCTAGCAAATACACAAACATTTACAATACATTCTTAAAAACTTCACAACTTGTTATATTCAACTAGCTCACCTAAACCACCACCAAATATTTTCTAGCAAATACACAAACATTCAGAACTAACTCACCATGTATTCAAAACCAACTACAGTTGAAATTAACGGGTACGAATTAGGGGTGGAAGACTATAGACAGTTAATATTTCTTGCGACTATCGATGTTTTAATTTTACAATCGATTAATACTTGAAAACCAACGATTTTTTCAGTCACTATGGATAGTAAATGATAGACCACCAAAAGCAAAAAATGCAAATATTTTGCTTTTCATAAACAAAAATAACTGGATGACCGGAAATTTCTTCCACTGGTCTCACTAATTTTTCATGCAATTATTTTAGTTTTGTTATTTATTGAATTCACAAATAAAAATTTTGTTTTAGGGGCCATCCATATATTACGTAACGCCCTTGGGGGGGGGGGGGGTTCGAGTTTTGTTATGATTTGTTACGAGGGGGAAGGGGGGGGGGGGTCTGTAAAATTGTTACGTAACATAAATTTTACTAATTTCGTACAAAAACACTTCGATTTTTCATTTATTTATGTATTTAATTTATCAAAGAAATACATAATAAATCAAGAATCATGAGTGTTAAATAGATATAAATATATGCATATATATATTTATGTACATAAATACATAATTGTTATTATTTATATTTTGCAAGCTTATTTGATTTTTGTCTACGCACTGTGTTAGTCTAACAGAAAATAAAAATAAAGGAACAAAAGTATTCGAATTCCCGAATATTCGTCCATTCTCAATTATTTGCATTTTCCCATAAATAAAATAAATAAATGCATAAATCCTAAACGAAACTTAAGAAAATGCCATAAAAATATTTGTATATTAGTTTGTAATAACTAAATAAAGAAATTTACTTCAATTCAAACAAAACAATTCAAAACAAAACCAAGTTCTTGTACAATTAACATTAAAAAGCTTAGTTTTCTTCACCTAAAGAGCGGAATGTTTTACTTCAAAAACAAAAGTTAAGAAGTTTTTTCTCCAACAAGCCTATTACGCTGAGGTATGTGAATAAAACCAACAGCAACACTAATTAAAAATCATGTTCTTTATCAAACTTATTTTGAACCATGTTAGATAATCGACGTCATTTGCCTTCCATTTTTCCGCCAAATAGTCTGCTAATGTTTTCCGTATTAATGAATTTACAGAATTTTAAATTATTCATATATAATTTTGTAGCCGTAAGAAGGATTCCTTCCAATTTAATGTCTAAAAATTTGACCTATAATATTGGTATTCGTATTCACGAGTATCATTTCATATATTCGTATTCGCGGATATTAAAAATTTACATTTGGCACATCACTAGTAGATACATATGTATGTATGTGAAATGGAACATACAGTTTTTTACTTTGCCGTTTCACAATATGTATATACAAACTTCAGGGACGGAAAGAGCAGTTTTCTATTGTATTGCATTATAGCTAAATATTTAAAATTAAGTTTACAAAATCACATATTAAACTACGTTTTTTTCTAATTTGAAAATAAAAGATAGAAATTTGTACATATGTCCAGCTAAAACCTTGCAATGGAATGTATGTATAATAAACAATTACTTATGCATATATTTTCTTGCAACTACTAGCTTTTGCTGGTCATACTGGAAAAATTAAGAAAATTTTACTTTGTATACCAATGACGTATTTAGTACAAATGAACTTTTCACGGATTCTTAAAATTTTTTATTGCACCTTTACCAGCCCAGCATTTTATGAATGCTCTTTGAATCTCACTTAAATAGTCGTTACAATTAAAATGCTTAGAATCATCTTGCATACTATGTTTGAAAATAAATTTTCACAATTATTGTGTGGTGATCAAATAGTAAACAGGCGAGGATTGTGATAGGTGCACGTTTTGATAAATAAATAAAGAATAAATATTTTTCTGTATTAAAAGTTTGGAAAGCCTGGTGTAAATTTCAGCATATACATATGTATCCTATGTAACTATTATTATGTAAGTATGTACATATTTATAAATAAAAAATAGGTAGTTAGCCAATTCAATTTATATTTATAACACAGGCCAACAAAGAAAAAATATTTGAATAAAAATACAGCATTTCTTAGCAGTTTAATGTGATAAGAAATATTGTACTCAGTTTTTGCCTATACCTACATAGCTTAAACATTTTTTAATAGACCTGATTAATATTTTCAGAGGTACATTTGTAAATTTCACAATAACTCGATAACAGAATGCCCGATTGCGATCAAAATTCTTTAAAAAATATTCAAACAATTTGCTGCTTCGTTGGCCTGTATTGATTTGTAAAATAATACAAATTTTCCCAAAGGAATGTTAAGACAAATTAAAACTAACTATCATATTTTATAGCCCATTGAGTTTGAACTGCCTTGCTAATTTAAAAGTATGTATATATTATAAATATATATTTCTTATGTACATACATACATTTCTAGGAAATAATTATGAATAAGCCGTTGCTGTATAAATCGTTGACCGATAAGTACTTCGCAGCATATCCAGAGAAATCCAAACAGCAGCGCCAAAAAGATGAAAATGAAATGTGGAACAATATAAAATATGAAAGTGATTTGTCCATTAGAGTGTCTGAGCTAATACAAAAGTATGAAGCGGTGTGCTTGGAAAAAAAGCGAGCTTTAATGCAGTTTTGGCCCAAACCGTTCGCCAAACCAACTTTAAATAAAAATAATGAGAAGAATGAAGTCCCTCAGGCATCTTCTTCTGTTCCAACAATAATCATCGACAAACATTCTTGTTCGTCCAAAAGTCAGCCTCCAGAAACAAAAGAGTTTAAGACTCCAGCACAAGATTTGTTAAAGAATCAAATTGATATTTTTAATGCCGACCTTGTAGGGCTTTATAAACGCAAGAATACGAGTACGATCTCTTCTGAACAGGAAAAAGAAATCAAACAAATTGAAGAGAAAAAGAAGAAGCTGGAATTTGATTTAAGAGTAAAAATAACAAACACAGAAAGACAAAAAAAATTTAGAGAGAATACTAAAAGAAAACTTGCTGATTACAAAGCTTCGAACCCTGAAAACAGAAATTCATTCAAAGAACGAGATAGACCTGGAAGACCTAGAACAGAGCAAGATCAACCTCTGATACTGAAAGCCATCACTGATATTGTTATTTATGGATCAGCAGCTCATAACAAACGACAAAGCGATATATACAGGAGTATTAAAACGCTAGATGAGTTAACTGAAGAATTGAATAAAAACGGATTTTCAATATCAAGAAGTGGAGTTTATCTTCGGTTACTACCAAAAAAAAGTACTTCTATTGAAGGAAAGAAACACGTAGTAACAGTCCCAGTAAAACTAATGCGATCGCAAAATGATTGCCACTCTAAGCACATTGATGGTAAATTTTGTGCATCAACAATTAGAAATCTGGAGCAACTAGCATCTGCTCTTGGTCCAAGTGAAGTCTGCTTTATTAGCCAAGACGACAAAGCCCGGGTAGCTATTGGGTTAACAGCTGCGCAAAAACAGGCTCCAATTTTGATGCATGTGGAATATAGAGTTAGTCTTCCTGACCATGATTGGGTTATTGCCTCTAGACATAAACTTATTCCTTCTGTATATGCAGGTATTAGTATAAAAGCCGATGGCTTAGGCAAAAATGATGCAGTGGGATATTCTGGGCCCACATATATCGCAGTGCGTTCCGGGAAGCACTCTTCTTCAACGGCTCTTTCCCATGGCCTCGATTTTGAAAGAATTTTGGATCTTTCGGAATTCGATACTATTACTAAGAGTAACAATAGAGTTAAACCAATAATTATCTTCAGCGTTGACGGTGGCCCTGATGAAAACCCACGATATCAAAAAGTGATCAATACTGCTATTCATCATTTTTTGAAGCACGACGTGGACGCTGTTTTTTTAGCAACAAATGCTCCTGGACGCAGTGCATTCAACCGAGTGGAACGAAGAATGGCAATTTTGAGTAGAGAACTATCAGGAGTAATCTTACCTCATAATCATTTCGGCAACCATTTAGACGAGCGTGGTCAAACAACTGACCATGAACTAGAAAAGAAAAATTTTAAATTTGCAGGAGAGACTCTCTCACAAATCTGGAGTGGCATAATTTTTGATGACTATCCCACAGTTTCTGAATATATCGAACCAGATAAGTCAGAAATAATTAAGCAAAATATTTTGGTTCGAGATTCGAAATGGTTTTCTGAACATGTTCAAACAAGTCAGTATTGCACTCAAATTGTTAAATGTGTTGATGAAAATTGCTGCGCAAAGCCTAGAAGTAGTTACTTTACAATAATGAACAAAAAGAGATTTTTACCACCACCAGTTCCACTTATTCAAACCAATGCTGGGATAAAAGCTGCAACAGATAGAAAAAGCATGGAAACCACTAACTTTTGCCCACTGTTTTTGTTAAACAACGTATGTTTATCATCTTTAGTTGAAGATGCACCAAAACCGTTACCGTACGATTATTTTTGTCCATCTGTTCAAAATGTTCTCAAGGATAGAATATGTTCAAATTGTGGGATGTACTTTGCTTCTCAAGTAATGCTAAGAGATCATGTCAAAAGCATCCACCACACGTCATCAATGACTGTAAAAAAACTAAGGCAATTCGTATTACAGCTCGAAGACAACGTGAACAAATGGCCGTAATTTCCCTACAGGATGGTTGTGAAGACATAGAGTGGATTGACGATGACAACATTGATTTAAGAAACGTTGAAAATGTGTATCAAAGAAATGATATTCCCGTTTTATCAATGGATGAATACTTTACATTTCCTTGGGTTATTGATTAAAATGTGCAAGAAATATGTACAAGAATATAAAAACAACAAATTATTTGTTTTTTTATTATTTTTCTTTTTATTCACACATACTTACATATGTAGATATATATATTTACTCATTTAATATATGTATGTACATAAAATTAATTTTGCTTTTTTTCAGTTCCCTATTTTAAAGTTATTTAAAAATACATACATATGTATGTGTATGAATTAAATTTAATTTTTTTTTTAATAAAAACTTAAACAATTTAATTTTTTTTAAAGTTCTTGTTACGTTATTGTGAGGGGGGGGGGGGGGTCTAAGAATTGTTACGATGTGTTACTGGGGGGGAGGGGGGGGGCGTCAAAAATCGGAAAAAATGGCGTTACGTAATATGTGGATGGCCCCTTATTTTGTTTAAAAATATTTTTTTTACTAAAAATTTAAAACAAATAAATATCGTGCCTTTTTTCGATTTTATTGTAAGCGAAATGTTATCGAAAATATACTTTTTTATTGAAATTAAAATTTTATGGGTCTACCCAAAGTTTAGAATTATCAAAATACCAAAATTGTTGATAACTTTTAAAATACGGGCTGTAATATTCATTCGTAAGCGCCAATTTACGTACAAAAACATTTCAATATAAAAAAAAACTTGTCTTGAAAAATTTAATTTTTATCGCTTACGGTAAATCGAAAATAAGGCTCGATATGTACATTATATCAGAACCATATAACTTTGATACTATCACGATTGTATCGATATATCGATAGTTTTTCTAACTTTCGATAGTCTTGAAACGATATATCGAAAAATTGTTTGAAACTATCGAATACTTTCGATAGTGATACTATCGATATTTTTCCATCCCTAGTACGAATAATCGCGGTTTTACTGTAAGGCTGATGATAGAGTGGCCGCTAAAAGCTATAATCACCCTTATTCTATTTGGCGTCGGTAACATAACACGACGTCGTTTTTAATGTTTCTTGGCAAATCGGTATTCCGGTAGATAGTATTGCCATTTATCAATGACTGGCAACATATGTTTGGTATTCTGTAAGAAAAATTTATGTTGATGTTGCCGTTCATTTTGTCGTCAGTGTTTTTGATATCGTGTTATGTTGTGTGTATACCTCAACAAATTTCAAAAATAATTTAAATAGCAAAAAAGTGAAATATAAAAAATACCGAAGTATACATACATATTTATTTGAAAAAATTTCTTAAAAAAAGTGAAAAATATAATATGGACATGCTTAAAATTATTAACCCTAACTGATTTGAAAATCTTGTGGAAGGGTTGGAAAAGAATCCTTCTTCTGTTAGAGGATTCCGCTGGGGCAGTGTTTCTAATAATTTCAATTAACAGTGGTCCACCAATAAGAACTAGTGGTGGATGGCAAAAAGTAATGCAAAAAATGTGTTGGGAAAGTATACTGTATGATAGAATTATTTTTAAAAATCTGGCGGGACTTGAAAGCTGATTGCGAAGCAACAATAGGCGGCGTATATAAACAATTAGTACTGAGACCATTTGGAGGAAGCTCCAATTTCCAATAAACGTTGATCTGATAGATTTTTTTTCCAAAATTAGGCTCTATTGTATCCAAAACATGCCTAAATGATGTTTTATTCAGCCGAAAATAATTTTAAAATATTAAAACGATGAACATTACTCATTATTTTTCAAATACGAGTATATAACTGAATTTAACACTTACTTTTAATCGGGTCCCAATCGGAAAGGAAAACGTTTTATTTTAATTTTTTTACAAAACTTTTACTTATTCAAAAATACTTTTACCAAAAATAGTAAACAAAATGAGTCAGCTGACTCAAATACTAGATATGTGTATTGTATTTATCGATAAAGAGGCAACGTCGTCATAACGCTGTTAGGGACTACAAAGTTAGCATTGATGTTGTGTTAAAGTGATGTTGTTTCCAAATTGACAACGATGTTGCCGACGCCAAATAGAATAAGGGGGAATATAAGATTGCGCTACAATGTGCTAAAAACCACCGCATAGGCACGCCTGTGGCACAGAACATACAGAAGTGTCACGAGACGGAAGATAAGGGTATTTTTCCGTTTGTCTCGTTTTCCCTCAAATTTTGTCGGCGTTTTTGTTTTGATTCTTCTTTCTAGTGCAATAAAACTACAACGCTTTTTATTAGCTGTATTAATTGGTAAGTAGTAATACACTACAGTATCAAATACACTATATTTTTCTCTTTTTTCCACGAATTTTAAAAACCTGATTGAAGCTTTTTTACCTGTCACTTTATTCACTTCTGTGTATTCTGTGCCTGTGGTTTCTTATGTGATCGCTCAAAAAATGTCGGAGTCCGAGCGAAGCTAGATGCGAGTGTGTGCTACAGTAATGCCATTAGGATACGAAAGATACATTTTTCGTATCTTTTGATGACTTCAGGTACCATGTGTAATCCCGACAGTTTTCCTATCTTTTGAATCTGTACGCAAAATGTATAGAAAATATGAACATCTTTTTTATTTTCAGTAAATTTATATGAACTTTTTGATATACTCGTATAAACTCGTATATTAATTTTTACAAAAATGGATTTGTTTTGATAACATCCAAAGATAGTTATGTAAATATAATTAATTTTAAAGTTTGCTTACTGTATTTTTAAAAATTACATGCCTAATATTTATGACTTAAATAAATATAAAAATAAATTTATATGATACTATTTTCTTTACAATATTCATTAAATATGAAATAAAAATGTTATGTTAATAAATGTTAAACGTTAAAAATTTACTTTTAAATTGTTTACAAAATGTATCTTTTTTGGAAAACGTTTATCTTTTTGGAAACTAAAATGTATCTTTCTCGAAATTTCACTGGCAATACTGGTGTGCTACATACCAGGTTGTGTAATGGTTTCTAGCACGTTGTAGTTTCTTCCTTTTGTTTTTGTTTTTCTGTGCCGACAGGGAAGTTTGTGGTGTTGTGTCTATGTATCTATGTGTCTGCCCGAGTCCACGTACAGACCAAACTGTTGGACCGATTTTGATTTATTTATTTTTGTTTGAAAGGTGACTTGATCCAGAGTGTTTTTAGCTATGCTTGAAGGAAATCGGTCCAGCCGTTTAGAAGATATCACATCATTTCTTGACATAGCGGGTGTTTTTTAAATTTTAAATTTTTGTTATGAAGTCTTGAAGTAAATAAGTAAATAAAAATATGTTTTTGATAACAAATTTTGTTTTACTTTTATTATTATTTATTATTTTACATTCTTTCACGTTTTTTAAATTCTTTCAATATTTACAAAATATGTTTTTAAATAAGAGATGAGTGATCTTTCGAATCCTGTTACTTTTTCATAGCGATTGAAAAATATCTAATCACAACTGTACTTGAATTTATGAAGTAACAGTTTTTGGAAATATAGTTCTTTCATACAAACTGTGAATGTTCTTGTATGCTTACTTTAAAATAAATAAAGCTACCATATGAATTTTTTTTATACCTTCACCGTTTGTCGAGAAAAAATCGTCGAATGTGTCATATCGTCTTTTCTGGCAACTATGTATAGCTCTCTAATTTTTGTATTTGCAATTTTACTGTCTCTGCCTATTATACGACAATTCTTAATATTTGGATGGGGTTAATGATAATTGTTTGTTCTTGTCGCTTTTATTAGTATTTATCAAAATACCAATACTAATAAATACTTTTAAAGCAGAAGAGCTGAAATGTACTGATCTTCTTATTAGATTTTGTCAAAATAATAGAACTGCTTGTAGAAAAATAAAAAAAAACCAAATATTGCTAAACTGTCTCAGTTTAAAAGAACAGCGATTTAGAAATCACTTTCACAAGGAGCAACATTATTAAAAAATCACAATATCGCTCAACACTAATTTAAATACATAAAACTAAAAATATATTCACATTAATTTATTCAAGCTGTCGCTGAACCTTCATAGTGAACAGACGTCTTAGCGGAGTTTTTTTTCATATACATACTAACTGCCTTATTCATAAAAAAAATATTTCTATGGGAAATTTGTCAAATAAACCTGTAATAAACCTGAAATAGTTTTTATGAATTAGACCGTAAACAAACAAAAAATCATACAAAAAAATATTCATAATACATAACAACCGTAATACATATTAACTTTGATAAATAAGCAAAGCAAATATTGGTATTATATTTTTACATAACAAGAAACAAAAAAACAAAAAACCGCAAAGGAATACTCTACATAAGTACCTCAAAAACATAAAATTGTGAAGTGAGTTCAAACGGCAAAAATGCATATTTTACTGTGAGTTCTGAAGCTCTTAATGTTAACAATAAAAATAAAAAATCTGATGATAGTCTTTTTCTAACGGCAAAGCCACTTTTTCGTTAGCGATCAACTTCGCTTTGTTCAGTGCCAACTAGTGATTCGTTAACATTACAATTGCCTAGTACTTCTTCATATAAGTCAGCGATATCATCCCCTTCGGGCTCGTGTACATCACTTAACAAAGTTATCACTACAGATAAGAGTAGCGTGGGCGAGGCCCAAATTCCTGAAAAATTTCATCTGTTCCAAAGATGTCTAGGGACAATAACGACAAGCCCGCTGCATCATCACAATAGTCTTTTAAGCCACCACCTATCTATCTGAGAGAAAAAATTCTAACGCGCTTCTAAAAAAACTATTGTCGGCCATTGGTGAAAATACTTTTCACATCATTCCAATTAAACAAGGTAATATTGATGAAACTAAGATCCAAATATATGATGAAAAAGATTTCCAATATATTATTAGTGAATTTGAAAAAAACAAAACAAATTTTTACACTTACCAATTTAAAAGTGCTAAAGGCCTACAAATAGTATTAAAGGGCATAGATTCATATGTTGACCCCGAAGAAGTAAAATGTGCTCTTATTGACAAAGGATTTAAGGTAAAAAATGTTCCTAATATAATTAACAGAGAAAAGGTCCCCCAACCCCTATTTCGGGTCGAACTGGAGCCGAATGACATACAATTGAAAAAAAATTAAACCCATCCAATTTATAGCGTAAAGTTTCTCTTACACCGAAAAATCAGTTGAAGAGCCACGTAAGCGTTCAGGTCCCGTACAGTGCCACAATTGCCAAGAATATGGCCATACAATAACTTAATGCAAATTACCTACAGTTTGTGTTATCTGCAGTGAATTGTACGGTTCTGCTAGCTGTACGAAGATCAAGCTGAAAAAATTTAGTAATTGTGGAGGTAATTACACTGATAACTACAGAGGATGTCCTGTATATTCTTTCGCTAAACAGACTATTGGACCTAAGTTAGTTCCAGCTCAATCAGCAAACGCTTTCTCCGCCAATTTTCCTCCAATGAGCCAACTAAGTACTTCACGTGTATCGTATGCCGATGCTGTTAAGACAAATTCTTTTCCCACGCACAAAGTGTCCCCACCAAGTAATTCAACAAATGCTAACACAATTTCAGTCGCCTTGAAGCCACTATTGATAATCTGGTGCAAAATATAAACAACTTTACTACAAATATGACTAGCATGATGCAATAAATGCTGCGAATGCAGAATACTCTGCTTCAAGCATTAATTAACATGCCATGAACACGTTAAAAATATGTTTCTGGAACGCAAACGGCATTCGCCAAAACAAAAATGATCTCGAGCACTTCCTTTCGGAAAAAAATATTGATGTAATGTTGGTTTCTGAGACTCATTTGACTTCGAGAAGCTTATTTTAAATGAATGGCTACACCTTATATGATACTAAGGACGCGAGAGGAAGAGCATGCTGTGGATCAGCAATTTTAATAAAGTCAAGACTCAAGCACTATATTCTTGATAACATCTGTGCAGAGCATCTACAAGCAACTAATATTTGTGTTAAAAATTTTTGTACAAATTTCGTTATATCATCAATTTACTCCCTTCCCAGATTCTCGATCGTAGCAGCTGGGGACTATAATGCCAAACATACGTTCTGGGGTTCGCGCCTTATTACACCTAGAGGAAGAGCGTTGTTCAACACAATTTAAAAAATAGGCTTGGACGCCATTTCGAGTGGAGAGTCCACTTACTGGCCTACAGACATAAAAAAAATTCCGGATGTTATAGATTTTGGAGCCAAAAAAAATATTTCTAGGGATTTAGTTCATGTCGAAGCTTCCCTAAACCTCTCCTCCGATCACTCTCCGACTATCGTTACAATCTGTAGCCCACTAAGAAGTGTTTACCTCACCCATATGTGAAGATGATCAATCGTGTTAATTAGGTGAGATTCAAAAAATATCTTAGTAGTCATTGCACGGAAAACATAATGCTAAGAACATACGATGATATTGAATCTTACATTGCGAATCTTAACGAAAATATTAAGCAGGCTGTTGACCATACTACTACCTCCCACCCGCAGACTGGGTTTAATAGAATTTATTCTACGGATATTGAACGTCTCCTATGTGAAAAAAGAAGAGCTAGAAGGGCATGACAACAACACAGATCATCACAACATAAAATCAGGTTTAAAGAGTGCACTAAACGACTCCAAGAGCTGCTTGCATCTGAAAAACTGCATCAATTAGAAATTATCTGGAAAACCTCGATGTCACACTAGCATCTAATTACTCTTTGTGGCACGCTACGAGAAAGTTTCAACCACCTCTGCACACTTCTACCGGAGGTTAGGAAAGAAGCGATACTGGAAAAGGTAACATATTTGCTGAGCATTTCAAATCCGTATTTACCCCAAACACATGCACGGGCGTTTTTGATTTGCCGTATGTAGTTGCTCTACCCCCTCGACCCTTAAAATTTAAGATGCATGAGGTGCAATAACTAATTGCTGAACTCAACCTAAAGAAAGAAAGAAGTTGCCTCGTATTGCAATTAGAATCATGTTATTAATTTTTAATGCCATTTTACGACTGGAGTATTATCCACACCACTGGAAGCTTGCTGTCAACAATGTCAAAGCTCTTCGAAAAGCTACTCATGATAAAATTGTCCCCAATTCTAACTGATAATGCGTGCATACCGGATCATCAATTTGGTTTTAGAAGTCAGCATAGCACCATTGAACAAACGCATAGATTGGTTCAATTTATAAGAAGAACATTTGAAGAAAAGAAATATTGTTCTGCCCTGTTTATTGACATTTCTCAGGCATTTGACAAAGTGTTGCATGAAGGCCTAATTTTAAAATTGAAGACATATCTACCAATAAACATTCTTAATCTTTTACAAAGTTATATTCTTGACCGAAAGTTCACTGTTGTGGAAGGAGACTTAAGAGTGTGCCCGAATCAATCTCATCCGGTGTGCCACAGGGGAGTATACTGGAGCCAGTTTTGTATTTGATTTATACTTGTGATATGCCTGTGAGCAGTAACATCCACACATCTACATTTGCCGATGATACAGCCTGCCTTAGTATGCACGAAAACTTTCACGAGGCATCTCGAATTCTTCAGGAACATATTACCCAGCTGGAACTATGGCTAAACTTATGGCGAATAAAAGTAAACGAACAGAAGTGTGCTGAGATAACGTTTACCCTACGAAAAGATACTTTTTCCCCCATTAGAATAAATAATCAAATTGTTCCTCAACACTCATATGTGAAATACCTTGGTATACACCTTGACCATGGAAACACCACATTGACTCAAAGGTAACACAAATGAAACTTAAATTAACTCAGATACATTGGCTGATTGGTAGAAATTCAACACTCAGTCTAGATTGTAAACTTTTAATATACAAGTCGCTTTTGAAACCCATATGGTGCTACGGAATACAGCTATGGGGCACTGCTTCAGCTTCCAATATAGAGAGAATCCAACGAAGGCAAAACAAGATTTTAAGACTAATAACATCGGCTCCATGGTACATCAAAAATTCAAATTTACATCGTGATTTAAATATGCCACTAGTGACTGAAGAAATTAAAAAATACGCAGGCAAATACTTAACAAAACTCGAGTCTCATCCTAATCCACTTGCTCGTAACATCTTGAATTTTACTGGACACATCCGCTTAAAAAAGAGGGACACTATGGCTCTAATACTCAACACTCCAGATGAAACAGCTTGAAAATATTTTTGTGCTTAATACGATACTTATGAATTATTGATTACTATCATATATATCTAGATTTAAGATTTGAATACTTATTGTTAGTTCATTTTTTGAAGATACAATAAATAAATATACGCATGAAAAAAAAACATTAATTTATTTTTACTGTAATAGATTGTCTTCAAAAGAATTTCCTTTGTTATTAATTTTAAATTTATTTTTAGTTTATTTCTCAGAGCTCAACGAGGAGCTCATTGGGATACGGTTAATAATTTACAATTAATTATAAAACTAAATTACTTTGGCTTATATATTTACTAACTATGAGAATAATGCTTAGGCTATCTTAACAAAAGAGGGAAAAGAAAAGGTATATGCTTATTAGCTAAAATGTTCCTTTTAGTTTCCCACGGTAGACGTGTGGCGTGTGTCCCATAAGTAATTTGTAAAACCCAAACAATGCCTACATGTGTTTAGCAGAGATTTTGTATTATTTATATTTATATAAGTTAAACAAAAATTGTGTTTTTTAATACTCTAATATACTATTAACATATACTTAAATGACCTTAAAAGCCTGAATAGATACAATATCTATAAAATCACATTAATTGATATTAAAAATAAAGCCGAGAAATTACATACAATTAAATTCTTTCAGTTCATTTATCCATGTGTATATGTGCAGCTACGATCAAAATAATAGCAGCACGAAATAATATGGGCATCTAACGTTAAAATTCAAAAGTGCTTATCTTTAAAACGAAATCAAACATTACGGAAAAATAAAAAGTATTTTGTAAATAATTTATCTAGCTTTTGTTTTCGTCTATCTAGAACAGATTTTATAACGAGATTTGTGTTGTTAGAGAAACCCGTTTGTCAGTCCTTTTAATTTTGAACTTCGTAAAATTTTTCCAACAAGATGTAAGCTGGAGGTCCATACCATCCGTTCCATGCGTTGTTTCGTTTTATGCATGTGTCTCAAAGAGTAGAATCAGTGTAATTGTATATGGCAAGTTACAAAGCAAAACGCATAGAAATTGGTGGATTTAAATTTAAAATTTTTTTGCATAAAAAAAGTTCGTAATAGAACAAAAAGCTCTTGTACTAAACCTTACAAGTATTTTCAAGATTAAAATACATTAAAATCAGTTTTTAACATACTTATTTCACGAATAAAATTTACATTTTAGTTATCGACTGTTAAACAAAAATTTAGTTTTTTGTTTTTTTTTTTTTTAAATTGACTTCAGACTACAAGTCTGAAGTGCTTTTTATTTCTTTCAATGTTGAATTAGAACTAACTTAACTTTAGTACAATTGTTGATAATGTGAATTATTTTGGTTATCATGTGCAGAGTCAGCAATGTTCCATTTATTCCAGGTATTGCAACATTTATTGCTCGTGTACCTGTTAAGCACTAATTTGTTGGCTTGTGCAATATCCGGTTTGTTTTATTCCCATTAATTTTAGCATATTAAACATTTTTGTACTTAACACTTCCTCCCTTAAGTTCCTTCGTCCCCGATCGACTAAAAGTAAGGTAAGTCATGTAATCTTATTGTGGGTGTTACCTTTTGTTCTTCTTCTGTTGGTTGGGTTATTGTGGGATTCAGGACTAATGTTGTAGAAGCCTTTTTCTTTGTTTTTTTTATAGCTAGAAGTGTTAAACTGATTATGGACAGAAAGACAATAGCCATGGTAGTATTTGTAATCCATGTTTCCTTTCTGATACTGTGGATTGCCTTCGTGTTGATAAAATTCAATTCTTGTAATGATTCCAGCGATAGTATGTTTAGTCTTTTTTTCTCGATTGGACTTTCTTGTAATGTGGCCGGTCTTAGTGACATTTGGGGAGCTTATAGATTTTGGTAAGATTTGTCGCCAATTGTTATAGTGGTGTTATCGAACTTAATGAGGAATGTACCTCTTAAATCATACTTCATGGGTTCTGTTGCAATTGTTTCATTTACATTGTTTACGAGAATGATTCCATCAGAGATTTCTTCGATTCCTGGAACATGATGGGCATTGCTGGTTGCGCAAACTGATTTTTGACCAAATATAATGTTTTTAATACAATTATCTTTTCTCAAGTCTAACAATTGGTTTTTTTTTACAAATTTTTATCTTGTTATAGCTCTTACAATTATTATTAATTGCATAAATTTCATTTTTACTGATAAACATTTGTTCAAAATCCAAATTTATTATGGAATCGTTTCTTATAACAGGTTTTACAATTATATTATTATATAAGATAGAATTTGTTAGAGGAATTTTAATTACATATAAAAGGTTTGTATCATTACTTAGTATGTTGATATTAGCTAATTCTAATGACTCTTCTATATTATTGAGTGGCATGTTTTCTGCTTTCAGTTTATTAATAGTCATTGTAATTTCTTTTTTGTCTAATAAAACTTAACTGATTACGTTAACTTTCGAGCATTGTATGGCGTATTTTACATTTGTAGTTGCTTCTTTTGCTAGTCTTATTTTATTCCTTAGTATTTCAATATCTTCATTTATTATGGTATCATCCTTTTTTATTGTGTTTGAAAATACATTTATTAATTTAGTGATATTATTTAACTGATTTGCAAAATTTGTATTGATGATAACTTGTTGATTATTATACATAGATTTTCGTTTTTTGTAAAAAGTCATCACAAGCTTCAAGATTAATTGGGTGAATAAATTTAAACGTGCCGTCCTGAATTTTTCCGTATCCGTTACCTATTGTTATCATGTAGTAGTTCGTATAGTTAAGTATTTGCATTTCAGCCTTTAGCAGTGGCAAGAACAGTCTGTAAGACGCATAAAATTGTCATGTTAATTTTTTATATGATCTTTATGTACTACTCTGTTGGATTCTGTTAAAATTGTATTTTTCCTATTTTCCATAACTATTTCTTCTTTGTATCGAGCTAATAGCTTTTAACCTAATCTTTTATTAATTTTTACATAAATTTTTTGTCCTGGTGCATAGTCCTTAAATGGTTTCCTTTTCTTGTTGTTGAATTTTAAATCTTCCTGTTGATTTTTTTTCTAGTTTTCTATATTTTCTCTTCTTACAAATTCCACATTGGTCTATTATTTTATTAAATTTCTCACTCATTTTTGGAAAATAAAATTTTTCTAGGAGTTGCATTTTGTTTTCCTTTGCGTTTCTATGCGCTCCTGATTAAGGACAGCTCCTATCGCATAGTTCGAAGCATCCGTTGTCAGTTCAAAAGTCTTGTTAAAGTCTGGGTATGTCAAGATCACATCTCTTGATGATAATATTTCTTTTAGTTTTTCAAATGCTATTTTTGTCGGTTTATCTAGATCAATTTTTTTCTTACTCGATTGGTTTCGGGATACTCGTCCCTCTTCTCCTCTTAAGAGGTTTGTCAATGGTTTTGCTATTTTAGCGTAATCCTTGACAAAGCGGCGATAATAACCGGATAGTCCAAGGAAGGATCGAAGATCCTTTAACGTAATTGGGTATGGAAAATTTATGATGGCTTCGACTTTTTTTGGGTTTGTTTGTACACCCTGGCAAGAGATTAGAAACCTGAAAATTCAACTTCATCCTTAAAAAATTCACACTTATCGAGTTGAACTTTCATGTTAGCATCGTGTAAAGTACGGAATATTGCAGTGATATCCTTAAAATGCTGATCCTCATTTAGGCTAAAAATGATTATGTCATCTATATATACATGACATCTAACTCCAATATGAGAATGTAGAATTTCGTCCAGCGCGCGTTGAAATATCGCTGGTGAATTCTTTAATCCAAATACTAAACGAGTGAACTCGTATTTACCATTGTTAATAGAGAATGCTGTTTTCTCTATGTCTTTGGGTTTCAAAGGTATTTGGTGAAACCCACTTTTTAAATCTAGTACTGTAAAATACTTGCTTTTCCCTAATTGAGCGAGTACCTCATTAATTTCTGGTTAAGGGTATTTGTCTGCTATGGTGGTACGGTAGCCTATCACCATTCGAAATTTTTTCTCTCCACTTGCGTCGATTTTCTTGGGCACAATCCACACCGGTGAATTGTAGGGAGATTTCGATGGTCTTCTAATAAAGTTTTCACCTGGGATTCAATTTCGTTTTTCAAGCTCATAGGATAAGGGTAAGTCTTAGAAGAGATTGGGTCTTCAGTCTTTGTCCGTATTTCTGCTATAACTTTTGTGGTATACATCAGTTTTTCGTCCGGGGCTAAAAAAAGGTTGTCATATGTTGAAACAATCTTCTTTAGTATGTCTGTTTGTCGTTGTGTCATGTGACTAGTTCGAATTGAGGTAATGTTAATGCCGTCCGTTGGAAATTCCTTTAATAAAATTTTATTTTCATCCCCTATTTTCATAAAGTTATGCTTAGTGTAAATAATAGCATCAAGGTCTCTGAGTGTATCGTTTCCGATGATGCCATGGAAGGTCTTTAATTCTGGCAATAGAAAGAATTTTATTGGTACGTCCTTTCGACCAAATAGAACGGTATTAGTATGAAAAAGGATTTCTACTTTTCCTGCAATTGAGTTTGCATAAAAGTTTTCTTTGTTTGAAATAGGGGTTTTCACGAGATCTGGTCGTATGTAATTTTTGTTTGAGCCAGTATTTATTAAAAATTTTAGGATTTGTCCACTATCCATCTTACATTCGAAATATCGAAGGGTGGACGAATTTAATATAAAAAATTAATTTCGTCAATACTATCATGGTAGTAGTTTGTTTTGTCGTTTCTTTCCTTGTCCATATAGTCATATAAGGTTTGTTCGTAGGATTCGTCCTCGACTTGTATCTGATTTAGATATTCATAAATGTCATCTGTCTCTTGTTTTTCAACAGTCTTATTTGCTCCAGCCTGCAAGTGAAAATTCTTACTCTGTCTTCGAGCTTCTGGGTGTTGTGGCGGTGGTCGCTTTCAATAATATTGTGAGTCCTAATACTTTGGTCAATGTCCATTGGTTCAAGTGGTTTTTGCGCAAAATGTATTGGAGGTGGATGATTGTTATATTGAGTGTACTTAGGGAAAGCACCTTGATTTTGATAATTGTTATTTCTGTATGTTTGAACAGGAGGCTGTCTTTGGGATTGGTCAAATAGTTTTTTTGTCTTTGCGGTGGTGGAATATGTGCTATTTCGGGGTAAAATCTACGTGGAGCGACATGATGATTATTTCGTGTGGGTAGGGGTCTAAAATTCTGTCTTTTACATTCTGCGCATAGTTTGTCCTAAAATTTTGGTTTTCCAGTTTAAGGCATAAATGTAGTGCCTTGGGCAAATCGACTGCTTCCCTCATTGCTAGGAGCCTAGGAAGTGCCTTGTCTCTATAAGTTTGGGTCAAAAGACGCAACGATTCTTGTCCTATATCCATACAACTGATTTTGTTCAATATCAGAGATAAGTGGTTATACACCCTCTGATAGAATTCTTAGATTGACTCTGTACCCTGAATCAAGGAAGAGCAAGGCAGCGGGATATACTTTCCCATTTTAGTGGAGTGTTGTAGGATTCTAGAATTGCATCGACGTGTCCTACTATTTTGTTTCTCACAATGCTCGAAATACCAAAGTACTTCGCAGTGCCTCTCAAGTGTTGATATATATCTAAAACTCTTTCTACCGACTTTCTCCAGGAACCTGGCTGTCCGGAGTAAACACTTGACAACATCCGGTACCCTATCTAGTTCACTTAACTGAGCCCTATGTTGTGGTTCAATTATTTGGTTCTGTTCATTTTGAATCGTGGGATCTGTAATATTTTGAACTATTTCCCTAGCCTGTTCTCTCATTGTGTCCGATACTATTCTCCTAATTTCAGTTTCTAGTTCTCTCATGTTGAGTGTTGCCTGGTTTTGTTGTGTGTTAGTACGGGCGGTCTTACTAAATTGTTTGGATTCGATATTGTCCGAGTTTGAGATATCTAGTTTAACTTTCTTTAATTATTTTTATTAAGCTTGAGGTCGTTTTTGTTTAATTGTAATAAATTTTTTCGATATTTCGTTAACAGTTTGTTAACATTGTCAGAAAATAAGCAATTGAAATTGATATTTTATATTAACTTTCTTTATGTTAAGTGATACTATTTAATTTGTAAGAAGTAATATAAATTTGTTTCCTTTGATCTGGAGGGTTCCGTAGGAATCGCAGATTTTTTTCAGTTAAAAACTTAAAATAACACCTTTAAAATATATAATTTTTTATATCAATTAGTATGTAAATTGTGGAAAAGAACTTTTGCTTATTAAAATATTCTTTCAAACGTGTAAATTTAATTGGGGAAATATTTCTTTGATTTTTCTGTTAGAAGCAATAAAATGAAATTTTTTCTTATTAGAATGTTGTTTTGTCTTGATACATATATATTATTACTTTCTTTTGTTCACAATAATTTATATAAAAAATATTTTTGTTCGTTTCTAAAATTTCACAATTTTTAAAAAATATTTTTATGCTTTTGTAAAATTAAAAAAATTTTAACACTTTAGTTCTTTAAAACTTAAACTTTACTTACAACAATAAAATTAGTTGCATCCTTTGATTAGAAGGTTGTTCAAGCAGCGGCTGCTGAATTCTTCAAATCCTTTTCCTCTGTCCTCTGTGGGGGTACAGCTACTAAGGGGCCTCTTTTCTGTTTTGTTATATTTTGTAGACGAACGGTGACACGACGTCCTTAGGTTTTTTTGGTGACCACGCGGCGAAGTTACGAGCTAACTTGTAGGACTTCTTTTTTCCGATGTTCCTCCGTTTTAAGGGCTTATTATTATTTAATGAACTTTACGGAACCGCGGGTCCCTGCTCGGGCGCCTGTTAAACAAAAATTTAGTTTTTTGTTTTTTTTTTTTTAATTGACTTCAGACTACAAGTCTGAAGTGTTTTTTATTTCTTTTAATGTTGAATTAGAACTAACTTAACTTTAGTACAATTGTTGATAATGTGAATTATTTTGGTTATCATGTGCAGAGTCAGCAATGTTCCATTTATCCCAGGTATTGCAACATTTATTGCTCGTGTACCTGTTAAGCACTAATTTGTTGGAATATCCGGTTTGTTTTATTCCCATAAATTTTAGCATATTAAACATTTTTGTACTTAACATATATAAACACATGCGGTTATTAAATATGATTTATTCAAGTGCTTATGCGGCGTCCTTTGATCAAACTCGTGAGTGTCAAGTGACCGTTATACAAAATATTTTAGTTGCAGTTTGTCAATGAAACTTAACACTTCTCTGTGTATCGGCAATGTTGGTTTCACATGTTCACTATACAGTGTTGGTTGTAGTGATAATCAAACCATGCTACATTACACTTATGATTATTTGTTATTTTATAGTGTCTTCACACTGTCATGGTTTTAATAAAAGTTGGATTTAACGTTAAAACCAACTGTTAAAACCTGGTCTTACCATACAAATTGTTTTTATTAAAACCAACTTAAAACCATTTTTGAATTGATTTTAAGTTGGTTTTATGAAATACAATCTTGTTTTCGCTGTGCTAAGTTCAGTGCTGCCAATTTAAAATGACCGGAAGCAGATGATAATGTTTATGCCAGTGAAAAAAATAGAAACCAATTGATACATTTTCAACTTAAAAATAGACGCAGCGGCAATAATTATCCAAAAAAATATTAATTTTTTTATTTAATAAAATGATTTCCAAGCACTTCTTCACTTTGTATAAGGAGTTACATATTTTTAAAATGTTCATTTACAAAATATAAAATAATTTCTATTTTAGGGAGCATTGTAAAATTTCTGAGTTATTCATGCAAACAAAAGTAACGGTTGTACAGATAATTATTATAAAAAGCTGGAAAAAATACGACAATAAATACATGTGCTTCTAAGTACATTTATTTTATTTTGAATTTATCAAACTTGCAGTTAGAACGCAAAATCAGCTGTTTTGGTGTGAAAACAGTATTACATTGTTTTAAATTTTGCATGAAATCTAGGCAATGTTTAATAACTTTGTAATGCAATTGATTTATCTATACTTGATTATATGTATCTATACATATCTATGCATGCATGTGCATATACTCGTAAGTATGTATATGTATGGATATTTACACATGTATGTATATACAACAAGGCTGCAGTGTTGCCAGAAAATGATGGTGAGAGATTGCTAAATCGGTCAAAAAATTCTGCTTAAATGTTCTACAGAAGAAAAGTATAATGCCAGATTTAAACGGGCTTACCTCTATAATAACAGAACAATCCGTAGAATTGCAATCCCTCCTCTTTTTGATCTTTAGAGACTTTGAAAATTCCTTTGACACCTTGAACGATGATATAATTTGGAGCGCTTTTGTCTGCAAAAGTGACTTTCCCAAAATTACAAATCTAAGTCAAGCCCTGTTCAGTGATAGTACATGGAGAAAACAAATTCCTTGCGGCAACCGTATTTTTTGCCAATAGAATATTGGCCGTTACTGCAACGTTAATAGCTTTGAATTTCATGTTTATACAAACTCCTTACTATTTACAGATATTTTTATAGCAGATACAAACATAAAATAGTTAATAATTGGTGTTTTTTGGATATGTTAAAATTACGTTTAAAATTTTTTAACGCACTAATAATCCCAAATTATTATTTTACTTATTCAGTAAAATATATTTTTATTAAAAATACATTGAAATTGATTTTTGAGGGGTTAGCCGGATCCTATGTTGCTAGTGCAGATCATCAGGGATCCTTTACCCTGCAATACATGTGCATTTGTGAGAGAAATTCTCTATACAGAAGCATTTTTTTAACAAATTAAAAATTTTTAATAATTATTATTTGAACTTCATTTGTTTCTATCTATATTTTATGATTTTATCAGGCTAAAGTTCGTATCGCTTTTTTAAGCCAAATTACATGTAATAATTACACTGGCTTACAGCCAAAAAATACCAAGAACGCCACATGCCTAGATAAATTAATTGGGACCTCCTGAACAGGAAAAACGCTGTAATTTTTTTCTAAGTATAGTTTTTTAGATAACGGTACTTTTGTGTTTTTCGGTGTATGGTCCCACTCAAACCCTTGTGGAGTCCAACCGAAAAGTCCGATCGAGATAAATGGCATATCGTTGAAAAGGTAATTGAATGCCTTTTTCGTCGATATGCTGCAAATTTCTATCTGATAAGAAATGGCTGAGTTATGGCACCTCAAATTTCAAAATTTGCCTATTTTTTACGTTTGTTTCAAAATTTTTCATTTTTATTTCGTTTTTTTTCTACGTTATAGTAAAGATCTGGAATGTTTTATTTTTTTACAAAAATAAAAATAAAGTTTTTATTAAGGATTTTGTGGAACGACAATATTTTCATTTTAATTGCTCACACACTATATTCGGCGTAAATTCAAAAAATTTAAATTAAAATGACGAGCGAATTGAACTTTTGCGTTTTTTTCGGATGGATCTTCGCGAATGAGGAACCAACAATAGTCCGCCAT
Source organism: Nowickia ferox (assembly GCA_936439885.1). Classification (NCBI taxonomy): domain Eukaryota; kingdom Metazoa; phylum Arthropoda; class Insecta; order Diptera; family Tachinidae; genus Nowickia; species Nowickia ferox. The sequence goes on along the minus strand of OW387026.1, from coordinate 36,290,632 downwards.
CATTTGTTCATCCCACCAGATTTTGTAAAGTCTCTCGATTTCTTCCATTTCCTGGTGAAATCTTTCACCTTTTTCATCACTTTAGGAGCCTAAGTTCGTGGGGAAAATATCCAAATGACCGAATAAGAAGTGTAATTTAGGTGTCATATTTGAAGACATTCAATTACCTTTCCAACGATATGCCATTTATCTCGATCGAACTTTTCGGTAAGACTCCACAAGGGTTTGAGTGGGACCATACACCGAAAAACACAAAAGTACCGTTATCTAAAAAACGGTACTTAGAAAAAAATTACAGCGTTTTTCCTGTTCAGGTATTTTTCCAAATTAAAAATTTGTAAAGCTGTGTTATTAATGAACAAATAACACCAAAGTAAACAAATTCTGCCAGAAAGCATTTAGCAGAATTTTTTGAAAGTTGAATGCTTTTTAACTAATGAAAATGCCAGATCTAGCAGTGAAAATGCTAAAATGGCAACAATGCAAAGCTGTCAATTTCACCATACAATTGCCACAACTCATTTTATTTTGTGCTCTTTTATTTAGTCGTCCATGATGGAATTAAGAAAATACTTTTCGATATGCAATGCTTTTGATTATGCCCAATGTGTTTATGTTACCAAACATATAAGAGGCATTGTAAAATGTTATTAAGAGGCATTATTATTCTTTTCATATCAAGATAATTAGGTATAATGATGAGCAAGGGAAATGTGTTTAAAAAAAAGAAATTTTAGTCGTAGTGTCCTTATATATTGTTAGGTAAGATAGACCGCTTACCGATGGGGTTTTTATTAAGGAATTTACTATTTCTTTACTTGATAAAGTCGGAAAATTTTCAATACATTTTGTTTTTTAGAAAGCTAAATTTTAAAACAGCAAAATATATTGAAAACTTTCTCATTTTACCTAGTCAATAAATAGCAATCTCAGTGCGAAGTGCACTTTATTATCTGTTTTGTAAGCAAATCCATTTCTTGTAATTAAATTTTAATTCAAATATTTGTGCTTATTTTTTCATATCACTGTAATTAAAATTCCCTCATCAATACAGCTGCAAAATATTTTTGGGCTTCCCTTGAATGTGATTTGGCGTGATAAAAACACAATCACCCTTATTCTGCGTTTCGATTCGATCGAAATTTTCTCCGTTTGGCAACTTTGATATTCTGCTTTCCGTTCTTCGATTTCTCTTTCGATTGCATGTATTCTGCATTTCGATCGTAACTACGTTTTTGTAAAGGCCGGGGCATAATGAATCCGTCATACGTTAAACTTCGCCTTCTTCAACTGACATTAACGCAACGACGGAGAATATTGGCACAATGAGTACTTTATTGACGGAAGCATTTGAACAGCTTCAATAGGCAGATTCTCCATTTTATTTATTCACCCCTATTTTCTCCGTTTGGCAACTTTGGTATTCTACGTTCCGTTCTTCGATGTCTCTTTCGATTGTATAAGTTAAGAACTTATAAATTTAAAGTTCTAAAAAAAGTTTTTGTTCTGGTCAGAATGACCTTTCTTTATTAATTCAACATAACAACTGACTTCAAACTACAAATTTCTTATTTTATATTAATAAAATTGACATAATTAAAAAGGTGGCGTGATTAAATTACTTATTAATTTTAATATTGATTTAGCAATAATTGCAGAAGCTGATCTTGCAATTATTGCCAAATTAAGGTAAAGAAGAAAATAAAGAAACTGAAATTGCAATATTTAAAATAAAGAATAAATTTACAATTTTGTTTGTGTTGACAATTTTGTTTGTGTTAACTCTTCCCCTCTTAAGTCGATTGTCCACAATCGGAGTGGCTTAGCAGGGGGGTTAATAGGTTCATGTGTTATAAGCTGAAGATATGGCTCATTTGCATTTTTACTGTTTGCAACATGGTCTATTGGTTGAGGTGAAATATAAAGTTTTTGTTTATAATTTACGGTGTAGTAAAAAATTAATACAGTTATGCTAACAATGAATATGATTAATATATCTGAGCTTAAACTAATTATATGTGTACTTTTACTTTTATCAATTAACAATTTTATGTTATCTTTATTGGTTAATTGGTTCACATACAAGCTTTCCAGCTTTTGATGAAATTTACTAACATTTTTCTTATCTTTAATTTTTGTTATTAGATTGGGTAAAATACAAGTTTCATGTATCTTAATATGAATGTTGGTGTAAGTTATGTTTAATGTGTTAATATTACAATTTTCAAACTTAATAAGGAATGTTCCTTTTTGTCTTACTTTTAATTCGTTACAATCTTGGGTAATGTTTTCATTGAAATTTTTAAATATAAGTATTCCTGGCATTAACTCTACAATAGAAGATTCTTGCACTGTTTCTAATTCACAATGTGCTTCTTGGAATTTCAGAATATTTTCCATACATTTATTTTCTATTTTTACTAAATCTCTTTCCAAATCATCTTTAATATTTTTATTGTAGATATTAGTATTATTATCCACTAATATATCATATTGGTTTAAAACCAAGGATTTATTCATAGCATCGGGAATAGGTACAAATTTTATTTTGGATAATATATTACTAGAGAATTGGGGTATCAATAAGGTTAGGATAAGGTTAGGATAATACTATTGTATTCGAAAACTACCGCAATTTTAATTTTTCTGTAACTGTCAAAGTCGCTAATTAAATCAATTTCTTTTTCCGTTAGTATGTCAGAGGGAATTATGCCTAATTTACAAGAAAATATGATCTGTCCGATCGCGTCAATGTGGGTTCGAAGGAGGGATATGTCGTTGTCAATTTTTTATGTCTGTTCTATAAATTCTACTTCGTCCTGTTGTCCTGTTCTGTGAATAGTCTTTAAATTTATTTATATAACCACTAATAAGAAGCTGCTGTTTATTGATATGGGTTGAGATATTTAATTTCGTCTGCCATGCTATGATTAATGTGTACTAATTCGTTTAATGTCTTGTTGGTACCGTGTTCATTGTTTCTCATGTCAGCTATTGCTTTGTATATTACTTTCTCATCGTCACTGTCCATTGATCCTGTAATGTATTTAAGTCCTTTTCCTAAAACATTCATCAGTCCTCGCTTTTGTATTGAATGTAGTACGTGCAGGCTGTTTATTTTTGCTTTTACTAGGATAAGGTTCTTATTTATAGTGTGCAAAAGTCGCTTGTCTTCATAAGTTGTGGCTTTTAGTGTTTTAATGTTTTCAGAAATTAAAAGAATGGTTTCGTCGTATTTAGTTATGTTAATGAAATGTAATACCTTGTCATAGCTTCTTATTGTCTTTGATTCTCCCATCTTGATGGGTATGTACCCGTTGTTGTTAGTCAAGTCGTGTGTATGAAGTTGTTGGGTATCTATTACTACGACCAATGTAAAGATAATCGTTAAAGTCCACATGATTGGTCCTGTAAAGAAAATAAAGTTTGTTTGTTTTTTTTAAGATTTTTTTATGTTTTTTTTTGTGTACAATTCTATCGGATTGAGTTTTGACAGTTGTGTTGTAATTCTCCGCAACAATTTCTCTCTTGTATCTAGCAGACTATTTGTTCCCTAATCTTCTATTTAGTTTAACGAAAATTTCTTCTCCCTGCTTAAATTCCTTTGGAGGAGTTCTATGCGCATTGTGATAAGTAAGGTCGGCCTTTCGAGTTTGGTATCATAGAAAAAAGGATGTCCCTTAGGGGTTGTCTTATGTCCTCCACTGCTCTTGATTTAATTAGCTTTGTCATAGCATATTTTGAGAACTTATTCATGGCTGTCAGTACTAATATTTTTCCCATTAAAAGTATATCCAGATGGACTAATTGCCCCGGATATTGGGGAATAGGTGTTGCTTGTATTTGCATTTTTGGCGGATGCCGACATACTTATTCAATTTACAAGTTTTACAACTCTTAACAATTTTTTTGATTTTGTTTGCCATGGAGGGAAAATAATATTTTTCTAAAATTTGAGTTCGATTTTCTTTAGCGTTCCTGTGCGCTCTGTTATGGAATCTAATAATAATATCCTCCTGGTGTTGACTGTCTACTATGTCTTCGACTTCCACCTGTTTGAATCTTATTTTGTATGTGTTAAAATGCAAGGGGTACACTTGCTGGATTCTTCCCATTATGCTTTCTTCAGCTTTTATACAATTTATCATTGAAGGGTTAAGATAGCGTTTTAAAATAGAGGTTAGTATTTTCTCTGAATAATCTGGTTCTGTAATTATATGTCGATGGTAAGTTGGGAACACAATTTTAAATTGATATGTTAAAGCTATGTCTTTTTTAAAAAATATCTGATTCTTAAATTCATTTATAGGGACTTCGACACTAACTATTAATCCGTGAGATGAGCTCTCATTAGAATTTGTGGCTATTGATAATGTGTTAAGGGGTGATTTCTGTGGCGGTATTCTGGACAGGGCATCTGCCACGACATTTGTTTTACAGGTTTGTAAAACAATTCGTAGTTGTATTCCTCTAAGATTGCCTTCCATCTTTTCATCTTACTATTGTTGTTTTTATTGCTCAATGCGAAGGTTAAAGGCTGGTGGTCTTTGTATATTTTGACCTTAGCCGAACCATAAATGTAATTCCTCAACGAACTCAGAGCCCATATTATGGCTAGCATTTCCTTTTCATTAGCGGCGTAATGCTCCTAAGCTTTATTCTCGCTGAACCTTCATAGTGAACAGACGTCTTAGCAAAGTTTTTTTTTTTCATATACTTATTAAACAAACAAAAAATCATAAAAAATATTCGTAATACATAATAACCGTAATACATACATATTAACTTTGATAAATAAGCAAAGCAAATATTGCTGATATTATTTTTACATAGCAAGAAACAAAAAACAAAAACCGCAAACAAAGTGCCCTTGAGGAATACTCTACATGAGTACCTCAAAAACAAAAAATTGTGAAGTGAGTTCAAACGGCAGAAATGCATATTTTACTGTGAGTTCTGAAGGTCTCAATGTTAACAATAAAAATAAAAAATCTGATGATAGTCTTTTTCTAACGGCAAAGCCACTTTTTCGTCAGCGATCAACTTCGCTTTGTCCAATGCCAACAAGTGATTCGTTAACATTACAGTTGCCTAGTACATCTTCATATAAGTCAGCGATATCATCCCTTTCGGGCTCGTGTTCATCACTTAACAAAGTTATCACTACAGATAACAGCAGTTCAAAACCCAAAGTCCAAGTCGGTATGGACAGATATATAACTGTGGTAAAGCGTGGCCGAAGCCCAAAATCTTCTAAAATTTCATCTGCTCCAAAAATGTCTAGGGATAACAGCGCGTCCTCTATTAATCGTCAAAATCGTTTTTCAATATTGCAAGACAATAACGAGAAGCCCGCTGCATCATCGCAAAAGTCTTTTAAGCCACCACCTATCTATCTGAGAGAAAAAAATTCTAACGCGCTTCTAAAAAAACTGCTGTCGGCCATTGGTGAAAATACTTTCCACATCATTCCAATTAAACGAGCTAATATTGATGAAACAAAAATCCAAATTTATGATGAAAAAAATTTTCGAAAAATTGTTAGCGAATTTGAAAAAAACAAAACAAATTTTTACACTTACCAACTTAAGAGTGCTAAAGGCCTACAGATAGTATTAAAGGGCATAGATTCATATGTTGACCCCGAAGAAGTAAAATGTGCACTTCTTGAAAAAGGATTTAAGGTTAAAAATGTTACCAATATAATTAACAGAGAAAAGGTCCCACAACCCCTATTTCGGGTTGAATTGGAGCCGAATGACATGCAGTTGAAAAAAAAATGAAACGCATCCTATTTATAATGTAAAGTTTTTATTACACCGAAAAATCACAGTTGAAGAGCCACGTAAGCGTTCAGGTCCCGTACAGTGCCATAATTGCCAAGAATATGGCCATACAAAATCCTATTGCAATTTACCTACAGTTTGTGTTATCTGCGGTGAATTGCATGGTACTGCTAGCTGTACTAAGCCAAAAGAACAAGCAGAAAAAAAATGAAGTAATTGTGGAGGCAATCACACCGCTAACTGCAGAGGATGCCCTGTGTATTCTTTCGTTAAACAGGCTATGGGTCAAAAACCTAAATTAGTTCCAGCTCAATCAACTAATGCTTACTCTGTCACTTTTCCTCCAATGAGCCAACCTAGTACCTCACGTGTATCGTATGCCGATGCTGTTAAAATAAATTCTATTCCCACGCAAGTAGATTAGAAATGGCGGAGGACGACATGTTTTGGGAATTCAAAACCGAGAAAAAACAAAAATTTTGGCAACCCTGTACGAATGAGGGGATTTTGGGCATTTGTATACTGAGATTTTGTGAGACTGTGTGTGTGAGTTTGATTCTTTATTTATGTGTATGTTTGTATACTTGTGTATACAGATTTTGTTGTTATTGTAGAGAAACGTTGTGCTTACAGCGGATGGATCTATACATGGATGTTTGTATGTGTGTATGGGAGTGTGTGTGTGTATGAGTATGTGTGTGTGTGTATTTACTTGGTTGTTTGGTGTCCTATACTTTTGTTGTAGTGGCAGACAATCATTATACCCGGTAGGAAATGTTGATGGTGAAAATATGCTGACTAGCTTTCACTTTCACTTGTCACCAGTACTACTCGCTAACTATCCTCCATACAATACTTTGTGCTATAGACATTTAACATGTGCTTGTCATTGAAAATCTACTAGTAACACTAAAACAATTGATTAGGTAGTGACTACGTAGTTCTTATGCGGTCATGAGACATACCAACCAGATAGTTAGTTACTGGTACATTTCTATAATTTACGTACATACAGTCTGACTGCAGGGTAGTAACAAGGGATCTGTGTGTTTGTGTGTATGTAGTGATCGTTATTTGATAGACTTTGGTTTGCTCCTCTGAGTTTTCGTTGCTTTGCATATGTATGATTATTATTGTATGTCTCTGGGGAAATAATATAAAAGCTGTAGGTAGTGGCAACCCTAATAGATGTTTGGAATGGAGGGGGATAGGGAATGCATTTGGTAATGTATGTATGCATGTTTATGTTGTTGGATTAATGTATGTGATCGTATCTATTTTTGTTTTGAAGAATATCATTGCTTGTGTGAATTACATCAACAATTCTTCATGCATATTTACATATATTTGTATATATGTTTTCTATGCTATTGACATTGCTATTCTTATGGAGATAGAAAAATATTGTGTTGGCATAGGTTTTATATGTACAAGTACATTTCAGATATTAAATATTTTAAGTCCCATCAGGTTGACAAGCAGAGTTTTATAAATAGGGGTAATTATATTTTTATGTTAGTATATTTTACTTTAACAAAAACTTATAGAGGGACCTGCACTCACGTTCCTCGATTCTCATATGAATTGTGGGAATGTGTGTATGTGTATGTGTATGTGTGTGTGTGTGTGTGTGTGTATACGAATTTCATCATATGTCGTAATACCAGAAATTAGATTTGATGACTACTACGCGATTCTCATGTAACGTATATAAGTAGAAAAAATAATGTAGATTGCCATCAGTATACTTTGATATCTCAACAATTCACCACCTATTTTCCAAACCAAATTTTTAAAGTGTTTGAAAACAAAAAACTATAAAAGTGCTAAAACTAATTATTGTTTGTTAAACAAGTTTATAGTGCATAAAAAAATAATATTAGATAAATTGTTTATAAATAAAATAATTAAATAAATTATAAACAAATAATAAAAATAATTAAAAAAATGAATACCGCAAGTTGTCCCATCTGCAATAAAGTCTTTATGACTCAAACAAAACTAAATCAGCATATGGAAACGCACTCATATGCTAACCAATCGAAGGCTATGCTTGGAACTAGTAAGCTAAGTCTTCAAAACAAATATTGTGAGGATTGTGATGAGATGATTCAATCAAATGGTTGTATGGCTCACGTCAGAACCATAAAACACAAAAACAGCTGTCAGCAAGAAAGGATCAGCGATTTTCTCACTAGAAGAATAAGTAACTTCAATGGGAGGATCGAGACATATATTCTCCTCAACAAAAATGTGGGCGTCTTGTTTCCGGAGGAGTTTCTCGCATCTGCAAAGAGCTCCATAGTAAAACAACTTAATGAACGTAGTAGGATACATACTACGTTTAAATTTAATATGGAGCTCACATGTGATTATATGAAAATGGTGAATGATGAGATGAATGTTAGCCAACTTGTGCACATCTCAAAGATGATGTTGGTGACCCTCTCTGATGACAAAGATGAGATGTACAAGAAACAGACCGATGAGTTAAGAGCCAAAATGGAAGAGTTTCAAGAGAGGGATAGCGGATGGACATTGATTTCAATAAATTCCCTTGAATAAATTCCTTGAAGGCGTCCATAATAAAAGGATCTAGCTTTATCCCTCTCCCAAAAAATATTGCAGTGAAATGTGCATGCATAAATGTCGAGAACAATGATATTTATTGCTTTAAATGGTGTCTCATTGCGGCTTTGTACGCAAATAGTACTTTAGATCGAAGACAACGGAAAAACTATAGAAACTATAATATGACAAACATTTCTGATGAGAATATTAATTTAGGAGCAATTGTGTTAAATTTTGAAGGCCTAGAGTTTCCACTCCCATTGAAGCAGATAAAACAATTTGAAAAACAAAATGATCTGAGCATCAATGTATTTGGCCATAATGGCACATCGCTTATAGGACCATACTACATAACAAAAGGAGAAAAACACATTCATATTAATCTCTTATTGCTCCACTCTAATGAAAACTTCCACTATGTACTCATCAAGGATATATCAAAGTAAGTTTCATTTGTGTATTTATGAAAAATCTGCTTTCATCTCTATTTAAAAAGTTACTTCTCATTGTTATATTTATTTATATCGTATTGGTATTTTATATATTTTCTTCAGACTCCTTCGTTCCAGCATAACATCGCATAATCATAAGATCATGATATGTAACACCTGCCTATATCATACACATGATGATTATGTGTATAATCATCATAAAAATGTTTGTGTGAAAAAAGTCATCAGAATGCCAGAAGATGAATCTATTATCAAGTTTAAGAACTACTACAAACAGTTAGATGTACCATTCGTAATCTACGCAGACTTTGAGTCTATTTTGGAAAAAGTTGATGATGCTATAAGTAAAAGTACCACAAATGTACAGAAACATCACGCTTGTGCATTCGGTTATTTTATTAATTGTAGTTTTAAGAGAGAAAATAATTTATATAGACATTATTTTGGTGAAGATTCGGCGAATATATTTATCAAAAAAATTGTTGAAGATTGTACAGATATTTATTTAAATTATTTACTTAAAGTTAAGAAAATGTTCATAAACACAATAGAAATAGCTCAATATAATAATGCAAAAAATTGTCATATATGTAAGAAAATATTAAATAACGATAAAGTTAGAGATCATTGTCATCTTACGGGCAATTATCGTGGGGCAGCTCATAGCGAATGTAATTTAAATTATAAAACACCTCAGTTTATACCGGTTATATTGCATAATCTTTCCGCATATGATATACACCTATTTTTCAAAGAACTTTCTTCTATAAAATATTCTACAATAAAAGTGATTCCCCAGAACACAGAGAGTTATATTTCTCTTTCAATTTTCATCAGATTAGATGAAAAATATGGATTCGAAATAAGATTTATAGACTCGTTTAGATTTATGGCTTCGAGTTTAGATACGTTAGCGAAAAATCTTGATAGCAATGATTTTAATACTATTCGGTCATATTTCGTTGATGAAGCTCATTTCAACCTGATTAGAAGAAAGGGTGTATTTCCGTACTCTTACATGGATTCCATGACTAAGTTTAAGGAAATTAAACTGCCTAGTAGAGAAGAGTTCTTCAATATTCTAACGAATGAAGAATGTGATGTAGTCGAGTATGAACATGCTCAAAAAATATGGAGAGAGTTTAACTGTAAAACCCTCCTTGACTATACTGAACTCTACTTAAAGACAGATGTTCTTCTTCTAACCGACGTGTTTGAAAATTTTAGAAAAATTTGTGGAGATATATACGATTTGGACCCCTGCCACTATTATACAGCACCAGGTTTATCTTGGGATGCAATGTTGAAAACCACAGAAGTTTCACTGGAACAGTTCACTGATTCCGAAATGTATATGTTTATGCAAAACGGAATTAGAGGTGGATTAGTTCAATGCTCACAAAGATATTCGAAGGCGAATAACAAATATTTGGAAGATTTTGATGCATCAAAACCATCAGAATTTCTTGTATACTTAGACGCTAACAACTTGTATGGTTGGGCGATGTCGGAATATCTTCCTTGCGGTGAATTTGAGTGGGTATGTGACACTGATTGTGATGTTAAAAAAATTTCTGATACTGCAGAGTATGGGTACATTTTGGAAGTGGATATAGATTATCCCGATTCAGTGCATGATCTACATAATGATTTGCCATTTTGCCCCCAAAATAAGGCCCTGGGGGGATCCAAAATCAAAAAATTAGTTGCAGACTTACACTCAAAAACAAATTATACCATACACTATAGAATTTTAAAACAAGCCATTTCAAATGGCATCATCTTAAAACAAATCCATAGAATACTCAGATTTAAGCAATCCCCTTGGCTTAAAAAATATATTGACTTAAACACATTTCATAGGACAAATGCTAAAAATAATTTTGAAAAAGATTTCTTCAAACTTTTAAACAATGCTGTTTACGGGAAGACAATGGAAAACATTGAAAAACGTAGGGACATTAGAATTACGTCATCTTGGGAAACGACAAACAGGAATCATTTAGGTCTCAGAACATTAATTGCGAAACCAAATTTTAAGCAGTTGACAAAATTTTCTGATGATATGTATGCGGTAGAGTTAGAAAAAATGGAACCACTATATGATAAACCCATATATGTTGGTTTCACAATACTGGAGTTATAGAAGTGGAGAATGTATGACTTCCATTATGGCTTCATGAAGCCTAAATTTGGAGAGAACATTTCTCTCAACTATATGGATACTGACTCATTTATTTATTCAATTAAAACTGATGATTTTTATGATGACATCCGTAATGATATTAGTTTGAATTTTGATACGTCAGAATATCCTATAGATAATCAATTTCGTTTGCCGCTACTCAATAAGAAGGTTTTGGGAATGATGAAAGATGAAAACAATGGGGATATAATGACAGAGTTTGTTGGTTTAAGAGCAAAAATGTATTCTCTGTCGACTCTTCGCTCGGAATCTGTTAAAAAATCAAAAGGGGTCAAAAAATCTGTAATTAAAAAGTTGTCCATTAATGATTACAAAAGTTGCTTATTCGAATCCAAAATTATCTCGGATGAAATGTTTTTGCTTAGATCTAAAACACATCAACTATATACCCAAAAACTACATAAAATAGCACTTAGCTTTTCTGATGATAAAAGAAATATAATGAAAGATAAAATAAAAACGCGCGCTTGGGGACATTACATAGACCGAAACAATGAAAAAATGGATGTAGAATGGAATGATTCCTAATAAATTGCATGTAAGATGACAACGAGAATTTAATTTTGTACAAATTGTATTTATTTATTAATGTATTTATTTAATTATTTATTAATTTATTTATTATTTACTTATTTGTTTACTAATTTATTTATTAATTTATTTCTTTACTTATTTATTTATTTATTTATTTATTTCTTTATTTATTGTTTATATATTTGTTTATTAATGTATCTATTAATTTTAGTATTTTATTCACCCAAAAGCATGTTAAACTTGAATGGTTTAAAACTTCTATCTTTTTACCTGTACCTAAATTATTTGTAAATAAAAATAAAATATTAGATTAATGATGTATTTTTCTTTTTATATCTGTATATTTTTATTTATACATAGACTTGAATTTGTATTAGTACTAAGATTTTTAAGAAAAACTGTTAAATAAAATATTGAAAAAATAATAAAATATGTAAATGGTTTTTATTTCAGCTTAAATTTACTAAATAGAAATTTTAACTACAAATGTCTAAATTTTTATATTTTGCTTATCTATTGGCTTTACTTCACTAGATCAAAAAAATTTTCTTTTTGTTTATTTGCTCATTTTTGTTGTTTGTTTTCATATCGCTTAAACATGCACAGTTTTGTTATCTTTGAAAGGTTCTAAACAAGAGGAATTGAATTTCACAATATTATGAAATTCCATTAGATACTTTCTTATCGATACCAACTGCTTTAACACCATCTCATCCATGTTTGCTAATAGCAAATAGCAGAACAGGTATCAGCTATTAGATCAGGTATCAGATCAGCTTATCAGGACCTGGTCTGGTTTTCAGAACAGCTTATCAGGACCTGATCTGGTTTTCAGATCAGCTTATTAGGACCTGGTCTGGTTTTCAGATCAGCTTATCAGGACCTGATCTGGTTTTCAGATCAGCTTATTAGGACCTGGTCTGGTTTTCAGATCAGCTTATTAGGACCTGGTCTGGTTTTCAGATCAGCTTATTAGGACCTGGTCTGGTTTTCAGATCAGCTTATTAGGACCTGATCTGGTTTTCAGATCAGCTTATTAGGACCTGGTCTGGTTTTCAGATCAGCTTATCAGGACCTGGTCTGGTTTTCAGATCAGCTTATCAGGACCTGGTCTGGTTTTCAGATCAGCTTATCTAATTCAGATTGGGTTATCAGTTTACAAGTAGCTGGCCATTTATAACTAAAGTATATTTTTATGAACAGTAGTTTATATAGTTATGAAATAGTCAAATTGCTTTCTGTAGCGACCATCATTTAATTCATTATCTGTGCTTATATTCAAAATTCCATATTTATCCTTCCAACACTTTACAAATTTCTTGAAACTTTTTAAAATTCATATAACTGACTACATGATCCCTATAGACGTGCTTAATATTTTTCTCATCTTACCTAAACATTATAATAACATTTGCATTGGCTCTTATTAAATGCTTACACCCGAATTCATAAAAATTTTAAGCAACATTTCGAATGTTGTTTAAGCAAAATTCACTAAAATTGTATTCTTAATAGAATTTTAACTTAAAAACGTTTTTTAAACCTTGTATAAACCACCAGATTTTAAAATTGACTACATCCATATTTAAAATAATTTTGAGTTGACCTTGTTATAATTTTGCTTCATCTTTATTTACATTTTTAACTTTGCCTGTATGTATGTATGTATGTATGTATGCATGTGTGTATTAGGAATTGTGCTATAAGTTTGACACAAGTAGAATGAGTCATCATTCTTCTGTCGCTCCATACAAAAATATACACGTACGACTACATATGTATGAGTATTATTCTACTTTTCACATGCAACATCAGCAAATATCATAATTGAAATGCTTTAAGCTTCATTAGGAGAAAAAAAAAACGGTTTCAGTAACGATAAATGTATAATATCCCATTCTTTTAATTATGAAATTAACTTCTTCAGGTATTCATATTTGGCTTGATATAGATAACTTGAGTATAAATATATGTTTTCAAACTTGAGATAGTAGTAGGGAACTGGGCGTACGGCATATATTGAAATTTTAAAGCTTACTTACCCATTACAACGACGAAGGACACACACAAATTATTACACACCCCAAATCACTGACAGACTCAAATTCCCATAGACAGAAAGACAACAAAACATTTTTTCGTAGGCTTTAGAAACAATTAATTTTCACGTTTTTCCCGTCGGCATTACAAAAATATTTATTTGCACGTTTTTCCCATCGGCATGACATAAATATTTTTTTTCTCACGTTTTTCCTGTCCACATTACGAAAAATCATTTTCATGATTTTCCGTTGGCATTAGGAAAAATCATTTTCATGATTTTCCCGTCGGTATTACAAAAATATTTAACGGACTTATTGAACCACCCTCGTAGGTATCAAATTTCCAAGAATTTTAAAATTTTCAAATTTTAATTACCCAAATTTAACAATTTCAACCACAATTTAACAATTTCAGCCACAATTTAACAATTTTAATTGGGGCCGAATGCCCAGTTCCCTACTACTATCTCAAGTTTGAAAACATATATTTATACTCAAGTTATCTATATCAAGCCAAATATGAATACCTGAAGAAGTTAATTTCATAATTAAAAGAATGGGATATTATACATTTATCGTTACTGAAATCGTTTTTTTTCTCCTAATGAAGCTTAAAGCATTTCAATTATATTTGCTGATGTTGCATGTGAAAAGTAGAATAATACTCATACATATGTACTCGTACGTGTATATTTCTGTATGGAGCGACAGAAGAATGATGACTCATTCTACTTGTGTCAAACTTATAGCATAATTCCTAATACACACATGCATATATATATACATACATACAGGCAAAGTTAAAAATGTAAATAAAGATGAAGCAAAATTATAACAAGGTCAACTCAAAATTATTTTAAATATGGATGTAGTCAATTTTAAAATCTGGTGGTTTATACAAGGTTTAAAAAACGTTTTTAAGCTAAAATTCTATTACGAATACAATTTTAGTGAATTTTGCTTAAACAACATTCGAAATGTTGTTTAAAATTTTTATGAATTCGGGTGTAAGCATTTAATAAGAGCCAATGCAAATGTTATTATAATGTTTAAGTAAGATGAGAAAAATATTAAGCACGTCTATAGGGATCATGCAGTCAGTAATATGAATTTTAAAAAGTTTCAAGAAATTTGTAAAGTGTTGGAAGGATAAATATGGAATTTTGAATATAAGCACAGATAATGAATTAAATGATGGTCGCTACAGAAAGCAATTTGACTATTTCATAACTATATAAGCAACTACTCATAAAAATTATCTCTAGTTATTAATCTAACTTTAAACTTGATACATCCATTTGCTATAACCTCATCTGATACCTGATAAGCTGATCTGAAAACCAGATCAGGTCCTGATAAGCTGATCTGAAAACCAGACCAGGTCCTAATAAGCTGATCTGAAAACCAGACCAGGTCCTGATAAGCTGATCTGAAAACCAGACCAGGTCCTAATAAGCTGATCTGAAAACCAGACCAGGTCCTAATAAGCTGATCTGAAAACCAGATCAGGTCCTAATAAGCTGATCTGAAAACCAGACCAGGTCCTGATAAGCTGATCTGAAAACCAGACCAGGTCCTAATAAGCTGATCTGAAAACCAGATCAGGTCCTGATAAGCTGATCTGAAAACCAGACCAGGTCCTAATAAGCTGATCTGAAAACCAGATCAGGTCCTGATAAGCTGATCTGAAAACCAGACCAGGTCCTGAAAACCAGACTCTGATACCTGATCTAATAGCTGATACCTGTTCTACTATTTGCTATTAGCAAACACTATCTGATATGGTGTTAAAGCAGTTGGTATCGATAAGAAAGTATCTAATGAAATTTAATGGAATTTCATAATATTGTGAAATTCAATTCCTCTTGTGTAGAACCTTTCAAAAATAACAAAACTGTGCATGTTTAAGCGATATGAAAACAAACAACAAAAATGAGCAAATAAACAAAAAGAAAATTTTTTTGATCTAGTGAAGTAAAGCCAATAGATAAGCAAAATATAAAAATTTAGACATTTGTAGTTAAAATTTCTATTTAGTAAATTTAAGCTGAAATAAAAACCATTTACATATTTTATTATTTTTTCAATATTTTATTTAACAGTTTTTCTTAAAAATCTTAGTACTAATACAAATTCAAGTCTATGTATAAATAAAAATATACAGATATAAAAAGAAAAATACATCATTAATCTAATATTTTATTTTTATTTACAAATAATTTAGGTACAGGTAAAAAGATAGAAGTTTTAAACCATTCAAGTTTAACATGCTTTTGGGTGAATAAAATACTAAAATTAATAGATACATTAATAAACAAATATATAAACAATAAATAAAGAAATAAATAAATAAATAAATAAATAAATAAGTAAAGAAATAAATTAATAAATAAATTAGTAAACAAATAAGTAAATAATAAATAAATTAATAAATAATTAAATAAATACATTAATAAATAAATACAATTTGTACAAAATTAAATTCTCGTTGTCATCTTACATGCAATTTATTAGGAATCATTCCATTCTACATCCATTTTTTCATTGTTTCGGTCTATGTAATGTCCCCAAGCGCGCGTTTTTATTTTATCTTTCATTATATTTCTTTTATCATCAGAAAAGCTAAGTGCTATTTTATGTAGTTTTTGGGTATATAGTTGATGTGTTTTAGATCTAAGCAAAAACATTTCATCCGAGATAATTTTGGATTCGAATAAGCAACTTTTGTAATCATTAATGGACAACTTTTTAATTACAGATTTTTTGACCCCTTTTGATTTTTTAACAGATTCCGAGCGAAGAGTCGACAGAGAATACATTTTTGCTCTTAAACCAACAAACTCTGTCATTATATCCCCATTGTTTTCATCTTTCATCATTCCCAAAACCTTCTTATTGAGTAGCGGCAAACGAAATTGATTATCTATAGGATATTCTGACGTATCAAAATTCAAACTAATATCATTACGGATGTCATCATAAAAATCATCAGTTTTAATTGAATAAATAAATGAGTCAGTATCCATATAGTTGAGAGAAATGTTCTCTCCAAATTTAGGCTTCATGAAGCCATAATGGAAGTCATACATTCTCCACTTCTATAACTCCAGTATTGTGAAACCAACATATATGGGTTTATCATATAGTGGTTCCATTTTTTCTAACTCTACCGCATACATATCATCAGAAAATTTTGTCAACTGCTTAAAATTTGGTTTCGCAATTAATGTTCTGAGACCTAAATGATTCCTGTTTGTCGTTTCCCAAGATGACGTAATTCTAATGTCCCTACGTTTTTCAATGTTTTCCATTGTCTTCCCGTAAACAGCATTGTTTAAAAGTTTGAAGAAATCTTTTTCAAAATTATTTTTAGCATTTGTCCTATGAAATGTGTTTAAGTCAATATATTTTTTAAGCCAAGGGGATTGCTTAAATCTGAGTATTCTATGGATTTGTTTTAAGATGATGCCATTTGAAATGGCTTGTTTTAAAATTCTATAGTGTATGGTATAATTTGTTTTTGAGTGTAAGTCTGCAACTAATTTTTTGATTTTGGATCCCCCCAGGGCCTTATTTTGGGGGCAAAATGGCAAATCATTATGTAGATCATGCACTGAATCGGGATAATCTATATCCACTTCCAAAATGTACCCATACTCTGCAGTATCAGAAATTTTTTTAACATCAAAATCAGTGTCACATACCCACTCAAATTCACCGCAAGGAAGATATTCCGACATCGCCCAACCATACAAGTTGTTAGCGTCTAAGTATACAAGAAATTCTGATGGTTTTGATGCATCAAAATCTTCCAAATATTTGTTATTCGCCTTCGAATATCTTTGTGAGCATTGAACTAATCCACCTCTAATTCCGTTTTGCATAAACATATACATTTCGGAATCAGTGAACTGTTCCAGTGAAACTTCTGTGGTTTTCAACATTGCATCCCAAGATAAACCTGGTGCTGTATAATAGTGGCAGGGGTCCAAATCGTATATATCTCCACAAATTTTTCTAAAATTTTCAAACACGTCGGTTAGAAGAAGAACATCTGTCTTTAAGTAGAGTTCAGTATAGTCAAGGAGGGTTTTACAGTTAAACTCTCTCCATATTTTTTGAGCATGTTCATACTCGACTACATCACATTCTTCATTCGTTAGAATATTGAAGAACTCTTCTCTACTAGGCAGTTTAATTTCCTTAAACTTAGTCATGGAATCCATGTAAGAGTACGGAAATACACCCTTTCTTCTAATCAGGTTGAAATGAGCTTCATCAACGAAATATGACCGAATAGTATTAAAATCATTGCTATCAAGATTTTTCGCTAACGTATCTAAACTCGAAGCCATAAATCTAAACGAGTCTATAAATCTTATTTCGAATCCATATTTTTCATCTAATCTGATGAAAATTGAAAGAGAAATATAACTCTCTGTGTTCTGGGGAATCACTTTTATTGTAGAATATTTTATAGAAGAAAGTTCTTTGAAAAATAGGTGTATATCATATGCGGAAAGATTATGCAATATAACCGGTATAAACTGAGGTGTTTTATAATTTAAATTACATTCGCTATGAGCTGCCCCACGATAATTGCCCGTAAGATGACAATGATCTCTAACTTTATCGTTATTTAATATTTTCTTACATATATGACAATTTTTTGCATTATTATATTGAGCTATTTCTATTGTGTTTATGAACATTTTCTTAACTTTAAGTAAATAATTTAAATAAATATCTGTACAATCTTCAACAATTTTTTTGATAAATATATTCGCCGAATCTTCACCAAAATAATGTCTATATAAATTATTTTCTCTCTTAAAACTACAATTAATAAAATAACCGAATGCACAAGCGTGATGTTTCTGTACATTTGTGGTACTTTTACTTATAGCATCATCAACTTTTTCCAAAATAGACTCAAAGTCTGCGTAGATTACGAATGGTACATCTAACTGTTTGTAGTAGTTCTTAAACTTGATAATAGATTCATCTTCTGGCATTCTGATGACTTTTTTTACACAAACATTTTTATGATGATTATACACATAATCATCATGTGTATGATATAGGCAGGTGTTACATATCATGATCTTATGATTATGCGATGTTATGCTGGAACGAAGGAGTCTGAAGAAAATATATAAAATACCAATACGATATAAATAAATATAACAATGAGAAGTAACTTTTTAAATAGAGATGAAAGCAGATTTTTCATAAATACACAAATGAAACTTACTTTGATATATCCTTGATGAGTACATAGTGGAAGTTTTCATTAGAGTGGAGCAATAAGAGATTAATATGAATGTGTTTTTCTCCTTTTGTTATGTAGTATGGTCCTATAAGCGATGTGCCATTATGGCCAAATACATTGATGCTCAGATCATTTTGTTTTTCAAATTGTTTTATCTGCTTCAATGGGAGTGGAAACTCTAGGCCTTCAAAATTTAACACAATTGCTCCTAAATTAATATTCTCATCAGAAATGTTTGTCATATTATAGTTTCTATAGTTTTTCCGTTGTCTTCGATCTAAAGTACTATTTGCGTACAAAGCCGCAATGAGACACCATTTAAAGCAATAAATATCATTGTTCTCGACATTTATGCATGCACATTTCACTGCAATATTTTTTGGGAGAGGGATAAAGCTAGATCCTTTTATTATGGACGCCTTGTTTATATTAACTTCAAGGGAATTTATTGAAATCAATGTCCATCCGCTATCCCTCTCTTGAAACTCTTCCATTTTGGCTCTTAACTCATCGGTCTGTTTCTTGTACATCTCATCTATGTCATCAGAGAGGGTCACCAACATCATCTTTGAGATGTGCACAAGTTGGTTAACATTCATCTCATCATTCACCATTTTCATATAATCACATGTGAGCTCCATATTAAATTTAAACGTAGTATGTATCCTACTACGTTCATTAAGTTGTTTTACTATGGAGCTCTTTGCAGATGCGAGAAACTCCTCCGGAAACAAGACGCCCACATTTTTGTTGAGGAGAATATATGTCTCGATCCTCCCATTGAAGTTACTTATTCTTCTAGTGAGAAAATCGCTGATCCTTTCTTGCTGACAGCTGTTTTTGTGTTTTATGGTTCTGACGTGAGCCATACAACCATTTGATTGAATCATCTCATCACAATCCTCACAATATTTGTTTTGAAGACTTAGCTTACTAGTTCCAAGCATAGCCTTCGATTGGTTAGCATATGAGTGCGTTTCCATATGCTGATTTAGTTTTGTTTGAGTCATAAAGACTTTATTGCAGATGGGACAACTTGCGGTATTCATTTTTTTAATTATTTGTTTATAATTTATTTAATTATTTTATTTATAAACAATTTATCTAATATTATTTTTTTATGCACTATAAACTTGTTTAACAAACAATAATTAGTTTTAGCACTTTTATAGTTTTTTGTTTTCAAACACTTTAAAAATTTGGTTTGGAAAATAGGTGGTGAATTGTTGAGATATCAAAGTATACTGATGGCAATCTACATTATTTTTTCTACTTATATACGTTACATGAGAATCGCGTAGTAGTCATCAAATCTAATTTCTGGTATTACGACATATGATGAAATTCGTATACACACACACACACACACACACATACACATACACACATTCCTACAATTCATATGAGAATCGAGGAACGTGAGTGCAGGTCCCTCTATAAGTTTTTGTTAAAGTAAAATATACTAACATAAAAATATAATTACCCCTATTTATAAAACTCTGCTTGTCAACCTGATGGGACTTAAAATATTTAATATCTGAAATGTACTTGTACATATAAAACCTATGCCAACACAATATTTTTCTATCTCCATAAGAATAGCAATGTCAATAGCATAGAAAACATATATACAAATATATGTAAATATGCATGAAGAATTGTTGATGTAATTCACACAAGCAATGATATTCTTCAAAACAAAAATAGATACGATCACATACATTAATCCAACAACATAAACATGCATACATACATTACCAAATGCATTCCCTATCCCCCTCCATTCCAAACATCTATTAGGGTTGCCACTACCTACAGCTTTTATATTATTTCCCCAGAGACATACAATAATAATCATACATATGCAAAGCAACGAAAACTCAGAGGAGCAAACCAAAGTCTATCAAATAACGATCACTACATACACACAAACACACAGATCCCTTGTTACTACCCTGCAGTCAGACTGTATGTACGTAAATTATAGAAATGTACCAGTAACTAACTATCTGGTTGGTATGTCTCATGACCGCATAAGAACTACGTAGTCACTACCTAATCAATTGTTTTAGTGTTACTAGTAGATTTTCAATGACAAGCACATGTTAAATGTCTATAGCACAAAGTATTGTATGGAGGATAGTTAGCGAGTAGTACTGGTGACAAGTGAAAGTGAAAGCTAGTCAGCATATTTTCACCATCAACATTTCCTACCGGGTATAATGATTGTCTGCCACTACAACAAAAGTATAGGACACCAAACAACCAAGTAAATACACACACACACATACTCATACACACACACACTCCCATACACACATACAAACATCCATGTATAGATCCATCCGCTGTAAGCACAACGTTTCTCTACAATAACAACAAAATCTGTATACACAAGTATACAAACATACACATAAATAAAGAATCAAACTCACACACACAGTCTCACAAAATCTCAGTATACAAATGCCCAAAATCCCCTCATTCGTACAGGGTTGCCAAAATTTTTGTTTTTTCCCGGTTTTGAATTCCCAAAACATGTCGTCCTCCGCCATTTCTAATCTACTCACGCAGAAAGTGTCCCCACCAAGTAATTCAACAAATGCGAACACAAGTTTTAATTTCAGTCGCCTTGAAGCCACTATTGATAATCTGGTGCAAACTATAAACAATTTCACAACAAATATGACTAATATGATGCAAGAAATTCTTCGAATGCAGAATACTCTGCTTCAAGCATTAATTAACAAGCCATGAACACGTTAAAAATATGTTTCTGGAACGTAAACGGCATTCGCCAACACAAAAATGAGCTCGAGCACTTCCTTACGGAAAAAGATATTGATATAATGTTGGTCTCTGAGACTCATTTGACTTCGAGAAGCCTTTTCAAAATCAATGGCTGCAACTTACATATATGATACAAAAGACCCTAGAGGAAGAGCATGCGGTGGATCGGCAATTCTAATAAAGTCAAGACTCAAGCACTATATTCTTGACAACGTTTGTGAAGAAAATCTACAAGCTACAAATATTTGCGTC
This sequence comes from Nowickia ferox, assembly GCA_936439885.1. NCBI lineage: Eukaryota > Metazoa > Arthropoda > Insecta > Diptera > Tachinidae > Nowickia > Nowickia ferox. The sequence continues at coordinate 36,268,727 of OW387026.1, read as the reverse complement.
GAAAATTTTTGTACAAATTTCGTTATATCATCAATTTACTCCCCTCCCAGATTTTCAATCACTGAGGATCAATACGAGGATTTCTTCAAATCTCTTGGACCTTGTTTTGTAGCAGCTGGCGACTACAATGCAAAGCATACGTTCTGGGGTTCGCATCTTATTACACCTAGAGGTAGAGCGTTGTTCACCACAATTTCAAAAATGGGTTTGGACGTCATTTCGAGTGGGCAGCCCACTGACATACAAAAAATTCCGGATGTTATAGATTTTGGCGTCATGAAAAATATTTCTAGAGATTTAGTTCATGTTGAAGCTTCTCTAGATCTCTCCTCCGATCACTCTCCCACTATCGTTACAATCTGTGATCCACTAAGAAGTGACTTACCTCATCCATATGTGAAGATGGTCAATCGTGTTAATTGGCTGAGATTCAAAAAATATCTTAGTAGTCATTGTACAGAAAACATAACGCTAAGTACATCCGATGATATTGAATCTAACATTGCGAATCTTAACGGAAATATTAAACAGGCTGCTGAACATGCTACTACCTCCCACCCGCAGACTGGGTTTAATAGAATTTATTCTACGGATATTGAACGTCTAGTAAGTGAAAAAAGAAGAGCTAGAAGGGAATGGCAGCAACACAGATCACCCCAACATAAAATCAGGGTTAAAGAGTGCACTAAACGACTCCAAGAGTTGCTTGCATCTGAAAAAACTGCATCTCTTAAAAATTATCTGGAAGGTCTTGATGTTACACCAGCATCTAATTATTCTTTGTGGCGCGCTGCGAGGAAGCTTAAAACACCCGTTGAGTTTAAACCACCCCTGCGCACTTCTACCGGAGGTTGGGCAAGAAACGATACTAAAAAAGGTAACATATTTGCTGAGCATTTAAAAACCGTATTTACCCCAAACACATGTATGGGTGTTGCTGATTTGCCATGTGTAGTTGCTCTACCCCATCGTCCCTTAAAGTTTAAGATGCGTGATGTACAAAAACTAATTGCTGAACTCAACCCAAAAAAAGCTCCGGGTATTGATGAAATTAGTAATAAGATGCTGATGAAGTTGCCTCGTATTGCAATTAGAATTCTGCTATTCATTTTTAATGCCATTTTAAGACTGGAGTATTATCCACACAGCTGGAAGCTTGCCAAGGTCAAAATGATTCCAAAGCCGGGCAAAGATCTTACCAAGGCTGAGTCATACAGGCCAATAAGTTTACTGCCAACAATGTCAAAGCTCTTCGAAAAGTTACTCATGATCAAATTGTCCCCAATTCTAACTGATAATGCGTGCATACCGGATCATCAATTTGGTTTTAGAAGTCAGCATAGCACCATTGAACAAACGCATAGATTGGTTCAATTTATAAGAAGAACACTCGAAGAAAAGAAGTATTGTTCTGCCCTCTTTATTGATGTTTCTCAAGCATTTGATAAAGTGTGGCATAGAGGCCTAATTTAAAAATTGAAGACATATCTACCAATAAACATTGTTAATCTTCTGCGAAGTTATATTCTTGCTCGAAAGTTCACTGTTGTGGAAGGAGACTTCATGAGTGCGTCCGAATCAATCTCATCCGGTGTGCCACAGGGGAGCATACTGGGCCCAGTCTTGTATTTGATTTATACTTGTGATATGCCTTTGAGCAGCAATATCCATACATCTACATTTGCTGATGATACAGCCTGCCTTAGTATGCACGAAAACCCTCACGAGGCTTCCCGATACCTACAAGAACATATTACACAGCTGGAATTATGGTTAAACTTATGGAGAATTAAGGTAAACGAACAAAAGTGTGTTCAGGTAACATTTACTCTGCGAAAAGATACCTGTTCACCCATTCGAATCAATAATCAAGTTGTTCCTCAACATTCACATGTAAAATACCTTGGTATACACCTTGACCGACGGATAACATGGAAACACCATATTGACTCTAAGCTAACACAAATGAAACTAAAATTAACTCAGTTACATTGGCTGATTGGTAGAAATTCAACCCTGAGTCTAGATTGCAAACTTTTGATATACAAGTCGCTTTTGAAACCTATATGGTGCTACGGAATTCAGCTATGGGGCACTGCTTCAGCTTCAAATGTAGAGAAAATCCAACGAAGACAAAACAAAATTTTACGGTTAATAACATCGGCTCCATGGTACATAAGAACCTCAAATTTACATCGTGATCTAAATATGCCACAAGTGACTGAAGAAATTGCAAAATACTCAGGCAAATATTTAACTAAACTCGAGTCACACCCTAATCTGCTTGCTCGAAATATCTTGAACTTTACCGGACACATCCGCTTAAAAAAGAGGGACACAAGGGCTCTAATACTTACCACACCAGATGAAACTGTTTGAAATTATTTTTTTTATTTTTTGCTTTGCACAACTCTTATGTATTATGAATTACTATCACTAAGTTTATGTCCGACACTGGTCGGGCCTAATAATTATATTTAGATTTAAGATTTGAATACTTATTGTTAGTTCATTTTTGAAGATACAATAAATAAATATATGTATGCATAAAAAAAAGACTGCCCCCATCGCAAAGTTTGAGGCATCCGTTACTAGCTCAAAATTTTTGCTGAAATCTGGGTACGCAAGAATAATATCTTCAGATGTGAGTGCGTTCTTAATTTTAGTAAAGGATTCCTTAGCCTCATCATTTAAACATATTCTGAATTTCGCGGACTTATTTTTGGACGTTCGTCCTCCCTCCCCCCTTAAGAGGGATGTCAGGGGCTTAGCAAGCTTAGAGTAGTCCTTAATAAAACGACGGTAGTATACTGACATGCCAAGGAAGCTACGCAGTTCTTTAAGGTTTTGTGGCTCTGTAAAATTTTTTATGTCCTTTGCCTTTTCCTTATTAGTTTTTATACCATGAGGCGTAATAATGTACCCTAAGAACTCAATCCCCTCTTTGAAAAATTTACATTTATCCAACTGCACCTTCATATTGGATTCTTCTAATGATTGAAATATCTTTCCTATGTGTTCAAAGTGTTCACCTTCTGACTTACTGAAAATAATGATGTCATCTATATAAACGTAACAACATCTTCCTATATATTCCCGTAGGATATCGTCAAGCGCGCTGAAAAATTAATGGCGCGTTTTTTAACACGAATGGCAGCCTCGTAAATTCGTATTTACCGTTGTTTATACTGAACACAGTTTTTTCAGTGTCAGATTTTTTTAGTGGAATCTGATGAAAACCACTTTTCAGATCGAGAACAGAAAAAATTTACTAGAGCCCAATTGAGAGATGACTTCTAAAATCTCCGGAATTGGATATATGTCGGCAACTGTGATTGAGTTTAATTTTCTATAGTTTATGACCATTCTGTACTGGTTATTCCCAGCCGAGTCTGGTTTCTTCGGGACTATCCATACAGGGGAATTGAAAGGAGATCTAGATGGTTTTATAATTTCATCTTTCAAAAGTTTTTCCACTTGATTCTCCACTTCGGTTTTTAGCGAACCAGGATAAGGATAAAACTTCGTATATGCAGGCGAATCTGTTGTGGTTCTTATTTCGCCCACAACTCTTGTTGTATACGTAAGCTTTTTGTCAGGTTCGGAAAAAAGCCTGGTATACGTATTTACTAATTTTTCTATTCCTTTCTTTTGTTCGTTTGACATATTTTCCTTCATAATATTAATTGCGTTCACGCTTTGCGTTGGGAGCTGTTTAAGGCTTATTTCTAGACCATTTTTTAGTACCATAGCATTTTTGTTTGTATGAATAATCGCCCATAATTCTCTAATGGTATCATTCCCTAAAATACCATCGAAGGTTTCCAAAGAAGACATTAGGTAAAATTTTATCTTATCATCTAATTTGAAAAGTTTAACTAATGTGTGTTCGCTAATTTTTATATCTCCCATGATTGACCTAGCAAAAAATGGATTTTCATTTAATATACGTTTTTTTTCCAATTCAGGTTTTACATAATTTTTACTCGATCCCGTATCCACCAGAAATTTAAAAATTTTCCCGCTCTCCGTCTTCACCTCAAAATATGGTAACGAAGAGCTAATCATACTAAAAAATTAATATCGGTGGGTTCACCGAACTTCTTATCCTCGTTTAAATTTTGCTCGTTACCTATTGCGGATGTGTTAATATGAAACGTTCTCTGAGTTGCTGTGGCCTCTTTCCGAAATTTTGGTTCGGTTGCGGCCTGTTCATGTAGTTTATTCTACTGGGATGAATGCTCGAATCCCCTTCCATTGGTTATGGCCGTGGCTTAGGTGGACGAGGAGGATTTGTGTTATTTTGTTCCCGTTGGTTAGAGAATGGTCGGGATGGTTGTGGTATGTAGGCTAATTGTGGATAGAATGTTTTTTGTTTCTGCCCAAAGTTTCGTTTGAGTAAGGTTGTGGTCGCTGACTCCATTTTGTGTTAAAAGCGTAGTTTGAACGAAAATTTTGATTCTCCAACTTGAGGCATAAGTGGAGGGCCTGCGGTAAGTCCGCTGGTACTCTGATTCCCAGAAGACGAGGCAAGTCTCCATTCAAACCCCTTACAAATGTGTCTAAGGCCTTGTCTCTGTAGGACTTAGTAAGCATGCTAAGAGATTCATTGACCATCTCAAGGCATCCTAATCTATTCAAAATAAGTGAAAGGTGTGAATATACCTTCTAGTAAAATTGTTGTGTGCTATTATTACCCTGTACCAAAGTTGTCATTTGGTATTCCAGAGTCGAAAGATCACGTTTATCACCATAGTGCGTGAGTAACCATTGCGAGAGCGCATGCCAATGTAGAGGAGTGTTATAAGATTCTAATGCTATGTCGGCGTTTCCCGTAATTTTGTTCCTAATTACACTTAGAATCCCATAGTATTTAGGCGTTCCTTTTATTGGTTCATATATTGTCAATATTCTGTCTACACTTTTTTTCCAAGAATTTAATTCTCCTGGATGCCCAGAGAATTCTTTTAGGCATTTCACAACGTCTGGTATTTTGTCCATGTCATTCAAATTGTCTGTATTTCTATCTATTGGTTGGTCACTAATGTTCGTTCGTGGCATTTGGGTTAAGAGTTTCTTGTACAACCTGCGGTCCTTGATTTCTAAAGACTTCCACCGCGATATTCGAGATAAGTATCTTTAAGTCTTCCATGTTTAACTGAGCACTTTGTGAAGTACTAGGAGTAGGATTTGAAGGAAGTACAGGAGGTCGTATTAAATTATTTGGGTTTGCCATTTTTTTCACACAATATTAATATTAAGAAAATTTTTACTATATTTGACGCAGCTCTTATTTATTCTTAATTCACACTTTAATAAGTTTACTATACTTAATATATATGTATGAATAAAAATTTGTAATGAACTAAGTATAAAAATACTAAATACCTCTTTTTTAACTGTTGCTTTAGTGCTGACTTTTTTGTATGATGGTATTTTCTTTTGGGTGATGGTTTCTTCCTTTTTTATGATGGTTTTTCCTTTTTTCTTGTATGATGGCTTCTCCTTTTAATGATGGTTTCTCCTTTTGGCACACTGGTACTGAAGACAACCTCTTTTGGTAATGCTGAGGATTTGTTGAAGACAGGCACTAGATGATTTTTTTATTTTAGTTTAGTTCAATATGTTTTGCAAGATTTCCTTCCGCACACTTTTGTACTTTAGTTTTCACTTCTATTTAATGTCACAAAATTTACTTTGGAACACTCAATGTCCTTTTTTTTTAATCTTTGTTTTATCTTCACTTTTTACTTATATTTTGTTATGTAGGTATTTACCACTATTTATCATTTACGGAATTTTTTATATTTGTCCTTTACGGAATTTTTTTTTATTTGTCCTTTACGGAATTTTTTTTTTAATTTGTCCTTTACAGATTTATTTTTTATATTTGTCCTTTACGGAAATTTTTTTTATATTTGTCCTTTACGGAATTTTTTATATTTGTCCTTGTAGTACAGGCTGGCACATCACATACCCCCGGTGTGCTTTAGGTACTAAGGAGCCTACGTACTAACAAAAAGGACTTTTTTTGTATTATTATTCGGACGCCAGTTTTTTCGACCGGACCGACCGAAACTGCTCGGGCGCCAGTTAAGAACTTATAAATTTAAGGTTTAAAAAAAATTTTTTGTTCTGGTCAGAATGACCTTTCTTTATTAATTCAACATAACAACTGACTTAAAACTACAAATTTCTTATTTTATATTAATAAAATTGTCATAATTAAAAAGGTGGCGTGATTAAATTTCTTATTAATTTTAATATTGATTTAGCAATAATTGCAGAAGCTGATCTTGCAATTATTGCCAAATTATGGTAAAGAAAAAAATAAAGAAAATGAAATTACAATATTTAAAATAAGGAATAAATTTACAATTCTGTTTGTGTTGACAATTTTGTTTGTGTTAACTTATAGATTCTGCATTTCGATCGTAACAACGTTTTTGTAAGTTGTTATTTTAGTGACGGATCGTCTTTCGATTTTTGTTTGTTTAGCTTCAAAAAGTGATCAATTCAAAAAATAATGTAAGTATTAAATGCAAAAGAAGCTGTAATTAATGAACTACATAATTTGTTTTGTTTTTTTTTTGGTACTGAAATGTGATTTTTATTTAATTTATTATAAAAAATTGTCAAATTTAATGGCATCAAAGGACGATATTTTATGTGGATTAATAAAATTAAAACAAATAAACTTTTTTTATTTTTGTTACAATTATGTATACAAAATGAAAATATCAGCTCCGGCGCGACAGGATTCTTCACACTGGATAATTTTGGCCACAAATGCCTCTTGCTTCTCCCTTTGCTTTTCTTTCACTACTTAACTTGCAATTTATTTAATAAAAATTTTCACAATACTTAATATTAGTATTTCTTTTAATTGTTAAATCACTATTTTTTGCACGAAATTTAACTTTTTGCTGACAATTATGCAAAATTGCAACTGATTTAAACATACTCTTCTCTTCTTCGTTTTCTTTCGATTCAGTTTTTCGGCAGAATAAAATTTTTCGATCCGTGCGTAACTGAATGCGGAAACGTAATCGAAACGCAGAATAAGGGTGAATAAGTTTATATACATACATATGTCTATTTTAACCACGTATTTTAAATATAGATATCGCTCATTTACTTCAATAGTGTCACAACTGAAAGCTAGTTTTGCAGAAAACGCGTTTAAAGTGTTTAATTTACACACAACTCAATGAAGAAATGAAAAAAATATTTCCCTCACGAAGTAAAAGCAATTTAATGAAATTTTTACACAATAAAAAAAAATTAAATGCAGAATTATTTTGCATTATTAACTCAAAAAACGCATTTTTTGAGTTATGACACTATTGAAGTAAATGAGCGATATGTACTTTATAAATTATATTTTGTTCCCTGCAATAAATATTAATAAACACAATTTTTACACTGTTTTATTTGTTTTTTATTACAAAATAATAGATATATACATAAGTTAAATATTTAAAGGCATAAAAACAAGCAAAAACACAAAAAAACGTTGCTGTCATCTATCCTCTTCACGCTTTTTTCAATCTCCAACACGCCTTAATTTTTATAAATATCTAAAATTTGGAAAAAAATATATATCTATATTTAATTAAACTTTGGGGATTTCTTTTATTCACTATTTTTTCTACTTAACATTTTTAACACTTCCATAAATTTTATTTTCACAGACCGAACGAATTGTACATTTTACAACAAAATGCGATGTTTTAAAATGTTTGGTATATGTAAGTTAAGAACTTTTCTGATGAAAGTTCTAAAAAAAAATATTTTTTAGTTTTTTTATTTGGTCAACGACCAACTTTATTGAAATTTAATTATCAACTAACTTAAAATTACAATTTCTTTAATTTACAAACTTACTTACTTGGCCTAAATCTAAATAAGTGTCGTAATATTAACTTTAAAAATTATTGTTTTGCTGCTGACGCTGATGCAGCTAGAAATATTTAAATAAGTCCATAAAACTTTATTTTTGCTAACTTGTGCAAAAAGAATTAAAAGCAAAACGTTCTTTGACTTTGTTTCTTATTAATTAATGTTATTGTTAACTCTTCCCCTCTTAAATATGTTTGTCCTCAAACATGAGATATTGACAATCTTGGAGGTTTGGGAGGATTTGTAATTAGAATAAAAGGTTCATTTATAATGTTATTATTTGAAATAGTTTCTGATGTGATATCTTTATATGTAATGGTTTCTATATTTCTTTTATTAATTATTTTGCTATTTGGAGTGTTGTTGAATATTATTTTTTCTTTTGTTTTACATATTAATCTGAATGAAGCTAAAGTTAATATGGAAATAATTAGAATAACACCAATCAATGACTTGTTAACGATTGCTTCGGTCTCTAAGCGTTCGATTTTGACTATATTGCTTAAATGAAGTTGGTTAAGTTTTTCAAGAGAAAGCATTTTAATGTATTGTTTTTCTAGAGGAGTTTGTTGCACTATTTGTGGTGAAATTGATATTATTGAAGATTCCAAATTTCGAAAATGTTCATTATTGATATTTACGGATTCATTATGGAAATTAACTAAATATGTTCCATTCATTGATTGGTTATTTACTATTCCACGGAAATCATTTAATATAATTACACCTGGCTTTATTTCGTCTACCGCTGGGGTATGGAAAGCATCAGAAACGTCACAATACTGGCTAAAATATTCTCCTTATTTTTTAAAATTTCTTTAAAGTTTACTTTTATAATTTTGTTGCCTTTTTTACGGGCTTAATTAATATTTTAGTATAAGTTTCTTGAAAAGTAAGTGGAATTTTTATAACATACAATAAAGTAGAATTTTTGTATAAAACTTTTACATCAGCATATTCTAATGCTTCTGCAAAAGATATAAATGGAAATTTTTCTTTATGTAAAGTTTCAATAACAATATTTATTTCTTTTTTGTTTAGTACTATAGAATTTATTACATTATTTTTTGCCCATTGAATGGCGCATTTAATATTTTGCAATTCTTCTTTAACTAATCTTAGTCTAGTTTGCATACTTATTATAGCAGTGTTGCCAATTGAATCTTGATTTCTTATCATTTTACTTATTGTATTTGTTTGTATTGTTAGTTTATTTATTCTGTTGGCAAAATTTTCATTTATGATCAATTGTTTATTATTATTTGTGTTTAATTCGTTAAAGTCTTTTTTTAGTAGTTCAAAGTCATCGTGGTCAGGAGAACCAGCGATATACTTCCACGCAGTACCGATTAGGTTTATTGATCGTTTCTTCCTTGTTTCGTCTGTCAACTGTAATGATTCCAGCATTTCTATGGCTTGTGTCAATTCGTGATTTAAGGATGGGATAAACATATTTTGGGAATGAACATTGTAGTTAATGAATTTCTTTATTTCATCAAAGAATGTTTGATATTCGTTTAGATTTATAATATGTATGATTTTAAATGTTCCATCTTGGATCTTTGCCACTCCATCCGTTAATGTTATTATATGGGAAAGTGTGTAGTTTACAATTTGGAGATCCGCATTGGATAGGGATAGGATAGTTATGGAATGAAGGAGAAGGAAGCTGAAAATATATTGTTTTATTGACTTCTAATGTTGCTCTTATGAATGGTTTTATTAGATTCAGTTACTATAAATGTTCCTTTGTATATCTTAACAATTTCTTGCCTATATTTGGGTGTTAATTTAGTTCCTAGTATTGTGTTTATTTTTGCAAATATTATTTCACCTGGCTCGTAAGTTTTTATTTTTTGTCTGTGTTTATTATGGTAATGCATGTCTGTTTCTTGTTTTTGTTTCAATTTTTCTATGTTCGCTAATCTATCGTTTTCTAATTGGGATGGGTCTGTGCTAACTCTTCTACCAAAAAATAATTCAATTGGTTTTTCCCCTGTTGTACTATGTATTGAACAATTATATTTGTATACTGAAATTTCAAGTAATTCTTTAAATGTGTTATGAACGTTTGCTACCTTTGTGCATCGCATGATTTCAGAGAGTGTAGAATGGAATCTTTCTACTTGTCCGTTAACGCTGCTTGAATAGGGTGTGACAGTAAATATTTCAATATTCAGTTGATTTTTTATCATAAAAACAATTGTTGAGGAATTAAAATACTTTTCGTTATCCATAACGATTATCTTCGGTACTCCAAATGCAAATAGTATTTCTCGAAGTGGTTGTCATATGTCTTATGTGGCTTTGTATTTAATGTCTTTTACTTGAGCATATTTAGAAAATTTATCAATCGCTGTTAATACTAATTTGCCTTCAGTTTTATAGATGTCTATGTGAACAATTTCGCCTGGATAATTTGGAATAGGTGTTTCCTTTAATAAGGGTTTCATAGGATGCCTATCATACTTATTCTCTTTACATACTGTGCATAGTTTTATTATCTTCTTTATTTTATTTGACATACCTGGGAAATAGTACTTTTCTTTTTGTTTTGATTTGTTGTTTATTCTCTTTACAATTTCGGTGTGCTCTGTTGTGAGTATCTATAATTATTTTGTTTTGTTCTTCTTCATTTCGAACGCCTTCTATCTGATGTCTAGTAAATGGAATGCGATACTTATTAAAATGCTGTGAATAAATTTCTTGGATTTTTCCCATGTTTTGTTCCGAGGTTTTTATTGCATGTATTTTTTTTAAATGTTAACGCATTTTTTGAGTTATGACACTATTAAATGTTTGTTTTGAGTGAATTCAGGTTCGAATATATGGTGTCGATGATAATGGGGAAATATTATTTCAAATTTGTACTGTGCTATGGGGTGTGTATAGAGAATGATTTGATTTTTAAAGCAGTTTATTGGTGTGTCTACGCTTATTATGAGATTTTGTCCGGAACTATCATCGCTATGTGTTGCAATTGATAGAGAATTTACCTGTTCTACAGTGGGAATCCTTGAAAGGGCATCTGCCACTATGTTTGCTTTTCCAGGTTTGCAGAAAAGTTCGTAGTTAAATTCCTCTAACGTAGCCTTCCAGCGCTTCAGTTTACTATTATTATTCTTATTGCTTAATGCGTTAGTCAGCGGCTGGTGTTCAGTAAATATTTTCACTTTTGCAGATCCGTATAAATAGTTTCGAAGTGTGTTTAGAGCCCAAATTATTGCGAACATTTTCTTTTCATTCGTCGCATAATGCTCTTCTGTTTTATTCAATGTTCGAGATATAAAAGCTATTGGTTTATTATTTTGTGACAGAACTGCACCTAAGGCGAAGTCTGATGCATCTGTTGTAAGTTCCAGTTCCTTATTATAGTCTGGATAAGCTAGTACGATATCTTGAGAGACTAGTGTTTTTCAGTTTTTCGAATGCTTCGACAGCAACGTCATCTAGTTCAATATGTTTTAAAGCTCTCACAAATCTACGATAGTATCCCGATAATCCGAGAAAAGGTCGTAACTCTTTAATGGTTTTAGGTAATGGAAAATCAAGAGTAGCTTGAATTTTTTTCTTATTAGTTTTTATACCGTCTGCTGAGATAATGAATCCAAGAAATTCTACTTCAGTTTTCAAGAAGTTGCATTTATCGAGTTTTACCTTTACATTTGCAGCTTGTAAGGTTGTAAATATGTCTCGAATGTGATCATAATGTTCTTTTTCAGATTTGTTTTTCGATGTAAATATAACATATTTTTCCAATATAATCATGTAAAACATCATCCAAGGCTCGTTGGAAAATTGCTGGGGCATTTTTTAAACCAAACGGAAGGCGTGTAAATTCGTACTTGCCGTTTGCTACTGAAAATGCTGTTTTTTCGAAATCTGACTTTTTTAAGGGAATTTGGTGGAATCCACTCTTCAAATCTAAAACTGTAAAGTATTTGCTGTCTCTTAGTTGTGAAAGAACGTCATTTATTTCGGGTATTGGATACCTATCGGGAATTGTTAATGAATTTAATTTTTTATAGTCTATTACAAGTCTATATTGTTTGTTGCCTAATGAATCTAGTTTTTTCCTACAACCCAAACTGGTGAGTTGTATGGTGAACGTGAAGGTTTGATGATGCCATCATCCAGTAGGTTTTTTATTTGTTTTTCGACTTCTGATTTTAATGCCATTGGATAAGGATATTGTTTCGAATATACTGGCGTGTCTGTAGATGTACGAATTTCACCAACTACTCTTGTTGTATATGTTAACTTTTGATTAGGTTCGATGAACAATTCAGGATATTCACTAATTATCTCCTTCATATTTTCTTTAGGTTGTAAAGACATATGATCATCTCGAATCGCTATTGTGTTTACAGTTTGTGTTTAACTCTTTTAAAGAGTCGTTTCCAAGGATGCCATCGAATGATTTTAGTGTTGGGAGAATGTAGAATTTCAATTCTTTTTCTAGATTACACGTCTCACAAACGTATGCTCCTTTATTTCAATATTGTCTGCTATTGATTTAGCAAAAAATATTTCTTTATGTGGCTTGGTTTGTTTTGCGATATGTGGTTGTATGTAGTTTTTACTCGAACCGGTATCAACGAGAAATTTAAGTATTTTACCACTCTTTGCTTTACATTCGAAGTATGGAGCGAAGAGCTCGTCATTCTAAAAAATTAATATCATTTAGGTCTTGAATTTCGTCTTGCTTGTAAGGTCCATTACTGAATTGGTCGGTATCGAAAGATTTATCTATGACGTTATTATAGGTTTCTAAATCATTGTCAATGTGAAAGTTCCTCTGTATTTTAGGTTGATAATTAGAGTTTGAAATTGTCGGTGGCGGTCTTTTGTTAAAGTTTTGTTGTTGTGGTCTGTTCACATAATTAATCCTTTTTTAGTGTATGCTACTATCTATATCCATAGGTTCTGGTAAAGGTTGAGGTTTTGGAGGAAGGGGTCTTGTAGGGATGGATTGGTTAATTTTATCTGGGTAAGTTTGGGATTGTGTTAGATAATTGTTAGTTTTTGGGAATATGTGAGGTTTTTGTTGTGTATGTGGTATGTGTGCTAGTTGTGGATAAAAGTTATTTTGATTAGAACGAGGTGATGAAATTACTAATTGTGGTTGATGGTTACGAGAGTAGTTACGAGGCGGAAGTGGTGGAGTAGACTTCCTATAATGAAAGTTTTTAGCATAATTTGCTCGGAAACTTTGATTTTCGAGTTTAAGACAGAGGTGGAGAGCTTGTGGTGGATCCACAGATTCTCTCATACCAAGAAGTTTTGGTATATCACCATTTAAGCCTCTAATAAATGTATCAAGAGCTTTATTGCGATAAGATTCTGTTAACAAGGTAAGAGCTTCTCTAGACGCTTCTAAACTTCCTAATTTGTTAAGAATTATAGACAGGTGTTTGTAAACCACTTCGTAAAAGTCTTGAATAGATAATCTTCCTTGAATCAATGAGGTCATTTGATATTCTAGGGTTGCTAAATCCCTCTTATCTTACTTTATTATAGAGTTCTAGTCTAAATGTGTGTTATAGGATTCGAGGGCAATGTCGGCATTACCCACAATCTTGTTTCTTATTACACTCAAGATACCAAAGTATCTAGGTGTCCCTTTATAAGGTTCGTAAATCTGTAAAATACGTTCAACGCTATTGCGCCATGAATTAAATTCTGTTTGGTTCCCGTTAAATTCACGAAGGCTTTTGACAGTATCTGGTATTTTATCAAAGTCTGTAATGTTGCCTCGGTACTGTTCATCAATTACTTGATCAGAAATAATACTAGGACTTGGATTTATTATTGACTGAATTAAATTGGGTAGTTGTTGTTGTAACAATTGAGAGGTAGTTTCAGTAATGATATTAGTTAAGTCGTTCATGTTTATTGGCCTGGATGCTTGTTCTGTATTCGGTGTATTTAAAACTGCAGGACGAATGAGATTTTCAGGGTTTGACATTTTAACGAATATTAGATAAGAAGATTCAAGATATATTGGGAATACAGCTTTAGTTTTTAGTATTAACTTGGTTTTATTGTTATAAAATTTTTAATTACTATAGAATTGGATTAATTTGTTAGTTTTACTGTTTTGAGCTTTTTTTATACACTATTTGTGTTTTTTATGTATTTTCTTTTTATCCTTAAGATAATTTTATAGTACAAAAATTTGTATTAACTAATTTTGCGTTGGTAAGATTGTATTTTTGTTATCCTTAAGATAATTTTTACTTTACAAAAGCTTTGTATTGAATAATTTTGTGTTGGTAAAATTAATTTATAGTAATATTCTTTTCATTTATACTGAGAAACTTGCATAAAATTTATTTGAAATAAATGTTGACTTACAATATTTTGATATTCATTATGCTGATCCGGATAGTTGGCGGGCACGTGATGCCGTCCTTTTTGCTTGCTGTTTAGCGGCTACTCGAGGGCCCCTCACTATCACGATTTTGCAGTAATTTTCTTGTTGTTTCAACTTCTTTTTCCTTTTTTAATAGGGTTCTACTATGTAGAATTCTTCCTTCTGATCCGAGACTGGAATTTCTGTTGCACTACTGTAGGGCTATTGCAGGACACTCACAGATATCGAATTGTTTTTAAATTTAGTATTTGGAACTGCTGAGAACACTTTTTCACACTTTTCTGCTGCACTACTTTAGGGCTTTTGCAGAAGGACAATCACAGCTATCGGATTGTTTTTTAATTTAATCGGAACTGACGAGGACACTTTTTACACACTCACGGACCGTTTATTTAACTTTGCTCGGGCGCCAGTTAAGAACTTTTCTGATGAAAGTTCTAAAAAAAATATTTTTTATTTGGTCAACGACCAACTTCATTGAAATTTAATTATCAACTAACTTAAAATTACAATTTCTTTAATTTATAAACTTACTTACTTGGCCTAAATCTAAATAAGTGTCGTAATATTAACTTTAAAAATTATTGTTTTGCTGCTGACGCTGATGCAGCTAGAAATATTTAAATAAGTTCATAAAACTTTATTTTTGCTAACTTGTGCAAAAAGAATTAAAAGCCAAAGTTTCTTTGACTTTGTTTCTTATTAATTAATGTTATTGTTAACTTATAGCTGTTAGTGTTGAGGTGTTGTAAGGTAAATAAATTAATAATTGAAATTTACATGCAGGACTGTGTTATACGAACTCAATACTGTTTCTGTTGCGCCAACCACTTTGTTTAGTTATAGGTACAGCCTGATAATAGCGGCTACTACCTTAAAATTTTCAAATAATCTGCGTGCAGTGGTAGCTTCTTGTCTCTGGTCGATTTTACAATTAATCTAGTGATTTACTGCACTCCACAATTGATAGAATTTGCAGCTCCCTGCACTCTTCTAATCTTGCTGTTACTGATATAGCCGTGTCTAACAAGGATTCTAGTTGAGTTCCGTCCACCTAATGCTAGTGCCTACAGGAAGTTTTTTCAGCTGATCTGCTAAGTCGTCTATACCTATATAAGATGAGGTAACTATCTTTAATTAATCTTTCTTAGTATTTTTTAATGCCAGGGCAATGTAACAAATTCGGGAATAGCACAAATATAATTTTGAAAATCAAAATTAATTTAATAATAATAATTAAAATTAATTTAAAAATCAAAATTTCTAAAATATTGACTAAACATTAATGTTTTGCTATTTATCTATGAGATATTTTTGGCGGTTGCAGTTTACCTTTGCTTGATGTAGCTTCTTTTGTTATTGAATTTTTTCCGTTACTTGAAAGTTTGTGAATAGTTTTGGAATTTAGTTTTTATATTTCACTTATTCTCTATAAAGATGCTTAGCAGCTTTAATTAAAAACGTGTGTGCTTTTGAAATATTTGTGTACTTTTAGAAATTATCTTTGATGACTTGTTTGCTATGGGGACTTATTAGTGTTGGTTATTTTATTTTATTAAAAACATTTTTCATTTATTATCTTGAGATTTTTTACAGTGAATTTTTGTAATTTTATCCTTTCTTAAATTTTCACTTTAATTATCCTCTATGAGTATTTTCTTCACTGTGAGTAATTTCTAACGTTGAGCGGCAATTAGTAACACGGGTCTAATTTTTGGTTGTAATGTTACATACTTTAGTCTTATAAAAATTTTTTTATTTCAAAATTCTTGTTTTAAATCCTGCTTATTTCCTTGTGGAGATCTGTTAAGAACTTAAGAGTAGGGTATATTATCGAATAAAATTCCTGCACTGCATTTGATAGTGTTTCAAGTTTGGTTTACATCGTTTGTTGACAGTTTTCTTTAGATTAAAGAAAAATTGTGTGTTTCTTTAAGCAAGTACAACAACCAAAGTCGATTCGACAACCGTAAAAAGGTTTACATGTGTTTTTTTCAGAACAAACATAATAAAAGAAAACCATAATTTCGGCGTCTTATTTTATTTCCGGTGGAGGTTTTCAACATAATTTTTTATTTAAATTGTTAGTATACCACAGCTATAGTCTTACTGCCTTATTCATAAAAAATATTTCTGTTTAATAATAGGTTTATTAAACAAATTTTCTATGGAAATCTGATTAATGAACCTTTTATAAAATCAAAATATTTTTTATGAATTAGGCCCTTAGTTTTTTGTTTAAGGCTTTAAATATATTTCTAAACTTCAACTTTTATGTACGTATCAGCCTATGGCTACACAGCTACACAGAAAGTAAAATTGATGTTATTAATACTGACATTTCTTTTCAATTTGATAACAGCAATTTTGGTTGCAATTGGGTCTAGAGTGTCTTACCTCTTGCGATTTCCAATGATTCGGTTTGTCCTTGCCTAGAATGAATCAGACGATCTTGGCCGACGTGAGTCCTAAAGTTTCCTGGCCGGGCGAACCGATAGAAATTATCTGAATTGTTTTGGATTCTGCATCGTCCTGAATCATTTATTTGTCTGCTTAGGTTGTTATAATTTTTATTGAAATGATTACTTTAATTCTTACCTTGTCCTTTATAACTAGGATTTCTCTAAGAATTATAATTAGAGTGGTTATATTTTTTAGTCTTGAATTTTCTATATTCTTCTATAATATATTTAACCTAAAATGTCCTTCTTTATTATTAATTTTGTAATAATACTCGCCGATTTTTAATTTCCAACGCATAAGCTTGGAATTTGGTTCTCTAATGTTATTCAACCAGATAAAAGGATTGTTATTAGTGTCTACCGTCAACATTTGGACTAAACTTATTGAGGCACCATGTTATGTGTTTTATTATTTATTATTCTTGCAACCTAAAGAGTTCCTTGGGAATAGCAGGTATAGATATTTTTATAAAAGCCAATTCTTATTTTATTATGTTTACAACCTGAAGGGTCCCTTGTGAATCGTAAGTATTCTTTACTATTTTTCAAACTAGTAATTGTTTTGTTCTTTAAATTTGGTTTTTGATACTATACGCCTTGTGTTATCAAAATTAGATAATGATTATAATTTTTGTTGTTTCTATTGTTGTGTTCTCTGCATTTATGTAAATTTTCTTGTTTCTGCTGAGTTGAGCTGCGGTTGCACTTATCTTTGTTTAGTATTAGCAGACAATAAATTTCATTTGTTATTTGTGTTGTAAATACAAAATTTTTTTTAATATATCATTATTTTTTTTATCCGACTGTTTATCAGTCAGTGACAGTAGTATGACAGCCAACACACGCCATTTTTTAACTACGAAAAAAGTTTCATTTCGAATGACCATTTTGGATATTTAACGGTTCAAAGTTAGTCCCAGTCGCGTTTTTTGATTTTTTTTAATTACCACTTGTTAATTTATTAATCAAAAGCTGTGTTTGAGTACTTGATAATTTGTGAAAATTTTAACACTTTTTAAGGTGTTGCATTTATTTTCAAACGTGAACCAATTATTCCAAGCGTACTGAACAATTTTTATTGGAAGGATACTCAAACACATCGAATATGAAATACAGTTTTTCATATACATATGTTTGTGTTTTACTTTACTTCACCTGTATTTTCAATAGCACAAATTTTTAAAATAGTATATTAAATAAGTTTTTGTTTTTTATTGTTCTTTTTTTCAAATATATTGCTTGCTTTATTATTATAAAACAACTTAGCTATATATTACATGACGTTTTGAATACTTTTATAGCTCTGCTAATTATCCTGCTTTTTTTATATACATGTACGAGTACTACATATTTATGACTTTAAAAAAACAATTGTTATTAAAAAGATAAATTTGGAAAACATTTTAAGCTCAAGACACAAATTTTCTTTTGTTGCATTTCAAAAATTTCAAATTGTAAATTAAATGTTAAGTTATTCAAATAAATGTGAAATTTGTAAATAAATTAAAAAAATTATTCTAAAATTATACCAATCATATGTGTACATAAAATCTAATAGTTTTATTTATAATACAAAATTAGATAGATTTTCTTCCATCGATTCTTGTTTGTTTTCTAGTTGGTATTAATTACCCACGTAACTATCCCATTGGCGAAATAGTTGGGCTTTGAGGGGGCGCTTGCGTGTTCATTATCAGCCTACAGTTTCTTTAGTTGCTCTACCCCTTTCCTCCCCCTATAACAGCGTAGCCAGTACTTTCTATTCGTATTTCCTTTCTTAGGTATTGACCAACCTTTCAGGTCTTTCTATACTCCTGCATCACAACCCGTAGCAGTTGCAAATGTTCCATTTTTATGTCCTCTGTTTTACCTATTATAAACATTGCTTTAACCATGGTTGTTCTGTTTATTCTACTTTACGTTACATCAACGTTTTCCAGTATTAAGGAGGCAGAGTTATTTATTTGCTTAATGCAAAAATTCTAAATACTTTATTATTAACACCCCACAATCCGTCATATTTGCTTGTTGTATGCAATTTGGGCGACTAATTTTCAAATTCTGGATATTAATTGGACTTCCTAACCGTTCTGAACCATACTGCAAATATCGCTGAATAATTTCTCCTATTTTAGCGACATTTCGAGTTTCCAGATGTCTAAAATGTGTATTTAATTAATTTAATGTAATTACGCCAAGATCCAATGATTGACTTCGCAGATTGGAATGAACAAGTATTTCTTTCGAGTTGACAACATTATTCTTTCACTATTAACCTCGTTCGGTTCATAGCCCATCTTTTAAGTGCAGTCAGAAACTGTGCAATAAAGATGCCGCCTCAAATTCACTCTGGAAACCCAAGGAAATATAAACTTGGATGTGTTTATCTGTCAGCCATCTATTTCCTACAACAGTATGTACATCTTCTATTGTCAGTTGTTGTTGTTAATTCTTTAACATAGTCTGAAGTTATATGCGCTACGAAAGAAAAGAAATTTCGTTAATATATGTATATTATTATATATTATTTATTATATTATTAAGAAAATGAAACTGTAGTCTGTTTTAGAATTGTAAATCTGCGAAAAAATTCTAATGGTCGCCTCATTTTGCTGTCGGGAGTAGATTTTTTAGTGGGAAATTTTTTTCTAATCATAGTATTTCTAACATTTCCCCTATTCAACCCGCTTTGCGAGAATTTTCCTGTTGCCAGAGAACAATTATGGTTATCATAAGACCAACTATTAGCATCACCACCGCTCCTCCAGCAGCCACAGTAGTCGTTTTATGGAATCTCAGTTCTTCGATGGTTTTTACGATTTCCTGTCGTTATAAGGCAACGTCTTTTTCAGTAGTGAAGGTTTCATGGTATTTAAGGAGCTTAAACATTTGAGTATCACGAAGTGTTTTATTGCCTAAATTGGTAGTTTTATTTTGATCGTACAGTTATTGAAATTCAAAAAGTAGTTCCTAATTAATTGTAAAGTTCTTTGCTCGCAATCGCTCGTTAGCATTAATTAGTACTATCTGGTTGTTGCTTATTTCTATTATTTTTTCTGTTGTTTCCGTTTTTGCTCTACAACTCCTCCTGATAACACAATTTTTTGTGGGCTTAAGCTCAAAAATTGATTTCCCTTCTTTCCAGCTATAGACGGTGTTGGTGACTTGGCCAATTAATTCTTGATCGCTTATTTTCTCGTTCAGTTTTTGGTTGGGAATTGGTACAATCAGTTTTTTCTTTGTTACTACAGTGGTTGACGGTACTTTTATAACTAGACTTAAGTTGTCGTTCACCCATTGCACCAATCTTGTAGTTTGTTAAAGAAAAACTTCGGCTTCTCGTGAAGATAGTAAGGCAGTTTGTTATAGGTTTGCTATAGGTTTGCCTGTCCTCATCATCCAAAGTTCCCCATATGAATCTTAGTAGCGAACATCCTGCATCAATTAAATATCGCTTGGATCCTTGTCGTTGTAGGGTATACAATATTTTGCCTAAATCGGCAGTTTCGTGCAGGGCTAGAGTTTTGTATGTTGATTCATCAAGTAAATTAATCGTGTGTATGATATAATCATACCTGCATACAATTTCGCTTTGCCCCAAACTTATTTCAATGTAACCTTCATCTGAATGTAATTCTTCGATATACAGTAAGTTTTCGCTTGTTACTACTACAACCATTAACAGCAGACCTACAGTGGCAAACTACAGCACTGAGCTATTTATTAACGTGACGGGCGTGGTTCGTAATTCAATGTCAACAGCTTTGTTGATCCTTGTTCAAACAATTTGGGATACTTTATTATGATGGGAATGATTTTGTTATAATATTCTTCGTTCAGATATTCCTTATCTAGGGCCTTGTTCTCCATTGCCATTATTTCCTCATGGCTTTTGTGAAATTCATCGACTAATTCTGTGAAAGTTTCCAATCTTTTGACAAAATATGCTGGTGTTTTTCGATACCTAGGATATTTTGAAAAGTTCCTTGCGAGCATTTCGGGGTCATTAAATGTTAATACCTGTATGTAATATTAACTGCGAGGAAGTTGCCAGCACTTGAACATTGACTCCTAACTGGTAATAATAATACACAATAAATTTCCAATAATTTTACCTTGACGAAGCGACGATACTTGAACCGTGATTCGTACAGTAAACTTTATTCTGATGTTCTGACCAGTTTTTGGCTTGTTTAAATATATGCTTAAAACTACATATAACTTTGCTGTAAATTTTGTGAATCAGCAATGTTTGTGCAGCATATATTTTCACTTCAACGAATTAATTTGTTAATGAAATTGTGCATTAAAAGATATTTACCCAGCTAAAAAAATTTATGATCCATATATTTTTAATATATAAATGTATATAAATATATATGAATTCATGTATGTAAATATATAGGATTATGCATAGGAAAATCATTATATATGAATTGATATATGGACTAGTATATAAAATGTATTATAATATATGACCATATATATGGAAATATAATTGTGAAGCTCTTCATATGTGGATCCATGTATGGAAATAAGATGTATTATATTTTAGCATATACATACATACATAAGTATATCAAAATGTATGCATACATGATACCTCACATAAAACTTGCACATTATGAGTTTGCTCCTTTTCTCTCTTTTTAATCACTGGGGAATTGGAAGTTAGAAAATACACACAGTAAGCAAATAAAAACTCTTGTAACAAAAACAAAAACGAACGATTTTTTATACTGTGGCCCAATTTAATAAATCAAATAATCAAAAGGATAATTGAGTCATTAATTTTACAGTAAATAACGGGCTTCTCTATTCTAATATTGAAAACTATTTTTAGTGTATAAAATGCTTTTTTTTATAATACCATATGAGTTCTATATATTTTAAATAATTGTGTATTGGTGCATATGGGGAGATGACCCCAATGCTAGAAAAGTTGCTTATGGAAAAAAAATTATATGGAAAATCGTATATTATAATTTCTCCGTCACTAAATTATTTGGTTTCGTTCTTTTCTTTCAGTTATTTATTAAATACGATTATAATTTATGTATATATATATTTATGAAGGCACTTTAAATTTCATCCTCCTGGCCTTGGACATACATTACTGTGCAGAACAAAACCAACAAGCCGCACATAAAAACATATTCTAAAATATTTCTAGTACTTTTTTTATTGCAGATAAATCTGATACTATTTTTTTATTTACTTCATATTGGTGTATTTATGGAGTTGAATTTATTTGAAAAGTAACAAGAGTGTTACGCAAAATAAAACAACTAAATTCTCTTTGACCTTCAAATGAAAGTGTGCATAACAAAAGCAACAATCATAAGTTCTCTCAAATTATTGCAATTTCCAAAAAATAACGATAATAATGATGTTTTTTAGTATAATTTAAAATGCAAAGAACGAATTTTAAAATTAGTTTCAATGAAGCAATTCAACGAATTAACCGACATAAAATGGCAAGTACAGCAGTCAATTTAAAAATCAAAATTTAGACGATTACAATAAAGGGGAGAAACAAATATCATTTGCCAAAAAATACAATATCAATAGGTCTATTATTAGCAGATTGATTAAGAAATTTAAAGCTACAAATGATGTGACCGTACATCAGTTGGGCGGTGCACCACGAAAGACTACGGAACGAGAAGACAGAAATATTTTCCGAATTTTTAAAGAAAATCCTTTTGCAACCTCAAAGGAGGTTATGACAACTTTAAACTTAAACGTCCTTGATAGCACAGTTAGAAGACGTGCAATAGAAAACAATCTAAAAAGTGATAGACCATGCAAAAACCGTTGCTAACCAAAAGACGTAGAAATCAAAGGTCAAGCCATCATGTCTTTGGGCGAATTTAATTTAAAATCTTTGCTTCTTGTAATGTATTAGATTAAATTTTGCCAAAAAGCATTTGAATTAGACAGTACAAAAATGGAAAACAGTGCTTTTTAGCGATGAGTCCAAATTTAATTTAATCAATACAGATGGTATGTGCACAGTTCGGCGGTATCCTGGTAAACGCGTCGTGCAACGAAATTACAAAGTTAATTTCAAACATTTAGGTGGTTCTGTAATGGTGTGGACTTGTTTCTCGGCAGACACAGTTGGTCCCTTTCATCGAATTGATGGAATAATGGACTGTTTTAAGTATAGAGATATACTATTGTTTTCAACCTGTTCTGAATTTCGCGTCTATCCTCGTCGTCAAGAGTTCCAAATAAAAATTTTATTCCACTGCCCAAAGCATTGAAAAGTCCGCGTTTGTGTCTAATATTGAATAATTTCCTTTCTGCGTCAGCTATTTTCAAGTATCTTCTAATCATGGTTGTTTGTAAAAATAGGTTATCAAGATATTCCTTTTCCAATAACTCGTATGCTAATTGAATTTCTTTTTTATTAATTTTCAATATAAGTTCATTATATTTATCAGGTAAATCTATTGTTCCCCTCTGAAGCGTTACATATCCTCGGTCATTGTTTATCTCCTGAATCTGCATGGTCTGATGCGCTACTGTCACCGTTAGTAAGAGGAATATCGAGGTTGTTAGCATCATCTTGGATGTTTTGATTCCTGGAATAGTAATCATTATGAGAATATTTTTTCTTTTTGAAATGTGTTTTATATTTTTTTATATTTCTATTTTTGAGTTTAACAATATAATGGTCATCACCTTCCCTACGTAATACCTGTGCTTTCTTAAATGGATTTGCTTTTTTATCTAATCTTTTCCTCGAATTTTCCGCATTCAAAAACCGTGTATCTAGTTCATAATCCTTTCTATTCCTGTTTAATTTATTTATTCTGTTTTCTTTTATGGCTTGAACATCTTTTTTAGGAGCTTCCTTGTTGAAGAAAATTTGGCATGGAATTTCATCAGTGGTTGAGTGTTTTATGATGTGGTTATAAGTAAAAACCGTTTGTTCAATCGCTAATTGCTTTAGTTCCTAATCATTGCCTGTATTAATAATTCTTAATTTTTCATTCAAACTTTTATGAAATCTTTCAATGTCTGCTATTCCTGTTTTCCCTGTTGTGATTTCGAGTTCTATATTTAAATTTTTGTACCATTCTTGCAAATTTATATTAACTAATCCTGCATCTTGATCCGTTTTTATTGCCCTCGGAGGACCCATGGTATTAAATATTTTTACCAATGCTCTTTTTGCTTCAACCCAATTGGTGTGATTTATATTCTCTACCATAGAATATTTAGAAAAAATATCTATACAGGTGAGGTACGAAGAATTGTCCCACTTCCAAATATCAATAATATATTTATCGCGAATATAGTATGTAGGAGGTGTGACTTTGAAAGACATTTTTGTGATTCTATGATCAAATTTACACTCATTGCATAAATCGCAATTATTTATTATATTCGATATTTCTGTGACATAGTTGCGATATTAGTATTTATTTCTAAACTCCGCTTGTATCTTCTCCATTCCTTGGTGTAATCCTTTTAAATGAATTGTTAAAATAATTTCTTTAAATTTGTCATAAGATGTTATATCCTCCAACAACTTTGTAGTTCTCAAAATACGATTTTTCCTTGTTTGGCTTACAAGTTTTGCATAAACAGACTGAAATAGTATGAAATCATTATCGTTTTCAAAATATATTGCTGCTGTAATACCAGCAAGTTTGTTCAAAATATAATCTTTTGCAAACTCTTTTGTCATCTCGATGCAGTCCACAAAGGTTCTAGTATTTTTAAATATGAGTTTTAGGGTTTCCTTTTGCATGGGGGCTCGCCTAAATAAAAATTGCCTCCGGAAAACGTTCAATGGTCTCTCCGTTAAGGTAGAGGTCCATAGCTCGCTTTTTGCCCGTTATGCTTTACAAGCGTTTCATCCTTTTGTTTCATTCTATACTTTGTTCGCATTGAGTTACATGCACTGCTTTTCATGCGCCATTTTATTTTTGTTTTGATCAGCTGTGTGCGTTTGTTTATAAATACTTATAAAGAAAAAATGGAGAGTGAAATCGAGTTTTTAAAAGAATTTGTGGAGTTAGTCGAGTTTGTATATTTAATTTTATGTGCAAAAAATGCCTATGAACAATTTCAAAAAAGAAAATGTTTTGAGTACGGCCGTTGTATTTAGAACGGAATTTAAGTGGGTCTTTTGAAACCACATTTAAAAAATTAAAACTTCTTCTTCTTGTCTTTGACTATTTATTCAGCATTTTAAAAGATAGTCTTGAGAAGAACTCGGCCAGGGCTATTCCAGCAGATTGTCGGCTGTTGTTGACTTTAATGTAAGTAAATTGAAAATTACATATAAATGTATGCACATTATTGGCTTAAGCAATAACTTTTCTAATAAATAATAATAATAAATTTTCTAAGTAGCTATTTAATACAGATTTAGCGGAGATGACACTCAGTACGTAAAAGTAATCGAAAACTAATATGCAAAAAAGTGTGGTGAAAAGTTGATTAAAATACATTGCATTAATGAAAATATTCACATATTTTATTAAACAAGTTTTTTTTACTAAGAAATTTTTTTTATTGAAAAAAAAAGAAAAAAATTATCCACGGCAAAATAATATTTATCGATAACGTAAGAAATAAAGTATTATTTAACATCTTTAGCATTCAGAACAGCTGACTTTCTTTCATGGTGCTTGTAACGCGTACAAAAGTTGAAAGTAGACCTACTTTTTGCTTTGAACGCGCCTACGCGTTCTGGGCTTTTTGCAATGTAACTTGTCACATACTACTACATTGATTCTACTTTTTTGACAGATGCATAGAAAGTGTAACGCGCAAAAAGCGAGCTATGGACCTCTACCTTTATGGAAATAAACCCTGAATTATCTTCGTCAGCTGATTATATTTTTGCTACATTAGAGGCTACATCGTTCATATAACATTCACTATAATTTATTCGTGATAAGGCATCGGCCACACGATTTTCCTTCCCCAGAATGTATTTCGCATCGAAGTCAAACTCGTTTAATTTTATCTTCCACCGCTGCAACTTTGCATTAGGCTCCTTTAAATTATGCAACCATTGCAAGGGTTTGTGGTCACTATTAATTATAAATTTTCTACCTTATAGGTAGGGCCGAAAATATTTCGTTGCCCAAACGATCGCTAAAAGTTCTTTTTCTGTAGTGGAATAGTTAATCTCATTTTCATTGAGAGTTCTACTCGCAAAACAGATGGGATGACTACCTTGGCTAAGGACCGCTCCCATAGCTACATTTGAGGATTCAGTGGTAAGGGTGAATGTTTTAGTAAAATCTGGACTTTTCAATATTGGATCACTTGTTATAAGAAGTTTTATTGCTTCGAAAGCCTTAACATATTCGCTGTCATTGCAATCAACTTTGTTACCTTTTTTCAAACAAGCGGTTAAAGGTTTGCATATTTTTGCAAAGTCCCTTATAAATTTTCGGTAGAAACCAGCAAGTCCCAAAAATTGTTTAATTTGTTTTTCATTTTTCGGAATTGGGAAGTTTTTAAGTGCTTCAATCTTCTTCGGGTTCGGTTTATACCCTTTGGGGTGACAACATGTCCCAAAAATTCTGCCTCTGTTTTCATGAATTCGCATTTGTGTATTTGTAATTTTAAATTTGCATCCTTCAATCGTCTGAAATTATGTATTCCTGCAATGAGGTACCAAAGACGATAATATCATCTAGGTATACCAGACAATGAGTGACTACCAAATCGCCCAGTACAGAATTCATCAGCCACTGAAAAGTAGCGGGTGCGTTTTTTAAACCCATAGGCATTCTGAGAAATTCATAGTGACCATCTTGTTTAGAAAAAGCGGTCTTTGCGCCAAATCAAGGGTAGACAAATAAAGACAGCGACCCAATTTATCAAAAATTTCATCCATGTTGGGAATAGGAAAAGGATCATCAATAGTTATGTCGTTCAACCTGCGATAATCTATAACTATTCTTCATTTAGTTTGTCCTGAGGCGTCCATTTTCTTTCGTATGACCCATAATGGAGCAGAGTGTGTCTTATTATATTTTGCTCAAGCATTTCCTTAATTTGCGTATTGACTTCTGCCTTATGAACTTGTGGATAACGATGTGACTTCGCATAAACTGGACTCTCATGTTTTGTTACGATTTTGTGTTGAATCGCATTAGTAAATGTCAATTTATCATTGTCCGAATGGAAAAGTGATTTGTATTTGTTTAAAAGTTTTTCCAATTGGGTTTTCTCTTCTTTGTTGAAATGGTCGGTTCTAAATTTATCGTCAAGTTGTTTCGCTTCTAATTTATTTATGCCAAAATTTCTTATTAAATTATTATACTCATCTAGATCATCATTAAAAAATTTAATTCTAATTGCTTTTCATATTTCTCATCAAATATATCTTGTTTGTCCAGGTCTAATCAAACTTACGGAAGAACCTGTATCTATCAAAAACTTATAAAATGTATTATAAATTTTTAATTATATTTTTTGTAATTTGCCGATTCCCTTGCATGAAAATTTTCGGGGTCAACTTAAATAGGCAACGGAGCCCCATATCGTCTAATTCTCGATTGATTTGAGTCATATTCTCTTTGCCTTTTTGGGTTTCGACAGTCATGGTTATATTGAGAATAATTTAAATTAGAGCAGTTTAGATTATTTTGTGGATGGTTAACTGATCAAACGTTTGAATTGTAGTTGTGAGTATGTTGCTGGGGAATAAAGTTGTGTCGGTAATTTGAAGGGTGGTTGTTTCCTAAAAATTGATCGGCATAAGAATTTGCTTGAAAGTGCCTCGTTTGTCGAAAATTGAAATTATATTGTGTCATTTTTTGGATGAAAGGTATTGTTACTATAATTTTTATTCCTACTGTATTCTATTTGTGGTAAAGATTCCAGTTCCCCGTTTTCTGCTAAAATCCTAATTGCAGTTTTTAAGTCGGTAGCTAAATTTGCGTTTATCAATGCTGTTAGATGGTTTGGTAGTTCCCTTTTCAATTGGATCAAACATGCTTAACTCAATTCCGTACTCAAAAAATTCCTAGTGGAGATATCCTCGGCTTTTAATTTTATTGCGTCTTTAATTCGACACATTTCATTGTTCAATTTATTGCAAAATTCTTTTATATTATTTTTTTTAACTCAATATTACTTATTTCTAAGATAAGCCTGCTAACAGGCGTTCGCTCACCAAATTCCTCGATAAGAAGTCTCTTCAGGGAATTCCAATCCGATGGTTGTTCTCTTCTTAAATGTTTAACGCTGCTCCCCTTAGTTGTGTTGTAACGGCGTTATAATAAAATCTGCACTCTTCTATTGACATAGATAGTTCTGTTGGAATGATTATCGAAATACTGTCCACAAAGAGCGACAGGTAGTTTCGGTCTCCATCGAACGGTTGTAACACTTTTATGTTTTGCAGGAATAAGTCCCTTCTGTCCTTTGCTGCCTCCATTGCTGGTAATGACGTTCTATTGGTTTTTTCTTTCTCCAGTCTAATGTTTTTTATTTTGTTGGCCAAGTCTTCTACTTCAGCCATAAATATTTATTGCCTAATCATATGTATATATTTTTTATGGTTTTTATTATTTTTTTCTTTGTTTTTTTTTTGGTATTGTTTATGAAAAACTATATTTTTAATTCAATTAGATAGACAAAGTCGTTTAAAATTATTAAAAATTGTTCATTTGGTACTATTGAAGAGAAATTTCATATAGCAATATATTTGCACTTCTAAATATTTTTGCTTTGTTTTATATGTTTTAGTACTCAAAATTCATTTATTTATAATTCATTTGTTTTAAAAAAAAAATTTTTTTATATATATACAGGGTGTTTTTTAGAGGTATAGAACTTCGAATTGAAATAAAACACAAGAAAATCGTTTTAATGTCCATCAATTTGGCTTTATTGGAAGGATAATTTTATGCCATTAACGTTTAAATATGATTTCGGGCATGTGGCCGCCGCGGCTGGCTCGAATAAAGCCAATTCTACAGGTCCAATTTTCAACCACTTTTTCGAGCATATGGGGCCGTATGTTGGCAATAACGCCACGAATGTTGGCTTCCAAGTCCCCTAACGTTTCTGGTTTGTTGGCGTAGACGAGCGACTTCACATATCCCCAAAGAAAATAATCCAATGGTGTCAAATCACACGATCTTGGTGGCCAATTGACAGGTCCATTCCGCGAAATTATGCGCTCATCGAATGTTTCCTTCAATAAATCGATTGTGACGTGCGCTGTGTGGCATGTAGCGCCGTCTTGTTGGAACCACAACTCATCCACATTCATGCCATCCAATTCGGGAACAAAATAGTCGGTTATTGCTGTGCACGGTGGCGAATCGATTCATTCGGGTCCTCTTCAACACTTTGCTCTACAGCGGCAATTGTTTCTTCGGTGCGCACTGTTCGACGTCTCTGCGGATGCGTATTATCACATAGAGTAAACGTAGTGCGAAAACGATCCATGGTTAACCGAATTAATTGCTCTGATGGACGATTATGTCGACCATAAAATGGACGCGAACTGAACCATTATTTTCGAAATAAATTTGCACGATTTGCAAGCGTTGTTCTTTTGTCAACCTGTTCATGATGAAATGGCAAACCAAACTAAATATTAATCACTTGACAGCTGACAAAATGGCCGCCAGTTAAAAAAGTGATGCCAACTTAAAGTTCTATACCTCAATAAAAAACACCCATTATATTCCAGCACGATAGTTCTATTATTTCTGTCATTATATTTTTGGTTTACATCCTACCGACTGCGCCAGTGGCATTCTATTAAGCTCTATGCTTTTAGACGGGAACGAAAATAAACCGTTTTGCTTGTGGTCAATTTCAATTCTGATTTATTTTCAATCCAAAAATTCTTAAACTAGTTACGCACAATACAATAATTATTTGCAAGCACATAAATAACAAAAGCGAAATCAAATTACAATTCAAATATTTGTTATTAAACTATATTACAAACATTAAGTTCATTATGCTGCAACAGCAATAAGGTGTCATATTTAAACGTTAATGGCATAAAATTATCCTTCCAATAAAGCCAAATTGATGGACATTAAAACGATTTTCTTGTGTTTTATTTCAATTCGAAGTTCTATACCTCTAAAAAAACACCCTGTACAAGCATCATTTCTTAAGTCTATGATTTGATTATTGTTACAAATCTTAATTCTATTGTAATCTTTACATTGTTTTTCAATTCCATATATTTTATCTTTAGATTTCAATATTTCTGCAAAATCTATCTTAATTACAATATTTTATTTGCTCACAACAGGTTTTAACATTATGTTTTCAAAAGTTTCTTGTGATAAAGTAAGTAAGTTCCTATTAATTCTTTCTAAATCTTCGTGATCTTGCAATATACTTCCACACCATTCCTAAAACATTTATTGATTTTTTTAGTCGTAGGTGCTTAAAAGGTGTTAGTGTTTGTAGTATGTCCATGGTCTGCTGAGTTTCTTGTTTAAAAATTGGAAAAAGAACATTGTTTTTCGGAATCTGAGCGTCAATGTAGTTGTAGGTATCTGTCAGAAAGTTTTCATATTTGTCGAGTTTAGTAGTAGGGAAATAGCGGTTCGGGGCCAATTAAAATTGTTAAATTGTGGGCTGAAATTGTTAAATTGTGGCTGAAATTGTTAAATTGTGGGCTGAAATTGTTAAATTGTGGCTGAAATTGTTAAATTTTGGCTGAAATTTTAAAATTCTTGGAAATTTGTTTACATTAGGAGTTTTTTGTTTATATTAACTTTTTTTGTTTATATTAAGTATATGTATGTATGTATGTATGTATGTATATATGTATGACCGTGGGAACTTGTGCGTGGAATATTTTGTGGGAATACATTAAGGGGGTTTATAGCTTTAAGATTTTTATATTTGTATGATTTTTCCTAATGCCGACGGGAAAACATCTTTATTTTTTCTAATACCGACGGGAAAGTTATGATTGTTGTTAGACTGTGGAAATTTGTTGATGTCCGTGATTTGGGCAGGTGAGGTTTTTGTAACATGTAACCGTGGGAATTTGCGGGTGTATCTTTAAGGCAGCCTGTGTTTGGTGGGGGCGGGTGTTGTTGTAATATGTATCCGTGGGAATTTGTGTGCGGAATATTTTGTAGGAATATATTAAGGGGTTTATAGGTTTGAGGCTTTTATATGTGTATGATTTCCTGATGCCAACGGGAAAACATGTTTAGTTTTTTCAAATGCCGACGGGAAAATCATGGAAATGATTTTTCCTAATGCCGACGGAAAATTTGAGGGTATGTCTAGCTGTAGAAATTGAAGTCAGACTGTGATTGGTAGAGGGTGGGGTGTGTCTAGATTGTGAGACCTTAAGGCTGACCGTGATTTGGGTAGGTGAGGGTGTTTTGTAATATGTAACCATGAGAATTCGGTGACGTATATGCTTGTTGGAATTTAAATCAAGCTGGGCTTCGTGGAGGGGCGGGATGTATTTGCGGGAGATCGACTGGTGGAGGGTGGGGAGTTGTTGTAATATGTATCCGTGGGAATCTGTGTACATGTATGTATGTATGTCTGTAAGAGTTTAAGGCTGTCTGTGATTTGTCAAAGGTGAGGTGAGAGTGTTCATGTAATACGTATCCGTGGGAATCTGTGTATATGTATGTTCGTAGGAGTTTAAGGCTGATTCTGATTTGAGGTGGGGGAGGGTGTTGTTGTGATAGATAGATAGAATGTGCCTATGTGTGTGTTTGTGTGTGTGTGTATGTATGTATATGTAGGAGTTTAAGGCTGTCCTTGATTTGAGGTAGGCGGGCGGTGTTGTTGTAATATGTATCTATAAGAATTTGGGTGTTTATATGTCTGTAGGAATTTTTGTACATGTATGTCTGTACGAGTTTAAGGCTGATCGTAATTTAAATTGTTGAGATTGATCGATTGTATGTGACTTCGAGAATTAGTGTATGTATATCTGTAGGAAACTTAAGGCTTATCGTGATTTATGAGGGGCGAAGTGTTCATGTAATATAACCGCGTAATTTGTGTGTATATATGTAGGAGTTTAAGGCTGATCAAAATTAATGAGAGGTGAGGTGAAGGTGTTCATGTATATGTATACGTATCTGTGTGCATATATGTATGTCTATATGAGTTTAAGGCTAATCGTGATTTAGGTTGTGAGATTGATAGATTGTATGTTACCTTGAGATTTTGTGTATATATATCTGTAAGAACTTTAGGCTGACTGTGATTTGTGAGGGGAGGGGCGTTGTTGAAATAGGTTTAATTTTTCGTAGATGAATTTTGGTATGTGTGTGTGTGTATGTGATTTTCTCACCCTAGTATTTATATGTACGTTGAAATAAATTATTTCTCATATGAAAATTTTTTGCTAGAAAATATTATCATATATCTGAACTTCCCTAATCCTAGTATGTTTTTCATATTGGAGGATGAGATTGCTTTATATTTTATCAAGCTTAAATTTGTCCAGTGTTAAAGTCTGTCGGTCAGAAATTTGTTTATATTTGTATAAATATTAATTTCAGATTTTGCAAAATTCTTGCGTACGATCATGGAGATTTTGTGTGTGTGTGTATGTGTGTATGCGCGATAGAGTTTGACTGGTCTGTGATAAGTTTGTTTATTTAAGTACATTTGTCTTCTTCGACTTTCGTCTTCAAGCTTCAGTAGCTTGGAGAACGGTTTGTATGTTTTCATGATGTAGATATGTAAGTGTGATTGTTAAAATCCAATAAATACTTGAGCATGGGTAAGAAATTTGAAAATATGTGTACATATGTACATATGGATCTACAAATTGATTTTATGTATGTATGTATGTACATACAAATAAGTCTGGGGCTCCCTGTTTAAATACATATTTTTGTATGGAGTGAGTTAAGAATGTTGATGCATTCTGCTGATGTCAAACTTATACCAGAATCAGCAAACATTTGATACTAGATAATCATAATGTAATTATAATTTTTAAGTAAGATGAGACAAATATAAAGCATGTTGGAAGGATAAATATGGATTTTGATTATAAGCAACGATATTGAATTGAACGATGATCGCTATAGAAAAAAGAGAATTTGACTACATATAAGTTTACTTTTTCGTTTTTCATCTGACCTTAAACTCCATTCATCTAATTGTTATAAATGGCCAGCTACTTTTAAACTGATAACCCAATCTGAATCAGATAAGCTGATCTGAAAACCATACCAGGTCCTGATAAGCTGATCTGAAAACCAGACCAGGTCCTGATAAGCTGATCTGAAAACCAGACCAGGTCCTGATAAGCTGATCTGAAAACCAGACCAGGTCCTGATAAGCTGATCTGAAAACCAGACCAGGTCCTATTAAGCTAATCTGAAAACCAGATCAGGTCCTGATAAGCTGATCTGAAAACCAGACCAGGTCATGATAAGCTGATCTGAAAAACAGACCAGGTCCTGATAAGCTGATCTGAAAACCAGACCAGTTACCTGATAACCTGATCTGATAGCTTATACCTGATCTAAAAGCTGATACCTGTTATTTACTATTATTAAACATGGATGAGAAAATTTTAAAACAGTTGGTGTTGACAAGAAATGTCTTGAAGAAAAAGCTTCGTAGTATAAAAACTGGTGAAATAGATACTTGTGAGCTAGAAAAGATACATTTAAACCTATACCAGAACCTCTCAAAGAATTCATAAATAGTTATAGAAATATTGAAAGAATTCACAAGAAAGAAGAAAGTAAAATCAAGATAGAAGCTGAAAATAATATAAGTTTAAAGCCATCAGTCAATATAGAGACAAGTACACCGAAGAAACTTTCAGAAGGAACAATATTTGATGATATCATCTTATTTAATGATGCTAATACTGAGAATGATGATGAGGATGATGAAGATGATTTTTACTCATAGACTTCCAATTCTGAAGACACTTATACTCATTTATCAGTCTTGGAAGGAAGAATTGAATTAGATACAAACTATGGCCCACATTAAGATTTGAATAATGAATGAAAGTTTGGTGATAGTAACCTAAAACTAAATGAAGATAAAATACAAGTTGATGGTCAAATATAGGCTCTAATAGTAGCTTTATTTTCTTTAATGAATGATAATAAAACATGGAAATACTATGAGAAATTTTATTTTGAAAACTATATAAAATATATAATTTCTACTAATACATGGATAGAGAATCATCATCATTCACTGACGGAGAATGATGTTATCAGTAAATTGTTTCTGGAAACTCAAAACGATAAACTATAGGACAAATTAATAATACAGCTTAAGGAATTAATATAATTCAAGAATATATTAAAATGCAAATTGATGGAGTACAACGTGAAATACAATTAGAGATAGAAGATAGTTATAAAATTGAAAAAAACACATACTAAAAATTAAATCATCTTTTGAAAAAACAAATTGAACAGCTGAACAATAAAATTTATAGATTGGAAAATTAACTACATGATAGTATAAATAGCTGAAAGTGCATCAAGTAGATCACAACACTTTCCAAAAAATCTTTAAAACAACTCCTCAATGTCTTTAAAAAGAAATTTAGTAAACGAACTCTATAATAAATCTCGAAAATTGTTTGTGCATTGCAGATATGTAATGAAAGGAATAGTTGATCTTTTATGGAGCTGATTTAGGTGAAATGGGAAACTATTCTACGGAAAATAGAAATTATTGATTATTGTAGACTGTAAATGATTCATTCTCAAAGTTTCTATGGTCAATACCGTTGAAAATAAAAGTTGCACTCGAAAAAACCTAGGATGTGGAAAATATTTTTGAAATGTTACGAGTACCAAAAAACTTACAAATGGATGATTGTAAAGAATTTTTTAATAGATACTGGAAAATTCATGCATAAGTAGAATATTTAACATTACTTAATATGAAAGCATCAATAGTAGAATGATTTAATAGATCATCCAAAGGAATTATGTGATGATGGTTCATATAAGTGTATTGAAATATACAAAGAATTACTTAATGTACTCGTATACAATATAAAAGTTCATCTCACTATTTAAATATTTCCGATTAAAGTTAACTTAACAAATGAGAAAAAGCTGCTAAATATAATAATTTGAAGATGAACAAAATGTTGAAATTTAATGAAAGTAAAATATATAATTAAACAGGAAAAGTCTAGTTTGTATTTTTGAAGGAATGATTAGGAATGATAGGTCTTAAGAAAGATAATTAACTTAATATACTGGAAATTCTCTAAACTTGTTGGCCTGTATGAAATATTGTGAAAACTTAAGTGTTCAAAATAAATTACAACACAGTGTAATATTCAGTAACACCTAATATTATCACTTTTTATAGTGAAAATTGTACATTTTCCATTTCGAAAGCTCTAACAAGCGAAATTTTAAAATATGCTCATGGGCTATTATAATAGATCTTCACTCTATTCATTTCTATAGCTATCAAATCTTTAGAAAATATAGACAAACTACATAAATTGGACTTAGATTTCCTATCTTTAAGAATGTATATGTGTATGATATAGTATCAAACAAACTTACTGAATAAATATGGACATCAACTGGAATCATGCTGAAGCATACATAAATTGTAAAATGCAATATCAGCAGATCTTACTTTATATCTGTATCTGTATGAGTATAAAATAAATTTAAAGAAAAAATATTGAAAGCATGCCGAAGCATGCAAATTTAAAAGAATTCCTCACGTCATATAATTTTGTAAGTAAAGAAATATTATGATTCTATGCTAAATGAAATACATAAATATGTATCTACTTTGTAAAAGAATAAAAAGAGCGAAATTGTAAATTCTAATAGTATAGATTTTTAACTGAAACACCACTACATCTCGGACGCTTGCGTCACTAAGGACAAAAGCATGCTAAGACATGCATGTTAGAAAAATATAAAAACCTGATAGAAGGTGATGAGAACCTTTTTTAAGTGAGAAATGATTACATCTGAATGTGATACAACCCAGCCTACGTCAACAATAACTTCAAGGGGGTCAACCAGCAAACCTCATGTAGAAAAACTCGATGTAAAAATTCTCTCAAACATAGTTATTCTAATGTTTCTGACACTATGAAAACACAGACGGTGAATTTATGGTGGAGGTAACTGAATTATTTGAGATAGATTTTCTAGAATAGTTGATTATTAAACATGTATTTCTTTGTAGATAAAGTAATTTCTCTATACATACATACATATATTTACCTATATGTATATATGAATACGTTTAAAAATTATACAAATATTCTCTTTTTCAAGTAGTAAAATCTGAAAAAATAGTAGTGATACATTAAAAGAAGAAAAAAAAATATTAAAAAGAGAGACTGAGTGATCAACTGATACGTACACTTTGTCTGACAGGTAAATAAAGCGCACTTAAAAATATCAGAAATATATACACAATACGCTGAAATTTAATAAAATGAGAAAAAAATCATCTAGAACATCAAATAAAAGCCATAGGCGAGTAACCTTCATAAGATAAACATATACCTTATTAATGAAAATATATTATCAGTATGAAGTAACACAATTTGAGGAATTAAAATTTTAACATTTAATTGTCCCTTAACGCTGACAAAGAGTAGACAGATATGTTGATATAGAAAGTCATCTTGTATACTAGAGGAACCGTTGAGAGGCCAGACTTAAATTGTAAGAAAACGATTTCGTTTTCTGTTGATCGCTATTCAAGAAGAAAACAAGTTTCCTCATTATGATTTAACTAATTTAAAAGTACATTTAAATTCAGTCTCATATCTAAATGATGATGATCTTAACATAAAAATTAAAAATAAACGTTATACAATTCTATATTATATGTACTCGTATCTAAGATTCCAACAAAGCTATTATATGAAAGAATCTCAAACACTTCCAAATTCACTAAAGTTTAAGATAAAAGTTCCTTTTATTCAATAGCGGCTCAATTGATATAGAAATTTAATATGAAACAGTAAGCAATGACCTCAGCTACTGCATTTTTACTAATGATCGAATAATAGAAAGTCCTGAAAGTCTTATAAATTAAGTAAGGTTTCGAATGATTTTCATTACAAAAAAAAAGTAGCGGATGTTTTTAGCAATAATGAGTATAACAATTTCATTATAAAACCACCATTTGATTTTAAATGTTTATCAATAAAAAAGGAAAGAGAAGCAAAGTGGTTAAAAAAAGCTGGACTGCTGGATCAGTTTCATTTCAAAGTGTTTATCATTTTTTAAAGCCAATGCAAGATGTTCTAAAATATATGAAAAAGGTGAAGAAAAAATATGACATTTGAAAAAAATTTTACACCGAAAAATTTCTAACGTTGACTATATAGGCTACACCAACTTTAAACAAATGGAAATAAAATATATTAAATATTTATACTATATTTACTACAACTAGAGAGGAATTAAATTTTACTTAAAACAGAAACTCCTCACAAACTTTTAAGTAAATACATCTAAAAATTAAAAGAACGCTTTTTTAATTTCAAATAAAAAAACTATCGAGATATTTCACATCTATACACAAAAGACCAGGAGAATATTTACAACAGCAACAACAGCACATGACAAAAAAAAATGTATTTAAACAGGGAGCGCCAGACTTATTTGTATGTACATACATACATACATAAAATCAATTTGTAGATCCATATGTACATATGTACACATATTATCAAATTTCTTACCCATGCTCAAGTATTTATTGGATTTTAACAATCACACTTACATATCTACATCATGAAAACATACAAACCGTTCTCCAAGCTATTGACGCTGGAAGACGAAAGTCGAAGAAGACAAATGTACTTAAATAAACAAACTTATCACAGACCAGTCAAACTCTATCGCGCATACACACATATACACACACAAAATCACCACGATCGTACGCAAGAATTTTGCAAAATCTGAAATTAATATTTATACAAATATAAACAAATTTCTGACCGACAGACTTTAACACTGGACAAATTTAAGCTTGATAAAATATAAAGCAATCTCATCCTCCAATATGAAAAACATACTAGGATTAGGGAAGTTCAGATATATGATAATATTTTCTAGCAAAAAATGTTCATATGAGAAATAATTTATTTCAACGTACATATAAATACTAGGGTGAGAAAATCACATACACACACACACATACTAAAATTCATCTACGAAAAATTAAACCTATTTCAACAACGCCCCTCCCCTCACAAATCACAGTCAGCCTAAAGTTCTTACAGATATATATACACAAAATCTCAAGGTAACATACAATCTATCAATCTCACAACCTAAATCACGAACAGCCTTAAACTAATATAGACATACATGTACAAAAATTCCTACAGACATATAAACACCCAAATTCTTATAGATACATATTACAATAACACCGCCCGCCTACCTCAAATCAAGGACAGCCTTAAACTCCTACATATACATACATACACACACACACACATATAGGCACATTCTATCTATCTATCACAACAACACCGTCCCCCACCTCAAATCACAATCAGCCTTAAACTCCTACGAACATACATATACACAGATTCCCACGGATACGTATTACATGAACACTCTCACCTCACCTTTGATAAATCACAAAAAGCCTTAAACTCTTACAGACATACATACATACATGTACACAGATTCCCACGGATACATATTACAACAACTCCCCACCCTACACCAGTCGATCTACCGCAAATACATCCCGCCCCTCCACAAGCACAGCTTGGTTTAAATTCCAACAAGCATAAACTTCACCGAATTCCCGCGGTTACATATTACAAAACACCCTCACCTACCCAAATCACGGTCAGCCTTAAGGTCTCACAATCTAGATAAACCCCGTCCTCCACCAATCACAGCCAGACTTCAATTCCTACAGCTAGACACACCCTCAAATTTTCCGTTGGCATTAGGAAAAATCATTTCCATGATTTTCCCGTCGGCATTTGAAAAAACTAAACATGTTTTCCCGTCGGCATTTGAAAAAAATAAACATGTTTTCCCGTTGGCATCAGGAAATCATACACATATAAAAGCCTCAAACCTATAAACCCCTTAATGTATTCCTACAAAATATTCCGCACACAAATTCCCACGGATACATATTACAACAACACCCGCCCCCACCAAACACAGGCTGCCTTAAAGATACACCCGCAAATTCCCACGGTTACATGTTACAAAAACCTTACCTGCCCAAATCACGGACATCAACAAATTTCCACAGTCTAATAACAATCATATGTTTTCCCGTCGGCATTAGGAAAAATCATACAAATATAAAAATCTTAAAGCTATAAACCCCCTTAATGTATTCCCACAAAATATTCCACGCACAAGTTCCCACGGTCATACATACATACATACATACATACATACATACATACATACATATACTTAATATAAATAAAAAAAGTTAATATAAACAAAAAACTCCTAATGTAAACAAATTTCCAAGAATTTTAAAATTTCAGCCAAAATTTAACAATTTCAGCCACAATTTAACAATTTCAGCCCACAATTTAACAATTTCAGCCACAATTTAACAATTTCAGCCCACAATTTAACAATTTCAGCCCACAATTTTACAATTTTAATTGATCTAGAATTGGCAGTTCCCTACTACTGAGTTTAATTAGATGAATTAGTCTGAATGTCTCGTCCTGAATCTTTGCTGGTCCGTTATTGATAGTAACTATTTGTGCAATTGTCGTTCTGTCATAAAAATAAGTACCATAATTGATGTCAAATACGTTTCTATTGTATACCTTAAAAGAAAAAAATATCATATCTAACTTTTTATGTTACTTTTATGAACCACCCGATTTGTTTCTGTCACGATTGTCATCGTGTAATTTTCTTCAACTATTTCCTTCTTAAGCCTGGGAGTCAATTTTGTTCCTAACCGGTGGTTGATTTTTACGTACACAATGAATCCTGGGGCATATGTTCTTGGTTCTTTTCTTTTTTTATTATGATATCGCAGATCCCTTTCCTGTACTTCTTTGAGTTTTGCAATATTATCTTTCCTTGCTTCCTCAAATTGTTTGGGGTCTGTGCTGACTGTTCTAGCAAAGAATATTTCTAGTGGTCTTTTACCAGTGGCGGAATGCACTGAATAATTATATTCATAAACTGAGCGATCCAGGAGTTCCTCAAATGTGTTATGTGTCCGTTCTTTTCTTAAACATCCCATTATTTCTGACAATGTCGAATGAAATATTTCTATTTGACCATTTACGGAGCTTTTATAGGGTGGAGATTTGAATATCTGTATACCCAATTGGTCCCTTACCATGAATATTATTGACGCAGAATTTAGCGACTTCTCATTGTCTATAACGATAGCTTTGGGTACGCCTAAAGAAAATAGTATCTTACGAAGGGGTTCCTTAATATCTTCTACTGATCGGGATTTCACTATAAGAGCTCGGGCATACTTGGAAAATTTATAGGCGTTTTCTTAATCTCTGGTTGATTTGGTCGACGGTCGTATTTACTTTCTCTACAAGTTGTACATTGCTTAACGATTTGTTTCATTTTCCATGCCATAGCAGGGAAGTAGAATCTTTCTAAGATTTGAAATTTATATTCCCTGCAGTTTCTATGGGCTCTGTTGTGTGTTCTGACTATTATATCTTCCTGTTCCTGGTTATTTATTATATCCTCTACTTGAAGCTGGGTGAACCTAGCTTTGTATCTACTAAAATGCAGTGGGTATACTTGTTGAATTTTTCCCATTATATTTTCAGATGTCTTGATGCAATTTATGACAGACGCGTTAAGATATCGTCGTAGAATATCTATTAACTTTTGTTCGGAGTAGAATGGTTCGGTAATTGTGCCAATGGTAAGTGGGAAAGATTATTTTAAACTGGTACGCGGAAGTTGTACCTTTGTTGAGGAATAATTGGTTTTTGAATGCGTTAATGGGGATCTTTACACCAGGTATTAGTCCATGTGATGAACTTTCATCTGAATTTGTTGCTATTGACAATGTGTGCATTAATGATTGTTGTGGATAAGGCGTCTGCTACCACATTAATTTTTCCTGGTTTGTAGTGTAATTCGTAATTGTATTATTCAAGAATTGATTTCCACCTTTTCATTTTGCTATTATTGTTCTTGTTACTGAGCGCGTACGTCTGTAAAAATTTTTACTTTGGCTGAACCATACAAATCATTTCTTAGTGAGCTCAAGGTCCATATGATGACCAGCATTTCTTTCTCATTGGCAGCATAATGCTCCTCTGCCTCTAGATATAAAAAATATTGGTCTGTCGTTTTGAGACAGGACTGCTCCGTCTGCAAGGTTGGAAGCATCTGATACCAATTCGAAATCTTTCTGATAATCTGCATAAGCGAGCACAATGTCTTCGGAAATAAGTGAGTTTTTGATTTTCCTGAAGGAGTTTTTGATTTTCCTACGGCTTGCTTGCTTAACACGATTTTCATATTTGCTGATTTATTTTTGGAGACTCTTCTTCCCTCCCCTCTTA
Source organism: Nowickia ferox (assembly GCA_936439885.1). Taxonomy (NCBI): domain Eukaryota; kingdom Metazoa; phylum Arthropoda; class Insecta; order Diptera; family Tachinidae; genus Nowickia; species Nowickia ferox. The sequence continues at coordinate 36,227,485 of OW387026.1, read as the reverse complement.
AAAGAGTTGTCAGGGGTTTCGCGATTTTAGCATAATCTTTTATAAACCTCCGATAGTACCCTGACATACCACATCAACTTCGCAGTTCCTTCAATGATTTTGGTTGTGGAAAGTCTGCAATGGCCTCCACTTTTGCGGGGCTGGTTTTTATACCATTAGCAGATATCACGTGGCCTAAAAATTCTACATTTTCTTAAAAAAATTTACATTTTCTTAATTGGACCTTCATATTGGCATCCTCTAGAGTTTTAAATATTTTCTGAATATGAGAGAAATGTTCTTCCTCTGTCAAGAGCACGTTGGAAAATAGAAGGCGCATTTTTTAGGCCGAATGGTAATCGTGTAAATTCATATTTACCATTATTAATGCAGAAGGCAGTCTTCTCTATGTCAGATTTTTTCAATGGCATCTGGTGAAAACCACTTTCAAGATCTAGAACAGAAAAATAATTACTATATTACCTCGGATATCTCCGGAATAGGATATTTGTCTGCAATTGTAACTGCGTTTAGTTTCCTGTAGTCTATTACAATTCGATATTGCTTATTTGCACGGGGATCTAGATGCACGGGGATCTAGATGGTCGTATGATGCCATCGTTCATAAAAGTTTTTACCTATTTCTCTACTTCGTGCTCGTTGTGGTTCTAATTTCTCCCACAACTTTTGTGGTATACATTAGTCTTTCATTGGGTTCTGCGAACAATTTTGGAAATGTCTTTGCAAAGGCATTCATATTATTTTTTTCGTTGAGGCGATACCTTATTCATCTCTAAATTATTTACTGTTGCAGAGGAAAGTTGTTTACTACCTATTTTTCTTCCATTTCCCAGTGTCATATATCCATCGCCTGTATGGATTATGACCTGCAATTTCCTGAGGGTATCGTTTCCCAGGATACCACCAATTGTCTTAAGGGAGGAAGGCATTAAAAGAATTTAATTTCGTGATTTACATTACAAAGTTTTCGCCTACAACAGATTTCGCGTAGAATGATGCTTCATTTTAAATTTTTTTCTTTGCCAGATGTGGCTGGAGATAATTTTTGCTTGATCCCGTTGTAAAACTCGAAAAGGTTCTTCTTTGGGAGAGAGGGTGCTAAGCTAGAAAGTTCCCCTGCCTACCCGATGGCGCTAGCGCTAATAAACGCCACTGGCTCTAAAATATTTGTAGGCAGTTGAATGCCTAGAAAGCAGATGAATGCTTTCTATTAACCAACAAAAATATGCCAATTTTAGTAGAGCTCAACGAGGAGATGTTTTGACAGCAGATTGAATTTTAATACAAATAATTTCGGCTTATATACTAACTGCCTTATTCATAAAAAATATTTCAGGTTTATTAAGCGCTTATTTGACATATTTCTATGGAAAATTTGTCAAATAAACCTGTGATAAACCTAAAATATTTTTTATGAATTAGACCGTAATTATGTGAAGAATCTAGATTGTAAAAATGAGTGATCTTATTTCTATTTTATATATATATTAAAAATATTTACATTTATAATATTCATGGAAAAACAAAATGACACTTGATATATTTAACGTAATAAATTATTTTCCCATATATATTGAAGTGCGCCACAAACAACAACAACCCACGGTATGTTTACAAAACACATGCATTGCACTGGAATATCAATACGGTGATCAGCGGTATGAAAGACATATGATACCTTCAATTGCTCTTGTATGCAGATCCGTAAAACAATGAATACATTCACTGATGTGTATGTAAAAGAAATAAATCATTGTTTGCCACACCTCCATTTTTTACAATAATGTTCATATAACGTTAGTTTTATGGAAATTCTTTTACAAATTGTTTTTTTTTTTGTATTATTTTAAGTTGTAAAGAAATATTTATTATTTATATATATGTAGTCCGGACATACGTTTATATTAATTTTATTTAGTATTATATAACTTAAGTATATTTTTATGAACTATTTGATCTTTGTTTGTTTTCTTATCTACTATGGTAATATTATTTCTTATATCTATTTTCTGAATTTTATAGGGTCCCCTATATTGCGTTTCTAATTTATGATCTGCTTCATTTCCTTATCGTAATTTTATTTTTGTCTAAGTTTATGCCTATTTAGTAATTGTTTAGCTCTCTTATATGATACTTCTAACCTAAATTTGGATTCCTTAGCATAGTTGTCTATATTATAATTTTATCTACTTCATTAAACTGTTGAAAAGAATTCGGCTGTTTTGCAAAAACTAATTCATATGGACAGTAATTATGCACTGTTGAAGGTGTTGTATTAAAACAGTAAGTGAAATATTTTAGCCATTCATCCCCATCAGTTTTATCAACTGTTATATAAGATCGCACGTATGCATTAAAAGTTCTATGGCTTTTTTCAATTGTACGTAATGTCTGATGATGGTATGCAGTTTAAAATAGTTTTTCTATTTTTAATATTATTACATAGTTCTGTCAATAATTAATTTTTATATTCGGTACCCATGTCCGAAATGAACGTCTGCATTGGACTATAGGTAAGTATAAAATGATCAAATATTGCTTTAGCGATTGTTTTAGCACTTTTTTCTTTCACTGGTATAGTAACTAAATATTTAGTTAAATCACATATTATTGTGTTTGCGTATTCATTTCCAAATAATGATTTAGGAAACGGTCCTATTGTGTCGTACACCGTGTCAAATGGTTTTGTTGGTGTTGGTGTAATTGTCATTGGACTTTTAGAATGTTTGTGTTTTGGCAGTTTGACATTTATGAAATTTTGTTACGTATTTAGATATGTCTTTGGACATATTTTTCCAATAGTAATATCTCTTTATTTTTTCTAATGTTCTATATAGTCCACAATGTCCGCCTTCTATGGGATCATCGTGATATTTCAGCATAATTTAAAAAATTGCCTTATCATTCGTATTATAAATTTGGGTCACCTCATTTAGTAGCGCTACTTTAATTTTATTCAATATTTTATTGCCCACAAATTTAAATTCATTAATAGAGATAAATTCGAAAATTTTCTCACTATGTGCCACTTATAAATTATATATATTGTGTTTACCGGCCACTTTTTCGAGCCTAGAGAAAAATTGTCCTAAGTCAAAATTCTCGTTAGTAAACACATCATTAATTTGTATATATGTATGTTACTATAGATTTTCCATGTTTGATATAACACATTCCGGGGGAAATATTTAGTTTATAGCAGTGATGGAAAAGTTGGTACGATCGTACTTTTTTTGGTACTATTTGACACGAAAAAGTACCGTAGTACTCCCGTTACACATTTGATACTCTCACGGCCAACTTAGAAATGCAGTCAAAAGACGCGCAAGTTAAGTATAATGAAATGTATCGTCTTTAAAAAAACCAAAACTTTTGTTTTGAGTTTTTTTCTCAACTTTATTTATTGAATTATTATTTTCTACTGATCAATCGTTTACAAAAGTGTTTTAATATATGTAAATTGATTCTTACAATTAAAATGCTTATTCTATACTTTGTTTTTGTAAAATTAAAAATGCTTAATCTACTTTTGTTTTTGTTCATATTGCTTAAAACTAAAGAGGTGTTGAATTACTTTTCATAATCATGTTATTGACGTGGCTTTTGTTAATAATTGAAAATGCTGAATTTGTACAAGTGTGTCAATTGCACAATTTTAGTTGGGCGATTGACCTCTTATTATTTTTCCCAGTCAACATTTATTTTGGGTGAAGTCGAAGCTGTCACTGACGTAACTCCTTCCCCCTTTGTATAAAAATTCTCCTGAATTTTTGGTTCAAGTTTTCTTCGTATTTTTATTGTGTACACAGCGATCGTAGTCAATAACATGATTAAAAGGAAAATTAGTACAAATATTGTTATGATTGATGTACTACTATATTTTTTATGATATTTTAATTCTTTAATTTCTTTGACATTTTCTATTTCATTTAAAACGATTTCATCAAATGTAGGTTCTATGATATTAAATTCAATTTGATTTTTTGAAGGGATAACAAAATTATCTCTGTATGTTTTTTCTGAATTTACAAAAGTTTCATTATCTATTATTATTTTACAATCATGAAATGAAAATAAATAGTGTTTGCTTATTGAAAGATTCCTTTCATCACAATTACTAGATACAATACTTCCATTTGAATTCTTTAGGAGTATTAAGCCGGATTCAATTTCTGTTATTTCTTTTTTGTATTCTCTTATTTTCTTACAATTATTTTTATATATACACAAAATTAGATATTTTAATTTTTCTAAAATTGGAATATTGTCTGTATTCATAAACTTGTCCATTGTAGTGTAGAACTTCTTGTGGTTTAAAGTTTAACTGTGTGAAATTTGTGTCGGTAATGGGTGTGATAAGGGATCTTTTAACTGTCAGTGTGTTTTTTGGGAATTTAATTACAAATATTATGTGGTCGTCTTTGTATTTTGCGGCTCCTAGTTGCATATACTGAAGTTCGTAAAAATCAATCTTAAAATCGATAATTTCTTTGTCCGTTAGAATGTTGCTGGTCATTATATTGAATTTTGCGGATACTATATTATTTTGAATGTGTTCTACACTGTCCGATAGAATCTTTAATTTGAGCAAAGTATCTAAACAGTATATCTCGTTAATTATATTATCATCATTTTTCTTTATCACGTTGAACTGGTTTGAGATACTTTTCCTGTCAGTGTCGATTGTTTCCTTGAGTTTGTTTAATGTCTGATTGAAATGATTATTTACGTATATATTTTTATTAAGATCGTCTATTGCTTTGTGATTATTTTCATCTATAATTTTTAAATGATCTTCAATGTCATTTCGGTCATCGTCGGTCATTGTTCCTGCTATCCACTTTAAGCCTGAGCCTATTGCGTTAAATAAACCTCTTTTGCGTCTGTTATGGTGTAAGGTTTGTGCCTTTACTTTGAGTTTTTCTAATTCGTGCTCAAGAAGTATTTTATTTTTGATAGATTGAAATTGACTTATTTCCCTTTCTAGATTATTGATTACGTCTGTTATTTGTTGAATATCAATTATATGAATGATTTTGTTATATTCCAGTATTATTTTTACGTCATCTAATTTAATTTCGGCGAATCCGTCAGAATTATTGATTGGCTGGATTGTCAGGGATTCTATTGTCATTGGTATTAGCATCATCAGCATAACGAGTAAGGTCCAATTCTCCTAAAAATTTATTTTTTCGTTTAATGTTTGAAGGATATATGTTTTCTAATTTCAATTTACGGTACCTAGGCTCATATTTTGTCTTACTGTTTTATAGTTTTTCACATAGCCCTCGTCATCTGTTCTTTCATAATCTTCTTTTTTTCATTTCTCTTATTTATAATACATTGCTTTGCTTCTTTAATTTTTTGTTTTTCTTTAACTACAGAGTGAGTGGATTTGTTGTACCATTCTACACACTTAAATATTCGTTCTTGAGTTGAAAGGGGTGAATTTTCAGATTCTAATGCTCTAAACTTTTCTGATATTGTGCTATGTAATCTTTCTATATCCGCATTTCCTGTATGGTTGTTAGGTTTAGTGAAATGTACCTCAATCCCTTCCTGTCTTAAAAATTCCTTTACATTTGTTGAATTGAATTCATTATCAGTTATTATTTTGTTTGGCTTGCTTCTAATAGATAGAAATTGTCTTAACTTTTCAACCACCGTGGTACTATTCCTGTCTTCCAGGTATATTGCAACGGCATGCTTAGAGAATTTATCTATAAATGTTAAAAAATTGTGTTTCTTTATAGTATAAACATCCAAGTGTATAATTTCGTTAACGTCGGATGGAGTTTCAGTGATATGATATTTTGGTTTTAATGGATTACGATCATATTTTGATTTGTTGCATATTTCACAGTTGTTTATATATTTGTTAATTAATGTTTTAAGATTCCTAAAATAAATTTCCTTTTTCAATCCCTCATAATTTTCTGTTATACCACCGTGTCCAGTTTCCATTTTGTGATATTTGGCTATTTGCTTATAAGTTTCGTCCTCACTACTCATGTCTTTTGCATGGTGACTACATCTGTAAAACTTTATGTTATTATCAAAAAGTTCAATCAGCTTAAGCTGAACTTGGTTATAAACTTCATCATTCAGTTCAGAAAATATTCCCACTCTTCCCTTTTTAAGAAATCTTCTAAAAATGTCAGTCATAAAATTGGATTGGATGTCATCTCTACTAACAAAAATCTTTCTCTTTCCATTGGCTACTTCTATTTCTTTCACTTTGTGTTCAGTTAAAATTAACTGAGTTTGAAATCTGTTCACCACTGTATCTAGGATTGGAAAATGGTCATTTTGCTCTTCCTCTTGTGAATGAATCGTACCAGAAGTGCTAAAGTTGTCATTTACTACTTCATTCTCATCATTTATCGCATGAATTTCACCTGTATTTACATCGATCCTACTCAGAAAATCTGCTATTTTGTTCTCCCTAACCTTTATATGATTCATTTCTATATTGTATCCTCCTAACTCCATAAGCCATCTCTGCAGCCTTGGATTTATGTCTTTACCTTTGTATTTTGTATAGAGCCAAACTAAAGGCTGATGGTCTGTTGCCAAATCACAGTGTCTTCCATATAGGTATGGTCTGTAATATTTGACAGCCCAAACAATGGCCAATAATTCTTTTTCAACAGTAGCATATTTCTTTTCGTGGTCATTGAGAGTTCTACTTGAATAACTGATAGGATGATCTCCTTGCATGAGAACAGCTCCTATGGCGTAATCACTTGCATCGGTAACTAATTTAAATTTCTTAATTAATTAACTATCTTTTTAGTTTTTGAAACGCATCAATATATTGTGGGTCATTTTTATTGATTTTGGTGTTTTTTCTAAGAAATTTTGTCATGTTATGTGCAATTTTTGCGTAATCTCGGATAAATTTTCTATAATACCCTGTGGCTCCGAGGAAGGATTTGATTTGTTTTTGTGTTTCAGGAAGCTTAAGCTTCTGTATGCTTTCAATTTTTGCGGGATTTGGTTTAACACCATTCGTTGTTAGTATGTGGCCTAAATATTCTGTCTCTTTTGCAAAGAATTTGCATTTATCTACTTGGATTTTCAAATTATGAGCTCTTAGTCTGTCAAATACCTTTTGGATGTTTTGGATGTGTTCTTCTAGACTTGTGCTGAAGATTAAAATATCATCCAAATACACAACGCATATTTTATTAATCAGATTTCTTAATACCGAGTTCATTAGCCGTTGAAATGTGGAGCGGGCATTCTTCAGCCCGAATGGCATACGAACAAATTCGTAGTGACCTAATGGGGTTGAGAATGCTATCTTTTTCCTATCCTCGTTTTTTATTTTTATTTGGTGGAAGCCCTTGGCTAGGTCAAGAGTAGTGAAATACTGTGACCTTCCAAGTTTATCTAGTATGCTTTCAATATTCGGCATAGGAAACTTATCGTCAACCGTGATTTCATTGAGTTTGCGGTAGTCAATCCGCCACTTTTTCTTCCCGGAGTAGTGAGCTTTTTTGGGAACTATCCAAATGGGAGAATTATATGGAGAGCTACTGTCTTTAATAATATTTTGTTGCAGCATTTCTTTCATCCGACGGTTTATTTCCTCCTCATGAATTTGAGGATACCTGTATATTTTAGAATATACAGGATTATTTGTCTTGGTGATGATTTCATGCTGTATTTCGTGAGTATGACTTAATGCCATGCCCTCGTGAAAAAATAGATCCTCATTTTTATCTAAGAGCTTTTTTAATTTTCTAAATTCGTCTTCGTTCATGTCATCTCTTAAGAGTTTATTTATTACATCATTGATTTCTGATGATGTTGTCATATTCGTATGGACAAGAGTTACAAAATTTAATTTTATTATTAATTTCAATGTGTTCCTCACCTATATTTATATTAGCCTTTAAAATTTTCAGAATGTTTTGACCTATTAGGCCGTCAAATTGTTTGTTTGTAAATTTCCAGCACATGAGATTGTTGTCTTTGAATTCTTTCGGTGTTTCTGTAATAATTTCATAATTTACCTCCATCAGTCCGTTTAATGTTTTGAAAAATAAAGGTTTGTCCAATTTAACTCGTTTTTATTGTGGAAGTGTTTCTTTGCTGATTAACGTCGTTGATGATCCTGTGTCTATTAAGCATTTTATTTTAGTGTTCCCTATTGTTAGTTCTGCTAACGGTAAATTAGCTTTGCGGCTGGTGACCGAAAATTTTCTTCGTCGATATGATCGACTTCCATCGGCTCTACGTGATTTTGTCTAAACTGATTTCGTACTTGTCCTGATGTCTGTCCATGTTGTTCATTTCTAGGAAAGTTTGAATGGCGATATAGTCCCGTATTGTTGGACTGCCTAATTTGTCCGAAGTTATTTGTCTGCCTAAACTGTCCGGAGTTGTTTGTTTGCCTAAATTATCCAGAATTGCTTGTCTGCCTAAATTGCTTTTTGGTTGTAAGGTTGACCTGAATAACTGGGTTGTGTATGATGTCCGATGTGATTGGATTGACTGTATTGTTCCCTATTTGGTATTTCTTTGTTGTGTGAGTGATTATTGGTTTGTTTATTGATGCCTGTTTCTTCTAATGTATAAAAAGCTGCTCTTATACTAGTTATGTTTCTACTATAAATGACATGTAAGGCTGTATGTTATTTAGAAATGTTTTTAAAATCATACTTTCATTATTCTTGGGATTAAACTCAACAGGCTTATTAGTATCCTGTTCGTATTTTTCATTTAATTTATTTAAAATAGAGCTTAAATTATAGTAATATTGACTTACATTGTAATTCTTTAGGGATAGAGCGTTGTGATATAGCTGATGGTAAGTTTCTCTCACTCCAAAGTTATAGATGAGTTCCTTTTTGATTTGCTCCCAATTCGCATTTGGTCCTAGTGTTCTGATAACATCTAAAGCTGCTTTCTGAATTTTATTGATTACGCATCTTTGGAAGACATATGCTTGTAGTCCTGTGTTTTTAAAAACTGGAAGAAAAAGTTCCACTTCCCTCAAAAATTACGATAGGGCATAGTCCCTGTTTCCTCGATACTCTTTTATTTTTGATGCCTCTTTAAGGATTTCAGTTACCGGGATAGGTGACTCCGTAGAAGGGTTGGCTGTTGTTGGTGTTTGTTGTTCGGTTTCCATTTTTAGTCAGTTTTTACTTCCTTCTTGATTGTAGTTGGGATGAATGTAGCAAATATTTTATCACTAATACACTGCTTCTTGTTGATATTAATTATTAAAATTTATTTGAAGTGTCTCTTTTTATTTATATATTTTTGTTTGTAAGGATTTCACAAATTTTTTAAAGAGTTCACGATTGGTCTTAATTCTTTTTAAAAAGATTTCACAAAAAGGGTTCCTTTTTTGAAAGGATTTTGTAGTTGTTTTTTTTTTTTAAAAGGTTCCTTTTTCGAAAGGATTTTGCAGTTAGTCCAATCCTTCGGGGTTAGATCCTACCGTCGACTGCGCCAGTTAAGTATAATAAAATGTATCGTCTTTAAAAAAAACCAAAACTTTTGTTTTGAGTTTTTTTTCTCAACTTTATTTATTGAATTATTATTTTCTACTGATCAATCGTTTACAAAAGTGTTTTAATATATGTAAATTGATTCTTACAATTAAAATGCTTATTCTATACTTTGTTTTTGTAAAATTAAAAATGCTTAATCTACTTTTGTTTTTGTTCATATTGCTTAAAACTAAAGAAGTGTTGAATTACTTTTCATAATCATGTTATTGACAGTGGCTTTTGTTAATAATTGAAAATGCTGAATTTGTACAAGTGTGTCAATTGCACAATTTTAGTTGGGCGATTGACCTCTTATTATTTTTCCCAGTCAACATTTATTTTGGGTGAAGTCGAAGCTGTCACTGACTTAACTCGTATGCATATATTTTTGCCAAGAATTAAATTTCTTTTACGACAAATGGCATGAAACTTTATTAGTAAAGATTTTTTAGAAAATTAAATATAAACGAAAACCATATTTCACTCAATGATATTTTTTGATCTGTATAAGTTATAAAAAAATTTATTGTTTCATTTGAGTACTTGACTACAACTGAAGTCAAAGGTACAAAACTCTTTATTATAAAATAAATTCACATAAACAATTTTGTTCACTATGCAATTCTTTGAAATTTACATTTACTTTTGGTAGTTAACAGGTAAGTATTGTAGTGTCAGCAATAAGAATATTATATTTCTTAACAGCTAATTAATATTAATTTTAATTGCGAAACATATTGCAATCGCGGTTTAAATTGGGTCACAAAAAAATATAAAAGAGAATAACGAAGAAAGATTAAATTGTTTATTAAGCAGTTCATAAAAAATAAGGGTATTCAAAAAATATTTTGTCTGTTAACTCTTCCCTCCTCAGACGCAGACGTCCCCGTTTGCATAGGAAATTGGTTGACATGTTTCTAGACTATTGCATTCTGTGGTGTTCGTTTTTTGAATTTCAGAGTAGATCGGTGGAATACCAGTTTGGGTTAATTTGAGTTCATATTTTCTTTTTGCAGCGCATTTGAGAACTATGATAATTGTAATTATTGCGCATATTATTAAAGCAACTGAATTTTCCCATAGATTTATATTATTTCTTTTCTTGATCAATTGAATTGTGCGGCTGTTATTTAAATGTAATTCTTTAATAAGTTGAAGAGATAAGGTTTCTTCGAAGTAATGACTGGAATTCAATGAACTTAGAATGGCGGGTAGTGGTTTATAAAATTCCTTTTCGTAATGAGAGAAAGTTACGTTATCAACGGATATGGTAGCACTTTGGTATTGTACCACAAATGTTCCATGCATGTCAACTGGATTACCGTTTACAATTATTGAACCATTGTACTGATTAAATAGAAGTAGACCGTCTTGGATTATTTCCAAGGAAGGAATATCTAAATTATTGCTTTTTTTACAAGTGGAGGGACTGCTCTTGAGCAGATTTGGTATACAACTTGTGCTGGTTATTTCTTCGATACTTTCCTTTTGACATAAGTTTAGTTCGTCATAGCTTTTACAGGGTTTTCTTACTTCAAATATTTTATTTTGGCAAGATATTATAGTTTCGTATTCCAATTTTATAATAAAATTTCCTGTCTTTATAGGTTTTATTAACATAGTCTTACACTGAGGTTTGTTGACTATAGGCAAATTTATTACATATAACAAAATTGAATTATTAGAGGCAACTTTAATATTGGCAAATTTTAAACATTGTTCCAAATCATTATAAGGAAAATTTTGCTCGACAATTAACTCGCTTAAAATTTCCATTTCGTTATGAGAGAAAAGGAAAGGATTTATGATACCACCCTTCGACCACAATAATGCTTGTTCAATATTAGTTAATTCTTCTTTAAGTATTTGCAATTCAAATTTAAATTTAAGTGCTGCGGTATTTTCTGTGTCGTATGTTTGTATGTTTTTAGTTATCTCGTTTGTCAAATTTGTCAGCTCGTTTAGTTTTCGTTCAAAGAGTCTGTTTATAACAATTTGGCTGTCTGTGTGTCGTAAGTTGTCATTTATTTTATCTGCCAAAATTTCAAAATCTGTCCGATCCGGGGAGCCTGCAATCCATTTCCATACCGTACCGATTTCGTTGATTGATCTTTTAGATTTTTTGAAGGGTCTAATTCGGTTTATCAGGTTGTGCACTTCCGCCATCTCGTGCTGAAGAAGAGGCATGAGGGGATTGGACTTCTTTATTTTAAAGTTGATGCGTTCACTTATAAGTCTTAGTTCCTGTTCATAAATCCGAATGTCTATTACATGTATTAGGTTAAACGTCTGAAACGTCACAATCTCGGAATTGGAGTAGTCGAGAATTTGTACTTCGGCCCTTATTGTTTGAAGAAGAAGTCTGCAAATGAGAAAAAGGTTATGGTTTTATCAAGCTTTTATGGACTATTCGACCAGATATAGTTTTAATTGTGTTATTGAAATTTTCGGCTACTTTTTCTTCTTTATATCTAGGTGATAGTTTAGTCCCTATTCTTTTATTAGTTTTTACATAGACTGTGTCTCCGGCGTAATATTGCTTGGGAGGTTTTCGATTTTTGTTATGAAATTCTAATTCTGCTTTTTGCTTATCTTTTAACTTTTGTATGAGTTTTATCCTGTCCTCCACGAGGTTTTCCGGTTTTATTCTTCCAAAAAATGCATCTACTGGTCTTTTTCCGGTAGTAGAATGTACGGAGTAATTGTACCTGCTAACAGATAGCTCAAGCAGCTCTTTAAAAGAATCGTGAATTTTTCCTGCTCTTACGCACCGCATAATTTCGGAGAGTGTTGAGTGGAACCTCTCGATTTGTCCGTTGACAGTGCTAGTGTATGGCGGAGCTTTAAATATTTTAATTCCAAATTGATTTTCCAGCATATGCTTTATTGGCGCAGACCCTAATGATTTTTCGTTATCTATGACTACTCTTTCGGGAGGTCCTAGGCTCACTAAAATTTCACGTAGTGGTTCTTTGATATCCTGTGTTGATCTTGATTTAATAATTTTTGCCATTGCATATTTGGAAAATTTGTCTATGGCTGTTAACACGGCATTTTGGTTAGTAAGATAAATGTCAAGATGAACTATTTGTCCAGGGTATTGTGGAATTGGTGTTTCATTAAGTAATGGTTTCGCTGGATGTCGTTCATATTTTTGTTCCTTACAAGTTTTGCACTGTTTAACGATTTTTTTTATTTTAGCATTCATTTGTGGGAAGTAAACTCTTTCAATTAGTTGGCTCTTGTTTTCGAGAGCATTGCGGTGTGCGCGTTGGTGTTTGTTGAGTATTTCTTTTTCCTGATCTCCTTCGTCTATTAAATCGGTGACAATTTTCCGAGCAAATCTGGTGCGGTAATTATAGAAGTTTTCTGGATATATTTCTTGTATCTTTCCGAGGATCGACTCAGTAGTGTTCAACCCATTTATGACTGAAGGATTTAAATACTTTTTAAGAATGGCTATTAGTTTCTCTTTTGTGTAGTTGATTTCATAAATGATGTGGCGATGGAAGGTGGGGAATGTTATTTGAAATTCGTATGAGGGGCTTTGTCCTAGTTTTAAGAAAATTTGATTTTTAAATACGTTAATTGGTTCATTAGCTATTGGGATGAGGTGGTGTGACGAGGTTTTATCGCTATGAGCTGTAGCAGTCATCGAGTTTATTTGAGGAGGTCGTGATAGGGCATCAGCAACAACGTTTGTTCGTCCCGGTTTGTAAAGTAGTTCGTAGTTGTGCTCTTCGAGCGTAGCTTTCCACCGTTTCATTTTATTGTTATTGTTTTTGTTGCTTAAGGCGTACGTCAGGGGCTGGTGATCGGTGAATATTTTTATTTTGGCTGAACCGTAAAGATAATTCCTTAGAGAGTTGAGGGCCCAGATGATTGCCAGCATTTCTTTTTCGTTGGTGGCATAATGTTCTTCTGCCTTGCTGAGAGTTCTGGATATGAACATTATAGGTCGGTCATTTTGGGCCAATACAGCTCCTATGGCATATTCTGATGCGTCGGTTGTCAACTGAAATTCTTTCGTAAAGTCTGGATAGTGAAGCATTACTTCTTCGGTGAGTGCTGCTTTTATTTTGCCAAATGCTTCCATTGCTTCGTTGTTAAATTTTATTGGTGTTCTTTTTGAAATATTTTTGGACGCCTGTCCTCCTTCCCCCCTTAATAGGTTTGTCAGGGGTTTCGCTAGCTTAGCGTAATCCCTGACAAAGCGTCTATAATAACCTGAAAGTCCAAGGAAGGATCTTAAATCTTTTAGTGTTTTTGGTACGGGGAAGTTTGTGATGGCTTCCACTTTGTTGGGGTTTGTTTTTATTCCAGTTTCAGATACAATAAAGCCAAGAAATTCGACGCTATTTTTTAAGAATTCGCATTTATCGACTTGAGCTTTCATATTGGCGTCGCAAAGGGTTTTAAAAATAGTTTTTATGTCTTCAAGATGACTTTGTTTGTCTTTGCTGAATATGATGATGTCGTCTATGTAGACGAAACATATTTTCCCAATGTGATTCCTCAAAATATCATCCAACGTCCGTTGGAAGATTGAAGGTGCGTTTTTTAGTCCAAATGGCAGACGAGTAAACTCGTATTTGCCATTGTTTACTGAAAAAGCGGTCTTCTCAATGTCAGATTCCTTTAAAGGAATTTGGTGAAATCCGCTTTTCAGATCTAGGACTGAAAAGTATTTATTCTCCCCCAATTGTGACAGTACTTCGTTTATTGCTGGTATTGGGTATCTATCAGCAATGGTGACTGAATTTAGTTTGCGATAGTCAATCACCATTCTGAATTTCTTTTCATTGGATTGGTCTAATTTTTTTGGGACGATCCACACATGGGAATTGTATGGGGATCGTGAAGGTCTTATAATACCGTCGCTGAGCAATTTTTCTATTTGTGAATTTATTTCGTCTTTAAGATGCATTGGATAGAGATATGATTTACTGTAGACCGGTGTATCGGAGGTCGTACGAATTTCGCCTGTTACCTTCGTGGTGTATGTCAATTTTTCGTTCGGTTCGGTGAAGAGATCTGGGAATTGACATATTACATCTGAAAGTTCTTCTGTAGTTTGAATATCAAGGTGTCGTGTTTGAATATTAATTTTATTAATATCCTGAGACTGAAATTGCTTTAGTCGGAATTTTAGATTTTGGATTCGTAAAATATTGTGTTTGGTATCAATTATGGCTGATAATTCTTTAAGTGTGTCGTTGCCCAAAATGGCATCGAAGGACGCGAGTGAGGGGAGGATATAAAACGTAATTGTGTTGTTAAGGCCGAAAAGGTTAGCATTTGTATGGTGTGTAATTTTTATATTGCCTGCGACAGAATTTGCAGTGAATGGTTTTTCATTTTTTACTGGTTTTGGTACAATTTCGGATTTTATGTAATTTTTATTGGAGCCGGTGTCTATAAGTATTTTAAGCACTTTCCCGTTCCTCATTCGACATTTTAGGTACGGTAATGAGGAACTCCTCATTCTAAAAAATTAATATCACTAAGGTCTGTGATTACGTCATCGTCCGTATCTATAGTTGCCATGTTGCTTTGGTATTCCAGTGAGTCTTCTTTGTATTGGTCGTTATCTTCTGTCAGGAAGTCCTCTTCTAATTGATAGTTATTTTCTTCTGGTAGATGGTCTATAGGTTGTGTTTTTATATGGTAGTTGCGCTGAACTTTATTCGGTGGTCCGTATTGATTTGATAATTGCGACTGCTGAGGCATTTTCCATTTTCTATTTTCGTTCGGCCTATTCATATAATTTACTTGTCTTGTTCTCATACTTTCGTCTATTTCCATAGGTTCCGGGCGTGGAATTTGTTTTGGTGGTCGTGGAGGCAATATATGGCCGTGTTTCTCTGATAGTTTCCTTGGTTTAATGTCGTTTGTTGCCTTTGTATGAAATGTGGTGTGAATTGGGGTTTTTGTGGATATTGGGGAGAGTATGATAGGTGAGGTGCAAATTGTTTTGGTGCCTGCTGTATTGTATGTCTTTTAGGTGGTAGCATTGGTAGTGGTCCTTGATGTCTTATGTGACTTCCTAATAATGAGTTCCTATTTGTTTGATTGTCCAATTTTTGGCAGAGATACAACGCGTAAGGGAGATCCTTGGGCTCTCGAACACCGAGTAATCTTGGTAGATCGCCTTTCAGGCCCCTAATAAATGTATCCAACGCTTTATCTCTATATGTTTGGGTCAATAATTTGATTGATTCATTGCTCGCTTCCATGCACGAAATTTTGTTAAGGATTAGAGTCAGGTGTGCATAAACTGCTTGATAAAAGTCATTTATTGATGAACTACCCTGTACCAATGATAACAATTGGTATTCTAAAGTCTTTAAATCACGCTGATCACCATAGTGATGAGTCAAACATGCCGCAGTAGCTCGCCATTCAAGCGGTGTGTTATATGCTTCTAAAGCTGCATCTGCTTCACCTGTTATTTTGTTCCTAATGGTCATGATAATGGCGTAGTATTTGGGTGTGCCTCTGGAATTATCATATAATGATAATACCCTTTCTATACTTTTCTTCCAGGAGCTGAATTCTGTGTGTTTGCCTGAGAATTCTCTCAGGCTTTTTACTATATCGGGCACTTTTTCTAGGTCTTCTAGATTGTTGTTATACCTATCGTAAATTTCTTGGTCGGGTAGATTAGCGAATTCGTCAGTAGGATTGATAACGTTATTTATAAGGGTCCTGCCTTCAGTCAGAAATAACTGTCTTAGAGAACCTAACAAGTTCGTCTGTAACTGATTGAACTGTTCCTGACTCATTCCTGCTGGGGCAGGTGGAGGGTTACCTTGTTGGTTTAATACCGCTGGTCGGATCAAATTGTTTGGGTTTGCCATTCTTTCCTTTTCTCTTTACAATAATTTGTTAAAAAGTTGTGAAAATATAAATTTTTATTGGTACTGTAAAAAATTTATTTAGTTGTTTTTTTTTTTTTGTGAAAATGCAAAGATTTGTAAGTACTGCAATGTACAATTTTTTTACTATATTTATTTTTATTATTTATTCTTGTTAATTATGTTCTTATTTAGATTCTGACCTAGCTTTTTGTTTTATAAACTTTAAAATGGTGCAAACACTTTATTAAATTTCCTGACGGATATCTCAAAATAAAAAATTTTGTTTAGTTTTATTTTATTTAAGTCAAATAATATTCAATTTTAAAGACTGTAACTTATGATTTGTTCTCTTATTTTAATAATTCTACATTAACTTACATTAAGAATGCAGCTGCCTTCATATTGTTGCTGTTGTGTGATAATTGATTTTCGCTTCAGTTCCGTCCTGTTTTGTTGAAGAAAATGCTGTTGTTGTTGATTTCCAATATCTTTGATTTTATTCTCGTTCTGGTGTGGTTTATTTCTTTCTTTTTTTTTTTTTTTTTTTTTTTTTTAACTTGATCTCCACTGTTCAAAGGATGTAATTTTATTCAAATTGATGTTTACTGTTTTTATCTTCACTGTCTTTTATATGGTTTTCAAAGGATGTAAAACAAATTGATCTTTGCTGTCTCTATCTTCACTTTCTTTTAAAGGATGTAAAATAAGTTGATCTTCACTGTCTTTTATCTTAGGATTTATTAATTTTTCCTCCTATTTTTATTTGACAGTATTTATTTTTTTTTTCTTTATCACTGCTATGAGGATTTTTTTCTGTTAGTCTTAAGGGCTATTCACTTAGTAAGGATATTATTTCAACGTAAGCTTCAAGCTTATTTTTCAATTTAACTAGTATTAGTTTATTTTTTCCACTGTGACCTTTCTCTATGAGAAATTTTTTTTATTTCACGTGGGTTTTTGTTTTGTTGGGCGCCAGTTATAAAAAAATTTATTGTTTCATTTGAGTACTTGACTACAACTGAAGTCAAAGGTACAAAACTCTTTATTATAAAATAAATTCACATAAACAATTTTGTTCACTATGCAATTCTTTGAAATTTACATTTACTATTGGTAGTTAACAGGTAAGTATTGTAGTGTCAGCAATAAGAATATTATATTTCTTAACAGCTAATTAATATTAATTTTAATTGCGAAACATATTGCAATCGCGGTTTAAATTGGGTCACAAAAAAATATAAAAGAGAATAACGAAGAAAGATTAAATTGTTTATTAAGCAGTTTATAAAAAATAAGGGTATTCAAAAAATATTTTGTCTGTTAACTTATATAATCACAAATCCTGTTGAAACAACTGATTTAAATCAGTTCTAAGGACAAAAGTGGACTTTGACAATGAAATGTTAGTTTGGTTTAGTAGTTGTAACATTTAATAAATAAATGCAAAATATACCACATTAGTTAAAATGTTTAACAGCGAAAAGTAAAATTTTAAAAATAATAACAACCATTATAGAGCATTGGCTGATATGGAAGAACTGAAACCATTAAGGGTCCTTTACATGGTAATACAAAGTATTACGAATTTGTAGAATCAAAATATTATGAAATTCTCTCCGTTAAAAAAAAGAGAACTGTTTTAGCTATTTTTCATGTTTACACTGATATTATAAGTAAAATGCAAGCAAAGATATTAAACTGCTGCTGGAAAATTGCAAAAAAGATGTGCACTAATAAACCTAAATATTGGAGATAATATTTTATTATTTCAATGTAGGTTAGGTTATTTACAAAAACAGCATGAAAACTGCCTGAGTTGATTTTGGTTGTTTTTGTAAAAGTGTTAACACCTTCAATAAATTTGATTAATGCTGCCAATGTTTACTTTGAAATAGACCTCTGGTGTGATAATAATACTTAAATTTCCAAAATGGTTTAGAAAATAAACATTTACCGACCGCTTGTCAAATTTTCTATCCGTATTTTCTCCTACTTGATGCATTTTGCTTTCACATGATAAGGTTTTGACCATTCGACATAATTTTTTGATATGCCCTAATACAGTACAATGTACCAATACAATGTAAAGACAACTGTAACAACAGTTTCTGGTCTGCAGTGGCAAAAACTAAAAACTCAATAGATGAATAAATTTTTCCTGATAAATCGAGTGTAGCTTACCTCACTCCTCACTACCTCACTCCTCTTGCCAAAATCTCATGACAACAAAACAGAGGAACAGGCTTTATGTTCCAACAGTATCAAGTCTTACCCAGGCCAAAGATTTATTGTCTTAAGTCTAAAAACTCTTCTTGTTATAACTTTAACATTTGTACCTATGTACATATGTATATGGTTTTTGTTCCTTTTTTTATTTCCTTGTAAATAAATTTTATATAATATTTTGTTAATAAACTTTAAATAAAAAAATAATAACTTTTGGTGCTCTCGAAATCAGAAAAGTACTAAAAAAATTTTTTTTTATACCGGAACGCAAATCTCATTTCCCATCACTGGTTTATAGTATTTTCTGACGTCAGTGTTTGTTAAAGGTACATATATACCGGGCTTATCATTATTTTTACTTTTATTAAATTTATGCTGTTGGTTTAGTGTATTACTATTCTTTTTCTGTATTGGTCATCGATGTTGTCTTAATACAGAACAAATTTTATTATTCATGTCTTTAATTACAATAAACGAAATTCGCGATAGAGCGTCAGCAACATAGTTATCTTTTCCTATTGCATTGATCTTAGGGGAAAGTCCGAGTTTTTCCAACTATTTTCGTGGTTTCCATTTCTATAGTTGCTAAATTTTTGTCTCATTCCATTGTTGTAATTGATATTGCTAGTATAGTTATAGTTATTGCTATTATTTATTATTATTAAACAATTTTAATAACTTTTTTTCTTTTCTTTTAATTTTCTTCATTTTCTTGTTTTGTTAAAACGTAATTGATAAAAAGTTATTATTAAACTTCTTTGTCTGAATTAACTCTTATACAATTCATTCTATTCTATCTATATGGTTTATGTTTTAATATATCTGTTAAACTTAATCTAAATCATTTGCCCTACTAACGTATTTCTTCTTCAAATTTCTATGGTTTATTTTGTAAAATTTTAAAACAAAGTTAAAAAGTGATAATATAGTTAAAATTATTAAAGTGATTTCAATTAGTTTTAAATTAATTTTTCCCTGAACGATTTCTACCTCGTTTAATACGTTTGCATTTGGATTTTCTATTTTTGATTCTGTTTTTCCCATTATGTATTAATTATTTTAAATATCTTCTTTTAAATATTTTTGTTCATTTAGAAACATTCTAATTCTATATGTGTTCTATTCATGATGTTGTCCCTTGTGGGAGTTCCTTCTACACCCAACAGCTTTGTCCTCAATTTCTAAAACTTTATTAGAATTAAATTTTATTGGGTTTTTTGGCCTAATTTTTCTTTTATCCATTATTTTGTGAAAAGAGTCCTTACAAGATTAAAAATTTAGGAAAATATAAAAAAAAATTTTTTTAAGCAAAGTTATTATAAAAAAATAGCCATTAATCCACTGTTATTAAATATATGTTTTTAAATTTTGCTGCCACCTTAAATCTTCCTTGGTTGATCAATATACATAAGTATATATATATCGCTGGATTGTCCATGATGTTATTTGTTTTTGTTGCTGGGAATGCATTTGCTACTATTGTTGATTAACATATGAATGTTGTTGAGCGGTTGGTATACAACATTAAGACCATGTGTTGCTACTGCCCTTGATATTGTTGCTGATGATAATAACTCCTTTTTTCGATAATAGTAATTATTGCTTTGAATTTATTGTCTCTTGGCCAGGCGGACATTTGAAGACTGGCAGGATCGCCATGTAAAAATCAAAAAGGTTCTTCTTTGGGAGAGAGGGTGCTAGGCCAGAAAAACTTCAGAAAGGTTGCCTGTCTACCCGATGGTGCCGACGCTAATAAACGCCACTGGCTCTAAATTGTTTGTAGGCAGTTGAATGCCTAGAAAGCAGATGAATGCTTTCTATTAACCAACAAGAATATGCCAATTTTAGTCGAGCTCAACGAGGAGCTCTTTTTGACGGTTTTTTATTGATTGAATTTTCATACAAATAATTTCGGCTTATATACTAATTATGTGAAGAATCTAGATTGTAAAAATGACTGATCTTATTTCTATTTTATATATATATTAAAAATATTTAAATTTATAATATTCATGGGAAAACAAAATGTCACTTGATATATTTAAAGTAATAAATTATTTTCCCATAAATATTGAAATGCGCCACAAACAACAACAACCCACGGTATGTTCACCAAACACACGCATAGCACATGCATTGCACTGGAATATCAATACAGTGACCAGCGGTATGAAAGACACATTATACCTTCAATTGCTATTGTATACAGACCCGTTAAACAAGGAATACATTCACTGATGTGTATGTAAAAGAATTAAATCATTGTTTACTACGCCGTGTCTATTAAAAATTTCAGAATATTTCCGCTCCCCGTTCTAACATCGAAATAAAGCAATGAAGAGCTTATTAGGCTAAAAAGTGGATGTCTGTTGGTTCAACATATTCTTTATCCGGTGTTTCTGGCTGCACCCGCTCAGTGTCGATATGGCAGGTTCTTTGTAACTTCTTTTGTTGAGGATATGAAGTTGAACCTGGACTTTTTCCCTGCTGGGGTCTATTTATGTAATTTATATGCCGAGAATGCATACTTTGATCCACGTCCATAGGTTCTGGTCGTGTTTGTGGTTTAGGTGGTCTCGGTGGATTATTTTGATTGAAAACTTGTTGGCTAGGTTGCCAAATTGGTAGGCTAGTTTGTGGTATATGAGCTAAATGAGGGCAGAATTTTTGTCTGTCTGTTTTTTTTCAGAGTTATTCCTTGGAGGTAATTGCTGTGGTGCAATATTTCTTGTATTGTGAGCATGGTTTTCTCTAAAATTCAGATTTTAAAGTTTTATGCAATGATGGTGGGCTTGTGGTATGTTCACTGGCTCCCTTATTCCTAGTAGACGAGGTAGGTCTCCATTTAGACCTCTTATAAAGGTATCTAGAGCCTTTTCCATGTAGGAACTTGTAATTAAGTTGAGTGATTCATTACTCATTTCTGAACATCCTATCTTATTTAATATTAGCGAGAGATCAGTGTATACTCTCTGATAAAAATCTTGTATGGTTTGGTTGCCATGTACCAGAGTAGTCATCTGGTATTCTAATGTTGACAAGTCTCGCTTGCCACCGTAATGAGCAGTTAAGCACTGTGAAATAACCTGCCAAATCAATGGAGTGTTGTACGAATCTAACGCTATGTCGGCATTTCCTATAATTTTATTCATAACTGCACTGGGTATACCGTAGTATTTGGGCGTTCACCTAAGTGGTTCGTATATTTCCAAAATTCTATCCACGCTTTTTTTCAATTGGTTATATTACCCTGGCTGACCTCTAAATTCTTTCAAATATTTTACTACGTCCGGAATCTTGTCCATATCATTTAGGTTATTTCTATGTCTTTCTTCAATCCGTTGGTCACTAATATTTTGTTCATTTGTATTAGGGCTTAATGCCGCCTGAACCATCTACGGTCCTTGTTGTCTAAAAATGTTTGTCACAACATTTGAGAGTTTTTGACAGTTCTCGCTGAACCTTCATAGTAAACAGATGTCTTAGCGGAGTTTTTTTTTCATATACATATTAAACAAACAAAAAATCATACAAAAAATATTCGTAATACATAATAACCGTAATACATATTAACTTTGATAAATAAGCAAAGCAAATATTGGTATATTGGGAAAAAACCGCAAAGGAATACTCTACATGAGTACCTCAAAAACAAAAAATTATGAAGTGAGTTCAAACGGCAAAAATGCATATCTTACTGTGAGTTCTAAAGCTCTTAATGTTAACAATAAAAATAAAAAATCTGATGATAGTCTTTCTCTAACGGCAAAGCCACTTTTTCATCAGCGATCAACTTCGCTTTGTCCAATGCCAACTAGTGATTCGTTTCCTAGTACTTCTTCACATAAGTCAGGATATCATCCCCTTCGGGCTCGTATACATCACTTAACAAGGTTATCACTACAGATAACAGTAGCACTAAGCCCAAGGTTCAAGTCGGAATGGACAGATATATAACTGGTAAAGTGGTAAAGCGTGGGCGAAGCCCAAATTCTTAAAAAATTTCATCTGCTCCAAAGATGTCTAGGGATAACAGCGCATCATCTACTAATCGTCAAAATCGGTTTCCACTATTGCAAGACAGTAACGACAAGCCCGCTGCATTATCGCAAAAGTCTTTTAAGCCACCACCTATCTATCTGAGAGAAAAAAACTCTAACGCGCTTCTAAAAAAAACTATTGTCGGCCATTGGTGAAAATACTTTTCACATCATTCCAATTAAACAAGGTAATATTAATGAAACTAAGATCCAAATATATAATGAAAAAGATTTCCAATATATTATTAGTGAATTTGAAAAAAACAAAACAAATTTTTACACTTACCAATTTAAAAGTGCTAAAGGCCTACAAATAGTATTAAAGGGCATAGATTCATATGTTGACCCCGAAGAAGTAAAATGTGCTCTTATCGACAAAGGATTTAAGGTAAAAAATGTTACTAATATAATTAACAGAGAAAAGGTCCCCCAACCCCTATTCCGGGTCGAAATGGAGCCGAATGACATACAATTGAAAAAAATTAAACCTATCCAATTTATAGCGTAAAGTTTCTCTTGCACCGAAAAATCACAGTTGAAGAGCCAGGTAAGCGTTCAGGTCCCGTATAGTGCCATAATTGCCAAGAATATGGCTATACTAAAACTTACTGCAAATTACCTACAGTTTGTGTTATTCGCGGTGAATTGCACGGTTCTACTATCTGTACGAAGCCAAAAGATCAAGCAAAAAAAAAATGTAGTAATTGTGGAGGTAATCACACTGCTAACTACAGGGAATATTTTGTATATTCTTTCGTTAAACAGACTATGGGACAAAAACCTAAATTAGCTACAGCTCATCATCAAATGCTTTCTC
Source organism: Nowickia ferox (assembly GCA_936439885.1). Classification (NCBI taxonomy): domain Eukaryota; kingdom Metazoa; phylum Arthropoda; class Insecta; order Diptera; family Tachinidae; genus Nowickia; species Nowickia ferox. The sequence goes on along the minus strand of OW387026.1, from coordinate 36,204,033 downwards.
CGCCAATTTTCCTCCAATGAGCCAACCAAGTACTTCACGTGTATTATATGTCGATGCTGTTAAGACAAATTCTTTTCCCACGCAGAAAGTGTCCCCACCAAGTAATTCAACAAATGCTAACACAAGCTTTAATTTCAGTCGCCTTGAAGCCACTATTGATAATCTGGTGCAAACTATAAACAACTTTACTACAAATATGACTAGCATGATGCAAGAAATGCTTCGAATGCAGAATACTCTGCTTCAAGCATTAATTAACAAGCCATGAACACGTTGAAAATATGTTTCTGGAACGCAAACGGCATTCGCTAAAACAAAAATGAGCTCGAGCACTTCCTTTCGGAAAAAAATATTGATCTAATGTTAGTTTCTGAGACTCATGTGGCTTCGAGAAGCTACACCTTATATGATACTAAGGACCCGAGAGGAAGAGCATGCGGTGGATCAGCAATTTTAATAAAGTCAAGACTCAAGCACTATATTCTTGATAACATCTGTGCAGAAAATTTACAAGCAACTAATATTTGTGTTGAAAATTTTTGTACAAATTTCGTTATATCATCAATTTACTTTCCTCCAAGATTCTCAATCACTGAGGATGAATACGAGGATTTCTACAAATCTCTTGGGCTTTGTTTCGTAGCAGCTGGAGAGTATAATGCAAAACATACGTTCTGGGGTTCACGCCTTATTACACCTAGAGGAAATTTCGGATCTTATAGATTTTGGAGTCATGAAAAATATTTCGAGGTATTTAGTTCATGTCGAAGCTTCCTTTGATCTCTCCTCCGATCACTCTCCCACTATCGTTACAATCTGTAACCCACTAAGAAGTGATTTACCTCACCCATATGTGAAGATGATCAATCATTGCACGGAAAACATAATGCTAAGAACATCCGATGATATTGAATCAAACATTGCGAATCTTAACGAAAATATAAAGCAGGCTGCTGAACATGCTTCTACCTCCCACCCGCAGACTGGGTTTAATAGAATTTTTTCTACGGATATTGAACGTCTCGTATGTGAAAAAAGAAGAGCTAGACGGGAATGGCAACAGCACAGATCGCCCCAGCATAAAATCAGATTTAAAGAGTGCACTAAACGACGCCAGAGTTGTTTGCATATGAAAAAACTGCATCTCTTAAAAATTATCTGGAAAACACTTTTAAGTTCAGGTTATGAACTCTTTGATTTTTACTTAAATGTTTTTTTTCTATAGCATCCGTCAGTTTCTCTTCGTCTTTTTTGTCTCTAAGCAATTTGGTAGATCTTATTATCCTAAATTTGTCGTTATTTGAAAAAAGTTCAATATATACGTTGTCCAGAGTGTTAAAAAATTCACTCTCTATGTAAATTGCATTTAGTTGGTTTGGGTTGAAATGATTTTTTAAAAGAGAGATTGAAGTTTCCCTATCGAGTTGCTTAATTCCTATTATTCCTAAAGACGTTCTCATTCTTTATCCTGGTTGCACCTGAAGAAATTTTCTTAATGATGATTTGGTTCTTAAACATGTTGATAGGGGATTCCGTTTCTTTTATCCTAAGCACCGCAGATTTAAGAGTGTTGACGTTAGCGAGTTCGGGTTCTATTCTCGATAGTGCATCGGCGTTGTTGTTTTTTGTAAACTATTTTTTTAAACTATTTTTATAAACTATCAAACTCAGAAAGTTTAAGCCTCGATCTTACCAATTTGGAATTGGGCTCCTTAATTGAAAATAGCCATGTGAGGGGTTTGTGGTCTGTTTCTATTTTAAACTGTCTTGCAAAGAGGTATGGGCGGAAATATTTGGTAGCCCAGACGATGGCCAGAAATTCCTTTTCGATAGTGCTTTAATTACACTCATGCTCGTTAAGAGTACGACTGGCGTAGCAAATGGGGTGGTTATCTTGAGAAAGTATTGCACCTAGTGCAAAATTGCTGGCATCCGTCGTAAGTGTGAACTCTTTCGAGAAGTTTGGATGGGCTAGAATTGGGTTGTGGGTTAGTAATTTTCTAAGGGTATTGAAATTCTCTATGTATTCTGGGTCATCAATGTTAATTTTAGTGTTCTTCTTTAAGTACTTGGTTATAGGCTTAGCTATCCTGGAATAATCCTTTATAAATTTTCTATAGTCTAAGAAACTGTTTTATTTGTTTGGGAGTTTTAGGTATTGGGAAGTTTTTGACGCAATCTATCTTTTTAGGGTTAGCTTTTATTCCAAGAGGTGTCACTATGTGTCCAAGAAATTCGGTCTCCCGTTTAAAAAACTCCGATTTATCTAATTGAATTTTAAGGTTAGCTTCTTGTAAGCGTTGAAAAATTAGATTAATTTAATTAACCTTTATGTCAACGGCAACATACCTGGGTATGTTTTTAGTTTTGAAAACGCTGTAGCTCTAAACTGGATAACCGGATCGACTTGAAATTTCTTGATATCCTAGTCAAAACTGTTTTACGTAATAGTTCCAAGTTTGGTTAGGATTAGATCATCCGTTCGGAAGATAAAGCCCATTTACAAAGTTGCACCCTTAAGTCAACAGAATACATACCTGGGTATGTATAGTAAAACGCATGCAAATATGATAATATAATATAAAAGTATAGTTTATTTTGAGCTATGTTTTGTAATTATTTTTTTATTATTATTATATGTCAGTTTTAATTATTTTTGCTTAAGGTAAGTCTTTGGAATGCTCTGCGCACACTGGTTTGTTGCATAATGTGCATGCTTTACGAGTAGGGCGTCGTTTCGAGCAGATGTAGCAATTCCCCTTTACTTTTAGCCGGCCCGTACTATCACGTTCCTCCGATGTATGTGCCTCAGCATCCTCAACTCCGATGGGCCCACCTTTCATGGCTTCGATGGCGTTGCGCGTTGAAAAAACTCTGGATATTCTGCTGTTATTCGCCCTTCTTTCCATTTATGGCTTGCACAATTGCTCGCTAGACTGATGGAGAAACATCCTACGGCGGCTTGTAGATGTCTTCAGGTGAGTGTTGTTGTCAATGTATATTACGTATGCAGCAAACGCAGCAACGTCCACAATATTATAAAAGAAAGCCAGAGGACATCTATTTGTGCGCCGCTTCGTACTAAATTCGGACAAGCACTTGTCCATGTTATCAACGCCACCTTTGGTTTTGTTGTAGTCTAATATAAGCAATTGCTTCTTTTTAGGACCGATCGTTTCTGTTGTATAATGAGTAGTGGACAACATTACAACTGCCTTGTTTTTCTTGGGAACGTACAAGCACATCGTAACGTGATTACAGAACCCAAACATTGATGATTCAGCCTCACGTCGTTTCGGGTTGGCAAATGCTGCTGGCACGAATGTACGCCTTTTGTTGCAAGTACCCAATATAGATAAATTGTTGTCTAACATCAAAGTTTTTGCCAAGTTGTAGCTAGTGAAAAAGTTGTCACATACAATATTTCTTCCACTTCCAGCAAAAAGGTTGACACATAAATCATTTATTACTCTTTCGCCAACGTTTCTTTCACGTTCACCAGACGGTGCCATTCATGTATAATTTGTCCCTGCATTGAAAAATTATATTCAATTTAGTTATTTAGATTTTCAACAATTTTCAACAATATTCATTGTACCTGCAATGGATAGGAAGAAATGGAGTCGCACACCACCACACTTTTATTCCATATTTGGCAGGTTTTGATGGTATGTATTGCTTGAAGCCAGTTCTACCACGATAAGCATACAATTGTTCATCTACGGTGACGTTGGCTCCAGCCACGTAATATCTACTAAGACAGCTGTTAAGCATCAAAAAAACGTCCGATATTGCTGCTGCTTTGTCAGTTTGTTTTTGTTGCTGGCGTGTGTTTCCATTATCAAAACGTATGAAGCGGCTTATTTCCCAAAATCGTCGTACACTCATTGCGGCACGATATAGTGGATGTGAAGTAGTTTTCCACAAATCTTTCGTATGCACGTAACCAGAATGTGTAACGCCACTTAGCAAAAGTAGGCCCAAATATGCATCAAATTCACTTTTTGTTATGGGAATCCATGATCTCGGTTCTCTTGTTGGATGTTTTGCGTTGTCAATATCATAAAATTGCCTTGCCTTTCGATTTGATTCACGAATAATTATGTCGCATATTTCGTTTGACATTATCAATTGGAACGTTTCTGCAATGGTCAAACCCTGCGCTGCCCGTACTGGTCCAGATTCTGCACTTCTTAGAATGTTCTGCGTACGGAATCTTACAGGTTGTGGTTGTATCGAGGACCAAACATTACCATCTCTGGCAGTAAAAACTTCGCCAGTTTCAATTGGTGCATCTTCAAGATCTTCATCAGAATCACTGTCGCCCTCTGGATCATATTCTGGTAACATGGGTTCTTCAACGTCTGAGTCATCTCCACCAATATCACCAATATCACCTAAAGCCTCGTCACCAACTATTGAATCGTGGTCACTTGTTTCTTCTTGGCTCTCTTCAAGCGCTTGCCGAATATATGCTTGTTGTTCTTCGTACGAAAGTGCGCTTAGTTGTCGCGGAGTAAGCCATTCACCATCAGCCATTTCACTTTTAATATTTTTTTATTTCCACAAAATAAACAGAAACGTCTTTTCACTTCGAATCACAAATGTAAAAAAAATTTTCTGACGATACTACAAAGAATGAAATTTCCGCAACAATAAATTTTTCTACCTGGCTATATTATATATTTAATATACGTATGTCGTTTACCTATACAACCACTTTTTTCAACAAACAATGACTGTGAGGATGAAATTGGTTATCATAAAATTTTTTAGCCTTTTGTCCATTTCTAAAAAATTAAAAAAATAATTCGGAAATTCCAACAAACCAGGTAGATACGTAATTAGCATTTTTATGCTAACGACGTACCATTCCCCATACAAAACGTATGTACATACCCAGGTATGCTGCTGTGGACGTGCGTAAAGCATTTCTGATGTTGACATAAAGGTTAATATGTTCTTGTAGGGAGGTGGAAAAGATGATTATGCCATCTAAGTAAACTAGTCAAACTTTGTTAATGTAGTCGTTAATGTAGAGATTCATTAATCTCTGGAATGTCGCGCTGTTTTCAACCCGAGCGGCATTCTAATGAATTCATAATGTCCTCCTTCCATGGTGAAGGCGGTCTTGTGAATATCTTATTCCCTAACTTCGATCTGATGAAATCCTTTGGCCAAATCCAATGTGGTGAAATACTGTCATCTTCCCAGTTTATCAAGGATTTCATCGATGTTAGGAATTGCGTACTTAGTCTTCTATGGTAACTTCATTGAGTTTCCGATAGTCTACGACGAGCTTCTATTTGGTTTTCCCACTTGCGTCAGCCTTCGTCGCCATGATCCAAATGGGTGCGGAGTAAGGAGAGTTACTGTGTATGATAATTTTTCTGTCGAGCATTTCTTGTATTTGCGCCTCTACAACCTTCTTATGTATGTAGGGGTAGCGGTATGATTTGGTATGTATGGGTATGTTGTCGATGGATCTGATCTCATGTTTTATAGCGGATGTGAATTTTAATTCGGTACCATCCCGATAAAAAATTTTTGGGTATCTCCTGATTAATTTCAAAAGTTGTCCCTTTTCTTCAACATTCATGTGCTCTGTTCGAATTTGATCTATCAGTGGTTTACTATTTCCACCTTCGATGGCACTGAAATCATCGTTGTCTACCTTCGGCCTAGTCAAACGATAGTTCTCAGGTAAGTTGATTATTTCTTTTCTGTCCTCTATTCTAAAAATTTCTCCTGCTATGATTTTTTTGTTATCCTCTTCAAAACACATTACATCGTCGTTGAATTTACTATCTTCAAAAATCATTGGCAATGCTCTGTTACCAAAAGTTATACTCCTAGTCTATGTTAGCATTTAATGGTCTTAGGATGTCTTTGCCTATTAAGCCATCATAGAAGTTATGGAATTTTATTATGAAAACTTCAAGTGTGCCTATTGCTCCTAATTCTTCAAAAGTGGGTACTAAAGCTTTTTTATTAACACAAAGTTGGTGTTGTAATGTTTTTATTAATAGTGGGTTTGTTAAGTGAATTCTTTTGGGATGACAAATCCCAGGGTTTAAAATTGAATTTGTTGTTCCTGTGTCTATAATTAATCGTATGTGTCCTAACTTAGTCTTGATTGCTATAGATGGTAGTTTGCCCCCGAGGCTGGAGCCCGAAAATTTTCTGATAGTTCCTATGTCCATAGGTTCCGGTGGGTGTCTGAAGTTCCGTCTGTTCGGAATGAAAGGTGGGTTCGATGGGGTTTGATTATATGGATTCCGATGTGGTTTTTGGGGGTGTCGGTATTGTCCCTGAAACGTTCGAGAAAAATTTGTTCGTTGGTCATTAAAAGGTTGTTGTTGGTTATATCTGAATTGTGTGTTGTTCATGGGTTGGTTCTGGAAATGTCTTCGTTTGTTATTAAAGTCCAGACGTTTGTTTGGTTCCGAGCTGTTTCTTTGGTGTAACTTATTATTGTCCATCAAATAAGCATACCCGGCTTGGAAGAGAATGTGCATGGCTCCTTCTTAATCTGCTGGGTTTCGGCAAAATAGTACTGATTTTATCGGTTCGGGCAGTTTACTTTTGAAGATGTTCAATGTGGTGTGCATGTTATTGATTGCACTTTGTCTGGTAGCTTCATCTTCCCCTAATATGATTCTTATTTTGTTATTTAGAATTTGTAGTTTATTTTTTATATCTTCATAAAATTCCACCGTATTAGTTTTAAATGTTACACTCTTTAACTCATCAAAAAGCTCCTCGCAGGATCGCCTGTCGTCAAAGTTGGTTTGCAGAATGTTCGTTATTTCTGGAAAAGATACGGCATGGCAGTTGATTTCGATAGTTTGCCTGGCTTTTCCTTTAAGCTTTGACTTGATTATGCCCGAAAATAGTAATTGTGATAGATCGTCAAACGTGCGCAAATGCGGGTTTACCCTATCTATGAGAGTAGTGAAGGTTTGTAGGTCCCTATGGTCCCCATTGAACTCTGGTAAGTTGTTCAGGTATTTAAATGGGTTTATTGTTAGTCTGTTAGCTTGGTCTACTACCTGGTCTACAATTTTTGTAATTATTGTCTTTCCGTTTGGTTCTCTATACCGTAATATGTTTTAATTTTCCTTCCTTAACTAAATATTTCTTTCTTGCAATTTTCTTTATTAATGTTATCTGACGAGAGTATCTCTCCAGGATTTCAATATCTTCTTCCTTTGGAGTATACAAAAGAATCCTCTCTATTTCTAATTCTATTGTAATTTTTTCCTTTATATTCATTGAATACTTATAGGATATTAAGTATTAATTGAAAAATAAATCTTACTCTTAATGTTGATTTGGTGTTGATTAGTTGTTACTTGGTGAAAATTTTGTATTTCTCCTTGAAGAGTGTTGTCACTTGATGGGGAAGCAAAAAAAAGTTTTGTTGGATCCAGATGTTTTTATAAAATTCTTCACTTGTTGAATTAAGGATATTGTTTTTATTTTCCAGAATGTATAAAACTTTCCACTTGTTGAATATTGTTTTTATTTTTCAGATTGTTTTTATAAAACTTTCCACTTAAGAATGTTATTTTTATTTTTCAGAATGTTTTTATATTAAGGATTATTGTAAAAAAAATTTTTTGTATGTATGTTCATCTACGATCTTTCGTAAGACGAATACAAACTTGGATTTGTTCACGGGTACCGCACTAGAAATTGAAATTTCGGGTTCTACCGCGTAGATGAAGAAATCTCTTGTTTTCTTATCCTTTAAACATTGTGTTCACTTTTTTAAACTTTATTTTTATTTACGTTGGGTATCCTACCGACTGCACCACTTTTGAGTTCAAGTTATGAACTCTTTAAAAAAACACGATTGTTTTAGTGAGTTGATCAAAATATAACTAACTTTATTTTTCATTTATTTGGTTCTTATATGCTAATTACAAATATGCATTTTTATTTAATAAGAAAACAATTCTCTGGAAAAAGTTAAGTATGCAATTATTTGTTTTGGTAATTTACTATTTTTTTTATTAATTTTATGTAGTTGCATTTACTTTATTGTATTTTCGTTTATTTATATGGGAACGGAAATGCAAGAAAACAATTCTTAAGAAAAAGTCTGGTTTTAATGTTTTATTTAATTTTTAGGAAAATAAATTATTAGGTTTGTAGTTGTTTGTTAATTTTGCGTAGTTGCATTTATTTACTTTATTGCATTTTCGTTTATTTATATGGGAACGGAAATGCAAGAAAACAATTCTTAAGAAAAAGTCTCGTTTTAATAATTTGTTACGTTTTATTCAATTTTTAAGAAAACAATTCTTAGGAAAATAAATTGTTAGGTTTGTAGTTGTTTATTAATTTTGCGTAGTTGCATTTATTTATTTTATTGCATTTTCGTTTATTTATGTATATGGGAACGGAAATGCGAGTTAACAAATATTACTTTAAATTATGCTCTTGATATAGTTTTTTAGGGGAGTGATGGGAGATATTATAACAGAAAACCTCGATGTCACACCAGCATCTAATTACTCTTTGCGGCGCTCTGCGAAAAAGCTTAAAACACCCGTTGAGTTTAAACCACCTCTGCGCACTTCTACCGGAGGTTGGGCAAGAAGTGATACTGAAAAAGGTAACTTGTTTGAAAAGCATTTAAAATCCGTATTTACCCCAAACAGATGTACCGCTGCTGTTGATTTACCGAGTGTATTTGCTCTACCCCCTCGACCCTTAAAGTTTAAGATGCGTGACGTACAGAAACTAATTACTGACCTCAACCCGAAGAAAGCTCCAGGTATTGATGGAATTAGTAACAAGATGCTGATGAATTTGTCACGTATTACAATTAGAATCCTTCTATTTATTTCTAAAGCCATATTACGACTAGAGTATTATCCACACCTCTGGAAGCTTGCCAAGATCAAAATGATTCCAAAGCCGGGCAAAGACCTTACCAAGGCTGAATCGTACAGGCCAATAAGTCTACTATCAACAATGTCTAAACTTTTCGAAAAACTGCTCATGATAAAATTGTCCCCAATTATAATTGGTAGTGGGTGCATACCAGACCATCAGTTTGGTTTTAGGAGTCAGCATAGCACCATTGAACAAACGCATAGATTGGTTCAATTTATAAGAAGAACATTTGAAGAAAAGAAATATTGTTCTGCCCTCTTCATTGATGTTTCTCAGGCATTTGATAAAGTATGGCATGAAGGCCTTATTTTAAAATTGAAATCATATCTACCAATAAATTTTCTGAAGCTATTGGAAAGTTGTATTACTACCCGCAAGTTCACGGTTGTTGAAGGAGACTTCATGAATGTGCTCGAATCTATATCATCCGGTGTGCCACAGGGGAGCATATTGGGGCCAATTTTGTATTTGATTTATACTTGTGATATGCCTTTGAGCAGCAATATCCATACACCTACATTTGCCGATGATACAGCCTGCCTTAGTATGCACGAAAACCCTCACGAGGCTTCCCGATATCTACAAGAACGTATTACACAGCTGGAACTATGGTTAAACTTATGGAGAATTAAAGTTAACGAACAAAAGTGTGTTCAGCTAACATTTACCCTGCGAAGAGATAATTGTTCCCCAATTAGAATCAACAATCAAGTTGTTCCTCAACATTCACATGTAAATACCTTGGTATACACCTTGATCGACGGCTTACATGCAAACACCACATTGAATCTAAGCTAACAAAAATTAAATTAAAAATAACTCAGGTACATTGGCTGGTTGGTAGAAATTCCACCCTGAGTCTATATTGTAAGCTTTTGATATACAAATCGTTCTTGAAACCTATATTGTGTTACGGAATACAGCTATGGGGTACTGCTTCAGCTTCCAATATAGAGAGAATCCAACGAAGGCAAAACAAAATTTTAAGACTAATAACATCGGCTCCATGGTACATCAAAAATTCAAATTTACATCGTGATTTAAATATGCCACTAGTGACTGAAGAAATTAAAAAATACGTAGGCAAATACTTAACAAGACTCGAGTCTCATCCTAATCCACTTGCTCGTAACATCTTGAATTTTACTGGACACCGCTTAAAAAAGAGGGACACTATGGCTCTAATACTCAACACTCCAGATGAAACAGCTTGAAAATATTTTTGTGCTTAATACGATATTTATGTATTATTGATTACTATCACTAAGTTTATGCCTGACACATATTATGCATATTATTCGAATTAGCTGTAATACCATTCGTTTTGCCGTAGCTACTAAGAGGCCCTAAATTAGATTTTAAGAGTTTTTTTTTAATAATTTTTTGCAGTTCGCTCTTTACGAATCAGTTTTTTCTCCTTTATGGATCGCTTTTTATTTATTGCTCAGTTCTCTAAGGATCACTTTTACTTTCAACTTTAATTTTAATTTTAGTCACTTTCACTTTTTTTGTGTGTTCGCGGTATCCTTAAGCGGCCTATCCATATGCAATATAATTGCACAATTTTTCGTATTGTACAATAATATCGCCAATGTGTATGTCTTATTCGAAAGTGGCACAATATATTGGCAAATATCAAAACACTTTTGATTTTTATTGTACAATCAAGACAATTGTGTAATGTGGTGGCAACATTGTTGAATGTTGTTTATTTTTTCACTCCCAGTAAAATTTGGCAATATTTTCTTTAAAAATATTGTGCCATTTATTGCATAGTATAGGTCAAAATTACAATAATATGTAAAACAACATTACTTGATTATTTCAGGATTTTTTTCGCGACGTTATTTTTTTTCCCTGTAACTAAGTTTTTATGCGCCAGTTAGAGGATTCTAAATTGAAACCTCTTAAAAAACGGATTTATTTACTATTTCCTTTTTTATTATTTTTTATTTATTTATTTTTTTATAGTTGCGACATAATCGCAACTTGTGAGTTTAGCAATAAATTATAAACTAAATAATTACAAGTTCAACACTGACTTAAATACTAATTATTATTTTAATTTGCTAATAGTGGCGTGATCCAATCCTTCAGAATTTTGGGTACATGTGCCGGAAGTTTAATAAAGCTTTGTTAGTGGCGTAATCCACTTCTTCGGTAATTGATTATTACTGCAGATCAAATTCTTCAGAATTTGGTTGTCACTGCAGGTGTGAAAAGAAAAGTTAATAATATTTATCTGGAAATTTGGCTGCATGTGCTGGCGTATGCCGGAAGTTTTGTGTTGCAATATGTTGACAAGTTGTTGAAATTATTTAGGCAAAGCAAAAGTGCTTAGTGGACACTTTTGCTTTTGTAGGAAAAATTTTATGTTTACAGAGTGGAACATTTGTGATGCTAACTTGCATAAGAGTGTTCATATGAACAACTACAACAACAACAATATGCTACAAATAGTATTCAAAGAAGAATATCCAATTGTTTGCACGTATGTATTTAGTCAACACTACTCCACAGTAACAATATGCTAGCAAACGTACCCTGCAGAAAAAATGGGGTTAAATGTCCCCAAGTCACCACTTTTGTCGACTATATTGGTGACATTGTCAAACGAGCGTCTACATATTAACATTGTTTTTGATGCGTAGAAAATATTTTGTCAGATACACACAACTATGCTTCTTCTTAATGTTTTATTGGTTTGTTGAAAATTCAAGTGGCTTCAAGCAAAATTCAAGTTTTTATGAAAATTAGTTTACGAAATCAATATAAAAGGCAAATAAAAAAATATATTAAAAAATAATTCAAAGAATCAAATAAAATGAAATTGCAAAAGACAAATAAAAAGCAATCCATTTTGTAATTATAAAAATAAAAATATTTTAAAATGAAATAATTGTGGAAATTTTTATGAGCCTGTAGAAGATTTTGTGGGATCAGTTAAAAAGTCCACTCCAGTAAGTCCAGATTCATACGTAAGTATTTGATTTTAATAATTCGACGGAACCTTGAATTTTTCATTTATATTTAATACAAACAGCAAACTAAATCCTTACTTGCTGAACGAATGTTCCCTTTTTTATGTATTTTTTTTTATTAAAACAAAATTTTTTAATAAAATATTCATTTTTATTATCATTAGAATTACTAAAATGTACTAGTGACTATCTCTTTCCAATGTCTCGATATGGTCCCAAAAGAAATACCTACTCAGTAGTTGCTTTTCAATGACACGTACATGCTAAATGTCTACAGCAAAGAGCATTGTCTGGGATAGAATTCGTCAGTAGTACTGGTGACAAAGTCACTAGTAAATCACTACAATTTCACTGATCGCATTTTCTGCAGGGTATTGAAAGAAGAATATTAACTTGTTTGTGGGAAGAACTGGGAATTTTTTTTTTATACAAATAAAGTATTGTGCTAATGAATGCGTGTTGATAAAATATATAAATATATGTGACCTTAATTATGAAAGTGTTCTAAGACATTTCATCCATCGAGATATTTATTTAATTTTTTTTTGTATTATTCATCGATATATTTAATAAATTACATTTGAAGAAATTAAAAAATATTTTTATATTATGCAACATTTTAACTTATAGTTGTACTAGTTTCGATTCATAGAAATTTATTTAATATTTATTAAATATTTATTGAGGTTTTTTAGTGATATATTTCATATTTCGATGCAAAAAAGCATATGACTTAGACCACTTTTATAATTAAGGGCACATATGTATGAATGTAAAGACGTATGTATCTATATACATACCCTGCAGAAAATGCGAATACTGCCCAGGTGTACCCCAGCCAATGTAATCGCCTATTGACATTTAACATTAGCTTGTCATTGAAAATCCACCACTAGACTGTAGCACTACTGACTAAGTAGCTTTTTTTGGGACCACATGGAGACATTGGCACCAAAGATTCACTAGTAACTCTTAGGGGCTCTAGTCTACAATATCGATATTTCCTAGCTCGATGTCAATAGCAAAATTTTAGTGATTTACTAGTGACATTGTCAGTAGTAATACTGACCAGATATACCCCGGCCAATGTAATCATCTATTGACATTAGCTTGTCATTGAAAATCCACCAGTAGACCTTAGCACTATTATTTTACTACCATATGGAGACATTTCAATCAAAGATTCACTAGTACATTTTAGTGACCCTCGTCTACAATTTTAAAAGTGTTGGGTCAACAAACTTAAATACATACATATGTATGTATATTTTTAACTTTATTGCATAGCATAATAAAAAAGAAAAATAAACTATTGACGCCTTCATTGACAATGTCACCAGAAATAAACTAGACCTGTTGACTCTAACGTATCTCTACTTGCGCATAAAAGGAAAGTTGTCAACATTTCCACTAGTGCAATTGTGTTGACATAGAGACATATGGTTCTAGGCTGTCTAGAGGGTATGTATGCATATTCAATATGCGCAAGTATTAATATATATATATATACATAAATTCGTTTCCTAATGTATGTCGATATTATGTAAATACCCTGTCAGAAATTCCGTTAACTTTAAACTAACTTTAAGACAAATATTTCGGAACTAGTACTGACTGGAATTATGTTATTTGTTTATTAAGGAAGGAAAAAAAACGAATTGATCACTTTCACTACTCAATCAATAATAATTTATTTTCAACCAAATCTTTCTTTTTTAACAATACACAAAAATGCTTAATCTATAGTTTTACAAAATGTTGCACAACTGTTGGCTTTGTTTTAAAATGCTTATTGAAATTAACAGGAAAAACACAAAAGCAATTATTCGCATTAAATTAATTTAAAATTACAAAATACAATAAATTGGGTTATTTCATAAGAAGTTAAAATGTAACAAAAAGAAATATAGAATTAAAATTGATAATCACTGATGTTGCTTCTTGGTGGTTTGTTTGGTGGTTGTGTGGGTGTTTCCATAACTCCTCCCCCCTTAGAGTATAGTGAAGGCCAAAAGGAACTTGAGTTGGCCTGAGCTATTACCGGAGAAATTTGGGGTTTGTATGTGGCGATAAATCTGCTAGCGATGAAGAGGATACTTGATAGTACCAATATACCAAGTATTGCTACTGCTGCGTAGGTACATATATGCTATTTTCTTTGTTGTTTCTTTTTGTAGTATAAGGACAGCTTCTTTATTTTCGAAGTGGTAGTCTTTAAGCTTTTGCAGGTTGATTGTTTCTATGACAGATTCTGGCTTGATTTGTATATACATGGGGGGTGCAATATGAACTTCATCCCAGAATATGGTGGGGTTGTCTCTGTATGTTACACCATTAACGGTGACTTCGCAATTTTTGAAGTGAAGTAGTGCTGTTCCTTCTGTTGTAACTGTATTTTTGCTGCAAGTAGAATTGATTAGTGTTTTTGGTACATTTATGAATAAAATTAAGTTTTCTTCTGGCTGCAGAATTGTTTCGGATTTTCCCACGTCGTTGAATGTGCACTGAGAGGATTCGCCATTTATTAGATTTCCCACACAAGTTGATTCTTTTGTTGTTTCTTTGTGAATGGAAGATGGACAGTAGTAGATGCGTTCTATTGTTGGGCATGCCTTGTCAAAGTAGTGAACATTATTTTCATTATAACTTGTATAAGGTTTTATTACAATTTCTTTTGTTTCGTTTACTGGTAGTGGTACAATATGGTAAAATTGATAATTTTCTGGGTCTAATATTGGTATTTTGATATTAAATATTATATTAGTATTATTATAATAAGCTTGTAATCCGAGTAACTCATATATGTGTTCATTAGAGATTAATTCGACAGATTGTCGTGCTAATGAATCGTAAATTACTTGTAACTCGTTTTCGTTCAATATAAGTTTTGATATTATGTTTAATTTAGCAAGTACAACTGCTTCAGCTAAGTTTGTTAGGTGGTCAGTTAGTAAGTCTATATTGTAATTAATCTGATTTAAATATTGGAGGTCTTGTATAGTATTTTCTTCGTTTCTTATTTTGTTTGAAGTTTCTTCTGACATTTCTGTTAGATATAGTTTAATTTTTTCTTGTTCCTTGTTAATGTGTAAGGTCAAATTTTGAAATCTTTGTATCATCTGAGTGTTTAAATTGTGTTGTTTATTGAGTATCGTCTCAGTACTAAGCTTATCGTTTTTTAGTTTTTCTATTTGGTAATTAATATTCTGTGCGTCTTGAGCGTCCATGTTTCCCGTTATAAACTTAATTGCGGTGCATAAACCATCAATTAAACCCCTTTTTGTCCTTTTAGTGGGCATTATTGAAATTATTTTATTTTGAAGTTCGTTGAGTTTAAGTTTTGTTATTTTAATAGAATCAGTAAATGTTCCTTGTTTCTGGAATGTATCCAGTATGATAGATATCTTTTTGATGTTTGCATCGTATTCGTCCAAATTTACTATATGAATGAGGTTACTAAAATTATTAATTATTCTTGCTTTTCCCAGATTTAGTTGGATTATGGCTTGATCTTTTTTTATGTGTTGGATCTCGATTAATTGAGTGAGAACTAGTGGAAACCTAAGAAAAAAATTCAAAGTGTTCTTTTATTTTTTACTCTTGCTTTGTGTATTTTTTGATTTTTTGTGGTGATTAGGGTTATTTTGTTGTTTTGTTTTACTTTGTGTTTTGAGAATCTTGGAGTGATTTTATTTCGTCTACATTCTTTCCTATATAAATTTTCATTAGCTTCAAAACTTTCGGGTTCCTGTCTGTTTAGATTAATGTTATTGATTCTATTGCTGACTTCGTTTTCTAACTTTTTTTTAATGGAAGGGTACAGGATTTCCTGAAATTCATTTAGTTTCTTTAAGTAGTCATGTTCGTTACTGAAATTTATATCCCTGTCGAATTTATAAGTCCGTCCATGAAAAAGTTCGTACGGTGTTATCTTTGTTGCAGAGTGAATTGCGTTGTTGTACGTTATGATTGCCTCTGATAGAATTTCCTCGTGATCTTGATCTAACCTAAGTTCCTTACGTTTTGCTATTATAACTCTGTATATCTCTGTTAGAGTAGAATGCAGTCTCTCGACTGGTCCATTACTGCTAGTCTGCTGGAATGAAGTTATGTGTAATTGAATGTTATATTGATTGCAAAAATCTTTGAAAATGTTACTTGTGAACTCTGATCCCTGATCGCATACTACTTTTTTAGGAATACCGTAATGTCTGAGAAAAGTTTGAAATGATTTTGTTACCGCAAGGCTAGTTCTATTTGGGAGGGTATATGCGGCTGCAAATTTAGAAAATTTATCGAGTATAGTAAGTGCTTGGTTATTATTTATGGAGTAAAGGTCAATATGTAGTATGTCTAATGGTCTTTTGGGTGTCCCTGGTATTTCATATTTTACTTTTGGTGGTGCCCTGTCGTATTTCAACAGTTGGCATCTTTCGCAATTGTTGATTGTTTTACAGATTTTATTTTTTTGGAATGGAAAATAATATTGTCTTCTTAGGTGGAGGAATGTCTCATTTATTCCTCGATGATTGTTTTTGTCGTGATATTCTTTAATAAGTTTTTCTTGTTCATCATTTTCTCTTACGTCAATTAGTATTTCCTTGCACCGTATAATTTTAAAAAGTTTGTTGTGCGAAAAATGTTTGGAGTATGTTTGTTGTACGATTTTGAAGGTATCGTCATCTGTGAATATGGCGTGAAGCCTATTGGGTATTATATACTCTTTGAAAATGTTAGTCACTGTTTCTTCGTCATAATTTAAGCGTCGAATGGTTTTTCGTTGTTTATTCCTGAATATTGTCTCCACTGTCATTGGGGCGCCTGTGCTAGATTTTTGCAATATCACTTGTAAACTAAAATCATTTAGAGGCTTTTCAGAAATGTAGATACCATCATCTAAGTTTTCATCTGACGAGTGAATTGTGGTGCCTTGGGTTGCCTGATCGGAAACGGCATCACTCACATTTATGTCCGCAATTTTTTTCCTATTTGTTCTTTTATTTTTACCCTGCTTAAGGCGTCAGCGTTTGTATTTGCCTTACCTTTTTTGTAGACTATACTATAATCGTACTCTTCCAGTTTTAACCACCATCGGATGAGTTTCGTATTGGGTTCCTTTAAACTCATAAGCCATGTTAATGGTCTATGATCTGTAACGATCTGAAATTTTCGGCCAAATAGATATGGTCTAAAATATTTAGTTGCCCAAATTATGGCCAGTAATTCTTTTTCGATAGTAGAGTAATTGACCTCAGTATCTGATAATGTCCGGCTTGCGTAACAAATACGCCTGTCATTCCCTATAGGGCCTTGGGACAACACTGCGCCTAGTGCTACATTGCTCGCGTCTGTTGTTAATACGAAAGATTTTGTAAAGTCTGGGTATTGAAGTATTGGGTCATTTGCTAGAATATCTTTGCAGGCTTCGAAAGTTTTTGTGTATTCTTCTGTTAGTTCTACTGTTTTTCCTTTTTTTTATACATATTGTGAGTGGTTTTACTAGTTTAGCAAAATCTTTAATGAACTTCCTATAGTACCCTAAAAGCCCTAAAAAGGATTTTATATCTTTTTGCGTTTTTGGAATAGGGAAGTATTTTATGGCCTGAATTTTGTCTGGGTTTGGTTTAATACCCTTGGTTGTCACAATGTGACCTAGAAATGCTAGTTCCTTTTTTAGGAATTCAGATTTGTCTAGTTGAACTTTTAAGTTTGCTTTTCGCAATCTTTCAAAAATTTCTTTCAAATTTACTAAGTGTTCTTGTAATGAAGTCGAATATATAATAATGTCCCGCTTGCCAGGTCTAATGTCGAGAAGTACATACATCTTCCCAATTTGTCGAGGATTTCTGTTATGTTAGGTATAGGGTAACGGTCTGAAATTGTCTTTTCGTTAAGTTTTCGGTAGTCAATGACTAGACGCCATTTCTGATTACCGCTAGCATCTTTTTTCTTGGGGTCTACCCAGACTGGGGAACTCCAAGGTGAATACCTGTGTCTAATTATCCCTTGGTCTAACATACTGCTTATTTGTTTATTGACTTCCTGTTTGTGTATGTATGGATACTGATACGATTTTGTAAAATTGGAATATTGTCTGTGGTCGTTCTGCTATGCTTTATGTTATTGGTAAATGTAAGCGTTTGTCCTTCTCGGAAAAATATATCGTCATAAGATTTACAAAGTGCGGTAATTAACTTCTTTTCTTCAGAGTTCAAATGATTTGTTCGAATTAATTCGGATAGCTGGCTGAAGGCCGATGCAGGCGGTCCTTCGAGGTTCCAATTATTTACTTCAACGAATTTTTCGTTAGTATACGTTTCCACTTTGATAGGTTGTTGGAGAAAAAGGGTCTGTTCTGTATTTGATGTATTTGTAATTTCAAGTTCACTAAACCAATTTTTGGCATTATAAATACCTTCGGAAACGTGAAGTTGAGGTGAAAGTATCGTTATATTTACCAATATTTCACCGTTTTCTATGTCTACAGGGAGTTCTATAATGACTTTTGAGTGAGAAGGTATTATGTGTTTTTTTGAGGTAAAATTAGGTTTTATTTTTATTGGTATAGTAGAATTTGGTGTTTCAAGAAGTTGTTTTGAAAGATAAATTTTTGCTTTTAGTTGTGTTAATATATCAATACCGAGTAGTCCGTCAAAATATGCGTGGAATTTAAATATTAAAAAGGCTAAAATACCTGGTGTGTTAAATTCGATAAATGTGGGAAGGTTGATTTTTTTTGTTATGGTATATTTATTTAATATTGTTGTAATAACAATTGGCTCACAAGAAATTTGATCTTTTGTTTTAATAAATTCGGGACTAATAAAGGATGATGATGCCCCTGTATCTATATACAAGAAATTTGAGAGGTCTGCCAAATGGTGAAGATATGCTAATGTAGGGTAGAGTGCTTCCGTGCTTATTGATTTCTACGTATCCTGTTGGTTTGACCAGGCTGATATAGGAAAATTTTGAGAGTCTTCGATATTAAATGATTCTTTGTTAAGGTTTTGTTGGTCTTGACCAAAGTTATTTCCAGAGTTGAAATTATACATTTCTTTTACATTAAGTTGGGAATACCCTGAATGTTGTGTACGAGAAGTTTGTTGCGTATTATGACTCATGGTAGATCTCACATTAGTATGACCTGAATCTACGTCCATTCGTTCGGGCTTTCCAGAATACCTGGTTATCCCAGAACTTACATCCATTGGTTCAAAATTCCTGGGTATAATGTTCCTATTATACGAGTATGGGTTGTTAGGTCGCGTATTTTGGTTTTGGTCAGTATTTCTATATGGTTGATTAAATTGATTTTGGTATATTGTTCGTGGTTGATTATAAGGTCTAGCAATGTGGCTGGGCTGTGTCGTTCTTGATTGCCTATAGGTTTGATTGTAAAATGGCTGTCGCATATTCCTGTAATTGTCCTGTCTTTTGAAATTTGGAATATATGGTTCTTTCTTTTGATAAAAAATATTTTGTTCCTGGATACAAAAAGCGAGAGCAGTGGCCAGTGAATCTGGTCTCATGGCTCTTATTGTTGACCCTAACGGTTCTCTTAGTCCTGTAAGGAATGTGTTCAAGCACATTTCGGCAAATAGTTCTTTTTTTGCTGTAATGACACCTTTCTCTTTTTCGTGGATCAATATGTTATTATTTAGTGCAGATTGGATTTCTACTATATGTTTATAAAAATTTTCTATACTTGTATTGGATTGTCTGAGGTTATGTAAATCCTTAATCAATGAGGTCTCGGTCCTCTTATCAGAATAGTGTAGGGTTAGGTTTTTTTTTATCTCGTCCCTGATTAGTGGAGTGCCGTACATGTTTAGTATTTCGTTGGCTTCTCCATCTATTTTGTTTCTGATGGCCCTTAATAATAAGGTGGAGTAAGATTTCCTCCACATTATTGATAAATTCGTGAAGAAGGCGTTGATCTCCATCGAATCGTGGGAGATCTTTAATTGCATCAGGGATGCGTAGCGAGTTAAATATTGTATTTACAGAATTTATTGTGTCGTTAGTTGTCATTGTTAAGTCCGAATCTTCTGGTATTGTTACTAACTTTGATGTGTCTGATGTTTTTGGGTATGGGTGGAATTTTTTTGAAGGTGACTTAGCTTTTTTCAACATTAAAATTTTTTATTATTTTTTTTTGTTATCTAGATTTCTTTTTTTTATGTTAATTTAATAAATTTGTGATTTCACTTTAAGCTCTTTTTATTTGAAAATGAATATATTAATTTGAAAAAATAAATTTTTTGTATTGCGTGTTTAAAATTGAGTGCACTAGAGTGTATACTTAAAATTAAAGTAAAAGTTCACTTTTGACTTACAGGCACCCAAACGCAAAATACAGCTGCATGTTGTTATGTTGTCCTCTCGATGTAGCGTAGTTTATTTCGATCGTTCCTTCCTTCCAGGTTCTCACGGTTCCTAAGCAATGAAATGCACCAGTTGAAGAGTTTACGGGAGTAATTTAAGATATGCCGTCATAAATATTTTTCTGCGATATTCATTCGCAGGTTATGCCCAAATGCTTACTATCCTTGATATTCCGTCGAGGATTTTTTGTAAATTTTTTGTTTCACTTTTTTTTTATAAGTTTTTGTTTAATTTATTCTTGATATTCCGTCAAGAACTTAATATATTCACTATTTGTGATATTCATTCACAAATTTTAAATGAATTTTGCTTTTAGTCCTTTATATATTTTTTATTTAATTGTTTTATTATTTTGCTCTTCAAATGTGAACCGCGCCGACGACTGCGCCAATTATGTTATTTGTTTATTAAGGAAGGAAAAAAAAACGAATTGATCACTTTCAATACTCAATCAATAATAATTTATTTTCAACCAAATCTTTCTTTTTTAACAATACACAAAAATGCTTAATCTATAGTTTTACAAAATGTTGCACAACTGTTGGCTTTGTTTTAAAATGCTTATTGAAATTAACAGGAAAAACACAAAAGCAATTATGCGCATTAAATTAATTTAAAATTACAAAATACAATAAATTGGGTTATTTCATAAGAAGTTAAAATGTAACAAAAAGAAATATAGAATTAAAATTGATAATCGCTGATGTTGCTTCTTGGTGGTTTGTTTGGTGGTTGTGTGGGTGTTTCCATAACTCTGGCATTGGATTACTTTTCAATGTAATTAGCTGACTATTTTAACATTGCGATTTCATAGGCAGTAGTCAATTGTCTCACTCTGCATTACTTTCAGCTAACTTAAAGTTGGCTTTTTTAAATCACCTGGTAGGCAGTAAATTTAAAATTTTTTTTCTGTCGTTCGAACATGTATCATCACATGTTGTGTACTCAACGCGCTAACTACACAACCAAGGTACCATCTAATATAATAACAGCAAAATGTTAATATAAAACTGAAATGAGTTCCAAAGTAGCTGAGAATAAATTTGTTGGCTCTCACCAAATTCGATTAGGTACTCAACTTAAGAATTAATTTTGGACTTGTTCTGGATGACATTGCAGTTAGCTTTTAGTCAGTCTAAGAAAAGTTAACTATAAGTTAACTATTTTTGTAGTCAACCACACATTCTCCAACAGGGTAAGTAAATAAACGCTTGTTAAAGAGCATTGGTTTTTTATAAATATTTGTTTGAATATGTTTGATTTGCTTCTTGGTTTTCTGAATATATTTTGTAACAAAATACTTAGAACTTAAAGCTAACATGGTTAATAAATAAGAAGCCGGCCTGTTAAAATTCATATGCTGAGTTCCGAACGAAGTTGAAAATTTTTTTACCAATATATTTTACCAATATATTATTCTCGAACTTTCAAAAAAAAAATCAACTAAATATAAGGGAAACATCAAACAACGTGGACAATCACACCATTTTAATTGTTCTAAACTAGATTTTTCTAAACTCCAATGATTTTAATATATAAAGTTTTATTTTTTAAGCAGAAATAATTATTTTATCCCGATTTTTCGTTTTAACCGGATGCTGAATTCCAAACGTAGTTGAAATTTTTTTTTTCAATATATTTTTGAAAAAGATATTAATCAGGGACCAAAAATAGTAATTATTCTCGAACTTTCAAAAAAAAAAACAACTAAATACAAGGGAAACATCACACCATTTAAATTCTTCTAAACTAGATTTTTCTAAACTCCAATGATTTTAAAGTATAAATTTTTCTTATTTCAAGCAGAAATAATTGTTAGTGGTTTCCTTCTGTTGGTGTTTGGCAGAATATTTACAGTTCAGTTTGGTGTTATTTGTTCCTTAAAAATGATCACATGTAATTTGGCTTACAGAGCAATACGAACTTTATACTATGTTCAGACGGCAACATGAACCACTTGGTTCGCTCTCTGAACCACGATTGCGAATCATACCGTTCATACGAAACATTCGTTTTGACAAATCTTTTTAATGCAGTGATGCCAACTTAGCCCTTTTCGGGCTAGGTTTAACCCAAAGTGAAAAACCCGGAAATCCAGCACTTTTTACAAATATCTTTTATTTTAATATTTGTGAAATTTTTCTTTCTTTAATCTAGCTATATTGACTTTTAACTCATTTTATTTTGCTATTTTGCTTTACCACTTAAAAAAAGAAGAATATAGAAAAATCTTCTATTTTTTCCAAGTTTTTTGTGCTTTGAAAGATATTCAATAAAGCCTAAAAACAGATAATGTAATGTATGTAAGTTAGGAGATTTAATATGAAAAACAACACAATCATAAAATGTAATAAACTAATGATCCTTTGAAGGTCAGACTAATGTGAAAAATTACACAATCATAAATTGTAATAAACTAATGATACCTTGAAGGTCAGACTTATATGAAATATAACACAATCATAAAATGTAATAAACTAATGATCCTTTGAAGGTAAGACTAATAACACGATCATAAAATGTAACAAACTAATTAAAGATATGATCGTTTTCGCTGATAACATGGCTTGAGTCTAGACAATACATATTTTAAGTATTTTATGTATTTTCATACAGAACGAAAGTATAAATAGAAATGTAAATACTTTCGTTCCTTAGTTCGTAAGTAAACTCATTATAAGAAACATGAGTTCGTAAGTAAACTCATTATAAGAAACATGAGTTCGTAAGTAAACTCATTAGTTCATAAGGAAACTTTTTATAATAAATACATAACGTTCCAACATACCACTGTATCTTGGAATTATTATTTTTTATAAACTAAGAACAAAGATTATTAACTGGCGATCCTGCCAGGAGGATATTATATTTATATCCTTCGAAGAGCGGACCACTGGAATACTTGTCGCAGCAAGGAACCAGAACAACTTCTTTATAACAAGAAGACATAAAAAAATTCTTCATAGGAAGAAATTAAACAACAAATCCTAGATAAAATAGGATATTTAACAAATTAAAAACTAAATCCTGCATAGAACAGGATACAAAAAACTCAAAAAATAAAGTGCAGTAATTAAGCCTTGATGAGAAAAGCCGCAAGAATAAAAATCTTCGAAAATAACAGAAACATGGAGCAAGAAACTTTAAACCAGTTGATGCAACATATAGCAAACCTACAAGTAGCTTTGCAAGGCGTCCAGCAGGAAAATGTTTCACTACGCAGCGGACTAGAACAGATCCCAATAAATCCGGTCGTAGGGCAAGCATATGCCGAAGCTCTAGAACCCAAGGTAGCTACATATAACAGCCCGAATGAGATCAACCTTGAGATATTCAAGTCATTATCCACGTTTGACGGAACAAAGAGCAACTATCGATTATGGAGAGAGGATACTACACGCTTAATGAATAGCATTAACCGTCATGCGAATTCCAACAAATATCTCGAAGCACTGACCATTGTGAAATCCAAAATAATCGGGCCAGCAGCTAATATCCTTTTGAATCACAACACTATTTTCAACTTCGAGGCAATTCTGAACATATTGGATTACACTTACTGTGATCAGCGACCACTGTATGTCCTTAAAGATGAATTAATAAGATTAACCCAAGGCAAATTAACTCTGTCAGAATTCCACGATGAAGTTAGTAAAGCACTGACAGTAGTTACTTCAAAAATTGCAATGTCCGGAGATCCCCCAGAGTCGATTAAGTGTATGACGGGACATGCAATGGAAGTTCGAACGTTTAAAAATGGCATAAATAACGATTTTATTCGGTCAACACTCTACGGGAACCCAATCAGGGATTTAGAACATGCCTATGCCATTGCACAAACCATAGAGCATGACAATAACCATAGAGGTCTTCATTATAACAATGTCCATCGTGAAGAAAAGAGAAGTCATCATGAGAAAATGCACCAGAAGAAACAACCACGACAACCATTCAAAAATGAACAGCATTTCAGAAGACCGTCTTACCATTCATCACATCAACATCAGCACCAAAATAACTTCCCCAAGCCAGAACCAATGGACATCTCCTCTAGTAACACCAAGCAAGTCCAGTACAACACTCAAGGATTCCACAGTCAACCCTGGAAGAGATTACATAGTGGGAATTATCATAAGCAGTCAAAGATACAACGAAACAATAGAATAGAGGCTACTCAACCTATAGAGGACAATAGCAGCATTATATCTAAAAAAAAGTAGTAAGTCCCAATATAATTCTAACCATATTTATAAAAATTTAAAACTAATAGATGGGTTGTTCTATATAACTATGACTGATGATGACAACAAAAAGTATAAGATATTCATAAACTGTGGAGCAACCCACAATTATATTAAAAAAAACTTAGTCTTAGGACCTAGAATTAGAACCAAACCTTTAAAAATGACCACCATGCACGGTGAATCGATCATAACGTTCAAATAGAAGATAAAACTATTTAAGAAAGAATTAGAATTTTTTGAATTAAAAAATGATGTCGATTTTGATCTAATGTTAGGAGTTCAGGGAATGATACAATTAAACGCGGTCATAGACATGGAAGGAAAATTGTTCAGTGTCCCAGAATTATCACATAGAATAAATTACTCTATAGGAGAAAAACAATATGAAGTAGAAATAGATAGTTTGATGCAGGAAAACAATAAAATAGGTCCTTTGCCTTTCACGACAACAATCGAAGCGAGTATCAGAACAACTAATAAGGATCCTATTTGGACGAAACAATACCCTGGAAATATGAGTGATATGGAATTCGTCAATAAAGAAATAAAAAAGTTATTAAAAGATGGAATAATCCAAAGGAGTTTCAGTCCATATAATTCTCCGATGTTAACAGTGAAGAAAAAAGGTGTTGATGAAAACGGTAAACCTAAAAGGAGAATGGTAATAGATTTCCGCAAATTAAATAAGCATACAATTACAGATAGGTACATTATCCCTGACGTTAACACAACTTTGCAAAATTTGGGTAATGCTAAATTCTTCACTACCTTGGATTTGGAATCTGGCTTTCATCAAATTAAAATTAAAGAAAGTGACAGAGAAAAGACAGCCTTTTGCGTTAATGGAGGCAAGTATGAATTCATACGAATGCCTTTCGGATTGAAGAATGCACCTTCCATTTTTCAACGGTGCGTAGACGACATTTTAAGGGAATTCATAGGAAAATTCGTGTACGTCTACATAGATGATGTTTTGATCTATTCATCTACAGCAGAAGAGCACATGAAACACATAAACATTATTTTTGATGCATTAAATAAAGCTACCCTAAAAGTCTCGGATGAAAAATCAAAATTCTTTATGTCCGAAGTTGAGTACCTGGGCCACATCATCAAACACAATAAAATAACGACAGACCTAGAGAAAATAAGAGCAATTGAAAATTTTCCCATTCCCAAAACTCTCAAGGATTTGAGAGGATTTTTAGGATTAACAGGTTATTACCGTAGATTTGTAAAAGACTACGCTCAAATTACAAAACCTCTAACCATACATTTGAAGGGTGAAAACGCACATATAGGCAAAAACAAAAGTGCAAATAAGCAAATCGAATTGGATCAAATAGCCATAGCAGCTATAGAAAAATTAAAATTGAAATTAAAAGAACAGGTGGAACTATTTCAACCCGACTTTAAAAAACCATTCGAATTAACAACGGATGCATCCAACGTAGCTATTGGAGCCGTGTTAAGCCAAAATAAGAACCCCATTTACTTTTTATCAAGAACTTTGAGTGAAACAGAGCAAAGGTATAGTACAAATGAGAAAGAATTATTAGCCATAATATGGGCCTTGCAAAAGCTTAGGAATTATGTATACGGCATAGCCGACCTTACGATCTTCACAGACCATCAATCCCTAACATACGCCATCTCAGAAAAAAACCCTAACCCCAAATTAAAACGCTGGAAAGCTATAATAGAAGATTGCGGTGCAAAAATGAAATACAAACCAGGTACAGAAAATGTAGTAGCTGACGCACTATCCCGACAGATTATAAACACGTCTTTAATTGATACCGCACACTCAGCCGAAAGTTCACGTAGTGATATTATTAAATCAGTTTCACAGCCATTTAATTCATACGGCATACAAATAGAATTGGTACCCACGAATAATTTGGTAGAAACAAGAACACGAACTATTTTTTCGGGGAAAATACGATATACTATTAATTTTACTAACCATGATAATTTAATAACAGAGTTAAAAAAATTCATACCCCCAAAGAGAGATATCATTACACACAGATATTGAAAACATATATAAATATGGAAAAACAATCACAAACACATTTATTGGGACCAATTTTGTCTATGCCCCTAAAAAATTAAAAGACGTAGTAGATAAGAATGTGCAAATTTGCATTGTTAAAGAAACACATGATAGAGCTCATAGAAGCTACAAAAATACTATAAATGAAATACTCGAGAAATACTATTGGCCAGAAATAAAAAGAGATGTAAAAAAATATAATAACAATTGTTCAGCATGCTTATATGGTAGATATGGAAGAAACCCTATCAAAGAACCCTTACGCGACTCGACTATACCAACACAACCCAGAGAATTTATACACGCAGATATTTATTTCAATGATAAGATGATGTACCTCGTAACCATGGATAAATTTTCCAAATACATAGTAGCACGCGAAATCAAAACAAAAGCAGGAATTGAAAACGAGTTAGAAGAAATAATCACTACAAATTTTCCCGAACGTAAACGATTGATAACTGACAACGAAGCATCTTTTGTCACACCAGCCATTAAACAAATGTGCCATAAATACGGCATTCAAAATTAGAAACACCAGTTCATAGATCAGCAGCGAACGGACAAGTTGAAAGAGCGCACAACTCAATTAGTGAACTAACAAGAATTTTTAAATTTAACAACCACTCTACAAGCAGAGATGAAATATTCAGAGCCATTAAAGAGCTCAATAATACAGTGCACAGTGTAGTAAAATATCGACCAAAGGACATATATTTCCGTTTAATTAATGCAAACAAAGAAGAGATAATAAAACATCTAAAGGACGCGTCTGAAAAAGTGCTTAACCGATTAAACAAACACGCAAAACACAGAAAGTTCACAAAGGGCACACAGGTATTAGTAAAAATAGTCGGCATCAGCAATAAAAATCTACCACGTTACAAAAAAGAAATTGTCGAGGAAGACTTAGGAGACATAATCATAACAAAAAAAGGAAAAAGTGTACATAAAAGCAACATAAAGAATATTACTTTCAAACATGATGAAGCAAGTATACCAGATTATAGCCGTACTGGCAATATTATTCCAGACGTCGAAAGCAATAACTGAGATAAAGCACATCGAGGGACAAAAATACATATTAACCCAAATTGATGATTCATATTTATTTGATGAATTTACATTTTTGTTTCACGTCACTAATGTAACAAAAATCCTCAATTTATATGAACAAATATTTGATGAAAATTCTTATCCTACTATTGAAGAACATATTCCAATGAAGAAAATAGAAACTCTAATAAATCGACTTAACGAACACAAAATTAGAAAGCGAGGATTGAATTTCTTGGGTTCGACTCTGAAGTTCATTACTGGTATACCAGACCATGACGATGTAATCGAAATAGAAACTAAAATTAATGCCCTAATTGACAATAACGAAAAGCAAAGAATAATTAATTCCAAATTCGAGAAATTACTGGACTCTATACAAGGAGGAATAACAGAAAGTCACATCATAATTAAAGAAATTCACGATGAATTATTAACATTGGTAAGAACAATAAATGCGGCCAAAAATAATTAATACTTGGCTGAATCATTAGATTTAAAGGATGTAAAAGAAATAGCAGAACATAAATTATCGTTTGTACCAATTATTAACATATTAGAATATTCCGACATCTATATGGAAGAACAGATGATTCTATTATTACCATTTACAAGTACCCCATTATAAACAATTATTGTAAATTATTTAAATTCACACCACTTAGCATGAAACATGGCAAAATTGCTACTGACAAGGAAATCGCCCTCTGTAATAATACGTATACCAGGGTATGTGATTGTAAAAATTACCTAAGCAAAAACATTTGCAAAACCAACACCACAAATGATGACTGCATCCGACCTCTTTTAGAAAACAGAAAAGCCAAATGTACAGTTTTGCAAGAGTATCCATTATTGAAAATATACGAAGGACTCATCCTCCTAGACGGCGTAAACACTGTAGATAATAAAAACATTACTGGAACCATATTAATAAAATACACAGACAAAGTTGTGATTAATAATATTACATATTAGAGGCCATACACAACAAACATGATGAGGATCTAGAAATAATAAGAGTATTAACATCCTCTTCAGAATTAGCATTTAGCAATATAGACTCTCTTAGGAAATTCATAATACCTGTAGAAAAACATCCCATCAGGTACGCTTTGTATATACTTTTAGCAATAATAACAACAATAATTCTTACATATAGTATTCTAAAAGTAACAAAATATTATTTAACCCTAAGAGAAATCAGGGCTAGAGAAAATTTTCAGGTAATATATAACAAAAAATTAGAAAATGCAAGACAGGAATTAATTACTAATCACATATGAATCGAGTCGATTCATTTTTGTGAGGGGAGAGTTACAGCTTAGATACGAATCGGGACGATTCATTTTAAGCAGGAGGAGAGTTAGGAGATTTAATATGAAAAACAACACAATCATAAAATGTAATAAACTAATGATCCTTTGAAGGTCAGACTAATGTGAAAAATTACACAATCATAAATTGTAATAAACTAATGATCCCTTGAAGGTCAGACTTATATGAAAAATAACACAATCATAAAATGTAATAAACTAATGATCCTTTGAAGGTCAGACTAATAACACGATCATAAAATGTAACAAACTAATTAAAGATATGATCGTTTTCGCTGATAACATGGCTTGAGTCTAGACAATACATATTTTAAGTATTTTATGTATTTTCATACAGAACGAAAGTATAAATAGAAATGTAAATACTTTCGTTCCTTAGTTCGTAAGTAAACTCATTATAAGAAACATGAGTTCGTAAGTAAACTCATTATAAGAAACCTTAGTTCATAAGTAAACTCATTAGTTCATAAGGAAACTTTTTATAATAAATACATAACGTTCCAACATACCACTGTATCTTGGAATTATTATTTTTTATAAACTAAGAACAAAGATTATTAACTTGTATGTTTTTTGAAGAGCGAGAAATCTAAATTTTATTTAATAACGACCAGTTTTGTATGTATATGTGCTTATGTAAATAGAGATACATACATATATATATATATATATATATATATATAAATTTTATTCCAATGAAAAGAACTCTTTCCTTTGGTGTTTTAAGTTGAAGTTTTATTTTCTAAAAGCTTAAAAATCTAATTGAACAATATGTATTTATATCAATTTGAGCAACCGTTAGTCACAGCTACTGCGATCGGCGATCACGCCACTTCTTCAAAAAGTTTATTTGCCAATCAGAACTGAGTTCTTTGTTGCGAAGAAGTCAATTATGATTACGTTGCAAAAATGGTTTAAACTCACAAACAAAAATATTCACATCTATCAAAGGATCAAATTACAAGTAAACAAAGCAATTATTCGCAAATTCGATACTTCAAATAGCTTAAACCTACAAACAAGAAATATTCATAAACAATCATAAAATAATTTATATTACTACTGGATACTTATGCATAATGACGTCGTTGGGTAAAACTCCCCCGGACGAAGATTGGTTCCCAATTTCTGAAGGAATTTTGGGAAACGATACAATTGTTTTATTTATTATTTTTTTGGATTTGAATTTAACAATTAAGTACCCGACAATTATAATTATTCCGACCATGATTACCATGTAAATCAATATATTAGTGGTTTTTTGATTGTATCTTAACTCATTTATATGTCTTATATTTTTAATATGTTGATACGTTAAATTTTCTAATGTTAGTTCTTCATCAACTTTTATTTGTATCTCCTTAAACAAACTAGGTATTATTACATATTTTCCATAAATCTCTCTGTCATACCATTTTCCAAAAATTTGTACTTTACATTGTTCTATTTTTATAAGAAAGTGGCCAGTTAAGGTCACAGGTATCTCATTACATGTTTGATTTATAGTTACATTGTTCATATTTAAAGCAAAAATTAAATTAGAGCTTACTTCCTTTACATTTGTAGACGGATTTTTCCGATATGTACATTGCATTTTTTTATTTAATAGGTTCTCGATACAATTATCCCTTAACATCGTTAAATTTTTCTTGTAGTCTGTTTCAAAATATATAACATTATCTTTTGAGATGTACTTGCACACTTTTTCACTTAATTCTAATTTGTTGTTATTGGGAATAGGTTGGATAAATAAGATATTATAAAATTCAGATGTTAATTGAGGAATTTGGACAATAAAAAGGATATTCCTTTCACCTGTTGCCACAGCTATTCTAATATTTTTTAGTTTTTCAAAAGTTATGTCATGTTTTTCTATCTCTTCATCCGTTAGTATATTCTGACTCAAAAGTCCTAAGCTTGATGTCAAAAGTATTCCCTCGACCTTATCGATTATTTTCTCCAATTTTGATATTTGGAAAGAAATCTTTGTCTTTTGTATTTCTAGTTCGTCTCTTTCAGTCTGATTATTAATTGTCACATATTCCAAATACATCTTCTTTTCCTCCATTTCATATAACTTAGACAATTTGGCCAATTGTTCATCAAAGTGCTGGTTTATATGGATTTGACTATTAGACTGTTCAATTACGTTATGTGTGTTAGTTTCTATGATTTTCAATCTGTTTTCTATTTCCTGTCGATCTTCATCATCCATTGTTCCGTACAAGTATTTTAGTCCTGTTCCCATAATATTTATAAGTCCTCTTTTTTGTCTGTGTGGAATAAGCGTTCTTAGTGACATTCTTAAATGATGTAGTTCTTGGTTTATATAATCATCATTTATTGTATTATTTTCTAGTTTCTTTATATACTCTTCATATTTGGTAACATTGAATATATGAACAACATTTTTATATTCCTTTATAAGTTGTTTTTTACCTATATTAACAATAGTAAAACCATTTCCCACACTTAGGTCTGTATACTCAATTTTCTGAGCATAAGTCGTTTGAAATATCATTGTCATCACCAGTGTCAACCAGAACATTTTCCATAGACATGACATCAACATATTCGTCGGTAGGATCAACCAATACGTCCAATGAGCTGAAAGTATTTTTTGATCGAATTAGCTGATCTTTATAAACATTCTGATTCTCATTCAAATATCTTTTGTTGCTAATTTTTTTCAATATAACTTTTTCATGTCTTGCATCCGTTTTATGCGCTCTAAAGTCCCTTTTGAAATCTTTATTTACCCCCTGATCCTTTCGATTTCCATTAAGATATGCTAGATTTTTTATTTTCCTTGAATCAATTACTTCATGAATTCGCTCATTTTCCGTAGAATTATCTGGAAAATGAATTTCTATTGGTTTTTTACGAGTTGTTAGGTGAAGAGTATTGTTATAAACAAAATTTGCCTGAATGGGTAAATCTATGGTATAAATTATATCAGACGTTTCTTCTCTCTTTCGCAGTATCCTTATATTTTCGTTAAGGCTACTATGAAATCTTTCAACATCTGAGTTTCCTGTGTGACGATAAGGAGTAGTAAAATGATATTCCAAGTTATTTTTTTCTAGAAAATCCCTAAAAAGACTTGAATTAAAACCAGGTTCATTGTCCATAATCAACTTTTCTGGCGTTCTCATCAAATTGAACAGTATAGTAAAGTGTTTTATAAAATTTAATGGGGTTCTTTCTTCAATTTTTGTTACAAGGGCATACTTAGAGAATTTATCAATCATGGTTATGTATGCATTTTTTGTATCTAAAAACCATATATCAGCATGGTAAATTTTATATGGACCAGTAGGAGTTTCTGTTTTCTCAAAAGGAAGTTTAATGGGATTTCTTTCTATTTTATAATTACAAATCTCACAATTATTTATAACTCTTGCAATTTCTTTTCTTAAGTTTGGATAATAATATTTCCTTTTCAATTCCAAATATGTCTTGTCTATACCAGGATGGTTATTTTCATATTTATGGTGTCTCATTATGACTTCCAACAATTTCTCCCTTTCCAGATTTTCCAGTAGTGTATAAGTTCTATATATTTTAAATTTTTTTATATTTTTCAATTTAATTACATGATTCTGAATCATGGCATATAATTCTTCAATATCGCAATATATTACTAAATTTTCTTCTTCTTCAATTATCTTAAATATTTTCTCCAATATTGTTTTATAATCGTTTGATCCGACTCCAAATTTGAACAATTTTTTATTGAATTGTGTTCTCTCATCAAACGAATCTTTTTCTTGTTTTTCGATTAATATTTGCCTTCTTGCAAACTGTAATGGACTTTCTGTTATCTGAATGTGATCTAGTTCATCATCATGAGCACTGTGTACAGTTGACACTATATAATCTTGTTTCTTTCTTACTTTCTTTTTCGCAGTTCTAAGTTGAACATTTTTCCTTTCTACAATTCTAAAATTTAATTCTTCATTCCTATGTTTCCGCAAAGAATGTCTCTTTAGACATACCTTGCTTTCAAACACGCCATTACAAAGCTGGCATTGAAAAACCGTATCACCATGCTTGTTTCTTACATATTGATTCAAAACTTCTCTTCTTTTATAAGATTTTTGGCATTTATTGCATTCAAACAAATTCAATTCTGCACTTTTGTCTATTCTTGACAATGCATCTGCGACTTTATTTTCTTTACCCTGTACATGGTTTATATCAAACTCATATTCGTTGAGCCTAATTTTCCATCGTATCATCTTTTTTTTTTTTTTTTGCTTCCTTTAAACTGGATAACCAAATTAGAGGTTTATGATCTGTATGTAGCTTAAATTTTCTTCCATACAAATAATGTCTGAATTGGCCACAAGCCCAAACAATAGCAAGGAGTTCTTTTTCTATTACGCTATAATTGATTTCATGTCTATTAAGTGTTCTCGAAGCAAAAGCTATAGGGCCATTATCTTGAGACAGCACAGCACCCAATGCGAAGTTGCTGGCGTCTGTGGTAAGTGTAAATATTTTCTGGAAATCGGGATACCTCAATACCATATCCGAAGTCAGTATTTTCCGTAACCTTTCAAAAGACTCTCTATAGTCGGTGTCATTTTCGTTGATCTGCCCGTTTTTCTTGAGTCTCAAAGTGAGAGGTTTAGCTATTTTAGCATAATCTGGGATGAATTTTCGGTAATATCCACTTAATCCCAAAAATGCCTGAAGTTGTTTCAAAGTCCTTGGAATAGGAAAATTTCTTATACACTCTATTTTACTAGGGTCTGCCCTTATTCCGTCCGCTGTTACAATGTGTCCAAGAAAATTAGTCTCCGACTTCAAAAACTCACTTTTGTTTAGTGATACTTTTAAATTGGCTTCCCTCAATGTCTGTAATATTTTTTTTAAATTATACATATGTTCCTGAAGGGAAGTACCAAAGATCAATATGTCATCCATATAGATAACACATATTTTATTAATATAATTTTTAAGTACATGATTCATCATTCTCTGAAACGTTGCTGGGGCATTTTTTAACCCAAATGGCATACGTTTGAATTCATAGTGTCCATCATTAGTAGAAAACGCAGTTTTTTCCTGATCATTTTCCTCAACTTCTATTTGGTAAAATCCTTTTGTCAAATCTAATGTAGAAAAATAGTTCGCCCGTCCTAGCTTATCTAGTACGTCGTCAATAACAGGTATAGGGTATTTATCTTCCCTGGTTACAGCATTCAATTTTCTAAAATCTATAACTATTCTCCATTCTTTATTTCCTAATTTGTTCATTTTCTTGGGAACCACCCATATTGGCGAATTATAGGGTGAGTCACTTGGAGTGATTATACCCTGCTCTAACATTTCAGTTATTTGTTTTTTAACTTCTTCTTTATGAATCTGTGGATATCTATATGACTTTGTGTAAACTGGTCTGTCATTGTTAGTAGGAATTCTGTGCTTAACTTCATTCGTAAAGGTCAAATCGTCACCTTTTTTATAAAATATATCTGAAAACTCTTTTAGCAGATTTTTAACTTCAATTCTTTCTTCTTTGTTCAAATGCTCCAATCGCAATTGTTCATCCATTCCCAATTCATCCATATGATGTAATTCGGGTAGATTTTGTATTAATTCTAAGTCATACTCTTGATCATCCTCCCTTTGTCCCTCAAGATACAAAGGAAGTTTTTGTTGATTTATTATAATACTATGCTCTTCATAATCTATTATGGCATTATTTTCTTTTAATAATGCAGATCCAAATATTCCATCAAACACTGGATGGAAATTACATATTTTAAACAACTCATCTTTTTTAAGAACTATCTGTAAACTATTCTTGGAAACCTTAGCTTCCTCTTTTATCACCAGAAATCCTGCTGCTGTTTTTATTTTCACTGGTTGTGCTAATTTATATATTATATCTTTTGGACAATGATTTTTCCTAATAATATTCTCAGTTGAGCCTGTATCTATTAAAATTCTTGTTTTATTTTTTCCTCGTTTGAATAAAACATAGGGCAATCCAAATTCGGTGGATTTCCCTTCGTGGAGGCTGCTTGTTGAAAATTTTCAGGTTCTTGCCTGTTATTTATATAATTATTTTGCCTACGTGTCTGTCCGCTTATATCCATCGGTTCCGGTCTTGTATGTTCATTTTGTCCGAAAAAATTGTTTCCTCTGGGGCAAAAACCATTCGGTCGAATGAAATTATTTTTTTGACAACCTGGATTAATTTTTGGAATTTGGGGATTGGAAGGCATTTGGAAACCTTTCCTATTATTATATGTTGGCACATTATTAAATTTTCCTTTAACATTTATTTTTTCAATTAAATTTGCCTGTCCCAGCTCATGAAGCGCCACTTCAAGTGAAGCTGGTTTCAGGGCACAGAGCACTGTTCTTAAGTTTAAAGGTAGCTTATTTATAAATACTTTTAATGCTACTTTATTATTATGCTCGATTTCTGACGAGCTTCCGTCTAGTTTATGTATCTGATTAAGCAGGGACAACTTTGCTTGTATAAAATTATAAAATTGTAATACATCACCTCGATATTGGGCGCTTCTTAGTTCCTCATACAAATTTTCAGCTGAGGATAAACCTCCAAAATTCAGTTCTAATAAATTTTTTATCTCCACCCATCTGGAGAGGTGTGGATGAATTTCTAAGACTACTTTGGCTTTACCTTTTATTTTTCCTTTTATAATAGCTAAGAACATCCGTTGTGAATTAGGACTATACTCATCCATTGAAGCCACGACATTATCAATGCTTTCCAAGAACGGGTAGAGTTCCTCCTTCCTTCCATCGAAATCTTGAACCAGGCTCAGGAACTTCAGGGGATCAATATCTCTTCCCGCCATTTGATGCGGCTGTTGTTGTTGCTGAAATTGTGCTTCTTGTTGTAATTGCTGTAGCTGTGCTTCTTGCTGTTGTAACTGTTGTTGTTCCATTGCCGACAACTTTTCCCTATTGCTGGAAAATATTTCTCTCCTTTTTAGAGATCGGAAATATTTCTTATCCACTTTGCTGTTTTTTAAAAATAATTTTGGGAATAGTCTTTATCCTTTTTCGTAGGACACTTTTTTTCGTAGAATACAAAATATCACTTTTCATAGAATAATTTTTTATCGTAGGATATTTTTTTTTTATTCTTTTATGTGTAGGACTCTGGAGGGACTCGTAAGTTTCTCAGAGGTATCCTTTTCGTAGGATCTTTTTATTCGGATAGATAATTTATTTATCTATCCTACCGACTGCGCCAATTTTATTCCAAAGAAAAGAACTCTTTCCTTTGGTGTTTTAAGTTGAAGTTTTATTTTCTAAAAGCTTAAAAATCTAATTGAACAATATGTATTTATATCAATTTGAGCAACCGTTAGTCGCAGCTACTGCGATCGGCGATCACGCCACTTCTTCAAAAAGTTTATTTGCCAATCAGAACTGAGTTCTTTGTTTCGAAGAAGTCAATTATGATTACGTTGCAAAAATGGTTTAAACTCACAAACAAAAATATTCACATCTATCAAAGGATCAAATTACAAGTAAACAAAGCAATTATTCGCAAATTCGATACTTCAAATAGCTTAAACCTACAAACAAGAAATATTCATAAACAATCATAAAATAATTTATATTACTACTGGATACTTATGCATAATGACGTCGTTGGGTAAAACTTATACATATACTTCTGTAGTTTCACAAAATTCTATACAATTCAATACTATTTAAAAATGAAAAGATATTTAATTATTTGGTTTTTTTTCTTTTTTTCAATTGAACATTTTTTAATAATAAAAATAGAATACAATATTAATAAAAACAGTGTTAAAAACTTTATTATTCAACTAAATGATCAAACAGAAAAAGTACGCATCTTCAGGAAAAATCGCTATCAAATTAGCAAAGCCCATAATAAAATCTACGGCAGTAACTTCAAATGCTCTCTAATTCTTTGCAGTTTTTTTTTTACAAAATGTATAAAATTTATTGACAGTATGGTAGCATTGTTGAGAGAATATTTATTTATATGTGAGAGGATAGGAAAAAACGCCGTCTGGTTTTTTGTGTCAATTTGGATGGAAAATGTGTTTATGCCGCAATTATGTTTGATCATTAAAGTGTATTAGGGGAAGTTTCCACACTTCTATTATATATGTACATATATATGTATATACACTATTTATATGCACTTTATTAAAATGTAAAATCTCAAGCTATGTATGTGTTGATCACATAATAGTTATTTATATTCTAAAAAATTACTTTAAGAAAATGTTTTTGATGTTTTGATTTACAACAGAAACATTTGAAAACTAGCCTCTTTTCGCGCTTATTCGAAAAATTTTACTTTATTTTGCGCTAAACGTATATTTTTCAATTTAGCTCTTTTTCAAAAAATGTTTACGCGTTTTGAGTATCAAAAGTTGGCACCACTGTTTTCATGTATATACATACATGCATACATACATACGTGAATAGTTGGCACGAGTTTTATATTCTGTGTTATTTGCCTTTTTACAGTAGATAAACAAATTAAGAAAAAAAATAATTAATAAAATGTGTTCTAATATTCTTAATTCATGCACGCATCCATTTTTTGGTTTAGTTTTTGTTTACACATGTGTATATGTGTACTCATTTGGTTTTGATAGCTAGTTCAGATAAATTAGCGATAATTTGTTATTAAAACCAGAGATGATAGCAATTCCTTCGTGGTTCGCAGCGAGGTTCAAAATGAACCAAGATGGTTCGCTCTCAAAAATTTTTATGGCGATCAATGTTGATTCAATCAAGATTCGACCGCGAACCTCGAATGAGAGAGCGAACCTCGATAATTGGTGTCCGTGTGAACATGCTATTAGCCTACTCAAATAATAATTATAGAAATAATTATTTTCTGATTTTTATTTTTTTGAGAAGAAATAAAAATCAATTTGTGATTTCTACTTTTTCGAACAGAAATTAAATTTAGTTACATTGTGGCAAAAAATACATATACCTACATACATATATATAAATACTACACCTATCCCTCGATTTATACGATACGTTCCTGAGAAAGTCGTGTAAATAGAAATTTTACATTTTTGTATGAAAAATCGTGTAAATCGAAAATAAAGGTAGAATCGCATGAAAAATTTACTTTATTAACAAATTATATATGTATTTCAACTTAGTTTTTAAAATATCAGAAGCGTTTACTCAAAACACATAAAAATAAACCTTTATTCATTAAACAAAATAAATGCTATTCATAAAAACAAAATTAATGTAATTCATATCATATATTGTACATATGTATTTAATTTATTCGTCGTCGCTAGATAATATTTCTGCAGTTTCCTTTTCGGCTTCTGATGAATTAGAGACTAGTGCAGGTCCTTTCGATATGCAAGTGAAGTTTGTAATTAAGAGCTGCGTAGATTTATTGTTTAACTCTTTATAAATCTCCACATATTGTGCTAAGCCTTGGGTAATATGTCTTTGGAATACGACTGCCCTTTCAACATTCGGATAATTTTTTAGAAAATTATTTGCCAATTTTCTACCAATTTCTAAACCTTTCGGTTGTCAGATCTACCGTTTTCGCATTTTCCTCTTCTACATCATTTATAGTTTGGCTTTGTTGGTTTACCATATCAACTAAATCAGCTGCATCTAATTCTTCATCTGCCATAAGTTGCAAAATATCAGTTTCCGAAAAATCATCAAACCCTTCTCCACCAATAATATTAGCTAAATTAATAATCTCAGAATATTGTTGATCCAATGTTTACAAACATACAGAACTTTCACATACTGCAGGCCACAGTTTTTTTCCAACATCCTTGAAGGGTTGATTGTCTAATTTCAGTGTACGCAAGTGCAACATGCTTTCCACAGTCTAATATCGAAAAAGTTTTCCATGCGTCTATGACCGATAAAGAATCATTGCTATCAATGCAATGCAATACAATGCCTTAAAAGTTGCAATTATACCCTAGTCTAATGGTTGTAATAGAGAAGTTGTATTTTTTGGAAGAAATACAACTTTTATATTCTCATGCTCTAAGTCAACCAGGCGCGTTGTCGATTAGTAGCAGGGCTTTAATCGGCTGTCGTTTACTGTTTAAATATCGTTTAACATCTGAAACAAATATGGTATGAAACCAGTGACTGAAAGTAGCAGCAGTAACCCATGCCTTTTTATTGGTCATCCAGCAAACGGGCAAGTCATCTTTTTTTATTCCTTTAAATGCGCGTGGCGTTTGTGCTTTGTTAATGACCAACGGTTTCATTATGCAATCGCCGGAGGCGTTGGAACAGAAAATAATTGTAAGGCGATCTTTTGCAGTCTTATAGCGACTAGCAGATTTGGTGGATTTTGCTACAATATAGTCTTGTTTCGTCAGCGTTAAATATTTGGTCACGTGTGTAAGAATGGGCTGAAATCAACTCAGAAAACTTTTCTGGATATTCTTGAGCAGTATTTATATCAGCTGAAGATTGTTCACCTTTTAGCTTTAAGTTGTGTAAAGAATGTCTTTGCTTAAACTTTTCAAACCAACCATGGCTAGCACAGAATACTTGTTTTGATGTTGATGTGGATGGTAGCTGGTCATTTAGTTTTTCAAAAATCTGAATTGCTTTATTTGTGATTGCATGGTGTGAACAGGTATTCGCTTCTGAGTTTGATCTTCTATCCATATCATCAATGCTTTTTCCATATTTTCAATTTGGATATTCCTCACGTAAGAAGTTGTACTCATGTTCGCTTTAGTTCTAGCTGCTACACTCTTTCTGATTGAGTCTTCATTTTTTCTTATTGTTCTTATCGTTGCTTCATGAATGGAATATACATTGGAAACTCTTGTAACTGTTTCACCTTTTCGTAATCGATCCAATATTTGTATTTTCGTTTGCAAACAAATAACTTCCCTTTTCCTTTGTTTTTCTTTTATATCTCTCGGCATCTTTGCGACACACACCAGTCTGTTGATAGAAACTCACTGAAGCAATGTTGTTGATGTTTACATTTCAATTTGTTTGCAATAAATTGGGAATTCCCTTGTTACTGCCAATTTCGGTGTTGCCACATGAATCTTAGTTATTAGAAATATACGTTATTTTAAAAATTGATGTGAGAACATATTGACTTAACAAATATGGTAACAACTGACTCGAACATCCTATGAGAGACAAAAATATTCAACAAAACATATAAAAAATCGTGTAAAAGTGAAATCGTGTAAAAAAAGTATCGTGTAAATCGAGGGATAAGTGTATGTACTTATACATAAATAAAATATATTTTAGGTTTATTACAGGTTTACTTGACAAATTTCCCATAAAAATAATAAACTTGAAGTATTTTTTATGAATATGGCAGATAGGATATAACTACTACGACACGATTAACGTGTGGAGATTCCGTAGCCAAAAAACTTGGTAGCCGCTCGAAAACGGCGAACCGCTATTTGTATCACTTTTATGACATGGCTATCAAATGAATGGGATTTTCCAATGGAAAAATCATGGTGGAATCATGCTGAAAGTTTGCACTCATTTACTGATTTATGGTGTTGTTTTAGTGAAAACACATACACATTTTTAACCCTTGTAACTACTTATGCATATTTTTGTCAGATACATTATTCCATGTTGACCCAATTTAATTAAAAAATTTGAAAATGTGTACATACATATTTATAAATTTCGGTACTTTGTACACACAGCCATACAATTAAACAATTATTTTTTATAAATACTCCCAAGAAGATAAGCTTTAATGGCTGTATTTGAATCTGTCTTCTTCTGAGTGAATACATTAACGGATGGATAGGAAAGCTATCCAACTGGATGGCTTGATAATCTGAGTTCAGCCTTGCAGTGATACTGCTATAGATTATATAAATATAATATATTTTAATATGTATGTACGAAAACAGTTTAAACACAAATGCTTTCATCACAGGGACATTTTGCATTTGCGTTTAAAATTACTGTGTTGGATATACATACTTAGGTACTTTGTTATTTTTGGTACAGAAATACCTAATACAAGTTTTGTAAAAGTTGAAATGGCACATATGTAACTCTGTGTTTTATTGTTGTAAAAATTAAACTATAGCGACTCGCACTGAATTAGAGTCCAATTGTATTTACAAATTGTATATATATAATTGTGTATATAAGTTAATCTTTTTGTCCTTTTTAATTAATTAAAAAAAATAAATTTTTTATTTTATATTTTATTTTTTATTTTTTTGGAGCATTAAGCTTTTATTAAACAAGACGACAACTTAACAACTAACTTTTTAATTTTTATTTTCTTAATATCTACCTTACTCTACCTATCGTTGAAAATGCTGACGTAGTCCACGCGCCTGCATAGCCCGTGAGAACCGTTGATGCAACCTGACCCTTAAGAAT
Source organism: Nowickia ferox (assembly GCA_936439885.1). NCBI lineage: Eukaryota > Metazoa > Arthropoda > Insecta > Diptera > Tachinidae > Nowickia > Nowickia ferox. The sequence goes on along the minus strand of OW387026.1, from coordinate 36,162,668 downwards.
GTTTAGCGCTGAATTCATTTTTGTATTTTTTTATATTCGTGTTGATGTTAGCAAGTTTAATAAGACATTTATTTTATTATTTTGTGCATTGTATGTGTTAATACGTCCTCGTTTGAAGGGATCTGCGTGTCAAAAAGTTTACTAAGTCCATCAATTGCTAGGCTGGACAATCTAAGTCCGTGGTTTTCTTTCTGTTCTGCAGTAGGTTTCTTCACGTAATTTTTTATTGTAAGTAGTATTAAAAAAAATTATGAGAATTGAGCCTAGTTCAATGTTTATGATTGTGATGGTTTTATTTTTGCTTTCTATAGTATCGATCTGGACTGTATTATTCAGACTTAGTTGTTTCATCATTTCCAATGGTAATACTTCTTCAGTTTGCATAGTTTCAACATTTGGTTGTAAAATGGCTGGAAGAGGTTTCTTGTCTGTAATTTCTTTAGAAGCATATTTTCTATTTTCGATGGTTATTGTTGTATTGTGGTGTCTGATCACAAATGTTCCGTTTAGTAACATTGTTTCGTTTTCTATTGTCATCATGCCTTGATATTGGTTCACGAAAATTAATCCACTGGAAATTTCTTCTATTGTAGGCAAATGTTGATTGTTGATGATCGTACAAGCTGGTAACGCAGGTGTCATTGCTTAAATCTATGAGTTTACTGCTAGGACATATTAATAATTCATTGAATTGTTGACAGCTTGTATTTTTTATAGCAAAATTTTTATCCTTACATTCTAATAATTTCTTAAAATCAATTTTATTAATCTTGTTTCCTTTCTTTACTGCTCTTATTTCTATCAAATTACATGTTTCTATTTCAGTAGTAGGAAGACTTATAATATAAATCAAAGAATTGCCATCCGTGGCTATTTTTGCATCTGCAAGCTCTAAAGCTTCATCAATATTAATAAAAGGAAATTTTTCGACTTTCAAAAGATTCTTTGTAGTGTTTAATTCATTGTCAGATAATATAAAAGAGTTAATTATGTTGGCCTTGGCCCAGTGCAGTGCGTAAGCAATATTTTTTATTTCCTCCTTCAGAACTTCTAATTCAGCCATCTCAGTTTCTATTGTTCTGTCGTCTTTCATCTGTTTAAGTATTTTATTCGTGACGTTTGTTATTTCATTTATGCGGTCTGTGGTGAGTTTGTTGATGATTACTTGGTTGTCGTTATTTGTCAATACTCCGTTTAATTTGTTAACTACTATCTCATGGTCATGGTGATCAGGATTGCCTGCTATCCATTTCCAAGCTGTTCCGATAAAATCTAGTGATCTTTTGTGTTTGGTCACTTTAAGTCGATCTATTGTGCTTTTAATTTCGTTCATTAAACTTGTTAGAATTATGGATAGTGGGTTGTCAATATGTACTTTAGTTCTGATGGCTTCGTTAATATCTTCCAAAACCTTTTCATATTTCTCAATATCAATAACATGGACAATTTTAAATGTTCCTGTCTGAATTTTGGCAGTTCCAGAGCTCATGGTTACTAATTGTGAATTAGAATAATCAAGTATTTGTACATCGGCCAATGCGATTGATATGGCCATCCTGTGGAAAGAAATTAAGTTTGGCGTATTAGTTTCTAATTAGACTCTTATGGATTACTCTATTCTTTTCTGTTAAGACCGTACTATTTCTATTCTCTTTCACTCTTTCCCTTGTGTATTGTTTCGATAGTTTAGTTCCCAATCTTCTATTTCTTTTAGCAAAAATTATTTGTCCCGGCAAATATGTTTTAAAGTCAGTTCTATCTTTATTATGATGTTCCAGGTCTTTCTGCTGTTTCTCAGTAAGTCTTTCTATATTAGTTTGTCTAGTTCGTTCTACATCTTCAGCTGTAAAATTTACTGATCGTCCGAAGAATATGTCAACTGGTTTTTTTTTCGTTACGGAATGTACCGAATGGTTATATTCAGCAGTTGCTCTTTCTAATAGCTCTTCAAAATCACGATGTCCTCCGTTATTCTTCAAGCATCTCATTATCTCTGTTAAAGTAGAATGAAATTTTTCTACTTGGCCATTGGCTCTACTGGTATATGGAGGAGTAACATACGTTTCTATTCTTAACTCATCTTCCAACATGAATTTTATTGAACGAGAATTCAGCGATGGTTCACTATCCATCACCAACTTTGTTGGTACGCCAAAAGAAAATAAAATGTCCCTCAATGGTCTGCGAACGTCTTCTATAGAACGGCTTTTGAGCATCTTAGCTTGAGCATATTTCGAGAACTTATCCAATGCTGTCAGTACTGCTTTACCCTCAGTCATATAGATGTCAATGTGTAACATTTCTCGGTCAGTTTAGGTTTATTCGGATGTCGTTCGTATTTGTTTTCTTTACAAATGGTACAATTCTGAGTTAAACGTTTAATTTTACTTGTCATTCCCGAAAAATAGTACTTTTCCAGTATTTGTGCTTTATTCTCTATTGCATTCCTATGAGCCCTACAGTGAACTTCTAATATAATTTCTTCTTGTTGCTGCTCATTAGTTATGAGTTCTACTAGTTTTTGAGTATATCTAGATTTATAATCACGAAAATATTCAGGATCAAAGGTTTGTATCAATCCCATAATTCCTTCCTCCGTTCGAATTCCATTTATTACGGAAGGATTAAGTCTTCTTTTCAAATGCTGTATTAAATTTTCTCTTGTAAATACCGGTTCAACGATGGTATGTCGGTGAACGGTTGGAAAAATGATTTGAAATTGATAAGTTGAAACTTCTCCGACTTCCAGAAATATTTGATTTTTGAAAACGTTAATGGGACCTTCTACGCAAGGTACCAGGTCTTCACCGGAGCTTTCATCACTATGGACAGTTTCGGCCAAAGAATTAATTTGCATGGGAATTCTTGAAAGTGCATCAGCCACAACATTGGTTCTACCGGGCTGATAATTCAACTCGTAGTCATATTCCTCTAAAATGGCCTTCCATCTTTTCATTTTATTATTGTGGTTTTTATGGCTTAGGGCAAATGTAAGCAGTTGATGGTCTGTGGTAATTTTTACTCTTTTGGAGCCATAAAGATAATTACGAAGGGAAGTTAGGGCCCAAACTATTGCCAACATTTCTTTTTCATTTGTGGCATACGTCTCCTCAGTTCGTGAAAGTGTTCTTGAAATAAATGTTATAGGTTTTCTATCTTGTAAAAGGACTGCTCCTATGGCATAGTCTGAGGCATCTGTAGTAAGTTCGAATTCTGCTTCAAAGTTCGGATTTGAAAGCATTACATCCTCTGAAACCAAGATATTTTTTATTTTGTTGAACGCTTCTACTGCCATATCGTCAAGAGAGATAGTTTTATTTTTTGCCAACATTTCCAGCATCTCCTCTGAGCATTGCTGTTAATGGCTTCGCCATTTTGGCATAATCTCTAATGAAGCGTCTATAATAACCTGCCATGCCAAGGAAAGAGCGCAAATCTTTCAAATTCTTCGGTATCGCCATTTTGGCAATAGCCTCTACTTTTTTTGGATTAGTTTTGATTCCTTCTATGCCAACAACGAATCCCAGAAATTCTACCTCTTTTTTCATAAATTCGCACTTACCAAGTTGTACCTTCATGTTTGCTTCCTCCAGCGTCTCCAACACTGCTCTTAAATTTTCAAAATGTTCCTGTTCATCCCCGCCAAATATAATAATATCGTCAATATAGACGTAGCAACTTTTTCCTATTCAAAAATTCGTATTTTCCATTATTTATAGAGAAAGCAGTTTTCTCAATGTCTTTTTCATTTAATGGAACTTGATGTAATCCACTTTTAAGATCAATTATAGTGAAATATGTATTTGTTTTTTCCAAGATTTGAAAGAACCTCGTTGATTTCTGGTATAGGGTATCTGAAGGGGATTGTCACGGAATTCAATTTTCTATAATCTATCACCATCCTGTATTTTTTTTCACCCGAAGCATAAATTTTTTTGTCAACAATCCATACGGGTGAATTGTATGGTGATCGAGAAGGTATAATTATATTGTTAGCAAGCAATTCTTCTATCTGTCTTTCAACTTCCGCTTTCAAAGCCATGGGATAGGGATATGGTCGCGAATAAATTGGACCATCTGTAATTGTACGAATATCGCCTTTAATGGTAGTAATGTACGTTAATTTTCCATCTGGGTCAGCAAATACGTTCGTTCATTCTTCAATAATTTCATAAAGTTTAGTTTTTTGTAAATCTGATAGATGGGAAAGTCTTAACTCAATATTATTGACTGACTGAGATTGTTTCTGTTTCAATGGAATTCTCATAACGTTGTTTATGGTCATAAAATTTTTGTCCGTATGGATTGTTGCTTTAATTTCTCGTAATGTATTATTTCCAATTATTCCATGGAAAGTTTATAATTTGGATGAATGTAAAATTTCAGTTTTGGCGTATCTGGACCAAAAACATTCACAAAAGTATGATGTGTTATTTTAATATTTCCGGCAACTGTATTTATATGAAAGGGTTTTTCGTTAGGAATGGGATTACGTATTCGTGTGGATTGAATATAATTTTTGTTCGATCCGGTGTCAATTAAAAAATCTAGTATGTCCTCACCCCTTTTAAGTTCGTAATATGGGAGAGAGGATGGGATTAATCTAAAAAAATATACGCTGTCTATTTCTTTTTCGTAATTTTGATTCTCGTAATTTTTGTCGTCATGTAGATCTAGTATTGGATGCTATATTGAGTATCGTCACAAGTGTTCGTAAAATAATTCCTTTGTATCTTATGTGGGATCCCGCCATTAGTGGGATATGGTCGTTTTTGGGCAATTTGGTAATTTCTCTGAAAGTTTTGATAATTTACATTTTTTAATCTTATCGACTGGTCAACCTCCATTGGTTGAGGGGGTTTTGGTGGAAAATTGTGTCTATTATTGAATCCTGTTGAAAAGTTGGGTCTTTGATTTTGCTGGGTAGATTGTTGTGGAAGGAATGGTCTTTGAAAGTTCTGAAAATGTGCCCTGGGAGGATGTTGCCTTACATAGGGAGGCATATACGCTAGTTCTGGGTAAAACACTGTCCGTGGGAAATTATGCGACCTCTGTGATGCTGGTGGCGGAGGCCTAAGCGTATTGGCACGTAATTGGTTGTGAGCATAATTTGCTCAAAAATTCATATTATCCAATTTTTGACACAGATTAAGTGCTTGCGGCAAGGACGTAGGTTCCCTAATACTCAAGAGTCTCGGTAGGTCACCGTTTAGTCCCCTAACAAAAGTATCGAGAGCCTTTTCTCGATAAAAGTTAATTATGGCACCTTTCGCGTCCTCGGAAATGTCCAAGCACGATACTTTGTCTAAAAGCAACGATAAGTGCTCGTACACCTTTTTGTAGAAATCTGTTATTGTCATTTTTTTTTGAATAAGGGTTGTCATTTGGTATTCTAGAGTACCAATATCCCTTTTGTCTGAGTAGTGCATCATTAGCACTTTTTTTATTTTATTCCAGTTAAGTGGAGTTCTGTACGACTCCAAAGCGGTGTCAGCTTCGCCAGTGATTTTATGACGTACTGTATGCAGTATTGCATAATATTTTGGAGTACCTTGTATGGAGTTGAAAATTTCGAAAATCCGATCTACTGATTTTCGCCATGAGTTAAAATCGCCATTTTTACCTGAAAATTCTCTAAGAGAATTAACTATATCTGGAATTTTGTTTATGTCACGGATTGATCCACCAGGAAAACTATCATTTGTACTTTGTGCTTCAAATTCTTTGAAAGGATTCAAGATTTCTTGGACTCTAGCACTAATGAGGCTGTCTAATTCTATTCTGTTAAGAGTAAGAACGTCGTCATTTCTTGGTAGCGCGGTACTTGCTGCGGCGGCAGACGTGCTGGCGGTATTTGCCGCAATTGTTAGTCTGGACAAGGTGTCCTGTAGTTTGGTTATGTTATTCTCAGTCACGTCGTCAGAATAAGGCTTCAAAACAAAATACAAAAACAAATTTTAACTTACTGAGTGTACGCTCTTTTTTTTCGTAAAAATTTTAGATATCAATCTCGCACGCAAATCTCTTATATATTTTTATATGTGAATATTTTGCTTCACTGCACTGACAATATTCTTTATATATAAGAAAAAATTTTATAGCTTTCCAAATATCTTTTCAAAACCTTATTTACGTTAACTATTTATTTGTTTATTTACTCAACTCAATTTATTATTCTTTGTTAATAAAAAAATAATTTCCGTTCTCTCAAAATTTCATTCACATTAAGAGAAAATTGTATATTTTTCTTCCATGTTTTTTTTTCGTTTAATAACTATTATTTGTTTACTTAAATGAATTTTTCATTACTTTAAATTTGTTATTTTTATATAACTTCAAGAATTTAATATTTTTCTTCTTTACTTTTTCGTTCAATAATTATTTAATTATTTTACTTTATTTTCTTAAATTATTATTATTTATTCCCTTTTTTATTACTTCAAATTTTTTATCTTGCTATAACTTCAAAAATTTAAATCTTTCTCTTAAATTCTTCTTTAGAGATTGTCTTTTACAACTATCAAAATCTTTTTAACACTCTTTAAAAACACAAAATAGTTTTCTACAGTTATCATTGAAAATAATTACTTATAATAATCTTATACTAAACCGCAACATCGGTGGATTTTGTTGTTGATTGATGAAGGTAGATGGGTGGAGCGTTTTATCCTTTTCTTGTGTCCCCGGCTGGTTACAAAAAGTTTTCCGACTCGAGCACAGTGTTACTTGGGATCACTCGCACTGCTAATCCCTTTACTAAGTAATCCAGAAGTCAAGTGTTCTAATTAACTTTTCAAGTCCTTATGTTTTATTGAAACTTTACTTTTTTGTATTGAAACAGCTTTTGCTTATTCACTTGTTAAACTCTTCAAGATTTTTAGATTTATTGAAACTTTACTTTTTTTGTATTGAAATAGCTTTTGCTCGTTCACTTGTTAAATTTTTCAAGTTTTTATTACTAGACTTTACTTTTTATTTTAATAGAATCACTTTTCACTTGCCGATGTTGAGTCCCTGCTCGGGTGCCAGTTGTTCTTTTTGTCCTTTTTAATTAATTTAAAAAAAATATTTTTTTATTTTATATTTTATTATCTATTTTTTTGGAGCATTAAGCTTTTATTAAACAAGACGACAACTTAACAACTAACTTTTTAATTTTTATTTTCTTAATATCTACCTTACTCTACCTATCGTTGAAAATGCTGACGTAGTCCACGCGCCTGCATAGCCCGTGAGAACCGTTGATGCAACCTGACCCTTAAGAATGTTTAGCGCTGAATTCATTTTTGTATTTTTTTATATTCGTGTTGATGTTAGAAAGTTTAATAAGATATTTATTTTATTATTTTGTGCATTGTATGTGTTAATATATATAACATACATACATATGTATTTGTAGGTATATATTTATGAAACGAAAATCTTATGCTTGCTATTTTATAGCTATTTATTAATTATAACTATTTATCTACATATATATATATATATGCATAAAAGAGTAACGTTACTGACTGACTGATGTATCAATGCACAGCCCAAACGAATATAGCTAGAGAGCTGAAATTTGGTGTGTAGGTTCCCCTTCCAATGTATAGATCCACCAAGAAGGCATTTTTTGAAACTCGAATGCTAAGGGCGTAAACAAGGGTAAAATCGGTATCTTTATATCTCGGAAACTACATTAGATAGACTTTAAATTCCAAAAGCACACGAATGCTGCTAACAAATAGGCCGACACGTGTTTGGTACTTTTTCGATATGTGTACCTTTTTTGCACTCGACATATCTTCTAAATTATTGGACGTAGCAAAAAGCTTTTTGGCGCATTCTTTCCTTTTAGACAGAGTCTCGAATGTATTTTGGTACTTCTTGAAAATTCGCTCTTATAAGGGGTAAAATCGCACCCGTTTTCGGTATTTTTTTCTTAATTATTAGGTACGTATTACAAACATGTAAAAATAAGGTAGATAGCTGAAATTTGGTGAGTATGTTCCACCTTCGGTGTTTAGATACACTAAGAAGTGGTTTTTGGCAACTCGAATGGTAAGGGGGTAAAAAGGGTAAAATCTGTATCTTTATATCTCGGAAACCACATTAGATAGAATAGAAATTCTAAAAGCATACAAATGTTGCTAAGAAAGAAGCCGACAAGATTTTGGTAGTTTTGCAATGTTTACTTTTGGGGGATAAAAGGGGGTAAAAACTAAATTTTGGTACTTTTTTGAAAATCAAATTTTTTGAAAATTTACTTTTGGGATATAAAAACATTTGGATAAAGTAATTTTCGAGATATATACCTTTTATCAATGGTATTTTATAAAAGAGTAGCTTTTCAAAAAAAAGTACTTTAAACAAAGTTATTTGCACTTAAAAATGTGTTTTAAGAAAAATACATTTAAAAAACATCTTTTGTGAAAATTACTTACAAATGTATATAAGAAGAGTAATTTTAAAGAAAAAAAAAATACTTTTCAGGTGAGATACTTTTTTGAAACGATACTTTATTGAAAAACGTACTTTCTATAAAAAGTGGTCTTTGAAAAGATAATTTTTGAAAAAGGATACAACTTGGAAAAAGTAAAAGAAAATAGGTCCTTTCTGAAAAGGACTTTTTCGATTAATTAATTAATATGTAAAAAAATTAAACCCAGTCTAAATACGTAATTATTATTGCTATTTTTATTATTGGTATTATTATGTACTATTATTATTATATTATATAAAAGCGAAACGTGATTGACTGGGTGATCATTGCCTAGCCCAAGGCAGTGGCGGTAGAGCGTGTGTGAATCCACTGAGAACAGGTTTTTTTTAAGTTCAAATGCAAAGGATTAAACTGGTGCAAAAATGGGTAAAATCTGTAACCTAATTTTTTCGAAACTAAAGCAAATAGATAGACTCAAATTCCAAAAACATGCAACTACTGCTAAAAAAAATTTCAAGAAGATAATAAGTAATGAAATCGGTAAAAACACAATATGGCGGACGCCCCAAAATGACAGACCATTCCTTTTTATCTACTCCCGTGACATGTTTGGGCAAAAACATACGGTTAGTAACGTAAGCAATGGTAATATCACAGTTAAAAGCAAAGCATCGGACAGTTGTTTGGTATTTTTTTGATAATTGTACTTTTAGATGACAAAAATGATGAAAACTGATTTTGATACTTTTATTTTGTAATTCGTATATCTTTTGAATTACAGAACACAAAAAGAAAAGTTTATTTATGTACAAATTTCCGTGATAAAATTTCGAATATACATACATATGTTTTGCACTTTTTTCAAATTTGAACAAATAAAAATTTTGGTAAAAATAAAAATTGGTAAAATTTTCTATTACATTAGTAATTCAATTTTATTTTTATCTTTCTCTGCGGATGTATTAAGAATTGACTTTTGGAAATTTTAATGTTTAAGGTCTAAAAAAAAGAAAAACACTAGTAAGATCAGTAACGCAATATTAATGTAGAATAACAATTCCAACTGAATTAAATGTGAATAAAGAAAGGGGATAGCTTCCAAAGTAAAATCAATAGAATTAGTTATTATTTGATCTTATATGTATGATTTGATTCGGCTAAAGTTCGTATCGCTCTGTAAGCCAAATGAGTGGAAATTTACACAAATAAGTGGTGAAAATAGTGCCACTTTTTGCTACTTTTCCTATACAAATCCCATTTCATACAATAAATTAATTAATTCAAAGCGCACCTAAACGAAAAGAGCCAAGGCGAAAAACTTTGCCAAAGCAACAAAAACGTAAAAGAAAAAATTCCGAAACTACAAAAATTGTCAACACGAAAGAAATCGCTTCTAGATATTACAACAACAAAATGACAAAGGATAATTATTATTTTTAGAGAAAAAACATTCCTATCAATATGGGTCTTAAAAAAAAGATATGGTAAGTTCATCATTACAAATATTATTTAAAAAAATCTGAGACGACCTCAACAAGAAAATGGAGAGTGAAACTTGATATGTTTGGGCAAAAATCAAGCCTACAAATAGGAGTCTGAAATAAAAGGTGTGAACGATTAAATTTGAGGAATTAACATCAAAATTATCCCAGGAAATGATATGCTTATCTTAGAAGTGCACTCTATCAATATGTATTTCAAATAAAAGGACTTGGTTGGTACTTTATAAAAATTATATAACGAATTTTTCAAATGACTAGAAGAAAATGGCTTGTCAAAATAGATTTCTTTTGGACAAAAAAACACACACACAGAACTTGGTTAATACATATAAAATATCCGCTAATAAAGTAGTGGGCAATATGCTAGTTAATTATATTCACAGATAGGCATAAACACATATGTACCTAAATACTAATATAAGTGCTATTTAAAATTTTACTTGTTCCAAACCTTAATTTTTACAGCTCTTGATTCCTTTGTAATTTAAAAAAAATTTTCGTAGACTTTTATACGAATCTTAGGCCGGGTTTACATCTGTGCGCCATGTGCCACACATGCGTAAAAAAACCGTAACCACTAATTACTAATGAACAACTGTTTGATTCAGACACGTATTTATTAAGTTAAACAGTTTCATGCATAACTAATAGACAATTTTATAGAATCCAACTTGATTGGAAACAGTTTAAATCAATAAATACATGTCTGAATCAAACAGTTTTTCATTAGTAATTAGTAGTTACGCTTTTTTGAGCACATGGTACACAAGAAATGCCAGCCTTACAAACTGCAAGAAATGAGTCGGATGGATCACACAAACCTTCAAAGTCTGATTTATTTTCATATCTTTTTGCATGAACATAATAAATACAACATGTGATGAAAATTGCGCCCTTAAAAATATATAAACTATTTTTTATAATTATTTATGTATAGATGTATTCGTGCCCTACAATTAATAAATCGGCAACATTTGGCTTAAGTAGATTATTTGCAAGGAAATTGCATGAACACTTCTCCTAGTTTGCTTATACTTTTTGTTTTCCATATCGTCGGTTGGTTACTGGTTTGATGTATGGAACATTTTAAAAACAATTGACTTACAGATTGATTATATATGAATAATGGGTCCTCTTTCCAAACTCGTTATCAGTTTTCCGTTATCTTGAGTATATCTGGATATATAGTGCTGCAATATTACGCCATTTCCACAACTGTTGAACATTTCAAAAATTGTTTTACAGCAATCGACAATTTTTGGAATGTGTGCCACATTTCCAACGTAGTATTAATATTGTTATTCGCAATTGTTATGATGTATTTCAATGCATATTCTACTCAACGAACGTGATTCAAAGCAAAATACAAAAATTTTATTATTGTGTTATGTTTTAATCATATGAAATTTGTATTTATTTTTTATTAATAAAATTTGTTTTATTAAATATATTGAAACTGCCTTTTATTTCTTAATTTGTTTTTCCTTTAAATGTCATGTTGCATGAATAAAATTTATATTTTCTACTTAAATATATACAGTACTTTAACCTACTTGAACCAGTAGTGAACAATATTGTTGTTATTGTTGCATCTCCCAAGCCTTAACAAAGATTTTTGGATTTTTTTTTAAACTAATATTTTTTCATGTTGGATGTAAGAAGTTTATCAACTTTAAGTTTGTCTAAAAAACATGTATCTATTTCTTTTATTATAAAACAAAAAAGTCTCTCGTGTATTTTTATAAAACTAATGAACTAAACATCCTTCATCGATTTTCTCGAAAAATTTTTGTTCCATACATCAAACCAGTAACCAACCGACGATATGTATATACATACACATGTTTGCAAATACGATTTTTATACCCAGCGGGAAAAAGAAAGAGCAAGGATACCGTATAGAAGGCCTTTGAACTCCTTATTTTGGATGTACAAGGCCTACTCTCTCCATTCCACTCTTATATCCTTTTTGCCTTCCCTTCTCTCGCCTCTTTTGCCACCAATTCTAAAAAGACTTCAAATTAATAGATTTTACTTTTTCTTTGGTAAATATACACGCAAAAACTTTTACAACTTCTCTTCCCCCTTCTCATAGAAGGGAATGTGGAATGTGTATCTTATCTTTTATGCAAAAGAGTCGCGGCCTTCTATAAAGCATTCTTTAGCAGTTAGATAAATATAGTAATTGAATCAAAATAATTCCTAAGAATGCCTTTAATAAGGCCTGAAGTAAGAAGATATTCTGAGTTTTCCCGCTGGGTAGTAACGTGTTCGCTTTGTATCAAAGTAATGGTTGGCGTACACATTGTACATGCATACCATTGTAAATACATATCATATCTACACTTGAAGTAGCAAACTATCCAGTGTTGCCAGAAAATGCTGATGAGAGAATGTTAAATCGGTCAAAAAATTCTGCTAAAATGTTCTACAGAAGAAAAGTAAAATGCTAGATTTAAATGTAGAAAAATTATTGAAATAGCTTTGAATTTCATGTTTGTACAAACTCATTAGTATTTACATGTATTTTTATAGCACATACAAACTTAAAAGTGTTAATAATTATAATTGGTGTGTTTTGGAAATGTTATAATTACCTTAAAAACTTTAGGGCACTAATAATCCCAAATTATTATTTTACTTATTCAGTAAAATATTTGTTTATTAAAAATACATTGAAATTGAAGGGTTAGCTGGATCCTATGCGCATTCCACTGTTGCTAGTGCAGATCATCAGGGATGCAATACATGTACATTCATAAGAAAAACCCTCTATAGAGAAGAATTTTTTTAAGAAATTAAAGTAAAATCAAATGTAGAAAGCAAAAACAATGTAACATAATATCCACTACATTAATACTTACATGTATGTACCGACGGTACATCGAATAAGTAAAAATAATTAATGTGATTATCGTAAAAGATAAGCAAGAATAGTTAAACATACTTAGGTAGAGTGACATAACTTCGTGCTAACCTAAATAGAAAATGAGAAAAAAACGGATAAACAGAAAATGAATAGTGATACTTACAAATGTGTTTACCAAAGGTAAATCAATAATTGTATACACAATATTTCTCATATTCCATTTCGTTGAAAATTTGCGTTAAATAGCTGATGTTAATAACAATCTCTACCTCAGTAGATATACTTGGGTGCTGATGAAGTGCGTGGCTGTATAGATAAATATCGGTATTTCCCCCAGCTAATATAGTCTAATTTAATTTTTCTTCTCTTCCTTAGAAACTCACATTAATTAATAAAAATATTTCATTCAACAAGAATTGAAATTACTGAACTTAAGCCTAACTAAGAAATTATGTCTGATTAAAATTTACTATAGTTCAACTAAAAATTTAAAATTGTCTCACAGAAATTAAAAATTTTATTTTCAACAAATTCTGCTAGAAAGCATTTAGCAGAATATTTTGAAAGTTGAATACTGTTTAACTAATGAAAATGCCAGATCTAGCAGTGAAAATGAGAAAATGGCAACAATGAAACTATCCTAAACGTTTGTTGTTGGGTTGAGAACTTATGAATTTTTTTTAAAGACATGTTGATACATACATATATAGGAGTAGGTAAGTTATTATTTCCCTTTGTTGGGAAAATAAAAAAAAACACAATTTTTTAGACGGAGAGTGCGTCCGCTCTTTATTGAAGTTAAATTAAAACTTAAAGTAATTTACATTTTGGTTCTATATTATACTCTATTTTCTGCTTAATTGACTTATTTCTAAAAGTGGCATAATTAGCAATATCAAAGCTGTTGCCCTCATTTCCCAAGAAATGTTAAAACAATTTTTTAAAGAAAATTAATTATATTTAATGCTCAGGTTGCATTATTGGTAGGTGCAATAAACTCTATAATTTCTTTTTAATTGATTGCAACAGCTTGGTAAATTGTGACTTTGCACTTTTTATTTTAGTTATTTTATTTTACTTTTCAAATAAATGTTTATGTTAACTTTTTAATAAAAGTTTACGTTAACTCTTCCCCTCTTAAGTCGATTGTCCTCAATCGATTATTTATTAATTTGGGGCGTCGAAATTTGCAGAAATGGCCCATTTTTTACATCTGGGATATAACCCGTGCTTACTTGCGGTTCTGAAAATATGTACCATTTCCGCTTAAACTTTAAAACTATTACAAATGTTATAAAAAAAAGAATTAAGATTGCCACATCTGTGCTTAGACTAGTTACATGTGTATTTTTATTTTTAGTCGTTAGTATTTCAATTTTATCTTCATGCTGCAGTTGTTTAATGTATAAATTTTCAATTTTTAGATTAAGTTTTGTATTATTATTTTCTTTTATCTTGGTAATTAGATTAGGTAACACAAGTGTATCGTATATCCTTAGATTAGAATTAATATATGTTTTATTTAGTACATTAATTTTACAATTTTCGAATCTGATAAGAAACGTTCCCTTCTGTTTTATTTTTAATTTACTGCAGTCATGAGTTATTATGCCTTCAAAATTTTTAAATACAATCAATCCTTGAATAATTTCTGTAACTGCGGTTTTTTCTGACTTTTCGAGTTCACATTGAGCCTCTCTAAAATCTAAGATATTTGATAAGCATTTATTGTCTAATGTAATTAAATTTTTTTCCAGGTTGTCTTTAACGTTTCTCGAATAAATGTTATTATTGTTATCGGCTAATATTTCTGTTTGGTTTAATATTATCGATTTATTTTGGATGTTTGGCAGGGGTTCAAATATTATTTTTGACAAAATATTAGACGAAAATTGGGGTATCAGTAGTGTCAATATGATTCTGTTATTTTGAAAAAGTACTACAATTTTTATGCTACTATAACTATCGAAGTCCGTGATTAAGTCTAGTTCCTTTTGAGTCAAAATGTCAGCGGGAATAACTCCTAACTTGCAGGAAAATATTATTCGTCCAATGTCCTCGACATGATTGTTCAGAAGTAGTATGTCATTGTTAACTCTGTATATGTGTTGGATGAATTGAACTTCATCTTCTAGTGTTTTAATTCTATTTTGTGTTTGGGATTTAAATTCATTAATGTAAGTACTAATGAGAACTTGTTGTTTGTTTATATGTTTTGTGATATTATTAATTTGTTCGCTCATTAGATTGTTTACGAGAGTTAAGTTATTAATTGTTGTGTTAGTAGCCTGTTCGCTATCGTGTATTTTTGATATGGTTTCGCGTATTTCCCGTTCGTCGTCACTGTCCATAGATCCTGCTATGATCTTTAAACCTTTTCCTACAATATTAAAAAGTCCTCTTTTAGATTTAGAATTTATATGAAGGTTGTTTATACGAGTGCTGAGTAATAAAAAGTTTTTGTTTATTGTACTTATAAGTTGTTTATCCTCAAAAGTGGTGGCATTTAACGTTATTATGTTTTTGGAGATAAATAACATCGTCTCCTCATATGCTGTCAAGTTTATGAAGTGGAAAACCTTATCGTAATAGCTAATTGTCTTCTGTTCGCCTGTTTTGATAGGTATGTACCCATTATTATTGGTCAGGTCTTGTACGTCCAGCTGTTGTGCCTTCGTCATTAGTATCCACATAAAAATTGTAAATAGAGGTTTCGTCATTTTTCCGGTCCTATAAGAAGAGATATTATTCTGTTATATTTTTTTAAGTGTTTTTAATATGGCTTTTGTGGACTATTCTTCCTGATTTAGTCTTAACTGTTGTATTGTAGTTCTGAGCGACTATTTCTTTTTTATACCTAGGTGACAGCTTATTCCCTAGTCTTCGATTTATTTTTATGAATATTTCGTCTCCCTCTGAATATTCCCTTGGTGGTTCCCTATTTGCGTTATGGTAGGTAATGTCATATTTTTGTTTCTCTATAAGTTTTTTTATGTTTTCTTTTCTATCTTCTTCGAGTTGCTCCGGATCGGTGCTAACTCGTCTTCCGAAAAAAACTTCCATTGGTTTTCTTCCTGTTACTGTATGAATAGAGAAATTATACTCCTTCACTGCGGAGTCTAGCAATTCTTGAAATGATCGGTATGTTTGCTCCTTTTGGAGGCAGCGCATAATTTCTTGGAGAGTAGAATGAAACCTCTCCACCTGTCCGTTAGAACAGCTTGTGTATGGGGCTGTTCGAAAAATTTTTATCCCCATCTCGTTTTCAATCATAAATTTAATGGATTCCGAGTTAAATGATTTCTCGTTATCCATGACTAAAGTTTCAGGAAACAACGAAAAAAGAATATCCCTCAGGGGTTGTCTTATGTCTTCGGTTGCTTTCTATCGTATAGATCTTGCAATGGCGTATTTGGAGAATTTGTCAATTGCAGTCAGTACTAATTCCTTCCCGACCAAAAATATATCTAAATGAACTATTTGCCCTGGGAATTGTGGTATTGGTGTAGCCTGTATCTGTTGCTTCATGGGGTGTCGGTCGTACTTGTTTTCCTTACATATTACACATTTTTTAATAATGTTCTTCACCTTCCTGGACATGGCAGGAAAATAATAATTTTGAAGTATTTGTATCTTATTTTCTTTTGCGTTTCTGTGCGCGCGCTTGTGAACACTCAAGATTATTTCTTCTTGTTCCTGTTCACTTCTGACATCAATTATTTGATTATTTGTAAATCTTACTTTGTAACTCCGAAAGTGATCCATATATACCTCTTGTATTAATCCCATAACAGGTTCTGTTGTTTTTATTCCGTTTATGATAGATGGGTACATGTATTTTTTTAAAATGCTAACTAGATTTTCTGTATTATAGCATGGTTGGGTTATTGTGTGTCTGTGATACGTAGGAAAAATTATTTCAAATTTGTAATCAGGTGTGGGTCCAATATTCAAAAAAATTTGATTTTTAAAAGCATTTATCGGTGAGTCTACGTGTGTTACCAAATTGTGAGATGAACTTTCGGCGCTATTTGTGGCAATAGAAAGGGTATTAATGTCACATTCAAGTGGTATTCTTGAAAGGGCATCAGCTACGAAATTTGCTTTGCCTGGCTTGTATAGGAGCTCATAGTTATACTCTTCTAAGATGGCTTTCCAGCGTTTCATTTTACTATTGTTGTTTTTATTACTTAGGGCATAGATCAGTGGCTGATGGTCAGTGTATATTTTTACTCTTACAGAGCCATATAGGTAATTTCGAAACGAGTTAAGTGCCCAAATAATAGCAAGGAGTTCCTTTTCATTGGCAGCATAGTGTTCTTCTGCCTTATGCAAAGTTCTGGATATAAATGCGATAGGTTTGTCGTTTTGTGACAAAACGGCGCCTAACGCGAATTTGGAAGCATCGGTTGTGAGTTCCAAATCCTTCGTAAAATCAGGATATGCCAATACTATATCATCAGAAACCAAGGAATGTTTTATCTTCCTAAATGCTTCCCTGGCCTCAAAGTCAAATTTTATTGATACTTGAGAGGATTTTCTTTTCGATATTCGCCCTTCTTCCCCTCTTAAAAGCGATGTCAGGGGTTTGGCTAGCTTAGCGTAATTTCTTACAAATTTCCTATAATACCCCGATAGTCCTAGAAAGGATCGAAGTTCCTTCAGGGTTTTAGGTTCGGGAAAATCTGATATTGCTTTGACTTTAGCGGGGTTCGCTCGTATACCTTTCTCAGAAATAATATGACCCAAAAATTCAACTTCCTTCTGCAGAAACTTACATTTGTCCAGCTGGACTTTCAGATTTGCTTCCTCTAAGGTTTTGAAAATTTTCCCTATGTTATCAAAGTGTTCACTCTCTGTTTTACTAAATATGATTATATCATCGATATACACGTAGCAAATTTTTGCTATATGTTCATGTAAAATGTCATCAAGGGCTCGTTGGAAAATGGATGGTGCATTCTTAAGGCCGAAAGGTAGCCGATTAAATTCAAATTTGCCATTACAAATTGAAAACGCGGTTTTTTCACGGTCGCTTGGCTTTAATGGTATCTGATGAAAGCCACTTTTTAAATCGATTACGGAAAAGAAAGAATTCTCGCCTAGTTGAGATGTTACATTATTTATTTCGGGTATTGGGTAACGGTCTGGAATAGTGACAGAATTAAGTTTCCTGTAATCTATCACCATTCTATATTGCTTGTTTCCTTCCGAGTCAGGTTTCTTGCTGACTATCCACACGGGAGAGTTGTATGGAGAGCGTGAGGGCTTAATGATGCCATCATGTAGCATTTTGTCGACCTGTTTTTCGATCTCTGTTTTCAACGATGCTGGATAAGGGTAAAGTCTGGTGTAGACAGGAATGTCTGTGTTAGTGCGTATTTCGCCGACTACTTTCGTTGTAAATGTCAGTCTTTCGTCTGGGTCCGCGAAAAGTTTAGGGTGTTTCCCGGCTATATATTTCAGTTTTTCTTTCTGTAATGGGGTTAGGTTATCGTCATGTATTTCTATGGAATTTATAGGGGAGTGAGAGCATAATTGTTTAATTTTGATTCTAACACCGTCTTTAACTTGCAAGAAGTTTTTACTGGTATGGATGACTGCCTCAAATTCTTGTAATGTTTCGTTACCTATTATGCCGTCAAAAGATTTCAATGTAGGCATTAAATAAAATTTTATTTTATTATTTAAATTAAATATATTAGCAAAAGTATGTTCTTTAATTTCCACATCACCTGCTACTGATTTTGCGTAAAATATTTCTTTATTTGCTAGGGGGTTTTCAACGAATTTTGGTTGTATGTAGTTTTTTGTCGACCCTGTGTCGATAAGAATTTTCAAAATGTCACCGCTCCTCGTTTTACATTCTATATAGGGCAACGAGGGGCTAGTTATCCTAAAAAATGTATATCACTAAATTCCAATTGCTCGCTTTCAAGCATTGTTGGTTCTTGTGTGGAGGCTAAGTAATCATCGAAAGTGTCCTCCTGTTGATTTGTCTCTTGATTTACGTTGGCTTCGTATTGCGAATACTCAGAATTTATGTGAAAATTCCGAGCAATTTTACGTTGAGGTTGATTAACTGATGCCGGTGGCCTATCAACGGTATAACCTGGCTTCGGTCTATTCATATAATTGATTCTCCTGCTATTCATGGATTCGTCAATCTCCATCGGTTCTGCCCTAGGTTGAGGTTTCGGATCTAAAGGTCTGGGTGGGGCTTGTGGCTGGTAACCGAAAGGTTTGCCAAAACTAAGATCCTGATGATTGTAAGCTCTAAATTGTTCCTGAGAAGTTCGTGGTACATGAGCTAGCTGGGGATAAAATGTCATTGGTTGCGAACGAGGTGGTATTTGTAAATTCCTGTTATAATGGGGTTGTTGAAATCCTGGCCGATTGCGAGGTGGTAATGGAGGGGATTGCATACGGAAATTGCTGCCCCTTCCACTGAAATTAGTGTTCTGAGCATAATTCGCTCGATATGTCTGGTTTTCGAGTTTTAAACATAAATGAAGGGCCTGCGGAAGGTCCGATGGTTCTCTCATTCCGAGAAGTTTAGGCAAATCGCCGTTTAAACCTCTAATAAAGGTGTCCAGCGCTTTGTCCCTATAAGTTTGTGTAAGTAGA
Organism: Nowickia ferox; assembly: GCA_936439885.1. Classification (NCBI taxonomy): domain Eukaryota; kingdom Metazoa; phylum Arthropoda; class Insecta; order Diptera; family Tachinidae; genus Nowickia; species Nowickia ferox. The sequence goes on along the minus strand of OW387026.1, from coordinate 36,143,245 downwards.
CCTAATGATTCATTTGATGCGTTCAGGCATCCTAACTTGTTTAATATTAGAGATAGGTGTTTATAAACACGTTGATAAAATTCCTGTACCGATGACTTGCCTTGTATAAGCGAAGTCATTTGGTATTCGAGAGTTGCAAGGTCTCTCTTGTCTGCGTAATGTGTTGCTAAGCATTTTGAAATTGCAGCCCAGTCTAGGGGCGTATTATAAGATTCAAGGACTATGTCCGCGTCTCCTACTATCTTATTTCTGATCGTACTCAGAATACCATAATATCTTGGTGTACCTCTCGTACTGTTATATATCTGTAAGACACGATCTACACTCTTCTTCCAAGAGCTAAACTCACCTTGTTTTCCCGAGAATTCACGCAAACCTTTAACTATGTCAGGGATCTTATCAAGGTCCCCAAGATTGTCTCTATATTCTTCATTTATTACCTGGTCTCTAACTATACCTTGTCCTGCTTCAGGATTAAGAGTTTCTTGTATAATTCCCGGTCCTTGTCTCCTAAAAATTTCTGTCGCTACATTTGCTATTAAAGCATTTAAGTCTTCTAAGCTTAACTGCGTATTGGCAGGACGGTTAGTAGCCTGGGAAAGGACGGCTGGCCTAATTAAGTTCTCTGGATTTGACATGTCTAATGAAATTTCCTATGGTATAATCTACACTTTATGCTTACTTATTTTTTTCAAAGAGCACTTTTTTCAATTTAAATATGGTTTTTTCCTTTTCTCTTTTTTTTTGTATTTTAATATAATGTATTATAATAAATTTTCTTAAAAACTTTTGACAAAATAATATAGCTTTAGAGTATTTTCAATACTACTAAACAAATAAAATTAAGTAAGGTACAATACAACTTATAATATTTTCTACCTTGATTCTTCTGGAAAATTTTTAGAGTTGATAGTCGGCTAGCACGTAATGCTTCCCGTTTGCTGCTGCTACTAAGGGACCGTTGTCTATCAGGATGTTGTCTATCAGGATGTTTCTTCTTTCTACTTCCACTTTTTACTCGGATGTTTCTCACTTTTAGCTTGGGTGTTTCTCACTTTTCACTCGGATGTTTCGTGGTTGTCTCTTCACTGCTTTTGTTCTGTTAATTTTACTTCGGGATTATCTCAATTTATTTTACTTCAGTTTAACTCCACAGTATTACTTTATTACAGGATTGTCTCAATTTAATTCCACAGTATTAATTTTTATTACAGGATTATCTCAGTTTAATTCCACAGTTTAAGTTTTTGTTACTTTTTATTTCAGTTCAACTGCACAGTTTCTAGTTTATGTCTTACGACTATTACACTTAGTTACTCCTTCTTTATTTATTGGAGCTTTGTATCGCTTTATAGTTTATCTTAAGCTTTTGCTGTAAGTTTTCGTTTTTAAATTCTCTCAATGATAAGCTTTTTCTTAACGGAGCAAGACTTGGATTTAAATTAATTGTACACCGTTTTTTTTTTTTTTTTTTTTTTTTTTAAATATGTTTTGCACTTTTTAATAATAGACTTTACTGCACTTCTTCCTTGTTTCGAAGGATACACTTTATTCGGGCTTAACGTTTACTACACTGCGAACTTAAGGATGAATGCGCGGTAGACTTAGTTACTGTGCTACTTGAGGACATTTGTTACTAAAGGATTTATTTGTTATTTTTATTCCTTTGTAACTGTGCTACTTGAGGACATTTGTTACTAAAGGATTTATTTGTTATTTTTATTCCTTTGTAACTGTGCTACTTGAGGACATTTGTTACTAAAGGATTTATTTGTTATTTTTATTCCTTTGTAACTGTGCTACTTGAGGACATTTGTTACTAAAGGATTTATTTGCTCGGGCGCCAGTTATTATTCCCCTTTGTTGGGAAAATAAAAAAAAACACAATTTTTTAGACGGAGAGTGCGTCCGCTCTTTATTGAAGTTAAATTAAAACTTAAAGTAATTTACATTTTGGTTCTATATTATACTCTATTTTCTGCTTAATTGACTTATTTCTAAAAGTGGCATAATTAGCAATATCAAAGCTGTTGCCCTCATTTCCCAAGAAATGTTAAAACAATTTTTTAAAGAAAATTAATTATATTTAATGCTCAGGTTGCATTATTGGTAGGTGCAATAAACTCTATAATTTCTTTTTAATTGATTGCAACAGCTTGGTAAATTGTGACTTTGCACTTTTTATTTTAGTTATTTTATTTTACTTTTCAAATAAATGTTTATGTTAACTTTTTAATAAAAGTTTACGTTAACTGGTATGCATATAAATATGCGTAAGTAAATATAAATTCGTTTGCTAATGTATTTATTATGTATGTATCTATATGTATGTTAAAAAAGTAAGCCCTTGCTAAAGGTCATGGATTTCTTATATATATTTTAATAAATTTTTTTTGTGTTGTTGCTATTTTCTTTCATTCATGTGGCTGTTGTTTTTTTCCAATAAATTTAGTAAAAAGTGCTTTTGCTTGGTTTGTATGTACATACATATGTACATACATATATAGGCAATCGGCAGGGATTGATTCACTGGCTGAGTTCAATTATCGCCGTTTAAACCTCTAATAAAGGTGTCATACGCTTTGTCTCTATAAGTTTGAGTAAGAAGACATATTTATTCATTTGATCCTAATTTGTTTAATATTAAGGATATGTGTTTATAAACACGCTGATAAAATTCTTGTACTGTTGACTTGGCTGGTATAAGCGAAGTCATTTGGTGTTCGAGAGTTGCAAGGTCTCTCTTGTCTGCATAATGCGTTGTCAAACAATTTGAAATTGCCACCCAGTCTAGGGGCGTCTTATAAGGTTCAAGTACTATGTCCGCGTCTCCTACTATCTTATTTCTGATCGTACTCAAAATACCATAATATCTTGGTGTACATTTCCTACTCTCGTATATCTGTAAAACGCGCTCTACACTCTTCCTCCAAGAGCTAAACTCACCTTGTTTTCCTGAGAATTCGCGCAAACCTTTTACGATATCGGGAATCTTATCAAGATCCCCAAGACTGTCTCTATACTGCTCATTTATTACGTGATCTCTAACTATACCGTGTCCTGCTTCAGGATTAAAAGTTTTTTGAATAATTCCTGGTCCTTGTCTCCTAAAAACTTCTGTCGCTACATTTGCTATTAAAGCGTGTAAGTCCTCTTAACTTAACTGCGCATTGGCAGGACTGTTATTAGCCTGGAGAAGGACGGGTGGCCTAATTAGATTCTCTGGGTTTGACATGACTTAAAATAAAAATTTCCTTTTAGTATAATCTATACTTTTCTATTGTTTTTCCCGAGGACCACTTTTTTCAATTTATTGTTCAAGGATTTATTCAAATTTTCGTATGGGTTTTCTCCTTTTTCCTTTTTTTAAATGTATTAAATACTATATTCACATGTATAACAACTTTTCTTTAAAACTTTTGACACAATAATGAAAATTTAAAGTATTTTCAATAAAAATTAAAACTCTAATACAACTTATATTATTTTCTACCTTAATTTGATGGTATAAACTTACAGCGTATTTCCGTCTTTTTCAAATAGTTGTTGCGTTGTGGTTGTGTGTAGTTGTTGTGGTTCCGGCGGCTGTTGTAATTACAGTTGTGGTAGTAGCAGTTGTTGTTGTAAATTTTGTAGGTGTAGTTGCAGCAGTTGTTGTTGTAGTTGCGGGAGGTTGTTGTTGAAGTCCGTTTTCTTTATGGATTCTTTAAAGCAATGTCACTTTAGTTGATTTTATGTTTCTTGTCAGTAGAATGTTTTGCTTTTTGGACTTTTTTTCTTTTAGATTAAGTTCCAAAAAAATGTATTTAATTAAAAGACCAAGGTTTACAAATTTATGCACAAGAGGTTCGTTAAACTTTTTTACTTGTGGATTGAGCGATCTTTACTTCTTTGAATCTTGAATTTTTGTTAATATTTCTTTTTTGTTATTTGGATAGTTGGCTAGCACTTATTATGCTGTCCCTTTTGCTTGCGCTACTCAGGGGCCACTCCTATCGCTTTTTATTTATATGTATACCCTTCACCAAAAATGGTAAAGGGTATATATAGGTTTGTCCAGATTTTTGTAACTTCTACAATATTCATTTGCGGCCACATAAAATAAGTTATTCTAAATTAAAATTGCAAAAAAAAAACTACCGCGCATGGAACCAAGAATATTCACATTATTATTATTCTTACTTTATTGAATCAAAGAATATGACTGACTTTCTTTACAAAAGTTCTTAATATTAAATACAAAATCAATAATAAGAAATTGACAGAACTGCATTTTGAATTACACAAAAATTATTAAAGCAAAAAATAAAAATACAATCAAGATTCCATAGAATTTTCATTACTAAAATTAATAAGTTCAACTCCTCTTAAGAATTTCGATCGTAAAAACACATAGAAAGCAAAAGGGAAATGCACTTAAAATTCTTAAGAATTTTGGTTACAAATATTGTCAATGGAAAGTATTAAAACAAGAAATGCAATTTCAACTATTTCATAAACAAATAAAATTCGATAGAATTCTCAATACTAAAATTAGTGAGTTCAATTCCTCTTATGAAATTCAAGTATAGAAAATATATTATTAAAAGACGTTGCCCAAGATTAAGTGGAAAACAACAAAAGAACTTAGTTTATTTTAATTCATATATGTTTATGTATTAAATCTAATAAAAGTGTTAAAAACTAAAGTGTACATGTATGTATGTATGTTTATATCAATATTCTGTGTGATGATGTAGTGGATATCGTAACTCCCCCACCGTTAGCCTGAGGCTCCGATGAAGAAACTATTTCCATAAGTTATGTTATTGTTTTTTATACAAATTATAGTAATAGTACAAATAAAGATCATTAAAATTCCTATATTACTCCAGTGTTTATTATATTATTTCTAAAAATATTATGTTTTACAGTTTTTATTGTGTCGTTAAAGTGTATTTCATTAAAATTTAGATTGGGGAGTGACATGTTACTTTCTTTAACTTTCAATGCTAGTTTGCTTATGATAAACATTTCTTTTACATTTATTTTATAATTTTCATAGATTTTCAAATTAGTTTCAACAAAGCAATTTTCATATTTTATCAAAAATGTTTTTAAACTTTCAAATATTCGTGCTTTTCCAAAATTGGTAATAATTTTATCATGGTAATTCTTAAATATAAGTAAGCCTGGTTAAATTTCCTTTTCTTCTTGATTTTTCATTGTAGTCAATTACAATTAGGTTCCAAATTTTTCACAATGTGTGTTAAGCAGTTATCATTTATTTTTGTCAATTTCTTATATTCTAAAGTGTTCGACTCATATATTTCATTTTTATATACTAGGACAGTATTTTCGTTTAATACTACAGTTTTATTTTGAATGTTTGGTAATGGGTCAAATACAACTTCAGTGAATGTTTCGTTTAGAAATTTTGGGATGCTCAATGTCAAAACTACTAAGTTTTCTTTATATGCAACGGCTACTTTTGTGTGTAGGTAAGATTCTGTTTGATTCATAAAATTGAATTCTTCAGTTGTCAATATGTCTGATGGAATTATTCCTAGTTTGAATTAAAGATAACATATCCTATTTCATTTACGTGGTCTATTAATAAGTTGATATCATTATTAATCCGAAAAATATTTTCGATAAAATTTGTTTCATCTTCTAAATTGAGGATTTTGTTTTGGATTTCTGCTTTAAACTTATTTATATATTTTTTAATAGTTTTCTGTTGTTTGTTAATATGATTTGTGATATTTAATATTTTGTTTTCTATAGAACTCCCTAGATAATTCATTTCGTTCAGGGCAGTCATTGTTTCACTCTTACTTTTTTCTAGAGTTTGAATTTGGTCCATACTTTCTTTTTCGTCATCACTATCCATTGTCCCTGCCACATATTTAAGTCCCTTCCCTATTACGTTTATCAGTCCTCGTTTTTGTCTAAAATTAGGAATCAAGTTTTTAATTTTTGTCCTAAATATGTCCATGCTTTTGTTAGCACTCTCTAGTAGAGGAGTAACATTTGTATATGTGTCTGAAAGTTTATGTATATTGTCTTGTAAAATATTTACTGTTTCAAAGTATTGAGTAGTGTTAATAATATGTATTACTCTTAAATAGTTTTCGATAATTTCCGTGTCGTTCAGTTTAATTGGTATATAACCGTGGTTGTTTGTCAGGTCTTTAACTTCTAAGTATTGTGCTCCTGTGTCGAATAGCATTGATGTATAAAGCAATATAAGAAAAATCATCTGAAAAAGTGATATGTTAAGTATTTTGGGGTATTAAGTTATTTAAATTTTGAAAATTTTTATTTCTTTTAATGTGTGATTAGTAATATTTATGTCCTCGACCTGTTATAACGTGTTCATTGTCTAATGCGGTGACGGTTGTTTTTCGAAATTTAGAATGGTTTTTACCTCCTTCTTTCATCCTTCAAATAAACAGGTCCTGTCTGAATTTCTACATTTTCGCGTGTTTTGTTGAGTTTATTAATAGTTTTTTCTTTATTCTTTGTTATACGTTCTCTAATTATTTGATATTCGTTTGGACCTATATTTCCATTTCCAGAACTAATTATTTATATATTTTTTCTTTTGTATTTTCTGTATCTCCATTAATATCGTGTTTTAAAATTCTAATATGTTCATTTATAGTGTTGTGTAGCTTCTCTACATCTGAGTTAGATGTATGATTATTATTTGACGTATAATGTATTTCATTTTCTTGTTCTCTAAGAAAGTCCAATAGAGGTAGAGCCTTAAAACCTAGTTCATTATCTACGACCAATTTCTTTATACTTCCTACTGCTGACAAATACTGTGTTAGGCGCAATTTAAGTTCTATCCAGGATCTATTTTTAATTTTAATTGCTTGGGCAAATTTCGAGAATTTGTCTATAAACGTTAAAAATAATGTTCTCTGTAAGCTATAAAAAATATCTACGTGGTTGATTTCTCCAGGTTTCTCAAGGTTTCAGTTATTTTATATTCTTGTTTGATTAGGTGCCTATCATATTTTTCTTTGTTACAAATATCGCAGTTATTTATATATTAGGTTATTCGTTGGGGGTGATAGATTATTGTTTTCAATTCAGCAAAGTTTTCATTTATTCCTCTGTAATTATTTCGTTAGTGCTCTTTTTAAATTTTTTCTGTTAACTTATTTTCATCTGTAATATCTCCCAGTAGCCTTTTACATCTAATGATATTGAATTGCCTGTTTTCGCTAAATTATTTCTTGACCGTTTCATTGAATACATTGAATAAAGATTCTTTTTTAATTAATATGGCATTAGTCTTATTAGGGTCAAAATGATTTTTTATTATAGTGATAAGTGTTTGTTCGTCGAATATTTTTGCAGTTATTGTTTTTCTTTTATTTTTAAAAATATTTTCATTTTTTATTCTTAATGATCCCGATGTAGTTTTATTAAAAATTATTTGTCGTCGATAGAAATTCATTGGGTAATTAGTTTCCAAAACGATATTTTCATCTTGAGTCCTCTCGTCAGTTTCATCCATTTCAGTATTTTGTGTTTCTTCATTAATATTTATTTCGACTCTTGATAAGGCATCTGCGTTACCATTTAAAACTCCTTTTTTATATTTTATTTCATAATCATATTCCTGTAAACGAAGTCTCCATCGGACCAATTTAGAATTCGGCTCTTTAATAGAAAATAGCCACGTTAAGGGTCCATGATCCGTTTCTATCAGAAATCGCCTGCCGAATAAATATGGTCTCAATTGTTGAGTAGCCCATACAATTGCCAGTAATTCTTTCTCTATAGTGCTATATTTCTGCTCATGATCATTAAGTGTTCTACTAGCAAAACAAATAGGAAAGTTGCAAAGTTGCTTGCATCTGTTTGCAAAACAAACTTTTTATTGAAATCTGGATATGCTAAGACAGGTGGATTAGTTAATAACTTTTTAGTGTATCAAAACTTTCCCTGTAATCAGGATCCCCAACATCAATTCTAGCGTCTTTCCTCAAATACTTTGTTATTGGTCGTGCAATTTTCGAGTAGTCTTTAATAAATTTGCGATAATATCCTGCGAGACCCAAGAACTGTTTAATTTGTTTTTGGGTTGTTGATAATGGAAATTTCTGTATGCATAAAATTTTATCTGGATTTGGTTTTATACCCGATTCGGTCACTACACGTCCTAAAAACTAGTTTCTCTTTGCATAAATTCGCTTTTATCTAACTGGATCTTTAAATTTACTTCTTTTAAACGATTAAATACTTTTGTTATATATTCCAAATGCTCTTGAAGTGAGGTTGAGAATATTATTATATCGTCGAGGTATACGAGACAAATTTTATTAATAAAATCACCTAGGACATTATTCATCAGCCTTTGAAAAGTGGCTGGTGCTGTTTTTAGTCCGAACGGCATACGAAGGAACTCGTAGTGGCCGCCTTCTACGCTAAATGCGGTTTTTGGAATATCTTTTTCATTTATTTCAATTTGGTGAAAGCCCTTAGCAAGATCAAGGGTCGTAAAATATTGACATCTTCCCAACTTCTCCAAGATTTCGTCGATGTTGGGAATCGGGTATTTATAATCAATGGTGACTTCGTTTAGCTTACGATAGTCGACCACTAATCTCCATTTTTTCTTTCCGCTTGCATCCAGTTTTTTCGGTACAATCCATACTGGAGCTGAATATGGTGAATGGCTGGGTCTGATTATCCCACCATTCAACATTTCTTTAATTTGTCTGCCCACTTCTTCTTTGTGAATGCTGTTCACAGTCCTTATTTCATGCTTTATTGCATTAGTAAAAGTTAAATCGCAATTCTCTGTATAAAATATTTTTTTAAATTTGTTTATTAATTGTAATATTTTCTCTTTTTTCTTGCTATTGAGGTGCTCAACTCTTATTTGTTCCGAAATTGGAAGTTGTTAAGTTTCCTCTCCTATATTTTATATGCAAAAATTTTCTGTTTTAGCGTTTTCAATTTTAAAAGGGGAAAATTTTATTATTTTTGGGGTGTCTCCGCTAAAAATTATTGTAGCGTTAATTTTAAAGTTATCTGCTTCATATACGCCTTCTAATATCTCTAGGTCTTTATCGGTTGAAAAATCTTGGTTTTTTGTATACTAATCCTTCTTTGCATTCTACGGGTAATTCGACTTGATATATTCCTGGTTTTTCCAAATGATATTCTACTTGTTGATGTTCATATCTTAATGGTATTTTCTTCTCGCCTACAATGATTACGTCGTCGTTTAAATTTATTATTGCTCCTAATGGCTTTAAAATATTATTTCCTACCAATCCATCGTAAAAGTCATGGAAGTTACAAACAAAAAATTCAATTGATTCGTCCTTACTACCTAGTTCTTCAAAAAGAGGGGCACGAAGCTTTTTATTTATTCTGATTATATGTTGTAGAGTTTTAATAGTTATTTCATTCGTTGGCATATTCCATTTTGGGTGGCATATGCCTGGGTTAATAATTGAATGTGAAGATCCTGTATCAATTAAAAACCTTAAATAGCCTAATTTAGATTTTATTGTTATATGTGGTAATCTTCCCGTGAGGCTGGAAATTGAAAATTTTCATATGTTGGTTTTTTTTACGTTTTGGAAAATATTTACGTTCATAGGTTCTGGTTGGTTATTTTGCTGGTGACTTATATTTGGTGTATTATAAGAGCTATTAAAATTTCTTTGTTGGTTTGAATTATTGTTAGGCCTATATTGAAAATTTTGTCTATGATAATTTTCTTGTGAATTGTAATTAGGTCTGTGTTGGGTATTTTGTCTGTTATGATTGTTAGAATTAAAATTATGTTTATATTGAGGATTTGAATTTGGACTTTGTGAACTAGAATTGTTTCTGTTATCATTTTTGTAATTTTGTTTATTAAAATTTCGGTTTCTTGGTTCATTTTCGGTTTGTTTGATCTTGTTGCCATTGTATGCATATCCTGCTTGGAGAAGAATTTCCATTGCTTCCTCCAGCGTATTTGGGTTTCGACAAGTCAATATAGTCTTCATTGGTTCAGGAATTTTTCCCTCAAAAATATTAAGTGCTGATTTCATGTTGTTTTTGGCTACTTCGGCTGTGCCAGGATTTTCTCCCATTATCAAATTGGTTTTATTATTTAATCTTCTAGTCTAGAAACATTTCAACCAATTTCATACGCAAACGGGGACGTCTGCGTCTGAGGAGAGAAGAGTTAACAAATAAAACATATTTTAGAATTGCTTTATTTTTATAAATTGCTTAATAAACAATTTTATTTTTCTTTATTGAAGTTATATTTTTTGTGACCCAATTAAAACGGCGTTGCAATATGTTTCGCAATTAAAATTAATATTAATAAGTTGTTAAGAAATATTATATTCTTATTGCTGACACCACGATACTTACCTGCTAACTACCAAAAGTAAATATAAATTGCATTGTAAACAAAATTTGCTTTTGTGAATTTATTTTATAATAAAGAATTTTGTACTTTTGATTCAGTGGTAGTGAATGTACTTAAACGAAACAATAAATCTTTTAATAAGTCCATATTTGACGGAGAGAGAGACGAGGGGAACAGTAACGTTTCTTTTCCCCTCGTCCCTCTTTCCTAACAAACTAATCAGCTTAGCAATAAGACTTGCATAGTGTAAATTAGGACTAACTTATATACATATGTCTACTCTACTACAACAGCAACAATATGCTAGCAAACATATTGAAAGAAGAATATTAACTTGTTTGTGGTAAGAAGTGGGAATTTTTTTGTATATAAATAAAGTATTATGCTAATGAATGCGTGTTGATAAAATATATAAATATATGTGCCCTTAATTATGAAGGTAGTCTAAGTCATATATTTCATCCATCGAGATATTTATTTCATTTTTTTTTTTATTTTATTCATCGATATATTTAATAGATTACATTTGAAGAAATTAAAAAATATTTTTATATTATGCAACATTTTAACTTATAGTTGTACTAGTATCGATTCATAGAAGTTTATTTAATATTTATTGAAGTTTTTTAGAGATTTATTTATGTATATACATACATACATACATATGTATGCATACTCAATATGCGCAAGTATACATATGTACATATATGTATAAATTCGTTTGCTAATGTATGTCGGTATTATGTAAATAAGTAAATAAACGCTTGTTAAAGAGAATTGGTTTTTTATAAATACATATTTCTAAGGGGATAGGATTGTTTGACTGTGTTTGATTTGCTTATTTGGTTTCTGAATATATAGTTTGTAACAAAATGCATAAGATTTAATGGATAACATGGTTAATAAGGAAGAAGTCGGCCTGTTACAATTCGTATGCTGAGTTTCGAACTTAGTTGAAAATTTTTTTTCAATACACATATGTAGATATTTTTGAAAAAGAAATTAATCAGGGACCAAAAATAGTAATATTCTCGAACTTTCAAAGAAAAAAAGGAACTGAATAGAAGGGAAACATCAAACAACGTCGACAATCACACCATTTTAATTGTTCTAAACTAGATTTTTCTAAACTCCAATGATTTTAAAATTTAACGGCTTTATGTAAGTTAATTTTATGTTTGTTTAAATTAATAAAAAAAAAACAATTTTTTGGTTTAAATATTAATTTCTTTATTTAGACACTATGTGTCTTTTTTATATGAGTTCTTGTTTTAAACTAAACTTAGAATTATTTTTAAGATTTACAATTATTATTCTTATTGTTTTAAAGGTAAATTGTATAGTTTAACAATTCATTTATTTGGGTCAATAAATAATGTGAAGTTGCAATTTATTATTTTCTTTAATTGTTTCGCAATATTACTTATTTTACGTTTTGTTTCTTTGTTAACAAAAGTGCTTTAAATGCGGAAGTTAAAATAATGCAATCGCTTCTGTTGATTTAAGCAATTATTAGTTGAACTATATTTAGGTCAACAACATAATGCCATATCAACTGAAGTTAACTCGAAATTGTAAATTTGTAATAATAAATGTTTTGTTCCTTAACTCTTCCCCTCTTAAATTCGATTGTCCGCAATCGAATACAGAAATGGTAGATCATTAAGCCTAAAATTGTTGTAGGATGGTACCGCTGGTGTTTCTCCAAGTTTGATGGGAATAGAATTATCAACTCTAGGGGGCTTTGGTATCTCGTTCACATATATAGTTTTTTGCTTATTTTTTCGGAATATTATCAATGTCACGAGAGGAATTGTTGTTACCAAAATTACTAATGCCAGGGATAGTTCTCTTATTTCTGTTGATTTACTAAACTCAGAAATTCGTTTGGTGTTGTTTATATGCAGTTCATGGAGGCTTTCTAGTGATAAGAATTGTAGCTGCTCGATTTCTGTTGGTGTGAGTTGATTCACAGGTGGTATGACTTTTAGTGGATTCGCATCGATATTCCTGTAAATGTTATCTGCAATACGGATTGTAGTGTTAGTGTAGGATACGATAAAACTTCCAGTTATGTTTTAGGCTCTTCGTTCACGTTGATAATTCCAGAGAATTCATTAAGCAATAATATTCCTGTAGCGATTTCTTCAACTTCAGGGATGTGGTGACCATTTATTGTATAACATGAAGATGGAAGAGAGTTTAGGATTTTTGGTAGACAAGAGTCTGTAGACAGATCTATTAAGTTATTTTTATTACAAATTTCCAAGTTCGAAAATCTTTTACACTTACTTGTTATTCCATAAATTTGTGTTTCAAATGTTACAATTTCATTAAATTTTAATTTTACAATCAAGTTATTATTTTTTATTGGTTTTATTAAAAGTTTCTTATAGACAATATTTGAAGTCAACGGAATTTCTATTACATAGAGCATCATCGTTGAATTATGTATTACTTTAATATTTGTAAATTCTAGTGCCTCTTCGGGGCTTGTAAATGGTATATTTTCATTTTCAAATTTTTCGATAGCTAATTTAATTTCTAATTCGTTTAAAAGGAATGAATTTATCATACCTAGCTTGGACCATTGAATAGCATATTTTATATTTAATATTTCTTCTTTCAAAAGTCGTAATTTATTTTGATTAAATTTAATAAGTTCATCACTTAGGATACTACTCTTTTTTATATTGTTAGTAAGAAAATTTGTCATCCTAGTTATATTATTTAGTCTTGTTTCAAATAAATCGTTTATAGTAAATTGTTCATTATTGTTTGTATTTAATTTATCTAAATTATTTATTATTTTCTCTAGGTCATCATGATCTGGGGAACCAGCTAAATATTTCCATGCTGTACCCAGAATATTTATTGATCTCTTATTCTTTACAATTTTTGTTACGCTTATACTTTCTAATAACTGAAATGTTTTGGTTAATTCTTCTTTAAGGATGGGAAGTAGAGGATTTCGGGATGATTCAAAGGAGTTTATAAAAGTTTGGATGTCTTGTAAGCATTGTTCGTATTTGTTGGTGTCAAATTTGTGTATGAATCGGAAAATTCCGTTTTGGATTTTAGGAATTCCATTGTCTATCGTTGCGATTCTCGATGAGGTATAGTTGTAGAATTGTATGTCAGCCTACACTGACGCAGCAATGAGAAATCTGTAAAGAAAATGTTTTATAAAAGGATTTAACTCTTTATGTTGCTTTTGTGAACGACTCTGCCTGATTCTGTCAGTACTGTAGTCGATTTGTCTTCTTTTACTATTTCTTTCTTGTATTTAGGCGTTATTTTGCTTCCTAACCTTTTATCTATTCTAACGTATATAATGTCACCAACTCTATAGCGTTTTATTGGTGTCCTCTTCCTATTATGAGTATCTATATCAAATTCCTGTTTTTTCCTAATCTTCTCAATAGTTTCCTGTCTAGCGTTTTCAAGTTTTTCCGGGTCTGAGCTAACTATTCTGCCAAAGAAAACTTCAACGGGGTTTTTATTTGTCGTCGAGTGTATGGAATGATTGTACTCATTTATAGACTTATCTAGTAGTTCAGAAAACGATCTTTTCATTCCATCGGCTTTCGTACATCTCATTATTTCCGCTAAAGTAGAGTGAAATCTCTTCACTTGGCCATTTACTGAACTTTTATAAGGTGGAGTCTTATAAACACGAATACCTAGTTGATCTTCCAGCATAAACAGAATTGAGGCAGAATTGAAGGCTTTTTCGTTGTCCATAACCACTTCTTTCTGTATTCCAAACATAATCAGTAGTTTTCTTAGAGGCTCTTTTATGTCTTCGGCAGCTCTCGATCCAATAGTGTTTACCTGCGCATACTTTGAAAATTTGTCGACAGCAGTAAGTATATATTTTCCTTCCGTGTGGTAGATATCGAGATGAACAATGTGGCCAGGATATTGCGGGATTGGAGTTTTCTGTAATTCGGGTTTAATAGGATGGCGGTCATATTTATTTTCTTTGCAAACTAAGCAGTGGGAAACCAGATCCTTTATCTTCTTAAACATTTTTGGGAAGTAATTTTCCTCGAGTATCTGAGCCTTGTTTTCCTTGTGGTTTCTATGCGCACGCTTATGGGTTTCAATGATGATTCGTTCTTGCTCCTGTTCGCTGGTAAAATCGTTGACCTGATTTTGTGTAAACCTCACCTTGTAATTAGCGAAATGCAGAGGATATATATTTTGTATATTACCCATTATTGGTTCAGAAGTTTTAATACCATTAATGACGGATGGATTGAGATATCTTTTTAGAATGGAGATTAAATTTTCTTCGTTATAATCTGGTTCATTTATTATGTGACGGTGATATGTAGGAAATATTATTTTAAATTGGTAAGATGGAGTTTGATTGGTCATTAAGAATAATTGATTTTTAAAAACATTGATGGGATATTCCATACTCGGAATTAAGTTTTCCCCAGAGGTTTCATCGCTATGCTGGCTTACCGATAGAGAATTTATTTCAGTCACATAGGGGTTTCTGGAAAGCGCGTCGGCAACGATATTCGCTTTTCCTGGCTTGTATTCCATTACATAATCGTACTCTTCCAATGCAGCCTTCCACCGTTTCATTTTCCCATTATTGTTTTTATTATTAAGAGCATATGTAAGAGGTTGGTGATCAGTTCGGATGATTACTTTTGATTTTCCGTATAGGTAATTTCTAAAAGAATTTAAAGACCATATTATTGCCAGCATCTCCTTTTCGTTGGTCGCGTAGTGTTCTTCCGTCTTACTCAATGTTCTCGAAATGAACGAAATAGGTCGATTAGATTGTGACAACACTGCTCCCAAGGCGAAATTTGACGCATCGGTCGTCAATTCAAAAGGCTTTTCAAAATCTGGGTATGCAAGAATAGTATCCTGCGATACTAATGACTTTTTTAATTTTTCAAATGATTCTAACGCAGCTTTATCAAGAGTGATATATTGTTTTGCCGATTGTCTTTTTGAAATGCGACCTCCTTCCCCTCTTAAAAGAGATGTTAGAGGTTTTGCTAGTTTGGCATAATCTCCTACAAATCGCCTATAGTAACCGGATAGACCTAAAAATGAGCGTAGCTCTTTCAAAGTTTTGGGTATTGGAAATTTAGAGATGGCCTCGATTTTTTTCGGGTTTGTCTTGATACCTTGTGATGAAACTATAAATCCTAAAAATTCTACTTCGTCTTTGAAAAAATCGCTTTTTCCAAGCTGTAATTTCATATTCGCGTTCTCTAGTGTCCTAAAAACTTGTTCCAAATGCTTCAAGTGTTCGCATTCCGTTTTGCTGAAGATAATTATATCGTCGATGTAAACGAAGCAAATTTTTCCAATGTGCTCATGTAAAATATCGTCCAAAGCATGCTGAAAGATAGACGGTGCGTTCTTCAGACCGAAAGGCAGCCTTGCAAATTCGAATTTCCCATTGTTAATTGAGAATGCGGTTCTTTCAATGTCTGATGTTTTCAATGGTATTTGATGAAATCCGCTTTTGAGATCTAAGACCGAAAAAAAATTATTTTGCCCTAAATGAGACAATACTTCATTTATATCTGGTATTGGATAGGTATCGGATATTCTGGTTGTAATCGGTTTGGTCGAATTCTTTAATGTTAAAATTTCGCTGATTTTTAATAGGGTGTGAATTTTCCTGTTGTGGCGGTCTTTTCCCGAAGAAATTATTTTGAGCTGGTCGATTCATGTAATTGATGTTTCTGGTACGAACGCTTTGGTCTATGTCCATAGGGTCTGGTCTTGGTTGTGGTTTGGGTGGTAAAGGTCGTGGGAATGTTCTGAAATTATTTGGTCCTTGTGTCTGATAATGAAAATTTGGTGTATTGACATAGGGCCCATTTGGTCTAACTTGTGGGGTAAAAGAGAGTTGTGGGTAAAAAGGTTGTTTATGATTATTTCTGCCATTATAAGTTTGTCCTTTATGTTGCATAGGTACGTTATAGCTGTGATTTCTGGTTTGTTGACTGTAATTTGCATGGCACGAGCGGAAATGTTGATTCTCCAACTTCAAGCATAAATGAAGGGCTTGCGGCAGCTCGGTAGGTTCCCTCATTGCGAGTAATCTTGGGAGATCGCCTTTGAGACCTCTGATGAAAGTATCTAAAGCCTTATCTCTATATGTTCTGGTGAGTAATTCCATAGGTGCTGCTCCTACATCCATGCATGATATTTTGTCTAATATCAGGGATAAATGGGAGTAAACATTATGGTAAAACTCTTGTATCGTGTTATTGCCTTGAACCATGGTCGTCATGTGATATTCGAGAGTTGTCAGATCTCGTTTATCAGCATAGTGGATAGAAAGACATCTGGATATTGCAGCCCAGTTCAAGGGGGTATTATATGATTCTAGCGCTATATCCGCTTGACCTGTAATTTTATTTCTAATGGCACTTAGGATGCCGTAATATTTTGGTGATCCCTTAATCGGCTCATAAATTTTTATAATCCTATCTACGCCTTTCTTCCACGAATTAAATTCACCAGGAATTCCCGAGAATTCCCGTATGCAACGTACTACATCTGGGATTTTATCTAATTCTGACAAGTTTCCTGCGTTTTCTAATCTAACTGTTTGTTCCGACATATCGATAACATCGTTACCGGTTCGTTGACTACTGCGTGTCAAAATGTCTGATACGATTCTGGTCACAAGATTTTCTAATTCTACTGATCCTTGATTGGCAGGAGAATTAGAAGGATTAGGAGAGGGATTAGAAGTATTTAGGATTGAGGGTCTTACGAGGTTGTTTGGATTTGACATGTTTTCTTATTTTTTCTTTTAATAATCGCAAAATTCGAAATCAAATTTAGTAAGTATACTTTTATTTTTTTAATTATTTAAGCACGAGAGAGGATAAATATCTTAAGTTTAATTTAATCAAGCACAGATTTTTTTTGAGTATTAGTCTAGTCAGAAAATTTTGGAATATAAAAAAAAATATCTTAAATTTACTCTTACATTAAGTATAGCATCGGTGAAGTGGTGCAGCAAAGTCCTTTTTGCTTCCGCTACTACGGCACTGCAGACTTAATGATTGGTGGTTGGATTTCACACAACTTTTTGGTTACTTTCCACTTAGCTTTTCTTAGGGTTTGTTAGGCCTCGTTTTTTCTTACTTTTCACGGCAATTTTAACGAGTTCTTTCCTCTTTTTTTTATACTGCTTTTGCTTTTACTTAGGTCCCGTTTTCTTTTACTTTTCACGGTAATTTGAACGAGTCCTTTTTTAACACATTGCTCGGTTTTACTTAGGGCACGTTTTTTTTTTTACTTTTCACTGTAATTTGAACGAGTCCTTTTTTAACACATTGCTCGGTTTTACTTAGGGCACGTTTTTTTTTTACTTTTCACTGTAATTTGAACGAGTCCTTTTTTAACACATTGCTTGGGCGCCAGTTAACTTTATGTTTGTTTAAATTAATAAAAAAAAACAATTTTTTGGTTTAAATATTAATTTCTTTATTTAGACACTATGTGTCTTTTTTATATGAGTTCTTGTTTTAAACTAAACTTAGAATTATTTTTAAGATTTACAATTATTATTCTTATTGTTTTAAAGGTAAATTGTATAGTTTAACAATTCATTTATTTGGGTCAATAAATAATGTGAAGTTGCAATTTATTATTTTCTTTAATTGTTTCGCAATATTACTTATTTTACGTTTTGTTTCTTTGTTAACAAAAGTGCTTTAAATGCGGAAGTTAAAATAATGCAATCGCTTCTGTTGATTTAAGCAATTATTAGTTGAACTATATTTAGGTCAACAACATAATGCCATATCAACTGAAGTTAACTCGAAATTGTAAATTTGTAATAATAAATGTTTTGTTCCTTAACTTGTATAATCAAAAATTGGCATGAAGTTAGCATAAGTGGCAAAATTGAACACGGTCTTAACGTGCTTTGCCATACAATTTTACACTAAAAATCATGCTAGGATGTAATCGTGTATTAAAACTACATTATGCGGCGATTTATAATGTCAAATTGTATAGAGGAACTCTTCAACACGTAGTTCAATTTTGTCACTTATGCTAACTTCATGCCAGTTTTTGATTATACATAAGGCCGTAAATTTTAATTTTTTTAACAGAAATAATTGTTATTTCCGGATTTTTTGTTAATAATTGCTATTTTTGATTTTTCTTTTTTAAAGCAGAAATAATTGTTAGTGCTTTCGTTCTGTTCGTGTTTGTCAGAATATTTACAATTAACTTTGGTGTTATTTGTTTCTTAAAAATTATCACATGTAATTTGGCTTACAGAGAGATATGAACTTTAGCCTACTGAAATAATAATTATAGAAATAATTATTTTCCGATTTTTATTTTTTCGAGAATAAATAAAAATCAATTTGTGATTTCTACTTTTTCGAACAGAAATTAAATTAAGTTACATTGTGGGAAAAAATTCATATACCTACATACATACATACTATGAACTTATAGGTACATATAGGATATAGCTACTACGACAGGATCAACGTGTGGAGATTCCGTAGCCAAACAAACGTGGTAGCCGCCCCAAAGCTGCGAACCGCTTTTTTTTATCACTTTTATGATATGGTTATCAAATGAAAGGGATTTTCCAATGGAAAAATCACTGTGGAATCAAGCTAAAAATTTGAAACCATTTACTGATATCTGGTGTTGTTTTAGTAAAAACACATACATATTTTAACCCTTATTACGTACTTATACATATGTTGGACACATACATATATTCCAGGTTCACCCAATTTAATTCAAAAATTTGAAAGCATGTACATACACATTTATAAAATTTCCGTACTTTGTACACACAGCCACACAATTAAACTATTATTTCAACACTTGTATTTCTTATAAATACTCCCAAGAACATAAGCTTGAATGGCTGTGTTTGAATCGGTCTTCTTAAAGGAGAATACTAGAGATGTGCACGTGAGCGGTTTTTGACACAAGACACGCACGCTCACGCAGAAAAATACTTCACTCGCGCACTTTCACGCACGAATGATTTTGAAAATTTTCACGCACGAGGGGTGTACAACTTAACACGATCACGCACGCTTACGAAAAATATATAATTAATTTTTATGATTGTTGGTTGAAAAATAAGTTCTTACACATACATATGTGTAAGTCATGTCGAAAACTTACAAAAGTGATTAGGTTATTACGTTAGAAATATCAAAATATAATAATAGTCGAAGCCGACGTGACATCGCAAACGTTGTGAACGCTTATCACAAATGTCGTGGATGGCGACCAAAATTTACTAAAATATAAAAATTTTCTACTACGGCGGCGAAAATAGAACAGACGGCTGTACCAAATAATGTATAGTGCGAATTTAATGTTTATTATTTACTAAATGCTTATTGTTCACTAAATATTTTCCAATAAAACAAAAAATAAAAATAGCCTTGTGGTGTAATTAAGTGATTATTAAAACAAAATTGTTGAAGTGGTACATAAAACAAATTTAATGTCATTAAATTGTTTTCTTGCGAAGTCTACCAATTTTTCTTTTCGTTGCTTAGAAATTCGCATAGTTTTCACTTTAAAAAAACAAAATACTAACCTTTTCCGTGTTATTATCCATCGCACTTGGCTTTTTTAATATATTTTTTTTGTTTTTGAAATAATTTCTCACCGAGTTTTTATTTGTGAGTGAATTTGACAGTTCAAAGCGAGAACTCTTCTCCCAAAAGTTTTACAGACACACTTTTTCTGTAAATTGGCAAATAATTTCTTTACGTGACAGCTGTTACTCGACAAAAAAAGTTACAAACACAGTTTACTGAGAAAAGCAGCTGTTTGTTTCAATTTATTGCATTTTTGTTTCATTTCACACATTTCAAGCGAAAATTTTCTCGACGCGGGAGTTACAGAACATGGGTACAGGCTCGTTATATCTAAAGGGTCCGCCATCTAACATTTTTTTCAACTAGTGCTTATTTCGTGAATGGTAACACGTCTGTCTGATTTGACAGATAACACAGTACAACAGCCAATCTGGGGGGTGAGAAATTCCAAGTCAGGGTGATGGTACTAGGTCAGTATAGTAAAACCCTCAAAGGGTTTGGCGTTAGTATATGTCAGTTTTTTTTTATGACCTTTTAAATTTTTTCTTTTTCACTTGTCCGATTTTGATGAAACAAATTTAGAAAAATTAAGAATTACAATTTCTCTAATCTGTTTCTATACCGTTTTCCTATATGTGCAACACTTTCGAAGTTAAAAATAAATTTGTGGAGGCAAAAAAATATTTTTTTGCCTAAAAATTTAAATATTTTTTTTTTTAAATTCATAAAAAATCCAAAATGGAAAAAAGTGCCGAAACTAATTACTTTCGCGTAAAGTCACATAACTCATGAGCAAAAAACACGAAATTAATAACACTTGATCCTTTTTTCCGTTTTGGATTTTTTATGAATTTAAAAAAAAAAATTTAATTTTTAGGCAAAAAAATATTTTTTTGCCTCCACAAATTTATTTTTAACTTCGAAAGTGTTGCACATATAGGAAAACGGTATAGAAACAGATTAGAGAAATTGTAATTCTTAATTTTTCTAAATTTGTTTCATCTAAATCGGACAAGTGAAAAAGAAAAAATTTAAAATGTCATAAAAAAACTGACACATACGAACGCCAAACCCTTTGAGAGTTTTACTATACTGACCTAGTACCATCACCCTGACTTGGAATTTGTCACCCCCCAGACAATAATCCCAAAAATGTTCCACAGTGTAATTAGTCTTATCCTTCCGCTAAACGAATATGGTTGTGTATACGCTTGAACATCGCTTCGCTAAGTGGGCCTGCGATCGACTTACAGAAGATGACGATTTTGCCAAAAAAATAATTTTTTCAGATGAAGCTCATTTTGATCTTGGCGGGTATGTAAACAAGCAAAATTGTCGCACTTGGGGCACAGAAAACCCGCACGCATATATTGAAAAGCCGACGCACCCAAAACGAGTCACTGTTTGGTGCGCATTTTGGTCCAGAGGCATAATTGGGCCAATTTTTTCGAAAATGAGCAAGGAGTGGCCGTTATCGGGCGAGGTTCAACGAATTTTGTTTACAAAAATTGAAGAGGAGGATATTGGCAACATTTGGTTTCAACAGGACGGCGCTACGTGCCACAAAGCCGAAGCTACACTCGATGTTTTGCGCCCTGCTTTTCAAAAAAAAAGTTATCTGGCGGACCCTTTATATGTATGTACATATATACATATGTATGTACCAGTGACAACTTAGCCCGTTTTCAGTAACTCAAAACGCGAAAAAAGATTTTGGCCCCAAACTAAGAAACGCGCAAATCTAGCACTTTTTTCAATTACGTTTCATCCTTTTTAGCCCCTTTTACTTCTTGCTCGATTTGGATACATTTTAATCTTTGTGAACTTTTTCTTCCTTTAATCTAGCAATATCGACTTTTTACTCACTTTATTTTGCTAGTTTGCTTTACAAATTTAAAAAACGAAGAATATAGAGTTATCTTCCATTTCTTCCAAATTTTTTGTGCTTTGAAATATATTATAGCTTAAAAACAGATAATGTATGTTCTTGGAAGAACGAGAAATCGAAACTTTTTTAATAACGATGAATTTTAAATGTATGTACTTATGTAAACATCCATAATTTTTTTCATAAACGACTATTTACGTCCCTTTTCACAATGTATGATTAAGATTAACTTGCCGTTAAAGTCCCTGTTAGCTTTTAATTGTACATTGTGAAAAGGCCGTTAATCTACGTACTTACATACTCGTATGTACCTTATTGTTGATCTCATGTTAGTGATTTATTTTCTAATAAATTACGTTACAAAAATATGTTTGTTTCTTCGATCTTATTGTTTTTAATTTCTTTTTATATTTATTAAGCTTGAGATCTTGTTTTTTTATAAAAAGAATTAACAAATTTTATTTTGATTCCAATATTTCGTTGCCACAATGGGTAACTTCTTCAGGGAATATATGTTTGTATAATAATTGACAATGAAAAAATATTTTTATAAAAAGGCGGTAAATCAAAAAATTATAATATGAAGTTTGTTAGACATTGAATATTTGTTTAAATTTCTTCGATCTTTTTGTTTTTAATTTCTTTATATATTTATTATTACAATTGTGCTGGTTTAGCTTAAATAGCCGTGTAAAAATATGGGATCATAGAACCATAAAGAGCAATCTTTCAGGTGCCTGGGTGCAATTCCTCGAGATAATATGTCTGCGGGATTACATTTGGTGCTGACGTGCCGCTATTGTTCTGGTCTAGTATTTTCTAGGATGGTTGGAACTCGATTGCCAACAAAGGTGTTTTGAGAGACGCTGATGAGTTTATCCAAGACAGCACAATTTCTGAATAAGTCCACAACCAAACTTGGTTTGTAAACTGAAGATCAGCTATTATTCTTGTTGCTAGTTGTGCTCCAAGTACAGCTGCGCATAACTCTAATCGTGGAATGGATTGAGCTTTGATTGGGGATACTCGGGACTTCGCACAAAGGATTTGTGACATGACTGTTCCATGTTTCATAGTAGCTCGAAGATAAGCCACTGCACCGTAAGCCTTTTCTGATGCATCTGTAAATATGTGCAATTGTACAGATTCTGTGATTGCACCTTTGAAAATGTGTCTTGATATTTTTAGCATTTTCAGTTCATTCAGGTCTGCACGGAAGGTCATCCATTTGGTATGCATGGATTCGGTTAGAGCTTGGTCCCAATCGAGTTTTAGCTTCCACAGCTCTTGTATGAATATTTTTGCAGTGACAGTGATAGGAGATAGAAGACCCAATGGATCGAAAATTCTCGCAAGATCTGATGTCACAGTCCGTTGTGTTACTCTTTTATTATCAGTAGTATTCACCTTGATGCTTAGTTGATTTTCTTTCGGCAGCCACGTGAGTCCTAGTGTACTGATGGAATCTGATTTGCTGCTCTCGAAGTCCAAGTTCAGTTCCAGGTCATCTTTTGAAACATGGTTGAGCAACTAGGGGTGATTGGCACACCAATTTCGCAAATTGAAGCCCCTTTGCTTCATGATCTGCTGAAGTTGTTCTTGCACCTGAATTGAATAAGTTATCGCTTCCGCCTATTCCATCATCTAGATAGAAGTTTTCTTTCAGAAATTGTGATGCCAGTGGATACTGTCTGGCATTCTCCTTGGCCAACTGTTGCAGGCATTTGGTTGCTAAATAGGGAGCTGCTCTGGTTTCATATGTTACAGTATTCAGTTGATAGTATGAGAGTGGTTTTGAAGCATCTGTCCGCCAAATTATAATTTGAAAGCGGCTGTCCTCAGGAGAAACCAGAACTTGCCGATACATCTTTTCTACATCTGTGGAGAATACGAACTTGGGAAGTCGAAATATTAATAAAATTAAAAACAATTCACTTTGTACGATTGGTCCTATATACATCAAATCATTTAAAGAGTGCCCTGATGTTGTTTTGGCTGAAGCATCGAATACTACCCTCAATTTAGTTGTGGAGCTGTCCGGCTTTAGAACGCAATGAGTTGGAATGAAATAGTTTAAGGAGTGAATAGAATTTGGTGATATCTTCGTCATATGTTTCATATTTTCGTATTCATCCATGAATTTCTGATATTGACTCCTCAATTCCGGGTTTTTCTGCAGTCGATTTTGTAAGAGACACCGAGGATTTTAGGATATTGGTGGAACGGGATGTTTACAACAAAACGATTTTCAGTGTTCCGCGTTGTATGATGTGCAAAAAACTCTTCACATTTTCTTTCTGCTAGTGACATAGCCCTTTCAGTCGACTTAAGTTCATCCAGTTCCCACAGCCTTGGAATGGAAGCTTCAAGGTTCTCATTAGTTGTGGATACTCCGCATGTAAGCTGTGTAGGATTTTTTACTTCTATTTTTCCAGAAACTATCCATCCAAGCACAGTATTCTGGAGAGTTGGTAATTGTGGAGATAATTCGATTTGTCCAACTGAAAGAAGTTGAAGAAAGTGTTCTGCGCCCAACAAAATGTCGATTTTGTCCGGTCGGTTGAAATGTGGATCAGCAAGTACCAAATTTTTGGGTAATGGCCACTCATTTATATTGATGAATTGTGCCGGTTGGGGAGAAATAATATGCGGAAGCACACATGCTTCGAGTTGAGTTATGAAGCCATTAACTCGAGAATGTAATGCTATGTTAACTCGGTGATGTGTTTTAGTGGTGGTGCTTCCGATTCCACTAATGTTTGCCGATGACGGCTGCATTGGAATACCAAGTCGTTTGACTAGACGCTTAGTGATACAGTTTACCTGAGATCCTAAGTCAAGTAATGCACGCCATTCAATTTCTGATGAATCAGTTTTGATTTTAACTACTGCAGTGCCAAGGATCACAGCTGATGACGACTGTTGACTTTCTGTGGTTAAAGAAGTAGCTTTTGATTTGCTTAAGCACCCTGGTGTTGCAGGGGCGCCGTAGCCTCTACAATGGTCGTTGCAGAGGTTGATGCTGCCTGTGGCTTTTCCTCATTTATTGGTTTTGACGGGTAGTTCTTGTTTTCCAGATGCAATAGTGAGTTATGTTTCTTGTTGCATTTCATGCAACCCCTTGAGGCACATTGTTTTGAAGAGTGACCAGATTTCAGGCAATTTACACATAATTTTTGTTTTTCGATGAAATTTAAGCGCTCGTATGGTTTGAGTTGTTGAAATCGTTGGCAACGATATAGCTGGTGATGACCTATTTTACAAAGCACGCACGAAGGGTCAATTACTTTAGATGATGCAGCTGTTGCACATATCTTTGAAGATGGCTTTTCCTTTTTGCGCATTGCCTCCATTGATTGAAATCGAGTTTCCAGAAAGGCTAGGAAGTGTTTGATTTGCTGTAGCTGTTTTGCATTTGTGATTGATCTTTCATATTGGTTGCGAGTGTTTCGATCTCAGTTTCTTTACGATCAGTTTCTTTACGAGGAGGTGCAATAGTATGGGGTCCCAGGATTTAATGTCGATTCCAAGATTTTGCAACGCATGCAGACATTCCTGAGTTGTATCATGCAGTTACTTGATCGATGCAATTGTTGGTCCGACTGCAGGTTGTTTAATCAGCTACTGTATTAATGATGCCACGAGAATTCGCTTGTTTCCCAGGCTGTCTCATAATTTTCTGCAGTCGCTGAAAGGTGACTTATGAGTCTTTCAGCTTCACCTGCTACATTAGCCTTCAGATACAACATTTTCTGGACTGCAAAATAAGTCATAAAAGGTCCTCCATTTGAGTTAGTCGCCGTCAAACCTTGGAATTGTTATTTTTAGTAGCGGTACTCCAATATGCTGATCATATGGAGTCTTTGGGTCGGGAGCTACTTGGGAAGCCTTCTTAAAATTTTCATATATCTTTGCTTCTAAGGTAGTATGACTGCATATACTACCTTAGAACAGGATCATGACTGGTTTCCCATATAGTAAAAAGTATATTCTGGATTTGGTCCCACAATTTTTTTTTCAGCTTCATGTTCTCGGCTGTTGGATCCATTGTGAGCAATCGCTGTAGAGACCTCATCATTACACTTTGCCTTCTTATTAAAGCGATAATTGCAGATGTACATCATACCTCACCACCGGGTTTGATTATTGTTGTGGGTTTGTCGGTGATTGATTGTATAACTGCCTCCCCTGTAGATGATTTCATCAGAGCTGTTTCAAAAATCCCCTCGTATTTGTCGACAAGCTCTGAGATGTTTTTGTAGTAATATTTACTAAAGTAGTCGTGGTCTAACGGAATTTGATCGATGCATCGGATTTTGCTGTCCGTGGTCTCAAATTCTGACCAAGCGTTATCTAACCTTTTGAGTCGATCCTCATAGTAAGCAACAGTTTCCCTGATAGCTGAGTCCTTTTTAAAATTGCGGACTATAGTTTCGATCAAGTCACCTGTTGCCAGCTGTGATTCTATCAGCTTGTTAAAAGTATCCATATTTGGTCTCTCAGGAATCACAATTTAAATTGTTGCGTTTTCTAGCTGCCTGCAGGAAAATGCTCCAGTGAAGAAATTCGATGATAAATATTGATCCTAGCTGCCTGAAGAGAATCCTTCAGGGTAGGGAGTCTTATGATGAATGTTAATCCTAGCTGCCTGAGAGGAGTGCTTTCAGTGTAGGAAACTTCAAAGACGAATATTGATCCTGTGTCAGATCACGTCGGGGTGACCAATGTTTAATTCAGTAAATGAATAAAGTTAAACTAGTTTGTTTAACCTGTTTGGATTATCTTCAAGGCGATTCACGAAGAAGATATATTGATGCAACTCAAGCATTTGAAACTTGGTTGCGTGGAGACGGTTAAATCACTTTTGGTAGAAACAACTTTGTTTTCTTTTCAACTGTTTTATTTAACTTTTTTTCGTATATACTAACTTATTGATATGTCATTAAAATTTTCTACTATTAATTGTGTTGCTTAATAATATTTAGGTCATACAGTTTTGCTTTATTAAGCGTATACAAGTTCATTGTACAAAAAACAACCATTTATGCATGATTGGAAGTTTCCAATTTTAATATTCTTATGCAGAGTAAATAACAGCAGTGTCTTATTTCTTTTGGTTTAATTGTGAGGTACAATGAACTACAGTAGAAATGTAGTTAAAAAAAATATATGTTTTTTTTGTTGTTGTGAAAGTATGAACAATTTCAAAATTTAATATTTCTTTGTTATCAATATTCATAGAATTAATGTTAAATGTTATGTTGCCTAAAACTTCTTCAAGTTCTTGTAGATTAATAATATGTAAGATTATGTATGTTTCTTTAACAATTTCCTGTTCTTTTGTGTAATTGTCTATGTATGCTTTTTGCTCTGTCAATAGTTTAGTTGTCATTCATCCATATCAGTATCGTCAATATTGTCAGCGTCTGTGAATTTAAGGGATTTCTTTATATTACAAGGGTGTATATTTTTTAATTTTTCTTTCCTATATCTAGGTTGTTCCTTATGTCTTAAAGTCTTATAATTCTTTATATAACCTTCGTTCCTAACTTCCTCATAATCTTCCCTAGATTTGTTTATTTTGCTATTAGTTTCTTCTTATTTTCTTCTAGACTCTTTTTAACTTTTTCTTCATCTATTTTTCCTTGTTGTATATCATTTGGTGTATATTTAGTGCTGTAGTGATAGCATTCATTATAATTCCACATAGCCCTTTGTTGTTTTATTGGAATTTCTTTATTAGTTTTATACAAGATTCTAAATTTGTCTGCTATGTATTGTGTAATCTTTCTATATCTACATTTGCTGTGTGACTGTTTGGCTTTGTGATGTGAATTCCCTCTTGGTTAAGAAATTCTTTAATTTGAATTGCATTGAACTAGCCGTTTGCCACAATTTTTTCTGGTTTGCCTACTTTTGAAAAATTATCCTCCAATTGTTCTATACTCGAAATGGGATTTCTGTCTGTTAGATGATAAGCTGCCCCGATTTTCAGAATTTATCAATTACTGTATTACTGGAAGTTTTTCATTACATACGTATCTATATGTAGAATTAAATTTTTCGTTGTCGGCGTTTCTGTAAGTTTAAATTTTTGTTTAATCGGATTTCTATCATATTTTACTTCTTTGCAAATCTCGCATTGATTCATTACTATCTGAATTTATTCTAGTAATTTTGGATAATAAATTTTATATTTGCTTTGGTTATATGTTTCCTGTATGCCAGAGTGTATACTTTCTCTAATGTGATGAAAAGAAATTTGCTTGACTGCTTCTATTTCGGTTTCTACGGCCTCGGCTACAAAAATAATTATTTTTCCATTTATTGTTTTCATTTCTTTTACTTTATTGTTGGTTAATATAATTTGGGATTTATACTTGTTAACTATTTCCTCTTTAATATAAAAATGATCTAATATAGATACATTATCCTCATCCACATTATTTATTTGGAGACTGCGTTCCTTATTTGAATTTTCTTGAAAATTTGTTTTTCACCTTCTGTTTTTATATCAGTATTTTCTAGTCTGCTTAAAAAATCTGCTACTTTATTATCCTTCCTTTTGTGTACGCTATTTCAAAATCGTATTCTCGCAACTGTAATAACCATGTCTAATGTCTGGGAGACATATCTTTTCCTTTATATTTTGAATTAAAAAACTTAATTGGTTGATGGTTTGTCAAGATTAGGCTTGTCAGAAGTACTGTATTCAGCACTACGCGTACTTCTTTTAAATAATTGTACTGCTGCCTGCATAACTACTAAAGAACTACGCAAAAGTACTCTTTTTAGTCCTTGTACTTCTTTTGTACTTTTTTTTGCAATCAAATAAAAATGTTTGTTCTTTATATACATATGTATAGTATAAAAAAATAATTTTCTATCCCAAAGCATTCTGTTGCGATACCCTGTCGGAGAATGGTTGACTACAAAAATAGTTAACTTATAGTTAACTTTTCTTAGACTGACTAAAAGCCAACTGAAATGTCATCCAGAATAAATCCAAAATTAATTCTTAAGTTGAGTACGTAATCGAATTTGATGAGAGCCAACAAATTTATTCTCAGCTACTTTGAAACTAATTTCAGTTTTATATTAACCTTTTGCTGTTATTATTTTAGATGGTACCTTGGCTGTGTAGTTAGCGCGTTGAGTACACAACGTGTGATGATACATGTTCGAACCCCAGAAAAAATTTTTAAATTTACTGCCTACCAAGTAATTTAAAAAAGCCAACTTTAAGTTAGCTGAAAGTAATGCAGAGTGAGACAATTGACTGCTGCCTAGGACATCGCAATGTTAAAATAGTCAGTTGATTACATTGAAAAGTAATCCAAGTGCCAGTCAGTACTAGTTCCGAAATAGTTAGCTTAAAGTATTTACACTTTTGCTTTATTAAACATCTGCAACTAGATTATTGTGGCGGTTTTTTGCATTTATTCGTATGTAAATGATTGGGCACGGAATAACATAGTCTATGTATTGAGTTTGTAAAATATATAAAAGTTGTTTTTTGGCATTTAAATATTAGTTTTAACAAGGCGTTGTATTATAATTCACTTTCAATGCAAGGTAAGCATTGTTAAATTATTTGGAAATACAAAAATTAAAACTAAATACGGAATGCATATAAGCAAACAGAAAGTTCAATAAATTGTAGTGCAGCAGCAGAATCCGGCTTAGCTTATCATACAGTGATACACAGCCATATTTACAAATCGTTTCTACAAAGCGGATCTTTTCCTAATTTCGAATATATATATATGTCCATATTTTTACTTCCTCATTTAAATGCAGCAACTGAATGAATTATCAGTTCCATGTTTTCTTTTTGGAGAAAAGAACGAAGTAAACTTTTGATTGAAAACTTAGAAAGTGAGTTAATAATAAAAACGAATTTGGATTACACATGTAACGAGTTTTTAAATTTTTTAAAAACCGAAAGAGGTAAAAATGCCATTATTAATGAAGTACAAAAAAATTATAAATATTTGTTATGATTTAGTCGAACTATCTGATTTTTAATTGAAAAATTTTTTGACTATTCGTTAGCTTGTATAATCACTGTGGAACAAATTCAGGTCAGCAAAAGTTAGATCGATTCTGAGAGCGAGGGGTAAAAATAGAGGCTAAATTACAAGACCCGTATCGCGGCGTTTGTTTATGTTAGTTCGATTTTTTTTTAATCGCAAAGTTCGAAGGTCGATTAAAAAAAAATTCTAACTAATTAATGTAGTGGATATTATGTTATATTGTTTTTGCTTTCTACAGTTGATTTACTTTCCAGTATATGAAACTGTGATTGCCAAGTGAACATATATTTGTCACGTGCCCATGATGATTTAAGTGAAACAATTTTAAATGTTTAGTTGAACTATAGTGAATTTTAATCAGAAATAATTTCTTAGTCGGGCTTAAGTTCAGTAATTTCAATATCCACTACATTAATACTTACATGTATGTACCGACGGTACAGCGAATAAGTAAAAATAATTAATGTGATGATCGTAAAAGATAAGCAAGAATAGTTAAATATACTTAGGTAGAGTGACATAACTTTCGTGCTAACCTGAATATAAAATGAAAAAACGGATAAACAGAAAATGAATAGTGATACTTACAAATGTGTTTGCCAAAGGTAAATCAATAATTGTATACACAATATTTCTCATATTCCATTTCATTGAAAATTTGCGTTAAATAGCTGATGTTAATAACAATCTCTACCCCAGTAGATATACTTGGGTGCTGATGAAGTGCGTTGCTGCCTGCACAGAAAAATATCGGTATTTCCCCCAGCTTATAGTCTAATTTAATTTTTCTTCTCTTCTTTAGAAACTCACATTAATTAATTAAAATATTTCATTCAATAAGAATTGAAATTACTGAACTTAAGCCCGACTAAGAAATTATTTCTGATTAAAATAAATAATTTATTTTATGTATTGAATTTGAACTTAATAAAGTGTACTTTTTTTTAATTGTACTGCCTTTTTTCTTAATGTATTTTTTTTTTTTAAGATTTAATATCTGGTAAGCCTAGTCAAGATCCTAAATTTTCTTCCCTAGAGGTATGGTCGCAAATAGTTCACACTCCATAATATTGAAAGAAACTCTATCCGTTGCTGAATAAGTTCTTTCGTGGTTGTTTAATGTTCTATGATATATCTGTGGTTAAAGTGAACTTTTTTCCAAATTTGGATACCTAAGAATTGGATGTGAAGTTATCAGTTTTTAATTTTTTGAATGCTTCTATATGCATTGGATCTTTAATATTTATTTTTACACCTTTTTCAGATACTTTGTTATAGGCTGTGCCACATTGGCGTAATCTTCTACAAATTTTCTGTAGTATCCCGTAAGCCCTAGGAAACTTTTTTTTCTGTTTTGGAGATTTCTACTGCTTGAATTACTTTTTTTTCTCTGCACTTGTTAGAATTTGCCCTAAAACCTCCGTTTCTTTTTTTTTATAAAATTACATTTGTCAATTTGGATTTTTAAGTTTGCTAAAACACACTGTAAATACGTCTTTTATGGCCTTAACACGTTCTTTCAAAGATGTACTAAAGATGAGTATATCATCTAGATATACAACGCAATAGTCCGGTAGAGTTTCGCTCATTAACCGTTGAAATGTCGCCGGTGGGTTTTTCATCCCAAACGGCATTCGTATAAATTCATAAAGTCCGTGAGGTTTTACGAAAGCTGTTTTATGTCTATTTTCTTCTTCTCGGCCTAGCTTGTCTAAGATAGAGTCTATATTTGGAAGTGGAAATTTGTCGTCAATAGTCACTTCATTAATGGCTCGATTATGGATGGCAACCGAACTTTGGTGGCGTTGCTAGTTGCCGAAATAGTATTATGGAGGTAATTTCAGTTGCCATATTGGCAACCACAAATTTGTAGTTCCTGCATTGTTTTAAAAGCAAAAAATTGGAAAAATTAAAAAGTTATTGAATTTCCTCTATGCATATTCAAAGAAAATATGCTTTACAGCTAAAAAAAATAGATTGTTTAAACTTATTTTAGGAAGTGGCATATGCTCACAGTAGAGGCGGTAATTCTAAAGTGCCGCCGTCTTATATTTAAAGTTTTTTCACATTATTTTCAGTTGCCAATCTGTCACAATCGTATTTTTGATAACTTTTTGGCAACTGAAGGAAGTTACCATACATAATACCAATTTTAATTTCAGTTAAGTTGCTAGTTAACTCGGCAACTAAGTTTCCTATAGTCCACTATGAATTTCTTGGGGAATACCATTAAAGGACTCGAAATCCTGCAGTTACTTTTGCTAATAATTTTCTTCTGTTCAATCTCTTTTATTTGTCTCCTTACCTCTTCCTCATGTTGTGAGTATATCTATACAATTTAGCGTTTATTTGTTGATCTGTTAATGTCTTTATTTCATGTTGAATACTTGTTGTGCTGGTAAGCTAATCACCTTCTTTAAAAAACAATTTTTTGAATCTTCTTAAGATATTTTTTTTATTTCTTTATACTCTTCATTATTAAGATGATCTAATGAAAATCTATCCCAATCAACTTCGGTTGCTTCCAACGTACAAATCTCCAAGGGTTTATCAAAAAGTTTGTTATTCTGTCATTAATTGAAATATATCCCTCATCTATATTTATCATAGTTGAAACACTTTAGTAAATCAATCCCTATTATAAATTTATACTGTCTTCCTTTTTAAATCGATTCCTTTTCATCTAATCTTTGAATAATGTGGTATATTAAATTCATCAGGAGCATCTGTTAAAACTTCATATTTTATTATATCTTTCTTATTTATGGTACTGAAGGGAATTGGTTTTATCAATAAATTTGTCCGAAACTCATTTATGTTATTATTTATTAGGCTAATGCTCGCCCCTGTGTCTATGAAGGCAGTATATATTTTTCCTTTTATTTTTATGTTTATGATGGGTAAATATATCCATATTTTGATATGACTTTATTGTTTGTTCTACATTTTCTAATGTCTGATTATAACTACTTTCTATATCTTTCTTATCCATTAATCTCCACAGGTCTTGCCTAAATTGATTACAGTAATTTGGACTGCAATGTTGCTAGTATCCTACCTGTTGCGAGAATTCATGAACGTTATTTATTTTTATGTTATCGATTTTCATAGGTTCTCCTTGCCCTTGCCTAGGTTGAGTAAAGCGATTTTGGCTAACGAAATACCTAGGGTTTCCTGGCTGTGAAAACCTTTGGAAATTGCCTGAGTTATTTTGGACCCTGTATTGTCCTGAATTGTTTTGGAATCTATATCGTCCTGAACTAATTATTTGATTATTCTTATAATTAGGGTTGTAATTATTTTGATTATGGTTATTATTGTAATTATTATGGTTATAGTTATTAAAATTTTGTTTGTCCTTTATAATTTGGGTTTCTATTTGAATTTGTGTTGTTAAATTTATTAATTTTAGATTTCCTATACTCCTCTCTAATACAACTGTCATCAAAATGTGTTCTGATCAGTATTTTGAGTATGTCATTTATGTTTCTTTCATCATATATTTTGTCCAAAAGAATACCCTGTGTCATCTCTTTTACTGTGTTTACTAAGAGGCTGTCTACGTTTAATAAGTCAATAAAATGGTCATTGCGGTAGTATACAGTGAGTTCGTCCGTTTTATATTTTGTTTTTCTATAATAAGCTCGCTTACCGTATTTACTCTAAGGTTTGATAACATTCGATATATTTGATGATATTCCAGATTAGGTCTGTACCGCAACTTTAAAGTTTCTTTTATCAATGTCCAGTAATCTGGTGCTGGTATATTTATTACTGCATCTTTTGTCTGTCCTTGTATTGTTTCATAAAATATCAGTTTTACTGCTTCTCTTCGAGTATTTTCATCCTAAATTGTGGATAACAAATATTCTGTACTGCAGAAAAAACTATTTACTGCTAAATCTCCCGTTCATGTAAATACTAGTAAATGATTAATAGTCTGGAATATGTTCTCTCTGGAACTGTTGAGTAAAGATGGATTTTGCTGTCGTTGTTGCGCCAGATTTACTTGCGCGTTAGAATGTTTCTCCATTCTTGGTCTTTGTTGGTCAAAGCGATGGGCTTTATTTTGCTTTGTTGTTAGCCACTAAATTTTTCTGTTTTGATCCATGCACTTTAAAATATATTTTTTACTTAATGGTGTCCAATATGCTTAAAGTTCACTGCATTAAGATTTTTTGTTTGTTTTGTTCTGAATTGCGTCCACTAATCTTTTTTAATGTTCACTGAATTAAGATTTTAATTGCGTCCACTAATCTTTTTTAATGTTCAATGTATTAAGATTTGTTAAATTTTTTCGTTTTATTATTTCAGAATCCTGGAGGTTCCCGTAGGATTTCTTTTTTTTTATTTTGTTATTAGTAATATTCGTTTGTTCGACCACTGGATCCTGTTCACTAACGTTGGATCCTACCAACTGCGCCACTTTCGTAATTATTTTCCTTATTGGAGTTATGTATATAAAGGAAAGAAACAAAAATTTTATTTAAAAACACATTATCAGCTCACTTTGAACAACTTTTCTAAAAGACAGTCGATTTACATATATTCTTATTTTATATTCTTATTGTTTGCTGATCTTACTTTATATATTTCTTATTAAAATAAAAATTAGTTTTTACAATAATTTGATGATTTTGATTAATTGATTAAGTAAATGAACTTTAGATTTTCGAAATACAAAAGTAAAAAAAAAATGCAAGTATGTATTGCAAAAATGTTTTAAAAATATAAGTGTAACAGTTTGTTGGTAATATTCTTCAATAAGCACAAATAAAGTTCATTTACCTATTTTATTTAAAAAGTCATCAATTGGTTTTTTGGTTACTTTTTTGAGCACAACGAACGAAATTAAATTTTTCCTGGTTTTTTGGAGCACACCGAACGAATAAAAGTTCAAATTTAATAAATTTGTACAGCAAAATAAAATAAAAAATAATGATGGAAGCTAAGAAATATTTCGCGACAAAAAATGCTTTTGGCAATACGATATACATTTTATGTTATAAAACAATAAGGAAGATAGTTCAAAAAGGCAATTTAATAGTTTTCACACTGCTGTGAATAAATTTAATTTGGAATTTATACACTACATTGTTGAATGGATTATTAGATTTCTAACTTTTTACTTAAGTTTTTATTAAATTGCTTATTTAGAAAAAATATTAAAGAAATGAATACCCACAGAATGTATTTTAAATTACAAAACATTTCTTCAAGTGTAACTTTATTTTACTCTCATTTTTTACCACTACAAACATATATTATTTTTCGTAAGTAGTAGGGAAATGGGCATTCGGGGGCAATTAAATTTGTTAAATTGTGGGCTGAAATTGTTAAATTGTGGCTGAAATTGTTAAATTGTGGGCTGAAATTGTTAAATTGTGGCTGAAATTGTTAAATTTTGGCTGAAATTTTAAAATTCTTGGAAATTTGTGAAATTTGATACCTACGTGTGTGTGTCCGTCCGTCCGTCTGTGTTTTTTGTTTACATTAGGAGTTTTTTGTTTATATTAACTTTTTTTATTTATATTAAGTATATGTATGTATGTATGAATGTATGTATGACCGTGGGAACTTGTGCGTGGAATATTTTGTGGGAATACATTACGGAGGTTTATAGCTTTAAGATTTTTATATTTGTATGATTTTCTAATGCCGACGGGAAAACATCTTTATTTTTTCTAATGCCGACGGGAAAGTTATGATTGTTGTTAGACTGTGGAAATTTGTTGATGTCCGTGATTTGGGCAGGTGAGGTTTTTGTAACATGTAACCGTGGGAATTTGCGGGTGTATCTTTAAGGCAGCCTGTGTTTGGTGGGGGCGGGTGTTGTTGTAATATGTATCCGTGGGAATTTGTGTGCGGAATATTTTGTAGGAATAC
This sequence comes from Nowickia ferox, assembly GCA_936439885.1. Taxonomy (NCBI): domain Eukaryota; kingdom Metazoa; phylum Arthropoda; class Insecta; order Diptera; family Tachinidae; genus Nowickia; species Nowickia ferox. The sequence continues at coordinate 36,107,458 of OW387026.1, read as the reverse complement.
ATTAAGGGGTTTATAGGTTTGAGGCTTTTATATGTGTATGATTTTATTATGTTTATTTTTTTCAAATGCCGACGGGAAAATCATGGAAATGATTTTTCCTAATGCCGACGGAAAATTTGTGGGTGTGTCTAGCTGTAGGATTTGAAGTCTGGCTATGATTCTTGGAGGACGAGGTGTGTCTAGCTGTAGGAATTGAAGTCTGGCTGTGCTTGGTGGAGGGCGGGGTGTGTCTAGATTGTGAGACCTTAAGGCTGACCGTGATTTGGGTAGGTGAGGGTGTTTTGTAATATGTAACCGTGGGAATTCGGTGACGTATATGCTTGTTGGAATTTAAGCCAAGCTGTGATTGGTGGGGGGGCGGGATGTATTTGGGGTAGATCGACTGGTGGAGGGTGGGGAGTTGTTGTAATATGTATCCGTGGGAATCTGTGTACATATATGTATGTATGTCTGTAAGAGTTTAAGGCTGTCTGTGATTTATCAAAGGTAAGGTGAGAGTGTTCATGTAATACGTATCCGTGGGAATCTGTGTATATGTATGTTCGTAGTAGTTTAAGGCTGATTGTGATTTGAGGTGGAGGATGGTCTTGTTGTGATAGATAGATAGAATGTGCCTATGTGTGCATGTCAGTATATATGTGTGTATGTATATGTATCAGTTTAAGTCTATCCTTGATTTGAGGTAGGCGGGGAGGTGTTATTGTAATATGTATCTATAGGAATTTGGGAGTTTATATGTTTGTAGAAATTTTTGTGCATGTATGTCAGTAGAAGTTTAAGGCTGATCGTGATTTGGATTGTTGAGATTGATCGATTGTATGTGACCTTGAGAATTTGTGTATGTATATCTGTAGAAAATTTAAGGCTTATCGTGATTTATGAGGGGCGAAGTGTTACTTAAATATATCATGATTAATGAGAGGTGAGGTGAAGGTGTTCATGTATATGTATACGTATTTGTGTGTATGTATGTCTATATGAGTTTAAGGCTAATCGTGATTTAGGTTGTGAGATTGATAGATTGTATGTTACCTTGAGATTTTGTGTATGTATATCTGTAAAAACTTTAGGCTGACTGTGTTTTGTGAGGGGAGGGGCGTTGTTGAAATAGGTGTAATTTTTCGTAGATGAATTTTAGTATGTGTGTGTGTGTATGTGATTTTCTCACCATAGTATTTATATGTACGTAGAAATAAATTGTTTCTCATATGAACATTTTTTGCTAGAAAATATTGTCATATATCTGAACTTCCCTAATCCTAGTATGTTTTTCATATTGGAGGATGAGATTGCTTTATATTTTATCAAGCTTAAATTTGTCCAGTGTTAAAGTCTGTCGGTCAGAAATTTGTTTATATTTGTATAAATATTAATTTCAGATTTTGCAAAATTCTTGTGTACGATCGTGGTGATTTTTTTTTGTGTGTGTATGTGTGTATGTGCGATAGAGTTTGACTGGTCTGTGATAAGTTTGTTTATTTAAGTACATTTGTCTTCTTCGACTTTCGTCTTCAAGCGTCAATAGCTTGGAGAACGGTTTGTATGTTTTCATGATGTAGATATGTAAGTGTGATTGTTAAAATCCAATAAATACTTGAGCATGGGTAAGAAATTTGATAATATGTGTACATACATATGTACATATGGATCTACAAATTGATTTTATGTATGTATGTACATACAAATAAGTCTGGGGCTCCCTGTTTAAATACATTTTTTTGTCATATGCGGTCTTTTGTTGTTGCTGTTGTAAATATTCGCCAGGTCTTTTGTGTATAGATGTGAAATATCTCGATAGTTTTTTTTATTTGAAATTAAAAAAACGTTCTTTTAATTTTTAGATGTATTTACTTAAAAGTTTGTGAGGAGTTTCTGCTTTAAGTAAAATTGAATTCCTCTCTAGTTGTAGTAACTATAGTATAAATATTTAATATTTTTTATTTCCATTTGTTTAAAGTTGATGTAGCCTATATAGTCTTTTTATTTTTTCTTCACCTTTTTCATATATTTAAACATCTTGCATTGGCTTTAAAAAATTACAAACGCTTTGAAATGAAACTGATCCAGCAGTCCAGCTTAGGTGGTGAGTTTTTTGTTAACCACTTTGCTTCTCTTTCCTTTTTTATTGATAAGCATTTAAAATCAAATGGCGGTTTTATAATGAAATTGTTATACTCATTATTGTTAAAAACATCCGCTACTTCTTTTTGTAATGAAAATCATTCGAAACCTTATTCGTCTATTAAAACCATTTTTTCATTCATATTACTTAATTTATAAGACTTTCAGGACTTTCTATTATTCGATCATCAGTAAAAATGCAGTAGCTGAGGTCCTTGCTTACTGTTTCATATTAAATTTCTATATCAATTGGGCCGCTATTGAATAAAAGGAACTTTTATCTTAAACTTTAGTGCATTTGGAAGTGCTTGAGAATCTTTCATATACTAGCTTTGTTGGAATCTTAGATACGAGTACATATAATATAGAATTGCATAACGTTTATTTTTAATTTTTATGTTAAGATCATCATCATTTGGATATGTACTTTTAAATTAGTTAAATCATAATGAGGAAACTTCTTTTCTTCTTGAATAGCGATCAACAGAAAACGAAATCGTTTTCTTACAATTTAGGTCTGGTCTCTCAACGGTTCCTCTAGTATATAAGATGACTTTCTATGTCAACATATCTCTCTACTCTTTGTCAGCGTTAAGGGACAATTAAATGTTAAAATTTTAACTCCTCAAATTGTGTTACTTCATACTGATAATATGTTTTCATTAATAAGGTATATGTTTATATTATGAAGGTTACTCGCCTATGGTTTTTATTTGATGTTCTAGATGATTTTTTTTTCTCATTTTATTAAAGTTCAGCGTATTGTACATATATTTCTGATATTTTTAAGCGCGCTTTATTTACCTGTCAGACAAAGTGTACGTATCAGTTGATCACTCAGTCTCTCTTTTTAATAATTTTTTTCTTTTAATATGCCACTACTATTTTTTCAGATTTTACTACTTGAAAAAGAGAATATTTATGTAATTTTTAAATGTATTCATATATACATATAGGTAAATATATGTATATATGTATAGAGAAATTACTTTATCTACAAAGAAATACATGTTTAATAATCAACTATTCTAGAAAATCGATCTCAAATAACGCAGTTACCTCCACCATCAATTCACCGTCGGTGTTTTTATAGTGTCAGAAACACTAGAATATCTATGTTTGAGAGAATTTTTACATCGAGTTTTTCTACATGAGGTTTGCTGGTTGACATCCTTGAAGTTATTGTTGACGTAGGCTGGGTTGTATCACATTCAGATGTAATCATTTCCTACTTAAAAAAGGTCCTCATTACTATCAACTATATCTGTATACATTTCATTCATGAGTTGGGTTGATCCAGATACAATTGCTGTCTACAGATTAATGATTAGAAACAAGTTTCTCATCACCTTCTAACAGATTTATATATTTTGCTAGCATGCATGCCTTAGCATGCTTCTATCGATAGTGACGCGAGAGTCCGACATGTAGTGGTGTTTCAATTAAAAATCTATACTATTAGATTTTACGATTTCACTCTTTTTATTCTTTTACAAAGTAGATACATCCCTACAAGAAAACTACTAGTCAATTGACTAGTCATTGGACTAGTAGCGATCACCGAAACTGTGGTCACAGTCCCCAGTTAGTTTATTAAGGGCTTGGTGAAAAAAATGACCAAAACATTTGTGTACGTGTGATTTTTTATCTCTCTCTTACTTATTAATTTCACTCAATTAAAACACATATATCTGAACTGCTTACTCTGCTTCTTTTTTGCCAGTCACTGATTACATAAGCATTGGTAAACTATGACTAGTCAATGGTTACGTAGAAACTGGTCAACGATTACTAGTCAATGTTTTCATAGAAACTGGTAAAATGAAACTTTTAAATAAATAAACATAATTTTTATGTTATTTTAATCGTTTTTTATTATAAGTAAATAAAGAAATAATTAATATACAATTATATAAACAATCTAAAACACAAAATAATATAGGTGGTACCACTCTAGTCTTCTTCATGCTTTTTTCCAGCTCCAGCAAACCTTGCTTTTTGTAAATATCTAAAATTTTAAAAAGAAATGCATAAGTGTATTAATTAAATGAAACTTTTCAATTTATTTTATGCACTATTGTTGCTACTTAACTTCCTTAGCACTTGTATAAATTTTAATTGCACAGACCGAACGAATTGTATATTTTACAATAAAATGCGATATCTTAAAAGTTTTGGTATATGCACACTATATGTTTCACTCTAACATACATGTTAGAGAGGAGCAAATATAATTTATATATGTGTCGGTCATCACTACCGGTAAAATGACCAGTCAATTGACTGGCACTCTTAAATTCGGTGGAAAGTTATTGCAAATGTGTTAGTGAAAAATTTCGTTTGTGTTAGTTTCAGTCATTCATTTCTTGTAGGGATATTTATGTATTTCATTTAGCACAGAGTCATAAAATTTCTTTGCTTACAAAATTGTGTGACATTCTTTTAAATTTGCATGCTTAGGCATGCTTTCAATATTTTTTCTGTAAATTTATTTGATACTCATACAGATACAGATATAAAGTAAGATCTGCTTACATTGCATTTTACAATTTATGTATGCTTCAGCATGATTCCAGTTGAAGTCCATATTTATTAAGTAAGTTTGTTTGATACTAATTCATACACATATACATTCTTAAAGATTGGAAATCTAAGTCCAATTTATGTAGTTTATCTATATTTTCTAAAGATTTGATAGCTATAGAAATTAATAGAGTAAAGATCTATTATAATAGCCCATGGGCATATTTTAAAATTTCGCTTGCTAGAGCTTTCGAAATGGAAAATGTACAATTTTCACTATAAAAAGTGATAATATTAGGTGTTACTGAATATTACACTGTGTTGTAATTTATTTTGATCACTTAAGTTTTCACAATATTTCATACAGGCCAACAAGTTTAGAGAATTTCCAGTATATTAAGTTAATTATCTTTCTTAAGACCTATCATTCCTTCAAAAATACAAACCCAACTAGATTTTTCCTGTTTAATTTTATTTTTTACTTTCATTAAATTTCAACATTTTGTTCATCTTCAAATTATTATATTTAGCAGCTTTTTCTCATTTGTTGAGTTAACTTTAATCGGAAAAATTTAAATAGTGAGATGAACTTTTATATTGTATACGAGTACATTAAGTAATTCTTGGTATATTTCATTTATATGAACCATCATCACATAATTCCTTTGGATGATCTATTAAATCATTCTACTATTGATGCTTTCATATTAAGTAATGTTTAATATTCTACATATGCATGAATTTTCCAGTGTCTATTAAAAAATTCTTTACAATCATCCATTTGTAAGCTTTTTGGTACTCATAACATTTCAAAAATATTTTCCACAGCCTAGGTTTTTTCGAGTGCAACTTTTATTTTCAACGGTATTGACCATAGAAACTTTGTGAATGAATCATTTACAGTCTACAATAATCAATAATTTCTATTTTCTGTAGAATAGCTTCCCATTTCACCTAAATCAGCTCCATAAAAGATCAACTATTCCTTTCATTACATATCTACAATGCACAAACAATTTTCGAGATTTATTATAGAGTTCCTCTACTAAATTTCTTTTTAAAGACATTGAGTTATTTTAAAGATTTTTTGGAGAGTGTTGTGATCTACTTGATGCACTTTCAGCTATTTATACTATCATGTAGTTCATTTTCCAATCTATAAATTTTATCGTTCAGCTCTTCAATTTGTTTTTTCAAAAGATGATTTGATTTTTAGTATGTATTTTATCAATTTTATAACTATCTTCTATCTCTAATTGTATTTCACGTTGTACTCTATCAATTTGCATTTTAATATATTCTTGAATTATATTAATTCCTTAAGCTATATTATTAATTTGTCCTATAGTTTATCGTTTGGAGTTTCCAGAAACAATTTACTGATAACATCATTCTCTGTCAGTGAATGATGATGATGATTAGTAGAAATTATATATTTTATATAGTTTTCAACATCAAATTTCTCATAGTATTTCCATGTTTTATTATCAATCATTAAAGAAAATAAAGCTACTATTAGGGCCTATATTTGACCATCAACTTGTATTTTATCTTCATTTAGTTTTAGGTTACTATCACCAAACTTTCATTCATTATTCAAATCTTGATGTGGGCCATAGTTTGTATCTAATTCAATTCTTCCTTCCAAGACTGATAAATGAGTATAAGTGTCTTTAGAATTGGAAGTCTATGAGTAAAAATCATCTTCATCATCCTCATCATCATTCTCAGTATTAGCATCATTAAATAAGATGATATCATCAAATATTGTTCCTTCTGAAAGTTTCTTCGGTGTACTTGTCTCTATATTGACTGATGGCTTTAAACTTATATTATTTTCAGCTTCTATCTTGATTTTACTTTCTTCTTTCTTGTGAATTCTTTCAATATTTCTAGAACTATTTATCAATTCTTTGAGAGGTTCTGGTATAGGTTTAAATGTATCTTTTCTAGGTCACAAGTATCTATTTCACCAGTTGTTATACTACTTGTCAACACCAACTGTTTTAAAATTTTCTCATCCATGTTTAGCAAATAAGAGGTATCAGCTATTAGATTAGGTATCAGCTATTAGATCAGGTATCAGATCAGGTTATCAGGTAGCTGGTCTGGTTTTCAGATCAGCTTATCAGGACCTGGTCTGGTTTTCAGATCAGCTTATCAGAACCTGATCTGGTTTTCAGATCAGCTTAATAGGACCTGGTCTGGTTTTCAGATCGGCTTATCAGGACCTGGTCTGGTTTTCAGATCAGCTTTTCAGGACCTGGTCTGGTTTTCAGATCAGCTTAATAGGACCTGGTCTGGTTTTCAGATCAGCTTATCAGGACCTGGTCTGGTTTTCAGATCAGCTTTTCAGGACCTGGTCTGGTTTTCAGATCAGCTTATCAGGTCCTGATAAGCTGATCTGAAAACCATACCAGGTCCTATTAAGCTGATCTGAAAACCAGACCAGGTCCTGAAAAGCTGATCTGAAAACCAGACCAGGTCCTGATAAGCTGATCTGAAAACCAGACCAGGTCCTATTAAGCTGATCTGAAAACCAGATCAGGTTCTGATAAGCTGATCTGAAAACCAGACCAGGTCATGATAGGCTGATCTGAAAAACAGACCAGGTCCTGATAAGCTGATCTGAAAACCAGACCAGTTACCTGATAACCTGAACTGATAGCTGATACCTGATCTAATAGCTGATACCTGTTATTTACTATTATTAAACATGGATGAGAAAATTTTAAAACAGTTGGTGTTGACAAAAAATGTCTTGAAGAAAAAGCTTCGTAGTATAAAAACTGGTGAAATAGATACATGTGAGCAATAAAAGATACATTTAAACCTATAACAGAACCTCTCAAAGAATTCATAAATAGTTCTAGAAATATTGAAAGAATTCGCAAGAAAGAAGAAAGTAAAATCAAGATAGAAGCTGAAAATAATACAAGTTTAAAGCCATCAGTCAATATAGAGACAAGTACACCAAAGAAACTTTCAGAAGAAACAATATTTGATGATATCATCATCTTATTTAATGATGCTAATACTGAGAATGATGATAAGGATGATGAAGATGATTTTTACTCATAGACTTCCAATTCTGAAGACACTTATACTCATTTATCAGTCTTGGAAGGAAGAATTGAATTAGATACAAACTATGGCCCACATCAAGATTTGAATAATGAATGAAAGTTTGGTGATAGTAACCTAAAACTAAATGAAGATAAAATACAAGTTGATGGTCAAATATAGGCCCTAATAGTAGCTTTATTTTCTTTAATGATTGATAATAAAACATGGAAATACTATGAGAAATTTGATGTTGAAAACTATATAAAATATATAATTTCTACTAATCATCATCATCATTCACTGACAGAGAATGATGTTATCAGTAAATTGTTTCTGGAAACTCCAAACGATAAACTATAGGACAAATTAATAATATAGCTTAAGGAATTAATATAATTCAAGAATATATTAAAATGCAAATTGATAGAGTACAACGTGAAATACAATTAGAGATAGAAGATAGTTATAAAATTGATAAAATACATACTAAAAATCAAATCATCTTTTGAAAAAACAAATTGAAGAGCTGATAAAATTTATAGATTGGAAAATGAACTACATGATAGTATAAATAGCTGAAAGTGCATCAAGTAGATCACAACACTCTCCAAAAAATCTTTAAAATAACTCAATGTCTTTAAAAAGAAATTTAGTAGAGGAACTCTATAATAAATCTCGAAAATTGTTTGTGCATTGTAGATATGTAATGAAAGGAATAGTTGATCTTTTATGGAGCTGATTTAGGTGAAATGGGAAACTATTCTACAGAAAATAGAAATTATTGATTATTGTAGACTGTAAATGATTCATTCACAAAGTTTCTATGGTCAATACCGTTGAAAATAAAAGTTGCACTCGAAAAAACCTAGGCTGTGGAAAATATTTTTGAAATGTTATGAGTACCAAAAAGCTTACAAATGGATGATTGTAAAGAATTTTTTAATAGACACTGGAAAATTCATGCATATGTAGAATATTAAACATTACTTAATATGAAAGCATCAATAGTAGAATGATTTAATAGATCATCCAAAGGAATTATGTGATGATGGTTCATATAAATGAAATATACCAAGAATTACTTAATGTACTCGTATACAATATAAAAGTTCATCTCACTATTTAAATTTTTCCGATTAAAGTTAACTCAACAAATGAGAAAAAGCTGCTAAATATAATAATTTGAAGATGAACAAAATGTTGAAATTTAATGAAAGTAAAAAATAAAATTAAACAGGAAAAATCTAGTTGGGTTTGTATTTTTGAAGGAATGATAGGTCTTAAGAAAGATAATTAACTTAATATACTGGAAATTCTCTAAACTTGTTGGCCTGTATGAAATATTGTGAAAACTTAAGTGATCAAAATAAATTACAACACAGTGTAATATTCAGTAACACCTAATATTATCACTTTTTATAGTGAAAATTGTACATTTTCCATTTCGAAAGCTCTAGCAAGCGAAATTTTAAAATATGCCCATGGGCTATTATAATAGATCTTTACTCTATTAATTTCTATAGCTATCAAATCTTTAGAAAATATAGATAAACTACATAAATTGGACTTAGATTTCCAATCTTTAAGAATGTATATGTGTATGAATTAGTATCAAACAAACTTACTTAATAAATATGGACTTCAACTGGAATCATGCTGAAGCATACATAAATTGTAAAATGCAATGTAAGCAGATCTTACTTTATATCTGTATCTGTATGAGTATCAAATAAATTTACAGAAAAAATATTGAAAGCATGCCTAAGCATGCAAATTTAAAAGAATGTCACACAATTTTGTAAGCAAAGAAATTTTATGACTCTGTGCTAAATGAAATACATAAATATCCCTACAAGAAATGAATGACTGAAACTAACACAAACGAAATTTTTTCACTAACACATTGCCATAACTTTCCACCGAATTTAAGAGTGCCAGTCAATTGACTGGTCATTTTACCGGTAGTGATGACCGACACATATATAAATTATATTTGCTCCTCTCTAACATGTATGTTAGAGTGAAACATATAGTGTGCATATACCAAAACTTTTAAGATATCGCATTTTATTGTAAAATATACAATTCGTTCGGTCTGTGCAATTAAAATTTATACAAGTGCTAAGGAAGTTAAGTAGCAACAATAGTGCATAAAATAAATTGAAAAGTTTCATTTAATTAATACACTTATGCATTTCTTTTTAAAATTTTAGATATTTACAAAAAGCAAGGTTTGCTGGAGCTGGAAAAAAGCATGAAGAAGACTAGAGTGGTACCACCTATATTATTTTGTGTTTTAGATTGTTTATATAATTGTATATTAATTATTTCTTTATTTACTTATAATAAAAAACGATTAAAATAACATAAAAATTATGTTTATTTATTTAAAAGTTTCATTTTACCAGTTTCTATGAAAACATTGACTAGTAATCGTTGACCAGTTTCTACGTAACCATTGACTAGTCATAGTTTACCAATGCTTATGTAATCAGTGACTGGCAAAAAAGAAGCAGAGTAAGCAGTTCAGATATATGTGTTTTAATTGAGTGAAATTAATAAGTAAGAGAGAGATAAAAAATCACACGTACACAAATGTTTTGGTCATTTTTTTCACCAAGCCCTTAATAAACTAACTGGGGACTGTGACCACAGTTTCGGTGATCGCTACTAGTCCAATGACTAGTCAATTGACTAGTAGTTTTCTTGTAGGGATGTATCTACTTTGTAAAAGAATAAAAAGAGTGAAATCGTAAAATCTAATAGTATAAATTTTTAATTGAAACACCACTACATGTCGGACTCTCGCGTCACTATCGATAGAAGCATGCTAAGGCATGCATGCTAGCAAAATATATAAATCTGTTAGAAGGTGATGAGAAACTTGTTTCTAATCATTAATCTGTAGACAGCAATTGTATCTGGATCAACCCAACTCATGAATGAAATGTATACAGATATAGTTGATAGTAATGAGGACCTTTTTTAAGTAGGAAATGATTACATCTGAATGTGATACAACCCAGCCTACGTCAACAATAACTTCAAGGATGTCAACCAGCAAACCTCATGTAGAAAAACTCGATGTAAAAATTCTCTCAAACATAGATATTCTAGTGTTTCTGACACTATAAAAACACCGACGGTGAATTGATGGTGGAGGTAACTGCGTTATTTGAGATCGATTTTCTAGAATAGTTGATTATTAAACATGTATTTCTTTGTAGATAAAGTAATTTCTCTATACATATATACATATATTTACCTATATGTATATATGAATACATTTAAAAATTACATAAATATTCTCTTTTTCAAGTAGTAAAATCTGAAAAAATAGTAGTGGCATATTAAAAGAAAAAAATTATTAAAAAGAGAGACTGAGTGATCAACTGATACGTACACTTTGTCTGACAGGTAAATAAAGCGCGCTTAAAAATATCAGAAATATATGTACAATACGCTGAACTTTAATAAAATGAGAAAAAAAAAATCATCTAGAACATCAAATAAAAGCCATAGGCGAGTAACCTTCATAATATAAACATATACCTTATTAATGAAAACATATTATCAGTATGAAGTAACACAATTTGAGGAGTTAAAATTTTAACATTTAATTGTCCCTTAACGCTGACAAAGAGTAGAGAGATATGTTGACATAGAAAGTCATCTTATATACTAGAGGAACCGTTGAGAGACCAGACCTAAATTGTAAGAAAACGATTTCGTTTTCTGTTGATCGCTATTCAAGAAGAAAAGAAGTTTCCTCATTATGATTTAACTAATTTAAAAGTACATATCCAAATGATGATGATCTTAACATAAAAATTAAAAATAAACGTTATGCAATTCTATATTATATGTACTCGTATCTAAGATTCCAACAAAGCTAGTATATGAAAGATTCTCAAGCACTTCCAAATGCACTAAAGTTTAAGATAAAAGTTCCTTTTATTCAATAGCGGCCCAATTGATATAGAAATTTAATATGAAACAGTAAGCAAGGACCTCAGCTACTGCATTTTTACTGATGATCGAATAATAGAAAGTCCTGAAAGTCTTATAAATTAAGTAATATGAATGAAAAAATGGTTTTAATAGACGAGTAAGGTTTCGAATGATTTTCATTACAAAAAGAAGTAGCGGATGTTTTTAACAATAATGAGTATAACAATTTCATTATAAAACCGCCATTTGATTTTAAATGCTTATCAATAAAAAAGGAAAGAGAAGCAAAGTGGTTAACAAAAAACTATCATCACCTAAGCTGGACTGCTGGATCAGTTTCATTTCAAAGCGTTTGTAATTTTTTAAAGCCAATGCAAGATGTTTAAATATATGAAAAAGGTGAAGAAAAAATAAAAAGACTATATAGGCTACATCAACTTTAAACAAATGGAAATAAAAAATATTAAATATTTATACTATAGTTACTACAACTAGAGAGGAATTCAATTTTACTTAAAGCAGAAACTCCTCACAAACTTTTAAGTAAATACATCTAAAAATTAAAAGAACGTTTTTTTAATTTCAAATAAAAAAACTATCGAGATATTTCACATCTATACACAAAACACCTGGCGAATATTTACAACAGCAACAACAAAAGACCGCATATGACAAAAAAATGTATTTAAACAGGGAGCCCTAGACTTATTTGTATGTACATACATACATACATAAAATCAATTTGTAGATCCATATGTACATATGTATGTACACATATTATCAAATTTCTTACACATGCTCAAGTATTTATTGGATTTTAACAATCACACTTACATATCTACATCATGAAAACATACAAACCGTTCTCCAAGCTATTGACGCTTGAAGACGAAAGTCGAAGAAGACAAATGTACTTAAATAAACAAACTTATCACAGACCAGTCAAACTCTATCGCACATACACACATACACACACAAAAAAAAATCACCACGATCGTACACAAGAATTTTGCAAAATCTGAAATTAATATTTATACAAATATAAACAAATTTCTGACCGACAGACTTTAACACTGGACAAATTTAAGCTTGATAAAATATAAAGCAATCTCATCCTCCAATATGAAAAACATACTAGGATTAGGGAAGTTCAGATATATGACAATATTTTCTAGCAAAAAATGTTCATATGAGAAACAATTTATTTCTACGTACATATAAATACTATGGTGAGAAAATCACATACACACACACACATACTAAAATTCATCTACGAAAAATTACACCTATTTCAACAACGCCCCTCCCCTCACAAAACACAGTCAGCCTAAAGTTTTTACAGATATACATACACAAAATCTCAAGGTAACATACAATCTATCAATCTCACAACCTAAATCACGATTAGCCTTAAACTCATATAGACATACATACACACAAATACGTATACATATACATGAACACCTTCACCTCACCTCTCATTAATCATGATATATTTAAGTAACACTTCGCCCCTCATAAATCACGATAAGCCTTAAATTTTCTACAGATATACATACACAAATTCTCAAGGTCACATACAATCGATCAATCTCAACAATCCAAATCACGATCAGCCTTAAACTTCTACTGACATACATGCACAAAAATTTCTACAAACATATAAACTCCCAAATTCCTATAGATACATATTACAATAACACCTCCCCGCCTACCTCAAATCAAGGATAGACTTAAACTGATACATATACATACACACATATATACTGACATGCACACATAGGCACATTCTATCTATCTATCACAACAAGACCATCCTCCACCTCAAATCACAATCAGCCTTAAACTACTACGAACATACATATACACAGATTCCCACGGATACGTATTACATGAACACTCTCACCTTACCTTTGATAAATCACAGACAGCCTTAAACTCTTACAGACATACATACATATATGTACACAGATTCCCACGGATACATATTACAACAACTCCCCACCCTCCACCAGTCGATCTACCCCAAATACATCCCGCCCCCCCACCAATCACAGCTTGGCTTAAATTCCAACAAGCATATACGTCACCGAATTCCCACGGTTACATATTACAAAACACCCTCACCTACCCAAATCACGGTCAGCCTTAAGGTCTCACAATCTAGACACACCCCGCCCTCCACCAAGCACAGCCAGACTTCAATTCCTACAGCTAGACACACCTCGTCCTCCAAGAATCATAGCCAGACTTCAAATCCTACAGCTAGACACACCCACAAATTTTCCGTCGGCATTAGGAAAAATCATTTCCATGACTATAAATCCCTTAATGTATTCCTACAAAATATTCCGCACACAAATTCCCACGGATACATATTACAACAACACCCGCCCCCACCAAACACAGGCTGCCTTAAAGATACACCCGCAAATTCCCACGGTTACATGTTACAAAAACCTCACCTGCCCAAATCACGGACATCAACAAATTTCCACAGTCTAACAACAATCATAACTTTCCCGTCGGCATTAGAAAAAATAAAGATGTTTTCCCGTCGGCATTACAAAATCATACAAATATAAAAATCTTAAAGCTATAAACCTCCTTAATGTATTCCCACAAAATATTCCACGCACAAGTTCCCACGGTCATACATACATACATACATACATACATATACTTAATATAAATAAAAAAAGTTAATATAAACAAAAAACTCCTAATGTAAACAAAAAACACAGACGGACGGACGGACACACACACGTAGGTATCAAATTTCACAAATTTCCCAGAATTTTAAAATTTCAGCCAAAATTTAACAATTTCAGCCACAATTTAACAATTTCAGCCCACAATTTAACAATTTCAGCCACAATTTAACAATTTCAGCCCACAATTTAACAAGTTTAATTGCCCCCGAATGCCCATTTCCCTACTACTTTCGTATCACTGCTATAGTTTATAAAGATGTTGCACTGCCATACATTGTTCTGCCTATGCTAATTTCTTTAGTGGATTTTCCGAAAATCCACTTTTGTATTGCAAGTGAGAGAATTCAAATCAATGGAGAGTAAGAGAACAAAAAGATACTAAATTCAGAGCAAAAATAATATAAAAATCGATCCGCCCACTTTTACGCCCACCTCCCATACAAAGTGAAAACTAAATTTTGACCTATGACATTGTTTTTTGGCACATAGCATATTCAAACACTCAGAATTATTTGTGTGAAATTTGAAAAATATCCGCCCACTTTTACGCCTACTTCCCATACAACTTGTATTGAAAAAGTGACATAACTCCCTTGATTTTTAATGCATCAACTCAATTTTCACAAAAACTTAATATTATAATTGTAGAATGGGCCCCTGAAAATATATACCTGATCCGCCCACTTTTACGCCCATCTCCCATAGAAAAAACATGAATAAGTAATTAAATCAGAAACTGTATGTTATTGTTGGTACTTAATGTATTACTTATTAAGCTCTAACGAAAAAGATTTAGTGCAATAAAGAGAGCAAGACATAATGTGTAGATGTTATTGCATGCAACAACATAATAAATGAATGATAACACAGCACCTAATAGTCTATCGCATATAATCGTGATTAATCTTCTATTGTTGTTATCAAACAGTATCAGTAACAACAATTCAAATTCAATTGAAGCTTATGCTTTTTTCAACAATGAAATATATAACAATTAACTTTATTGACTAGTACGTATATTACATTATGTAATAATTTTAAACAGTAAAGAATTATGGCAACAACAATCATAAACGAAAATTCATGTTTTGTTACTTTATAGTTTTTACTGTTTTTTTTAAGAATGGAGCAAGTAGGAGCAGCTGAGACTTCAAGCTGTAATTTGACATATTTCGTTAAACAGCGCTAAAAAGATGCAGTCCACTGAAGTTGATGAACATTGAAATTTTGATGTTGTTTATATTTTGTTCTACGAAATTTTTTATGTGGCACTTTTTCCAACTTTTTTTAATCTCATCTATGACAATTGTCATTTACGAAAATATACAAACAAATCAAATGATAAGTTTACTATGATTGTACCAAAAGATTGAATATACAGTAAATTTGCATGCCATTTTAAACGATGATCGTAAAGGATAAGCAAGAATAGTTAAACAAACTTAGGTAGAGTGATATAACTTCGTGCTTACCTGAATAGAAAAATGAAAAAACGGATAAACAGAAAAATGAGTAAGTGATACTTACTAATGTATTTACAAAAGGTAAATCAATAATTGTATACACAGCATTTCTCATAATCCATTTCATTGAAAATTTGCGTTAAATAGCTGATGTTAATAACAATCTCTACCCCAGTAGATAGACTTGGGTGCTGATGAAGTGCGTGGCTGCACAGAAAAATATCGGTATTTCCCCCAGCTAATAAAGTCTAATTTAATTTTTTTTCTCTTTAGAAACTCACATTAATTAATAAAAATATTTTATTCAACAAGAATTGAAATTACTGAACTTAAGCCCGACTAAGAAATTATTTCTGATTAAAAATATTTTTTGTTATAAATTGCTATTTTTGGGAATTTTGTATATTCTATAACTTGCATTAAATGTCGAATGAATATGATCAAACCTACCCAAATTTTAACAAACCCATCAGAAATGTATGTATTGTAGTGAGGTAGGTTTGTATAAGATACTAATCAAATTGAACTGCTGATATTTTTGTTCAGTATTGTCTTAGCACTGCTGCCGCTTAATTCCAGCATTAAAATGCCATTTTTGGAGAATAAAAAAAAAGTTGGTTTTTGGAGTCGAAATTAATTCTAATTGGATACTTTAACATCAGATATACGTGAAGGTTTTTCAAGTGTATTTAAAATCTTAATATGACGTATGCCGTTTTTGGGGACAATCGTGTTTGCTATGAATACTCCTTGTGATATTTCTCTGCTACATACAACACTGTCTTCATTTACATTAATTTTAATTGGTACTACTTTTTCACTTCCTTTTTGGTGGTAATATTATACAGTCAAATCCCGATAATTCGTACCCCGATAAATCGTAATTCCCGATAATTCGTAATAAACTGTCGGTCCCTTGAAAAAATCTCGTTAATTCGTAAAATTTCCATACATTTTGGTCCCCTCGCTAATTCGTAATTTTTTTTTTCAAATAAAATCTTCTTTACCTCTTAAGGCCATGACTCACTATCATACAAAGTCGTGCGATCTACGAAAAAGTACAACTCTGGTGTGATGAATTGTTATTGTGTTTTGAAAATTTTCATAAACTCCATCATACCAGGGTTGTATTTTTTCGTAGATCGCACGACTTTGTATGATAGTGTATCACGGCCTTTATAAATCGTAATTGTATACTAACTACCACTTATAATTCGTAATAAAAACAACAGAAACATGGAAAGAATGATTTTTTGTTTACCGCTATTTCTTTTGCGTGGGTTTTTGCTTTTGCTTGTGTGTGTGTGTGTTTATTTTCTTAAGATAAGTTTGTTACATGAATGATAAAGAAAAATGTCAAAGCTCACGCATAAAACTCTGACGGTGTTACAAAAACAACAAATTTTTGTTTTTTATGTTTTTTTTATCGTTTTAGTAAATAAATTGAAAACCCCCGTTAATTCGTATTTATTTTATTTTAACCCCGTTAAATCGAAACCCCCCTAAATCGAAAACCCCTATAATTCGTAAGAAATGGCCGGTCCCTTGCAATTACGAATTATCGGGATTTGACTGTACTATTTATCTTCTTAAGAATTATATTTTCTCCATTCATGTACATACTTATTGTATGTGTTTCGTAGTCAATCTTACAGTCATACTTGGGGACCATCCATATATTACGTAACGCTGTTTTCCCTGATTTTTGACCCCTCCTCCCCCCAGTAACATATCGTAACAAAAACATGACACCCACCCCCTGGAATAACGTAACAATTAGTTAAAAATCAAATTAAAGTGTAAACATTTTTTATTTAAAAAAATTTAATTTAATTCATTGTATTCTATTCATTTGTTAGACTAGCACAGTGCGGAGACAAAAATCAAATAAGGTTACATGTGAATGTACTTATACACATGTACCCCAAATATTTTTTTTTCATATATTTATTTATTGTATCTTCAAAAATAAACTAACAATAAGTAATCAAATTTTAAATCTAAATATAATTATTAGGCCCGACCAGTGTCGGACATAAACTTAGTGATAGTTATAAATAATACATAAGTAGTGATAATCAAAAAGGAAAAAAAAATAAAAATAAACGTATTTTCAAGAAGTCCCATCCCTCTTTTTTAAGCGGATATGTCCAGTAAAGTTCAAGATATTACGAGCGAGCGGATTAGGATGTGTCTCGAGTTTTGTTAAATATTTGCCTGCGTATTTTGCAATTTCTTCAGTCTCTAGTGGCATATTTAAATCGCGATGTATGTATATTTGAATTTTTGATAAACCATGGAGCCGATGTTATCAAACGTAAAATTTTGTTTTGCCTTCGTTGGATTTTCTCAACACTTGAAGCTGAAGCAGTGCCCCATAGCTGAATTCCATAGCACCATATTGGCTTCAAAAGCGACTTGTATATCAAAAGTTTGCAGTCTAGGCTGAGTGTTGAATTTCTGCCAATTAACCAATATATTTGAGTTAATTTAAGTTTAATTTAAGTTTCATTTGAGTTAACTTAGAGTCAATGTGATATTTCCATGTAAGCCTTCGATCAAGATGTATGCCAAGGTATTTCACTTGAGAAAGTTGAGGAATACTTTGATTGTTGATTCGAATGGGAGAGCAAGTATCTCTTCTTAGGGTAAACGTTATGTGGACACACTTTTGTTCATTTACTTTAATTCTCCATAAGTTCAAACATATTTCAAGCTGGGTAATGTGTTCTTGGAGATTGCGGGATGCCTCATCAGGGTTTTTGTGTATACTGATACAGGCTGTATCATCGGCAAATGTAGAAGTTAGAATGTTATTGCTCACAGGCATATCACAAGTATATATTAGATACAAGAATGGCCCCAGAATACTGCCCTGTGGCACACCGGAAGATATAGATTCGGGCACACTCGTGAACTCTCCTTCCACAACAGTGAACTTCCTATCAATAATATAACTTTCCAAAAGCTTTTGTATGTTTATTGGTAGGTACGTCTTCAATTTTAAAACTAGGCCTTCGTGCCATACTTTATCAAATGCCTGAGAAACATCAATAAAAAGAGCAGAACAATACTTCTTTTCTTCAAATGTTCTTCTTACAACTTGGACCAATCTATGCGTTTATTCAATGGTGCTATGCTGACTTCTAAAACCAAATTGATGGTCCGAGATGCACCCATTATCAGCTAAAATTTTGGACAATTTAGTCATGAGCAGCTTTTCGAAAAGCTTTGAGATTGTTGATAGTAAGCTTATAGGCCTATATGACTCAGCCTTGGTAAGACCTTTGCCCGGCTTTGGAATCATTTTTATTTTGGCAAGTTTCCAGTTATTTGGAAAATACTGCATTCGTAAAATAGCATTAAAATAAATAAATAGCAAGATTCTTATTGCAATATGAGGCAAGTTCATCAGCATCTTGTTACTAATGCCATCAATACCTGGAGCTTTCTTCGGGTCGAGTTCAGCAATTATTTTTTGTAGTTTACGCAACTTAAACCTTAAGGGACGAGGGGGTAGAGAAACTACACTCGCTAATTCGGCAGCACCCGTACATGAATTGTGAGTAAATACAGATTTTAAATGCTCAAACTCCAAAAATTATGGTTTTATGGAGAGCTTATTCCTAAACTCTATGTATGTATTAGTGACGCGTATTCGAATTCCCAAACATTCGCCCATTTCTAGATATTCGTATTCGTTTTAAAAAAATATATAAAAACATTCGTAAATCCAAAACGAAATTTAAACGAATAGCACACAAATATTAGTTTGTAATAATTAAAAAAAAGAGATTTTTATTTTTTTTTGATATCTGTTTTTCCGCCAAATATTCTGCTACAGTTTTCCGTATTGATGACTGAGCAGTATTTGACACACCAAGATGAGAATTGCTATTAGCCTCACAGTCGCTTTCACAAGTGTCTATAAGTGAAGTCGTCGTGGGCATCTTCAAATAAATCTAAAATGTGCATGAAACTAAAAAAAATATATTAAAGGTTGCCGTGGTGAAAAATATTTAATTTTCTAAAAGAGAAAATTTTTTAACCAGTGCACTTAGCGAGAGGGCTTTAAACATACACATTGTTGGGGTGTTTTGGGAGATCAAATGACTCAAATGAGGTCCATTAATTCGAATTCGCGAATATCAGAAATTGGCATACATAATAGGTGTGTTCCACAAGATTTCGTACAAGTTCGTACTAGTGCTGCTTACTTTTTAAATTAAAGTTTGTTTTCGTGATTTTAGTCTCTTAAAACGAACAACTTTATAAAATCATTGGCAACACCTGTAAAAAGTAAATGAAAAAAATCTCCAAAAAAGTAGAAGCTACATACGTGAATTATTTAAAAAATCACAAAAAGCATTTTTTTATATTAAAGAAATGGAAAAATATGCACAAATGTACTTACAACTTAAACTTTGTTCAAAAAACCTCCCATTTTACTTTGTAATAAATTTGTATGTAAAAACTTTTTTCCTATATTTGCAAATTAATTTTTCAGTTTCATATATAAACAAAAAACAGCTTATTATTTAATTATAGTCCGAACTTACCCAGAAGAAAAAGTTCGTACTAGTTTCTACAGGAAATGAAAAAAAATTACTCTCTCATTCGCTTTCAAAATTGCACAAAAATTGCTATCTGGAACGCTTTTGGATAACTTTATACAAGTTCGGACTGTTTTGTTATGCATTTGTAACAGACCTAATATGTATGTAGGTAACACTTATGATCAATTAAATAAATATGTAAATGAGAAAAACATACGTATTTTTGTACGAAATTAGTATTTTTTTTGTTACGTAACATTTTTAAAGACCCCCTCCCCCCCCACCATAACAAATCGTAACAAAACTGGAACCCACCTCCCCCCTAGAGCGTTACGTAATATATGGACGGCCCCTTGGAAGAAATCTATTCCTAAAATACCGTCTGTATTGATAGGAAAATCTTTATTAACTAAATGAATTTTTTCTTTCAGAATGTGTCCATCAAAAACAAGATCCAATTGAGTTGTACTTATTGTATCAAATACCTTTGCCTGTTATTCCATTTTATGTGCAAATGTCATTTGGGTCTTTTTACATAGTAAGATTTCTGATCCAGTATCTATTAAAATGTCAATTTGTAATCTATGTTCTTGATTGTAAGATAGATGAAGTTTGATGCGTTTGTATTAATAATGTATAATTTTACTGTTCCCTTCCTGGAGAATCGTTTTGAATCTCCAGGGCTTGATCGTTTCCCCGTTGTCGAATTGTGTTAATGTTAGTTTGTCTATTTCTTTGGTTATTGTTATGTCTGGAATTGTTGCTGTGAAAATGTTTGTCTCTATGGGTGAAACTGTTAGTATTGCTTTGATAATTTCTTCTATTGTAATTAATGCTAGGAACACAACTGCGACGAACGACGAACTTTTGGTCGCGAATATTCGTCGTCAAAAATAAAACACATTGGTGTATATGAAAATGCACACAATCATGGCGTAGGGCGAAATTCGTCATAAGCGGCGAAAGTAGCAATAGATTTATTTCTATTTCTTACGCCGGCGAACGACGAAAAAACAATTTTCTCTCTCTCTCTCTCTGTCTTTGCACACACAATAAACAACTTTATCAAATATAAGAGAGAAATTCGCTGAGTAAATTCGTCGTTGTTGTGCTTCACATGACGAATTTACGCAGCGAACTCTTATCGACGAATTCGTCGACGCGGACGAAATTCGTCGTTCGTCCCAGTTGTGTTCCTAGCATAAGATTATTATTTCAGTTACTAAAGTTAACATTTTTGTATGTATTTCTTTGATTTCTGTTATAACCAGGGACAGGGCTTTCATGCAAATGCATGTTTTTTCCCTTAACTCTGATAATGGCAAGAACGAAATATTTTTACGAAACAATGAATTTGCGTAAAAATGGCATCGATTTGTTAGTGCATATTTTTGCATATTTTGCTGAAAATGCGTATTTTTGCATAAATTGGTCATAAATACATATTTTTATCTCATATTTTGGTATAAATGTATGATTTTGTGTCATATTTTGTCAAAAATTCAAATTTAAAAAAATATTATTGTAGACAAAACTGTTTTTTGGCAAATTTATTCGCTTACATTGTTGTAGAATTGTATAAATGGAAATTGTTATTTTGACGATTTCAAGAGGAAATTGTCTAATCATTTAAATTTGAGCCGATTACATTCACAGACGTTACAAGGCCTTCTTCAATGCTCAAAAGCTTTCTAAGAACAAATTGATTGAACTTCACATTCGAAAATATAAAATGTTTAAATGAAAATTAATAAATAACTACACTTTTTTTCTATTTTTTTTTTCTATTTACGCATCGCTCCTTTATTGCAATATAAACATATCTCGAAAATACGTGTTTGGAGTTAAGAATGCAGAAAAAATCGCTGTATAATTTTTAATATTGTGCAGATATTTAATTTAAAAAAGGGTTGTATGCAAATTAAAAACTTTTCTCTTGAGTAAAACTTTTTAAAATATGTGCATATTTTATCGTTTTTAGTGCATATTTTGCGTTTTTGGTGTCATATTTTAGGCGCCTAAAATGCCTTTTTTAAATGCATGAAGTCCTTGTCCCTGGTTATAACTATTGTGTTGTTGAGTGGTATTTCTATAATTTGTTCTGTTACCGTTTGAGATAGGTCTGAAATTTATACTATTTCTCTTGTTATTATTGTAATTATTCCCGTTGTTTCTATTTTGATTTCTGTTTATCTGGAATAGATTGGCTGTGTTAGAGGGTTGAATTAATTGTTCTTGCGTAGAAGCAATCTCATATGCCTGTGAAAGAGAAGTAGGTTGTGCAGCTATCACTGTAATTCTTATATTTTCATTTAAACCTTTTTGGAAAGTTTCTAATGCTAATTTTTCATTCATCATTTTTATGGTGGACTGTGCCACTTCATTTGGATTTTCACCCAACTCTGAGATCTGTAATAGTGTTAATTCTGCAATCAGTGAATTGATTTTATTTTATAATTTAAAACACTACCTCTTTGTTTAATATCTCCAATTTCCGAATGAAGATAACTGGCAGTTTTTGTGGGTTTAAAGTTTATAGATAATGATGCTTTTAACTCGTTAAATGTAGTCGGTATATTTTCTAACATGAGAACATTTCTAACTTTGTCATTTAGTTTCATTGCGATTACGAATTTTATTAAATTAGTTATGCCTTGTTCATTGAATTCTTCGGAAACCATTTCTACCATGGATAAAAATAACCAAAATACCTTGGGTTTACCGTCAAATGCCGGAATTGTATCTGATGCTTGTTTACTATTAAAGGTAGACATTTTGATGTTATCTTTTTGACTATGCTCTTTTAATATTTATAATGCTGAACTCTTAAGGTTCCTAAATTTATTAATTTTTTCGTCTCTTGTTGGATTAGGTAAATGTGCAACTAGTTTGCCAAATTTATTACTTAATTGATCTACTAGATTTCTTTTTTGTTTTATAGTGTCTTCAGAATATTTTCTATTTTTTTACTTTCACGCGTTCAAAATTAGTTGCTGTAACTCTTCAATTAAATGTTCCATATGATGTAGTTATTTTTTTTTGTATTATTTAATTATTTTTTTCTGTTTTTATTTGTAATTTTTTCACATTTTCAACATTATTTCTTACTATTTGTTTTTTTACATATTGCTGGACAATTTTCTATAAATCTACTAATATGAAAATAATTAATAAAAGTACAATGATATCTTGACTAATAGCTACTTTATTACTATTAATGGCGTATGAATTAGACTGTCCTTCAATTTTTGCATCAGCTATACCCATTTTGAGTTCTTCTAATGCAGTTTTTATTCTGTCTTCATCAGTTATTTCAAAAGTGTGTAGGTTTAAATTCATTACAGGGACAAGGTATATTATTTAAAAGTCTTCCGACCTTCCTGTCTTATGGCGTTTAGTTCTCCTATTAATTTTTTCTTTTGAGCTCCCTTATTGATGTTTATAATTCTCTGCAGTTCTATGCACTTTTTCTGGAATTTTTGTCTTCTGCCTCCTCTTTTTTTTTTTTTTGCTGGTATTTTACTGTTTCTTGCCGAAATTTGTTTAAATATTCTATATAATTTTGTTGTCTTTCCCGATATTGTTGAAGTATCATAAATTTTCAATTATGTTATGGTAGGATCGCCATGTAGTGAGGTAGGTTTGTAAAAGAGACTAAGCAAATTGAATTGCTGATATTTTTGTTCAGTATTGTCTTAGCACTGCTGCCGCTCCAGCATTAAAATGCCGTTTTTGGAGAATCAAAAAAATTTTCCTTTTTGGAGTCTAAATTAATTCTGAGTTTTATTAAATAAGTAGCCTACTTATAAGTATGCTAAAATTAATTCTAGTTAGCATAAATTTGTAGTCAATAATTTCCCACGAATTATGCTGATGCTTACAGTTAGTTACAAAGAAAATATAATAAAATATTGGTTTGTTTGTTTTTGCTTCTTGACTGACAAAGTAAAGTATATTCAATTTCAATACAGTGAAGTACAAAAGTGGACACATACTACAGTATATCCATACTAAAAACTATGAAAATGAATCCAGTTTTGGAAGTTTATGTTCACCCATTGACTTGTTTTTCGAAGAATTAAAATTCACATAAGTGTTCGAAAACTTATTTTTCTATAACAAAGCAATGAAAAACATAAAAAGCTATTATGGCGCAGTGCGTAACATGTACTAATGATACAATGTATTCGTTTTGGTTTGCTTTGCATGCTACAACCATAGAATGGAAGTTCTTAATATGTTTGTACTTATATTACTAAAAAAACATTCCTCTTGGGAGACATTTAAGTACAAACCATCGAATGCTGAAAAGTTTAAAATTTTTAAACACTAATCCATACCTATGTACTATCTAAATAAAGCGTGTTTTTTAGAGTGTCAAAACTTTGAGTTGGCATCACTGCTGTAATTCAGCACCCATTTAACAGCTTTTAGTTTAGTTTGCTTTGAAATTTCATTATGAATCGACTTCACCAGAGCAACGCGTATAAATTGTTAAATTTTTAATCAAGGGCATTATCGATAAAGTAAAGTATGTAGATATTTTAAAGGAAAACCTGAAAAAAGTGCCGAAAAGTTGAATTTACCATCATCGTTCAATTTTCAACATGATAATGACCCGAAGCATTCAGCTTGCATATAATGTTTCGCATGTTCTGCAACATCTACAAAAATCCCCAGACCTCAATCCGATTGAGCATTTATATGAAGAGTTGGATAGGAGAGTGAAAAAGAGAGCAATAACGAATAAGAATTAGCTGAAGCAGTCACTGGCAGCATTGCCGTTGTAAAGTTCCAATATTCCTCACGAAATTTTTAAGTATACTTTTATGCATGTGTGTTGTATACATATTGGGTGTTTTTTATTGAGGTATAGAACTTTAAGTTGGCATCACTTTTTTAACTGGCGGCCATTTTGTCAGCTGTCAAGTGATTAATATTTAGTTTGGTTTGCCATTTCATCATGAAAAGGTGACAAAAGAACAACGCTTGCAAATCGTGCAAATTTATTTCGAAAATAATGGTTCAGTTCGCGAAGTTTACCGCAAGCTCCGTCGACATAATCGTCCATCAGAGCAATTAATTCGGTTAACCATGGATCGTTTTCGCACTACGTTTACTCTATGTGATAATACACATCCGCAGAGACGTCGAACAGTGCGCACCGAAGAAACAATTGCCGCTGTAGAGCAAAGTGTTGAAGAGGACCCGAATGAATCGATTCGCCACCGTGCACAGCAATTGGAGCTTTGTCCATCAACTTTATGGAAGATTTTGCGCAAAGATCTTGGCTTGCGACCTTACAAGATCCAGCTTGTGCAAGAATTAAAGCCGCGAGACCATGCAATGCGTCGTGATTTTGGTGTATGGGCCGAAAATGAGATTGATCTCGATGCTGATTTTCATCGCAAAATTTTGTTCATTTTTGGTTGAATGGCTACGTCAACAAGCAAAATTGCCGCATTTGGAGTGAAGAGAATCCACATGAGACTCTTGAGACGCCATTACATCCACAAAAACTGACTGTTTGGTGTGCTCTATGGGCTGGTGGAGTCATTGGGCCATACTTCTTCCGAAATAATGCTGGAGAGTCAGTTACCGTTAATGGAGACCGGTATAGAGCCATGATAACCGACTATTTTGTTCCGGAATTGGATGGCATGAATGTGGATGAGTTGTGGTTCCAACAAGACGGCGCTACATGCCACACAGCGCACGTCACAATCGATTTATTGACGGAAACATTCGATGAGCGCATAATTTCGCGGAATGGACCTGTCAATTGGCCACCAAGATCGTGTGATTTGACACCATTGGATTATTTTCTTTGGGGACATGTGAAGTCGCTCGTCTACGCCAACAAACCAGAAACGTTAGGGGACTTGGAAGCCAACATTCGTGGCGTTATTGCCAACATACGGCCCCATATGCTCGAAAAAGTGGTTGAAAATTGGACCTGTAGAATTGGCTTTATTCGAGCCAGCCGCGGCGGCCACATGCCCGAAATCATATTTAAACGTTAATGGCATAAAATTATCCTTCCAATAAAGCTAAATTGATGGACATTAAAACGATTTTCTTGTGTTTTATTTCAATTCGAAGTTCTATACCTCTAAAAAAACACCCCGTCGAAGAAGTGAAACTTTACATTAAAACAAAAACAAATTTTCAAAAATTTCAAAACAAAAACAAATTTTCAAAAATTGTTTTTGTTTGCCATACATTTTTGAAATGAAATAAACGTGAGCATTTCAACGCGTTTCTCTCTCTTTTAAAAACGGTTAATTTTGTATGCGAAACAAAAACAAGTTTTTTACATTTACACAGTTTTGTTTTTGTTTTGCATGTAACTTTCACCAAGTTGACGCGTATTGCAGAATAGACACCATTAAATATTAGAGCGTTACACGAGCAACACCACACAGTTACGTGAAAAAAAAATTAACGAATTCTTTCAAAACTATCACTGATTTAAAATAAACTTATAAACAAACTTAAAATAGAAACTTGTGCGTCCATTCTTTCCTCTTTCAATTTGCCCGAATCAGAGCTGGAAGAATGGACTCCAAGTGAAGAATTAATTACAAAATATAAAATAAGTATTTTTTAAAAGTGATAAACATTATCAAAAGTTTTTGTAAAAGTAACTGCTTTTTTGGTAATATGATAATGTACTTAATTAATTGTTAAAATTCGTGTTTTTTTTAAATTGAAATAATTGTTATTCTTTTTTGTTCACAAAAAAACTTGACCCTATTTTACATTAACATTTTTTGACACTTTTTTTCCTTAAATACCCTTTTTTGACACTTTCGAAATTTTCAAAGGGCAACCCTGGTCACTGGTCGAAGAATGGCAAAATATTGGGACAGATTTCACGAAAAAGTTGCTGAGTTCTATGCCATATCGATTGGAGGTCATAATTAATCAGAAAGGACTAGCAACTAAATATTAATATTCACAAGTAACTACTATTTTATAGTTTTTAATGAAATGTGCCACTAATTTTGTTCAATGAATTAAAGTACTTTTTGTCTGTTTTAATCAATTATCGCATAAAAATGTTGAAATGAAATAAACTGCATTTTGTGGAAAAGTTATAGTTCTATCCAACAAAAATATTTCTTCATTAAAAATCATTTTATCAATGCCCTTAGGTAAGTTGAAAATGTTAACTGTACCAATAATTTAGTTCGTTACTGTAGTTATTCAATTTTATTAAAGAAAAAGACGTAAGCCAATGAGTAGGCCTATGAATGATTGGCAATTTCGTGGAATCGGGAAGTCATCGGAATTTGGATGACTTAAATTTTTTAGGGATTTGGATGGCTTAAATTTTTGAGGGATTTGGATTAATACCCTCTGTCCCAGAAAAGCTATCTCCTTTCCTAAGAATTCAGATTTGTCCAATTGGACGTTAAAATTTGAAGATTTCAGTTTTAAAAAGACTTTTTCTAAGTTTTCAATATGGTCTTGGAGTGATGTTGATGATATTATTATGGCGTCAAGGTAGACGAAACAGGTTTTCCCTACTAAGTCCTGCAGGACATTTTCCAGAACCCTCCGAAAGTTTGAGTGTGAGTTTTTGAGACCAAATGGCTTTCTTAAATATTCATAGTGTTCTCCCTCTACGGTAAAGGCAGTTTTTTAATATCTTGCGGTTTAATTTCGATTTGATGAAAACCGCTTGCCAAGTCAAGAGTGGGAAAGTAGACACTTGGAAGTGGATACCTGTCTGAAATTGTTTTCTTGTTTAACTTTCGATAGTCAATGACAAGTCTCCACTTTAGTTTTCCTGATGTACTTCTTCTTTGATACTATTCACACAGGAGAGCCCCAAGAAGAAAAACTTGACCTACGCACTTGCTCTTCATGAACGAAGGGATATCTATATGATTTGGTATGAATGGGGATGTCTGTTGTTGTTTAAATTCTGTGATTTACAACAATTGTGAATTTTAAGTTCTGTCGATCTTTGTAAAAAATATCGCTATATTTTGTACAAAATTTTTGAAGTTTTTGCTTTTCCTCACATTTGTACATTGGTATGTATATATCCGAAATTAAATTTGTTAAATTCAACAAAGTTTGCTGACTATTAGGTTTATTCAAATGCAACTCAATGTTTTCATTATTTAAAAATTCTTTAATACGTATAGAAATTCGTTATCTAGAAAAATTGTCTTCTAACTGCTCCATGATTGTTAAGCCTTTAACTACATAAGTGTCTATATGGATTATTTGGTTTTTTCAGATGGTGTGTCTGTAATTAAGACTTTAGGTTTTATTGGTTGCCTGTCATATATCACCTCTCAGCATACATCAAACTGATTAATTACAATTTGGATTATCTCCATTATCTTTAGGTAGCAAATTTTGTTTTTGATTTGATTGTAAGTTTCCCTGATTCCAGAGTGCATACTTTCCCTAACACGGTACAAATATATTTGTTTTACTGCCTGTACATCTTCTTCTAATGGTAAAGTTAATTTTTTTTCTTATTATGGTAAATTTGATTTGTTTGTCATAAGAATACATTTTAATTAATTATTTTTGAACAATGTAACTTCATTCTGATACTTCAGTAAATATGCCTACTTTACCTTTAGTAATATAGTTTAGTAATATAGTTTCTGAATATCTCTTCCATTCCTATTCCTACTTTACCTTTAATGATATACTTTCTGAATATCTCTCCCATTCTTTCAAAATAATTTTCCGAAATAAATATTATTCTATTTCTATGTAGCATTTTTAATTCTTGAATTTTGTTATTCGATAATTTGTGTCATATTTGTTCACTATTTCTTCCTTAATAAAGAAATGTTATTGTAGATTCTCTTCTGCTGAGTGCACAGTTGCACACTATCGTCTTCTAGGTTAGTTATTACATACATATATGTCCTTTTCATTATCATCCAAATTTTTATTTTTAATGTTATTTGTTTCTATGCTAGTTAAGAAGTCTGCTACCCGATTTTCTTTTCCTTTAATATAATCAATTTTAAAGCCCTATTCACCTAGTTTTAACAACCATCTTTGATGTCTGGGTGGCATGTCTTTTTCTTTATATTTAGAATTTAGAAATTCGATTCGTTGATTTTTTTCTTCCATTATTCTTGTTATATCAAAAGCTTTCTGTCTCCTTAAGAACAGTTTTAATGTTTGATTATTTACAAAAATTTTTTGTTTATATTTTGTGGTCCTTTTTACCTTTTGTTTGGTGCAGAATACTCTGAATTTTTGTTTTTTATTTTACCACTTTTCACAATTTAACTTTTTGGAGGGTCCCGTAGGAAGCCGCAAGGTTTTTTATTATTTATAAAAGGGTCTTTTATTTACACATACGTTCGCACACTGTATCCTTGCAATTTTTAAAGGATCCTACCGAGCCAATTTTATATTAATTTTTAATATTTCCGAAAAAAGAAATATATATTTTTATTTTTTGAAAATTAATTTGAGTTAAGCCTAGGAGTTTAGACTGATGTCACAAATCATAACGTGCCTATTACTTAATTTTATTTATTTTTCATGTTATCATAATTCTTTTACAATTTCCAATTAATATAAAAATTATTTGAAAGCATTTCTAAACAGTAAATGTTGCGATTAAAATAATTCTTGCAAAAAAAGCAATTAATATGAAAGTGTAGTAACAACATTATAAATTTTTTTTTATTTCGAAATACCATAACCTATTTACAGTTTTAAACTCTCATTTACCTATTTCTTTTAAAAATTTATCAATGTTATCATTTATATGTAACTTACAACACAGTACTTACAGAGCCCCTGTAATGATTTCTTTCATGAGTGTGGTTCTTCTTCCAGCAAAATAGGATTGAAATTCCATCGGTCAATTCTGGCCCTCTTGGTTGATTTAAATAACTTCGTATCGATAAAAGTTTGCTACTTGATCTGCATTCAATGTGCTTTGGGATGTTGAGCAGACGATTACGCTTGCAGGAAATTATTGGAAAGTTTATTATTTATCTTTGTTAGCCTGGTGCCGATGTGAATTCGACACTTGTTCTTCATTCAATGTTATCTTGAAAGTTTCGCAGTTGGCTGTGATCACTGATTATTTTTTATCATGAAATAATATCGCTATTTATCGGTTTCATTGGTTCAGGCATCTTCTCTTTAAATATTGTCAAAGCTGTTCTCATGTTGTTCCTTACGCACTCATTGACCGCTCGATCAGATCTGACCAAGATCATTGTAAAATTCTTCACAAGTGTCCTTTATTTGTGATAATTTTTTTAAAGGAAAAAGAAAATTGTTAATATTTAATGATAATCAGTCCAAACACATAAATTTGGGAGGCACTAAATTCTAATTTAAAATTTTACCTTCTTCTAGCACTTGAACCATAAAAGGTATCTAAGTTGATGAGTGCGTTGCGATCTGTTATGCTGTAACTGATCATTTCTTTATTGAAATGCTGGTGTTATATACCAAATAACATAATCGTACAATAATAAGTTATAAAAGAAATGCATAATATCCGGAATTAATTTGTTACAATTAATTGGAACATTTAATAAATGCAAGAACAAAGTAGTTTAAGTTTAAATGACCTAATTAAATAAAAAATGCAACGTTTTGAATTGTGCGTAACGAAATATAGTGCAAGTGAATTATTAATTTAATTAAATAAAATGCAACTTGGGAATTATGAATTGACCTAAATAAATAAACAAATAAATGATTTGTTATTAACCCGTTGTGGCCCGCAACATTCTCCCCGCCTTGACCACCGGTCAATTATGTATCTATG
Source organism: Nowickia ferox (assembly GCA_936439885.1). Taxonomy (NCBI): domain Eukaryota; kingdom Metazoa; phylum Arthropoda; class Insecta; order Diptera; family Tachinidae; genus Nowickia; species Nowickia ferox. The sequence continues at coordinate 36,076,281 of OW387026.1, read as the reverse complement.
ATGTCAATCGTAACAGGCCGTGATCGTGAAACTGGCTGAGGTGTGGATTGGTCATCTTCGTTGATGTTGGTGTGGCGATTTGTTCGAAATTTAACAGTAATCAGAGCTAGTAGCAGCATTGTATACAGAATCATAGATGTATAACTTATTGACTGGTGGTGTTGAATGTTGAATTCCGGGAGCAAAGCAAGAGTTGACTCATTTAGTTGTTTTTGGAGTGCGTTGAGTTGATCCGAATGAGTCTCAAGTTCCTTGTCAGTGGTTTTAAACATTCTCTTTATCTCCTGAGGCGTACTTATGGAGTCTATTTGCTTCAGTTTAGCATATGATATGTATATGTTGTTGGTTGTGCCGAAATGTCCTTGGATCGTAATCAGGCTGGTCTTTACTGTGCAGCTGGCTTCGACTTCGAGTAGTCCACTTCCCGTCAATGATTACTAGGTGATTTCGGTGCCGCATACTGATGATACTTCGATGTCTCCGATAGTCGCGAAGATCCATTTATTTTGAGTTTTTAATTGCAACCATGTAGAGTTGAATGGAAGCCGGGTTAGCTTGCAATCGGTTGTATTCCTATTGTTAAAGAATACAACCTTGTGATTCGAACCCTTTCCAAGCTTGAATTGCTTGTTATGACATATAAATATATTGTCCTTGATTGTGATGCAGTTGGACAATTCATTATTTGTAACTGTGTGGATTTACAGCTAAAAATTAACTTTCTGGGCTGATGGCGACTAAAACATCATTTCTGACGGTTGGTATGGCACAATGTTAAATAACTCTAAAAATTTTTGATCAACGGACTCTTTGTCTATATCATTTGCTTCTTTATTTATCCTTTGGATGATGGCATTTAGTTGACCTTGAGTGTTGAGTTCGTCCTGTTTTATAATATTGATAGTTGAGTCAATAATGGACGTCTGATTTTTTAGTAGTTGAAAGAAGAAATGAGTCTGGCCCTTTGCCTGCTTAATTGTGCTTGACATATTATCTGAATCGAGAACACCAAATAATGATCGTGCGATGTTTCCTACGATGTTGAATGCAGCTTTTTGTTCTACTGGTTTCAAACAACTCCTTCTCCTCGGTTAACTCATTCATAATTTGCTCGAAGTTATTAACGAAAATCTTACACGTTGGCTGTTGTTGAATTCCTGAACAGAGTTGTTCCAACTTGTTTAATCCTGAAAGATCTTAGCTCAGAATAAAATGGAGCCAAATCATAAAATACCATTAACCTCCATTCAGCGGTGACCAATTTAGCTGTTCCGTTCCCTTCAAAATATAATTCGGGATATGTACGAAAATTTCTGATCGTAATAATACGTTGCCTATGGCGACAGGGATGAGTAGCACCGTTATTATCATGGCGAGTAATATTGGGCTGGTGATGTGTTTAACCCTCTTTGATGATGGGGTACTATCTGCCTCTTCTGTAGACTTCCGGCGGAAGCGCGTGGATGCCCTTTTAACATAAGTTGATGATTCAATTTCCACTGGACTTTCGTCATGAAAGAGCGGAGCTAGCCTGTGAATAGGTCTTTTTGTTACCCCAGAGGACGTTTTTATGTCTGCCACGCGAACCTTGCCATCATTTCTTTTGTAAGTTTGGAGAATTCTGCCGAGAGGCCATTTTATAACAGGTATTTTGCTTTCCTTTATGATGACCATTTGACCCTCGTGCACATTTTCGCATGTTGTTTCCCATTTCCGTTTCTCCTGCAAGTTATGTAAATACTCTATTGACCAACGCGTCCAGAACTCATGCTTCAGTTGGGAAAGAAGTCTCCATCGTGTTGCGAGGGAACTGGATGAGGTTGTTGCCCTGGAGTCCAATTGAGCTGTGAGTGGTTCTCAAATTAGAAAATGTCCTGGTGTTAATGCCGTTAAATCGTTAGGGTCCTTTGATAGTGGGGTCAATGGTCGCGAGTTCAAAATTGCTTCGATTTCAATTATAACTGATTCGAATTCCTCGTGCGTGAGGGAAGCTGTTGACACACTTCTTAACAAAGGATGCTTTGCAGATTTGACTGCTGCCAAAGTGAGTTGCTCTCGGTGGTATGAATTTGAATGCAATGCCATACTTACCACATGCTCGAACAACCACCTCTTGCGAAGTGTCAGCAAATATGGCCATGTTTCGCTAGTCGGGCGCCAACAAAATTTGTAGCGTTATCTGAGTATATTGTTTGACAACGTCCTCGACGTGCTATAAAACTCTTGAGGGCCCCAATGAATACTTCAGTGGTAAGGTCAGTCACTACTTCTAAGTGAACGGCCTTTGTTGCGAAATAAATGAATACCGCTACATACACCTTGTGCGGTCTTACGATGTTTAGCTCTTTCAGGTTTTCGCGGAATGTTCTTCATTCTGAACTCAATTTCTCCGGCAATGGATCGTCCCATGTAATTTGTAACTCCCACAGTTTCAGTATAAAGCATTTTGCAGCCACTACTACTGGCTCTGCAATGCTTAATGGGTCGAATAGTTTTGTCACATTGGATACAATGGAACGCTTAGTTATTTTTTGCCGAAGTCTAAGTTAACCTCCAGATCTTCCAGAGGTTTAATCCGGCTTCGTGGAGCGATTGTGTTAGTTCCTGCTGTATCTGAATTGCTGTGCTTAGACTGTCTGCTCCACTCATGCCGTCATCCACATAGAAAATATTCGTTAATGTGTACGCCCCTAGTGGGTATCTTTCCATGTTTTCTTCGGCCAATTGTTGTAAGCACTTCGTTGCAAGATACGGTGCTGAGGATGTTCCATACGTTACTATATTCAGCATGTACGTTGAAATATCTTCGACTGGATTCCTTTTCCAAAGGATTAATTGCATGTTACGGTCCACTGGATGAAGTAAAACTTGACGGTACATTTTCTCAATGTCCGTGCAAAATACAAATGACTGTAGACTCACATTAACACTTTGATTAGATTTTTTCGATTGACTTCCGATGCCTTCTATCCGTGTGATTGCTTCTGCAGGCTTAATGTTTAAGCGTTTCACCAGTCTGATGGTTACAATGTTGATCTGAGAACCGGAGTCCAGTAGTGCCTTAAATTCACCGATTTGTCCATTGTTACCCTGTATTCTCACTCGAGCAGTTGCCAATAATACATAACCCTATTGGGTACCAGATTGCTGTAGAGATGCCACAGTTGATGGAGCGGGAGACTTCTTGAAGCTCTGCTGCGAGTTGTTCGACATGACTTTATCGATGTGCACTAATGTATTGTGTTTTTGTTCGCATTTGGTGCAATGTTGCCGATAACTTGCTCTGCCCTATGAGTTTATCTAATAACGTGAATGTCAAAACTATCATGTTATTATACCTTTCTTGAAGCAAATTCGATGCTGTTGTATACTTTTCTTCAGTTAACGATAGGTGTTAAATAAGCTTCTGAGATTCACCCTTCACATTAGTATTCAAGTACCACATTTTCTTTATTGTCGGCATCGGTTTCTTATGAATGATTTCATTGAATAGCTAATAGAATCCACGCCATTGCAAGTATGGTATTGTTACGTTCTGTAAGTGGACTGAAGATTCTTGTTGACTTGGTGACACGGTTTCCTCTTGTCTTTCTTGGACCTTAATGTACTTGTCCTCAATGGTGGTTTCTTTTAACATGTGGTCATGTTCTAAGTTATCGGCAAAAATTTTTCCATGGTGCTGGTGTGACTATCTATATTCTTTAGTTTTGACTTGTGTTGCCATGGCAGCTTCAATCTCTTCTATGACCTCGCTGTGCCTTTGGCCAATTTTTTCATATAGGCCACTTTGTAAATAAGGATGATCCTGTGTAACAGATGCTGTTCTCCGAATCGTATTATCGTTTTGTTCAAATGTTTGCCATAAGATTGCCAATCTTCCGTACGTAGTACTCCAGAGTTCTTCTCTCCTTGGTCGTTTTTTTTAAGTTAGCAATTAACTTATTAATTTCTACCGCCGCGTCGTCTTGCCTCTTTACTAGCTCTTCTATGGTAGCCATGGTCGGTTTATGATTGATGTTACAAACTTTTCCTTGACAGCAACACGTCTTTTTGAACTTTAGATGTCCTGAGGATTTTATACACGCTGTGTTTTTTTAACTTTCAGGACCCTTACCACTGGTGGGGGAATCTTGAAATCACGTCGGGGTCACCAATGAATTATTTTTTGTTTTAAGATAAGATAAGATAAATATAAATATGTCAATAGAAGCTGTTCTTGAATAAAACAAAACATATAAATATAAAAAAAAATTACTACTTTTTCTTAATGTAGCCTTATAGTCGGGGTATGTTGTTAAAAGTTAAAACAAGAGGCTTAGTTTTCTAGGGTTAAGGATGCAGTCTGGTTTGGTAGGTAACAAGCCGGACCTTTGTAGATTTATGGGTATAATTTGTTTTCCACAAACCGTTGTGGCAAGTGTGGAGGTTGGTGATGAATATGAGTAAGGGTTGTTCAGGTTACATTACTTGGAAGTTTGATCAACATGCAATGTGGTACCATTGTGCCAATGTGCCAGTTACGTCACGGATATTTAGCTGTGTTGATGATAATGGAAAGTAGTTTTGTAGAATTGAGATTATTGCTATTGTCGTACTGCATGTGTCTATCACCAGAATAGTGTTTTTTATGGGAGACGGAACGGGAATAAGGTTGTAAAGCTTAAACTTTTTATGGTCTATTAACGTTAGAGTTATGCTGAATACTACATGTTCCTGAGTGAGACCGCCTTTTATTTTCATAAGTTTGTAAAAATCGAACAAGTCATCTTCAGGAACCGGTAACTCCAATAACTGTGGCATATGTGATGGAATTTTTTGTATTTCATTTTGCACTTGATTTGGAGTCAACATAATGGATTAATTTTCCCGTGATGAGTGTCGGTCAATGCATCCATAATGAAAGTTTGCATTCGTTGCAAATAGTTGGCAATGAATGAGAGTTTTGTTAAACCCATACTGACCAAGTGTGCAAGCTTAAGTTGGGTTATTTCCTCTATCACTAATTCTTCGGTTTTCGCGATAATATGTAGTTTTAACAGAGGATGGTCAAACTTAAACTTAGGTGCTATTATACTATCTTTGATAATGTTCATGGTTGAATTAATAACTGAGGTGTGTTCTTTTATGAGGTGAAGCATATATGAATTGTTTTCTTGCTGTTTGTTGTTGACATTTTTCTGCATATGTAGAGTCTAGTATCCCAAACAATGAAAGAGTGACAATACGCACCTTGTTTTTTACGTGATTTGTATAATAATTTGTATCAAAAAATATTCCCAAGCAGTTTTAGATGTTTGGTCTTCGGCTCAGTGGTTGTTGTCGGTTTTATTGATTTCATCATTGGGCTTGTTTTCGTCTTCTGCTTCTTCCAGACTGGCCTTAGGGAGTGGTACCAGGTCATGAACCGCTCTTTTAAGGACTTCTGAAGCGGTTTTGACGTCTGCCAATCTGACTATGTTGTCTTCCCTTTTTTTGATGTTAAACACATGTCTTAGGAGTAATTTCATCACGGTGGAGTTATCTTCCTTAAGAATGACGATATAGCTCCCACTTTAAGAAATTTTAATTGATATTTCTATTTGTTGAGATATTGCAATTCGTTCACATAGTCCTGTGACCACCTTTCCCAGAAGTTGTGTTTGAGAAGGGACACTAGTTTCAAGCGAGTCGCAAAATTCGTGTTTGTTGATGTGGCTTGTGCGTCTACTTTTGCTGTTAGCGGTTTACAAATCAGGAAATATCCTGGAGTCAACGCACCTTGGTCATTGGGGTCGTTTGACATGGGTGAAATAGGTCTGGAGCTTAGAATCGCTTCTATTTCGATAATCAGTATTTTTAGTTCTTCGTAAGTTGAGAAAACACTAGTCGTTGCATGCATTTTCAGTTGCTTCTTTTGCTTCGCTTGTAAAAATTGCGGGTGTCAGTTCAGACAATCCATTTTTTGTGCATACAAAGTTCGTTGCGTTATCGTAATACAGGTTTGCCGATACCTTGATCAGCCAATAAATCGTTTGATGGTTAGTGGTTAGATTGCTTACAAGCTATGTTTAGAATGAAAATATTTGTAATGTTTTATTAGTATGAATCAATTCAAACACATCACGTCGGGGTCACCAAAAATGTTTAGAATGAAAATATTTGTAATGTTTTATTGGTATGAATCAATTCAAACACATAAATTTGAACTGTACTAATTTTCTCTGTTTTCTTTTGTCTTCAAGCACTTGGAAGTTGAAGATTAGAAGATTTTTACTTTCAAGCACTTGGAACTTGAACGTAATGTGATCAATGAATAAAACCGAGTTTTTTACTACTGATACAAATATAATTTTTATTGGAATATTTATACTACAATTATTAACAATTAATTGTTGAGTCAACAAATATGCTTAAAACTAAATTTACGTTAAATTGACCAATCAGATTAAAGTGACAATATTTTCAGTTAATTCAATGTGTAATATGATATCTTTTTATTAACAATTTTTGTTTGTCAGCTAATCGAGTGTAAGTAAACAATATTAATAGAATTCACTAACTTTTGTATTATCATTAATAATTATTAAGTGGATTCACGGGTTTTTAAACAAGCTATAAATGGACTGCTTTCGTAGAGAAGCAACAAAATGTTGCAATGTACGCCTTGTGGGGCCGTTTTCCTCTCACCTTGTAGTGAACTGTCATTGGACTACAGTAGTCTACTCCAAACTTAATGGACAGTCTAGCTGGTGTTACCCGTGTGGATCAGAGGTTACCCATAATTTGGTAGAATAGTGTGGGCTTGCTTTTACTGCAAACTTCGTAGCGATGAATCGCTGCTCTTACCATGATGTTACCTTTTATTGGCCAAAATCGCTGTTTTACTATTCCTAGGAGCGTTTGTGCACCAGAATATGAGGTTTACGATTAGATTATTGTCAGGAAGAAGCAGCTGATGTTTGAGTAGTATTCCAATGATGAGGCTTCCAGTCGACCTCCCACGCATATCAAGCCCTCGGTGTCCAAAAATGGTGAAAGATTCCACAAATTGCTGGTTCCTAGCAAAATTTTTTATTTCACAAACTGTTGAATTTCTTTTTTGAAGTCTAATGTTTTATGAAGGCCCAATGAATTCAAAATTCTCGCGAGATCCGATGTGATAGTCCGTTTAGTGAAATGTAATGAAATTTGGTTTGCTTCTCTCGAAATCTAAATTGAGTTCCAGATCATTTTGTGTATCATGTTTGAACAGCTACGGATGACTGGCATACTATTTTCTCAAATTGAAACCGCTTCGCTTCATGATTTGCTGAAGTTGCTCTTGCACCTGAATTGCGGTGTATAACTTATCGGTCCCGCTTAGGCCATCATCTATATAAAAGTTTTCTTTTAGAAATTGTGATGTCATAGAATTCTGTCTGGCATTTTCTTTTGCCATCTGTTGGACGCATTTGGTTGGTAGATATGGAGCTGTTCTTATACCAAATAATACGGTGTTAAGTTGATAATATGTATGAGAGTGGTTTTAAAGCATTTGTCCGCCAAATTATCATTTGAAAACGGTGATCCTAAGGAGATACTAGAATTTGCCTATACATCTTTTCTACATCTCTGTAAAAATAAGAATTTGGGAAGTCGAAACCTTAATAAAATTTCGCTTTGTACTACCTAGAATTCCCGGTCGTACTCAGGGCAATGGGGTGGATATTTTATTTCATTCAGACTGTCAAAGAATTATAAAAAAATAAAATATAGGTAGCTAACATTATGTATTAATGACAATTAAACAATCAAAATAATAATAAATAAATAAAAAGATGACTGAACGAAAGGGATATGTGAAGAGTAGTTGTAATTCTTCGATATCTAACTCACGCTACCATTTTACCTATTCTATAGTTGTTTCTAGATAGCCCTTATTTAGTTAACCAACTAATTAATTCCAACTTGTTAATTCATTATTAACAGTGTTTATTCATTTATATTTTAAAATTTATGAAAAATATCTGCATTATTACAACTTCAATTTTTTATTGTTGTTGTTAGTTGATTTTTAATTGTTGTTGAAGGTTTTATAATGCAAAGCCATTTATGGGGCACACAAAATCCCGCCTTTTTCTAACAGAAAGTTGTGAAAATGGCCCTTATAAGTGTTGTATATTTTTTTCTTTTAGATTTAACTCTCACAAACTCAATAAAAGTGAAAAAAATGAAATCTAACCGTTAAGTAGTTAAATTTAAAAATGTATGGTAGGACATTTTTTATTATTATTATTATTATTTATTTTATTATATAATGATATAAAGGTTATCTCGCAAATGTAATAAAAGTAATAATAAAAAATAACATGAAAATATTAGCACACCAAGTTTTTTTTTTAATTACAGCAGCACAAAGTACACAGAAATGAAGAAAATGAGTGATGAAAAAAGCTGAAATCACCTTCGGCGAGAGAGTGACAACTGTAGTATATTAGCTATTAACAGTCTTATTCATAACACTTTATTAGAGCGTAATAGGCAAACATTGCTAAAAGGCCATTCATAAACTCTTCTTAGCGCTATGAAGCTGTAATAAATTTTAAAATTTTATTTATTTGTTGTATTATACTCAAATCCTTCTTTAACCGTTTAATAGGGAATATTAATATTAATTTTTTGATATTTGTATTGCTTCAAAAAATATTTACTTAGAAAAGTTGAATATAAAATATAAAAAAATAAAAGAAATGGATGTAATACAGTTAATTTCGACAAAAGGTAAGTTTTAGGAAAAATATATGTACATGCAAACTAGGTACATTTGTTTCCATTTTTCAAACTTTCCAAACAAACTAAATAAATAAGTACGTCTATTTATATTAAAAGCTTTATTTCCAAAGAAAACAACGTAGTGCAACTAAAACAATTATAACGAACTCGTTATTCGAATACTTTTGTACACTTTGGTCAACTTTGGTCAAAACATACTGCTTAGCAAAATCTTTGCAAAATATTTTTAGCAATTTTAACTTTTTTCATTAATATAAGCAATATACCATTAATTTAAATTGATTTAACAGAAGTTAAATGTGATTAGCTTCCCTTTTTTATAACCATTACATCCTACTCAGCTATTCGGGTATTTTATTGTATGCAACACTGTATTTAACTTGACAATGCGCTGATTTACAAGGGCATAATTGTGCTGGCATAACATGCCAGTCTATAGGTGAGGGAGGCAAAGAGAGTGGTTTTGTGGTTGGCATATTTTTTCAACCAGCTACAACCCCGCATTAGCAGCATAAAACCAATACACACACAACTTAAAAAACAGCAAATGTTAAATGAATACGAAGAACACTAACACACACAAAGCTGTGTATACATATACATTTTGTGCCAGATGAATTACTCTCGTGTAATTTGGAAAAGAACAAAAATTGTGCGGTTTAAAAATTGTTCTCGTATAAACTACCTCAATTGAAATAACACAGTGTTATTAACACGCAATCACAAAATGGAAAAAATCACATAATAGTTAATTCAGCTTTATAAAACGTTTATGAATACTGTTTCTTAGTATTGCTTAATATGGCGAAATCTGATTAATAATAATAATCTGAGCATAATTCCTTCAATATAAATTTTTTATGAATAAGACTGTAAGTTGTTAACAACATAATCAAAACAAACAAGAGAAAATGTGTACTTTGTGAAATGAACAAGGGAACATTCTTACAAAATTAAATAAAAGATTTTGTAGTGTTGAACTAAAAAACACATTTTGTAAAAGCTTACTAGTATTAAAAAAATTATTAAATTTAGTTTCCAAATGATTACAGACTTAATTTTAAGTATTTTCAATAAAAAATATTAATTTTCACTATTTACTTCCAAAAAGCACCTAGTGAATGAGACCACAAAGTATAAAATTAAAATACATTTGAACAAGTGAAAATTTTTACAAAATTAAATGAAAGATTTTGTAGTGTTGAACTAAAAACCAAAATGTGAAAATGATTATTCCTGATTTAACTTTCAACTTTTGATTTTTAAATATTAATTAAAGCATAAAATGAAAATACCTTAAATTAATGCCACTACGAAAGAAAAATCAAAGAAGACACAGGCTCGGTGTGAGCGAGATTTCAGACTTCGCAAATATCTTCCATCTCGTGACATCTCTGTGTACTTTGTGACAGCAGGCCTTCTTATATTTTGATCGCCAATTTAAACACAAATTTATTTTGCTTGTCCTTTACAAAATTAAATATTTAAAACATATACCTATAATGGTGTAGTATAGGTGTGTAAGTATTTGACTGTGTGTATATATATGTTAGTGTAAGTGTGTGCTAGTATAGTTTTAAGTATTAATTAGTGTCATTTTAGTATGTACAATTTAGATATATAAGTAAAATATAGGTAATAGTTGTTAATCATATTAACAAGATTTAACCATCAAACAAACAAAATAATAATAATAATTAAAAGAAAAATAAAAGAAAAAACTAAAAGTTTTTGAATTGGGTTGAAAATCTGGCGATTTTGGTAAAGTAACATTAAGATCTTCCTTAATTGTTTATTCTAACAAGTTTCCGCGTATATCAAAATCAAAAGAAATTCAAGAAGAAATGTGGGGAAACTTACTGCTATGGCAATAGATCTCGGTAAATTGATGGCTATGTCCGAAATTGTTAGATTTGCTAAACACAATGATAAGAATAATTTGAATTTTATCCCACTTAAGTTGCGTGCAAAAAATATCAGGTTTATCCTGCAAATATAATTAAAACAAATTCAACACGATTTATATTTTTAAATCATTATCGGTGTTCTTTTATGTTTTTTCTTTATTTATTAAAGTTTCAAAAATGGTTTTCTCAAACTCCAACCAATGTAATGAAAGATTTTTTTCAATGTGAATAGTCAAATATTTTCAAGCAAAAATTTCGGAGATAATATAATTTTTAATATTCTTTAACTAAAGCAGTAATTTCCCAGACAATAACTTGCATGTCAATACCGACATCACATCCTGTATACATTAACTGCCTTATTCATAAAAAATATTTCTGTTTTATAAGAGGTTTATAAAACAAAATTTCTATGGAAATTTGATTAATAAACCTTTTATAAAACAAAAATTTTTTTTATGAATTAGGCCTTTAATCATTAAAAGAGTGACATGATGTTTAGGCTGACGCTACGAATACTACCCTAAATTTGTTTATGGAGCTGTCTGGCTTACGAACGCAATGATGTGGGATGAGTGAATAGAATTCGCTGAAATATTTGTCATATGTTTTATATTTTCGTATTAATCCATGAATTTCTGATATTGACTCCTCAATTTGGGATTTTTCTGCAGACGATGTTCTAAAGATAAAAACGATTCAGAGCGATTTTGTAAGTCACTGAACATTTCAGGATCTTGGTGGAACGGGATCTTTACAAGAAATCGATTTTTCTTCTTCGTGGTTGTACGTACACAGAAAAGATTATTGTTGAATTTTTTTCAATTAAGTGTTTGTCAGAGATGTAAATGAATCACTCATTTTTGAATTAATTCGCGAATCCTTCATGCACTGAATTAGCAAATTTTGAATTAATTCTTTTCACACAAAAATTGAATTGAATTAAATTTGAGTCAATTCAAATGAATTTGGGAAAAACGAATTGCAATTCGTTTTCAATTCAAATGAATTTGTCAAATGAATTGCAATTCGTTTCTAATTCAAATTATTTTGTCAAATGAATTGCAATTCGTTTCTAATTCAAATTATTTTGTCAAAATGAATTGCAATTCATTTTTCAAATTCATTTGAATTGAATTGATTTTGAATGCATTAAAATGAATTAAAAAAATGAATTGCAATTCAAATGAATGAAATCAAAAATGAGTTGCAATCAATCAAATTCAAAAGCAGATCTATTAGAATGAAAAATGGAAATTTCTCGTACCAAAATTAAAATATTCAGTACAAAAATTGAAAAACCTTGTCCTGGATCTGCGCCTGATCAAAGAAAACGTGGTGTATGGAGTTTGTTTCTTCAAGAAGAACTGATTTTTATTTTGTAAATCTGAATGCTATGCATAAAAAACCATAGAACAAAAAAGATACGTTGCCTTAAAAAAGATTTAGAAAATTTAATAAGCTTTCTAAAGCATGTAATTAGGTTCAAATCCGTTAAGAACTGCATGAGTTAGAGGCAAATTACTAAAGCAAGATTTTTTTTATTTTTTGGTAAAAAGTGATTTCGTTAGAATGAGAGTACAGACAAGTGATAACTGATAATGCAAATATATAAGTAACGGTGCTTATGCTAATTACACTATGTACCAATTTTTTCTTAAATATGTTAATTTTTTGATTTTGATAAATTTTTTGAAAACAGTTAATTGTTTTGCAATTATAAATTTAATAAGTGCGAAATATTGTACGTATATAAAAACAATTTAAAAACGTAATATAAGTGATTTTATTCTCTTTTGTACGTTTACTTCGTTTAAATCGGCTGATTGAGTATTACTCAAGTTATGATAAAATAACTGACATCGTCTTTTGAAAAAGTTAAAAAACGGTTAAAAATTTTTTTAAAAAACTAAAAAATAAAAAATTTGTCTCTTACATATTTTGTATTGGGGAACTGAACACTCCAGAACAGCATTAAATATGCACAAAAATGTGTAATTTTTGTTGTATAGTGTTACTAGTTTGGTGGAGTGGCTTTGCTTAAAGTTTATTGTTTGTGATTGAAAGTCAATATTTTGTTTAAAGCTTCTTTTTAGTGATCAAAAAATCATTATTGTTTTGTTTAACGGTTAAAGATGTCTTCAGCAAGTGATTTCTCAAATGACGATGAGTCGGTGGATCCTACATATTATATTCCACAAATTTCCATTTTTCATTCCAATAGATCTGCTTTTGAATTTGATTGATTGCAACTCATTTTTGATTTCATTCATTTGAATTGCAATTCATTTTTTAATTCATTTTAATGAATTCAAAATCAATTCAATTCAAATGAATTTAAAAATGAATTGCCATTCATTTTGACAAACTCATTTGAATTAGAAACAAATTGCAATTCATTTGACAAATTCATTTGAATTGAAAGCGAATTGCAATTCATTTTTACCAATTTCATTTGAATTGACTCAAATTTAATTCAATTCAAATTTTGTGTGAAAAGAATTAATTCAAAATTTGCTAATTCGTAACGAATTAAAATCAAAAAAGAATGATTCATTTACACCTCTGGTGATTGCTTAGAAAAAATAATATATTTCATTAATATGTTAATTGAATATATGTTTATATTAATTGAATTTAATGCTATATCAAAAAAGTGTTATCAACAGAGCTCAACTCAGAATACTATAAAATAAACATTTATTACAATTAATTGCATGTAAATAATGTAACTTTTGTTTTTATGTGTAAAATTCGAGCTGTTTTTTATAGTATGCCACATTGTCTTGAAAAAATATTTTCAATTAAAATACTCAATTAATCTTTTAATTGGTTTTGGTATTTTTTATATGGGAGAAAAAAACTACTCAGCTTAACATGTGTTGAATAAAAATAAGATATTAAAATAAAAAAAAAACAGAAATTCGTTTTGTTCTAGCAAACAAATAATAATAAGGAATACAAAGTTATAGACCAAATGTGGATGAAAAAGTTAGTACATTGGCGGTATTTGGGGTTCGATGCAAATGGTCTTTTGTAAGAATATATGTATGGAACATATTGTAGCCTTTCTTTAAAACCCAATCACAACACACACACACACAATTCAAAGAAAAGCAGCAATATTCTGCATTTACACTTACGCAAAAATATCAAATATCGAAAACGGCCATTGTACTTTTGTGCATCATTCGAACTTCAAAAGCCAAAAGATGCATCATTTAGGTTTTTGGTACAATAGACAAATGTTTCCATTTTTGGAAATTTTTTATATGTAGGTACACGCTGGAGGAAGCAACAGCGCGTGGAATAACATCGGCAATTTTACAAGTTTTGCAAGCTTTTAATTTAGCTATAAATTACATGGTGGGGTTAGGAACGGACAACTCAAAAGTTATGACCGGAATCAATCGTGGTGTTCTTGCTAACTTGAAAGAAAGAAATCAACACATAATATTAGTTCCATGCGTTTGCCATTCCATACAATTATCTGTTTCTTATGCGTCCAAGAGTTTGCCACACGAAATTGAGTATTTAGTGGCAGAAACATATAATTGGTTTTCCAGATCCAATTCAAGACAAGCAAATTATAAAAACATTTATGCAGCTATCAATTGTGACATCAAATTTTAGCATTGATGATGTTAATGTTAATTAATATCATCTACATTAATAATTGGAAAAACCAAAAGTCAACTACGGAATTTTGGATTAATATTTTTGAGTACAAAAACGCAATTAATGAAAACCCTTTTAGGGAATTGTCAACTTTTGTGATGAAATCCTTAGTTTTGCCTTTCAGTAACGCAGAAGTTGAGCGAGTTATGTTGGGTGTCAAAGACACTGTGAAAAAAAAACACGTCTTTCTTCTTTTGTTCCTGAATTAATTCTGATTTATTTTAAAAATTTCTTTTTAAATGAAACTTATTATTTAAATACAAAAATGCTTACGCTAATAATAGTTTAATAAAGTGTTTATTCTATTTATTTCGCAATCGAAATAATATTCTTAATAATTTTTATGTTTAAAATAATTTCGTTTATGAAACAATTTCTTAATAATATTGTTTTACATACATACATGTTAATTAATTTGGTTTATTCAAGATAAAGTTTATATTTTATTTTATTTCTTTTTTTCTTTATTTTAACAATTCAATTTATGCTTATGCAACTACTTAATCTAGGTGGCTTTGTTGGTGTAGCTGTTGTTGGTGTGTTTGTTGTTGTTTGTATGTTTGTAGGTGTTTCTCTAACTAGCACGTATTCAGTGGTATGAATATAATAAAAACTAAAATTAGAAACAGATTTTCTTTAAATACCATGAATTCACTTCTGTACATCAGATGTGAGTTAAAAAGATTAAATAAATGTTGCCATAGTTTTGAAATAACTAAGGATCTCTTAAAAAATTTTAATAAGGATATTTATACAACTGATAATGATTTTTGTCCTGTTCATAAGTAGAAGAAAATATAGAAGAATACGATGAAATGTTTAATATATAGCCAAACATTCTTATAGAAGTTTTAAAAAGTTTTTATTTACAAATATTTTTTATAAATAAAACCATATTAATTGTAAAGGTTTTTTGAAAGGCTATTATTTTACGAATTATATATAGCTTTAAGATTTTTTTTGCATATGCAATATAAAAGTAAAACTTTCGTGATGTTTTGGTAATTTTTATTTCACATATAAACCTAAGATGCTTTTGAAAATCTCTTATTTTTATAGTTTTAAGAACTTTATCCCCATCATAAGACTGTTTAGTTTTAGTTGAAGAACCTTTTGTGCGGTTTTTGTTTTCTCTTTAAGTTATGTTTATGAACATAATTTTTGCTTAATAGATAATTTTATGTTGTTATTGATTCAAGGTTTTTTATTTAAATGAACCAAAAATATATTTTTGTATTTTTTATACCTACATAAACACCATTTAAACTATAAAAATATAGAAATAATGAAAAGTTGCTATTGCAAAGCTATAAAAAAATTTAGCTTTATTTTTTGGCTTTAAAATTCCTTCTTTAGCTCTTTTTAGCTCTATTTCAAACCTGATTTAGCTTTATATTATTTGAAAATCTGGTCACACTGGTAGATACTCTTGTTATATTATTTTACTATTTTAAATTTATACAAACAAACTCCCGATAGACAATTGATGAACATGTTATTTGCGAACAAATTAAAATTAAATGAAATGGGCGCGCTGATAAAAGCAACCATATTAATGTCATGTAGTACATACATATTCCAAAACAATAATAAAACAAGTAAATTTTTATTTTTTTTCTTATATAAGGCATGCAAATAAAATTTAGCCTATCAAATATTTTTCATTCATAAATAAAAATTCCAAATGTTTTGGAATGAAATTGATCCTTCTGAGCGCGTTTCCTTTGTTGTTAAAATTAGCACACAAAATTCTAGGTAAGTAATAAAACCATCCCTTAAAAATATATGTATGTGTATGCGCCTCTATGTGAATTTGCACTTATTTTTTGGTTATTTGAAAAATGAAATTTATTTGCTGGTGGTTAAGCGATGTCTATATGCATTTCATTGTTGCTTTAACAAATCGACAGTAGACTTCAACCACACGTTTTGAACAGTCACAAACCTCTTATCTTATGCACAAACTTCCAAAACCTATTTGCTGTTTCTTCGACCTTTTTATTTTTTGACTGCCCAATCACAACCTGTTGCTCATACCCCTGCATTTGAAAATTCAAGTGTCGTTGTAGAAGTTCAACACAATAAACGAATAGTTATACAAAACGAAGAGTTTCAACATTCGTCATGTTCGAAAAGTTTTCTGTTTGTCTGACTACCAGCGATGCCAATTTAGCGCGTTTCGCGCTAGATTTAGCGCGTTTTAACTATGCCAAACGCGCTTTTTTCATCTTAGCGCGTTTAGTAAAAAAAGCGCTAAATTAGCGCGTTTTTCATAAAGTCATCATCATTTCAGTTCAATATTTTTTTAAACTTTTTTTGAATAAATTTATCAATTTTCTGTATTCAAAACTCACAAAATGTTTTAAATTGATTAATGATTCTGCTGTCGCAAATAAAATTCCCTTGACTGTGGTGAGACTTAAAAACGCATTTCAATACTGTAAATGGCAAATATTTTGAAATTTCACAACTAAAAATATATACTCGTACTCGTGACCAAAAAATTAATACAATTTATTAAACATCTATTCTAGCTAAAGTACAAAAAGCATTTGAATCGCAAAACTATTCGACAATTTATATAAGTTGTCAAAAAGTCTTACAAATAAAATAAAAATAAAAACTAAGGATTTCGATTATTTGGAAGGCAATTCTGATTCTGTATTAAATGATTTTAGTTATTTAGGATATAATTTGGAAAAAACAATATTATAATATCTGAAAATAGATACTAAAAAAAATCAATTGTATTTACTAATACATATAATAATAATAATAATGTACATACAACGATTTTTATTAAAATTTAATTTAGCGCGTAGGAAAATAGCGCGTTTTGGCTATAAACAGTTGACAATGTTCTAATTTAGCGCGTTCTAGCGCGTTTTGCGAAAGGGAATAGCGCGTTTGGGTTATAAATAGTTGGCATCACTGCTGACTACTGCATTAAATAAATACGAAGTAAACGGAGCAGAAATCTTTTTGTGTATGTGTGTGTTTTATGTGTGTATGAGTGTTTTTATCTGCTGTACAAATATAATAGTAAAAAAAACAACAACAACATGCCATCCAGCAAGCGATTAAATACGCAATTGAAACTGCAAAATCAAAAGAAAAGAAAAAACACACAAAATCTCTACTACGATAACTCCAGAATTTATTTAAAACAGCATTCAGACAAACAGAAAACTTTTCGTAAATGACGAATGTTGATGCTCTTCGTTTTGGATAACTATTCGTTTATTGTGTTGAACTTCTACAGCGACACTTGAATTTTCAGATGCAGGAGTATGAGCAGAAACAAAAGAAAATACACGAATGGGAAGTTTTTAAACGCTGTTTGTGACTGTTCAAAATGTGTGGTTGAAGTCTACTGACGATTTGTTAAAGCAACAATGAAAGGCATATAGACATCGCTTAACCACCAGCAAATAAATTTTACTTACAATATAATTATGAAAATATGTCGAATAATAAATTTTTTGAGTTATTTCAAAAATTGCATTCCATTAACAACTAAATAAAAAATGCACACTAGTGGGCGAGAAACAAAAAATAAATGTTTTTTAAACATAAAACATCACACACACACCACAGTTCAGCAAAAATGAATTGTTTGAAAGTAGTTAAACAAATTCATTTTAATAAAAAATTTTTAAATGTAGTTTAAAATTTTTCTTAAAATACATATCAAAAACTAATAATTTTTTGTAAATACGGCTGAATAGCTTTTAAAACTCATAGAAATATATACATATAAGCTCATGAAATAATAAACTAATAATTGACAAATACCTAATTTACATTAAGCTTTTTTTTGTAAAATTAGTTGCAAAAAAGTCAAAAATGCATCATTGTATTTTATAGCGCTGCAATTAGCATATAAAAAAAGTTTCATTAAAAAAAATTCATGAATTTTCATGAAAAAATGCCTAATGTACATAAATTAGGCAACAAATTAATATTTTAATGATAATAAAAAAATGTATGTATTTAATGAAACGTATTTTTATTGCTTTACCCTCATTAACACGAAGTTCAGTTATACTAACTTTATTTGAAAGTTTCCTAACTTAAAGTTAGCTTAAACATTTGTTTTAACTGAAGGTTTAAAATATTCTTTAAAAAAAAAACAAAAATTACTTAACTTGCTGTTATCAATTATTTTTAATGAACTAAAAAATAAAAGTCAGAATATGGATATATAAAAAGAATTAATTTGAATAATTAAAAATTGGAAATTTTGACAACCAAATACGTAAATAAGCAGAATGAAATATAGAGGAAAATATTAATAAAGTATGCTAAATGTTATAAAAGCGCAAATATCTGTTACAGTTTCACAAATTTTTCACCTATGGAGGAAGATATTTTGTTGACCACGGCGTGAAGAGACATGTTTTCAATATTTATTTAAATTTTTTTCAAATAATTTTTTATTTATGATTTGATCAGGCTAAAGTTTGTATCGCTTTGTAAGCCAAATTATATGTGATAATTATTAATGAACAAATAACACCAAAGTTAGTTGTGAATTCTCTGACAAACACGTAGTAGAACGGAACAACCGGCTGTTTTCGAAGGCCACCACACCTTCATCATCAGCGTTCTTTGTGTTTGGTCCAAGTATTTTGCATTTTTAACATCTTTGTTACTATTGTTATTGTGATTACGAACTAATTTTTTGTATAAACATAATAATTACCACCGTAAATATTGCTATAATATATTTTTTTAAATATCTTTCCAAATCTCCTCAAACTCCAAATTGTATGAGTGTAAGGACAGTTAAGTCCTTAACTGTGTATATCGTTATCTGAAATTCAAAATACTGTTACATATTCCATTTTCACTGAAAACATATGTATAAAGAGCTGAAGTTTACACCAATCACAGTGGTGTTATTTGTTGCTTAAAAATTATCACATGTAAATAAATCGAGTCATAAATATAGAAACAAATAAAGTTCGAGCAATAGTTATTAAAATTAGCCCTACCATCATTTTCATAGTTTTACAAAATAGAAAATATAGAGAGGTTCAATGCAAAATTTTTGCAGTATAATAAAAAAGCTAATGTTTTATTTTTTCTTAAACAGAAAGTTTTGCATTGAAGGTGACGATATATGTATGTACAGCATTTATTTGGAAATGTATTTTTATATTTTTAACAAGATTTGCACTGGGAGTCCGATATTCCAGATGTTCATCTAATAAATTCAAACATGAAAGCATGGGTTTGCAATAATTTACCTTCTACCTATTTGTTAACTTGTTTTTCAATAACGCTAACTTTGAAGAACTACGTTCAGTAGATGCACTGCGGTGGAGTAAAGTAAATATGTAAACGGAAAATGTTAATAGGTTTGAAAATAAATATTCGTCAAAGCCATTCTTTAAACTTCATACTTCATGCCAAAATTGTTAATTTCATTGATCATTGTTTTTATTATTTACTTTGGGTTCTAATAAATTTAATTTAGTACAGTTATTATATAAGTAAACTTTGAAACAAGTTCGAAATAATTTATGTCTTCATTGGAATTTAAAAATAATGGATCCAAATACCTTAGTACACTAAACTTTTTATTCTTAATATCAACTCTTGATAGTACTTCTCCACACTTTTTAAAAAGTAAATTTGTAATTTTAATAATTACACTGTGCTCGAATTCGAAACTTTTTTTTCGTAATTCAAGTACGCTGAATCCAATGGTGCTAACCAGTTTTTTAGGTTAGCTCTTGTTTAGAAAATAATTGAAATTGAAAACTTGGTTAAAAGCACCTCAAAATCAAAATTTGTCATAGTTTTCTATTTTTTATTGAGGTATAGAACTTTAAGTTGGCATCACTTTTTTAACTGGCGGCCATTTTGTCAGCTGTCAAGTGATTAATATTTAGTTTGGTTTGCCATTTCATCATGAAAAGGTGACAAAAGAACAACGCTTGCAAATCGTGCAAATTTATTTCGAAAATAATGGTTCAGTTCGCGAAGTTTACCGCAAGCTCCGTCGACATAATCGTCCATCAGAGCAATTAATTCGGTTAACCATGGATCGTTTTCGCACTACGTTTACTCTATGTGATAATACGCATCCGCTGAAGTCGCTCGTCTACGCCAACAAACCAGAAACGTAAGGGGACTTTTAAGACAATATTCGTGGCGTTATTGCCAACATACGGCCCCATATGCTCGAAAAAGTGGTTGAAAATTGGACCTGTAGAATTGGCTTTATTCGAGCCAGCCGTGGCGGCCACATGCCCGAAATCATATTTAAACGTTAATGGCATAAAATTATCCTTCCAATAAAGCCAAATTGATGGACATTAAAACGATTTTCTTGTGTTTTATTTCAATTCGAAGTTCCATACCTCTAAAAAAAACACCCTATACATACATACAAACACGCTAGGTATGAGATATAATTAAAATAAATTATTTCTATATTTCATGAATGTTCTTTACAACTCTCAATTCGTTTAAGTTTGCATTAGCATAAGATGTTTAGTTTGAGGCGACAAAAGCATACTTACCTGACGTAGCGGTTACCGTGATCATGAAGGCGGTTCCGCCGAAGTGAGGCTTCGCATTGCACATCCGGTTGAGTTGACTTCCGCGATTATTCCTAATGCGAATAAAGGTAGAATTAGCCGAACGTCTCCGTCATATAACGAAACAGCTGATTGTTTTTGTTGATTGAAAACAATGCAAACGCTTACAAAAATTTACTGTAACGTTGACGGCACGTCTCAACCTGTATAAAATAGAATTTCCTAACGTTGTTAAATGACGTTTGTAAACCAGTGCCATTGTATGTTCAATGGGGTGTTTTGGCTCTGTTTTTCGGTACTTTTGTTAACAATAATATCTGTGTGAAAAACAACTTAATACATAAATATTTGCATATGAATACACATACATACCAGTGATTGGAAATGTGGCACAATCGTGCCATTTTTGGCACTATTGGATGTTAGCTGGCACTGTGGCACTTCGCTCCTGTTCTGGCACTTTTTGTCCATTCGATCAATAACCGGTAAATAAGATTTTTGCCTGTAAACAACTAATTTTGGAACGTGTTTTTTGTGATGTTCATGGAGTTTTCTAGCTACACGCAATAATGTATCATTTAAGGAACATAGTATACTAAACGAACATTAAGTGTTAACATTTAAATTATATAAAAATTAATTTGGCACTATTCAAGTAATTTTGGCACTATTTAGAAACAGATTCGGCACCAAATCAAGAATTCCAATTCCCATCACTGATACATACTTATGCACATTTATACATGCAGATTTATGTACATATATATAATAAAGAAATATAAATATAACTATGAATGGGTTTACTATAAATCACAAAGTAGACCATAGTTGTAGAAAGTGACTTATGAAAAAAGCTAAAATGCGCTGATTTGATCACTGTTGAAAAGGGAGAAATATAGTGCGTTTGTTATTGAATATTTTTAGTACAATAATCAAAACAAACAGCAGAAATGTATACTTAGTGAAATGAACAATTGAAAATTTTTACAAAATTAAACGAAAGATTTTGCAGTGTTGAACTAAATAAAACAATGTGTAAAATATTATTAGTATTATAAAAGTGATTAAAATTAGTTTCCAAATGCTTACAAACTCAATTTTAAACATTTTCCTTCAAAAATATAAAGGCCTTATGTATAATCAAAAACTGGCATGAAGTTAGCATAAGTGACAAAATTGAACTACGTGCTAACGGGTTCCTCTATACAATTTGACATCAAAAATCACCGCATAATGTAGTTTTTACACACGATTACATCCTAGCATGATTTTTAATGTAAAATTGTGTGGCAAAACACGTCAAGACCATGTTCAATTTTGACGCTTATGCTAACTTCATGCCAGTTTTTGATTATACATAAGGCCGTAAATTTTTAACTTCAACTTGCAAAAAGCAAACAACGAATGAGACCACAAAGCATAAATTGAAAATACACTTGAGCACATGAACATTTGCACAAAATTAAATGAAGGAATTTGTGGTATTGAATTAAAAAACACAATGCGAAAAAGATTATTAGTATTAATAAAGTGATTAAAATTTGTTTTCAAATGATTAGAGACTTCGTTTTAAGCATTTTCGTTCGAAAATTTTAATTTTTACCATTTATTTACAAAAACTAGGCTGCGAGTGAGACCACAAAGAAAAAAAATGTAATTACCTCTAAAAACACCACAAAAACACAATTATCTTCCGTCCTGTGTCACCTCTGGTCTACTATAACTATCTTGTCCTCTTCAAAGTAATCCCCCTCAGATATAATACACTTATGGCAGCGTTTTTTTTTCAATCCTCGAAACACTTCTGAAATGCGCTTTTTTGTATCGCCAACAGCTCCTGTTTCGATTTTTCTTTTATCTCCTCAATCGTAGCAAAACGCTTTCCTTTCATCGGTGTCTTCAGTTTTGGGAAGAGGAAAAATTCAGCGGGATCCAAGTCCGGTGAATACGGTGGTTGAGGCATGAGAACGGGTTTTTTTGCCAAAAACTCACGCACAAGCATCTATGTGTGAGCTGGTGCGTTATCATAGTGCAAAATCCATCATTGTTTTTTCCACAATTCTGTGTGTTTCTGACGAATTGCATCGCGCAAACGACGAATAACTTCAAGTTAGTATTCCTTATTGACAGTACGACTTTGTGGCAAGAATTCATAATGCACCACGCCATTGCAGTCGAAGAAAACAGTGAGCAAAACCTTCACATTTGACCGAACTTAACGTGCTTTTTTCGATCTTGGCTCTTATGGACGCTTCCAGTTATGACCTTTTTGAAGAAATCTGAATCGTCGTTGACGATGTTCAACGGCTCCTGAGCGATGTCCATGCGACGTTGTTTTTGCTCAAAATTTAGTAAAAAATCGAAGAGCACACCAAAACACGACTAACCTTTTTATCTGTCAAAAACAAACTGACAATCCAAAATGGCTGATATTGCCAACATATAGAACAGACATGTGTACCAACATATCAGTAAAAAAAATCCGAAAATCGAACATACGTAACTCACGAAATTTGAAAATAACGGTTATTTTTTGATCAGACCTCGTACATCAAAAAAATACGTGAATGCTTGGGGTATTTAACTTGTTTGAAAATTTACTGATTTGCGGTACCAAGCCGTCAACAAATGACATCCGAATATGGTGTTATATGTTCCTAAAATAATAATAGTTCACATTAGCTACGAAATGATCTAAAACAATCTCCACATATTACCCTATTGAATCAATTCCTCGTCATGTATAATAATTACTTAGTTTTACCTCATGATGGTAGCAATATTAAGGGTTAATGGGCAGTGGCGCCATCCGTGGTAAATGTTTTGAATTCTTTGAGAGTTAATGTGAACTATTATATTTTGAGAACATATAACACAATATTCGAATGCCATTTGTTGACGTCTTGGTACCGCAAATCAGAAAATTTTCAAACAAGTTGACGACCCCACGCATTTTGTACGTATTTTATGCCTGTACAAATACTTTTGTCCAATGACTTTTTAATATTTTTTTTATTATTGTTATGTTAATTATAAATTACTTTTTTATTTTTTGTATAAACATATTTATTAGCACTCTAAATATTGGCATAATTTATTGTTTCAATTTCTTTCATTTTGCTCAAACCCCGAAAATTATGGGTGTACAAATAGTTTTGTCCTTATCTGTATGTACGTACATACACATACTTGCAAATACCAATTTTTTACTTGTACGATTTATACCCAGCGGTAAAAAGAAAGAGCAAGAAATACCTTCTAGAAGGCCTTTGTACTCCTTCTTTTGGATGTACAATTCCTATCCTTTTTGCCTTTCGCTCTCGCTTCTTTTGCCAGCAATTCTGAAAAGTCTTCAAATTAATAGATTTTACTTGTGGTTTGGTAAAAAAACGCGAAAAAATCTATAAGGCATTCTTTAGCAGTTAGATAAAAATAGCAATTGAATCAAAAAAATTCCTAAGCATGCCTTTAACACAAAGTATACAAGACTTGTAGAAAGTGACTTATGAAAAAAGCTAAAATCATTTGTGGCTCAGGTTCTGTGAGAAAGGGGCAGCTAAAGTATATTTATTATTCAGATGTAAGATTGTAGAAATAATCAAAACAAACAAGAGAAAATGTGCAGTTTGTGAAATGAACAAATGTACATACATACATACAGATTTACAAAATTAAATGAAAGAATTTGTTGCATTGAATTAAAAACACAGAATGTGAGAAAGATTATTGGTATTGCAAAGTGATTAAAATATGTCTGCAAATGATTCCTGTTCTAACTTTAAGCATTTTCATTGAAAAATTTTAATTTTTACCTTTTGCTTACAAAAATCACACAGCGAATGAGACCATAAAGAATAAATTGAAAATACATCTGAAGAAGTAAACCATTGTACAAAATTAAATGAAAGAATTTATTGTGTATTAAAAACCATAATGCGAATAAGCTTATTACTAATAAGAAGATGATTAAAAATTGTTTTCAAATGATTACAGAAGTCATTTGATTTCATTTCATTCAAAAATATTAATTTTCACCTTTTATTTACAAAAATCTTACAGCGAATGAGGTTACAAAGTATAAAACGAAAATACACTAAAAATGCCACCACGAAAGAAACTATTATATTATTGAATTGTTCTCTCTTTTTAGTGCTCTTGATTTTATGAGAACACTGAAACTGGTGCTCAATTTTATCAAAAGCATGCAACAGCATTTGTTTATATGCCAAGTGAAGGCATTAGTTATTCTAGTGTCGAAGCATATTTCACTAGTGCACATCGAATGACAATTGTAAAATGAGCACAGAAGTGTAAAAATATGTGTGTGTAAAAGAAAAAACAACGTAGATTGTTTGAGCGTGTTTGCATGCGATACTGTTCTAAGTTTTATAATTTATTGATTAAGACTAAAAAATAAAATATCTATAAAAATAATATCTTTCACAATGGATATATGTATGTAAAAGTAAAAAGTTGTATTATTAGTTAATATTTTATGAAATTTTGAGTTTGTGAAATGAAGTATGGTGCACTATGAAGTGTTCAATAAAAATATTGCACACTTGACACAACTGTGTATTCAACTGTTGTACAATGGTTTTGTGTGTTTTTTGTTTCCTTGTTTTCTATTTTTGCTTCACACTCAATTACGATCACCACTACAAACAATATTCGGTCTGGAAAAAATGCAATAATGTGCACTTTGTCATAGCTTGCGAGTTAAAAATATAATAGCAAACACTAATACTTACATTAAGAATGACGCTATAGATGAATTTATTGCAAATATAATCAATAATAAATAAATAAAAATGTAATATTAAACTCATTTCCGATTTGTTTAAAGAAAATATGATTAAATTCATAAATCATAAATATTTTTCGGTCGCAATTCCAAGAATTGCAACCGTCCCAATTAAATATAGAACAATTAACTTCATTAGTAAATTAAAGCACTAAATAAAGAAAATGTAACAAAGTATATTTTTCGGTCGCAATTCCAAGAATTGCAACCGTCCCAATTTAACTAACTTTTCACCAATAAATTAATTTGCAATGGATATTGTAAAATCGCAATTATTGCACTTCCGTTCCCAAACGAAAATGCAATATTAACATTTTTTACTAATCATAATTTTAGTTAATAAGAAAAACTTGTAATTAGTATAAGTCAGTCTTGTTCCTCCGGTTCGGTCGAGAAGTCATTAAATTTAAAAAAAGATTAATAAACAAAAGAAAAGAAATAAAAGTAGTTTTTTTTAATAAATCGGTTACACGAAAACATAATTGGCGCAGTCGGTAGGATCCTTTTTTTTTAAAGGATTCAGTGATTCGTAACCTTCAACAAAAACAATTCATTGGTGCACTGAAAGCTTAGATATAAAAACTTCAAGCCAACACCCTCAAAGTACAGTGAACATTTTTAACGTGAAAGTGGATCACCACAAAAAAAAAAGCAGTGAAAGCTTAGTTAAAATTTGAAGCCAACACCTTTAAAAGTGCAGTGAACATTGCGTAAAAGTGAACCACAGAAAGCAGTAAAAGCTGCTAAAATTTTCAAAATCAATCCAAAAGCTAGAAGACAACGAGAATTCGACGAAAAGAGAATGACGGAGGAACAGCCTCAAATTGCAACTGTAAATCTGATTGAGGAGCTGGCCAGAAAAGATGCCCAACTGGAACGCCTGAGGACAGCATTCATGGAACTACAGCAACAACAACAGGTGCAACAACAACAGTTCCAACAACAACAGTTTCAACAACAACAACCCCAACAACAACAATTCCAACCACAACAACATAATCAGCTCGAGAGAATTTATAAAAATGTAGCATATCTACCAACATTTACTGGTATAGGAGACATAACAATAAACTCCTTCTTTAGCAGCGTGGAGTATCTTCTATCAAACATAGAAGACGAGGAACTAAAGAGGGAAGCCACAAAGGCCATTTTCTACCGTAACATACAAGGAGAGGCAAAGAACGTAGTCATCAACGTACAGCACCCAGACAACTGGCAGATAATAAAAAGAACTTTGAAGCTGAGATACCGCCCGAACTTGGAACCTCACCAAATCTATAGGAAAATTAATGAACTTCGAGTTAACACCGTAAGTGAATTAGCTGTAGAATTGCAAAATCTAAAATATAAAAATGATGAATTAAGTGTATATTATCAAGATGATCAGTGTATAGATTTGTCCAACGTAGACAGTTTACTGGTTAATATAGCCAAAGAAATAACCCAAGGAATACTATTGGATAAGATATACCCAGAAAGAGATCTAAATACAATAATAGAAATAATGATGAAACGTAGATATGAAGATAGTTGTATTAGGCAGGAATTTAGAAAATTTCGCGGAAATTATCCCAGTACCTTTAAACAAGCAAATAAACATAATAGTTCAAACCCTAATTACAATTTTAATTTTAGATCCAATAATAATTACAATAATAATGAATATAATAATAGATATATGAATAATTCAGGGCCATATAGGCAGAATAATAATGGAAGAGTCAACAATTTCAATAAATATTCAAATTCAGGTAATTTCCAAAGGTTCACACAGGCAGGACACCCTGGGCAAAATTTTAATCAAAACAGTTGGAATCAACCCAGGCAAAGCCAAAATGAACCCATGGAAATAGACAACATTCAAATGAATAGGCAGATAAATAAAGCGAATTATAATGAAAATAATCAGGTAAATAATAAGAATCAAGAAACCGCCCAGTTAGGAAACCCTAGAGCAAAAGGCAGCCAACATCGCTTGCCGCAACCTAGGCAAAAACGAAACGGATTTTTTGAACATAATTGTGAAGAGATAAACTATGATCAATTGGCAGGACACTCGGAACCAGACCTGTGTCACAGTAACACAGCTCCATCCCGACAAAGCCAGGATCATTTTTTTTTAGAACGACATCAGACTACCTACCCATCATAACAATGACAATTAAAAATAAGAAATATAATGCACTAATATACACCGGTGCAAATATAAGTTTAATTGATCAAGACATAAAAGGATTTGAGAAAATTCTACTAAAAGAGCCATTAGAATTTAGTACGATAAATGGAAAAGATATAATTAGATTTGAAGTAATGACAGACGCACCTTTAGAATTTAATGTAGAGAAAAATGCGAAAGTTAAATGGAAAATGACTAAATTAAAAGGAAGAAAATATGAGTTCATTATTGGGATTGATTTGATGAATTGTTTCAACACAATGATGGATTTAGTGGAAGGACAAATATCTTTTAATAATAAAAAAACTAGTTGAATAAATCTGGGTTTATTTAAAGGATTTTCTTCCAAGGAGGGAACGATAAAAAATGCTGATAGGACCAACCTTGAAAGGGAAATCCAATTATAACCACTTGCCAAGAAGGATTATAATTTAGGGGGGTAAGAGAATGAAAACCAAAGACGGAGATTAGTTCTTATGGCCTTTCACTAAACAAAGGGGATATTACCTTGTTTGCTGGGTAGGGTATCGTCCAATACAATGCAAATTCTCTCACTTTTTGCTTTTGATTTATGATTCGTCTTTCATTTATTTTCTATTTTATTTCAATGTTGTACATATGTAAATAATATGTTCCAGTGATGCACAAATTGTAAATATTAAAATCAATTTTAATGAAATTTTAATGTGAATAATTCAGAAGCTCAAAGGTAATTAAATCTCTTTTAAATTTTTAGTCTAATGACAACCTCGGAAATTCTAATTGAAATTGGAAATTGGAAATATTGTACAAGATGTTCCAATTTTCAGATCCACAAAAGTGTTAATTCATTAATTCAAAATATAATCCAATTATCAATAAAATATATAAAAAATATAAGTATAAAAACTTGTACATGACATGGTCAGTTATTGTCCAAACGATTTTGGACACTAGTTCTATAATAAACCCGTATAAAAATGTAAAAGTTTGTACATTAGAAGCAGCTAACTTTGATTGGAACCGAATACAATTAGACCACTTAAATAAAGAAGAATATGACGCAATAATAAAGGTTTTGAATAATTTCAAAGGACTATTCTTTAAAGAAGGTGATCAGTTAACTAGTACAATGGAAATCTTACACGAAATTAGAACGGTGACAGATGAACAGATAAATTCTAAACTATATCGGTACCCCCCACAACACGAAATGGAAGTAAGGAAACAAATACAGGAAATGGAAGAACAGGGAATAATAAGAAAAAGTTGCTCAAGATATTCAAGCCCTTTGATAGTAGTACCGAAAAAAGTTGACAATTCAGGAAAAATAAAATATAGGATCGTAGTTGATTACCGAAAACTCAACGAAGTGACTATTGACGACAAATTCCCACTACCAAATATAGACTCAATTTTAGACAAGTTAGGACGAGCTCAGTACTTCACAACTTTAGACCTCGCGAAGGGATATCATCAGATTTTAATAAGGGAACAAGATAGGGAAAAAACAGCTTTTGTGACACCACATGGACTATATGAATTCATAAGGATGCCATTTGGGTTGAAAAATGCCCCGGCAACTTTTCAAAGAATTATGAATGAAACACTACGTGACTTCATTAACAAAAGATGTGTGGTTTTACCTAGACGACATTCTTATATTTAGTACATCTCTTCAAGAACATATAAAATCTATAACGGACATTTTCAGAGTTTTGAAACAAGCTAATTTAAAAATACAGATTGACAAGTGCAACTTTATGAAAAGAGAGACAGAATTTTTAGGCCATATACTAACAAAGGAAGGACTCAAACCAAATCCCAATAAAATTAAAACCATTCAGGACTTAACTTTACCAAAAACCGAAAAACAGATAAAAAGCTTTTTAGGACTTACGGGTTATTACCGTAAATTTGTGAAAGATTACGCAAAAATTGCGCAACCTATAACAAAATATTTGAAAAAAGGAGTTAAAATAAATACTCTAGACCCAACATATATAGAAGCTTTTGAAAAACTTAAATTACTAATAATTTCGCATCCAATTTTGAAATATCCAAATTTCGAAAAACAATTCACGTTAACAACAGACGCCTCAAACTATGCCCTGGGCGCAATTTTATCCCAAGAGGGACACCCAATTTGCTTCGCGTCAAGAACACTAAATAATCATGAACGAAACTACTCTGCTACAGATAAAGAATTTCTCGCCATATTGTGGAGCGTACAGTATCTACGACCTTACCTTTATGGAAGAAAATTTAAAATCCTTACAGACCATCAACCGATCAAATTTCTACACTCAAAATACAGAGGAAAAGATATGTCAACAAGACATCAAAGATGGCTACTGAAACTAGGAGAGTACGACTTTGAAATCGAGTATATCAAAGGAAAAGAAAATAGAGTAGCAGATTTCCTAAGTAGACTTAAAAATGAGAAGGACGAAAATAAATTGAACGATACCGAATCCAATTTAAATTTAATACACAACATTGAGGAAGATAACGTATCAATGATAACAATTCACTCTGCCGATGAGAATCTTTTAGATCACTTTTTTATAAAAGAGGAAATAGTAAATAAATACAAAACTCAGATAATATTGACCAATAATAAGACAGAGGAGTCAAAAACATTACATGGAAAAAGAATAATTTATATAGCCGAATGTGACTTTAATATAATGGGTGATATATTTAAAAATTATATCACAAAAGGAAAGATAGGCATTTATTCAGAACTTTCAGATCATAGCTATAACTTAGTAAAGGAAAAACTGAGAGATTTGTATTCAAACGATAAACAAATTGAATTCATCAAGTGCACGATGAGGGCACAAGATATTGAAACGGAAGTAGAGGCAATTAAACAAATATCGTTTTATCACGTAAGAGAAAGCATACATTCGGGAATCAATGAAACTTATAATAATATTAAAAATAGGATATATTTTCCAAAACTTATGGAACTAATTCATCTAGTAATAAATCAATGTGACCTTTGTCAACAGGTAAAATATGATAGACACCCAATTAAAAATAAATTTCAGTTTACCGAGACACCGTCGAATAAAAACCAAATTATTCATATCGATACATATGTAATAAAAGGCCATCATTTTCTAACAATAATCGACAAGTTTTCTAAATTTGGGGCTGCTTATTCGCTAAGCGACAGAAACCATGTAACCATAATAGAAAAATTAGAAGAACACATTACAAAAATAGGAAAACCAAATAAAATAATAGCAGATAATGAATTTAAAGCATTAAGGATAAAAGAATTTCTAATAGAGCAAGGGATAGAGTTACACCTAACAAAACCAAATAGCCACACGGGAAACTCAGATATAGAAAGATTTCATAACACCATATCAGAAAAATTTAGAATTTTATATCAAACAAACAGAGATTTACCGATACAGCAATTAATTCAACGAACAATAAGAAATTACTATGAAAGGTTTCACTCTAGCATAAAATACACACCAATAGAAGTACAGGAAGGACTTATAAATTTAGATAAAACCAAGCAAAATTTAAAAGAATGTAAGGAAAAGAAGATTGATAGACTCAATTCAAAAAGAGAAGAGTACAGGGAAACAAGAGATGAGGGATTCATAAAAAACTATAAAGCACTAAGACATAAAGAACAACCGAAATATAAAAAAGCAAAACTAGAAGGAATACACCCGAGTAATATAAAAAGACCGTTAAAATTTACAGATAATGGCCATCTTCATGCTAGTAATAATGTGGACACCAATGACTAAAGGAGAACTGACTACTAAACGACTTACGGAACAAGCAGGATTTATAAACATCTACATGAAAAACATAGATATAGTTAAGGAATCGGACATAATACTACATATAGTAAATTTACACGAAATAGAAAACATTTTAAACCAAATGAAAGAAAATATCAGTTTATTGAAAACAAAAAATAAACATTTACTTCAATTAGAATTGTTAGATGCAAGAAACAAATTAGTTACTTTAATACCAAAACAAAACCGACAACGAAGAGGACTAATTAACGGAATAGGTAGTATATCGAAATGGTTATTCGGGACTATGGACGACGAAGACAGACAAAATATTCAGAAACATCTTTTTAGTATTGACGAAATTAAGGAGAATAATAACCAACAAATTCTAATTAATGACTATTTTAATGAAACTATAAGCCATTTAAAAATTATCGTCAAAAATTACAGAAAAATAATAGAAAGAGAATTAAATTCTATCAATAAATTTTTAGAAACCGAAAATGATAAGCACATATATTTAGAACAACTATCAAATATACAACTAATTAAAAATAGAATAGAACATTCACAGGATAATGTAATATCCACAAAATATGGAATTGCACGTCCTAGTATTTTGACTAGAAAAATATGCAATAGATTATAATAAGCTAAAATATATTCAGATAGGAACTACATTTTTTAATAATTCATGTTTAATTTTTGGGATAAAAATACCCAAAACATTTATAACTGTTAAGCTTAAATATATTGTTCCACTACCGAATGATCACAATGACGAGATAGACTCTGTAATGGAGCAAACAATTGAGTTTGAAAATAAAACATACAAATTTGAAGAAAATAAACATTTAAAGAATTTAAAATTAAGCAATCACTGTCTAATAAAAAATAACTGTCAATTAATAAAGAATAATGACTTAGAAATTATACAATTAGATATAGATACAGTTATAATTAAGAATGCAATAAATATTAGCATCAATCAAAATTGTAATTTTGAAAACATTATGCTAAACGGAAATTATATCATAAATTTCAATAATTGTTCAGTTAGAGTAAAAGACTATTATTTTTCAAATATAATTGAAAACATGGAAGAAAAACAAATAATTGAAAATATACACATAGAAAAAAACTTTTCACATAAAATAACATTTCAAGAAATCAAAACATTAAATAACAATAACCTTAAAAATATTAAAGCACTAAAATATCATAGTAATATATCCTATGGACTCAATCTCCTATTAATAATAATAATTATTATCATCTTGATTTTTGTAATTGTAAAGCAAAGATATATTAAACTAATATTAAATAAAGGAATTCAGGAGAATTCTAATTTAAAGGAGGGAGAAGTTAAATATATAAAAGCAAACACTAATACTTACATTAAGAATGACGCTATAGATGAATTTATTGCAAATATAATTAATAATAAATAAATAAAAATGTAATATTAAACTCATTTCCGATTTGTTTAAAGAAAATATGATTAAATTCATAAATCATAAATATTTTTCGGTCGCAATTCCAAGAATTGCAACCGTCCCAATTAAATATAGAAGAATTAACTTCATTAGTAAATTACAGCACTAAATAAAGAAAATGTAACAAAGTATATTTTTCGGTCGCAAATTCCAAGAATTGCAACCGTCCCAATTTAACTAACTTTTCACCAATAAATTAATTTGTAATGGATATTGTCAAATCGCAATTATTGCACTTCCGTTCCCAAACGAAAATGCAATATTAACATTTTTTACTAATCATAATTTTAGTTAATAAGAAAAACTTGTAATTAGTATAAGTCAGTCTTGTTCCTCCGGTTCGGTCGAGAAGTCATTAAATTTAAAAAAAGATTAATAAACAAAAGAAAAGATATAAAAGTAGTTTTTTTTTAATAAATCGGTTACACGAAAACATAATTTGCGCACACTCTTGAAGGAGTAAACTATCCTCTAATCGCTTGTTGTTATGTTGAGAACTTATAGATTTTTTTTAAAGACATGTTATACGTATGTATGTAATACCTATGTACATGTATGTTTGTATCTAAGTATTAGTGTTGTTAATTATTCGTGTTTTACATTTGTTCGAATGAAAGTTCATGATTTATTTCTTGTTCGAACAGACGAATAATTTTGAACTTTTGTTCGAATATTCGAACGAACAAAGAATAAAAAAATTTATTCGAATAATTTCAAAAACGTTTCATAAGTTTTAATATGAGTTTAATTTTTTTATTAACAAACAAAAAATAATTCATTATACAATAAAACAAATAGTTTTAAAAACAAACTCAGATATATTATAAAACCCGAAAGTCCTAATTTACACTATGCAAGTCTTATTGCTAAGCTGATTAGTTTGTTACGAAAAAGGGACGAGGGGAAAAGAAACGTTACTGTTCCCCTCGTCTCTCTCCGTCAAACTAATCAGCTTAGCAATAAGAGTTGCATAGTGTAAATATGGACAAAGGAAATTAGTTAAAAAACTTGCGTTTTAATACACATTTACAAAAATTTTTAGTATGTCATTGATTTCTTCGAAAATAGTAATTTAAAAACAGCAGATAATCCCACTTTTTAGACGGTTCTTTTTTTACTTTTGATAAAAGAAAATGTAGAAAAATATCTTTCGCAAATTGTTGATGTTAGTGATACCGTTAAAAAAGGATTAAAAAGCATATCCAGTTTGTATGTTCTTGTCTTTGATATTCAAATAAGTTAAATCAACTTCAAAATTGTTGACGATCTTTATATTAGTACAATTTCTTACTTTATTGATACATTTTTTTAGATCAGCTAATAAAACATTGTCAGTTACTTCAGAAATTTCATCTAATACTTAATCGTACTTGAGATTATTTGCGAAATTTTTATTACAAAATAATCATGAAATCAAAATATTTACGTACTCTTTTTTAGCTTTTTGTGGCATACTTTAAAAAGTTATTATTGGAAAGCTTAGGAACTTAACTTCTGATTCAATTACAGACAAACCTAAATTACGACGCAAAGCGCAACGTAATTTATCACCTAGCTTTTACGCTAGAATCAGTAACCTAAATTAAAGCGTTAACGTTGCGCCAGAAACAGTAATGTCCACTCACTTTGATTAATTAAAAACCCTAAATAGAAATAAGATATAAAAATGAAAACAATAAATTGACGTGAAAGTAGCTAAAGTTACATTACTTAACAAAAACAACAGTACTTTTCCAATCGCAAAGCGTTGACGCCACCTTATTTCGGTTGGTCTCACAGACAACGCTTTGCGTCGTAATTTAGGTCGGACTCTTAAGAACGGTACTCTGTTCACAATTTCGTGCGAAATTCTGTCAAACTACATGCAAAAGTATTTGGTATGAAATATTTGCGAAATAAATTCGCAAAAGTAGTACTCTGTTTTATTGCGAAAAACACGTAAAATGTATCTGGCAGCATGTTTATCAGTGCAAAATGTTTCTGGCATCATTTTTATTTCAGCTGCGAAACAACATGAGCAGTACTTTTTTCGGGCGGAATATTAAGCAACAGCTACTCAGTTTTTGTTTGGCATTGTAATAAATTATTTTAAGCTTGTTGAGAAAAATGGAGAAAAGTGCAAATTTGTTTAAAATTAAAAAAGAAAAGATGAAATTCAGTGAAAAGGAGAAACGCTTACTAATAGCTGTAAAAAATAGGAAGCATATATGGGAAAAGTCCCATAAGCTACATAGTAACCGCAACGGCATGAGAGCATCGTGGAGGGAAGTAGCCAATGAAATTGGAAAGACCAGTATGGAGTAAGATATACATACATGTGTATATGTATGTACATACTTACATATATATGTACATAAGCATACGACTTAATCTTTCCAATGTTATTTATACATACTTACATGTATCTGCACCGCAGATGAAGATCGTAAGCAAACTTGGAGGACCATTCTTGACAGTAAGCGGTATTATAAACAAAAGCGCAAATCGACAAAAAATCTGGCAGTGGTTGTGATTTAGAATTCCTATCAGATGATTCGCAAGATCCGTGGGAATTTTCAGAAGATTTGGAATTTTTGACTGAGGCATCGGACTTAAGATCGTAAGTATACTTCTAATTAAATTTTATTGCCTTCATATTCTTCTATTTACCCGAGATAGTGATGATGTTGAAATTCTATCTCCAGATCCACCAATGTTGTCACCGGAGCCAATAAGACTGCTTATTTATATGAAGATAGAAATGTAAGTATATATACTTAT
Source organism: Nowickia ferox (assembly GCA_936439885.1). Classification (NCBI taxonomy): domain Eukaryota; kingdom Metazoa; phylum Arthropoda; class Insecta; order Diptera; family Tachinidae; genus Nowickia; species Nowickia ferox. The sequence goes on along the minus strand of OW387026.1, from coordinate 36,040,403 downwards.
GCATACATATATATGAATGTGTTTCAGTATTTTTAGCTTATCTGCACTGTCAGCTTTACACGATCTTTTGTGCAAATTTAAAAGCCAAAGAGGCAGCTAAATCAAAACTACTGCATATAGACACATACATACATGTATATACATATGTATGTATAAAACAAAATCATTCTTTTCGTTTTGTACATTTTAACTAAAATGTTTATTTATCTGTTTATGTTTATTTATTTGAATAAATTGATATATTTTTTAGAAAAGTACAACAGCTTCATCGAAAAATGTTTATTTAAACGACATGAGAGCAGGTGTGTCAAAAGTGGCTGATGTAATGACATCTTTGGTGGACATGGCAAAAAAACGGAATGAAAGTTCCAACAAAGCATTTCTAGATTACTTAGACTCCTTAATTTTAAAATTACCAAAAGATATGGCTGAAGATTTCCAAACAAAAATCATAACAATGATTTATGAAGAGATCTCTGCTCAAAGATTGATTGATCATATCCAATAAGCAAGTAAATACAATAAGACTAAATAGAATGTAAGAGTTTTTGTGATACTTTTATACGATGACCTGAAACATATAAAAAATTATTTTGAATTGATATAAAATTTTTTGTATGAGTATTTTTAGCTTTAAAAAAGTGAATTTTTTTTTGTTCTACTAATTTTAATTTGTTCCAAGTATTTCCTGTTTAATTTAATTTAGTACAAATTCTTCAATGTAAATAAGACAATATTGTCAATTGTTTGTTGATTTTATTGTTTAATTCTCAATACTTGTTGTATCATTTAAAGTTTCATTTCAAAACAAAGTTTGCAATCAATATCAATATAAATGTCAATATCAACAAAAAAGACTTATTTTTGCTTAGAAACATTTTGATTCTAAATTTTCTTTAAATTGAAGCTTTTGATTATACAACAAGTATTGAGAATTAAACAATAAAATCAACAAACAATTGACAATATTGTCTTATTTACATTGAAGAATTTATACTACATGAACTTAAACGATAATTTGATGGTATGTACTTTTTTGTTTTGTTTTTGTTTATAAATAAATGAATTTGTTATGCTATTAACATAAATACATAAATGTATGTATGTACATATGTATTTAAATAAAAATTAATTTAGTTTGTTTTATAAAACAATGTTTTTATTTTTTGTTTTTTAGTTTCTTTTAAAATAATGTAATGCAATGTATGTACATATGTATGTATGTAGGTATTGTTCCAAATGATAATTCAATGTTATTTTTTCGAGGTGAGTATGTAAATATGTACAAATTTATTAATATATATTGGAATTCAGCGGTATATAAATTCAGGTATTTAAGTAATTAATATATTCATATGTAAAAGCGAAATTACTTTTCTTTAATTCAGTATAGTTTATAAAATTGTAGTAATTAAGTATTGTAGTAATTACAACAAATTTTCTTATTTTGTTTTTGTTTTCAATATAACTGAGCGACAGATAATTTCTTGTCGACATCGTGGGCCAGGCCTTAAGTATTTAAATAAAATTTATGAAGTTTTTAGGAATTGAGTGTTTAGTTTTAGTGTAGAAAATTTTAAATGATTAAGTATTAACTTTAGGACAATTTTAGGTGGATTTAAGTGTGTAACTTTACAGCAATTTTATGTAAACTTAAGTATAACAATCTTAGGTGGATTTATGTATGTAACTTTATACGAATTTTAAGTATTTTTAACTTTAGACTAATTTTAAAGTATTTTTAACTAGTTTCAACATAAAGTAAACTAAATACTAAATAATACTGAAAGAAATGCATACTTTTTTTGCCATTGTATGGCGCCCTTGTCTGATGTGAAATAAGTGGCCATCCTGTTTCTGATAACACGTCCCGATTCATCTTGTCTACCAGAGTATGAGGTATTGTCATTAGATGAAAAAAGAGAATCAGCAGGCAAGTGCTCTCTAAATTCTCCTTCGACAAGAGTCCCAGATTCATTGAAATAATCAGCATATTTTGCGGGCGAATACTGGCGTGTGCTAATTAAGTAGTTGTGTAAATAAACACAAGTTTTAATACAAAAACATTTTTCGGGATAGGCAGTAAAATTTGGAGCACATTAACCCGAAAGCATTTTCTATACACCGCATTGCTCTGCTAAGCCTATAGTTGAATATATTTTCAACATCTTCAAGACCCTTGCCAGGCTTTGGCTTGAAAGGCTTCATAATACGGCGGTGCAAAGGGAACGCGTCGTCTGCCAAAAAAAACAAATGGTGTTTCGTTATCGAAATCTATTGGAAAACTCAATTTATTTTGCTTAATGGCAGTTCCAAGGGTACACTTGTCAAATATCTTGGTATAAATAGGTATTTATAAATGATATTTCGTTATCATTGAAGTTCTCCCTCTCTGTAAGTAGTGTGCTTCTACTGTTATATATTTTTTTTTTGCCTTTTGATGAAACTCATATGTATTTATGTGCGTACCAGTCTGCGGTCAGCAACAATAACCACATAAATCGGAAAACATGGTTTAGAGTAAAACATCTTTTAACGTATGAGCATTACTGTAGGATGAACATTTATTTTAAACTTAATTTGGCGTCTATTATAAATTTTTGGATTTTTTAACCTTATATTAGTACTGTTTCGCTTATATATTTATAATAAACCTCGTTATAGACATAGAATGTTCCCGATATATGAATCCTCAGTTGTGGAACTTTGTAGCCTATACATAACTCGATTTTGTCCTAAGTCGACTTATGCTGTTCTCATTTATAACCAGAGATTTATTGAATTGTTGTAAAAGCTAACTGCTCCTGGATAGAGGAAAGTTTATAGCGTTGTTAATTAATAATTGCTAGAAACCATTTCATTTATTCTGCAATTGTGTAAGAGCAAAGAACATTAAAGCTTAAAGTGCATATACATACCCACTGACATAGTGATTTTATTAGCTCTTCATCTATACTAGGTATGTAAAGCAAGACAACTTATAGCAAGGCGTATATGTACAAATAATGCCTAGGAATTAATTTCTTACTAGGAGTAGTGGTTTGATTTCGTGATCATATAAGCTCTACAGCTTCGGGCTGAAAATATTAACTGGTCGAAGTTGCTACCTCTGGCGAACACGTTTACAAACATAACGGTTCGAATTCTTACTATTTGGTATATAAAATAAAATTGAACACGTGAGTCGCTTTTGTTATTTGAATTCTGGTGAACCATTCATCCCAGTTAAAGTTTAAATTCCTGCCTACCCTCTTGAAACAATAAGGAACTAAGAATAAGGCATGTGTGTCAAGTAAAGAAAATTAGTATAAAAATTCACCTGTCTCTTCGTACAGAGTTTAAAAAAAAGTAAAGGTAATTAGCAAAAGTAATGGAAAACAATATTAATAAAAAAAAAATTTAAATAGAATTGAATTTTGAATTAGTGTTAAACCCACGGTTCCTACTCCACGTGATAATTTCTAAAATCAACTTCTAAATTACCAAAAAAATTTTATTCAGCGTAAAAGTCTTACATACATTTATATTATAATACTGGCAAGATTGTTTTTCATTCACAACCATGCTCTTATTTGTATCTTTATCCATGGAGATAGTGGGTAGGATGATCGTGAATGAAAAATAACCTGCTTTAATTTTAAGTTTATTAATTGCCACCTATAATATTTATTAGAATTTATTTAAGTTTATAGCAGAATGTTAGTCTCAACAGCATCGTGTAACCGGCCTGGAACATGTGTAAATACTCTCAACAAAAATTGTAAGTTTTAACATAATATTTATAATGTTAACAATTTATAATGTTAATAATTATACACCATTTCCAATTTCAAACAAAAGTAATAATAATAACGAAAATTAATTTGATAAGAACCTATTATTTGATAGTTAAGTAGAACGTAGTTTAAAGCATATATCTCTCTAAATATTGTATTACCAAAGTGAATTAAAATGAAATCGGAATAAATATTGTTTACTTATAGCCTAATGTAACTAAGTCATTTCCATGTCGATTGTGGGTTACCAAAGAAATATATTTAGGAACAAAGGTAACATGGTGGGGATATGGGCTATAGGGAAAGGTACATCTTTTTTCCCAAATCTAATCGTAAAACGTAATTTACATCTGTATTTTTTTCACATCACGTGATATATTTTTGTAAGTGCGGCCTCTCCGTGACCTAACAAGACCCCTCCCTTCGACGAGCTAGACCCTATAAGCAAGCACGTGCTAAAAGCTATGGTCACAGTGGAAGGAAAAAGGAAAAAGAAAAAAAATGCTGTATTCAGCGCACATAAAATTACCGTACCATTACAACGTAGGTGAAACGATAATCGCCATCGGCTGCTGCCATAAGCACGGTACTAAAGAATCCCTTAACATTTATGTATATATATATATATATGTTTATAACTTCTAACAATAAATTAATTCATAGTTTTACTTTATAATTATAAAATAGGCTACCGGAATTTGGGGGGCACTTTACTGCTACGTGCTTGCCATCTATTGCTCCCACGCAGTTAGGAAAATTCCACTTCTCACAGGTATGGGCGATACGAGTCAGTTCTTTTGGAGTTATTGGTGGGATCTCGTAATTTAGTGTTTGGCACAAGGCAAGGCACACTTCGTCAATGATGACACCAAATTTCTGCTTGCTAATCCTATAGCAGCTTGCAATGTGGCGTTGCAATGTCCCACATGCGAAATATCTACCAATAAAAATATTACATATTAGAATACAAATACAAACATCAAATATGTGCACTTACTCCAGTACTATGGCCAATTTTTGCTTTGGAGAAATGCATTCATGGGGATGAGTATTTCTCTTAGGAGTAAGTAGTTGTTCCACTCTAAGCAACAATTCGGAAAAAGTGTGTCTATCCATATGGAAGTTCTCCTTAAAAGCCTTTTTGTTTCTTAACATATCTTCAAACTAAAAAATAGAAGCATAAATATATATTTATGTAGTTTAACCTCTTTGAAGCATATTTTTAATTGTAAGAATACACTTACATCTCTTGCGAACCTTCCATTCTCGTTTCTATCCTTGAGATAGGGGCTTGTACCTGGACGAGTAGCGTCCAAAAGATGTTCCGTAGAAACTACAATTTCAATAACTTGTACTGCACAAGCCGTAAGCACAAGCACAAGCCGTAAGCAATAGGTCGTCATTCATTTTTTATTTAGGTAAATATATTTTTCCAACAAAAAACACTTAACAATAAGTAACGCACAATTAATTTTTATTTGCTTTATATTTATATATAAGAAAACATATGTTTTTTTGCACTGACATTAAACAATGTTGCATACATTCACGTAACAAAAGCGTGAAATTTAGCAAAATCGCTAGATGGGCTACATTTGATACATGTAAAATTTTTTACGCGAAATAATCATTGTTACTTAAATTTTTTCGCAACTTCGAACAGAGTACCAGCCTTTAAGGAGGCATTATCTTTCCAAAGCAGGAAAACAAAAGATGCGTTTAGCGAACATATATTTACAAACATGCTCACACTAGTATTTATAATTTGGAGTAATTTCATTACTTAACATTATATTGTTAACAAACTAAAAAGTTATGAAATGTAAAATACTTTTTATACAAAGAGATTGTTCGAATATTCTACGAAAATGATTCGAATAGTTTTTTATTCTAAATTGAAAATTTTTGTTCGTTCGAACAAAAATGAAAAAAAGTTGTTCGAATATTCGAATAATTTTTGTTAGAATGACAACACTACTAAGTATGTAAATCATGGTAAATAATACATTTACTAATAGTTTCCCCAACAAAAAAAAAAAATGAATGCGTTCAAATTGGAATAGTGTTTCATGCTTTCTTTAGCATTTGTTTCTTCGAATGCATTCTGAAGGTCATCGCAAATCGTAAATAAAGCTATAGTTTTTGAACTCATCAAAACCGCATGCGATATTACTGGGTAATTAATATATTAAAATAAATATCCAGAGAAATAGGAATGCAAAAACGGAATTAAATCATCACATTGACACATTTTCATAAAACAAATTTTATCTCCAACAAATAATAAGAATACAATAGCTCAGTGGTAGGGAGTGTGCTTTGACCGTCATAACGGCATGGCTCGTATCCTGGCGGCGACAACATCTATTTTTTGTTTTGTGCAAGAACGTCATCGAATCAGGGAACTTGCACGGGTTCTAAGCACTCATTTCACAATATGAGCAGTTTTGTTGTATGTGAACCCAATGATGCCGACTTTTGAGACTCAAAACGCGTAAAATTTTTTTAAAATAAGGCTAAATTGGAAATATATACGTTTCGGGCAAAATAAAGTCAAATTTTTCGAAAAAGCGCGAAAAGAGGCTAGTTTTAAAATGTTTCTATTGAAAATCAAAGCAACAAACAGATTTTTTAAACTAATTTATTAGAAAATAAATCACTAACATGAGATCAACACATACGTACTAAGCTTGTGCCATTTAGTTCATTTAACTACACCTTTTCCAATTGTAATTCAGAAAGCGTCAATTTAATTTCAGAAAGCGTTAATTGTAATTCAGATTAGTCAGTTTAATTTCAGAAAGCGTTAAGTGTAATTCAAATTAGTCAATTTAATTTCAGAAAATGTAAGTTGTAATTCAGATTAGTAAGTGTTAGTTAATTTTCAGAAAGCGTCAATTGTAATTAAGAAAGCGTTAGTTGATATTTAGAAAGCGTCAAATGTAATTCAGAAAATGTCAATTGTAATTCAGAAAATGAATTCATTGATAAAAAATTATTTAAAATCTTTTGGAACGAGTAGTGTGGTATTATATATTAAATACTCAGCAATACACAAAAACTGCTCAATTTACCAATCTGCAATGACAAGGAAACGAGTAATTCGATTGCTGTCATGTCTGCATTTGTTTCACGAGAAATGCGCACAACCTATAATCGAACTTACAAACAGTACGTGTCCTATATGCAGAGCAGAAATAGTTGGAAATGAGGAAGTGGAAAGAAAAAAATAGTGAGAGAGACCGAGAAAGAGTTGTAAACAGTGCTAACAGAGGTGAGGATTTGATAGATTTGGCTTCGAATTTGGGAATAAAATTGAAGAGCGCATACCATTGGGTCCGATCTGGGATTGACGAAATGTTGCCAAAAGGTGGTAAGAAACCGAAAATTCTTTCGGATGAGCAAGTTGATTTGATGGTTTCTTGGGTAGAGGAAGACTGTACTATATCATTAAAAGATATACAAAATAAGATTATAAGTAAATTCGGTAAATCATTATCAGTGGCAACGGTGGGTAATTATTTAGAAGGCAGGATGTTCGCCATAAAACAAGTACACGTTGAACCTGTTACCATGAATGCTGAGGTGAATAAAGCAAAACGAGCTGAGTATGTACAAGCTTTGAATCAATATATACAGAAGGGGAAACAAGTTGTTTGGATGGATGAAACAAATTTTAATTTATTTTGTCGTCGTAGTAGGGGTCGTGAAAAAGTTGGGAATGGAGCAGTACAAAAGCTTTCAGCTACAAGAGGCCCTAATATTCATTTAACGCACCTTGTCACTCCAAGTTAGAAAGAGTTATAGATAATACGCCAGCCTCTCTTTTGCGACTAGGGCCCTATTCTCCAATGTTAAACCCCATCGAGAGTATTTATATAATAGAACAAAGATTGGCCTACTTAGAAGATATTATAGAACGTGCAATGAACACCATAACTGGGGGTGATTGTACTCGTGCTGTACAACACTGTACAGTTCATCAAGCCAATGCTCTGGCAATGAATGACATGGCCGTCGGTCAATAATTTTTCTTTAATTTTGCACATTTACATACATATATATTGTATTAATGACACTTTTAATAATTAAAACGAAAAATAATAAGAATAAAACTTATTTTATTTCTGAATTACAATTCTTTCTGAATTACAATTAACATTTTCTGAATTACAATTGACGCTTTCTGAATATAAACTAACGCTTTTTGAATTATAATTGACTAATCTGAATTACAAATAACATTTTATGAATTACAACTGACTAATCTGAATTACAATTAACGCTTTTTGAAATTAAATTGACTAATCTGAATTACAATTAACGCTTTCTGAAATTAAACTAACTAATCTGAATTACAATTAACGTTTTCTGAAAATCAATTGACGCTTTCTGAATTACAATTGGAAAAGGTGTAGTTCGTTCATTTAGTTCAATCGTTCTTTTTAGTTCAATGAACTAGTGGTTATGCATACATGATTATCAAAATATTTATTTATTTATTTATTTATTTAAGAAATACTTTACAAAGTAAATTTGCAAAGTATTGTTGCACAAATATGGGCGGGGTAGCTAGACCATATGCCCAAGATGTTATTAACAGTTTTTAAAAAAGGCTTTGTGACTGACTGTACACGACCTATGCCTTCACATAGGAAGTAGCAACGTGGTTGTTAAAGAAATTCCACAAAAGAACCGCAAGGATATACGGTTATCCGTGGCAGATCAGTCAACCAGTGCGAGTGAGACGCAAAACTCTCGAAGGACAATAAACAACAGTGGCCTGGTTGCACTTAAGAGATACTTGCCAACGACGCTTGATGTTGACTCGCCCAGAGCTGCTTTACGACTGAAAAAATATGTTCATTTAGTTCAATCATCTTTTTAGTTCAATGATTTGGCATTTACATACATAAGCATGTATGTGTGGTCTTTGACAGTATTAAAAACTGATCTGTGATTTAAAAAAGAATTAAATTTGCTTTATAAATAAAAGGTTCTTAAAACAAATTATTTATGTTGTTGCTGGCAAAGCATAGTGCTAACGTGGAAAACAAATGAAAATGGGCACACTAATTTAAGCAGCAGCATCGGCTGGTCACGTTGAAGTCTCCAAGGTAACGAAAAATGTTTGTAAGGATTTCTTCAGCTGAATTCCCCCCTTTTGTTTCAGAAATTTTTGTCAGTATGTACAAATTTTTGTTATGTCAAAAATTGTGTGTCAAACAAATAGATGAATACAGTTTTAATTTATTTTTTAATCCAATTATTTTTAAAATTTTAATGTAATACAATTATAAAAACAATTTTTTTTAAATATTTTTAGGTTTTACATGGTGCCGGCATTAACACACACCCGAATGTAAGGAGAGTGCTTTATCGTTTATTTATTTTGAAAAATAAATACATTAAATGTTATTTGTGCACATATATACATATGTTTGTGAACAAAAAAAAATTAAATAAAATTTCTTTTAAATTAAAAGCTTTTTTTATAAATACAAAGTGGTAGAATTATTGCAAATATGCCATTTTCAAACTATAGTAAAATTTTTGTATTTGCGGTGTTGTAGTGGTTAGAGTTGTACCAAAAGCCCCTTTTTAAGTTTAAATCGACGTTTTCGGCCGCACTTGTGTCCAACAGAATGAACGAGTTAACTCTAGTAGCGGTATAGAATTATTGTAAATGGGTTATTAGGAGACTAACGTCTAATTTTTGTATAAAAAGTGTTGTAGTGGTAAAGGATTGCTAAGAACGCGGTATTTGTAACGTAAAGTCATATATCTTTTTGAGTTTGCACAGACATTTGTAAATAAATTTTACAGCATTGCAAGTAATATAATTAAAAACAACTTATGTATCTTTAATTCAAAAATGCTCCCAAGCTAATTTTTAAAGGTTCATAAAAATCATGCAATTTATTTTTGTGCTTTTTAAATTAAGGTTTTTCTTTTTTTCATATACATACTACATAAAAAACTAAACATACAGGTACAATAAAATTTTTGAATTCATTTTTAACATAGTTACATACAGACCCGCACATAACTATTGGCAATACTTTTCGATTTTATCACTTTTTTAAAGGTTTTTCAAATAAATTTTTGAGAAAAAAATTTTGGAAATAAGTATACCTCCTACAATGATTTGATAGATATCATATTTTTTTTATTAAAATACACTGAAAATAACTTTTATAATACATGTAGCAGAAGACGTCAAAATTTTGCCGCACAAAAGTTTTATCACACACAGGCAGCAATGTTGTATCTGGCGACGATGTCAAAAGGATGCATTTTTTTATTTTTCTTTAAATCATTTCTGCCAAAACGGCTTTTTTAAGAAAAAACGTTAAAAAGTAGTTTGCGAATATCAAAATGAGCTCTAAACAAAAAGAAACCACTGAATCTCAGCGCAAAATAATACTTCACCTGCATAATCAAATAAGTCGTTTTACAATTCGAAGTATTCTTAATCGCTTTAAAGGAGAGACCAGCTTCAACAGTGCCAATCAAGCAGAACGTCCTAGAACTTTCAATTGATGATAGTGATGGTAAATTTTGGGCCTTCATTACAAAAACACATTTCAGCAAATTGAAATACGATGAATCAAACCAATTCACATATTCCATTTGTAGAAAAGTTTCGTATATAAGGCAGAAATCTACATCAACTGACACCACACACAGTGGACCAAACACAGAAGAACGCTGATGATGAAGATTTAGTGGCCTTCGAAAACGGCTGGCTGTTCCATTCAACTATGTGTTGTCAGAATATTTACAACTAACTTTGATGTTATTTGTTCATTAATAATTATCACATGTAATTTGGCTTAAAAGGCGATACGAACATTAGCCTGTTCAATTCATTAAATATAGAAACAAATGCAGTTCGAATAATAATAATTAAACTAGAAAAGAAGTATTGTTCTGCTCTTTTTATTGATGTTTCTCAGGCATTTGATAAAGTATGGCACGAAGGCCTAGTTTAAAAATTGAAGACATACCTACCAATAAGCATACAAAAGTTTTTGGAAAGTTATATTATTGACAGGAAGTTCACTGTTGTGGAAGCAGAGTTCACGAGTGTGCCCGAATCTATATTTTCCGGTGTGCCACAGGGCAGTATTCTGGGGCCAGTCTTGTATATAATATATAGTTGTGTACACCAAAAATTCAAATATACATCGCGATTTAAATATGCCACTAGTGACTGAAGAAATTGCAAAATACGCAGGCAAATATTTAACAAAACTCGAGTCACATCCTAATCCGCTCGCTCGTAATATCTTGAATTTTACTGGACATATCCGCTTAAAAAAGAGGGACACAAGGGCTCTTATTCTCAACACTCCAGATGGGACTTCTTGAAAATACTTTTTTTTCTTTTTGATTATCACTACTTATGTATTATTTATAACTATCACTAAGTTTATGTCCGACACTGGTCGGGCCTAATAATTATATTTAGATTTAAAATTTGATTACTTATTGTTAGTTTATTTTTGAAGATACAATAAATAAATATATGAAAAAAAAAATTTCGCCACATTAATGGATCTTTCCTTCTTTCCAAATAGTCCTCGCTTAGGTACTTGTCAAACTCCCTAATAGCTGTGGCGGTGTTATTATTTGGACGATTTGTTTCCTGGAACTTTAGGTCATACAAGTTCCAAATTGAAAATCCTTCCGTTACATTAGCATTAGTATTTAATTGCGATTCACTATAATCACTGTTTGGAAGTCTGATGAAGCATAGTCTGGATCTTAAACTTTTAACAGCTGCTTCGTACGAAAATTCACTTTTGAACCCGCGTTTCTTAAACCTTGGGTCTAAAATTGTGCTTTCCTCCAAAAATATTACAAACAACTGTAACTTTTGCAAGAGTAACATTGTTTTCGCTTGAAATTTCCACAGTTACCTCATAAAATGGTTTTAAAATTGGTACAATCTCATTTATAAAATCCCATTCCTGTAATAAGAGCAGCAAATCAGGACGTTTTACGGAGAGTGTTGTAATGCCAGCAGCCTTCATAACTAATATTCGCTGCAGCATAAGGTAAGTAGAATTCCATTCTAATTCTACACCTTGCTTGAGTTTGAGCTCTGGCATTCCCATCTGCGTTTGAGTCTCATACAGCTTATTAAGACCCTGAGAGCTTCTTTTGAAATACTCCACAACTCTCCTTAGCTCTTGTTTCTTCAACTTCCACTAATGCTGTGTGAATTACCAAGTTAAGGGAATGAGCAAGACATCCTACACTTATCCACTGGCCTTGACGAACTGCTGCAATGTCGCTGACTACTGCTGTCACTTTGTTGGCAATTTCAAAGTCAACTATAACGCTTTTTAAAAAACTGCAAAGATTTTCCGCTGTGTCTTTCGGTAAATTCGTTCCATGCTATCAAATATGTCTTCAGGCGGGTGTTTTCATCTATGTAATGGCTGTTACCGTTACATAGCTCGTGTTGTTCTTGGAGGTCCAATTATCTGTTATGAGACATACTGCCATAGATGATGGTATATCTGATTTGACCGTTTCCAGAATTTCCATATGGACACTTGTAAGCAAATTTTTAGATAAGGTCTTCCTGGTGGGTAATTGGTACACTGGGCAATTAGACACTTCAGTTATCAACTCCCTAAATGCTGGCTCTTCCCCAATGCGCAAAGCATGATGGCCCTTGGCCACAAATTTCACCACCAACTTATCTTTACGTTCCACCTTCCGAATGGTAGGTGGTTTTCGTATAAACAGCGATATAGTTTGTTGTTGCAGGTTGTCCTGTGAGCTCGTCGAGGGTTGCACCAATGCGTCACCTTTTATTTGTTGTGGGTTCACACTTACCACTGTTTGGCGTTGTAAGGATCGGGGTTGAAGCGGATGCTTGATTTTCAAGTGGCGATTTAGGTTTCCATGAGACCCTCCTGCAATACTTAATGAACTTTTACAATAATTACATTTGGCACGATCAGTTCCATTAACAGAGAAATGTAGCTAAATGTCACTATGTTTTCTTGCAGCCATTAACTTTATTTTTAATTTTATTTTTTTAAATTTGAGAACACTATATTTCACTTGAATTTCACTTTATTTAAATAAACAGTTAGTTTACATTCAAAGATTAGAATGGCAACAATACCAGGAAATTTATTGATATATTATTTATGGCAGCACTGCGTTACATAGTGTCCACACCTGATGAATTTATATCATGATGAATGTCAAATTGATATCATTGATGAAAATTCATCACGTATAGACTCAATTTATTAATATTATAGCAGCGTTATGATATAATCATCAGAGCCTGATAAATTCATCTTGATATCAAATGTCACTTTGTGTTACTGTGCATTTAACGTTTATTTATTAAAAAAATTTCGTTTAAAAAAGACGGCACAACAATTATTTGTGACTAAAAAATTAAGCAACACGAACATTAGATATTTTTGGCAAGTATTTTTCAAGTATTTGTTTGATTCATCACGATATAAAATTATCAACGTCTACCCCGTTGTGTTAATGATATTTATTATTAATGATAAAATGACAGTTGCTCTGTCGGCGTCATATTACGAGTTATGATATTAAGTCACTATGTTAAGTAGGATCTAACAAGCAAAAATTCCTCATATGTATATTATAACGATAATTTTAACAACTATTCTAATGATGAATATTCATTTGATGATGTGTAATAATTGATAATACATAAAAATTTATGAATATTTTTCATATTAATTCTGTAACAAGGAGAAAAGCAAAAAGAAAAATTAAATTGTGTAACAATGTACAAAGAACATAATTTTACTTAAATACATTTATTCATGTATGTATATGATATTTAATTTAAGGATTGCTTCAAAATAACAAACAAATTAGCTTCTAAACGTTTGAGTTGTGCCAGGCTTGAAGAAATCAAGCAAAGAGCTGAAAGGTTATTTTTCCGAAAATAATAAATTTATGATTTAAAAAAAAAATGAACGAAAAATGTGTATGTTACGAGTATTGTGACAAAGTGACAAAAAAGAGATATCAGTTTTGCTATGTGATTTTGGTTATAGAAAAAAAAACTCTATTCACTTCAAATAGGAATAGATGAAAGCCTTAAATTTTTCTTATAAGCACCACTTTTTGAAAGTTATTGTTTATAAACGAAACAAAAGCGAGAAAGGCTTGTTTTCCAAGAACCGCCTGTGACTTAATTTTATTATTTTGTTTTTAATACTTTTTGCGCTCCATAAATAATTCGTTATTGCTTAAGAAATTTAGTTTCGTTCACAGGAAGTAAATATTTGTATATTTGCAGAAATTGCAAAAATAAAAACTTTTGAAGAAAATATTTGCTTAAAAAAAATTGCTAAATTTTATCATTCTTTTTTAGCATCTTAATTATTCCTTAGCATTTTTTAGTTTTTTTATTGCTTTGCTATTTATCTGGCGATACGGGGGTTAGGACATGATTTTCGTAACAAAAATAATCGACGCTATTACAGCTAGCTACTACACTAGCCACAAGTAATGCAAGATATGTTAATGCCTTTAACAAAGAAATTTTTTTGCGAGTGGAATAAACTATGCTGTTATTCCAAAGAAAATCAACAAGAAAAAATTATTTTACGTACACAATTATTTTGTTTATGTGATAGCGTGTACTACGTAATTTTTAGTAAAAAAAAGTGCTTTTCTTTTAGAAAGTTAAAATAAGAAGCAAAGTCAATTAAAACGTTGCATAAAAAAGAAAAAAAAAACAATTAATTGAAAAATGTACTAACCACCATTATCGGGGATAAAAGTTCACGTGAAATCTGTTCCCTTTCCCTAAAATTGTGATCGCCAATGTTTGCGTTATTATTCTTTAATTTTGTTCACCATTTGCTCACCATTTTATTCCCGACAAGGGTGAATAATTATTTATTTTACCAATAGAAAAATTGTGCATATGTTGAAATCGTGACTCTTTTGCATTGCTAGTAGTTAGTTTGGTAGTTAGTGGTAGGGATTGGTAGTTAACGAAATAGCTAGACATTCGCTAGATACGCCGACTGCAGCGGTAATTTTTCTTGGCACATGCTTTTTCGTAGGCATATATACGAATGGATGTGTATAACAATCAGTATCGTCATGCAAAAAACAATAAGTAGATATGTATACACATTCATACATACATATACATATATGTATGTATAAATATACGTTTCCATGACGACCATTCATCTCGTTCATACATACATACATATGTATAAGAGTGTTCATATAAAGAACTACACAGCATATGCTACAAATAGTATTCAAAGAAGAATATCCAATTGTTTGTACGTATGTAATCAAATCTACTACACAGCACCAATATGCTATGCAATAATGTAAAAAAACTACTTAGTCAGTAGTGCTGCAGTCTAGTGATGGATTTTCAATGACAAGCTAATGTTAAATGTCAATAGGCGATTACATTGGCTGGGGTACACCTGGTCAGTAGTACTACTGACAATGTCACTAGTATATCGCTACATTTTCATTATTCGCATTTTCTGCAGGGTTGTTTGTGGTAAGAAATGGGATTTTTTTTGCATACAAATAAATTATTGTGCTTATGAATGCACGTGTTGATAAAATTATATACATATGTATGTATATTCAATATGCATTTACATATGTATGTATAAATTCGTTTGCTAATGTATGTTGTTAAAACATGGTTAATAAGTAAGAAGTCGGCCTGTTAAAAGTCGTATGCTGAGTTCCGAACGTAGATGAAAATTCCTTTTTTTAAATTTATTTTTGAAAAAGAAATTATTGAGGGACCAAAAATAGTAATTATTCTCGAACTTTCAAAGAAAAAAAGCAACTTAATACAAGGAAACATCAAACAACGTGGACAATCACACCGTTCTAATTGTTCTAAACTAGATTTTTCTAAACTCCAATGATTTTAAAATTAAAATTTTTATTTTTCAAGCAGAAATAATTGTTAGTGGTTTCGTTCTGTTTGTTTTTTTCAGAATATTTACAATTAACTTTGGTGTCATTTGTTCCTTAAATGTTATTTAGCATACAGAGTGATACGAATTTTAGTCTACTCAAATAATAATATAATTATAATAATTATTTTCGGATTTTTGTTTTTTCGAGAAGAAATAAAAATCAATTTGTGATTCCTACTTTTTCGAACAGAAATTAAATTAAGTTACATTGTGGCAAAAAATACATATACCTACATACATATATGTATATGTACATACTATGAACTTATAGGTACATATAGGATATAACTACTACGACAGGATCAACGTGTGGAGATTTCCTAGCCAAAAACGTCGTAGCCGCCTCAAAGCGGCGAACCGCTATTTTTATCACTTTTATGATATGGCTATCAAATTAAAGGGATTTTCCAATGGAAACATAATGGTGGAATCATGCTGATTTATGACGTTGTTTTAGTAAAAACACATACATATACATTTTTAACCCTTATGCATATTTTGGTCACACACGAGAACATATATTATATATGTATGTGTACACACATACAATTAAACAATTATTTCACTTGTATTTCTTATAAATACTCAGAAGAAGATAAGGTTGAATGGCTGTATTTAAATCTGTCTTCTTCTGGGTGAATACATTAATGGTTGGATAGGAAAGCAATCCAACTTGCTAGCTTAATAATCTGAGTTCAACTTTGCAGTGAAACTCCTTTCGATTATATAAACATAATATGTTTTACTATGTATGTACGAAAACAGTTTGAACACAAATGTTTTAATCACAGGGGCATTTTGCATTTACGTTTAAAATTACTGTGTTGGATATACATATGTAGGTACTTTTTTGTTTTTGGTACATAAACATGTGTTTTATTGTAGTAAATATTAAACCATACCGACTCGCACTGAATTAGAGTGCAATTGTTTTTATAAAATTCAATTGTGTATATATAAAATACATATGTATGTGTAGGTATATATATATGAAATAAAGATGTAATAAAACGAAACCTTATGCTTGCTAACTTATAACTACCCTCTAGCCAGCCTAGAACCATATGTCTCTATGTCAACACTCTTTTCTCTAGCGACAATTGCACTAGTTGAAATGTCGACAACTTTCCTTTTATGCGAGAGTAGAGATACGTTAGGGACAACAGTTCTAGTGTATTTCTGGTGACATTGTCAATAGTTTGTTTTTCTTTTTATTATGCTGTGCAATAATGTTAAAAAAATACATACTTATGTATGTATGTGTTTAAGTTTTTTGCCCCAACCCTTATAAAATTGTAGACTAGAGCCCCTAAAATTTACTAGTGAATCATTGGTGCCAATGTCTCCATGTGGTCCCAGCAGAACTATTTAGTCAGTAGTGCTACAGTCTAGTGGTGGATTTTCAATGACAAGCTAATATTAAATGTTAATAGATGATAACATTGGCTGTAGTATACCTGGTCAGTAGTACTACACTGAATCAAAAAAGCATTCTTAAAACAAGAATCTTGCGTTTTTGTTTTAAAAATGCTGCATTTTTAAAAATCATTTTTAAAATATGGATGTTTCTTATAATATTAATATACAACATTGTTATGTTTATAACGAAACAGTTCTAAAACAAAAATGTGCGCTTTCATTTTAAAAATTTCAAAAACTATAATGTTTTCTTATTAAAATAAAAATTATAATTTTTGAAATCATAATAAAAAAGAAATGTATTTTTAAACATTCTAAAAACAAAAATATTTTATTATTATATCAATAATTTTAATTTTTTTAAATAAAAGAATATATTTTTCCCCGAGTAACATTTTATATTTGTGTCGTGTTGAAAAAAAAAGAATTAATCCGTTATTACGACCAAGTGTATATTAATGTCCATTATCCTGTATGATCCTTGCGCATAAAATCTTAAAATTATTGCGAAATTTTAAAAAACACGGTGTTCATAACATTATAGCGATATTTTTTGTTGAATGCTCGTCATGACGCAAATGAAAATTCGTTCGATTAGAAAATTTTTCATAATAAGGGCATTTTGATTCCAAACCAAATTAACATTTTTAATTTTAATACGAACCATCCGTAATTTCAAAATTCTCTTTTATTAATTTAAAACGTTTCATTCTTAATTTAAGCAGTCTCCATTATTAATTCAAAACATTTCATTTTTTATATAAAAATAATTAGTTTTAAAACAAAAATGCTTCATTATTACTTCAAGAATATTTCATTCTTAATTCAAAAACATAAGTTCTTAATTTGAGTATGTTCAACTTTATATCAAGGTTGTTGTTTCTTAAAACAAAAATAATAATTTTTCATTCCAAAATAGTTTTAATTTTTAAGCAAAGAATGAAAATTTTTAAAATAACACAAAACAAACTTAGTTCTATTTCATAAAGGTTTCGTTTTTAAAATCAAAATGTTTCTTCTTGATTTTAAAAGTTTATTTTTTGGGTGTACTGACAATTTCACTACACCCAAAAAATAAAGTTTTAAAATCAAGAAGAAACATCTTGATTTTAAAAACGAAACCTTTATGAAATAGAACTAAGTTTGTTTTGTGTTATTTTAAAAATTTTCATTCTTTGCTTAAAAATTAAAACTATTTTGGAATGAAAAATTATTATTTTTGTTTTAAGAAACAGCAACCTTGATATAAAGTTGGACATACTCAAATTAAGAACTTATGTTTTTGAATTAAGAATGAAATATTCTTGCAGTAATAATGAAGCATTTTTATTTTAAAACTAATTATTTTTATATAAAAAATGAAATGTTTTGAATTAATAATGGAGACTTCTTAAATTAAGAATGAAACGTTTTAAATTAATAAAAGAGAATTTAGAAATTACGGATGGTTCGTATTAAAATTAAAAATGTTAATTTTGTTTTGAATCAAAATGCCCTTATTATGAAAAATTTTCGGTCTTCGAATGTAGTCCAAAGCGCTAATCGAACGAATTTTCATTTGCGTCATGACGAGCATTCAACAAAAAATGCCGCTATTATGTTATGAACACCGTGTTTTTTAAAATTTCGCAATAATTTTAAGATTTTGTGCGCAAGGATCATACAGGATAATGGACATTAATATACAATTGGACATAATAACAGATTAATTCCTTTTTTTTCAACACGACACAAATATAAAATGTTACTCGGGAAAAAATATATTCTTTTATTTAAAAAAATTAAAATTATTGATATAATAAAATATTTTTGTTTTTAGAATGTTTAAAAATACATTTTCTTTTTTACTATGATTTCAAAAATTATAATTTTTATTTTAATAAGAAAACATTATAGTTTTTGAAATTTTTAAAATGAAAGCGCACATTTTTGTTTTAGAACTGTTTCGTTATAAAAATAACAATGTTGTATATTAATGTTATAAGAAACATTCTTATTTTAAAAATGATTTTTAAAAATGCAGCATTTTTAAAACAAAAACGCAAGATTCTTGTTTTAAGAATGCTTTTTTGGTTCAGTGTAGTAAATCACTACAATTTCGCTATTCGCATTTACTGCAGGGTATTTATTAATTACATGTGTATATTCATAGATAGGTATACATACAAATGTACCTAAATACTTTTTTAAGTGCTATTTAAAATATTACATAGTGTCCGCACCTGATGAAGTTATATCATGATGAATGTCAAAATGATATCATGATGAAAATTCATCACGTATAGACTCAATTTATTAATAATATGGCAGCGTTATGATATAATCATCAGAGCTCGCGGCCTGATAAATTCATCTTGATATCAAATGTCATTTTATGTGTTACTGTGCATTTAACGTTTATTTATTAAACAATTTTCGTTTAAAAAAAGCGGCACAAGAATTATTTGTGACCAAAAAATTAAACAACACGCAAGCATTTTGCAAATATTTGTTTGATTCATCATGATATAAAATCATCAACGTCTACCCCTTTTTGTCGATATTAATGAAAAAATGACAGTTGCTCTGCCGGCGTCATAATACGAGTTATGATATAAAATCATCAGGAGTGGACACTGTTACTTTCAGCCTTGCCAGAAGGTGTGAGAATATGTACATACATACACACGAAAATAATCATGTTATATTTCCTAAAATACATAACTTCTTGTTCAAAAAGTTTCTATTAACAATAAAATAGAAATTACTTCAATAAAAATAATTTAGGAGAAGATTCCTTACTGTAATAATTATATTAACAAGGATTTTCCGTAATGTGTGAATTACAAATTACTTAACTGCATAGTTAATAAAACCCCAGTTTTTTACTTTAATAGAGAAAAGTTACCTGTGCGAGCTTGGTTAATATTACCACTTATATATTTTTGTATAGCTATATTATTTAATTTTTGTTCATATTACCGAACTTACATTAAAAACTAGTTTGTGGTACGAAACTTTTTCTATGAAGTTGACAAATAAATAAATTTTCTCACTATATGTAACTTTAAATACGAAGAGGCCAATTGTACTTAAGCACTTATTCCAAAAAATGTTTTTGGTTTTGATTTTGCAAGGTCTCTTTTGCATATAAATACAGCATTACTTATGAATAATTTGTTGCGGGTGAGCACTACCATCCGTACGCAAAGTGTGTGGCGTACATAGGACTGAATACACATCTAGCATTTCTTGTAATTTTTTATGTGTGCAACGCCGTTCGCATTATTTTTAGTTGCGAAATACTAGTATTAAGCCCAAAGATGCTATAGTATGCACACGGCATAAAAAAAATAAGGGCAAATGTGTTGTATGTAGGTTAGGTTGGATATCGTACCATAACCATGAGTCTTAACCTTACATGGTAAATTCATTGGTAAGGTTGAGAAAAAGCAGTACGATAAGATCAGAAGAGAGGGGCGTTTGCATATTGGAGACACTTACTCCTGCCCATGTCCCAGTGTTTTGTATTGAAAGCAATTGGTGCCAATTCCTGAAAAAAGAGAAAGTAGAAAAGATTATTGATAAGGAAAGGCAAATATAATATTAGAACGACACAGAAATTTACATGCATAGTCCTTTATGTATTTATTTAGTAATTTAGCCAAATTAATCCTGTAACAAAAGAAAAAACATATTTTAGTAATAATTTACATATACTTACATGTGCGCTGTTTGACAGGTGATGAATATATGTATGTACAATATAGTTGAAATGCTTGTGTGTGTGCGGTTTTAGTAATAACATCCAGGGACCGTAACGGTTATAATTTTTATTTTAAAAATTACTTTTTAATCGTTATTTCTTGAGTTTTATTTATTCCTCACAAAATAATAGTTATTTTGTGACTTTTATTTATTCCTCACAAAATAAGAGTTATTTCTTGATTTTTATTTATTCCTCACAAAATAGGAGTTATTTTTTTATTTTTATTTATTTCTCACAAAATAACAGTTATTTTGTGACTTTTATTTATTCCTCAGAAAATAAGAGTTATTTTTTTTTTTATTTATTTCTCACAAAATAACAGTTATTTTGTGACTTTTATTTATTCCTCACAAAATAAGAGTTATTTTTTGATTTTTATTTATTCCTCAGAAAATAAAAGTCATTTTTGAACTAATAACTGCCAGTTCAAAGAAGTCAAGTAAAAATTCTTGCTTGGCTATTTACATTGAAATCAAAAATAAATTTTGAGTGCTTTGTTTGTGTTTTCAATATAAATAGCCAAGCAAGAATTTTTACATGGCTTCTATGAACTAGCAGTAAATAAAATATAAAAAAATAACTCAGTGTTTTTGTAAATAAAATGAAAAATAGAGACTTTAGTATAGATTCTGCATATATTCGTACAATAATTTTTTTCTTTTGAAATTTGTATGAAAAACATATTGTTTGTAACGAATTGTCATTATTTTCATACAATTTGGAAACGTGTAGAAATGAAATTTTTTACAAAATATGCCTATTTAAATTGAAAAAAAAAAACAAATTTGATATTTTTTATTACAAATAATTTTATTTCATTTACAAAAACAACCAATTTATAAGAAAGTGAGTTTGTTTTTTGCTAAGCTTTCACGCCCAAGCCGCTCATCTGGTTTTAAAAATTCTTTCACCAATGGAAAGCTACATTACCAGCGTCAAATATAAGATATTTTATCCGGTTTGGAACCGGATTTCTTATATTTGGTACGGATTTTGTCCGAAAAACACATTTTTGTGCTGGTTAGGGTTTTAAGACCGGTTCTTATGTATTTTATAATTAATTTGTTGCATAACATAAATATATTTTTTGATTTGTCAACATTTTTTAATGTACTAAATATCTCAACACCTTCATAATTAACACATAAGAGTTACCAGCCTGATAAATGAAACTTGATAAATGAAAGAAAAATGAAATGTCATATGGGCTTTAGCGAATAAAATAAAAACTTCGGCCCATTGGGTGGTCTAATGTACATGAATTTAATAAATTTTACTCATTGTGAAGAATGATGCAACGCAAAAGTCTTCTGACTTACCATCATCTTCAAATGCTGAAACACCAGATGCTTTACCGTCGTCTGAAGACACAAACACGTGTTCATTATTAAACGAGTTCTTAAACTCTATTGAAGTAAATTCAGAGGATGAAGACTCAGATGGTGATCTGGAGGAGGAAATGAAAAGGGCGATAAGCGAAATAGACAATTACAATCCTAAGCTTATTGACGTGGATGCATATGTAATGAAATATTGGGAGGAAAAAAAATATATATATCCATACCTGTACAGATTGGCACAGGTTTTGCATAGCACGCCAGCAACACAAGTCTCTGTGGAAAGAGCATTTTCTGCGCTAAAATTAATATTGACAGATTTAAGATCGAATTTATCACCAGAGTCCATGCAAAAACTCTTATTTGTTAAATTAAATTAATTAATAAACACATTTTAAAAATGACTTTTATTTTCTGAGGAATAAATAAAAATCAAAAAATAACTGTTATTTTGTGAGGAATAAATAAAAGTCACAAAATAACTCTTATTTTGTGAGGAATAAATAAAAGTCACAAAATAACTGTTATTTTGTGAGAAATAAATAAAAATAAAAAAATAACTCTTATTTTCTGAGGAATAAATAAAAATCACAAAATAACTGTTATTTTGTGAGGAATAAATAAAAGTCACAAAATAACTCTTATTTTGTGAGGAATAAATAAAAATCAAGAAATAACTCTTATTTTGTGAGGAATAAATAAAAATTAAAAAAATAAAAGTCATTGCATCTATAGGTAGTCCATGTAACATGGAGTATTGTGGTATATTCCTTGTGCCCGTAGCACTTCTCTATTATTGTGATTTTTTCAGTTTAAATTTGGAAAATAATCGTTATTTGCGATCCCTGATAACATCAATAATAGTACTGTCAACACAAACACATGCGAAGATATTATAAAGAGTTGTATTTTCAGTCATTAAAAAAACGTAAACGTAAAAACTTTTAACTTTTTTTAAGGAAAAATAAGCCGTTGCTAAAAATGCTGAGTACCTGGTAGAATAGGGAAACGATAAAATGTTAAAGGAGTAAGCGGGTGAAGTAGGGACGATATATGGGTGTATGTATGTATGTATGTACATATACATATATATGCGCATACTGAAGATAAAAAAAATGCGTTATGTAAATGTATACAGATATATATCTATAGATTTTTCTAGACTGAATGCTGCATATATTTATTACATAAAAGATAGCTGTACAATAAACAGTAAGCAGTCAAGTCAATTAGAGACAAAATAATTATACTGCTGTCTTTATCTGATGCAAATCATTTAGGCTCGAAAATTTAAAATATGTATACATATGTATATGTATATAAGCGCAACATAAGTAGTTGTATTTATGTACGCGGGAAGTTATTATATAATATATGTATATAGGTGAGAGCAGCAGTATAACAAGGTCGTTTTTCCAATAAGTTTTTTTAAAAACAAAGTGATAAGTGTGCTGGTTGTGAAGTCAATACTAATTAAAAATTTTCTGTGTTTGTAAAAAGAAAATGGAATAAAACGTGAGTTATTAAAAACAAGAAAACGAATAAATACACATGGATAATTAAAATAATTTTCCAGCTGCCTATTATCCAAGAAAGGAGCAGCAGAGTGGAAGATATCAGGATAGCCAGGTAACAACTTTATAATATATCTATTTTCGCCTTGGAAAAAAGGATCTTCATAAAAAAGCCATTGTTAGTACATGGGATTAAAAAAAAATCCATTTGTTTTAAACTAAAAAAAACCATTGTATTTCTGTACTGTATAACACAAAATTAAAGAGAAAACACACACACGTACACATACGCATACGTAAGCATTGTTAGAGCAAAGTGCAAAAAGCTCAACAAAAAGACAGGAAGTGAAAAGCTAAGTCCCCATAAATTAAGGGAAACTGAAGACAAATTTTGTTAATTGGTAGTGAAATTAGAATAAATTTGTGAAATAAAGGGTCCGCCATCTAGCGTTTTTTTCAACTAGTGCTTATTTCGTGAATGGTAACACTTAACTCATGTCTGATTTGACGGATAATTAGTTTTATCCTTCCGCTGAACGAATATGGTTGTGTATACGCTTGAACAACGCTGGGAAATATTGCGACATTACTTTGAAAATCATTGCCAAACAAATCATATTTTCAGATGGAGCTCATTTTGATCTTGGCGGGTATGTAAACTAGCAAAATTGTCGCGTTTGGGGCACAGAAAACCCGCACGCATACATTGAAAAGCCGACGCACCCAAAACGAGTCACTGTTTGGTGTGGATTTTGGTCCAGAGGCATAATTGGGCCATTTTTCAAAAATGAGCAAGGAGTGGCCGTTACAGGCAATGGCGATCGTTATCGGGCCATGTTGAACGAATTTTTGTTCCCAAAAATTGAAGAGGAGGATATTGGCAATATTTGGTTTCAACAGGACGGCGCTACGTGCCACACAGCCAAAGCTACACTCGATGTTTTGCGCCCTGTTTTTGAAGATCGCATTATCAGCCTCAGAGCTGATGTCGTTTGGCCACCTCGGAATTGCGATTTGACACCGTTGGACTATTATTTGTGGGGTGCCGTCAAAGATAAGTGTTACGCCGACAAGCCAGAGACAATTGACGCTTTAAAGGATAATACTCGTGAAGCCATTGGTGAAATACAGCTGCACACAATCGATAATGTGCTTAAAAATTGGACCGATCGTGTAGGCTACTGCTTGGCCAGCCGAGGCCGGAAGGATTGTACTTTCAAATAAAAAAAGAAATTTGAGAAAATATTCAGTAGTTTTTTTTATAGCATTAAAAAAAAAAAGTTACCTGGCGGACCCTTTAGTTAATATTAGTGTATAGGTTTAAGTTAGGTTTAAATATTTATTTATTTTAAAAAAGGTAAATAAATCACAGTATTTCCGTAGGAAATAGAAAAAAAATTATTAAACATTTGAACTGTAGGTGCTTAAATTAGGCGCGGTAGTTATTAGCATTCGGTTGGAAAAAGATTAATTAAATTCGGACTTAGCTCGGGTTAGCTCCTTCAGTAAGAATATAATATTAGTTCGTTAACCTAAATTTAGGTATTTTACTAGTTTGAGCTTTATAGTAAAAAAAATAGAAAATAAGAAAGAAAGAAATAAAGTGCCACAGAAAAAACAGAGATTTATGCCCCTTTAGGTTAAGAATAGAAATTATATTTAAATCAAAAAAATTGTCTTTATATAAATTAAGTGTTCATTCCAGTTTTTGTAATCTTGTTAGTTTTTGTTTTGTTAATAAATTATGAGTTGTGTTTGATTGAAAATCAATATGGCAAAATAAGTCATTAAAGTTATGGTAATAATGGACTGGTAAGTGGAAGGAAACGGTCGATTGGATGAGTGGGTTATGGTAAACATTTATTTTTAGGTACCTACCATAACAAGGTTGGCGGGCAAACACAGGAAATGTCATCTTTCTCTATAAAAGAAAAAGGAAAATGTGTTTGTGATATGCAGTGTGTTTCGTTTGTCAGTTTTGTTTGTCTTGAAGTATAACATTAAATCAGTGGTGGCCAAAAAGAGAAATGAGAATGTTTAGTTATGTTTAACAAAAGTGAGAGTGTATTGGTAAATATACACATGGAGAAATGCATTTGTTTGCGTTGTTGGAGTGTTTTACTATTTTTGCTTATATTGGGTGTTTTTTATTGAGGTATAGAACTTTAAGTTGGCATCACTTTTTTAACTGACGGCCATTTTGTCAGCTGTCAAGTGATTAATATTTAGTTTGGTTTGCCATTTCATCATGAACAGGTTGACAAAAGAACAACGCTTGCAAATCGTGCAAATTTATTTCGAAAATAATGGTTCAGTTCGCGAAGTTTACCGCAAGCTCCGTCCATTTTATGGTCGACATAATCGTCCATCAGAGCAATTAATTCGGTTAACCATGGATCGTTTTCGCACTACGTTTACTCTATGTGATAATACGCATCCGCAGAGACGTCGAACAGTGCGCGCCGAAGAAACAATTGCCGCTGTAGAGCAAAGTGTTGAAGAGGACCCGAATGAATCGATTCGCCACCGTGCACAGCAATTGGAGCTTTGTCCATCAACTTTATGGAAGATTTTGCGCAAAGATCTTGGCTTGCGACGTTACAAGATCCAGCTTGTGCAAGAATTAAAGCCGCGAGACCATGCAATGCGTCGTGATTTTGGTGTATGGGCCGAAAATGAGATTGATCTCGATGCTGATTTTCATCGCAAAATTTTGTTCAGTGATAAGGCTCATTTTTGGTTGAATGGCTACGTCAACAAGCAAAATTGCCGCATTTGGAGTGAAGAGAATCCACATGAGACCCTTGAGACGTCATTACATCCACAAAAACTTACTGTTTGGTGTGCTCTATGGGCTGGTGGAGTCATTGGGCCATACTTCTTCCGAAATAATGCTGGAGAGTCAGTTACCGTTAATGGAGACCGGTATAGAGCCATGATAACCGAATTGGATGGCATGAATGTGGATGAGTTGTGGTTCCAACAAGACGGCGCTACATGCCACACAGCGCACGTCACAATCGATTTATTGAAGGAAACATTCGATGAGCGCATAATTTCGCGGAATGGACCTGTCAATTGGCCACCAAGATCGTGTGATTTGACACCATTGGATTATTTTCTTTGGGGATATGTGAAGTCGCTCGTCTACGCCAACAAACCAGAAACGTTAGGGGACTTGGAAGCCAACATTCGTGGCGTTATTGCCAACATACGGCCCCATATGCTCGAAAAAGTGGTTGAAAATTGGACCTGTAGAATTGGCTTTATTCGAGCCAGCCGCGGCGGCCACATGCCCGAAATCATATTTAAACGTTAATGGCATAAAATTATCCTTCCAATAAAGCCAAATTGATGGACATTAAAACGATTTTCTTGTGTTTTATTTCAATTCGAAGTTCTATATCTCTAAAAAAACACCCTGTATATGTTAAATGTTAACTTATTATGTTTAAATATTAAGTTTGTTTAAATATTTTTGGGTTTGTGTGTTAAAATTATGTAATGAATGATTTAATAAAAAAATTAAATATATTAATTCAATTGTTTGCAATTAATAAATAATTTTTTTTTTAAGAAAACAGGTACGTAAGTTCTTTTCACATAGTATGTTATTTTAAAAATAAGTTTAAAAATATTATAATTAATTGGTTTTCAGAGGTTATGTGTGTTAAAATTAAGTAATGAAAGATTTAATAAAAATAATACATATACGTAAATTCAATTCAAATCGTATTTAATGATGATTTAATTTAAAAATTTATGATTTAATAAAAAATAAATATATATAAACGTAAATTTAATTCAAATCGTGTTTAAGTGTTTAAATTATGAAACCCAATTAATGTATCTATGTCAATTTCTTTGTTGTAACATTTAATTTTGAACAAAGTTTCTACATGGTTGTCAGACAATTTATTTCGATATTTCTTTTTAATTTGAGACAACGACGAAAATGTTGCCTCGCATATATATGTTGTCGAAAACATTGAAATAAGATTCAATATAAGATCCCTACTGGCACCATATTTTTTGGGACAAATATTTTTCCAAAATGGAATACCAGTTTCCAATGGTAACGATAAATCGTTTCTCATATTGACCAGTTCTTGTTGAATATTTAATGGTACATTTTCCATTGAACATGTCAGTGGGTTGTTATAAATATTAACAACCCATTGCATGCCAAAAATATCTTTAAATCTTAGTTTAAAAGTTTCTATAAGTTTTTTAAGTTCTTCTGAAAAGAGGTATAATTTATTAAAATTTGGAAATTTGGAATGTATTTCCGAAACTTTTTCAAAATTTAACAAATATTGGGAAGCCATTTGATTTTGCAAAATCATTAATTTTCTGCTAAGTTCAGTGATTGCATATAATGTTTATCTTTTCCCTGTAAAACTAAATTTAAATAATTAATGTGCCGGGTTATGTCAGTAAGGAATGCTAATTCCAATAAGAAGTCGGGACATTTAATGGCAGTAAGCAAGTCTGTGTCCTTTGGGGAGGCCTCAGATTGCAGGAAAGCGTCAATTTCCACTCTTAGGCTAAAGAGTCGCTCTAAGCTTTTCCCTCGACTTAGCCATCTCACTTCCGTGAACAAAAGGACGTCTGCATACTCCGCATTTACTTCCTCCAAAAATGCCACCAACTTCCTATGCATAAGAGCATTATGACCACCTCTTAAACGATTTATTATTTTAATGGCTGTTTTCATTGTAT
Source organism: Nowickia ferox (assembly GCA_936439885.1). NCBI lineage: Eukaryota > Metazoa > Arthropoda > Insecta > Diptera > Tachinidae > Nowickia > Nowickia ferox. The sequence goes on along the minus strand of OW387026.1, from coordinate 36,011,894 downwards.
CAGCAAAGCCAAGAGATTTAGCGAATAGGGCTTGTTGATGTATGATGCAGTGAAATGTTGGAATATTTATTCCTGCTTTTAATAAGCGCCCTACAAAGCCCTGCTTTCGCCCAACTAAAACGGCTGCACCGTCCGTACAGACAGCAGACAACTTATTTCTGTTTATTAAGGACAAAACATTCCGCTCAAAAGATGAATAAATCGTCTCACCATTAACGTTTCCATAGAAGGATTCAAGTTTTAATATTTCTTCAAAAGAATTAAAATTATCGTCTATTGTGCGAATACAAATGATCATTTGGCTGGTGTCATTATTGTCAAGACTTTCGTCGAAACAAACCGAAACGAATTTAGCATTTGTAATCCGCTCATTTGTTTCGGATTGTATAAATAACCCAAATTTTTCTGTTCGACGCATAATAGTGTTGCGGGACAAAGCCATTTCATTTACAATATTTTCCATTTTTTTCCCAACATCCCCAAAAAATGGACAAACTGAAATACAAATTTCTTTCCATAATTCCCCATCCTCAAAAGGTCGACCTTTTTTAGCTAAGGCTAAGGAAATTGTATAGGTCGCCTTGAGTTGACCACTTGTTGAGGAAATGATTTGGTCATGATTGGTATTCATGAACTGATTATATTTAATTCTTAAATCTTCTTTTAACTTGATAATTAAATTAGACCTAGCAATTCCAGTAAGAGAATGCATATCTGAGTGGCGGTTATAGTGCCGCTTTAAATTGCATGCAAATTTCCCTTTAATTTTTTGGTTGCAAACGAGGCATTCTGCTCCATTAAAAATATTTAATGAAAATAAAAATGAATTTTCCCAACCAATATCCCACATACTGAATGAAAATCAAAAAATGTATTTATTAAAAATCAAAAATTTAATATATTAAATTTATATAATTTTTAAAAAATTTTATTTAATTAAAAATTTTAAATTAATAAAATAAATATTATTAAATAAAATCTATTTAATTTTAAATCAATTATGTAAAATAGAAATATAATATATATAGGGTGTTTTTTATTGAAGTATAGAACTTTAAGTTGGCATCACTTTTTTAACTGGCGGCCATTTTGTCAGCTGTCAAATGATTAATATTTAATTTGGTTTGCCATTTCATCATGAACAGGTTGACAAAAGAACAACGCTTGCAAATCGTGCAAATTTATTTCGAAAATAATGGTTCAGTTCGCGAAGTTTACCGCAAGCTCCGTCCATTTTATGGTCGACATAATCGTCCATCAGAGCAATTAATTCGGTTAACCGGTCAATTGGCCACCAAGATCGTGTGATTTGACACCATTGGATTATTTTCTTTGGGGATATGTGAAGTCGCTCGTCTACGCCAACAAACCAGAAACGTTAGGGGACTTGGAAGCCAACATTCGTGGCGTTATTGCCAACATACGGCCCCATATGCTCGAAAAAGTGGTTGAAAATTGGACCTGTAGAATTGGCTTTATTCGAGCCAGCCGCAGCGGCCACATGCCCGAAATCATATTTAAACGTTAATGGCATAAAATTATCCTTCCAATAAAGCCAAATTGATGGACATTAAAACGCTTTTCTTGTGTTTTATTTCAATTCGAAGTTCTATACCTAAAAAAAACACCCTATACAAACACCACCTTAATTAAGTAGAAGTACTTTTTACTAAATTTATTGAAAAAAAAAACAAAATCCACATGAATGAAAGAAAATAGCAACAACAAGCACCATCAAACAAAGAATCTTGTCCACTTTAAAATATTTATAAGAAATCCATGATCTTTAGCAAGGGATTTACTTTTTTTTAACATACATATACATAGATATATACACAATAGAGACATTAGCAAACGAATTTATATTTACTTGTGAATATTTATATACATATACCTATGTACTCGTATGTATTTATCAACATGTCTTTAAAAAAATCCATAAGTTCTCAAGATAACAACCAGTGTTGCCAGAAAATGATGGTGAGAGAATGCTAAATCGGTCAAAAAATTCTGCTAAAATGTTCTATAGAAGAAAAGTATAATGCTAGATTTAAATGTAGAAACAATTATTGAAATAGGTTTGAATTTCATGTTTATATTGGTACAAACTCATTAGTATTTACATGTATTTTTATAGGAAATGTTGCAATTACGTTTAAAAGTTTTTAACGCACTAATAATCCACAATGAGAGCAAAAAGCGTTTGGGATAGTTTCATTGTTGCCATTTTAGCATTTTCACTGCTAGATCTTGCATTTCATTAGTTAAACAGCATTCAACTTGCCAAAAATTCTGCTAAATGCTTTCTGGCAGAATTTGTTGAAAATATAAATAAATTAATTTCTTAAAAAAATTCTTTTGTATGGAGGATTTTTCTCATAAATGTACATGTATTTATTGCAGGGTAAAGATTCCCTGATGATCTACAGTGAAATGCGCATATGATCCAGCTAACCCTTCAATAATCAATTTCAATGTACCTACGTATTTTTAATAAACAAATATTTTACTGAATAAGTAAAATAATAATTTGAGATTATTAGTGCGTTAAAGTTTTTTTAACGTAATTATAACATTTCCAAAACACACCAATTATTAACTATTTTATGTTTGTATGTACTATAAAAATACATGTAAATACTAATGAGTTTGTATAAACATGAAATTCAAAGCTATTTCAATAATTTTTTCTACATTTAAATCTTACATTATACTTTTCTTCTGTAGAACATTTTAGCAGAATTTTTTTTACCGATTTAACATTCTCTCATCAGCATTTTCTGGCAACACTGATTAGTTTGCTACTTCAAGTGTAGATATGTATATATATCTATAATTGTATGCATGTACAATGTTTACGCCAACCACTACTTTGATACAAAGCGAGCACGTACTAACCAGCGGGAAAACTCAGAATATCTTCTTACTTCAGGCCTTATTAAATCAATTACTATTTTTATCTAACTGCTAAAGAATGCCTTATAGAAGGCCGCGACTCTTTTGCATAAAAGATAAGATACACATTCCACATTCCCTTCTATGAAAAGGGGGAAGAGGAGTAAAATTTTTTGCGTGTATTTTTACCAAACCAAAAGTAAAATCTATTAATTTGAAGACAGAATTGCTAGCAAAAGAGGCGAAATGAAAAGGCAAAAATGATATAAAAGTGATATGGAGCGAGTAGACCTTGTACATCCAAAATAAGGACTACAAAGGCCTTCTAGAAGGTATCCTTGCTCTTTATTTTTCCCGCTGGGTATAAATCGTACAAGTATAAAATTGGTATTTGCAAACATGTGTATGTATGTACATATGTATATACATATCGAAAGAAAAAATATAAACAAACTAGGAGAAGTGTTCATGCAATTTCCTTGCAAATAAGCAATGTTGCCGATTTTTTAATTGTAGGGGACGAATACATGTTTTATTGTTGTACAATTGCAAATAGATATATATGTAAGTATATCGATTCACACCGAAGTCAATATTGCGCTAATACATGTCTATACATAAATAATTGCAAGGCTTAATTTTTAAAACAATTGCCTTATTTATAAAAAAAAGTTTATATTTTTAAGGGCGCAATTTTCATCACGTGTAGTATATGTTATGTTCATGCAAAAATATATGTATGAAAATGAATCAGACTTTGGAGATTTGTGTGATCCATCTGGCTCATTTCTTGCAGTTTGTAAGGCTGATTTTGCATCTGGCATTTCTTGTGTGCCATGTGCCAAAAAAAGCGTAACCAGTAATTACTACGGAAAAACTGTTTGATTCAGACATGTATTTATTGATTTAAACTGTTTCCAATAATGTTGGATTCCATAAAATTGTCTATTAGTTATGCATGAAACTGTTGAACTTAATAAATATGTACATACGTGTCAAAAAAAAAAAAATTAATAAACTAAAAAGTTATTAAACTTTTAAGCCCCATGGTAACTTTTGGCCCACCCTGTACAAGTGTTGAAATAATTGTTTAATTGTATCGCTGTGTGTACAAAGTACAAAAATTTTATAAACATGTATGTACACAATTTAAAATTTTTGAATTAAATTGGGTGAACCTGGAATACATATATGCATGTGACCAAAATATGCATAAGTAGGTATAAGGTTTAAAAATGTGTATTTGTTTTTAATAAAACAACGCCAGATATCAGTAAATGAGTTCAAATTTTCAGCATGATTCCACATGATTTTTCCATTGGAAAATAAATCCCTTTCATTTGACAGCCATATCAAAAAAGTGTGAAAAATAGCGGTTCGCAGCTTTGGGCGGCTATCACGTTTTTTGGCTACGGAATATCCACACGTTGATCCTGTCGTAGTATTTAGGTATATCGTATATGTACCTATAAGTTCAAAGTATGTATGTACATACATATGTATGTATGTAGGTATATGTATTTTTTCCCACAATGTAACTTAATTTAATTTCTGTTCGAAAAAGTAGAAATCACAAATTGATTTTTATTTATTCTCGAAAAAATAAAAATCGGAAAATAATTATTTCTATAATTATTATTTCAGTAGGCTATAGTTCGTATCTCTCTTTAAGCCAAATTACATGTGATAATTTTTAAGGAACAAATAACACCAAAGTTAATTGTAAATATTCTGACAAACACTAGCAGAACGAAAGCACTAACAAATATTTCTGCTGGAAAAAAGAAAAATCAGAAAATAACAATTATTTCCAGTTAAAATATAAAAATCAGGAAATAACAATTATTTCTGCCTAAAAAATAAAAATTATAATTTTAAAATTGGAGCTTAGAAAATAGTTTACAATAATTAAAATGGTGTGATTGTCCACTTTGTTTGATGCTTCCTTGTATGTAGTTTTGCCTTTTTTCTATGAAAATTCAACAATAATTATTATTTTTTGTCCCTGATTAATTTTTTTTCAAAAATATATTGAAAAAAAATTTTCAACTAAGTTCGAAACTCAGCATAGAAGTTATGACAAACCGACTTCTTACTTATTAACCACGTTAGCCTTTAAATCTTATGCATTTTGTTACATATACCTATATTATATTCAGAAAACAAACAAGCAAATCAAACACAATCCTATCCCCTTTGAAATATTTATAAAAACCCAATGCTCTTTAACAAGCGCTTATTTACATTATACCGACATAGCAAACGAATTTATACATATACATATGCATGTATGTATACTTGGGCACATTGAATATACATACATAAATTTTATTCCAATGAAAAGAACTCTTTCCTTTGGTGTTTTAAGTTGAAGTTTTATTTTCTAAAAGCTTAAAAATCTAATTGAACAATATGTATTTATATCAATTTGAGCAACCGTTAGTCGCAGCTACTGCGATCGGCGATCACGCCACTTCTTCAAAAAGTTTATTTGCCAATCAGAACTGAGTTCTTTGTTTCGAAGAAGTCAATTATGATTACGTTGCAAAAATGGTTTAAACTCATAAACAAAAATATTCACATCTATCAAAGGCTCAAATTACAAGTAAACAAAGCAATTATTCGCAAATTCGATACTTCAAATAGCTTAAACCTACAAACAAGAAATATTCATAAACAATCATAAAATAATTTATATTACTACGGGATACTTATGCATAATGACGTCGTTGGGTAAAACTCCCCCGGACGAAGATTGGTTCCCAATTTCTGAAGGAATTTTGGGAAACGATACAATTGTTTTATTTATTATTTTTTTGGATTTGAATTTAACAATTAAGCACCCGACAATTATAACTATTCCGACCATGATTACCATGTAAATCAATATATTAGTGGTTTTTTGATTGTATCTTAACTCATTTATATGTCTTATATTTTTAATATGTTGATACGTTAAATTTTCTAATGTTAGTTCTTCATCAACTTTTATTTGTATCTCCTTAAACAAACTAGGTATTATTACATCTTTTCCATAAATCTCTCTGTCATACCATTTTCCAAAAATTTGTACTTTACATTGTTCTATTTTTATAAGAAAGTGGCCAGTTAAGGTCACAGGTATCTCATTACATGTTTGATTTATAGTTACATTGTTCATATTTAAAGCAAAAATTAAATTAGAGCTTACTTCCTTTACATTTGTAGACGGATTTTTCCGATATGTACATTGCATTTTTTTATAATTTAATAGGTTCTCGATACAATTATCCCTTAACATCGTTAAATTTTTCTTGTAGTCTGTTTCAAAATATATAACATTATCTTTTGAGATGTACTTGCACACTTTTTCACTTAATTCTAATTTGTTGTTATTGGGAATAGGTTGGATAAATAAGATATTATAAAATTCAGATGTTAATTGAGGAATTTGGACAATAAAAAGGATATTCCTTTCACCTGTTGCCACAGCTATTCTAATATTTTTTAGTTTTTCAAAAGTTATGTCATGTTTTTCTATCTCTTCATCCGTTAGTATATTCTGACTCAAAAGTCCTAAGCTTGATGTCAAAAGTATTCCCTCGACCTTATCGATTATTTTCTCCAATTTTGATATTTGGAAAGAAATCTTTGTCTTTTGTATTTCTAGTTCGTCTCTTTCAGTCTGATTATTAATTGTCACATATTCTAAATACATCTTCTTTTCCTCCATTTCATATACCTTAGACAATTTGGCCAATTGTTCGTCAAAGTGCTGGTTTATATGGATTTGACTATTAGACTGTTCAATTACGTTATGTGTGTTAGTTTCTATGATTTTCAATCTGTTTTCTATTTCCTGTCGATCTTCATCATCCATTGTTCCGTACAAGTATTTTAGTCCTGTTCCCATAATATTTATAAGTCCTCTTTTTTGTCTGTGTGGAATAAGCGTTCTTAGTGACGTTCTTAAATGATGTAGTTCTTGGTTTATATAATCATCATTTATTGTATTATTTTCTAGTTTCTTTATACACTCTTCATATTTGGTAACATTGAATATATGAACAACATTTTTATATTCCTTTATAAGTTGTTTTTTACCTATATTAACAATAGTAAAACCATTTCCTACACTTAGGTCTGTATACTCAATTTTCTGAGCATAAGTCGTTTGAAATATCATTGTCATCACCAGTGTCAACCAGAACATTTTCCATAGACATGACATCAACATATTCGTCGGTAGGATCAACCTACCTACTAGTTTGGTTTGCCATTTCATCATGAACAGGTTGACAAAAGAACAACGCTTGCAAATCGTGCAAATTTATTTCGAAAATAATGGTTCAGTTCGCGAAGTTTACCGCAAGCTCCGTCCATTTTATGGTCGACAGAGCAATTAATTCGGTTAACCATGGATCGTTTTCGCACTACGTTTACTCTATGTGATAATACGCATCCGCTGAAGTCGCTCGCCTACGCCAACAAACCAGAAACGTTAGGGGACTTGGAAGCCAACATTCGTGGCGTTATTGCCAACATACGGCCCCATATGCTCGAAAAAGTGGTTGAAAATTGGACCTGTAGAATTGGCTTTATTCGAGCCAGCCGCGGCGGCCACATGCCCGAAATCATATTTAAACGTTAATGGCATAAAATTATCCTTCCAATAAAGCCAAATTGATGGACATTAAAACGATTTTCTTGTGTTTTATTTCAATTCGAAGTTCTATACCTCTAAAAAAAACACCCTATATATATATATATATATAAGTTGTATTTTAATGTGCTGTTTGAATATTTTACCAGTGTACCTATTTCATAAAATTTAATCATAATTTATCAAACAAAGCGACGACAACCTGACTTTGTTGATGCTGGTATGCAACTGAGTGAATTTTTTTGTTTTTTCCTCTCTATTTTTTTTTTGTTTCGTAAACGTTCGTGCTGTGTGTGTGTGAAACCCGACCAAACTTCGTCGTTTCAACAACAGTTGGCCGTCACTGCATTTAATGTTCACGCAAGTGAAGAAAACTAACTAGGGAAAACGGCAACATTTTTCAGTTTTGACAACATTGTTGCAAAATGTAAACAAATAATGAAAAAATATTGCCAATTTCATTGCATTATTTTCTAAGTAATTTTTTAATAACTTATATATCTAGACAATGGAATTAATAGCGAAAAGCCTCTAGTATCAGATTATTTAACTGTCATTGTTGACATTTTACTGATATTGAATATATCTGATGTTTTCATTAAACACTTTTGCAACAGTTTTTCACTAATAACTCATAAAATAGACTTCGTGCATATTTAGATTTTGGCGCTACCTTGAATCAATAGCTTATTACAATGCGCGTCGATTGTTATAGGGCTTACATCTCGGGAGACTTTCTGAAAAAAGTTATAGAGCAAAAAAAATGTTTTTTTTACTTAAAATAACAACGTCTTAGTTTTTTGCTTGTAACTCATAAACTAGATCGCGTGCGCATATGACGCTACCTGCAATCGATAGCAAACTGAAATACTCGTCGATTAAAGGTTCAATGACTTTCCGGGAGACTTTCTGGAAAAAGTTATTGGCTTAGCAAATTTTTTTTCATTTTCAGTTTTTTGCTCATATCTCAAAATCTAGATGTCGTGCGCATATCGCACTACCTGCAATAAGTTAAGGACAAAAATACGCGTCTATAATAGGTTCTTTCTTATTCCGGGTGACTTTCTGAAAAAGATAGGATCAGCAACATTTTTTTATTGCAAACGTGCCAAAAAAACAATCTTTACTTTTCCACTAATTACTTATGAACTAGAACTTGTACCTATATGTTGTTATTATTAATCGATTAAGGATAAAAATACGCGTCGATGATGGGTTCAATCTTTTCCCGGGAGACTTTCTGGAAAAAGTTATAAGCACATAAAAAATTAAAAATTAGAAATTATTTTACAGTGTGGAACAACTGGGCAGCACTGATCAATTTTTTAGCGGAGCACGTGTTTTCCATTTGGCAAACTTTTTGGTACGTGCTAAATGTAAACAAAGTGTGAAAAAAAATTATAGTTTTTAATACAATATCTTTAAAGTAATTTTTTACTAAATTAAAAAACAGGAGTAATTAGCGAAAGACCTCTAGTATCAGATTATTTGACTGCCATTGTTGAAATTTTTGTCATGTTGAATATATCCGATGTGTTAATTAGACACTTTTGCGAATACTTTTTCGCTTATATCTCGTAAACTAGACTTCATGCGCACATGGCGCTACCTTCAATAGATAGCTTATTACAATACGCGTCAGTTGTTATAAGGTTTATATCTCAGGAGACTTTCTGAAAAAAATTATAGAGCAACAAACTTCTTTTTGTACTTAAAAAAATACAGTTTGAGTTTGTTGCTCATAACTCATAAATTAGATTGCGTGCTGATATGACGCTACCTGCAATCGATAGCAGACGAAAATATGCGTCGAATAAGGGTTCAATCAGTGTTTAGCTACTAATTTAAAAACGAGACCTCGTGCCCACATAGCTTTACCTTCTGTCGCTTTAGGATATAAATAGGCATATATAATGGGAATTGTCATTTCCCGGGAGACTTTCTGGAAAAAGTTATAGACCCAGAAAAAATTATAAAATGGAAAATATTTAAAAAGAAAGTTAACTTGGTGTCAGTGCTACCTAGTCAATTTTTAAACAAATACAAAGCTGCATGGTGAAAAATTGTTTCATATTCATTCGTTCTTAATGCACGTCTGGCAACATTTTAAAACGTGTTGGAAAATTTATTAGATGTTGTGTAGGATGTAGCACATTTTTGGCAAAACAGAAAATGTAAAAAACAATAAATTTTATCTAATATACACATACATATATATTAATTTAAATTGTTTTAATTTTTTAGGAGCACCAAATGCATAAAAGGCTGCCCGCCTGGCCGATGAAGAAGACGAAGCGCAATTTGTTGAGACGCGTAACTCGCCCATTTGTATCGAATCTGATGACGATGACGTTAATTCGACAGTAAAATACAATAAAATCCTCCTGCCTTATCCGCTTTACTGTCTAATAAGTGAAAGGTATGCGCGGCAACATCAGCTGCCATGGCCAAAAACCCTATAATCAATTGAACATCCAATTGATGTCAGAAACACCAAGAGGCTTATTCTGTATTGCGATGCGAAAGTCAATGCGACTCGAAAACATGCAAGTGCGAACACTTCCTATTCTGTGTTGCAATGTTCGCAAAGTACCTTTTTTATTCGCATTTAAAATGCGAAAAGGTGGCAAGTCGGTATTCTGTGTTTCTAAAACAAATGTCAGATACATACATACAACAAGACCACCAAATGGCAGACATTAGCCGAAGAATTAAATGCAAGCGGACCGCCTGTTAGAGAAACTGCAGGATGGAAAAAGGTAAATATATAAATCATTTGAAAATATAGTTTTCTAAAAGTATGTAATTTTAACTTTCATTTTAATAGGTTTGGGCTGATTTCAGTGCACACTAAACAGAAACTAAGGCGAAATAAAACAGATATTGGCGGCACTGGCAGTGGCCCATCAAAATTCAACCCGCTGACTCCTTTAGAGGAGAAAGTGGGTTGAGTTGCTGAATATGGAGGATTCCGTAAATGGGTTGTCTGGCGCACTTCCCTTCGGGACAACTACTGACTCGAGTGAGCAAAACAATATTATAACTGGAAAAGAACAGCTGGAGGAAGTGCCGTCAAAAGACTTACTTGCGGAAGTAATTGCTGATTCTGCAATGGGAATAACTGGACGTTCCCAAAGCTGCGAACAAAATCTAAGAAAACTTTCGCGATCAGTTAGCTTCTGCGATAGAGATGGGCTGCTTAGAAAACAAGTCGAAAACCAAATGACTTATCAAAAAGAACCTTTGTCTTTATTCAAACAAATAAATGAAAATTTTAAAAGTATAAGCCGATATCAGAGAAAGGTGTATGAATTAAGGGAGAAAAAGTTAAATTTGGCAAAAAAAAGATTTGAATTCGACAAAGAAAATGCAGCTGAAGCAAGCAAATTGACAAAACAAAAACTAAAGCTAAAAAAAGGATGCTGGATGTCGAAGACGAAAGACTGAAATTAATGTGATACACATATGTTACATGCGTATGTATATACTTATATATACATATATATATATATATATATATATATATATACATATGCATATACATATATATTTGTGCATATAAAAATCATATACATATGTATAAATATGCCACGCTTATATTATGAGCCATCATATCAAAAGTGCTTTGAAAAGAAGTGCGATTTTTTGTTTATCACTCGTATACATAATTTGTTTTGTAAACAATAACTTTAATAAAGCTTTCTAATAATTAGTATAAAAAAAGTATTTTTTGAGATATGGCTATGTTACAGTAAAAAAATTTTTATTTTTTTTGGCATTTTTGAACACACTTCTTTATCTTAAAATATGGTTAGTACAAATTTTACATTCAATGAAACTATCGTTATACATATATTTGTTTCAAGCAACTTTCGCAAACATGATAATTGCAGCTGGAGCATTTATTATTTTTTCTTTTATAACAACCGCAGTGACAACAAAATTTCGATCCCTTGTCGGCATGTTTATGGAGCATTTTTTTAATTTCTTCTCTAAACACATTGGGTGAAGATAAGTTCGTCATTGGTTTTCCTTGTATGAAGCACATAATGTACATGATGACGAAAACACCGCAGCTCACAAGGTCTTTTTGCTTTGATCTTTGTGATATTTCTGAAAATTGCCAAATTTCACTTTTGAAGACATTTGCAGAGAATTCATTGTAATAAGTTTTGCCGTTATAATCGTTAAATGAATCTATAAAAATTAACTCTTTGGTTGTTTGTTTTAAGACACAAAGATTAAAATGCTTGTTTCGCAAAATTGGAATAAAAAGCAATTCAGGCTTGAAAGAAATAAACTTATTTACCCGTGCAAAGTTTATTTCTCCTATTTGACATGGTAAACTTAAAACATTTTTTGAATTTTCTTTAATGACACACAAGATTGAGCAATCTAAAACAAGATTCGTTAAAAGTCTCCCATTTTTTAAAGAATACCAGTCTTCCTTATCCAAAAAGTTGTAGAATCCGATTTCGATTTGCTTAAGTTTTGGATATATAGCTGCAAATAAATTATCATAACGAAAGAGATTGTAAGTGATATTTTCTTTTTTGCGTTGCGAAATGAGGCCTGGATCAAAGTAAGTATGTTAGTTTTTTATACATGATGTATACTGGACGTCATCAGGCTCGATTGTGATAATATCTGGAATATTTTCCGTTTTCTTTATTAACTTTTTTTCTATTTTTGCATTCGATAAATGCTTTGGATTTATTGCTTTTCGTTTTCTAGAATCCTTATTCCAACTTTCTTCTGGTTGCGTATCTTCTATTGATCCAATGTCCTGATATTTAGCTAATATTAAATCAAACTTGCTTCGTTGGCCATCTTCAACTTGTATATTTTCGAACATGTTGTATCAATATCTAATATCCTTTAAAGTGCTTATATTATCCTTACGACCAATTCTAATGAAGTTACCGGGGCGTATACATAGATTTGTGTTTAAGGAGAATATGCTTTTGGAAGAAAAAGCTAAATTTAACAGGTGCATTGCTAAGGTGATTTCCAGAGGGATCTATGAGAATACCCATAATATTTGTCCACATGGGCAGGAATGGACAATATTTATTTATAATAAAGTTACATATTTCTTCATTTTTGTATTCGTTGTCTTAACCGCTAAATTTTGAGTTTTTATATCGCTTTTGATTTCGTCATATATCTTTAAAAATACTTTTTTGAACGGGCTTCCACAAGCGATTGATTCTATATTCCGCATTTCATCAATGTTAATATTTGCAATGGTGGATTCTGTATCATTAACTTCGAAACTTTCAGTTCTTAAGACATTAAAACTATTTCTGAATAAATAATCCTTTTTTGGAAGCAGTAGTACGTTAAATAGGTTTTTAAACCAAAATTTGCAATCTTCTAATGTCTTAAGATCGAATGCCAATGTCAGAACATGTTTAAGAAAATGACGCAAAATATTATGTTGGCCAATTTTGTTGTTTAAATCCTTACACATTATTTGTATGTAGTGGGCTTTGCACCATTGCACAATAACTTTCGGCTTTTTCTGAGATGTTTTCACTGTTGCAAGACTTTAAACCTGCCCCAAACAGGGCATGGCTGACATCTGTACACACTCTTTGGAAGAATGGCCACTTAAATTTGTGTTCAATGCAATAAAACTTCAATTTTTCAAAAATTGCGCATATATCACTGAGACTATGACGTGAAAGGATGGCAGTGACAATGGGAACAATCATTTTGTATTTTTTAACTCATCACAATTTTATAAATTTGACGAACACTTTGCCCAGATGCATCGAAATGTATTGTGTAACGAGCATCTTTTAAGATTTGAGAATTTGCTGCAAATGTTATAAAAGTTCCTTTTTCCCAACAATATATTGTTAAAGGTGATGCAACATGTTGAATATAATTTTTGTACATTTTCTGCTGCATTAAGAAAACTTCAAAAAAGGATCTGAATGGAGCCATCTAGTAGAATTTCCTTCGGACTTACACTTTCGCAAAGTTGAAAGATTTTGAATATTTTGCAAATTTCCACACTTTGAAATATCATCTGATGCTTTCAGAATTTGATCTTTTCGATAAAGATAAGCGCTATTTCCAGCTAAGGCTTTTTGTACTATTTTGCGAGTAACGCCCCGCATTTGGGCAAATCGCTTTTCTTCCTCCGCATGAAAGATTTCGGCACTTCTGTGAACTTCTACCTTTCCATCGAAACCAATTTTAAATCTATATTTGGAGCAATCGTTAAATTTACATGATGTATATATCAGTAGACCAGATTTTGTTTCTCTGGTGCTGTAGGAAGATAAAATGCATGCATTGTTAATTTTCGAGTATTTCTGACGAATGATGTCTAGTATAAATTTGTTTTTGGTTAACTTGAGAACTTTGTTATCTTTCGCACCAAAAATTAAATTGGTATCAATTTTAAACTCAGAATCAAAAAAAGTATTTTTAAAACTTCTGGGTCGGCTTGTTTCCACGCCCTTCAACCTTATGACATCTCTATTAAGTTGTTCCTGCGGATTAGGAGTTTTTCTGTACTCTTCATCATACATTGTTAGTTTTAAACTTTTATCTGACACTTCAAAGGGTCCTAGTGTTGCGTTGCTTAAAATATTTACCGAACAATCACTTAAATTGGTCTGACTGCTTGAAAAACATAAAGTTTCACCCAAGGTTATAGTTTCTATTTTGGGAGAAGTAGGAGTTACATTTTCCATTGAAACTATTGCTAAGGCCTGGCTATCTTTATTGTTGTCATTTAAAACACGCACAAAATTTTCATTAGAAATTGAATTAATTTTTTATTAAGGTATCATTATTGCATTCAATGTTACTAGTATCTATATCTACAGACTTAGTATTATTTACTACATCAATTTTAATTTCTTTTGTTAAATTAACAGGCTTAGTATTATTAACTACATCAATTCTAATTTCATTTGTTGAATTAACAAGTTTAGTAATGTCAATATCACGTTCTTTTTCTAAGTTAATGTTTGTGAAATTACTGGGGTTAATAGAATTATTAACCCCATATTTTAGAAAAAGATTTTCAAACATACCCTTTAACTCATAAATAAATTTGATCATGAGATGTTCAATTTTGATCGTGCTTATTTCTTCCAAATTGCTACATAACGATTGAACTGCAAGGAATATAAAAATAGTAATTTTAATTTGTTAAAAAGAGTCTAACAGCTAATTTAAAAAAAATAATAAAATAATAATAAATAATAAAATAATTTTTATAATTACCATTTTTTTCATCTGAATTTAGCAGTGCTATTTGGCCGCTTTCCTAATAAATAATAAAACTCAAAAATGAAACTTATTTATTATAACTGAAGTTTTCTTACTTTTGGCACCTTTATGTTGAAATCATTGTCATTACATAGGCTTATCAGAGAATCTAGGGCACATATCTCATCTGCAGTTAAAGTTAAGCCCAAATGTTCCGAAGGCATATTTTCCATTTCATTAGCTTCACTAAAATTTTTCGTCATCTCCAAATTTGGAACTGAAGTTGTTTCATCATTCAAGGGAATAGAAAAAATTTCAGGATCATATATTTCCTCAAAATTAAAATGGCATTGTCCTCTAAAATAATGCTTAGCAAATTGTCCAAAGTACTTTCTTCATTAGAACTAAGAGCTGTATGCTCATTTCCTGATAAGCAAATATTTTCTTCATTAGAACTAAGATCCACATGCTCATTTCCTGATAAGCAAGTAATTTCTTTAATCTACACAAGTTTTGGAATTAAAACATTCATTATAACTTAAAATTTAAACATATTTTTCTATTTTTCACCTGTAAAGTTTCATGTCCATTGTTTTCATTATGGATGTTTTGCGAGCATCTTTTTATCTGAAATTGATCAATTGAATCTACATAACATTGTTTATATACATATGTATGCGTGAAAAACTTACATTGCTCAAATAATTTTTCTATTTTTGGACACATTTCGAATCCTTGAATGTACCGGCATATCCGTATTATATATTTTTATAATATTTTCATATTCTTTTGCACTGACGTTATTCGGATCCAGGTCATTTCTATGCTCATATTCTATGATATGCTTTAGTTTAGATATATCTCTCATCTTTGCTAATATTTAGTAATTTAAAATTGTATTCAGTACACCATTAAACAGAAGATAAATATACAAATTGGTATTTGTTATAATTTATGGTTATATATTTGTTAAATTTTTTCTTCTTATTTTTAAATTTTCTATAAGATACAGTATTTTTTAAATTTTTGGGATACCAAGTGGTCATATTCGTTGGTAAACACCGTATAATCACAATATTATATTAGAATTTCAGAGGACCATAACTCGGAAACTAAGCATCGCCGCCAATTTTTTTATGAAATTTTTTCTTCTTATTTTTCAATTTTCTATAGGATATGATACTCTTTTTAAATTTCTTGGAAGTGCCCCTAAACTTGATTTGTTCCATCTAATGGCGTTTTTTGTGGAGCTTTAGGTGTTTTTTGTGGAGCTTCAGGCGTTTTTTGTGGAGCTTCAGAGCTTGTTGGTGGCCAACTATGTGGGTCTCGGGGTGGAAGGCAGTATGGATAATACCCATATTGGCCAAAAGGCGGACCACGCGGTGGATGTCCATAGCCTTGGTATTGGGACCGGTCTCCGTTTCCTCTTCTTGGTACCCAATATGGATTTGGTACCCAATATGGCTTTGGTCCCCAATATCCTGCGTGCTGTCCCTGAAAAGAAAAATCAAATATTTAGTGCAATACACAGATAAATTGAATGAAATTATTTACCCTTCCTCTTCCACTGCCTCTCCCACGACCCTGATGGTGACGCTTTTTTTAAATATTGCTTTTAAAATTGCCAGGAATAAAATAAAAGAACATACATATGTATAATAAATAAAAACATGAAAACTTTTAAAATATATGAACTGCTTACCACGGCGTCATGCTCCATTTTGCGAATGAAATGTATGCAAATTTCTTCACCACTACTGGGAACAGTGGAATGAAACAGCATTTATAACTGTAAAATACTACGAAAGAAGAAGCAAAAGAAAACATAGTTGATTTATTTTAGTCAGTGTGACCATGTTAGCTTATTTTGAGTTAAATTTAACTTATTTTTTTTATTTAGCTTTAAAATTTTTATTAAGCTCTTAACTTTTTTACGTTTTTGTCAAATTAATTTCGCTTTTTATTAAACTTTTCTTTGTTTTTGTGTTTATATATAAATACATATGTATGTATGGTAGCTTTAAAAAAAGTTTTCATATTTTAGTATAAATGCTTCTTCATATTTGAAGACCGGTTAAACTTATTTTGAGAAGTTCTTGTTATGTTTTTCTTTAAAGCTTAAATGTAATAATTAAAAAGTAAAAGTGAAAAAAAATTTATCTTTAAAATTTAGTTTTTTAATTTTTTTAAACGTGGTTTAGCTCAATATTGTCTTAAAATCTGGTCACACTGATTTTACTACAATTATTTAAATTGTGTGTTCTGTGAAATTGTGTGCCTATACATATGTATATAAATATAAACATATAAATATATATATATATGTAAATATATACACATACGTATATAAATATAATCTTTTTATACATAAGTATAACTTAAATTGTGTTTTTAAAATAATATTAAAGAAGTTTTTATCATAATATTAAAGAACACGCGATAAAAAAGTGAAAATAGTGCATAAGGTAAGTACATAAAGTCGCGAAAAAAAACTATTCGACATTAGATGTAACAAATCAAGTTTAGGGGCACCTCCAAGAAATTTAAAAAGAGTACCATATCCTATAGAAAATTGAAAAATAAGAAGAAAAAATGTCATAAAAAAATTGGCGGCGATGCTTAGTTTCCGAGTTATGGTCCTCTGAAATTCTAATATAATATTGTGATTATACGGTGTTTACCAACGAATATGACCAATTGGTATCCCAAAAATTTAAAAAATACTGTATCTTATAGAAAATTTAAAAATAAGAAGAAAAAATTTAAAAAAAATATAACCATAAATTATAACAAATACCAATTTGTATATTTATCTTCTGTTTATTTGTGTAATGAATACAATTTTAAATTACTAAATATTAGCAAAGATGAGAGATATATCTAAACTAAAGCATATCATAGAATATGAGCATAGAAATGACCTGGATCCGAATAACGTCAGTGCAAAAGAATATGAAAATATTATAAAAATATATAATACGGATATGCCGTTAAATTCAAGGATTCGAAATGTGTCCAAAAATAGAAAAATTATTTGAGCAATGTGAGTTTCTCACGCATACATATGTATATAAACAATGTTATGTAGATTCAATTCATCAATTTCAGATAAAAAGATGCTCGCAAAACATCCATAATGAAAACAATGGACATGAAACTTTACAGGTGAAAAATAGAAAAATATGTTTAAATTTTAAGTTATAACGAATGTTTTAATTCCAAAACTTGTGTAGATTAAAGAAATTACTTGCTTATCAGGAAATGAGCATGTGGATCTTAGTTCTAATGAAGAAAATATTTGCTTATCAGGAAATGAGCATACAGCTCTTAGTTCTAATGAAGAAAGTACTTTGGACAATTTGCTAAGCATTATTTTACAACTTCAGTTCCAAAGTTGGAGATGACGAAAAATTTTAGTGAAGCTAATGAAATGGAAAATATGCCTTCGGAACATTTGGGCTTAACTTTAACTGCAGATGAGATATGTGCCCTAGATTCTCTGATAAGCCTATGTAATGACAATGATTTCAACATAAAGGTGCCAAAAGTAAGAAAACTTCACTTATAATAAGTAAGTTCCATTTTTGAGAGTTTTATTATTTATTAGGAAAGCGGCCAAATAGCACTGCTAAATGCAGATGAAAAAAATGGTAATTATAAAAATTATTTTGTGCTAATAAATGCTTATATAAAAAAGTTGCATCAATTAGCTGTTAGACTCTTTTTAACAAATTAAAATTACTATTTTTATATTCCTTGCAGTTCAATCGTTATGTAGCAATTTGGAAGAAATAAGCACGATCAAAATTGAACATCTCATGATCAAATTTATTTATGAGTTAAAGGGTATGTTTGAAAATCTTTTTCTAAAATATGGGGTTAATAATTCTATTAACCCCAGTAATTTCACAAACATTAACTTAGAAAAAGAACGTGATATTGACATTACTAAACTTGTTAATTCAACAAATGAAATTAGAATTGATGTAGTTAATAATACTAAGCCTGTTAATTTAACAAAAGAAATTAAAATTGATGTAGTAAATAATACTAAGTCTGTAGATATAGATACTAGTAACATTGAATGCAATAATGATACCTTAATAAAAAATTAATTCAATTTCTAATGAAAATTTTGTGCGTGTTTTAAATGACAACAATAAAGATAGCCAGGCCTTAGCAATAGTTTCAATGGAAAATGTAACTCCTACTTCTCCCAAAATAGAAACTATAACCTTGGGTGAAACTTTATGTTTTTCAAGCAGTCAGACCAATTTAAGTGATTGTTCGGTAAATATTTTAAGCAACGCAACACTAGGACCCTTTGAAGTGTCAGATAAAAGTTTAAAACTAACAATGTATGATGAAGAGTACAGAAAAACTCCTAATCCGCAGGAACAACTTAATAGAGATGTCATAAGGTTGAAGGGCGTGGAAACAAGCCGACCCAGAAGTTTTAAAAATACTTTTTTTGATTCTGAGTTTAAAATTGATACCAATTTAATTTTTGGTGCGAAAGATAACAAAGTTCTCAAGTTAACCAAAAACAAATTTATACTAGACATCATTCGTCAGAAATACTCGAAAATTAACAATGCATGCATTTTATCTTCCTACAGCACCAGAGAAACAAAATCTGGTCTACTGATATATACATCATGTAAATTTAACGATTGCTCCAAATATAGATTTAAAATTGGTTTCGATGGAAAGGTAGAAGTTCACAGAAGTGCCGAAATCTTTCATGCGGAGGAAGAAAAGCGATTTGCCCAAATGCGGGGCGTTACTCGCAAAATAGTACAAAAAGCCTTAGCTGGAAATAGCGCTTATCTTTATCGAAAAGATCAAATTCTGAAAGCATCAGATGATATTTCAAAGTGTGGAAATTTGCAAAATATTCAAAATCTTTCAACTTTGCGAAAGTGTAAGTCCGAAGGAAATTCTACTAGATGGCTCCATTCAGATCCTTTTTTGAAGTTTTCTTAATGCAGCAGAAAATGTACAAAAATTATATTCAACATGTTGCATCACCTTTAACAATATATTGTTGGGAAAAAGGAACTTTTATAACATTTGCAGCAAATTCTCAAATCTTAAAAGATGCTCGTTACACAATACATTTCGATGCATCTGGGCAAAGTGTTCGTCAAATTTATAAAATTGTGATGAGTTAAAAAATACAAAATGATTGTTCCCATTGTCACTGCCATCCTTTCACGTCATAGTCTCAGTGATATATGCGCAATTTTTGAAAAATTGAAGTTTTATTGCATTGAACACAAATTTAAGTGGCCATTCTTCCAAAGAGTGTGTACAGATGTCAGCCATGCCCTGTTTGGGGCAGGTTTAAAGTCTTGCAACAGTGAAAACATCTCAGAAAAAGCCGAAAGTTATTGTGCAATGGTGCAAAGCCCACTACATACAAATAATGTGTAAGGATTTAAACAACAAAATTGGCCAACATAATATTTTGCGTCATTTTCTTAAACATGTTCTGACATTGGCATTCGATCTTAAGACATTAGAAGATTGCAAATTTTGGTTTAAAAACCTATTTAACGTACTACTGCTTCCAAAAAAGGATTATTTATTCAGAAATAGTTTTAATGTCTTAAGAACTGAAAGTTTCGAAGTTAATGATACAGAATCCACCATTGCAAATATTAACATTGATGAAATGCGGAATATAGAATCAATCGCTTGTGGAAGCCCGTTCAAAAAAGTATTTTTAAAGATATATGACGAAATCAAAAGCGATATAAAAACTCAAAATTTAGCGGTTAAGACAACGAATACAAAAATGAAGAAATATGTAACTTTATTATAAATAAATATTGTCCATTCCTGCCCATGTGGACAAATATTATGGGTATTCTCATAGATCCCTCTGGAAATCACCTTAGCAATGCACCTGTTAAATTTAGCTTTTTCTTCCAAAAGCATATTCTCCTTAAACACAAATCTATGTATACGCCCCGGTAACTTCATTAGAATTGGTCGTAAGGATAATATAAGCACTTTAAAGGATATTAGATATTGATACAACATGTTCGAAAATATACAAGTTGAAGATGGCCAACGAAGCAAGTTTGATTTAATATTAGCTAAATATCAGGACATTGGATCAATAGAAGATACGCAACCAGAAGAAAGTTGGAATAAGGATTCTAGAAAACGAAAAGCAATAAATCCAAAGCATTTATCGAATGCAAAAATAGAAAAAAAGTTAATAAAGAAAACGGAAAATATTCCAGATATTATCACAATCGAGCCTGATGACGTCCAGTATACATCATGTATAAAAAACTAACATACTTACTTTGATCCAGGCCTCATTTCGCAACGCAAAAAAGAAAATATCACTTACAATCTCTTTCGTTATGATAATTTATTTGCAGCTATATATCCAAAACTTAAGCAAATCGAAATCGGATTCTACAACTTTTTGGATAAGGAAGACTGGTATTCTTTAAAAAATGGGAGACTTTTAACGAATCTTGTTTTAGATTGCTCAATCTTGTGTGTCATTAAAGAAAATTCAAAAAATGTTTTAAGTTTACCATGTCAAATAGGAGAAATAAACCTTGCACGGGTAAATAAGTTTATTTCTTTCAAGCCTGAATTGCTTTTTATTCCAATTTTGCGAAACAAGCATTTTAATCTTTGTGTCTTAAAACAAACAACCAAAGAGTTAATTTTTATAGATTCATTTAACGATTATAACGGCAAAACTTATTACAATGAATTCTCTGCAAATGTCTTCAAAAGTGAAATTTGGCAATTTTCAGAAATATCACAAAGATCAAAGCAAAAAGACCTTGTGAGCTGCGGTGTTTTCGTCATCATGTACATTATGTGCTTCATACAAGGAAAACCAATGACGAACTTATCTTCACCCAATGTGTTTAGAGAAGAAATTAAAAAAATGCTCCATAAACATGCCGACAAGGGATCGAAATTTTGTTGTCACTGCGGTTGTTATAAAAGAAAAAATAATAAATGCTCCAGCTGCAATTATCATGTTTGCGAAAGTTGCTTGAAACAAATATATGTATAACGATAGTTTCATTGAATGTAAAATTTGTACTAACCATATTTTAAGATAAAGAAGTGTGTTCAAAAATGCCAAAAAAAATAAAAATTTTTTACTGTAACATAGCCATATCTCAAAAAATACTTTTTTTATACTAATTATTAGAAAGCTTTATTAAAGTTATTGTTTACAAAACAAATTATGTATACGAGTGATAAACAAAAAATCGCACTTCTTTTCAAAGCACTTTTGATATGATGGCTCATAATATAAGCGTGGCATATTTATACATATGTATATGATTTTTATATGCACAAATATATATGTATATGCATATGTATATATATATATATATATATATATATATATATGTATATATAAGTATATACATATGCATGTAACATATGTGTATCACATTAATTTCAGTCTTTCGTCTTCGACATCCAGCATCCTTTTTTAGCTTTAGTTTTTGTTTTGTCAATTTGCTTGCTTCAGCTGCATTTTCTTTGTCGAATTCAAATCTTTGTTTTGCCAAATTTAACTTTTTCTCCCTTAATTCATACACCTTTCTCTGATATCGGCTTATACTTTTAAAATTTTCATTTATTTGTTTGAATAAAGACAAAGGTTCTTTTTGATAAGTCATTTGGTTTTCGACTTGTTTTCTAAGCAGCCCATCTCTATCGCAGAAGCTAACTGATCGCGAAAGTTTTCTTAGATTTTGTTCGCAGCTTTGGGAACGTCCAGTTATTCCCATTGCAGAATCAGCAATTACTTCCGCAAGTAAGTCTTTTGACGGCACTTCCTCCAGCTGTTCTTTTCCAGTTATAATATTGTTTTGCTCACTCGAGTCAGTAGTTGTCCCGAAGGGAAGTGCGCCAGACAACCCATTTACGGAATCCTCCATATTCAGCAACTCAACCCACTTTCTCCTCTAAAGGAGTGATCGGGTTGAATTTTGATGGGCCACTGCCAGTGCCGCCAATATCTGTTTTATTTCGCCTTAGTTTCTGTTTAGTGTGCACTGAAATCAGCCCAAACCTATTAAAATGAAAGTTAAAATTACATACTTTTAGAAAACTATATTTTCAAATGATTTATATATTTACCTTTTTCCATCCTGCAGTTTCTCTAACAGGCGGTCCGCTTGCATTTAATTCTTCGGCTAATGTCTGCCATTTGGTGGTCTTGTTGTATGTATGTATCTGACATTTGTTTTAGAAACACAGAATACCGACTTGCCACCTTTTCGCATTTTAAATGCGAATAAAAAAGGTACTTTGCGAACATTGCAACACAGAATAGGAAGTGTTCGCACTTGCATGTTTTCGAGTCGCATTGACTTTCGCATCGCAATACAGAATAAGCCTCTTGGTGTTTCTGACATCAATTGGATGTTCAATTGATTATAGGGTTTTTGGCCATGGCAGCTGATGTTGCCGCGCATACCTTTCACTTATTAGACAGTAAAGCGGATAAGGCAGGAGGATTTTATTGTATTTTACTGTCGAATTAACGTCATCGTCATCAGATTCGATACAAATGGGCGAGTTACGCGTCTCAACAAATTGCGCTTCGTCTTCTTCATCGGCCAGGCGGGCAGCCTTTTATGCATTTGGTGCTCCTAAAAAATTGAAACAATTTAAATTAATATATATGTACATATGTGTATATTAGATAAAATTTATTGTTTTTTACATTTTCTGTTTTGCCAAAAATGTGCTACATCCTACACAACATCTAATAAATTTTCCAACACGTTTTAAAATGTTGCCAGACGTGCATTAAGAACGAATGAATATGAAACAATTTTTCACCATGCAGCTTTGTATTTGTTTAAAAATTGACTAGGTAGCACTGACACCAAGTTAACTTTCTTTTTAAATATTTTCCATTTTATAATTTTTTCTGGGTCTATAACTTTTTCCAGAAAGTCTCCCGGGAAATGACAATTCCCATTATATATGCCTATTTATATCCTAAAGCGACAGAAGGTAAAGCTATGTGGGCACGAGGTCTCGTTTTTAAATTAGTAGCTAAACACTGATTGAACCCTTATTCGACGCATATTTTCGTCTGCTATCGATTGCAGGTAGCGTCATATCAGCACGCAATCTAATTTATGAGTTATGAGCAACAAACTCAAACTGTATTTTTTTAAGTACAAAAAGAAGTTTGTTGCTCTATAATTTTTTTCAGAAAGTCTCCTGAGATATAAACCTTATAACAACTGACGCGTATTGTAATAAGCTATCTATTGAAGGTAGCGCCATGTGCGCATGAAGTCTAGTTTACGAGATATAAGCGAAAAAGTATTCGCAAAAGTGTCTAATTAACACATCGGATATATTCAACATGACAAAAATTTCAACAATGACAGTCAAATAATCTGATACTAGAGGTCTTTCGCTAATTACTCCTGTTTTTTAATTTAGTAAAAAATTACTTTAAAGATATTGTATTAAAAACTATAATTTTTTTTCACACTTTGTTTACATTTAGCACGTACCAAAAAGTTTGCCAAATTGAAAACACGTGCTTCGCTAAAAAGTTGATCAGTGCTGCCCAGTTGTTCCACACTGTAAAATAATTTCTAATTTTTAATTTTTTACGTGCTTATAACTTTTTCCAGAAAGTCTCCCGGGAGAAGATTGAACCCATCATCGACGCGTATTTTTATCCTTAATCGATTAATAATAACAACATATAGGTACGTGGTCTAGTTCATAAGTAATTAGTGGAAAAGTAAAGATGGTTTTTTTGACACGTTTGTAATAAAAAAAATGTTGCTGATCCTATCTTTTTTCAGAAAGTCACCCGGAATAAGAAAGAACCTATTATAGACGCGTATTTTTGTCCTTAACTTATTGCAGGTAGTGCGATATGCGCCCAAGATCTAGGTTTTGAGATATGAGCAAAAAACTGAAAATGAAAAAAAATTTGCTAAGCCAATAACTTTTTCCAGAAAGTCTCCCAGAAAGTCATTGAATCTTTAATCGACGCGTATTTCAGTTTACTATCGATTGCAGGTAGCGTCATATGCGCACGCGATCTAGTTTATGAGTTACAAGCAAAAAACTAAGACGTTGTTATTTTAAGTAAAAAACATTTTTTTTGCTCTATAACTTTTTTCAGAAAGTCTCCCGAGATATTAGCCTTATAACGACCGACGGGCATTGTAATAAGCTATTGATTTAAGGTAGCGCCAAAATCTAAATATGCACGAAGTCTATTTTATGAGTTATTAGTGAAAAAGTGTTGCAAAAGTGTCTAATGAAAACATCAGATATATTCAATATCAGTAAAATGTCAACAATGACAGTTAAATAATCTGATACTAGAGGCTTTTCGCTATTAATTCCATTGTCTAGATATATAATTTAATACAAAATTACTTTGAAAATAATGCAATGAAATTGGCAATATTTTTTCATTATTTGTTTACATTTTGCATGTTGTGAAGATAGCAAACCAAAACATCCGCTTTGCTAAAAATGTTGTTTTCTTCAGGACGATTAAATGTTCTGCTTGGAGTTGCTAATCACTGGCGAGAAGGGTTGGAACCTACCTGAGAAATGAGAGCTGGTTGGGAACCTCGTCAGGTGATTGAATAGAAAGAAAAAGCAGCTCGCAACAAATTTAAATAATGAAGATGTTCCTAATTCAAAAACATATATTTCTTTTGAATGAGATTCCAGTTTTCAATACAAAACGTTCGAGAAAACTTTTATGAATATCTTTGAAATTTTTAATATGGTCTTAAATTAAAAGCTCTTTTAAAGTAAAATACTTTCGAAAATATATCATACTATACAACAATATATAATTGATATCAATAATATTTAAAATAATAGGAGCTAAACATCAAACCAAAATGTCTGTATGTAGAGCTTAACAAATCATGAAAAAAATTATAATAATATTTCTGGCAAAGCTGCGTCAATAACAAGTCTGTTGTAAAACAACGAGAACACATGAAATCTGTCATTTTAGTTCATTTTATTTAGTCCATCCCATGCAGCTCTTTTTTTATGCATGTTTTGTGACATTTATCTTCATAGTTGAAAACACAAAGTAGACCACAGGTGACACAGGACGGAAGATAATTGTGCTTTTCGTGGTATTATTTTAAAGTAATTACATTTTATTCCTTGTGGTCTCACTCGCAGCCTAGTTTTTGTAAATAAATGGTAAAAATTAATATTTGCGAACGAAAATGCTTAAAACGAAGTATCTAATCATTTGAAAACAAATTTTAATCACTTTATTAATACTAATAATCCTTTTCGCATTGTGTTTTTAATTCAATACCACAAATTCCTTCATATAATTTTGTGCAAATGTTCATGTGCTCAAGTGTATTTTCAATTTATGCTTTGTGGTCTCATTCGTTGTTTGCTTTTTGCAAGTTGAAGTTAAAAATTAATATTTTTGAAGGAAAATGGTTAAAATTGATTTTGTCAGCATTTGGAAACTAATTTTATTCACTTTTATATTACTAATAATGTTTTACACATTGTTTTATTTAGTTCAACACTGCAAAATCTTTCATTTAATTTAGTAAAAATTTTCAATTGTTCATTTCACTAAGCATACATTTTCTGTTGTTTGTTTTGATTATTGTACTAAAAATATTCAATAACAAACACACTATATTTGTCCCTTTTTAATAGTGATCAAATCAGCGGATTTTAGCTTTTTTCATGTCACTTTCTACAACTCTGGTCTACTTTGTGGTTCAAAAAATGAACTAGTTCAAAAATTGAACTAGTTCACTTAGTTTAAAGTTTATTTGAACTAGTTCGTTCGTGAACTACACAAGACTAATACGTACATAGCTTGAGATATTACACTTCAATAAGTTACATACATATTTCATTTATATTCATATTACAGTTCAATAAGGTACAGATTAAATAGTATATACATACACGTATAATAATGACTTATATTCAAATGTTTACATAAGTATGTACATACATTTAAAATATATCGTTATTAACTAAAATTTTGATTTCTCGCTCTTCCAAAAACATATATTATCTGTTTTTAGACTATACTAAATATATTTCAAAGCACAAAAAATTTTGAAGAAATAGAAGTTTATTCTTCTTGTTTTTTAAATTGGTAAAGCAAACAAAATAAAATCAGTAAAAAGTTGATATTGCTAGATTAAAGGAAGAAAAAGTTCACAAAGATTAAAATGTAACCATATCAAGCAAAAATTAAAAGGGCGCTAAAATTACTGAAAGATAATTGGAAAAAGTGCTAGATTTTCGCGTTTTTTAGTTTGTTTCCAAAAATTTTTTTCGTTTTTTGAGTGACTGAAAACGGGCTAAGTTGGCATCACTGTGTGAACCCATGCTCGTCAATGACACGTCTGTGTTAAAATCTTGCGTTCTGCACCTAAATTGGACCCATGCATTAACTATTTCTTTTGCATGATTTTTTTGATGGGTCCGAAAATAACTTAATTATTCGATTGCTAAATAAACTTACTTAAGAAGTGCTGGTTTTAACAAAAAAAAAAAAATTTGCTAACTTTTATATCTAAAGCCTGTTTGTATTTCTGCATTTTATTGGTGCTTAGGTCTACTCATTTGTAGATTTGCAGCAGTAATGTTTAAAAAGTTTATTTTTAAATTAACTTAGGTATTATAAGAACTTTCAACGGAACATAGTAGGCTAGTAGGTTATTTGCAACTTAACACAATACATACATATCGCTCATTTTCTAAAACAACATCACATATCAAAAAATGAGATTTTTGAGATAATGATTCAAAATTAATTCTCATATTGTTATTTATATCGTGTAAAAAATTCATACAAATATCTTGTTTACCCAACAATCAAGAGAAAAATATAATTATCGTTTTCCATTAAGTTGTGTGTAAATTGAAAACTTTAAAGTTTAAAGTAAACTAGTTGTTTTTAATAAACGAACGATATGTATGACATTATATTTATTATCCCTACAACAAATACCAACTATTTATGTATGTATGTACATTAGAGCGACTCACCTTGTATGGAGATGAAAAAGACTTTATTACCCCTCTCAAATCAAACATCGGTCTTTTTATTGAGGACTCTCAACATATTTGAGGTGTCTAGCGATGCCCGCACGTGAGCAGGATCGTTTGTAAAAAAAGGTATATTTTTGAAGTTTTTTCCATATTTTTGTATTTTGTCCCGAGACAACATATTAAAAAACCCATTCATACCACCAGCAATGAGTTGTTCCATAAAAACTAGGATTTTTTAAACATTTTCATAGCAAGTGCTTCTTATTTATATTAAAATAAATTCCATTATGTTTTAAGGATTATTTGATTTAAGTCATTGTGAACTTATTCTGTTAATAGTTTCCGCAAAAGTTCGCTAACTAGAACTAACAACAGATACAATTTAATAAAGATTCAAATCAAATATGAATAGTACAAATAATAAAATTTATTTAAATTTGCTGATGGCAGGAATGGTAAAGTTTAACGCACCGTTGGAAGCGGCTTGAACAAACCTTTCAGATGATATACATACTTTTTTAATGCCTGGACAAAATACAAAAATATGCAAAAAAAACTTCAAAAATATATGTTTTTTACACACGGTCCAGCACGTGAATGGGCATCGCTAGACCCCTCAAAAATTAAATTAAAGGAAGAGTAAATGAAAAGGTTTTATATTTTAAAAATTATTGTGAATATGTATGTATATACACATATTTTTTAACCCCTATTCTTACACCCAGAGAAAAAACTGCTTAAAATCGATAAAAACCATATTGAATTAATAAGAAACATTAACGAAAGTCTAGTCATGTTGAAATTTCTTATTTCAATATGAAAAAATATTAATTTACAGTATTTATTTATTAATTTTTAAGTATTTTAATACTAGTTTTTATTATATTGAAAATGATTGAATTAATGTAACGCGTTCTTAATTTAAGTTGCACCTTTTCCCTGAGTGCATGCATATTGCTGCCAATTGCCTATATTCCAGTTTCACTTGACTTATTCATACGGGCCTATTCTGCAAATCACGGTAATTTAAAAAAACTAATGAAAGCTAAATCATTCCTTTTTTAAATTGCACGATTTATAGCGTTGGAAGAAAATATTCTATTATAAATAACAAAAACTTAAAATATAATAAAAACCCACTATCAACTCAGCTATTATTAGTTTACTTATGAAATCACGTGATTTGAAATCACCATGATTTTCAGAGGAGGCCCGATAAATTTTAAATATGTATTTATCTGAACGCGGCTTTAAAAGCAAGCACATGTCTTATTACATAACATTGCAACATTTGCCGCACCATGCCTTTGCCTGT
The DNA here is from genome assembly GCA_936439885.1 of Nowickia ferox. Taxonomy (NCBI): domain Eukaryota; kingdom Metazoa; phylum Arthropoda; class Insecta; order Diptera; family Tachinidae; genus Nowickia; species Nowickia ferox. Next base: position 35,982,747 of record OW387026.1, on the reverse strand, counting down.
TCATGCATTGTCATTCAAACATGATCGGCATGACATTGGAACACAATGATAGAAGATGTATGGAGTATGTTTGGACATTGTCTTGACCTTCATTTTGCATACATGATCATGTAAATAATTTACAAATAAAACAGAAATAAATATTGGCTTTACATTTCCTGCCGTATTCATAAAAATTAATTTAGGTTCAGAAAAGGTTTAACAAGCAAACTTCCATTAAAATTTCTTTTGTAAACTTTTTGTAAGCCAAAATAATTTTTTCTAAATATGGCTGTTAGTCATTAATGTATGTACATAAATATTAGAAATATTTGCTTGTTTTACTGGTCTATATGCATTTCGTTCCTGCTCAAGTAGACTTCAACCCAAAATTTTTGAAATAACCAGGAAAACTTAATTTGTTTAAGGTAAGCTATTGAGAATCACATATACAAACATAATAAATTTAAAATCCTCAAACAAAGATTTTTACAAAACAATATCATTATTACATTTTGCATTAATTTATTATTTTTATTTAAAGCGAATTTTTTTAAACGCATATAATGGCTTCAAATAAAATATTTTAGTAGGTTTAAATTTCATCTTTATTTAATATTTTGGCTACTTATATTGAAAACCATATAAAAAAGTTGTCCAAACTAAACCCTACAAACTCTAAAGGGGGATTGCTAAGAAATAATTCCAGCATTATTCAAAGTTATTAATGAACGGTATTGCGATTTATTTACCTGTTGCAGTGTGTTTTTTTCGCAACCACACTTGCATGATTTGTTTCCAACCCTTAAAAATAAATATTTTAGGATGTAGAAATTAAGTTTTTAGCAGTAAAGACCATAAATATTTACCTAAATAAATCATAAAACGTTGTGTATGAAGTGAAAGATTAGTGCATTTTTAAAAAGATAACTGAATAGAAATGAACAGTGCAAAGGAAATAAAACTAAAAATTGATAGTGGTATATATACTACAGCAAAAAGAACCGGAACAAGTGATATATTCAGCATATTTGAAGAAATCAGAAACAACGATGAAGTTGTTAAAAACTTTGTGGCATGTTCGCGGTGTAAAAATGTTTATACATTTAATGACAAGTGTATGTCAAATATCTCCCGTCATAACTGCTTTAAAAAGTACAAGGCTTCAAAAGTTACACAAACTCCAAATTTACAGCCAAGTAGCGAATTAAAAAAAAGTATACCGAACTCGTAGTTCAGTGGGTTATAGGCAATTGTAGACCGTTTAATGTCGTAAACGACGAAGGTCTTTTAAACTTAGCTCAATTTTGCATCACCACCGGTCATGAGTTCGGAAATAACTTAGATGTGAGGGGTCTAGTTCCGCATTCTACAACTGTGTCTGGAAATATTGCAACTCTTTATAAAGATGAGATGAGCTTTGTTCTATAAAGGATGTTTGATTTGGTATAACATGTGATTTATGGAGCGAAAATTACCTAAACTTATCTTATATTGGTGCTACTGTTCACTATATAAAAACTGGAAGCGTTGTCAATAAACACTGGGAATGATAGGAATGGGAAGTGATAGAAATACAGGTAACTATAATTTTTGCTATTTTTTACTTTACTAACTTCTAAAATGCGACTGTTTTAATTTTTATAAAACTTTTCTTTAATTAAAGGTGTCAACATAAGAAATAAAATTGAATAAATGTTGAAAGAATTCGACTGCAAAGTAAGCGGAAAGATCATTATAGTAACAGACCGAGGTTCTAATGTTAAAGCGGCGTTTCAATATGAAAACAGTATTTTCTGCATCAATCATCTGCTGAATAACGTCATTGAAAGCGATCTCTAATTCACCTGAAGTTAACACAACTGTAACATCTTGCTCCCAGTTTGTTAAATACTTTAAGAAGACAGGAATTAATAGTACTCTAAGTACAACATTAAAAAGCTATACGCCAACTCGGTAGAATACTGTTTTCTATTTACTTAAATCAGTGCAAGTAAATTGGGTTGACGCAACACAGATACTTCAAGAGAAAAACGAGACTAGCAGATTAGTTATTCTCAATATGGCCAGCATAAACGAGCTAATTGATATTCTTAAGCCGTTTGAGGAAGTTTCGAAGCTTTTGGAAGGTGAAAAATATTCGACGATTCACCAAGTGTATCCTCAAATCAGAAAACTAAAAAGACTGAATGAAAATCATCAAAATAATTCGGAAACTGGAAAAAAAGTTTAAAGAGCAACTTTTAATTCATATGGAATCCGTAATTGACCTTAATATTAAGGATTTTCATAAAATTGCACTATTTTTCCACCAGCAAATAAACTGCAAAATTTCTTGGAAAGTGAAAGGAGCAGCAGCATTCATGAAAAGTGCAAAGAAATGCTAAGAACTTACGAGGATACGTGGACAATCTCAAACGTTCCAACGGAAACTATGTATAAGTGGTGATGATGATCATTTTATGAATTTTGTTCAATCCACAACAATTCCCGCATATGAAGATGCAGTAACTAATGAAATTTTAAGGTATGAGAATCACACAATATTATACCACGGAGAATTTGATCCATTGGAGTGGTGGGAAGCTCGAAAAACGGAATACCCCTTGCTAAGCTGCTTTATATTATAGCTAGTTCTGCGCCATCAGAAAGGATTTTTTTCAAAATCACGGCGCTTATTATCTGAAAAACGTTAATTGCTAGGAAAAAACCCATCTAATGTAAATAAAATCATGTTTTTACACAAAATTTTTAAATGACCTGCATGCTTTTAATTTTAATTAGGAGTAGAATATTATAATATCCACTACTGCGACTGTATGTCGAAAATATATTAAATTAAGAGCTCAGGATTTTTATTACTATGTAGTACATATGAAAATAAATTTCACAAATTTTTGGCCTTGATGGCTTTGTAATACTGTGATGAAATAAATAAATAAACATTATATTTTTTGCTATTTATATAAATAAATATACATACATCCCTATATTAAAAATCTGTTTTCATTTTAAATCATATTACCACTTTTAATCTATAGCACACATTAAGCAGTTCTAAATAAATAAAAATCGTGAAATATCTTAACAGCCGTATTCATAAAAAAAGTTGATTGAGGTTTAAAAAGCATATTAGTTAAAAACATTTTAAGGTTAAAAAAGGTTTTTTAAATTTTGGTATTCAAAATCAGTTTTTTAACTAAAAATCAATTAACTTGCTTTTCTAAAAATACTATATTCTAAACACTATATTCTCTAATTGTCACTTGTATATTAGTTCTGCAAAACAGCGATTACTAATTCACAAAGTACTTGTATCTAATTTGTTTATTTGCCCCTTTTCAGAAAAATATTGGTTTTATTATATAAAAAATGAGTTCCAACTTATATTTAATAAAAAAAAGAAAAAGAATTAACTTTTTAACCTTTGGTAAAAGTGCTATTTATGTAATTTTTTTTAGTGCTGATTAAAAAGCACTAGAATAACGAGTTTTATTTCTTTTGTTTTGAGTGTTTATACATCACTAGCTAATTTTGCACAGGAATTATTATTTTTATTGGTGGTTTGCACATAAAGTATACAAAAAGTGGAAAAAATTAAAAAGAAGATATTTATAAGCGCAAACGTTCTGAAAACTGGAATGAGGAAGATAAGGTAAGTAAATACATGTGCTGGAAAGTATATTGTATATCTTTTAATGGTTTTATCATAAAATTTGTTTCTAGATGCTGCTGAAAGATCTTATCAGAAAGAACGTCAGCCGGATCGAGAACAAAAACACGGACACAAACACCAACCAGACCAAGAAAAAAGCTTGGATTGATGTAACAGACAGGTATGTACATATATGTATATGTATAATGTGAAATTAATGTAATGTGCGAAAACCTGTATTAATTACTATTTTATGTTAGTTTCAACGACTTGTGCACGGTGGTCAAAGAAACTTGATGCAGTTAAAGACGCAATGAGCGGCAACTAAAATAGCAGCCAGAAAAGAGGTTTCTCAACACCGCAAGGAGATATGTACATAAAACTGGTAGAGAACCACAGCCGCAAGAAGTGGCTGCAAGCAGTAGTGATATAGCTTCATGGTTGCCGAATGAATTTATAGTGGACGAAAACAAATTCGATTCCGATTTTATTATGGATGAATTTAATCTTGAGGTATGTACATACGTAAAACACATTACATTTTTGTAGTATGTGTCTGTGTCTTTTTCTAAATGTGTATGTACAAAATATGTGTATTTTTAGATTCTGGAAGATGAAGATAAGGTTGTGGTTGATGATATTATGGAAATTGAACCAACAAATATATGCGAAGTAACAGAATTAACGCCAAAATCTATCCCAATATTTAAAAAGGTTTGAATTAAAAAAACAGTTTGAAATTATGTGTTTATAAAATAATTATATATATGTAAATATTATATTGTATTTAGAAAACACCAGCCAAAAAATCATCACAGAGGATAGCATTAAGAAATTAGCGGAATCAGATATCCAACGCAAAGGGGAACTGCACGAGCTCCATATGGATTGCGAGAAGAGAGGGCAGCGAATTCTGGCGAAAGAAGAAGAACTAAAGGAATTGCAGATAGAGGTAGAGAAAAAGAAACTAACAAATCTGAATGAAGAGCAGGATATGTTGCGAGCAAAAAGGATGTTTTATGAAAACAAATTACTTGGTATGTATGTAGGAATGTATTTATATATTTTTTTAAATAATTTTAATGAGTTTACTTGTATATAAATACATATGTATGAAATACAATTCACCAGATTTAGCAAAACTATAAATCCAAATATTGATTATTTTAAGCTATACTTTTCAGTTAATATTCTTTCCAATTGGCATTCTTTACAGAACTGAAACGAAATTAATTGAAGTCTAAGAAAACATAAAGAGAAAATTTTAATTTAATTTTTAACTATTTTTATTTTTTTATCTAATTTTAAATGAGACAATGTAAATATTTTTTAAGACTATATACAGTAAACTAATAAAATTTTAGTACAACTTCAAATTTTGTATAATGGTAATAACTGACATAATAAGCCTAACAGAATCAGATCTTTTTGCCTCAGTAGCTTTTGGCTTATTATGTCAGTTATTACTATTCCGCAAAATTTGAAGTTGTACTAAAATTTTATTAGTTTACTGTATGAATGTAAGTACAATATAAAAAAGTAAAGACTGAAACTAAAAAAACAAATAAAAATACAATGAAATATATAATACTAAACATATTTTTGTATAAAATTTTTTAATATAATGTTTTCTCTTCTTGTTCTCCCACTGCTGTGTAACACATTTTCTGAAATTTCAGGTAATAATAAATGAAATAGGTAATAGGAGAAGTGTAATAAGCCAGGATCGGCATACAAATTGTATAAAAGTATAGTTTTAAAAGGGATTCACTATAACCCCTTTTTATTTTAAAACAGCTGGAAGGGTTCCAGCTAAAACTTAGGCGTTCAAAAGAACTGTCAAAAGAAGTTTTGAAACTTTAAAAAGAAACAAGGCTAAGGAGCCGATTTATGTCAATCAAATTAAAGTCTGATTTTATTTTAGTTTGTCTTTGGCTTATATGTATACTAATTTTGAAAATAAATCTTAACCTTTCTAACTTATTCTAAAAATACAAATAATATTGTTTTCTCTTTCAATACTATGAAGGTTTGTATTCAGACTTCCGCTTGACCAATCATCGTGTTTTAGATTTATAATTCCACTCAAACAGAAATGTGTCACTCAAACAATAATTCGTAAGCAGTTCAGCATGCATACAAACAGTGTTGTCAGATATGGCGATATCTCACCAAACGTGGCGACAAAAATTTATTTTTGGCGATGAAAATTTTCAAATGGCGATTGGCGATTTACTTGGCGATATTTGAACTCCTTGGCTATATTTTTGGCGACATTTTACGATTTCAATAAAATAGAATAATGTTAAAAACATGCAAATTGTTTTGTAAAGAATTTTTTCTACAACATAAAATATTTCGTGCATGAAATTCTAAATGTTGTGACTCTTTATCTCAAACAAAATTTTCTGAAATTCAAGAATTTAAAAAAATATGGCCCACAAAATCGCATTTGGTGTTTATAAAAAACAGTGGGGAAAACTTTCTTTCATTAATTAGAACCAACATTTTGATAATGAACCACCAAAAAGCCTGCACGAGTTCTCGCCTATGCCAGCCATACACTACACAAGTTCAGTGCTCAAGTCTGGCACTGAGTAAAATAAGCTTGTGACACACACTACACAAGTAAACTGTGCACTTTTTATTTGAATGCTCCATAATGCAGGCGATTCTTTGCATAATTCTAGGAACTCTTTCCAGAACATTTTTGCGGCGCTCATTTCTAGTTTGAACTCGTAAAAAAAAATCACGACACAACTGAGCGTTTGCAACATATACTACACAAGTTCACTGTACAGTTTCACAAACTTGAGGAAATATCAAAATCGTTTTGATATTTACTTAGGTCACTACGTAAATACCACAACCACCCCCATACACTACACAAACGCACTGTACAGTGCCAGACGTGTGCAGTGAACTTGTGTAGTGTACTGCTGGCATTACAGTGTATGAATACAACGATTCTGCTGGTACTAACCACTTCAAGGACATGATATGTGTACTTAAATACACATTTAAGTTCAGTTTTATCAAGAGATTTATATAATAATTTTTATCTTGGTGTTCACGTTCAGTTTATCCTATTCGGATTGATCTTTTGGAATAAGTTATTTTTAACTATTTTTTGTACTCCACTATTTATATGTTACTGTAAACACTTTTCTTAATTTTTCTTATATAGTATAATTTTTATGTTTTACGATAGACGTTACCTGCTGAATTTAAAATTTAACAATATTAGCTATAATTTAATGTTTTATTATATTGGCGATATTTGGCGATATTCGACAAGTCATTTGGCGACAAGGCTCAAAATAAATCTGACAACACCGCATACAAAGAAAGTAATGTTATTGATACTTTATTAGTTCTTTGTTGCATTCATTGTGCAAGCATTATCAACTAGTATGATACACTACACCCTCACCCTTAAGAGAAAAATTAGGGAGGAATTTTTCTAATCAACTTCATAGTATTGTTACAATATTTTCTTATAATTTAATTATACATATGTATAATTAATTTGAATTTTTATATAGGTATAGGTATCTTATTTTTACGTATATATTAGCGATTATATTAGGATTTGTATTCTATAATGATTTATATGGTTTTAAATTATTATTATGTGGTGATTACACCATCCCTACTTATTATTTTGAATGGTCCTTTGTATGGACTTTGATGCTTTTTCCTACCTTCTATTTTAACTAGCACTAAATCTCCTACATTAAGATTAAGTCTATTTTTATTCTTATCATTACTTATTCTTTTTTCTTTTGATTTTATTAATAATTCTTTTGCCTTATTTAATGCAAATTGTAATGTGACTCGTAACTCCTGTACGTAGTCGTCATAATTATAAATTTTTATTTTATTATTTATGGTGTCCGATGGTAGGCTTGATAATTTCCCATAAACTAATTCAAAAGGCGAGTAGCCTGTATCTACATGTGGTGCCGTATTGTAGGCAAAAGTGAAATATGGAATCCACTTATCCCATTCATAATCATTTGCGGTTGTTAACAAGAATTCATTCTATAGAACCTAATGTTTCATGGTGGTATGGTGTTGAAAATACTTGTTTGATTTGTAATAATGAGCATATGTTTTTCATAAGTGCATTTGTAAATTCTGTTCCTCTGTCGGATTTAAGTACTTTAAATTGACCATATTTTAAAATAAAATGTTCAACTCACGTTTTTGCTGTGACAAGTGCATCTTTTGTCGGCATTGGATGTGCAACGACAAATTTTGTTAGCTCGCATTGCATTGTTAAGATGTAGGTAGTCATTTGATATATGAAGAGGACCAACGGTGTCAATTGAAATCACTTCAAAACTATTGTTTGGTGTGTTTGTTAGTGTTAGTGGTTTTTTTATGTATTTTGTTTGTTTATTTTTGTTACAACTGCCACAATAAGATACAAATTGTTTTACCATTTTGTTCAAGTTCTTCCAGATGTATCGTTGTTTTAATTTAATTATTGTTTTTCTTATTCCTAAGTGTCCTGCGTGGGTGGTATTGTGGAATTGGTCAATTAGTTTATATTTTAAAATGTCATCTGTTATTCTTTTTGGGGCGTTATATATTAATATTTTCGGTTGAGGACTTTTGTTATTTATTCTTATTTTTGCATATGCTTCTTTTAATTCTTCTTTGGTATATATTTTAAATATTTTATCTTCATTGGAAAGCGCTAATTCTTTTATATTTTCTTTATTCATTTTAGATATCAGTTTCCTCAGAATCGAATCTAGTTTCGCTGATTTATCACTGAATCTTGCATGCATATTATTTTTATTCATATTTTCTGTATGTAACTTCTTCATAATCGAATCTAGTTTCGGAGAATTATCGTTACTTACTTTATTATTATTAATCTTATTTTTGGCACATAACTTCTTCATGGTCGAAACTGGTTTCGATGAATTATCATTATGTCCAATGTGCACAATGTTATCTTCAATAATTATATCTTTTTCTTCTATATTTTCAATTTTATTAAATTGTATTTTTTTTTTTTTGACGTCATTAATGGATATGCATTCCCATTTTTGAAGTTGACCAGACTTCTGAGAATTACATTTTTCCGTATTATTTTCTTCTACACGTGTATTATTATCCTTATCATTTTCCTCTTCATTTTTCTCATTATCTATTATTTTATTTGCCTCATTAATTTTATTTTTATTTGCATTATTTAGCCTTTAGCTTTAGCCCTTGTCGTTATTAATACTTTTTTTTCATTTTCGTCATTTTCTTGTGGTATCATTTCTTTTAATATGTCTGAATCTAGTTCTATCCTAGAAAGTGCATCAGAATTTGTATTCATTTTTCCTTTTTTATAAACGATTGTGAAGTCACAGTCACTTAAATCCAGTCTTATTCTTGTCATTTTTGATGAGGGATTCTTGTGTGAAAATAGTGAAATTAATGGTCTGTGGTCTGTAACTACAATAAATTTTTTGCCATATACATAAGTAAGGTTTAAAGAAATTTATGCTCCAGTGAATTGCTAAAAGTTCTTTTTCAATTACTGGTTTGTTAATATCATGTTTTTGCAATGATTTACTAGCGTATGAGATTGGTAAATCTTGACCTATTTCGCCTTGAGATAATACTGCTCCTAACGCATAGTTTGATGCGTCAGTTGTTAAAATAAATGGTTTATCAATATTGCAATACTAGTGGGTTCATTAATTTTTCTTTTAATTCTTCAAAAGCATGTTGGCATTGTTTCGTCCAAATGAATTGATTTCTTTAATAGTGAGTTCAAATGTTTTGCAATGACGGCAAAGTTTGGTATGAATTTTCTGTAGTAGTTGCAGAATGCAACGAATCGTCTTACTTCGTCCGCGTTTTTCGGTACTGGATAGTTTTTAATTACTTCGAATTTGGATGGGTCTGTTTTTACTCCGTCTTTTGTTATTAAATGTCCTAAGTAAACTATTTCTGGTCTTAAAAAACAAAATTTCTTTGGATTTAGTTTTAGATTGCATTTTTGTAATCGGTCTAGTACTTTTATTAAATTTTGATACTGATGATTTAAACTACATCTGTACACAATTATGTCATTAACGTAAAGAAATGCTTAAGATTCTAATCCAGATAGTGCTATTGTAAGCATTCTTTGAAAACTATTTGAAGAAATTTTTAATCCGAATGAAAGTCTTTTAAATTGAAAATAGCATTGTGGTGTAGAAAAAGCAGTTAGTGGTCTGGATTCTTTATTTAACTCAATTTGGTGAAAGGAACTGGTCATATCGAGTGTAGAAAACCATTTTGCTCTACCTAATTTGTCCAAAATAAAATGTCTTCTAATCTCGTTAAAGGAAATTTGTCATTGACAAGTTTATCATTAAGTTTTCTAAAATCTACAACAAGTCTCCATTTCTTTTTATCTTCTATATTTTTCTTTGGTATCAAAAGGAGTGGAGCATTATATGGGCTAATTGATGGTTCCATTATTTCGTCATCAAGCATTTTCTGTACTTGATCATTTATTACTTCAGTATGCGAGTGTGGTAGTCTATAGTTTTTTATATAAACTGGTGTGTTGTCCGAGGTCGTGATTGTTTGCTTGTAAAAATTGTTGACGGTTAATTTATCGTCTTCTAGATGAAAAACATTTTGATATTGTTTAAATATTCATATTAATTGTGCTTTTGCAAATTTTTCATTATGGTCTAATTTAAGTTCATTCACTATTCTTTCAAAACGTTCGTTATTGTTCATATTATTGTAACTTAATATCTCATAATTTTTAAGTGGGTCAGTCTGGAGTTGAGTGCCTTTTATTGTTACGAAGTCGTTTGTTGTGTTTAAAATTTTTATGTGTGTCATGCCGATTTGGGTGCTATTGAATTACTAAAAAATATTCCCTCTTGTAATTGTTTATTAAATATGATGCAATCTTCTTTTAGTTGTAATTTTATAGCTTGAATAATTTCTGTTCTGGGTGGTATTGTTATTTGTAATGAAGAAATTGGTTTTGATTGCATGGGTAGAATTGTGGTAGACTCATTTATAAATAGAGAAATTGTAAATGTCTCGTAATCAATTTTACAAAGATATTTTTGCAGAAAATCTCTACCAATTACGCCATCTGTTTCTATAGGGAAATCTGAATTTACTAGCTGGAAAGAATGATTACATTTTTCATTTGATAAGGAGAGTTCAAGTTCTATTGTGCCTAAAGGGTATATTTCTTCTTTTGTGATTCCAGTCAGTTTACATTTTTGTTCTGGGTTAAATTGTTCACCTTCAAAGTCTTTACACATACGACAAAGTGATATGTCAGCGCCTGTGTCGGAATGTCAATATTCTATTCTTATATTTTGTGTTTATAAAATTTGTTCTGTTTGCACATATCCTATGTATTCTTAATTCTGGCTCTCCGGAATAGTTATGTATTCCGAGCCTACTTTGTTTCCCGAACTTTGTATGGTGTGTACATACCTATTGTTGTTTCTGTTGGTGTAATCTTGGTTATTGTTAAAGTTTCTTCTGTAATTGTTGTTATTCCTATTGTTACTGAAATTATTTCTATTATTGGAATTATTTCTATTACTGTTGAAATTATTGTTTCTAAAGAAATTGTTGTTTCTTGGCGAGTTATTGTTACTATTGCCATAATTGTTATTTCTTGTGTAACTATTTCGGTTTAAGTTTTGGTTGTTATAAGAACTGTTATTGTTGTAGTTAGTAAATGTGTTATTATTTCTGTTATGATTTTGTGATTGATACCGTGGTTTCTCTTTTCTGATATGTAGAATGGCATTATCAGTTACCTTCTTTTCATTTTCAAGTTCGCTTGCAAGTTCTGATGCTTCTTGTAATGTGGTTGGTCGAGACGCGTATATGGTCTTCATTTAGTCCTTTTTTTAAAGTATCTAGGGCTAATTTATTATTTAATTTAACTATTATGTTCTTTTCTGCTACTGTCGCAGTATTTCCTAGTTCTTCTATCCCTAGCTTGTTTAGACTGTCTATTATATATAATATTTTGTCTTTAAATGAATTAACTGACATTTTTCCTTGAAACAATGTACTAAGCTTGTTTTATAAGTCTGGTATTGTTTTAGTGGGTTTGTATCTTTTTTCTAATAATTCTTTTAATTCCTCAAAGTTTTCTGGTTTGATGTAACTTCCTATCGCTGTTCTAACGTTAGATGTTAGTTTAGCATAATAAATAGGCTTGTGCCATTTAGTTCATTTCAGTGACCGGTCAATTTAGTTCATTATTTGTAAATGAACTAGTTCGTTCATTTAGTTCAATCGCTCTTTTTAGTTCAATGAACTAGTTACGCATGCATGATTGTCAAAATATGTTCATTTAGTTCAATCATATTTTTCGTTCAATGATTTGACATCTACATACATATGTATGTATGTATAAGTGTGTGGTCTTTGACGGTATTAAAAACTGATCTGTGATTAAAAAATAATGAAATCTGCTTTATAAAAGGTTCTTAAAACAAATCAAAATTTTTGTGAATATGGATAAGTTGTGGACCACTCACATAGAATTTGCAAGTGCAAGAAAACACTTTATTTTCCTGAATGCATTTTATGTTTTCGAAAACGTGATGAATTTTAAAGTAACCCAGGCAGAAAAAGACAGGTATGATGTAATTGGAAATCAGTTTTGAAAATGGCGTTTTAATTTATTATTAAAGATTCTTTAAGACATGTCTGCAGCTCAAGTAGAAGACAAGGGCTAGAAAGATTGTACTCTTTTAATGGAGACTGCTTCTGCTGGTCATTTCGAGATGCTAAACTTTTACTAAGCCACAATGCAGCTGTAAATGCTCATTGTGTCACGGATTATATTTGCTTGAGCTGAAGGTCATGTGGAAGTGGTTAAAGAACTGGTAAAGCATGGTGCTATCGTGGAAAACAAATGAAAATGGACACACACCTTTAAGCAGCAGCATCGGCTGGTCACGTTGAAGTTTCCAAGGTAACGAAAAATGTTTGTAGGGATTTCTTAAGCTGAATTCACCCCTTTTGTTTCAGAAATTTTTGTTAGTATGTAGTCAAAAAATTTGTGTATTATTATAATTTTAATGTGATACAATTATAAACTTTTTTTTAAATATTTTTAGGTTGTAAGGAGAGTGCTTTATCGTTGGCCTGCTACAAAGGTAATTTGAATGTACGATTTCCTTGAAACTACATTCATTTTGAAAAATAAATACATTAAATGTTATTTGTGCACATATGTATATATGTTTGTGAACAAAAAAAATGTATAAATAAGTTAAATAAACTTTCTTTTAAATTAAAAGCTTTTTTTATAAATACAAAGTGGTAGAATTATTGCAAATATGCAAGGGGCAAATAGCTCCTTTTTTAAGTCTACATCGACGTTTTTGGCCGCACTTGTGTCCAACAGAATGAACGAGTTAACTCTAGTAGCTGTATAGGATTATTGTAAACGGGTTATTGGGAGACTAACGTCTAATTTTTGTATAAACAGTGTTGTAGTGGTAAAGGATTGCTAAGAACGCGGTAAGGTCATATTTTTGAGTTTGCAGTCACAATTTCCGCCCGGGAATTTGTAAATAAATTTTACAGCATTGCAATTAATATAATTAAAAACAACTTATGTATCTTTAATTCAAAAATTGTCCCAAGCTAATTTTTAAGAGGTTCATAAAAATCATTCAATTTATTTTTGTGCATTTTAAATTAAGGTTTTTCTTTTTTTCATATACATACATACTACATAACAAAAAACTTAGCATACAGGTACAATAAAATTTTTGAATTCATTTTAACATACCTACATATTTACATACATATGTTTATTTTAATTTAAATTTATTTGCTGGTGCTTAAACATTGTCTATACATATACATACATATGTATATTTCGTTGGTGATTTGCCAAATCATCAGTAGACTTCAACCACATATTTTGAACAATAGACAAATGCTTAACCACCAGCAAATAAATTTAAATTAAAATAAACTTATGACAATGGTTAGTATGAATAAAATGTATTTACTTTTTACTTAAAAATTTGTTTTAAAACTTTAAATGCATACATACATATGTATGTGTTTTTTTGTTTTTTTTCAACAAATTTTTAAGTAAAAAGCAAATAATTCTTTATTCGTACTATCCAATATGTCAAATAATAAATTTCTTAAATCACTAATGTTTGTTATTAAATTAACGCATGCTTCATAAATTTTAATTCATTTGTTCAACGTTTATACTCAACAAAAGTATATCGATTGAACATAATATTTAAACGTATTGGACTAAACTCTTGATACAACCAATAATTTAAACGATGGTAAGAATTTTTATCCAGTTTTAAACCGGTTTTTATGTGAAAGCGTTTTCTTTCGTTTCGAATTATAGAGTAGACCCCCACTACTAGCTTTTAACCGCGGTTCCGCTCTCATTCATCTGTTGAACAAATACATAAAAACCGGTTTAAAACTGGATAAACATTCTTACCATCGTTTAAATTATTGGTTGTATCAAGAGTTTATTCCAATACGTTTAAATATTATGTTCAATCGATGATACACTTTTACGGCATAAGTGGCAAAATTGAACATGGTCTTCACGAGTTTTGCAAAACAATTTGACATTAAGAAATTGCAGATATGTTTTCAAGGTAAACGATATTTTCTTCGCTTTAACAAATAAATTTAAATATCGTAAACATAAATAAGGATGTAAATGTATAAACAATTAAATATATGTATATATAGAATTGTATATAATATAATACAATTGTATATGCAATTATAATTGTAAACTTATGTTTGCGATATTTAAATTTATATGTTAAAGATAAGAAAAGATCGTTTATTATGGACAAAATATCTGCAAATGCTGAATTTCTAATAAATGATATTTTATAGATACAAAAGGAAATAAAAGTTTAAAAATAATTTGTTGTAATAAACTGGCAACTCCCTCCATTATTTGTTATATACATACATATATACATTTTGGCCAGCAAATATTGCACGGAATGCGCTTGATCTTAAAAAGGATATCTAAAAGTAAGAAATAAATAAAAATTATTTTGAAAAATCTTTCAAGAAGTTATGGGAGTTTGTACTACCTTTTACATATTTCTATGAAGAAAAACTAAGCTCGATAACTTATTTGGTTTTAAAAGTAAGCGCCTATCGTTTAAAATTTGACCCGTAGAGGAAAAAATTCTCTCGCAGGGTACCAATGTAGCTAATATACACAGCCTTTTGAGCGCAAACGCGTAAACCCTTGGGTAAAGTTTTTTTCGCTCATTCCACCACTTTAATGGATCTTCTCTTCTTTCCAAATAGTCCCCGCTTAGGTACTTATCAAACTCCCTAATAGCTGCGGCGGTGTTATTATTTGGACGAGTTGTTTCCTGGAACTTTCGGTCATATAAGTTCCAAATTGAAAATCCTTCCGTTAGATCAGCATTAGTATTTAATTGCGATTCCCTATTGTCACTGTTTGAAAGTCTGATGGAGCATAGTTTGGATCTTAAACTTTTAACAGCTGCTTCGTACGAAAATTCACTTTTGAACCCGCGTTTCTTAAACCTTGGGTCTAAAATTGTGCTTTCAGCATATAGTGCATTCTTTTCGTACTCGCCAAAATGACACTTAATCTCAGATTAATTTTTTAAAATCAAGGCCGATACTTTGCTGTCTGTCGATATACAGCTTGAAATGAAATCCTCCAAAATATTGCAAATAACTGTTACTTTTGAAAGAGTAACATTGTTTTCCCTTGAAATTTCTACAGTTACCTCATAAAATGGTTTTAAAATTGGTACAACTTCATTTATAAAATCCCATTCCTGTAATAAGAGCAGCAAATCAGGACGTTTTAAGGAGAGTGTTGTAATGACAGCAGCCTTCATAGCTAATATTCGCTCTAGCATAAGGTAAGTAGAATTCCATCGTGTTTCAACATCTTGCTTGGGTTTGAGCTCTGGCATTCCCATCTGCTTTTGAGTCTCATACAGCTTAATAAGACCCTGAGAGCTTCTTTTGAAATATTCCACAACTCTCCTTACCTTAGCTAATGTTTCTTCAACTTCAACTAATGCTGTGTGAATTACCAAGTTAAGGGAATGAGCAAAACATCCTACACTTCTCCACTGGCCTTGACGAACTGCTGCAATTATATTTGCTGCATTGTCGCTGACTACTGCTGTCACTTTGTTGGCAATTTCAAAATCAACCATGACGCTTTTTAAAAAACTGCAAAGATTTTCCGCTGTGTGTCTTTCAGGAAATTCGTTGCATGCTATCAGATATGTCTTCAGGCGGGTGTTTTCATCTATATAATGCGCTGTTACCGCTACATAGCTTGTGTTGTTCTTGGAGGTCCAAGCATCTGTTGTGAGACATACTGCCATAGATGATCGTATATCCGATTTTACGAGTTCCAGAATTTCCATATGTACACTTGGAAGCAAATTTTTAGATAAGGTCTTCCTGGTGGGTAATTGGTACCCTGGGCAATTAGACACTTCGGTTATAAACTCCCTAAATGCCGGTTCCTCCACAATACGCAAAGCATGATGGCCCTTGGCCACCATTTTCAGCACCAACTTATCAATACGGTCCACCTTCCGAATGGGAGGTGGTTTCCGTATAAACTGCGATATAGTTTGTTGTTGCAGGTTGGCCTGTGAGCTCGTGGAGGGTTGCACCAATGCGTTACCTTCTATTTGTTGTGGGTTCACACTTACCACTGTTTGGCGTTGTAAGGATCGGGGTTGAAGCGGATGCTTGATTTTCAAGTGGCGATTTAGGTTTCCATGAGACCCTCCTGCAATACTTAGTGAACTTTTTCAATAATTACATTTGGCACGATCAGTTCCATCCTCAGAGAAATGTAGCCAAATGTCACTATGTTTTCTTGCAGCCATTATAGTTTATTTTTAATTTAATTTTTAAATTAGAGAACACTATATTTCACTTTTTTTAAATAAACGGTTAGTTTACATTCAACGATTAGAATGGCAACAATACCAGGAAATTTATTTCTAATATTATTTATGGCAGCACTGCGTTACTTTCAGCCTTGCCAGAAGGTTTGAGAATATGTACATACATACACACGAAAAAAATCACGTTATATTTCCTAAAATACGTAACTTCTTGCTCAAAAAGTTTCTATTTACAATAAAATAGAAATTAATCCTATAAAAATAATTTCGGAGAAGATTCCTTACTGTAATAATTATATTAACAGGGATTTTCTGCAAAGTGTGAATTACCTAACTGGATAGTTAATAAAACCCAAGTTTTTTACTATCATATTAAAAAAGTTACCTATGCAAGCTTGGTTAATATTAACACTTATCTATTTTTGTGTACCTATATTACTTAATTTTTTTTCATATTACCGAACTTCTATCGAAAACTAATTTGTGGTACGAAACTTTTGCTATGAAGTTGACAAATAAAAAAATTTTCTCACTATATGTGTATTTAAATACAAAGAGGCCAAGTGTACTTAAGCACTTATTCCAAAAAATGTTTTTGGTTTTGATTTTGCAAGGTCTCTTTTGCATATAAATAGAGCAAAACATTACTTATGAATATTGGAAATAATCTGCAAGTTAAATAATGAAGATTTTTTTAGTTCAAAAACATATATTTCTTTTGAATGAGATTCCAATTTTCAATACAAAACGTTAGAGAATATCTTGAATATCTTTGAAATTTTTAATATGGTCTTAAAAGAACTTTTAAAGTAAAATACTTTCGAAAATATATCATACTATACAACAATATATAATTGATATCAATAATATTTACAATAAAAAGATCTTAATATCAAACCAAATATGTCTGTATGCAGAATTTCACAAATCATCAAAAAAAAATTATAAAAATATTTCTGGCAACGCTGCGTCAATAACAAGTCTGTTGTAAAACAACGAGAACACATGAAATCTGTCATTTTAGTTAATTTATTTAGTTCATCCATGCAGCTCTTTTTTATGCATGTTTTGTGACATTTGTCTTCATAGTTAAAAAAATGAACTAGTTCAAAAATTGAACTAGTGAGTGTAAAACAATTGAACTAGTTCACTTAGTTCAAAGTAATGAATCGTTCATTTGAACTAGTTCGTTCATGAACTACACAAGACTAATAATAAACGTATTGAAGAAAATCTGCTTTTGCTGTTGCTGGTAATGATTTGTTTATCAGCTCCGCTGTTATTAAGAAACTTCTTTCTAAACTAAATGATGCCATTGTGGTATTTTGTTGTTCTAATTCTTTTTGATTTTCTAATAATAATTCTTTAATTCTTGCATACGTGCTATTAAATTCTAACTTTAGAGAAGATAATTTTTCTTCGTTTTCTTCTTCGAGGGTATTCGATTGAAAATGTTCTTTTATTTTTTCTATCGCTTCCAATTTGCTTTTAACTGTCTTTTCTGTGTATATTCTGCTTGGATTTTTCTTTAGAATCTTTAGTATTTCGTTTAAATCAAAAATATTTTTCTCCATTTAAATTATTTATTATAATTTACAATTACAAATTTGAATTTATTTATATGTATATTTTTTGTTTTATTTATTTTTAAACTTCTGTAATAGCATTATCTGTGCTAAGTCTGGTTTTGTGTTTTGGAACATAATTTTTGAAATAGGTGTTAATTTTATAACTCATATATAATATCAATGCTATTATGATTAAAGTTATAATATATTCTGGTATAATATTGATAGTATTTTTTCCTTCACCGTTGTTTACAATATTCTCTTGGATTTCCACTTTGCTCTGTGGTTTTCCCATTTTGTTTTATTGCCCCAAATAGGACCTACCATTTATAAAATTTCTTGTTTTAATTTTAGTTGTTTTTGTATTTAAGTTGTTTTATTTTATTTTTTATGTTAGTTTTATATTCTACTGTGGTCGCCAATGTTAATTCTTTGTACAGCAATGCTAGTTCCTTCCGCTTCTGGAACTTTATGCTAGCCCTTTTTTCTTGTATTGGTTTCGGTTTGGGAGTTGGTGTGATCTTTCTTTTGTTGGTTCGTCTTTTGTATTCTTCAATGGAAATTGCATAAGGACCTGCTGTACGGGGAAGTGGAGTGTATACTGGAGCCGATTCTAGTGTGTTTGATAAGTTTGCAGGCTCGTATTCTTTGCATTTGTTCTCCTCAATGAACCGTTCCCAACGGGTGATGATTTCATCTATGTCGGCTTCCGTCATCAGGAATTGTACCACTAGGCTTTTTTCTTCGACTCTTCAGATGTCTTAAGGATCGGATGTGGTCTCAGGATCGAGATTGCAGGATCGCCATGTAATAAGCCAGGATCGGCATACAAATTGTATAAAAGTATAGTTTTAAAAAGGGAGTCCCTATAACCCCTTTTTATTTTAAAACAGCTGGGGGGGTCCCAGCTAAAACTAAGGCGTTCAAAAGAACTGCCAAAAGAAGTTTTGAAACTTTACAAAGAAACAAGGCTTAGGAGCCGATTTATGTTAATCAAATTAAAGTTTGATTTTATTTTAGTTTTCCTTTGGCTTATATACTAATTTTGAAAATAAATCTTAACCTTTCTAACTTATTCTAAAAATACAAATATTATTGTTTTCTCTTTCAATACTATGAAGGTTTGTATTCACACTTCCGTTTGACCAATCATCGTGTTTTATATTTATAATTGCACTCAAACAGAAATGTGTCACTCAAACAATAATTCGTAAGCAGTTCAGCATGCATATAAAGAAAGTAATGTTATTGATACTTTATTAGTTCTTTGTTGCATTCATTGTGCAAGCATTATCAACTAGTATGATACACTACAAAAGGAATAGATTTTTAAAACTTGAAGGAACTAACGTATGACAAAAATTATTACAATTGTTGCATAAAAAAGAAATTGTGCCAACACTTTGATTATACTGAGCAAGTGTGAAAAAATCCACATGGTATTGACAGTATAGGTCCGATAGTACTACCAAGGGGTAATATTGATATGTTTACAAAATTAATTTATATTGTGTATATTATACAATATTTTCATTATGGTATACATATGTATGTATGTAAGTTAGTATTTACCTGGGGTAGTGTCATTTTCATCAATGGCGATATTGTGGAGGACAGCTAAAGCTACTATAAGTAGTTTAACGTTTGGAAAAGTAACTGTCATTCCATCAAGTAAGCATCGAAATCGCTGTTTCCACACTCCAAAGCAACGCTCTACAGCACTACGTGTTGCAATGTGAGCAATATTATACTTTTGCTCTTCTTCATTTTGCGGTTGGTACAGTGGAGTAAATAAGTACGGCGTTAGCTTATAGCCCGAATCACCAAGCAATCGTCCTTTGAATTCATTTTTTTTCAAATATTTCTTTGATTTTCGATTCATTGAAAATCCGACAGTCATGTGTACTGCCCCTCCATCTTGCCACTATATCTAATATTTTAAGATGGGCGTCACAAACCACCTACACACATATATATTACAAATAAATTAAATATATGTATCTAATATAGATTTGACTTGTTACCTGCACATTCAGGGAATAAAATCCCTTTCTATTTATGTAGTATTGTGCTAAGTCACCTCCGGTTTTTTTTAATTTTTATATGCGTCCCATCTATAGCTCCGATAATACCAGGAAACGTTCCGCATACCCTACGTTCCACAGATATATCAGCTTTTACTAAGTTTAAAATTTTTAAAACAGTTTCTTTTCTAAATCGATATTTTTGTTTAAACTGATTATCGGGAATGGAAAGCGGATCGCTCCTTTCTTTATAAATTTTCTTTTGTATTCCATTTGAAATTTCGGCAATAGTTTCTATAAGAAATGCAATAAAATTTGTTCCTAAATAACACTGACATATACATATGTATGTACATACATACTTACCAATTTCTCTTATTAAATATAGCGTATCCATTGTTTTATGTAAAAATTTGGCTCTATTTTGTTTATTTTGTATTGTTTAATTTATTTTTATTTTATGACCACTATATTTCATAAAGTTAAATATGTAAATAAGCACGAAGCAAAATGACAAATGTCATTTTAAAATTGGTTTAAACATGGGTGCAGTCAATTTAAAAATTTGCTGATTTACACAAGGTTTAAAAAACGGTTTTTAAGCTAAAATTCTATTATGAATACAATTTTAGCGATTTTTGCTTAAACAACATTTGAAATGCTGTTTAAAATTTTTATCAATACGGCTGTAAATGTCCATATCCACACACACATACATACTTTCTGTATAACAACATTGTATTTAACACACCAACAATGAATTTAAGTTGCATGACATGGCATGACATTAGGTTTGAGTTCGCATAACAATGTACAACCACTGATGCCAACTATTTATAACCGAAACACGCGCTATTCCCCTTCTCAAAACGCGCTAACTTACAGCATTGTACACTCTTTATAGCCAAAACGCGCTATTTTCCTACACGCTAAATTTTGATAAGAGTCGATTATGTTCATGTGTATTAATAAATACAATTGATTTTTTGGGTAGCTCTTTTCAGATTTAATAATATTGTTTCGCCAAAATTATAGCCTAAATAAATAAAATCATTTAATACAGAATCAGAATTGCCTTCCAAATAATCGAAATCCTTATTTTTTACTTTTCTTTTATTTGTCAAACTTTGTAACAATTATATAAATTATCGAATAGTTTTGCGATTCAAATGCTTTTTGTACTTCAGCTAGAATAGATGCCAAATAAGTTCAATTTATTTTTTTGGTCAGGAGTACGAGTCCATATGTATTTTTAGTTGTGAAATTTCAAATTTCTGTGGAAAATTTTTTTCACAACCTATTGGCTTGTGCACGACTTTAATACATACATATGCATATGTACTCGTATGCATGTATCAACATGTCTTTAAAAAAAGTTCATAAGTTCTCAACACAACAACAAGCGTTTGGGATAGTTTCATTGTTGCCATTTTCGCATTTTCACTACTCATGGCATTTTCATTAGTCAAACCGCATTCAACTTTCAAAAAAATTCTGCTAAATGCTTTCTAGCAGAATTTGTTAAAAATAAAAAATTTTAATTTCTTATAAATGTACATACATGTATTATGATGATCTGCACTAGCAACAGTGAAATGCGCATAGCATCCAGCTAACCCTTCAATAATCAAATAATCAAATTCAATGTACGTATTTTTAATAAAAAAAATATTTTACTGAATAAGTAAAATAATAATTAAAATTATTAGTGCGTTAAAATATTTTTAAAGTAATTATAACATTTCCAAAAAACACCAATTATTAACTATTTTATGTTTGTATGTGTTATAAAAATACATGTAAATACTAATGAGTTTGTATAAACATGAAATTTAAAGCTATTTCAATAATTTTTTCTACATTTAAATCTAGTATTATACTTTTCTTCTGTAGATTTTAGCAAAATTTTTTGACCGATTTAACATTCTCTCATCAGCATTTTCTGGCAACACTGTATAGTTTGCTACTTCAAGTGTAGATATGTATGTATTTATATGTATTTACATTGTGTACGCCAACCACTACTTTGATACAAAGCGAGCACGTTACTACCCTGCGGGAAAACTCAGAAAATATTCTTACTTCAGACCTTATTAAATCAATTACTATTTTTATCTAACTGCTAAGGAATGCCTTATAGAAGATACACATCCCACATTCCCTTCTATGAGAAAGGGGAAGAGAAGGAGTAAAATTTTTGCGTGTATTTTTCCCAAACGAAAAGTAAAATCTATTAATTTGAAGACTTTTTAGAGTTATTGGCAAAAGAGACGAGAGGGGAAGGCAAAAAGGATATAAGAGTGGAATGGAGCGAGTAGGCCTTGTACATCCAAAAGAAGGAGTGCAAAAGCCTTCTAGAACGTATCCTTGCTCTTTCTTTTTCCCGCTGGGTATAAATCGTACAAGTATGAAATTGGTATTTGCAAACATGTGTATGTATGTACATATGTATATACAAATCGAAAACAAAAAATATAAACAAACTAGGAGAAGTGTTCATGCAATTTCCTTGCAAATAATCTACTTAAGCAAATGTTGCCGAGTTTTTAATTGTAGGGGACGAATACATGTTTTATTGTTGTACAGTTGCAAATAGATATATAAGTATATCGATTCACACCGAAGTCAATATTGCGCTATTAAATATCTATACATAAATAATTGCAAGGCTTAATTTTTAAAACAATTGTCTTATTTATAAAAAAAAATGGTTTATATTTTTAAGGGCGCAATTTTCATCACATGTAGTATATATTATATATGTATATCACCTGTAAAAATATATGAAAATGAATGAGACTTTGGAGGTTTGTGTGATCCATCCTGCTCATTTCTTGAATTTTGTAAGGCTGAGTTTACATCTGGCATTCCTTGTGTGCCATGTGCCAAAAAAAACGTAACCAGTAATTACTAATGAAAAACTGTTTGATTCAGACATGTATTTATTGATTTAAACTGTTTCCAATAATGTTGGATTTCATAGAATTGTCTATTAGTTATGCATGAAACTATTCAACTTAATAAATATTTACGTGTCTGAATCAAACAGTTTTTCATTAGTAATTAGTGGTTACGCTTTTTTACGCATGTATGGCACATGGCACACTTAAATAAGCCCGGCCTAAGATTCGTATAAATGTCTTCGAAAATTTTTGTTTAAATTACAAAGAAATCAATGGCTGCAAAAATTAAGGTTTGGAACCAGTAAGTACTAGGGAACTACCGGTTCTCCGCCAATTAAAATTGTGAAATTTTAAAATTTGGGTAATTAAAATTTGAAATTTGAGAAATTGTGTTTTCGGTGCGCTTGGATGTTTTTTGTTTACATTAGGATTTTTTTTTTACATTAGGAGTTTTTTGTTTACATTAGGAGTTTTTTTTTTGTTTACATTAACTGTTTTTTGTTTATATTAAGTGTATGTATGTATGACCGTGGGAATTTGTGCGTGGAATATTTTGTGGGAATACATTAAGGGGGTTTATAGGTTTGAAGTTTTATTATGTATATGCCGACGGGAAAATCATGAAATTGATTTTTCCTAATGCCGACGGGAAAACATATTTATTTGTTTCAAATGCCGACGGGAAAACATCATTATTTTTTATTTTTTATTTTTTTCAAATGCCGACGGGAAAATCATGAAAATTATTTTTTGTAATGCCTTCGGGAAATTTGTGGGTGTCTCTAGCTGTAGGAATTGAAGTCTGACTGTGATTGCTGGAGGGAGGGGGTGTGTCTAGACTGTATGACCTTAAGGCTAACCGTGACTTGGATAGGTGAGGGTGTTGTTGTAATATGTAACCGTGGGAATTCGGAGACGTTTATGTCGGTGGGAATTTAAGCCAAGCTGTACTTGGTGAGGGATGGTGGCAGGATGTATTTGAGGTAGATCGACTGTGTGTATGTATGTCTGTGGGAATTTAAGGCTTATCGCGCTTGGTGGAGGGCGGGGCGTTCTTGTAATATGTATTCGTGGGAATCTGTGTATATGTATGTATTCTTGTGTGCTTTATTTACGAATTTAAGGCTTATCGTGATTTATGAGGGGTGATTTGTGTGTATGTATGTCTGTAGGAGTTTAAGGGTGATCATGATTTATGAGAGGTGAGGTGAGGGTGTTCATGTATATATATCCGTGGAAATCTGTGTGTATGTATGTCTGCAGGAGTTTAAGGATTATCGTTCATGTAATATCTAACCGTATTTGTGTGTATATACGTCTATGTAGGAGTTTAAGGCTGTCCTTGATTTGAATTGGGTGAGGTGTTGTTGTAATATGTATCTGTAGGAATTTGTTGTTTGTATGACTGTAGGAGTTTAAGGCTGATCGTGATTTGGGTTTTTAGGATTGACCGATTGCATCTGGCCTTGAGAAATTGTGTATGTACATATATCTGTAGGAATTTAAGGCTGACTGTGATTTGTGAGGGGGAGGGTGTTGTTGAAATAGTTTGAATTTTTCGTAGATGAATTCTAGTATGTGTGTGTGTATCTGATTTCTCACACTAGTATTTATATGTACGTAGAAATAAATTGTTTCTCATATAAACATTTTTTGCTATAAAATATTATCATATATCTGAACTTAATTAATCCTAGTATGTTTTTCATATTGGAGGATGAGATTGCTTTATATTTTGTCAAGCTTAAATTTGTCCAGTTTTAAAGTCTGTCGGTCAGAAATTTGTTTGTATTTCTATAAATATTAATTTTAGATTTTGTAAAATTTTTGTGTACGATCAATCACATCGATTTTGTGTGTGTGTATGTGAGTGTGCGCGATAGAGTTTGGATGTCTGTGATAAGTTTTTTTATTTAAGTACATTTGTCTTCTTCGACTTTCGTCTTTTCAAGCGTCAATAGCTTGGGGAATGGTTTGTATGTTTTCATGATGTAGATATGTAAGTGTGATTGTTAAAATCCAATAAATACTTGAGAATGGTACATACGTACATATGTATGTATCTACAAATTGATTTCATGTATGTATGTATGTACATACTAATAAGTCTGTGGCTCCCTGTTTAAATACATTTTATGTCATGTGCGGTCTTTTGTTGTTGTTATAAATATTCACCTTGTGTTTAGATGTGAAATATCTTCATAGTTTTCTTATTTGAAATTAAAAACGTATTAATTTTTAGATGTATTTACTTAAAAGTTTCTCTTTTAAGTAAAATTGAATTCCTCTCTAGTTACAGTAACTACAGTAGATATATTTAATATATTTAATTTCCATTTGTTTGAAGTTGATGTAGCCTATATAGTCAACGTTAGAAATATTTCGATATAAAAATTTTTCCAACCATAGGCTTTTTTCTTTACCTTTTATATTTATTTTAGAACATCTTGCATTGACTTTAAAAGTTGTCAATCATTTTGAAATTGAACTGATCAAGAAAATAAAAATATAATACCCACTGTAAAATTTGGAAAATTATCTGTAATGGTGTGGGGTTGCATTTCATCAAAGGGTGTTGGCGAAGTAAGGATATTAGAAGACATAATGACGAAGGAAGTCTATCTGGATATTTTAAGAAACGAGTTGAGGGCCAGCGCTCGAAAATTCTGTTTTATTGACCCAGAAAATCCCGCAAAGTTAAAATACAAATTGTACCAAGATAATGACCCAAAACACAAATCGTACGTTTGCAGATCATGGTTACTATATAATTGCAGAAAAGTAATTGATACCCCAGCGCAAAGTCCCGACCTAAACCCTATAGAAAATTTGTGGGTCCACCTAAAGAAAAAAATCGGAAAAAGGTCCCCGAAAAACAAAGCACAATTAATAAACTTTATAAAAGAAGAGTGGGAAAAAATACCCGATGATTACGACGTACCAAAACTGATCCATTCAATATGTAGAGGATTAAAATCTGTAATTGATGCTAAAGGAAGACACACAAAGTACTAGCAGCAAAAAATCTTTTTTTTAAGCATATAGAAGAAATTTTTTTTAGTATCATATAATTTTGAAAACATTTATTTTACAACGTACAAAGTGAAGTATTTTTTTTAGTTACAATTTTTTGTTTCTTATTGGAATAAATTTTGTTTTTTTCTTGTGAAATGTGTTTAGAAACATCTTCAATCACGTTAATGACAAAAAAAAATAATAAATGTTATAGATTTTACCTAAAAATAAAACTTTATCTTAAAGTTTTTAATTTTCCTTAGTTTTAAAAACACTTTTGTTACAAACTGTAAATGAACTTCGTGTTAAAGGGGGTTATGTAACTACAGATTCAAATATACCAGATATTTTTATACAAAACATACAAATCGTCATAGAGATTGCAAAATGAAATATGTATGCATCATCAAAAACATTAAAATTGGGATTTTTACTGAGTATGCATGCTTTGGTTGATCAAACTACATGTCTGCAATTTTTACATTTTACAAAGTTTTTTGCTTTTCCTGTAAACTTACCAGGAGTGATATTTGTTTTTGCATTTCTTCTGACGAAATATTTGTTCATTTAAAATATTCTTTTATAGTACTTTGTCTCTTTGCTTTTAATTTTTCTATCAATAATTGGTTTTGACTACGATGCATCTGGATTTTATCTGCTTCTGATATAACTGGATAATTTTCTACAAACTTTAACAGAACATTACAGGCCTTTATCGCCTGCGCCAATGAA
Organism: Nowickia ferox; assembly: GCA_936439885.1. NCBI lineage: Eukaryota > Metazoa > Arthropoda > Insecta > Diptera > Tachinidae > Nowickia > Nowickia ferox. The sequence goes on along the minus strand of OW387026.1, from coordinate 35,955,939 downwards.
TAAAAACGCAAATATGTTCTTATGTGTGGGCACATGAACTTAAAAACGCGAAACACCGGATTTAGATTTACATTATAAAAAACATGAATCTATTTTCTGTAGATTTTTACGTAGCAAAAGTAGCCAACACATTTTCAATAATTATCAACATGCTTAGTCCATATTTACACTATGCAAGTCTTATTGCTAAGCTAATTAGTTTGACGGAGATAGAGACGAGGGGAACAGTAACGTTTCTTTTCTCCTCGTCCCTCTTTCCTAACAAACTAATTAGCTTAGCAATAAGACTTGCATAGTGTAAATTAGGACTTAGGATACATATTACAACAACGTCCCCCCCCTCCTCCAGTCAATCTACCTCAAATACATCCTGCCACTAGCCCTCACCAAGCACAGCTTGGCTTAAATTGCAACAGGCATAAACGCCACCGAATTCCCACTGTTACATATTACAAAACACCCAGCAAGACACACCTCGCCCTCCAAGAATCACAGCCAGACTTCAAATGCTACAGCTAGACACACCCACAAATTTTCCGTCGGCATTAGGAAAAATCATTTCCATGATTTTCCCGTCGGCATTTGGATATCATACACATATAAAAGTCTCAAACCTATAAACCCCATTAATGTATTCCCACAAAATATTCCACGCACAAATTCCCACGGTCATACATACATACATTTAATATAAACAAAAAAACAGGTAATGTAAACAAAAAACTCCTAATGTAAACAAAAAAACAAAATTCTCAAATTTTACAAATTTTTAAAGAATTTCAAGAAATTTCAGACAAATTTCAGCAAAATTTTAAAGTATTCTTTGAAATTTCATCCAAATTTCAAAAATTTTAATTCACGCAGAACCGGTAGTTCCCTACTACTAACTCAAGTTGGAAAATATCTATTTATACTTAAAATATCTATATCAAGTCAAATATGAATATCTGAAGAAATTAATTTCATCAATTAAAGGTTCAATGATTCAATTATAGTATTTAACGCTGTTGTGCATGAGAAGCAAAATAATATACGTGTATATTTTTGTATTGGGCGACATAAGAATGATGACTCATTCTTATTGTGCTAAACTTATACCATAATTCGCAAGAATTTAATAAAATACAATGCAAATGTTATTATAATGTTTAAGTAAGATGAAAAAAATATGAAGCATGTTTATAGTGATTTGAATATATCATAACTATATAAATAACTGTTCATAAAAGATTACCTTTAGTTATTAATCTAACTTTAAACTTGATACATCTATTTGCTATAACCCCATCTGATACTTGATAAGCTGATCTGAAAACCAGACCAGGTCCTGATAAGCTGATCTGAAAACCAGACCAGCTACCTGATAACCTGATCTGATAGCTGATACCTGTTCTAATAGCTGATACCTCTTATTTGCTAAATATGGATGAGAAAATTTTAACACAGTTGGTGTTGACAAGAAATGTCTTGCAGAAAAAGCTTCGTAGTATAAAAACTGGTGAAATAGATACACGTGAACAACTAAGAGGTACATTTAAACCTATAACAGAACCACTCAAAGAATTCATAAATAGTTCTAAAAAAATTAAAACAATTCCCATGAAAGAAGAAAGTAAAATGAAGATAGAAGTTGAAAATAATACAAGTTTTAAACCTGAAAAAACATCAGTCAGTTTTAAACCTGAAATAACATCAGTCAAGATAGAGGTAATTATATTAACGAAATTTGTAGAAGGAACAATACACCATCTTGTTATAATTTCCACTAATGTATACAGAATCATCATCGTTCTCTGAAAGAGAACGATATTATCAATAAATTTTTCTACCCGAATCGAAAAACTAAATGACGAATTAATAATATAGTTTAAGATAGGGCAATGATATAATTCAAGAATATATTCAAATGTAAATTGATTGACTACAACGTGAAATAAAATTAGAGATAGAAGACAATTTAAAAATTGAGAAAGATATTCTGAAAATTAGATTATCTTTTGAAAAACAAATTAAACAGCTGAACGATAAAATTTATAGATTTAAAAATGAACTGACATGTTAGTATAAATATAGTAAATCATAACAATCTCCAAAAAATCTGTAAAACAACTCAACGTCTTTAAAAAGACATTTAGTAAACGACCTCCATAAGCAATATCGAAAATTGTTTGTCTATTGTAGAGATATAATAAAAGAAATATATGGTATTTGGAAAGCTGATTTAGTAAAAATGGGAGCTATTCTAAAGAAAATATAAATTATTGATTTTTGTAGACTGTAATTGCTACATTCTCAAGGTTTATATGATCAGTACCATTGAAAATAAAAGGTGCACTCGAAAATATTAAGGCAATGGAAAATACTTTTGAATTGGGATGATTAGTTCTTAGGAAAGAGAGACGAAGTGAAAAGAAACGTTACTGTGCCCCTCGTCTCTCTCTACCTCAAACTGATCAGCTTAAGCAATAAGACTTGCATAGTGTAAATATGGACTTATAGTAGAATGATTTAATAGAACAATAAGAGGAATGATGTGATGATGGTTCATATAAGTATATTGAAATATACAAAGAATTACTTAATGTACTCGTATACAATATAAAAGTTCATCTCACTATTAAAATGTTTCCGATTAAAGTTAACTCAACAAATGAGAAAAAGCTGCTAAATATAGTAATTTGAAGATGAAGAAAATGTTGAAATTTAGTGAAAGTAAAAATAAAATTAAAAAGGAAAAATCTATTTTGTTTTGTGTTTTTGAAGGATTGATTAGGACTGATAGGACTTAAGAAATTTGTTTGTATTTGTTTGTATTTCTATAAATATTAATTTTAGATTTTGTAAAATTCTAAATTAATATTTAGAGAAATACAAACAAATACCAACAAATTTCTATAAATATTAATTTTAGATTTTGTAAAATTTTTGTGTACGATGTGTATAGATGTGAAATATCTTCATAGTTTTCTTATTTGAAATTAAAAACGTATTAATTTTTAGATGTATTTACTTAAAAGTTTCTCTTTTAAGTAAAATTGAATTCCTCTCTAGTTACAGTAACTACAGTAGATATATTTAATATATTTAATTTCCATTTGTTTGAAGTTGATGTAGCCTATATAGTCAACGTTAGAAATATTTCGATATAAAAATTTTTCCAACCATAGGCTTTTTTCTTTACCTTTTATATTTATTTAAGAACATCTTGCATTGACTTTAAAAGTTGTCAATAATTTTGAAATTAAACTGATCTAGCAGTCTAGCTTAAGTGATGATAGCTTTTTTGTTAACCAGTTTGCTTCTTTTTAATTCGAATGGAAATCGTTCGAATTAGTTTTGAAACCTTGCACATCTATTGAAAACTATTTTTTTCTTTCATATTACTTAATTTAAAAGACTTTCCGAACTATCTATTATTCGATCATCAGTAAAAATGCAGTAGCTGAGGTCCTTACTCGCTTGAAATTCTTTCATATACGAGTAGTAGCTTTGTTTGAATCTTAGATATACATACATACATATATCATATAGAACCGAATAACGTTCACTTTGAAATTTTATGTTTAGATCATCATATAGATATGAGACTGAATTTAAATGTACTTTTAAATTAGTCAAATCACAATGAACAAACTTATTTTCTTCTTGAAAAGCGATCAACAGAAAACGAAGTCGTTTTTTCTAGACGGTTCCTCTAGTATACGAGATAACTTTGCATGTCGGACTTTCTGGCTGTCCTTTGTCGGCGTTATGGGTAATTAATGTTAAAATTTTAATTGCCCAAATTGTGTTACTTGATACTGACACTATGTTTATATTAATAGACTATATCTTTATTTTATGAAGGGTGATCGCTTATGCCTTTTATTTGATGCTCTAGATGATATGTTTTTTTTCTCATTGTATTAAAGTTCAGCGTATTGTATACATATTTCTGCTATGTTTAAGTATGTTTTGTGTTCATGTCAGACAGGCTGTACATATCAGTTGGTCAGTCAGTCTCTTGTTTTATTTATTTTTTCTCCTGATGTATCACTACTTTTTTGATTTTACTACTTGAAATAGAGAACATTAATACAATTTTTAAATTAATTTTTTTTAATGAAAATATATACATAAGGGAGTGTGTACATATGCAAATGTATTCTTATCTACATACATATATGCGAGTATATGTATGTATGTAGAAATTAGTTTACATACAAAGAAATACATGTTTAATAAACAAGTATTCCACCAAATCGATCTTCAAAAACTCAGTCACCTCTACCATGAATTCAGCCTAGGTGTTTTCATATAGTGTCAGAAACATTGGAATATCTACGTTTGAAGGAATTTTTGCTTCAAATATTTCTACATCAGATTTGCTGGTTGACCCCTTGAAGTTATTGTTGGTGATGTAGTTTGAGTTGTATCGGATTCAGATATTATGATTTCTCACTTAAAAAAGGTCCTCATCACCTTCTATCAGGTTTTTATATTTTTCTAACATGCATGTCTTAGCATGCTTTTGTCCATAGTGACGCAAGCGTCCGAGATGTAGTGGTGTTTCAGTTAAAAATCTATACTATTAGAATTTACGATTTCGCTCTTTTTATTCTTTTACAAAGTAGATACATATTTATGTATTTCATTTAGCATAGAATCATAATATTTCTTTACTTACAAAATTATGTGACGTGAGGAATTTTTTTAAATTTGCATGCTTCGGCATGCTTTCAATATTTTTTCTGTAAATTTATTTAATACTCATACAAATACAGATATAAAGTAAGATCTGCTTATATTGCATTTTACAATTTATGTATGCTTCAGCATGATTCCAGTTGAAGTCCCTATTTATTCAGTAAGTTTGTTTGATACTAATTCATACACATATACATTCTTAAAGATTGGAAATCTAAGTCCAATTTATGTAGTTTATCTATATTTTCTAAAGATTTGATAGCTATAGAAATGAATAGAGTGAAGATCTATTATAATAGCCCATGGGCATATTTTAAAATTTCGCTTGCTAGAGCTTTCGAAATGGAAAATGTACAATTTTCACTATAAAAAGTGATAATATTATGTGTTACTGAATATTACACTGTGTTGTAATTTATTTTGAACTCATAAGTTTTCACAATATTTCATACAGGCCAACAAGTTTAGTGAATTTCCAGTATGTTAAGTTAATTATCTTTCTTAAGTCCTATCAGTCCTAATCAATCCTTCAAAAACACAAAACAAAATAGATTTTTCCTTTTTAATTTTATTTTTACTTTCACTAAATTTCAACATTTTCTTCATCTTCAAATTACTATATTTAGCAGCTTTTTCTCATTTGTTGAGTTAACTTTAATCGGAAACATTTTAATAGTGAGATGAACTTTTATATTGTATACGAGTACATTAAGTAATTCTTTGTATATTTCAATAAACTTATATGAACCATCATCACATCATTCCTCTTATTGTTCTATTAAATCATTCTACTATAAGTCCATATTTACACTATGCAAGTCTTATTGCTTAAGCTGATCAGTTTGAGGTAGAGAGAGACGAGGGGCACAGTAACGTTTCTTTTCACTTCGTCTCTCTTTCCTAAGAACTAATCATCCCAATTCAAAAGTATTTTCCATTGCCTTAATATTTTCGAGTGCACCTTTTATTTTCAATGGTACTGATCATATAAACTTTGAGAATGTAGCAATTACAGTCTACAAAAATCAATAATTTATATTTTCTTTAGAATAGCTCCCATTTTTACTAAATCAGCTTTCCAAATACCATATATTTCTTTTATTATATCTCTACAATAGACAAACAATTTTCGATATTGCTTATGGAGGTCGTTTACTAAATGTCTTTTTAAAGACGTTGAGTTGTTTTACAGATTTTTTGGAGATTGTTATGATTTACTATATTTATACTAACATGTCAGTTCATTTTTAAATCTATAAATTTTATCGTTCAGCTGTTTAATTTGTTTTTCAAAAGATAATCTAATTTTCAGAATATCTTTCTCAATTTTTAAATTGTCTTCTATCTCTAATTTTATTTCACGTTGTAGTCAATCAATTTACATTTGAATATATTCTTGAATTATATCATTGCCCTATCTTAAACTATATTATTAATTCGTCATTTAGTTTTTCGATTCGGGTAGAAAAATTTATTGATAATATCGTTCTCTTTCAGAGAACGATGATGATTCTGTATACATTAGTGGAAATTATAACAAGATGGTGTATTGTTCCTTCTACAAATTTCGTTAATATAATTACCTCTATCTTGACTGATGTTTTTTCAGGTTTAAAACTTGTATTATTTTCAACTTCTATCTTCATTTTACTTTCTTCTTTCATGGGAATTGTTTTAATTTTTTTAGAACTATTTATGAATTCTTTGAGTGGTTCTGTTATAGGTTTAAATGTACCTCTTAGTTGTTCACGTGTATCTATTTCACCAGTTTTTATACTACGAAGCTTTTTCTGCAAGACATTTCTTGTCAACACCAACTGTGTTAAAATTTTCTCATCCATATTTAGCAAATAAGAGGTATCAGCTATTAGAACAGGTATCAGCTATCAGATCAGGTTATCAGGTAGCTGGTCTGGTTTTCAGATCAGCTTATCAGGACCTGGTCTGGTTTTCAGATCAGCTTATCAAGTATCAGATGGGGTTATAGCAAATAGATGTATCAAGTTTAAAGTTAGATTAATAACTAAAGGTAATCTTTTATGAACAGTTATTTATATAGTTATGATATATTCAAATCACTATAAACATGCTTCATATTTTTTTCATCTTACTTAAACATTATAATAACATTTGCATTGTATTTTATTAAATGCTTGCGAATTATGGTATAAGTTTAGCACAATAAGAATGAGTCATCATTCTTATGTCGCCCAATACAAAAATATACACGTATATTATTTTGCTTCTCATGCACAACAGCGTTAAATATTATAATTGAATCATTGAACCTTTAATTGATGAAATTAATTTCTTCAGATATTCATATTTGACTTGATATAGATATTTTAAGTATAAATAGATATTTTCCAACTTGAGTTAGTAGTAGGGAACTACCGGTTCTGCGTGAATTAAAATTTTTGAAATTTGGATGAAATTTCAAAGAATACTTTAAAATTTTGCTGAAATTTGTCTGAAATTTCTTGAAATTCTTTAAAAATTTGTAAAATTTGAGAATTTTGTTTTTTTGTTTACATTAGGAGTTTTTTGTTTACATTACCTGTTTTTTTGTTTATATTAAATGTATGTATGTATGACCGTGGGAATTTGTGCGTGGAATATTTTGTGGGAATACATTAATGGGGTTTATAGGTTTGAGACTTTTATATGTGTATGATATCCAAATGCCGACGGGAAAATCATGGAAATGATTTTTCCTAATGCCGACGGAAAATTTGTGGGTGTGTCTAGCTGTAGCATTTGAAGTCTGGCTGTGATTCTTGGAGGGCGAGGTGTGTCTTGCTGGGTGTTTTGTAATATGTAACAGTGGGAATTCGGTGGCGTTTATGCCTGTTGCAATTTAAGCCAAGCTGTGCTTGGTGAGGGCTGGTGGCAGGATGTATTTGAGGTAGATTGACTGGTGGAGGGGGGGACGTTGTTGTAATATGTATCCGTGGGAATCTGTGTGCATGTATGTCTGTAAGAGTTTAAGGCTGTCTGTGGTTTATGAGAGGTGGGGTGAAGGTGTTCATGTAATACGTGTACGTGGGAATCTGTGTCTATGTATGTTTGTAGGAGTTTAAGACTGATTGTGATTTGAGGTGGGGGAGGGTGTTGTTGTCATAGATAGATAGAATGTGCGTATGTGTGTGTGTATGTATGTATTTGTAGGAATTTAAGAATATCCTTGATTTGAGGTAGGCGGGGGGTGTTATTGTAATATGTATCTATAAGAATTGGGGGTTTACATTTCTGTAGGAATTTTTGTGCATGTATGTCTGTAGGAGTTTAAGGCTGATCGTGATTTGGATTGTTGAGATTGATCCATTGTATGTGACCACGAGAATTTGTGTATGTATATCTGTAGGAAATTTAAGGCTTATCGTGATCTATGAGGGGCGAAGTGTTCATGTAATATCTAACCGTGACAATTTGTGTGTATGGCTGTAGGAGTTCATGGCTGATCATGATTAATGAGAGGTGAGGTGAAGGTGTTCCTGAATATGTATCCGTATTTCTGTGTATGTATGTCTGTATGAGTTTAAGGCTGATCGTGATTTCGGTTGTTGAGATTGATAGATTGTATGTTACCTTGAGATTTTGTGTATGTATATCTGTAAGAACTTTAGGCTGACTGTGATTTGTGAGGGGAGGGGCATTGTTGAAATAGCTTTAATTTTTCGTAGATGAATTCTTGTATGTGTGTGTATGTGATTTTCTGACCCTAGTATTTATATGTACATATATAGAAGTATTTAGGTGTATATGTATGTATACCTGTCTGTGAATATAATTAATAAATAACGTTAAACCTCGATTAACCGCGCCTCTATTAATCGGTTACATCTATTAACCGGCATGCGGTTCTTTTTATTTTTTCCCTCTATTATCCGTGCTTTACCTCTATTATCCGTGCTTTAGATTTATACCTCTATTATGGTAGAATTACTGAAATCGTATCGTGCTGTTGCGTGTCAGCTGACAAAATCCGTAACATTTAATAAGTCCTAATTTACACTATGCAAGTCTTATTGCTAAGCTGATTAGTTTGTTAGGAAAGAGGGACGAGGGGAAAAGAAACGTTACTGTTCCCCTCGTCTCTCTCCGTCAAACTAATTAGCTTAGCAATAAGACTTGCATAGTGTAAATATGGACTAAGCATGTTGATAATTATTGAAAATGTGTTGGCTACTTTTGCTACGTAAAAATCTACAGAAAATAGATTCATGTTTTTTATAATGTAAATCTAAATCCGGTGTTTCGCGTTTTTAAGTTCATGTGCCCACACATAAGAACATATTTGCGTTTTTATTCATTGGCGCAGGCGATAAAGGCCTGTAATGTTCTGTTAAAGTTTGTAGAAAATTATCCAGTTATATCAGAAGCAGATAAAATCCAGATGCATCGTAGTCAAAACCAATTATTGATAGAAAAATTAAAAGCAAAGAGACAAAGTACTATAAAAGAATATTTTAAATGAACAAATATTTCGTCAGAAGAAATGCAAAAACAAATATCACTCCTGGTAAGTTTACAGGAAAAGCAAAAAACTTTGTAAAATGTAAAAATTGCAGACATGTAGTTTGATCAACCAAAGCATGCATACTCAGTAAAAATCCCAATTTTAATGTTTTTGATGATGCATACATATTTCATTTTGCAATCTCTATGACGATTTGTATGTTTTGTATAAAAATATCTGGTATATTTGAATCTGTAGTTACATAACCCCCTTTAACACGAAGTTCATTTACAGTTTGTAACAAAAGTGTTTTTAAAACTAAAGAAAATTAAAAACTTTAAGATAAAGTTTTATTTTTAGGTAAAATCTATAACATTTATTATTTTTTTTTGTCATTAACGTGATTGAAGATGTTTCTAAACACATTTCACAAGAAAAAAACAAAATTTATTCCAATAAGAAACAAAAAATTGTAACTAAAAAAAATACTTCACTTTGTACGTTGTAAAATAAATGTTTTCAAAATTATATGATACTAAAAAAAATTTCTTCTATATGCTTAAAAAAAAGATTTTTTGCTGCTAGTACTTTGTGTGTCTTCCTTTAGCATCAATTACAGATTTTAATCCTCTACATATTGAATGGATCAGTTTTGGTACGTCGTAATCATCGGGTATTTTTTCCCACTCTTCTTTTATAAAGTTTATTAATTGTGCTTTGTTTTTCGGGGACCTTTTTCCGATTTTTTTCTTTAGGTGGACCCACAAATTTTCTATAGGGTTTAGGTCGGGACTTTGCGCTGGGGTATCAATTACTTTTCTGCAATTATATAGTAACCATGATCTGCAAACGTACGATTTGTGTTTTGGGTCATTATCTTGGTACAATTTGTATTTTAACTTTGCGGGATTTTCTGGGTCAATAAAACAGAATTTTCGAGCGCTGGCCCTCAACTCGTTTCTTAAAATATCCAGATATACTTCCTTCGTCATTATGACTTTTAATATCCTTAGTTCGCCAACACCCTTGGATGAAATGCAACCCCACACCATTACAGATAATTTTCCAAATTTAACAGTGGGTATTATATTTTTATTTTCTTGCTTGCGCCAAATTTTTTGAGGTCCATCGTGATAGTAAAGCATCACCTTCGTCTCGTCGCAAAAAATTACATCATTCCAGTACTCCGGAGGAAAAGAAATATGTTCAATGGCAAAGCAGAGGTTTTTTCCTGGCGACTCTTGAAAAGTATTTATGGCTCTGCAGCACATTTCGGACAGTCTGATGGGAGATACTTACATTACATTTGTCACTCGTTTAAATGATCCAACAAGAATGAACAATAACTATTTTGCAGTTATAAAACGGCGCTGTTTATTCTCTGTAATTAATAAGTTTTACAATTGTTAATATGCTTAATTTATATTATCTTACTCGGTCGAACTTTATAAGACAAAAACGAGGACAAATTAACCTTTACTAAGACGTGACAATACTGACTTTACTTTGACTTAGGTATTTACAATTTACGTATATATATATATATATAAAAATGGCGCGTAAATAGTTGCAGTTTCTTAAGTAAATAAGACATTTGCTTTCCATTAAAATTATGCCAACTCTGATTAATTTTCAAGGTTGCCATCACCAACACCCCCACCCCCGTGAATCGACTCCATTTGCTGAGATTCACCACAGCCATCCGATACGTCTAGGGCCGCTAATTTGTTAGTTGGCCTATTGAAAATACCTGTAGATGTTCGTATCTCTGCGGATCTGGCTACTTTATCTTTTCCGGCTATTAATTTTGTCACTCTGCCGCTCTTCCACTTAGAACGGGGCTCATTAACTTCACAAATTAATACAAGGCTTCCAACACACAACGGTTTAGACGGCCGAAACCACTTTGTACGTCGGGTTAGCTCTGGAAGGTATTCTTTCATCCATCTTTTCCACACGGCATTTTTCAAGTTCTGCAGGATACGCCATTGTTTTCTTGAGGCACAGATTCTATTTTCATATTCGGCAGGCGTTTGAGTAGAGCTGGCACTTCCGAGTATGAAATGGTTGGGTGTCACCGGCTCGGGCTCATCTGGAGTTACTGGAAGATGCGTAAGTGGCCTCGAATTCACTATATTTTCGGTTTCTACCAACAGGCTGTATAATGTTTCTTGACGGGGAGCGTGCTCCTTTAGCATTAGGTACAGTGATTTTTTAACGGATTGAACTAACCCATGCCCCACCAGCAGATGGGTCCAATGGCGTATTGAATTTCCATTTTATACCAAGAGGAGCGAGACTGGTTGTAATAGCGTCGTGATCCAAAAAATTACTTTCTCCATGCAATTCCTTCTGTAGTCCAACAAAGTTGGTGCCATTATCGCTTCTTATCTGAATTGGTACGCCACGACGATTTATAAAATTTTTAATACATAACAAACAGGCATCACTTGAAAGGTTTGTTGCTATTTCGAGATGAACCGCCCTGATCGTTAAACACGTAAATAATGCTATCCATCGTTTTTCTCTTTGGCGTCTGATAGTGACCTCCACCGGTCCAAAATAATCCAGCCCTGTGTACGAAAAGGGTCTTAAATACGGTGTGACCCTATCTATAGGCAGAGGGCCTATTATCGGCTGACTAGGATTTGTTCGACGTATTTTACACACGTAGCATTTTGCTCGTACTTTATTTAAAACAGTTCTAATTGAGGGGACCCGAAATTTTAATCTTATTTCGCTTATTACGGTGTTATTATTGATATGATTAAATTTTTGATGATACCAGAAAACTATGAGGTCAGTAAAAAGATGTTTTTTTGGTAGTATACACGGTCTTTTAGCGTTCATAGTAATGAACGGTGCGTTGTCTAATCGACCACGAACACGCAACAAACCAAAGTCATCTATGTAAGGACACAACGTTTTCAGATTACTACATGCATCTATCGGTTTATTTTTCTGAAGGCTCGAATACTCAGAGTGAAATGCTGACTGCTGTAACATACGACACAATATATCTTCTGCGCTCTTTTCTTCCTCAGCTGAAAGCTTAGTTGTAGTTCTATTCACTTTCTCTCTTTTCTTTGCGTTCTCAATGAATCTCAATGTCCAAGCCATGGCTCTCTTTAATCTGCGATAGTTCGAAAAACGACTAAATTCAAATATAGGTAAGTATTGTGCAATTGTTGTCAATACATATTTAGTCCGGAGTTCAGCGTCTGATTCATCATGATGATAGTTATTTTTCATGGATGGCCATGAGTGTTCTGGCTGGTGTAAGAAATTTGGGCCATATTTCCAACGATTTTCAGTTTGAAACTTAGATTTTGAACGTGTGGCCTCATCAGCGGGGTTTTCATTTCCTGGTAGCCATCGCAAGTCATCCTCTGTAGAGCTTTCCAAAATTTCACCGACTCGGTTCGCTACATACTGTTTATATTTACGTGAGTCAGATTTAATCCATCTTATCACTGTATGTGAGTCTGACCAAAGGTATACACGATTAGGCCTTATAGAATAATTTTGCATTATTTGGATTTGAAGACGAACTCCTATTACGGCGGCTTGAAGCTCTAATTTGGGTATAGAGTGGTATCTTGTCGGCGCACAATTGGTTTTACCGCAAATAAACGAAATTGTATACCCTGAAGGTGTTTTAATTCTCCAATAACTAACGACAGCCATAGCCTCTTCGCTGGCATCGCTAAATATATGTAATTCTTTGTAACTAGTGTTAAATTTATAATAATGGCAACGAGTAATTTCAAAGTCACTCACCTTCTTCAATTCACACAACCAGGCAGCCCACCTACCGTACAAATTCTCTGGCACCTCATCATCCCATTCCAGATCGTACTTCCAGAGTGCCTGCATCAAAATTTTCCCGACTATTGTAACATTGGCTATAAAACCGAATGGGTCAAAAACTGACATTACTACACTTAGCATTTCTCTTTTCGTCGGCTTACTGCGAAGCTCAATTATATCTTTCGATATTCGATAAAATTTTAACATAAAAACAAATTTGTCTGTGGCTGGATTCCAATGTAATCCTAATATCCTCTCTACTTTGTCTATCGATACATCTACTGAAGGCACTTTAGGACCACGAAAAACGTCCATAACGCGTTGGGAATTTGAAATAATTTTACACAAATCAAAGCCAGCCTCTTGATGAATTTTTTTTACTTCTGTTACAACCTGTATGGCCTCCAACTCCGACTGAAAATAATCTACATAATCGTCAACGTAGTGGCGACAAGTAATAGCGTTGACAGAGCGAGGATATTTATCGACGAATTTCTGAGCATTTATATTTTTGACGTATTGAGCAATAGTAGGAGAGCAGGCCGCTCCAAAAATCATTCTTGTCATTACGCAGTGTTGCACAGGCTCGTTAAAATTGACACCTCTCCATAAAAATCGTTGAGCATTTATGTCTTCGCTCTTTATGGCTATTTGCAAAAACATTTCGCGAATGTCACCACATATTGCTATCGGCGCCTCTCTAAACTTACACAACACTGCCATTAGAGAGTTATTTAAATCAGGACCAGAGAGTAACGCATCATTCAGAGACATGCCGTTTACTTTGGCTGCTGCATCAAACACTACACGAATACTATCCTTATTAGGATTTTTGACTGCAAAATGTGGCAAGTAAAAGGTTTTATGTGAGGTTGTTTGTTCTTCTATGCTCAATCGCCGGGCGTATCCGTTTTTAAACAAGTCTTCCATCTTATTACAGTAATTTATTGCAAATAACGGATCGCCTTTGAGCCTTTTTTCTATTGATTCTAGTCTTTTTCGGGCCATTTCGAAAGATGACGGAAAGGAGATGTTGTCAGACTTCCACAATAGTCCACATTCGTAACGACTATTTTTGTACTTTGTTGTGCTTTGCATTATGCTTATTGCTCTCTTGTGCTCATTTGACACCACAGCTTTAATGTTATCTTTCACGGCGCAGGATTCAATTTCAAAGTATTTGTGCATCATCTGTTTCATTTCTTCATTTGCATCTCGACATTTCACTGATGTGTAGCATATTTGTTTATTATTTGATTCACTGTTTTCTACGGGCCCATAGACAATCAATCCCAACTTACACCTTGTCATAATTGGTCCATACGATGGACTTTCGATTACTTCGGTTGGTACCGTTTTGGTCTTTTTGACTCGTATTCGTTTATTAATGATTGACTGAGCTGGCAACTCTAAATTCTTTGACAAGTAAACTTTTTTCATTTCATATTTATTTTATTCATCATTAATCGCACTCACATAAACATTAACAATTTCTGTTGATTCCGATGAGGAAAGCCCATTTAACCATTGCAATTTTAGTGTGTCTGTTCTACCGTATAGGTCCAGTTTACGAGCAATGTCCAAATCAAGCATGGTGGCATTAGCCCCGTCATCAATGAACGCGTATGTACAAACCACCTTACTTACCCTTGTTATAAAGCTTAATTGGGATTATTTGGAACAACATGTCATTTACTTGGTCATCTACATGACAACTATTTCACTATTTGTATTTATAGACGATGAGTTCGTCGGGTGCTCAGAGTTCACGCTGTGCAACAGGTTATGGTGCTTTTTGGTGCGATTATCTACACCACATGGATTTTTTACGAAGAAAGTTCTTACTTGGTGATTTGGTTTTAGACAGCAAAAACACAATCGCAGCTCTTTAACCTTTTTCCAACGCTCATTTACTTGCATATCAATGAATTTTTCACACTTTTTAATATTACGGCATCTGCCATCACAAACTATGCATTGTTCTTCTGCGACACTAAGCATTGCATATCTGTTTTGTTTCTGTGCGGTATGGGGTGCATTGATAGGTTTACGAGTGATATTTTCTGATGAAGCCGGCAGTGAGTCAGACACCATGTTTGCGAGTTTTCTCATGCAGTTGAGCCAAGTGCTGAAATCTGATATATTAGGGTTTCTGTTAAGGCTTAGACACTTTTCGGCCCATTGCATTTGCCTACTGGACGGCAATTTTGGCACCAGTTCACTCAACAGTGTGGGGTTGGACAGATGATGTTCTCCGTCTACTGATTTTAAATATGTAGCCATGTTGTTTACTTTATTGGCAAAACTAATAAGTTGATCTAGCTTACCATCAGTAATGTTCGGGTATAACACTTAAATGTATCAATTAATGATACTTAAAAAAAAACACTTCACACTTTTACTTTTGAAATTAAACTATATCTTTATTGTAATTTTTCCTTTCTTAAATACTAATTTTATGCTTAATAGTTAAAAATGTTTCTTTGTCGATTTTTGCTGATCAATCATAAGTGTGCTTTGTTTCCTGTTTTTGGTATTGATAACAAAGCAAACTTATGTTAAAATTATTTGGAAAAAGAAGTTATTGCACTTATTCAAAAATAAAATTGCACTTTATTAATTTTAAAGTGTAAACAATTCCTGGAAAAATGTCTGAACTAAAAATGTAAGTTGCATTTTTATCGTGAGAACGGATGTGCATTTAATTAAAATAATTTAAAGTATGTATGTTTGTATGTTTATATGTATGTATGTATATACATACTTAAATTACGTTAGCTCGTGTTAAGGGAATAACGGGAGACATTATAACACCCCCACCGTTAGATTGAGGCTCCGACGAAACATTAAAAATTTGTTTTGGTCTTATAGTATATATAATTGCTAAAATTATGATGCATAAAATAATTACAATATCAACACTAGTACTAATAGTTTTTGTTTTCTTGTCATGGTGTAACATATTGTTTAAATTTTTTTCATATCTTATTTGTCTCAAGTATAGTGTTTCTAGTTTTAGATCATTTAGAGTAATATTTTTATTACTTTTGATTTTTGTTACAATATTTGGCAGTATTATTTTATCTTTAATTCTTAAATTAACATTAGTAAAATTTTTGTTTTTAGTTATAATTTTACAGTTTCCAAATTTTATAAGAAAAGTTCCTTTAATTTGAAGTTCTACATCATTACAATTGTGTTTGAGACTTTGGTAATAGTTTTTAAATATAAGTAATCCAGGAAGTATTTCTACTACTTCTTCGATTTCGGAATTTTTCATAGGACAATTTGCTTCTTTATACTCTTAAATATTTTGTATACAGTCATTTTTAATCACAATTAAATTTTTCTCTAAATTATCTTGAAGAAATGGTTCATATATTTCTTTGTTGTGATCGGTAAGTATTGTATATGATTTCAATGCCAATGTCATATTTTTGATATCTGGGATTGGTTCGAAAGTGATTTTACTAAGCCAGTGTTTTGAATATAAGGGTATCTTGAAAATTAATAGTATATTTTCATCATGCAGGACTACAGAGGTTTTTATGTTAATGTAGCTGTCGAAATCTGTTATTAGGTCCATTTCTTTTGGGGTTAGAATGTCTGTGGGAATAATTCCTAGTTTGCTGGAAAAAATTACTCTTCCTATGTCGTCAATGTGGTTACGTAATAGTGTAATATCATTATTAATTTGATAAATATGTTTCATGAATACTACTTCGTCTTCTAATGTTGCTATTTTATTTTGAAAAATATCTTTAAACTGATTCAAGTATTTTTCAGCGTGTATTTGTTGTGTGTTAATATGATTAGTTATGTTTTGTATCTGTGTTGTTAAGAATGTGTTGATTTGAGTTAGATTATGTATTGTGTTAGCTAGAAGCTCGTCGTTTTCGTAAAGTAGTTTTATTAATGTGTTCTTCGTCGTCACTGTCCATTGTTCCTGCTACAGTTTTTAATCCTTTGCCTAATAAGTTAATTAGTCCTCGTTTTTGTCTAAATTGCGGCTTCAAATTATCTATCTTGGCTTTAAGTATTGCAAAGTTTTTGTCAACTGTGTCTAATAGCGTCTTTGTATCTGTTGTGGTTGTTTTTAACGTTTCTACATTGTCTGAAATTAACTCGAGGGTTTCTTTGTACATTGTCATATTAATAATGTGTATTATCTTAAAATAAGTTTCTATTGGTTTGATTTCATCTAATTTAATAGGAATATATCCATTATTGTTTGTCAAGTCTTGAATATCTAGGTATTGTGCGCTTGTAGATATGATCAGAGTAAATATTAAAGTCCAAGTCGTCATCTGAAAAGAGATTATGTTGTAGATACTATAGTTGGGTTATCTCTGTCTTGGTATTTCTTTTTAGGTTTAACATGAGTCTTATAATATTTATGTCCAGTTCTGACAGTCTGCAAGTGGTCGTCATCTATTTTAACTGCGTTGACTTTTCTATATTTATTGTGGTTTTTACCACCCCTTATTTCCTTAATATAATTTGTTCCATTTTCCAATTCTATATCTTCCCTATCTTCATTTAATTTCTGTATATACTTTCCATTCCTTGATTCTATTAGATCATGAATTTCCTTATATCTATTTTCATGTATTTTGCCGTTTACAAAGTCAATTGGTTTAATACCTGTGGTGCTACGTACCGTATTATTATAAAAGCCTATTATTCTTGCCATTTTATCTTCTATAGTTTCGTCTTGGTTTTCTTTATCATGTCTTAGCAACCGTATATGTTCGTTAATAGTATTATGTAGCCTTTCAATATCCGCGTTAGACGTGTGGTTACTATTAGAAGTGAAATTGATGTGTATGTTTTCTTTCTTAAATCCAAGTTCATTATCTACAACAATTTTATTTATTTTTCCATACGTATTAATTATCTGTAATAATTTTGTTTTGAATTCTGTCCAACTTCTTCCATTTATTTGAAATGCTAAAGCAAATTTTGAAAACTTATCAATAACTGTCATAAATAATTTGTTATTTAAAGTATAAAACACATCTATGTGTAGTATTTCCAGTGGTTTAAATGGGGTTTCTGTAATTTTATAGGGTATCCTTGGAGGTTTCCTATCGTATTTTTCTAGGTTACAAACTTCGCAGCCATTTATAAATTGCGTTATCCTTAGTTTTAACTTCGGATTGTATATGCGTGTGACTAGCTCTTTGTACACTGCTTCTATTCCTCTATGATTTTTATCAAGGTTTTCTTTTTTTATAATTTCAGCTAAATTATTTTCATCTTCTATATCCTCTGCTTGGAGCGGACATCTTAGTATCCTAAATTTTGTATTATTAGTGAACAGTTCTTCATAAGCATTTTTAAAAGTTTCTTCTATTAAAATAGCGTTTAATTGTGTGGGATTAAAGTGGTTTTTAAGCAAAGTAATAGCTGTTTTTCTGTCCATTTCTTTCATATAAACAATTTTTCTTTTATTTCCAAATATACTTTTATTTTTTATCCTTAGTGATCCAGAGGTTGTTTTTATAATAATAACTTGATTTTTGAACATATTTATTGGTGATGTAGTTTCCTTTATTATTGCATTATCAGATTCCAATGTATTTATGCTACTAGGCTCAGTTTCAATCCTAGATAAAGCGTCAGCATTAGCATTCTTGGCTTGTGATCAGTTTCTATTATAAATTTACGTCCTAAAAGGTACGGTCTAAAATATTTTGTAGCCCATATGATGGCTAATAATTCCTCCTCTATTGTACTGTAATTTATTTCGTGTGAGTTGAGGGTACGGCTGGCGTAACATATTGGGTGGTTATTTTGGCAAAGCACTGCTCCTAAGGCGTAGTTGCTGGCATCATTAGTAAGTGTAAATGTTTTCGTAAAATCCGGATATGCTAGTATTGGGTCGTGTGTTAATAGTGTCTTAAGGGTACTAAAGCTTTTTTCATATTCTGGGTCATTTATGTTTATTTTGCAATCTTTCTTCAAATATTTAGTCATGGGCTTAGCTATATACGAATAGTTCTTTATAAATTTTCTGTAATAGCCGGTTAATCCTAGAAACTGTTTAATTTGCTTTGTTGTTTTAGGTATTGGAAAATTAATGACACATTCTATCTTTTTGGGGTTAGGCTTAACTCCTTCTGTTGTAACTATATGTCCGAGAAACTCTGTTTCCCTTTTCAAAAATTCTGATTTGTCTAGCTGAATCTTTAAATTAGCTTCATGAAGCCTCGTAAATATGAGTCTAAGTGAATTTATGTGGTCTTGTAAAGATGTTGAAAATATAATTATATCGTCCAAGTATACTAAGCATATTTTGTTAATATAATCGTGCAGTATACTATTCATAAGTCTTTGAAATGTCGCAGGGGCTGTTTTCAGTCCAAATGGCATTCGGAGAAACTCATAATACCCGCCTTCGACACTAAATGCAGTTTTGTGGATGTCTTCTTCCTCTATTTCAATCTGGTGAAATCCCTTTGCTAGATCAAGAGTGGTAAAATATTGGCTTCTTCCCAATTTTTCTAGTATCTCGTCTATATTTGGGATAGGAAATTTATCATCTATCGTAACTTCATTTAGTTTACGGTAATCAACGACTAGTCTCCATTTTGGTTTTCCACTAGCGTCGGCCTTCTTTGGCACTATCCAAATTGGAGCTGAGTATGGTGAATTACTGTTTCTAATTATTTTATTTCTCAACATGTCTTTGATCTGATCTTCTACCTCTTTTTTATGTACATATGGGTATCTGTATGATTTTGAAAATATAGGTATATTGTTGGTGGTTCGAATTTTATGTTTTATAGCAGAAGTGAATGAAAGTTTAACGTTTTCCTGGTAGAAAATGTCATGATATTTATTTATTATCTGTAATAATTGTGATCTTTCTTCAGTATTCAAATGCTCTGTTCTAATTTGATCATTTAATGATTCGAAATTGGATGCAAAATTAAATTCTACGTCTATGATTTCTTTGTTCATTATTCCGTTCCTGTGTAGCTCTTTGATATAATTATTTTCTTCGTCCTGTTTTTCCTGTTTCTCCTGTTGGTCTGTACTCTTAATAAAAAGAGGGAGTTTATTTTCTCCCATTTTGATTGTATTGGTTTCGTAACATATTTTTGCTTTTAACGGCCTTAGTAAATCATTACCTATAAGTCCGTCATAAAATTCATGAAATTTTGTTATGTAAAATTCTATTGTTTCTATATTTGTGCCGAACTCCTTGAAAGTAGGAATTCTGGCTTTTTCATAAAGATTTATTCTATGCTGCAAAGTTTTAATAGAAATTGGTTCAATTTTTCTTATCCATTTGGGATGGCATATGTTTGGATTTAAAATAGAATTGGTTGCACCTGTATCTATGATTAGTTTTAGGTGTCCCAATTTCGATTTTATTTTTATATATGGAAGTTCCCTGAGGCTGAATAGCGAAAATTTTCCTCCATAGTTGGTTTAGTCTGTGTTTCGAGGTTATTAATGTCCATAGGTTCGGGTCTTGGGAAATTGTTTGTGCGTTGTGTGTCCTGTTGTCGGAAGGGATTCCAATTATTTTGTCTTTGGAAGTTTTGTCCGTTGTGAGTAACATTTCTGTAGTTTCCTTCTCGCCAATTATGAGAGTTATTTGGATTATTCTGATAATTCTGAAAGTTAGGTTGGTGGTGTAAAAATTTCTTTTGTGTGTCGCGATTATTGGTTTGTGTTGTGCTATGGTTATTGTAAGTTCCATTATTGTATTTGTAGTACTGCCGGTGTTTGTGTTCCTGTTTTAGTGGTCTTCTATGAGTAGAAAATATCGTGTTTGGTGACGTAACGTATGCATAGCCAGCCTGGAATAGAATTTCCATCGCCATTTCTAGACTTTGAGGGTTTCTACATGTTAGGATGGTACGCATGGGTTCGGGTATTTTTTCCTTGAATATATTTAGGGCAGATTTCATGTTGTTCTTTGCACATTGGTTAGCTGCAGGACCAGGACCAATTGTCATAATTGTTTTGTTGTTAAGATTTCTAAGTCGCTGTTTGATTTCATTATAAAATTCCACACTATTAGTTTTAAAAGTTGTGCTTTTAAGCCTATCGAAAAGTTCCTCTAAACCGCATCTGTCACCGAAATTGTTATTTAGTACGTTCTTTATTGCTATCCATGATTGAGCTTGACAATTGATTTCTATAACTTCCCTTGCCTTTCCAGTTAGTTTGCTCTTAATCATATCGGAAAAAAGTAACTGTGATGGTTCATCATAAGCAGTTAGTAAAGGGTGGACCCTATCTATTAAGTTAGTGAATGCTTGTAAGTCACGATAGTCGCCGCTAAATTCTGGGAGTTGATTTATATATTTTAATGGGTTAATGCTAATTGAAAGTGGTTGGGTTTGTTCAGTCATCTTGTTGGTTATTTCTAAACAACCTTCTTCTATAAAAATTTCTTAATATTTTTCTAAAGTAACGTTTATTTCTGGTTAGTTTCCTATTTCTTACTTCTTCTGTGTTAATATCCGTCAGGTAACCGTCGTTAGATTCGATCCCTGAGCCTAAAATATAGTCCGGGTAAGAGTCTATATCCTCTTCAATAAAATCTATATCCGATGGGTAGTCAGATAATGAATCAGTATCACTCATCAGATCTCACAAAAAAATTTATGAACTTTCTTCTTTATGGCAAATACAAAAGCATTTATCTCTTATTTCTACATTTTAATAGTATGTATATATATTAATTCTAAATACCTTAATTAATTATTTGTTTTATAGTTTCTTCGTTGCTCCGCTGTTGTTTCCTTCGATTTCTCTTTGTTGTTTTCTATAATGGCTTCTTTAGTTAGTTGTTCCTTTTTAATTTCTTTGTGGCTCCACTGTTGTTTCTTTTGATAAATTTCTCTAGTTGTTTTTAAATGTTTTTTTCACTCTGTTACCGATGATTTTTACTGATTACTTCAAAATTTTTTCTTTAATGTTTTTATGTTTTTATTAGAATCTTTTTAAAGGATTTTAAAGGTTCTTTTGAATATAAATTTTGTTTTTAATTTTTTTCAATATTTCGGATAAAAAAGTTCTTTCAAATATTTTGTTTTTTTATCCTTTAATCTTTTAAAGGATTTTAATCTTTTCCGATCTTCCGGACAAAAAAGTTTTTTCGAATATATTTTTTGTTGTTATCCTTTAATCTTATAAAGGAGTTTTATTTTTCCCGATCTTTCGGACAAAAAAGTTTTTTCGAATATATTTTTTGTTGTTATCCTTTAATCTTTTAAAGGATTTTAATTTTTCCCGATCTTTCGGACAAAAAAGTTTTTTCGAATATATTTTTTGTTGTTATCCTTTAATCTTTTAAAGGATTTTAATTTTTCCCGATCTTTCGGACAAAAAATTTTTTTCGAATATATTTTTGTTGTTGTTATCCTTTAATCTTTTAAAGGATTTTAATTTTTCCCGATCTTTCGGACAAAAAAAAGTTTTTTCGAATATATTTTTTGTTGTTATCCTTTAATCTTTTAAAGGATTTTAATTTTTCCCGATCTTCCGGAAAAAACTTAATTTTAAGGATCACCCGTTTAAAATATTAAAATATTAAATATCCTTTCTTTATATAAGAATACACGGGTATCCTACCGACTGCGCCACTTAAATGTATCAATTAATGATACTTAAAAAAAACACTTCACACTTTTACTTTTGAAATTAAACTATATCTTTATTGTAATTTTTCCTTTCTTAAATACTAATTTTATGCTTAATAGTTAAAAATGTTTCTTTGTCGATTTTTGCTGATCAATCATAAGTGTGCTTTGTTTCCTGTTTTTGGTATTGATAACAAAGCAAACTTATGTTAAAATTATTTGGAAAAAGAAGTTATTGCACTTATTCAAAAATAAAATTGCACTTTATTAATTTTAAAGTGTAAACAATTCCTGGAAAAATGTCTGAACTAAAAATGTAAGTTGCATTTTTATCGTGAGAACGGATGTGCATTTAATTAAAATAATTTAAAGTATGTATGTTTGTATGTTTATATGTATGTATGTGTATACATACTTAAATTACGTTAGCTCGTGTTAAGGGAATAACGGGAGACATTATAACATATAACCTCACCTTTTGGATTTGGCTTTTTATAATTATTTCAGGGCGACCGTACGTTTCTTTTAATGTTTCGATTATACAATTTACGTTCCTTGAGCTCGATAAAAGTGATTCTACGGTTTCTCGGGCAGCTCCCACGAGGGCTTCTCTAATTCTGATAATATTATGCAAATCCGTATATTCAAACTCGCTTGTATATATTTTCTTTGCTTTGGTAGGGTGGCTGTTTTGGCTATGGAAAGAAAGATTGGAAGAGGACTCACCTGAAACTGGATTACTATGACTGGGTCTGAATTTCATTTCTTAATTCTCCTACGGTGGCCTTTGTTTGGTTATTGTTGGTGACGATAAGGTTTTGAAGTGCCAACATTTGGCGTTGAAACTCTCTTTGCATTTCAGCAATTTGTTTTGACGCGTTTGGCGCGTTGTTTGGCGTTACAGCTTGCGTCTTAGAGGTACTCGCAGCATTCTTTGGCGTTTGCGAGTTACTACTTTCCATTATAAATTGACTAGGTTTCTCTATTACTTCTTCTAATGGGTGCGGGTTCAGACATACATACACGTAAAATAAGGCAAATATACACGTAAAAAGGGCGACAGATACGTGTATGACAACTGGACAAATATACACGTAACAAAGGCGGCAAATACGTGTATGGCAGTAAGACAAATATACATTCAGTACGGCAAATACGTGTGGCAATTCGTCAAGTATACACGTGGAAAAGACGGCAAATACGTTTATGGCAATTAGACAAATCTACACGTGAATAATTCGGCAAAAACTGGTGCAATTGATCAAATATACACGTAGAAAAGACGGCAATACGTGTATGGCAGTATGACAAATCTTCCAGATAGTTGACGAAGAATAAAGTTGTCACTCGTTTAAATGATCCAACAAAAATGAACAATAATTATTTTGCAGTTATAAAAGGGCGCTGTTTATTCTCTGTAATTAATAAGTTTTACAATTGTTAATATGCTTAATTTATATTATCTTACTCGGTCGAACTTTATAAGACAAAAACGAGGACAAATTAACCTTTACTAAGACGTGACAATACTGACTTTAAAATGGCTTCTAGTACTGCACATACTTAGGTATTTACAATTTACGTATATATATATATATATAAATGGCGCGTACATAGTTGCAGTTTCTTAAGTAAATAAGACATTTGCTTTCCATTAAAATTATGCCAACTCTGATTAATTTTCAAGGTTGCCATCACCAACAACATTCACGATTAATCTCAAGTGCTATTCCTCTAGTGCTGGAATGTGGATTGTCGTCAATCATTTTCAAAATGTTCCTTTCAATGCGCCGATTTACTTTTTTTGGTCTGCCTGGTGTTGGTTTTGTTTCAAGCCTTCCTTCTTTTTCTGCACGGTTAATAATGTTATATACAGTCCTTAGGTTAAGGGAGAAAATTGTTGCAATTTTTTTGTGAGACTCCTTTATAATAATTAAAATATACTAGCTGTATGATATCTTTGCTAAGTCGTTTTCCTGGCATTGTGTATATTTAACTGCGCGATCACTCGTTGCTTGTACAGGCGTAATTTAATAAATAAAGGCTATCCGCTATACTTACCATGCTTAAAAGGAACTTACATTCAATAAATGTGCAAAAAACTAACGGAATTTTTTTGCTTTTGGTTTTTTGAAAACATTTTTTTTACACCATTCAAAGAAAGTAAATTTATTTTGTAGCGTTGTTTTTGTTATGTGTATGCCTATTTTTCAAAGTGTCCGCGCCTTTTTGTCGCCTACATACATGACAACAATAAATACCAAAAGAAAATTCAAAGAAAATGATTTTGTTGTTGTTATTCGTTATTTAAATTGAAATTCCTAAGATTTTTTAGCATTGAAAACATTTTTTTACAAACTGTATATTGAAATTTTACTAACTTACAGTTAGCTTAAACTTTTGTTTTAACTGAAGGTTTAAAATATTCGTTAAACAAAAATAAAAATTATTTAACTTGCTGTTATCAATTATTTTGAATGAACTGAAAAATAAAAGTCAGAATATGCACGTATAAAAAATAATTCATTTGAATAATTATATATTGGAACTTTTAACAATCAAATACGCAAATAAGCAGAATGAAATATAAAGAAAAAGGGGTTCGGTAATTATGTATACATATGTACATACATATGTATATGTTACAGTTGCCCAAACTTCTCACCTATGGAAGAAAATATTTTGTTGGCCACTGTCGAGAAGAGACATGTTTTCAATATTTATTTAAAATTTTTTTTTTCAAATAAGAGCTTTTTTTGTTAATTTTTGGTAGAATTTATTTTTATTTATTTGGACATACTTCAAATTTTTTCCTTCAGTTAAAACTTAAACTAATAAATTGTTTCAGTTAAATTTAACTAAAATTTTTAAATATAAATTGAAATGAAACAATTTTAAATGTTTAGTTGAACTATAGTGAATTTTAATCAGAAATACTTTATTAGTCGGGCTTAAGTTCAGTAATTTCAATTCTTATTGAATGAAATATTTTTTATTAATTAATGTGATTTTCTAAAGAAGAGAAAAAAAATTAAATTAGACTATAAGCTGGGGGAAATACCGATTTTTTCTGTGCAGCAACGCACTTCATTAGCACCCAAGTCTATCTACTGGGTTAGAGATTGTTATTAACATCAGCTATTTAACGCCAATTTTTAATGAAATGGAATATGAGAAATATTGTGTATACAATTATTGATTTACCTTTGGTAAACACATTTGTAAGTATCACTATTCATTTTCTGCTTATCATTTTTATATTCAGGTTAGCACGAAGTTATGTCACTCTACCTAAGTATGTTTAACTATTTTTGCTTATCTTTTAGGATCATCACACTAATTATTTTTACTTATTTGATGTACCGTCGGTACATACCTGTAAGTATTATTGTAGTGGATATTACGTTTACATAATATAAATAAGGTAAATCAATAATTGTATACACAATATTTCTCATATTCCATTTCATTAAAAATTTGCGTTAAATAGCTGATGTTAATAACAATCTCTACACAAGTAGATAGACTTGGGTGCTGATGAAGTGCGTTGCTGCACAGAAAAATATCGGTATTTCTTCCAGCTTATAGTCTAATTAAATTTTTCTTCTCTTCTTTAGAAACTCACATTAATTAATAAAAAATATTTCATTCAATAAGAATTGAAATTACTGAACTTAAGCCCGACTAAGAAATTATTTCTGATTAAAATAAATTGAAATTTAAAAAATAACTGAAATATGTGTTAGCAAGTTTGTACAAACTAGTTTAAATTTTAAGTTTAGTGTTAACTGCAGTTTAAATTTTTTATTGTTAACGGCCCTAAGTCGAATGTTTAAATAAAAATAAATAAAAAAATTAAATTTCTGTATATGTTAATATAACCTCTATTAACCGTGTATTTCGATTATCCGTGCTGGTGCCGTTCCCTCGAGAGCCGCATAATCGAGGTTTAACTGTAGTTATAAGTTAGCAAGCATAAGCTTTAGTTTTGCTACATCTTCGTTTTATAATTTTATACCTACACGTACATACATATGTATGTATGTTATATATAAATAATTGAATTTTATAAAAACAATTTCACTCAAATTCAGTGCGAGTCACTATAGTTTAATTTTTACAACATACATACATACGTTTGTGCCATTTCAACTTTTACAAAACTAATATTAGGTATTTATGTACCTAGCAAAAATAAAAAAGTACCTACATATGTACATAGGTATTCCAATACAGCAATTTTAAACACAAATGCAAAATGTCCCTGTGATTAAAGCATTTGTTTTTAAGCTGTTTTCGTACATATGTACATCGCACTTGATCCTCAAAAACGTAACAACTCAAAATTTTTAAATTTTCACTTTTTGAAAAAACCAAACAGAGGTCATATCTACCCACTTTAAAAATTTCCCTTTGATTTGTCTTCTTTTCCGTGAAAAAAACGTTATGACTCTCTTTGCTGTAATATATCGTTAGGATCAACAGAAACAGTTTTTATCGGCGAGAAGAAAGCAAACTTTTTGGCAAACTTTTACAGTTATTTGGCAAACTTTTTTAGAGATGCCAAAAAAGTACTTTTTCAAAGTAAACAACTTTTAGCAAAATAATTAACATACTTATTGCATTGAAAATAAGTAATAACTAATTAAATTAAAAAAAACATTACTGCATTAGGTACATCAAAGGGCG
The DNA here is from genome assembly GCA_936439885.1 of Nowickia ferox. NCBI lineage: Eukaryota > Metazoa > Arthropoda > Insecta > Diptera > Tachinidae > Nowickia > Nowickia ferox. Next base: position 35,928,690 of record OW387026.1, on the reverse strand, counting down.
TAGAACCTACTTATACAACTGTCATTTTTTTCATTGCCATATTCTAGGAGAACAGAGCACTTGAAAATAGCACTCTAAAAAAGTTTGCAGACCCATAAAATTTAAACCGTTTCATGATGATGTAGCCACTAGCACCATTCGATAGGCATTTCTGTTCTCAATTGCTTTACTATTTCAGTTTTTCTAACAAAATTTTCGTTTTTTTAGGTTGAGGTTGCTCGCAGAAAAGAGCACGGCCAGTTTTACGTATGCAAACGTTGTGTTTATGTACAAAGCTGAAACCAAGCCATGCGTACCACAACATCCAGAACATAAAACCCGCGTGTGCTGTTTGGGGAAAAGTGACCCGTTTAAACGACAACAGCGGTTGTGTACGTCTTTGTTTCAACAGAAATTTTAACCATCCAGAATTTAAGTTGTTTTAAAACTTAATTCAACCTTAATGTAACAATTTTTTAAACTAATAAAAAATAACATTGAAAATCTTATCCATAAAATAAAAATTTAGTATTTTTTATTGAGTAAATCAAACTAAAATGAAATGAAATGCACATTCTGCGGTGTATTATACAGACCATGTACATATTCCATCCCATTTGGTGTATAATGCACGTGGGGTTCATAGTGCACGTCCTGCGGTGCTTAATACACGCCTTGTGGTGTATAATGAAAGCCCTGTCGGGCATAGCTCGTCCCTATTGATGCGTTGTTCACCGTTTGTTGTATGTACTGCCTATTTGGTGCAGTTGGTGGCACATAATTTGCAAAAGATGTTGCATTGTGGTGTCCAATAGAAAGCACGTATTGCGAGCGGCAAATATTTCTGGCCATAAACGTTTATTGCCATCATATTTGTCTTGTCCAGCAACCACAGAGGGTATCCTCTGTGCCAGCAACAATTGAATTACCCTCTAAAGACAAGGGAGCATTTTTTTTTTATTACTTATGTAGTTTACATTTATTTCTTCTTTTCTTGATTATAACAATAACTGCAGTGCTGCCAACCTGCTGAATACTTCGACAATCACGTAGTGCTACCAACCACTAAATATTATCTTCTTCAGCCATCCCTGTTCTTGAGTTACACCACTGTAATCGACATAATAAAAAAATTAAAATTTTAATGTTTAATTTGTTTAATATTTATTAATAATTACAAATATAAGCTAATAATAAACATTATGAATAATAATATTTATAATTGGTTCAAATTACTGGCTTTAATTCTTATTTGTGTTGCCACATATAACTGTGCTATCAATAGAAGCACTTTACTATCTACATCTCATACCTGCGTTATCAGTAGTTGAACACTATTATTGGCAACTTATAAAAAATCTAAGAATTGGAAAATATTTACAAAGTTGCAAGTTTACTGTGATATAACTTCTGAAATCAAGAAATTCAGAAACTGATAGTCACTAATTCTGAAAGAAAATTTTGTTCTCTATTGATGGCAATATAATGCAATACGAAACTACATATGTGTGGTTTTCATTTTATGAATGGAAAGCTTTCGTCCTCATTTGAGTGATTTCGACGAGTTTGCTAGGATATAACTTCTGAAATGAAGTAATTCAGACAATAAAAGTCCTCAATTCTCAAAAGTACTTTAATTATCTATCGAAATATATATGTATGAATACCTTACAATTAATAGTTACTATTTTATAGGCATAAACTTATTTTTGGTAAATTTTCATGACATATTTTTTTTTTATTTGGCTATAACTTCTGAAGTAAAGCAATTCAGAATATGACAAATGCTACTTCTGAAAGGTATTTCAACCCTCTATCGAAGAGTATATGCCTTAATAGGGTACAAGAAACCATTTTCTTTTTATACTGAAGAAAAAAAAATTGTAAACGCAATTTTCAAGAGCATTTTTCTCCCCTAGAAACTAAAATAAAAATAATGACAGTTACTAAATCTGATTCTGTTCACACAGTAGCACTAAAATTAATAACTTTTAATGAAATATAGTTTAAATTTACCTATTTTTATCGTGTTACAAAATCTGAATATGTGTTTGTGCAAAAGAAAAAACAAACAACGTAGATTGCTTAAGCGTGTTAGTTCGCATGCGATACTGTTCTAAGTTTTATAATTTATTGATTTAAGACTTTAAAAAATAAAATATCTATAAAAATAATATCTTTCACAATGGATTTCAAAGTAAAAAAGTTTTATTTTGAGTTTGTGAAATGAAGTATGGTGCACTATGAAGTGTACAATAAAAATATTGCACACTTGATAGAACTGTCTATTCAACTGTTGTACAATGGTTTTGTGTGTTTTTTGTTTCCTTGTTCTCTATTTTTGCTTCACACTCAATTACGATCACCACTACAAACAATATTCGCTCTTGAAAAAAATACAATACTGTGCACTTTTTCATAGCTTGCGCACACTTCTAGTATGTACACAATTTAAAATTTTTGAATTAAATTGGGTGAGCCTGGAATATATGTATGTATGTGACCAAAATATGCATAAAGGCCATGATTCACTATCCTACACAATCGCGCGATCTACGAAAAATACAACCCTGATCTAAATGAATTGTTTTTGTCTTTTGAAAATGTTCATAGACTCCATCATACCAGGGCTGTATTTTCTCAAAAATCGCACGATCGTGTAGGCTAGTGTATCACGGCCTTAAGTAGGTGAAGTGTTATTTAGATGGATTTATAAGAAAATGTTTTAAATAGTTTTTTTATTTTATTTTTATATAAAGTTTTTTTTATTGATTTCAAATTGTTGGGATTTTCTTTATCCAATTAAAACTTACGTGGAAGTTGACGTGTTATCCAGCGGTTGCAAAGCAAATATTAAAATTGATTTTTAATTCAAAAATACAATATAATTCATTTATTCAAAAAACATGTTGCTTATGATAAAGTTATAAAAAAGGAAGTAAGTTAAGTTAGAGCTATGACAAAACTGTTATAAAGTTGAACAGTTGTAAGCATTTGGATTGTATAAAAGGTTGCATTTTTCTTACAATCTCCCCTTCAAACCAAATGCCATTTTAAAAATATTTACATTTGTATGTTCAAATTATTAAATTTACAATTTAAGTTTTAACAAGTTACAACAATAAAAATGCTTTTGTTTACTTAAAGGTTTTGTTAATATGTCTGCCGCGTTCTCATTAGTTGTAACATATTTTACATCGATCTCCTTGTCTTCATATTTCTCTCGTATATAATGGTAGCGGATGTCTATATGCTTACTTTTCTTCTGCACTGTAGGATTCTTCACCATAAAAGCTGCACTCTGATTATCGCAAAGAATAGGCGTGGGAGACGCTATATAATCAGCAAAACCTATCTCACGAAGTAAACATCGAAGAAAAATCGTTTCTTTTGTACCCTGGCACAATGCGATGTACTCTGCTTCCATCGTACTCAAAGCCACCACCGTTTGTTTTCGTGATTCCCATGAAATGGGACCACCTGCCATGAACGTAACAAATCCGGAGTAGGACTTTCTGTCGTTGGTGTCACAGGCCCAATCAGAATCTGTGAAACACTCGAAACTATTTATATTACTAGAAAAAGTTATTATACCTATTGGATTTTTCTTGAGGTATCTAAGGACATATTTAGCCGTTGCAAAATGTTCTTTGTGCGGATGTGTGTTAAATTGTGATAATTTAGACACGACATGCATCAAATCTGGTCCTAGATATTACTGCTAAGTACATTAACGCTCCAATCAAACTTTGATAAGTTTTTGTATCTAGATTCTGACACTGGTTTTTACATTTTTCAAGTACCGTACCACTTGGCCATGGAGTAGCTGCAGATTTGCAATTCGACATACCCCAACGTTCTAGCAATTCTTCTGTATATCGCTTCTGATGAATACTTATATCACCTCTTTGACCATCTCGATTGACTTCTATACCTAAATAGAAAGATATTGCACCTCGATCTACTGCTTTTACTTGTTGATTTAACTTTTTAACGATTTCTCGCATTTCTTGCTCACTAGAGCATGCCAGAAGCATGTCATCAACATAGGTAGCGATTAAACACAGTTGACTACCATTTCGCTTAACGTACACACAACTATCGGATTTACAGCGCTTGAAACCTATTTCGAGCAAAATATCATTCAGCTTCTTATTCCATTCTCGGCCCGCCTGCTTTAAACCGTATAAGGCTTTTCTAAGTCTACAGACTTTATTAGGATGCTGGCTATCTTCAAACATTTTTGGCTGTAGCATGTAGACATCATCTGTTAGATCTCCATTCAAGTAAGCTGCCTCTATATCGATATGGTTTAATAGCAATTTGTGTCTAGCGGCTAATGCTAAAATCAGTCTTATAGTAGAATGTCTAACTACCGGTGCAAAGGTTTCGTGGTAATCGATGTTATGTTTTTGTGAACAACCATGTGCAACCAACCTTGCCTTGTATTTCTCTATTACACCATCAGGCGAACGTTTCACGGTAAAAACCCATTTGCACCCGATTACATTTTTATCTTTTGGCCTATCTACTAATTGCCATGTTTTATTTTTTATCAATGAGTTGTATTCTTTCACCATTGCTTCCTTCCATTTTTCACAATTTTCTGAATTTAATGCCTCATTGATAGTATTTGGGTTTTCGATTACAGAATTTAGCATTTCGGGTCCACTTTCAGTAACATATACTTTGCGAGGTCTTCCCTTACTACCTGTTCTAATTATTTTAGGTCTTCCTCTTTTTCTTTTATTATCAACAATAATTGTATCATCTCTATCACTTTCACTACCTGATGGACTCACCTGTTCATCTTCTACTTCATCATTTTCTAGTTCTTCATCATCTACTGCATCAATTTCTACTTCATTATCACCTGCTGCATTATCTTCTTGATCAGAAATGCTTTCATTTTCATCTTTGAATTCATCGCCAGCTTCAATTTCTGTCCTTATATTGCATGTTTGTTTATATAAATTAAAGTAAAATTTTTCGAGTTCATCAGTTTCTAAAGGCGTGCGCTCGAACGATTTCTCAAAAATATGACGTCACGGGCGATAACGATTTGTTTTGTGATTGAATTGTACAAACGATACCCTTTTGTATGTAGCTGGTATCCAACGAATATCATTTTGGAGCCTTTTGGTAAAAATTTACTGCCTTTTGGTTTAGGACTTTTGTTCAAAACAACTGCATCACAGTCGAATGTTTTGAAATGAAATACTGATGGTTGCTTACCTGTCCATCTTTCATACGGTGTAATATTTTCAAGAACCTTTGTGGGTGATCTGTTTCTAAGATACGTAGCCGTGTTGATAGCTTCGCCCCATAAACTTTGTGGTAACTTAGACTGCTCTAATAAACACCTTGCCATTTCGAACAGGGTTCTATTGGCCCTTTCTGCAACACCATTTTGTTGCGGTGAATAACTGACGGTTGTCTGGTGTACTATACCTCTTCTTGCAAAAAACTCTTTGAATTTAGAATTTATAAACTCTTTACCGTTGTCACTTCTAACAACTTTGATTTGGCGGCCTGTCTGCTTTTCCGCAATCGCAGCAAAATTAGTAAATGCCTCAAATGCATCACTTTTGTTTTTGAGGAAATATGTTGAGATATAACGAGAATAATCGTCTATAAAAGTCATAAAATATGACGATCCACCAACATATTTTGTGCCAATGGGACCACATAAATCTGTGTGTACCACTTCTAACAAATCCTTCGTTTGAACACTAGAATAATTCTTGTAAGGTTTGACTGCAATTTTATTCACAGCACATGTAACACAATCAATTTTGTTAGGAATTTTCAGATTTAATCCTTTTACCATTCTTTTTGCTGACAACTTATTTAGATCATTTACGTTTATGTGTCCATATCTATAGTGCCACTTTTTTGCCATAGTTTCTTCATTTATAAAATTAACACTTTCAATTTCTTTAATTACTTCAACTTTTGCAACAAATAAACCTTCGTTTAAAACAGCTGATAAAACATTGCCTTTTTGTTTACTTTTAATAACAGCTTTATTGCCTTGGAAGTTAACAGAATATCCAGCTTTTAGAACTTTGTTTATAGAAATGAAGTTTGAATGTAATTTCGGAACATACCAAACATTATTTAAAGTGAGATTACAGAATTGTGTATGTAATTTTACATCACCAAGACCTTCAGCGTAAATACTCTCACCAGATGCTAGTACAACTTTTTGTTTACATTCTGTTAACTTAATAAAATTGGTTTTTGTTCTGCACATATGGGATGTTGCTCCGCTATCGGGAATAAACTTATCTGTTAAATCATTTGAGCTTTCATGTAATGAGCAAGCTAAATCAGTTTTATAATTACTTTTGCATTGATAGCGATAATGGCCCTTTTTTCCACAGCGAAAACATTTTATGTTGTTAACATTCGTATCAAAAAGCTTTTTATCACTTTGATCATTTTTAGCACAATTTGACCTGTGTTTATTAGTATTACATTTTTTGTTCCTTTTATATTCGTTCCTGGAATTTGCTTTTATATTCGTTCCTGGAATTTGACTGACGTAGTTCTTCTTCAAGTATTTTGGAAATTAATTTATCATAACTAGGCAAACTATCTCTGCTTTCAATTGCAATGACAAAGTTTTCCATTTCATCTGGAAGACTGCATAACCGCAAAATCGAAAGCAAATCATCATTTAAGACGATATTGATTTCCTTAAGTTCGTCAACGACAGAACTAAAATCATTTATTTGTGTGGCGAATTTTTGGTTCGTGTTAAATTTAAACCGAACAAGTTTCTTGAACAAATTTACTTTTCTTGAAGCCGTGTCTGCCTTATACAGAGAACTTAAAATGTTCCAGGCATCTTTTGCCGTACTACAATTTTTTATATGAATTAACTCACTTGGCTTGACACTTAACGTTATAGTTGCTAGAGCTTTGGAATCATTTGTAATCCATGCAGTTTTCTCAGGATCCTTAGCAGGAATGTCTTCATCGATCGTTTTCCAAAGGTCCAATGTAATTAGTAAACTTTTTACCTGAATGCACCATGTAGCGTAGTTTTCGCCGCTCAACTTTTCAATGCATCCTACACCTGTTGCCATTTTCAGACTTAATGTTTTTGGATGGACAAAACAATTTAACCTCAAAATCTTTGCAACTTGGAATCTGGGCCCATAACCTTTGTTGGGATTTTCTTTATCCAATTAAAACTTACGTGGAAGTTGACGTGTTATCCAGCGGTTGCAAAGCAAATATTAAAATTGATTTTTAATTCAAAAATACAATATAATTCATTTATTCAAAAAACATGTTGCTTATGATAAAGTTATAAAAAAGGAACTAAGTTAAGTTAGAGCTATGACAAAACTGTTATAAAGTTGAACAGTTGTAAGTATTTGGATTGTATAAAAGGTTGCATTTTTCTTACACAAATTATAAAAAGTAATAATAATATTTTTAATATTGAATAACAAAAATATGAAAACTAACTATGATAAATAAATTTTATAAAAATTAGCAAGTTGAAAATACTGTGGCTCATCACAATACCCCCTTCCGGTTATTTAATTGCAGCCTAGATCTCTCATTTCATTAAAAAGACAACTGGGTTTTTTATTTCCTAGGAAAAGCTCATCAAATAGTCGATTTATCTTAGATTCTTGAGATTCTTGGTATAAATTCAAAAGTTTAACTTTAAGAAAATTATATTTGTTATCAATGGGTGGATTTTTTATGACGCTTGAAATTTTTTCTATGATAGCTAAATCTAGCGAATCGAGAACTTTTGCATATTTGATATTATCAGAGTGAATTGAAAAGTTTTTAAATTTTTCGTCAGCAGTAAGAAACCACAAATCCGGATTTTGTGTCCAAAATTGTGAAAGTATCAGTTTATTTGCTCTCTTATACTCACAGTCAGAAAATTGGGAAGGTTCCTGAATATTTGCAGGACTTGTCGATGGTAAATCTGCAGACGAAGCACTTGCTTCCAAAAACTTGTTAAACTTAGCTTCCATTGAGACCATAAATAGGTCAATTTTTTCAATAATTCCTTATTCTGCATTAGAAACCGATGCGCATTCCATACCTTGTAACTCAGATGAAAGATCATAATTTCTCGGATCTTCAGATAGCAGAGTGTCCATTATATTTGTTTCAATTCTCAATATCGGCTTTACGACCACTCAGAGGTAAATTCCATTTTTTTAAGAGGAATGTAATTTCTTCGTTATTTAAATCCGTGGTGGTTTTCATGTTTTATATTTCGGGGTCACCAATGAAGTGTTATTTAGATGGATTTATAAGAAAATGTTTTAAATAGTTTTTTTTATTTTATTTTTATATAAAGTTTTTTTATTGATTTCAAATTATAAAAAGTAATAATAATATTTTTAATATTGAATAACAAAAATATGAAAACTAACTATGATAAATAAATTTTATAAAAATTAGCAAGTTGAAAATACTGTGGCTCACCACATAGGTATAAGGGTTAAAAATGTGTATGTGTCTTTACTAAGTCCATATTTACACTATGCAAGTCTTATTGCTGAGCTGATTAGTTTGAAGGAGAGAGAGACGAGGGGAACAGAAACGTTTCTTTTCCCCTCGTCTCTCTTTCCTATGAAACTAATCAGCTTAGCAATAAGACTTGAATAGTGTAAACTAGGACTAAACATATATACTTAAAATATATAAACATATATACTTAAATAATATAAATTTTACCAGTTGCAACTTAAATACTATAAATTTTAAAAATAATTTGTAAAATGCAATGGAGCTGCGAAGACATTTTCAAAGTCATCAATTTATACCAACAATTTCCGTGCCTTTGGGACCTAAAAAGTTCTGTCTATAAGCGGACAGATCTGAAAAGGAATGCATGGCAGGAAATAATGAAAAACATGTGCAAGGATGAAGAGGAAGTTAGAAAAAAAAATTAAAAACTTGCGGTCTGCGTATGTCGTAGAAAGAAGAAAAATTGAGTCTTCCAAACAGTCCGGATCTTCTTCAGAAGATTTATATGTCCCACATTTATTTTATTTTGAAGTACTAAATTTCCTTAATACAGCCGTAATGTTTAGGAAGACTACAAGTAATCTTAACAATGTAAGTTAAACGTATAGAGATACAAAAGACTTACATACGTTTTATTATTGTTCTTATTTTTAAAGCACATTGTCATGCGGAACAGAACATTTCACATCCCAAGAAACAAATTTAGACGACAGTTTTTTGGAATTCAAAGAGAATCTTTTAGAAAGCCAAGAAAGCTTAGTTTCAAGTAAGAGTGTGGATCAGGGAACTGCAACGAGTGATCGGAAAAATAATCATACGTAATCAATATCCTAAAAACATGTCTTTTTGTTGAAAAAATCAAACTTGTTCAAAACACACATATTCGTTGCTAAGTTTTAATCGCTCAAGTGAGTGGAATGTTGTTGGATATGATTTATAATCATGCGTAGCATCAAACCAATCAGTTCGAATGATTGGTTTTTTGGCTCGACAATGAGTGTTTTGAACAAGAACATAATGCGAAAGGAAAAAATGTTCATTATAATCAGCATCAAGTAGTTGATGCAGAGTAAAAGTGAAAATGAAAAAAATCATTGTGTATGAATGTTGTATTTATAAAGAGCCAACAAATCAATGTTTAAGTATGTATGGGTATGTGTACTTAATTTAGGAGTTTCATATCAGGGATGGTAAAAGTAAAGAAACTGTGTAATAGAGCTAGTCGCTACCAACTTTTTGAAAAATATTAGAGACAAAAATTTTATATAAATTTCTGAGATTCAGTTTAATTTTTTTAATAAGCTTAAATTACACTAGTTTACAAAATTAACTTTTTTTTCATGTACATTTGATGAGAGGTGATTTTCCTTATGTATTTTCTTCCGCTGAATTCGAAAATCAAGGTTAAATTATTTTTATGGAACAGTTTTTAGATATTGTAATTTTTTAATTTTTTCGACCTTTTTTCACTTGACCAAGCATATCTCGAGCTAGAAATGTCCGATTGGGTCGTTCTTCGTATTCAAATGCAAGGTATTGAGATGACAAATAAATATGTATAATCGGATCTTCGAGTGGTAAAGCGGATCAAAATATATCGATGAAAATAGGGCACATTTTCAAAGCTCTTAATAAGCATCAAACATATTTGTAAATAAGAAGGTTAAACTTTAAGAGATATAAAACAGGTTAAACGAGTTCCCCTTATGTAAGTTCTTTTGAAGATTTTGTTATTAATACTCGTAGTTAAATGAAATACCGAAGTATATTTATTTGACATAAAGTCTTTATTTATTTAATTTGAAAATTTGCTTGTTTTTATGGTTAAGCGATTGTCTATATGCATTTCGTTCCCGCTTTTTGGAACTCATCAGTAGACTTCAACCCAAAACATTTTTGAATTTAGCTAACAAACTTCGTATGTTTATAGTAAGACTCTTAATGCACAATTGAATAAAGATGTTTGTTTTGTAAAGATTTTTGTTTGAGGCTTTCAAACTTATTATGTTAATTTTCAAACTCGTAGTTAAACAAATCGTCGGCTTGTTTCTGGTTTGCTGCAGACATAATGTATTTTCAATATACTGTGCCGCAAACCAGAAACAAGCCGACGAAATGTTGCACCTTTTTTATAATTGGAAGAAAAAGAAACCTCCAATTTTCCACCCCTGTTTGACATGTTTGTGTGTGTGTGTTTTAAAATAACTTGAACGAACTTGACTACTTTGATTTTATTCAACGTCAGCGATTGTTCACATAGAAGCTTGAATAAAACAAGTTCGATCACTCCACTCACAATTATTCCAACGATGCGTTCGTTTCTATGATGCTGATTATATTCAACATTGAGTTTTGTTGCATGATTAAAACTGAATAAAACATATAATGTATGTGAATGAATTGAGTAACACATGTTCGATCCCTCCACTCACAATCATTCCAATGAACAGATATTAGAACGATGCTGAGTTTATTGTACGTTGAATGTTTTGTACGTGATTAAATGTGAGTAAAAATTTTATTGTATGAGTAAATCATCAAAAACCATGAAAATTGCAGCTCACTGGTGTGGATTCTCCAGTAACTACTGATTTCAACACATCAATAACCACTGATTTCAATAAAACTTCGAAAAAAGAAGATTTGAAAGAGATGAAAAATTTAGTTCGGCAATGGATGCATTTGTGCGCCAAGCAGATATGTCATGCGCAATGATGACATCTTCAAAGAAGGATAAAGAAAGCATGTACACTTCTTTTGGCAAATCTATTTCTTTGCAACTCGCGCAACTACCACTTTCATCAGCTGCTGAGGCCATGGCTGAGATTCAGACTAACTTAACCAAAAGGATATTGAAAGGGACGAAGACGGATATTTTGCAAACTGCCATAAAGGAAGCCAATATAGAGTGAAACTAAAATGTCTTTCTTGTTCTGAGTAACAATTTTTATAATTTAATTTCATAGAAGTAAACACAGGACACAAGGTCTAGGAATGGAGCTACGAAAAGTTGTTTGTTTCTGTTTCTGATTTTATAATTTTTATTTAACCGACTTGACGAAGTTAAACTTCATCAGTTATGTTAATTTTAGTCGTGAATCTGCTTTCTTTTTGACATAATGTTATATCCCGAAAACCAAAAACACTTTAAAAAGTAATTACCTCAAAATTTTTAATTGCAGATTTGAATTCATCACCCCAAATAACATAACAAACAACTTTCCGCCGCTAAAATTAACAAAACTAATGAAGTGCTTCTTCAAGATGGTTAAATCAAAATTATAAAACTTACCTAATCAATTTTGTGATCTCGTTCTCTATGGACATTCAATATTAAAATCATGAATTATATTATTTTTGTTATAACACTGTTGTACAGTGGCATGTTAATGAATTATATTTATTTTTATTAAAACACTTGTACAGTGTAATTTAAAAACATTTGTATTACATTACAAAGTTTTATAACAACCCTACGTCTCCCTAACATTAAATAAAACCCAAATTAATTTTTTTATGAAAATATTTAATTTTATTTGTTAACAACATTGGTTGTGTGAACTGATGAATTTCAATGTATTACAATTCTGATGTTTAAAGGTATTTACCGAAATATAAACAAGATAAATAAAAATATATGTAAATCAGAGCTGCAAATGAATCATTCTTTTTTTATTTTAATTCGCTACGAATTAGCTAAATTTTAAATTAATTATTTTCATAATAAAAAAGAATTGAATAAAATTTGAATCAATTCAAACGAATTTGGCAGAAAAGGGTTGAATTCGTTTCCAATTCAAATGAATCTGTAAAATGAATTGCAATTCGCTTCTAATTCAAATGAATTTGTTAAAGTGAATTGCAATTCATTTCCAATTTGTTTGAATTAAATTGTTTTTGAATTCATTCAAACGAATTATAATAATAAATCAATTAAATTGAAATAAGTTGCTAATGAATTGCTAAAAGAAAATGGAAAAATTTTTATTCCATTTCAACAAATACAGGATTTGCAATCTGGTTTTTTATTTTTTGCCACTGGAATGGAACGTCGCCTTCGTTAATTAGGTATTTTTTAACATTTTCCCTCATCTCATTTGCAAACCTTGGATTTTCATGTTGTTGTGTTATAGTTGATGGCAACTCCTGCACAATTCGTTCTTGATTTTGTTTCGGCAAATCTGTTATATTTTTTGTTAGCATATTATGTAAAATACAACAAGACTTCAGTTCGACTTCTATAGGGCTGTGAAATATACGAAATCGACTGGTTAATCTGCCAAACGCCATCTCTACTGACATTTTTGCACGGCTCAGTTTGTAATTAAAAACTTCTTGAGCTGTGGTCAGTTTTGTATTGCGGTTATGTGCTTTTAGAAAGTTTCGATCAATCCCGAAAATGTCATCACCAATAAAAAAATATGATGTTTTTACGTGTTGTCCCGGCAAATTTTTATCTTGGGGTATATTTAGCTTTCCACACTTCAAGTTTGTGTACAAAGTGCTGTTTTTGAAAAGGACGATGTCCGATGCTCTTCCATTTCCACCAATATCAACAAATATAAATCTACTGTGAGCATCCACTACAGCTAAAAGCACAACGCTATGGTAATTTTTATAATTATAAAATCGGAACCAGCATGGGGTGGTCTTTTAATTCTTATATGCTTGCCGTCAATAGCATCCAAAGTGTGTGGAAACTGTCACAGTTTATTGAAATCATAAGCAATGTTTTTTCACTCAATTTCATTTGTTGGCATCTATATAATATACAATATCGATTATTTAATATGCACAGGTAGAAAAAGCGTACATCGAATTTTAATAGCATTATAGCTAATTTCTATATAAACATTTGTTTACAAGGGATGTAAATTTGTAATTTTACCTTGAAGTAGCGGTCAGAAAGAGCAATAATAATTTCATTTAAGACTTCCGGGACAAATTTGCTAATTGTTTTTCGGGACACACGAGTTATAAATTCCAAGGACCTGTAAGAGTTCCGTAACGTAATGTTATTGCTAACCGTGTTCTTGGTGGTATCGCATCTATCATGGCGGTATTTTGCTTCTTTATATTATCTTGCACCTATAATTTAATATATGTTTGAATTACTTTCGGTCAAAAGATTAAAAATTACTTGTTACACACCATAGATAGTAGATTTCGAAATCATCCACTCACAAACGGCAAAAGTTCCTGTAGTCATGTGTGTGCCAAAGTATACCCTTCAGAATATGAGCTTCTACGCTGTAAGCTGCCTCTTCTCCAAAAATGGTTTTACCCAATATTGACGCTCCATACGGCTTTGTTCTTCTCCGCCGGCAAGATCCATCAACTCTTTGAGATTTTTTATTGCCATCAGCATAGCAATACTTTTTTGGACATCCATTTTATTCTATTGATGCAAAAAATTCACAAATGAATTTTTCAAATGATACAAAAGCACTACTTATGTACATATATTTACTTACATACTATAGGGTGTTTTTTTAGAGGTATATAACTTCGAATTGAAATAAAACACAAGAAAATCGTTTTAATGTCTATCAATTTGGCTTTATTGGAAGGATAATTTTATGCCATTAACGTTTAAATATGATTTCGGGCATGTGGCCGCCGCGGCTGGCTCGAATAAAGCCAATTCTACAGGTCCAATTTTCAACCACTTTTTCGAGCATATGGGGCCGTATGTTGGCAATAACGCCACGAATGTTGGCTTCCAAGTCCCCTAACGTTTCTGGTTTGTTGGCGTAGACGAGCGACTTCAGCGGATGCGTATTATCACATAGAGTAAACGTAGTGCGAAAACGATCCATGGTTAACCGAATTAATTGCTCTGATGGACGATTATGTCGACCATAAAATGGACGGAGCTTGCGGTAAACTTCGCGAACTGAACCATTATTTTCGAAATAAATTTGCACGATTTGCAAGCGTTGTTCTTTTGTCAACCTGTTCATGATGAAATGGCAAACCAAACTAAATATTAATCACTTGACAGCTGACAAAATGGCCGCCAGTTAAAAAAGTGATGCCAACTTAAAGTTCTATACCTCAATAAAACCACCCTTTATATGCAGTTTTAGATCAACGAGACACAATTATTTTACAATTAAATTCACTCAAAGTAATAAAAGTATATGCAAACAATTAAGAAAAACAATAATTTTATAAAACGATTTATTGGCAAATTATAAACACTTTTAATGAATTATGAATTCTTATGAGATTAATAGAAATAGTATTCCCCTTGGCAAACATTAAGATTAAGATGAAGAAATCCGTTCTCTCATTCTACTGACGGTCTCTCAAATATTATGTCAGAGTTAATCGCAGTTGTAGACGCTATGAAAACAACGCTAGATATGTATCAGTAAATGAGTTCAAAATTTCAGCATGATGCCACCACAATTTTTCCATTGGCAAATCCCTTTCATTTGATAGCCATATCGCACATTCAGTTCAATAGTGTCATAACTCAAAAAAAACAGTTTTGCAGAAAACACGTTTAAAGTTTTCAATTTACATACAACTAAATGAAGGCATGAACAAATATTCTCTCGCGAGGTGATAGTACAAGTTATTTATACGTAATTTTTACGCAAGATAAAATACGAGATACATAATTAATCTGCATTATTACGTCAAAAAACTAATTTTATGAGTTATGTCACTATTGAACTGGATGTGCGATATCATAAAAGTGTGAAACATAGCGGTTCGCCGCTTTGGGACGGCTACCACGTTTTTTGGCTACGGAATCTCTATACGTTGATCCTGTCGTAGTAGTTATGTCTTATATGTACCTATAAGTTCATAGTATGTATATATCATAGTACCGAAATACTCACTCACGTTCATACATGAAATGTGCGAGTGCGTTTCAAAAATTTTCTGTTTCTCCTTGAACAGAGTGAGAGCACTAAAAAATATTTTATTATTATTATTATTATTTTATGTTACACACACATGAAAATGTACGCAAAACTAATTTTACATATAAGAGCGCACATGCAATGTGCAATTTCAAACGCACATTTATGAGTTTTGTACATTTATGTGTTGTTCATAAATGAGTAAAAATTTGTGCTAAAAAATCTTGGATTTTGTGTGTTATGCCAGCAAATGGTTTTTATGTGTGTTTGTATGTATTGTGTTTCTATTGTTAATATGACTGGGAGAGTTGCCGTTCTGGATAATATTTAGCCGATATTAATTCTTTACTTAAATTTACTGCAAATAAATTGTAAATTTTTACAAAGTATCAGCGCTGCCGATTTGCAAATTGTTAGCTCAAATTTAGTGTATATTTATTTATATACATATGTATAACAATAGAAATTTACCTGTAATAAATGTGAAGCATTTATTGAGTAGCAGCGTTTCCGATTTGAAATTCTCAACAGAAATTAAGTGTTTATATATATATATTATAATTATACGCACTGTTACGTCGTGCGTATAATTATAGCTGATTTTTTTAAGGAAGGTTTTTCTTACGTAAGTACATTTAGGTTCTAATTATTTAATTTTGTACCCGTTTTTAAAATGTTTAAAGTGTTTATGAAACGAGTTTTTATTTTCGTTGAAATATAGCGAAAAGTTGCGTATGCACGCGCTACAAAAATTATACTCTGAAACTATGATGTCAGTTTATATTTTAGATTTCTGCGAATCCACTTGAGATAGAATTCTCTTATTTTTTTACAGCTATAAAAAGCAATCTTAGATTATAACGGGTTTCAAAAGTAAACGTAAATAAACACACATATTACATACATGCATATGTAGATATTTCTTTATTAATTTAAAAATGCATAATTTATTCGCTTTAAATATATATAAAGATTTAATTTATGTTTAAAATTTCCAAATCGGCAAAGCTGAGGCACAATACATAAAAAACCATTTGCTTGTATATAACAAGATTTTTGTTCAAAAAATTTTGCTCATATATGTATAATGCATAAATGAATAAAACTCATATATGCGCAACCCAAAAATGTGCACATCATGTGCGTAAAATAACAAAAAAAAAATGTACACACACATGAGTGTTCAATTTTGTTTTGTTTCCAATTACTGCATGAACGTGGGTAGAAAAACATAAAAATATTTAAGCACTCGTGTGCGTTGATTGGCAGTTTTTTTTGTTGCTACATTTATGAAAAAATACACAAGGAAAAAATTTGAGAGTGTGCATTTATGAAGAAACTCATAAATGTTTGTTTTGTTTAGAGCACACATGAATATTTCGGTACTATGATTTATAGTCTTTGATATTAACACTCTTAAGCTACGGTCACACTTGTCAAACATTTGCCCAAAAAAGCGTAACCACTTAATGCTAATGAAAAATCTTTCAATTCAGACAAAAGTTTGTCAAGTTAAAGAGTAGCCAATATTATTGGATTCTATGACATGGTGCATTAGTTGTGTTCGAAACTGTTTAATATGATAAACAAGTGTCTGGATCAAACCTTTTTTCATTAGTGTTTCTTGGTTACGCTTTTTTGGGCAAATGTTTGACAAGTGTGACCGTACCTTTATGCATATACATATGTGTGTATGCACGAGTGAATAGTCTTCATGGTAGCGTATATTTATACATACATATATGTATGTATATCTACATATAGTTTTTTGGATGAGGCTACTGATTGTCAACTCCGAGCTTCAAAAAACGCATTCCAAGCCACCCATATAAAATCCGTACAGACAGACGGATGCGGGTGTTTTTCATCTCGTATTCATAAGGATTCAGAATAACTTACTTTATGTGGCCGCAAATGAGTATAGTAGAAGTTACAAAAATCTCGACAAACCTACATATATATGTAAATACATATACCCTTTACCATTTTTGATGAAAGGTATAATGAGAGCATAAATATTATTTGAAAACCTAAAACACTCGAAAATTTCCTTGCCAAGAAAATGTTTTTACATGCTTGTATTATATAATAAAAAATAGGAAAGATTTGAAGGTGTACAAAAATAAATATTTTTTGCGGCAGCAATTGGCATCAAACTGGCTTGTAAGACGACTTCTCATGAAACAAAATTACCTTTTCCAAATATTCCGTTGAAATTCTATCACATTATCCTCGTATGATTGTTATTAACTGCATTTAGTTCTTGAAATACCATTTTGAAATACTATTTTTCAAATAAACCCATACATTTTCAATAGGGAATAGATCTGGACCTTGAGATGGAGTATCCACAACTTTACCGCAATTGAAAAGACACCATGTGTCCATTCACAGTAACATGAACCTGAAGCAAAACGACTAAATTTTAAAGACAAAAATTCCTGCTTTAGGGTGTTTATGGACTTCATAATTGAACACTTTCGCCCGTTCAGCATTGTCGAAATATCGAAAAATTATTGCTAAATGCATACAAATTAGCGCAAAGGACGACAACAATACTGATTTGGACAACCTTATCCCCAGCGTACGATAAGGTTGAGGAAAAGAAAAAAGAAATTAAGCCTTATATACATATATACAGTTTGTCAAGAAAATGTTTTGACATAGTAAAAATCGTTTTAAATTTTGCCTTTTATCGTAAATATTTTTTTTTACTTTTTTGCATTATAAAATTTTTTGTTATAGATTTTATTTAGTTAACATTTAAGTGAACGAATAGTCGTAAGTTATAAGCAAAATTAAAAACGAGAGCATACAAATTATATAAAAACCAAAAATACTCAAAAATTTCCTTGTCAAGAAAATGTTTTTACATCCATGTATTATATGTATAGTAACAAAATGGGAAAGATTTGAAGGTGTACAAAAATAAATATTTTTTGTGGCCGCCATTAGCATCAAATCGGCTTGTAAGACGACTTCTCATGGGAAAAATTGAGTTCTTGTTTCAACTTTGTTATTTGTTGAGCTTCTCATTTGTTTAAATGAAACTTTACCATAATAACTCTAGTTGTTCTAGGAAAAAAATACTTTTCCAAATATTCGTATTACTTTTCTCAAGTCCATTTAGTTATTGAAATACCATTTGGAAATATTTTTTTTTTTCAAATAAACCCATATCTTTTCAATAGGGCATAGATCTGGACTTTCCGATGGAGTATCCACAACTTTACCGCAATTGAAAAGACACCATTTTCTTACAGAAATTGCTTATGTTTGGTGTCATTACATTGATAAAAATTGGCAACTTACATGTTTACCAGCAATAAACAAAAACTTTCTGGAGCTGTTATCCAAAAAAATACTTCAATATATTAAGGAAATGCCCCTATTCATGGTATTCTCAATAAAGCAAATTTATACCACCTTTTACACCTCCAATCCATCAACCAAACTTTTTTAAATTTTACAGTTGGGTTTATGGTTTCACTTTCCAATATTTTTAAAGATTTTTTTCCTCCATACTTTGTTAGATTCATCATTATAAAGCAAAAGTTTGGTTTCGTAGCAGAAAATCACATTATCGTAGCAGCCATCAAGCTTGGAAGTATGCATTATCGAAAAAGACAATTGTTGTTCTTTGTGCTGCACTCTAAGAAGCGGGGAGCAGTTCTTGAAGTACAGTCGATTCTTTTGAGCTTGGGAAACTGTTACAGAGCGGTACATCAATACGTTGAAATGGTTTTTGGTTGACAGCGCGAGTAATGTTGGCTTTATTACTGGTAAACATGGAAGTTTTAAATTTTTATTAATGTATTGACCTCAAACATGGGTAAGAACATGGTGTCTTTTCAGTTGCGGTAAAGTTGTGGATCCTCCATCTCAAGGTCCAGATCAATGCCCTATAGAAAATTTATGGATTTATTTGAAAAATAGTATTTCCAGATGGTATTTTAAGAACTAAATGCAGTTAGGAACAGTAATACGAAGGGAATGTGATAGAATTTCAGAGGAATATTTGGAAAAAGTAATTTTTTTCCATGAGAAGTCGTCTTACAAGCCGATTTGATGCCAATGGCGGCCACAAAAAATATTTATTTTTGTACACCTTAAAATCTTCCCTATTTTTTTCTATATAATACAAGGATGTAAAAACATTTTCTTGACAAGGAAATTTTTGAGTATTATTGGTTTTCAAATAATTTTTATGCTCTCATTTTTAATATTGCTTATAACTTACGTCTATTTGTTCACTTAAGTGTAAACAAAATAAAATCTATAACAAAAAAATTCATAATGCAAAAAAGTAAAAAAATATTTACGATACAAGTCAAAATTTAAAACGCTTTCAACTATGTCAAAAAATTTTCTTGACAAGCTCAGATCTTTGCTTGATTTCTTCAAGTCTGGCATAGCTCCAACTTTTAGAAGCTAATTTGTTTGTTGTTTTGAAGAAATCTTTAAATTAAATATCACATACATGAATAAATGTATTTAAGTAAAATTAATTTCTTTGTACATTGTTACACAATTAATATGAAAAATATGCATAAGTTTTTATGTATCATCAATTATTTCTCATCATCATCAGAATAGTTGTTCAAATTATCGTTATAATATATGAGGAATTTTTGCTTGTTAAATCCTGCTTAAGGGACTCATCTGTAGACTTCAAACCAAAATTTTTGAAATAAGCTAAACAAAAGTACTTCATACGTTTATAGTAAGGCTCTTAATATGTTATCGAGAATCGCATATAAAAACATAAGTCGAGGTTTTTATCAAACAAAAGTCTTTACAAAACAAACAACTTTATTCGAATTTATGGATGCAAATAGTTTTCTAGAACCTTTTAAAATTAACTTCATTTTCTTTTCGTATTTTAAATACTTTTGTTGTTATTGTTTTATTGTTATACTGCAACTAATTGTAGAACGGTTATGTGATATGGATGAACGAATAAAGTTTATTGTTTGCAAATACAAGTAAAGTAGTTGTGAAAAGATATCAAAAATAATATACTTTCACTTTAATTGAAATTTATCGGCTGGTGGGTGTCATTGTATTTATATTTCATTGGTGCTTAGCCAAATTATCAGCAGACTTTAACCACATTTTGAACAGTTTAGTTTAGTTTAGTTTTTATTGAATCTCATACAATTCATACATATAATTAAGTCTTAATATTAAACCTAAATACATTTTTACAATACTCCTTACATACTAAAGTATTTTTACAAGGACCTTCACTTTAACAATATTATATTTGTACTATAGGTACATTACTTTAACAATATATTATATCACTTACAATAGATTCTCCAAAAAGGGATTAAAAAAGGGAGACATTTAAATTTTCTTACATCTAAAGAGAATCTAAAACTATATAATAAAATAAAATAAAACAAAACAGAAACAAAAACAAACAACTTAAAACAAGCATAGAGTAAAATATTTACAAAAGAAAAGGGGTTACTGAGCAGTATTTTATACTGTATCAGTCAAATTAAAAGTGTTCAGCCTCCTATGGTAAAACAAGAGGTCTGTGCCGTGAAAAAGTAGACCAGCTCTGTTGAGGGTCAGAATATCAATTGGAGAGAGATATGGTGAGGATCCGATAGCCTCCATATCACGTGCCCTATGAAAGCAATTCCTAACTAGGTCATTGTCCAACGTCCGTGAATGTTCAAGAAAACCAATGGCCCCCTGAATCATAACGAATCAATCATACCGAAGTCAATCGCAGCGTAGATGGATGCACACGAAGGTCTGCGAAACTCTCCATCACGTGTCACCCTAATCCGCATGCCCAGACAAGCGACAAGAACAGACCTCTCCCATCTTCTAAGCCTCTCCATCTGGCATGAAGAAATTCCAAACCAAACTGGAAAGGCGTAGGAGATGAGAGGGCGTATCACTTGTCGGTATAGTAAGAGACGTACCTTTCGATCAAGGCCCCCGTTCCATATCAGTACTCGCTGATATGCACTAAAAGTCCTCTTCGTCCGTACCAAAATATCATCTACATGGTGATAATATTCGAATTTTTCGTTAAAGGTCACTCCCAGATACCTAATTCTGTCCGAATTTCCAACAATCTGACCACCTATCCGCAGACTCGGTACGTGAGACCTCCAATTGGGATATATATTCCCGTAACTACCCTTAAACACCATCGAAACTGTCTTAGCAATATTCAAATTAAGTCTCCACTCAAGCGGGTACCTGACAAGTTCGTCCAGATTTTGAACAGTCATAAACCTGTTATCTTATGTACAGACTTTCAAAAACTATTTGAGAATTCACAAATATTAATATATTTTAAAACCACAAATAAAACATAAGCGTAATAGGCTTAGAAACTTTAACAAACCCCAGCAAATAATTTATATTTGATATGAATCTGTTTAATTTTTCTACACATTTATTTATACAATTAGAAATCCATTGGATAAAAATAAAAGTATTTATAAGGTCAAATGAAAAATAAAATCTAAATTTAACATTTACGAAATTTTGTATTCGACATATTATTTTACTTGTTTTACAATATTTTAATAGCTTATATTTAAAAAAATGCTAGAAAATGCTAAATATGTAAATAATTGAAAAATGCTTAAGGAATTGCTAACTGCTAAATCGAAAATTTTGCAGCTAAATCAGCGAAAAAAACGTTAAATTTAGCTGTAAAACTGCTAAAATGGTGCACTTATTCAAATCATCAATTGAGAAAAAAATCATATATTGTTCAAAAAAAAGTTTGAAAATCGCCAAAAGGTCGTTCAATAAAAATTAAGTGGCAAGAAAAAGTTGTTTGAGAAATACTGCATTTACGTTACCGTTGGTGCCACTAAATTAGCAATTTGTCACTTTTTTGTTGCAACGTTTGCAAAATACACCAAATTGCGATGCATTTTGTAATTCCTGTCACCAGGATTGTCAGAATTTTTCTCACCTATTTCGCAACAATAATTTTTATGGAGTTTTTCTTAGTGCCCTTTTACACACATCAGGATTGACTCGTCAAGTCTTGAGTTTTTGTGAGAAAGGGGAGAAGAGAATATAAAGAGGTACAAACCTAACCGTACCATCAAGTTGTATACTTGAAGTTGGCGGCATATAAATAAATGATTTTAAATTTTAAAAGTTATTTGTAAGGAAAAGTTTTTAAGAAAAATTAAATAAACGTCGCAGAAATAGATTCGGGAACAAATAGAAAAGCTGATATTGTGCGTCGACCGCATAAAATCTCTAGAATATTTGGACAGAGTTAAGAAATCTCAAGCATTCAACTGTATTCTGGAAGAGTTAAAAAAATACAATGAAAATATAACGATAGATGAAATTAAGCGAAAGTGGCGTGTTCTACGAACGCAGTATATGCAAGAAGTTCGCACAATAGAGCAATCTAAAAAAGTTGAACTGGAATCGCCGATGTGTACCAGAGAAACACGTCGACCGGCTCGAAGCCGACGGCGCGCCGCCGCTGGCTATTTTTTTAACTACCCCGCCGCCGCCGATTGTATCGGCTTGCATCGGCTCAAAAACAACCGTTTTTAATCGGCTGGAGCCGGTATACTTAAACGTAGCCGCCGAACTTTTATGACTCGTTACCATAGCCAAGGGTGTCAGATATGGCGATTTCTCGTCGAAAGTGGCAATTTTTAAATTTATTTATTTATTTAAATCGTGTGGTTCTTATTTTTGGTTTTAGTTTTTGCTTCTTTTTCAACGCAAGCCAATTTTCTTTTATTTCACACAAAAATTGATACGTGGTTTGTAAAAAATTAAATTTAATCGTAAAAAATGGTATGGTGGTGCTCAATAATCAAGAAATTAAAATAAACTTGGCCTAGTATGTTGAGAATTCTAAGTCAAGTTTTATTAAAACTAAAGAAAACAATTTTTTTAAACCCAAACATTTAAACCAAATACTATTTCTTAAAGATTATTTTGCAAGATCTCTTTAATGTATTAAACAATGTAAAAAAATTATATCCTTTGTGTATTTATTTTTTTATTAATGCATATACATATGTATGTATGTACATATAAACAGTTTTCTTCGTCTGATTTTTTATTTCGAAAATTTTTATTTTTGTTATGTTTCTTATCTTTTTTATTAATAAAATCTTAAAATAATGAATAATTTATTTATTTTTATTTATTGAAATTAATAAATTAATGAAAATTGTTTTTAATAGGTTAACCGATCAATCCAAAATTAATCGACTATTAATCCGTTAAAATAAAACCTCGATTAATTCATCGAGCAATTACCAGATTAAAACAAAAACCCGGTTAATTGAATACAATAGTACATACACTTGCAAAATAAAACCAATGGATATTTACGTACATACATATATATTTGTTTTTAAAGCTCACTTATTTATTTTTTATGGTTTTATGTGACGGAGTGCGATTTTAAAAAACTAATAATAGCCAGATGAGTGTTTAGTAAATCGCACGCACTGTGAAATCGAATTTTTGTTCGAATAAAATATTATAAGCCCCGAAAACTATAAAAAGCATCAATAAGTCATCTTTCAGTGTTATTTGTTTTTTTGGAAATCGATCTATTTCCATCACATACCAAAATGTCTTAGATGCCTGACATTTTCTGCAAACTTAACTTTCAATGCGCAAAATTGTCCAATATATAGAGCAATATTTTTTAATAAATAAATCATCTTTTCTGCGACACAAATTTAAAATGTATAAATAAAAATAAATGCAAAATGTTTAAATGTAAAAATAATATATAAAAGTATAAATACGTATGCATATATTTCAGTGGTGCCGCTTTCAAATATTTCACATCTATAAAAATAAAATGGTTTATTCAAAAATATTTATTTATTTATTTATTTCATAAATACTTTACAAAATAAATTTGCAAAGTATTTTTGCACCAATATGGGCGGAGTAACTAGACCATATGCCCAAGATGTTATTAACAGTATTTTAAAAAGGTTTGGTGACTGACTGTACACGACCTATGCCTTCACATAGGAAGTAGTAACGAGATTTTCTATGAAATTCCACAAAAGAACCGCAACATTATACGGTTATCCGTGGCAGATCAGTAAACCAGTGCGATCGAGACGAAAAACTCTAAGGCCAATAAACGAACAGTGGCCAGGTTGCATTTACGAAGTAATTGCCAACGACGCGAATTAAAGTTTAGTGTTTTTACTAAAGAAAAAAAATATATTTTTTCTACGCGTACGCGTATAATTTTTTATTTTCCTTAGGAGTTAGAAAACTTAAGCACTATGTGTTATTCAATATTATTTCATAACTAACTGACAAATTACTTTTTACTTCCTTAAATACTAAAATTTAGTTTAAGATTACAATTCTAGTTTTCTTTTATTGATAACATGATTACTTGTTTTTTACCTAACTATCATTTCTTTGTTGATACATTTCTTTGTTGATACATTTCTTTGTTGATACATTTCTTTTTTGATACATTTCTTTGTTAGTTCTTAAACATAATAAAACATGTTTTTACTTAATTTCTTATCTTAAACTATATTTACGTTAGCATGATTCGTCATGTTTTAGATATTCTTATCTGTAACAAGATTTACCTAAACAAGGGACAAAGGAACATGATTAACCATGCTTGGTAGGTATGTAAATGTGTGTGTGTGTGTTTAGATTAATGAACAAAGGAGGCGAACGTTAAGTCTGACCTTAACTCCCCCCTGGGTTAAGCAAGATCGTCCCGATCTTTCCTAATACGTTGCAATTCCATAATATATGCTTTTTCAATTTTACGGATTGCAATTTTGTGTTTCCATACTGTTATGCAAGTTACCATTTTTATTATTGAAAAAATTATTATTATTAAGAGTGTAAGGGTTAATATACAAAATATGAAAGACTTGATTGGGTGCTGTTCAAATGGAATAGAGAGTTTTTTTAATGAGTCTATGTTATTAAAGGCCCATTTGGTATCAGAATTTATTATTTTCAAAATTTCAAAGTCTTCGTCGTGTTTCATATGGATGGCCTTAATTATTCTGTCGTTAATATTTCTATATGTCTTGTTGTCTATCGTGACCTGGTCTGTGTACGTGACTAAAGTTATACCCGTAGTGGTGATATTGTTTACTTTGTGGTTTCCGTCCAATAGTATTGAGCCTTCGTCAATTTCTAATAATGGTTTGTTATATTCTTGTATAACTGTACACTTGCTGTTTCTGTTTGTCAGTAGCGGAAGTATGCACTTATCTGTATCATTGTTTCTCTGGCATATGTTCCTTCCTAAAAAGTTTTTGCAAAAGTTTACCCTAACATAATCTTTATTGCATTGGGAAATTTGATCATCCGTTTGAATTTTTCCGTGCCTAAAACTTATGGGAGTGATTTTAAAAAGTTTACAGTCCTTATTCAATATAGGATATTTATAGATAGTTATAAATAAGTCTCCTGTCCTGGCTATATGTATATCTGCGTATTCTAGAATGTTTATTATGGGTACTGAGATTAATTCATGATCTATTATTTCCTTTACGTCGTCTAAGTTTAACGATTCGGTTAAATATTCGTTATTTTTTGCAGCATTAATTGTTCTGACAAGTAATAAGAGTTGGTCATGTACTTGTTCTAAGATGAGGTGGCTCTCGAGAGTCTTTCCTTGTAATGCATCAATTAATTTTTCAAACCTTGAGTTAACCAAACGTTGTTTTTCATTATTATTTATTAATTCGTTTATTTTTGTTTCCATCAATATGAAATCGTCATGATCTGGATTTCCCGTAATGAATTTTAATGCTGATCCTAAAAAATTTAGGGATCTCGTATGTCGTTTATGTTCATTAAGTTGATTTACTAATATTTCAATTTTCTTTGTCCAAATATGTTCCTCGATGGTGGGGTAAGAATATTTGTTAAAGATTTGCTGATATGTTGTAGTTATTTTTGTTAAGTTTGTGACGTGGAAGAGGTATGAATATTCGTCAAATAAAAAAACGTCATTAGTCCGGGTTAAAACATATTTCTGTTCATCTAGTTTTTTAATTTCTGTTTCCGCCTGTATTTCTGGTATGGCCACTGCGAGTAATGTCAGGAAGATGATTATCATGATTAATGGTATAATTCTTTATATTATCCTTATGCACGATCTTTCCCCTTGTAGTTAAGACAGTGTCCTCACGGTCTTCTTTTACAACGTATTTAATATATCTAGCGTCTTTCTTTTTCCGTACACCTTTGATTTTTACTAGTATCTGCTCGTTTGGTGAAAATGTTCGGTGTTTCGCACCTTGATTCAGTCTTTCTTGTACTTTTTTTGATGCTGCTTTTAATTTTTGGTGGATTTGCTTCTTATCATACTTAATTCTGTTGAATAGGATGTCAATTGGTTTGAATCCTGTAACTGTATGTAAAGTGTTGTTTAATTCTCTGATTGTTTTATAAATTTCTTCTATTATTGTGGTTTCGTTTTGAATTTTGAATATTCTCGCTAGCTCGGAGATTGTACTATGAGCGCGTTCAACTTGTCCGTTAGAAGTCGATCTATAGACTGGAGTTTCTATTTTTCTTATTCCATATTTTTCGCACATCATATTCACTGCTGGCGTATTTAGACATTTTTCATTATCAGTTAATTATTTGTGATAACTTCTTCCATTTTCTCAGACATACGTTCTCTTGAATCAATTTCTCTGAGGGTAATATATTTTGAGAATTTATCGATAGCGACTAGAAATGTTTTTTTATCATTAAAGTAAATGTCTATGTGTATGTATTTTCCTGGTTCTATTGGTATATCAGAATCTCCAAGTGGTTCTCTTGTAGGATTTCTTTCATATTTACCATAAAGACAAGGTGTACACTTTTTATTAAATGCCTTGCATTGTTGTTTCATTTCAGGCCAGTAGTAAGTTTCAACTATCTCATAAATGTTGTTTTTTTTTGTCGATTTGTTTTTCTTTTTCTCTAACATCGATTAGTTTTGTTGGTGTGAACACGAAATTTGCAGTATTAAAAGTGTTTTTTATTATTGGACCAAATGCATAAATATTTTCTCTAGTAGTATGTATTGCAGTAATTTTATTTGGCTGTAATACCTTTTTCAATTCTGTAATTAAATTTTGTTCACTTGTAAAGTTTACTGTATGCCTAACTTTGTTCGGAAATGTTGTTCGAGTTCGAGTTTCATTTATTTTTCTATTTGGTACGAGTTCAATTTGAATAGCATACGCATTAAAAGGTTGCGATACAGTTTTAATAACGTCTGTGGGTGAACTTGCAGCTGAGTGAACTGTACTGATTGTTGATGAGTTTACTTGCTGTCTTGAAAGGGCGTCGGCTACGACATTTAAATGACCTGGCTTGTATACCAATTTGGCTCCAAAGTCTTCAATTATGTTTTTCCATCTCATTAATTTTGTATTTGGGTTTTTTTCGGATATCGCAAATGTCAAAGACTGGTGGTCGGTGTAGATCGTTAAGTCAGCTACACCGTAGATATAATTTCTTAATTTTTGTAACGACCAAACGATTGCTAAAAGTTCTTTTTCATTAGTACTGTAGTTTTCTTCCGTTTTACTTAAGGTTCGTGACAAGAAAAATATTGGTTTTTTATTTTGACTAAGAACTGCTCCAAGTGCTATGTTGGATGCATCAGTTGTTAGTTCAAATGGTTTTGAATAGTCTGGTTGGAAAAGTTCTACTTGTTCTCTTAAGCAAGTTTTCAAGTTGTCTATGGCTTTCAGTGCTTGCTCGTCAAGTTTTATATGCGTATTTTTGCTCTTGTTTTTTCCTATTTGACCGTTGTCTCCCCTTAAATGTACTGTCAAGGGTTTTGCTATGCTAGCGTATCCTTTAATAAATTTCCTATAATATCCTGTCATTCCTAAAAAACCTCTCAAGTCTTTTAGAGTTTTTGGAACTGGATAATTGTTTATTGCCTTCACTTTTTCTGGATTCGTTGCAATTCTATTATGTTTTATTACATGACCTAAATATTCTACTTCTGTTTGGAAAAATTTAGATTTTTCATTGGAGATTTTTAGGGTGGCCTTGTTCAATGCGTTCACAATTATTTTAATATGTTTCATATGATCTTCGGGAGAAGATGAGTATATAAGTACATCATCTATGTATACGTACGCAAATTTTCCTATGTAATCCCTAAGTATGTCGTCCACACATCTTTGAAATATTGAAGGTGCGTTTTTTAAGCCAAATGGCATACGAACGAATTCATATTTCCCGCCATTAACGCAGAAAGCTGTTTTTTCCCTATCTTTTTCAGCGATTCTTATCTGGTGGAAGCCTGATTCCAAATCTAAAGTTGTAAAATACTTAGCCTTACCTAGATTTTGGATTGTCATGTTTACATCTGGGATAATGTACCTGTCTGAAATTGTATTGGCATTTAATTTTTGAAAGTCTATAACCATTCGTTTCTTCGGTCTTCCCTGCTCGTCCATACCCTTTTTAGGGACTGTCCATATTGGAGAGTTGTATGGGCTATTACTTTTTTGTATAATACCTTCGTTCAGTAACTTTCTTATTTCTTTGTTAACAAACTCGTTATCCGCTATAGGATACGGGTATTGTTTTGTCCATATTGGCTCTTCGTTCTTTGTTCTGATTGTAGCTTCAATTGTCGTCGTGAAGGGTAATGGTCCTATGCCATTATTTTCCTTTATCATTCTATCTATTTCTTCCTTGTACCTTTCATCTCCTACAATATAATTTAATTTGGGTTGACTATCACTACTTATGGTGGTTAAGGTCATGTCCCTAAGGCTTATTTCGGCATTTAATATTTTCAATCCTTCCATCCCTAAAATCATATCAAAAGATTCTATGTCTTTAAGTTCAAAGAAAGTTATCTCTTTGTTCATTAATTTAATCACTCTTTTGGTATTTGCAAATGAATAACCATTTATGGTTTTAATTTTAATTGGTTTGATTCTAATCCTGTCTGACGAATCACACTTTACTCTTATATAATTGTGGGTTGCTCCTGTATCAATTAAAATATCGTATTTCTTATTTGTTACTTCGCTACTTAATGTGAGGTAGGGCAACCCGCTTCTTAGTTTAAATTATCTATTCTTACATTATTTACCATTTGATCCGGTTCAGCATACGTACTAGAGTTGTCATCTTTTTGTTGCGACTGGTTTATTCGTTGGTGTTTATTTGTTTGGTAATTACCGCTGTGCTCCCTCTTCCATGGCTGGTTGTTTGTGGAAGGATGGTGTTGATTATTTTGTTGAAAGTTAGTTCTCCTCTGTGCCTTCACGACTTGCCTGGAATCTGTTTCCATTGGAGTAGGCCTAGACGGTTGGTTTTGATTGTATGGTTGATTGTATCCCTGTTGCTGTGGTGTGAATCTCCTAGTGTCATAATTCGGACGTCGATTGTAGGAATTGTGATGAGTTGGGTAATGTTGTCTTTGCTGATTCTGTCTCTCGACATCGTATGATAATCGCAGATTTTGATGTTGATTATCGTGCTCGATTGTTCTGGCTACAGCGTAGGCGTGCTCTAGATCATTGAGTGTGTTGGCATAGAGTGTGGATCTTATAAATGGGTTTGTAATGCCACTGATGAATACACGTACAGCTTCTTCATTTGCACTCCTCGTCATAGCATCTGTGACGGTTGGTTGCTCGCCAGACATTAAAATTTTTGATGTAATAAGGTTCAATGCTTGGTTAATTTATTTATATTCTTCTTAATTCTTCTTGTAGCACATACAGTGGACGCATATCCGCATATGTATAGTCCAGTCTGTTTTTTATAGCTTCGAAATTGAACGGTGTGTTGTTATTTGTTAACACATCTGACGCTCTTCCTCTAATTTTTGTTTTAATTATGGACAAGGCTTCCGAATAACGGCTTTGTCCTTCAAATGCCTTGATATCGTTCATTAGGCGAGACGCATCTTCCCTCCATGCTCTGTATTCAGCTTGTTTGCCATCGAACGTTGGGAGTGCCTTAAAAACTTCTAATGATATGTCTGATGCAGTTCTGTAGTTGGTAGCTACGTCTTTTAACTGTATTATTGGGGCTGAAGCTAAAGTTGGATTAATTTGTAAGCTATTCATCTTCTCCATCAAACTCTGACAAAATTTTTCCATTTCGCTGAGCCTGGCAGTGAGTATTCCTATTTGGGCATCCTTGCTTGTGTTCGGTTCCATTTCTGTTAAAATATCGTCTTCTATTATGCGATTTTTATTATAGATGTCCTCTTTTTTTTGTTTTTTTGTAAAACTCATTTATATAAAATTACTTTTGTTTTTATAACTAATTTTCACTTTATTTTTTATAAAATTTTACACTTATTCTTCCTATGAAGAATTTTTCGCTTGTCACAAAAAGTTCACGTCCTTGCTGCGACAAGGATTACGCTGGTCCGCTCTTAGAAGAATAAATTTAATTATCCTCCTGGCAGGATCGCCAATTAAAGTTTAGTGTTTTTACTAAAGAAAAAAATATATTTTTTCTACGCGTACGCGTATAATTTTTTATTTTCCTTAGGAGTTAGAAAACTTAAGCACTATGTGTTATTCAATATTATTTCATAACTAACTGACAAATACTTTTAACTTCCTTAAATACTAAAATTTAGTTTAAGATTACAATTCTACTTTTCTTTTATTGATAACATGATTACTTGTTTTTTACCTAACTATCATTTCTTTGTTGATACATTTCTTTGTTGATACATTTCTTTGTTGATACATTTCTTTGTTAGTTCTTAAACATAATAAAACATGTTTTTACTTAATTTCTTATCTTAAACTATATTTACGTTAGCATGATTCGTCATGTTTTAGATATTCTTATCTGTAACAAGATTTACCTAAACAAGGGACAAAGGAACATGATTAACCATGCTTGGTAGGTATGTAAATGTGTGTGTGTGTGTTTAGATTAATGAACAAAGGAGGCGAACGTTAAGTCTGACCTTAACTCGCGTGATGCTAACTCGCCCAGAGCTGCTTTACGACTGCTATTCAAAAATATAAAAAACAATCAGTTTATTTCTTTATATTTGTTTTTTTTGTTGCAAATTTTACTCTTTAAGGGACTTAGCAATTTCTTTAATAAATTTAGCAATTTTTCATCAACTTGCGATTTTTTCGTACACTTTTTATATTTTCAATGGCTTTCAGGATTTCTAATCAATTTTTGCTACACCTCCAGACTATTGAATAAATTAATGAATGTTAAAGAAAAAATTGTGTGATACAACTGAACAAACACCAATAACACTTTTAATAATACCTATTTCCATATGCACTTAAATGACACAAGCTACAATAAGTAGATTTTTTAAAGGAACCACTAAAGAGATTCAACAATCCTCAGATTCAGAAATAATGCGATGTGGCAAAAAATGTCAAATATTATCAAACAATGTTGCGTAAACAGCAAGAAACGAAAAAAAAATCCAAGATTGTGACGCAACCCAACAGTGCAGCGGAATGCTATAGATATTTTGGTTCTTTGTACATTTCTAACAGAAAAATTTTTATCGAAAATCAAGTTTTGCCAGATTTGTTTCGATTCTGAACAAACGACGTTGAAAGGGTAAGTTTAGAATTAATGAAAAGGATTAAAATGTGATGGTAAGAATTATTGGGTTTTGTTAACAGTTATGCATCAACAACTAACTACAGAAACCATCTAATAAGATACCACAATGTAGATCTTAAAAGCGTGACTTATAAAAAAAAACTGCTATCTTAACAAAGAAGTCCTTAACTACAGGCGCGAAACCCAACAACTTTATTCATGCCAGACGTTTGTGTGAAATGTGCTGTATTGATCTTCAGCCTTTTAGTATAGTTGAGAGACCAGGGTTTCACAAATACATCAAAACTTTGAGCCCTGCAGTACAATTTCCAACGTCAACAACCATAGCTACATCAGCTCTTAATGATGTGTATGATTTTTATTTAAAAAATGTAAAAAACTTACTGGAAAAATGCCCAAATGACATTACATTAGTGTTGGACATGTGGACAGATAAATTCAAACGAATATCGTATGTCAACATAAAAGTGCACTACTCGGAAGAATTTGACTTAAAATGTATTTCTTTAAAGACTGAACATTTCCCACATCCACACACCGGAAAACTTATTGCAACCAAAATATCAGAAACGTTAGCCATTTTTAACCTCCAGGACAAGAATTTAAGGGCCGTAACAGATGCTGGCTTCAATATATTATCAGCTCTTAAATTAAACAAGATAGTTCGTTACCCATGCATTGCACATTCGTTACATCGTTTTCTAGTGCACGAAATGTTAAGCAACACAATTATGAAGCTAAAAAAAATTTTTAAGTCCTTGGCTTACAAAGGTGAAGAGCTCTAAAAATTACAACGTCTTAAACAGCAAAAAAATTTATATGACATCATAATAAATATTCAAACTATATGCAATAATATTGACTCTGAAGACAATTTTCCCACAGTATATCAAGAAATGGACCTGGAAGCAGCGCTTAAATACCCTCAGTTAAAATCCTTGAAAAACTCTATAGAAACTCGATGGAACTCTATTCTAAACATGATAGACAGTTTTACACAAAATTTTGACATCATAAACTTATTGCTTTTGAACGTAAAAAAAGAAAATTTGATAATTTCGGACATGGAGCAAGAAATCGTAAGGGAGTTTGGAGTTTTCTTACAAATATTTTCAGAAGCAACAACATATCTTCAGGGATAAGAGTATGCAACTTTTCAACTTACGTATACTTTTTTGAAAGCATCTATGCCAAATTGGTTGAAAAGAGCGAACTGGCTGCGTTTCGTCAGATTATACATCTATATGATTACGCAAGGGAAAACTTTTATAAAAGATTTAAAATTTTGAAAATACATGTCTTGGCAGCGTTAATGGATCCGTGCCAGAAAAATTGGTCAAAACTTGACATTTATCTAAGAAGAATACCTGATGAAGAAAATTTGCCAGACGATTTCATTCTGCAATTAGATGTTGAAAAACCGATAACGAAAGAGAAATTTATTTTGCAGGAGATTAAAAATAGAAAAATTGATGAAATTACACCACCTTGCAATAATTCAACTAACGACTCACCAGCGAGAAAAGAGGTGAGATCAGAAAACATTCTCTCTTATCGTGGTTGGCGTATTTCAATAATTAAAGATTAAAGAACACTTCAATTGTTTTGCTTGAAAATGTTGTATTTGAAGTCGAAATACAGCAAACATGATAAGGGCAATTTAACAAAACAAAAGGAATAACTACGCAAAATTTTGAGCAGCTTGGGAAACCATGCCTCTATGTATGCATACTATATTTGAATTTTTGTGAAAGATACTTTTATAAAAGTGTAGAAAGTTTACCCAAACGTTGAAGCAAGCCATCACCTACAACTTAGTTTGCAATTTCTGCAACCATCCATTATAAATCCCAAGTTGCTTAAAGTTATCCGTAGGGCCACTTCGCCACCTATTTCCGACTTTTTTTTTGTCAAAATGCAAATTGATTCGCTCTAATGTGCTTATATGTATGTATATTCCTTTGCATAGAAAATTTCTGAAACCCGAAAGAAAATGTTGGAGTTTGTGTCGAGTTCGGGAAATTCTAGAATGGACAGTATTACGAAAGAAATCCAAAATTATTTCAGCACTGTCGTGAATGAGAGTTTAGGCTGGTGGAAACAAAATAAAAAGGTAAAAACCAATCATGAGCTATCTGAAACTTCCTCAAGTAACGTTTTCTGTAAAATTACTTCTGATTAATAAATGATATATACATATGTATTATTTTTCCACTAGATCTTTCCTAGAATTGCAGTATTAGCAAATATGTGTTTTAGCATTCCAGCGACTTCAGCTTCATCTGAAATGGCATTTTCCACAGCTGGATCGTGCATTGCAGAAAAAAGATCGAGGTTAAACCCTTCCACTGTTAAAAAACAATTGTTCATCCACGACAATTTTAAAATGGTAAAATAACTACACATTTCTTAATGAAATTTGCAATGTAATGTTAATTTCGATCTTCATTATTTTAAGGGTAACTTCGGGAAATCAGCCAGCAACAGAATCTTTGGAGGTTCGAACATCTTGTTTCATTTAGTTTAATTGTGTAAGAAATAAATACTAAAACACTATAAAACTGTTGAACAGGCCTGTTTGTTTAGTACTTTTATGTACATAAATAATTATTATACACTATTTAAGAAAGATGATTTTAATAATCAAGTTTTTTATAAAAAATATTTGTACTTAACTACAAATGTAGCCGGAACTTAATACTTTGTTGTAATTGATAGAAAGAAAAAAATTAAAAATTTGTAACCCAGCACACCAAATTCCTGAAGAAAAAAACTGTAATAAGCTTATGTTAATATGCTTATTAAATGTTAAATGTTAAAAAAAACCAAACGCTCGTGGTAATATTACATGTGTATGATTACTACAACCTTGTCCTTGCAATTGTAAAATAAGCTTACGAAAATAATAATAGTAAAAACACTTGCACGTCATATATGTATTTAAAATACAAAATACTACCGTTTATTATACGTATTTAAAATACAAAATGCTTCCGTTTATTGTATATGTATATTTAAAATACAAAATACTCCTATTAATTGCACATACATATTTAAAATACAAAATACTTCCACACCATGTATTTATATAAAACACGAAATACAGAATACTTCCACGTCATGTATTTAAAATAAAAATTTAAAATACGTATTTAGTTTGCAAATTTGATGTTTCTTTTTGGAAATTTTGTAACATTGCATTTTCTTTATTAATATGATCTATCATTGCATTAAATTCGTTAGAAGTGATGATATTTGCTTTTAGATCTTTAAATGCTTGCTCAATATTTACTTTATCTTCTTCATTCATAGTTCCAAACAAGAATTTTAGGCCATCACCAACTATATTTGCTAAAACTCTTTTGTGTCTATTTAAAAATATTTGTTGTTCTTTGAATGCTAATGTAAGATACTTTTTTGTCATATTATTTTGATAAAATTTTACTGATTCAAATTGTTTTATAAATAAGCCATAGGTTGTATCAATGTTAGTTTTATTTATAGGCAGTATATGATATCTATAATCTGTTGGTTTTTCCAGGACTCCTTGATTGACGATAATGAAGCCGTAGTCTTCCTGTATGTTGTTTATTTCGATCATTTGGCCGTTGATTGATTGAGAGTATTAACAATATCCCTATTATATTTGATTTCATTTCTTTTCTTCTATTGGATTTTTTCGTTCCTGTAAATTTATTAATTAGGGTTATAATTTCTTTTTTCTTTTAAATTGTGATTTATATTTCCTAATGTTTCTGTTCTTATATTTGACTACGTAATGCTCATTATCTTTTTCTATCCGTGTGATTTCAACTTTTTTGAATGGGTTACTAATCTTTTCTAGTCGTTTCCTAGAATTTTCTGATTTTAGATAATTAGTATCTACTGGTTTATCGGTTCTTGTATTTTCTTAACCTCTTGTGGATTTGTCAAAGGAGTTAATCTATTAAAAAATATATTATAAGGTGTTTGTCCAGTAGTGGAGTGTATTGTGGTATGATTGTACGTAAAGAGGGTTTGTTCGCTTTGTAGATAGATTAGTTCTTTGTCTTTTGAAGTGTTAATAATTCGAAGTTTTTCATTGAGTGTTTTATGTAATCTTTCAATGTCAGCGATTCCTGTTTTGCCTGTGGTTACTTCCAGATTAATGTTTAATTCTTGGCACCAATTTTTTATATTAATATTGTTCATACCCTGATCCTGATTTATTTTTAAAGTTTTTGGGGGTCCCATTGAGTTAAATATTTTAATTAATGCTTTTTTTGTTTCTATCCAATTGAGTGAATTAACTGCCTCAAGTGTTGCGAATTTAGAGAATATATCAATACAGGTAAGGTAATATTGTTTATTCCATTGCCAGAAGTCTATTACATATTTGTCTCTTATTTCATATGTAGGTGGTGTTATTTTAAAAGCTATTTTATTGTTGACGTGATCATTTTTGCAATTGTTACATAGTTCGCATTCATTAATTATTTTTGATATTTCTTTCACGTAATTTGGGTAATAGTACTTGCTCCTAAATATTTTAACAATTTTTTCAATTCCTTGATGCATGCCAGCAATATGAATTTCTAGAATTTTGTTTTTAAAGTCGGGGAAGTCGTTTATGTTTTCTAAGAGTTGGGTTGCTCTTACTGCTTTATGGGAGTTGTTTTGTATTAATTGACTGTAATATTTTTGAAATAAATAAAAATCTTCGTTATTAGGCATATAAATTGTTGCTTTTTTATTTAGTAGATGTGTCTTTATTATATTTTTTATTAATTCTACATCTAATTTTTTGTAAATAATAGTAGTAATATTATTTGAGAATTGTTTTACACTGAACGTTTTATTTTCATTTCCTTTTATCAACTTGATTTGATTTTTAAAAATGTTTAAAGGTTTTTCAGTTATTGCTATATAATTAAGATTATCTTCATCTGCTGAATGACAAGTTGCTGCTATTGATGAAATTTCATTATGTCCGTCGTCATCTCCTGCGTTAGTTACTACTTCATTTTCTGTTTGTGATTCGTTTAAGTAACATTGGTCAATTTTAATTCTTGATAATGCATCTGCGACATGATTTTCTTTTCCCGGTATGTATCTGATATCGAAATCGAACTCATTCAATTTTATTTTCCATCTTTGCAATTTAGCATTTGGTTCTTTAAGGTTGTGTAACCATTGCAATGGCCGGTGGTCACTATTAATTATGAATTTACGACCGTATAGGTAAGGCCGGAAATATTTTGTTGCCCAGACTATAGCTAGTAGCTCTTTCTCTGTGGTTGAATAATTGGTTTCATGGGTATTAAGTGTTCGACTCGCGAAACAGATTGGATGAGAATTTTGGCTGAGAACTGCGCCTAATGCGGAGTTTGATGCGTCTGTTGTTAGTGTGAATTGTTTCTCATAATTTGGATATGCTAGAATTGGTTCTTTTGTTATCAAAATTTTAATAGTTTCCACAGCTTTAATGTAATCCTTGTTGGTATAATCTATTTTATTGCCTTTTTTAAGACAATGCGTTAGAGGCTTAGTGATGTTTGAAAAGTTTTGGATAAATTTTCTATAGAATCCCGCTAATCTGAGAAATTGCTTGATTTCTTTTTCTGTTTTTGGTATCGGATAGTCAATTATTGCTTTTATTTTATTTGGATTTGGTTTAATACCTTCGGAAGTTATTATGTGGCCCAAAAATTCTGTTTGTTTTTGTAGGAATTCACACTTATCTAATTGAATCTTTAAGTTTGCTTCACTTAACTTCTTAAATACTTTATTAAGCGAATTTATATGCTCTTGGAGGGAAGTACTAAAGACTACAATATCATCCAAATACACCAAACAGTCTTTTCCAATTAATTCCTCTAATACTGTATTCATCAGTCTTTGGAATGTAGCTGGTGCATTTTTTAGACCGAAAGGCATTCTTAAAAATTCGTAATGCCCATTTCTCGTAGAAAATGCAGTTTTATGTGTATCTCTGGTATCAACCTCTATTTGGTAAAACCCTGTTGTGAGATCTAACGTTGTAAAGTATATAGACCTACCCAACTTATCTAAGATTTCGTCCATTAATGGGATTGGGTACTTATCATCCACTGTAATACCGTTTAATTTTCGGTAGTCTACAACGATTCTCCATTTTTGTGTACCTGAGGCGTCTTGTTTCTTAGGTACTACCCAAATAGGTGCTGAATAAGGTGATTTACTATGGCAGATGATGTTTTGTTCTAACATCTCTTTTATTTGCCTATCGACTTCTTCTCTATGCACTTCTGGGTATCTATAGGATTTGACATAGATTGGATCTCCGTGCTTAGTGTTTATCCTATGTTTTATTTTGTGTGTGAAACTTAAGTTTTCGTTTTCTTGATATATGATATTTTTATATTTTTTCAATAATCCATTAATTTCTTCGTATTCCTCTTTGTTCAAATGACTTAACCTAA
The DNA here is from genome assembly GCA_936439885.1 of Nowickia ferox. NCBI lineage: Eukaryota > Metazoa > Arthropoda > Insecta > Diptera > Tachinidae > Nowickia > Nowickia ferox. The sequence continues at coordinate 35,890,298 of OW387026.1, read as the reverse complement.
ATAATGGTTTGTTTTCGTTATTATTTGTTTTATTCTTATTTTCCGTTTCTTCCATATTGAATAATATATTTTTATTTTCTTGGTTTTCATCCAGGAAATAATATTTTGTATTGTTCAAAATTATAAAATTTTCAATGGTATTCATGATAGCATTTAATTTCTGTAGGCTATCATAACCCAATAGTCCGTCATAGTTCTGACAAAAGTCGTGAATAAAGAGAGTTAACTTAATATCTGACTGACTACTACTAACTTCCTGTACTTTGTTTAAAATTATGCTTCCTGTGATTGTTTTTATATTAACTGGATCTATTTCTTTGCTTCTTGTTGGTAATGTATTAGATTTAATCAAACTTATGGATGACCCAGTATCTACTAAAAATTTATAAAACCTGTTCTCTATTTTCATTGAAATGGAGGGTAATTGCTTGAGGCTTTCAAGTGAAAATTTTCCACTTCCATTGGTATTGGGGCACCATATTTCCTTATGCTAGATTGGTTAGAATCAAACTCTCTCATTCTTTTATTAAGATTATAATTGTTATTAGATCTATAAAAATAATCATTATGCTAGGGATTTTTACTATATGAGTTCTGAGGGTAAAAGTTTTGATTTCTAGTTTGATATTCATTTGGGTAAAAATTTTGAGGATGGAAAATTTGGTCTGTATTATGATTTCTATTAAAATATCTATTATCCTGGGCAGGAGTACTTCGATTGAAATGTGTTTTGTTTGAGTTTAGTAGCTGTTGTTGACCATAAATTCGAGCATTGTTTGGTTTATAATGCGTGTTTTCATCGAATTCACCACTTTCTTTTAATGTTTGAATGGCCATTTGGAAATTATTTACTAGGTTGGCATTTAAAAGAGCCGTTAAGAGATTTGGTAGTTCCTTTTTTAATGTTTTTAAACTATAAAATTGTACTTCGTTTATAAGAAATTTTTTTCTTTCTTCTGTTTCGTTACATAATTTTATCGCGGCTCTAATTCTACATATTAAAATATTAATTTCTTCGCATAATTTTTTGATATTACCTTTAAATCTAATACTATTAATACTTAAGATTAAATGTGAGATGTTTTCGTGCTCACCAAATTCCATTATTAGCAGTTTCTTTAACGATGCCCAGTCTTCAGGTTGCTCCCGTCTTACTGCATCTAAGGCGGCACCACTTAGTGTTTGTAGTATGCAATTAAAGAATAATATTCTATCATCTGACGGTAGCGATGTTATGTTTGGGATTATATTCTCTATTGCCCCCACGTACATTGCCAAGTCATCTTTTTTTCCGCAAAATGGATGGATTAGTTTGAGATTTTCCATAACAAATCTCTTTTGTAGAAAATTATTGTAAATTATTGTATTGTTGTTGCGGTTTGATTCATTTTTCTTTTGGTATTTAGTGAAAGTTTTTCTAGGTTTTGGATAACTGTTTCCATAAACCTTTGTTTAAATTACTTCGGTTGAAATTTCCCGTAGGACTCGATTTAAAAGATTTATATTTAATATTTTAATCTTGGAGGATCCCGTAGGATTCGCAAGATTTTCTTTTTTTTTTGTTAGGTACGTTTTAAGGACCGACTGCGCCAATAATATACAACGTTTGTTGCTTTTGAGTTTTCTTCATAAACTAACTTTATTTACTATAATTTCTCTCCTTATATACTAACAATGTGCGTCTTAAATTAAACTAAAGTTATCTTGTAACCTTGAACATTATTAAAGTGTACATTATGCGTTTAAGGGTTGCTTACGATACTTAGGTTACCTGTAGTTTCTAGCGTTATCTTATTCTATGTGTTTGCGACCTTGAACATTATTACAGTGCGTGTAGATTAAAAGGTTTCTTACGATACCTAGGTTACTTGTAGTTTCTTCGTTATCAATATTCCTTTGTTATGAAATTGTTTGGTACAGTAATGATTGGATCTTGTATTACTTTCTTTGTACTCACACGCGTCTGTAAGATTAGTGTTTGATTATGGTATATTAGTGTGTATGCCACTTATGTATGTACATATAAACAGTTTTCTTCGTCTGATTTTTTATTTCGAAAATTTTTATTTTTGTTATGTTTCTTATCTTTTTTATTAATTTGAAATTTAATTTTATGACAATATGTCGAATAATAAATTTCTTTTTTATTAATAAAATCTTAAAATAATGAATAATTTATTTATTTTTATTTATTGAAATTAATAAATTAATGAAAATTGTTTTTAATAGGTTAACCGATCAATCCAAAATTAATCGACTATTAATCCGTTAAAATAAAACCTCGATTAATTCATCGAGCAATTACCAGATTAAAACAAAAACCCGGTTAATTGAATACAATAGTACATACACTTGCAAAATAAAACCAATGGATATTTACGTACATACATATACATATATTTGTTTTTAAAGCTCACTTATTTATTTTTTATGGTTTTATGTGACGGAGTGCGATTTTAAAAAACCTAATAATTTTTGTTCGAATAAAATATTATAAGCCCCGAAAACTATAAAAAGCATCAATAAGTCATCTTTCAGTGGAATTTGTTTTTTTGGAAATCGATCTTTTTCCATCACATACCAAAATGTCTTAGATGCCTGACATTTTCTGCAAACTTAACTTTCAATGCGCAAAATTGTCCAATATATAGAGCAATATTTTTTAATAAATAAATCATCTTTTCTGCGACACAAATTTAAAATGTATAAATAAAAATAAATGCAAAATGTTTAAATGTAAAAATAATATATAAAAGTATAAATACGTATGCATATAATTCAGTGGTGCCGCTTTCAAATATTTCACATCTATAAAAATAAAATGGTTTATTCAAAAATATTTATTTATTTATTTATTTCATAAATACTTTACAAAATAAATTTGCAAAGTATTTTTGCACCAATATGGGCGGAGTAACTAGACCATATGCCCAAGATGTTATTAACAGTATTTTAAAAAGGTTTGGTGACTGACTGTACACGACCTATGCCTTCACATAGGAAGTAGTAACGAGATTTTCTATGAAATTCCACAAAAGAACCGCAACATTATACGGTTATCCGTGGCAGATCAGTCAACCAGTGCGATCGAGACGAAAAACTCTAAGGCCAATAAACGAACAGTGGCCAGGTTGCATTTACGAAGTAATTGCCAACGACGCGTGATGCTAACTCGCCCAGAGCTGCTTTAAGACTGCTATTCAAAAATATAAAAAACAATCAGTTTATTTCTTTATATTTGTTTTTTTTTTGTTGCAAATTTTACTCTTTAAGGGACTTAGCAATTTCTTTAATACATTTAGCAATTTTTCATCAACTTGCGATTTTTTCGTACACTTTTTATATTTTCAATGGCTTTCAGGATTTCTAATCAATTTTTGCTACACCTCCAGACTATTGAATAAATTAATGAATGTTAAAGAAAAAATTGTGTGATACAACTGAACAAACACCAATAACACTTTTAATAATACCTATTTCCATATGCACTTAAATGACACAAGCTACAATAAGTAGATTTTTTAAAGGAACCACTAAAGAGATTCAACAATCCTCAGATTCAGAAATAATGCGATGTGGCAAAAAATGTCAAATATTATCAAACAATGTTGCGTAAACAGCAAGAAACGAAAAAAAAATCCAAGATTGTGACGCAACCCAACAGTGCAGCGGAATGCTATAGATATTTTGGTTCTTTGTACATTTCTAACAGAAAAATTTTATCGAAAATCAAGTTTTGCCAGATTTGTTTCGATTCTGAACAAACGACGTTGAAAGGGTAAGTTTAGAATTAATGAAAAGGATTAAAATGTGATGGTAAGAATTATTGGGTTTTGTTAACAGTTATGCATCAACAACTAACTACAGAAACCATCTAATAAGATACCACAATGTAGATCTTAAAAGCGTGACTTATAAAAAAAAACTGCTATCTTAACAAAGAAGTCCTTAACTACAGGCGCGAAACCCAACAACTTTATTCATGCCAGACGTTTGTGTGAAATGTGCTGTATTGATCTTCAGCCTTTTAGTATAGTTGAGAGACCAGGGTTTCACAAATACATCAAAACTTTGAGCCCTGCAGTACAATTTCCAACGTCAACAACCATAGCTACATCAGCTCTTAATGATGTGTATGATTTTTATTTAAAAAATGTAAAAAACTTACTGGAAAAATGCCCAAATGACATTACATTAGTGTTGGACATGTGGACAGATAAATTCAAACGAATATCGTATGTCAACATAAAGTGCACTACTCGGAAGAATTTGATTTAAAATGTATTTCTTTAAAGACTGAACATTTCCCACATCCAAACACCGGAAAACTTATTGCAACCAAAATATCAAAAACGTTAGCCATTTTTAACCTCCAGGACAAGAATTTAAGGGCCGTAACAGATGCTGGCTTCAATATATTATCAGCTCTTAAATTAAACAAGATAGTTCGTTACCCATGCATTGCACATTCGTTACATCGTTTTCTAGTGCACGAAATGTTAAGCAACACAATTATGAAGCTAAAAAAAATTTTTAAGTCCTTGGCTTACAAAGGTGAAGAGCTCTAAAAATTACAACGTCTTAAACAGCAAAAAAATTTATATGACATCATAATAAATATTCAAACTATATGCAATAATATTGACTCTGAAGACAATTTTCCCACAGTATATCAAGAAATGGACCTGGAAGCAGCGCTTAAATACCCTCAGTTAAAATCCTTGAAAAACTCTATAGAAACTCGATGGAACTCTATTCTAAACATGATAGACAGTTTTACACAAAATTTTGACATCATAAACTTATTGCTTTTGAACGTAAAAAAAGAAAATTTGATAATTTCGGACATGGAGCAAGAAATCGTAAGGGAGTTTGGAGTTTTCTTACAAATATTTTCAGAAGCAACAACATATCTTCAGGGATAAGAGTATGCAACTTTTCAACTTACGTATACTTTTTTGAAAGCATCTATGCCAAATTGGTTGAAAAGAGCGAACTGGCTGCGTTTCGTCAGATTATACATCTATATGATTACGCAAGGGAAAACTTTTATAAAAGATTTAAAATTTTGAAAATACATGTCTTGGCAGCGTTAATGGATCCGTGCCAGAAAAATTGGTCAAAACTTGACATTTATCTAAGAAGAATACCTGATGAAGAAAATTTGCCAGACGATTTCATTCTGCAATTAGATGTTGAAAAACCGATAACGAAAGAGAAATTTATTTTGCAGGAGATTAAAAATAGAAAAATTGATGAAATTACACCACCTTGCAATAATTCAACTAACGACTCACCAGCGAGAAAAGAGGTGAGATCAGAAAACATTCTCTCTTATCGTGGTTGGCGTATTTCAATAATTAAAGATTAAAGAACACTTCAATTGTTTTGCTTGAAAATGTTGTATTTGAAGTTGAAATACAGCAAACATGATAAGGGCAATTTAACAAAACAAAAGGAATAACTACGCAAAATTTTGAGCAGCTTGGGAAACCATGCCTCTATGTATGCATACTATATTTGAATTTTTGTGAAAGATACTTTTATAAAAGTGTAGAAAGTTTACCCAAACGTTGAAGCAAGCCATCACCTACAACTTAGTTTGCAATTTCTGCAACCATCCATTATAAATCCCAAGTTGCTTAAAGTTATCCGTAGGGCCACTTCGCCACCTATTTCCGACTTTTTTTTGTCAAAATGCAAATTGATTCGCTCTAATGTGCTTATATGTATGTATATTCCTTTGCATAGAAAATTTCTGAAACCCGAAAGAAAATGTTGGAGTTTGTGTCGAGTTCGGGAAATTCTAGAATGGACAGTATTACGAAAGAAATCCAAAATTATTTCAGCACTGTCGTGAATGAGAGTTTAGGCTGGTGGAAACAAAATAAAAAGGTAAAAACCAATCATGAGCTATCTGAAACTTCCTCAAGTAACGTTTTCTGTAAAATTACTTCTGATTAATAAATGATATATACATATGTATTATTTTTCCACTAGATCTTTCCTAGAATTGCAGTATTAGCAAATATGTGTTTTAGCATTCCAGCGACTTCAGCTTCATCTGAAATGGCATTTTCCACAGCTGGATCGTGCATTGCAGAAAAAAGATCGAGGTTAAACCCTTCCACTGTTAAAAAACAATTGTTCATCCACGACAATTTTAAAATGGTAAAATAACTACACATTTCTTAATGAAATTTGCAATGTAATGTTAATTTCGATCTTCATTATTTTAAGGGTAACTTCGGGAAATCAGCCAGCAACAGAATCTTTGGAGGTTCGAACATCTTGTTTCATTTAGTTTAATTGTGTAAGAAATAAATACTAAAACACTATAAAACTGTTGAACAGGCCTGTTTGTTTAGTACTTTTATGTTAAATAATTATTATATTATATTATATATTAATAATCAAGTTTTTTATAAAAAATATTTGTACTTAACTACAAATGTAGCCGGAACTTAATACTTTGTTGTAATTGATAGAAAGAAAAAAATTAAAAATTTGTAACCCAGCACACCAAATTCCTGAAGAAAAAAACTGTAATAAGCTTATGTTAATATGCTTATTAAATGTTAAATGTTAAAAAAAACCAAACGCTCGTGGTAATATTACATGTGTATGATTACTACAACCTTGTCCTTGCAATTGTAAAATAAGCTTACGAAAATAATAATAGTAAAAACACTTGCACGTCATATATGTATTTAAAATACAAAATACTACCGTTTATTATACGTATTTAAAATACAAAATGCTTCCGTTTATTGTATATGTATATTTAAAATACAAAATACTCCTATTAATTGCACATACATATTTAAAATACAAAATACTTCCACACCATGTATTTATATAAAACACGAAATACAGAATACTTCCACGTCATGTATTTAAAATAAAAATTTAAAATACGTATTTAGTTTGCAAATTTGATGTTTCTTTTTGGAAATTTTGTAACATTGCATTTTCTTTATTAATATGATCTATCATTGCATTAAATTCGTTAGAAGTGATGATATTTGCTTTTAGATCTTTAAATGCTTGCTCAATATTTACTTTATCTTCTTCATTCATAGTTCCAAACAAGAATTTTAGGCCATCACCAACTATATTTGCTAAAACTCTTTTGTGTCTATTTAAAAATATTTGTTTTTCTTTGAATGCTAATGTAAGATACTTTTTTGTCATATTATTTTGATAAAATTTTACTGATTCAAATTGTTTTATAAATAAGCCATAGGTTGTATCAATGTTAGTTTTATTTATAGGCAGTATATGATATCTATAATCTGTTGGTTTTTCCAGGACTCCTTGATTGACGATAATGAAGCCGTAGTCTTCCTGTATGTTGTTTATTTCGATCATTTGGCCGTTGATTGATTGAGAGTATTAACAATATCCCTATTATATTTGATTTCATTTCTTTTCTTCTATTGGATTTTTTCGTTCCTGTAAATTTATTAATTAGGGTTATAATTTCTTTTTTCTTTTAAATTGTGATTTATATTTCCTAATGTTTCTGTTCTTATATTTGACTACGTAATGCTCATTATCTTTTTCTATCCGTGTGATTTCAACTTTTTTGAATGGGTTACTAATCTTTTCTAGTCGTTTCCTAGAATTTTCTGATTTTAGATAATTAGTATCTACTGGTTTATCGGTTCTTGTATTTTCTTAACCTCTTGTGGATTTGTCAAAGGAGTTAATCTATTAAAAAATATATTATAAGGTGTTTGTCCAGTAGTGGAGTGTATTGTGGTATGATTGTACGTAAAGAGGGTTTGTTCGCTTTGTAGATAGATTAGTTCTTTGTCTTTTGAAGTGTTAATAATTCGAAGTTTTTCATTGAGTGTTTTATGTAATCTTTCAATGTCAGCGATTCCTGTTTTGCCTGTGGTTACTTCCAGATTAATGTTTAATTCTTGGCACCAATTTTTTATATTAATATTGTTCATACCCTGATCCTGATTTATTTTTAAAGTTTTTGGGGGTCCCATTGAGTTAAATATTTTAATTAATGCTTTTTTTGTTTCTATCCAATTGAGTGAATTAACTGCCTCAAGTGTTGCGAATTTAGAGAATATATCAATACAGGTAAGGTAATATTGTTTATTCCATTGCCAGAAGTCTATTACATATTTGTCTCTTATTTCATATGTAGGTGGTGTTATTTTAAAAGCTATTTTATTGTTGACGTGATCATTTTTGCAATTGTTACATAGTTCGCATTCATTAATTATTTTTGATATTTCTTTCACGTAATTTGGGTAATAGTACTTGCTCCTAAATATTTTAACAATTTTTTCAATTCCTTGATGCATGCCAGCAATATGAATTTCTAGAATTTTGTTTTTAAAGTCGGGGAAGTCGTTTATGTTTTCTAAGAGTTGGGTTGCTCTTACTGCTTTATGGGAGTTGTTTTGTATTAATTGACTGTAATATTTTTGAAATAAATAAAAATCTTCGTTATTAGGCATATAAATTGTTGCTTTTTTATTTAGTAGATGTGTCTTTATTATATTTTTTATTAATTCTACATCTAATTTTTTGTAAATAATAGTAGTAATATTATTTGAGAATTGTTTTACACTGAACGTTTTATTTTCATTTCCTTTTATCAACTTGATTTGATTTTTAAAAATGTTTAAAGGTTTTTCAGTTATTGCTATATAATTAAGATTATCTTCATCTGCTGAATGACAAGTTGCTGCTATTGATGAAATTTCATTATGTCCGTCGTCATCTCCTGCGTTAGTTACTACTTCATTTTCTGTTTGTGATTCGTTTAAGTAACATTGGTCAATTTTAATTCTTGATAATGCATCTGCGACATGATTTTCTTTTCCCGGTATGTATCTAATATCGAAATCGAACTCATTCAATTTTATTTTCCATCTTTGCAATTTAGCATTTGGTTCTTTAAGGTTGTGTAACCATTGCAATGGCCGGTGGTCACTATTAATTATGAATTTACGACCGTATAGGTAAGGCCGGAAATATTTTGTTGCCCAGACTATAGCTAGTAGCTCTTTCTCTGTGGTTGAATAATTGGTTTCATGGGTATTAAGTGTTCGACTCGCGAAACAGATTGGATGAGAATTTTGGCTGAGAACTGCGCCTAATGCGGAGTTTGATGCGTCTGTTGTTAGTGTGAATTGTTTCTCATAATTTGGATATGCTAGAATTGGTTCTTTTGTTATCAAAATTTTAATAGTTTCCACAGCTTTAATGTAATCCTTGTTGGTATAATCTATTTTATTGCCTTTTTTAAGACAATGCGTTAGAGGCTTAGTGATGTTTGAAAAGTTTTGGATAAATTTTCTATAGAATCCCGCTAATCTGAGAAATTGCTTGATTTCTTTTTCTGTTTTTGGTATCGGATAGTCAATTATTGCTTTTATTTTATTTGGATTTGGTTTAATACCTTCGGAAGTTATTATGTGGCCCAAAAATTCTGTTTGTTTTTGTAGGAATTCACACTTATCTAATTGAATCTTTAAGTTTGCTTCACTTAACTTCTTAAATACTTTATTAAGCGAATTTATATGCTCTTGGAGGGAAGTACTAAAGACTACAATATCATCCAAATACACCAAACAGTCTTTTCCAATTAATTCCTCTAATACTGTATTCATCAGTCTTTGGAATGTAGCTGGTGCATTTTTTAGACCGAAAGGCATTCTTAAAAATTCGTAATGCCCATTTCTCGTAGAAAATGCAGTTTTATGTGTATCTCTGGTATCAACCTCTATTTGGTAAAACCCTGTTGTGAGATCTAACGTTGTAAAGTATATAGACCTACCCAACTTATCTAAGATTTCGTCCATTAATGGGATTGGGTACTTATCATCCACTGTAATACCGTTTAATTTTCGGTAGTCTACAACGATTCTCCATTTTTGTGTACCTGAGGCGTCTTGTTTCTTAGGTACTACCCAAATTGGTGCTGAATAAGGTGATTTACTATGGCAGATGATGTTTTGTTCTAACATCTCTTTTATTTGCCTATCGACTTCTTCTCTATGCACTTCTGGGTATCTATAGGATTTGACATAGATTGGATCTCCGTGCTTAGTGTTTATCCTATGTTTTATTTTGTGTGTGAAACTTAAGTTTTCGTTTTCTTGATATATGATATTTTTATATTTTTTCAATAATCCATTAATTTCTTCGTATTCCTCTTTGTTCAAATGACTTAACCTAAATAATGGTTTGTTTTCGTTATTATTTGTTTTATTCTTATTTTCCGTTTCTTCCATATTGAATAATATATTTTTATTTTCTTGGTTTTCATCCAGGAAATAATATTTTGTATTGTTCAAAATTATAAAATTTTCAATGGTATTCATGATAGCATTTAATTTCTGTAGGCTATCATAACCCAATAGTCCGTCATAGTTCTGACAAAAGTCGTGAATAAAGAGAGTTAACTTAATATCTGACTGACTACTACTAACTTCCTGTACTTTGTTTAAAATTATGCTTCCTGTGATTGTTTTTATATTAACTGGATCTATTTCTTTGCTTCTTGTTGGTAATGTATTAGATTTAATCAAACTTATGGATGACCCAGTATCTACTAAAAATTTATAAAACCTGTTCTCTATTTTCATTGAAATGGAGGGTAATTGCTTGAGGCTTTCAAGTGAAAATTTTCCACTTCCATTGGTATTGGGGCACCATATTTCCTTATGCTAGATTGGTTAGAATCAAACTCTCTCATTCTTTTATTAAGATTATAATTGTTATTAGATCTATAAAAATAATCATTATGCTAGGGATTTTTACTATATGAGTTCTGAGGGTAAAAGTTTTGATTTCTAGTTTGATATTCATTTGGGTAAAAATTTTGAGGATGGAAAATTTGGTCTGTATTATGATTTCTATTAAAATATCTATTATCCTGGGCAGGAGTACTTCGATTGAAATGTGTTTTGTTTGAGTTTAGTAGCTGTTGTTGACCATAAATTCGAGCATTGTTTGGTTTATAATGCGTGTTTTCATCGAATTCACCACTTTCTTTTAATGTTTGAATGGCCATTTGGAAATTATTTACTAGGTTGGCATTTAAAAGAGCCGTTAAGAGATTTGGTAGTTCCTTTTTTAATGTTTTTAAACTATAAAATTGTACTTCGTTTATAAGAAATTTTTTTCTTTCTTCTGTTTCGTTACATAATTTTATCGCGGCTCTAATTCTACATATTAAAATATTAATTTCTTCGCATAATTTTTTGATATTACCTTTAAATCTAATACTATTAATACTTAAGATTAAATGTGAGATGTTTTCGTGCTCACCAAATTCCATTATTAGCAGTTTCTTTAACGATGCCCAGTCTTCAGGTTGCTCCCGTCTTACTGCATCTAAGGCGGCACCACTTAGTGTTTGTAGTATGCAATTAAAGAATAATATTCTATCATCTGACGGTAGCGATGTTATGTTTGGGATTATATTCTCTATTGCCCCCACGTACATTGCCAAGTCATCTTTTTTTCCGCAAAATGGATGGATTAGTTTGAGATTTTCCATAACAAATCTCTTTTGTAGAAAATTATTGTCGATATTTGTTGCGGTTTGATTCATTTTTCTTTTGGTATTTAGTGAAAGTTTTTCTAGGTTTTGGATAACTGTTTCCATAAACCTTTGTTTAAATTACTTCGGTTGAAATTTCCCGTAGGACTCGATTTAAAAGATTTATATTTAATATTTTAATCTTGGAGGATCCCGTAGGATTCGCAAGATTTTCTTTTTTTTTTGTTAGGTACGTTTTAAGGACCGACTGCGCCAATAATATACAACGTTTGTTGCTTTTGAGTTTTCTTCATAAACTAACTTTATTTACTATAATTTCTCTCCTTATATACTAACAATGTGCGTCTTAAATTAAACTAAAGTTATCTTGTAACCTTGAACATTATTAAAGTGTACATTATGCGTTTAAGGGTTGCTTACGATACTTAGGTTACCTGTAGTTTCTAGCGTTATCTTATTCTATGTGTTTGCGACCTTGAACATTATTACAGTGCGTGTAGATTAAAAGGTTTCTTACGATACCTAGGTTACTTGTAGTTTCTTCGTTATCAATATTCCTTTGTTATGAAATTGTTTGGTACAGTAATGATTGGATCTTGTATTACTTTCTTTGTACTCACACGCGTCTGTAAGATTAGTGTTTGATTATGGTATATTAGTGTGTATGCCACTTATGTATGTACATATAAACAGTTTTCTTCGTCTGATTTTTTATTTCGAAAATTTTTATTTTTGTTATGTTTCTTATCTTTTTTATTAATAAAATCTTAAAATAATGAATAATTGAAATGATATTGAAATTAATAAATTAATGAAAATTGTTTTTAATAGGTTAACCGATCAATCCAAAATTAATCGACTATTAATCCGTTAAAATAAAACCTCGATTAATTCATCGAGCAATTACCAGATTAAAACAAAAACCCGGTTAATTGAATACAATAGTACATACACTTGCAAAATAAAACCAATGGATATTTACGTACATACATATATATTTGTTTTTAAAGCTCACTTATTTATTTTTTATGGTTTTATGTGACGGAGTGCGATTTTAAAAAACTAATAATAGCCAGATGAGTGTTTAGTAAATCGCACGGCACTGTGAAATCGAATTTTTGTTCGAATAAAATATTATAAGCCCCGAAAACTATAAAAAGCATCAATAAGTCATCTTTCAGTGGAATTTGTTTTTTTGGAAATCGATCTATTTCCATCACATACCAAAATGTCTTAGATGCCTGACATTTTCTGCAAACTTAACTTTCAATGGGCAAAATTGTCCAATATATAGAGCAATATTTTCGAATTTGCAAATTATACGTTTTAAGAACTGCCTTCGCTCCTTTATTGCATCCTAGTCATAACTCAAAAGCCAGTTTTGCAGAAAGTGATTTCGTAGTCTCACATGCTACATTTGTATTGAAAACTTCTTTCTATTAAAACTCGAAAAAGGTGAGTGTAAGAACAAACCATTAGTATGAAATTCTTAAAAAAGATAGATACGATATTGTCAAATACGAATAATCTTTTTATTTATTTATGAATTTTTTATAAATAAATAAACAAAAATCATCTGGTTTTGTCAATTTTCTCTTTACATTGTTTTCATATACAAACATATATATCTATTTTTTCTTATGCATGTGTCTTTACTCTCATTAAACATTTATTTGGATTTGAGCCGCCGAAAATTCTATCGGCGCGCCGCCGCCGGTCTCAAAACTGCTGCGCCGCCGCCGCCGATAATTTTGCCTCGACTTGTTTCTCTGATGTGTACGTTCCCAAGCTTTGGTGTTTCCAGCAGATGCATTTCTTGAAAATCCATACGCAAAATAGGCAAAGCAAAAGACAACACGAAGGTAAATATGTATATGTAATATATTTAAAGTTTTTACAAATTATATATGTATATATGTATGCGAAAAATGCAGAAGGTATGCTTGAATTGTTTGAAAATAACATGCATAATAATTTCTATCAATAACATTGAACGTAATAGACCTTTGGTGGATTTAATGGTTTCCGGAAAGACTTGAATAACTTCACAACGGTACTAGCCGAAAGAAATGTTGAAAAAAATATACTTGGCTGGGAAACGTTGTCATAAACCAAATGGAAATGATTAATCCGGAAGATCAAGCTGATGCTGCCTGGGAAGTCCAATGCCTTATGCGAAAGCTTACGAGACATTCGTCACAAAAGCAAACTGCATCTACTTCAACTTCTGGAAATGATATTTTAGAGCTTTCTATGCAGGGAATATTTGACGACGAAGATTTCGATTGAAATTTAAAAAGTGAGTAATAAGTTAAGCATACTGCCTTTAAGCTAAATATATTTTTGCTGTAGGAGCAAATTACGACACCGTAGCAGTCCATTGGCTATGAATGCCAAAAAAAGTTGGAGCCGAAGCTTTTATTTTTAAAACTGAATTCTTTTGAATGTTATAGGTACTATTTTTTTATGTGAAAGCACTTTGTTTTTTTTTCTTTTAGAAGAACTGAAAAGAGCTGCATTTAATTTTAATAATATGTTAATTTTTGTTTGTTTATTCTTATTTTCTTATTCCATAATGTTCATTTTTGTTTGTTTATTATTTTTGTTAGCAGAATTGCACTTAGTTTTTAAAGTTATTTTTTTATATTGAATAAATATACATATGTATGCATGTAAATAAAAGAATTTTTTTTATAAACATGAAAATATTTTAGAAAAATTATTTCATCCAATCTAACTTTCCTTCTTTATTGAAATATGACATGAACTGTTATCGACCGAGTTTTGCTCCACCTTTTCCAGGATTATATACAGTTGTCAAGGTATCATTTATTTCAGATGGGTAGTCTGAAGCAGAGCTCATATAAATTACTTATTCCACCGTTTCCACTTTCAAATTAATAGGAGCTAGAAATATCCTAAAGCGATTAGATAAAATTCCAAATGCATGCTCAACAACTTGTCTTGCTCGAGATAGCCTTGCATTAAACATTTGCTTATCCCTTGAGTTGCTATGGTATGGATACGGCTTCATAAGATGTGTTTGCAATGGAAATGCATCATCCCCAACAATCACAAACGGCATGCATCAACCATTATCAACAATCGTATTTCGCGGTATTTCTTCCTCATTCTTCAAAATTTTTTTTAGGCTACTCTGAAGGAACACACCAGCATCATTACAGCGGCCATTGCAACCAACATCAACAAATATAAATTTGCAATTTGCGTTATCTAAGGCCATTAAAGTTATGTTGTTTGTGCCTTTATAATTGTGGTAGAATGCACCGTCTGAACGTAATGGGCGAAAGCTTATGTGCTTACCATCTACAGCACCTAGACAGTTCGGAAATGCCATTTTATTGCGAACGCCTTAGCTTCCTCTTTCCATTCTGCCCGATTACTTGGAAACTAAACAGCAAAATGTGTATATGTAAATATATACATATGTATAATAATAAAAATTTAAACTAGTATAATACCTTCAAATATTTTCTCTCCATTCGTTTGGAAATTGATTTCTAGACTATCGGCACTATATAGTACTTGAAATACACGAAGTGGGAACTCGGTAGTTTAAGCTCTGAAAAGACTCTCCTACAAAAGTTTTACATTTGAATTAATGTACATACGTATCGTTAGCTTAATATAGAAATGCCCTAGCTCATTCTTTTTTTTTATATAGAGTTTTTTTATAATTCGGTAGATAAACATCTACAGTATCGTAAAATTTAAAACCTCGCTTTGAAAAATAATAATGAGCTAGGGCATTTCTATATTAAGGCTACGATATGTTATTGTTGATACACTAATGTATTCCTTTCAAAAAATTAAAATATCTACACTTAATGTTAAACATTTGCCACTAGCAAGGAAGCGCAATGTTAGTGCCAACTGTATCTGTACGCTTGGTATCCTGTCCCACTAAATTCAAAATAAAATCAAACTGGCACTTGGATACTCTCAAATAGTTTCTATATGATTCTTCATCACTTAAGAGCAATTCCTTTGTTAGGAATGAGAAGGAACCACGCTCTGATCTGAAGTATCTCCATGGTTTCATCCACTTTTTCTTTGTTCTTTTCGTTGGAAGGTATGTTGCTTTCATGCACAAATCTGTTAGAGCTGTACACAAACTAATAATTTCAAAAGAAAAATTTTATATTAATATGCCAACCATATAATATGTCCTCTTTCCCGCTATCGTCAGAATCCAAATCAATAGCTTCTCCTAAGCACTCTATTATTGTTCTTATTATTTAAATTTTTTCTTCTGGATTCATTTTTATTATTATTCAATATTAAGTTTTATGACCCTATTACGGAAAGTAGCCAAAGTTCAGTTGCTTTGAGAACAGCCAACGCCACTGAAATTAAAATTAACATTACGTATGGCAACTTTTGTCAGTTGCCACAAAGTTATCGATAATCGTTATTTTGACATTTTAGCAACTAAAGTATTTGTAAACAATTAATTAATTTAATTCAAAAAAAGTAAATTTCAACAAGAAAATACTGAATTTTTAATAAAGCTAAGTTCAGCGGAATTATTTTTTGATGAAGTAGATGTGCAAGACGTTGCATCAATTAGAAGGAATCTATGGGATAACTCTAAAGGCCCAACTATAATATGAATAAGCAAACTTAAGCAACTGTGCGATTACATACAATACGTATGTATGTGTGCAACTATAATGTACTTAATGAAACTTTTCGTAAGTTTCGTCAAATGTCATTTGCTTAAGTAAAGTGCCAAACTGAATGCACGTTCCGAACGGAAACAAACTTTAATTTGCACTTATTATTTTACAACATACATATACACACATACACATGTGTTTGCTTATGTATATTCACTGTTGTACTTTTTAGTAGGCTAAGCAAATAAAACATGTAATAAATTGATAGATATAATTATTTGTGAATTTTTAATAGATAAGCACATTATAACAAATTAATTAGATTGAATTGCATTCATTTAGGAGTTATGAGAAGCAACAAAATTAATGCAAAATTATGAACAATACGTAGATGTGCAGCTATGGCTAGGAGTGATTAAGTTCATTATGGCCACCTAAAAGTCACCTCTGAAATGTTTAACCATTTGACAGGCTTATCGTTCAATTCTAACGTTAACTTAAGCCAGCTTTTTCATATTATAGTTGGGCCTTAATTCTTTAGAACTACCATGTGCACTGTGAGTAGATGATTATGTTTAGGACAACTTTTAATAATCAATTGTGCATCTTAGCTTTAAGGCATATTTTCGACTTCCGAAAGATGCAGTTGTTTATTTAGTGGAAGCAATAAGAAATTATTTCAAAAAGAGCTATCGATCAACCGCAATACCACCACTTTTAAAAGTGTGTGCAGCTTTAAGGTTTTTTGCGGAGGAGAGCTTTCAAAGATCTCATGGCAATGACTTCAACCTCGGTATGGCTTTTCGGTGGTTTTGACCGAAGTTGTCCACCAATAGAACAAAAGCTGTGTAAAATTTGGATTGTTTTAAAATTAACAGAAGAGGAAAAAAATCAGAATAAAATTTTTTTTATTCAGAAACAAAGTTCCCTGGTGTTGTTTAATGTATAGACACACATACATATCATGGGCCCAAAGGAAGATGTTCGGCATTTACATTTAAATAGGCTACTTTAGTTTAAATGTTACTCATATTCTTATAATATTATATAACATCGGTGTCTTATTTTGCAGAAGTGCGACAATTAAATGCGGATCAGGTTTGTTGACGCTAGACATCCTGGTTCTAAACACGATGCTTTTATATTTCATAATAGTCCACTAAAGCAAGAGGTCGTCAATAACTTTGCGCCAAACACATGGCTACTAGGTTGTAATATGCATATACTTATAGAATTTTATAATAATGTTTATTTACTAAACAATTTCAAGTGATGCGGGGTTCCCCTTGAAACCAGTTATTGACTCCTTACCCCACAGCTGATCCGCATTCACCTGAGGACAAATATAACACGGTTCATTCTAAAGCCCGGAATGTAATTGAAAGAACTAATGGGGTTCTAAAGTCTGTGTTCAGATGCCTTTCTGCAGAACGTGGCCTGCACTATACACCCAATAAGAGCGTATCCATTGTCAATTAGTGTTGCGCATTGTACAATATTGGCAGGCATTATAATGCTAATTGGGAAGAAGTTCCTACAGAATTACAAGAAGTAGTAATCGTAAACCAAAATGAAATGGATAATATTATTGTTTCGGATATAAGACAAAGAATAACTCGGTGCTAAAAAAAAAAAAAATTTTATTTCAAACAATGAATAAAAAAATTATTCACATCCTTGTGTTTTTAATAGACATACATACGAGGTCTGATCAAAAAATAACCGTTATTTTCAAATTTCGTGAGTTACGTATGTTCGATTTTCTCATTTTTTTCTGTTATGTTGGTACACATGTCTGTTATATGTATATGTTGGCAATATCAGCTATTTTGGATTGTCAGTTTGTTTTTGACAGATAAAAAGGTTAGTCGTGTTTTGGTGTGCTCTTCGATTTTTTTTACTAAATTTTGAACAAAAACAACGTCGCATGGACATCGCTCAGGAGCTGTTGAACATCATCAACGACGATCCAGATTTCCTCAAAAAGGTCATAACTGGTGACGAATTATGGGTATATGGCTATGACTTTGAAACCAAAGCCCAATCATCCCAATGGAATCCTCCAGAAGAGCCAAGGCCGAAAAAAGCACGTCAACTTCGGTGAAATGTGAAGGTTTTGCTCACTGTTTTCTTCGACTGCAATGGAGTGGTGCATCATGAATTCTTGCCACAAGGTCGTACGGTCAATAAGGAATACTACCTTGAAGTTATGCGCCGTTTTCGCGAAGCAATTCGTCAGAAACGCACAGAATTGTGGAAAAAATACATCGATGCTTGTGCGTGAGTTTTTGGTCAAAAACAAAACCGTGATCATGCCTCAACCACTGTATTCACCGGACTCTTCCCCCGCTGGCTTTTTCCTCTTCCCAAAACTGAAGACACCGATAAAAGAAAAGCGTTTTGCTACGATTGAGAAGATAAAAGAAAAATCGAAACAGGAGCTGTTGGCGATACAAAAAAGCGTGTTTCAGAAGTGTTTCGAGGATTGGATTGGGGGATTACTTTGAAGGGGACAAGATAGTTATTGATAAATAAATAAATACTTTTTGAAAAAATTTAAAATTACGGTTGTTTTTTTATCAAACTTCGTATATGTTATGTTTAGTTCCCAGCTATTCTTCGATATCAAGTCTTACCGTTCCATATTGGTATATATGAACATGTGTACTAAATACTTGCACTCGGTATACTTTGCAGTTGTTTTTCTAATATTTTAAGCTTTGTGCGTTTGATTTCCCGGTTCAGTTTTTGATCTTCGGCAAAAGCTTCATATTTTCTTTTTTTTATCTCTTTCATTTCTTTAAATATCTCATACTTCTTCCTTTTCAAGTCTTTCATTTCTTTCATTACCTCATTTTGTTATAAAGATATTTTTCTATTTTGTTTATTGTACTTAAAAGTTCACATTTTTAAGGAGACCTACTTTTCTATCCTCCAATCTTACTCTTTTTCTTGAAGTGGGGTGTACGTTTCGCATTTTATTTTCCTTAGAATTTGTTGGATGTTCCATTTCAATATTTGGTTCGATTTCAATTAGTTCCTCCACATCCAATGTCTCTATAACGCCAAATAGGCTACCAGCTGGGTTTACAGTCAAATCGATTTGCAATAGGTCTGCTGCCGCCTGCTCCTATGGAGATAAATGAATAATTTATAAAAAAAATAACATAATTACCTTTAACTTCACTTTTTATTTCTTTTAAAACTTCAAACTGCAACCATAAAAAAACGGTTGCCGGTAAATAACCTATTTAGCTACTGAAATTGTCAAATGTCATTCGAAAGTTGGCATCCGTAATATAATTTTGGCAACTCCACTAAACTTTGGTTGCTTTCGATAATAGAGCCATTAATTTCTTGATTTAAATGATAAATATTTTAATTTGCGTATCAAATTCCAAATATTGAACTTTCTGGATGAAAAACAATTGTAATAAAATGAAATGTCAAAAAGCATACAAAGTTGAAAACAAAGAAAACGAAACTTGATTAAACAAACTTGACGGTGTGTATGAACACGAATGCAGGTTCAAAAGAAAATTAATCAAAAACTGATCAGGTAAACCTGATGTATGTGAAAGAGGACTTAATAAATATTTGATAATAAATTTGATTTTATATAACACTATTTTTACTATAAATTTTTATAAAATAATCGTATAAAAATTTAGCAAAAAATCGCAAGTAGAAATAAAGTCGCCAAAAATTATTTTTATTTAATTTTTCTCATCCAAATTCAAAATTAATTAATTAATATAAGAAAAATTATTAAAATCAAGTTGTTTTAATTTCTTGCAGACGAGTTTTGGCAGGATATATTTTTTAAACTACTCCTTCAACGAACTTATTTTGCTGAATTACAAAAATTTTTAATTTAAATATTGTTAAAAAAATATCCAAAAAAATCGCCGAAAATCTAATTAATGGCACGGTTTTCAACTTTTCAAAATAGTTTGGTTGGGATTGATAAATTTGATCTGCCATTCTCCACCAAATTAGCAGTTGACTCTTCAGTTGTGTTTTGGTGTTGTCATTTACAATTTTGCGTAAGGCTGAGTTTACAACTGGCATTTCTTGAGTGCCATGTGCCCAAAAAAGCGTAACCACTAATTACTAATGAAAAACTGTTTGAGTCAGATATATATTTATTGATTTAAACTGTTTCCAATCATGTTGGATTCTATAAAATTTTCTATTAGTTATGTATGAAAATGTTTAACTTAATAAACACGTCTGAATCAGTTTTTCATTAGCAATTAGTGGTTATACTGTGTTCAGACATACACCTTAATTGCTCAATTAGGGCATTTTATGCAATTAACGCCTTAATTGAGCACAATTTACCATGCAATAAGTCAATTAAAAAATTTAGCAATTAGTAGTTAATTGTGTCACTAATTGCGTCATAAGTATGTTTATTGAGAACTGTGTTCAGTGAGTAGAACAATTTCCTACAATGGCGGACCAAATCAGTAAACAAAGCAAAAGGTGATGTTATGTATTTTTGCCACTTTGTTCCCACACCAACATTTAAAAATTAAACATTTTACTTGAATGAATAATGTTTAGAGGTGTAAAATAATAGTTAATATTTAAAAATTATATGTATTAATAATAATAGTAGTAATAAAGTGAAAACGAATTTTATGAGTTATAATGGTTTTTATATTGTTTTCATTTACGAAGATTCTCCCATATCATCAAAGTTGTTATCATTTTCCAACTTCCTACAATGACACTTGAGCTGCGTTTTGCTCCAATAATGCAAAGAGCAATAGCTGCTGCTTTCTAATACTATAGAATTGTCAAGTTTTTCGTTTTCTTTTTTCTTAAGCACTGCTAATTTTAAAGAGTACGACTTTTCCGTTTTAAATAAATTAATTATTATAAATTTTTTAAATTTACAAACATACATGTTTTCTTTTTCAGCTGTCAAATGGTAATTGAGTACGCAAAATTGAGTATGTGTGAACACTAGATTTAATTGTTCAATTAAAATTAAATTGACTCAATTAAAAATGCATGTCTAAACACAGTATTACGCTTTTTTAACGCATGTGTGGCACACGGCACACAGATGTAAACCCGGCCTAAGTTTAGTTGAGAAAAACGTTTAGTATACACTAGAAGTGTGCGCAAGCTGTAAAAAAGTACACAGTATTGTATATTTTTCAAGAGCGAATATTATTTGTAGTGGTAAAAGTAATTGAGTGTGAAGCAAAAATAGAGAACAAGGAAACAAAAAACACACAAAACCATTGTACAACAGTTGAATGGACAGTTGTGTCAATGTGCAATATTTTTATTGAACACTTCATAGTGCACCATACTTCATTTCACAAACTCAAAATTTCATAAAATATTAAGTGATAATAAAACTTTTTACTTTTATATCTATCGTCAGACATTATTTTTATACATATTTTATTTTTTAGAGCCTTAAATTAATAAATTATAAAACTTAGAACAGTATCTCATGCGAACTAACACCACAAAGTAGAGCAGAGGTGACACAGGATGGAAGATAATTGTGTTTTTAGAGGTCTCCCTCACACAGTCATCAAATCCTCTTTACTTTTTCTTTCGCGTGGTATTATTTTAAAGTAATTACATTTTATTCCTTGTGGTCTCATTCGCAGCCTAGTTTTTGTAAATAAATGGTAAAAATTAATATTTACGAACGAAAAGGCTTAAAACGAAGTCTAATCATTCGAAAACAAATTTTAATCACTTTATTAATACTAATAATCCATTTCGCATTGTGTTTTTTAATTTAATACCACAAATTCCTCCATTTAATTTTGTGCAAATGTTCATGTGCTCAAGTGTATTTTCAATTTATGCTTTGTGGTCTCATTCGTTGTTTGCTTTTTGCAAGTTGATGTTAAAAATTAATATAAGCATTTGGAAACTAATTTTAATCACTTTTATAATACTAATCATATTTTACACATTGTTTTATTTAGTTCAACACTGCAAAATCTTTCATTTAATTTTGTAAAAATGTTCAATTGTTCATTTCACTAAGTACACATTTTCTGTTGAACTAAAAATATTCAATAACAAACACACTATATTTGTCCCTTTTTAACAGTGATCAAATCAGCGGATTTTAGCTTTTTTCATAAGTCACTTTCTACAACTCTGGTCTACTTTGTGCTAACACGCTCAAACAATCTACGTTGTTTGTTTTTTCTTTTACACATACACATATTTTTACACTCGTGTGCTCATTTTACAATTGTCATTCGGTGTGCACTAGTGAAATATGCTTCCACACTACAATAACTGCAATAGCTGTTGCATACTTTTGATAAAATTGAGCACCAGTTTCATTGTTCTCATAAAATCAAGAGCACTAAAAAGAGAGAACAATTCAATAATGTACAACATGAAGATTAAGCAAGGAAGCATCTTGTGCTCACCAATAGTATACACAACTGCTTTTTAGTAGTTGGGTCTGTGGTTGGGTGCTTTTAGTTAAAGGTTAGTTCGATATAAGAAACAGAAAAAATAGATAAATCGTAACTAGAAGTATTTGTTATGCTTAATAACAAAATTTTCTTAACAGTTTCAGAATCGGCAGTATACCGAACACATACAAAGATTTCTTAAAATGTAAGTGATCCTACAAATAACAAAACGTTTCTTTTTTCTGCCGGAAATTACAAAAAAACCTTCCAATATTATTTTTTAAGTTCACTATTTTCATTATTCCTTACATTGCATTGGGTAATTCAAGAGGGTTGGAATCATCAATAATTTTTCTTTTGATACGTAGCACATTTATAATTTCGATTTCGTTTTCGTCGTAATAAAATAAATTTACACATTAGTGTTTTTTATGGGAATTTTTACAATTTAAGTTTGAAATTTGTTAACGCACTAGTAATCCCAAATTATTATTTTACTTATTAAGTAAAATATTTTTTATTAAAAATACATTGAAATTGATTATGACTATGATTAGCTGGATCCAGCTAAACCCCTCAATAATCAATTTCAATGCATTTTTAATAAAAAATATTTTACTTAATAAGTAAAATAATAATTTGGGATTACTAGTGCGTTAACAAATTTTAAACTTAAATTTACATACATATGTGTATTTGTTATGATTTCTTTAAACGAAAACACTCAAAACCATATTCACCCTTATCGTGATAATTTTTCCCTAGAAATTTGTTCCCTTTTCACAAAATTGCTATGGGCAATTTTGTTCCCCCGAAAATGTGGCAACTTCGAAAAATTCTCCCTTATCGTGAATATTTTTTCCCTGAAATTTGTTCGCCATTTTCTCTCTTTTTGTTCACTTTTATTTAAAGCAGGGAGCTGTTAAAAAGCAAAATGTAGGTAACTGTTTTATTGAATTTACACATTAAAAACGATTTTTGTTGCAGGAGTAATGCAACAAATAAAAAGCAAATTGAAATTTTATTGAGCAGAATGCGGGAAAATCCATCAATAGCTGAAGGTTACACAAAAGAAACTTAAATGTAGAACTGAACAGCGCGGGACCACCTATTAAAAGTATAATAGAATGGAAAAAGGTACTCAGTTTTAATATACTTATATATGTATGTATGATTCAAATAAACTGGCATATTTAAATTTTTTTTTTATTTCTGCAGGCGTGGACACATCAGAAACGATATGTTCGCAGAAAGGCAGCAGAAAATGTGAGTCAAAGAGATGGTACCGGAGGAGGCCCATGTAAAATAAAGCTGTTAACACCCATTGAGGACGCCATTTATGAAATTGTTAAAATGAAAGAGTCTGTAGAAGGTATTGAGAATTCAAGTGTGTTCGGGGTACCTTCATCATCGCAGACGTATAATAAAGAAAATGAAAGAAGTAATAATAAAGACACTGATGTATCTGATGAAATGGATGTTCTGCCATCAGACTCTTCCACCCAAAAGCGAAAACAGGATTATGCATCTCTTGTAAATGAAGGTTGGGATATGGTTGCGGAAAGATAAATACAGCGCATTTGATAGAAAAAGAGGTAAAAACTCAAGAAAACTTATGCAACAAAATTTGCGAATTAATCGAAATTGTAAAAGACAATTCTGAAAAAAAAGTCCTTGATGAAGAGGGTGTGCCATTCTATAGAAAAAATTAATGATATTGAGAAGAAAAAACTAAAAGAAATGGAAAGGCATAACGCCATCATGGAAAAGTATAGGAAAAATAAAGTGGAGAACAAATTGGAAAAAACAAAAACTTTTGAAATAGAGGAGTTGAATCTAGAATACGGTCGCAGATATTAATCTTCTTTTAAGTTTTAATTTAATACTTTAATTTTTTTATTTTTGCTTATAAATAATTGGGAGATTCAAACGGTCATTGTGTCATGTCAAAAACAATTATATTAAACAAATTTAAAACATTATTGAAGTGTGATCATTATGACTATCGTTTGAAACCCCCAAAACTAATTTAAATAAATCCTATGAATTTTAAATTTTTTTGTATAATTTTAAAACAAATAAATGAAATTCATATTTAATAAAAAATTTACATTTATTCTATCACGAATTCGCTGTGCTGCAGAAAGATATCTATTGTTTGCTGATGTTGCATCCAATTCTTCATTATAATCATCTTCTTGGAGAAGTATTTCATTAATGGATTCGCATTTGTAGTGAATACAAACATTGTGCAGAGCGCCACACACTTTTATTATTTTGATCGCTT
Organism: Nowickia ferox; assembly: GCA_936439885.1. Taxonomy (NCBI): domain Eukaryota; kingdom Metazoa; phylum Arthropoda; class Insecta; order Diptera; family Tachinidae; genus Nowickia; species Nowickia ferox. The sequence continues at coordinate 35,865,419 of OW387026.1, read as the reverse complement.
TCCGTGTAGCGTAATAAAGTTCTCTCGAGCCAAGTAAACATCGCCACTTATTTTTAAGAACACCATTTGTTCTTTCTATTATATTTCGACATTTACTGTGGATTTCGTTAAATTTTGCTTGTGAAGGCTCAAGAGCAGTACCTCTATAAGGAGTTAAGAGCCAACGTTTTAATGGGTAACTAGCATCTCCTAGGTAGTATAAATTTATGAAATTAAATAGAATACATGTATTGGGTATTTTTTATTGAGGTATAGAACTTTAAGTTGGCATCACTTTTTTAACTGGCGGCCATTTTGTCAGCTGTCAAGTGATTAATATTTAGTTTGGTTTGCCATTTCATCATGAACAGGTTGACAAAAGAACAACGATTGCAAATCGTGCAAATTTATTTCGAAAATAATGGTTCAGTTCGCGAAGTTTACCGCAAGCTCCGTCGACATAATCGTCCATCAGAGCAATTAATTCGGTTAACCATGGAATACACTCGCACTACGTTTACTCTATGTGATAATACGCATCCGCAGAGACGTCGAACAGTGCGCACCGAAGAAACAATTGCCGCTGTAGAGCAAAGTGTTGAAGAGGACCCGAATGAATCGATTCGCCACCGTGCACAGCAATTGGAGCTTTGTCCATCAACTTTATGGAAGATTTTGCGCAAAGATCTTGGCTTGCGACCTTACAAGATCCAGCTTGTGCAAGAATTAAAGCCGCGAGACCATGCAATGCGTCGTGATTTTGGTGTATGGGCCGAAAATGAGATTGATCTCGATGCTGATTTTCATCGCAAAATTTTGTTCAGTGATGAGGCTCATTTTTGGTTGAATGGCTACGTCAACAAGCAAAATTGCCGCATTTGGAGTGAAGAGAATCCACATGAGACCCTTGAGACGCCATTACATCCACAAAAACTGACTGTTTGGTGTGCTCTATGGGCTGGTGGAGTCATTGGGCCATACTTCTTCCGAAATAATGCTGGAGAGTCAGTTACCGTTAATGGAGACCGGTATAGAGCCATGATAACCGACTATTTTGTTCCCGAATTGGATGGCATGAATGTGGATGAGTTGTGGTTCCAACAAGACGGCGCTACATGCCACACAACGCACGTCACAATCGATTTATTGAAGGAAACATTCGATGAGAGCATAATTTCGCGGAATGGACCTGTCAATTGGCCACCAAGATCGTGTGATTTGACACCATTGGATTATTTTCTTTGGGGATATGTGAAGTCGCTCGTCTACGCCAACAAACCAGAAACGTTAGGGGACTTGGAAGCCAACATTCGTGGCGGTATTGCCAACATACGGCCCCATATGCTCGAAAAAGTGGTTGAAAATTGGACCTGTAGAATTGGCTTTATTCGAGCCAGCCGCGGCGGCCACATGCCCGAAATCATATTTAAACATTAATGGTATAAAATTATCCTTCCAATAAAGCCAAATTGATGGACATTAAAACGATTTTCTTGTGTTTTATTTCAATTCGAAGTTCTATACCTCTAAAAAACACCCTGTACATACATATCGATCGTCACAAGTAGAAAGACCCTAACTCGTATTTTCACGAAATTGAGTTTTTCAGTGATTCCAATACATTTCGCACAAATACACCTCGTCACAAAAATTTATTGCAATAGTATAAAAAATAAAGCTTTTGCAAGCAGTAGTACAAAGCAGTTGTACTGCTTATTATTGTTTTTACCTTCTTCTGTAAAGTTATAGTTATTTGAGTTAGGGCCATAGACTTGGACTTAGCATCGAGAAACTTAAATATTTATTTTAAATTGAAACTCTACGTGCCGAAAAAACTGCTCTTGAGAGGGATAACATATCCATGTTGGATAAAGTTGCGGTTCCATAACATACAAAAATTCTGACAGCACTAAACGCCATAGCCATCTCAAAATCCCTACCAACGCCTTTTTGATGAGCACCTTCTGCCAAAAACCTCAAGCAGGAACTCAGTTTTACTATTGGGAGAATAGCAGTGCTTTTCTTCGCAGGTGGCAAAAAATTTGTCAGCGTTTCCAAAAAAGGCAGCTTTGTTGACTCTATAATGCCTAAAAAAATATGAACACAAGGAACAATGAATATTAGGAAGTAAATTAGAGCATAGTTTCTTACTCCGCATTTGTCAATTCCAAAGGATTTGAAGCGTCCCGCAATCTTCTTCTAATAATTTTATGTTTCCACTTTCTTGCATTTTCTTCTTCATTTTCTAGTAAAAATATTGCACCGATTCTTAACATTTTGATAATTTTACGGTATTTATTTTGAAGAATAATTTCAAAATATAATAATTTAATTTCAAAATGTCATAAAAATTTTGACAATAAAAATAAAAAAAGGTCACAATAACAAAAAAATAAAAAAAGATCACAAAACAATTCATTGAATTTCGAACAAAAACATATGTTTCGAGGCGAATAAAATTTCATGGGAGATTCACGATAGCAAATTGTTGTTCGGGGGAAAGAAATATTTCGAGGGAATAAAATTTTCACCTTTTTTTCACGATAAGGGTGACTATTTCTAAAAGTTTGTATTTTTTAAATCACACAAATTAATTGTTTTCTGTCAAACTTGATATTTTAAGTTGGCAAAGCGTTGACAATTTCAACTAAAAAACAGTTGGGGTTCATAATACTAAAACACAGTTTGGTAGTGTATAAGTTTGGTCTACTCTTAGACGTGCAAACTGAATTTAGTTGAAAACCGTGATAGGGGCACAAAACTCTTAAGGCCTCGTTAGTTTTTACTTTTCGTTGCGGTTCTTTTCCGTTCTTTTCTGTATCAAATATTTTGCAATTACTTTTTCTGTGAAAAGCATCACCTATAGAATTGATTACACTTGTATACAAAATATCACAATAAACTAATACATGCACACTTTTGGCTGGCTGTCACTTAACGTTGAGTTCTATTTTCTACAGATTTGTCCGCAACAGAACAGAACGAAAAAGGAAAAACAAACCACACATACAGACTTTCAATTGAACAGAAATAACACAGTTGATTCAGAACAAAACAGTACAAATTCTGCCTTTGCACTAAATTTAGTGCCTTTTAAGTCATAACAGTGCGCATTTTTTGAAGTTAGTGCTTTTTTTGAAAAGACACTAAATTTGTGCTTTTTTACCTTTGATTTTAGTGCAATTCGATTAAATATTAATTTGTGATAGTCTAGAGCTTCACAAAAACACGAAATAGGAATTTTCCACTTCTTTGAAACTCTAAATTTAAACTCATACAAACATACTCAATGAAAACCTAACAAGGTGTTTCCTTCCCAATTATCAAATTTCCTATGAAAACACTGAAAAAACATAATAACAATATTCTCTTTGCTTTTTAGATACATATGAAGTTTTATAATTGAACGTAAGGTCTTGGTTGTATGTACATATGTATGTACGAAAATATTTCTGAAGGCGAATTCATGCATATGTACATGTATATATGTATGTATGTACAAACATACTTATGTATATCAATTGCATACAACTCTGGAACAAATACCAGATTCAATAACAGAAATTTTGTTTGTCATACAATATTTGATTATACTCTTTTTAGATACACAAAGCTTTCTTTGCAAGGTAGGGAAATACTTTCTCATTCACAGTGTGCAAAAATAGCTATCACCAAAAAATTAATTGATCTTAGAGCTAAATCGCTACATAATTTCAATATTTATTGTAAACAAAATTACATATATTTCTGGAAACTACAGAGGACACATAGACGTTATAAAACAATTTTATAACAATAACGGTGAAGTTGAATAAATACAGAAGAAGGAAGCATTGCGAATTTAAGGCTACATAAATGGAAAAATTTGCTCAGAACTGATCAATATTGGATTGAAGTTCATAATTATAGAAATTTATCTAATAATAATCCATTTCTAAAACTCTCTATCGCCATTAACATTACCATATTCAAATGATGAGGTGGAAATAATTTGTAGCGCTATGAATTGTTTTAAAAGTATACGTAAGGCACTCGATAAGGACCAAAATTTCAAAACTTTTCCACTTAAATTTTATGCAAGTGTTTTGATATTTCGACTATACCGCATAATTTAATTTAACATATGAAGAGAGTAAAAACAAAATTTTAATTAAAATCTTACCCTGTGCATACATACAAACATAGTTTTTGCATTTAGTGCTTTTTTAATGAATGGTGCATTTTGCTCTGAAAAAGTTGGCATCACTGGCTGCCCATATCATCGTGCAACTATACCAGATGGATGCGTAATAAAGTGCGTTTGACATAATTAAAACGCGCTAAATTGGAATCGGTGAGAACTAGTCTTGTGTAGTTCATGAACGAACTAGTTCAAATGAACGATTCAGTACTTTGAACTAAATGAACTAGTTCAATTGTTTTACGCTCACTACATAGTTCAATTTTTGAACTAAGAATTAAGACACAAAATGAACTAACACAGCTTTTGTTTTACTTTTTTACTGTTTGTGTGCTTTGCTTCTATACTCATCCATATGTATGTATGGATGCATATTTAGTTCTTTTTCATCGCTGACTACTACCACAAATGCAATAAACAAGAAAGCACAAGTAAACACTTTTACTCAGCGATGCCAATTTAGCACGTTTCGCGCTAGATTTAGCGCGTCTTAACTATGCTAAACGTGCTTTTTTTCGTCTTAGCGCGTTTACTAAACAAAGCACTAAATTAGCGCGTTTTGAATAAAGTCATCATCATTTCAGTTCAACATATTTTTTTCCCATAAATTTAACAAATTTTCTAGTATTCAAATCTCATAAAATTTTTTAAATTGTTTAATGATTTAGCTGTCGCAAATATAATTCTCTTGACTATGGTTAGAATTAAAAACACATTTTAATACTGTAAATGGCAAATATTTTTAAATTCACAACTAAAAATATGTACTCCTACTATTGACCAAAAAAATTATATAACTTATTAAGCATCTATTTTAGCTGAAGTACAAAAAGCATAGCTAAGAACCCTCTCGATCAAGTCAACTTTCAAACAGAAAAAAACTAAATCAAGATCTGTTCAGCCGTTTAGTCTATGCGTGGACACGGACAGATACTAAGGATTTCGATTATTTGGAAGGCAATTCTAATTATGTATTAAATGATTTTAGTTACTTAGGATATAATTTTGAAGAAACAATATTATAAAATCTGAAAAGAGCTACTAAAAAAATCATAAAAAATTGTATTTACTAATACACATGTACATATACACATCGACTTTTATTAAAATTTAATTTAGCGCGTAGAAAAATATCGCGTTTTGGTTATAAATAGTTGACAATGTTGTAACTTAGCGATTAGAAATGAACTAAATGGCACAAGTCTACTGAGAACTATGCCCAATTCAAGAATATTCTTTAAATTAAGAATCATTTATTTAAATTTATTATTTATGGCCCCCCTTTCGGAAGGCATAACGAAAAATTTTGTTATAGACTCATCAGAGTGCTCCTCTGCACGGAAGTCTTTAGTAAAAGGCGAAAGATTTATTCGACAACTGAAGAGAAGCCAGAGTGAATAAACTGTATTCTGTATTCCAATTATTGATCCAAATTCTTATTCTATACAAAGTTTCTTAGACCAGCTCTTATTTTATAATTTTCCTTAACGTATTTAAATACTTTTCTAAGGCTTATTTACATTTAAGATAAAAAGAATTACAGTTTGTGCCATATAAAATTTTTTAATTTATGCCAATTCAAAGAACATTTCCGAAAAAAAGGATATAAAACGGAAGTCATTTCTTACAATCTAATATAAACTATAAACTAAATAATACTTAAGACTTATTAAAACAAACAATAAAAATTCAAGGTACTAAACAAAATCACAAAAGAAACAAAAAGTAAAATATAAACTAAACAAAAAACAAAAGTCAACAATACCAGTACAATTCCAGTTTAATTTGCAGTATTATACACTAAATTTGCCAGATCAAGGCTCCTTATTCTCCTGTGGTAGAATAAGAGGTCTTCATCTCTATATAGGAGACTGGCATCGCTGAGCTACCGGCGCGTGCGCAAAGTATCTAAGTCAACAGATCGACGTAGACACTGTGATACTAAATCATTGTCCAAATTGTACGATTGTTCCAAAAATCTGATGGCCGAATCAATCAAGGTATAAATCCTGCCAAAATCAATGCTACCGTAAATGGACGCACATGACGGGCTACGAAACACACCGTCCCAACATAATCTAGATCTAAGTCCTAAGCACATGACAATATCCTTCTCTCTTATATCCTAAGTCTTTCCATCTGGTGGGATGATATCCCAAACCAGACAGGAAAGGCATAGGATATGATAGGTCTAATGATCTGTCGATAAACCAGAAGTCTGATCCGTGTACTTAGTCCCATTTGTCTAGATAATACCACACGATACGTGAAATATACTTTCTTTGCCCTCTGTAAAATATAATCCACATGCCTGTAGAATTCAAAATTCTCGTGGAATACAATCCCCAAATACCTGAAACTGTCCGTGTTCGTTATGCGCTCCCCTCCTATAGTGAGGTTGGGAACGAAACCTCTTTTATTTCGGTAAAGATAACTACATCTACCTTTAATGACAATACTCCGTCTTCTGCATATTAAGCTTCAGTCCCCATTTCACAAAATAGTCACCAAGAGTATCAAGGTACAAGTTCATTCTCCGGTTCAGTAATCTCGCCACAGATCCCCTTGCAGCCACAAGTATATCATCTGCATACATCAGCAAAAGATATCCATCTGGGGGCTGGGGTATATCAGACACCAATATGTTGTACAAAACATGGCCCAATAAAGAGCCTTGTGGTACACCTGCATCAACGTCTCTTAAGCTGGAGACATCCGTACTAACCCTTACTCTGAAAGTTCTACATTTCAGAAAATCAGCCACAAGTCTGCAAGTGGATCTGTTGAAGCCTAATCCTATCATTTTGTAAACAATTCCGTCCTGCCATGCAGTGTCAAAAGCCTTTGAAAAGTCCAAGCTAACAGTCAATGTCGGATATCTCATAGCCAGTCCCCTAGCAACGAGGTCAGTATATACCATAAGGGCGTGGGAAGTCGTATGTCCATACTTAAAACCAAATTAATGATCCCCAAGAATATTGTCATCCGTAATTTTCTGACGTATTTTCGACAATATAAAATACTCGAACAATTTGCCAAATGACGACAACAAAAAGATCGCTCTATAGTTAGTAGGTATTCTATGGTCCGTTCTAGGCTTTGGAATTGGTACAATTAATGCCTCCTTCACTCTTGTAGGGAAATATCCTATATTAAAACAATGGTTGAATAAAATTGTCAGATAACGCCATGTCACTATGTCCGTCTTTCTAAGTACAAAGTCCGGAATTCCATCCCTGCCACTGCAGTTTTTATTTGCACGCTTCTTGAGAGCACCGGCAACATCACCTGGTGTTATAATCTCATGTTCCAGGGAACGAAAATCTGCATCAATTACCGTTCCATCAGCTGTGACCTTCCTTCCGAAAGTCAACAATGGTTCATGGCCATCAAGCAACCTGACTTAATCGTTCACAATGTTCATAAAGGAACCCATACGCGAGGTACCACCTCCTCTATGAACATCGCGGAATTGGTCGGCTAATAGTTCGTCTTTCTCAGTGTCCGTCGAAACAAAAGTACCTGTAGGTGCAATCAAATGCCCAATGGGTGTTTTTTACTAATGCCGGCTGCTCTTTTTATTCGATTATATGTCTTATTATTTAATCGTATGTTTTGCAAATAATCTGTCCAGTAGCTCTCTTCAAATACGGCAAGTGAATAAACTGTACACAATCTGAACATTCAATCCAAAATAATACATTTACTGAATGAGAACTGGAAAGCAAAATAAACAACTTTATACGCAAACAGAAAACATGATATGAAAAGCAAAAGCAACCACAAAAATAGCAAGTGAAATACAGCGTTACCATTGAGAAACTTTTGAAGTGCTTTTAAAGGAAAAGTATTTCTAAAATAACAAATAATTTAATTTAATTTAATTTAATTTATTCATATCAAAGTAATACAAAGCCTTTAAGGCCAAAAATATAAATATGTATTACATAGTAACATATCCTGAGTACTTAATACTAATTCGCATAAATGTTTATGCTTAAATTGTAAATATTAATAACGTAAAGTCACAAAAGTTGTTTTGGCTCCCCAGCCACGATACTTCATAGAAAAATTAGGTGAAAAATAAAATAATGGCAAAGTACAATAGTAACATGGTCCCAATTAGTAGTAAAAAAAATTTTTAATTGATTAGCAACACAATCATGTAAAATGGAAAATGGTCAGGTGGGCTGATAAGGAACAGGCTATAAAGTATGCATGTGAAAATGCATAAAAAAACATACTTATATACTCCTTAGCTCAATCATCCAACGCAGAGAAATACTACAAAAGTTTGAGGCGAAAAACATTGTTAGAGTGGGAAAAAACTCGAAGCTCATAAGGCAAATAATTCCAGCAACGAGCTATTCTTACCAAAAAAGACCTCTCAAAGGGCAGTCTAAAGATCCTTGGAATAGAGATTTGTGGATTTCTAGAAGATCGCAGAAAAGTAAATCTGTTACACAAGGGAGAGGGAAAACCATTTTTCATCACTCTATGGAATAAAACGAGGTTTGGACATTTTACAAAATTGCTAAACGAGCAACCCAAGAAGTTATAGACATAGGATGATATATGATCAAAACGTCTAACATTATATACAAATCGTACAATCATATTAACAATGCGTCGCATTCTATTAAATAACTCGACAGAAGAGGAAGATATCACTTCGAGACAATACAAAACTTGAGGCATAAGAAGGGCATGAGCTAACCTTAGCTTAATACGGGTAGGTAAATACATGTTGGTGGAATAAATTCTACGTAGCGCTCCCCAGACTCTACCAGATATTAGGTCAATATGATTTTCAAAAGAAAGATCAACATCAAGAACAACACCAAGACATTAGTGTTGAGAAACAAATTCAATCACAGAAGAACCAAGGAGAAACCTAAAATCAGGGGGCAAGTTGTCATTATGTCGAAACATGACCGCCTTAGTTTTCATTGGATTAATCTTGAGCAAGTTATCATTGGTCCATTGCAACACGCAATGTAGGCACTCATTCACATTTCGTTGGAATCTCTCACATGAATTACGATTATCATTGAATAAAAGGAAAACGTCATCAGCAAACAAGTATGTTTCACATGTATTTGAATTTGTCTGTAGGTATAAGTCATTAATATACAAAATAAATAAAAGGGGACCCAGAACAGACCCTTGAGGAACACCAGCTTGAAGTGGCAGTACATTCGACTTAATTTTCTTGAATTCTACGAATTGTGATCTACCAATTAGATATGAAAAAATAAGTTTACAAGCAGAACTAGAAAAATTGAATTGATCCCTAAGTTTTTCAATCATAATTGTATGGCAAATAGAGTTAAATGCTTTAGATAAATCAAGCGATATAAGAGCACAGAGTCTACCCATGTTAATGCAGTCCCGGATGGAATCAGTAAGACTAAGTAGCAAGGACGTTGTACTATATCCTCGGCGGAAAGCATATTGTGATTCATATATATTACCTCCTACAGCGCAAATAATTTGATCCTTAATAAGATGCTCAATAATTTTAGAGAGAGCAGGCAGAATTGAAATAGGTCTGAAATCGTCGGCATCATTGACAACTCTAGATTTAGGTATAGGAACAACACGAGCTGCTTTCCACGACATTGGAAACATTGACGAAGTAAAAATAATGTTTATAATATGAGACAAAAAGTGAGATATATGGGGGAAAATTATTTTAATAAATTTAATTGGAAAGCCATCAATGCCAATAGCTCCAGACTTAACTTTACATAAAGCCTCGGCTAGTTCAAGCTCATCAACACAGCGAAAAGAAAATGAATCAGTAGAATTTACAAATGCACCAAAGTCAAAAACCGTATTACTAGTAGAATTGAGATCACCAACAAAATGCTCATTCAAAGAATTAACATCACCATTCCAGATCACGTCATTATCGTCACCAGTACATCCTGAACTTCGCAATATTTTCCATAAGCCAGCAGCATCCACACCATAAAAATTTCTCAAAAAATGTTTTCTCTTTTCCCTCCTTATCACTCTCTTAGCTCTGTTTCTTAGTTTACAGTATGCTCTCCACTTTTCTACAGTACGATCAGATCGAAAAGCGTAATAAGCCAAGTCCCTTAGGGACCTCGCAAACGAAATATCCCGAGAATCCATCCATGTATTATTATTAAAACGTATCCTCTTTCTAACAATAGGAACATAGTAAAACAGACTAGTAAGAAGAGAAGAAAAAGCAGTACATTTTTCGTCAATATCAGCAGAATTAAATATAAGGCTTTCATCAAAGCCAGAAAGTTGGAAGAATAATCCATCCCAGTCAATGTTATCATAGTCACGATATTCAATAAACTCCTCAAGTGGCGTCGAATTTAATGTCAGCACAGCAAAAATTAACGCATGGTCCGATATAGTTGGGCATTGTAGCTGACCAGATGTACTAACTAAAGAAATATCGCTTACCAAGAAAAAATCAAGTACAGATGTAGAGTCATTACCTAAATCGTAATGTGTGGGTCTACAATTATGCAGAATAGATAAATTAAGACGTAAGCATAAGGACCTCATATTATTGGACTTAGAAAGGTTTAACAAATTGCAATTAAAGTCACCAACAACGACAGTATTCAAGAACTTAGACAAAATATCACGGTGACGGTCCTCAAAAATAGCCACATTACCGTAAGGTAAATATACCACCCCGAATAGAAGTTTGATATTGCCAAAATATAATTCAATAAACAGAGACTCACATTATCCAGTCTCATAGACCCTAAGAACAGATTTATATTTAAATTTCCTGGAAATAAAAATACCTACACCCCCACCCCTAGAAGGTCTGTCACTCCTACAAAATACATACCCAGGAAAACTAATAGCACGTCCAGATACAGTACTATCCAGCCACGTTTCCGAAACCGCAAATAAATCAAATACGCCATCTCTTAAAATAGTTCCCAGCTCATCCAATTTAACAGAATTTGCAGAGGGTCTAATACTTCGACAATTCAAGTGGCCAATTTTAAGATTGTTGCCATAATTAAGAAAAACACTTTTTAAATAAGAGTTACCACTAATAATAGGACCCATGTTAACACTACGAGACACCGACATCAGACTTAGAAAAAACAGCGGGGAACCAATTCAAGTAATGTGAATGCAATACGCAAAAAAATTTATAAAAATAAAGCCAATTCATATTAATATATAACATTCAGTCTTATAATAATCAGCTGGTATAGAAAAAAAAGCAACATTATAAACAAATATAGATTTGGAGTGTAAAGAGTATTTTAAATTCAACTAAAATTCAAAAAAGCATTAATTTGCTCCATAAAACTAAAACAATGGTAGTAATAATACGCAGATTATCAAAGATTTTCTCACTGTTCAAAAAGAAAAAGAGTTAAATTATGTGATCAACACCAACAATTTTCAAAAAGAAAAACGCTAAATTACGTGATCAACACCAAAAATTTTTAAGCTGCAAGAACTTATAAAATTGAAATATACAAGAGATAAACATTGAGAATAAAAATTCAGAAACAAAAACAACCATCATAAGTTATTACAGCCAAAAAATAAAACAAACAAGAGGTAAGTAAATGCTGAGATAAAAAATAAAAAAGTATACATATCAAGTCAAGTCCAATGAGGCAGGATTGGAACCATGCAGCATTTCCTCGCATCCCTTGGTATCGCGTTCGATTGTCGTTTTGTCCTGCATTGTTAACACAGCTATAGGCTTCACAGCATTCACCACTCTAAATTTGGTTATGGTTTTATTTTGGCGCAACTTCAAACAAACACCATTTAATTTGCTGGCAGCTGGGGAAAAATGTTCATTAAGAAGCACCCGGCGATCCAATAGGTTTAGAGGAATCTGCCCATCCTTTATGAAGTCCAATGCTTTAAGTGGTCGAGTTTTCACAGTTTTAAAGTAGAAATCCATGATTTTGTCACGTACAGAAACCATATTTAGTTTTAATAAAATAGCTTTCTTATTACTTATATAAGACACCTGGTTTATGTCATGTACTGTAATCTGAATTCCATAAAAAGACGCCAAGTCAATCACAGTTCCAGTAATGTCTTGTACACAATCTGGAATCCCTCTAATGACTATGTCAGAGCGATTAAATTTTTTATAAAGTGCATTGTTCTCCACCTCAAGTGCTGTTACTTTGGCTACCATTTCAGATTCAACTTCTCGTATAAGTTTATTGCAATCAGATACGTCCTCCTTCAGGTCATTGACAAAAGTAGAAATCTCCTTCTTTACATCAGCAACAGCATCAACAAAATACTGCTTCAAGAATTCGCGGTCATCATTTCCTTTAGACATAAACTCATCAAATTTAGAATTGAGGTTATCAAATTTAGTGTTTAAATGTGATATTTCACTATGCAGGCTAATTGGTGAATTTTTGTTCTTACATGGTTCACAAATAAACGATGCCGAGCTGATTTCACCAATTTTGTTCATTTCGTCGTCAGGAATACCAGAACAAGACCCGTGTATCCACAGGGAGCACAAATCACACATAATACAAGGCAGATTTCCAATGCTGGTATTACAGATACCACATTTATGCGCATTTTTCTTTGGAGCCATCGCCAAGCTACAAGACAACACTTGTTATTTGCGCCAGCCAGTTATACAACAAAGCACAATATGCACAAGGCTCCACAACAACAAGCGTCAGATAAAAAAGATGGTTTGTACAGTTTTATGCAATATACAAATTTGTTGATTTCAACATGAGCAGTCAAATATTGCAAAATAATCAGTGTATTACAGACACATTAGAGTTGCACACAAGTATTAATATTTATTTGCTGCCTTCCACAGAAAAAGTTACAAACTGCAACAATGCTGAGTGTATGTACATATATCAGATACACGACAAAATGGCGCAGCAGCTACAACCAAAAAGCCAACAAGAACGACGTGCAAAATTTAGCCAATAATTTGCAGCAGAACATGGAAATTCGATGTTTTCACGGAAGCAAGTTAAAGAGATTACTCCAAAATTTAAGAAAAATGCGTTGAATTTATTTATCTCTTAGTTAACTCAAAAAGAATAGAAAAAAAAGCCAGCCGACGTAAAAAACAATGTCTACTCAGGCACCAGAGTTGCCATATATCAAAAAAATTAAAAAAAAATATGACTACTATGATTTTTAAGGCTTCCGGACTGTAAAAGTCACTATGTTCCGCATTATTGGGCTCAAGAATGATAAAATAAAGATTATGCCATCGCACAAGAATAAAAAACCTTTTCTGCGCTTGATGGAACTCTGACGTCACACATACTGTGTTCTCATTGGCTAGTAACATTCAGCTTCATTATGTTTGTGCAAAAACATGACGGTGGGACAAATTCTTGATTTTCCAAATAAATTATTTTAAAACAAGCAATTTCTTTATAAGAATTTCATATATAGTTTTTGATTAAAAACATAATTTCACAGTTTTTAACTTGAAAATAGACTTAAAACTAATAAAATTTACATAATTCATATTTGCTGTTTCTGTATCGTATAAAGTACGGAATATCTGTTTAAAATACGGCTGATATTAAAACAAATAAAAAAATTAAACGCTTTTTAGTTGTAGAATTCATTTTATTTTGTTATTTTATCAATTTTTTTTTCGCTTATTAGTATTTTTTGCGATTTCGGCATTTAGTTTCCTAATTCTAAAATACATTCGACATATAAAGAAAAGCTACTTCACGTTTTCACTGGCTTCAATTTCTTTTGCTTCCAACAAATGCTTTTAAATATATATACACTTGAAAGTAACAATTTGTCGCCATTTATTTTCAAAAATATGGTGTCACACGATCTGAGCATTAATGAAGTTGATGGCTTACTTAGCCCACCTTCACTTAAGTGGTTAACGCATGAATAACTGCGAATCGCTTAGAGGATTTGCTCAGATCAGGGTTTCCATTCTTTAATTTGTTGGAAATATATCCGGCCAAATTCTCTAAACCATCATATTTCATGTTTTCCAACTCGTTTTTGTTTCTTTCGGTATCCAATAAGTTTACCTGTATGTTACTATTAACACTCTTAAGTATTGTACCTAAAGAAATTAATAGGAATATAAAACTTTGTATTATTTAAAATTATAAGTTTAAATTAATCTGTTAAAAAATTATCTCCATCTAAATCGGGCGTATTGTCAACCTCTACATTTGCATTACTTCTCAAAATGCCTTCATTTGACCCCATAATGTATGATCGAAAAAATTTACATACATTTTCATTTCCAAAGTTTTAATGTAACTTTGGAGGCCATCTTCTTCAAGATCAGTCGGCCTTGGAGCATTTTCCGTTACCAATTTTTCTTTAGTACTATTCAGAATATCAATTTATTTTTCAGTTTCACCTAACATTTCATATACATTTGCAGCTTCAGTCTCATTAGCACTTTTCGTCTCACTTTCAAGAGCACTAGTGTATAAAAACGGAACTCCATCGGATTTTAATATTTTTGCACGGCGTTTGCTAAATCCTATTCACAACTCCTTAGTAATGTACCGCAAGAATTAATTTTGTTTTAACTTACCTATATCAAATTTCAAGTTTCTTTCAAAATCCTCTTGCTTGAAATGTAAATCACAAATTTTTTTTCTTTATGCACATTTACAGGCTTCACTCGTTTGCAAAATCTTACCCATAACTTCCTTCGAGCTTCATCTTTTGGAAAATTGTAAAATGATACATCTTTTTGAAAATGCAAACGTTTTATTCAAAATACATACACAATATATTAAGTTTTAATATAATTTCTCACTTGTTTTTTTGCTGTTACTTTGTTTGCATTTGCCCACTGCACATTTCATATTTTCTCTTTTTCTTATCTCCTCTATTGTGATTTTATTTTTATAAGTTTTGCAGCTTTTAAACGACCAAATTTAAAAACTTTCTATATAATTTTAATTATTCTATTATTATTTTTATGTATTTATTATGAAATATTGCACAAAACTTGAAGTTTAAATAATTTGATTTAATTTTTTTCTTGGAGGCCTCTCTGAGTAAATTAATTACAGGGCTGCCATTTACCACAAAATACATAAATTTTTTGTACGAAATTATAAATATCACATATGATACAGACTTGGTAACCTTTGCGAGGGAACTACTACGTCATCAAACGGTAAATCATGCGCAAGGCGTAATCTTTATTTTATCATTCTTGATTGGGCTTGGTTTTTAAATTTATGTGTAATAAATGTTTACAAATTTCGAAAAACTTTTTCGTTCGCTAGAAGTGAGAGTTATTTTTTTAGTTATTTGGAACGCTTACCGCGAATCTGCACTAAATTTTTTTCTATCAGCTCTAGTTTGCGAGACATAGCGTTATGTAAAAAAGTAAAGGCACTTTCACCACATACAGCAGCATAGCTTCAGTAAAGAAAAAAATGAAACTCGAAAATAAAATAATCTTGACTCTGTGCATTGTTTCTGAATTTGAGAGATAATTTAACCCAAAAAAAAATTAAAATTTAAAAAAAAAACTTTATTTTTTGTTTGTTTTAGGAATGCATAAAAAATAACAATACAAGAAAGAGCTTATTTTTGATTTATTAGCTTGTACCTAAATGACTTCCAAAGGAATGGAGCCCTTTTTCATTGAAATCCCTGTACAACTTTTGAGATTATTTACAATTTAGAAACAGGACTGAAAAACATACATTCATAAAAATCTAATTTTGGAGCAACAGATATATATCTGTAAAACTTTTGAATTTGTCATTTAAGAAATTTATTATTCGACATATTGTCATAAGTTTATCTAAACTGAAATTTATTTGCTGCTGGTTAAGCATTGTCTATATATTTCATTGGTTCACAGCCAAATCATAGCGTTGTTAATTATTCGTGTTTTATGTTTGTTCGAATATTCGAACGAACAAAGAATAAAAAAATGTATTTGAAAAATTTTAAAAAAGTTTGCAGAAAACCACACGCATGTGTATGAGTTTAATTTTTTTTATTAACAAACAGAAGTAATTCATTGCACAAGTAAAACAAATAATTTTAATAACAAACTTAGAAATATTATTAAAAACTAAAAGAAAATTAGTTAAAAAAGTTACGTTTTCATACACATTTGCAAAAATTGTTAATATGTCATTGATTTTTTTAAATTAGTAATTTTTAGCTAGTAGACGTTTTTTTTACTTCTGATAAAAGGAACCAGTAGAAAAATATCTTTCGCAAATTGTTGATGTTAGTGACACCATTAAAAAAGTATTAAATAATTTAGGTCAACCTCAAAATTGTTGACGAGTTTTAGATTAGTACAATTTCCTACTTTATTGGGTGCATTCATAAGACGGAGCTGTTGCGCAACCGTTGAGTGTTTGTCTTACAAACGCATAGTGAGTAGTTCCGCTCCACCAAACAGTTGCTATAATCTTTTCCATCATAACATTTTTTCGCTACCTATAGTCAACATGTTATGCTCATCCTGAACAGCTAGTCGAATAGAGCTGTGCGTTTTACATATATGCTTTGCTAGGTGGCAGGAGCAAATATTTGTTAAATTTTACGTTACAAATGGGATAAAGTAACGAAATAAAGATATGACATTAAATTATATCCATCAAGCCGTTTCTAAGACGCAACTGTTTGGGCCAACAGCAGTAATTTTTTTAAACTCTTTACCAGGAATTGTAAGACACCTTCTGATGCCATTAAAGAGGAATTATCTTCTCAAAGCAAGAAAACAAAAGATGCGTTTAGCGAACATATACAACAAACTTACACAAGTAAGTAATTTATTACTCTTAACATCCCATTAATAACAAAGAAAAAAGTTATGATATGTAAAATACTTTTTATTCAAAGTAATTAACGAAATTGTTCGAATATTCGAAAAAATATATTCAAATAATTTGTTATTCTAAATTAAAATTTTTGTTCGTTCGAAAGTTGTTGTTCGAATATCGAACAACTTTTTTAAATTTTTATATATATAATATATTTTTTGTTCGAATAGTGAAATTGTAGTGATTTACTAGTGTCTTTGTCACCAGTACTACTGACGAATTGTACCCCAGACAATGCTTTTTGCTATAGACATTTAGCATGTACTTGTCATTGAAAAGCAACTACTGACGTTGGTACTACTAAGTAGGTATTTCTTGTGGGACCATATCGAGACATTGGAAAGAGATAGTCACTAGTACATTTTAGTAATTCTAATGATAATAAAAATGAATATTTTATTAAAAATTTTTGTTTTAATAATAAAAAAAAACATAAAAAAAGGGAACATTCGTTCAGCAAGTAAGGATTTAGTTTGCTGTTTGTATTAAATATAAATGAAAAATTCAAGGTTCCGTCGAATTATTAAAATCAAACACTTACATATGAATCTGGACTTACTGGACTGGACTTTTTAACTGATCCCACAAAATCTGCTTCATTTTAAAATATTTTTATTTTTATAATTGCTTTTTATTTGTCTTTTGCAATTTCTTTTTATTTGATTCTTTGAATTATTTTTTAATACATTTTTTTATTTGCCTTTTATAAATCCTGATTTTGTAAACTAATTTTCATAAGAACTTGAATTTTGCGTGAAGCCACTTGTATTTTCAACAAACCAATAAAACATTAAGAAGTAGCATAGTTGTGTATCTGACAAAATATTTTCTACGCATCAGAAACAATGTTAATATGTAGACGCTCGTTTGACAATGTCACCAATATAATCGACAAAAGTGGTGACTTGGGAACACTTAACCCCATGTTTTCTGCAGGGTATTGCTTGTTACTCGACTGTTTGTGTGCTAGCTAAATACTAAATACACTGGGTACTTGCAGTACTAGGTGAAGTTTGGCAAAAAAAATTTTCTTTGCATTCAATCGCTATTTAACCGCAGAATGTGATGCAAACCAAAAATGGAAATAAATGAGGCAAGTTTACAATTTCATTTATTTAAAAACTTTTGTTATTTACTCAAATTGATACAAGTAGAAGTTTATATGCATATACTACATATAAAAATATTTTTTGATATATTCAAATGTAGTCTAATAAAGGCCCTATTCATAAAAAGTATTTTTGCTTTGTAGGTTAAAAGTTTATGAAACTGATTTCCATACAAAATTTGTTTTATTAAGTCATAATAAGTCCGAATTACTTTTTATGAATAATGCTGTAAATATATATTTGCGGCTCTATTCTTCTTATAAGAACAACATGAATTAATATATACATAAAGAAATATATGATTCAGACAACTTCCATACTGAAGATTCAAGAATTGTATAATTTCAACTCAAAAATACACCCTTAAATCTGATAAAAGATTTGTATTACAAATACATATACTATATATGTATTTCCTGGGTTTTCCTTTAACTGTTCCCCGGCACTTATGTATGCACAATTTTTTATTATTTATTTTAACGACATCAAATACCGTCTTGGTACCTGTTGTGGATGTAAAGGCTAATTTTTCAAGCGGGGAAGAATGCACCACTTTTAATTAAACTGAAAAAAGTAAAGTGTGGGAGTTTAATTATTATTATTCGAACTGCATTTGTTTCTATATTTAATGAATTGAACAGGCTAATGTTCGTATCGCCTTTTTAAGCGAAATTACATGTGATAATTATTAATGAACAAATAACATCAAAGTTAGTTGTAAATATTCTGACAACACATAGTTGAACGGAACAGCCAGCCGTTTTCGAAGGCCACTAAACCTTCATCATCAGCGTTCTTCTGTGTTTGGTCCACTGTGTGTGGTGTCAGTTGATGTAGATTTCTGCCTTATATACGAAACTTTTCTGCAAATTGAATATGTGAATTGGTTTGATTCATCGTATTTCAATTTGCTGAAATGTGTTTTTGTAATGAAGGCCCCAAATTTACCATCACTATATTTACAACAGTCTTACCATTGTCGTTTTTTCATTACTAAATATGCACATGTTAGTTAATTAGTTAGGTTTTCGCTGGCATTTTAAATGAAAATGGAATAGAAGTAGAAACTTGAGTGGCGTGTAAGAATTGCAAAAATTTATTTAAACTTAATAAGAAAAGCACTACAAATTTGCTGAAGAATAACTGCTACGTTTTATGTAGTGATTTTTCTCTATAATATTTACTATTTTCTGAATTACAATTAACGGTTTCTGAATTACAATTGATAAATCTGAATTACAATTGAAGCTTTCTGAATTACAACTGAAAAAGGTGTAGAAATAAGGATTACGTAGTAAATATATATATATATATATTATATATATATATATATATATATATATATATATATATATATATATATATATATATATATATATATATATATATATATATATATATATATATATATATATATATATATATATGTATTTATCCTGGTTTGCGTATTTCGACTTCGACTGCGACATTTTGGTCACAGATTAAACAAAACATTTGGTGTTGTATATTCTATTACAAACAAGTCGTAGTCGAAGTCGATATATGCCCACCACGATAGGGAGGATTATCATTTTATATTTTATTAATTACTTAAGTAAATACTTTTGTAATGACCCAAGAATGTATCCAGAAAAATCTATCTGCCTTTAATTAATATTAATTCTTGTCGATATGCGTGAATATTGCTCCACGACCTGCTGAAGTTATTTTTAATTTGTGTTTTACTTTTTGGTTATTAGTACGATGTAATTGACTTCATAAATAATATCTGCCTTATTCATAAAAATAATTCAGGTTTATTAAGCGCTTATTTGACATATTTCTATGGGAAATTTGTCAAATAAACCTGTAATAAACCTAAAATATTTTTTATGAATTAGACCGTATATGTACATACTTATATATTATTATTCATATGTGTGTATGTTGTATTTAGAATTGAGGAATACTAAGCATTTACTTATTGTTTCACAATATCGAAAAAAAATCCTTTTCTGCAATTATATTTTAAACAATTCAAAATTTTGTATTTGTTTCAAATGTAAATATTCTGTGTTAATAAGGAATGTAAGATATTAACTGCTTTATTCATAAAAAATATTTCAAGTTTATTAAGCGCTTATTTGACATATTTCTATGGGAAATTTGTCAAATAAAACTGTAATAAACCTAAATTATTTTTTATTAATTAGACCATTAATATTCATACATACATAAGTTATTTAAAATAGAATTGAGTTCAACACGTTTTTGAATTAGTATTAAATTAATTTTATTTTATATTAATTATTATTTTTAAAACGGATACGAATGTAAATGCCATCACCGGCATTAATATTTACATTTCAACCTTTCTGTATATTGCACTAAAATACTTGAAGTACCACATGAAGTGAACATAATATTTGAGGTACTTCTTTTTGCTTACCTACATTTTTGTATGTTAATTTTTTTCGGTACATATTTAATCTTCGGCTACTTCATGTTAGTATTTGTCAAACAAACAATCTCTACTCTTCACTGCTTGTGCTCTGAGAGGGAGAACAAATATCTAGCATACTCGACAGCGAGTTTCACATATGAACAAAAAAGTTACTCGTTGCAGACCTTTAACTTCAACCACATTTTGAATTTGTGCTTGTGTGTGGTACTATTATATGGAAATTTCAATTTCTGTCAGTTTTGTTCTGTCACAAAATTGTGAATAAAATCAAAAGTTGTGCACAAATTTCAATAAAAAAGGGCTCAATTTTTTTTTGGAGTATATGTAGTTACATGCTACTTACTGGACTAAAAAATGGACCACGGTTGTCAAGGATTATAATACAAAATTTCTTAAAGGAATGAAAATAAATTTCACTGTCACTTACGCCATTTGTGTACCAAAAAAGTCGATATATTTGTAAAATAACGAGTAATTTTAAATTTCCCGTTTTCCCGGGAAAATCTTGAAAATTTTCCGGAAATATTAGGTAGACATTTCCCGCCTGGGAATTCCCGTTTCCCAAACCCTAACTTTGAGTGATTGTTTTGTGGGATCACTATTTTTTCAATAAATAGAAGCTTTTCAACAACTTATACTGACAACAACTCCGCACCGTCAATATAAAAACTTAAACAGTATAATCATACTAGCTGCGCGCCAGACGTTGTCTTACCCTCAAATAATATGTTTTTAAGTACAAATTACTCCACACAGTGATCATTTGCTGGGTCAAAAATAAAACGAAAACCTATCGGGTATTGACCCGAACCTGTGATTAAAATTTCAGCTCCACAGGTCTTATAGTTCCAGATATCATGCGTTATGAACAAACACCCACTACGATTTTATATATATAGATTGTAGAACTATTTTCCTGAAAATCGCATCTTAAATTAAAACTGCTTACACTCATATGGAGTATGTATGTATGTACATACATACATATTTGTATTATTATAACCATTAAAACATTAAACGCTATATCAATGATATAGCGACATGAGTTCTACACTAACATACTATTAGCACACCACTAAGAAGCAAACACAACCATCGAGATTTCAATAAACTCAAGCAACGAAATTCATAAACATGTTTATGTGCATATGTATGTATGTATGTACATGAATACAAACACGCTAGGTTTGAGCTATAATTAAAGTAAATTATTTGTATATTTCATGAATGTTCCTTACAACTCTCAATTCGTTTAAATTTGCATTAGCATAAGATGTTTAGCTTGAGGCAACAAAAGCATACTTACCTGGCGTAGGGGTTACCGTGATCATGAAGGCGGTTCCCCCGGAGTGAGGCTTGGCCATTGCACGTTCGGTTGAGTTGACCTCCGCGATTATTCCTAATGCGAATAACTCGTGCGTGTAATTTTTGGTAGCCGGGAATGGCGTTCGCGCCGTCCCGACATTAACAAATAAATTTAATTTGATAAAACATGTGATGTGTTACAATTTTTCTGGTAGGCATTTCGAGTATAACAACAAATCTGTATTTGAAATTTTCCAAATGCCTTAAATATCTTGAAGTACGGGTAATAAATCGGTCTTTCGTACTCCTATGCAGCAGGGTTGCCGTTGAAAATTTTTAAAAAGTGTCATAAAAAGGGTATTTAAGAAAAAAAGGGTATTTTAAAGTAAAATAGGGTCAAGTTTTTTATGAACAAAAAAATAACATTTATTTCAATTTAAAAAACAAAAACGAGTTCTAAAAATTAATTAAATACATTAAAACTAAATAAAAGTAATTATACATACTTGAATGAATCAATATTAAAACTAAAAAACATTTCACAATTCATATAAAAAGAGAAGTAACTTTTACAAAAACTTTTGATAATATTTATCACTTTTTAGGAATACTTAATCTATATTTGGAAATGAGTTCTTCACTTGGAGTCCATTCTTCCAGCTCCGACTCGGGCAAATTGAGAGAGGAAAGCATCGACTCACAAGTTTCTATATTAAGTTTGTTTGTAAGTTTATTTTTAATTAGTGACAGTTTTGAAAAAATTCTTTCAGCGGAAGCGCTACTATGAGGCAAAGTAAATATATATGTAATGAATTCATATAAATTTGAATATATTTTTTCATTAAATCTATTTCTTAAATTTCCTATTTCGAACCAAAACTTTTCTGCGTTAGTTATTTTACGTAAATCTTCATACGTTTTGCTGTTTATATTAGTTTCTAGTAATTTAAACTCATTGATAAAATTTTGTGGTTCGACAATTATGTCTTTAAACTCAGAAACAATTTCAAAATGATTTATGTCTTGTTTGGAACTTACAAAAACCGGGTCAAAATATCTCAAAATATTAAGTCTTTTATTTGTTATATCTATTCTTGATGTGATATCAAGACACAATTTTTTATAAAAATTCAAAATTTTAGTTTTTATTTCTATAACATCACATCTTCCGCCTCTGCATCATGACCAATATATATATCAAATGTGTCCTTTGCATATAAAATATTTTCAAAATCAATATCCTCTATTTCTTTCTCTATATAGTATTCTTTTTTCAAAAAGTTTGTAAACATTATTAATAAAATTTCTTTGGTCGAAGGAAGTAGATAAATTATTTGTGAGGTTTCGCTTTGAAAATTTAGATTCAGTTTATTTATAATTTGAAGTATATACGCTAAAAATGTTAAATAAATTTTATTTGTTACCGATAATCCTTGTTGTATTATTTGGATTTTTTCTTTATTTATTGTAGTTTTTTCTTCAAGTTGTGCCAACAGAAAAAAATGTTGCAATACCGACCACTGCTCCAATACTCTTTTAGCGACGGACTCAAATGACAGCCATCTGGTGTCACTCAGTCTTAAAAGTTTGTGCTCGGGCACATCAAATATATTTTGAAGACAATTATATTCACTTTGCCTTTTTGCGCTTTTAAAATATTTAAAAATATTTCTAAGCAGGCACTCTACATCTGGTGGAATACATGTAAGAGCTGAACTGCTGACTAAGTTTATTGTGTGACAAACACAACCAATATGGAACAAATGTGGTATTTTTCTTTTTAGAATAGTAGCTACCCCTTTATTTTTACCGACCATTGTAGAAGCATTATCTGTAGCGAATCCAATGAAATTCGAAAAAGCTATTTGGTTTTCTTCTAACATTTCAAGTATAGTATTGGCAATAGCTTCACCAGTTCCATTTTCCGGCTTTAATAATCTAAAGAATTTGTCAACAGTTTTTCCTTTATTTCTGTCGAATTGCCTTACCACCATAACCAAACACTTTTCAGTTGATATATCTGTAGTTTCATCTATTATGAGACTGAAACTCTGTGCTTTCATATTTTTTACCAGATGTAGTATACCTTCTTTTCCTAGAAATTGAACAATTTGTTTTGCTTTCGTGCGGCAACATGTTACCTATTAATAAAATGTGTGTACAAAATATAGCATTTACATTAGTAAGTACATATATATGTATACATATATAATATTTGTTCAAAAATTACTTTAAGCAGAAATACTTACCGCCTTTGCTATAGCAGAATCCGGATATATGCTTGAATTAAATTTTGCCAGCTTGTTCATTGAATTAAATGAATGGTTGGAAATTACCATTCTCAAGACAAGTTTTATTTCAGCTACTGCAACTTGCTTTCGAAAGCAAGTGTTATTTTTTTTTTGGCAAAAATGAAGCTATTTTCATTGTATTCGCTTCATGAGCTTGTTTGAAATTGGTCATATGCTTCGCAGTTTTCGAATGACGATCTAAGTGGGTTTTTTGGTTATTTAGCAACTGTTTACAGGCAATACAGAAAGGTTTCTTTGCGTTTGGGTCTAACTTGAGCCACTTGTACTCTCTCTCCCACTCCTTGCAATACTTCCGAACAATACTTTTATTTTTTCCTAATGTTTTAGTACCACTTGACGATGAATTTATTTCGACGTCCGAAATTTCTTCGTACTCCACTTCCACTTGATCCATATTGCTGGATGAAGCCTGCTGCTCATCTATTCTTTTTGATTTAACCACAAACCTATTGTTAACATATATTTTCGTACATAAGTTAATATAATTAAATATTTAAGAATATAATACTTACTTGTCCATTTGCATTTATTTTGTTGGCTATATAAACATATGTGAATATGAATGGCACGCTAAACTACAAAATTAAATGGAAATCTAACGAAAAAAAAAACAGTCAACTCATATTTAATATATATAAGAGCTTCTCACTGCCAAAACTTAAAATGAAACACATACATAAATCAGTGCATACTCACCGTTGAACATCAGTTTATTTTACTCAATTGTCAAACTTTATATGAAAAAATAGGTATCCATTTAATATGACAGTTGCATAAAAGTCAGTTGTTATAATAATAATATCGCATACAATTTTTATATGAACGTTCACAGAACGCATGTATGCATATATATAACATACAAAAGTATACAAAAGCTAATTGTACTGAGAACTTTCGTGAGGAGTATTGGAACAGTCGAAATACGCCAACCACAAAAAGGGGGCAAATTCATTTTCAAAAAGGGTGAAAAAGTGGCATACATATTGTTAAAATGATACAAAGGGATAAATTAAAAAAAGGGTCATAAAAAGTGTCATTGGCACGAAAAAGGGTCAAAAGTGATACTTTAGTGTCTCAGCGGCAACGCTGCTATGCAGTGTTTTCAGATATGGCGATATCTCGCCAAACGTGGCGACGAAAATTTATTTTTGGCGATGAAAATTTTCAAATGGCGATTCTCGATTTACTTGGCGATATTTGAACTCCTTGGCGATATTTTTACGATTTCAATAAAATAGAATAATGTTAAAAACATGCAAATTTTTTTGTAAAGAATTTTTTCTACAACATAAAATATTTCGTGCAGGAAATTCTAAATTTTGTGACTCTTTATCTCAAACAAAATTTTCTGAAATTCAAGAATTTAAAAAAATATGGCCCACAAAATCGCATTTGGTGTTTATAAAACACATTGGGGAAAACTTTCTTTTATTAATTAGAACCATTTTGATAATGAAGCACCAAAAAGCCTGCACGAGTCTATGCCAGCCGAACACTCAGCGATGCCAATTTAGCGCTTTTCGCACTAGATTTAGCGCGTTTTAACTATTCTAAATGCGCTTTTTTTCGTCTTAGCGCGTTTACTAAAAAAAGCGCTAAATTAGAGCGTTTTTAACAAAGTTATCATCACTTCAGTTCAAAATATTTTTTTACTTTTTTTGCATAAATTTAACAATTTTCTAGTATTCAAAAGTCATAATATTTTCTAAATTGGTTAATGATTCAGCTGTCGCAAATAAAATTCCCTTGACTGTGATTAGAATTAAAAACGCATTTTAACATTTTGAAATTTCACAACTAAAAATATGTACTCGTGACAAAAAAAATTATATTACTTATTAAGCATCTATTCTAGTTGAAGTACAAAAAGCATTTGAATCGCACAACTAATCGACAATTTATATAAGTTGTTACAAAATTTGGCAAATAAAATTAAAATAAAAACAAAGCATATCGATTATTTGGAAGCAATTCTGATTCTGTGCTACTAAAAAAAAAAATTGTATTTACTAATCCACATGTACATTTTATTAAAATTTAATTTAATTGCAAAATATTTTATACAGAAAAGAACGGCACATAACGACAACGAAAAGTAAAAACTAATGAGGCCTTTAGCGCTACATTAGCGCGTTTTGAATAAAGTCAGTATCAAGGCACATCAAACAGGTACATGCAACAGGCAAAGTGCTCATCAGCTGACTTTTTGTTTACAAAGTTTGCGCCTAAATTAACGAACATTTTCTGAGAAAAGTTTGAATGCTGAAAGCAAGGCAGAAAAAATTCTACTTTTGATACAAAAATAATTAATAAAGTTTTTAAAAGAAAGTGAAAAGTGAAGAATTAATTTTGTAAAACAATTTAATTGAACTCTAGTGGATTTCAATAAGAATTGAAATTACTAATTAATAAAAAAACAATAAAAGCATTAAAAAAATTGTGTTTGCAGTAAAAATTTAAAATTGTCTCAAGTAAACAAAAACTTTATTAAACCAAAAAATGCGTAAGTGGGCTGCTTGTTATAAAAAGATTGGTACTGGAGCTGGCAGTATGTTTGCGGTGCCAAGAGATGAGGATACAAGAAACAAATGGGGTGAGATCTGTGGCAAAGAATTTAAGAGAAGTGCGCAACTATGTAGCGACCAATTTTTGCCATCAAGCATTGTACGAGCTGGGAAAGTAACATGCCTCATCCCGAACGCCGAGCCTATTTTTGAGTATGTGCCTTGGGTGGAATTTTTAACAGGTGATCAAACATCAGTTGCAAAGTAAGTTGCTTACAATAACGCTATATATATATATCCGACTAACCGTCCTAACTGACATTGTTCCGTTCAACTATGTGTTGTTAGTCAGAATATGTACAACAAACTTTGGTGTTATTTGTTCATTAATAATTATCACATGTAATTTGGCTTACAAAGCGAAACGAACTTTAGAACGTTCAAATAATAAATATAGAAACAAATGAAGTTCTAATAATAATTAAAATTAACTAAAATTTTAAAATGTTAGTTTAATTAAAACAGCGACGATATACATATATGTACGTATATATATCATTACGTAAATAATTATACATTTCCAGGACTTTAGAGAAACCAAATATTGATACACCTGTTGTGTATATTCATGAAAATTCTATTGGTAGAAGCATGAAAGAGGAAGGAACACAAACTTATAAAAGTAGAATGACAGAGGAAGGAGCGCAAACTGAGTGAGTAAACCCCTTTTACTAATTGATAATGAAACTTGTTTTACCCAATTCCATTAATCTTTTTAAATATTTCAATATTTTCAGAACCATCATCTTAGAAGAAGCAAACGACTATGATGGAACTTCAGCAGACGTTTCCATGTTATCTTTGGAGCAAGAAACCCAAACTGAGTAAGTAAACCATATTCATTACTCAATTAATATTAAGAGCTTCTTAATTAATAAATTTTTACATAGCCCATCGATTTTCGTAATTGATTGCAGGGCATACTTTCAAAGAATTAGAACCTTGGAAGCCGAAAATTCCAAGTTGAAGTCGGAGCTTGCCAAGGCCAATGCAGCTGTTCAGGGGATGAAGAACATTTTTACGGAAGGGCAGATTAGGAAAATGCAGGCTCCTGGAAGGATTGTTTGGAAATGGAGGGACATTTCGAACGCCATATGTTTGCATGCTTCGGGGCCGAGGGCTTACAAACATCTCTACAAGAAAGGTTTTCCGCTACCGCATGAATCAAGTCTTCATCGTTGGTGTAATAAAATTAAAACTAAGGAAGAGATATTAACTTCCTCAATTAATTTTATGCGCGAAACAACGTTGTTAGCAGCTAGCGAAAAGATTTGTGTGCTAAGCTTTGATGAAATGAAGGTAGCGGAAACTTTCGAGTACGATTCCATAGATGATGTGGTCCGAAAGCCTGCGAACTACGTGCAATTAGCTATGGCGGGAGGTTTGCGAAAATCATGGAAGTATCCTGTCTTCTATGACTTCGATTGCAAAATGAGCAAAGACCTTCTCAGCAAAATTATACGTGAGCTTGGTGGTGCAGGCTACACAGTTGTTGCTATAGTTTGCGACATGGGGCTGTGCAACCGTAAGTTGTGGAAAGATTTAGGTGTTACCACAGGTAAGTTAAATGGAATACAGACATCAATTAACATCTAATAACCACAACTGCTAACAACTCACAACTTCACTACACTACTTCGAGGGCAAACGTCAATAATTACAACAGGGATTTATATTAATTTCTACATGTTCGCAAAAATCGGTAATTAATAATTAATATTTTTTGTTAAAAGAAGTAATATCAGACTTTTCTATAAGTTTTAATAATAACGTACTTTTTGGTCGGTGGTTTGGTTCAAAAAAATTTTTTCCAATTTTTAAATTTAATTTTAATTATTATATACACATAATTTTTGTTACATAAGCTTTGAATTCAAATTTTTATAATTATTTTTGTTTTCTTTTCAGATAAACCATGGTTTCCCAGTCTCATGTGTGCAAACGAGAAGGTGTTTGCCTTTGCAGATGCACCACATCTTATAAAATTGATTAGAAACCATTTTATTGATTCTGGTTTACTTTTTCAGGGAGACGTTTTAAGTGCTCGGACTATAATGGAATTGCGGAAGTACACATCTAAGTCAGATGTTTCAATAACTTTTAATTTAACTGATGACCATCTCTCAGTAAAAGGAGCATGTAAATTTATTACTTAATTATGCAATTTTTTTTTGTTAGTTCGAGTTTTTATGGTAACATTTATTTTACAGGAAGACAAAAGGTTAAAGGTTAGCGGTACAGCTTTTTTCCCACACCACAGCTAGTGCCATAAGAAGATGCTTTTATCTTGGTTTGGAGCTGTATAAGGCAAATGAATGTCATTGCCTATTGTGCCTGGTAGAAAATATATAGAGCACTTCCAAAAAGGCATTTTAATGACGAATAATGCATTAATAATGTTGCACACATATGTATGTTAAAGAAAAATATGCTATCTGGTAACCAACAGGCTGAACCAGGACGTATTGGAACACTTTTTTGGGGCTATCAGAAGTAAAGGTGGGTTGAATGACCACCTTACTCCAATAGATTTTAAATACAGGCTTAGAAAATACATACTGGGTAAGGTCTTATCAGTTTATATTTGATTTATATCAAAATTAACTTTTTATATTCCTAAAACAGCAAGAAATACGGAGCATTTGAATGGAAGAGGAAACGTGGAAGAGGACTCTACCGAATGGCTTAACACTTCCAGTGCGGGCAATATCCCTTCCACAAGCAAGATACATGACAGCATGAAAGACCCAGCTCCGCATCCAGAAGAAAGCATGGAAGAGCCAGCCGAACATCCAGAAGACAATTCGGACTTCGATGACCTTGATGAAACGAATTTTAATGACATTGGTATCCTTGAAGAAGACGCTTTAGAATATGTATCAGGGTACATAATAAGAAAGATGTCTCTTCAATGCTACGAATGCAATGAAAGTTCCTTCACGTGGGTTGATCAGGTCTCTAAATTGTCGTTGAAGAAGCCCAAAGCGAGTTTCCTGGCCGAAATAAAGAAGTTGGAATTAATTTTCAACAAAATAAACGGTAGTGAAATATCCCATAATTCTCACTTGAAAAAGAAGCTTTTAAAAAAAAGCAAAGGCGTAGACCTGCCGGACGACATCAGAAAAATGTTTTACAGATGTCGAATATTTTTCAGAGTAAAACATTTGAATCTCCGGCTAAAAAACCAAAAAGCAAAGCAAAGGTTCATGGGATTTAGTAAACTATTAAAAATGAAAATGTAACAAACAATTTCGGACAGGGAAATTCAGCAGCGCAGGCTATGATAAGCGCCTCAAGAAGTACGAAAAGAGGAGAGTATTGTATTTAAAAATTTATTAAAAATTGAAATATTTCCTAACACCGATTTCTTTTCTATTTCATTTCAGCTTCAAAACAGAACTATTTGTAAATTGCCACAAAAAAGGAGAGTATTGCATTTAAAAATTTATTAAAAATTTAAATGTTTCCTAACACCGATTTCTTTTCTATTTCATTTCAGCTTTACAACAGAACTATTTGTAAATTGCCACAACAAAGAAGAGTATTGCATTTAAAAATTTTCATTTCAGCTTCACAACAGAACTATTTGTAAATTGCCACAAATGGTTGGTTGATTGGTTACTTATATTGTTTAATTTTTCTTAGTTTTAATGTTAAACGCGAAATTGTATATTTTAGTTTTTCTGTCTCAGTTCTCTGAATAAAGAAATTATAATTTAGTTAAAAACGAAATCAATACAAATACATATATTGATATATATATATACACATAAAAACTCAATAAAATGTGAGTCCATGAAGATTACGATGATCTAAATGTAGTTGTTTTTATTTTTTACTGATGTAGTGTTTTTCCATGTAGTTTATGGTGGGCTTTTCTATGGATGTGTATGAAACAAATTCTTGTGTAATAAATTTAGAAAACATATGTAGTTTTCATCAGCCATATGGGTAGCCCACATAAATTTTGTTCTTTTCTTTTAGATTTTCCATAGATTTTTCATGACTCTTTTGTACTGAACGTTGATGGTTACATAAAATGGCTACCGCACGATTAGCTCTATTGTAGGCTGTTTTTCTGGTACAGTAATATCGTCCTTAGTTAAAATATTTAGTGATTTTGTAATGTTATCGAAGCGTTATACGTACGAAACACTTTGGCAGTGAGACCTAAGATAATAAATAAGAGCATAATATCCAAAATATGTTGAAAATCAAATAACTACCTTCCATCAGTTCTTTTAAATGCTCATTAAGAACTTGTGTATTCAAACGATCGAATAAATCGTCTCCTGTCTTCTTGTTTTCCATAAACAATTCTAAATTTTTTTAGACTCGTTTTTCCACCTCAACTTCGTTATAGTAGCGTATGGAATCTTTACCAAGAAAATCGAAGACTACCACGTTCTCTTTGCCGTTTAACTCTTTGTGTAAACTTACGTGTTCGACACGTAACGAACAGCAACCAACAACAGTATCAGCCTGATCTTCATCCTTTTCATTACCAGCTCTCAAGGCGAACTTGTCAATAAAATAGAGAGCAACGTTCATTCATTCATTCATTGCGATATGTTGCACGAATTTTATCAATAGATTTTGCCAATTTACGAGCTGTTTCATATTTAATGTGGTCTTTTTCACCTTTTAGTTTGGACGAAGGATTTAACATGATGTATTTAACCTGACCTTGGACATTTTCGACCCACGAAGCCAACCAGGTGACAGTACTGTTGTGTACAACTTCTTCCCAGGATGTACTGCGGGAGGCCCGCATCTTCAGCACGTATCCGTCTTTTAATCATACCCATTTTGGGATGTTCTCCGCGACCTCTAAATAGCCCTGGAGGTTCTAGGCGGAAATTACCAATCTTTTCTTTGTGACCATCAATGATATAGGTGCCGTATTCCTTCACCAAAGCTTCATTGTTTGCCACAGATAAGTTGTGAGAATTTTATGCATATCAAATTTATTTATTTTATTGAATTTATTTATTTAATGTGGCTTGCTTGGATTATTGCAACACGTTTTGTCTTGGTCTTCTTGCTGTTTGACAATTAGTTCTTGGCTTGCTTGATGTTTACATTTTTTTGACAAATACTTTAAAATTTTGACAATAACTTTGTGAAACTGACAGTTACTTTGTGAAAACGCAGAGTTGCACCTAATGCGTGTACCTGTAGTTAATATGCCTTGATCAGTATCATTTCAGTTTAATATTTTTTTTAATTTTTTTTTTGCATAAATTTAACAATTTTCTAGTATTCAAAACTCATAAAATTTTTTTAATTGGATAATAATTCAGCTGCCGCAAATAAAATTCCCTTGACTGTGGTTAGAATTAAAAACGCATTTTACTACTGTAAATGGCAAATATGTTGAAATATCATGAAAATTCGTGATCAAGAAAATTTATATAACTTATTAAGCATCTATACTAGCTGAAGTACAGAAAGCATTTGAATCGCAAAACTATTCGACAATTTATATACCTATAAGTTGTTACAAAGTTTGACATACATATAAAATAAAAATAAAATAGGATTTCGATTATTTGGAAGAAGGTAATTCTGATTCTGTATTAAATGATTTTAATTGGTTAGGATATAATTTCGAAGAAACAATATTATAAAATCTGGAAAGAGCTACTAAAAAATCAATTGTATTTACTAATACACATGTAAATACATCGAATTTTATTAAAATTAAATTTAGCGCGTAGGAAAATAGCGCGTTTTGGCTATAAATAGTTGACAATGCTGTAACTTAGCGCATTCTAGCGCGTTTTGCGAAGGGGAACAGCGCGTTTGGGTTATAAATAGTTGGCATCGCTGCGTACACTACACAAGTTCAGTGCTCAAGTCTGGCACTGAGTAAAATAAGCTTCTGACACACACTATACAAGTAAACTGTGCAGTTTTATTTTAATGCTCCATAATGCAGGCAATTCTTTGTATAATTCTAGGACCAGAATATATTTTCGGCGCTCATTTCTAGTTTTGAACTCTTAAAAAATCACGACACAACTGAGCGTTTGCAACATATACTACAAGTTCACTGTACAGTTTTACAAACTTGAGGAAATATCAAAATCGTTTTGATATTTAGTCAGGTCACTACGTAAATAACACAACCACCCCCATACGCTACACAGACACACTGTGCAGTGCCCGACGTGTGCAGTGAACTTGTATAGTGTATGGCTGGCACTAGAGTGTATGAATACAACGATTCTGATGGTACTTACCACTTCAAGGACATGATATGTGTACTTAAATACACATCTAAATAAATGTTACTTCAGTTTTATCACAAGATGTATATGTATAATAATTTTTATCTTGGTGTTCAAGTTCAATTTATCCTATTCTGATTGATCTTTTCGAATAAGTTATTTTTAATTATTTTTTGTATTCCACTATTTATATGTTAATGTAAACACTTTTTTAATTTTTCTTATATAGTATAATTTTTATGTTTTACGATGCTGAATTTAAAATTTAACAATATTTGTAATATAATTACAAAATGAAAAAATATTTTTGTAGCTATAATTTAATGTTTTATTATATGCGATATTTGGCGATATTCGACAAGTCATTTGGCGACAAGGCTCAAAATAAATCTGACAACACTGCTTCTAGGCACTTATTAAAATCATCAATTGAGAAAAAGGTCATATATTGCTCAAACCAGTGTGTTACCGTTGTAAAATTTCAAAAAGTGGCACAAAGAGGGGATTTTTTAAAAAAAAGTGACACCAAAAAGGGGATTTTAAGAAAAAAAGTGGCAGCCTTATAAATAAGAAAAATTAAAACAAATCTGCTTATTTTTAAAAACATCAAGAATAAAAATTTGGTTTTGCATCAGTGATGAGAAATGAGATTTTCATTTCGGTATCAAAAACTTTTTCTGAGCGTACTTTTTTAACCTCAAGAGAAACAAATCGTTGTTTATTTTTTTTTTGTAATTTTTATTAAACAGTAAAAAAATCTTTATGAAAACAGAAAGTTAACAAAAACCATAAATTAATACATAAAAAGTTAATTTTACCTATAAACAAAACATTTTTAAAATTTATTTTGTACTTTTTAATGTATGTATATCAGTTTAAACTGAAATAGCCCCTAGATAAATAGCGCCAATTGAATGGATTTGGGCTTATTTCAAAAATAATTTTCTCTAACATTTTAAGACCATTTCCAAAAAAACTTCCTCCATCACATTAAAGTCAAAATCATAGAGTATTGTCCTTCAAATAAGCCCAAATCTATACCAGTTGCGTTATTCACCTAGGATTTATTTCAATTTAAAGTTTTATATCTTAAAAATACCCGTATAAAATTTTACATATTCAAAAAAAATTAACAGAGAACATAAATATGTATGTTTAAATACAAATTCATCATTATAACTAAACAATCTATTTTAAATAATAGTTATGTAAAAAACAAACAATAGCTATACTTTACAAGTATCTATGTACAGTAGTTTTCCGGTTTAACGAATATTCGATTCTGCGAACATCGCTTTTAACGAACAGGTCAGTTTGCTCCATTGAGTACCTTATATAGCGAACGAATAATATTTTTTTGTGCTCAGTTTAACGAACAAATAAGATTCATAATTTTAGTTAAAATAACACAATCTTAAGAAATTTCTTACACAAATAACTAAAAACAAGGCGAGTACAAAAAAGTACCGCTATTTTATTTTCTGCTTGTATAGTATTTTTGTTTTGATTGTGCTATAATGGCCAGTAACGCATATTCTTTCGTGGTGTTAACATAAAAAATGGGTTCAAGAAAAAGACTTTTTTTAAAAGAAAAAATACAAATTGTTGATGATCACCGAAAAGGTTTGCGAATTGCAGATTTGTGCAAAAAGTATGGTTTAAAAAAATCCACAGTATGTACGATTTTAAAATCAAAAGAAAATCTTATAAAAAATGCTGAAAGTACAAACTTTGGATCTAAAAATAGGAAAGCCATGAAACAAAGTGAATTTCCAAGAATGGAGAAAGCAGTTTTTTTTTGGTTTCTACGACAGCGAAAGTCATACATGCCTGTTTCTGGTGCAGTCCTACAGTTGAAAGCCAAAGAAATCCATGGAAAGCTTTATGGTGGAGACTTCACTGCAAGTCACGGATGGTTGACTAGATTCAAAAAACGTTTTGGCATACGGCTTTTGAAACAAAGTGGAGAAAAACTTTCATCTAATATGGAAGCTGTTGAACCCTTTAAGAGGCAAATACAGAAAGTTATTTTAGAACATAACTTACCATTTAATGCAATTATGGGTGCTTTATATGCTCCCAAATGTTACACCCCTGATTCAACCAATGGATCAGAATGCCATTCGTTTACTTAAGTTGCATTATAAAAATAGCCTCTTATGAAGACTTTTTTCAACACCAGATCAAAATGTAACCCTGTTTCTAAAAGAATTTAATTTGTATGAAGCTGTTACAACACTGGCATTAGCGTGGAAATCTGTTTCCGAATCATCTTTGGCAAAGTGTTGGAATAAACTTTTAAAAGAAAATTATCACTTTGATGAGGAAGACGATATTCCCTTAGCAATGTTATTACGTCAAGACGAAGATATCGTGGCAATTCAAAATGGAGTTCGTATGCTGAATTAAATTTTTCCAAATGTAAGTCAAATTTAATTTTTTCTGTTCTAAAAATTTACATATATGGCGATTTAACATTTAAAAGTTTAATTTAACAGTAGTAGGGAAATGGGCATTCGGGGCCAATTAAAATTGTTAAATTGTGGGCTGAAATTGTTAAATTGTGGCTGAAATTGTTAAATTGTGGGCTGAAATTGTTAAATTGTGGCTGAAATTGTTAAATTTTGGCTGAAATTTTAAAATTCTTGGAAATTTGTTTACATTAGGAGTTTTTTGTTTATATTAACTTTTTTTGTTTATATTAAGTATATGTATGTATGTATGTATGTATGACCGTGGGAACTTGTGCGCAGAATATTTTGTGGGAATACATTAAGGGGGTTTATATGTTTGAAGCTGTTATATGTATATGATTTTCTAATGCCGACTGGATAACATCTTTATTTTTTCTAATACCGACGGGAAAGTTATGATTGTTGTTAGACTGTGGAAATTTGTTGATGTCCGTGATTTGGGCAGGTGAGGTTTTTGTAACATGTAACCGTGGGAATTTGCGGGTGTATCTTTAAGGCAGCCTGTGTTTGGTGGGGGCGGTGTTGTTGTAATATGTATCCGTGGGAATTTGTGTGCGGAATATTTTGTAGGAATACATTAAGGGGTTTATAGGTTTGAGGCTTTTATATGTGTATGATTTCCTGATGCCAACGGGAAAACATGTTTATTTTTTTCAAATGCCGACGGGAAAACATGTTTAGTTTTTTCAAATGCCGACGGGAAAATCATGGAAATAATTTTTCCTAATGCCGACGGAAAATTTGAGGGAATGTCTAGCTGTAGGAATTGAAGTCTGGCTGTGCTTGGTGGAGGGCGGGGTGTGTCTAGATTGTAAGACCTTAAGGCTGACCGTGATTTGGGTAGGTGAGGGTGTTTTGTAATATGTAACCGCGGGAATTCGGTGAAGTTTATGCTTGTTGGAATTTAAACCAAGCTGTGCTCGTAGAGGGGCGGGATGTATTTGAGGTAGATCGACTGGTGGAGGTCAGGGTGTTGTTGTAATATGTATCCGTGGGAATCTGTGTACATGTATGTATGTATATATGTATGTCTGTAAGAGGTGGGGGAGGGTCTTGTTGTGATAGATAGATAGAATGTGCCTATGTGTGTATGTGTATGTATGTATTTATATATAGCAGTTTAAGTCTGTCCTTGATTTGAGGTAGGCGGGGGGTGTTATTGTAATATGTATCTATAGGAATTTGGGAGTTTATATGTTTGTAGAAATTTTTGTGTATGTATGTCTGTAGAAGTTTAAGGCTGATCGTGATTTGGATTGTTCAGATTAACGATTGTATGTGACCTTGAGAATTTGTGTATGTATATCTGTAGGAAATTTAAGGCTTATCGTGATTTATGAGGGGCGAAGTGTTCATGAAATATATAACAACGCAATTTGTGTGTATATCTGTAGGTAAGGCTGATCATGATTAATGAGAGGTGAGGTGAAGGTGTTCATGTATATGTATACGTATCTGTGTGTATGTATGTCTATATGAGTTTAAGGCTGATCGTGATTTAGGTTGTGAGATTGATAGATTGTATGTTACCTTGAGATTTTGTGTATATATATCTGTAAGAACTTTAGGCTGACTGTGATTTGTGAGGGGAGGGGCGTTGTTGAAATAGGTTTAATTTTTCGTAGATGAGTTTTAGTATGTGTGTGTGTGTGTATGTGATTTTCTCACCCTAGTATTTATATGTACGTTGAAATAAATTATTTCTCGTATGAACATTTTTTGCTAGAAAATATTATCATATATCTGAACTTCCCTAATCCTAGTATGTTTTTCATATTGGAGGATGAGATTGCTTTATATTTTATCAAGCTTAAATTTGTCCAGTGTTAAAGTCTGTCGGTCAGAAATTTGTTTATATTTGTATAAATATTAATTTCAGATTTTGCAAAATTCTTGCGTACGATCGTGGTGATTTTGTGTATGTGTATGTGTGTATGCGCGATAGAGTTTGACTGGTCTGTGATAAGTTTATTTATTTAAGTACATTTGTCTTCTTCGACTTTCGTCTTCAAGCGTCAATAGCTTGGAGAACGGTTTGTATGTTTTCATGATGTAGATATGTAAGTGTG
The DNA here is from genome assembly GCA_936439885.1 of Nowickia ferox. Classification (NCBI taxonomy): domain Eukaryota; kingdom Metazoa; phylum Arthropoda; class Insecta; order Diptera; family Tachinidae; genus Nowickia; species Nowickia ferox. The sequence continues at coordinate 35,827,915 of OW387026.1, read as the reverse complement.
ATTGTTAAAATCCAATAAATACTTGAGCATGGGTAAGAAATTTGATAATATGTGTACATATGTACATATGGATCTACAAATTGATTTTATGTATGTATGTATGTACATACAAATAAGTCTGGAGCTCCCTGTTTAAATACATTTTTTTTGTCATGTGCTGTTGTTGCTGTTGTAAATATTCGCGTGGTCTTTTGTGTATAGATGTGAAATATCTCGGTAGTTTTTTTATTTGAAATTAAAAAAACTTTCTTTTAATTTTTAGATGTATTTACTTAAAAGTTTGTGAGGAGTTTCTGGTTTAAGTAAAATTGAATTCCTCTCTAGTTGTAGTAACTATAGTATAAATATTTAATATTTTTTATTTCCATTTGTTTAAAGTTGATGTAGCCTATATAGTCAACGTTAGAAATTTCTCGGTGTAAAATTTTTTCCAACTATCTTATTTTTTCTTCACCTTTTTCATATATTTTAGAACATCTTGCATTAGCTTTAAAAATGATAAACGCTTTGAAATGAAACTGATCCAGCAGTCCAGCTGGTGGTGGTTTTATAATGAAATTGTTATACTCATTATTGTTAAAAACATCCGCTACTTCTTTTTGTAATGAAAATCATTCGAAACCTTACTCGTATATTAAAACCATTTCTTCATTCATATTACTTAATTTATAAGACTTGCAGGACTTTCTATTATTCGATCATCAGTAAAAATGCAGTAGCTGAGGTCCTTGCTTACTGTTTCATATTAAATTTCTATATCAATTGGGCCGCTATTGAATAAAAGGAACTTTTATCTTAAACTTTAGTGCATTTGGAAGTGCTTGAGATTCTTTCATATAATAGCTTTGTTGGAATCCTAGATACGAGTACATATAATATAGAATTGCATAACGTTTATTTTTAATTTTTATGTTAAGATCATCATCATTTGGATATGAGACTGAATTTAAATGTACTTTTAAATTAGTTAAATCATAATGAGGAAACTTCTTTTCTTCTTGAATAGCGATCAAGAGAAAACGAAATCGTTTTCTTACAATTTAGGTCTGGTCTCTCAACGGTTCCTCTAGTATATAAGATGACTTTCTATGTCAACATATCTCTCTACTCTTTGTCAGAGTTAAGGGACAATTAAATGTTAAAATTTTAACTCCTCAAATTGTGTTACTTCATACTGATAATATGTTTTCATTAATAAGGTATATGTTTATATTATGAAGGTTACTCGCCTATGGCTTTTATTTGATGTTCTAGATTTTTTTTTTCTCATTTTATTAAAGTTCAGCGTATTGTGCATATATTTCTGATATTTTTAAGCGCGCTTTATTTACCTGTCAGACAAAGTGTACGTATCAGTTGATCACTCAGTCTCTCTTTTTAATAATTTTTTTCTTTTAATATGCCACTACTATTTTTCAGATTTTACTACTTGAAAAAGAGAATATTTATGTAATTTTTAAATGTATTCATATATACATATAGGTAAATATATGTATATATGTATAGAGAAATTACTTTATCTACAAAGAAATACATGTTTAATAATCAACTATTCTAGAAAATCGATCTCAAATAACGCAGTTACCTCCATCATCAATTCACCGTCGGTGTTTTTATAGTGTCAGAAACACTAGAATATCTATGTTTGAGAGAATTTTTACATCGAGTTTTTCTACATGAGGTTTGCTGGTTGACATCCTTGAAGTTATTGTTGACGTAGGCTGGGTTGTATCACATTCAGATGTAATAATTTCCTACTTAAAAAAGGTCCTCATTACTATCAACTATATCTGTATACATTTCATTCATGAGTTGGGTTGATCCAGATACAATTGCTGTCTACAGATTAATGATTAGAAACAAGTTTCTCATCACCTTCTAACAGATTTATATATTTTGCTAGCATGCATGCCTTAGCATGCTTCTATCGATAGTGACGCGAGAGTCCGACATGTAGTGGTGTTTCAATTAAAAATCTATACTATTAGATTTTACGATTTCGCTCTTTTTATTCTTTTACAAAGTAGATACATATTTATGTATTTCATTTAGCACAGAGTCATAAAATTTCTTTGCTTACAAAATTGTGTGACATTCTTTTAAATTTGCATGCTTAGGCATGCTTTCAATATTTTTTCTGTAAATTTATTTGATACTCATACAGTTACAGATATAAAGTAAGATCTGCTTACATTGCATTTTACAATTTATGTATGCTTCAGCATGATTCCAGTTGAAGTCCATATTTATTCAGTAAGTTTGTTTGATACTAATTCATACACATATACATTCTTAAAGATTGGAAATCTAAGTCCAATTTATGTAGTTTATCTATATTTTCTAAAGATTTGATAGCTATAGAAATTAATAGAGTAAAGATCTATTATAATAGCCCATGGACATATTTTAAAATTTCGCTTGCTAGAGCTTTCGAAATGGAAAATGTACAATTTTCACTATAAAAAGTGATAATATTAGGTGTTACTGAATATTACACTGTGTTGTAATTTATTTTGATCACTTAAGTTTTCACAATATTTCATACCGGCCACCAAGTTTAGAGAATTTCCAGTATATTTAGTTAATTATCTTTCTTAAGACCTATCATTCCTTCAAAAATACAAACCAAACTAGATTTTTCCTGTTTAATTTTATTTTTTACTTTCATTAAATTTCAACATTTTGTTCATCTTCAAATTATTATATTTAGCAGCTTTTTCTCATTTGTTGAGTTAACTTTAATCGGAAAAATTTAAATAGTGAGATGAACTTTTATATTGTATACGAGTACATTAAGTAATTCTTGGTATATTTCATTTATATGAACCATCATCACATAATTCCTTTGGATGATCTATTAAATCATTCTACTATTGATGCTTTCATATTAAGTAATGTTTAATATTCTACATATGCATGAATTTTCCAGTGTCTATTAAAAAATTCTTTACAATCATCCATTTGTAAACTTTTTGGTACTCATAACATTTCAAAAATATTTTCCACAGCCTAGGTTTTTTCGAATGCAACTTTTATTTTCAACGGTATTGACCATAGAAACTTTGTGAATGAATCATTTACAGTCTACAATAATCAATAATTTCTATTTTCTGTAGAATAGTTTCCCATTTCACCTAAATCAACTATTCCTTTCATTACATATCTACAATGCACAAACAATTTTCGAGATTTATTATAGAGTTCGTCTACTAAATTTCTTTTTAAAGACATTGAGTTATTTTAAAGATTTTTTGGAGAGTGTTGTGATCTACTTGATGCACTTTCAGCTATTTATACTATCATGTAGTTCATTTTCCAATCTATAAATTTTATCGTTCAGCTGTTCAATTTGTTTTTTCAAAAGATGATTTGATTTTTAGTATGTATTTTATCAATTTTATAACTATCTTCTATCTCTAATTGTATTTCACGTTGTACTCTATCAATTTGCATTTTAATATATTCTTGAATTATATTAATTCCTTAAGCTATATTATTAATTTGTCCTATAGTTTATCGTTTGGAGTTTCCAGAAACAATTTACTGATAACATCATTCTCTGTCAGTGAATGATGATGATGATTAGTAGAAATTATATATTTTATATAGTTTTCAACATCAAATTTCTCATAGTATTTCCATGTTTTATTATCAATCATTAAAGAAAATAAAGCTACTATTAGGGCCTATATTTGACCATCAACTTGTATTTTATCTTCATTTAGTTTTAGGTTACTATCACCAAACTTTCATTCATTATTCAAATCTTGATGTGGGCCATAGTTTGTATCTAATTCAATTCTTCCTTCCAAGACTGATAAATGAGTATAAGTGTCTTCAGAATTAGAAGTCTATGAGTAAAAATCATCTTCATCATCCTTATCATCATTCTCAGTATTAGCATCATTAAATAAGATGATGATATCATCAAATATTGTACCTTCTGAAAGTTTCTTTGGTGTACTTGTCTCTATATTGACTGATGGCTTTAAACTTGTATTATTTTCAGCTTCTATCTTGATTTTACTTTCTTCTTTCTTGCGAATTCTTTCAATATTTCTAGAACTATTTATGAATTCTTTGAGAGGTTCTGTTATAGCTTTAAATGTATCTTTTATTGCTCACATGTATCTATTTCACCAGTTTTTATACTACGAAGCTTTTTCTTCAAGACATTTCTTGTCAACACCAACTGTTTTAAAATTTTCTCATCCATGTTTAATAATAGTAAATAACAGGTATCAGCTATTAGATCAGGTATCAGCTATCAGATCAGGTTATCAGGTAACTGGTCTGGTTTTCAGATCAGCTTATCAGGACCTGGTCTGTTTTTCAGATCAGCTTATCATGACCTGGTCTGGTTTTCAGATCAGCTTATCAGAACCTGATCTGGTTTTCAGATCAGCTTAATAGGACCTGGTCTGGTTTTCAGATCAGCTTATCAGAACCTGATCTGGTTTTCAGATCAGCTTAATAGGACCTGGTCTGGTTTTCAGATCAGCTTATCAGGACCTGGTCTGGTTTTCAGATCAGCTTTTCAGGACCTGGTCTGGTTTTCAGATCAGCTTATCAGGACCTGGTATGGTTTTCAGATCAGCTTATCTGATTCAGATTGGGTTATCAGTTTACAAGTAGCTGCCCATTTATAACATTTAGATGAATGCAGTTTAAGGTCAGATGAAAAACGAAAAAGTAAACTTTTATGTAGTCAAATTCTCTTTTTTTCTATAACGATCATCGTTCAATTCAATATCGTTGCTTATAATCAAAATCCATATTTATCCTTCCAACATGCTTTAAATTTGTCTCATCTTACTTAAAAATTATAATTACATTATGATTATCTAGTATCAAATGTTTGGTGATTCTGGTATAAGTTTGACATCAGCAGAATGCATCAACATTCTTATCTCACTCCATACAAAAATATGTTTCTCACATCTAACATCGTTAAATATCATATCGGAATTACTTTTAGCTTTGTTAGGAGAAATAACAGATTCAGTATCTATAAATGTGTATTATCCCATTCCTTTAATTAATGAAATTATGTAATATCTTTAAGTATCCATATTTGGGTTGATAGAGTAATTTTGAGTATTAATATGTAGATGTTTTAAAATTTTAGTTCATTAAGACTTTTTAGCAAGCCAATCATAACATATTATTTTTTATTTTATTTTTTTTTTTTTTACAATTTGACAGACCAACTATTTTTGCGCAAATAAAATTTGATAGAGGGGGAACTATGACTTGTTTTAGAACTAACGTTTGATGAATCATCAAAATTTTGTACCATCCTATTTTTAGGTTGTTTCACTAACCACATTTGTGTAACTAAATGCATTTTATAAATATTATCTCTTATTAAAAAAATAAAATAATACAGCTATACGATATCAGAAAATATTTTCTGAAATCGTGTAGCTGCATTATTTTATTTATTTAATAAGAGATAATGATGTATACTCACATTCAAAACAACATAAAACTATCATTTGTTTTGATTATGAGTATACGTCAATATTTATGAAATGCAATTAGTTACACAAATGTGGTTAGTGAAACAAAGTATATTTTAACAGCCTTATTTATAAAAGTTATTAAGACTTTATAAAGGCTTTTTTAGAAAAATTTTTTATGAAAATTTGTCTAAAACAACCTTTATAAAGTCTTAATAATTTTTATAAATAAGACTGTAAGAGTTTAAAATCAGTATTTTTTATGATAATACTGGTTTTAAACTCTTAAAATATACTTTGTTTTGACTATGAGTAGGGACCATTATCTCTTATATAGGAAAAATAAAATAATATAGCTATACGATACCAGAAAATATTTTCTGGTGTCGTATAGCTGTATTATTTTATTTTTCCTATATAAGAGACAATATTTATGAAACACATTTCATAAATATTGGTGCATACTCATAGTCAAAACAACCTAAAAAAAGGATGGTACGAAATTTTTGATGATTCATCAAACGTTAGTTCAAAAACAAGTCATAGTTCCCTTCTACCAAATTTTATTTGCGCAAAAATAGTTGGTCTGTCAAATTGTAAAAAAATAAAATAAAAAATATGATATGATTGGCTTGCTAAAAAGTCTTAATGAACTAAAATTTTAAAACATCTACATATTAATACTCAAAATATCTCTATCAACCTAAATATGGATACTTAAAGTAATTACATAATTTCATAATTAAAGGAATGGGATAATACACATTTACAGATACTGAATCTGTTATTTCTCCTAACAAAGCTAAAAGTAATTCCGATATGATATTTAACGATGTTAGATGTGAGAAACATATTTTTGTATGGAGTGAGATAAGAATGTTGATGCATTCTGCTGATGTCAAACTTATACCAGAATCACCAAACATTTGATACTAGATAATCATAATGTAATTATAATTTTTAAGTAAGATGAGACAAATTTAAAGCATGTTGGAAGGATAAATATGGATTTTGATTATAAGCAACGATATTGAATTGAACGATGATCGTTATAGAAAAAAAGAGAATTTGACTACATAAAAGTTTACTTTTTCGTTTTTCATCTGACCTTAAACTGCATTCATCTAAATGTTATAAATGGGCAGCTACTTGTAAGCTGATAACCCAATCTGAATCAGATAAGCTGATCTGAAAACCATACCAGGTCCTGATAAGCTGATCTGAAAACCAGACCAGGTCCTGAAAAGCTGATCTGAAAACCAGACCAGGTCCTGATAAGCTGATCTGAAAACCAGACCAGGTCCTATTAAGCTGATCTGAAAACCAGATCAGGTTCTGATAAGCTGATCTGAAAACCAGACCAGGTCCTATTAAGCTGATCTGAAAACCAGATCAGGTTCTGATAAGCTGATCTGAAAACCAGACCAGGTCATGATAAGCTGATCTGAAAAACAGACCAGGTCCTGATAAGCTGATCTGAAAACCAGACCAGTTACCTGATAACCTGATCTGATAGCTGATACCTGATCTAATAGCTGATACCTGTTATTTACTATTATTAAACATGGATGAGAAAATTTTAAAACAGTTGGTGTTGACAAGAAATGTCTTGAAGAAAAAGCTTCGTAGTATAAAAACTGGTGAAATAGATACATGTGAGCAATAAAAGATACATTTAAAGCTATAACAGAACCTCTCAAAGAATTCATAAATAGTTCTAGAAATATTGAAAGAATTCGCAAGAAAGAAGAAAGTAAAATCAAGATAGAAGCTAAAAATAATACAAGTTTAAAGCCATCAGTCAATATAGAGACAAGTACACCAAAGAAACTTTCAGAAGGTACAATATTTGATGATATCATCATCTTATTTAATGATGCTAATACTGAGAATGATGATAAGGATGATGAAGATGATTTTTACTCATAGACTTCTAATTCTGAAGACACTTATACTCATTTATCAGTCTTGGAAGGAAGAATTGAATTAGATACAAACTATGGCCCACATCAAGATTTGAATAATGAATGAAAGTTTGGTGATAGTAACCTAAAACTAAATGAAGATAAAATACAAGTTGATGGTCAAATATAGGCCCTAATAGTAGCTTTATTTTCTTTAATGATTGATAATAAAACATGGAAATACTATGAGAAATTTGATGTTGAAAACTATATAAAATATATAATTTCTACTAATCATCATCATCATTCACTGACAGAGAATGATGTTATCAGTAAATTGTTTCTGGAAACTCCAAACGATAAACTATAGGACAAATTAATAATATAGCTTAAGGAATTAATATAATTCAAGAATATATTAAAATGCAAATTGATAGAGTACAACGTGAAATACAATTAGAGATAGAAGATAGTTATAAAATTGATAAAATACATACTAAAAATCAAATCATCTTTTGAAAAAACAAATTGAACAGCTGAACGATAAAATTTATAGATTGGAAAATGAACTACATGATAGTATAAATAGCTGAAAGTGCATCAAGTAGATCACAACACTCTCCAAAAAATCTTTAAAATAACTCAATGTCTTTAAAAAGAAATTTAGTAGACGAACTCTATAATAAATCTCGAAAATTGTTTGTGCATTGTAGATATGTAATGAAAGGAATAGTTGATTTAGGTGAAATGGGAAACTATTCTACAGAAAATAGAAATTATTGATTATTGTAGACTGTAAATGATTCATTCACAAAGTTTCTATGGTCAATACCGTTGAAAATAAAAGTTGCATTCGAAAAAACCTAGGCTGTGGAAAATATTTTTGAAATGTTATGAGTACCAAAAAGTTTACAAATAGATGATTGTAAAGAATTTTTTAATAGACACTGGAAAATTCATGCATATGTAGAATATTAAACATTACTTAATATGAAAGCATCAATAGTAGAATGATTTAATAGATCATCCAAAGGAATTATGTGATGATGGTTCATATAAATGAAATATACTAAGAATTACTTAATGTACTCGTATACAATATAAAAGTTCATCTCACTATTTAAATTTTTCCGATTAAAGTTAACTCAACAAATGAGAAAAAGCTGCTAAATATAATAATTTGAAGATGAACAAAATGTTGAAATTTAATGAAAGTAAAAAATAAAATTAAACAGGAAAAATCTAGTTTGGTTTGTATTTTTGAAGGAATGATAGGTCTTAAGAAAGATAATTAACTAAATATACTGGAAATTCTCTAAACTTGGTGGCCGGTATGAAATATTGTGAAAACTTAAGTGATCAAAATAAATTACAACACAGTGTAATATTCAGTAACACCTAATATTATCACTTTTTATAGTGAAAATTGTACATTTTCCATTTCGAAAGCTCTAGCAAGCGAAATTTTAAAATATGTCCATGGGCTATTATAATAGATCTTTACTCTATTAATTTCTATAGCTATCAAATCTTTAGAAAATATAGATAAACTACATAAATTGGACTTAGATTTCCAATCTTTAAGAATGTATATGTGTATGAATTAGTATCAAACAAACTTACTGAATAAATATGGACTTCAACTGGAATCATGCTGAAGCATACATAAATTGTAAAATGCAATGTAAGCAGATCTTACTTTATATCTGTAACTGTATGAGTATCAAATAAATTTACAGAAAAAATATTGAAAGCATGCCTAAGCATGCAAATTTAAAAGAATGTCACACAATTTTGTAAGCAAAGAAATTTTATGACTCTGTGCTAAATGAAATACATAAATATGTATCTACTTTGTAAAAGAATAAAAAGAGCGAAATCGTAAAATCTAATAGTATAGATTTTTAATTGAAACACCACTACATGTCGGACTCTCGCGTCACTATCGATAGAAGCATGCTAAGGCATGCATGCTAGCAAAATATATAAATCTGTTAGAAGGTGATGAGAAACTTGTTTCTAATCATTAATCTGTAGACAGCAATTGTATCTGGATCAACCCAACTCATGAATGAAATGTATACAGATATAGTTGATAGTAATGAGGACCTTTTTTAAGTAGGAAATTATTACATCTGAATGTGATACAACCCAGCCTACGTCAACAATAACTTCAAGGATGTCAACCAGCAAACCTCATGTAGAAAAACTCGATGTAAAAATTCTCTCAAACATAGATATTCTAGTGTTTCTGACACTATAAAAACACCGACGGTGAATTGATGATGGAGGTAACTGCGTTATTTGAGATCGATTTTCTAGAATAGTTGATTATTAAACATGTATTTCTTTGTAGATAAAGTAATTTCTCTATACATATATACATATATTTACCTATATGTATATATGAATACATTTAAAAATTACATAAATATTCTCTTTTTCAAGTAGTAAAATCTGAAAAATAGTAGTGGCATATTAAAAGAAAAAAATTATTAAAAAGAGAGACTGAGTGATCAACTGATACGTACACTTTGTCTGACAGGTAAATAAAGCGCGCTTAAAAATATCAGAAATATATGCACAATACGCTGAACTTTAATAAAATGAGAAAAAAAAAATCTAGAACATCAAATAAAAGCCATAGGCGAGTAACCTTCATAATATAAACATATACCTTATTAATGAAAACATATTATCAGTATGAAGTAACACAATTTGAGGAGTTAAAATTTTAACATTTAATTGTCCCTTAACTCTGACAAAGAGTAGAGAGATATGTTGACATAGAAAGTCATCTTATATACTAGAGGAACCGTTGAGAGACCAGACCTAAATTGTAAGAAAACGATTTCGTTTTCTCTTGATCGCTATTCAAGAAGAAAAGAAGTTTCCTCATTATGATTTAACTAATTTAAAAGTACATTTAAATTCAGTCTCATATCCAAATGATGATGATCTTAACATAAAAATTAAAAATAAACGTTATGCAATTCTATATTATATGTACTCGTATCTAGGATTCCAACAAAGCTATTATATGAAAGAATCTCAAGCACTTCCAAATGCACTAAAGTTTAAGATAAAAGTTCCTTTTATTCAATAGCGGCCCAATTGATATAGAAATTTAATATGAAACAGTAAGCAAGGACCTCAGCTACTGCATTTTTACTGATGATCGAATAATAGAAAGTCCTGCAAGTCTTATAAATTAAGTAATATGAATGAAGAAATGGTTTTAATATACGAGTAAGGTTTCGAATGATTTTCATTACAAAAAGAAGTAGCGGATGTTTTTAACAATAATGAGTATAACAATTTCATTATAAAACCACCACCAGCTGGACTGCTGGATCAGTTTCATTTCAAAGCGTTTATCATTTTTAAAGCTAATGCAAGATGTTCTAAAATATATGAAAAAGGTGAAGAAAAAATAAGATAGTTGGAAAAAATTTTACACCGAGAAATTTCTAACGTTGACTATATAGGCTACATCAACTTTAAACAAATGGAAATAAAAAATATTAAATATTTATACTATAGTTACTACAACTAGAGAGGAATTCAATTTTACTTAAACCAGAAACTCCTCACAAACTTTTAAGTAAATACATCTAAAAATTAAAAGAAAGTTTTTTTAATTTCAAATAAAAAAACTACCGAGATATTTCACATCTATACACAAAAGACCACGCGAATATTTACAACAGCAACAACAGCACATGACAAAAAAAATGTATTTAAACAGGGAGCTCCAGACTTATTTGTATGTACATACATACATACATAAAATCAATTTGTAGATCCATATGTACATATGTACACATATTATCAAATTTCTTACCCATGCTCAAGTATTTATTGGATTTTAACAATCACACTTACATATCTACATCATGAAAACATACAAACCGTTCTCCAAGCTATTGACGCTTGAAGACGAAAGTCGAAGAAGACAAATGTACTTAAATAAATAAACTTATCACAGACCAGTCAAACTCTATCGCGCATACACACATACACATACACATACACATACACAAAATCACCACGATCGTACGCAAGAATTTTGCAAAATCTGAAATTAATATTTATACAAATATAAACAAATTTCTGACCGACAGACTTTAACACTGGACAAATTTAAGCTTGATAAAATATAAAGCAATCTCATCCTCCAATATGAAAAACATACTAGGATTAGGGAAGTTCAGATATATGATAATATTTTCTAGCAAAAAATGTTCATACGAGAAATAATTTATTTCAACGTACATATAAATACTAGGGTGAGAAAATCACATACACACACACACACATACTAAAATTCATCTACGAAAAATTAAACCTATTTCAACAACGCCCCTCCCCTCACAAATCACAGTCAGCCTAAAGTTCTTACAGATATATATACACAAAATCTCAAGGTAACATACAATCTATCAATCTCACAACCTAAATCACGATCAGCCTTAAACTCATATAGACATACATACACACAGATACGTATACATATACATGAACACCTTCACCTCACCTCTCATTAATCATGATCAGCCTTACCTACAGATATACACACAAATTGCGTTGTTATATATTTCATGAACACTTCGCCCCTCATAAATCACGATAAGCCTTAAATTTCCTACAGATATACATACACAAATTCTCAAGGTCACATACAATCGTTAATCTGAACAATCCAAATCACGATCAGCCTTAAACTTCTACAGACATACATACACAAAAATTTCTACAAACATATAAACTCCCAAATTCCTATAGATACATATTACAATAACACCCCCCGCCTACCTCAAATCAAGGACAGACTTAAACTGCTATATATAAATACATACATACACATACACACATAGGCACATTCTATCTATCTATCACAACAAGACCCTCCCCCACCTCTTACAGACATACATATATACATACATACATGTACACAGATTCCCACGGATACATATTACAACAACACCCTGACCTCCACCAGTCGATCTACCTCAAATACATCCCGCCCCTCTACGAGCACAGCTTGGTTTAAATTCCAACAAGCATAAACTTCACCGAATTCCCGCGGTTACATATTACAAAACACCCTCACCTACCCAAATCACGGTCAGCCTTAAGGTCTTACAATCTAGACACACCCCGCCCTCCACCAAGCACAGCCAGACTTCAATTCCTACAGCTAGACATTCCCTCAAATTTTCCGTCGGCATTAGGAAAAATTATTTCCATGATTTTCCCGTCGGCATTTGAAAAAACTAAACATGTTTTCCCGTCGGCATTTGAAAAAAATAAACATGTTTTCCCGTTGGCATCAGGAAATCATACACATATAAAAGCCTCAAACCTATAAACCCCTTAATGTATTCCTACAAAATATTCCGCACACAAATTCCCACGGATACATATTACAACAACACCGCCCCCACCAAACACAGGCTGCCTTAAAGATACACCCGCAAATTCCCACGGTTACATGTTACAAAAACCTCACCTGCCCAAATCACGGACATCAACAAATTTCCACAGTCTAACAACAATCATAACTTTCCCGTCGGTATTAGAAAAAATAAAGATGTTATCCAGTCGGCATTAGAAAATCATATACATATAACAGCTTCAAACATATAAACCCCCTTAATGTATTCCCACAAAATATTCTGCGCACAAGTTCCCACGGTCATACATACATACATACATACATATACTTAATATAAACAAAAAAAGTTAATATAAACAAAAAACTCCTAATGTAAACAAATTTCCAAGAATTTTAAAATTTCAGCCAAAATTTAACAATTTCAGCCACAATTTAACAATTTCAGCCCACAATTTAACAATTTCAGCCACAATTTAACAATTTCAGCCCACAATTTAACAATTTTAATTGGCCCCGAATGCCCATTTCCCTACTACTTTTAACAATTAAAATTTTCAGGTAGAACTATCAGCCAATGACTTAAACGAATGGGTAGAAAACAATCCGCCAAGACTAGACGAAGATGAAGATGATAACCATGATGTTGAAGAAGTCGATAATGAAGAACATTTGACGCAAAAAATAAAACACGTAGATGCTATCAAAAGCTTCGAAATTTGTGTTCAATGGGCTCAACAAAATGACGTTGATTTCTCGACACTAATGATTTTAAGAGATGTGCAAGAAGATGCCATAAAAAATAATTTTTCTATTCCAAAAAAACAAACATTACTCGACAAATTTTTTAAGTAAAATTCTCAAGTATGTAAATTGAAAATGAATTTAAACTCATTTTTCATTAAAATTGTTTTTATGTTTTATCTTTACCAGTGTACTGAATTGAACCTTTTTTATTTTTGTTTTATTGTACAGATCTTAAAAATTATTTTTTACAAAATAAACGACAAAAAGTACAATTCAAGTTATTTATTTATCCATAAAACGGCTATTTAACATAAGTACTGCTTATAACGAACTTTTCAGTTTAACGAACAGGCCTGACAAAGTACTGGTTCGTTAAACCGGAAAACTATTGTATATTTAAAAAATATTTGTACTTAAATGTGGATGTGTTTAAAGGAACATAATTAAATAATTATAATACGAGATCAAAAGTAATAAAGTTTATAGCAATTACAATTTGTTTGACATGATTTTATTAGATATGTCAAAGTTATAACAACAGGAGTCTTTAGATTTCAATAAATCTTTAGTCTGAATAAGACTGGATACGGTTTCAACATTAAGCCTATTTCTTTATTTGGTTTTTATTAGATTTTGATACGAAAAAATCGTCTCTACATTTGCAGAGGAGTGAGGAATAGATAAAATTTTATTTGCAATTTTCGAAATATCGGAAAACATATATTCGCCCAAAGAGTTTTTAGTTTTAGCCACTTTAGACCAACAACTAGAAATATTTTCATTTACCAAAGGCTTAAGCTCTTCAACATCCACCAATGCCCTGTACTGAAAGTTTATATTTTCAAAGTTTTGCCTTTCATTTGGAAACATTTTTAACAGAAGTGGTATAATACTATTAGTTCTACCAGACAAAACATTTTCAGTGGAAAATTTACTAAACCAAATCAACATTTCACTGTCAAAGTCAACTTTTTTTCTTAGAAATTCACAAAATTTAATGTAAAATTGTTTACAATTTTCTTTAAACGTATTTACCACACTTATTTCCACATCGTTTGTATTTAAATATAAATCAACTTCAGAGCCACAAAAAATATCATCCAAAGGAATGTGATTTTCATAAATATTTAGCTGTGAGAGGATACATTTGTCCAAGATGTCTTTATTTATAAAGTTTCGAGCTATTTGTCGAAACAAATATTTTAATCTTGGCAAAAATATATGCATATCAACATCTTCCGACTGCATTTCTATGTTAATAGAATTTATAATCTTTAAAACATATTGAAGGAATAAAAAGGTCATTTTGAATACTGGATCAAAAAATCCGGATTTTATAAATTCGATCCTTTCATTTCTTGAATCCCTTTCAACATCGTTTAACGTAAAATAGTACCTCAGAGGCTACCATTGCTCCAAAATTCTATTAACTACTTCCTCCCGTGAAAGCCACCTGGAATGTTGTGAACTCCTCCTCCCTTCTACTTGAACTATTGCAAAAATGGAAATATATGTCTTTTATAAATTTATCAATTTCAATCGGTATTCCATATTTCGATGCAGCGGATGATGTTAAATTTAGTATGTGGCAAATGCAACCATTTGTAAAAATGTGAGGAATTTTTTCTTTAAACTTGCCTTGCACACCATTCAAGAGGCCCATTATGACCGCACAGTTGTCGATTGTAATACCGATTATATTATTTAAAGGTATATTGCATAGCTCTAAAAATTTTAAGGTACTTTCAAATATGCCACTTGATGAGCTATCATCTATTTTAATTAAACCTAAAAATCTATCACGACATTGTCCATTAAAAGTTCTAATAACAATCGCCAAGTTTTTGTTGATGCTTATATGTATCAGTGCTCTCCAAGTACTATCGAAAAATAATTCATTGTACACAAATCAGAAATATCAGTAATATTTTGTGGGCCGAAAATATTTCTTACAATTGTTTGTCCTTTTTTCTGTTTATATTAAAAGTTTTAGCTATTTTGGAATCATTTATTCCTTCTTTTATTATACAATTAAGATGATCTAACGCATTGAAGGGTATGTTGTGATCCGCCACAAACGCACTCACCATAATTTCCAATTTTATTGCGGACTCATTTGTGGGAAATTTGGTAGTAGATGACAAAAAATTCTGAATTGTTGGTGTACTTTGAGCTGCACTCATTTTTTCTTGTGGTTTTTACTGGAATCATGACGGCTTAAGTGTGTCAGTCCACCGGAGATAGGAATATGGCAAGTGCTGCAAATTTTGGATTTTCCATCCTTTTTCAACCATGGAAATCGTTTCATCCATTCATCTCTGAAAGGCACTATGTATGGCTTATTCTGCTTGCTCGTCCTAAAAGTATTTTAAAGATGTATGTATTTGTTGTTAAATTATTAAATTGTATGAAAACAATAAATTTAAACTTACCCGGCTTATTCTGATTTCATTATTTATTTAAAAATAAGTCTTCCTAAAGAAATACACAGATATGTATGTATGTACACTAGTCGGCATAAGTATTTTGACGAAATAAAAATCGTAAATTTTTACATATAATTTTTAAACGGCTTTGTTAAAAATTCTTGTTTACTTTTTCCTTTTTATTTATAACTTATACAAACTTAAAAATAAGGAAACATATATTATTTCATATAAACTTAAAAAGATGTAAATTAAATTGTAATTTCATGTGTTGGCATAAGTATTTTGACAAGAATGTAATACTAAGATAACAGTGTTTAAACTTAACAAAAGCAAAGAAGAGAAGAAGTCAGTAAAATATATATCGTCCTTTGGCTTCAATAACTTTCTGAAGGCGTCGTGGTACTGAATCCACTAAATTTTTAAGAATCTCTGGAGATATCTCTTCCCATAGGGAAGTGACCTCAGAAATTGTCTCCTCTCTAGTTTTATTTAACGAAACTGTTCTTTTGCGTTTCAAAAGAGACCAGACGTTTTCTATAATATTTAAATCTGGACTTTGAGGTGGCCAGTCTAAAGAATTAACACCAACATCCTTCAAAAACGTAGTAATCATCCGGGCTTTGTGGCACGGGGCGTTATCCTGTTGCAGGATAAATGATTCCCCAATAAGCCTTTCACCAGAAGGAAAAGCATTTTCATTTAGCGTAATCAAATATTGGTTTTGGTTCATAGAGCCCGTGATAGGGACCAAGTCACCCAGCCCATTATACGCAACACATCCCCAGAACATGACAGAGCCTCCACCATGGCTCACTTTTAGACAAGCTGCTCGTTTCTTTTGACGTACTACCTTTGGCAATCTTACAAAAAATGTGTTTTTGGATGAGTTATACTCAAAGGAGCTTTCATCTGTCCATAGAACGCTTCTCCAGAACTCCTTTGGCTTGTGCAGGTGTTCCTTTGCGAAGGCCAGTCTTTTAAGCTTATTTGACTTTGTTATATATGGCACGTCCTTAGCTTTAATTGTCTTAAAATCTCCTTCCTTTAAACGCCGTCTAACAGTGCGCTCACTGACTGGATTCTTGTTCGTCAAATTCCATAGATCTGCAGCAGATTGAGGCTTCAGAAAACAATTTTTTTTAAATTCTCGTAGAAGGACTCGGTCTTCAGTGTGCGTTGTTTTACGTTTTGCACCTGATCTGGTTAAGTTTTTCACGTCGTTAAGCTTTTTAAACTTATTAATTTGATAGTGCACAGTTTGACGCGACACATTGAACTCTTTTGCAATATCTTTTACTGCCGTTCCAGCGTTAAATTTTGCTACCATCGAAGATCTGGTAACCAAACTCAACTCTGCTGTTTTACCCATGGTTTATAATGAATTTTAATAATTTTTATTTTTATTTTATTTTGGTTTTATTTTTATTTTTAAATAAAAAAATTTTTGTGGTTTAACGTGCTCAAAAAATGCAAACAAAAAGCCACAAAGACGCCGTCAAAATACTTATGCCACGCAAAAATTTGTTGTCTCCATGCATTATTATCAGCAGAAAGAGAATGCAAAAGGAAACAATAAAAAATTTCGCATATGAAAAGAGCTAAAAATAGATTATTTGTTTTGCGTATCATTTTCGCACCGTTATTTTACGACAATAAGCTAAGCTAGGTTCAACAGTAAGAAAAATGTTTCGTCAAAATACTTATGCCGGCTAGTGTATGTACTTTTGCATTTAAACAAGAAACACCAGAAAAAACTAACTGTTGAATGCGATGGCAATGTGTTATGTATAAAACTAACAACATACATTGACAAAATAAAAAACGAAGCGCGATTAAAGAAAGTGACCGATCAAACTCAAAAGCTCAAATTACTAGTTCTTTTTTGTATTAAGATTGACAATTCTATCAAAAGAAACACCAAAAACATAACATCTGTTTTTTTTGAAGCTGCTCTATGTAATTACATTATGAAAAAACAAAACGAATATGTAAAACAAAATAAGAAGACATAATAAGAACTAGAGTTGCCATTTTCATAAACTATAAGTGATGAAGGGGAAATGCTAAAACAGATGAATTTAAGAAAATCAATGGTTTTAAATTGTAGACGTATCACTGAGAGTATCAAATGTAACAGAGGAGTAACACGGTATTTTTTCAAATCAAATAGTATCAAAAAAAGTACGATCGTAACAACTTTTCCATCACTCTTTTGCATGTTTAAAGACTAAAATATACTATTTTTGTGATACAATAAAGCCACAAAATATAAAATTAATTCATATAATAAAAAATTACTTTCTCACTGATTAACCAAAATAACAAATTTTTAATTATTTTGTAGTATTATAGCGTATTTTTTGTGTGTTGAAGTACTTTTTTCGTCTCAAATACAAATTTTTCATACAAACAAAGAAGTATGTACATATGTTCAGTGATTCTCACCTAAGTAAAATTTCAAAATCTTTGGACGTGGCTATAAATAGTTTATTAAAGACTCTGATACTCTAGTTAAACTAGTCGGAATTGTTAAGTTTTTAGGATTAGATTTAATGAAAGACGAATTAAATTATTTTATACCTGCGCTCTGAAATGTTTTCTTCAAACAACAGTGTTTTAAAGTACAAAAACGTAAACTAAGAAATTCAGAAATAAACTGTTTTGCAGAATGTTCGTCGTTGATCTCTGCCAGTATGGGTCAGATTATGACCCGCCAACAGAATGAACTATCGATAATAATATAAGAAATGTTTTAACAAAATTAATTAATAAAAAAAATAAATAAATAAAACAGGACTATAATGCCATAATGAAAATTTTTATATGCTTAGTGAAATCCAGGAAAAAAACTACGAAACTAAATGATTTATATTATAGATAAAGGATTTTTCCAAGTCAAGTTTTATCAAAACTAATTCACTTAAATCCTAAGCACTTAAACCAAAGATTGTGTTAGAAGATCTCTTTAAACTATTGAAGTACTAATATATTTATGATTTTTTTGGTGGATTTAGTTTAAGAATTCTTAGGTGTTTTTTTTTTTGTTTTACTAATAAACTCAAATTAATAAATAATTTATGCACTTTTATTTGTTTGATATATGAAAATTTTTCTAATTGGTTAACCGTTTAATACCGAAATTAACCGATTAAGCTAGAACCTTGATTAATTAATCGAGCGATTAGTTAGTGTACTCAATTGATTTAACAAATATCGGATCTAAATAAATACTTTAATACAATCAGTCTTTTATCGCTTCTATTAATTCTTGACTAAAACAATTTTCTGAAGTATGTAAGTTAAGAACTTATAAATTTAAAGTTCTAAAAAATTTTTTTATTCTGGTCAGAATTACCTTTCTTTATTAATTCAACATAACAACTGACTTAAAACTACAAAATTTCTTATTTTATATTAATAAAATTGACATAATTAAAAAGGTGGCGTGATTAAATTTCTTATTAATTTTAATATTGATTTAGCAATAATTGCAGATCTTGCAATTATTGCCAAATTGAGGTAAAAAAAAAGAATAAAAAAATGAAATTGCAATATTTAAAATAAAGAATACTTTAGTAGTACCAACGGTAACGCTGCTTGTGCGTAAACATACTCATTCCCTTCTATGAGAAGGGAGAAGAGAAGGAGTAACATTTTTTTTTTGTTATTTTGCCAAAACAAAAGCAAATGAATTCATGTTTTTGACTCAGTTAAGCTTAAATTAGACGTGACATAGCCATTATGCCATAGCCATAACCAAACCAAAACTCAATTGGTTTCTATGGTGGGAGTTATGGCGTTATGGCGAGTCACCTATAATCAATTATGGTTATGGCACCTCTGATTGAGCCTTTAACATTCTTATGTAACTTTTGAAGAAGGCCTCATAGAAGACTTCGGCTCTTTAGTAAAAAAAGATTGGATTAGGGGTGCCAGATTCTGGGGAGGTAAAAAGAGCACATTCGGTTAAAAAAAAGAGCACAAAAGAGTACATTTTTTAAACTAAATAAAAACACTCAATCCAAAATGAGTTTGGTTACAATTTTATTTACAAAGTTCAATTTAACTTAAAAAATATAAACATACATACATACGTGTATATATATGTATGTATGTACATATGTATGTAAATAACGCAAAAATTCATCAATTAAAAAACCACATAAAACAATTCTAATTTTAATGTAACAGAAACAATTATTGTACTTATATACTTATAAGTATATTACATTGTGAGATCAACAAAAAACTATATATGTACATACATATGTATGTATTTACTAGGTTAAATATATTTATCGCTTCTTTGAACATTTTGTACAATTTAAGTTTTTCCAACATTAGTATTTGAAAAGCGTCTTACAATATATTGTGCGAAGTTTTGGTGAAATTTTAAAGTTTTATTTCTTCCGAGCGTGGTTAATATTTAAGCTTCTAAAAATTAGGTTTTGTTGCATTTACCATAGACGACAATCTTAATGTGTTTTTCAGAGTACAAAGTACAGTAAAAATAACGGCGTCATAATCTTTATTGTAAATAAGCCTCTGTCTCCACGGCCAATGTTTAATTAATAAATTGGGTAGTAGAGTAAATGGATTCTTATAATATTGCGTTAATGACAAAAAGTGTGTTACACAGATTTCTCAAGTAAATATTGAATTTTTTATGCAAAGGAAAAAGAGCACAAAAAAGAGTACTACGACGAAATAGAGTACATTTTGTGTTTTTTTGGACCTTCTTGTTTAAGGAGTACATTTCTAAAAAAAAGAGTACGTGTACTCTTTAAAAGAGTACGTCTGACACCCCTAGATGGGATCAGGGTTGCCGTTGAAAATTTCGAAAAAGTGTCATAAAAAGGGTATTTAAGAAAAAAAGGAGTCAAAATAAGGGTATTTTAATGTAAAATAGGGTCAAGTTTTTTGTGAACAAAAAAAATAGCATTTATTTCAATTTAAAAAAACAAATACGAATTTTAAGAATTAATTAAATACATTATCATATTATCAAAAAGAAGTTACTTTTACAAAAACTTTTGATAATGTTTATCACTTTTTAGAAATACTTATTCTATATTTTGTAATTAATTCTTCACTTGGAGTCTATTCTTCCAGCTCTGATTCGGTGTAGTGTTGCTCGTGCAACGCTCTAATATTTAATATAGTATATATATAAATCAGGGCCTACTCACAGTTAATCATCAGTTCATTTTACACAATTGTTAAATTTTATATGAAAAAAATAGGTATGCATGGAATATGACAGTTGCATAAAAGTCAGTTGTTGTAATAATAATTTCGAATGCAATTTTTATATGTACGTTCACAAAAATAATGTATGGAAATATGTATACAACACACATGCATAAAAGTATACTAAAAACTTTTGTGAGGAATATTGGAACTTTAACTCTTTTTCAAAAAGTGGCATTCATTTTGTTAAAATGATACAAAGGAATTAAATAAAAAAAGGGTCATAAAAAGTGTCATTGGAACGAAAAAGGATCAAAAGTGATACTTTAGTGTCACAACGGCAACGCTGGATGGGATACACATTCCACATTCCCTTCTATAAGAAGAGAGAACAGAAGGAGTAAAGTATTTTGTTTTGATTTTTTTTTGGCAAAGCAAAAGAATTTAGATGCCGTTATAAGAAATAAAATTTCATATAAAAATACCAAATACTGAGCGATTAAGGAAAGAAGGCATAAATTATTTCAGTTGAGTTTTGTACGTTGCATAAGACAGTTGTTTTGGTCGATCAATATTATGTACTCGTATGTATATACATACATAAATACTATATGGGTTCTTGTTATTTGCAGAAGTTTCCTTTCACAAAGTAGACGTCAAAACACTATATGTATGTATGGATGTGCATATTGAATACCTCGGACGTGTTTCTCAAAACCTACAAGTGCTGTAATACAAGTAAAACAGTTGGGAAAATATTTTATATTCATATAAAATATATATTTTCACAACTATTTTACTTGTATTTTAACACTGCCACAGCAGTTGAAAACCTTTATTAAACCCCTTTTAATATGACCTTTATTTGAAGGGCTTTTAACAGCCATTCTCTAGAAGGCCCTTAAAGAGCCATTAATTTGAAGGTCTTTTAGAATATCTGCGAAAGAAGCGAGAACGGAAGGTTTACCTCACAATGACAACGTGTGTAAAATAGATGTGAATATGGTATGGAGCGATCAGGCCTTGTACATTCAAAAGATGGAGTACAGAGGCCTTTTAGAAGGCATCCGTACTCCTTCATTTTCCCACTGTGTCACAATAACCTATTACATGCACAATTTTGGCTGGTTGTCACTTAACGTTGAATTCTATTTTCTAGACTTGTCCGCAACAGAACAGAATGAAAACGGAAAAACAAACCACACATACAGACTTTCAATTGAACAGAAATAAAAGAATTAATTCAGAACAAAACAGCACAAATTTTGCCTTTAGTTTTAATACAAGTTATTAGCAAAGCGAAATTAGTGCGTTTTGCACTAGATTTAGTGCCTTTTAAGTCATAACAGTGCGCTTTTTTAAAAAAAGGCACTAAATTGGTGCTTTTTAAACTTTGATTTTAGTGCGTTTTGCAATTCCATTAAATATTAATTTGTGATAGTCTAGAGCTTCATAAAAACGCGAAATAGGAATTTTCCACTTCTTTGAAACTCTAAATTTAAACACATACAAACATACTCAATGAAAACCTAACAAGGTGTTTCCTTCCCAATTATCAAATTTCCTATGAAAACACTGAAAAAACATAATAACAATATTCTGTTTGCTTTTTAGATACATATGAATGAAGTTTTAGAATTGAACGTAAGGTCTTGGTTGTATGTACATATGTACGAAAATATTTCTGAAGGCGAATTCATGCATATGTACATGTATGGGTCCGCCATCTAACACTTAGCTCATGTCTGATTTGACAGATAATTAGTTTTAACCTTCCGCTGAACGAATATGGTTGTGTATACGCTTGAACAACGCTGCCTGCGATCGACTTACAGAAGATGCCGATTTTTCCAAAAAAAAAATCATCTTTTCAGATGAAGCTCATTTTGATCTTGGCGGGTATGTAAACAAGCAAAATTGTCGCATTTGGGGCACAGAAAACCCGCTCGCATACATTGAAAAGCCGACGCACCCAAAACGAGTCACTGTTTGATGCGGATTTTAGTCCAGAGGCATAATTGGGCCAATGAGCAAGGAGTGGCTCAATTATGCCTCTGGAATTTTTGTTCACAAAAATTGAAGAGGAGGATATTAACAACATTTGGTTTCAACCGAACGGCGCTACGTACCACACAGCCGAAGCTACACTTAATGTTTTGCGCCGTTTTCAAAAAAGAAAAGTTATCTGTACCCATGTTCTGTAACTTTGGCGAGAACTTCTTTCGTCGAAAAGATGTGAAACAAAATATTCCATCGTTTCTCGAAAAGTGAGAAAAAAGTGTGTCTGTAAGTCATGTCGAAAACCATCAAAAGTGATTATGTTACGTTAGAAATGTCAAAATGTAATAGTCGAAGCCGGCGTGACATCGCAGACGTTGTGAACGCTTATCACAAATGTCGTGGACGGCGACCAAAATTTACTAAAATTGAAAAATTTTCAACGACGGCGGCGAAAATATAACAGACGGCTGTACGAAATAATGTATAGTGCGACTTTAAGGTTTGTTGTTTAGAATATGTTTATTGTTTACTAAATATTTTCCAATAATACAAAAAATAAAAATAGCTTTGTGGTGTAATTAAGTGATTGTTAAAACAAAATTGTTGAAGTCGTGCATATAAAGAGTTAATGCCATCAAATTGTCTTCTTGCGAAGACATATACTACATAGTCTACCAATTTTTCTTTTTGTTGCTTAGAAATTCGCATAGTTTTCTAAACTTATAAAAGAAAAATTGTTAATAATGAAAAAAATCACTTTAAAAAACAAAATACTAACATTTTCCGTGTTATTATCCATCGCACTTGGCTTTTTAATATATTTTTTGTTTTTGAATTAATTTCTCACCGAGTTTTTATTTGTGAGTGAATTTGACAGTTCAAAGCGGGAACTTTTCTCGCAAAAATCTTACAGACACACTTTTTCTGTAAATTGGCGAATAATTTCTTTAAGTGACAGCTGTTACTCGCCAAAAAAAGTTACAGACACAGTTTAGTGAGAAAAGCAGCTGTTTGTTTCAATTTATTGCATTTTTGTTTCATTTCACACATTTCAAGCGAAAACTTTCTCGACGCGGGAGTTACAGAACATGGGTACTGGTGGACCGTGGTACGTACAAACATACTTATGTATATCAACTGCATACAACTCTGGAACAAATACCAGATACAATAACAGAAATTTTGCTTGTCATACAATATTTGGTTATACTCCTTTTAGATACGCATAGTTTTCTTTGCAAGGTAAGGAAATACTTTTTCATTCACAGTGTCCAAAAATAGCTATCACCAAAAAATTAATTGATCTTAGATCTAAATCGCTACATAATTTCAATATGTATTGTAAAAAAAACTTATATTTCTGGAGACTACAGAAGACACATTGACTTTATAATATAATTTTATAACAATAACGGTGAAGTTGAAGAAATACAGAAGAAGGAAGCATTGCATATTAAAGGCTACATAAATGGAAAAATTTGCTCAGAACTGATCAATATTCGATTGAAGTTCATAATTATATAAATTTACCTAATAATAATCCATTTCTAAAACTCTCTATCGCCATTAATATTACCATATTCAAATGATGAGGTGGAAATTATTTGTAGCGCTATGAATTGTTTTAAAAGTATACGTAAGGCACTCGATAAGGACCAAAATTTCAAAACTTTTCCACTTAAATTTAATGCAAGTGTTTTGATATTTCGACTATACGGCATAATTTAATTTAATATATAAAGAGAGTAAAAACAAAATTTTAATTGAAATCTTACCCTGTACATACATACAAACATAATTTTTGCATTTAGTGCTTTTTTCATGAATGATGCATTTTGCTCTGAAAAATTTGGCATTACTGGCTGCCCATATCATCGTGCAACTATACCAGATGGATGCGTAATAAAGTGCGTTTGACATAGTTAAAACGCGCTAAATTGGAATCGCTGAGAACTATGCCCAATTCAAGAATATTATTTAAATTAAGCATCATTTATTTAAATTTATTATTTATTGCCCTCCTTTCGGAAGGCATAACGAAAAATTTTGTTATAGACTCATTAGAGTGCTCCTCTCCACGGAAATCTTTAGTAAAAGGCGAAAGATTTATTCGACAACTGAAGAGAAGCCAGAGTGAATAAACTGTTTACTCCATACTTCATATTTCATTTATTGATCCAAATTCTTATTTTAAATAAAGTTTCTTAAACGTACACTTATTTCGTAATTTTCCTTAACATATTTAAATATTTTTCTAAGGCTTATAGCCAGTTTGTCAATATCGAAAGAAAACTTATGCTAAAGAAAGCTAGTCACTCACATTCAAATAGATTTTGGTTTACCAATGTCACTCAGTTTCATTCGCATGCACTTATGTCAACTTTTTCATCCTACGTATTAATAAGCATAAGTCGTAAAGCAGCTCTGGGCGAGTCAACATCAAGCGTCGTTGGCAATTATTTCTTAAGTGCAACCAGCCCACTGTTGTTTATTGGCCTTCGAGAGTTTTGCGTCTCACTCGCACTGGTTGACTGATCTGCCACGGATAACCGTATATTCTTGCGGTTCTTCTGTGGAATTTCTTTAACAACCACGTTGCTACTTCCTATGTGAAGGCATAGGTCGTATACAGTCAGTCACAAAACATTTTTAAAATACTGTTAATAACATCTTGGGCATATGGTCTAGTTACTCCGCCCATTTTTGTGCAACCATATTATGCAAATTTACTTTGTATAATATGTATTAATAAATAAATAAATAAATAATAAGCTTAAGTAGTGTCAATTCATAGGTTTATACATTTTACAGCGATTTCCTCTAAAAGTACAAAAAATACTACGAAATTGTTTGAAAACAAATGCAACACTTCTTCATATTGGTTAGCTGTCAATATAAAAATGTTTAATAACAAAAAAGTTTTATATTTGT
The DNA here is from genome assembly GCA_936439885.1 of Nowickia ferox. Taxonomy (NCBI): domain Eukaryota; kingdom Metazoa; phylum Arthropoda; class Insecta; order Diptera; family Tachinidae; genus Nowickia; species Nowickia ferox. Next base: position 35,801,856 of record OW387026.1, on the reverse strand, counting down.
GTTATAAATTTATCTCAAAAAAGTGTTAGTGATTATTGTTATTTAGTGATTATTACATATTTAAAAAAAACATTCATATATATTTACATATTTAAAAAAATATACATATAAAACCGAAAGAAAGTTATTTAACTTTATACATACACCTACAATGGATATATCTGTTGCTGTTTATTTCTCGGATGATTCCGAAGATGACGAACAAAATATTATGTTAAGCCGTAGGGAGCTGCGAGACAATCATAATGTACTGGAGCTGCCAACGAATCAGTAAGTGTACTCGCTTATAAATATTAATGGGTAAATTTATAAAAAGTCTGCTTTCCATATCAGATTTGTTGCAAACTTTCGGGTGTCAAAAGACATTTTTAGAATGCTTCTCGAAAAATTACAGCTTGTAGGTCCACCTTCTTATAGGAGTACATATGTACGCCCGGATATAAAGCTGGCTACATTTTTAAGATTTTTGGCTACTGGGAGCTATCAACAGACCGTAGGAAATGAAGTTATCTCATGTACATGCAAAGCTACAGTTTGCAAAATCATTCGGGAATGCCTCAACTTTTTTGAAGACCATATTTGTGAGCACTTGATAAAAATGGTTAATAGGGAAGATGAACACATAATAAAACAAGCGTTTTTCCAATCGACGGATTTTCCTGGAGTCATTGGCTGCGTTGACGGTACTCACATCAGAATTAAATCGCCACCAAATGATGTCAAACATTTGTATTATAACAGGAAAGGCTTTTATAGTATAAATGCAATTGTGGTAAGTTTAAGCAACTATGTACATTATTTTTTACATGCGTACATATACTAAGATGGCACAAGGATGCTAAAATTATCCAGAAATGGGTAGAAAATTCAAAATGACCTTTCTTATGAATACTCTAATGTGAATGTGCTCCAATGTTAGTCGTGTTTCGACTCCGGCTACGACGATTTTGTGCTAGATTAAAGAAAAAATGTTGCAGTGTTATTTAATCTAGTTGAAAATCGTCATAGTCGAAGTCAAAATACGATACTCGTAGTTAGTCCCATTGTATAATTGTAACGAAGTGAACGTCAGAGTGTATGTACATATGTACTATTTACAAATACATATGTATGTATATACATTTGTTTAAAATAATTATGTAAATTAATTCTAACAGATTTGCGATCACAGAACGTACATTATGCACGTCGATGCTAGGCATCCAGGTGCTAACCATGACGCGTTCGTATGGGGGCACAGTTCTATCGACCGGAAACTAAAAGATTTTGAAAGAAGCCAAATAAATAGGTGGATTCTTGGTAATAAAATTTAAATTAATTTGATTACTTTATTTAAAATGTTATATTTTATTAGGTGATGCAGGTTATAAATTAAAATCTTATTTGATGACACCCTTCAGAAATCCCAGTAGTGTACATGAAAGACTCTTCAATAAAAAACATACCAGTGCACGCAATGTTGTTGAGCGTTGTTTTGGTGTGTTGAAAAACAGGTTCAGGTGCATTATCGGATCTCGAGGATTGCATTATGATCCCGAAAAGGTAACACAAATAGTAAATGTATGTTGTGCTCTTCACAACATATGCATACATTATAAGTGCACTGTACCAGAAAGTCATGGAAGTAGAGACAGAATGGGCAGCAGCAATAATAAAAAGACTTCGGTTTGTTTCCTTTTTTAAATTAACAAAAGCTCAAAAACTCCAAAAAAAATTAAAATACGTTATAAAAAACAAAACAATTCAATGAAGATTTAAATAAAATTACACACATATTATTTTTTTATGGTAAGCAAAAACTTTTCTATGTTTTTTTCAATTCGTCGTCATCACTCTCATGTGATTGACGTTTCGCAGCACCCTTGCTCTGTGGCAGTTGTCGGTCATTCATTTCCAAATGCGACACGATTTCATCCGATTTCCCAAGAGCTATAGATCTGGTTGGTGTGATCACTGCTATGGTCTTCGCGTCTCTTGGAGGTGTTTTCACAAGCGATTGAAAGCAATCGTCTATTGAACGTGGTATAACATTCTCCACCAAACCACCATATGTTATACCACTAGGCGCAGCAGCTGAGGATAACATCAATGTGCGGTCAATAATCTGCTCCAATTCTGTTAAATAATTGAACCGATATAGACCGCCGCCTGTTTCCTGAAGGTTTTTTCTATTTTCAGATATTTTTTTCTTCGTTCTGGATTTTAAATCAGCCCACGTCTGTAAATAAAATGTATTAAAACTTACGATTAACAAGAAAGATGTATGTGCAAACATATGTACGCATATAGTATGTTCGAGTATGTACATACATATATATGTATAAATGCATGTACGCATTGTTTTTACTAACCTTTTTCCAATTTCCAATCAGCGATTGAACGAGTGGGAGGTCCATGCGAATTAAGTTTTTGGCAAAGTGCTTTCCATTTCTCCTCTGTTGAAACCTTGCTTGCACCAAACACAGGCGTTCCTCTAGCAAATTCTGGATTCTGCTCCATAAACTCCACCAATGTCTGGAGCTGTTGAATTGTTGGTTTTTTTTGACTAAAATGAAAAGTTATTAATAATTAAAATATGTATTTCTTCATCAAATTAACTTACCACTTGACTTTGTCCATTTTATTTAAATTTTTATAATTAAAAACAATTTTATTAATTTTCTTTTGTAAAAACTTTTTCCTACTCGAACACAAAATAGCAAGTGACTGGTTTTGACATTTGTGTTCGCAGTGTTAACAGCACCTTTGAAATAGGCAAACGCAATTTTGTATGAAAATACTTACGTTTTCATTCGAGCTGTCGTTCGAGTCATTGTTCGCATAGAAATAAATTAGATAAACCCAAATCAATTTTCTTTCGCTTATATTGCGAACGAAGTCATTATTTCGATATTGACAAACTGGCTATTAGTTAAATTTAGGGTAAAAAAAATTACAGCATGTACCATAAATTTTCCAATTTTTTGTCAATTTAAAAAGATTTCCGAAAAAAGGATACAAACGGAAGTAATTTCTTATAATCTAAGTTAAACTATACACTAAATAATACTTAAGACTAATTTAAATAAACAATAAAAATCCAAGGTACAAAATAAAATATCAAAGGCAACAAAAAGTAGAATAAAAACTAAACAAAAACAAAAACAAAACATTACCAGCACAATTTTAAGTTACTGTGCAGTATTGTAAACTACATAGATCATAGATGTTCAGCCCATACAACAATTGTTTGAAAAAAATTCATACACATTTGTTACGCTCTTTTAAAAACTCATTCATTCATCGTTGAGCAAGCGACGAAAACACATGGGTTGGAGTATCGTCATTTTTTTCAGGAATTTATTAAGCATTGTTGTTGGTTTTTGTTGAACAAAGCACAGTAAACACACACGATTGAATTACAATTGAACTCACAAAAAACAAAGTAAAAAAAATGATGCTTTTCATAACATTCATTGCCTTTTATGCTACAAAATATTTAAGGCTGGAAATGAAAATGTTTTGAAAAGACATTTTTATTCATATCATATAAGAGAAGGAGGAGCTTCTTAATGAAAAGACGAAAATTTATTTTTTCCAATTAAAGGAATGGCTTAATGGAATTGAAAACAATTCAGAAAATCATAACCTAAAAAGTGGAATATCAAGCTTAGTAAGTTTAAATGTCGTCAGGCATGGAAGACCTTTTTCTGATGGGATCTTCATTAAAGAAGTTCTTATAAAGATTTTTGAAAAGCTAAGCTACAGTACTGACTTCATTAAATCTATTCCTTTATCCCGATTTACTCTAGTTCGGCGCACTACACAAATAGGAACTTCTTTAGAACATTTTATTACTGAAAAATTGAAAAGTTGCGAATTCTTTTCAGTCTGTCTAGACGAAAGTACCGACATTAACGAAGTTTGTGAACTTATAATGCCAATTACAACGTTTTTGAAACAATGTTCACCCTTGAAAGTTTTTATGCAAACGTAACAGGCAAGTTATTGTTCGACATCGTTAGTGACAAACTATTTTCAATTGTAGACACAAACAAGTTTGCAGCAGTTTGTACAGGTGGTGCCAGCGTAATGACTGGTAGATATGAAGGCTTTATCGGACAAATACAAAAACATGGTTTGTCAGTTCAAAATTTTCACTGTATAATCCACCAAGTAGCTCTTGCATCAAAATTTCTTTTAGAACATTGAAATCAGCAGAGCGCATAATTAATAGAATACGTGGTGGACATAATTTCCTTACGCATAGGAAATTTGTAACTTTTTTAAAAACTAGAAAAGCTGCACATCATGACCTTAAAATGTACACTGACGTTCGATGGCTTAGCCGAGGTGATTGCCTAAATAGACTGTTTGGCTTAAGAAAAGAGGTGGTAGAGTTTTTAGAGCTAGAAAATATAGATATATGTGAAGTAAAATTACTAAAAGAATATGAATGAGTTTAATTTACAACTTCAAGGAAAAGATAAAAGTATACTTGATATGTCTGAATTTCTGTTGAATTTTAAAACAAAATTATTTTTGCTGCTAACAGAAATTCTTATATATAACAAACAAAATTATACTAAAAAACTTGATTATGTATCATTATTAGAAACCCTTTTTTTTAATTTTGAAGACCGATTTAACGATTTTGAATGTATACAGCCTTTGCTTGATGTATTCAAAAACCCTTTAAATTGTGACATAAGCAAGTTCGATTTACACATTCAATCAGAGATAATAATACTTAGATCTGAGGTAAAAGCTTTCGATAAAATTAATTCTCTTGAGTTTTGGAAAAATGTAGATGGTGCCTTATGTCCTCAGCTCAAACGAATGCATTTAAAATATTTATCATTTTTTTCCTCAACATACTTATGTGAACAAATTTTTTCAGACATGAAAAACATTTGCTCCAAGCAGCGCAATCGCATGACCTCGGTGAACTTAAAAAATATTTTGCTAATTCGCAATTGTCATGCAAGTATTAACACGGAAAGTTTAATTTAAAATCTTCAAAGCGATTTTAAAAATTGTAATAAAATTACGTTTTAATAATCACAGACCGAAAATAATCATTATTGAATTTATTTTACAAAACAATACAATACAATATTACATCAAAGCTATTCATTAAAAAACAATTTATTTGAAAAAACATTATAATGGTTACTGTCTCTGTTAAAAACACCTTTTTATTCATATCATTATGAAATTTGTTTTAGATTTTTGCCAATATGTTTGCTGGGAGTTAGGGTTGCGAGAGCGAGCGCTAATACATCTCATTTTTATATTTGATCATCTTTGAACTAGATCCGTCAGATCAAGGCTCCTTATTCTCCTGTGGTAGAATAAGAGGTCTTCATCTCTATATAGGAGACTGCGATCCCTGAGGGTTAGGATATCGGCAGGTGAAAAATACCGGCGCGTGTGCAAGGCCTCTAAGTCGACAGATCGATGGAGACACTGTGCAACTAAAGCGTTGTCCAAGTCGGACGATTGTTCCAAAAATCTGATGATTGAACCAATTAGGAAGGTATCAATCCTGAAAAAATCAATCTTACTGTAAATGGACGCACATGACGGTCTGCGAATCATACCGTCCGGGGATAATCTAGGTCTGAGTCCTAAGCGCAATGACAAGATCCTTCTCTCCCATATCCTAAGTCTTTCCATCTGGGCGGATGATATTCCAAACCAGACAGAAAAGGCATAGGATATGATAGGTCTTATGATCTGTCGGTAAACCAGGAGTCTGATTCGTGTACTTAGTCCCATTTGTCTAGACAGTACCGTGCGATACGTGAAGTAGACCCTTTTTGCCCTCTGCAAAATGTAATCCACGTGTCTGTAGAATTCAAAATTCTCGTGGAATATGGCCCCTAAATACATGAAACTGTCCGTATTTGCTATGCGCTCCCCTCCTATACTGAGGGTGGGAAGGAGACCGCGTCTACCCTTAATAACTATGCTCTCCGTTTTCTGCATATTAAGTTTTAGTCCCCATTTTGCAAAATACTCACTAAGACTACCAAGGTATAGGTTCATCCGCCGATTGAGCAACCTCGCCACAGATCCACTTGCAGCCGCAAGTATATCATCTGCATACATTAGCAGAAGATATCCATCTGGGGGCTGGGGTATATCAGACACCAGTATATTATACAAAACTGGGCCCAATAATGAGCCTTGCGGTACACCTGCATCAACGTCTCTTAATCTGGAGACATCGTGCGAACCCTAACTCTGAAGGTTCTACGTTTCAGAAAATCGGCTACCATTCTGCAAGTGGATCTGTTAAAGCTCAGTCCCATCATTTTATAAACAATTCCGTCTTGCCATGCAGTGTCAAAAGCTTTCGAAAAGTCCAAGCTAACTGTCAATGTTGGACACCTCCTACTCAGTCCCCTAGCAACAAAGTCGCTATATATCATAAGGGCATGAGAAGTCGAATGTCCATTCTTGAATCCAAACTGATGATCTCCTAAAATATTGTCATTCGTAAGTTTTCGACGTATGTCCGATAGTATAAAATATTCAAACAGTTTGCCAAATGACGTCTATAGTTACTGGCTATCCTTCGGTCCGCTCTAGGCTTTGAAATTGGCACAATTAGAGCCTCCTTCTACCTTATAGGGAAATATCCTAAGTTATAACACTGACTGAACAGAATCGTCAGGTGGCGCCATGTCACTATGTCCGTCTTCCTGAGTACAAACTCCGGAATTCCATCCCTGCTACTGGATTTTTTTTTTGCACGTTTTTTAAGAGCGCCGGAAACATCATTTGGTGTTATAATCACATGTTCTAGGGAACGAAAATGTTCATTCGAACATAAATTATTTTTCACCAGTGTGGCGGTCCCGCCGCCGCGTCTGTTCTGTCGGTCCTGTCGAAAGGTCTCCCTCCATGTCCAGTGTATGTCGGGAGGAGAGTTTATGTTCTGCTATAAGGAGAACATCAGGTTGATGTTCCCTAAAAAAGAATCTAGATAATATTTTTTATGCCTAGACACTATGGAATTTACGTTAATAAATATCAGTCCTAAGTTAGCCTAGATCTGTCTCCGTCATTATTCAGGGTCTTATACTCCCTTGCAAAGCCCTTCACTCTACCTAAGCAGTCAATAAGACCACCATCAAAAAATCGCCTACAGTCAACATCGATAGTGTCAAATTCATTCCCAGCCAATGAGAGGGAAATTCCATTTCCTGTTCGAGAGCCAGATGAACCACTTGACGCTCCGACTTTATTTACAGCTGCCTTGGCTACAGAAGAGTACGACACCCCATTGTTTACCCTGACCGATGGCACAGATGTCCGTTCCCTTGTCACGATATTGTTCGCTAATCTACGTAATATCTCTAAGCGCTTGGGACAGTCTTTGGAACTTGCAACGTGTCCACCAATGCCATAATTCAGACATTTGATCGGAAGCCCAACTTGCCTCACAGCCTGTCCTGTGACAGGGTCAGTTGACAACTGCTCAACGCAATTATCATCTTTTGATGGAACCATACATTTCCCAGGTCCGTGAGATTTTCCGCATTTCACACATCTGTATGGCATGTTGCAGTTCCGTGCTATATGGCCAAAACGCTGGCAATTGTAGCATTGGATAACATCTTTGCGTATATGCTTCTCCATGCTGCAGTGCAGAATATACCTTATGGTCCTGAAACCCTTTATATCTGATTCTTTTCCTAATTGGAATAGCCATCTATCTCCACCCATTTTGTAGAGTCCGGTAATCCTTATGCCGATTTTGAGGCCCTGCATATACGCCAGCACCTCGTCCACCTCAAAGGAACCTGATAGTCCCCTGACCACTATAGAAATGGGTCTCTGTGCCTTTGGAGTGTGGGTGTAATAATTTACACCTTCTTCCGCAAGCATTGTTTTCAATCTGTCAAAATCCCCCAGAGTGCAGACTTCTATATTTGTCACATTTTTACCCAATATTTTGATATTGTAGTCGTTGTGACCTAACGACTTTGTAAATTTTACACTAATATCCCTAATATTAATATTATAAACAGTTATTACTGGTATTGACTTACTCTTTGTAACCTTTGCCTTACTATTTATCACCTTAGCATCGAGTACACTCTGGTCCCTGGCACCAATCTTTCCACCGGGATCCCCAGTCGCGTCCCTTATGGCTTCACTTATGGTTTGCGGCCCCTGTTTGGCAACATCCTTATTGTTTGTTGTCAGATTCAGCTAGCATTTCTTCTTCACTTTCCGTCTCAACTTCGCTTTCACTTTCTTTGGCTTGTTTACTCTTCATCATGGAGTGCAACTTTTCAACGGCTGCGGAAAGTTTCTCATTTTCATTCATAATGAATTCAAATTTTTTATTTAGAAAGTCTAGTTCTTGGTCCTTTTTTTGAATAATTTGTCTGAGCTCTTCCACAGACATACCAACACTGGGCCGTTTGTTTGGATTCAGACTTTCATCCTCTTCCATGGCAATATGTTTTGTTCGTCAGCCACACACGATAAGCATTAAACAAAACAAAACAGTTTATTTGACTTCTGTTTGCTTAGACGTATTTTTTTGCTATTCACAGCCTTTAGTGTTTATTTTAAAAGTCACTTAAATTTTTAGTATTTATTTTGCCTCCTATGGGCTTCTCAAATTTGCAGGTAATCAACACTTAAAATTTGTCTAAAAGTATTTATCTTGCCTTTTATGGGCTTCTCCAAATTGCTATTAAGCGGCAATAGAGATTTGTCAACTTGTTGTCTCAGAATTATTCACAATTTAGTTTTTGTTTTTAGTATTCACTTTCAATAGACACTTCACTTGAGCACTGTTAACACAAACTGATTAAGGTTTTACTTCATTCATATTTTCATATTTCATTTATTGATCCAAATTCTTATTTTAAACAAAGTTTCTTAAACTTACACTTATTTTGTAATTTTCCTTAACATATTTAAATACTTTTCTAAGGCTTAGTTACATTTAGGGTAAAAAAAATTACAGCATGTGTCATAAACAATTTTTAAATTTTTTGTCAATTTAAAAAGATTTCCGAGAAAAGGATAAAAACGGAAGTAATTTCTTATAATCTAAGTTAAACTATACACTAAATAATACTTAAGACTAATTTAAACAAACAATAAAAATCCAAGGTACAAAATAAAATATCAAATGCAAAAAAAATTAGAAGAAAAACTAAACAAAAACAAAAACAAAACAATACCAGCACAATTTTAAGTTACTGTGCAGTATTGTAAACTAGATCCGTCAGATCCAGACTCCTTATTCTCCTGTGGTAGAATAAGAGGTCTTCATCTGTATATAGGAGTCTGCCATCCCTGAGGGTTAGGAGATCGGTAGGTGAAAGGTACCGGCGCGTGCGCAAAGTATCTAAGTCAACAGATCGACGTAGACACTGTGTTACTAAATCATTGTCCAAATTGTACGATTGTTCCAAAAATCTGATGGCCGAATCAATCAGGAAGGTATCAATCCTGCCAAAATCAATGCTACCGTAAATGGACGCACATGACGGGCTACGAAACACACCGTCCGAACATAATCTAGATCTAAGTCCTAAGCACATGACAATATCCTAAGTCTTTCCATCTGGTGGGATGATATCCCAAACCAGACAGGAAAGGCATAGGATATGATAGGTCTAATGATCTGTCGATAAACCAGAAGTCTGATCCGTGTACTTAGTCCCATTTGTCTAGATAATACCACACGATACGTGAAATATACCTTCTTTGCCCTCTGTAAAATATAATCCACATGCCTGTAGAATTCAAAATTCTCGTGGAATACAATCCCCAAATACCTGAAACTGTCCGTGTTCGTTATGCGCTCCCTTCCTATAGTGAGGTTGGGAACAAAACCTCTTGTATTTCGGTAAAGATAACTACATCTACCTTTAATGACAATACTCCGTGTTCTGCATATTAAGCTTCAGTCACCATTTCACAAAATAGTCACCAAGAGTATCAAGGTACAAGTTCATTCTCCGGTTCAGTAATCTCGCCACAGATCCCCTTGCAGCCACAAGTATATCATCTGCATACATCAGCAAAAGATATCCATCTGGGGGCTCAATAAAGAGCCTTGTGGTACACCTGCATCAACGTCTCTTAAGCTGGAGACATCCGTACTAACCCTTACTCTGAAAGTTCTACATTTCAGAAAATCAGCCACAAGTCTGCAAGTGGATCTGTTGAAGCCTAATCCTATCATTTTGTAAACAATTCCGTCCTGCCATGCAGTGTCAAAAGCCTTTGAAAAGTCCAAGCTAACAGTCAATGTCGGATATCTCTTTGCCAGTCCCCTAGCAACGAAGTCAGTATATATACCATAAGGTCGTGGGAAGTCGAATGTCCATACTTAAAACCAAATTAATGATCCCCAAGAATATTGTCATCCGTAATTTTCTGACGTATTTTCGACAATATAAAATACTCGAACAATTTGCCAAATGACGACAATAAAAAGATCGGTCTATAGTTAGTAGGTATTCTATGGTCCGTTCTAGGCTTTGGAATTGGTACAATTAATGCATCCTTCCCTCTTGTAGGGAAATATCCTATATTAAAACAATGGTTGAATAAAATTGTCAGATAACGCTATGTCACTATGTCCGTCTTTCTAAGTACAAAGTCCGAAATTCCATCCCTGCCACTGGAGTTTTTATTTGCACGCTTCTTGAGAGCAACATCACCTGGTGTTATAATCTCATGTTCCAGGGAACGAAAATCTGCATCAATTACCGTTCCATCAGCTGTGACCTTCCTTCCGAAAGTCAACAATGGTTCATGGCCATCAAGCAACCTGACTTAATCGTTCACAATGTTCATAAAGGAACCCATACGCGAGGTACCACCTCCTCTATGAACATCGCGGAATTAGTCGGCTAATAGTTCGTCTTTCTCAGTGTCCATCGAAACAAAAGTACCTGTAGGTGCAATCAAATGCCCAATGGGTGTTTTTTTTACTAATGCCGGCTGCTCTTTTTATTCGATTATATGTCTTATTATTTAATCGTATATTTTGCAAATAATCTGTCCAGTAGCTCTCTTCAAATACGGCATGTGAATAAACTGTGCACAATCTGAACATTAAATCCAAAATAAAACATTTACTGAATGAGAACTGGAAAGCAAAATAAACAACTTTATACGCAAACAGAAAACATGATATTAAAAGCAAAAGCAACCACAAAAATGGCAATTGAAATACAGCGTTACCATTGAAAAACTTTTGAAGTGCTTTTAAAGAAAAAGTATTTCTTATATAACAAATAAATCGTAAAAAAATTAAAAAATATGGCTACTATGATTTTTAAGGCTTCCGGACTGTAAAAGTCACTATGTTCCGCATTATTGGGCGTGTTTTTTTCCTTTTCAGTTGTTTTAAGAAATCTGGTTTTTTTATTTTTTAAATTTATTTAATTTATGTGTAATAAATGTTTACAAATTTCGAAAAACTTTTTCGTTCGCTAGAAGAGAGAGTTGTTTCTTTAGTTATTTGGAACGCTGAACGCGAATCTGAACTCAATTTTTTTCTATCAGCTATAGTTTGCGAGACATAGCGTTATGTAAAAAAGTAAAGGCACTTTCACCACATACAGCAGCATAGCTTCAGAAGGAGCTTTCCTATTCAGTAAAGAAAAAACTGAAACTCGACAATAAAATAATATTGACTCTGTGCATTGCTTCTGAATTTGAGAGATAATTTAACCCAAAAAAATTAAAATTTTAGAAAAAAAACTTTATTTTTTGTTTGTTTTAAGAATGCATAAAAAATAACAATACAAGAACGAGCTTATTTTTGATTTATTAGCTTGTACCTAAATGACTTCCAAAGGAATGGAGCCCTTTTTCATTGAAATCCCTGTACAACTTTTGAGATTATTTACAATTTAGAAACAGGACTGAAAAACATACATTCATAAAGATCTAATTTTGGAGCAACAGATATATATCTGTAAAACTTTTGAATTTGTCATTTAAGAAATTTATTATTCGACATATTGTCATAAGTTTATCTAAACTGAAATTTATTTGCTGCTGGTTAAGCATTGTCTATATATTTCATTGGTTCACAGCCAAATCATAGCGTTGTTAATTATTCGTGTTTTATGTTTGTTCGAATATTCGAACGAACAAAGAATAAAAAAATGTATTTGAAAAATTTTAAAAAAGTTTGCAGAAAACCACACGCATGTGTATGAGTTTAATTTTTTTTATTAACAAACAGAAGTAATTCATTGCACAAGTAAAACAAATAATTTTAATAACAAACTTAGAAATATTATTAAAAACTAAAAGAAAATTAGTTAAAAAAGTTACGTTTTCATACACATTTGCAAAAATTGTTAATATGTCATTGACTTTTTAAATTAGTAATTTTTAGCTAGTAGACGTTTTTTTTACTTCTGATAAAAGGAACCAGTAGAAAAATATCTTTCGCAAATTGTTGATGTTAGTGATACCATTAAAAAAGTATTAAATAATTTAGGTCAACCTCAAAATTGTTGACGATTTTTAGATTAGTACAATTTCCTACTTTATTGGGTGCATTCATAAGACAGAGCTGTTGCGCAACCGTTGAGTGTTTGTCTTACAAACGCATAGTGAGTAGTTCCGCTCCGCCAAACAGTTGCTATAATCTTTTCCATTATAACATTTTTTCGCTACCTATAGTCAACATGTTATGCTCATCCTGAACAGCTAGTCGAATAGAGCTATGCGTTTTATATGCTTTGATAGGTGGCAGGAGCAAATATTTGTTAAATTTTACGTTACAAATGGGATAAAGTAACGAAATAAAGATATGAAATCAAATTATATCCATCAAGCCGTTTCTAAGACGCAACTGTTTGGGCCAACAGCAGTAATTTTTTTAAACTCTTTACCAGGAGTTGTAAGACACCTTCTGATGCCATTAAAGAGGAATTATCTTCTCAAAGCAAGAAAACAAAAGATGCGTTTAGCGAACATATACAACAAACTTACACAAGTAAGTAATTTATTACTCTTAACATCACATTAATAACAAAGAAAAAGTTATGATATGTAAAATACTTTTTATTCAAAGTAATTAACGAAATGGTTCGAATATTCGACAAAATATATTCAAATAATTTGTTATTCTAAATTAAAATTTTTGTTCGTTCGAAAGTTGTTGTTCGAATATCGAACAACTTTTTTTAATTTTTATATATATAATATATTTTTTGTTCGAATAGTGAAATTGTAGTGATTTACTAGTGTCTTTGTCACCAGTATTACTGACGAATTGTACCCCAGACAATGCTTTTTGCTATAGACATTTAGCATGTACGTGTCATTGAAAAGCAACTACTGGTACTACTGAGTAGGTATTTCTTGTGGGACCATATCGAGACATTGGAAAGAGATAGTCACTAGTACATTTTAGTAATTCTAATGATAATAAAAATGAGTATTTTATTAAAAATTTTTGTTTTAATAAAAAAAAAACATAAAAAAAGGGAACATTCGTTCAGCAAGTAAGGATTTAGTTTGCTGTTTGTATTAAATATAAATGAAAAATTCAAGGTTCCGTCGAATTATTAAAATCAAACACTTACATATGAATCTGGACTTACTGGACTGGACTTTTTAACTGATCCCACAAAATCTTCTACAGGCTCATAAAAATTTCCACAATTATTTCATTTTAAAATATTTTTATTTTTATAATTACAAAATGGATTGCTTTTTATTTGTCTTTTGCAATTTCTTTTTATTTGATTCTTTGAATTATTTTTTAATACATTTTTTTATTTGCCTTTTATATTGATTTCGTAAACTAATTTTCATAAAAACTTGAATTTTGCGTGAAGCCACTTGCATTTTCAACAAACCAATAAAACATTAAGAAGAAGCATAGTTGTGTGTATCTGACAAAATATTTTCTACGCATCAAAAACAATGTTAATATGTAGACGCTTGTTTGACAATGTCACCAATATAATCGACAAAAGTGGTGACTTGGGAACACTTAACCCCATGTTTTCTGCAGGGTATTGCTTGTTACTCGACTGTTTGTGTGCTAGCTAAATACTAAATACACTGGGTACTTGCAGTACTAGGTGAAGTTTGGCAAAAAAAATTTTCTTTGCATTCAATCGCTATTTAACCGCAGAATGTGATGCAAACCAAAAATGGAAATAAATGAGGCAAGTTTACAATTTCATTTATTTAAAAACTTTTGTTATTTACTCAAATTGATACAAGTAGAAGTTTATATGCATATACTACATATAAAAATATTTTTTGATATATTCAAATGTAGTCTAATAAAGGCCCTATTCATAAAAAGTATTTTTGCTTTGTAGGTTAAAAGTTTATGAAACTGATTTCCATACAAAATTTGTTTTATTAAGTCATAATAAGTCCGAATTACTTTTTATGAATAATGCTGTAAATATATATTTGCGGCTCTATTCTTCTTATAAGAACAACATGAATTAATATATACATAAAGAAATATATGATTCAGACAACTTCCATACTGAAGATTCAAGAATTGTATAATTTCAACTCAAAAATACACCCTTAAATCTGATAAAAGATTTGTATTACAAATACATATACTATATATGTATTTCCTGGGTTTTCCTTTAACTGTTCCCCGGCACTTATGTATGCACAATTTTTTATTATTTATTTTAACGACATCAAATACCGTCTTGGTACCTGTTGTGGATGTAAAGGCTAATTTTTCAAGCGGGGAAGAATGCACCACTTTTAATTAAACTGAAAAAAGTAAAGTGTGGGAGTTTAATTATTATTATTCGAACTGCATTTGTTTCTATATTTAATGAATTGAACAGGCTAATGTTCGTATCGCCTTTTTAAGCGAAATTACATGTGATAATTATTAATGAACAAATAACATCAAAGTTAGTTGTAAATATTCTGACAACACATAGTTGAACGGAACAGCCAGCCGTTTTCGAAGGCCACTAAACCTTCATCATCAGCGTTCTTCTGTGTTTGGTCCACTGTGTGTGGTGTCAGTTGATGTAGATTTCTGCCTTATATACGAAACTTTTCTGCAAATTGAATATGTGAATTGGTTTGATTCATCGTATTTCAATTTGCTGAAATGTGTTTTTGTAATGAAGGCCCCAAATTTACCATCACTATATTTACAACAGTCTTACCATTGTCGTTTTTTCATTACTAAATATGCACATGTTAGTTAATTAGTTAGGTTTTCGCTGGCATTTTAAATGAAAATGGAATAGAAGTAGAAACTTGAGTGGCGTGTAAGAATTGCAAAAATTTATTTAAACTTAATAAGAAAAGCACTACAAATTTGCTGAAGAATAACTGCTACGTTTTATGTAGTGATTTTTCTCTATAATATTTACTATTTTCTGAATTACAATTAACGGTTTCTGAATTACAATTGATAAATCTGAATTACAATTGAAGCTTTCTGAATTACAACTGAAAAAGGTGTAGAAATAAGGATTACGTAGTAAATATATATATATATATATTTATATATATATATATATATATATATATATATATATATATATATATATATATATATATATATATATATATATATATATATATATATATATATATATATATATATATATATATATATATATATATATATATGTATTTATCCTGGTTTGCGTATTTCGACTTCGACTGCGACATTTTGGTCACAGATTAAACAAAACATTTGGTGTTGTATATTCTATTACAAACAAGTCGTAGTCGAAGTCGATATATGCCCACCACGATAGGGAGGATTATCATTTTATATTTTATTAATTACTTAAGTAAATACTTTTGTAATGACCCAAGAATGTATCCAGAAAAATCTATCTGCCTTTAATTAATATTAATTCTTGTCGATATGCGTGAATATTGCTCCACGACCTGCTGAAGTGTTTTATTTTAATTTGTGTTTTACTTTTTGGTTATTAGTACGATGTAATTGACTTCATAAATAATATCTGCCTTATTCATAAAAATAATTCAGGTTTATTAAGCGCTTATTTGACATATTTCTATGGGAAATTTGTCAAATAAACCTTTAATAAACCTAAAATATTTTTTATGAATTAGACCGTATATGTACATACTTATATATTATTATTCATATGTGTGTATGTTGTATTTAGAATTGAGGAATACTAAGCATTTACTTATTGTTTCACAATATCGAAAAAAAATCCTTTTCTGCAATTATATTTTAAACAATTCAAAATTTTGTATTTGTTTCAAATGTAAATATTCTGTGTTAATAAGGAATGTAAGATATTAACTGCTTTATTCATAAAAAATATTTCAAGTTTATTAAGCGCTTATTTGACATATTTCTATGGGAAATTTGTCAAATAAAACTGTAATAAACATAAATTATTTTTTATTAATTATACCATTAATATTAATTAATACATACATAAGTTATTTAAAATAGAATTGAGTTCAACACGTTTTTGAATTAGTATTAAATTAATTTTATTTTATATTAATTATTATTTTTAAAACGGATACGAATGTAAATGCCATCACCGGCATTAATATTTACATTTCAACCTTTCTGTATATTGCACTAAAATACTTGAAGTACCACATGAAGTGAACATAATATTTGAGGTACTTCTTTTTGCTTACCTACATTTTTGTATGTTAATTTTTTTCGGTACATATTTAATCTTCGACTACTTCATGTTAGTATTTGTCAAACAAACAATCTCTACTCTTCACTGCTTGTGCTCTGAGAGGGAGAACAAATATCTAGCATACTCCACATATGAACAAAAAAGTTACTCGTTGCAGACCTTTAACTTCAACCACATTTTGAATTTATGCTTGTGTGTGGTACGGTTATATGGAAATTTCAATTTCTGTCAGTTTTGTTCTGTCACAAAATTGTGAATAAAATCAAAAGTTGTGCACAAATTTCAATAGAAAAGGGCTCAATTTTTTTTTGGAGTATATGTAGTTACATGCTACTGGACTAAAAAATGGACCACGGTTGTCAAGGATTATAATACAAAATTTCTTAAAGGAATGAAAATAAATTTCACTGTCACTTACGCCATTTGTGTACCAAAAAAGTCGATATATTTGTAAAATAACGAGTAATTTTAAATTTCCCGTTTTCCCGGGAAAATCTTGAAAATTTTCCGGAAATATTAGGTAGACATTTCCCGCCTGGGAATTCCCGTTTCCCAAACCCTAACTTTGAGTGATTGTTTTGTGGGATCACTATTTTTTCAATAAATAGAAGCTTTTCAAGAACTTATACTGACAACAACTCCGCACCGTCAATATAAAAACTTAAACAGTATAATCATACTAGCTGCGCGCCAGACGTTGTCTTACCCTCAAATAATATGTTTTTAAGTACAAATTACTCCAGACAGTGATCATTTGCTGGGTCAAAAATAAAACGAAAACCTACCGGGCATTGACCCGAACCTGTGATTAAAATTTCAGCTCCACAGGTCTTATAGTTCCAGAGATCATGCGATACGAACAAACACCCACTTCTAGATTGTAGAACTATTTTCCTGAAAATCGCATCTTAAATTAAAACTGCTTACACTCATATGGAGTATGTATGTATGTACATACATATTTGTATTATTATAACCATTAAAACATTAAACGATTTTAAGGCACCACTTGTTTGCACATACGCACAAATAAATGATATAGCGACATGAGTTCTTCACTAACATACTATTAGCACACCACTAAGAAGCAAACACAACCATCGAGATTTCAATAAACTCAAGCAACGAAATTCATAAACATGTTTATGTGCATATGTATGTATGTATGTACATGCATACAAACACGCTAGGTTTGAGCTATAATTAAATAAATTATTTGTATATTTCATGAATGTTCCTTACAACTCTCAATTCGTTTAAATTTGCATTAGCATAAGATGTTTAGCTTGAGGCAACAAAAGCATACTTACCTGGCGTAGGGGTTACCGTGATCATGAAGGCGCTTCCCCCGGAGTGAGGCTTGGCCATTGCACATTCGGTTGAGTTGACCTCCGCGATTATTCCTAATGCGAATAACTCGTGCGTGTAATTTTTGGTAGCCGGGAATGGCGTTTGCGCCGTCCCGACATTAACAAATAAATTTAATTTGATAAAACATGTGATGTGTTACAATTTTTCTGGTAGGTATTTCGAGTATAACAACAAATCTGTATTTGAAATTTTCCAAATGCCTTAAATATCTTGAAGTACGGGTAATAAATCGGTCTTTCGTACTCCTATGCAGTGTTTTCAGATATGGCGATATCTCGCCAAACGTGGCGACGAAAATTTATTTTTGGCGATGAAAATTTTCAAATGGCGATTCGCGATTTACTTGGCGATATTTGAACTCGTTGGCGATATTTTTACGATTTCAATAAAATAGAATAATGTTAAAAATACGAAATTTTTTTTGTAAAGAATTTTTTCTACAATATAAAATATTTCGTGCATGAAATTCTGTATGTTGTGACTCTTTATCTCAAACAAAATTTTTTGATATTCAAGATGCTTAAAAAGTATGGTCCACAAAATCTCATTTGGTGTTTATAAAACACAGTGGGGAAAACTTTCTTTTATTAATTAGAACAAACATTTTGCACGAGTTCTCGCTTATGCCAGAAATACTCGTACACTACACAAGTTCAGTGCTCAAGTCTGGCACTGAGTAAAATAAGCTTGTGACACACACTATACAAGTCAACTGTGCAGTTTTTATTTTAATGCTTCATAATGCATGCGATTCTTTGTATAATTCTAGGAACTCTGTTCAGAATGGTGGCTATTCTGGAAAACGCGTCGAAGGAGTGAAACTTTACATTAAAACAAGAACAAATTTTCAAACATTGTTTTTGTTTGTCATACCTTTCTAAAATGAAATAAACGTGATAACTGCAACGCGTTTCTCTCTCTTTTAAAAACGGTTAATTTTGTATGAGAAACAAAAACAAACTTTTTACATTTGCACAGATTTGTTTTTGTTTTATATGTAACTTCCACCAAGTCGACGCGTATTCCAGAATAGACACCAATATTTTTTCGGCGCTCATTTCTAGTTTTGAACTCTTACATAGGGTCTACACCTAACATAATATGTAAGATGAGATCGTCAAATTCAATCGCAGAGCGAGTTATGTTACGTGTAGACTTCATATTAGTGTTATCTCAATCTTATAAGATTTTTTATGAGAGAGTTGTTATAAGAAATCCCATAACAACAATCTTATGAGATGAATTGTCAAAAAACACACGTACATGAAAATAAATTCGTATGCATGTGTGAGTGTTTCTTAAAATAAATGAAAAACAATGTTTTGGACAATATTTCTGGGATTTTATATGTTCAAATGTGTTAAATTTAATTTGTGAATTAAAGTTTGTGCGAAAAAGTGAAAACAAAATATATAATTATACAAAAATAATACATGTTAACTCGATGAGAATTTGCATAAAATGAAATGTTATAAGAAAAGTAGAATTACGTTGTCCTGTTGTATGAGATGAAGAGAAATATCGGCATTTTATTTTTGTTATTCTGCCGACGTTCTCTCACATATTATATCAGAGTTAATCGCAGTTGTAGACGCTATGTTAGAAATGTAAACAAGCAAAATTGTAGCATTTGGGGCACTGAAAACCCAAAAACAAAACGAGTCACTGTTTGGTGCGGATTTTGGTCCAGAGGCATAATTGGGCCATTTTTCAGAAATGAGCAAGGAGTGGCCGTTACAGTCAATGGCGATCGTTATCGGGCCATGTTGAACGAATTTTTGTTCACAAAAATTGAAGAGGAGGATATTGGCAACATTTGGTTTCAACAGGACGGCGCTACGTGCCACACAGCCGAAGCTACACTCGATGTTTTGCGCCCTGTTTTCAAAAAAAAAAGTTATCTGGCGGACCCTTTAGTATAATTTTTATGTTTTACGATAGACGTTACCTGCTGAAATTAAAATTTAACAATATTTGTAATATAATTACAAAATGAAAAAATATTTTTGTAGCTATAATTTAATGTTTTATTATATGCGATATTTGGCGATATTCGACAAGTCATTTGGCGACAAGGCTCAAAATAAATCTGACAACACTGCTTCTAGGCACTTATTAATATCATCAATTGAAAAAAAGGTCATATATTGCTCAAACCAGTGTGTTACCGTTGTAAAATTTCAAAAAGTGGCACAAAGAGGGGATTTTTTAAAAAAAAGTGACACCAAAAAGGGGATTTTAAGAAAAAAAGTGGCAGCCTTATAAATAAGAAAAATTAAGACAAATCTGCTTATTTTTAAAAACATCAAGAATAAAAATTAGGTTTTGCATCAGTGATGAGAAATGAGATTTTCATTTCGGTATCAAAAACTTTTTCTGAGAGTACTTTTTTAACCTCAAGAGCAGTGTTGTCAGATATGACGATATCTCGCCAAACGTGGCGACAAAAATTTATTTTTGGCGATGAAAATTTTCAAATGGCGATTGGCGATTTACTTGGCGATATTTGAACTCGTTGGCGATATTTTTACGATTTCAATAAAATAGAATAATGTTAAAAATATGAAATTTTTTTTGTAAAGAATTTTTTCTACAATATAAAATATTTCGTGCATGAAATTCTGTATGTTGTGACTCTTTATCTCAAACAAAATTTTCTGATATTCAAGAAGCTTAAAAAGTATGGTCCACAAAATCTTATTTGGTGTTTATAAAACACAGTGGGGAAAACTTTCTTTTATTAATTAGAACAAACATTTTGCACGAGTTCTCGCTTATGCCAGAAATACTCGTACACTACACAAGTTCAGTGCTCTAGTCTGGCACTGAGTAAAATAAGCTTGTGACACACACTATACAAGTCAACTGTGCAGTTTTTATTTTAATGCTTCATAATGCAGGCGATTCTTTGTATAATTCTAGGAACTCTGTTCAGAATGGTGGCTATTCTGGAAAACGCGTCGAAGGAGTGAAACTTTACGTTAAAACAAGAACAAATTTTCAAACATTGTTTTTGTTTGTCAACGCGTTTCTCTCTCTTTTTAAAAACGGTTAATTTTGTAAAATTTAACAATATTTATAATATACCTATGTAAGTACAAAATGAAAAAATATTTTTGTAGCTGTAATTTGATGTTTTATTATATTGGCGATATTCGACAAGTCATTTGGCGAAAAGGCTCAAAATAAATCTGACAACACTGCTCAAGAGTAACAAATCGTTATTTTTTTTTGTAATTTTTATTAAACAGTAAAAAAATCCTTATGAAAACAAAAAGTTAACAAAAACCATAAATTAATACATAAAAAGTTCATTTTACCTATAAACAAAACATTTTTTAAATTTATTTTGTACTTTTTAATGTATGTATATCAGTTTAAACTGAAATAGCCCCTAGATAAATAGCGCCAATTGAATGGATTTGGGCTTATTTCAAAAATAATTTTCTCTAACATTTTAAGACCTTTTCCAAAAAAACTTCCTCCATCACATTAAAGTCAAAATCATAGAGTATTGTCCTTCAAATAAGCCCAAATCTATACCAGTAGCGTTATTCAATTTAAAGTTTTATACCTTAAAAAATGCCCAATATAAAATTTTACATAATCAAAAAAAATTAACAGAGAACATAAATATGTATGTTTAAATACAAATTCATCATTATAACTAAACAATCTATTTTAAATAATAGTTATGTAAAAAATAAACAATAGCTATACTTTACAAGTATTTATGTATATTTAAAAAATATTTGTACTTAAATGTGGATGTGTTTAAAGGAACATAATTAAATAATTATAATACGAGATCAGAAGTAATAAAGTTTATAGCAATTACAATTTGTTTGACATGATTTTATTAGATATGTCAAAGTTATAACAACAGGAGTCTTTAGATTTTAATAAATCTTTAGTCTGAATAAGACTTGATACGGTTTCAACATTAAGCCTATTTCTTTGTTTGGTTTTTATTAGATTTTGATACGAAAAAATCCTCTCTACATTTGCAGAGGAGTGAGGAATAGATAAAATTCCATTTGCAATTTTCGAAATATCGGAAAACATATATTCGCCCAAAGAGTTTTTAGTTTTAGCCACTTTAGACCAACAACTAGAAATATTTTCATTTACCAAAGGCTTAAGCTCTTCAACATCCACCAATGCCCTGTACTGAAAGTTTATATTTTCAAAGTTTTGCCTTTCATTTGGAAACATTTTTAACAGAAGTGGTATAATACTATTAGTTCTACCAGACAAAACATTTTCAGTGGAAAATTTACTAAACCAAATCAACATTTCACTGTCAAAGTCAACTTTTTTTCTTAGAAATTCACAAAATTTAATGTAAAATTGTTTACAATTTTCTTTAAACGTATTTACCACACTTATTTCCACATCGTTTGTATTTAAATATAAATCAACTTCAGAGCCACAAAAAATATCATCCAAAGGAATGTGATTTTCATAAATATTTAGCTGTGAGAGGATACATTTGTCCAAGATGTCTTTATTTATAAAGTTTCGAGCTATTTGTCGAAACAAATATTTTAATCTTGGCAAAAATATATGGAGAAAAAATTCGGATTTTATAAATTCGATCCTTTCATTTCTTGAATCCCTTTCAAAATCGTTTAACGTAAAATAGTACCGCAACGGCTACCATTGCTCCAAAATTCTATTAACTACTTCCTCCCGTGAAAGCCACCTGGTTGCTGCATATTTATATATGACACGCAATTCAGTACCGAAGTACTCTCGGAATGTTGTGAACTCCTCCCTTCTACTTGAACTCAATTTCAATCGGTATTCCACATTTCGATGCAGCGGATGATGTTAAATTTATAGCGATTTCTTTTCTGACAAATATGTTGCATATATGTTACATGTTCTACATTTCTGTGTTCGTTTGTACAAAAAATACAACTGTGGGAAAAATTTTCAATTTCTTTTCTGAATATGTTGCATGAAAAACATGTAATTATGTTACATATTTTACCCTCACTTTATTTGAGGTGTACATACTACCGTTTTCAGCAGCTGTGGTAATGACTACATTGTTTGTACAAAGATGGTTTTATTTTTATTGCCTTGGTTAACTTTGAGAAAAGATTGCTCGACAAAAAAACGTTATATCTGTGAAAAAAAACTCGAAATGGAAATAAATAAAAATATCGCAATAGAGTATTTGATGGAAACATCGTCTTCATCTGACGATGATGAGATAAATGCTGTGCTATTTCAACGAAAAAGTGTACCACGCCTAAAAAATTTTATTGAAGATATAATTCATTGCTATTCTGAAAGTCATGTAAGTAAATATTAATTTACATATTTATGTTGTTTTCTATGCGTTATTAATTTCCATTTCTTTATAGTTCAAAAAAAATCTGCGACTTAGCCTAAAAAGTGCCTTTTATCTGCTGGACAGGTATTCGGCCTTAAGTTTAAAGAGAACTTATCAAGGAGGCAGAAAACAGTCAGCAACAGAAGCTCAAATTCTTTCATTTTTATGGTAACCTTTGTAACTTTATTATTTAATAAGGAATATATAAAATTAATATAAATATGTTTTGTAGGTTTATTGACAACAAAACGAAAGGGAAGTAGCAAATCTATTCGATATGTCTTTATCAAATCTACATGCATCTTTCAAAAAGGTTTTGCAATTTTTATTAGATATAATAGCCCCAGAAGTTATTAAATTTCCAGAAACAGAAAATGATAAAAAAGCTGTTGCTAAGGAATTTGAAAAGGTTTGTAAATAGAAATAAAAAAACAGAAATTAATTTTAATTAAAAAATTCAATTTTTTAGATATCAGGGTTTCCAAATATATTAGGGTGCGTGGATGGGATTTATATCTGTAAGATATAAATCCATGATTCCAGGATATTAAAGCTTTCCTTCATTGGAAAGAAACTACCATATTTGTGTGCACCAAATTACCATATATTGGGGGACTCAGCCTATCCACTAAGAGAATATCTTTTAACACCGTTTCGTGATTACGGCTCTCTGACTGAATGCGAAAAGCATTATAATAAAAAATTTTGTCGAGTCCGCGTTAAAATAGAAAACGCTTTTGGTGCTCTAAAGGGTCGTTTTCGACATTTAGTACGCCTAGACTTTCAAAGCGTTGAAACTATGGCACAACTCGTAATTGCAACGTGTGTTCTTCACAACATCTGCATTAAAAATGATGACGTACTAGAAGATGAGGTAAACATCAGTGAAATCACTTTAACTTCGGACAGCTTCGATGAAGATAGACGTGACAACGTGTTAACTCATCTAGGCCAGTTGAAAAGAAATGAAATAAAAATACTTTTATGGAATTCTATGAACGAATAATAGTAGAAAATTAAACCTATTGGATAATCAAAAACTGGCATGAAAAAAATTAACAAAAATACAATGAACATTCAATTAAATAAACAGAAAACCTACTTCATATTTACATATTTGTTGGCAATTTTATATATTAGGTTGAAAAATTAAAAAGGTAGAAATTGTACATATGCATTTAAGCTTTATAAATCTTCATTATTCTTCCAAAACCCGCTTCAGTAACTCCATTTTTTCTTTATGCCGCCTTTCCCTTCCTTCCTCCTTTTCTTTAGATATTTCTATTAACGTTGCCTGAACAGTCTTACTCCTTTTTCTTGGTTTTGCTTCAGTTTTTTCGTTTTTATTAACTCTCTTGCAATCACTAGCACTAATTTGAATTTCTGGTTCAATGGAATCATCTCAAACTAATTTTTGTCAGCTCATCCTCGAATTCAATCACCTTTCTTTTTGCGCCTGAAACTTTATTGCTATCCACCGCTAACTTTTTTCGTCTTAAAACAGTTTTATATCTTTCCTCATGCTGCTTAGCTGTTTTTTCTGAAAATTCTGATGCTATACTGGTCCACATATCCTTTTTTGTTCTAAACTTTTTAGTGGGCCGATTTCAGACATGTAATTTGCATATAAGTCGAAGAGCTTTCTGGTCTCCCCATCCGTCCACACTTAAGATAAATATGCTTACATAAATATATGTAAATGTATTTTTTACATAAAAATTAATTACTTACCTTGGATTCTTTTATATGCTGTGGGGGATTCAAGCAATTCTACTTCTAAAAATTCTTCACCGAAATATTCCATTTTGAATAAAATCGTTTTTTACAATTGCGGAAAATTTGTATTTTATTTTTTTAACGTAATTAGTGGTGTCAATGTTTGTTTCAAAATCATAGTACTGACCGGAAAACCTCTTGAAGCAGCTTTAAAAATCACCAACGAGCAACATTAGTAATAAAGTGTAAGAGTTGTAAATAAAAGCAGCTAATTTTGTTCGATTGTAATAATAAAACATGTAGCACTTTGAGTGATTTAAGTAACATTTAAAAAATGTAACATACATATAGTGTAACATATTTTTTTCAGAAAAGAAATCGCCGTTAGTATGTGGCAAATGAAACTATTTGTAAAAATGTGAGGAATTTTTTCTTTAAATTTGGCTTATACACCATTCAAGGGGCCCATCATGACCGCACAGTTGTCGGTTGTAATACCGATTATATTATTTAAAGGTATATTGCATAGCTCTAAAAATTTTAAGGTACTTTCAAATATGCCACTTGATGAGCTATCATCTATTTTAATTAAACCTAAAAATCTATCACGACATTGTCCATTAATGGTAGAATTACTGAAATCGTATCGTGCTGTTGCGTGTCAGCTGACAAAATTTGTAACACTTAATAAGCGTGTTGATGGTTATTGAAAATGTATTGGCAACGTTTGCTATGTAAAAATCTACAGAAAATAGATTTTTACGTGACAAACGTAAACTTTGCTTGCATACATACACACAAATATATGTATAAAGCAAAAAGAAATACCGCGTTGTTTAAATTGAATACAAAATGGATGATGGAAAATCAATATTTTTAATCCAAGAAAATTACGAAATATACAACAAAAGTAACCCTTTATATAACTTTCCTGACAGGAACAAAGCGGTTTGGTTGAAAATTGCCAAGGAAATGCGTACAACAGGTAAGTGCTCAGTATACATATAAAAAATATTTTGTTGTTAAAATGTCTTCTTTTAGATGAAATATGTATCCGGAGATGGACGTCCTTACGAGATCGTTACACAAGGGAATGCCGACAAAATATTCGCCCATCTGGAAGTAGAACATTTGCAAAGTCAACCTGGCCGCTGTTTGAAACGATGCAGTTTTTAAAGCCACACGTAGCTTCACGCCCGTAAGCCAGAGATTTAAATATTTGTAAATTTTTTATGTAATAAATGAATTTTTTCAGAACTCGTGGTTCAACAAATGTTGCAGTGGAAACATTGGAATATTGGCCATCGCCATCAACATCACCTTGTGAACCACAGCAAACACTTAAACCAAATAAGAAACGCAAAATAGATGTTGATACAAAGGTATGTGGAGGAAGGGAAGTAAAAAATTGTGATCCATCAGTGCAAGCATTTGGTGACATGATTGTTGCCACTATATGTGATATGGATGCCAAGTATCGAGTTCGGGCAATGAGAGAAGCAACGGATTTGATAATGGGTATAAAATTAGAGAATGACAACTTTGTTGCTTTTTCAGGATAAATTTACAATTATTTATAATTTATAGTTTAAAAGCACACGCAATTGTTAGGTGCAATTTACATACATATGTACATGCATCCAAGTGTATTTAATAATCTTTAAACTAGAGGTGTAAACGATGATTTTTTAATTGACCACAAATTTGAAGAACATTTTAATGTACTTACGTATGTATGTATTTATTTTGTCAAAAATTTGTTATGAATTCAGTACATTCAAAATTCTTTTGTTTTCAATTAAACTAAATTTTTAAACAAAAAAGTCATCTTTTTGCAGTCTGTATGCATACATGTGTATGTGTGTGCATATTTACATATGAATGCGTGTAAGTATGTATACATACGTATCTGCAAGTACTTTATTTTTTCAATATTTTTTTAAAGCGTTTCAAAATGAATTCGAATTTAAAAAATTCATTTGCTGATGATTTAACATGTCTAGATGCATTTCGTTGCTTAGCTGCAACAAAATTTATCTATTCATGCTAAGACATCAACAAATATGTAAGTTTTGTTCTATAGAAATTATTTATCTTTTAGCTCAAATCTGTGAAGTTTTTATTACCTATGCACATATGTGCCTTGTTGTAAAAACATAAAAAAGCATTTGATAAATGTTAATATTCAAATATGTACTTATATATGTAGAGTTGAGGACTAAACTTTTCATACACCTATATTTTTTGATGTAAGTTTTGAAGAAATTTAAAAAGTAAATTGTGCCAATATTTAATGTTCTAATAAAAAATTTTATAAAATAAATAAAAAAGTACATATTTCATAAACTCATAAAACGTACAATGTATTTTTAAAGTTTATGTTACTTTTGCTGTTGTTATATTTATGAATTACTTTTTTATTTGTTCTATAAACATATTTATTAGAACCTTAAATATTGACATAATTTACTTTTTAAATTTCTTCCCAAGTTACCTCAAAAAATATCGGTGTATGGACGGTTTGATCAATAACTGTACATACATATATACTCGTATATTTATTTTATTTTTATTTCAATACCGCTGTAATTTTTTTAATTAATGAATTATTAATAAATGAATTTATGTTATTTTTGTTAAAAATGTGTCTTTTAATTTGTTTGTGTAACATTTTAACCCATTATGTCCCCGTTTAAGAGTGCCTATTTGCCCAATTTCTAGAAAAAGGATAAATACATTTGCATACAAAATTTGATATGGACCGTGTATTGTGAGGTCTATATTGTCTTGGAAAGGAACAGCTCCATCAGTAACAAAATAGTTAGCAAGGTTGTCTCTTAGTTGGAAAGCTGAAACTGCCGCTCTCCGCGCAAAAGTAGTTATAGAAGTTAAAGGTCCACTCGTGTTTACTAAATCTTGCCTCCATTGCCTTTATGGGATATGTTATCTGGCCCTTTCCAATCAACATATGAGTCTGGGCGATACCGACGCTGAGAATCGTTTAACATTACAAAATTGTGCAAAGCAACGCAATCCAGAACGATCTTTTCGCAATTTTCATGTGTGCATTCAATTATATTTCCCAGTGCTCGCAAGCGGGCCATTAATATACCAAAGCGGTTCTCAATTACTCGACGAGCTCGGGAAAGTCTATAATTAAAAATTCTCTTGGTTCTATTTAAGTTATGGCCAGGATAGGGACGCATTAAATTTTTTTTAGCGGAAAAGCCGCATCGCCAAGAAAAAAATGTGGGAATGGTTCAACAGATTCCTTGTATAATGGACTGTTCGGAGGAAGTGGCAATATATTATTGATTAATGCTTGTCCAAAGGTTGATGTATGGAAAATACCTGTAAAGAAAGAGAGTAATGGATATTTATTAATACTTCATTACATTAACTTCACTACATCGACCTTACCTCCATCACTCTGACTGCCATAGCCTCCCACACTAATTGATGTGAAGGTGTATTTTGCGTTGCAAGTCACCATTAACACAATACTAAAAAACTTTTTATAATTAAAAAATAATGAGGCTGAATTTGGAGGACATTTGATATGAATGTGTTTCCCATCAATTGCTCCTACGCAATTGGGGACGTTCCACATTCTTTTAAAATCGGTTGAAATGTCTTTATATTGGGCTTCTGTAGGCTCACTGACGTATATTGGACATAGTAACTTCCACAATACTTCGCAAGTTTCTAAAATAATATTCCGGACAGTTGTTTTACCAAGTTTATAGCTCCATGCAATGCTTTGCAGTGAAACCCCGTGAGCTAAATATCTAAAGCATATACTTACATAAATACACATTCGTGTCCATTCATATACATGTGCATATTAAACCATTTAATAAAAGTATTGCAAGCTTTTACTTACAGAATTGTTAGAGAAAGCCTCTCCTCTGGACCGATTCGCTGCCGAAATTGCCGCAAAGAATTGCCTACAGTAGCCAAAAGATGATCGTAAATAGTGCGAGACATCCGGGTATGCAAAAAAGAACTGCTCCGAATCCATTTCTTTTATTGGTAAGAAATGTTTTTGGAAATACCCAGCCTCCACCCAATTTTTATTAATTGGACGTATCCGCCATCTCCGTTTTCTCTTATTTATTTGACGGGCTTTGTACATTTCACACAGAGCAAGAAAGATCGAACTAATGGATTTCATTTTGTATTTTATTTTTCCACTTTAATTTTTCTGAATTTATAAAAATGTCAAAAGCAAAACAATAACAGCTGATGCATTGATTGGTAGCCTCACGTTTTTACTAACTAACATGCAGACTGAAACGATACGACAACTTCAAAAGTTAGACGATTTGACTAACGAAGCCATAAAAGTTCTAATAACAATCGCCAAGTTTTTGTTGATGCTTATACATATGTATCAGTACTCTCATCAAGTACTATCGAAAAATAATTCATTTTACAAAAATCAGAAATATCAGTAATATTTTGTGGGCCCAAAATATTTCTTACAATTGTTTGTCCTTTTTTTCTGTTTATATTAAAAGTTTTAGCTATTTTGGAATCATTTATTCCATCTTTTATTATACAATTAAGATGATTTAACGCATTGAAGGGTATGTTGTGTTCCGCCAGAAACGCACTCACCATAATTTCCACTTTTTTTGCAGACTCATTTGTGGGACATTTGGTAGTGATGACAAAAAATTCTGAATTGTTGGTGTACTTTGAGCTGCACTAATTTTTTCTTGTGGTTTTCAGTGGAATCATGACGGCTTAAATGTGTCAGTCCACCGGAGATAGGAATATGGCAAGTGCTGCAAATTTTGGATTTTCCATCCTTTTTCAACCATGGAAATCGTTTCATCCATTCATCTCTGAAAGGCACTATGATTGGCTTATTCTGCTTGCTCGTCCTAAACGTATTTTAAAGATGCATGTATTTGTTGTTAAATTATTAAATTGTATGAAAACAATAAATTTAAACTTACCCGGCTTCTTCTGATTTCATTATTTATTTAAAAATAAGTCTTCCTAAAGAAATACACAGATATGTATGTATGTATGTACTTTTGCATTTAAACAAGAAACACCAGAAAAAACTAACTTTGAATGCGATGGCAATGTGTTATGTATAAAACTAACAACATACATTGACAAAATAAAAAACGAAGCGCGATTAAAGAAAGTGACCGATCAAACTCAAAAGCTCAAATTACTAGTTCTTTTTTGTATTAAGATTGACAATTCTATCAAAAGAAACACCAAAAACGTTATAATGCACGAGCATTATTTAATTTAAGTTCAATAAACCTTAACACACTTGCCCAATACATATATTTACCTTTACTTTATTTTTGCCTACAATTGTAATTTAATATGGCACAGTTTTCCTAAATTAATACATAATAATACACAAAAAGCATTTATTATTTTATTTAAGTTTAATAAACTTTTGCACACTTGGCCTAAATTAATACATTTCTTTTTTATTACAATTTATTTTAATTTACTACACTGTAATTTAATACCGCACAATTTAATACAAGTTAGTATTGCAATTTAATTTGTTTTTTTTTTTATTATTACTGCAAAAAAAATTATGTAAATTAATCATATTTCTTTTGATAAAACTAGTATATAAGACTAAGAAAGTTTTGAATAAAACAATTCTTAATTTGAAACTGAAAGAAACGGTCTTTCTCAATTAAGATAAGCAACACGGTTCAAGTGCTGTTGTTGCGCCAACTAAATCAATTTACCTCCAAGTTAAAGTGCTTGAAAGGTCATACAATAAACCAAAATTTCTTCAGTTATATGCGCCTGTAAGAAAATCATTATTTTCAAAACATTGAAGTAATCTTCTCATTTCTTTGAGCTACAAGTGCTGGGAAGAAAGCCCAAGGCGAAGATTCTTAACAAACGTAACAGCTGTTTTTTTGCAGCTACCCTATGTAATTACATTATGAAAAAACAAAACGAATATGTAAAACAAAATAAGAAGACATAATAAGAACTAGAGTTGCCATTTTCATAAACTATAAGTGATAAAGGGGAAATGCTAAAACAGATGAATTTAAGAAAATCAATGGTTTTAAATTGTAGACGTATCACTGAGAGTATCAAATGTAACAGAGGAGTAACACGGTATTTTTTCAAATCAAATAGTATCAAAAAAAGTACGATCGTAACAACTTTTCCATCACTCTTTTGCATGTTTAAAGACTAAAATATACTATTTTTGTGATACAATAAAGCCACAAAATGTAAAAATAATTCATATAATAAAATATTGCAACAACAAATTTTTAGTTATTTTGTAGTATTATAGCGTATTTTTTGTGTGTTGAAGTACTTGTTTCGTCTCAAATACAAATTTTTCATACAAACAAAGAAGTATGTATGTTCAGTGATTCTCACCTAAGTAAAACTTCAAAATCTTTGGACGTGGCTATAAATAGTTTATTAAAGACTCTGCTACTCTACTTAAACTAGTGGGAATTGTTAAGTTTTTAGGATTAGATTTAATGAAAGACGAATTAAATTATTTTATACCTGCACTCTGAAATATTTTCTTTAAACAACAGTGTTTAGTACAAAAACGTAAACTAAAAAATTCAGATATAAACTGTTTTGCAGAATGTTCGTCGTTGATCTCTGCCAGTATGGGTCAGATTATGACCCGCCAACAGAAGGAATTATCGATAATAATACAAGAAAAATAAATAAATAAAACAGGACTAATGCCATAATAAAAATATGTATATGCTTAGAGAAATCCAGGAAAAAAACTAAGAAACTAAATGATCTGTACTATAGATTACTTTCAATTTCCTCAACATATACGATTAGTTAAAGGATTAAAAAATATTTCTTTCATATACTACAAAATACATATACATATGTATGTATGTACATATATACTATAAAGGAGTTTTTCTGAAGAATTTTAGAAAATATTATAAAACAGACAGGTACCTACAGTACCTTCATCATTAATTGAACTCAGCCAGTGAATCAATCCCTGCTGATTGCCTATGTACAAACACCACCTTAATTAAGTAGAAGTACTTTTTACTAAATTTATTGAAAAAAAAACAAAAACCACATGAATGAAAGAAAATAGCAACAACAAGCACCATCAAACAAAGAATCTTGTCCACTTTAAAATATTTATAAGAAATCCATGATCTTTAGCAAGGGATTTACTTTTTTTTAACATACATATACATAGATACATACACAATAGAGACATTAGCAAACGAATTTATATTTACTTGTGAATATTTATATACATATACATATGTACTCGTATGTATTTATCAACATGTCTTTAAAAAAATCCATAAGTTCTCAAGATAACAACCAGTGTTGCCAGAAAATGATGGTGAGAGAATGCTAAATCGGTCAAAAAATTCTGCTAAAATGTTCTATAGAAGAAAAGTATTATGCTAGATTTAAATGTAGAAACAATTATTGAAATAGGTTTGAATTTCATGTTTATATTGGTACAAACTCATTAGTATTTACATGTATTTTTATAGGAAATGTTGCAATTACGTTTAAAAGTTTTTAACGCACTAATAATCCACAATGAGAGCAAAAAGCGTTTGGGATAGTTTCATTGTTGCCATTTTAGCATTTTCACTGCTAGATCTTGCATTTCATTAGTTAAACAGCATTCAACTTGCCAAAAATTCTGCTAAATGCTTTCTGGCAGAATTTGTTGAAAATATAAATAAATTAATTTCTTAAAAAAATTCTTTTGTATGGAGGATTTTTCTCATAAATGTACATGTATTTATTGCAGGGTAAAGATTCCCTGATGATCTACAGTGAAATGCGCATATGATCCAGCTAACCCTTCAATAATCAATTTCAATGTACCTACGTATTTTTAATAAACAAATATTTTACTGAATAAGTAAAATAATAATTTGAGATTATTAGTGCGTTAAAGTTTTTTAACGTAATTATAACATTTCCAAAACACACCAATTATTAACTATTTTATGTTTGTATGTACTATAAAAATACATGTAAATACTAATGAGTTTGTATAAACATGAAATTCAAAGCTATTTCAATAATTTTTTCTACATTTAAATCTTACATTATGCTTTTCTTCTGTAGAACATTTTAGCAGAATTTTTTTTACCGATTTAACATTCTCTCATCAGCATTTTCTGGCAACACTGATTAGTTTGCTACTTCAAGTGTAGATATGTATATATATTTATAATTGTATGCATGTACAATGTGTACGCCAACCACTACTTTGATACAAAGCGAGCACGTACTAACCAGCGGGAAAACTCAGAATATCTTCTTACTTCAGGCCTTATTAAATCAATTACTATTTTTATCTAACTGCTAAAGAATGCCTTATAGAAGGCCGCGACTCTTTTGCATAAAAGATAAGATACACATTCCACATTCCCTTCTATGAAAAGGGGAAAGAGGAGTAAAATTTTTTGCGTGTATTTTTACCAAACCAAAAGTAAAATCTATTAATTTGAAGACAGAATTGCTGGCAAAAGAGGCGAAATGAAAAGGCAAAAATGATATAAAAGTGATATGGAGCGAGTAGAGTAGTTGTACATCCAAAATAAAGACTACAAAGGCCTTCTAGAAGGTATCCTTGCTCTTTATTTTTCCCGCTGGGTATAAATCGTACAAGTATAAAATTGGTATTTGCAAACATGTGTATGTATGTACATATGTATATACATATCGAAAGAAAAAATATAAACAAACTAGGAGAAGTGTTCATGCAATTTCCTTGCAAATAAGCAATGTTGCCGATTTTTTAATTGTAGGGGACGAATACATGTTTTATTGTTGTACAATTGCAAATAGATATATATGTAAGTATATCGATTCACACCGAAGTCAATATTGCGCTAATACATGTCTATACATAAATAATTGCAAGGCTTAATTTTTAAAACAATTGCCTTATTTATAAAAAAAAGTTTATATTTTTAAGGGCGCAATTTTCATCACGTGTAGTATATGTTATGTTCATGCAAAAATATATGAAAATGAATCAGACTTTGGAGGTTTGTGTTATCCATCTTGCAGTTTGTAAGGCTGAGTTTACATCTGGCATTTCTTGTGTGCCATGTGCCAAAAAAAGCGTGATGTGATTTAAACTGTTTCCAATAATGTTGGATTCCATAAAATTGTCTATTAGTTATGCATGAAACTGTTCAACTTAATAAATACATATGTATGTACATACGTGTCTGAATCAAACAGTTTTTCATTAGTAATTAAGCTTTTTTTACGCATGTAGGGCACATGGCACACAGATGTAATCCCGGCCTAACATTCGTATAAATGTCTTCGAAAATTTTTTTTTAAATTACAAAGAAATCAAGAGCTGTAAAAATTAAGGTTTGGAAACAGTAAAATTTTAAATAGCACTTACATAAGTATTGAGGTACATTGTATGAATACCTGTCTGAATATAATTAATAAATAGTTATATGTTAGTAAGCATAAGCTTTCGTTTTATTACATCTTCGTTTCATAAATTTATACCTACACATACATACATACATATGTATGTATGTTATATATGTATATAAATAATTGAATTTTGTAAAAACAATTTCACTCTAATTCAGTGCGAGTCGCTATAGTTTAATTTTTACAACAATAAAACACATGATTTTACCCTACAATAACTTAAGAAGGCACATAATTTTACAACCAAATATGTATGCCTTGTCAGAGCTACATAAGTGCCATTTCAACTTTTACAAAACTTATATTAGGTATTTATGTATGTACCTACCAGAAATAAAAAAGTACCTAAGTATATCGAACACAGTAATTTTAAACGCAAATACAAAATGTCCCTGTGATTAAAGCATTTGTGTTTAAGCTGTTTTCGTACATACATATTAAAACATACTATATTATGTTTATATAATCTATAGGAGTTTCACTGCAAAGCTGAACTCAGATTATCAAGCCAGCCAGTTGGATAGCTTTCCTATCCAAGGTTTAATGTATTTACCCATAAGAAGACAGATTCAAATACAGCCAATCAAACTTATCTTCTTGGGAGTATTTATAAGAAATACAAGTGTTGAAATAATTGTTTAATTGTATGGCTGTGTGTACAAAGTACCGAAATTTTATAAATATGTATGTACACACTTTCAAATTTTTGAATTAAATTGGGTGAACCTGGAATACATATATGTATGTGACCAAAATATGCATAAGTATGTATAAGGGTTAAAAATGTGTATTTGTTTTTAATAAAACAATGGCAGATATCAGTAAATGAGTTCAAATTTTCAGCATGATTCCACCATGATTTTTCCATTGGAAAATCCCTTTCATTTGACAGCCATATCAAAAAAGTGTGAAAAATAGCGATTTTGGCTACGGAATCTCCACACGTTGATCCTGTCGTAGTAGTTATATTCTATATGTACCTATAAGTTCATAGTAAATATGTACCTATGTAGGTATATGTATTTTTTCCCACAATGTAACTTAATTTAATTTCTGTTCGAAAAAGTAGAAATCACAAATTGATTTTTATTTATTCTCGAAAAAACAAAAATCGGAAAATAATTATTTCTATAATTATTATTTCAGGGCTAAAGTTCGTATCTCTCTGTAAGCCAAATTACATGTGATAATTTTTAAGGAACAAATAACACCAAAGTTAATAGTAAATATTCTGACAAACACTAGCAGAACGAAAGCACTAACAATTATTTCTGCTGGAAAAAAGAAAAATCAGAAAATAACAATTATTTCCAGTTAAAATATAAAAATCAGGAAATAACAATTATTTCTGTCTAAAAAATAAAAATTATAATTTTAAAATTGGAGCTTAGAAAATAGTTTAGAATAATTAAAATGGTTTGATTGTCCACTTTGTTTGATGCTTCCTTGTATGTAGTTTTGCCTTTTTTCTATGAAAATTCAACAATAATTATTAGTTTTTGTCACTGATTAATTTTTTTCCCAAAAATATATTGAAAAAAAAAATTTTAACTAAGTTCGAAAAAACTCAGCATACGAGTTTTGATAAACCGACTTCTTACTTATTAACCACGTTAGCCTTTAAATTTTGTGCATTTTGTTACATATTATATTCCGAAAACAAACAAGCAAATCAAACACATTCAAACAATCCTATTCCCTTTGAAATATTTCTAAAAAACCAATGCTCTTTAACAAGCGCTTATTTACATAATACCGACATAGCAAACGAATTTATACATATACATATGTATGTATACTTGGGCACATTAAATATACATACATACATACGTATTTACAATCATACATATGTGCCCTTAATTATGAAAGTGGTCTAAGTCATATGCATATATTTCTGAATCGAAATATGAAATAAATCTCTAAAAAACTTCAAAAAATATTTAATAAATATTAAATAAACTTCTATTAATCGACACTAGTACAACTATAAGTTAAAATGTTGCATAATATAAAAATATTTTTTTAATTTCTTCAAATGTAATCTATTAAATATCTCGACGGAAGAAATATATGACTTAGACCACTTTCATAATTAGGGGCACATATGTATATTTTAATATTTTATCAACACGCATTCATTAGCACAATACTTTATTTGTATACAAAAAAAATCCCATTTCTTACCACAAACAACTTAATATTCTTCCTTCAATACGTTTGCTAGCATATTGTTGCTGTGCTTAGAGTTGACTACATACAATCGTACAAACAATTGGATATTCTTCTTTGAATACTATTTGTAGCGTATTGTTGTTGTTGTAGTTGTTCATATGAACACTCTTATGCATGTACATGTGCTTGTATGCACGAATGAATGGTCTTCATGGTAGCGTTTATTTATACATACATACATATAAACATATAGTTTTTTGCATGACGCTGCTGATTGTTATACACATCCATTCATATGCATGCGTACGAAAAAGCATGTGCCAAGCAAAAACACAATAAGGCAATGTCTATGTATTGGTGACAAAAAGGGGTTTAATACGAAATAATGCTTGTTAAAGAAAATGTTTAACTAAAGTAAATATAAAGTAAATTTTAGCAAGCTTCAGCGATGGAGTGGCTAGTGGGGTTAGTAAATGAATTAAATATTGTTGGTTCATGCACGTCAACTTTTTTGGTAGATTTGTAAAAAATGTGTGATAAAACTTTATATATAGAAAATGCAAGAACCGATTCTTTATTTTTGCTGATTTTCAATACCAATCGTGCCAAGACAAATACGGTCGATTCAGTCCAATTCCGAGCTCTCTAACTCTTTTAGGAGCTTCAGACAATCACTTTCAAGCAACACATAGAAAATCCGTACATGCAGACGGTCAGACGGACATGTCTTTTTTTCATCTCCTATTCATAAGGATCCAGAATAACTAACTTTATTTGGCCGCAAATGAATATTGTAGAAGTTACAAAAATCTGGACAAACCTATATATACCCTTTACCATTTTTGGTGAAGGGTATAATAATTTATGCACTTTTATTTGTTTGATATATGAAAAAACTTTTTTAATCGGTTGTATGTACATATGTACGAAAATATTTCTGAAGAAGAATTCATGCATATGTACATGTATAGGGTCCGCCTTCTAACGTTTTTTTTTTCAACTAGTACTTATTTCGTGAATGATAACACTTAGCACATGTCTGATTTGACAGATAATTAGTTTTAACCTTCCGCTGAACGAATATGGTTATGTATACGCTTGAACAACGCTGGCAAATATTGCCTGCGATCGACTTACAGAAGATGCCGATTTTGCCAAAAAAAAATCATCTTTTCAGATGAAGCTCATTTTGATCTTGGCGGGTATGTAAACAAGCAAAATTGTCGCATTTGTGGCACAGAAAACCCGCACGCATACATTGAAATGCCGACGCACCCAAAACGAGTCACTGTTTGGTGCGGATTATAGTCCAGAGGCATAATTGGGCCAATGAGCAAACAGTGGCCGTTACAGTCAATGGCGATCGTTATCGGGCCATGTTGAACGAATTTTTGTTAACAAAAATTGAAGAGGAGGATATTAACAACATTTGGTTTCAACCGAACGGCGCTACGTACCACACAGCCGAAGCTACACTTAATGTTTTGCGCCGTTTTCAAAAAAAAAAAAAAAAAGTTATCTGGCGGACCCTATATATATGTAAGTACAAACATACTTATGTATATCAACTGCATACAACTATGGAACAAATAGTAGATACAATAACATAAATTTTGTTTGTCATACAATATTTGATTATACTCCTTTTAGATACGCTAAGTTTTCTTTGAAAGGTAAGGAAATACTTTCTCATTCACCGTGTCCAAAAATAGCTATCACCAAAAAATTAATTGATCTTAGAGCTAAATCGCTACATAATTTCAATATGTATTGTAAAAAAAAAACTTATATTTCTGGAAACTACAGAGGACACATAGACGTTATAATATAATTTTATAACAATAACGGTGAAGTTGAAGAAATACAGAAGAAGGAAGCATTGCAAATTTAAGGCTACATAAATGGAAAAATTTGCTCAGAACTGATCAATATTGGATTGAAGTTCATAATTATAGAAATTTACCTAATAATAATCCATTTCTAAAACTCTCTATCGCCATTAATATTACCATATTCAAATGATGAGGTGGAAATAATTTGTAGCGCTATGAATTGTTTTAAAAGTATACGTAAGGCACTCGATAAGGACCAAAATTTTAAAACTTTCCCACTTAAATTTTATGCAAGTGTTTTGATATTTCGACTATACCACATAATTTAATTTAATATATAAAGAGAGTAAAAACAAAATTTTAATTGAAATCTTACCCTGTACATACATACAAACATAGTTTTTGCATTTAGTGCTTTTTTCATGAATGATGCATTTTGCTCTGAAAAATTTGGCATCACTGGCTGCCCATATCATAGTGCAACTATACCAGATGGATGCGTAATAAAGTGCGTTTGACACGCGCTAAATTGGAATCGCTGAGAACTATGCCCAATTCAAGAATATTATTTAAATTAAGCATCATTTATTTAAATTTATTATTTATGGCCCTCCTTTCGGAAGGCATAACGAAAAATTTTGTTATAACTCATTAGAGTGCTCTTCTCCACGGAAATCTTTAGTAAAAGGCGAAAGATTTATTCGACAACTGAAGAGAAGCCAGAGTGAATAAACTGTGCACAATCTGAACATTAAATCCAAAATAAAACATTTACTGAATGAGAACTGGAAAGCAAAATAAACAACTTTATACGCAAACAGAAAACATGATATTAAAAGCAAAAGCAACCACAA
This sequence comes from Nowickia ferox, assembly GCA_936439885.1. Lineage (NCBI taxonomy): Eukaryota > Metazoa > Arthropoda > Insecta > Diptera > Tachinidae > Nowickia > Nowickia ferox. Next base: position 35,762,474 of record OW387026.1, on the reverse strand, counting down.
AAATGGCAAGTGAAACACAAGCACAAACACAGCGTTACCATTTAGAAACTTTTAAAGTGCTTTTAAAGGAAAAGTATTTTTTATATAACAAATGAATTTAAAAAAATATGACTACTATGATTTTTAAGGCTTCCGGACTGTAAAAGTCACTATGTTCCGCATTATCAGGCTTGTTTTTTTCCTTTTCAGTTGTTTTAAGAAATCTGGTTTTTTTATTTTTTAAATTTATTTAATTTATGTGTAATAAATGTTTACAAATTTCGAAAAACTGTTTCGTTCGCTAGAAGTGAGAATTGTTTCTATAGTTATTTGGAACGCTGAACGCGAATCTGAACTAAATTTTTTTCTATCAGCTATAGTTTGCGAGACATAGAGTTATGTAAAAAAGTAAAGGCACTTTCACCACATACAGCAGCATAGCTTCAGAAGGAGCTTTCCTATTCAGTAAAGAAAAAACTGAAACTCGCCAATAAAATAATCTTGACTCTACATTGTTTCTGAATTTGAGAAATAATTTAACCAAAAAAAAAATTAAAATTTTAGAAAAAAAAATTTTATTTTTTGTTTGTTTTAAGAATGCATAAAAAATAACAATACAAGAACGAGCTCATTTTTGATTTATTAGCTTGTAGCTAAATGACTTCCAAAGGAATGGAGCCCTTTTTCATTGAAATCCGTGTACAACTTTTGAGATTATTTACAATTTAGAAACAGGACTGAAAAACATACATTCATAAGAATCTAATTTTGGAGCAGCAGATATGTATCTGTAAAACTTTTGAAGTTGTTATATAAGAAATTTATTATTCGACATATTGTCATAAGTTTATCCAAAGTGAAATTTATTTGCTGCTGGTTAAGCATTGTCTATATATTTCATTGGTTCACAGCCAAATCATAGCGTTGTTAATTATTGGTGTTTTATGTTTGTTTGAATGCAATTTTATGATTTTTTCTTGTGCGAACGGACGAATAATTTTTAACTTTTGTTTGAATAAGAATAAAAAAATGTATTTGAAAAATTTTAAAAAAGTTTGCAAAAAACCACAAGCATGTGTGAGTTTAATTTTTTTTAGTAACAAACAGAAGTAATTCACTGCACAAGAAAAACAAATAATTTTAATAACAAACTTAGAAATATTATTAAAAACTAAAAGGAAATTAGTTAAAAAAGTTACGTTTTCATACACATTTACAAAAATCATTAATATGTCATTGATTTCTTTTAAATTGGTCATTTAAAAACAGCAGATAATCCCACTTTTTAGCTAGTAGACGGTTCTTTTTTACTTCTGATAAAAGGAACCAGTAGAGAAATATCTTTCGCAAATTGTTGATGTTAGTGATACCATTAAAAAAGGATTAAATAATTTAAGTCAACCTCAAAATTGTTGACGATTTTTAGATTAGTACAATTTCTTACATTATTGGGTGCATTCATAATGCATTAAACACATTCACCACAGCAGGATACCGACTACAACCTGTCAAAAATAGAAAACATGTGTGTATATGAAAATGATTATTTTCACGACAACACGACTACACGACCACTTTTGTGGCTGTAGCCATCTTAGCCTAATTTTTATATTTGTTGGCGACAATGAACAGGCTAGTGCTGTCAAGACAATAAAATTCATGAAATATTACTTTTAAGAACGCCAAAAAACAGTTCAAGTGGCATCACTGAAAGAATAAGCAGCTGTTCATTTATTTCAAATTTTCATTGTTTTCTTTGGTTTTATTTTACTTTGCTGTTGTTTTTTGAAGCTGGTAAGTATTTTATTTTTATATTTATTGTTACTATTTTTTATGGTAATGTTTTTTGTAAACACTACAGCTAAAATTATAATAGGGATATCGACGAACAGCTCATCGAAGAAGTGCGCAGCCGTACAATATTGTATGATCTTGGCCAACCCGGCTATAAAAACTTAAAGCAAAAGGAGTTAGCGTGGAGAGAAGTAGCTGCTGCTGTGAAAATAAGTGGTAAGTACTAAGACTTTCATATAATTTCTTTATAATTTCAATTGGAATTACTTTTACAGAAATAGAATGCAAGAAGCGATGGAAAGGTCTTCGTGAATCTTACAAGCGGTGTAAGAGGATGGAGCAAGTTGCTTCTGGCAGTGCCGCTGGAGGCCCCAAAAAGAGGTGGAGATATTTCGAACCTATGACATTTTTGGATAATGTTATAAGTTCCAGAGAGTAAGTAATGTAATATCAGTACGATAGGTGTTTAATTAAATTTGTGTTGTACTTTGTAGCACTATTGGAAATGTCAGCTGTGCTCTGTCTGAGGAAGACATTATCGAGATGGTTGATAATGATTCAAGCGACGGCTTTGTATCTCCAGCTTCACATTGCTCAACCAGCTTACGCGAAAAAAGTACATAGTCTAGGCCAGAGGGGTGCCTAGGCTTGTTTTATTAAAGGCTAAGTCCTTCTCTAAAGATGTTCGAAGTTTCAAACAAATCCAGGCAATAGTTTAAAAGTTTCAGATTTATTAACATTTATTTTTCAAAAGTCCTCACTGTGCAATGTAACTTTTTGTCGTTATATATCTATAGAATTTTTAAATCCAAATATATACTTGAACACAAATTAAATAATCAATTATAACTAGTTTTCCATTTGAATTTGTTAAGTTATTAAGGCGTACATATATGTAGTTATTATTGGGTTATTCTTATACTCACCCCAAATTTTTAGTAATAAAATCTTCCAAGAAAGAAGTGACATATGTTCAATTTTGGAATTGTTTTCTTATTTTTATTTTTAGATTTTTTTAGCAACTGTATACATATGTATATATTTTTAGATCATCACAAATTGTTACATAAAGAACTCTGCACTACATACATATGTAAACAAAAATAAATTCCAAAATTTGCAAAACCGAAAAACAAAATTAGAATATTTACTAATAGAATTTATTAAATTTTTTAACAACTTGAATAAAAATACTTTTACTTATGCCACCAAAGTCTAAAATTGTTTTCTTTGCAAACATTCGTCCTTAGTTCTTAGGGGTCGAATGGTCTTTTAAAATTGTATTTTTAGTTATAAAAAATTGTATTTTTTGGAAAACATGCTGTGAAAGAGCTTTTTGTTCATGAAAGTAAGGCTTTATGTCTATAAAACAAAAGTTGATTCTCTTTTATAAAGTATTCTGTAAACCTGAAAAGGGCTTTTTATTTACTGAAAAGTGATTTCTTTTTTGTCTAAGTACTTGTAAAGTAGTACACAAAATGATCACATTTGCGTTCCAATTGATCTGAAAACTTCTTTTTTTCGCGACTTATAAACTTGTGTTATTGTACATTGGACAAGACCACAATCGTCCTTTCCAATGTACAAAATTCCACATTGTCAATTCACTTCATATGCACACATTAGTCTTATTTTTGACAAGAACTTGTAAAAAAGAACACAAAGCGAACACATTTGGATTCCAATTGATCCGAACACTTCTTTTTTAAGCGGTTTGTTAACCAACGTATTTGTATATTGGACAAGAACATCACTCTTTTTTCCAATGTACAAACAATTCCCTTTACGTAGATACAAATCACTTATTTTTGTTAAGAACTTGCAAAAAAACACAAAAGGAACGAAACACTTGGAATCCAAAAGATCCGAAAACTACATTTTTATACGACTTGTTAACCTGTGCTATTGCACATTGGACAAGAACATCATTGTCCCTTCCAATGTACACGATTCCACACCTACACTTCATCTGTACACATTAGCCATATAAACAACTTATTTTCGTAATGCACTTGCAAAAAGCGAACAAAATTGGATTCCAATTGATCCAAACACTTCATTTCAAGGTGACATGTTAACTAAAGAATTTGTACATTGGACCAGAACATCATTGTCCTTCTCAATGTACAAAATTTCGCACATAAAACTCACTTTAAAAAATTCAGTTTAATCAGTTTTCGTATAAATTACTTACTTAGTTGGCTCTCTCGGGAACAAATTCTGCTTCTATCCTGTAGGACAATCCTTAGTACATCTGTGCCTCCTAGAAAATAAGTATTTATTATTAAAATCTCTTATAAATAACTAAAAGAAAAAATAAATATATACTTACGTTTTCACTTTTGTTGTGTGATGCTCCCAGTAAATCGATGTTTTTTTCACATCACTTTTGTTTTGTTCACTTTTCTCAATGTTGGTAATATGTGGACAAAACAATCTACCAAATTTTGTCCACAAATTACTAACTTTAGCCAGGATTTTGGCGCAAAGTCACTTTTTATCCATTTTGCGCCAATACCTGCCAAAAAAATTTTTATTTGGTAAATAACTAAATGTCATTTTACCAACATGGTGCGACAGAGAAAGACATAGAAAATAGTCATAGTTGCCATCTCTACCGCAAAATCGTAGTAAAGCGAATTATCTTGAATTCGCCGGTGTCGCGTCTAATTCGTAGTCTATGATTTTGGCAATACTGGATCAGTGATGGAAATTGGAATTCGGGATTTCGTGCCGACTCTGTTTCTAAATAGTGCCAAAATCACTTGGATAGTGCCAAACCACTTTTTATATAATTTATATGTTGACACTTGTTCTTTTAGTATACTATGGTCCTTGAATGACACATTATTGTGTATAGCTAGAAAATTTCATGAATATCACAAAAAACATTCCAAAATTAGTTGCTTACGCACAAACATATGTATACATATGTATGTATAATTTATTAATACTTTGTACTTACAGTACGACCACACGAGCAATTTGTTGTGTCTTAACACAAGCAATAACGTCGGCAGAATAATGCCGTCAAATTGCTTGTGTTCAACAATGTATCTGGAGGTGGCGAACACGTACATTCAAATATATTTGTATTTTTTGCATATACATACATACTTATATCACCTTTATTAGATCATTTGCTAATCATAAATTGAAATTCTATTTATTTTATTCATTTAAAACATTTTTTTTTACTTAATTTTAATTATTATTATTCGAACTGCATTTGTTTCTATATTTAATGAATTGAACAGGCTAATTTTCGTATCGCCTTTTAAGCCAAATTACATGTGATAATTATTAATGAACAAATAACATCAAAGTTAGTTGTAAATATTCTGACAACACATAGTTGAACGGAACAGCCAGCCGTTTTCGAAGGCCACTAAACCTTCATCATCAGCGTTCTGCTGTGTTTGATCCACTGTGTAATAAGCAAATTAACTAACATGTGCATAATTAGTAATAAAAAAACGACAATGGTAAGACTGTTGTAAATTTAGAGATGGTTAATTTGGGCCTTCATAACAAAACACATTTCAGCAAATTGAAATACGTTGAATCAAACCAATTCACATATTCCATTTGCAAAAAATTTTCGTATATAAAGCAGAAATCTACATCAACTGACACCAGTAAAGTTCACGATATTACGATCGAGCGGATTAGGATGTGACTCGAGTTTTGTTAAATATTTGCCTGCGTATTTTGCAATTTCTTCAGTCACTAGTGGCATATTTAAATCGCGATGTATATTTGAATTTTTGATGTACCATGGAGCCGATGTTATCAAACGTAAAATTTTGTTTTGCCTTCGTTGGATTTTCTCAACATTTGAAGCTGAAGCAGTACCCCATAGCTGAATTCCATAGCACCATATTGGCTTCAAAAGCGACTTGTATATCAAAAGTTTGCAGTCTAGGCTGTGTTGAATTTCTGCCAATTAACTAATATATTTGAGTTAATTTAAGTTTCATTTGAGTTAACTTAGAGTCAATGTGATATTTCCATGTAAGCCTTCGATCAAGGTGTATGACAAGGTATTTCACTTGAGAATGTTGAGGAATACTTTGATTGTTGATTCGAATGGGAGAGCAAGTATCTCTTCTTAGGGTAAACGTTATGTGAACACACTTTTGTTCATTTACTTTAATTCTCCATAAGTTCAACCATATTTCAAGCTGGGTAATGTATTCTTGGAGATTGCGGAATGCCTCATCAGGGTTTTTGTGTGTACTCATACAAGCTGTATCATCGGCAAATGTAGAAGTGAGGATGATATTGCTCACAGGCATATCACAAGTATATATTAGATACAAGACTGGCCCCAGAATACTGCCCTGTGGCACACCGGAAGATATAGATTCGGGCACACTCGTGAACTATCCTTCCACAACAGTAAACTTCCTATCGGTAATATAACTTTCCAAAACCTTTTGTACGTTTATTGGTAGGTATGTCTTTAATTTTAAAACTAGGCCTTCGTGCCATACTTTATCAAATGCCTGAGAAACATCAATAAAAAGAGCAGAACAATACTTTTTTTCTTCAAATGTTCTTCTTACAACTTGGACCAATCTATGCGTTTGTTTAATGGTGCTATGCTGACTTCTAAAACCAAATTGATGGTCCGGGATGCACCCATTATCAATTTTGGACAATTTAGTCATGAGAAGCTTTTCGAACAGTTTTGAGATTGTTGATAGTAAGCTTATAGGCCTATATGACTCAGCCTTGGTAAGATCTTTGCCCGGCTTTGGAATCATTTTTATTTTGGCAAGTTTCCAGTTATTTGGAAAATACTGCATTCGTAAAATAGCATGAAAAATAAATAGCAAGATTCTTATTGCAATATGAGGCAAGTTCATCAGCATCTTGTTACTAATGCCATCAATACCTGGAGTTTTCTTCGTGTCGAGTTCAGCAATTATTTTTTGTAGTTCACGCAACTTAAACCTTAAGGGACGAGGAGGTAGAAAAACTACACTCGGTAAATCGGCAGCACCCGTACATGAATTGGGAGTAAATACAGATTTAAATGATCAGAAAATAAATTACCTTTCTCACTATCGCTTCTCGCCCAGCCTCTGGTCGGAGTACGCAGTGGTGATTTAAGGTCAACGGGTCTTTTAAGATTTCTAGTAGCGCGCCATAAAGAGTAATCAGATGCTGACGTTACATCAAGACCTTCTAAATACTTTTCCAGTAATGCAGTTTTTTTTTGAGTCGTTTAGTACATTCTTTAAGTCTGATTTTATTTAGGGGTGATCTGTGTTGTTGCCATTCTCTTCTAGCTCTCCTTTTTTCACATACAAGACGTAGTGGCATGTTCAGCAGCCTGTTTAATATTTTCGTTAAGATTGGCAATGTTAAATTCAATATCATCAGATGATCTTAGCTGAATGTTTTCTACGCAGTGACTACTAAGATATTTTTTGAATCCTAGCCAGTTGACCCCATTAATCATTTTCACATATGACTTAGTTAAATCACTCCTTAGTGGGTTGAAAATTGTAACTATTGCGGTAGAGTGATCGGAGGACAGATCTAGAGAGGCTTCTTCGTGAATTAAGTCTCTATGAATATTTTTCGTAACGCCAAAATTATAGCATCTGGAATTTTTTTTACGTCAGTAGACCAGTAAGTAGGCTCCCCGCTCGAAAAGACATCTAAGCCCATTTTTGAAATTGTATTAAACAACGCTCGACTTCTGGGTGTAACAAGACGCGAGCCCCAGTACTTATGTTTTGCATTGTAGTCACCAGCTGTCAGGAAACAAGATCAAAGCGATTTGTAGAACTTCTCATACTGATCTTCGGTAACTGAAAATCTGGGAGGTGAGTAAATTGATGATATCACGAAATTCGCACAAAAATTTTCTACGAAAATATTCGTTGCTTGCATATATTCTTCAGTAACGTTGTCAAGGACACAGTGCTTGAGTCTTGACTTAATTAGAATTGCTGATCCACCGCATGCTCTCCCTCTAGGGTCCTTTGTATCATATAAAGTGTGACCATTTATTTTAAATAAGCTTCTTGATGTCAAATGAGTCTCAGAAACCAACATTATATCAATATTTTTTCCATGAGGAAGTGCTCAAGTTCATTTTTATGTTGGCGAATGCCGTTTGCGTTTCAGAAACATATTTTTAACGTATTCATGGTTTGTTAACTAATGGTAGAAGCAGTGTATTCTGCATTCGCAGCATTTCTTGCATCATATTAGTCATATTTGTAGTAAAGTTGTTTATAGTTAGCACCAAATTCTCAATAGTAGTTTCAAGGCGACTAAAGGTCAAGCTTGAGTTTGCATTCGTTGAATTATTTGGCGGTGGAACATTTTGTGTGCGAATATAACTAGTCTTAGCAGCATCAGCATACGATACACGTGAAGTAACTGGTTGGCCCATTTGAGCAAAAGTGACGGAGTTCGCGTTTACTGGTTGAGCTGGAGTTAATTTGGGTTTTTGACCCATAGCCTGCTTAACGAAAGAATATACAGGGCATCCTCTGTAGTCAGCGGTGTGATTACCTCCACAATTACTGCATTTTTTTTCTGATTGATCTTTTGGCTTAGTACAGCTAGCAGTACCATGCAATTCACCGCAGATAATACAAACTGTAGGTAATTTGCAGTAAGTTTTTGTATGGCCATATTCTTGGCAATTATGGCACTGTACGGGACCTGAACGCTTACGTGGCTCTTCCACTGTGATTTTTCGGTGTAAGAGATACTTTACGCTATAAATTGGATGGGTTTCATTTTTTTCAATTGTATGTCATTCGGCTCCAATTTGACCCGAAATGGGGGTTGGGGGACCTTTTCTCTGTTAATTATGTTGGTAACATTTTTTACCTTAAATGCTTGGTCGACAAGTGCAGATTTTACTTCTTCGGGGTCAACATATGAATCTGTGTCCTTTCATACTATTTGTAGGCCTTTAGCACTTTTAAATTGGTAAGTGTAAAAATTTGTTTTGTTTTTTTCAAATTCACTAATAATATATTGGAAATCTTTTTCATCATATATTTGGATCTTAGTTTCATCAATATTACCTCGTTTAATTGGAATGATGTGGAAAGTATTTTCACCAATGGCCGACAATAGTTTTTTTAGAAGCGCGTTAGAATTTTGTTCTCTCAGATAGATAGGTGGTGGCTTAAAAGACTTTTGCGATGATGCAGCGGGCTTGTCGTTATTGTCCCTAGACATCTTTGGAGCAGATGAAATTTTTGAAGAATTTGGGCTTCGCCCACGCTTTACCACTGTTATATATCTGTCCATTCCGACTTGAACCTTGGGTTTAGTGCTACTGTTATCTGTAGTGATAACTTTGTTAAGTTATGTACACGAGCCCGAAGGGGATGATATCGCTGACTTATATGAAGAAGTACTAGGCAATTGTAATGTTAACGAATCACTAGTTAGCATTGGACGAAAAAGTGGCCTTGCCGTTAGAATAAGACTATCATCAGAGCTCACAGTAAAATAGGCATTTCTGCCGTTAGAACTCACTTCACAATTTTTTGTTTTTGAGGTACTCATGTAGAGTATTCCTCAAAGGCACTTTGTTTGCGGTTTTTTGTTTCTTGCTATTTAAAAAAAATATTAGCAATATTTGTTTTGCTCATTTATCAAAGTTAATATGAATTATCAATATTATGTATTACGAATATTTTTTGTATGATTTTTTGTTTGTTTATATGTATATGAAAAAAAACTCCGCTAAGACGCCTCTTCACTATGAAGGTTCAGAACGAACTGACGTTGAATTGAATCCATAATTTATATACTAGTATGTCGCAACTAGAGATGGGCGCGTGTAGTATTTTTTTTCGTGACACGAACACGCACGGCTCAACACGAAGTGCTTGTATCAGAAAATCAGTTTTCGAGCGTGTTTGTGTCGTATCGTGTTGAGCAAAATTTACACGATAAACACGAAACGATTTTTGGTGTTAAAATATGTATGCATGAATTTCCAGTAAAAAAATTATTTAATATTTTGTATCGTCTAACACATAAAACCATCAAATTTGTTGATAGTGTAGGGGTCTCTTAAACTTAAAGTTCTGAAATTAAACAAAAATATGTATCAATTTGAATATAAAAAATGGTTTTTTTGCTATTCAATTTGATTTCGTGCGTGTTGTGCAGTTTCGTGTTTTGAAAAAATTTCGCGTGAGTGTTTCGTACGTGTTGGGCATCTTGGCATTCATGTTCGTATCGTGTCGTGTTGGAAAAATTCAACACGCGCCCATCTCTAGCCGCAACAACCGTTTAATTATTTTTCCTTTGTTTTTCTTATAAATTAAACTTTTTTTATTAATTAAAATCATAAACTTTTTCAAGAAATTTGTTGTTCGACATATTGTCATAATTATATTATAAGTGAAATTTATTTGCTGGTGGTTAAGCGACGTCTATATGCATTTGATTGTTGCTTTAACAAATCGTCAGTAGACTTCAGCCGCAAAATAAGCGTAGTAGGCTTAGAGACTTATACAACACCCAGCAAATAATTTTTATTCGATATGAATCTATTTTATTTTTCTACACCTTTATACAAATAAATTTTACTTATAATTATGACAATATGTATAATAATAAATTCCTTGAATGTTTAATTGAGATTTTATTTTTCATTTTGCCTTATTAATACTTTTATTGTTATCCGATGGATTTCTAATTACTAATGACCTATTCAACAAATTGAATTAAACAAAGATTCAAGACCACTAACAGCCTTATCTTCACCACAAGCAATTATCAATTTAAATGACTCCCACTCGGACTAAAACTTTAATCAAACAGTATTCAGAGAATGCTAACTATAGCAGTATTAAGATTACATTCCGAAGCATTTCTTTATGTAGATGACATAATAATTTATGGATGTAGCCTAAATTACCATAATAATAATTTAGTAAAAATATTAGACATATTACAAAAATACCATATAAAACTTAACCCAAAGATATGTAAATTTTGTGATTACCTCCACAATTACTGAATTTTTTTTCTGCTTGATCTTTTGGCTTAGTACAGCTAGCAGTACCATGCAATTCACCGCAGATAACACAAACTGTAGGTAATTTGCAGTAAGTTTTTGTATGGCCATATTCTTGGCAATTATGGCACTGTATGGGACCTGAACGCTTACGTGGCTCTGCAACTATGATTTTTCGGTGCAAGAGAAACTTTGCGCTATAAATTGGATAAGTTTCATTTTTTTCAATTGTATGTCATTCGGCTCCAATTCGACCCGAAATAGGGGTTGGGGGACCTTTTCTCTGTTAATTATATTAGTAAAAATTTTTACCTTAAATCCTTTGTCGATAAGAGCACATTTTACTTCATCGGGCGCAACATATGATAAAAATAAAATAAAAACAACATCTTAACTCAGAAAATGGTATTGTTGAGTTAATTATACAGAATGAATTCTCATATTACTAGTGAAAAATTCGAAGTAAATAATCAGGAACTACTTTTTCTCTTTTTTCAAAATACCAATATTTTTTTTAAAGATAATTAACACTCAGACTATGAATGTCTACTACTGTTACTAGGCGTTACCTTCTTTAGGAAAGGATAGTGGTTCTTTTCCAAAAAACCCCAGACTAATTCATCTGGCATAAAATGTATAAGTAGGTATACACAGTTTTGTGTGTAATGTAATGTAGGAAACAGCTGATCGATATTTTTATATGAAAATTAGGTTACGTTACATTACATCTCTATAACCATTTCCATTACTTTTCACAAAACAATATCAATCAGCTGTTTCCTACTGTTGCAGTTACATTACAGTCGGCTAACTGAGCCTTTAGTGTTTTTTTATGCATTCGACGTTTGCCTGTTTTTATAGTTGTGTATGGATTGCGGGATTACAGGTGGTTGAAAAATTCTGCCAACCGAAAACCATTTTCTTCACCGAATTTGCCTACAAGGTGCTATGTTATGTCAGCATATTGAAATTATTTTTTACGTTGCCGATATCTTTCCAAAACTCACTCACACTTAACGAATTATTTAAATCTTCAAAGTGTGAGATATATCTCTATTCACTTTTAATTTTTCAGCATGTTTTCTTTCATTTGGAAACATTTGTGTAACAAAAGGGACACTATTATTAGTGTCTCCACTTAGAACATGTTCTGATGCAAACTTTTGAAACCAAGTCAAATAATGGTCCTTGAAGTTATATTTAGTTTTCCAATATGACAAAAACAATTAAAAACGACTATTTGTTGGAAATTTCGGTTGAAAGATGGTGAGAATTTAGAACTGCATATACATGACGAAATAAAAAAGAAAGCCCTCTAAAAATTAAATGTACTCTTACATTTTCAGATTGGATTTCGATATTAATATCATTTATTATTTTAAGAACATAAGTTTTATCATTGCATTTTGACTAAACATTTGATAAAATTTTTTGGCTCTAAAAGCACATGAAAAGTTAATAAAAGCACAAAATTTAGCGTAAGTTTGAGTGAAGATTCAAACAAGTGAAGCTTAATAATGTTTAGTATTTTCTAAGCTATTCTCTATTTCGCCAATAGTTTCATCTGTAGTGAAATATGTATATCAGACGAAAAAGGTATGCTTTGCACTGAAAAAATAAAAGCACCATGTTTTTATTAGTCATTTTAAGAAGTCTTCAAAAAGCACTAAAAAAATAGTGCCAAAAGCACCTAGTTGGCATCGCTGGCTTCCATTGTTCAAGCACTCTATATACAATAGTTTGGGGAAATTTATAAAATCTTTACGACATCAGCTGTTAAATCGTCACAAGCATTCATTGGACACCGTTACCTTTCCCTATCAGAACTGAACAGTTGCCAGCCCCAAATCCTACTAAGTTTCCAATACTTAACAACGTAAATAGTACAAGAATTCTTATTATTGGAATAAGAAAAGTTTTCATATTAACGCGAGCCATAACCGCCAAAAAGCAACATAATTTTCAAGCTTAATTTTTTGGCGGTTATGGCTCGAATAGATAAAAAGTGCAAAGAAGCGAGAGTGCCACAGTGCCAGCTAACATCCAATAGTGTCAAAAATGGCACAATTGTGCCACATCTCCCATCACTGTACTGGAGTCATGTATTTTTGAAATAAACATATTCTTTTCATGCAAAAGCAAATTTATTTTCATAAGACGTGTACGCTTCGAGAACGTTTTTAAATTAAACTTACAAATGACTGTGTACCAGCATTGCCACTTTCTGTGTAATAGTGCAAAATCTGTACTATTTAAAGTTTTTTGCACTATTTTTGCACCATACATTTTTTGTGTAATTTTGCACTATTTTATATGTTTTAAAGCGATAACAGCCGACTTAATACAAAATTCTACAGACGAAACAAAACAATATTGCTATAAATCTTAATGAAAGTCCAACAAAATTTAGTGGATTTGCTAAGAAATCTCGGATCCTATTATAAACGTAATGCAAACTCCGAGAGTTTCTACGATATTTCCCAGTAGAGAGCCATACAATCTTATCACCTATTATAACGCAATTGTTATCATTAAAAGCTTGTTTTATTGAAAGTGCTCCGGAAAAATATGAAGTATTGAGATTATATTGAAGATTGGAATTTTTTAACGATCATTCAAAAATAACTGAATCAATGCTTTTTGCATTAGATGAAAAATCTACAAAATATTATTTGCAGTTCCTTTCACATTCTCTTGGATGTTTAACTAATTTTAATTTAATGTTTTAAAGTGAATACCTGCTTTTGTACAAATTACAAGCTGAAGTAATCAAAGTTGTTGAAATTTGTTATTGTCTAATTACACAAAAACAAATTTTTTTTAAACAAAATGAGTTATTAATTAATGAATTTCTTTGGTCAGCTTGAGATCTGGTTATAAATTAACAACGTTAGATTTTATTAATTTTTGTTTTTATTTCCCAATATTCGAATACTCTAAGAGTTCTATTTACAAAAGAGACGAGGTGTTTAACATAAAGCTTTTTTTCAAACTTTTAAAATTAATAATAATTACACCAATTGTTTTATAAATATCCCCAGAAGATGATCAACGGTGTTGATCGAAATATTGGGAAATGAAAATAAAAATTAATAAAATCTAACGTTTTTAATTTATAACCAGACGTCAAGGTGAACAAAGAAATTCAATAATTAGTAAAATTAAAGGTATACTAATACACAATAAATAAAATGAGTTATTTTTGGTTGACCAATAAAAACGAGGAACTTCTTATACAGCGAAGTGAAATTTATATACATATATTTAACTGCTTAAAAAACTACTGTTCAGAGACACAAAAACTTTTAATGTATAAATATTTTAGGAATATTAGTGGCGTGAATATGGACTTATAGATCATAAAGAACTTAATCTATGCGATAAATTGGATGTTTTGAAAAAAATTCTTCAAAGTAAAAACTGTGCTGGCGATATTCTCTTTCTAAATTTAATAGTTGCATTCTTAAACGTTTCTATTGAAAGAATTTTTTAGTAAATTGAACTTAATTGAAACTGATACCCCAAAAATTAGTTATCAGCTAGAGCTGCAAAACTGTCGATAGTCACTCCACTCGATAGTTTGATGTAAAACTATCGATACTATCGAATGGTTTTATAAATGTTGCTACATAAACGATATTTAGCATACTTAATATCCTTCATTGGAAAGATATTAAGAAAGAAATCCAGTCCTCAACATTTTAATTAGTATACAAAAATATATGTATGTATATAGGTATGTAAATATAATTAAATAATATTTGTAGAGAAATATGATTGGGTATGTTAACCAGAGATTTGTCAAAATAAATCCAAGACGATTGACGGCCGTCGCGATGTCAGTACCACTGAAATTTAACTATGTGTCGAGACGTCGAATTTATGAAGAAGTTTGTCGAATAACACTAATAACACACGAGTTATAAATAAATTTACATATATACATACATACATATGTATGTACATATACAAAAGCGAAAAGCAACTGCTTACTGACTTCGATTTTTTACTTTGAATTACTTGTTTTATTCTCCATAGTGGAAAAAACTATCTATATTTCATTTAAAAAAAACTATCGAAAGGTTTGCAGCTCTATTATCCGCTGATACAGTAGCACCGATTTTAAAATTTTGGTGCAAATTTTTAGCTTAAAATGATGAAAAGATGATATGAATGATATGATTTAAAAAACTCATGAATGTACATATAAGTATCACTCAGTACTTTTAGTTAAATGAGTTTAAATTAAGAAAAGAAAAATGGAGAGCACCTTCTTCTCAAACGCGTGGCTTAAATAATAATTTTAAAATTTTGAGAATATATTAAGAGGAAAGTGGTAAATTATTCTTCCTTGAAGTAAATATTTGTAAATTAGTGAATTTTATGTAATATTTTTAATTTTGTTCTACGTTTTTTATAAATTAAAAAAAATATCTCCTTTTAAATTTCAATTAACTTAAAAACTAATAAGAAAATTAAATTTTTCTTAGATTTTTTTGAACTATTTCATTTGGTTTTGCACTATTTTAGACTTGCAGCTGTGTAATTTCCTTTTCCACCAGTGGCAACGCTGCTGTGTACACATTCAAGCAAGTTACTGGTCTTTCGGGTATTTCTTCGAAATTTTCATTTATAATACGTATAAAATACTTACAAGTAATCACTTACATGTGTAATTGCAGGGTATATAGATTGTATAACTACTTTCCTGAAAATCGCATCTTAAATTAAAACTGCTTACACGCATATGTACCCATGTTCTGTAACTCCCGCGTCGAGAAAGTTTTCGCTTGAAATGTGTGAAATGAAACAAAAATGCAATAAATTGAAACAAACAGCTGCTTTTCTCACTAAACTGTGTCTGTAACTTTTTTTGGCGAGTAACAGCTGTCACGTAAAGAAATTATTCGCCAATTTACAGAAAAAGTGTGTCTGTAAAATTTTTGCGAGAAAAGTTCCCGCTTTGAACTGTCAAATTCACTCACAAATAAAAACTCGGTGAGAAATTAATTCAAAAATAAAAAATATATTAAAAAGCCAAGTGCGATGGATAATAACACGGAAAATGTTAGTATTTTGTTTTTTAAAGTGATTTTTTTCATTATTAACAATTTTTTCTTTTATAATTTTAGAAAACTATGCGAATTTCTAAGCAACAAAAAGAAAAATTAGTAGACTATGTAGCATATGTCTTCGCAAGAAGACAATTTGATGGCATTAACTCTTTATATGCACCACTTCAACAATTTTGTTTTAACAATCACTTAATTACACCACAAAGCTATTTTTATTTTTTGTATTATTGGAAAATATTTAGTAAACAATAAACATATTCTAAACAACAAACATTAAAGTCGCACTATACATTATTTCGTACAGCCGTCTGTTATATTTTCGCCGCCGTCGTTGAAAATTTTTTAGTAAATTTTGGTCGCCGTCCACGACATTTGTGATAAGCGTTCACAACGTCTGCGATGTCACGCCGGCTTCGACTATTACATTTTGACATTTCTAACGTAACAACATAATCACTTTTGATGGTTTTCGACATGACTTACAGACACACTTTTTTCTCACTTTTCGAGAAACGATGGAATATTTTGTTTCACATCTTTTCGACGAAAGAAGTTCTCGCCAAAGTTACAGAACATGGGCACATTGGATGTATGTATGTATGTACATACATATTTATATTATTGTAACCACCCTGTCGGAGAATGTGTGGTTGACTACAAAAATAGTTCACTTATAGTTAACTTATCTTAGACTGACTAAAAGCTAACTGTAATATCATCCAGAACAAATCCAAAATTAATTCTTAAGTTGAGTACGTAATCGAATTTGGTGAGAGCCAACAAATTTATTCTCAGCTACTTTGAAACTCATTTCAGTTTTATATTAACATTTTGCTGTTATTATTTTAGATGGTACCTTGGCTGTGTAGTTAGCGCGTTGAGTACACAACGTGTGATGATACATGTTCGAACCCAGAAAATTTTTTTAAATTTACTGACTACCAGGTGATTTAAAAAAAGCCAACCTTAAGTTAGCTGAAAGTAATGCAGAGTGAGACAATTGACTACTACTGACATTGAAAAGTAATCCAAGTGCCAGTCAGTACTAGTTGCGAAATAGTTAGCTTAAAGTTAGTTTAAAGTTAACTTAATTTCCGATAGGGCATTAAAACATTAAACGATTTTAAGGCACCACTTCTTTGCACATACGCACAAATAAATGAAATAGCGACATGAGTTCTACACTAACATACTATTAGCACACCACTAAGCACAACCACTAACAAGCAAACACAACCATCAAGATTTCAATAAACTCAAGCAACGAAATTCATAAACATATTTCTGTGCATATATATGTACATGCATACAAACACGCTACGTTTGAGATATAATTAAAATAAATTATTTGTATATTTCATGAATGTTCCTTACAACTCTCAATTCGTTTAAATTTGCATTAGCATAAGATGTTTAGTTTGAGGCAACAAAAGCATACTTACCTGGCGTAGGGGTTACCGTGATCATGAAGGCGGTCCCCCGGAGTGAGGCTTGGCCATTGCACATTCGGTTGAGGTGACCTACGCGATTATTCCTAATGCGAATAACTCGTGCGTGTAATTTTTGGTAGCCGGTAATGGCGTTCGCGCCGTCCTGACATGAACAAATAAATTTAATTTGATAAAACACGTGTCAAAAAGATACCTGTGATGTGTTACTGTTTTTCTGGTAGGTATTTCGAGTAAAGGCCTCATTAGTCTTAACTTTCTGTTGCTGTTCTGTGCTGTGAAGTTCTGTAGAAAATATTTTGTAATTACTTGTTCTGTGAATTGAATCAGCTGTTAAAAGCAAAATGTAATCAAATGATCAAAACAAATACTTTAATTGAAATTGTGAACGAAAAAAAAAATTCTTTTATTTTAAACAAAAATAAATAAATAGTTCAGAAATGAATATATTGTGCGATTCGGACTTTGAAATTTCGGATGTGGACGATGTAGTTGTAGGAATGAATTTTATAAATATTTGCAAAATGTATCAAAAAATAAAGTGTCGGAATAAAGGTAGAGGTCCATAGCTCGCTTTTTGCTCGTTATGCTTTACACGCGTTTCATCCTCTTGTTTCATTCTATACTTTGTTCGCGTTGAGTTACATGCACTGCTTTTCATGCGCTGTTTTATTTTTGTTTTGATCAGCTGTGTGCGTTTGTTTATAAATACTTATAAAGAAAAAATGGAGAGTGAAATCGAGTTTTTAAAAGAATTTGTGGAGTTAGTCGTAAAAGTAATCGATAACTAATATGCAAAATTTGTTACTAAGAAAAGTGTGATGAAAAGTTAATTAAAATACATCGCATTAATGAAAATATTCACATATTTTATTAAACAAGTTTTTTTTACTAAGAAATTTTTTTTATTGAAAAAAAAGAAAAAAATTATCCACGGCAAAATAATTATCGATAACGTAAGAAATAAAGTATTATTTAATATCTTTAGCATTCAAGAAAAGCTGACTTTCTTTCATGGTGCTTGTAACGCGTACAAAAGTAGAAAGTAGACCTACTTTTTGCTTTGAACGCGTCTACGCGTTCTGCGCTCTTTGCAATGTAACTTGTCACATACTATTATATTGATTCTACTTTTTTGACAGATGCATAGAAAGCGTAACGCGCAAAAAGGGAGCTATGGACCTCTACCTTAAGAGTCGTCAGCGGAGGTGGTACGCCAGACCTGCAAACAAAAACTGGTTATCATCTGGATATTACCAGAAAGTTTTTAAAAGAATTAAGGATATGGATGACGAACATTTTTTCCTGCACACACGAATGACAAAAGACGTTTACGAGCTTTTGCTGTCATTAATAAATGTCTCGCTAAGAAAACCTGGTCAACGTATATCTTCTGAGGAGAGGCTCTCAATAACACTCCTGTAAGCTTTTAAGTTAAAATATTTTATTTTTGTGTTGCTTATCCTTAAATTTTTCGTTACATATATAGATATTTAGCGCACGCAAGTTCCATCCAATCTATTGCTTGGAGTCATAAATTGGGAAAAACCACAATTAGAAATATTATTCTAGAGATATGTGATGTATTGTGGCGATTACTGTCTCCTGTTTACGTGAGTGAACCCACCACTGCACAATATGTTGATATTGAAAAAGATTTTAAGAGGATGTGGAATATTCCAAATTGTGTGGGAGCAATCGATGGAAAACATATAGCCTTGAAATGCCCTCCAAATTCAGGATCCATGTTTTTTAATTATAAAAAATATTTTAGCGTTGTTTTAATGGATGT
Organism: Nowickia ferox; assembly: GCA_936439885.1. NCBI lineage: Eukaryota > Metazoa > Arthropoda > Insecta > Diptera > Tachinidae > Nowickia > Nowickia ferox. The sequence goes on along the minus strand of OW387026.1, from coordinate 35,743,370 downwards.
TTGTGACGCAAATTATACTTTTACAGCTGTTAGTGTAGGAAGTTATGGCAGCCAAAGTGATGGAGGTAAATAAATACAATTCTTTATAAATGCATGTGACAATAAGTAAAAGTTTGAGTAAAATTTTTCTTTCTTTAAGGCATTTTTCGCACAAGCCGTTTTGGACAGTCAGTACATAATTAAATAAATTAATTTAATTTATTTAATTATTTTATTTATTTATTTATAAAATGTTCTCATGTATGTGAACGCCCCTAATGCTTGTGTGTGGGTGGTCCAGCTTGATTGTCGCTGGTAATTGTATATTGTGTTTATTTGTTTAAGGAATATATTTGTATGTATGTATGAATGTATAAATGTATGTATGTATATATGAATGTATAAATGTATGAATGTATGTATGTATGTATGTATGAATGTATAAATGAATGTATGAATGTATAAATGTGCGATCGTGAGAACTTGTGCGTGGAATATTTTGTGCTTGTGTAGAATACATTTATATTTTGCAACGTAGTCAGTTTCTTTGTCTACGATTATTTTAAAGCAGAGGATTTTAAACTAAGTACAGTCATCAGCAGAGAAACAAAAAGTAAAAATTTGCAAGTAAGCAAAAAAGTTAACTTCTCCTACTCCCCACTTCCTTCTATTCCCTTTATGTAGTTTGTATTTGAAATAAGAAAACACTTGTACATTCTTTTATTTTGTATACATTTATTGTTTAAAATTTTTTTAAATTTTATAATAATACATACAGTAATATATTCTTAAGTATAAATATTTTAAAAAGTGAAAAAGTTCATTTAAAACAAGATATTTCTTTTGAGAGTAAAATAGCATTTCTTAATGCGCAAACACCAAAATTATGATAATTACAATAAAAATATTCTGGATACTTGATTTCCATTTGTTTAAAGTTGATGCAGCCTATATCCTCAACGTTAGAAATTTTTCGGTGTAAAATTTTTTCCAACCATAGTCTTTTTTCTTCACCTTTTACGTAAATTTTAGAACATCTTACGTTGGCTTTTAAAAAATTGCAAACGCTATGAAATGAAACTGATCCAGCAGTCCAGCTTAGGTGATGATAGTTTTTTGTTAGCCACTTTGCTTCTGTTTGCTTTTTTATTGATAAGCATTTAAAATCAAATGGTGGTTTTATAATGAAATTGTTATATTCATAATTGTTGAAAACAATCGCTACTTCTTTTGCGATGAAATCGTTTGAATTAGTTTTGAAACCTTGTACGTCTATAAAAATTATGTTATTTTCCATATTATTCAATTTATAACACTTTTCGAACTTGTCCTTTGATGGGTATATACTCTATTATACGATCATGAATAAGAATGCAGTAAGCTGATGTCTTTGCTGCAATATTAGTTGCTGTTTCAAATTCTATTTTTATATCAATCGGTCCATTATTGAGTGATTCATTCTGATGACTGACATCTACTACAATAATAGGAGCTTTTGTCTTAAACTCTGATGCAGTTAGAAGCGGTTGAGATTCTTTCATATAGTAGCTTTGTTGGAATCTTAGATACATATCATATAGAATTGCATAACGTTCATTTTTGAACTTTATGTTAAGATCATCATACGGGTATGAGACTGAATTTAAATGTACTTTTAAATTAGTCAAATCACAATGAACAAATTTATTTTCTTGTTGAAAAGCAATCAACACAAAACGGGGCCTTCTCTATTTGCAGCCAGTTTAACATTCCAAATATGGCTAGTTAATGTGTTTAATTGTGGATTAATATGACAATCCCAACTGCGAAATGCCATGGGTATAGAAGCACCATTGTTAATAATTTTAATCATATTCAATTTGCTAAGGTCAGATAATTGAACATGAGGTATTCTCCATGAGAAGAGTGAAATTGTAAGTTTAGCTTTTTCAGTAGAAACACTCGAGCGTACAAGATCTTCGTCGTTCTTATTGCGCAAGAGTATCAGTTCATGTTTTCCATTTAATATAACTTTGTTGTAGTCTTCAGCGAATCCTAGAAGCATTTTTAGAGGTACATAGAAATAGAAAAATCCATTTGCAAGAGTGACATCGTCAATTTTGTTCCATCCAGCATTTTGCATCACATTGCTTTCGTTTGGTGATAGAGAAACCAAGTTCTTTATGGTGCTCGTGGCTCCTAAATATCTTGTATGATCAATTTCAATTCCATTGAGCTCATAGCGAATTTCATCAAATAGATATGCTACAAAGTTGTTTTTTAATTTAAAGTTCTCTGAAGAAGAAGATTTAGGGGCATTATCATCGGCAACAAACCCCTCTACATAAATGTAGCTCTCACTGGGTAGCACGTATAAATCTTGATTTTGTATTGAAATTCTAATTTCATCATTATTGTTGTAAGATTGTAAGTATGGTACATATGTATGATAATCCTTTTTGATTATATTCTCATCAGAGAAAGGTTTATCTAAGACATCTATTATTGAACTCATTTTGTCTTTAATTTAAAATTCAAGGACTTTAGAAAATTTTTATTTGATGTTGTTAGTGCTTTCTGTTGAAGTGGTCGCTTTAATGTTCTTGTTGTTGTTACTGCTTTATTTTTCAATGTATTTGTGTTGTATATTAGCATTATTTAGCTGACCTCAAATGTATTCGTATTGTAATTTCATCTCCTCGAAAATTAATTAAATCACCGTGTTGATCAACTACTCGCAGCGCTAGTGAACTTATCTCTCTGGTGTTCACAGGTAAATAGATGAGATTTCTTGGAACCTCATCTATTTTATAGCCTGGAGGCACATTAATCGGAAATTCATGAAGTGTATGCGATTTGGAGTTATTCATATATGTGTTAATAGCGATACTACTTTCAATTCGCAAGAGATTCACTTTAAAAATATTAACTGGAAGATCTGAGTAATAATATTTGTTTGGTGTTAGGATTTTGCTATTGAATCCTAAAAGTTTTCCAATTGTGTTGTCTTTATTAAAATATACAGGATCTTTGGAACTATTAACTTTAACTTGCATTGTATTGTTATTGGCTTCAATAAAAATCTTATTTTCTGGACAGAGTCTTCTGTATTGCTCTTGTATAAAATCTACAATATCATTCAATTCGTAAGATCCAATTGGTATTTCAATTGTATGTTCCCCTATATGAAACATATTGTTTTAGGTGTCTACATTTGGAATGCTGTTGTATGAATGAAAATCAGTTAGAGCACACTCATATGCACCATGTAATTCAATAGGAGGAAAGTAACTAGCAGATAATTCTGATGAGTTAGAGCTCAGAGTAAGTGTTATTGACATTATAACTGTCTGATTACAATTAAATAAAGTTTAGTACAACATATGGTTTATAAGCATGATTTACATATTTATTTCATTTTCTTATTTTAAAATTAACATTAGTTTCTTAATATTACTGCTATTGTTGTTGATGATGGTATTCAGCTATAATATTTCGTTCTTACTTATCCAAGAATTGTGTTGATTAGAAAATCCCAACCATTTAACGTATGCCTCCTTTCCTTTAGTTTTAAGAACCTTTTCAACTAGATATGTATTTGGATATCTAGTTTTCGAAAGTTCTTCAGTATAGAATCCACCTTTAATAGGATTACCAAGATAATCTTCTAATATGAATGTTGTAGGATTTGTATTTTGAACTCTTGTAATTGTGAAAATTTCTGTGGTCCAATTTGGAGTATAACCTTTTTCAAATGTATGCTTATATTTGCTTATGCGTACATGATCTCCAACATTAAATTTCGACATTTTGTACATCTTCAAATGACTGTATACTGTATTTAGTAGCTTTTCCTCATTTGTTGAGTTGACTTTAATCGGAGACATTTTAATGGTGCGATGAACTTTTCTATTGTATGCATTAATTAAATCTTTGTATATATCAATCCACTTATATGAACCATTAAAGCTAAATTCTTTCCACATCATTCCTTTCAATGTTCTGTTAAATCGTTCTACTATTGATGCTTTCATACTGCTATATGTTGAGTAGTGATTAATGTTGTATTTATCCATTAATTTTCCAAAGTGTTTGTTGAAAAATTCTTTACCATCATCTGTTTGCAAGTTTTTTGGTACTCGTCCTAATTCGAAAATATTTTCTATCGCCTTGGTTGTTTCGAGTGCAGTTTTAGTTTTTAGTGGTACTGCCCATGCAAATTTTGAAAATGTCTCAATTACAGTTAACAAAAATCGATAATTTCTGTTTTCTCTAGAATAGATCCCCATTTCAACTAAATCAGCTTGCCAAAGATCATCTATTCCTTTCATTACAACTCTACGACGCATAAAAACTTTTCGAGCTTGCTTATGCAGTTCGTTTACTAAATTTCTTTTTGAAGACATTAAGTTGTTTTACAGATTTTTTGGAGAGTGTTGTGATCTACTTGACGCACTTTCAGCTATTGATACAAACATGTAATTTTCCAATCTATAAATTTTCTCATTAAGCTGTTCAATTTGTTCTTCAAAGAATGTTTTAATTTGTAGAATGTCTTTTTGAATTTTATAATTTTCTTCTATATCTAATTTTATTTCGCGTTGTAGCTCCTCAATTTGCATTTGAATATCTTCTCGAATTATAGTATTATCTTCCTTAAAGTATGTTAATAATTTCTCTTCTAATTTTTCGATTTGAGTTTGCAGAAACAATTTATTGATAACATCGTTTTCCTCCAGAGCTTTTGCAACATTTTTGATTCTTTTGTTTTGGACATCAATGTTGTTGTTCGTATCCATAAAGAACCCCAGCAGTTTAGGTGCATTTTTCAAAGAAATTATGCTGCTAGTATTGTTTAAATAGTGTCCAAATTTATCAACAGACATGCTTTATATACTTTATTAAAGTTAATGTATTATATTTGCTTCACGTAGTTCTTCAATAGTTGATACAATCTCGTTATTGTGATTAGTATGACCTGCACCTTGTGATGCAAGCAGTAGTCGAAGACGATCTACTAACTCATTTGGATCGTCCCAGTATATATAGTTTGGCTTATGGGCGTTAAATTCCATCATTCCATCACCTAAATAACTACCTTTTGACTTAGATCCTGTTGATTCGTTTAAATTCTTCTGGTTTTTCTCGTCAATAAATTTCTTAATAATATGTTTGTATTTATATCTTCTAGTACCCTTAATTTGACCATCAGGTTTATAGTCCCTTCTATATGCATTAGTAGTAATTAAAATCTTTTTATAGATTTCGAGTTCAAATTTATCATAATTTTTTGGTATTTTATGAAACATTAGAGAAAATAGTCCTGGTGTTAGAGCCCATATTTGACCACCAACTTGTATTTTATCTTCATTAAGTTTGAGGTTACTATCACCAAATTTCCATTCATTATTGAAATCTTTATGTGGACCATAGTTTGTATCTAATTCATTTCTTCCTTCCAAGGCTGATAAGTCAGTTTAAGTATCTTCTGTATTGGAAGTCTGTGAGTAAAAATCATCTTCATCATCGTCATCATCATTCACAGTATTAGCATCATTAAACAAGATGGTATTATCGAATATTGTTCCTTCTGCTAGTTTCTTTGGTGTACTTGTCTCTATCTTGACTGATGTTTTTTCAGGTTTAAAACTTGTATTATTTTCAACTTCTGTCTTCATTTTACTTTCTTCTTTTATGGGAATTCTTTTAATATTTTTAGAACTATTTATGAATTCTTTGAGTGGTTCTGTTATAGGTTTAAATGTATCTCTTAGTTGTTCACGTGTATCTATTTCACCAGTTTTTATACTACGAAGCTTTTTCTTCAAGACATTTCTTGTCAACACCAAATGTTTTAAAATTTTCTCATCCATGTTTAATAATAGTAAATAACAGGTATCAGCTATTAGATCAGGTATTAGCTTATCAGGACCTGGTCTGGTTTTCAGATCAGCTTATCAGGACCTGATCTGGTTTTCAGATCAGCTTATCAATACCTGATCTGGTTTTCAGATCAGCTTATCAGGACCTGATCTGGTTTTCAGATCAGCTTATCAGGACCTGATCTGGTTTTCAGATCAGCTTATTAGGACCTGGTCTGGTTTTCAGATCAGCTTATTAGGACCTGATCTGGTTTTCAGATCAGCTTATCAGGACCTGATCTGGTTTTCAGATCAGCTTATCAGGACCTGATCTGGTTTTCAGATCAGCTTATTAGGACCTGGTCTAGTTTTCAGATCAGCTTATCAGTACCTGATCTGGTTTTCAGATCAGCTTATTAGGACCTGGTCTGGTTTTCAGATCAGCTTATCAGGACCTGGTCTGGTTTTCAGATCAGCTTATCAGGACCTGGTCTGGTTTTCAGATCAGCTTATCAGGTATCAGATGAGGTTATATCAAATAGATGTATCAAGTTTAAAGTTAGATTAATAACTAGAGGTAATTTTTATGAGTAGTTGCTTATATAGTAATGAAATAGTCAAATTGCTTTCTGTAGCGACCATCGTTTAATTCGTTATCTTTGCTTATCATCAAAAATCCATATTTATCCTTCCAACATTCTCGACAAATTTCTTGAAACTTTTCATAGCTCATATCGCTGGCAACATGATCCTTATAAACATGCTTCATATTTGTCTCATCTTGCTTAAACATTATAATAACATTTGCATTGTCTCTTATTAAATGCTTGGGAATTCTGGTATATGTTTGACACAGGTAGAATGAATCAACATCCCTATGTCGCCCCATATAAAAAAATGTACGTATATTATTCTGCTTTTCACATGCAACATCATCAAATATCATAATTGAATTAGTTTTAGCTTCGTCAGGTGGAATAACTGATTCATTATCGGTGAATGTAAAATACCCCATACCTTTAATTGGTGAAATTAGTTTCTTCAGGTATTCATATTTAGGTTGATAGAGAGATTTTGAGTATAAATAGATGTTTTCAAACTTGAGTCCATTAGGACTTTCTAGCAAGCCAATCATAACATTAGTCTTTCCACAATTTGATGGTCCCACTATTAGAGCACGAATAGAATTTGGTATGAGAGGACTATGCTTTATTTTTGAACTGATGTTCACTGAATCATCAATATTACAAACTAAAATATTTTTATGTTGTTTTACTAACTGCATTTTTGTAACTAAATGCATTTCATATATATTACCTCTTATATAGGAAAAATTAGATAATATGGTTATACGATATCAGAAAACTTTTAGTCATAAAAACACCGTCGTTGGAGGAGGTCTAGTAGACAAAATAATAAATTCTCTACCTGTTGAACTTCATCTACCTGGATATCAGTACTGTGGACCTGGAACAAAACTACAAAAACGTTTAAATCGAGGTGATAAAGGAATTAATTTATTGGACTTTGCGTGTAAAAATCACGATATTGCTTATTCCAAAAATAAGGATTTAAGTAGCAGACATAAAGCTGATAAAATACTTGAAAACTCCGCTTGGGATCGAGTTTTATCGAAAGATAGTAGTCTTGCTGAAAAATCATTTGCATATATGGTTACTAACGCAATGAAAGCCAAAACAAAATTTGGTATGGGTGTGGAGAAAAAGAAAAATGTAAAGAAGAACAAACTAAATGTTAAAACACTATTTAGAACATCAGTTAGAGCTGCAACAAAAATACTAAAAAAAGAAAAACCATTAGATATTAACTCAGCTATTAAAATTGCACGAAAAACTATTAACAAGTCATTAAAAGGAAGAAAGTCTCAAATTATAGTACCACGTGTAATACGTGTTCCAAAAATTGGTGGTTTTTTACCTCTAATACCGATTTCATCTGCTCTGGGTGCAATTGGTAGTCTAACAACTGGAGGTGCTGCCATAGCTAAAGCTGTAAATGCAACAAAGAATGCTAAAAATCAACTTGATGAAGCAACTAGACATAATAGAGCGATGGAATCTATAGCAGTTGGAAAAGGACTTTACTTAAAACCATATAAAAAGGGTTATGGCTTAGTTCATAAAGAAGAATCAAAAAACTCTTAAAGATGCTACCCAACAGACCACTATCTGATGTGGACCTAAGACGTTTCTCTATAAATATTCCATATTTTAGAGCAGTTTTCATGTTGAATACTCTACCAAAACGATCAAAGAAAATAGATTGTGGAATAATCAATTTAGATGTATCAACAGGACCTGGTACACATTGGGTAGCATATTATAAAAACATCAATGAAAAAGAATATTTCGACAGCTTTGGAAACTTACAACCTCCTTCGGAAGTAGTCAAATATCTTGGTACAAATATAAAATACAACTATAATCAACATCAGAATTTTAATACATTTACCTGTGGACATTTATGTCTTAAATTTCTTTATGAAATAACTGAAAATATTAAATAAAAACACAAACATTTATATTTTACAAAACTCTTTAATGTCTTTTTATTCATAATTTAAAAAACGTAATTAATATAATTTATTGCCAGACAGGATATTGGGAATTTTGAATTAGAAATTCACTCAGCTCATTCTCAACGATTAGGTTTTCTTCACCTTCTCTACTTAGGCAATATGATCCGCTCGAGAGATCTTTAATATCGTTATCTGTTAAAGTATTATATCGTTTAGGCAGGAACATTATATGTTTATCCATTTCAACTTTTAGTGTTGCTCCATATTTTGTTGTTACACGTTCCAAATTTCGAATAGTATATTTCATGGACGTGTCAAGCTCCTTTACGTGGATTAAGGTTTTGTTGTTTAGAGAATTAAATTTTGAAATTAGATTTGTTGTGGAGTCCATTTTTTTATTTAGTTCTTCTCACTTTGAATGTTTAACTGGAAATGATCTTAAAAGTAGCGATGATGACTTCAAGAAGGCTAATCGAAAATAATTATGGTGAAATAGTGAATAAGTGGGGGATAGTGATAGAGAGAAAGAGATAGTTATAGAGAAAAAAGGGTTAGAGAGAGAGAGATAGAGTGATAAAAAGAAATATGGAATAGCGATGATAGTATAGATATTTGAAAAATTTAAAGAACAAATTAGTCTTAAAAAACCTTCCAACAATCGTCATCATCATTCATTTATCAGCAAATAAAATGAGTCAAATTAGACGTACTATAAACCAATTTCTAACAGATTTTGAAAGCTTCTGGTTATATGATCATTGGGAGATGATAAAATTTTTCCAAAATATGCTGGATGAGAACGAAGAATAATGGCGTAATAGAAGACGAAGACAACACAGAAGGGCATTTTGGAAACTGCCCATGGTACGATCCGAAGTGTGAGGAAGGACCTGATACTTGTAGATGTACAATATATTTTTTACGGAAAAGTATATTAGAACATCTAATAATTGGATACTATGAAATGTTTCCATCATTATAAATAAAATATTTAAGAAATTAAATTAAATGGTATTATTAACAGAAATAAAATAAAATTGTATTATTAAAATATTCCTTGTTTTGTATTATTTTTTCTAAAGGAAAATTAGGAATCATCTGTTCGAATACAAAATAACAGAAACTTGTAAGTAGTGAAAAATATAAGGACTTATCCGATTATCTTAATTGTGTCTCTTTATTTCTCTTATAGAGAACCTCTCAAAGAAAACAAGATTGTGCATGTTTAATTTATGTGAAGACAAGACTGTGCATGTTTAAGCAATATGAAAACAAGAATTTACAAATAAGCAAAAACAAAAACTGTTTGATCCAACGAAGTAAAGCCAATAAAGAAATAAACACCATTTCATTCTTTTTTCAATATTTTATTTCAAATTTTTTCTTAAAAATTCATATTGATATGTACAATAATTTTTCTTAAAAAATAAATAGGATTTTATTTACAATAATTTTTCTTATTAAATAAATATGATTTTATATACAACAATTTTTCTTAATGAATAGGATTTTATATACAACAATTTTTCTTAATGAATAGGATTTTATATACAACAATTTTTCTTAATGAATATGATTTTATTTACAATTTAAAAATTAACTAAAAATTAATTGATTTTAACAATTTTCTTGCATTCTAGCAATCTCATCTAGCAACATATCAAGTTCGTATTCAGGGTTAGTTTCCTTAATACGAAAATGATACCATGCATATGTGTTAATGTTATTTGATCTAATTTTTCTCTTATCGTCTCCATAACTTAAGACTACCTTATTTAGTTGACTAGTATATATCTGATGTAGCTTAGATTTAAATGTTAACATATTATCATACACATTAGTCTTATTAAATAAACAATTTTTATAAGTAGCTAAACTATATTTATCTAATATGGCTCTCTTTACCCCCTTCGATTTTTTAACGTCATTTCGATTTTGTACACTGAATGAGTACATTTTTGATTGCAGCCCAACAAATTCTGTCATTATTTTACCGCAATTTTCATCCTTCATCATACCAATGACTTTTTTATTTACTAGTGGAAAATTATAAATATTGTCTGTAGGATAGTCCGATGTATCAAATTGTTCTTGTATGTCATTTTTGATGTCAGCGTAAAAGTCGTCCGTTTTTATTGAATATATAAAAGAGTCCGTGTCCATATAGTTCAATGAGAGTTTTGTCTTAAACTTAGGTTGCATGTACCCGTAATGGAAATTATACATTTTCCATTTGGACAGCTCGAGTACACAAAATCCTAAGTAAATTGGTTTATTGTAGCAGGTTTTGACTCTAGTCATTTCGATTGCTACTAGATCTTCGGAAAATATAGATAAACTATGAAAATTTGGTTTTGATATCCAATCTTGGGCCTCCAAACGATTACAATTCGTTCTCTCCCAACTATTAACAATTTTAACATCTCTCCTCTTATCCACATTTTCCATGGTTTTACCATACACTGCATTATTAAGTAGTTTGAAAAAATTTTTTTCAAAAGCATTTTTAGCAGTGGCCCTATGTCTGGTATTTAGGTCAATATAGCCTTTTAACCATGGAGATTGTTTAAATGCTAGAATACGATGAGTTTTCTTTAAAACTAAGCCATATTCTAAGCACTGTTTAAGTACTCTAAAGTGTATCACGTATGATTGCTTTGTAGAGAAATCGGTTATCAACTTGCTATACTTCGCTTGCATAACTTTTTTATTTTCAGCGCAAAAAGGAAGGTCATTATGCAAGTCGTGTAAATGAGAGGGATAATCCAACGTGACCTCATATACATAACCGTCTGTTCCATTGTCAGCTATGCTGTTTGGATCCAGATTCAGCTCGTCTTGCGATAACCATCTGAACCCACCATGAGGAAGATATTCCGACATCGCCCAACCATACAAATTGTTAGCGTCTAAATAGACGAGAAATTCTGAGGGCTTCTCTTTATCGAAATCTTCCAAATATTTGTTATTCGCTTTCGAATATCTTTGACTACACTGTACGATCCCTCCACGTATACCTTTTTTCATAAAATTGTACATGTCTATGTCTGTCAATAATTCTAATTCAATTTTTGTGTATTTGAGCATTGCATCCCAGGAAAGGCCAGGTGCTGTATAATATTGGCATGGATCGAGCTCATAAATACCTTTACAAACTTTTCTAAAGTTCTCGAAAATATCTGTCAGTAAGAGGACATCTGTTTTTAAGTAAAGTTCCATGTAATCTTTCATAGTTTTGCAACCAAAAGTATTCCATACCTCTTCAGCATGTGAGTATTCCTCTAAAGAACACTCTTTATTGTTCAACTTATTAAAGAAATCACTGCGTGAAGGCAGCTGACACTCATCTAATTTTTGGAATGAATTTAAGTACTCATACGGGAAAATACCTTTTTTCTTAATAAGCTGAAATTCTTTTTCTGACTGAAATAAGGACCTTATAGTTCTGAAATCATTATCCGACAAATTGCAGGCTAATGATTCCAAACTCTCAGCCATAAAGCGTATTGTATCAAGAAATCTTATTTCAAGCTTATGGCCATCACTCATTTCTGTAAATTGGGAGAATAATATATAAAATTCCTTATTGAGAGGGAGTACTTTCAGTTGCATTGAAATTTCACCTAGATCTTTAATAAAAAGATGTGAGTCATAATTTGAGTAATTGTGAAAGTAAACTGGTATAAACTTGGGGATTTGGTAATTTAAATTACAGTTATTGTGGGCTGCACCTCTATATTTACCACTAATGTGACAATGAACTCTAACGCGATCTTTACCTAGAAATTTTTGACAAATATGACAATTCACCGCACTATAAAAATTATAAATATCAGAAGGGGATAAAGTATCCATTTGTCTATTATTTACTAAGTGACTATTATATATATCCTCACAGTCTTTAATTAAATATGATACAAATTTTTTTGAGGCATCTTTTCCTGTGTATATCCTTAATTTATCTAACTTATTGCTATGGAGACACTTAATATAATAGCTAAATGCACAAGGAGTGTGCTTTTTGACTAGACTAGTTTTATTACTTACACTATTACTAACTTCTTCCAAGATGCATTCGAAGTCCGCATATACCACGAAGGGTACATCCATTTTTCTTTGATGTCCCTTGAAGCTCAGAATTGCATCCGGACCTGATGGCATAGTTGTAACAATTTTACCGCACTCCGCCTTATGATTTGTCATACCATTTTCGATGTGGGTGTACTGGAGACAGCTGTTGCAGAAATGTAGTTCGTGTCCGTTCTTTGTTATCTGTTTTTGTAAAAGTCTGTGAATGATAAAAAATAAATAAAAGTTTATAAGTTAAATGTACATAGTATAAAGTATATAAACAAGTATTTGTATCCTTAAAATAAAAAGTTGTATATTTTTTTAACTTACCCTGATATATTCTTTATCAATATGTAGTGATGACCTGCAGCATTCTCTAAAAGTAGTAAGTTGACGTGGTTCACTTTCTCGTCCTTGGTCACATAATAAGGACCAATGATCTGATCTGCTCCCTCATCATACCCAAATACGTTCACACTTATAGTCGGATTGTTTGCCTCAAACTCTCTGATTTTGTTTAGTGCTAATGGGTAGCTTAAATTTTTGAAATTTAGCGCTACACCATTTCGCGTAACAATTGTCTCTGCAGCAATGTCCTGGATATTATACGAGCTGCAACGTCTTGCATCATGATATTTGGTTGTATCCATTGCAGCAATCAGACACCACTTGAAGCAGTATTCATCATCGTTTTGTATATTGATGCAAGCCTTTCTTCTTACAAGTTTTTCAGGAGTGGATATCCAATTCGAGCCTTTGACGAGCGACGATTTGTTAATGTTGATTTCTGCTCGGACTATGCGTGATAAAGTCCAACCAGAATCTCGCTCTTCGAATTCGGACATTTTGGTTGAAATCTCCTCAACCTGTTTACGTAATATTTCTTTTGTATTGTCTGCCTTCGTCAGTAAACTCATTTTGGCTACATGTGATATTATGCACAACTCCAATTCCTCTCCCACAATTTTTATATACTCCGCCATAATACTCACATGAAATTTAATTATTGTATGTTTAGTTAAATTCATTTGAAGTCTCTCCATAAAAATATTTTTGTTTTCCTTAATAAACTCTTCCAAGAGAAGTTGGTCTTTTGTATTTAGAATTGCATATGTGGCGATATGATTTTTGAAGGCTTTCGATATTTTATAATATCTCACATTATCTTCTTCTGTCCTGACATGGGGAGTACTCATTGGAGTTGGCAGAGTTTCTTCTCCTATTTCTTCTATATCTACTTCCCCATCACTTTCCGGTAAAGTTATGTCCATAGCATCGTTGTATAAGGTCCCTCCAAGGATATCCACACCTTGTTGTTGAGCTTGTTGTTGTTGTTGCTGCTGGTGCTGCTGCTCTTGTTGATGATAAGTATGTGGTTGCCATTGCATCAAATTGGAATACTGCTGCATTTGATTATCTGGTGTGACGGGATTATAATTGTAACTTGGATACTCATATTGCATTGGTACTCCTGATCCCAAAAACTGATTATTCCATGACATTGATGTAGGGTAACAGTTAGGCATACCGTATTGTTGATGATTCATTGGTAGTTGATATTGGGGGTACTGTAAAGAGGGTTGTTGCTGATGATGATGAAATGTATTTAGCTGTTGTTGATGATTTTGAAGAGATGACTGCGGTTGCTCTTGATGTCTGTCCCGGCTTACGATCTCTTGATCCTGCACACTATGCTATTTAACATGGTCCAAAAAGGACTTTTGGTATTTGTATACCTTATGACATCTATTACACATATATCCAGAAGAACTCATTTTTAATTAGTTTATGGATTTTCTATTTGAATTTAACACAATTGCTGATGATACTACTTGTAAATACAATAAAGTACTGATGTGTTGGTTATAAAAGTTGGCGTATTTATACGAAAATTAGTAGCAGTAGCCTTGCGGCATTCATAATTTTTATTTTTTGTTTCTCTGCTGATGACTGTACTTAGTTGAAAGTCCTCTGCTTTAAAATAATCGTAGACAAAGCAAATGATTACGTTGCAAAATATAAATGTATTCAATAAAATATTCCACACACAACTTCTCACGATCGCACATTTATACATTCATACATTCATTTATACATTCATACATACATACATTCATACATTTATACATTCATATATACATACATACATTTATACATTCATACATACATACAAATATATTTCTTAAACAAATAAACACAATATACAATTACCAGCGACAATCAAGCTGGACCACCCACACACAAGCATTAGGGGCATTCACATACATGAGAACATTTTAGGGGTGTTCACATACATGAGAACATTTTATAAATAAATAAATAAAATAATTAAATAAATTAAATTAATTTATTCAATTATTTTATTTATAAATAATTTATTTTATTTATAAACAATTTATAGCGTTAGGAAATCACACAAACACATTCCCACGATTCATATGAGAATCGCGTAGTAGTCATCAAATCTATTTTCTCTGATATTACTGATATAGTATTACGATAACAAATTTCTACAGTCTGGCAACACTGGCAATTTTCCCTTTGGAAAAATCATTTTCCCGTCGGCATTAAGAAATATAGTAATCATGCATTGCCGTCGGCATTTGAAAAAAATAATCATGTATTGCTGTCGGCATTTGAAAAAATAATCATGCATTGCCGTCGGCATTAGGAAAAATAATCATGCATTGCCGTAGGCATTAGGAAAAATAAACATGTTTTGCCGTCGGCATTTGAAAAAAATAATCATGCATTGCCGTCGGCATTAGGAAAAATCATTTTCACAATTTCCCCATTGGTATTAGGAAATATCATTTTCACAATTTCCCTATTGGTATTAGGAAAAATAATTTTCATGATTTTCCAGTCGGCATATATACTTATGAAATCTTAATCTTATGAAACCCCTTAATCCACTCCCCACAAAAAATCACCCGTTCGCACAATTAATGTCACCCCAAAAAAAATCACCCGTTCACTCAAGGGTTAATGTAAACAAAAAACTCCTTATGTAAACAAAAACATCAAAGCGCCGCCGAAAAAACACACACATACACACACGAAGGTATCAAATTTCCAAGAATTTTAAAATTTTCAAATTTTAATTACCCAAATTTCACAATTTCAGCCACAATTTAACAATTTCAGCCCACAATTTAACAATTTTAATTGCGGCAGTACTGGCAGTTCCCTACTACTGGTATGTGAAGAAAAACGATTTAGAAATAAAACCTAAGTATTTGTTTCTGAATTATTTTTTGATTTATTTTTCAATCGATTGATAAGTTTTGTTTCGCAGTTTTATTACGTTGTTTATATTTTATCTTCTAGTATGATTCAAAGAAGTCAATAGATTGAGACTGGCTTAAAAATTATCCTCAAAATCTATCGGGATTCACCTTTTCAAAAAGATCGTTACGAAATCGTTTTGAAAACAATCGCACACCTGAATGTGTTACTTCCGTTAAAGCAAATAAAAGCTAACTAAAATGAAATAATTGATATAAGTTTTAATAAAATTCATTATTGAAAAACTTCCACACTTATAACTACTTTTTACTGTTTGCATCATAGTGCAATTTTTTTGTTACCTTGTATTTATGTAAATATTGAAATGATGCTAAATAAAACATTTACTTTTAAAACGTTATGTAACATTTTATTAAATTTAATTGAAATGAAATAAATAAGCTATATATTCATGAATTTATATAAAAAAAAAAATAATTCATTTTAATAATTTTGTTTAGATTACATATATACATATGAATATATACATATGAATATATACATATGAAATAAATAAGCTAAATATTCATGAATTTATAAATATAAAATTACATATATACATATGAATGTAGATAAGTATGTACACATAGTTCTAACATATAAACAAGAATTTATTTAAAAAAATAATTAATTTTAATTAAAATTAAATATTATTTGTGAATTAAATATTATTTGTGAATTAAATATTATTTGTGAATTCTTAAATGGTTTTTGAAAGTCTGTGCAGGAGATAAGATGTTTGTGACTGTTCAAAATGTTTGGTTGTTGTGGCATATAGGCAATGTCTAACCACCAGCAAATACATTTCAATTAAAATTAACTTATGACAAAATATCATATAACAAATTTCTTAAATAATAATGGTTTAGTAAAAAAAAAATCAAATATCAATCCAATTTTACTGAGATCGAGTTAAACATACAAATTTAATTTTGGTTGATAGCTTATTAAAAATCAGTTCAGTGGTTTGTTAAATGTAACACAAATACATAAAAAGACTTAAAAATTTTATAAAAAGAAAGCTGTTTAAACTGAGCCAAAATGTCTACAGAAAACGTTCGATTTAAAACAATAACAAAAGAATTGTTTTTTTATTTTTCAATTTGAAATTGAACGTTTTCTGTCGACATCGTGGCTGATTCCGGCTTTAGTTTCACTTGCATAAGCAACTCCGTAATCAAATTCATGGCAGTTGTTTGTTTGGTTTTGCTAAGTGTATTGAGTGTAGCAACAACCATTTTTCCAAAAGCAGAAATGGGATTACTTTCTTTTTCTTGTATTTTTTCTTCCTTTGACTTACAAAATTGTTTCAAAGTTTCTACTGCTTCCCCAAATAATTTGTCAGTATCATGAAATTGTTTTTTGTTTTTCTGCACTTTTGATGCTTCTGAAACCGTTTTCAGCTTACTTACAGGTGTTGATGTGTTAAGCAACAGCGGCTCTTGAGTTTCCAACTCTTGGATTTCAATATCCAAAAAACTTGTGTTTTGCATTGGCGACTCAGGTGTCAACGGTTGAAGTACTTGGAAACTGTTATCATTGGATGTGGATTCATTTTTTCCAACAATATTTGTCGTTGAACGCACTCTAGAATAAAAACATTTGAATGAAGGTTTTTGATATTTTTAAATATGTATGTATGTTTCTACATGTACATACATATATGTATATAGAAACAAATTAATTAAATAGTTTTAAATAAATACTTACGGTCGCGGAGTTATATAAGGTGTCAAAAACTCTAATTGGCTCATCAAATGCCAACGATGTTTAAGCGTTGCGCCACTACCGGATGCAATCTTTTCGTTCTTCTTTTCCTTAGCAAACCTGTCCCTAAGTGAACTCCATCTCTTTATGCAAGTTTCCTCTAAAAAATTTATATTCTTAAATATAAAATAATCACATAAATGTTTTGTTGCAGCTTACCTGGTAAGCACATTTCCTTAGAAATTTGTGACCATACGGCTCGCTTCTTTTCTGGCAGTCTGTAGAATTTATTGAACTTGTTGTACAAGATATCACTTTCCTCTACTAAAACTATGTATAAGCTTTTCATCGTCCATTGTTTTTTATTTAACAAAAATAAATAACTTTTTCAAAATCTTGAATTAAAGCAAAATTGTTTGACTTTCAACAAAAAACTTGTAATATTTGACACCACAAAAAACTAATACACACGCACTGTTGGCTGTCACTTAACGTTGAATTCTATTTTCTACAGATTTGTCCGCAACAGAATAGAACGAAAAAGTAAAGACAAACCACACATACAGACTTTAAATTGAACAGAAACAAAACAGCTGATTCAGAACGGAACAGCACGTACAAACTAATTCTGCCTTAAAACACCAATCTGCAGCGATGCCAATTCAGCGCGTTTTGCGCTAGATTTAACGCGTTTTAACTATGCCAAACGCGCTTTTTTTAGTCTTAAGGCAAAATTAGTTTGTACGTGCTGTTCCGTTAAGAAGAAGCTGTTTTGTTTCTGTTGTTTTTCCTTTTTCAGTCTGTTCTGTTGCGGACAAATCTGCAGAAAATAGAATTCAACGTCAAGTGACAGCCAAAAGTGTGTATGTATTAGTTTGTTGTGAAATTTTGTATACAACTAAAATCAGTTCTTTAGGTTGCCAGCTGATTCCTTGCACAGAAAAAGTAATTGCAAAATATTTTATACAGAAAAGAACGGCACATAACGACAACGAAAAGTAAAAACTAATGAGGCCTTTAGCGCTACATTAGCGCGTTTTGAATAAAGTCAGTATCAAGGCACATCAAACAGGTACATGCAACAGGCAAAGTGCTCATCAGCTGACTTTTTGTTTACAAAGTTTGCGCCTAAATTAACGAACATTTTCTGAGAAAAGTTTGAATGCTGAAAGCAAGGCAGAAAAAATTCTACTTTTGATACAAAAATAATTAATAAAGTTTTTAAAAGAAAGTGAAAAGTGAAGAATTAATTTTGTAAAACAATTTAATTGAACTCTAGTGGATTTCAATAAGAATTGAAATTACTAATTAATAAAAAAACAATAAAAGCATTAAAAAAATTGTGTTTGCAGTAAAAATTTAAAATTGTCTCAAGTAAACAAAAACTTTATTAAACCAAAAAATGCGTAAGTGGGCTGCTTGTTATAAAAAGATTGGTACTGGAGCTGGCAGTATGTTTGCGGTGCCAAGAGATGAGGATACAAGAAACAAATGGGGTGAGATCTGTGGCAAAGAATTTAAGAGAAGTGCGCAACTATGTAGCGACCAATTTTTGCCATCCAGCATTGTACGAGCTGGGAAAGTAACATGCCTCATCCCGAACGCCGAGCCTATTTTTGAGTATGTGCCTTGGGTGGAATTTTTAACAGGTGATGAAACATCAGTTGCAAAGTAAGTTGCTTACAATAACGCTATATATATATATCCGACTAACCGTCCTAACTGACATTGTTCCGTTCAACTATGTGTTGTTAGTCAGAATATGTACAACAAACTTTGGTGTTATTTGTTCATTAATAATTATCACATGTAATTTGGCTTACAAAGCGAAACGAACTTTAGAACGTTCAAATAATAAATATAGAAACAAATGAAGTTCTAATAATAATTAAAATTAACTAAAATTTTAAAATGTTAGTTTAATTAAAACAGCGACGATATACATATATGTACATATATATATCATTACGTAAATAATTATACATTTCCAGGACTTTAGAGCAACCAAATATTGATACACCTGTTGTGTATATTCATGAAAATTCTATTGGTAGAAGCATGAAAGAGGAAGGAACACAAACTTATAAAAGTAGAATGACAGAGGAAGGAGCGCAAACTGAGTGAGTAAACCCCTTTTACTAATTGATAATGAAACTTGTTTTACCCAATTCCATTAATCTTTTTAAATATTTCAATATTTTCAGAACCATCATCTTAGAAGAAGCAAACGACTATGATGGAACTTCAGCAGACGTTTCCATGTTATCTTTGGAGCAAGAAACCCAAACTGAGTAAGTAAACCATATTCATTACTCAATTAATATTAAGAGCTTCTTAATTAATAAATTTTTACATAGCCCATCGATTTTCGTAATTGATTGCAGGGCATACTTTCAAAGAATTAGAACCTTGGAAGCCGAAAATTCCAAGTTGAAGTCGGAGCTTGCCAAGGCCAATGCAGCTGTGCAGGGGATGAAGAACATTTTTACGGAAGGGCAGATTAGGAAAATGCAGGCTCCTGGAAGGATTGTTTGGAAATGGAGGGACATTTCGAACGCCATATGTTTGCATGCTTCGGGGCCGAGGGCTTACAAACATCTCTACAAGAAAGGTTTTCCGCTACCGCATGAATCAAGTCTTCATCGTTGGTGTAATAAAATTAAAACTAAGGAAGAGATATTAACTTCCTCAATTAATTTTATGCGCGAAACAACGTTGTTAGCAGCTAGCGAAAAGATTTGTGTGCTAAGCTTTGATGAAATGAAGGTAGCGGAAACTTTCGAGTACGATTCCATAGATGATGTGGTCCGAAAGCCTGCGAACTACGTGCAATTAGCTATGGCGGGAGGTTTGCGAAAATCATGGAAGTATCCTGTCTTCTATGACTTCGATTGCAAAATGAGCAAAGACCTTCTCAGCAAAATTATACGTGAGCTTGGTGGTGCAGGCTACACAGTTGTTGCTATAGTTTGCGACATGGGGCTGTGCAACCGTAAGTTGTGGAAAGATTTAGGTGTTACCACAGGTAAGTTAAATGGAATACAGACATCAATTAACATCTAATAACCACAACTGCTAACAACTCACAACTTCACTACACTACTTCGAGGGCAAACGTCAATAATTACAACAGGGATTTATATTAATTTCTACATGTTCGCAAAAATCGGTAATTAATAATTAATATTTTTTGTTAAAAGAAGTAATATCAGACTTTTCTATAAGTTTTAATAATAACGTACTTTTTGGTCGGTGGTTTGGTTCAAA
The DNA here is from genome assembly GCA_936439885.1 of Nowickia ferox. NCBI lineage: Eukaryota > Metazoa > Arthropoda > Insecta > Diptera > Tachinidae > Nowickia > Nowickia ferox. The sequence continues at coordinate 35,722,679 of OW387026.1, read as the reverse complement.
AAAATTTTTTCCAATTTTTGAATTCAAATTTTTATAATTATTTTTTTTTTCTTTTCAGATAAACCATGGTTTCCCAGTCTCATGTGTGCAAACGAGAAGGTGTTTGCCTTTGCAGATGCACCACATCTTATAAAATTGATTAGAAACCATTTTATTGATTCTGGTTTACTTTTTCAGGGAGACGTTTTAAGTGCTCGGACTATAATGGAATTGCGGAAGTACACATCTAAGTCAGATGTTTCAATAACTTTTAATTTAACTGATGACCATCTCTCAGTAAAAGGAGCATGTAAATTTATTACTTAATTATGCAATTTTTTTTTGTTAGTTCGAGTTTTTATGGTAACATTTATTTTACAGGAAGACAAAAGGTTAGCGGTACAGCTTTTTTCCCACACCACAGCTAGTGCCATAAGAAGATGCTTTTATCTTGGTTTGGAGCTGTATAAAGCAAATGAATGTCATTGCCTATTGTGCCTGGTAGAAAATATATAGAGCACTTCCAAAAAGGCATTTTAATGACGAATAATGCATTAATAATGTTGCACACATATGTATGTTAAAGAAAAATATGCTATCTGGTAACCAACAGGCTGAACCAGGACGTATTGGAACACTTTTTTGGGGCTATCAGAAGTAAAGGTGGGTTGAATGACCACCTTAATCCAATAGATTTTAAATACAGGCTTAGAAAATACATACTGGGTAAGGTCTTATCAGTTTATATTTGATTTATATCAAAATTAACTTTTTATATTCCTAAAACAGCAAGAAATACGGAGCATTTGAATGGAAGAGGAAACGTGGAAGAGGACTCTACCGAATGGTTTAACACTTCCAGTCCGGGCAATATCCCTTCCACAAGCAAGATACATGACAGCATGAAAGACCCAGCTCCGCATCCAGAAGAAAGCATGGAAGAGCCAGCCGATCATCCAGAAGACAATTCGGACTTCGATGACCTTGATGAAGCGAATTTTAATGACATTGGTATCCTTGAAGAAGACGCTTTAGGATATGTATCAGGGTACATAATAAGAAAGATGTCTCTTCAATGCCACGAATGCAATGAAAGTTCCTTCACGTGGGTTGATCAGGTCTCTAAATTGTCGTTGAAGAAGCCCAAAGCGAGTTTCCTGGCCGAAATAAAGAAGTTGGAATTAATTTTCAACAAAATAAACGGTAGTGAAATATCCCATAATTCTCACTTGAAAAAGAAGCTTTTAAAAAAAAGCAAAGGCGTACCTGCCGGAGGACATCAGAAAAATGTTTTACAGATGTCGAATATTTTTCAGAGTAAAACATTTGAATCTCCGGCTAAAAAACCAAAAAGCAAAGCAAAGGTTCATGGGATTTAGTAAACTATTAAAAATGAAAATGTAACAAACAATTTCGGACAGGGAAATTCAGCAGCGCAGGCTATGATAAGCGCCTCAAGAAGTACGAAAAGAGGAGTATTGTATTTAAAAATTTATTAAAAATTTAAATATTTCCTAACACCGATTTCTTTTCTATTTCATTTCAGCTTCAAAACAGAACTATTTGTAAATTGCCACAAAAAAGGAGAGTATTGCATTTAAAAATTTATTAAAAATTTAAATGTTTCCTAACACCGATTTCTTTTCTATTTCATTTCAGCTTTACAACATAACTATTTGTAAATTGCCACAACAAAGAAGAGTATTGCATTTAAAAATTTTCATTTCAGCTTCACAACAGAACTATTTGTAAATTGCCACAAATGGTTGGTTGATTGGTTACTTATATTGTTTAATTTTTCTTAGTTTTAATGTTAAACGCGAAATTGTATATTTTAGTTTTTCTGTCTCAGTTCTCTGAATAAAGAAATTATAATTTAGTTAAAAACGAAATCAATACAAATACATATATTGATGTATATATATTCATAAAAACTCAATAAAATGTGAGTCCATGAAGATTACGATGATCTAAATGTAGTTGTTTTTATTTTTTACTGATGTAGTGTTTTTCCATGTAGTTTATGGTGGGTTTTTCTATGGATGTGTATGAAACAAATTCTTGTGTAATAAATTTAGAAAACATATGTAGTTTTCATCAGCCATATGGATAGCCCACATAAATTTTGTTCTTTTCTTTTAGATTTTCCATAGATTTTTCATGACTCTTTTGTACTGAACGTTGATGGTTACATAAAATGGCTACCGCACGATTAGCTCTATTGTAGGCTGTTTTTCTGGTACAGTAATATCGTCCTTAGTTAAAATATTTAGTGATTTTGTAATGTTATCGAAGCGTTATACGTACGAAACACTTTGGCAGTGAGACCTAAGATAATAAATAAGAGCATAATATCCAAAATATGTTGAAAATCAAATAACTACCTTCCATCAGTTCTTTTAAATGCTCATTAAGAACTTGTGTATTCAAACGATCGAATAAATCGTCTCCTGTCTTCTTGTTTTCCATAAACAATTCTAAATTTTTTTAGACTCGTTTTTCCACCTCAACTTCGTTATAGTAGCGTATGGAATCTTTACCAAGAAAATCGAAGACTACCACGTTCTCTTTGCCGTTTAACTCTTTGTGTAAACTTACGTGTTCGACACGTAACGAACAGCAACAGTAGTAGGGAACTGGCGGTTCTGGGACAATTAAACTTGTGAAATTGTGGGCTGAAATTGTTAAATTGTGGCTGAAATTGTTAAATTGTGGGCTGAAATTGTTAAATTGTGGCTGAAATTTTAAAATTCTTGGAAACTTGATACGTGTGTATATTTGTGTGTGTGTGTGTGTGTGTTTTCGGTGGCGCTTTGATGTTTTTGTTTACATAAGGAGTTTTTTGTTTACATTAACCCTTGTGTGAACGGGTGATTTTTTTGTGGTGGCATTAATTGTGTGAACGGGTGATTTTTTTGTGGGGGAGGATTAAGGAGTTTCATAAGATTAAGATTTTATAAGTATATACATATAGATATGCCGACGGGAAAATCATGAAAATGATTTTTCCTAATACCAACGGGAAAATCATGAAAATGATTTTTCCTAATACCAACGGGAAAATCATGAGATGATTTTTCCTAATATCAATAGGGAAATCATGAAATGATTTTTCCTAATGCCGACGGCAATACATGATTATTTTTTCTAATGCCTACGGCAATGCATGATAATTTTTCCTAATGCCGAAGGCAATACATGATTAATTTTTCCTAATGCCGACGGCAATACATGATTATTTTTTCTAATGCCTACGGCAATGCATGATAATTTTTCCTAATGCCGAAGGCAATACATGATTAATTTTTCCTAATGCCGACGGCAATACATGATTATTTTTTCTAATGCCTACGGCAATGCATAATAATTTTTCCTAATGCCGACGGCAAAACATGATTATTTTTTTCAAATGCCGACGGCAATACATGATTATTTTTTCTAATGCCTACGGCAATGTATGATAATTTTTTCAAATGCCGACGGCAAAACATGATTATTTTTTTCAAATGCCGACGGCAATGCATGATTACTATATTTCTTAATGCCGACGGGAAAATGATTTTTCCAAAGGGAAAATTGCCAGTGTTGCCAGACTGTAGAAATTTGTTATCGTAATACTATATCAGTAATATCAGAGAAAATAGATTTGATGAATACTAGGCGATTCTCATATGAATCGTGGGAACGTGTATGTGTGATTTCCTCACGCTAATAAATTGTTTATAAATAAAATAAATTGTTTATAAATAAAATAATTAAATAAATTAAATTAATTTATTCAATTATTTATAAAATGTTCTCATGTATGTGAACACCCTAAAATGTTCTCATGTATGTGAACACCCTAATGCTTGTGTGTGGGTGGTCCAGCTTGATTGTCGATGGTAATTGTATATTGTGTTTATTTGTTTAATAAATATATTTGTATGTATGTATGTATGTATGTATGTATGAATGTATAAATGTATGTATGCATGTATGAATGTATAAATGAATGTATGAATGTATAAAGGTGCGATCGTGGGAACTTGTGCGTGGAATATTTTGTGCTTGTGTAGAATACATTTATATTTTGCAACGTAGTCATTTTCTTTGTCTACAATTCTTTTAAAGCAGAGGATTTTAAACTAAGTACAGTCATCAGCAGAGAAACAAAAAGTAAAAATTATGAATGTCGCAAGGCTACTGCTACTAATTTTCGTATAAATACGCCAACTTTTATAACCAACTCATCAGTACTTTATTGTATTTACAAGTAGTATCATCAGCAATTGTGTTAAATTCAAATATAAATTCTATAAACTAATTAAAAATGAGTTCTTCTGGATATATGTGTAATAGATGTCATAAGGTATATAAATACCAAAAGTCCTTTTTGGACCATGTTCAAAATCATAGTGTGCAGGATCAAGAGATCGTAAGCCGGGACAGAAATCAAGAGCAACCGCAGACATCTCTCCAAAATCATCAACAGCAGCTAAATACATTTCATCATCAGCAACAACCCTCTTTACAGTACCCCCAATATCAACTACCAATGAATCATCAACAATACGGTATGCCTAACTGTTACCCTACATCAATGTCATGGAATAATCAGTTTTTGGGATCAGGAGTACCAATGCAATATGAGTATCCAAGTTACAATTATAATCCCGTCACAACAGATAATCAAATGCAGCAGTATTCCAATTTCATGCAATGGCAACCACATACTTATCATCAACAAGAGCAGCAGCAGCAGCAGCAGCAGCAACAACAACAACAACAAGCTCAACAACAAGGTGTGGATATCCTTGGAGGGACCTTATACAACGATGCTATGGACATAAGTTTACCGGAAAGTGATGGAGAAGTAGATGTAGAAGAAATAGGAGAAGAAACTCTGCCAACTCCAATGAGTACTCCCCATGTCAGGACAGAAGAAAATAATGTGAGATATTATAAAATATCGAAAGCCTTCAAAAATCATATCGCCACATATGCAATTCTAAATAAAAAAGACCAACTTCTCTTGGAAGAGTTTATTAAGGAAAACAAAAATATTTTTATGGAGAGACTTCAAATCAATTTAACTAAACATACAATAATTAAATTTCATGTGAGTATTGTGGCCGAGTATATAAAAATTGTTGGAGAGGAATTGGAGTTGTGCATAATATCACATGTAGCCAAAATGAGTTTACTGACAAAGGCAGACAATATAGAAGAAATATTACGTAAACAGGTTGAGGAGATTTCAACCAAAATGTCCGAATTTGAAGAGCGAGATTCTGGTTGGACCTTGTCACGCATAGTCCGAGCTGAAATCAACATCAACAAATCGTCGCTCGTCAAAGGCTCGAATTGGATATCCACACCTCAAAAATTAGAAAGAAGAAAAGCTTGCATCAACATAGAAAACAGCGATGCATATTGTTTCAAGTGGTGTCTGATTGCTGCAATGGATACGACGAAATACGATCGACCAAAACGTTGTAGTTCTTATAACATCCCTGACATTGCTGCACAGACGATTGTTACGCGAAATGGTGTAGCGTTAAATTTCAAAAATTTAAGCTACCCATTAGCACTTAACAAAATCAAAGAGTTTGAGGCAAATAATCCGAGTATAAGTGTGAACGTATTTGGGTATGATGAGGGAGCAGATCAGATCATTGGTCCTTATTATGTGACCAAGGACGAGAAAGTGAACCACGTCAACTTACTACTTTTAGAGAATGCTGCAGGTCATCACTACATATTGATAAAGAATATATCAAGGTAAGTTAAAAAAATATATAACTTTTTATTTTAAGGATACAAATACTTGTTTATATACTTTATACTATGTACATTTTACTTATAAACTTTTATTTATTTTTTTATCATTCATAGACTTTTACGGAATCAGGTTACGAAGAATGAACACAAACTACATTTGTGCAACAGCTGTCTCCAGTACACCCATAACGAAACTGGAATGACAAATCATAAGGCGGAGTGCGGTAAAATTGTTACAACTATGCCATCAGGTCCGGATGCAATTCTGAGCTTCAAGGGACATCAAAGAAAAATGGATGTACCCTTCGTGGTATATGCGGATTTCGAATGCATCTTGGAAGAAGTTAGTAATAGTGTAAGTAATAAAACTAGTCTAGTCAAAAAGCACACTCCTTGTGCATTTAGCTATTATATTAAGTGTCTCCATAGCAATAAGTTAGATAAATTAAGGATATATACAGGAAAAGATGCCTCAAAAAAATTTGTATCATATTTAATTAAAGACTGTGAAGATATATACAATAGTCACTTAGTAAATAATAGACAAATGGATACTTTATCCCCTTCTGATATTTATAATTTTTATAGTGCTGTGAATTGTCATATTTGTCAAAAATTTCTAGGTAAAGATCGCGTTAGAGATCATTGTCACATTAGTGGTAAATATAGAGGTGCAGCCCACAATAACTGTAATTTAAATTATCAAATTCCCAAGTTTATACCAGTTTACTTTCACAACTACTCAAATTATGACTCACATCTTTTTATTAAAGATCTAGGTGAAATTTCAATGCAACTGAAAGTACTCCCTCTCAATAAGGAACTTTATATATCCCTCTCCCAATTTACAGAAATGAGTGATGGCCATAAGCTTGAAATAAGATTTCTTGATACAATACGCTTTATGGCTGAGAGTTTGGAATCATTAGCCTGCAATTTGTCGGATAATGATTTCAAAACTATAAGGTCCTTATTTCAGTCAGAAAAAGAATTTCAGCTTATTAAGAAAAAAGGTATTTTCCCGTATGAGTACCTAAATTCATTCCAAAAATTAGATGAGTGTCAGCTGCCTTCACGCAGTGATTTCTTTAATAAGTTGAACAATAAAGAGTGTTCTTTAGAGGAATACTCACATGCTGAAGAGGTATGGAATACTTTTGGTTGCAAAACTATGAAAGATTACATGGAACTTTACTTAAAAACAGATGTCCTCTTACTGACAGATATTTTCGAGAACTTTAGAAAAGTTTGTAAAGGTATTTATGAGCTCGATCCATGCCAATATTATACAGCACCTGGCCTTTCCTGGGATGCAATGCTCAAATACACAAAAATTGAATTAGAATTATTGACAGACATAGACATGTACAATTTTATGAAAAAAGGTATACGTGGAGGGATCGTACAGTGTAGTCAAAGATATTCGAAAGCGAATAACAAATATTTGGAAGATTTCGATAAAGAGAAGCCCTCAGAATTTCTCGTCTATTTAGACGCTAACAATTTGTATGGTTGGGCGATGTCGGAATATCTTCCTCATGGTGGGTTCAGATGGTTATCGCAAGACGAGCTGAATCTGGACCCAAACAGCATAGCTGACAATGGAACAGACGGTTATGTATATGAGGTCACGTTGGATTATCCCTCTCATTTACACGACTTGCATAATGACCTTCCTTTTTGCGCTGAAAATAAAAAAGTTATGCAAGCGAAGTATAGCAAGTTGATAACCGATTTCTCTACAAAGCAATCATACGTGATACACTTTAGAGTTCTTAAACAGTGCTTAGAATATGGCTTAGTTTTAAAGAAAACTCATCGTATTCTAGCATTTAAACAATCTCCATGGTTAAAAGGCTATATTGACCTAAATACCAGACATAGGGCCACTGCTAAAAATGCTTTTGAAAAAAAATTTTTCAAACTACTTAATAATGCAGTGTATGGTAAAACCATGGAAAATGTGGATAAGAGGAGAGATGTTAAAATTGTTAATAGTTGGGAGAGAACGAATTGTAATCGTTTGGGGGCCCAAGATTGGATATCAAAACCAAATTTTCATAGTTTATCTATATTTTCCGAAGATCTAGTAGCAATCGAAATGACTAGAGTCAAAACCTGCTACAATAAACCAATTTACTTAGGATTTTGTGTACTCGAGCTGTCCAAATGGAAAATGTATAATTTCCATTACGGGTACATGCAACCTAAGTTTAAGACAAAACTCTCATTGAACTATATGGACACGGACTCTTTTATATATTCAATAAAAACGGACGACTTTTACGCTGACATCAAAAATGACATACAAGAACAATTTGATACATCGGACTATCCTACAGACAATATTTATAATTTTCCACTAGTAAATAAAAAAGTCATTGGTATGATGAAGGATGAAAATTGCGGTAAAATAATGACAGAATTTGTTGGGCTGCGATCAAAAATGTACTCATTCAGTGTACAAAATCAAAATGACGTTAAAAAATCGAAGGGGGTAAAGAGAGCCATATTAGATAAATATAGTTTAGCTACTTATAAAAATTGTTTATTTAATAAGACTAATGTGTATGATAATATGTTAACATTTAAATCTAAGCTACATCAGATATATACTAGTCAACTAAATAAGGTAGTCTTAAGTTATGGAGACGATAAGAGAAAAATTAGATCAAATAACATTAATACATATGCATGGTATCATTTTCGTATTAAGGAAACTAACCCTGAATACGAACTTGATATGTTGCTAGATGAGATTGCTAGAATGCAAGAAAATTGTTAAAATTAATTAATTTTTAGTTAATTTTTAAATTGTATATAAAATCATATTCATTAAGAAAAATTGTTATATATAAAATCCTATTCATTAAGAAAAATTGTTGTATATAAAATCATATTTATTTAATAAGAAAAATTATTGTAAATAAAATCCTATTTATTTTTTAAGAAAAATTATTGTACATATCTATATGAATTTTTAAGAAAAAATTTGAAATAAAATATTGAAAAAAGAATGAAATGGTGTTTATTTCTTTATTGGCTTTACTTCGTTGGATCAAACAGTTTTTGTTTTTGCTTATTTGTAAATTCTTGTTTTCATATTGCTTAAACATGCACAGTCTTGTCTTCACATAAATTAAACATGCACAATCTTGTTTTCTTTGAGAGCTTCTCTACAAGAGAAATTGAATTTCACAATATTGTGAAATTCCATTAGATATTTTTATAAAGAGACACAATTAAGATAATCGGATAAGTCCTTATATTTTTCACTACTTACAAGTTTCTGTTATTTTATATTCGAACAGATGATTCCTAATTTTTCTTTTGAAAAAAATAATGCAAAACAGGGAATATTTTAATAATACAATTTTATTTTATTTCTGTTAATAATACCATTTAATTTAATTTCTTAAATATTTTATTTATAATGATGGAAACATTTCATAGTATCCAATTATTAGATGTTCTAATATACTTTTCCGTAAAAAATATATTGTACATCTACAAGTATCAGGTCCTTCCTCACACTTCGGATCGTACCATGGGCAGTTTGCAAAATGCCCTTCTGTGTTGTCTTCGTCTTCCATGACGCCATATTGTTCATTTTCCTCCAGCATATTTTGAAAGAATTTGATCATCTCCCAATGATCATATAACCAGAAGCTTTCAAAATCTGTTAGAAATTGGTTTAGAGTACGTCTAATTTGGCTCATTTTATTTGCTGATAAATGAATGATGACGATTGTTTGAAGATTCCTTTGATACTAATTTGCTACCTAAATTTTTAAAGCAACATCTCCTGATCTTTAAAATATCTATACTAGCATCTCTATTCCATACTTCTTTTTAACCCTCTCTCTCTCTCTCTTTATACCTTTTCTCTCTCTATAACTATCTCTTTCTCTCTATCACTATACCCCACTTATTCACCATAAATATTTTCGATTAGCCTTCTTGAAGTCATTACCAATACTTTTCAGTTCATTTTCAATTAAACATTCAAAGTGATAAGAACTAAATAAAAAAATGGACTCCACCAAAAATCTAACATCAAGATTTAATTCTCTGAAAAACAAAACATTAATTCATATAAAGGAGCTTGAGACATCAATTAAATACAATATTCAAAATGTAAAACGTGTAACAACCAAATATGGACCCACACTAAAAGTTGAATTGGAAAACAACATTATGTTCCTGCCTAAACGATACAACAGTTTAACCGATGATGAAATTAAGGATCTCTCGAGCGGATCATATCACTTAAGCAGAGAAGGTGAACAAAACTTAATCCTTGAGAGTGAGCTGAGTGAATTTTTGATTCAAAATTCACAGTATCCTATTTGGCAATAAAATACATGAATTCTGTATTAAATTATAAATAAAAAGACATTAAAGAGTTTTGTAAAATATAAATGTTTGTGTTTTTATTTAATATTTTCAGTTATTTCATAAAGAAATTTAAGACATAAATGTCCACAGGTAAATGTATTAAAATTCTGATGTTGATTATAGTTGTATTTTATATTTGTACCAAGATATTTGACTACTTCTGAAGGAGGTTGTAAGTTTCCAAAGCTGTCGAAATATTCTTTTTCATTGATGTTTTTATAATATGCTACCCAATGTGTACCAGGTCCTGTTGATACATCTAAATTGATTATTCCACAATCTATTTTCTTTGATCGTTTTGGTAGAGTATTCAACATGAAAACTCCTCTAAAATATGGAATATTTATAGAGAAACGTCTTAGGTCCACATCAGATAGTGGTCTGTTGGGTAGCATCTTTAAGAGTTTTTTGATTCTTCTTTATGAACTAAGCCATAACCCTTTTTATATGGTTTTAAGTAAAGTCCTTTTCCAACTGCTATAGATTCCATCGCTCTATTATGTCTAGTTGCTTCATCAAGTTGATTTTTAGCATTCTTTGTTGCATTTACAGCTTTAGCTATGGCAGCACCTCCAGTTGTTAGACTACCAATTGCACCCAGAGCAGTTAAAATCGGTATTAGAGGTAAAAAACCACCAATTTTTGGGACACGTATCACACGTGGTACTATAATTTGAGACTTTCTTTCTTTTAATGACTTGTTAATAGTTTTTCGTGCAATTTTAATAGCTGTGTCAAACATATACCAGAATTCCCAAGCATTTAATAAGAGACAATGCAAATGTTATTATAATGTTTAAGCAAGATGAGACAAATATGAAGCATGTTTATAAGGATCATGTTGCCAGCGATATGAGCTATGAAAAGTTTCAAGAAATTTGTCGAGAATGTTGGAAGGATAAATATGGATTTTTGATGATAAGCAAAGATAACGAATTAAACGATGGTCGCTACAGAAAGCAATTTGACTATTTCATAACTATATAAGCAACTACTCATAAAAATTACCTCTAGTTATTAATCTAACTTTAAACTTGATACATCTATTTGATATAACCTCATCTGATACCTGATAGCTGATCTGAAAACCAGACCAGGTCCTGATAAGCTGATCTGAAAACCAGACCAGGTCCTAATAAGCTGATCTGAAAACCAGATCAGGTCCTGATAAGCTCGTCTGAAAACCAGATCAGGTCCTGATAAGCTGATCTGAAAACCAGATCAGGTCCTGATAAGCTGATCTGAAAACCAGACCAGGTCCTAATAAGCTGATCTGAAAACCAGATCAGGTCCTAATAAGCTGATCTGAAAACCAGACCAGGTCCTAATAAGCTGATCTGAAAACCAGATCAGGTCCTGATAAGCTGATCTGAAAACCAGACCAGGTCCTAATAAGCTGATCTGAAAACCAGATCAGGTCCTGATAAGCCCATCTGAAAACCAGATCAGGTCCTGATAAGCTGATCTGAAAACCAGATCAGGTCCTAATAAGCTGATCTGAAAACCAGATCAGGTCCTAATAAGCTGATCTGAAAACCAGACCAGGTCCTAATAAGCTGATCTGAAAACCAGATCAGGTCCTGATAAGCTGATCTGAAAACCAGACCAGGTCCTAATAAGCTGATCTGAAAACCAGACCAGGTCCTGATAAGCTGATCTGAAAACCAGACCAGGTCCTGATAAGCTAATACCTGATCTAATAGCTGATACCTGATCTAATAGCTGATACCTGTTATTTACTATTATTAAACATGGATGAGAAAATTTTAAAACAGTTGGTGTTGACAAGAAATGTCTTGAAGAAAAAGCTTCGTAGTATAAAAACTGGTGAAATAGATACACGTGAACAACTAAGAGATACATTTAAACCTATAACAGAACCACTCAAAGAATTCATAAATAGTTCTAAAAATATTAAAAGAATTCCCATAAAAGAAGAAAGTAAAATGAAGACAGAAGTTGAAAATAATACAAGTTTTAAACCTGAAAAAACATCAGTCAAGATAGAGACAAGTAGACCAAAGAAACTAGCAGAAGGAACAATATTCGATAATACCATCTTATTTAATGATGCTAATACTGTGAATGATGACGATGATGAAGATGATTTTTACTCACAGACTTCCAATACAGAAGATACTTATACTGACTTATCAGTCTTGGAAGGAAGAAATGAATTAGATACAAACTATGGTCCACATAAAGATTTCAATAATGAATGGAAATTTGGTGATAGTAACCTCAAACTTAATGAAGATAAAATACAAGTTGGTGGTCAAATATGGGCTCTAACACCAGGACTATTTTCTCTAATGTTTCATAAAATACCAAAAAATTATGATAAATTTGAACTCGAAATCTATAAAAAGATTTTAATTACTACTAATGCATATAGAAGGGACTATAAATCTGATGGTCAAATTAAGGGTACTAGAGGATATAAATACAAACATATTATTAAGAAATTTATTGACGAGAAAAACCAGAAGAATTTAAACGATTCAACAGGATCTAAGTCAAAAGGTAGTTATTTAGGTGATGGAATGATGGAATTTAACGTTCATAAGCCAAACTATATATACTGGGACGATCCAAATGAGTTAGTAGATCGTCTTCGACTACTGCTTGCATCACAAGGTGCAGGTCATACTAATCACAATAACGAGATTGTATCAATTATTGAAGAACTACGTGAAGCAAATATAATACATTAACTTTAATAAAGTATATAAAGCATGTCTGTTGATAAATTTGGACACTATTTAAACGATACTAGCAGCATAATTTCTTTGAAAAATGCACCTAAACTGCTGGGGTTCTTTATGGATACGAACAACAACATTGATGTCCAAAACAAAAGAATCAAAAATGTTGCAAAAGCTCTGGAGGAAAACGATGTTATCAATAAATTGTTTCTGCAAACTCAAATCGAAAAATTAGAAGAGAAATTATTAACATACTTTAAGGAAGATAATACTATAATTCGAGAAGATATTCAAATGCAAATTGAGGAGCTACAACGCGAAATAAAATTAGATATAGAAGAAAATTATAAAATTCAAAAAGACATTCAACAAATTAAAACATTCTTTGAAGAACAAATTGAACAGCTTAATGAGAAAATTTATAGATTAGAAAATTACATGTTTGTATCAATAGCTGAAAGTGCGTCAAGTAGATCACAACACTCTCCAAAAAATCTGTAAAACAACTTAATGTCTTCAAAAAGAAATTTAGTAAACGAACTGCATAAGCAAGCTCGCAAAGTTTTTATGCGTCGTAGAGTTGTAATGAAAGGAATAGATGATCTTTGGCAAGCTGATTTAGTTGAAATGGGGATCTATTCTAGAGAAAACAGAAATTATCGATTTTTGTTAACTGTAATTGACACATTCTCAAAATTTGCATGGGTAGTACCACTAAAAACTAAAACTGCACTCGAAACAACCAAGGCGATGGAAAATATTTTTGAATTAGGACCAGTACCAAAAAACTTGCAAACAGATGATGGTAAAGAATTTTTCAACAAACACTTTGGAAAATTAATGGATAAATACAATATTAATCACTACTCAACATATAGCAGTATGAAAGCATCAATAGTAGAACGATTTAACAGAACATTGAAAGGAATGATGTGGAAAGAATTTAGCTTTAATGGTTCATATAAGTGGATTGATATATACAAAGATTTAATTAATGCATACAATAGAAAAGTTCATCGCACCATTAAAATGTCTCCGATTAAAGTCAACTCAACAAATGAGGAAAAGCTACTAAATACAGTATACAGTCATTTGAAGATGTACAAAATGTCGAAATTTAATGTTGGAGATAATGTACGCATAAGCAAATATAAGCATACATTTGAAAAAGGTTATACTCCAAATTGGACTACAGAAATTTTCACAATTACAAGAGTTCAAAATACAAATCCTACAACATTCATATTAGAAGATTATCTTGGTAATCCTATTAAAGGTGGATTCTATACTGAAGAACTTTCGAAAACTAGATATCCAAATACATATCTAGTTGAAAAAGTTCTTAAAACTAAAGGAAAGGAGGCATACGTTAAATGGTTGGGATTTTCTAATCAACACAATTCTTGGATAAGTAAGAACGAAATATTATAGCTGAATACCATCATCAACAACAATAGCAGTAATATTAAGAAACTAATGTTAATTTTAAAATAAGAAAATGAAATAAATATGTAAATCATGCTTATAAACCATATGTTGTACTAAACTTTATTTAATTGTAATCAGACAGTTATAATGTCAATAACACTTACTCTTAAGGTAGTCTTAAGTTATGGAGACGATAAGAGAAAAATTAGATCAAATAACATTAATACATATGCATGGTATCATTTTCGTATTAAGGAAACTAACCCTGAATACGAACTTGATATGTTGCTAGATGAGATTGCTAGAATGCAAGAAAATTGTTAAAATTAATTAATTTTTAGTTAATTTTTAAATTGTATATAAAATCATATTCATTAAGAAAAATTGTTATATATAAAATCCTATTCATTAAGAAAAATTGTTGTATATAAAATCATATTTATTTAATAAGAAAAATTATTGTAAATAAAATCCTATTTATTTTTTAAGAAAAATTATTGTACATATCTATATGAATTTTTAAGAAAAAATTTGAAATAAAATATTGAAAAAAGAATGAAATGGTGTTTATTTCTTTATTGGCTTTACTTCGTTGGATCAAACAGTTTTTGTTTTTGCTTATTTGTAAATTCTTGTTTTCATATTGCTTAAACATGCACAGTCTTGTCTTCACATAAATTAAACATGCACAATCTTGTTTTCTTTGAGAGCTTCTCTACAAGAGAAATTGAATTTCACAATATTGTGAAATTCCATTAGATATTTTTATAAAGAGACACAATTAAGATAATCGGATAAGTCCTTATATTTTTCACTACTTACAAGTTTCTGTTATTTTATATTCGAACAGATGATTCCTAATTTTTCTTTTGAAAAAAATAATGCAAAACAGGGAATATTTTAATAATACAATTTTATTTTATTTCTGTTAATAATACCATTTAATTTAATTTCTTAAATATTTTATTTATAATGATGGAAACATTTCATAGTATCCAATTATTAGATGTTCTAATATACTTTTCCGTAAAAAATATATTGTACATCTACAAGTATCAGGTCCTTCCTCACACTTCGGATCGTACCATGGGCAGTTTGCAAAATGCCCTTCTGTGTTGTCTTCGTCTTCCATGACGCCATATTGTTCATTTTCCTCCAGCATATTTTGAAAGAATTTGATCATCTCCCAATGATCATATAACCAGAAGCTTTCAAAATCTGTTAGAAATTGGTTTAGAGTACGTCTAATTTGGCTCATTTTATTTGCTGATAAATGAATGATGACGATTGTTTGAAGATTCCTTTGATACTAATTTGCTACCTAAATTTTTAAAGCAACATCTCCTGATCTTTAAAATATCTATACTAGCATCTCTATTCCATACTTCTTTTTAACCCTCTCTCTCTCTCTCTTTATACCTTTTCTCTCTCTATAACTATCTCTTTCTCTCTATCACTATACCCCACTTATTCACCATAAATATTTTCGATTAGCCTTCTTGAAGTCATTACCAATACTTTTCAGTTCATTTTCAATTAAACATTCAAAGTGATAAGAACTAAATAAAAAAATGGACTCCACCAAAAATCTAACATCAAGATTTAATTCTCTGAAAAACAAAACATTAATTCATATAAAGGAGCTTGAGACATCAATTAAATACAATATTCAAAATGTAAAACGTGTAACAACCAAATATGGACCCACACTAAAAGTTGAATTGGAAAACAACATTATGTTCCTGCCTAAACGATACAACAGTTTAACCGATGATGAAATTAAGGATCTCTCGAGCGGATCATATCACTTAAGCAGAGAAGGTGAACAAAACTTAATCCTTGAGAGTGAGCTGAGTGAATTTTTGATTCAAAATTCACAGTATCCTATTTGGCAATAAAATACATGAATTCTGTATTAAATTATAAATAAAAAGACATTAAAGAGTTTTGTAAAATATAAATGTTTGTGTTTTTATTTAATATTTTCAGTTATTTCATAAAGAAATTTAAGACATAAATGTCCACAGGTAAATGTATTAAAATTCTGATGTTGATTATAGTTGTATTTTATATTTGTACCAAGATATTTGACTACTTCTGAAGGAGGTTGTAAGTTTCCAAAGCTGTCGAAATATTCTTTTTCATTGATGTTTTTATAATATGCTACCCAATGTGTACCAGGTCCTGTTGATACATCTAAATTGATTATTCCACAATCTATTTTCTTTGATCGTTTTGGTAGAGTATTCAACATGAAAACTCCTCTAAAATATGGAATATTTATAGAGAAACGTCTTAGGTCCACATCAGATAGTGGTCTGTTGGGTAGCATCTTTAAGAGTTTTTTGATTCTTCTTTATGAACTAAGCCATAACCCTTTTTATATGGTTTTAAGTAAAGTCCTTTTCCAACTGCTATAGATTCCATCGCTCTATTATGTCTAGTTGCTTCATCAAGTTGATTTTTAGCATTCTTTGTTGCATTTACAGCTTTAGCTATGGCAGCACCTCCAGTTGTTAGACTACCAATTGCACCCAGAGCAGTTAAAATCGGTATTAGAGGTAAAAAACCACCAATTTTTGGGACACGTATCACACGTGGTACTATAATTTGAGACTTTCTTTCTTTTAATGACTTGTTAATAGTTTTTCGTGCAATTTTAATAGCTGTGTCAAACATATACCAGAATTCCCAAGCATTTAATAAGAGACAATGCAAATGTTATTATAATGTTTAAGCAAGATGAGACAAATATGAAGCATGTTTATAAGGATCATGTTGCCAGCGATATGAGCTATGAAAAGTTTCAAGAAATTTGTCGAGAATGTTGGAAGGATAAATATGGATTTTTGATGATAAGCAAAGATAACGAATTAAACGATGGTCGCTACAGAAAGCAATTTGACTATTTCATAACTATATAAGCAACTACTCATAAAAATTACCTCTAGTTATTAATCTAACTTTAAACTTGATACATCTATTTGATATAACCTCATCTGATACCTGATAGCTGATCTGAAAACCAGACCAGGTCCTGATAAGCTGATCTGAAAACCAGACCAGGTCCTAATAAGCTGATCTGAAAACCAGATCAGGTCCTGATAAGCTCGTCTGAAAACCAGATCAGGTCCTGATAAGCTGATCTGAAAACCAGATCAGGTCCTGATAAGCTGATCTGAAAACCAGACCAGGTCCTAATAAGCTGATCTGAAAACCAGATCAGGTCCTAATAAGCTGATCTGAAAACCAGACCAGGTCCTAATAAGCTGATCTGAAAACCAGATCAGGTCCTGATAAGCTGATCTGAAAACCAGACCAGGTCCTAATAAGCTGATCTGAAAACCAGATCAGGTCCTGATAAGCTCATCTGAAAACCAGATCAGGTCCTGATAAGCTGATCTGAAAACCAGATCAGGTCCTAATAAGCTGATCTGAAAACCAGATCAGGTCCTAATAAGCTGATCTGAAAACCAGACCAGGTCCTAATAAGCTGATCTGAAAACCAGATCAGGTCCTGATAAGCTGATCTGAAAACCAGACCAGGTCCTAATAAGCTGATCTGAAAACCAGACCAGGTCCTGATAAGCTGATCTGAAAACCAGACCAGGTCCTGATAAGCTAATACCTGATCTAATAGCTGATACCTGATCTAATAGCTGATACCTGTTATTTACTATTATTAAACATGGATGAGAAAATTTTAAAACAGTTGGTGTTGACAAGAAATGTCTTGAAGAAAAAGCTTCGTAGTATAAAAACTGGTGAAATAGATACACGTGAACAACTAAGAGATACATTTAAACCTATAACAGAACCACTCAAAGAATTCATAAATAGTTCTAAAAATATTAAAAGAATTCCCATAAAAGAAGAAAGTAAAATGAAGACAGAAGTTGAAAATAATACAAGTTTTAAACCTGAAAAAACATCAGTCAAGATAGAGACAAGTAGACCAAAGAAACTAGCAGAAGGAACAATATTCGATAATACCATCTTATTTAATGATGCTAATACTGTGAATGATGACGATGATGAAGATGATTTTTACTCACAGACTTCCAATACAGAAGATACTTATACTGACTTATCAGTCTTGGAAGGAAGAAATGAATTAGATACAAACTATGGTCCACATAAAGATTTCAATAATGAATGGAAATTTGGTGATAGTAACCTCAAACTTAATGAAGATAAAATACAAGTTGGTGGTCAAATATGGGCTCTAACACCAGGACTATTTTCTCTAATGTTTCATAAAATACCAAAAAATTATGATAAATTTGAACTCGAAATCTATAAAAAGATTTTAATTACTACTAATGCATATAGAAGGGACTATAAACCTGATGGTCAAATTAAGGGTACTAGAGGATATAAATACAAACATATTATTAAGAAATTTATTGACGAGAAAAACCAGAAGAATTTAAACGATTCAACAGGATCTAAGTCAAAAGGTAGTTATTTAGGTGATGGAATGATGGAATTTAACGTTCATAAGCCAAACTATATATACTGGGACGATCCAAATGAGTTAGTAGATCGTCTTCGACTACTGCTTGCATCACAAGGTGCAGGTCATACTAATCACAATAACGAGATTGTATCAATTATTGAAGAACTACGTGAAGCAAATATAATACATTAACTTTAATAAAGTATATAAAGCATGTCTGTTGATAAATTTGGACACTATTTAAACGATACTAGCAGCATAATTTCTTTGAAAAATGCACCTAAACTGCTGGGGTTCTTTATGGATACGAACAACAACATTGATGTCCAAAACAAAAGAATCAAAAATGTTGCAAAAGCTCTGGAGGAAAACGATGTTATCAATAAATTGTTTCTGCAAACTCAAATCGAAAAATTAGAAGAGAAATTATTAACATACTTTAAGGAAGATAATACTATAATTCGAGAAGATATTCAAATGCAAATTGAGGAGCTACAACGCGAAATAAAATTAGATATAGAAGAAAATTATAAAATTCAAAAAGACATTCAACAAATTAAAACATTCTTTGAAGAACAAATTGAACAGCTTAATGAGAAAATTTATAGATTAGAAAATTACATGTTTGTATCAATAGCTGAAAGTGCGTCAAGTAGATCACAACACTCTCCAAAAAATCTGTAAAACAACTTAATGTCTTCAAAAAGAAATTTAGTAAACGAACTGCATAAGCAAGCTCGCAAAGTTTTTATGCGTCGTAGAGTTGTAATGAAAGGAATAGATGATCTTTGGCAAGCTGATTTAGTTGAAATGGGGATCTATTCTAGAGAAAACAGAAATTATCGATTTTTGTTAACTGTAATTGACACATTCTCAAAATTTGCATGGGTAGTACCACTAAAAACTAAAACTGCACTCGAAACAACCAAGGCGATGGAAAATATTTTTGAATTAGGACCAGTACCAAAAAACTTGCAAACAGATGATGGTAAAGAATTTTTCAACAAACACTTTGGAAAATTAATGGATAAATACAATATTAATCACTACTCAACATATAGCAGTATGAAAGCATCAATAGTAGAACGATTTAACAGAACATTGAAAGGAATGATGTGGAAAGAATTTAGCTTTAATGGTTCATATAAGTGGATTGATATATACAAAGATTTAATTAATGCATACAATAGAAAAGTTCATCGCACCATTAAAATGTCTCCGATTAAAGTCAACTCAACAAATGAGGAAAAGCTACTAAATACAGTATACAGTCATTTGAAGATGTACAAAATGTCGAAATTTAATGTTGGAGATAATGTACGCATAAGCAAATATAAGCATACATTTGAAAAAGGTTATACTCCAAATTGGACTACAGAAATTTTCACAATTACAAGAGTTCAAAATACAAATCCTACAACATTCATATTAGAAGATTATCTTGGTAATCCTATTAAAGGTGGATTCTATACTGAAGAACTTTCGAAAACTAGATATCCAAATACATATCTAGTTGAAAAAGTTCTTAAAACTAAAGGAAAGGAGGCATACGTTAAATGGTTGGGATTTTCTAATCAACACAATTCTTGGATAAGTAAGAACGAAATATTATAGCTGAATACCATCATCAACAACAATAGCAGTAATATTAAGAAACTAATGTTAATTTTAAAATAAGAAAATGAAATAAATATGTAAATCATGCTTATAAACCATATGTTGTACTAAACTTTATTTAATTGTAATCAGACAGTTATAATGTCAATAACACTTACTCTTAAGGTAGTCTTAAGTTATGGAGACGATAAGAGAAAAATTAGATCAAATAACATTAATACATATGCATGGTATCATTTTCGTATTAAGGAAACTAACCCTGAATACGAACTTGATATGTTGCTAGATGAGATTGCTAGAATGCAAGAAAATTGTTAAAATTAATTAATTTTTAGTTAATTTTTAAATTGTATATAAAATCATATTCATTAAGAAAAATTGTTATATATAAAATCCTATTCATTAAGAAAAATTGTTGTATATAAAATCATATTTATTTAATAAGAAAAATTATTGTAAATAAAATCCTATTTATTTTTTAAGAAAAATTATTGTACATATCTATATGAATTTTTAAGAAAAAATTTGAAATAAAATATTGAAAAAAGAATGAAATGGTGTTTATTTCTTTATTGGCTTTACTTCGTTGGATCAAACAGTTTTTGTTTTTGCTTATTTGTAAATTCTTGTTTTCATATTGCTTAAACATGCACAGTCTTGTCTTCACATAAATTAAACATGCACAATCTTGTTTTCTTTGAGAGCTTCTCTACAAGAGAAATTGAATTTCACAATATTGTGAAATTCCATTAGATATTTTTATAAAGAGACACAATTAAGATAATCGGATAAGTCCTTATATTTTTCACTACTTACAAGTTTCTGTTATTTTATATTCGAACAGATGATTCCTAATTTTTCTTTTGAAAAAAATAATGCAAAACAGGGAATATTTTAATAATACAATTTTATTTTATTTCTGTTAATAATACCATTTAATTTAATTTCTTAAATATTTTATTTATAATGATGGAAACATTTCATAGTATCCAATTATTAGATGTTCTAATATACTTTTCCGTAAAAAATATATTGTACATCTACAAGTATCAGGTCCTTCCTCACACTTCGGATCGTACCATGGGCAGTTTGCAAAATGCCCTTCTGTGTTGTCTTCGTCTTCCATGACGCCATATTGTTCATTTTCCTCCAGCATATTTTGAAAGAATTTGATCATCTCCCAATGATCATATAACCAGAAGCTTTCAAAATCTGTTAGAAATTGGTTTAGAGTACGTCTAATTTGGCTCATTTTATTTGCTGATAAATGAATGATGACGATTGTTTGAAGATTCCTTTGATACTAATTTGCTACCTAAATTTTTAAAGCAACATCTCCTGATCTTTAAAATATCTATACTAGCATCTCTATTCCATACTTCTTTTTAACCCTCTCTCTCTCTCTCTTTATACCTTTTCTCTCTCTATAACTATCTCTTTCTCTCTATCACTATACCCCACTTATTCACCATAAATATTTTCGATTAGCCTTCTTGAAGTCATTACCAATACTTTTCAGTTCATTTTCAATTAAACATTCAAAGTGATAAGAACTAAATAAAAAAATGGACTCCACCAAAAATCTAACATCAAGATTTAATTCTCTGAAAAACAAAACATTAATTCATATAAAGGAGCTTGAGACATCAATTAAATACAATATTCAAAATGTAAAACGTGTAACAACCAAATATGGACCCACACTAAAAGTTGAATTGGAAAACAACATTATGTTCCTGCCTAAACGATACAACAGTTTAACCGATGATGAAATTAAGGATCTCTCGAGCGGATCATATCACTTAAGCAGAGAAGGTGAACAAAACTTAATCCTTGAGAGTGAGCTGAGTGAATTTTTGATTCAAAATTCACAGTATCCTATTTGGCAATAAAATACATGAATTCTGTATTAAATTATAAATAAAAAGACATTAAAGAGTTTTGTAAAATATAAATGTTTGTGTTTTTATTTAATATTTTCAGTTATTTCATAAAGAAATTTAAGACATAAATGTCCACAGGTAAATGTATTAAAATTCTGATGTTGATTATAGTTGTATTTTATATTTGTACCAAGATATTTGACTACTTCTGAAGGAGGTTGTAAGTTTCCAAAGCTGTCGAAATATTCTTTTTCATTGATGTTTTTATAATATGCTACCCAATGTGTACCAGGTCCTGTTGATACATCTAAATTGATTATTCCACAATCTATTTTCTTTGATCGTTTTGGTAGAGTATTCAACATGAAAACTCCTCTAAAATATGGAATATTTATAGAGAAACGTCTTAGGTCCACATCAGATAGTGGTCTGTTGGGTAGCATCTTTAAGAGTTTTTTGATTCTTCTTTATGAACTAAGCCATAACCCTTTTTATATGGTTTTAAGTAAAGTCCTTTTCCAACTGCTATAGATTCCATCGCTCTATTATGTCTAGTTGCTTCATCAAGTTGATTTTTAGCATTCTTTGTTGCATTTACAGCTTTAGCTATGGCAGCACCTCCAGTTGTTAGACTACCAATTGCACCCAGAGCAGTTAAAATCGGTATTAGAGGTAAAAAACCACCAATTTTTGGGACACGTATCACACGTGGTACTATAATTTGAGACTTTCTTTCTTTTAATGACTTGTTAATAGTTTTTCGTGCAATTTTAATAGCTGTGTCAAACATATACCAGAATTCCCAAGCATTTAATAAGAGACAATGCAAATGTTATTATAATGTTTAAGCAAGATGAGACAAATATGAAGCATGTTTATAAGGATCATGTTGCCAGCGATATGAGCTATGAAAAGTTTCAAGAAATTTGTCGAGAATGTTGGAAGGATAAATATGGATTTTTGATGATAAGCAAAGATAACGAATTAAACGATGGTCGCTACAGAAAGCAATTTGACTATTTCATAACTATATAAGCAACTACTCATAAAAATTACCTCTAGTTATTAATCTAACTTTAAACTTGATACATCTATTTGATATAACCTCATCTGATACCTGATAGCTGATCTGAAAACCAGACCAGGTCCTGATAAGCTGATCTGAAAACCAGACCAGGTCCTAATAAGCTGATCTGAAAACCAGATCAGGTCCTGATAAGCTCGTCTGAAAACCAGATCAGGTCCTGATAAGCTGATCTGAAAACCAGATCAGGTCCTGATAAGCTGATCTGAAAACCAGACCAGGTCCTAATAAGCTGATCTGAAAACCAGATCAGGTCCTAATAAGCTGATCTGAAAACCAGACCAGGTCCTAATAAGCTGATCTGAAAACCAGATCAGGTCCTGATAAGCTGATCTGAAAACCAGACCAGGTCCTAATAAGCTGATCTGAAAACCAGATCAGGTCCTGATAAGCTCATCTGAAAACCAGATCAGGTCCTGATAAGCTGATCTGAAAACCAGATCAGGTCCTAATAAGCTGATCTGAAAACCAGATCAGGTCCTAATAAGCTGATCTGAAAACCAGACCAGGTCCTAATAAGCTGATCTGAAAACCAGATCAGGTCCTGATAAGCTGATCTGAAAACCAGACCAGGTCCTAATAAGCTGATCTGAAAACCAGACCAGGTCCTGATAAGCTGATCTGAAAACCAGACCAGGTCCTGATAAGCTAATACCTGATCTAATAGCTGATACCTGATCTAATAGCTGATACCTGTTATTTACTATTATTAAACATGGATGAGAAAATTTTAAAACAGTTGGTGTTGACAAGAAATGTCTTGAAGAAAAAGCTTCGTAGTATAAAAACTGGTGAAATAGATACACGTGAACAACTAAGAGATACATTTAAACCTATAACAGAACCACTCAAAGAATTCATAAATAGTTCTAAAAATATTAAAAGAATTCCCATAAAAGAAGAAAGTAAAATGAAGACAGAAGTTGAAAATAATACAAGTTTTAAACCTGAAAAAACATCAGTCAAGATAGAGACAAGTAGACCAAAGAAACTAGCAGAAGGAACAATATTCGATAATACCATCTTATTTAATGATGCTAATACTGTGAATGATGACGATGATGAAGATGATTTTTACTCACAGACTTCCAATACAGAAGATACTTATACTGACTTATCAGTCTTGGAAGGAAGAAATGAATTAGATACAAACTATGGTCCACATAAAGATTTCAATAATGAATGGAAATTTGGTGATAGTAACCTCAAACTTAATGAAGATAAAATACAAGTTGGTGGTCAAATATGGGCTCTAACACCAGGACTATTTTCTCTAATGTTTCATAAAATACCAAAAAATTATGATAAATTTGAACTCGAAATCTATAAAAAGATTTTAATTACTACTAATGCATATAGAAGGGACTATAAACCTGATGGTCAAATTAAGGGTACTAGAGGATATAAATACAAACATATTATTAAGAAATTTATTGACGAGAAAAACCAGAAGAATTTAAACGATTCAACAGGATCTAAGTCAAAAGGTAGTTATTTAGGTGATGGAATGATGGAATTTAACGTTCATAAGCCAAACTATATATACTGGGACGATCCAAATGAGTTAGTAGATCGTCTTCGACTACTGCTTGCATCACAAGGTGCAGGTCATACTAATCACAATAACGAGATTGTATCAATTATTGAAGAACTACGTGAAGCAAATATAATACATTAACTTTAATAAAGTATATAAAGCATGTCTGTTGATAAATTTGGACACTATTTAAACGATACTAGCAGCATAATTTCTTTGAAAAATGCACCTAAACTGCTGGGGTTCTTTATGGATACGAACAACAACATTGATGTCCAAAACAAAAGAATCAAAAATGTTGCAAAAGCTCTGGAGGAAAACGATGTTATCAATAAATTGTTTCTGCAAACTCAAATCGAAAAATTAGAAGAGAAATTATTAACATACTTTAAGGAAGATAATACTATAATTCGAGAAGATATTCAAATGCAAATTGAGGAGCTACAACGCGAAATAAAATTAGATATAGAAGAAAATTATAAAATTCAAAAAGACATTCAACAAATTAAAACATTCTTTGAAGAACAAATTGAACAGCTTAATGAGAAAATTTATAGATTAGAAAATTACATGTTTGTATCAATAGCTGAAAGTGCGTCAAGTAGATCACAACACTCTCCAAAAAATCTGTAAAACAACTTAATGTCTTCAAAAAGAAATTTAGTAAACGAACTGCATAAGCAAGCTCGCAAAGTTTTTATGCGTCGTAGAGTTGTAATGAAAGGAATAGATGATCTTTGGCAAGCTGATTTAGTTGAAATGGGGATCTATTCTAGAGAAAACAGAAATTATCGATTTTTGTTAACTGTAATTGACACATTCTCAAAATTTGCATGGGTAGTACCACTAAAAACTAAAACTGCACTCGAAACAACCAAGGCGATGGAAAATATTTTTGAATTAGGACCAGTACCAAAAAACTTGCAAACAGATGATGGTAAAGAATTTTTCAACAAACACTTTGGAAAATTAATGGATAAATACAATATTAATCACTACTCAACATATAGCAGTATGAAAGCATCAATAGTAGAACGATTTAACAGAACATTGAAAGGAATGATGTGGAAAGAATTTAGCTTTAATGGTTCATATAAGTGGATTGATATATACAAAGATTTAATTAATGCATACAATAGAAAAGTTCATCGCACCATTAAAATGTCTCCGATTAAAGTCAACTCAACAAATGAGGAAAAGCTACTAAATACAGTATACAGTCATTTGAAGATGTACAAAATGTCGAAATTTAATGTTGGAGATAATGTACGCATAAGCAAATATAAGCATACATTTGAAAAAGGTTATACTCCAAATTGGACTACAGAAATTTTCACAATTACAAGAGTTCAAAATACAAATCCTACAACATTCATATTAGAAGATTATCTTGGTAATCCTATTAAAGGTGGATTCTATACTGAAGAACTTTCGAAAACTAGATATCCAAATACATATCTAGTTGAAAAAGTTCTTAAAACTAAAGGAAAGGAGGCATACGTTAAATGGTTGGGATTTTCTAATCAACACAATTCTTGGATAAGTAAGAACGAAATATTATAGCTGAATACCATCATCAACAACAATAGCAGTAATATTAAGAAACTAATGTTAATTTTAAAATAAGAAAATGAAATAAATATGTAAATCATGCTTATAAACCATATGTTGTACTAAACTTTATTTAATTGTAATCAGACAGTTATAATGTCAATAACACTTACTCTGAGCTCTAACTCATCAGAATTATCTGCTAGTTACTTTCCTCCTATTGAATTACATGGTGCATATGAGTGTGCTCTAACTGATTTTCATTCATACAACAGCATTCCAAATGTAGACACCTACAACAATATGTTTCATATAGGGGAACATACAATTGAAATACCAATTGGATCTTACGAACTGAATGATATTGTAGATTTTATACAAGAGCAATACAGAAGACTCTGTCCAGAAAATAAGATTTTTATTGAAGCCAATAACAATACAATGCAAGTTAAAGTTAATAGTTCCAAAGATCCTGTATATTTTAATAAATACAATACAATTGGAAAACTTTTAGGATTCAATAGCAAAATCCTAACACCAAACAAATATTATTACTCAGATCTTCCAGTTAATATTTTTAAAGTGAATCTCTTGCGAATTGAAAGTAGTATCGCTATTAACACATATATGAATAACTCCAAATCGCATACACTTCATGAATTTCCGATTAATGTGCCTCCAGGCTATAAAATAGATGAGGTTCCAAGAAATCTTATCTATTTACCTGTGAACACCAGAGAGATAAGTTCACTAACGCTGCGAGTAGTTGATCAACACGGTGATTTAATTAATTTTCGAGGAGAGGAAATTACAATACGAATACATTTGAGGTCAACTAAATAATGCTAATATACAACACAAATACATTGAAAAATAAAGCAGTAACAACAACAAGAACATTAAAGCGACCACTTCAACAGAAAGCACTAACAACATCAAATAAAAATTTTCTAAAGTCCTTGAATTTTAAATTGAAGACAAAATGAGTTCAATAATAGATGTCTTAGATAAACCTTTCTCTGATGAGAATATAATCAAAAAGGATTATCATACATATGTACCATACTTACAATCTTACAACAATAATGATGAAATTAGAATTTCAATACAAAATCAAGATTTGTACGTGCTACCCAGTGAGAGCTACATTTATGTAGAGGGGTTTGTTGCCGATGATAATGCCCCTAAATCTTCTTCTTCAGAGAACTTTAAATTAAAAAACAACTTTGTAGCATATCTATTTGATGAAATTCGCTATGAGCTCAATGGAATTGAAATTGATCATACAAGATATTTAGGAGCCACGAGCACCATAAAGAACTTGGTTTCTCTATCACCAAACGAAAGCAATGTGATGCAAAATGCTGGATGGAACAAAATTGACGATGTCACTCTTGCAAATGGATTTTTCAATTTCTATGTACCTCTAAAAATGCTTCTAGGATTCGCTGAAGACTACAACAAAGTTATATTAAACGGAAAACATGAACTGATACTCTTGCGCAATAAGAACGACGAAGATCTTGTACGCTCGAGTGTTTCTACTGAAAAAGCTAAACTTACAATTTCACTCATCTCATGGAGAATACCTCATGTTCAATTATCTGACCTTAGCAAATTGAATATGATTAAAATTATTAACAATGGTGCTTCTATACCCATGGCATTTAGCAGTTGGGATTGTCATATTAATCCACAATTAAACACAGGAACTAGCCATATTTGGAATGTTAAACTGGCTGCAAATAGAGAACGCCCCCGTTTTGTGTTGATTGCTTTTCAACAAGAAAATAAATTTGTTCATTGTGATTTGACTAATTTAAAAGTACATTTAAATTCAGTCTCATACCCGTATGATGATCTTAACATAAAGTTCAAAAATGAACGTTATGCAATTCTATATGATATGTATCTAAGATTCCAACAAAGCTACTATATGAAAGAATCTCAACCGCTTCTAACTGCATCAGAGTTTAAGACAAAAGCTCCTATTATTGTAGTAGATGTCAGTCATCAGAATGAATCACTCAATAATGGACCGATTGATATAAAAATAGAATTTGAAACAGCAACTAATATTGCAGCAAAGACATCAGCTTACTGCATTCTTATTCATGATCGTATAATAGAATATATACCCATCAAAGGACAAGTTCGAAAAGTGTTATAAATTGAATAACATGGAAAATAACATAATTTTTATAGACGTACAAGGTTTCAAAACTAATTCAAACGATTTCATCGCAAAAGAAGTAGCGATTGTTTTCAACAATTATGAATATAACAACTTCATTATAAAACACCATTTGATTTTAAATGCTTATCAATAAAAAAGCAAAGAGAAGCAAAGTGGCTAACAAAAAACTATCATCACCTAAGCTGGACTGCTGGATCAGTTTCATTTCATAGCGTTTGCAATTTTTTAAAAGCCAACGTAAGATGTTCTAAAATTTACGTAAAAGGTGAAGAAAAAAGACTATGGTTGGAAAAAATTTTACACCGAAAAATTTCTAACGTTGAGGATATAGGCTGCATCAACTTTAAACAAATGGAAATCAAGTATCCAGAATATTTTTATTGTAATTATCATAAATTTGGTGTATGCGCATTAAAAAATGCTATTTTACTAACAAAAGAAATGCCTTGCTTTAAATGATCTTTTTACTTTTTAAAATATTAATGTATGTATTATTATAAAATTTAAAAAAATTTTAAACAATAAATGTATACAAAATAAAAGAATGTACAAGTGTTTTCTTATTTCAAATACAAACTACATAAAGGGAATAGAAGGAGGTGGGGAGGAGGAGAAGTTAACTTTTTTGCTTACTTGCAAATTTTTACTTTTTGTTTCTCTGCTGATGACTGTACTTAGTTTAAAATCCTCTGCTTTAAAAGAATTGAAGACAAAGAAACTGACTACGTTGCAAAATATAAATGTATTCTACACAAGCACAAAATATTCCACGCACAAGTTCCCACGATCGCACATTTATACATTCATACATTCATTTATACATTCATACATGCATACATACATTTATACATTCATACATACATACATACATACATACATACAAATATATTTATTAAACAAATAAACACAATATACAATTACCATCGACAATCAAGCTGGACCACCCACACACAAGCATTAGGGATGTTCACATACATGAGAACATTTTAGGGTGTTCACATACATGAGAACATTTTATAAATAATTGAATAAATTAATTTAATTTATTTAATTATTTTATTTATAAACAATTTATTTTATTTATAAACAATTTATTAGCGTGAGGAAATCACACATACACGTTCCCACGATTCATATGAGAATCGCCTAGTATTCATCAAATCTATTTTCTCTGATATTACTGATATAGTATTACGATAACAAATTTCTATAGTCTGGCAACACTGGCAATTTTCCCTTTGGAAAAATCATTTTCCCGTCGGCATTAAGAAATATAGTAATCATGCATTGCCGTCGGCATTTGAAAAAAATAATCATGTTTTGCCGTCGGCATTTGAAAAAATTATCATACATTGCCGTAGGCATTAGAAAAAATAATCATGTATTGCCGTCGGCATTTGAAAAAAATAATCATGTTTTGCCGTCGGCATTAGGAAAAATTAATCATGTATTGCCTTCGGCATTAGGAAAAATTATCATGCATTGCCGTAGGCATTAGAAAAAATAATCATGTATTGCCGTCGGCATTAGGAAAAATCATTTCATGATTTCCCTATTGATATTAGGAAAAATCATCTCATGATTTTCCCGTTGGTATTAGGAAAAATCATTTTCATGATTTTCCCGTTGGTATTAGGAAAAATCATTTTCATGATTTTCCCGTCGGCATATCTATATGTATATACTTATAAAATCTTAATCTTATGAAACTCCTTAATCCTCCCCCACAAAAAAATCACCCGTTCACACAATTAATGCCACCACAAAAAAATCACCCGTTCACACAAGGGTTAATGTAAACAAAAAACTCCTTATGTAAACAAAAACATCAAAGCGCCACCGAAAACACACACACACACACACACAAATATACACACGTATCAAGTTTCCAAGAATTTTAAAATTTCAGCCACAATTTAACAATTTCAGCCCACAATTTAACAATTTCAGCCACAATTTAACAATTTCAGCCCACAATTTCACAAGTTTAATTGTCCCAGAACCGCCAGTTCCCTACTACTAGCAACCAACAGCAGTATCAGCCTGATCTTCATCCTTTTCATTACCAGCTCTCAAGGCGAACTTGTCAATAAAATAGAGAGCAACGTTCATTCATTCATTCATTGCGATATGTTGCACGAATTTTATCAATAGATTTTGCCAATTTACGAGCTGTTTCATATTTAATGTGGTCTTTTTCACCTTTTAGTTTGGACGAAGGATTTAACATGATGTATTTAACCTGACCTTGGACATTTTCGACCCACGAAGCCAACCAGGTGACAGTACTGTTGTGTACAACTTCTTCCCAGGATGCACTGCGGGAGGCCCGCATCTTCAGCACGTATCCGTCTTTTAATCATACCCATTTTGGGATGTTCTCCGCGACCTCTAAATAGCCCTGGAGGTTCTAGGCGGAAATTACCAATCTTTTCTTTGTGACCATCAATGATATAGGTGCCGTATTCCTTCACCAAAGCTTCATTGTTTGCCACAGATAAGTTGTGAGAATTTTATGCATATCAAATTTATTTATTTTATTGAATTTATTTATTTAATGTGGCTTGCTTGGATTATTGCAACACGTTTTGTCTTGGTCTTCTTGCTGTTTGACAATTAGTTCTTGGCTTGCTTGATGTTTACATTTTTTTGACAAATACTTTAAAATTTTGACAATAACTTTGTGAAACTGACAGTTACTTTGTGAAAACGCAGAGTTGCACCTAATGCGTGTACCTGTAGTTAATATGCCTTGATCAGTATCATTTCAGTTTAATATTTTTTTAAATTTTTTTTTTGCATAAATTTAACAATTTTCTAGTATTCAAAACTCATAAAATTTTTTTAATTGGATAATAATTCAGCTGCCGCAAATAAAATTCCCTTGACTGTGGTTAGAATTAAAAACGCATTTTACTACTGTAAATGGCAAATATGTTGAAATATCATGAAAATTCGTGATCAAGAAAATTTATATAACTTATTAAGCATCTATACCAGCTGAAGTACAGAAAGCATTTGAATCGCAAAACTATTCGACAATTTATATACCTATAAGTTGTTACAAAGTTTGACATACATATAAAATAAAAATAAAAAAGGATTTCGATTATTTGGAAGAAGGTAATTCTGATTCTGTATTAAATGATTTTAATTGTTTAGGATATAATTTCGAAGAAACAATATTATAAAATCTGGAAAGAGCTACTAAAAAATCAATTGTATTTACTAATACACATGTAAATACATCGAATTTTATTAAAATTAAATTTAGCGCGTAGGAAAATAGCGCGTTTTGGCTATAAATAGTTGACAATGCTGCAACTTAGCGCGTTCTAGCGCGTTTTGCGAAGGGGAATAGCGCGTTTGGGTTGGCATCGCTGCCAATTTGTATTTAAAATTTTCCAAATGCCTTAAATATCTTAAAGTACGGGTAAAAAATCGGTCTTTCGTACCCCTATGCACATGGTTGCCTGATGTGACGATTTATCGTCATTTGGACGATTTGGGTTTCAAAAATAGCATTTTGACGACTGGACGATTTTGGCCTTCAATTAGACGATTTTTTAATAACTGAAAATTAGCACCATTTTATAGAAGTTTAGTGCAATTTTGATTTTGACCAAGAACTTGGCAGCTTTTGCTGCAATATGCAATAAAAGTAAGGAGTAAAAGACAATCGATATTAATTTTTTTATAAAAAATTTTGGAATTATATGTTCTTTAAACTTGTTTTTGTACATAATTTATCAACTCAAACAACAGAAATACAAAATTTATATGGTCTAATGGAAAAACTACTTAGAAAAGTTACTTTTTAAAGACAGATTTGCATGAGTGTGATAATAAGCGTTGCCATTTTAGCATTTTTGCAGCTAAATTTAGCATTTTTTTTTTGATGCTTTAGCCGCAAAATTTTCGTTTAGCAGGCAGAATTTTTTTTGGCATTTTTTAATTATTTATTTATTATTTTAAAAAAATATAACCTATTCAATTTTAAGCAATATAATCTATGCCATTTTGGGTATATTATTAATTTTCACGTGTAATAATGTTAGCGTTAATCTGCGGGCTGTTTCTTAAGACCTACAAATGTTGTAATACAAGTAAAATAGATGTGAAAATATATGTTTTCACAACGGTTTTACTTCAACTTTATTCGTTCATCCATTTTTCATAGCCTTTCTACAATTAGTTGCAGTATATCAATAAAACAATAACAATAAAAGTAAATAAAAAACGAAAAGAAAATGAAGCTAGTTTTAAAAGGTTATAAAAAATTCAAGTGAATGCAAAATCGAATAAAGTTGCTTGTTTTGTAAAGACTTTTATTTGATAAAAGCCTCGATAACATATTAAGAGCTTTACTATAAACATATGAATTATTTTTTAGCTTATTTCAAAAACTTTGATTTGAAGTCTACTGATAAATCGGTTAAGCAGGATCAAAATGTATATAGGCGGTGGTTATCTAACAAGCAAAAATTCCTCACATATTATAATGATAATTTGAACTAGTTCTGATGACGAATATTCATTTTTAATATGTAATAATTGATGATACATACAAAATTTGAAATCTTGTTTTTTGATATTAAGAAAACAAGTAAAGACCTGAAAAGCTGTTTTTCGAAAATTAATAAATGTGTATGATCTTAAAAATAACGAACGTCAACATGTGTACGGTATTGTAACATGTGAGTGACAAAAAAGAGGTATCAGTTTTCCATGTGTTTTAGGTTATACGAAGGAAGCTCTGTTTACGTCAAATTGGAATAGATGAAACTTTTAAATTTTTCTTATACGAACCACTTCTTGCACGTTATTGTTTATAAACGAAACAAAAGCGAGAAAAGGCTTATGTTTTCCAAGAACTGTTTGTGACTTAATATCATTCTTTTGTTTTTAATACTCTTTACGCTCAATAAATAACTCATTATTGTTTAAGAAATTGAGTTTCCTTCATAGGAAGTAAGAATTTATAAGACAATATGTGCAAAAATTGGAAAAATTAAAACTTTTAAAGAAAATATTGGCTTAAAAAGAAGTATTAAATTTTAGCATTATTTTTTATCTCTTAAATTATTTTTTAGCATTTTTTAGTTTTTTTTAAGTCAATTTAGCTGCAAAAATTTTTAGGATCTGGTCACACTGGTGATAATTTTTATTTGGCGGATTATAATGATGAGAATTTACTTAGGAATATAAATACACCCGGGATGTAGTTTCTGGTGCTAAAGTTAATGGAATAAAAAAATTAGGAAATCATTAAAAATCTAAATTCTTTTATAGAACCGTATGAAGATTTTAATAAGATTTGACTTGGAAGATAAGTTCAATGCCTTAAGCCTAATTGATCCCTACAATATGACAATAGAAAACAAAAGTTTCTTTTCCACTTTGTTAGAGAATCTGAAAGACAGGAATTTGAATCTGAATTCACACAGTTAAAGTTATTAAATCTGAAAAATGTCTTCCCGATACACACTTAAAACTTTTTTTTAACTAAAAATTTTCAGCAAACGTATAAAGTTAAGTTAACTAAAAAAAACCAAAGTAAGACATATAATTATACTGCTTTTAAAACAACATTTGTTTGTTTTTTTAATTAGAGTGTAGTTTATTTTATACCAAAACTACGAATTCATTTGTTGTGCTCTGTTTTGGTTTGAAAAAAGTGTTAATTTTATTTATAATAAATAATAATATAATACGTGCAAAAAATTCTATATTCTGAAATTCAAGAAGTTATAAAAAATATATCCCACAAAATCTCATTTGGTTTTTATGAAACACAGTGCGGAAAACTTTCTTTTATAAATTAAAACCAACATTTTGATACTGAAGCACCATAAAGCTTGCACGAGTTCTCCCCTAGAGTGTATGAATACGACGATGCTGCTGGTACTTACTACTTGTACTTAAATAACCATTTAGGTATGTATATCTTAATTCCGTTTTATCATAAGATTTAAATAATAATTTTTATCTTGGTGTTCAAGTTCAATTTATCCTATTTAAATTGATCTTTTGGAATATGTTATTTTTAAGTATTTTTGTACTCCAGAATTTTTTTTTAATGTAAACACTTTTCTTAATTTTTCTTAAATACTCGTAACATAATTTTTATGTTTTACGATATACATATGTACGTTACCTACTGAATTTAAAATTTAGCATAATTTAGTAGGTAACGTCTATCGTAAAATATAAAAATTATATTGTTTAAGAAAAATTGAGAAGCGTTTACATTAACACATAAATACTGGCGTATAAAAAATACCTAAAAATTACTTATTCCAAAAGACCAATCTAAATAGGATAAATTGAAATTAAACACCAAGAGCAACATTATTATTTGAATCTTGTAATAAGACTGAAGTGGTAAGTACCAGCAACATCGTCGTAATCATGCATTTTAGGCGAGAACTCGTGCAGGCTTTTTGAAACTTCATTATCAAAATGTTGATTCCAATTTATAAAAGGAAGTTTTCCCCACTGTGCTTCATAAACACCAACTAAGATTTTGTGGTGTATAATTTTGTTTAAAACTTCTTCAATTTCGGAAAATTTTGTTTGAGATAAAGAGTTTTTAAAGTTATAATCTTTTGCACGAAATATTTTATATTGAAGAAAAAATTCCTTATCTAAAAAATTTCATATTTTGAACATGCTACTTTTGCAAAGTACACCGAAATGCGATACATTTTGTAATTCCTGTTACCAGGGTTGTCAGATTTTTTCTGACCTATTTCGCCAAATGGATTTTAAAAGTCGCCAAAATCAGTTTTATAGAGTTTTTCTTAATAAATATTTGATAATAAATTTGATTTTATATAACACTTTTTTTACTATAACTTTTTATAAAATAATCGTATAGAAATTTAGAAAAAAATCGCCAAAAGTAGAAATAAAATCGCCAAAAATTATTTTTATATAATTTTTGTCATCCAGTTTCAAAATGAATTAATTAATATAAGAAAAGTTATCAAAAACAAGTTGTTTTAATTTCTTGCAGACGAGTTTTGGCAGGATATATTTTTTAAACTACTCCTTCAACGAACTTATTTTGCTAAATTACAAAAATTTGTAATTTAAATTAATTTTAAATAAAATCGCCGACAATCTAAAAATGGCCCTATCACGGTTTTCAACTTTTCAAAATAGTTTGGTTGGGATTGATAAGTTTGCACTGCCATTCTCCACTAAATTAACATTTGACTCTTCAGTTGTGTTTTGGTGTTGTCATTTACAACCAGTTTTGCCGTTTTGGTCGGAAAAAATTTAAAATTTTTAATTTGGTCGGATGGTCGGACCAATTCGATTTTGGTCGGTTTTTGTCTCTAATCACAAACTATTTTTTTGTTTGCATAATTTATTTATAATCTCATATATTTTATCTTTAAAATATTTTTTCCACACTGTTTACCATTTACCAATATACTATGCACTTCGATGAAGGGTAAGTAGTTATTAACGACGCACAGTGGCGCCCGTAGAGCAAACGAGGTTGCAAAAATCAAAATTTTCATGTGCGCCTGCGAAATTTTAAATGAATCCATCTTATAGTAAACTTTTCAACGATCTCAAATATGCTACTCTTAACAATATCAGATTTTTAGTTTAGAAGACATAACTGTTCAAAGTTAACCAATTTTCGGATTTAAAAAAACACACAATTTTTAGGTAGTTTGATCCGATTTCAGGTGTAATATCACGAAAACTAGGCAACGAATAGTATTTTTTTTTGTTTTTAGTGATTGATGTGCTTATTAAATGTATAACAATAAAAAAAATTGTGCTGTTTGCTTTGTGTTTCTCTAGGTAAATCAGTATTTAAAAACTATCCATTTTTTCACTATTCTTCAACTTTGACGGAAAATAAAAAAAATTTACCTTTTTTTACCTCCGCCATATTTTCAAAATATGTTCTTTAACTAGTCTTTTACATAACTCAAAAGGTTTTATCTGCCTTTACGTGCCTATTTGGCTTCTACAGGTAAAAAACGTTAAAAAGACATGGTTGCAGAAATTGTATGGCGGGCATCCCTTACATGCCTTGACTGACAGTTACTTTGATGTAATAGTTTGAAAATTGCATTTTGAGTCAGTTGTCTACCTGAGAGCCTCTGGCGAAAAATTTGGTCCTAATATTCCGTTACAGACACAAGATGCACAAAAAACTACTCATTGAAATAAGCAGGTACGCACCTCACTTAAAAATTATTTTTGGCGTACATATGGTGAAGAACAATACTGACTTATGGTACAGGTAGGCACAAATCTCATTTGGCTACGTGCATAATATCAAAACTGTATAATTCAGCCCAAATGCATATGTATGCATGTAACAGGTACATTTGTAGACATGGAAGTCTCTGCGAAAGCCAATCTGCAGGATCTTATGGACCATACAGCAAAACGGTTGTTGGAAAGTCTTCCTGAAAATGAGGTGGAAATTCTTCCTCAGAAACTAACATTGATCAGCAAATGGGGCTGCGATGGATCATCCGGACAAAGCGTTTATAAGCAAAGGATATCTTCCGATGACACTACAATATCTGACGGAAATATGTTTATGGCATCTGTTGTTCCATTGCGGCTAAAATCTGATGTTTCCCTACACTGGAAAAATCATCGACCGTCATCAGTGCATTATTGCCGACCAATAATGTTTCAGTTTGCAAAGGAATCGGCAGAACTCATAAGGACCACGGTGAAGGACATTGAAGAACAAATAAGCAAGATTAAGCATACAAAATTGCAAATTGGAGAAGGAAAATATATTGAATGTAGTTACGAGTTCCACCTGACCATGGTTGACGGAAAAGTCGTAAACGAACTGACAGGAACAACCTCAACATTGACATGCCCGATTTGCAAAAAGAGTCAGAAGAACTTCGGTAATTTAAACGATTCTACAAACGAGGAGAATTACGAATATGGAATGTCACCATTGCACGCAAGGATAAGGTGTATGGAGTTCTTGCTAAAACTGGCGTATACCCTACCACAACAAGATGAAAACATCGATGAAAATACATCAATTAAGGATAAGGAAAAGATCAGAAAGAAGCAAATACAGAATGCTTTTTGGAAACAACTTGGACTAAAAGTAGACTGCCCCAAGTGTGGATACGGTAACTCAAACGATGGAAACACTTCAAGGAGATTTTTTGCAAATGATGAGGCAGTAACTAGAATCACTGGAATTGACAATGAAATCGTCAAAAGATTGGGAACGATCTTGAATGTTTTAAACTGCCAAGAAAGTGTTAATTCTACAAAATTTGGAGAATATGCATCGGAAACTGCATCTCTTTTAGCAAAAATTTATCCACAGAAGAAGTTGACCCCGACCGTCCATAAAATATTGGCGCATGGCAAAGATATAATTGAGTACCAGTCTTTGCCAATTGGAGAGCTTTCTGAAGAAGCGCAGGAGTCTCTTAACAAATTTTACAAAAAATATAGATTGCAGAACACGTTCAAAGCATCAAGGGTGAGGCAAAATGAGGACCTCTTCAACATGTTAGCAGCATCTTCCGATCCACTTATTTCTTCCCTGCGGCATGTGAAGTCACGAAAAGAACTACAATGGAATTATACTTTAGAAATGATTAGTCTTTTAAATATACCTTCTGTTACGAATTGTGATGAATATTTTACAGAAAATTCAAAAAATTAATTGAAAAAAAATTTGTTTAATTTGTTGGCTAATAACTTTAAAACAGAAAAAGCTTTCAAAAGAACTAAGAAATATAAGATTGGTAAAAATAATTTGATTTTGTTACCATAAAATAGATGAGTTAGAAAAAAATTAGAGTTTAGAAATGATTTGTATTTTAGACATACTTTGTCTTACCAAGAAAATGAATATTTTACAGAAAATTGAAAAAATCATTTAAAAAAAAACTCTTTTGTTGTAATTTTTTAGGTAATATCTTAAAACATGAAAAGCTTACAAAAGAACTACAAAAAAATATAAAATTCTTAAAAAAAATTTTTTTGTTACCAAAACTTGGATTTTTTCACAAATTTTAACTTTGAAAACCCATAAGTAAGCACCTATAAGGTGTAGCGTCCACTCCAACCGCTCATTTTATAGGTTGAACAATTATCTATGACATGCAATTTAAATTATTCGATTATCTTGTTCGGTTCAAAAGATATGATTTTTGCAACGAAAAAAGGCAAATGGCGCCACTGTGCGACGTTTTTATTAGATCAGTGAGAGTGAACTGATATACTGAAAACGATAGTATAAAACTTTTAAATATGATAACTCCTGATAAGATACTTTCAAACGACGACTTACCAATTCTGGATCTTGTTTTAAAATTCCCTAAGTTAGTTGAATGTGATCCCGATTTAATAATTACTGAGTGGAATTTGCTACGGCTCAGTGGTATAAAAACTTTGGCCAATTTAAACATTAATGCTTTTTGGCAAAAAATAGCTTCTATAAAAAACGGATTAAACGAGAAAATTTTCTCAAATATTTCTTATTTTATTTTTAATTTGTTATCTCTGCAACATAGTTTCGCCGCCGCTGAACGCAAATTTTCTACACTAGCGCTAATAAAAACTAAACTAAGGAATAAACTAGAAGTAAATACTGTCAACGGTATTATGTCGTGTGAAGAAATTATCAAAATGAATAATCCGCACTATGTTTGGTCAGCCAAAAGAAACATACATAACCAAATGTAAAATCAAGAACTTTAACTTTTTATTTTTAATGTGATGTATTTAATACATGCCTGAATTATAATATAAGTAAATGAAAACAACATATGTTAAAAAGACTGAATAAAATTTTTTTCTTATAATTTACAATTTTAATGTATTTAATTATTAATTACATTACATAAATATTAATTTACATGCCTGAATTCTTTAATGCAAATATGTTATATCTGACATTTTTATTTTACTTAAAAATTAAATAAAATGTACATCAAAAAACACAAATATTAATTAAATTTTCAAATTTGGTCGGAAGCAGGCGATTTTGGTCGGATTTTGGAAAAATTTTGGTCGGAAAAAAAATTTCAAACGGCAACACTGTTTACAACTATGCGTAAGTTTGGTTAAGAAAAACGTTGAGAATACACAACTGCTTTTTAGTAGTTGGGTGTTTTTAGTTACAGGTTAGTTCGATATAAAAAGCAGAAAAAATAGATAAATCGTAACTAGAAGTATTTGTTATGCTTAATAACAAAACTTTCTTAAC
Source organism: Nowickia ferox (assembly GCA_936439885.1). Classification (NCBI taxonomy): domain Eukaryota; kingdom Metazoa; phylum Arthropoda; class Insecta; order Diptera; family Tachinidae; genus Nowickia; species Nowickia ferox. The sequence continues at coordinate 35,682,842 of OW387026.1, read as the reverse complement.
AGTTTCAGAATCGGCAGTATACCTAACACTTACAAAGATTTCTTTAAATATATGTAGGTTATCCAACAAATAATAAAATTTTTCTTTGTTCTGCCGGAAATTACTAAAAAAAACCTTCCAATATTATTTTTAAAGAATTCGTTCCCTATTTTCATTATTCCTTTCATTGCATTGGGTAGTTCAAGAGGGTTGGAATCATCACGAATTTTTCTTTTGATACTTGGAACATTTATAATTTCGACTTCGTTTTCGTCGTCATAAAATAAATTTACACATATTTGTACCCATTTGCTATGATTTCTTTAAACGAAAACACTCAACCATATTATTTCTAAAAGTTTGCGTTTTTTTAATACTAAAACACAATTTGGTCGTGTATAAGTTTGGTCTACTCTTAGACGACCAAAATGAATTTATTGGAAAACCGTGATAGGGGCACAAAACTCTTAAGGCTTCATTAGTTTTTACTTTTCGTTGCGGTTCTGTGCCGTTCTTTTCTGTATCAAATATTTTACAATTACTTTTTCTGTGAAAAGCATCAGCTGGCAACCAATAGAATTGATTACACTTGTATACAATATCTCACAATAAACTAATACATGCACACTTTTGGCTGGTTGTCACTTAACGTTGAATTCTATTTTCTACAGATTTGTCCGCAACAGAACAGAACGAAAAAGGAAAAACAAACCACACATACAGACTTTCAATTGAACAGAAATAAAACAGTTGATTCAGAACAAAACAGCACAAATTCTGCCTTTAGTTTTAATACAAGTTATTAGCAAAGCGAAATTAGTGCCTTTTGCACTAGATTTAGTGCATTTTAAGTCATAAAAGTGCGTATTTTTTTGAAGTTGGTGCTTTTTTAAAAAAAAGGCACTAAATTGGTGTTTTTTAACTTTGATTTTAGTGCGTTTTGCAATTCCATTAGATATTAATTTGTGATAGTCTAGAGCTTCTTAAAAACGAGAAATAGGAATTTTCCACTTTTTTGAAACTCTAAATTTAAACACATGCAAACATACTCAATGAAAACCTAACAAGGTGTTTCCTTCCCAATTATCAAATTTCCTATGAAAACACTGAAAAAACATAATAACAATATTCTGTTTTCTTTTTAGATACATATGAAGTTTTAGAATTGAACGTAAGGTCTTGATTGGATGTACATATGTATGTACGAAAATATTTTTGAAGGCGAATGTACATGTATATATGTATGTATGTACAAACATACTTATGTATATCAATTGTATATAACTCTGGAACAAATACCAGTTACAAGAACAGAAATTTTGTTTGTCATACAATATTTGATTATACTCCTTTTAGATACGCAAAGTTTTCTTTGCAAGGTAGGGAAAATACTTTCTCATTCACAGTGTGCAAAAATAGCTATCACCAAAAAATTAATTGATTTTAGAGCTAAATCGCTACATAATTTCAATATGTATTGTAAAAAAAAATTATATTTCTGGAAACTACAGAGGACACATACACGTTATAAAATAATTTTATAACAATAACGGTGAAGTTGAAGAAATACAAAAGAAGGAAGCATTGCAAATTTAAGGCTACATAAATGGAAAAATTTGCTCAGAACTGATCAATATTGCATTGAAGTTCATAATTATAGAAATTTGTCTAATAATAATCCATTTTTAAAACTCTCTATCGCCATTAACATTACCATATTCAAATGATAAGGTGGAAATAATTTGTAGCGCTATGAATTGTTTTAAAAGTATAAGTAAGGCACTCGATAAGGACCAAAATTTCAAAACTTTTCCACTTAAATTTTATGCAAGTGTTTTAATATTTCGACTATACCGCATAATTTAATTTAATATATAAAGAGAGTAAAAACAAAATTTTAATTGAAATCTTTACCCTGTACACACACAAAAAAGTCATATGAATGACTTTGTAATATTAATTAAAATAATTGTAATATTAATTAAAAAATTAATTAAATTCTCACCTATAAACAATTTGATAATATCAATTAAATTTTTCCACTCAAATTAATTAATACAATTAAAAATTTAATTGAATCAATTAAATTATTAATTGAAAACATTAATTGGTGAATACTTTTTTCTGTGCATACATACAAACATAGATTTTGCATTTAGTGCTTTTTTCATGAATGGTGCATTTTGCTCTGAAAAATTTGGCATCACTGGCTGCCCATATCATCGTGCAACTATACCAGATGGATGCGTAATAAAGTGCGTTTGATATAGTTAAAACGCACTAAATTGGAATCGGTGAGAACTAGTCTTGTGTAAAGTTTTTTAATCACAGATCTGTGTTTTTAATACAGTCAAAGCCCACAACATATCTACATACATACATGCATAAATACATACGCATGTAGAATTGTAGTTGTAAAATCATTGAACTAAATGAACGAACAAGTTCATTTATACATATTGAACTAAAATGACCGGTCACTGAAATTAACTAAATGGCACAAGTCTACTGAGAACTATGTGCATTTCAAGAATATTCTTTAAATTAAGCATCATTTATTTAAATTTATTATTTATGGCCCTCCTTTCGGCAGGCATAACGAAAATTTTTGTTATAGACTCATCAGAGTGCTCCTCTCCACGGAAATCTTTAGTAAAAGGCGAAAGATTTATTCGACAACTGAAGAGAAGCCAGAGTGAATAAACTGTTCACAATCTGAACATTAAATCCAAAATAAAACATTTACTGAATGAGAACTGGAAAGCAAAATAAACAACTTTATACGCAAACAGAAAACATGATATGAAAAGCAAAAGCAACCACAAAAATGGCAAGTGAAACACAAGCACAAACACAGCGTTACCATTGAGAAACTTTTAAAGTGCTTTTAAAGGAAAAGTATTTTTTAGATAACAAATGAATTTAAAAAAATAAAAAAATATGACTACTATGATTTTTAAGGCTTCCGGACTGTAAAAGTCACTATGTTCCGCATTATCAGGCTTGTTTTTTTCCTTTTCAGTTGTTTTAAGAAATCTGGTTTTTTTATTTTTTAAATTTATTTAATTTATGTGTAATAAATGTTTACAAATTTCGAAAAACTGTTTCGTTCGCTAGAAGTGAGAATTGTTTCTTTAGTTATTTGGAACGCTGAACGCGAATCTGAACTAAATTTTTTTTCTATCAGCTCTAGTTTGCGAGACATAGAGTTATGTAGAAAGTAAAGGCACTTTCACCATATACAGCAGCATAGCTTCAGAAGGAGCTTTCCTATTCAGTAAAGAAAAAACTGAAACTCGCCAATAAAATAATCTTGACTCTACATTGTTTCTGAATTTGAGAGATAATTTAACCAAAAAAAAATTAAAATTTTAGAAAAAAATATTTTATTTTTTGGTTGTTTTAAGAATGAATCAAAAATAACAATACAAGAACGAGCTTATTTTTGATTTATTAGCTTGTAGCTAAATGACTTCCAAAGGAATGGAGCCCTTTTTCATTGAAATCCGTGTACAACTTTTGAGATTATTTACAATTTAGAAATAGGACTGAAAAACATACATTCATAAAAATCTAATTTTGGAGCAACAGATATGTATCTGTAAAACTTTTGAATTTGTCATTTAAGAAATTTATTATTCGACATATTGTCGAACTGAAATTTATTTGCTGCTGGTTATGCATTGTCTATATATTTCATTGGTTCCCAGCCAAATCATAGCGTTGTTAATTATTGGTGTTTTATGTTTGTTCGAGTGAAGTTTTATGATTTTTTCTTGTTCGAACTGACGAATAATTTTTAACTTTTGTTCGAATACTCGAACGAACAAAGAATAAAAAAATGTATTTGAACAGTTTTAAAAAAGTTTGCAAAAAACCACTTGCCTGTATATGAGTTTAATTTTTTTTTATTAACAAACAGAAGTAATTTATTGCACAAGAAAAACAAATAATTTTAATAACAAACTTAGAAATATTATTAAAAACTAAAAGGAAATTAGTTAAAAAAGTTACGTTTTCATTCACATTTACAAAAATTGTTAATATGTCATTGATTTCTTTTAAATTGGTCATTTAAATACAGCAGATAATCCCACTTTTTAGCTAGTAGACGGTTCTTTTTTACTTCTGATAAAAGGAACCAGTAGAAAAATATTTTTCGCAAATTGTTGATGTTAGTGATACCATTAAAAAAAAGGATTAAATAATTTAAGTCAACCTCAAAATTGTTGACGATTTTTAGATTAGTTCCATTTCTTACGTTATTGGGTACATTCATAAGACGGAGCTGTTGAGTGTTTGTCTTAGAAACGCATAGTTGAGTAGTTCCGCTCCACCCAACAGTGGCTATAATCTTTTCCATCATAACATTTTTTCGCTACCTATCAGTGATGGGAATTGGAATTCTTGATTTCGTACCGAATCTGTTTCTAAATAGTGCCAAATTAATTTTTATATAATTTAAATGTTAACACTTGATGTTCATTTAGTATACTATGTTCTTTAAATGATACATTATTGTGTATAGTTAGAAAACTCCATGAACATCACAGAAAACACGTTCCAAAATTAGTTGTTTACACACAAAAAACTTATTTACCGGTTATTGATCGAATGGACAAAAAGTGCCAGAACAGGAGCGAGAGTGCCACAGTGCCAGCTAACATCCAATAGTGCCAAAAATGGCACGATTGTGCTACATTTCCCATCACTGCTACCTATAGTCAACATGCTATGCTCATCCTGAACAGCTGGTCGAATAGAGCTATGGCTTTTATATGCTTTGTTAGGTGGCAGGAGCAAATATTTGTTTACGTTACAAATGCGATAAAGTAACGAAATAAAGATATGAAATTAAATTATATCCATCAAACCGTTTCTAAGACGCAACTGTTGGGGCCAACAGCAGTAATTTTTAAACTCACCCAGGAATTATAAGACACCTTCTGATGCCATTAAAGAGGCATTATCATCTCAAAGTAAGAAAACAAAAGATGCGTTTAGCGAACATATACAACAAGCTTACACAAGTAAGTAATTTATTACTCTTAACAGCCCAGTAACAACAAAAAAAGGTATGATATGTAAAATACTTTTGATATTAATATATTATAATATTCGACAAATATATTCAAATAATTTGTTATTCTAAATTAAAATTTTTGTTAGATTTTTGCTCAACAACACTACCAAATCATCAGTAGACTTCAACCACATTTTGAATCTGTGCTTGTATGTGGTGCGGTTATATGGAAATTTCAATTTCTATCAGTTATGTTCTGTCACAAAATTGTGAATAAAATCAAAAGTTGTGCCAGTGAATATTTTTGAAATCTCCTACACGTCGGAAAAAAGATCCCTTTTTTCCAGGTAGAAAAGTAATTAAAGCATTAATTAGCAAAAACAAACTAAAAACTCATTCGAGTATATATGGACATTTTATATACATCCCTACATCCATATAAAAATTTTACATACTTAAAAATTATGGTGCAAAAATATTAATTATACAAATTCTTAGAATATACATACATGAAATACTGAAGTATGTATATTTATTTGACATAAAGTCTATTTATTTAATTTGAAAATTTGGCTTGTTTCTCGCCAAACGTGGCGATTTTTCAACTTGTTTGGTGTCCAAATTTTTGGTTTAGCAACATGGCTATTTTTCTGGCGATAAATAAATTTGTTGGCGATTTTTATGGCTATTTTTTTAAACAAAATTGAGCTTCAAAATTTCTGTAATCTATGAAATGAGTTTGTTGAAGGAGTAGTTTAAATAAATAAATGCTACCAAAACTTCCCTGCAATAAATTGGAACAATTTGATTTCGAAAATTTTTTAGTTAAAGTAATTAATGCGTTCTGAGTTTGGCTGACAAAATTATACAAGAAATAATTTTTGCCGATTTTATTTCTCCTTTTGGCGATTTTCTAAATTTTTATACGACTATTTTATAAAATTTATATTAAAAAAAGAATTATATAAAAACAAAAGTATATATTGAGAAAAACTACATAAAACTGATTTTTGGCGATTTTCTAAGTCAATTTGGCGAAAAAGGTCGGAAAAAATCTGACAACCCTGCGCAGGGTGAGATCTTTTAATAAACGTACTTAGTTATGAAAAATTTGGTTTAACTCAAGCAGTAGAATACATAATAAATATCAATTTATATATCTCTTGTTAGATTGAAATGCATTTTGCTACTTACTTGTATGGTTCTCTTTTTACATGTTTATCTTAAACATGAACTATTTTATTTATTTATTACTAAGTATTTTCCTAAAATATCCAAGTATAAAAAGTATCAGTTTGTGGAACATTGGTAACACAATTTTATATGTTTCATATGCAAGTTAGTTTACACAATGCAAGACCAAACTCAATATATACAAACATTAACATATATTAAATTTTTTTTTTGTTGAACTATAGTGAATTTTCATAAGAAATAATTTCTTAGTCAGGCTTAAGTTCAGTAATTTCAATTCTTGCTGAATGAAATACTTTTATTAATTAATGTGAGTTTCCAAAGAAGAGAAGAAAAATTAAATTAGACTATAAGCTGGGGGAAATACCGATATTTTTCTGTGCAGCAACGCACTTCATCAGCACCCAAGTCTATCTACTGGGGTAGAGATTGTTATTAACATCAGCTATTTAACGCAAATTTTCAATGAAATGGAATATGAGAAATATTGTGTATACAATTATTGATTTACCTTTGCAAACACATTTGTAAGTATTACTATTCATTTTCTGTTTTATCCGTTTTTTCATTTTTCTATTCAGGTTAGCACGAAGTTATGTCACTCTACCTAAGTATATTTAACTATTCTTGCTTATCTTTTACGATCATCACATTAATTATTTTTACTTATTCGCTGTACCGTCGGTACATACATGGAAGTATTAATGTAGTGGATATTATGTTACATTGTTTTTGCTTTCTACAGTTGATTTACTTTCCAGTATATGAAACTGTGATTGCCAAGTGAACATATATTTGTCACGTGCCCATGATGATTTTTAAGTGAACCAATTTTAAATGTTTAGTTGAACTATAGTGAATTTTAATCAGAAATAATTTCTTAGTCGGGCTTAAGTGCAGTAATTTCAATTCTTATTGAATGAAATATTTTTATTAATTAATGTGAGTTTCTAAAGAAGAGAAGAAAAATTAAATTAGACTATAAGCTGGGGGAAATACCGATATTTTTCTGTGCAGCAAACACATTTGTAAGTATCACTATTCATTTTCTGTTTTATCCATTTTTCATTTTCTATTCAGGTTAGCACAAAGTTATGTCACTCTACCTAAGTATGTTTAACCATTCTTGCTTATCTTTTACGATCATCACATTATTTATTTTTACTTATTCGATGTACCGTCGGTACATACATGGAAGTATTAATGTAGTGGATATTATGTTACATTGTTTTTGCTTTCTACAGTTGATTTTACTTTCCAGTATATGAAACTGTGATTACCAAGTGAACATATACATATTTTGTCACGTGCCCATGATTATTTAAGTGGAACAATTTTAAATTTTTTTTTTAGTTAATCACAAATAATTTCTTAGTCGGGCTTAAGTTCAGTAATTTCAATTCTTGTTGAATGAAATATTTTTATTAATTAATGTGAGTCTCCAAAGAAGAGAAAAAAAATTAAATTAGACTTTATTAGCTGGGGGAAATACCGATATTTTTCTGTGCAGCCAAGCACTTCATCAGCACCTAAGTCTATCTCTGAGGTAGACATTGTCAATTCAATTTTTATTCCAGTATTATTTTTTATTTTTTTGTACATAGTTTCTTAGTCTATTTCTTATATTTAAAGTTTTCTTACATACTACGTAGTTTTCTAGGACTATTCTAGTCAGTTTATAAAGATATTAATAGCTGAACTAAATAATATTTACATCTATTTATATAACTTACGTCTAATCATAAAAAATTTCCCAAAAATGGAAAAAAAGGAAGGCACTAGTATTTCTTAAAGCTAGGTAACAAACAAGACTTAAAAATAATTTAAAAATAATCTTAATACTAAAAGAGAGAAAACAAAAAGGGAACGAAAAACAAAAAGGAAAAAAAATTTACAAAAGACTAGTGCTACTGTGCAGTGTTATACACTACGTTGTACATATCAAGGGTATTGACCCTCCTGTGGTAGAACAAGAGGCTTGCATCCTCGTATAGAAGACCAGCTTCGCTCAACGGCAGGAGGTCAACCGGTGATAGATATCTTGACGCAGAGATGGACTCCAGATCAGTGGGCCTTTCGAAATATCGTTGGCTGCGTAAATTGACCTATAAGAAGTCCTGCGCCATACACCATCCGTCCTACGTCCGCGCACAAGCCCTAAGCACGCCAGTAATATTCTCCTCTCCCATACCCTAAGCCTCTCTATCTGGGCAGAAGAAATTCTGAACTAGGCTGCAAACGCGTAGGACATGAGAGGACGAATAATTTGACGATAGAGCGAGAGTGCAACATCCCTGTTGAGACCCTGACGTCCAAGTATCCCCCGGTATGTGGAGTACAAGCGTTTTGTACGGTCCAAAACATGGTCGATGTGTCGGTAAAACTCAAAATTTTCGTGAAATACCACGCCAAGATACCTCATCCTATCAGATACATGTAGCATTTCATTCCCAATCATTAGACTTGGAATGAATGATCTACATTTACGATATATGTACCTACATCTGTCCCTAATCATGACTGCGGCCATCTTGTTCATGTTCAGTCCGAGTCGCCATTTTCCAAAGTACTCCCCTAGTATGGAGAGGTATTCATTAAGACGAGAGTTGACAGCCCTGGCCAGGGGTCCAGAAGCCGCAACCAGGATATCGTCAGCGTACCACAGCAAGAGACCACCCTCCGGAGAAGAAGTAATATCGGACACAAAAATGTTGTACATCACTGGCCCCAGGAGGGATCCCTGGGGAACACCTGCTAGTACATATCTATCACTCGACCTTATTTCACCCATCCTTACGCTAAACGTCCGGTCCCCGAGGAAATTTGCAATAATTATACAGATATTGCGGTCAAACCCCATCCCAAATCATCTTAAAAATAGTGCCTTCCTGCCAGGCGGTGTCAAAAGGCCTAGAAATATCGAAGCTCACCGCTATCGTCGGGCACCTCCAGTTAAGTCCTCTAGTTACGTAGTCCGTGAATATCATAAGAGGATGTGAGGTCGAATGGCCAGCCCTGCATCCAAATTGCGATTCCGCTAGTATGCCCCCTTCAGAGATCCTTTGATTCACTCTAGACAGAATAAAGAACTCCAGCAACTTGCCAAATGGCGACAAGAGAGAAATTGGCCTATAGCTACTGCATTGCATCGGGTCAGACCTTGGTTTAAGTATCGGTACAACAAGCGCCTTTTTCCACGCCTTTGGAAAGTAGCCGATATTCAGGCAATGGTTAAAGAGAATTGAGAGGAAACACCAGGTGTCATTGCGGGTCCTCTTCAATACTATATCCGCTATTCCATCAACTCCACTCGACCTCTTGTTAGCCCTTCGTCTAATGGCGTCCCTCACTGTTCCAGAAGTAACAAATCCTAGTCCGTCTGTCCCAGTCCCGTCAGCCCTAACGGTGTCCCCAAAGGTTGTAATAGTGCCCATGTCATACAGTCTGTTAATTCTATCTCTTACAATACCCAGAGAATGGTCACCTGTAGCCCCCCGCGCAACGCCGTTCATAGCCCCAAAATGATCTGCCAGGAGTTGGGCCTTGCCAACCCCATCAGATACTAGTGCATCTCCAGTACCATTCAAATCACCAATGGTATTAAACCTGTTCGTGCCAGCTGCTGCCTTGATATTCCTGTACGTAGCGTCATTCACCCGAATATTGCCTAAAAATCTCCTTCAGTGCTTGCGTTCAACAGTCGCTATAGCCTCCTGAATTATCCTATCCAGATTCCGTATATCAGCTCTTAGACTAATGCATCGTCCGGGTCCCCACAAACACGAACCAAGCGACGCAGTCTTTTCTTCTCTGCTATAAAGCGCAAAATATCCGGAGGCAAAGATAAGAGTCCTCTCCTACCTGTCGGAACTTTTGGAACCGAGAAGTCCACACACCGTCGGAAACACTCAGTCATGGATTCAACACACATGTCAATCTCCTGCTCATCAACATTTCTATCAACAGGGAGTGTACACTGAGTCATTCCCGTAGACAAATGTCTGTTAAAACCGTCCACGTCCATAATCGTACCGTGTAGGGCGTATTCGACCTAAGCAATCCCCTATACCTAGAACCATCTCCACCGCCTTGTGATCAGACTCAAAGTCATGGGTCCTTAGCCCACTGGCAGAAATTATTGGCGCTAGGTCTACAGATGACATCATCACATCGATAAAAGAAGCTGACGTCGATGTGACCCTTATCGGTCCATCCCTTGGGTAAATCTCTAAATTTGGTCTTGTAAGAAGCAACTCACGAAGCGCACGTCCACTTGTGTCGTCAATGGTATCCCCCCAAAAGGAGTGTCTGGCATTCAGGTCGGCCCCTATTACAACACTGCCACTAATGGTAAGGTCAGCCATAGCTCCAAGATCAGAGAGGAACAGGGCTCTCAGAGGTGTCCTGTACAATGATACTACCGTCAAGTCATTCCCACCAAGTCTATGTACTCGCACAACCTTGCTCTCCAAAGACCCGGTATCAACAACAACCCTCTCACAGGAAAGGATGTTCTTAACAAGAATAGCCGTCCCTCACCCACGTCCGTTATGTCGATTCTGTCGAAATACCAAGTACCCGAATTTATTTTCGTCATCCGCCATTACGTATTTTAAAACGCATGTGTATATATTTTTTCTTTTTACTATACAAGAATGTATTTAAAAATTGTAAATAGTTTATTTAATAGCCTCCTATGCGCTTCTCAAAATTGTCTATAAGCAATTCTTTTTTTAAAGTGAACATATACATATTTTGTCACGTGCCCATGATTATTTAAGTGAGGCAATTTTCATCAGGCTTAAGTTCAGTAATTTCAATTCTTGTTGAATGAAATATTTTTATTAATTAATGTGAGTTTCCAAAGAAGAGAAGAAAAATTAAATTAGATTTTATTAGCTGGGGGAAATACCGATATTTTTCTGTACAGCCACGCACTTCATCAGCACCCAAGTCTATCTACTAGGGTAGAGATTGTTATTAACATCAGCTATTTAACTGAACTTAAGCCTGACTAAGAAATTATTTCTGATTAAAATTCACTATAGTTCAACTAAAACAGAGAAAAATTTTAAATTGTCTCACTTAAATAATCATGGGCATGTGATAAAATATATGTTCAATTGGCAATCACAGTTTCATATACTGGAAAGGAAAATCAACTGTAGAAAGAAAAAACAATGTAACATAATATCCACTACATTAATAATTACATGTATGTACCGACGGTACATCGAAGAAGTAAAAATAATTAATGTGATGATCGTAAAAGATAAGAAAGAATGATTAAACATACTTAGGTAGAGTGAAATAACTTTGTGCTAACCTGAATAGAAAATAAAAAAAAGGGATAAACAGAAAATGAATAGTTATACTTACAAATGTGTTTACCAATATTGTATACACAATATTTCTCATATTCCATTTCATTGAAAATTTGCGTTAAATATCTGATGTTAATAACAATCTCTACCCCAGGAGATAGACTTGGGTGCTGATGAGGTGGGTGGCTGCACAGAAAAATATAGGTATTTCCCCCAGCTAATAAAGTCTAATTTAATTTTTCTTCTCTTCTTTGGAACCTCACATTAATTAATAAAAATATTTCATTCAACAAGAATTGAAATTACTGAACTTAAGCCTGACTAAGGAATTATTTCTGATTAAAATCAACCTATATTGTCCAATATTTTAAATTTTTTCAAAAAGTATTTATTTATTCATCAATAACTATCTTGTCCCCTTCAAAATAAATCCCCTCAGATATAATACACTTATGCCAGCGTTGTTTCGATTTTTCTTTTATCTCCTTAATCGTAGCAAAACGCTTCCCTTTCATCGGTGTCTTCAGTTTTGGGAAGAGGAAAAAGTCAGCGGGGGCCAAGTCCGGTGAATACGGTGGTTGAGGCATGATAACGGTTTAGTTTTTGGCCAAAATCTCACGCACAAGCATCTATGTGTGAACTGGCGCGTTATCATGGTGAAAAATCCATGATTGTTTTTTCCACAATTCTGTGCGTTTCTGACGAATTCCTTTGCGCAAACGGAGCATAACTTCAAGGTAGTATTCCTTATTAAACGTACGACCTTATGGCAAGAATTCATGATGCACCACGCCATTGCAGTCGAAGAAAACAGTGAGCAAAACCTTCACATTTGACCGAACTTGACCACCAGGACGAGCATCGTCATTGACATCTTCTCGGCCTTCCTTTAACCTGTTATACTACAATTGAACTTGTGTTCTGCTCATAGTAGACTCGCCAAACGCCACAGTCAACATTTCAAATGTCCTTGCACATTTAATTTAATTTTTTACACAAAACTTAATACAGTTTCTTTGATCCAATTTTTCGAATAGTAAAAAAATCGAAGAGCACACCAAAACACGACTAACCATTTTATCTGTCAAAAACAAACTGACCATCCAAAATGGCTGATATTGCCAACATATATAACATATATAAAAAATGCGAAAATCGAACATACTTAACTCACGAAATTTGAAAATAACGCTTATTTTTTGATCAGACCTCGTATGTATATTTTATTTTTGCGATTTTTCATATAAAACTATATATGTATGGATATTGTAAGTGATTTCGAGATTGTTAGGAATGTGAAAAATTTTACCTCTTAAATAAAATCCTCGAACAATTTTTGCATTTTATGTCTACCAAATTGAAAAGGCGGTAATTTTTAAAAATTCCCTACATTTTCCTCAAAATAAAAAATCTGTCCTTTTTTCTCTACGCTCAAAATTTAACAGAAAAATCCCTACAAAAAGGGAAAATTCCCTACTTTTGGCATCACTGAGTTGTACACAAATTTCAATAGAAAAGGGCTCAATTTTTTGTTGGAGTATATGTAGTTACATGCTACTGGACTGAAAAATGCACCGTTGTTGTCCAGGATTATAATACAAAATTTCTTATAAGAATGAAAATAAATATCACTATAATTTTAATTTACCGTTTTCCCGGGAAATGCTCAAAAATTTCTCGGAAACATTAGGTAGACATTTCCCGCCTGGGAATTCCCGTTTGCCAAACCCTAACTTTGAGTGATTGTTTCGTGGGATCACTATTTTTTCAATATATAGAAGCTTTTCAAGAACCTATACTGACAACCACTCCGCACCATCAATATAAAAACTTAAACTTAAACAGTATAATTATACTAGCTGAGCGCGGCAGACATTGTCTTACCCTCAAATAATATGTTTTTAAGTACAAATTACTTCACCTAGTGATTATTTGTTGGGTCAAAAACAAAACGAAAACCTACCGGGTATTGACCCGAACCTGTGCTTAAAATTTCAGCTCCACAGGTCTTATAGTTCCAGAGATCATGCGCTACGAACAAACACACACTACTATTTTATATGAGTAGGTGAGAAAATCAAGATAATGATTGATTCTAGTAGTTCTTCAGAAATTTTATAACAAGCAATATAGAGATTGTGACAATGTATGCTCTTTTTATATTTTTACATGAGTTAAGATAGCAGTTAGCAGGAAAAGTGGTTGGTTCCATACATCAGACATATGCAGAACTCTCTCTTTTTATGTTTCGTAGCAAAACTCGCTGGTTCAATATTTCTATTCTGAGAGCTCTTGATAGTTATAGTGACGAAATTCTAAAATGAATATGACAATTTACAATAACTTTTTAGACTTGCATTTTTATACTCGTTTGCATTTTATGTAAAAAAAATTTAGCTTCTTGTAGTAAAAGCACCAGGTCAACTTCATTTTAAATTTACAACTTCAAAGCGAATGATAATAGAAAAAACTGGAAAAGGAATGTTTACTCTACAGGGGGAGATTAATTATAGAACCAACTTTTGCACCCCAAAACCTTTTTTGAAACGAGGAAAGACAATTAATTTAATTATTCCAAAACTGCTTCCCATCAATGTGGTCATTAAAACTGAAAAGAAAAAAGATGGTGCAACCCTTTTATCAAAACATTTTGGAGAAAATTGGAGAACCAATGAGGATCTGCAGTTTTATGCTATGGTCCTAGACAATAATAGTAATAATACAAATCTTGAAAATAATGAAGAATATAGTGAAGATGAAGATTTCACCTTATCAATTTAAAAATTCGTACTTTTTATATTTTAAAACTTCTGTAAATTAACTTAAAGTACAAAATTAGTACTGAAATTTAATAAATGAAAATAATTTTCAAAATATAATAAATTATAATTATAGAATTTTCTGGCTGACATAGTACGATGTCATATAGTTTGTAGCAAAACTCGTTGGTTTCGATATTTCGCAGCAAAACTCGTTCGTTCCAAACTTTAATCTATTATTTTTCTATGTTTTAATTTTTCAACTCTTGAGTTTTAATCAAGGACGCGGCAACATCTAAGACTTTAAAGTATTCCACTAATTTGGTCCATTTAATCAGCGGATATAAGTTTTTTGCTTTTTTCCATAATTCTGCTAACGTGTAACGAGCGAGTTTTGCAAATCCTCTACTCATATACATATTTATATAGATTATAGAACTATTTTGCTGAAAATCGCATCTTAAATTAAAACTGCTTACACGCATATGGGTGTATGTATGTATGCACATACATATTTATATTATTATAACCATTAAAACATTAAACGATTTTAACATAGCGTCTATACCTGATATAATATCAAATATATTTCTATCAGCAAACGTCAAATTTCATAGGACAGAGAATAATATTACGTGTGGACTGCAATATTAGTATAAATTTATGTATATTTAGAAAACAATATCATGATATCAACTGTCAAAAAACGTACACATACATGGATACGTGAAGAGAATTTTGTGTGTTAAAGTGAAAATTAAAACTTTTTGATAAAAAAATTCAGAAATATTTTAATTATGCACGATGTATTAAGGAAATACCAACATTTTTATAAAACTAATATTACAATTACAATAAACGAAGATGTTTACTGCACGGCTGCCTGATAATTGTGAAATATTATGATATTTACAAGAGTGCGTTTTCCCCTACATAGATAGTAATATTAATATAAATATATTTTTCTTCTTACTCTGCCGACGTTCTCTCTCATATTATATCAGAGTTAATATCAGGTATAGACGTTATGTAAGGCACCACTTGTTTCGCACAAACGCACAAATAAATGAAATAGCGACATGAGTTCTACACTAATATACTATTAGCACACCACTAAGCACAACCACTAAAGGTGCGTTTAGACTATGCTAATATTTGTCCAAACACAACAAATAATTGTTTGGGCTAATAGTGTGGTTTGTGACAAATGTTTATGGGTTTAGATTGCACTAATATTTGTTTGAATTTTATTTGCGCAAATAACAGAAAATTTTGTGTCAGCCATGTTTGGTACAAATATTTGTGTACCCCTTTACACTATACTAATAATTTTATTTGTCCGGTGTATATGACAAACATCTGTCAAACAATGTTGTTATGTTTATGAAATCCATCTGTGAAACAGTATCAAATTGTGTTTGCGAAGCAATATGAAAAGTTAAAATGTTTAGTGACAGTGATATTGGAGATTTATTATTAATAACTGCTGGAGCAGAAACCCAGCAAAAAGAAAAAAAGAAGATCCAGAAGAATGTGGGTTCGAGCTGAAGGAATTGCGTTCTGAAGAACCTTCGCTGCATAAAAACTTCGTGTGCATGGGTTCAAATGACTTCGATTACTTGGTAATTTGATTACAATATTCATCTTATTAACATTAAATATATGTTCATGTTTTTCACATAAAGCTGAATCTAGTGGCGCCGATTATAACAAAGAAAACCACACATTTGCGGGAACCAATATCTGCGTCTGAAAGATTAGCTCTGACTTTGCGGTATTTGGCGACTGGCGAAAGTTTCTCATCGCTGCAATATGTTTTTAGGATTCCCCCATGCACGAAATCGGGTATTGTGCCAGAAGTGTGCGATGCTATTTACAATGTTTTAAAAGCAGACTTTATGAATGCAACAGTGTTTTTAGTTGCAACGTTTCAATTACGTTTTTTTTTAATTAAAAAGTTCCGTCGAACGAAGAGGAGTGGAAAAGCGTTGCAGATGAGTTTCTGGAAAAATGGAATTTTCCAAACTGCCTTGGTGCCGTAAATGGCAAGCACGTGGTGATGGTGGCTAATAAGAATTCAGGAAGCGTATTTTATAATTATAAACGTTATGCAAAATTTATACAAAAATAATTGACAAATTAATTAATCTTCTTTTTTTCTATTTGGCAGGCACACATAGTATTGTGCTCATGGGCATTGCCAATGCGTCATATAAATTTATTTACATAGACTTAGGAACAAATGGTCGATTTTCTGATGGGGGCGTTTTCCGGAGAACTGCATTTTATGATGCGCTACAAAACAATTCTCTCCATCTTCCTCAACCTGCGCCATTGCCCGAAAGGTCAAAATGCATGCCGTTTGTCCTAGTGGCTGATGATGCATTTTCTGCAAACACAAATCTTTTGAAACCCTTCAATAAGAACAGGCTTGATGGTATTCAACGCATCTTTAATTATCGCCTATCGAGAGCACGACGCGTTGTAGAGAATGCATTTGGCATATTGTCAGCACGATTTCGCATTCTCCGCAGCCCAATACAGCTTAATCCAGAAAAAGCAAGAAAAATAACCACTGCTTGTTGTGCATTACACAATTTTTTAATGATGAGGAACGCAAGAACTTACTTGACGTCTTCATTGGTTGATCGTGATAATGCAGATGGTAGCATTACTCTAGGAGAATGGCGGAACGATGCAATTGACTCATCTTTACATCCTCTCACAAGACAACGTTCTTACAACAGCGAAACAATAGACGAAATTAAGAATGAATTCAGCCAGTACTTCATAAATGAAGAAGAAATACCTTTTCAATATCAACAAATAAATAATATAGGGTGTTTTTTATTGAGGTATATAACTTTAAGTTGGCATCACTTTTTTAACTGGCGGCCATTTTGTCAGCTGCCAAGTGATTAATATTTAGTTTGGTTTGCCATTTCATCATGAACAGGTTGACAAAAGAACAACGCTTGCAAATCGTGCAAATTTATTTCGAAAATAATGGTTCAGTTCGCGAAGTTTATCGCAAGCTCCGTCCATTTTATGGTCGACATAATCGTCCATCAGAGCAATTAATTCGGTTAACCATGGATCGTTTTCGCACTACGTTTACTCTATGTGATAATACGCATCCGCAGAGACATCGAACAGTGCGCACCGAAGAAACAATTGCCGCTGTAGAGCAAAGTGTTGAAGAGGACCCGAATGAATCGATTCGCCACCGTGCACAGCAATTGGAGCTTTGTTGAGTGGTTGAAAATTGGACCTGTAGAATTGGCTTTATTCGAGCCAGCCGCGGCGGCCACATGTCCAAAATCATATTTAAACGTTAATGGCATAAAATTATCCTTCCAATAAAGCCAAATTGATGGACATTAAAACGATTTTCTTGTGTTTTATTTCAATTCGAAGTTCTGTACCTCTAAAAAAACACCCTGTATTTGTCAATTTGAAGTATATTTTTATTATTATTAAAACAAATTAAGGCACATTCTTTGGCAATCTTAAGATTAATGTTTGGTAAAAAAAACTAAAAATCAGGCACATTCATTGGCAATCTTAAAATTAATGTTTGATAAAAAAAAAATATAGCAAATTCGTTGGCAATATTAATATTAAGAAAATTATCACATTCATCGTTGCACTTTCAATTAAACAGCTGGTTCAAATTCTCTTGGAACTCTGTCGCTGCATTTTGTTTTTGTTTGAGCTCACTGAATTCTTTAAACAAAAAACCTCCAAGACTTCTTCATTCAAGGCATTGAGCTCACTGACCATGTATCGTACGAATTCCTCATTAGGGTTTAATGATTTGCGCCTGTCCTTAATAGTTTGGACAACATCACAAAATGTTGTCATGACATTTGTCGTTGTGTTGTTCTGCGAGGGCGCAGATGATAGGGCTGATTCTGTAAGTAAAAGGTTTTCCGATAACAACAATATTAACAATTAATGAATACATTCTCATTAGTTTACCTACGCTTTCAGATGGAATATATAAATTTGTTGTTGTTGGTTGCCGCTGGCTAACCTCCGCACGTCCAACAAAAGCCATGGAGTCGAAATATTTCCACTTTGGTGCATTGTCTGCACCTTGTCCAGATTTTGTTTTTTTTGTTGAGGTAGCCCCAGTACTGAATCCTTAAATTCGACCATTTTGTGCAAACTTCTTCCGTTCTAATATTTAGCATACCGCCAATCTCAGTCCATGCATTATCCCGCATGGGTTTATTATGGTAGTCAGCACTTGATGCATTCCAAATGCAAGGATGGCACTCTACTTCGCCGATAAATTTCAATATATCATCTTCGCTCCAGTCATGCGTCATCTTCTTCCTTTTGGTTTTTTTTGGCAAATGATGGGGGCGATTCAATAACTGCTGCATCGTTGTCGTCCATTTTCTTTCAGAAAAATATGCTTTATAATTAAGAATTACGGAAACGCGTTTTTTACTTACCAATCTGTCAAACGAATTGACCAGTATTGCCATTTCAATTTATTTCATTTTTTATATGTTAAGCACTGTCAAAAATGACTGTTGGCAACCCACGTTTCTACAATTATTTGTCGCTGTTTGCTCCGTCAAAAATATTGCGAGAACAAACAAAATATCGAGCCAAATATTTGTTGCGACGTGCTGACAAAGTGTTTACACTATCCAAAGTTTTCTTCACAAACAAACATTTTTCTTAGCCAACAAACAGTCGAAAAATATTTGGAGGCTAACAAATTCGAGTGTTTACACTAGGACAAACAAAACTTTTATGATTTTGCACAAATATTAGCATAGTCTAAACGCACCTTAAGAAGCAAACACAACCATCGAGATTTCAATAAACTCAAGCAACGAAATTCATAAACATGTTTATGTGCATATATACATACATACAAACACGCTAGGTTTGAGATATAATGAAAATAAATTATTTGTATATTTCATGAATGTTCCCTACAACTCTCAATTCGTTTAAATTTGCGTTAGCATAAGATGTTTAGCTTGAGGCAACAAAAGCATACTTACCTGGCGTAGGGGTTACCATGATCATGAAGGCGGTTCCCCCGGAGTGAGGCTTGGCCATTGCACATTCGGTTGAGTTGACTTCCGCGATTATTCCTAATGCGAATAACTCGTGCGTGTAATTTTTGTTTTGGTAGCCGGGAATGGCGTTCGCGCCGTCCCGACATTAACAAATAAATTTAATTTGATAAAACATGTGATGTGTTACAATTTTGCTGGTAGGTATTTCGAGTATAACAACAATCTGTATTTGAAATTTTCCAAATGCCTTAAATATTATATCTTGAAGTAAGGGTAACAAATCGGTCTTTCGTACTCCTATGCACTTATTAAAATCATCAATTGAGAAAAAGGTCATATATTGTTCAAACCAGCGTTACCGTTGTAAAATTTCCAAAAGTGGCAGAAAAAGGGGATTTTTTTAAAAAAAGTGGCACCAAAAAGGGGATTTTAAGAAAAAAAGTGGCAGCCTTATAAATAAGAAAAATTAAAACAAATCTGTTTATTTTTAAAAACATCAAGAATAAAAATTAGGTTTTGCATGTTTAAAGACTAAAATATACTATTTTTGTGATACAATAAAGCCACAAAATGTAAAAATAATTCATATAATAAAAAACTACTTTCTCACTGATTAACCGAAATAACAAATTTTCAAATATTTTTTAGTATTATAGCATATTTTTTGTGTGTTGAAGTACTTGTTTCGTCTCAAATAGAAATTCTTCATACAAACAAAGAAGTATGTATGTTCAGTGATTCTCACCTAAAGCCGCGTTCAGACTATTATATTTTGTATTTATACTTGTCAAAAATTCAAATAATACTTGCAAATGTGATAGTCTGGACGCGAAATGTCATCAAAGTGGCAAATAATGCGATAAAAAATTTGACATCCCATTAGACTTTCGTTTTTAGAAAATTTTCTAAACAATAATACTTTTCATTAGATCAGGGTTGCATTTTCACACAAACCAAATTTCCAAGAAGTATATTTCGTTGACGTAATTTTTTAACGTTTTTGTAATATATTTTCTTAAATTTTTTCTGTTATTTACATAGAATATTTTTAACTATTGAATTTTTTCAAGTGCCGACACGTCCCCGCCGACATGAAACCCTTTGCCGCCGCTACTCAATGAATAGCACAGACATTTTCATTAAACAGCTGTTTTGTTTTCTGCTTGTATTACACATTTTATTTGAAGTGTGATGGTCTGAACACAATATGTGATTTTACGTTAGATTTTTTGACAGTTGCAACGAATGTATTTAGATTTCTGTATCGTAAAATGTGATGAAAGTATTAATACTTGTATAATAGTCTGAACGGGGCTTAAGTAAAACTTTAAAATCTTTGGACGTGGCTATAAATAGTTTATTAAAGACTCTGCTACTCTAGTTAAACTAGTGGGAATTATTAAGTTTTTAGGATTAGATTTAATGAAAGACGAATTAAATTATATTATACCTGCACTCTGAAATATTTTCTTCAAACAACAGTGTTTTAAAGTACAAAAACGTAAACTAAGAAATTCAGAAATAAACTTTTTTGCAGAATGTTCGTCGTTGACCTTTGCCAGTATGGGTCAGATTATGACCCGCCAACAGAAGGAATTATCGATAATAATACAAGAAATGTTTTAACAAAATTAATTAATAAAAAAAAAATAAATAAATTAAACAGAACTAATGCCATAATGAAAATTTTTATATTGTTAGAGAAATCCAGGAAAAAAACTAAGAAACTAAATGATCTGTATTATAGATTACTTTCAATTTTCTCAACATCTACGATTAGTTAAAGGATTTTCCAAGTCAAGTCTTATCAAAACTAATTCACTTAAATCCTAAGCACTTAAACCAAATTATTTTTCCGAAAGATTGTGTTAGAAGATCTCTTTAAACTATTGAAGTACTAATATATTTATGATTTTTTTGCTTGATTTAGTTAAAGAATTCTTAGGTGTGTTTTTTTTTTTGTTTTACTATAAACTCAAATTAATAAATAATTTATGCACTTTTATTTGTTCAAATTACTTGATTTATGAAAAAACTTTTTTAATCGGTAACCGGTTAATACCAAAATTAACCGATTAAGCTAGAACCTTGATTAATTAATCGAGCGATTAGTTAGTGTACTCAATTGATTTAACAAATATCGGATCTAAATAAATACTTTAATATAATCAGTCTTTTATTGCTTCTATTAATTCTTGACTAAAACAATTTTCTGAAGTATGTACATATGTATATAAAAATTTTAATAGGAAATTTATATATATATATATATATATGTATGTACATTGCACGTACATACATAAATATGTGTGTACATATTTATATTTACATATCCCTACAGACTGAGGTATAGGAATATAAGCATGCGTGGGCGTATTAATTATTCGAAAGATATGAATAAGCTGACCACGCATGACAAAAAAAATTTCGTATAAGCTTGCTTACATATTAATATATTAAAACAGCACAACTTTTATATTAAAAAATCCGAAAGTACAAAAAAGTATATCTTCATTCAGTAAAAAGTATCAAAAAGTGGCAAAAATTAGAAAAAGTATAAAATTTGGGTGCATTTTGTAAAGGTAGCACAATAGTATCCAAGCAGTCGAAAAAGTGGCAAATTGCTACTTTAGTAGCACCGACGGTAACGCTGGTTCAAACAGCGATGCCAATTTAGCGCGTTTCGCGCTAGATTTAGCGCGTTTTAACTATGCCAAGCTCGATTTTTTTCATCTTAGCGCGTTTATTAAAAAAAGCGCTAAATTAGCGCGTTTTAAATGAAGTCATCACATCAGTTCAGTATTTTTCCCCCGTCCCCTTTTTTTTACTTAAATTTAACAATTTTCTAGTATTCAAAACTCATAAAATTTTTTAAATTGGGTAATGATTCAGCTGTCGCAAATATAATTCCCTTGACTTTGGCAAGAATTAAAAACGCATTTTAATACTGTAAATTTCACAACTAAAAATATGTACTCGTACTCGTGACCAAAAAAATGTATGTATTTTACTTGTTAAGCATCTATTCTTATTGCTTAAGTACAAAAAGCATTTAAATCGGAAAACTATTCGACAATTTTAATAAGTTGTTACAAAGTTTGAAAAATAAAATAAAAATTAAGGATTTCGTTTATTATCTCTGAGACTCATTTGACATCAAGAAGCTTATTCAAAATAAATGGTTACACTCTATATGATTCAAAGGACCCGAGAGGGAGAGCATGCGGTGGATCAGCAATTCTAATTAAGTCAAGACTCAAGCACTATGTCCTTGACAACGTTTGTGAAGAATATATGCAAGCAACGAATATTTTCGTAGAAAATTTTTGTGCGAATTTCGTGATATCATCAATTTACTCACCTCCCAGATTTGCAGTTACAGAAGAGCAGTATGGATCTTGTTTCCTGGCAGCTGGCGACTACAATGCAAAACATACGTACTGGGGCTCGCGTCTTGTTACACCTAGAGGTCGAGCGTTGTTTAATACAATTTCAAAAATGGACTTGGATGTCATTTCGTGTGGGGAGCCCACTTATTGGCCTACTGACGTACAAAAAATTCTGGATGTAATAGATTTTGGTGTCATGAAAAATATCCCTAGGGACCTAACTCACGTGGAGGCCTCTCTAGATCTCTCCTCCGATCACTCTCCCACAATAGTTACAATTTTTAACCCACTAAGGAGTGATTTGCCGAACTCATATGTGAAGATGATAAGTCGTGTTAATTGGCTGGGGTTCAAAAAATATCTCAGTAGTCATTGTGTGGAAAACATTAAGCTAAGTACATCCGATGATATTGAATTTAATGTTGCCAATCTTAACGAAAATATTAAAGAGGCTGCTGAACATGCAACTACTTCCCATCCGCAGACTGGCTTTAATAGAATTTATTCTGCGGATATTGAACGTCTTGTATGTGAAAAAAGGAGAGCTAGAAGAAAATGGCAACAACACAGATCACCCCTAAATAAACTCAGACTTAAAGAATGTACTAAACGACTCAAAGAAAACAGCATTACTAGAAAAATTTCTAGAAGGTCTCGATGTCACGTCAGCATCTAATTACTCTTTATGGCGCGCTGCTAGAAATCTTAAAAGACCCGTTGAGCTTAAATCACCACTGCGCACTTCGACCCGAGGATGGGCAAGAAGCGATAGCGAGAAAGGTAACTTATTTGCTGAGCATTTAAAAGCTGTTTTCACTCCCTATTCATGTACGGGCGCTGTTGATTTGCCGAGTGTAGTTTCTCTAGCCCCTCGTCCCATAAGGTTTAAGCTGTGTGAATTACAAAAAATAATTGCTGAACTCAACCCGAAGAAAGCTCCTGGTATTGATGGAATTAGTAACAAGATGCTGATGAATTTGCCTCTAATCGCAATAAGAATCCTGCTATTTATTTTTAATGCCATTTTGCGATTGCAGTATTTTCCACATAACTGGAAACTGGCGAAGATCAAAATGATTCCAAAGCCGGGTAAAGATCTTACCAAGGCTGAGTCATATAGGCCTATAAGCTTACTATCAACAATCTCAAAGCTTTTCGAAAAGCTGCTCATGACTAAATTTTCCAAAATTTTAGCTGATAATGGTTGTATCACGGATCATCAATTTGGATTTAGAAGGGTGCAAGTTATAAGGAAGACATTTGAAGAAAACAAATATTGTTCTGCCCTCTTCATTGATGTTTCTCAAGCGTTTGACAAAGTATGGCACGAAGGCCTAGTTTCAAAATTGAAGACATACCTGCCAATAAACATTCAAAAACTTTTGGAAAGTTATATTGTTGATAGGAAGTTCACTGTTGTGGAAGGAGACTTCATGAGTGTGCCCGAATCTATATCTTCCGGTGTCCCACAGGGTAGTATTCTGGGGCCAGTCTTGTATTTAATATATACTTGTGATATGCCTGTGAGCAATAATATCCATACCTCTACGTTTGCCGATGATACAGCCTGTATGAGTATGCACGAAACCCCTTCTGAGGCATCC
This sequence comes from Nowickia ferox, assembly GCA_936439885.1. Classification (NCBI taxonomy): domain Eukaryota; kingdom Metazoa; phylum Arthropoda; class Insecta; order Diptera; family Tachinidae; genus Nowickia; species Nowickia ferox. The sequence goes on along the minus strand of OW387026.1, from coordinate 35,658,525 downwards.
CGCAATCTCCAGGAACATATTACCCAGTTTGAAATATGGTTGAACTTATGGAGAATTAAAGTAAATGAACAAAAGTGTGTCCATATAAGTAGTAGGGAACTGCCAGTACGGGGACAATTAAAATTGTTAAATTGTGGCTGAAATTGTTAAATTGTGGCTGAAATTGTTAAATTTGGGTAATTAAAATTTGAAAATTTTAAAATTCTTGGAAATTTGATACCTACGTGTGTGTATGTGTGTGTGTGTGTGTTTTCGGCGGCGCTTTGATGTTTTTGTTTACATAAGGAGTTTTTTGTTTACATTAACCCTTGTGTGAACGGGTGATTTTTTGTGGTGGCATTAATTGTGTGAACGGGTGATTTTTTGTGGGGGAGGATTAAGGAGTTTCATAAGATTAAGATTTTATAAGTATATACATATAGATATGCCGACGGGAAAATCATGAAAATGATTTTTCCTAATACCAACGGGAAAATCATGAGATGATTTTTCCTAATACCAATGGAGGGAGTTGTGAAACTTAATTTTTCCTAATGCCTACGGCAATGCATGATTATTTTTTTCAAATGCCGACGGCAAAACATGATTATTTTTCCTAATGCCTACGGCAATGCATGATTATTTTTCCTAATGCCGACGGCAATGCATGATTATTTTTTTTTTTCAAGTGCCGACGGCAAAACATGATTATTTTTTTCAAATGCCGACGGCAATGCATGGAAAATGATTTTTCCAAAAGGAAAATTGCCAGTGTTGCCAGACTGTATAAATTTGTTATCGTAATACTATATCAGTAATATCAGAGAAAATAGATTTGATGACTACTAGACGATTCTCATATGAATCGTGGGAACGTGTATGTGTGATTTCCTCACGCTAATAATTTATTTAATTATTTTATTTATTTATTTATTTATAAAATGTTCTCATGTATGTGAACACCCCTAAAATGTTCTCATGTATGTGAACATCCCTAATGCTTGTGTGTGGGTGGTCCAGCTTGATTGTCGATGGTAATTGTATATTGTGTTTATTTGTTTAAGAAATATATTTGTATGTATGTATGTATGTATGTATGAATGTATAAATGTATGTATGCATGTATGAATGTATAAATGTATAAATGAATGTATGAATGTATAAATGAACGTATGAATGTATAAATGTGCGATCGTGGGAACTTGTGCGTGGAATATTTTGTGCTTGTGTAGAATACATTTATATTTTGCAACGTAGTCAGTTTCTTTGTCTTCAATTCTTTTAAAGCAGAGGATTTTAAACTAAGTACAGTCATCATCAGAGAAACAAAAAGTAAAAATTTGCAAGTAAGCAAAAAAGTTAACTTCTCCTCCTCCCCACTTCCTTCTATTCTCTTTATGTAGTTTGTATTTGAAATAAGAAAACACTTTTACATTTTTTTATTTTGTAAACATTTATTGTTTAAAATTTTATAAAATTTTATAATAATACATACAGTAGTATATTCTTAAGTATAAATATTTTAAAAAGTGAAAAAGTTCATTTAAAACAAGATATTTCTTTTGAGAGTAAAATAGCATTTCTTAATGCGCAATCACCAAAATTATGATAATTACAATAAAAATATTCTGGATACTTGATTTCCATTTGTTTAAAGTTGATGCAGCCTATATCCTCAACGTTAGAAATTTTTCGGTGTAACATTTTTTCCAACCATAGTCTTTTTTCTTCACCTTTTACGTAAATTTTAGAACATCTTACGTTGGCTTTTAAAAAATTGCAAACGCTAGGAAATGAAACTGATCCAGCATTCCAGCTTAGGTGATGATAGTTTTTTGTTAGCCACTTTAGTAGTAGGGAAATAGCGGTTCGGGGACAATTAAACTTGTGAAATTGTGGGCTGAAATTGTTAAATTGTGGCTGAAATTGTTAAATTGTGGGCTGAAATTGTGAAATTGTGGCTGAAATTGTTAAATTTTGCCTGAAATTTTAAAATTCTTGGAAATTTGTGAAATTTGATACCTACGTGTGTGTGTCCGTCCGCCCGTCTGTATTTTTTGTTTACATTAAGTGTTTTTTGTTTACATTAACTGTTTTTTGTTTATATTAAGTGTATGTATGTTTGTATGTATGTTTGTATGTATATATGACCGTGGGAACTTGTGCGCGGAATATTTTGTGGGAATACATTAAGGGGGTTTATATGTTTGAAGCTGTTATATGTATATGATTTTCTAATACCGACGGGATAACATCTTTATTTTTTTTTCTTACTATGGGAAAATAATGAAAATTAATTTTTTCAAATGCCGACGGGATAACATCTTTATTTTTTTCAAATGCCGACGGGAAAACATCTTTATTTTTTTCTAATACCGACGGGATAACATCTTTATTTTTTTTTCTTACTATGGGAAAATAATGAAACTTAATTTTTTCAAATGCCGACGGGATAACATCTTTATTTTTTTCAAATGCCGACGGGAAAACATCTTTATTTTTTTCAAATGCCGGCGGGAAAACATGTTTATTTTTTTCAAATGCCGACGGAAAAATCATGGAAATAATTTTTCCTAATGCCGACGGAAAATTTGTGGGTGTGTCTAGCTGTAAGAGTTTAAGGCTGTCTGTGATTTATCAAAGGTAAGGTGAGAGTGTTCATGTAATACGTATCCGTGGGAATCTGTGTATATGTATGTTCGTAGTAGTTTAAGGCTGATTGTGATTTGAGGTGGGGGAGGGTTTTGTTGTGATAGATAGATAGATAGAATGTGCCTATGTGTACATGTCAGTATATATGTGTGTTTGTATATGTAGCAGTTTAAGTCTATCCTTGATTTGAGGTAGGCGGGGAGGTGTTATTGTAATATGTATCTATAGGAATTTGGGAGTTTATATGTTTGTAGAAATTTTTGTGCATGTATGTCAGTAGAAGTTTAAGGCTGATCGCGATTTGGATTGTTGAGATTGATCGATTGTATGTGACCTTGAGAATTTGTGTATGTATATCTGTAGAAAATTTAAGGCTTATCGTGATTTATGAGGGGCGAAGTGTTCATTAAATATATCATGATTAATGAGAGGTGAGGTGAAGGTGTTCATGTATATGTATACGTATTTGTGCGTATGTATGTCTATATGAGTTTAAGGCTGATCGTGATTGAGGTTGTGAGATTGATAGATTGTATGTTACCTTGAGATTTTGTGTATGTATATCTGTAAGAACTTTAGGCTGACTGTGTTTTGTGAGGGGAGGGGCGTTGTTGAAATAGGTGTAATTTTTCGTAGATGAATTTTAGTATGTGTGTGTGTGTGTGTGTATGTGATTTTCTCACCATAGTATTTATATGTACGTAGAAATAAATTGTTTCTCATATGAACATTTTTTGCTAGAAAATATTATCATATATCTGAACTTCCCTAATCCTAGTATGTTTTTCATATTGGAGGATGAGATTGCTTTATATTTTATCAAGCTTAAATTTGTCCAGTGTTAAAGTCTGTCGGTCAGAAATTTGTTTATATTTGTATAAATATTAATTTCAGATTTTGCAAAATTCTTGTGTACGATCGTGGTGATTGTTTTTTGTGTGTGTATGTGTGTATGTGCGATAGAGTTTGACTGGTCTGTGATAAGTTTGTTTATTTAAGTACATTTGTCTTCTTCGACTTTCGTCTTCAAGCGTCAATAGCTTGGAGAACGGTTTGTATGTTTTCATGATGTAGATATGTAAGTGTGATTGTTAAAATCCAATAAATACTTGAGCATGGGTAAGAAATTTGATAATATGTGTACATACATATGTACATATGGATCTACAAATTGATTTTATGTATGTATGTATGTACATACAAATAAGTCTGGGGCTCCCTGTTTAAATACATTTTTTTTTGTCATGTGCGGTCTTTTGTTGTTGCTGTTGTAAATATTCGTCAGGTCTTTTGTGTATAGATGTGAAATATATCCATAGTTTTTTTATTTGAAATTAAAAAAACGTTCTTTTAATTTTTAGATGCATTTTCTTAAAAGTTTGTGAGGAGTTTCTGTTTGAAGTAGAATTGAATTCCTCTCTAGTTTTAGTAACTATAGTATAAATATTTAATATATTTTATTTCCATTTGTTTAAAGTTGATGTAGCCTAATGCGTTAAATCTTCGTCAACATTAGAAATTTTTCGGTGTAAAATTTTTTTCCAACTATCATCTTTTTTCTTCACCTTTTTCATATATTTTAGAACATCTTGCATTGGCTTTAAAAAATGACAAACGCTTTGAAATGAAACTGATTCAGCAGTCCAGCTTAGGTGATGATAGTTTTTTTGTTAACCACTTTGCTTCTCTCTCTCCTTTTTTATTGATAAACATTTAAAATCAAATGGTGGTTTTATAATGAAATTGTTATATTCATTATTGTTAAAAACATCCGCTACTTCTTTTTGTAATGAAAATCATTCGAAACCTTACTCGTATATTAAAACCATTTCTTCATTCATATTACTTAATTTATAAGACTTTCAGGACTTTCTATTATTCGATCATCAGTAAAAATGCAGTAGCTGAGGTCCTTGCTTACTGTTTCATATTAAATTTCTATATCAATTGAGCCGCTATTGAATAAAAGGAACTTTTATCTTAAACTTTAGTGCATTTGGAAGTGCTTGAAATTCTTTCATATAATAGCTTTGTTGGAATCTTAGATAAGAGTACATATAATATAGAATTTCATAACGTTTATTTTTAATTTTTATGTTAAGATCATCATCATTTGGATATAAGACTGAATTTAAATGTACTTTTAAATTAGTTAAATCATAATGAGGAAACTTGTTTTCTTCTTGAATAGCGATCAACAGAAAACGAAATCGTTTTCTTACAATTTAGGTCTGGCCTCTCAACGGTTCCTCTAGTATACAAGATGACTTTCTATGTCATCATATCTGCCTACTCTTTGTCAGCGTTAAGGGACAATTAAATGTTAAAATTTTAATTCCTCAAATTGTGTTACTTCATACTGATAATATGTTTTCATTAATAAGGTATATGTTTATCTTATGAAGGTTACTCGCCTATGGCTTTTATTTGATGTTCTAGATGATTTTTTCTTTCTCATTTTATTAAATTTCAGCGTATTGTGTATATATTTCTGATATTTTTAAGTGCGCTTTATTTACCTGTCAGACAAAGTGTACGTATCAGTTGATCACTCAGTCTCTCTTTTTAATATTTTTTTTTTCTTTTAATGTATCACTACTATTTTTTCAGATTTTACTACTTGAAAAAGAGAATATTTGTATAATTTTTAAATGTATTCATATATACATATAGGTAAATATATGTATGTATGTATAGAGAAATTACTTTATCTACAAAGAAATACATGTTTAATAATCAACTATTCTAGAAAATCTATCTCAAATAATTCAGTTACCTCCACCATCAATTCACCTTCTGTGTTTTCATAGTATCAGAATCATTAGAATATCTATGTTTGAGAGAATTTTTACATCGAGTTTTTTCTACATGAGTTTTGCTGGTTGACCCCCTTGAAGTTATTGTTGACGTAGACTGGGTTGTATCACATTCAGATGTAATCATTTCTTACTTAAAAAAGATCCTCATCACCATCATCCATATCTGTATACATTTCATTCATGAGTTGGTTTGATCCAGATACAATTGCTGTCTACAGATTAATAATTAGAAACAAGTTTCTCATCACCTTCTAACAGATTTATATATTTTGCTAGCATGCATGCCTTAGCATGCTTCTATTGATAGTGAAGTGAGAGTCCGACATGTAGTGGTGTTTCAATTAAAAATCTATACTATTAGAATTTAAGATTTCGCTCTTTTTATTCTTTTACAAAGTAGATACATATTTATGTATTTCATTTAGCACAGAGTCATAAAATTTCTTTGCTTACAAAATTGTGTGACATTCTTTTAAATTTGCATGCTTAGGCATGCTTTCAATATTTTTTTCTGTAAATTTATTTGATACTCATACAGATACAGATATAAAGTAAGATCTGCTTACATTGCATTTTACAATTTATGTATGCTTCAACATGATTCCAGTTGAAGTCCATATTTATTCAGTAAGTTTGTTTGATACTAATTCATACACATATACATTCTTAAAGATTGGAAATCTAAGTCCAATTTATGTAGTTTATCTATATTTTCTAAAGATTAGATAGCTATAGAAATTAATACAGTAAAGATCTATTATAATAGCCCATGGGCATATTTTAAAATTGCGCTTGCTAGAGCTTTCGAAATGGAAAATGTACAATTTTCACTATAAAAAGTGATAATATTAGGTGTTACTGAATATTACACTGTGTTGTAATTTATTTTGAACACTTAAGTTTTCACAATATTTCATACAGCCCAACAAGTTTAGAGAATTTCCAGTATATTAAGTTAATTATCTTTCTTAAGACCTATCATTCCTTCAAAAATACAAACCAAACTAGATTTTTCCTGTTTAATTTTATTTTTTACTTTCATTAAATTTCAACATTTTATTCATCTTCAAATTATTATATTTAGCAGCTTTTTCTCATTTGTTGAGTTAACTTTAATCGGAAACATTTAAATAGTGAGATGAACTTTTATATTGTATGCGAGTACATTAAGTAATTCTTTGTATATTTCATTTATATGAACCATCATCACATAATTCCTTTGAATGATCTATTAATTAATATTCTACATATGCATGAATTTTCCAGTGTCTATTAAAAAATTCTTTACAATCATCCATTTGTAAGCTTTTTGGTACTCATAACATTTCAAAAATATTTTCCACAGCCTAGGTTTTTTCGAATGCAACTTTTATTTTCAACGATATTGACCATAGAAACTTTGTGAATGAACCATTTACAGTCTACAATAATCAATAATTTCTATTTTCTGTAGAATAGTTTCCCATTTCACCTAAATCAGCTCCATAAAAGATCAACTATTCCTTTCATTACATATCTACAATGCACAAACAATTTTCGAGATTTATTATAGAGTTCGTCTACTAAATTTCTTTTTAAAGACATTGAGTTATTTTAAAGATTTTTTGGAGAGTGTTGTGATCTACTTGATGCACTTTCAGCTATTTATACTATCATGTAGTTCATTTTCCAATCTATAAATTTTATCGTTCAGCTCTTCAATTTGTTTTTTCAAAAGATGATTTGATTTTTAGTATGTATTTTATCAATTTTATAACTATCTTCTATCTCTAATTGTATTTCACGTTGTACTCTATCAATTTGCATTTTAATATATTCTTGAATTATATTAATTCCTTAAGCTATATTATTAATTTGTCCTATAGTTTATCGTTTGGAGTTTCCAGAAACAATTTACTGATAACATCATTCTCTGTCAGTGAATGATGATGATGATTAGTAGAAATTATATATTTTATATAGTTTTCAACATCAAATTTCTCATAGTATTTCCATGTTTTATTATCAATCATTAAAGAAAATAAAGCTACTATTAGGGCCTATATTTGACCATCAACTTGTATTTTATCTTCATTTAGTTTTAGGTTACTATCACCAAACTTTCATTCATTATTCAAATCTTGATGTGGGCCATAGTTTGTATCTAATTCAATTCTTCCTTCCAAGACTGATAAATGAGTATAAGTGTCTTCAGAATTGGAAGTCTATGAGTAAAAATCATCTTCATCATCCTCATCATCATTCTCAGTATTAGCATCATTAAATAAGATGATATCATCAAATATTGTTCCTTCTGAAAGTTTCTTTGGTGTACTTGTCTCTATATTGACTGATGGCTTTAAACTTGTATTATTTTCAGCTTCTATCTTGATTTTACTTTCTTCTTTCTTGCGAATTCTTTCAATATTTCTAGAACTATTTATGAATTCTTTGAGAGGTTCTGTTATAGGTTTAAATGTATCTTTTCTAGCTCACAAGTATCTATTTAACCAGTTTTTATACTACGAAGCTTTTTCTTCAAGACATTTCTTGTCATCACCAACTGTTTTAAAATTTTCTCATCCATATTTAGCAAATAAGAGGTATCAGCTATTAGATTAGGTATCAGCTATCAGATCAGGTTATCAGGTAACTGGTCTGGTTTTCAGATCAGCTTATCAGGACCTGGTCTGTTTTTCAGATCAGCTTATCATGACCTGGTCTGGTTTTCAGATCAGCCTATCAGGACCTGATCTGGTTTTCAGATCAGCTTAATAGGACCTGGTCTGGTTTTCAGATCAGCTTATCAGGACCTGGTCTGGTTTTCAGATCAGCTTTTCAGGACCTGGTCTGGTTTTCAGATCAGCTTATCAGGACCTGGTCTGGTTTTCAGATCAGCTTATCAGGACCTGGTCTGGTTTTCAGATCAGCTTTTCAGGACCTGGTCTGGTTTTCAGATCAGCTTAATAGGACCTGGTCTGGTTTTCAGATCAGCTTATGAGGACCTGGTCTGGTTTTCAGATCAGCTTTTCAGGACCTGGTATGGTTTTCAGATCAGCTTATCTGATTCAGATTGGGTTATCAGTTTACAAGTAGCTGCCCATTTATAACATTTAGATGAATGCAGTTTAAGGTCAGATGAAAAACGAAAAAGTAAACTTTTATGTAGTCAAATTCTCTTTTTTTCTATAACGATCATCGTTCAATTCAATATCGTTGCTTATAATCAAAATCCATATTTATCCTTCCAACATGCTTTATATTTGTCTCATCTTACTTAAAAATTATAATTACATTATGATTATCTAGTATCAAATGTTTGGTGATTCTGGTATAAGTTTGACATCAGCAGAATGCATCAACATTCTTATCTCACTCCATACAAAAATATGTTTCTCACATCTAACATCGTTAAATATCATATCGGAATTACTTTTAGCTTTGTTAGGAGAAATAACAGATTCAGTATCTATAAATGTGTATTATCCCATTCCTTTAATTAATGAAATTATGTAATATCTTTAAGTATCCATATTTGGGTTGATAGAGTAATTTTGAGTATTAATATGTAGATGTTTTAAAATTTTAGTTCATTAAGACTTTTTAGCAAGCCAATCATAACATATTATTTTTTATTTTATTTTTTTTTTTTTTACAATTTGACAGACCAACTATTTTTGCGCAAATAAAATTTGATAGAGGGGGAACTATGACTTGTTTTAGAACTAACGTTTGATGAATCATCAAAATTTTGTACCATCCTATTTTTAGGTTGTTTCACTAACCACATTTGTGTAACTAAATGCATTTTATAAATATTATCTCTTATTAAAAAAATAAAATAATACAGCTATACGATATCAGAAAATATTTTCTGAAATCGTGTAGCTGCATTATTTTATTTATTTAATAAGAGATAATGATGTATACTCACATTCAAAACAACATAAAACTATCATTTGTTTTGATTATGAGTATACGTCAATATTTATTAAATGCAATTAGTTACACAAATGTGGTTAGTGAAACAAAGTATATTTTAACAGCCTTATTTATAAAAATTATTAAGACTTTATAAAGGCTTTTTTAGAAAATCTTTTTATGAAAATTTTTCTAAAAAAACCTTTATAAAGTCTTAATAATTTTTATAAATAAGACTGTAAGAGTTTAAAATCAGTATTTTTATGATAATACTGGTTTTAAACTCTTAAAATATACTTTGTTTTGACTATGAGTAGAGACCATTATCTCTTATATAGGAAAAATGAAATAATACAGCTATACGATACCAGAAAATATTTTCTGGTGTCATATAGCTGTATTATTTTATTTTTTCTAAATAAGAGACAATATTTATGAAATATTTCATAAATATTGGTGCATACTCATAGTCAAAACAACCTAAAAAAAGGATGGTACAAAATTTTGATGATTCATCAAACGTTAGTTCTAAAACAAGTCATAGTTCCCCCTCTATCAAATTTTATTTGCGCAAAAATAGTTGGTCTGTCAAATTGTAAAAAAAAAAAAAATAAAATAAAAAATAATATGTTATGATTGGCTTGCTAAAAAGTCTTAATGAACTAAAATTTTAAAACATCTACATATTAATACTCAAAATTACTCTATCAACCCAAATATGGATACTTAAAGATATTACATAATTTCATTAATTAAAGGAATGGGATAATACACATTTATAGATACTGAATCTGTTATTTCTCCTAACAAAGCTAAAAGTAATTCCGATATGATATTTAACGATGTTAGATGTGAGAAACATATTTTTGTATGGAGTGAGATAAGAATGTTGATGCATTCTGCTGATGTCAAACTTATACCAGAATCACCAAACATTTGATACTAGATAATCATAATGTAATTATAATTTTTAAGTAAGATGAGACAAATATAAAGCATGTTGGAAGGATAAATATGGATTTTGATTATAAGCAACGATATTGAATTGAACGATGATCGTTATAGAAAAAAAGAGAATTTGACTACATAAAAGTTTACTTTTTCGTTTTTCATCTGACCTTAAACTGCATTCATCTAAATGTTATAAATGGGCAGCTACTTGTAAACTGATAACCCAATCTGAATCAGATAAGCTGATCTGAAAACCATACCAGGTCCTGAAAAGCTGATCTGAAAACCAGACCAGGTCCTCATAAGCTGATCTGAAAACCAGACCAGGTCCTATTAAGCTGATCTGAAAACCAGACCAGGTCCTGAAAAGCTGATCTGAAAACCAGACCAGGTCCTGATAAGCTGATCTGAAAACCAGACCAGGTCCTGATAAGCTGATCTGAAAACCAGACCAGGTCCTGAAAAGCTGATCTGAAAACCAGACCAGGTCCTGATAAGCTGATCTGAAAACCAGACCAGGTCCTATTAAGCTGATCTGAAAACCAGATCAGGTCCTGATAGGCTGATCTGAAAACCAGACCAGGTCATGATAAGCTGATCTGAAAAACAGACCAGGTCCTGATAAGCTGATCTGAAAACCAGACCAGTTACCTGATAACCTGATCTGATAGCTGATACCTAATCTAATAGCTGATACCTCTTATTTGCTAAATATGGATGAGAAAATTTTAAAACAGTTGGTGATGACAAGAAATGTCTTGAAGAAAAAGCTTCGTAGTATAAAAACTGGTTAAATAGATACTTGTGAGCTAGAAAAGATACATTTAAACCTATAACAGAACCTCTCAAAGAATTCATAAATAGTTCTAGAAATATTGAAAGAATTCGCAAGAAAGAAGAAAGTAAAATCAAGATAGAAGCTGAAAATAATACAAGTTTAAAGCCATCAGTCAATATAGAGACAAGTACACCAAAGAAACTTTCAGAAGGAACAATATTTGATGATATCATCTTATTTAATGATGCTAATACTGAGAATGATGATGAGGATGATGAAGATGATTTTTACTCATAGACTTCCAATTCTGAAGACACTTATACTCATTTATCAGTCTTGGAAGGAAGAATTGAATTAGATACAAACTATGGCCCACATCAAGATTTGAATAATGAATGAAAGTTTGGTGATAGTAACCTAAAACTAAATGAAGATAAAATACAAGTTGATGGTCAAATATAGGCCCTAATAGTAGCTTTATTTTCTTTAATGATTGATAATAAAACATGGAAATACTATGAGAAATTTGATGTTGAAAACTATATAAAATATATAATTTCTACTAATCATCATCATCATTCACTGACAGAGAATGATGTTATCAGTAAATTGTTTCTGGAAACTCCAAACGATAAACTATAGGACAAATTAATAATATAGCTTAAGGAATTAATATAATTCAAGAATATATTAAAATGCAAATTGATAGAGTACAACGTGAAATACAATTAGAGATAGAAGATAGTTATAAAATTGATAAAATAGATACTAAAAATCAAATCATCTTTTGAAAAAACAAATTGAAGAGCTGAACGATAAAATTTATAGATTGGAAAATGAACTACATGATAGTATAAATAGCTGAAAGTGCATCAAGTAGATCACAACACTCTCCAAAAAATCTTTAAAATAACTCAATGTCTTTAAAAAGAAATTTAGTAGACGAACTCTATAATAAATCTCGAAAATTGTTTGTGCATTGTAGATATGTAATGAAAGGAATAGTTGATCTTTTATGGAGCTGATTTAGGTGAAATGGGAAACTATTCTACAGAAAATAGAAATTATTGATTATTGTAGACTGTAAATGGTTCATTCACAAAGTTTCTATGGTCAATATCGTTGAAAATAAAAGTTGCATTCGAAAAAACCTAGGCTGTGGAAAATATTTTTGAAATGTTATGAGTACCAAAAAGCTTACAAATGGATGATTGTAAAGAATTTTTTAATAGACACTGGAAAATTCATGCATATGTAGAATATTAATTAATAGATCATTCAAAGGAATTATGTGATGATGGTTCATATAAATGAAATATACAAAGAATTACTTAATGTACTCGCATACAATATAAAAGTTCATCTCACTATTTAAATGTTTCCGATTAAAGTTAACTCAACAAATGAGAAAAAGCTGCTAAATATAATAATTTGAAGATGAATAAAATGTTGAAATTTAATGAAAGTAAAAAATAAAATTAAACAGGAAAAATCTAGTTTGGTTTGTATTTTTGAAGGAATGATAGGTCTTAAGAAAGATAATTAACTTAATATACTGGAAATTCTCTAAACTTGTTGGGCTGTATGAAATATTGTGAAAACTTAAGTGTTCAAAATAAATTACAACACAGTGTAATATTCAGTAACACCTAATATTATCACTTTTTATAGTGAAAATTGTACATTTTCCATTTCGAAAGCTCTAGCAAGCGCAATTTTAAAATATGCCCATGGGCTATTATAATAGATCTTTACTGTATTAATTTCTATAGCTATCTAATCTTTAGAAAATATAGATAAACTACATAAATTGGACTTAGATTTCCAATCTTTAAGAATGTATATGTGTATGAATTAGTATCAAACAAACTTACTGAATAAATATGGACTTCAACTGGAATCATGTTGAAGCATACATAAATTGTAAAATGCAATGTAAGCAGATCTTACTTTATATCTGTATCTGTATGAGTATCAAATAAATTTACAGAAAAAAATATTGAAAGCATGCCTAAGCATGCAAATTTAAAAGAATGTCACACAATTTTGTAAGCAAAGAAATTTTATGACTCTGTGCTAAATGAAATACATAAATATGTATCTACTTTGTAAAAGAATAAAAAGAGCGAAATCTTAAATTCTAATAGTATAGATTTTTAATTGAAACACCACTACATGTCGGACTCTCACTTCACTATCAATAGAAGCATGCTAAGGCATGCATGCTAGCAAAATATATAAATCTGTTAGAAGGTGATGAGAAACTTGTTTCTAATTATTAATCTGTAGACAGCAATTGTATCTGGATCAAACCAACTCATGAATGAAATGTATACAGATATGGATGATGGTGATGAGGATCTTTTTTAAGTAAGAAATGATTACATCTGAATGTGATACAACCCAGTCTACGTCAACAATAACTTCAAGGGGGTCAACCAGCAAAACTCATGTAGAAAAAACTCGATGTAAAAATTCTCTCAAACATAGATATTCTAATGATTCTGATACTATGAAAACACAGAAGGTGAATTGATGGTGGAGGTAACTGAATTATTTGAGATAGATTTTCTAGAATAGTTGATTATTAAACATGTATTTCTTTGTAGATAAAGTAATTTCTCTATACATACATACATATATTTACCTATATGTATATATGAATACATTTAAAAATTATACAAATATTCTCTTTTTCAAGTAGTAAAATCTGAAAAAATAGTAGTGATACATTAAAAGAAAAAAAAAATATTAAAAAGAGAGACTGAGTGATCAACTGATACGTACACTTTGTCTGACAGGTAAATAAAGCGCACTTAAAAATATCAGAAATATATACACAATACGCTGAAATTTAATAAAATGAGAAAGAAAAAATCATCTAGAACATCAAATAAAAGCCATAGGCGAGTAACCTTCATAAGATAAACATATACCTTATTAATGAAAACATATTATCAGTATGAAGTAACACAATTTGAGGAATTAAAATTTTAACATTTAATTGTCCCTTAACGCTGACAAAGAGTAGGCAGATATGATGACATAGAAAGTCATCTTGTATACTAGAGGAACCGTTGAGAGGCCAGACCTAAATTGTAAGAAAACGATTTCGTTTTCTGTTGATCGCTATTCAAGAAGAAAACAAGTTTCCTCATTATGATTTAACTAATTTAAAAGTACATTTAAATTCAGTCTTATATCCAAATGATGATGATCTTAACATAAAAATTAAAAATAAACGTTATGAAATTCTATATTATATGTACTCTTATCTAAGATTCCAACAAAGCTATTATATGAAAGAATTTCAAGCACTTCCAAATGCACTAAAGTTTAAGATAAAAGTTCCTTTTATTCAATAGCGGCTCAATTGATATAGAAATTTAATATGAAACAGTAAGCAAGGACCTCAGCTACTGCATTTTTACTGATGATCGAATAATAGAAAGTCCTGAAAGTCTTATAAATTAAGTAATATGAATGAAGAAATGGTTTTAATATACGAGTAAGGTTTCGAATGATTTTCATTACAAAAAGAAGTAGCGGATGTTTTTAACAATAATGAATATAACAATTTCATTATAAAACCACCATTTGATTTTAAATGTTTATCAATAAAAAAGGAGAGAGAGAAGCAAAGTGGTTAACAAAAAAACTATCATCACCTAAGCTGGACTGCTGAATCAGTTTCATTTCAAAGCGTTTGTCATTTTTTAAAGCCAATGCAAGATGTTCTAAAATATATGAAAAAGGTGAAGAAAAAAGATGATAGTTGGAAAAAAATTTTACACCGAAAAATTTCTAATGTTGACGAAGATTTAACGCATTAGGCTACATCAACTTTAAACAAATGGAAATAAAATATATTAAATATTTATACTATAGTTACTAAAACTAGAGAGGAATTCAATTCTACTTCAAACAGAAACTCCTCACAAACTTTTAAGAAAATGCATCTAAAAATTAAAAGAACGTTTTTTTAATTTCAAATAAAAAAACTATGGATATATTTCACATCTATACACAAAAGACCTGACGAATATTTACAACAGCAACAACAAAAGACCGCACATGACAAAAAAAAATGTATTTAAACAGGGAGCCCCAGACTTATTTGTATGTACATACATACATACATAAAATCAATTTGTAGATCCATATGTACATATGTATGTACACATATTATCAAATTTCTTACCCATGCTCAAGTATTTATTGGATTTTAACAATCACACTTACATATCTACATCATGAAAACATACAAACCGTTCTCCAAGCTATTGACGCTTGAAGACGAAAGTCGAAGAAGACAAATGTACTTAAATAAACAAACTTATCACAGACCAGTCAAACTCTATCGCACATACACACATACACACACAAAAAACAATCACCACGATCGTACACAAGAATTTTGCAAAATCTGAAATTAATATTTATACAAATATAAACAAATTTCTGACCGACAGACTTTAACACTGGACAAATTTAAGCTTGATAAAATATAAAGCAATCTCATCCTCCAATATGAAAAACATACTAGGATTAGGGAAGTTCAGATATATGATAATATTTTCTAGCAAAAAATGTTCATATGAGAAACAATTTATTTCTACGTACATATAAATACTATGGTGAGAAAATCACATACACACACACACACACATACTAAAATTCATCTACGAAAAATTACACCTATTTCAACAACGCCCCTCCCCTCACAAAACACAGTCAGCCTAAAGTTCTTACAGATATACATACACAAAATCTCAAGGTAACATACAATCTATCAATCTCACAACCTCAATCACGATCAGCCTTAAACTCATATAGACATACATACGCACAAATACGTATACATATACATGAACACCTTCACCTCACCTCTCATTAATCATGATATATTTAATGAACACTTCGCCCCTCATAAATCACGATAAGCCTTAAATTTTCTACAGATATACATACACAAATTCTCAAGGTCACATACAATCGATCAATCTCAACAATCCAAATCGCGATCAGCCTTAAACTTCTACTGACATACATGCACAAAAATTTCTACAAACATATAAACTCCCAAATTCCTATAGATACATATTACAATAACACCTCCCCGCCTACCTCAAATCAAGGATAGACTTAAACTGCTACATATACAAACACACATATATACTGACATGTACACATAGGCACATTCTATCTATCTATCTATCACAACAAAACCCTCCCCCACCTCAAATCACAATCAGCCTTAAACTACTACGAACATACATATACACAGATTCCCACGGATACGTATTACATGAACACTCTCACCTTACCTTTGATAAATCACAGACAGCCTTAAACTCTTACAGCTAGACACACCCACAAATTTTCCGTCGGCATTAGGAAAAATTATTTCCATGATTTTTCCGTCGGCATTTGAAAAAAATAAACATGTTTTCCCGCCGGCATTTGAAAAAAATAAAGATGTTTTCCCGTCGGCATTTGAAAAAAATAAAGATGTTATCCCGTCGGCATTTGAAAAAATTAACTTTCATTATTTTCCCATAGTAAGAAAAAAAAATAAAGATGTTATCCCGTCGGTATTAGAAAAAAATAAAGATGTTTTCCCGTCGGCATTTGAAAAAAATAAAGATGTTATCCCGTCGGCATTTGAAAAAATTAATTTTCATTATTTTCCCATAGTAAGAAAAAAAAATAAAGATGTTATCCCGTCGGTATTAGAAAATCATATACATATAACAGCTTCAAACATATAAACCCCCTTAATGTATTCCCACAAAATATTCCGCGCACAAGTTCCCACGGTCATATATACATACAAACATACATACAAACATACATACACTTAATATAAA
Source organism: Nowickia ferox (assembly GCA_936439885.1). Classification (NCBI taxonomy): domain Eukaryota; kingdom Metazoa; phylum Arthropoda; class Insecta; order Diptera; family Tachinidae; genus Nowickia; species Nowickia ferox. The sequence goes on along the minus strand of OW387026.1, from coordinate 35,641,576 downwards.
CAAAAAACAGTTAATGTAAACAAAAAACACTTAATGTAAACAAAAAATACAGACGGGCGGACGGACACACACACGTAGGTATCAAATTTCACAAATTTCCAAGAATTTTAAAATTTCAGGCAAAATTTAACAATTTCAGCCACAATTTCACAATTTCAGCCCACAATTTAACAATTTCAGCCACAATTTTTTAATTGTCCCCGAACCGCTATTTCCCTACTACTCACTTTGCTTCTCTTTGCTTTTTTATTGAAAAGCATTTAAAATCAAATGGTGGTTTTATAATGAAGTTGTTATATTCATAATTGTTGAAAACAATCGCTACTTCTTTTGCGATGAAATCGTTTGAATTAGTTTTGAAACCTTGTACGTCTATAAAAATTATGTTATTTTCCATGTTATTCAATTTATAACACTTTTCGAACTTGTCCTTTGATGGGTATATATTCTATTATACGATCATGAATAAGAATGCAGTAAGCTAATGTCTTTGCTGCAATATTAGTTGCTGTTTCAAATTCTATTTTTATATCAATCGGTCCATTATTGAGTGATTCATTCTGATGACTGACATCTACTACAATAATAGGAGCTTTTGTCTTAAACTCTGATGCAGTTAGAAGCGGTTGAGATTCTTTCATATAGTAGCTTTGTTGGAATCTTAGATACATATCATATAGAATTGCATAACGTTCATTTTTGAACTTTATGTTAAGATCATCATACGGGTATGAGACTGAATTTAAATGTACTTTTAAATTAGTCAAATCACAATGAACAAATTTATTTTCTTGTTGAAAAGCAATCAACACAAAACGGGGGCCTTCTCTATTTGCAGCCAGTTTAACATTCCAAATATGGCTAGTTCCTGTGTTTAATTGTGGATTAATATGACAATCCCAACTGCGAAATGCCATGGGTATAGAAGCACCATTGTTAATAATTTTAATCATATTCAATTTGCTAAGGTCAGATAATTGAACATAAGGTATTCTCCATGAGATGAGTGAAATTGTAAGTTTAGCTTTTTCAGTAGAAACACTCGAGCGTACAAGATCTTCGTCATTCTTATTGCGGAGGAGTATCATCATGTTCATCGTTCATGTTTTCCATTTAATATAACTTTGTTGTAGTCTTCAGCGAATCCTAGAAGCATTTTTAGAGGTACATAGAAATTGAAAAATCCATTTGCAAGAGTGACATCATTAATTTTGTTCCATCCAGCATTTTGCATCACATTGCTTTCGTTTGGTGATAGAGAAACCAAGTTCTTTATGGTGCTCGTGGCTCCTAAATATCTTGTATGATCAATTTCAATTCCATTGAGCTCATAGCGAATTTCATCAAATAGATATGCTACAAAGTTGTTTTTTAATTTAAAGTTCTCTGAAGAAGAAGATTTAGGGGCATTATCATCGGCAACAAACCCCTCTACATAAATGTAGCTCTCACTGGGTAGCACGTATAAATCTTGATTTTGTATTGAAATTCTAATTTCATCATTATTGTTGTAAGATTGTAAGTATGGTACATATGTATGATAATCCTTTTTGATTATATTCTCATCAGAGAAAGGTTTATCTAAGACATCTATTATTGAACTCATTTTGTCTTCAATTTAAAATTCAAGGACTTTAGAAAATTTTTATTTGATGTTGTTAGTGCTTTCTGTTGAAGTGGTCGCTTTAATGTTCTTGTTGTTGTTACTGCTTTATTTTTCAATGTATTTGTGTTGTATATTAGCATTATTTAGTTGACCTCAAATGTATTCGTATTGTAATTTCCTCTCCTCGAAAATTAATTAAATCACCGTGTTGATCAACTACTCTCAGCGTTAGTGAACTTATCTCTCTGGTGTTCACAGGTAAATAGATAAGATTTCTTGGAACCTCATCTATTTTATAGCCTGGAGGCACATTAATCGGAAATTCATGAAGTGTATGCGATTTGGAGTTATTCATATATGTGTTAATAGCGATACTACTTTCAATTCGCAAGAGATTCACTTTAAAAATATTAACTGGAAGATCTGAGTAATAATATTTGTTTGGTGTTAGGATTTTGCTATTGAATCCTAAAAGTTTTCCAATTGTGTTGTCTTTATTAAAATATACAGGATCTTTGGAACTATTAACTTTAACTTGCATTGTATTGTTATTGGCTTCAATAAAAATCTTATTTTCTGGACAGAGTCTTCTGTATTGCTCTTGTATAAAATCTACAATATCATTCAATTCGTAAGATCCAATTGGTATTTCAATTGTATGTTCCCCTATATGAAACATATTGTTGTAGGTGTCTACATTTGGAATGCTGTTGTATGAATGAAAATCAGTTAGAGCACACTCATATGCACCATGTAATTCAATAGGAGGAAAGTAACTAGCAGATAATTCTGATGAGTTAGAGCTCAGAGTAAGTGTTATTGACATTATAAATGTCTGATTACAATTAAATAAAGTTTAGTACAACATATGGTTTATAAGCATGATTTACATATTTATTTCATTTTCTTATTTTAAAATTAACATTAGTTTCTTAATATTACTGCTATTGTTGTTGATGATGGTATTCAGCTATAATATTTCGTTCTTACTTATCCAAGAATTGTGTTGATTAGAAAATCCCAACCATTTAACGTATGCCTCCTTTCCTTTAGTTTTAAGAACCTTTTCAACTAGATATGTATTTGGATATCTAGTTTTCGAAAGTTCTTCAGTATAGAATCCACCTTTAATAGGATTACCAAGATAATCTTCTAATATGAATGTTGTAGGATTTGTATTTTGAACTCTTGTAATTGTGAAAATTTCTGTAGTCCAATTTGGAGTATAACCTTTTTCAAATGTATGCTTATATTTGCTTATGCGTACATTATCTCCAACATTAAATTTCGACATTTTGTAAATCTTCAAATGACTGTATACTGTATTTAGTAGCTTTTCCTCATTTGTTGAGTTGACTTTAATCGGAGACATTTTAATGGTGCGATGAACTTTTCTATTGTATGCATTAATTAAATCTTTGTATATATCAATCCTCTTATATGAACCATTAAAGCTAAATTCTTTCCACATCATTCCTTTCTATGTTCTGTTAAATCGTTCTACTATTGATGCTTTCATACTGCTATATGTTGAGTAGTGATTAATATTGTATTTATCCATTAATTTTCCAAAGTGTTTGTTGAAAAATTCTTTACCATCATCTGTTTGCAAGTTTTTTGGTACTCGTCCTAATTCAAAAATATTTTCCATCGCCTTGGTTGTTTCAAGTGCAGTTTTAGTTTTTAGTGGTACTGCCCATGCAAATTTTGAAAATGTGTCAATTACAGTTAACAAAAATCGATAATTTCTGTTTTCTCTAGAATAGATCCCCATTTCAACTAAATCAGCTTGCCAAAGATCATCTATTCCTTTCATTACAACTCTACGACGCATAAAAACTTTTCGAGCTTGCTTATGCAGTTCGTTTACTAAATTTCTTTTTGAAGACATTAAGTTGTTTTACAGATTTTTTGGAGAGTGTTGTGATCTACTTGACGCACTTTCAGCTATTGATACAAACATGTAATTTTCCAATCTATAAATTTTTTCATTAAGCTGTTCAATTTGTTCTTCAAAGGATGTCTTAATTTGTAGAATGTGTTTTTGAATTTTATAATTTTCTTCTATATCTAATTTTGTATCGCGTTGTAGCTCCTCAATTTGCATTTGAATATCTTCTTGAATTATAGTATTATCTTCCTTAAAGTATGTTAATAATTTCTCTTCTAATTTTTCGATTTGAGTTTGCAGAAACAATTTATTGATAACATCGTTTTCCTCCAGAGCTTTTGCAACATTTTTGATTCTTTTGTTTTGGACATCAATGTTGTTGTTCCTATCCATAAAGAACCCCAGCAGCTTAGGTGCATTTTTCAAAGAAATTATGCTGCTAGTATCGTTTAAATAGTGTCCAAATTTATCAACAGACATGCTTTATATACTTTATTAAAGTTAATGTATTATATTTGCTTCACGTAGTTCTTCAATAATTGATACAATCTCGTTATTGTGATTAGTATGACCTGCACCTTGTGATGCAAGCAGTAGTCGAAGACGATCTACTAACTCATTTGGATCGTCCCAGTATATATAGTTTGGCTTATGAACGTTAAATTCCATCATTCCATCACCTAAATAACTACCTTTTGACTTAGATCCTGTTGATTCGTTTAAATTCTTCTAGTTTTTCTCGTCAATAAATTTCTTAATAATATGTTTGTATTTATATCCTCTAGTACCCTTAATTTGACCATCAGGTTTATAGTCCCTTCTATATGCATTAGTAGTAATTAAAATCTTTTTATAGATTTCGAGTTCAAATTTATCATAATTTTTTGGTATTTTATGAAACATTAGAGAAAATAGTCCTGGTGTTAGAGCCCATATTTGACCACCAACTTGTATTTTATCTTCATTAAGTTTGAGGTTACTATCACCAAATTTCCATTCATTATTGAAATCTTTATGTGGACCATAGTTTGTATCTAATTCATTTCTTCCTTCCAAGACTGATAAGTCAGTATAAGTATCTTCTGTATTGGAAGTCTGTGAGTAAAAATCATCATCATCATCCTCATCATGATTCTCAGTATTAGCATCATTAAACAAGATGGTATTATCGAATATTGTTCCTTCTGCTAGTTTCTTTGGTGTACTTGTCTCTATCTTGACTGATGTTTTTTCAGGTTTAAAACTTGTATTATTTTCAACTTCTGTCTTCATTTTACTTTCTTCTTTTATGGGAATTCTTTTAATATTTTTAGAACTATTTATGAATTCTTTGAGTGGTTCTGTTATAGGTTTAAATGTATCTCTTAGTTGTTCACGTGTATCTATTTCACCAGTTTTTATACTACGAAGCTTTTTCTTCAAGACATTTCTTGTCAACACCAACTGTTTTAAAATTTTCTCATCCATGTTTAATAATAGTAAAAGTAAATAACAGCTATCAGCTATTAGATCAGGTATTAGCTTATCAGAACCTGGTCTGGTTTTCAGATCAGCTTATCAGGACCTGGTCTGGTTTTCAGATCAGCTTATCAGGACCTGATCTGGTTTTCAGATCAGCTTATCAGGACCTGATCTGGTTTTCAGATCAGCTTATTAAGACCTGGTCTGGTTTTCAGATCAGCTTATCAGGACCTGATCTGGTTTTCAGATCAGCTTATCAGGACCTGATCTGGTTTTCAGATCAGCTTATGAGGACCTCGTCTGGTTTTCAGATCAGCTTATTAGGACCTGGTCTGGTTTTCAGATCAGCTTATTAGGACCTGGTCTGGTTTTCAGATCAGCTTATTAGGACCTGGTATGGTTTTCAGATCAGCTTATTAGGACCTGGTCTGGTTTTCAGATCAGCTTAGTAGGACCTGGTCTGGTTTTCAGATCAGCTTATTAGGACCTGGTCTGGTTTTCAGATCAGCTTATCAGGACCTGGTCTGGTTTTCAGATCAGCTTGTCAGGACCTGATCTGGTTTTCAGATCAGCTTATTAGGACCTGGTCTGGTTTTCAGATCAGCTTATCAGGTATCAGATGAGGTTATATCAAATAGATGTATCAAGTTTAAAGTTAGATTAATAACTAGAGGTAATTTTTATGAGTAGTTGCTTATATAGTTATGAAATAGTCAAATTGTTTTCTGTAGCGACCATCGTTTAATTCGTTATCTTTGCTTATCATCAAAAATCCATATTTATCCTTCCAACATTCTCCACAAATTTCTTGAAACTTTTCATAGCTCATATCGCTGGCAACATGATCCTTATAAACATGCTTCATATTTGTCTCATCTTGCTTAAACATTATAATAACATTTGCATTGTCTCTTATTAAATGCTTGGGAATTCTGGTATATGTTTGACACAGGTAGAATGAATCAACATCCCTATGTCGCCCCATATAAAAAAATGTACGTATATTATTCTGCTTTTCACATGCAACATCATCAAATATCATAATTGAATTAGTTTTAGCTTCGTCAGGTGGAATAACTGATTCATTATCGGTGAATGTAAAATACCCCATACCTTTAATTGGTGAAATTAGTTTCTTCAGGTATTCATATTTAGGTTGATAGAGAGATTTTGAGTATAAATAGATGTTTTCAAACTTGAGTCCATTAGGACTTTCTAGCAAGCCAATCATAACATTAGTCTTTCCACAATTTGATGGTCCCACTATTAGAGCACGAATAGAATTTGGTAAGAGAGGACTATGCTTTATTTTTGAACTGATGTTCACTGAATCATCAATATTACGAACTAAAATATTTTTATGTTGTTTTACTAACTGCATTTTTGTAACTAAATGCATTTCATATATATTACCTCTTATATAGGAAAAATTAGATAATATGGTTATACGATATCAGAAAACTTTTAGTCATAAAAACACCGTCGTTGGAGGAGGTCTAGTAGACAAAATAATAAACTCTCTACCTGTTGAACTGCATCTACCTGGATATCAGTACTGTGGACCTGGAACAAAACTACAAAAACGTTTAAATCGAGGTGATAAAGGAATTAATTTATTGGACTCTGCGTGTAAAAATCACGATATTGCTTATTCCAAAAATAAGGATTTAAGTAGCAGACATAAAGCTGATAAAATACTTGAAAATTCCGCTTGGGATCGAGTTTTATCAAAAGATTGTAGTCTTGCTGAAAAATCATTTGCATATATGGTTACTAACGCAATGAAAGCCAAAACAAAATTTGGTATGGGTGTGGAGAAAAAGAAAAATGAAAAAAAGAACAAACTAAATGTTAAAACACTATTTAGAACATCAGTTAGAGCTGCATCAAAAATACTAAAAAAAGAAAAACCATTAGATATTAACACAGCTATTAAAATTGCACGAAAAACTATTAACAAGTCATTAAAAGGAAGAAAGTCTCAAATTATAGTACCACGTGTGATACGTGTCCCAAAAATTGGTGGTTTTTTACCTCTAATACCGATTTTAACTGCTCTGGGTGCAATTGGTAGTCTAACAACTGGAGGTGCTGCCATAGCTAAAGCTGTAAATGCAACAAAGAATGCTAAAAATCAACTTGATGAAGCAACTAGACATAATAGAGCGATGGAATCTATAGCAGTTGGAAAAGGACTTTACTTAAAACCATATAAAAAGGGTTATGGTTTAGTTCATAAAGAGGAATCAAAAAACTCTTAGAGATGCTGCCCAACAGACCACTTTCTGATGTGGACCTAAGACGTTTCTCTATAAATATTCCATATTTTAGAGGTGTTTTCATGTTGAATACTCTACCAAAACGAACAAAGAAAATTGAATGTGGAATAATCAATTTAGATGTATCAACAGGACCTGGTACACATTGGGTAGCATATTGTAAAAACATCAATGAAAAAGAATATTTCGACAGCTTTGGAAACTTACAACCTCCTTCAGAAGTAGTCAAATATCTTGGTACAAATATAAAATACAACTATAATCAACATCAGAATTTTAATACATTTACCTGTGGACATTTATGTCTTAAATTTCTTTATGAAATAACTGAAAATATTAAATAAAAACACAAACATTTATATTTTACAAAACTCTTTAATGTCTTTTTATTCATAATTTAATAAACGTAATTAATATAATTTATTGCCAGACAGGATATTGGGAATTTTGAATTAGAAATTCACTCAGCTTATTCGCAACGATTAGGTTTTCTTCACCTTCTCTACTTAGGCAATATGATTGTGCATGTTTAATTTATGTGAAGACAAGACTGTGCATGTTTAAGCAATATGAAAACAAGAATTTACATATAAGCAAAAACAAAAACTGTTTGATCCAACGAAGTAAAGCCAATAAAGAAATAAACACCATTTCATTCTTTTTTCAATATTTTATTTCAAATTTTTTCTTAAAAATTCATATAGATATGTACAATAATTTTTCTTAAAAAATAAATAGGATTTTATTTACAATAATTTTTCTTATTTAATAAATATGATTTTATATACAACAATTTTTCTTAATGAATAGGATTTTATATACAACAATTTTTCTTATGAATATGATTTTATTTACCATTTAAAAATTAACTAAAAATTAATTAATTTTAACAATTTTCTTGCATTCTAGCAATCTCATCTAGCAACATATCAAGTTCGTATTCAGGGTTAGTTTCCTTAATACGAAAATGATACCATGCATATGTATTAATGTTATTTGATCTAATTTTTCTCTTATCGTCTCCATAACTTAAGACTACCTTATTTAGTTGACTAGTATATATCTGATGTAGCTTAGATTTAAATGTTAACATATTATCATACACATTAGTCTTATTAAATAAACAATTTTTATAAGTAGCTAAACTATATTTATCTAATATGGCTCTCTTTACCCCCTTCGATTTTTTAACGTCATTTTGATTTTGTACACTGAATGAGTACATTTTTGATCGCAGCCCAACAAATTCTGTCATTATTTTACCGCAATTTTCATCCTTCATCATACCAATGACTTTTTTATTTACTAGTGGAAAATTATAAATATTGTCTGTAGGATAGTCCGATGTATCAAATTGTTCTTGTATGTCATTTTTGATGTCAGCGTAAAAGTCGTCCGTTTTTATTGAATATATAAAAGAGTCCGTGTCCATATAGTTCAATGAGAGTTTTGTCTTAAACTTAGGTTGCATGTACCCGTAATGGAAATTATACATTTTCCATTTGGAAAGCTCGAGTACACAAAATCCTAAGTAAATTGGTTTATTGTAGCAGGTTTTGACTCTAGTCATTTCGATTGCTACTAGATCTTCGGAAAATATAGATAAACTATGAAAATTTGGTTTTGATATCCAATCTTGGGCCCCCAAACGATTACAATTCGTTCTCTCCCAACTATTAACAATTTTAACATCTCTCCTCTTATCCACATTTTCCATGGTTTTACCATACACTGCATTATTAAGTAGTTTGAAAATTTTTTTTTCAAATCATTTTTAGCAGTGGCCCTATGTCTGGTATTTAGGTCAATATAGCCTTTTAACCATGGAGATTGTTTAAATGCTAGAATACGATGAGTTTTCTTTAAAACTAAGCCATATTCTAAGCACTGTTTCAGAACTCTAAAGTGTATCACGTATGATTGCTTTGTAGAGAAATCGGTTATTAACTTGCTATACTTCGTTTGCATAACTTTTTTATTTTCAGCGCAAAAAGGAAGGTCATTATGCAAGTCGTGTAAATGAGAGGGATAATACAACGTGACCTCATATACATAACCGTCTGTTCCATTGTCAGCTATGCTGTTTGGGTCCAGATTCAGCTCGTCTTGCGATAACCATCTGAACCCACCATGAGGAAGATATTCCGACATCGCCCAACCATACAAATTGTTAGCGTCTAAATAGACGAGGAATTCTGAGGTCTTCTCTTTATCGAAATCTTCCAAATATTTGTTATTCGCTTTCGAATATCTTTGACTACACTGTACGATCCCTCCACGTATACCTTTTTTCATAAAATTGTACATGTCTATGTCTGTCAATAATTCTAATTCAATTTTTGTGTATTTGAGCATTGCATCCCAAGAAAGGCCAGGAGCTGTATAATATTGGCATGGATCGAGCTCATAAATACCTTTACAAACTTTTCTAAAGTTCTCGAAAATATCTGTCAGTAAGAGGACATCTGTTTTTAAGTAAAGTTCCATGTAATCTTTCATAGTTTTGCAACCAAAAGTATTCCATACATCTTCAGCATGTGAGTATTCCTCTAAAGAACACTCTTTATTGTTCAACTTATTAAAGAAATCACTGCGTGAAGGCAGCTGACACTCATCTAGTTTTTGGAATGAATTTAGGTACTCATACGGGAAAATACCTTTTTTCTTAATAAGCTGAAATTCTTTTTCTGACTGAAATAAGGATCTTATAGTTCTGAAATCATTATCCGACAAATTGCAGGCTAATGATTCCAAACTCTCAGCCATAAAGCGTATTGAATCAAGAAATCTTATTTCAAGCTTATGGCCATCACTCATTTCTGTAAATTGGGAGAGGGATATATAAAGTTCCTTATTGAGAGGGAGTACTTTCAGTTGCATTGAAATTTCACCTAGATCTTTAATAAAAAGATGTGAGTCATAATTTGAGTAATTGTGAAAGTAAACTGGTATAAACTTGGGGATTTGGTAATTTAAATTACAGTTATTGTGGGCTGCACCTCTATATTTACCACTAATGTGACAATGATCTCTAACGCGATCTTTACCTAGAAATTTTTGACAAATATGACAATTCACCGCACTATAAAAATTATAAATATCAGAAGGGGATAAAGTATCCATTTGTCTATTATTTACTAAATGACTATTGTATATATCCTCACAGTCTTTAATTAAATATGATACAAATTTTTTTGAGGCATCTTTTCCTGTATATATCCTTAATTTATCTAACTTATTGCTATGGAGACACTTAATATAATAGCTAAATGCACAAGGAGTGTGCTTTTTGACTAGACTAGTTTTATTACTTACACTATTACTAACTTCTTCCAAGATGCATTCGAAGTCCGCATATACCACGAAGGGTACATCCATTTTTCTTTGATGTCCCTTGAAGCTCAGAATTGCATCCGGACCTGATGGCATAGTTGTAACAATTTTACCGCACTCCGCCTTATGATTTGTCATACCATTTTCGATGTGGGTGTAATGGAGACAGCTGTTGCAGAAATGTAGTTCGTGTCCGTTCTTTGTTATCTGTTTTTGTAAAAGTCTGTGAATGATAAAAAATAAATAAAAGTTTATAAGTTAAATGTACATAGTATAAAGTATATAAACAAGTATTTGTATCCTTAAAATAAAAAGTTGTAAAATTTTTTAACTTACCTTGATATATTCTTTATCAATATGTAGTGATGACCTGCAGTATTCTCTAAAAGTAGTAAGTTGACGTGGTTCACTTTCTCGTCCTTGGTCACATAATAAGGACCAATGATCTGATCTGCTCCCTCATCATACCCAAATACGTTCACACTTATAGTCGGATTGTTTGCCTCAAACTCTCTGATTTTGTTTAGTGCTAATGGGTACGTTAAATTTTTGAAATTTAACGCTACACCATTTCGCGTAACAATCGTCTCTGCAGCAATGTTCTGAATATTATACGAACTGCAACGTTTTAGGCGATCGTATTTCGTCGTATCCATTGCAGCAATCATACACCACTTGAAGCAATATTCATCATTATTTTCAATATTGATGCAGGCAAATCTTCTTACAAGTTTTTCAGGAGTGGATATCCAATTCGAGCCTTTGACGAGCGACGATTTGAAAATGTTGATTTCTGCTCGGACTATGCGTGATAAAGTCCAACCAGAATCTCGCTCTTCGAATTCGGACATTTTGGTTGAAATCTCCTCAACCTGTTTACGTAATATTTCTTCTATATTGTCTGCCTTCGTCAGTAAACTCATTTTGGCTACATGTGATATTATGCACAACTCCAATTCCTCTCCCACAATTTTTATATACTCCGCCATAATACTCACATGAAATTTAATTATTGTATGTTTAGTTAAATTCATTTGAAGTCTCTCCATAAAAATATTTTTGTTTTCCTTAATAAACTCTTCCAAGAGAAGTTGGTCTTTTGTATTTAGAATTGCATATGTGGCGATATGATTTTTGAAGGCTTTCGAAATTTTATAATATCTCACATTATCTTCTTCTGTCCTGACATGGGGAGTACTCATTGGAGTTGGCAGAGTTTCTTCTCCTATTTCTTCTATATCTACTTCTCCATCACTTTCCGGTAAAGTTATGTCCATAGCATCGTTGTATAAGGTCCCTCCAAGGATATCCACACCTTGTTGTTGAGCTTGTTGTTGTTGTTGCTGCTGGTGCTGCTGGTGCTGCTGCTGCTGCTGCTCTTGTTGATGATAAGTATGTGGGTGCCATTGCATCAAATTGGAATACTGCTGCATTTGATTATCCGGTGTGACGGGATTATAATTGTAACTTGGATACTCATATTGCATTGGTACTCCTGATCCCAAAAACTGATTATTCCATGACATTGATGTAGGGTAACAGTTAGGCATGCCGTATTGTTGATGATTCATTGGTAGTTGATATTGAGGGTATTGTAGAGAAGGGTGTTGCTGATGATGAAATGTATTTAGCTGCTGTTGATGATTTTGGAGAGATGTCTGCGGTTGCTCTTGATTTCTGTCCCGGCTTACGATCTCTTGATCCTGCACACTATGATTTTGAACATGGTCCAAAAAGGACTTTTGGTATTTATATACCTTATGACATCTATTACACATATATCCAGAAGAACTCATTTTTAATTAGTTTATAGAATTTATATTTGAATTTAACACAATTGCTGATGATACTACTTGTAAATACAATAAAGTACTGATGAGTTGGTTATAAAAGTTGGCGTATTTATACGAAAATTAGTAGCAGTAGCCTTGCGACATTCATAATTTTTACTTTTTGTTTCTCTGCTGATGACTGTACTTAGTTTAAAATCCTCTGCTTTAAAAGAATTGTAGACAAAGAAAATGACTACGTTGCAAAATATAAATGTATTCTACACAAGCACAAAATATTCCACGCACAAGTTCTCACGATCGCACATTTATACATTCATACATTCATTTATACATTCATACATGCATACATACATTTATACATTCATACATACATACATACATACAGACATACAAATATATTTATTAAACAAATAAACACAATATACAATTACCAGCGACAATCAAGCTGGACCACCCACACACAAGCATTAGGGGGTTCACATACATGAGAACATTTTAGGGTGTTCACATACATGAGAACATTTTATTTATAAACAATTTATTTTATTTATAAACAATTTATTAGCGTGAGGAAATCACACATACACATTCCCACGATTCATGTGACAATCGCCTAGTATTCATCAAATATATTTTCTCTGATATTACTGATATAGTATTACGATAACAAATTTATACAGTCTGGCAACACTGGCAATTTTCCCTTTGGAAAAATCATTTTCCATGCATTGCCGTCGGCATTTGAAAAAAATAATCATGTTTTGCCGTCGGCATTTGAAAAAAAAAAATAATCATGCATTGCCGTCGGCATTAGGAAAAATAATCATGCATTGCCGTAGGCATTAGGAAAAATAATCATGTTGTGCCGTCGGCATTTGAAAAAAATAATCATGCATTGCCGTAGGCATTAGGAAAAATTAAGTTTCACAACTCCCTCCATTGGTATTGAGAAAAATCATCTCATGATTTTCCCGTTGGTATTAGGAAAAATCATTTTCATGATTTTCCCGTCGGCATATCTATATGTATATACTTATAAAATCTTAATCTTATGAAACTCCTTAATCCTCCCCCACAAAAAATCACCCGTTCACACAATTAATGCCACCACAAAAAAATCACCCGTTCACACAAGGGTTAATGTAAACAAAAAACTCCTTATGTAAACAAAAACATCAAAGCGCCGCCGAAAACACACACACACACACATACACACACGTAGGTATCAAATTTCCAAGAATTTTAAAATTTTCAAATTTTAATTACCCAAATTTAACAATTTCAGCCACAATTTAACAATTTCAGCCACAATTTAACAATTTTAATTGTCCCCGTACTGGCAGTTCCCTACTACTCATATAACTTTTTCCCTAAGAAGAGATACTTGTTCCCCCATTCGAATAAACAATGAGAATATTCCTCAACATTCTCACGTGAAATACCTTGGTATTCACCTTGATCGAAGGCTTACGTGGAAACATCATATTGACTCTAAGCTAACTCAAATGAAACTTAAGTTATCTCAAATACATTGGTTGATTGGCAGAAATTCAACACTCAGCCTAGACTGCAAACTGTTAATATACAAGTCGCTTTTGAAACCAATATGGTGCTACGGAATTCAGTTATGGGGCACTGCTTCAGCTTCAAATGTTGAGAAAATCCAACGAAGACAAAACAAAATTTTACGTTAGTAGGTTGTTTGTGGGGTTTCGCGACCATGATCCTCATACAAAATTTGGATCATGCCTACGCTACAGCCGGCATTTAAGTTAGTTGATTGGTTTGCTACATTGTGTTGTATGGAGTAGGGGTATGTTGTGTGAAAATCGACCATTACCGATGTTCTTTAGGTAGGGTGTCAAACCGCAAAGATGGTGTGACGATTGTAGGGTTTTGATTTTGTTGTGGAGGGGGTGCGTGTGTGTATGTATGTATGTTTTTGAAAATATATGTATGTGTGTGTATGTTAGTTTATAAAAAGTTGATAATATTTGTAGCAAACGCAGGTGCAGTGGTTTCTATTGTTGTAAAAAGTTTATAATTAGAATTATAAAAATTTTACGTTTGTGATAAGAAATGAATATATGGATAGAAATGTTTTTTAAAATAAAACTATTTAACCACAAATATGTATTCTTTAACTGTAATTACTGAAAAAAAAGTTATATGTAAATCGTAGTATACTCTAAGAAAGAGATTAAATACTGCATATGTTCAAATATATCATCATTCTTATTTCAACCACTTTTCTCTAACAACGTCTAAATAAAAATATTTATAAAAATGACTAAATTTATTTGTGAATTTTGTAAGAAAGAGTTCACTACAAATACAAATTTAAGGAGACATATTAGATTACATCATCAAGGGTCTTCCTCATCGTTTAAGTGTACAACGTGTAAGCTATATTTTTCAAACCGCGAGGAATGGGAACAACACTCTCATACTATATCAGACAGCGGTGCAATCAATATATATTGTGACAAATGTAGAACATATATATCAAATACTAAATGGCATTATCATATAAGAACAAATATGCATAAAACTAACAGTGCGGAAAAAACAGAGAAATATAATAACGATGACGGTAGTTTAAAGTGTATCAAGTCTGTATTCAATAATCGCATCATAACATATTTGATTGAAAATAGCAATGAAACTGATTTAATACCAGAAAACTTTCTGTATACAATTAGAGACAATGTCATGGAATTGTTATATAATGTGACACAGGAATATTCGAGTGTAAAATTTAATATTGAATTATTTTGCGAGTATATGTTGGTTAAGGAAGATCATGATACATGTATCATAGAAGTTAAATCGCATCAAACAAAAATGGTGATCCTAAGCATATCAACGACAAGTGATGACATTATTGACCTTTATAATGAACAATGTAATAATATAATTAAAAAAATGAGTGAATTTCAGGAACGTGATAGCGGATGGTCATTAATTAAAATATCACATCTTGAAATCAATGTCAACAAATATAAATGTATTAAAGGGTCACAATATATTCCATTACCTCTAACAATACAGAGAAAGTTTGCTTGCATCAATGTCCAAAATACTGATATATATTGTTTTAAGTGGGCTATAATATCAGCACTTTATCCAGTTGATTTGCATACCAATAGATGTTCATCATATAAAGTTAACAACATAAATGAAGAAATCATAACGCTTGAAAATAATATAATATTAAATTTTAAAAGTCTGCATTTTCCTCTACCACTTAATAAAATCAAAGTGTTCGAAAGTAAAAATCCTGATATAAGTATTAATGTGTTTGGATTGGGCGATGATAATAATATAGTCGGTCCATACTATTTTACTGTGCAGGAAAAATTCCAACACATCAATTTGTTGCTTTTGGAGGAAGGAGAAGGAAGATTCCATTATGTATGGATAAAAAATATATCAAGGTAATTGTAAAGAATATATATTCTTCAATAATTTTATACTAATTAAGTTTTTCTTTATACTTACAGATTAATTAAAAGTCAAGTAACGAAACATAAAACTATGGCATATGTATGCAATACCTGTTTAATACATTTTCATTCTCATTCATCATTAAACATACACAAACAGCATTGCAATAAAATGATAACTAAGATGCCAACTGAAGACAATAATTTAGTAAGTTTTAGGAATTTTAAAAAGCAAATGGATGTACCTTTTATAGTATACGCTGATTTTGAATGTATTCTAAAATCAGTTGATATTCAAAATTCTCCAAATATTAAATCTATACAAAAGCACATTCCATTTGCATACAGTTATTATATTAAATGTACATTTAACTCTAATTTAGATATATTTAGAATTTATAATGGTGCTGATGACGCACCTAATCATTTCTTTAAGAGTTTAGTTAAAGATATAAGATATATCTATAAGAATTATTTAAGTGTAGTAAAACCAATGAATTCCTTAACACCACTTCAACAGATCAGACAAATGGAGGACAAAATTTGTCACATTTGTGAATGTTTGCTATCTGTTGAAGATCGTGTGGCTGATCATTGTCATCTAACGGGTGAATATAGAGGTCCCGCACACAAAAAATGCAATTTAGAATTTCAAATTGCAAACTTCATTCCGATATTTTTTCACAATCTTTCGGCATATGATTGTCATTTGTTTATTAGAGAATTATCATGTATTAAAGGTGATATAAATATAATTCCTTTCAATAAGGAATTATATGTATCTATATCGAAAAGAATTTCGGTTAATGATTCCATTGATAATGATGTTGATAATGATGATGATGATGATGATGATGATAATGGTGATAATGATAAGACAATAGAATTACGTTTTCTAGATTCTTTTCGATTTATGCCGTCGAGCTTAGAAAAACTAGCTAGCTATTTGTCTGATGATGACTTGACGACAGTAAAATTAATCTATCAAACTCATAATGAATTCAGTTTAATGAAGCGTAAAGGTGTCTTTCCATATGACTTTCTTAACTCAGTTGATCGGCTGGAGGAAACACAACTACCACCGCGATCATGTTTCTTTAATAAACTTACAAATGAGTCGTGCAGTATAGATGATTATGAACATGCTGAAAATGTTTGGAATACATTTAATTGCAACAAATTGTTGGACTATCTTCTATTATATCTAAAAGTAGATGTTCTCTTGCTATGTGATATATTTGAAAATTTCCGTAAAGTTTGTAAGAAAATTTACAATTTAGACCCTTGTCAATATTATACTACTCCAGGCTTATCTTGGGATGCAATGTTGAAAACAACTAAAATAGAATTGGAATTACTAACAGATATTAACATGTACAATTTCGTTGTACGAGGTATTAGGGGAGGTATTGTTCAGTGTAGTAAACGGCACACCATAGTAAATAATAAATACGTTAATGATTATGATCCCACAAAAGAATCAAATTATCTAATGTATTTTGATGTAAATAATTTATATGGATATGCAATGTCGCAGTATCTTCCCTTTAAAAATTTTAAATGGTTTGAAAACGTTGAAGACTTTAATATACATGTAGTGGAAGAAGACTCAGAAATTGGTTACATATTAGAAGTAGACTTGGAATATCCAAGTACACTGCACGACCGTCATAGCGATTTTCCATTCTGTGCAGAAAATAAAAAAATTGGGGGCATGAAACAGCAAAAATTAATAACAGACTTAAACAATAAAACCAATTACATAATACACTATCGCAATCTGCAACAATGTCTTCAACATGGTTTGATTTTAAGGAAAATTCATAGAATTCTTCAATTTAATCAGTCAGATTGGTTGAAAAAATATATTGATATAAATAACTATCACCGAACATTGGGTAAGAATGTATTTGAACAGAACTTTTTTAAATTGTTAAATAATGCAGTATATGGGAAGACAATGGAAAATGTTGATAAAAGAAAAGATATAAAATTAGTATGTGAATGGGAGAGTAGGGGGAAGAGATTAGGAGCTAGAGCTCTTATTGCCAAACCTAATTTTCACAGTTGTCTGAAAATTCATGAACAAATGGTTGCGATTCAATTGAAAAGAGTACGAACTGTGTACGACAAACCCATTTACATTGGATTTTCTGTCTTGGAACTCTCGAAACATAAAATGTATAATTTTCACTACGAATATATGAAACCGAAATATTGTGAAAATATTAATTTAAATTATATGGACACGGACTCGTTTATATATGATATTAGAACGGATGATCTATACAACGATATTAGAAACGATGTACGAAATCAGTTTGATACATCTGGGTATCCGAAAGATAATATCTATAATTTACCGCTTGTCAATAAAAAAGTATTAGGAATGATGAAGGATGAATGTAATGGTAAAATAATTAAAGAGTTCATTGGTTTACGCGCTAAAATGTATTCAATTAAAATTGATGAGGAGGAAAAAGAAATTAAAAAAATTAAAGGAGTTAAAAAATGCGTAACCAATAGACTAACGATTAATGACTTTAGAAAATGTTTATTTGAAAAAAAAATGTACTATGATTCTATGTATGTATTTAGATCAAAGATTCATGAAATATATACTCAACACATTAGTAAATTAGCATTAAGTTATTTAGATGATAAGCGATTTATTAGAGATAATAGTATTAATACATATGCATGGGGACATTATGCAATAAATAGTCAACAACCATCATCATCATCATCATCATCATCATCATATCCCAATGAAAATGTATTAACATCATCTTCAAGTGATAATATTGTACAATAGTATTAAGTGATTTTAGATTATAAGTGAATATATATATATATATAACGTGAAAAAAACAATAAATAAATAAATAAATAAAGAATATCATTAAAATATTTTAGTTTGTTTTTATTTTAAACTATAGTCATCTATTGAATAGGAATTTTAAACACAAGTAACCACAATTTGTTTTTGTGTGAATAAAATTTAATCGTGCTTGTTCTTAACCTTACTCAACTAAGTTGATATAAAATTTAATCGTTTAGAAATAAAAAAAATCAAAACAAAACTTTTTTATATATTATTTTATTTTTTTGAGAATTTTATAATATAATAAAAATAAATCTCATATTGAAGTATATATAATATTATTGAAGTTCATCTTTATTGATCCAAGAATTATGTTGATTGGAAAATCCCAACCATTTTACGTACGCCTGGTGCCCCTTAGTTTTAATAACATTTTCAATCAAGTATGTATTTGGAAAATGTGTCTTTAATAGTTCATGTTCATAGAATCCACCAACAATCGGATTCCTTTGATAGTCTTCCAATAAATAGGTAATGGGGTTTGTGTTCTGTAAAGTACGAATTTTAAAAATTTCAGTTGTCCAGTTTGGAGTATATCCTTTTGAAAAAATATGTTTATATTTGCTAATTCGAACGTAATCTCCAACTTTTAGTTTACCAGATTTATATATTTTGGGATGATTATAGACTTGTTTTAGTATAGAACTTTCATTTTCTGCGTTAACAGACTTTGGTGTCATTCCAATTGTTCTATGCTTTTTATTATTATATTGATTAATTAAATCCTTGCATATATGTATCCATTGATAATTTCCTTGTAGACTAAAATTTTTCCACATCATTCCTTTTAGAGTTCTATTAAATCGTTCTACAATAGACGCTTTCATGATACTATATGTAGAGTAGTGGTTGATATTATGTTTTTTCATCAAGTTTTGAAATATTTTATTATAGAACTCTTTACCATTATCGGTTTGCAAGTTTTTTGGAATTCTCTTTAGCGAAAAAATAGATTGCATAGCATTGGTTATATCTTCACTACTTTTAGATTTTACAGGTACAGCCCAAGCAAACTTTGAAAATGTATCTATAACTGTTAAAATAAATCTATAGCCTTTGTTATATTTTGAGTAAGCACCCATTTCAACAAGATCTGCTTGCCAAAGATCATCAATTCCCTTGACCACCACTCGACGTCGAATGAAATTTCTACGTGCTTGCTTATGAAGCTCCTGAACCACTTCTTGTCGCTCCATTTCTAACGTCTATCTTACAGATTACATCAATTTAAATGCTGTTGATATTGAATTTAAATCAAAAACGATTTATATATCTATCTTTAAATGCTTTGTAATGAGCTTCGTTTTTTCATTTAGACGTTCTTCAACTGAATCAATTTTGTGATTAAATAATGATTTCATTTCATTTAGTGATTGATTGAGATTATTTAGTATTATACTTTGATCATGTATTAATTTACTTAAACGTGTTTCTACATTATCAAATTTTTCTGTAGTCAACACGTTTTGTTGTTGTATTATTTCGTTAAAACGATCCTCCATTCCCTTAATTCTCTCCATATACATTGTATCCAGTTGTTTCTTTATTTCACTTAAATAAGTTTTCATGTAAATTTTGTTTACGGCATCGTTTTCCAATACAGGACTAGCAATATTTTTTATTCTCCGCAAGTTAAAGTTGAAATTACGATCACTATCCAAATGAATCTTGAAATGTTGATTTTGGTATCTTACAGATCTTTCAATATAATGTCCAAACTTATCGATAGGCATTTTATGAATATGAATTGTTTGTACATTTTTAAGTCTATTTATATAATAATTTTTGCTTCTCTCAATTCCTCAATAATTGATACAATTTCATTATTATGATTTGAGTGACCAGCTGTTGTTGATGAAATCAAAAGACGCAATCTATCAACCAATTCATTAGGATCATCCCAATAAACATAATTATGCTTTTTTCTATTCAATTTCATTAAACCTTTTCCCTCATGAATTTTCTGTTGTTTAAATAGGTTTTTAATAATCGTTGTATATTTAATTGAACGATTTCCTTTAATCTGGCCATTAATACTGTTATTTCGTTTATGGACATTAGTCATCTCCAATATTTGTTTATAATTATTTAAATCTGTTTTATTATAACTGATTGGTTTCTTATAAACTAACAATTCATATAAGCCTGATGTGAAGGGCCATTTTAAATTACCTACAGTAATATTGGTTGAATTGAAAGCGATGGGTTCATTACCCAGTCTCCATATTTGATTTTTATCCTTATGAGGACCATAGGTTTTATCATATATATTTAAGTTAACTTTTGATAAATTATATTGAATACTTTGATTGGGATGTATTGCAATGGTGTTATCATCATCATTGTTATCATCCTCATTATCAACATTATCATTATTATCATCATCATCATCATCATGGTCATCATCAAATGATTGAAACGTGTTTGAACTTTTCTCGATTTTCTTGTTATTAGAGCTTGAAGAAAACGTGTTATAATCAAGCT
The DNA here is from genome assembly GCA_936439885.1 of Nowickia ferox. NCBI lineage: Eukaryota > Metazoa > Arthropoda > Insecta > Diptera > Tachinidae > Nowickia > Nowickia ferox. The sequence goes on along the minus strand of OW387026.1, from coordinate 35,620,399 downwards.
TACTCTTTTTATATGGTGTACTGAAGGCAACTTTATTATTCTCAAGATCATGTTTAAAAGAGCCATCCGGATATTTTTCATGTTTTATAATGGTGTTATTATTATTATTATTATTATTATTATTATTATTAGTTGATTGAACTAATTCTTTTAATGGTTTTGATATTGGTTTCAATGTCTTTTCCAACAATTCATCATTTGCAATTTCTCCAAGCAAAATATTCTTATATTTCTTTTTTAAAATATTTCGAGTTTTAATAAGATTATTAACTAGATTTGTGTTCATATTTATAGGTTGAATTAGAAACAGATTCAAAACAGATCAGTTTAGCAGTTTAGCAGTATAGCAGTATAGCAATTTAGCAGTTAGCAGTTTAATAGTTGAGAAGCTATTAGTTTAATAATTAATCTTGTACTGATTTTAAAGTGTCTGTAATATTTCTTTTATAGCTTTATAAATATATCGAAACCTTTTCTATATCGACCATTATTCATAGGGTCATCTTTGTTAATAACTAGAAAACCATATTTTTCTTTCCAACACTCGGTACTTAACTCATGAAATGTTTTCAAAGTCATATCAGAACCAACATGATCATTGTAAATATGCTTAATATTCATTGCATCCTGTTTGAAAATTATAATTATATTAGCATTATCGCGAATCAACTGTTTTGGTATACGTGTATATGTTTGACATAAATAAAAACTATCAATATCTTTATGACGACCCATACAGAAGTAGGCACGTACATGATTTTGTTTCTCACAAGCTATATCGTCGAATATAAATACTGAATTTGGTTTAACTTCGTCTGGCGATAGAACATCATCATTATTGGAAAATGATGAAAAATTTATCTCCTTAATGGGTTTAATTAGACTTTCTAAGTACTTATATTTCGGTTGTTGTGTTGATTTTGAATATAAGTAAATATTTTTAAATTTCAATCCATGAGGACTTTCAATAAGACTGATCATAACATTTGTTTTTCCGCAATTTGATGGACCTACAATAAGAGCTCGAATAGAATTCGGTAGTAATGAACTATGACGAATTTTATTTGATGAATCGAACTTTGATTCGATATTCTTTACGTTAATCCTTTTATGTTGTTTAAAAAAGCGCATTCTGAAATCTAATGATAACATAATATATAAACCAGTCTCTTTTATTTGTTTTCAATCAATTTGATTTTAATCTTTAATCGACAAAGTATCAATAGATATGACAATCATTTATAAAAAGATATTCAATCGTCATCCATCCTTCATTGGTAAAGGTTTTCTAAATAAAATAATTAATAAACTTCCCATTGAACTTCATCTACCCGGTTATCAATTTTGCGGACCTGGTACAAAATTAAAGAAACGTTTAGAAAGAGGTGATCAAGGAATCAATCCATTGGATACTGCTTGCAGAGAGCACGATATAGCATACTCAAACAATAAAGATTTAGAGAAAAGACATATTGCTGATAGAATTTTAACTGAAAAGGCTTGGCAAAGGGTCAAAGCAAGTGATAGTAGTTTGGGTGAAAAATCAAACGCTTGGTTTGTTGCTACTGCAATGAAAGCAAAAACAAAATTCGGTATGGGTAACGTTATTAGTAAAACTAAAAAGTCGTCTCCAGTAAATACCCACAAACTGTTTACACATGCATTGAAAAGTGCAAGAAAGAATATAAAGAAAAGTGAAAACTTGAAAGATGCTATAAAGATTTCACGAAAAGTTGTAAACAATATTTTCAAGGGGAAGAAAAAATCGTTAATAAAAACGCCTCGAATAATACCGCTACCAAAATCTGGAGGTTTTCTTCCACTTGCCCCTATATTTGCTGCACTGGGTGCACTTGGTGGTTTAGCTGGTGGTGTATCTGGTATTACAAAAGCAATCAATGCAGTTAAAAATGGAAAGGAACAGCTGACTGAAGCAAAACGACACAATAATACAATGGAAGCCATTGCGATGGGAAAAGGCATGTTCTTAAAACCATATAAAAAAGGTTTTGGATTATATTTGAAGCCTTATCAACAAAATTTTTAATGAAGCTACCTAAAAGAGCCCTTTCTGATGTAGACTTGAGAAAATATGCAAAACATATTCCAAATTTTAGAGGTGTGTTTATGTGTAACACTCTTCCAAGCAAACCATTTAAAAAAGAATGTGGAATAATTAATCTGGATACTTCAAAGGGACCTGGCACACATTGGGTAGCGTACTGGAAAAACAACAATCAAATTGAATATTTTGATAGCTTTGGTAATTTGCAACCGCCGAAACAATTAATAAAATATTTAGGAAAAAACATAAGTTATAATTATGATAGATATCAAAATTTTAATACAATAAATTGTGGTCATTTATGTTTAAAATTTTTGTTTTCGAAGCTAAACTAAAAAGAAACTATAAATGTTTTTTAATAAAATACATTGATTAAGAATTAAAAATATCTTGTTTTATTTATATATATATATATATATATATATATATAAACATTTTTTTGTTTTTTCATTTATTAAAAATTTTAAAAGAAATATTAGAATTAAATAATTTTTCTAATTTCACTTGTTAGAGGTGAGTATTCGATTAAGCGATCATGAATAACTAAACAGTATGCTGATGTTTTTTCTGGAATTGGTTTGTTTGCTTCAGTATCAAATTCAATTCGTACATCAATAGGTCCAATTTTAACAGTTTCATTTTGATGTGAAACATCAACAACAATAAGCGGTGCGTAAGACTTGTAATCATTAACATCCAGCAATGGTTCAGGTTCTCGCATGTAAAAGCCTTGTTGAAATTTTGCATACATATTATATAGAACAGAATACTGACCCATTTCGAAACGATTATGTAAATCATCATATGGATATGACTCTGAGTTTAGATATACTTTTAAATTAGAGATATTACAATGGTCAAATATATTTCCTTGTTCTTTACTTTTCACTTTTTGTAAACCAATTATAAGAAATCGTGGTCTTTCGTTTTGTGGAGAAAGCTTTACATTCCATAAAACCTTTGTAGTCGTTGGTAGTGCAGGATTTACATGACAATCCCAACTACGAAATGCAATTGGTATAGAATTTTTGTTGTTGATTATCTTAAACATTTCCAATTTTGCAAAGTCTGATAGTTGAATATGCGGCATTTTCCATGTTATATCCAGAATTGTTAACTTCAACTGATCAGTTGTATTTGTAGAATAATATGATCTCTCATCGGATGTCGAACGTTGAAGAATGAGCTCATGTTTCGAATTTAATAGTATTTTGTTATAATCTTCAGCAAAACCCATCCACATTTTCAGAGGTATACAACAGCTAAAATGACTTTTTTCTAAAACAAAAGTTTCTTTAAGACACCAACCAGCGTTTTTTAGTGTAGCACTTTCAGCCTTATTCAATGATAAAAAATTTTTCATGGTAGATGAAATTCCAAGTTTGCGTGTACGATCAACTTCAAAACCATTAATTTCATAACGAATTTCATCGAACAAATATGAAACAAAGTTGTTTTTAAATTTCACCTCTGTAGCTGGAACCTCTTTGTTTGCTTCCTTCTTCACTATAAAACCATGAATGTAAATCATACTCTCACTTGGTAAGACAAAGAGATCCTGATTTTGAATTGGTATACGAATTTCATCATTGTTGTTGAATGATTTTAGATATGGAGAGTAACTATGATATTCCCTTTTTACAATACTCTCATCATATATAGGTTTTTGAAGGACATTTAGTATTTCATTCATGGTTGAAGATTAAATCCTAATGATTTCAAGTATTCTATATTATATGATGTTAACGGGTTTTTTTTATTTTTTATAGTTTCTCGAATGCGAGTTGATGAGGGATTGAATGGCAATCCTCTTTGCATTACGTTTTTATTGTAAATTATCATTATTCTGGTTTGAAGTGGAGTCTAAGAGTGATTTTTTCTCCTCTAAAATTTATAAGTTCACCGTCTTGATTTAAGATTCTAATCGTTATGTTGTTTATTTGCTGACAGTTGACGGGAAAATAAATAACATTTCGAGGTTTTTCGCTTATTTTATATCCTGGAGGAACATCAAGAGGAAATTCATGAATAGCATGATTCGAAGTATTATTAATAAATGATCCGGTTGTTAAGTTGCTTTCAATGCGTATTGTATTAACATTCGTAATATGTGCAGGTAAGTCAGATTCAAATAACCTTGTAGTATTCAATTGATTAATATCTACAATCATCACTTCCACAGATTTATCATTTTGAAGATTTTGATCAGTGTTATAATATTCAGTTGAATTTACTTCTAATTTACTTTTGCTAAATCCGAGCAACTTTCCTATACTGTTTGGTTGTGAAAAATCTATATCCATTGATGAGGTTATTTCAGTTTTAAGTGTGTTATTGTTAGCTTCAATTACTAGATAAATTGATTCATCAATATCTTTTAAGCTTGAGTTTAAGAAAAAATCAATATCCTCAAGTTCATATGAACCAACCGGAATAGTAATAATATGATTTCCTATATGAAACAAATTGTTGTGAAAATCTACATTAGGTATGGAGTTGAATGTTACAAAATCAATAAGTCCACAAACATATTTTGTAGGGAGTTCAATTGGAGGAAAATATTCTCCAACCAGAGTTGATTTGTTTCCGTTTAAAGATATTGTTATTGACATTTCAAGTATTCAGAATGAACTGATGATGTTTGATGATTATTCTATCTGATTTAAGTGTTAAATAATAAATCCAAAAAAAGAAAAAATGTCTTTTATAATTTTATGTTTTCTTTATTAATATTTGATTTAATAAACTTTCTTAAGAGTATTACATTTTTTTGAGCACATATACAGTATTTTCTATGATAACAACAAACATTTACAGATTCATCATTTTGATATAATGTTTTTAAATTTGGACAATTTAAATCATCCAGGTTATAAAAATTAATTTTATCCTTAAAAATATTTTGAATCCACTTAATTTTTTCTAATCCTTTAGCATAATAAATATAATTTTTATCTTTAACATGCGCAATATAATATTCCACAATATTTGTTAAGGATGAATCACCATCTTTCCATTTTAATCCATGATGATGATTATAAAGCCAATTAATTGAATATTTTTCTTTTGTTGTCAACGATGAATATGGAAAAGGTGGTTTAATAATAAATGTTTGAACTTGTGAGTCGTCAATTGAAATACTCAGTTCTTTTACAATGAATTTATTGTTGAGATAAAAACCTTGTACGTCTACAACTAATATTCTCTCCTCCGACATTGTTTAGTACTAATCAAGTCACAACGACGACTGTAGAACTGTTTATAAAGTTTATGTTTTTAAATTATTATAAAAATTCATTATATATAATGCTTGATCCCAACTGTTATCGATAAGGGAACATTTACAGGTATCAGGTCCACAAGTTGTTTCATCGTTGGACCACACACAATTGTTATAATGATATCCAAATTTTGATTTACTTTTCTTATAAAATGCATATTCATCGAATTGAGCTTTTAATTTCTTCAAAATAATCTCATGTTCATACCACAAAAACCTTTCTTCATTCAAGAAGTCATGTACAATTTTCGAATAAAACTGATTATTCATTATTTTTCTTATTTTTTATGTTAAATAAATCTTCTTAACACATCAACAACAAAGTTTATATTAAGTGGTAGTAGTAAATGTATTTCATCATATCAGCTAATTTATATTATTTCCATATCCAAATCATGTGTGTAATCTTGAATGTTGATTAGTGTAACATCAGATCGGTATGTTGTATCATCCTCAGAAGCCACCTCAATTTCACCATTACTTAAAATTCTCTCGTATTCAACTTGACGGTATTCGAAGCATGAAATATTTAATCGACGTTTCAAGTAATTGCTGTCATATGTACAACGGATTCTCAATTTTATATTATCTTTATATTGAAGTTGAAAATGTCTATAAAATGGAGCCGAACTTTCAATTATTCCTGCAATATTTTTTTCTTTTTTTACTAAATCTTGCCTAAATGTTTCAATAGCTTGTTCAACAGTAAAAGATTGATTTATAGGCGGTGGGGAGTCTTCTTGTTCTTCGTTTGATTTATTTTCTGCTTTTGTTGTTGTTAACTCGATGTTTTTATTTAAATCAGTACTGTACTTTAAAAGTTTGAAATTTAGTTGTATGCTCACAGTATCATTATTCGGTAATTTTATTGCAAATTCTGTATTTTTAAGTTCATTTTCACTCAAATCAATAGGTAATGAAGCTGAAAACACTTGTATGATATAGATATATGAAAAAAATATGATAAAAATATTTTTCATTTTAATTTTTCTTTTTTTAATATATATATATATATATATATATATATGTATATATGTTCTTAAGTTAGCGATATATTTTTGAATGAGATGATAAGAATTGTTTCTCATATTTATATACTAATTTAATAATCTTCGTATTGAAATGAGTCATCATCACCACCGCTAGCACCACCACCGCTAGCACCACCAGCTGCTTTCTTAACTATACTATTATTAACCATTTTTTGAGGGAGGAGGAGGAGAGGTTTTTGTTGATTTTTATTCAATGAGCGGATACCAGTCTTACCATTATAAGATTTAGTTGCACCACTAAAAACATGTTCATCTATTTCACTATACGCGCATGATGGTTTGTATGAGTCTACATTTATATCTTTAAAACCACCCTCATAGACTGTTCCGACTAGTGATATCATACCACCAATAACCTCAATTTTTATATGTTGATTGTGACTAAATTGAAATATTGGAATATTTGTTGGCATTTGTTGTCCTCTATTAAGAGAAAAAATTTGCGTTCTAGTCCCTCCTTCTGCAGTTAGAAACACCTGCATTATAATATCCAAAACTATTGCATTTATTATTTGAAAAGTTTTCCACTGTGCATGACAAGTACAATATTTATCACCAGTTTTTAAAAATTGACTCCAATACATATTTATCAAAGTTTTAATTTAACTGAATCTCTTTTTATATATGCATATATATATATATATATATATATATATATATATATATATATATGTGTATATGTATGCATACACGTATACTTAACCGCAACTGATAAGAAGTTATTGAAATATCTAAAAACGTCTTATACTATCAATTATTGAATATAAAGAATCAGTTTGAAAGTTCGTCTTACGGTGAAAAGTTGAAAGCAAAAAAAAAAAAAAAAAATGAGGGCAAGCTTAAGAAAATTGTTTCAAAGTTCTAATATTACATACTTACCTTTAAAGAATATGGAAGAAAATACTATATATGAAATCAACAAGATAGATCGAGTAGATACAAAATATGGTGAAAGTATAAGATGTGATCTAAATAACGAATATTACATTTATTTACCTAAACGATTTCTGATTATTACTAAAAATCAGATGGATTATCTAAACACAACTCCACACATTTTAAAGAAAGTTAAAGAAGTGAAGGGGTCATATACTCTAATCCTTAAAAAGAAGAAGCAATTTGTATTCTACAACAACTTGTATAACAGTACTGAAGAAGACGATGATGATGATGATGATGATGAAATAGAAAACACATTTTAAACAATCCACGAAACAGAAACCTTTTAAAATTAAAATCATATATATTTATGTATATATATATATATATATTAACAAAACTCTGCATACATTAAAATTTCTTTCACATTTGATTAAATAGAAACTTTATAAAAAAAAAACGGAAAAACCGCAACAGAAACTTTTTAAAATTTTCTCATACATTTTAATTAAATAACAACTTTATAAAATTGAAAAACCGCAACGGAAACTTTTTAAAATTAAATTCTCACAACATTAAAATTTTAACCACTTTTTTCCTGTTTAGAAACAAAATTACATTTCAGAATTTTGTATAAAAACCCTCTCTAGTTCTACTTTAATTTACTATTCAAGTAATGGAAGCACACCTAAAAACAATATTTAAAAAAAGTCAAAATAAAACCATTCTCCCTGTAAAAGAGATGGTTTTTAACCATAACTATAAAATTACGAAGATGGAGCGTGTACAAACACGCTTTGGGACAAAAATTCGTTGTCTGGTGGAAGCGAATAAATATATATATCTACCGAGCATATTCAATAACACCATAGATGATGCTACTATTGCGGAATTTGACCGCAATACCTACTACCTTTTAAAAGAAAGAAAAGGTAGCGAAGATAGCAGCAGCAGCAATAAATATTATGAACTAACTATAAATGCAGCTGCAACAGGTAATTTTTGGTAAATAGTTTTTTTATTTATTTTATTATTATTAAATCTAAATATTATTTTTTGTTATCGTTCTAGCTCAAGATACACTAAAGAAACAAGATGCACTAAATAACTAAAAGTATAATTACACCAACTTTTTTACCATTTTTTTTATTATATTGTAAAATTTTTAAACAAATTAATAAATAAAATATATAAGTACATAAATAGTATTGCTTTGGGTTTTTTTATTTCTTATCAACTTTGTTGTGTATGGTTAGGGTCTTGTATTCAAATAATTTCAAATTGTTGTGTATGGTTAGAGTCTTGTATTCAAATAATTTCAAATTCAAACAAATTTAATCAACTGTTTCAAACACACACACACACACACATTCATACATATCAACGAAACGAATGAAAAAAACCATAACAGAATTTTTAACAACAGAACAACAATACAATAGGGTGGCACTTATGTATATCATCGTTGTTAGTTTTCTCATACAAAATTAGTACACAAATCCTAACCAACACCTTAAATACTAGCAAAAAAATCACAGACTTTCGTAAACCGCCCTAATGTAGTTTAATTCATATTGTATTAACCCTCTAACTTCAACAAAAATAACATCCACCACGACTTCACTTTAAACAAAACCGAACACGCTGCCGCCTCATAACACAAAATATCATAGAGTCGAATTTAACCCCAACGACCGTTAAAGGGTTAAGGTATACACATTTATAAACTAACATACACACACACACATACATATATTTTCAAAAACATACATACATACACACACGCACCCCATCCACAACAAAATCAAAACCCTACAATCGTCACACCATCTTTGCGGTTTGACACCCTACCTAAAGAACATCGGTAATGGTCGATTTTCACACAACATACCCCTACTCCATACAACACAATGTAGCAAACCAATCAACTAACTTAAATGCCGGCTGTAGCGTAGGCATGATCCAAATTTTGTATGAGGATCATGGTCGCGAAACCCCACAAACAACCTACTTACGTTTAATAACATCGGCTCCATGGTACATTAAAAATTCAAATTTACATCGTGATTTAAATATGACACTAGTGACTGAAGAAATTTAAAAATACGCAGGCAAATATTTAACTAAACTCGAGTCCCATCCTAATCCCCTTGCTCGTAACATCTTGAACTTTACTGGACACATCCGCTTAAAAAACAGGGACACCAAGGCTCTAATAAGCAATACCTCAGGTGAAAGTTTTTGAGAATAATTTTTTTTACTAGTACATAATTATTGTATTAATAACTACTATCACTAAAATTGTTTTCGGCATTGGTCGAACACATTAATTATATCTAGACTTAAGATTTGATTACTTATTGTAAGTTCATTTTTTTGAAGATGCAATAAATAAGTTATATGTATTTAAAAAAAAAAAAAAAAAAAAAAAAAAAGTTGTTATTTAGGATATAATTTCGAAGAAACAATATAAAGTCTGAAAAGAGCTACTAAAAAAATTAATTGTATTTACTAATACACATGTAAATACATCGACTTTTATGTAGGAAAATAGCGCGTTTTGGCTATAAATAGTTGACAATGCTGTAGCTTAGTGCGTTCTAGCGCGTTTTGCGAAGGGTAACAGCCGTTTGGGTTATAAATAGTTGGCATCGCTGGTCGTTCAATAAAAATTAAGTGGAAAGAAAGAGTTGTTTGAGAAATACTGCATTTATGTTACCGCTGGTGCCACTAAATTAGAAATTTGTCAATTTTTCGACTGCTTGAACAGTGTTGTCAGATTAGGGGATTTATCCCCAAATTAGGGATGTTTTTTCGGAATGGGGATTTTTTGGGGATTTGTATTTTACTTAGTATTTTAAATTTATTTCTCAGAGTATTTTAATTTTAATACGTATTCCAGTTGCTTTTTTAGTTCATAAATAATTTAAAATGATAAATGGTAACAATGAACTTAACTTAAACATTTGTTGGTGATAAGATTTAATAAGGTTTATTACAAGACATTGGGGATATTGTTCATTTGCTAATTTTTTTGTTTCCACGTATATAACTTACAAATTATTTGACAATTAGTTCTTGACCTTGCTTGATGCTTACAATTTTTGGACACTTACATTCTGAAAAGTGCCGAGTTGCATCTAATGCGAGTATCTGTACTTGATGTTCAATGGAGCTTAATTAATCGTACTTACCCTTAGGTTCAGTGGATTTGGGTTAAGATTTCGAGGAGGAACTAAGGTGTGTAGAATCGACGTTAATTATTAAAACTAAAGAAGGATTGTTTTTTTTATCACTAAAAAGCTTATTGCAGCAAATTTTAAAACGTTTTCCATCAAATCTCAAAATTTTCAAAACATAATCAATTTGCTCCAAACATGGATTAGGACAATCTAAATTTAGCTCAATCATAAAAATACTTCAACCAGCGGCAAACAAAGGTGCACAAATAACAAACAACTTAAACATGTTTGGGCAGAAGTTTATTCGAATCAAGATGCCTCTGGATAATTTTTTGGCAATGAAGTCAAAAAAACAAAAATTTAAACAAATTTGGAAACTCACATTAATTAATAAAAATATTTCATTCAACAAGAATTGAAATTACTGAACTTAAGCCTGACTTAGAAATTATTTCTAATTAAAATTCACTATAGTTCAACTAAAAAAAAAAATTTAAAATTGCCTCACTTAAATAATCATGGGCACGTGACAAAATATCTATATGTTCACTTTAAAAAAAGAATTGCTTATAGACAATTTTGAGAAGCGCATAGGAGGCTATTAAATAAACTATTTACAATTTTTATATACATTCTTGTATAGTAAAAAGAAAAAATATATACACATGCGTTTTAAAATACGTAATGGCGGATGACGAAAATAAATTCGGCCAAAGAAGGCCGCGAATCGTGTGTGATAGCATATGCAACGATGAGATGCACCAATTAAATGTCGCTAACAAGAAAATTGAGGAGCTAAGTCGCAAGCTTGATATTCCATTAAAGCAAATTGAAGAGTTGAAGCAGCTTATTGAAAAATCTGCAAAGAAAAGCAAACCAAAACCGAAGTACGAGAACTTGATGATGGCCAATCTAACGCCGAAGCTGGCATGGACGTGGTTGATAATGATGCAGATGTCAACGAAGAGGCATCGAACAGCAATGCCGCCGAAGAAGGAGCTGCTGCCAATACTGGAAGGGATGCAGAAAAGAAGAACCCAAAGGTGGACGTTGCAACCACAGGTGGAGACGGTAAGGTAGTTAGTAAGAAAGTTCCGATTGTAACAACTTACAATATTAATGTCAAGGACATGTGTTGCGTGATAGATAGGGCTTTAGGCCACCGCAACAACAACATAAAAATCATGGGTAAAGATGTTACGAATATAGGGGTTTGCACTCTCGAGGATTTCGAGAAGCTCAAAGCTTTGCTCAAAGATGAAGGGGTCAGCTTTTATACGTATACACCGAAGGCCATGAGACCTTTTTCGGTTGTTATTGAGGGCTTGTCGAGTACGTACGGCGTTGATGATGTTAGGGATTATCTGTCGCGTCAACATGAGGAAGTATAGGAGAAAGGATACTGTAACTCAGTGTTACAACTGCCAGTGGTTTGGTCACGTATCCAGCAATTGCGAGATGCCTTATCGCTGCGTTAAGTGCGGTGCTTCCCACGGCCCTGGAAAATGTGGAATTCCTTCCAAGAGTGGGAATATTGTGGAGCAGTTGATCGCTCACCCTGTTAGTGGTCAGGCCATTGGAAAGGTAGGCTCGCCGGTGAGGTGTGTCAATTGCGGCGTCGAGGGGCACGTGGCCAGCTCTAGGGATTGTCCACGGCGGATAGAAATAGTACGGAAAAGAGAGGCAGCTCGGGTACCGAAGAGAGAGCCTCTAATGCATCGATGACCTGATAGTGGTGGCCTAGAGCATGGTGTTTCTTTTGCATCGGTACTGGCATCTAACTTACCAACGGTAAATTTCCGTGCCGCTGCATCGAGTGCTGGGCCTTCCCTGGGGGCTGCTATGGGCGAGTTGAACGTGTTAGATAGGGACTGTAAACAATTTTTTGGTGGAGGCTTACTGGACTGTCTTAGTAAGATGAGAGGCTTTGCGCAGGAGTATCATGCACTCGAGGATGACGAAGGGAAATCACGCGCATTGCTTGGGATGTTAATGATGATGCAGCACAATGGCTAGGACAATTAAAATAATTTTTATTAAGGTAAATTCAGTAGTCTCAAGACATAGGAGACACTATTTAAAATTGTTTTTAGACAGACATAGACCAGACGTACTTCTTATGGCGGAACATGGGCTTGGTCCCCGCCATAAGTTGGATATTGACGGGTACTTGGTATTTCGACAGAATCGACATAACGGACGTGGGTGAGGGACGGCTATTCTTGTTAAGAACATCCTTTCCTGTGAGAGGGTTGTTGTTGATACCGGGTCTTTGGAGAGCAAGGTTGTGCGAGTACATAGACTTGGTGGGAATGACTTGACGGTAGTATCATTGTACAGGACACCTCTGAGAGCCCTGTTCCTCTCTGATCTTGGAACTATGGCTGACCTTGCCATTAGTGGCAGTGTTGTAATAGGGGCCGACCTGAATGCCAGACACACCTTTTGGGGGGATACCATTGACGACACAAGTGGACGTGCGCTTCGTGAGTTGCTTCTTACAAGACCAAATTTAGAGATTTTCCCAAGGGATGGACCGATAAGGGTCACATCGACGTCAGCTTCTTTTATCGATGTGATGATGTCATCTGTGGACCTAGCGCCAATAATTTCTGGCAGTGGGCTAAGGACCCATGACTTTGAGTCTGATCACAAGGCGGTGGAGATGGTTCTAGGTATAGGGGATTGCTTAGGTCGAATACGCCCTACACGGTACGATTATGGACGTGGACGGTTTTAACAGACATTTGTCTACGGGAATGACTCAGTGTACACTCTCTGTTGATAGAAATGTTGATGAGCAGGAGATTGACATGTGTGTTGAATCCATGACTGAGTGTTTCCGACGGTCTGTGGACTTCTCGGTTCCAAAAGTTCCGACAGGTAGGAGAGGACTCTTATCTTTGCCTCCGGATATTTTGCACTTTATAGCAGAGAAGAAAAGACTGCGCCGCTTGGTTCGTGTTTGTGGGGACCCCGGACGATGCATTACTCTAAGTGCTGATATACTGAATCTGGATAGGATAATTCAGGGGGCTATAGCGACTGTTGAACGCGAGCACTGAAGGAGATTTTTATGCAATAATCGGGTGAATGACGCTACGTACAGGAATATCAAGGCAGCAGCTGGCACGAACAGGTTTAATACCATTGGTGATTTGATTGGTACTGGAGATGCACTAGTATCTGATGGGGTTGGCAAGGCCCAACTCCTGGCAGATCATTTTGCAGCAATGAACGGCGTTGCGCGGGGGGCTACAGGTGACCATTCTCTGGGCATTGTAAGAGATAGAATTAGCAGACTGTATGACATGGGCACTATTACAACCTTTCGGGACACCGTTAGGGCTGACGGGACTGGGACAGACGGACTAGGATTTGTTACTTCTGGGACAGTGAGGGACGCCATTAGACGAAGGGCTAACAAGAGGTCGAGTGGAGTTGATGGAATAGCGGATATAGTATTGAAGAGGACCCGCAATGACACCTGGTGTTTTCTCTCAATTCTCTTTAACCATTGCCTGAATATCGGCTACTTTCCAAAGGCGTGGAAAAAGGCGCTTGTTGTACCGATACTTAAACCAAGGTCTGACCCGAGGCAATGCAGTAGCTATAGGCCAATTTCTCTCTTGTCGCCATTTGGCAAGTTGCTGGAGTTCTTTATACTGTCTAGGGTGAATCAAAGGATCTCTGAAGGGGGCATACTAGCTGAATCGCAATTTGGATGCAGGGCTGGCCATTCGACCTCACATCCTCTTATGGTATTCACGGACTACGTAACTAGAGGACTTAACTGGAGGTGCCCGACGTTAGCGGTGAGCTTCGATATTTCTAGGGCTTTTGACACCGCCTGGCAGGACGGCATTATTTTTAAGATGATTTGGGATGGGGTTTGACCGCAATATCTGTAGAATTATTGCAAATTTCCTGGGGGACCAGTCGTTTAGCGTAAGGATGGGTTGAAATAAGGTCGAGTGATAGATATGTACTAGCAAGTGTTCCCCAGGGATCCCTCCTGGGGCCAGTGATGTACAACATTTTTGTGTCCGATATTCCTTCTCCTCCGGAGGGTGGTCTCTTGCTGTCGTACGCTGACGATATCCTGGTTGCGGCTTCTGGACCCCTGGCCAGGGCTCTCAACTCTCGTCTTAATGAATACCTCTCCATACTAGGGGAGTACTTTGGAAAATGGCGACTCGGACTGAACATGAACAAGATGACCGCAGTCATGATTAAGGACAGACTTAGGTACATATATCGTAAATGTAGATCATTCATTCCAAGTCTAATGATTGGGAATGAAATGCTACATGTATCTGATAGGATGAGGTATCTTGGCGTGGTATTTCACGAAAATTTTGAGTTTTACCGACACATCGACCATTTTTTGGACCGGACAAAACGCTTGTACTCCACATACCGGGGGATACTTGGACGTCAGGGTCTCAACAGGGATGTGGCACTCTCGCTCTATCGTCAGATTATTCGTCCTCTCATGTCCTACGCGTTTGCAGCCTGGTTCAGAATTTCTTCTGCCCAGATGAAGAGGCTTAGGGTATGGGAGAGGAGAATATTACTGGCGTGCTTAGGGCTTGTGCGCGGACGTAGGACGGATGGTGTATGGCGCAGGACTTCTTATAGGTCAATTTACGCAGCCATCAATTTCAGCAGGATCGATGCTTTTATGATGAGAACGAGCTTGTCCAACGATGTTTCGAAAGGCCCACTGATCTGGAGTCCATCTCTGCGTCAAGATATCTATCGCCGGTTGACCTCCTGCCGTTGAGCGAAGCTGGTCTTCTATACGAGGATGCAAGCCTCTTGTTCTACCACAGGAGGGTCAATACCCTTGATATGTACAACGTAGTGTATAACACTGCACAGTAGCACTAGTCTTTTGTAATTTTTTTTTCCTTTTTGTTTTTCGTTCCCTTTTTGTTTTCTCTCTTTTAGTATTAAGATTATTTTTAAATTAGTTTTAAGTCTTGTTTGTTACCTAGCTTTAAGAAATACTAGTGCCTTCCTTTTTTCCATTTTTGGGAAATTTTTTATGATTAGACGTAAGTTATATAAATAGATGTAAATATTATTTAGTTCAGCTATTAATATCTTTATAAACTGACTAGAATAGTCCTAGAAAACTACGTAGTATGTAAGAAAACTTTAAATATAAGAAATAGACTAAGAAACTATGTACAAAAAAATAAAAAATAATACTGGAATAAAAATTGAATTGACAATGTCTACCTCAGAGATAGACTTGGGTGCTGATGAAGTGCTTGGCTGCACAGAAAAATATCGGTATTTCCCCCAGCTAATAAAGTCTAATTTAATTTTTCTTCTCTTCTTTGGAGACTCACATTAATTAATAAAAATATTTCATTCAACAAGAATTGAAATTACTGAACTTAAGCCCGACTAAGAAATTATTTGTGATTAAATTTCAGTATAGTTCAACTAAAAAAAAAAATTTAAAATTGTTCCACTTAAATAATCATGGGCACGTGACAAAATATGTATATGTTCACTTGGTAATAACTGTTTCATATACTGGAAAGTAAGATCTTTTTTTTTTTTTTTTTTTTATGCATACATATATTTATTTATTGTATCTTCAAAACTGAACTAACAATAAGTATTCAAATCTTAAATCTAAATATAATTATTAGGCCCGACCAGTGTCGGACATAAACTTAGTGATAGTAATTCATAATACATAGGAGTTGTGCAAAGCAAAAAATAAAAAAATAATTTCAAACAGTTTCATCTGGTGTGGTAAGTATTAGAGCCTTTGTGTCCCTCTTTTTTAAGCGGATGTGTCCGGTAAAGTTCAAGATATTTCGAGCAAGCGGATTAGGGTGTGACTCGAGTTTAGTTAAATATTTGCCTGAGTATTTTGCAATTTCTTCAGTCACTTGTGGCATATTTAGATCACGATGTAAATTTGAGTTTCTTATGTACCATGGAGCCGATGTTATTAACCGTAAAATTTTGTTTTGTCTTCGTTGGATTTTCTCTACATTTGAAGCTGAAGCAGTGCCCCATAGCTGAATTCCGTAGCACCATATAGGTTTCAAAAGCGACTTGTATATCAAAAGTTTGCAATCTAGACTCAGGGTTGAATTTCTACCAATCAGCCAATATAACTGAGTTAATTTTAGTTTCATTTGTGTTAGCTTAGAGTCAATATGGTGTTTCCATGTTATCCGTCGGTCAAGGTGTATACCAAGGTATTTTACATGTGAATGTTGAGGAACAACTTGATTATTGATTCGAATAGGTGAATAGGTATCTTTTCGCAGAGTAAATGTTACCTGAACACACTTTTGTTCGTTTACCTTAATTCTCCATAAGTTTAACCATAATTCCAGCTGTGTAATATGTTCTTGTAGGTATCGGGAAGCCTCGTGAGGGTTTTCGTGCATACTAAGGCAGGCTGTATCATCAGCAAATGTAGATGTATGGATATTGCTGCTCAAAGGCATATCGCAAGTATAAATCAAATACTAGACTGGGCCCAGTATGCTCCCCTGTGGCACACCGGATGAGATTGATTCGGACGCACTCATGAAGTCTCCTTCCACAACAGTGAACTTTCGAGCAAGAATATAACTTTGCAGAAGATTAACAATGTTTATTGGTAGATATGTCTTCAATTTTAAAATTAGGCCTCTATGCCACACTTTATCAAATGCTTGAGAAACATCAATAAAGAGGGCAGAACAATACTTCTTTTCTTCGAGTGTTCTTCTTATAAATTGAACCAATCTATGCGTTTTTTCAATGGTGCTATGCTGACTTCTAAAACCAAATTGATGATCCGGTATGCACGCATTTTCAGTTAGAATTGGGGACAATTTGATCATGAGTAACTTTTCGAAGAGCTTTGACATTGTTGGCAGTAAACTTATTGGCCTGTATGACTTAGCCTTGGTAAGATCTTTGCCCGGCTTTGGAATCATTTTGACCTTGGCAAGCTTCCAGCTGTGTGGATAATACTCCAGTCTTAAAATGGCATTAAAATGAATAGCAGAATTCTAATTGCAATACGAGGCAACTTCATCAGCATCTTATTACTAATTTCATCAATACCCGTAGCTTTTTTTGGGTTGAGTTCAGCAATTAGTTTTTGTACATCACGCATCTTAAACTTTAAGGGACGATGATGTAACGAAATTTGTACAAAAATTTTCGACGCAAATATTTGTTGCTTGTAGATTTTCTTCACAAACGTTGTCAAGAATATAGTGCTTGAGTCTTGACTTTATTAGAATTGCCGATCCACCGCATGCTCTTCCTCTAGGGTCTTTTGTATCATATAAGTTGTAGCCATTGATTTTGAAAAGGCTTCTCGAAGTCAAATGAGTCTCAGAGACCAACATGATATCAATATCTTTTTCCGTAAGGAAGTGCTCGAGCTAATTTTTGTGTTGGCGAATGCCGTTTGCGTTCCAGAAACATATTTTTAACGTGTTCATGGCTTGTTAATTAATGCTTGAAGCAGAGTATTCTGCATTCGAAGCATTTCTTGCATCATATTAGTCATATTTGTTGTGAAATTGTTTATAGTTTGCACCAGATTATCAATAGTGGCTTCAAGGCGACTGAAATTAAAACTTGTGTTCGCATTTGTTGAATTACTTGGTGGGGACACTTTCTGCGTGGGAATAGAATTTATTTTAACAGCATCGGCATACGATACACGTGAGGTACTAGGTTGGCTCATTGGAGGAAAAGTGACAGAGTAAGCGTTAGTTGATTGAGCTGGAACTAATTTAGGTTTTTGACCCATAGCCTGTTTAACGAAAGAATACACAGGGCATCCTCTGTAGTTAGCGGTGTGATTGCCTCCACAATTACTACATTTTTTTTCTGCTTGTTCTTTTGGCTTAGTACAGCTAGCAGTACCATGCAATTCACCGCAGATAACACAAACTGTAGGTAAATTGCAATAGGATTTTGTATGACCATATTCTTGGCAATTATGGCACTGTACGGGACCTGAACGCTTACGTGGCTCTTCAACTGTGATTTTTCGGTGTAATAGAAACTTTACATTATAAATAGGATGCGTTTCATTTTTTTTCAACTGCATGTCATTCGGCTCCAATTCAACCCGAAATAGGGGTTGTGGGACCTTTTCTCTGTTAATTATATTGGTAACATTTTTAACCTTAAATCCTTTTTCAAGAAGTGCACATTTTACTTCTTCGGGGTCAACATATGAATCTATGCCCTTTAATACTATCTGTAGGCCTTTAGCACTCTTAAGTTGGTAAGTGTAAAAATTTGTTTTGTTTTTTTCAAATTCGCTAACAATTTTTCGAAAATTTTTTTCATCATAAATTTGGATTTTAGTTTCATCAATATTACCTCGTTTAATTGGAATGATGTGGAAAGTATTTTCACCAATGGCCGACAGCAGTTTTTTTAGAAGCGCGTTAGAATTTTTTTCTCTCAGATAGATAGGTGGTGGCTTAAAAGACTTTTGCGATGATGCAGACATTTTTGGAGCAGATGAAATTTTAGAAGATTTTGGGCTTCGGCCACGCTTTACCACAGTTGTATATCTGTCCATACCGACTTGGACTTTGGGTTTTGAACTGCTGTTATCTGTAGTGATAACTTTGTTAAGTGATGAACACGAGCCCGAAGGGGATGATATCGCTGACTTATATGAAGATGTACTAGGCAACTGTAATGTTAACGAATCACTTGTTGGCATTGGACAAAGCGAAGTTGATCGCTGAGAAAAAGACTATCATCAGATTTTTTATTTTTATTGTTAACATTGAGACCTTCAGAACTCACAGTAAAATATGCATTTCTGCCGTTTGAACTCACTTCACAATTTTTTGTTTTTGAGGTACTCATGTATAGTATTCCTCAAGTGCACTTTGTTTGCGGTTTTTGTTTGTTTTTGTTTTTTGTTTCTTGCTATGTAAAAATAATATCAGCAATATTTGCTTTACTTATTTATCAAAGTTAATATGTATGTGTTACGGTTATTATGTATTACGAATATTTTTTATGATTTTTTGTTTGTTTAATAAGTATATGAAAGTAAAATCAACTGTAGAAAGCAAACACAATGTAACATAATATCCACTACATTAATACTTCCATGTATGTACCGACGGTACATCGAATAAGTAAAAATAAATAATGTGATGATCGTAAAAGATAAGCAAGAATGGTTAAACATACTTAGGTAGAGTGACATAACTTTGTGCTAACCTGAATAGAAAATGAAAAAATGGATAAAACAGAAAATGAATAGCGATACTTACAAATGTGTTTACCAAAGGTAAATTAATAATTGTATACACAATATTTCTCATATTCCATTTCATTGAAAATTTGCGTTAAATATCTGATGTTAATAACAATCTCTACCCCAGGAGATAGACTTGGGTGCTGATGAAGTGCGTTGCTGCATAGAAAAATATCGGTATTTCCTTATTCTGCCTTATTCATAATTTTTTTTTATAAAGTATTCATAAAACAAATTTTATATGGAAATATCTTACTTAATATTATAAATGTGAAAGTGAGTTTCTTTGTAACGCTTTCATCAATGGAAAGCTACATTACCAATGTCAAATATAGGATATTTTTCTCCGGTTTTGGTTCGGGCAAAGACTATAAATATAAAGATGTTCTACGTCCATACATTGTACTGTCAGTGCTTAATTTGCTGGTGGATTTTCTACTAAATCCATGTGTTTCAAAGAGAGTATTTTATTTTCTCAGAGCACTTATTATTCTCATGTGTTTGCTATTCATTTGCATATGCATACATGTATGTATGTGTGCCTTTGCATGCATAAGTATGAACGGATGTGTGTATTTTTCCTAAAGCAAAGAAAAAATATACACAAACAAAAAGAACTTGTGTTTTCGCACATATGCATATGTATATGGGCATAAGCTACGTAGAACTTAATGTTGCCGATTGTTTATTTGTATGGCAAAAATATGTATTTTATTGTTGTACTATTGCAAATACATGGATTCGCACCGAATATAAATTTACCGTTATTTGAATTTAATATCAGTGTTCAAAAACTTACAGCAGAAAAGCAAAAGTTTCAATTAATATGCTATTGCTTTGATTAATGAACGGTATTGCGATTTATTTACCTGGTGCAGTGTGTTTTTTTCACAATCACACTTGCATGACTTGTTTCCAACCCTTAAAAATAAATGTTTTAGCATGTAGGAATTAAGTTTTAGCAATAAAGACCATAAAATTATTTGTAAAAATAGAATAATTGTGGTTTTACCACAACGGGTGCAATAAAATGCACATGTGTACTGCTGTCTGCATATCCCAAGTTTTGTGATTAAAGCAGATATATTTTGCGGAGGCAGGTATATTGGAAAAACCCACATACTTTAAAAAAATATTTCTGGTAAGCATTTTTTAATTTTATTACCTGCATTTTTTATTGAAAGACACTTGTTACTTTATTTTTCCTGATTAAGTCATAAAAAATTTTTTTTTTTACATATTCAATTAGTAAAGGAAAAATTAGCATATGACAATTATTTACCTAAATAAATCATAAAACGTTGTGTATGAAGTGGAATTTTCTTATTCTACATTTTAACCCGTTGAAGATTAGGCAAAACTTCGACTGTACTACTGCTTCACAGTGAATATATTGTGCTTGAAAATATAATCTAGTGTGAAATTAAAAAAGTCTTAGTAATTAAATAAGTAAAAAAATATCATAATGAGCGAACTAACTGAAATTAAACAAAAGAAGTTATCGCTTATAACAGGCAATAAGTGTTGTTTGCCTCATTGTGGCAGATCTAAAAGAAGTTTTCCAAACTTAAAAATCTTTCGTTTTCCATATTCCAATGACATATTGCTTAAAGCGTGGATAGAAAAGTGCAACTTTGACGAAAGCTTTTTGGAAAGATCGAGGACATTATATATATGTGAAAGACACTTTCCGTCAGAAAATATAGGAAAGAAATACTTGAAGCGCGACGCAGTACCAACTTTAAACTTGACTGATGACTCAGATATAGAAAAAGAAAACTGTTTATTAAGTGAAGATGTTGCTTTACCCTTATTTGGAAGTCCGCCTCATAAGCGCAAAATATCGGAATCACCATCGTTTTGCACAAGTTGTAAGAAATTGGAAGTTCGTTTTAAATTATTTTGTTACTTCCAGTTCAATAAAAGGTGATATACTAAAAAAACTTGTAGAGTCAAACTTGGATATATTAAGAGAAATGGGACTAAATGTGCGTGGGCTTACGTGTGATCAAGGTCCTAATAATAGAAAATGTTATGATATGCTCGGCGGATCCCGTGAAAAACCTTATTTTGTTTATAAAAATGCCAAAATTTACTTGATGTACGATGTACCCCATATTATTAAATCTATAAGAAATGCTTTCATCAAAGCCGATTTTAAACCACCGCATGGCGTAGCGCGCTTCGACGTTGTTAGAGAAATATTCGAGTTGGAGTACGGAAAAGCAACAAAAATTACAAAATTAAAAACGGTGCACATAAACGCAAATAATTTTCAGAAGATGCGTGTTGGCTTAGCTGTCCAAACTTTGAGCAATTCAGTTGCTGCTGCAATCCAATCTGTAAATGAAAATCGCCAGTTTACACGAAGTTCCGCACCAATAGCCACTTCAACGTGCTCTTTTATAAAAAAAAAACTCGATAGCTATTTTGATTGCTTAAACAGCAAGTATTTTAACGATGTAAAGCCCCTGAAGCGTGGCTTGAAGCCGAATAGCATAACTTGGCAATTACTCGAAGAGCTAATTACCTATATGAAACAGGTTGAATACGCAGGAAACAAAATATTTTCAATCGATGGCCTGATTCAAACTACGAGAGCTATTTTATATTTATCGTCAGAATTCTTTGCGGAAAACTCAAATTTGATATGCATTTTAACGAACCATTTTAATCAAGATCCATTGTAAAACTTGTTTTCATATATACGTGCCAAGGGTGGACACTGCAAAAATTCTTCGGTCTATGAATTAAATGTCACAGTAGCTAAAAATAACGCAATTTAGTACCTCATCAAATTGTGCAAATGACGATGCGATATTTTTACCTATTGAGTTTCAAACAATTTTAGAAGATACTCAAAGAAGTGGAACTACAGCAGAAAGTAGTCGCACACCTGACATTAATGTAACAAACATATTCGATGAAAATTAAGATTATTTTAATGAAGATGCAGATTGGTTTAACGCTAACAACGTTCAACATCAAGCCGATATTTTGTTGGTTATATAGCTCAACGAATAACTTGCGCTAAATGCCGTGTGGATGTAATTAAACCCGCGCAAGTTTTGTCATATCCTTCAGAAATGTTTGTTCACGCAAAAAATTATGATAAAGAAACAGATTTTGGAAGTTTGTGTGCTCCATCATACTTATTTTTTTCAGTGTGTAAGATTCACATAAAAGTTTTTGAAAATCTTTTTTCTAAGTCCAAAGAAATAAAAAACATAAAAAAAACTATTGTTGAACAATGCGTAAATTGTACCAAAAATACAATATATTCCTTTTGGTTTGACGAGAGCAACGTATGCTTTAAGCACAGGATGGAGATGCTTAATTTATTAGTTCTTACACTGCTAAGAAAACATTCGTCGTGGGAAACATATAAATTCCAATCAACAAGCACTGAAAAACTCAAAATTTTAAAGCAATAAATAAAAAAAAAATATTGTAAGTATACAATTCAGATTTCTAAATCAAATAATTATATGTAGTTCGGTGCGAATCAACTTATTTTTAATTTTACAACAATAAAACACGTATTATTACTCTACAATAACACAATCGGTCGCATTGGCTTTACGTAATTTATTTGCACATGAATATATCAAAACAAGAAACTTCTTTTTGTAATTTCATATTTTTTCTTGTACTGACTGTGCTTTGCTACGATTGTGGGGATATCTGCAAGTCATGTTGTGCATTTTCGTTCTTAATTCTTCCGGGGTATATTTAAAGCCATGCGTTTCTATTTCAGAAGCCATTTCCATATGAATTTGGCTGTTTTTCCGGCAGCTACGCAACTGGGGCATCTTCTCTGACCATATTTCAAGCAGAGCCAGCTCACCTATCTGGTCCCATTTGCTAGCACTTTTTGTTATTGCTGGAAATAAAGAAAATTTCTGTGTCTATTTTTTCAAAAAGCTTATATATTTATTATCACTTACTTTTTTTGTCCATTTAAATATATTATTTTATCACAAAATGAATGCAAAATTGCAGATTTTGTTTGTTTGTTTATTAGAGAGAACTGTCAAATCGAAGCAACTGATGGGTCGTGTGAAAACCAAGATTGAAATAGTCGTATGAACGTACTATTACAAAGTGCAAGAAATGAGTCGGATGGATCACAGAAACCTCTAAAGTCTGATTCATTTTCATATATTTTTGCATGAACTACATGTGATGAAAATTGCGCCCTTCAAAATATAAACTATTTTTTTTAAATAAGGCAATTATTGTTTTAAAAATTAAGCCTTGCAGGTATTTATGTATAGATATTAGCGCAATATTGACTTCGGTGCGAATCGATATACTTACATATCTATTTGCAATTGTACAACAATAAAACATGCATTCGTCTCCTGCAATTAAAAATTGGCAACATTTGCTTTTTTTTAACACTTCTTCCAGTTTGTTTATAATTTTTGTTTTGGATATGTACATATATACATAAATATGTACATACATAAACATGTTTGCAAATACCAATTTTATACTTGTACGATTTGTACACAGCGGGAAAAGAAAGTGCAAGGATACCTTCTAGAAGGCCTCTACGCTCCTTCTTTTGGATGTACAAGGCCAACTCGCTCCATTTCACACTCATATCTTTTTTTTCACGCATTGTCAATGCGAGGTAACTTAGTCTTCCGCTCTCGCTTCTTATGTGAGCAATTCTAAAAAGTCTTCAAATTAATGGAATTTACTCTTCATAAAAGGGAATATGGTATGTGTATCTTATCTTTTATGCGAAAGAGTCGCGGCCTTCTATAAGTTATTCTTTAGCAATTAGAGAAGAATAGTATTTGATTCAAAAAAATTCGTAAGCATGTCTTTAATACAGCCTGAAGTAAGAAGGTCTTCTGAGTTTTCCCGCTTTGTATCAGGTACTTCCGGCTGTTAGTTCAAAATTATTATAAAGATCTCCTCTTTATTCACATTTTGGTGTTGATGAAGCTTAGCTAAACGACAAAAGATAAATTAATTATAATTTGTGCTTTACTGGGGATTTATTTTTATATATTAAGTTTTAATAGTCATTTTGGAAAAAATTGGGGTATATATATTAAAACTTAATACAAAAAAAAATTATCTTACAATAAAAACTTGTTCTATGTTGCTAATAATTACATTTGAGCTCACATATTTCGCTGGAGAAAAATTAAACGTGAGACTTTATTAGATTTAAGACAAGTACGCCTATCGTTTAAAATCTGTCCCATCGAAGAAAAGTACGTTCGCAAGGCACTGACGTGGCCAATATATACAGACGCTTAAAAGCAAAAGCATAAACTCTAGGATAAATGTATTTTCTCTCTTTCCACCATTTTAAAGGGTCGTGCGTTCTTTCCAAGTATTCTTCATTAAGATACTTATCGAATTCTCTAATGGCAGCAGCAGAGTTGTTGTCAGGTTGGACCGTTTTTTTTAAATCCTCGTCGTATATTTGCCATAAGCTGAAAACTTCTGTAGTCTCTTCATGTTGAACAGTATAGTCAATTGTAGGACTTGTAATTATTATTGTGGACAATCTAGATCTTAAGTTTTTTACGGAAGACTGATATAAAACTTCACTTTTAAATCCTCTTCTCTTAGAGCGTGGGTCTTAAATTATGCTTTCAGCGTAGTGTATTTTTTATATTCTCCAAATCTATGTTTTAGCTCACATTGTATTTTGGAAATGAAAGCCGATATCTTGGTATTATATGATGACCAACTTGCTATAAAACCATCTAGAATGTTACAAATAACCGTCACTTTTGACAGTGTAACATTCTTTTCCCCACAAATTTCTACAGTTGTTTCGTAGAACGGCCTTAAAATTTGAATGATTTCCTGAATATACTCCCAGTCCTGCAAGGAAAGCTACAAATCAGGCCTTTTTAAAGAAAGCGTTGATACAACAGCATCTTTCGTAGCCACGATTCTCTCCAACATAAGGTAGGTACAGCTCCAACGTGTCTCAACATCAGCTTCATCTCAGTCATTCCCATTTGCCTCTGAATTTCAAAAAGTTTGGTTACACCCTGAGAACTTCTATGGAAATACTCGACAATTCTCTTTACTTTCCCTACAGTGTCTTTAACTTCCCGTAATGCTGCCTGGACGACTAGGTTGAGCGAATGGACAAAACAACCCACGCTGCGCCATTACCCCTGGCGAACAGGTGCAAGAATATTTGCTGCATTGTCGCTGACTATTGCCATTACTTTATTCTGCAGTTCAAACTCTATCATGTTTTTTTTTATAAAGTTGCACAAATTTTCAGCTGTGTGCTTTTCCGAAAATATTTCACACGAAATTAAATATGATTTCATCTATGTAGTGTGCAGTTGTTGCTACATAGCTGGCATTATTCCTCGACGACCAGCTATCCGTCGTGAGACATACTGTCACAGAGGTACGAATGCTCGATTTTACATTTTCGAGAACTACTTCGTAAACACTTGGAAGCAAGTTTTTTGACAATGTCTTTCTTGTTGGCAATTGATATCCTGGGCAATATGAGACTTCCTGAATAAGTTGCCTAATTGCAGGCTCCTCCACCAAGCGTAGAGGGTGGTTACCTTGCGCCACAGCTTTTAGAACCAGGTTATCAATTTGTTGTACCTTTCGAATTTGTGGAGGCCTAGAGATGAATTGGGAACTGCTTTGCTGATGTTGTCGGCTTTGTGAGCTTGTAGTAGGATGTGACACTGCAGTAGCAGTGCTTAGACTTCGGTCGGAGCACGTACCCTGCTCCTCAGTACATGGATCCACCTGTCGTTGTAGTGACCGAGGCGTTAACGGATGCTTTAATTTTAAATACCGACTCAGACTTCCTGTAGATCCGCCTGCAACACTTAAAGATTTTTTGCTTTGTTATTGCATTTTGCTCATCTTTAGCCGGGATTCGAGCTTTCTGCCAAAAAATT
Source organism: Nowickia ferox (assembly GCA_936439885.1). Taxonomy (NCBI): domain Eukaryota; kingdom Metazoa; phylum Arthropoda; class Insecta; order Diptera; family Tachinidae; genus Nowickia; species Nowickia ferox. The sequence continues at coordinate 35,593,750 of OW387026.1, read as the reverse complement.
AACACCTCTCGTATAGAAAGTTTTGCTGATTCTCTTAGAGTTAATTTTACAGTACGTAAATCACGTTTTCGGAGCTAAAGGCTGACGTAACTCAGTTTGACTCAGAGTTACAACAATTTTGTTCATAACATAAATTTTGAAGAACAAAATAAGCTATCTTTTGTGATATCGTGCGTGTTTTTATTATTTACCGTTCTCGAGTTATGGCTCAATATGTCAACTTTTTGGCCAAAAAATTGGTTTTTTCAAATTTTGAGCGACGAGCGGCACGTGTTACCGTCGTTTAATCGGGCTTAAATTTTGGCTATCCCAATATCTGGAAAGGGGATTCGTTTTGTGGGGTTAAGACGAACAAGATTCCGACATTGATTTTTTGCGGTCACTCTAATGCATACAATTATAAATACATATACATATCTACACTTGAAGTAGCAAACTAATCAGTGTTGCCAGAAAATGCTGTTGAGAGAATATTAAATCGGTAAAAAAATTCTGCTAAAATGTTCTACAGAAGAAAAGTATAATGCAAGATTTAAATGTAGAAAAGATTATTGAAATAGCTTTGAATTTTATGTTTATACAAACTCATTAGTATTTACATGTATTTTTATAGTACATACAAACATAAAATAGTTAATAATTGGTGTGTTTTGGAAATGTTATAATTACGTTAAAAAAACTTTAACGCACTAATAATCTCAAATTATTATTTTACTTATTAAGTAAAATATTTGTTTATTAAAAATACGTAGGTACATTGAAATTGATTATTGAAGGGTTAGATGGATCATATGCGCATTTCACTGTAGATCATCAGGGAACCTTTACCCCGCAATAAATACATGTACATTTATGAGAAAAATCCTCCATACAAAAGAATTTTTTTAAGAAATTAATTTATTTATATTTTCAACAAATTCTGCCAGAAAGCATTTAGCAGAATTTTTGGCAAGTTGAATGCTGTTTAACTAATGAAATGCAAGATCTAGCAGTGAAAATGCTAAAATGGCAACAATGAAACTATCCCAAACGCTTTTTGCTCTCATTGTGGATTATTAGTGCGTTAAAAACTTTTAAACGTAATTGCAACATTTCCTATAAAAATACATGTAAATACTAATGAGTTTGTACCAATATAAACATGAAATTCAAAGCTATTTCAATAATTGTTTCTACATTTAAATCTAGCATTATACTTTTCTTCTATAGAACATTTTAGCAGAATTTTTTGACCGATTTAGCATTCTCTCACCATCATTTTCTGGCAACACTGGTTGTTATGTTGAGAACTTATGGATTTTTTTAAAGACATGTTGATACATACATACGAGTACATATGTATATGTATATAAATATTCACAAGTAAATATAAATTCGTTTGCTAATGTCTGTATTGTGTATGTATCTATGTATATGTATGTTAAAAAAAGTAAATCCCTTGCTAAAGATCATGGATTTCTTATAAATATTTTAAAGTGGACAAGATTCTTTGTTTGATGGTACTTGTTGTTGCTATTTTCTTTCATTCATGTGGTTTTTGTTTTTTTTCAATAAATTTAGTAAAAAGTACTTCTACTTAATTAAGGTGGTGTTTGTATATAGGCAATCAGCAGGGATTGATTCACTGGCTGAGTTCAATTAATGATGAAGGTACTGTAGGTACCTGTCTGTTTTATAATATTTCCTAAAATTCTTCAGAAAAACTCCTTTATAGTATATATGTACATACATACATACATATGTATACATATGTATTTTGTAGTATATGAAAGAAATATTTTTTAATACCTAGGAAAAAAACATAAATGTTGAGATGAGAATATGAACTCACGTTCTTCTACATATTTTCAGAACGAATGTTTGATGCTCTAAACACATAGACCACAGCAGACTACACAGCTACACGGCTACAAGTGCCGTTTACTACATCCGTCGTCGTGTGGTCAGCTACTTAATCATTTTGAAAACCACAGCAACATTGTAAGCAGCTGATTTGAAGATTGACGTTTCAAAAAAATTAAATTAAAAACACCAAACACTATTTTTCTTCTGATAAAAAAAATTAAAAAATATTAATAAATCATTTAAAAAAAATTGCTGAGGATAATTCAGAGTTAAGCTTGTAACAGAAATTACTAAAATAGTTGGAATTACTGCATCAGTATATGAAGCCCATAAATTTTCTCAAAGCAGTAATCGAAGATGGTGGGTCCGCCCGGTAAATATATCCCGTGATGAAGAGGGGTTTTACAAAACATGCGTGCAACAATTGAAACAAAAAGACGAAGAACATTTTTATAAGGCAACTCGGATGAGCGTGGAAAAATTTAATTTATTGTTAACATTGTTGAAGGAAAAACTTGAGAGATTTTCTAACAGAAAAGCCATAGATCCCGAAAGCCGCTTGGCGTTAACAATTATGTAAGCAAAAGTAAGAGTTATCGGTTATTTATGTTAAATAAATTTATTTCAGTTACTTAGCACAAGGATGTAATGTCCAAATTCTTGCTTGGGCTTATAAGCTAGGGTTTTCAACGGTCCGTAAAATTATTTATGGAACGTGTGATGCTATTTGGGCGGAGTTAAATGACGCATATTTATCTCCCCCTAACATGACAGAGTTTAAAACGATCTCTGAAAAATTCTACGTCAAGACTGGAATGCCGAATTGTTTAGGAGCTGTTGACGGGAAACATATTCGTATTGTATGTCCAAACAAAAGCGGTTCGTTGTACTACAACTATAAAAAAACATTTAGTACTGTGTTAATGGCAACATGTGATGCTAACTACGTTTTTATATACGTAGATGTTGGGGCCTTAGGAAGCCAAAGTGACGGTGGCGTACTTGCCCGAAGTGAATTTGGAAAAAGACTGCTAAACGGCACTTTGGCAGTTCCTCGTTCAGCAAACTTACCAGGAACAGATACGGATTTTCCTTACTACTTTGTCGGTGATAGCGCATTCCCGTTAAGAAACAATTTAATACGACCATTTCCCGGCCATAACTTACCAGAAGACAAAGACAAATTCAATACAATGTTGTCTAAAGCGCGAGTTCACATTGAAAATGCCTTTGGTATATTAGCCAACAGATGGAGGATATTGCATACTACCATAAATATGTGTCCAAAAAATAGTGATAAAATTGTATTAGCCACTGTAGTGCTTCATAATTTTTTAATGCTGCAAAGTGACAGGAACTACTACACTATTGAGCTTGCTGACCACTCAATTGGAAACCGCGAAATTCAGGGTCAGTGGAGAGAACAGACTTCTTCTCTTCCATCCTACCAACCTAGATCAGCTAACCGCTCATCTAATACCGCATTTCAACTAAGGGATACATTAAAACATTTTTGTCAAAGCCATACTTTGTAATATACAAATTTTTTATTAACATGAAACATTCAAAACAATTTGAAAACGATAAAAGGTGTGATGTGTTTCCTATAGTCATTTTTTCAATAATTTAAAATTTTTTTCTTAATAGTTTTTGCAATAACTTTTGGTGAATTTTTTTACTCCCTTCTATATTGTTTGTATTTTATCTTCTAGTATGGTTTCTAAAAGTCAGTAAGTCAAAAAGTAAAGTCAGCTTAAAAGTTATACAAAAAATCAAAGAGAATTCACCACACCTTTTAAAAAAGACCGGCCTGAAATCGATTTGAAAACGATAGTTTTCAAAACGATTTCAAAACAATCGTCTTGAAAAGGTGTGATGAATTCCGATCGATTTTCAGTATAATTTTTGAGCTAATTTTGAACTACCGATTTCTAAAACGTACACTAGAAGATAAAATATAATCCACATAATAGGGTTGTGAGAAGAAATTTGTCAATATCAAAAACCAGATTTAAAATTATTGACAAAACGACTATAGGAAACACATCACACCTTTTATCGTTTTCAAATTGTTTTTGTGTCTAAATCGTTTTTCATCACATACCGGAATAATTTTTTTATAATTCGTATTAATTATTTTTATTAATAATAAAAAACAAAAACAAAACATGAATTCAAATTAATTAAAAAAAGAATGTAAAATAAAAGTGCGGTGCATCTTAAAAGCAATGCAATACATATTTTACAATATATTATAAATTTTTTTAATTAAATATTATAACAATTTTCTTTCTTGAGTTTTAAATGTTAAATTTAGTGTATTACTTTTTTCGCAACTGTGTCGTTATCATTAGCTTAAGTTTAAAGCTTAAAACGAAAAATTGTTTTAAGATTACTATATAAAAATTATAATATTTTGTAAAATATGTATTACATTGCTTTTATAATGCACAGTACTGTCTACCTAAGTATTAATATTAAAATAAACATGAAATATTCTATACATATCAGTCTCTATAGATTATTTATAAATAAGGCACATTCTGAGATCATGAAATTTTGATTTTTAAATTAATTTGATTTGGAATAAAATGATTCCATTTCAGCAAACACAATTGCTGAAACCTGAGCCTCAATTCGGTTGACAATATTTGGTGGCATATTTGCTTCCTTTATTTTTGCTGCCAAACTAGCAAAATGAAGCGCTGTGGAGTCTTGCTTTTGAGTTGCAACAGACCCACAAGTTTCGTTGATGCGTGATGCAGCTAAATCAATAAATTCTTGGAATTTATCGCTGTCATTTTTCTAAAAAACATTCATTTTTAGGCAATTCGTATATGTATTTTAAAAAAGCAAAATAAAAGCCTTACCTTTTTCACCCGTAAACTTGTTGAGAGCTGTGAAGGAGGAGACAGGAAGCTATCAACTGAATCGAACTCTATTATGTCAGGCAAATCATCTTCAATTTCTTCCGTGGAAATATTCCCGATAGTGCTGAAAGATAAAACGCGAAACTAATTTTGTATTTCTATTTCAGTTTTAGAATACTACCTACCATCTGGAACTTGCTACATTTTCCAAAAAAGACATTGCCTCCATGTACCTCCACTTCTTTTTTGGGATTTCAGCACAACTGCCAGACGCAAGTTGCTCCATTCGTTTGCAACGCTTGTAGGAGTCGCGGAGCCCCTTCCATCGTTTTCTGCAATCTTTTTCTGCTAAATAAATAGATGTACATATAGTAACTATAAGTAATTGCTGTTATAATCTTGCTTACCATCTATCTTGACGCTGGCTGCAACCTCCCTCCAAGCATATTCTTTTTTTTAAATTCTTATAGTCTGGGTGGCCCAGATCGTATAAGATAGAATGGTGGCGCACTTCCTCAATTAGTTCTTCATCCATTTATTTTACCTGAAATGTATATATTTATAATATTTAAAAGCAAATATATATATAAAGTACTTACCAAATATAAATAATCAAAAGGAAAAAGGAACTAATTGCAAAATATGAACAGCTGTTTATGTATAAATAAGTGGTGCCACTTTTATATGTACATAAAAAAGCGTCAAAAAACTTGCTGCGAAAAATCACCATTTAGTCCAAAATTGTAAAATATCAATAGCTCATTAAATTTATACATCAATATGTAATAATTTTTTTACAGATTGGTTCTGGAGTTATGAAGTACAAAATTTAAAAAAAAATTGTTTAAATACAGTTTAGTTAAGCTACTCCAAATGGCGCAATTTTCCATATGCGATAGAAAACTTAGAGAACAAAATTAAAAAAAAAAATTGGAAGTAACCCATACTTTCCGAGTTATGGGACTCTGAAATTTTCAAATAGAAGTGCAAATGTGCATTATTGGTCAAAACTTCTACAATATATAAAAAAATATTAACGATATGGGTATTTTTTCAAAGCTTTCTAAAATACCTTTCCACTGGTATATAAATTTTTCAAATCCATTAACCATTATAACATTATCTTACTATTTCATGTTGTTTTTTAATTTTCAACAATGTTGATATTGTTTCAAAATATTTTAAAGCGTTTAGTTATTTCACATTTGTATTTATGTTGGCAGCACTTATCTGTTTATTGTCGCCTACGAAATTAGAAATTAATCTAAAGTTGGCGACAGCAACAATTGTAGCCGTGTAGCCTGTAGCTTTGATGGCTTCAAAATAAGCGTCTTCATTTAAACGTGTATATTTTAGTTTTGACAGATTGTAGCCTGTAGCCTGCTGTGGTCTATGTGTTTAGAGCATGATTCACATTTTGTTTTATTGGCATTTTGCACTTGTTTTAAAGATCTAAAACTTAGTTTAATTACATATGTACATACATATATATGTATGTACCTATGTAGGTGCTTATGTACATATGTATATATGTAAATAAGTATGTATGTATGTAATACCTACATGAATTTTTGTATCTACATAAGTACTCGTATGTATACCTATCATTGCAAATGATAAATTTATTAATGTTTCTTTAGCATTTGTGTCTTCGAATGCATTCTAAAGATCATCGCAAATCGTAATAAAGCTATGTATAGTTTTTGAACTCGTCAAAAACGCATGCAATATTACTGGGTAATTAACATTGGAATAAATATCCACACGAAATAGGCATGTATGTAAAAACAAAATTAAATCAACGCTTTGACACATTGTCATAAAACAAGTTTTATCTCCAGCAAATAATAAGAGTGCAATAGCTCGGTGCTAGAGAGTGTGTCTTGACAGTCTTAACAGCAAGGTTCGTATTCTGGCTGCGACAAGGTTTATTTTTTTGTTTTGTGAAAAACGTCATCGAATCAGGGAACTTTTATGGGTTCTAAGCACTCATTTCACTGACGCGCAGTTTTGTTAAATGTGAACCCATGGTCGCCAGTGACATGCCTGTGTTAAAATCTTGCGTTTTGCACCTGAATTGAACCCATGCAATAACTATTTCTTTTGCATGTCTTTTTTGCTGGGTGCGAAAATAACTTAATTATTCGATTGCTAAATAAACTTACCTAAGGAGTAGTGTTGGGTTTTCAAAAAAAAAAAATAAAAAATTGATAACTTTTATATCTAAAGCCAGTTTGTATTCCTGCATTTTATTGGTAGATCTGCAGCAGTAATGTTTAAAAAGTTTATTTTTAATTTAAATTTTCTTAGGTATTATAAGAAATTTCAACGGAACATAGTAGGCTAGTAGGTTATTTGCAACTTAACAAGCCACATATGTACATATCGCTCATTTTCTAAAAAAAAACATTATATATCAAAAAATGGGATTTTTGGGTTAATGATGCAAAATCCTCATATTGTTATTCATATTGTGTAAAAGTTTCATACCATATCTTGTATACTTAACTATCGAGAGACAAATAAAATTATCATTTTCCATTAAGTTGTGTGTAAATTGAAAACTTTAAAGTTTAAAATAAACTAGTTTTTTATTTAATAATCGAGCGATATGTATGACATTATATTGAGGGGTAACAAAAACTTTTTTTTGAAGTGAGTCGCTCCAATGTACATTTTTTAAAAAATTTATCGGAAGAGTAAATGAAAAAAGTTTTATAAACTAAAATATATTGTGTGTATATATATAAAAACACTTATTTTTTAACCCTTATACACATGCATATTACTGCAAAGTGCCTATATTTCAGTTTCACTTGAATTAATTCACACGGGCCTGTTCTGCAAATCACGACATGTCAAATCACGGTGATTTCAAAAAATTAATGAAAACTAAATAATTGCTTTTTTAAATTGCACGATTGAAAGCGTTGGAAGTTGGAAGAAAATATTCTATTATAAATGACAAAAACTTAAAATACAATGAAAACCTATATCAAGTCAGCTATTAGTGGTTTACTTTTGAAATCACGTGATTTGAAATCACCATGATTTTCAGAACAGGCCCGATAAATTTGAAAGTACGTATTTATACAAGGTCGCTGTTGAGCACACACAGTCATATTAACAAGGCAAGCGTCAGCTAAGGAATCTTTTGTCCGCAAGGTGCATTTAAAATGCAGTTTTGCGCTGCATATTGCAGTTTAATTGGTAATGGATACGAAAATTTTCTCATAAAATTACGCATGTCTACGTATCTACATATATAAGTTGGGCCCCACGTTGGGCGCCAGTTGGGCCCCATGTTGGGCGCCAGTTAGTTTAATTTATATTTAAACAACAGTTTATTTCGAGTGCTTGACTACGACTAAAGAATTCGTAGTTGATAATTTTATTTATCATAATATTCAATTACATTTTGTTATAATAATTTTAGCTTATTGGGCATTTTCCCATAAATACAATTATTGCGAAAGAATACAATAAAAAAGACAATTTAAATTAATTTTGAATTTTAATAATATTTTGCTTATTGGGCATGTTCCCATGAATAAAAAGAATTACGAAATAAATGAAATTTGAGTTTTACTTATTTAAAGTTCAGTGAACAAGAAATATGCAAAGGTAAGAAAGAAAATAAAATTGTTGTTAACTCTTCCGCCCTTAAGTTGATTGTCCACAATCAAAAGTAGGGTATCTGAGTAATTTTTGCTATTGGTGGTCCCTTTGAGTCATTGGCACTCAAGGTAATATTTTGTAAGGGTAATGCGGAATTGATATTAGTATTTTCAGAGTGATGCTTCTTTCATTGTTTAGTCTTTTCCTTTAGAAAGATTAATAGTATTATCATCACTGCGGAAATAACCAACACATAACTTATTGCATCACCGAACTTACTTTCTATATTTAGGAGCTCGATAGCTGCGGTATTGTTAGTATTCATTTCTTTGATTAGTTCTAATGTTAGCAATTCTTCCACATGTGGCTTACCCATTATTGGCTGTACCACCGGTGGTAATGCTTTAGAAGTAGAAATCTCTGAGAAAGAAAATGTTTCATTGTTTACTGACAATGTTTCGTTTTGGAATTTTATGAGGTAAGTACCATTTAGATCATAGTGCTCTTGACCTACGAAAATTGTACCATTGAACTGATTTAGTAAAATGGTACCAGGGAGTATTTCCTGTATAGTTGGCATATGAAGATTATTCACCATGGCACAGGTTGAGGGTTTTCCTCGAATCAAGTTGGGAAGACATTCGGAATCTGTAATGTCTTTAACATTACTATCCTTGCATATTGTTAGTTCACTGAAAGTTTTACATTTATCTTTGATACCAAATATTTTTGTGTTACAGACTAAGATATCATCGAATTCAATTTTAGTAGCTATCTTATTTATTTTTACAGGTTTGATGGTAATCTTGTTACATGATTCATTATAAATAGTTGGAATGTTAACAATATAAATTATAGAATCAATGCTGGAAGCTATTCTTACATCAGCAAAATTAAGAGATTCCTCAATACTTAAAAAATTTATGTTTTCTTTATTGGCTAGAGTTTTGATCACTTCCATTTCATAGTTAGATAGTATGAATGAATTAATGACCCCTACTTTTGCCCAATCTATTGCATACTTAAGATTCAAAATTTCCCTATTCAAAATCTCCAGTCTGTATTTCAATTCACTTATTAAATAATTTACTGTTTCTTCATTTATTACAGATTTTAAAATTTTATTTGTTTTTAAAGTTAACTCATTTAGTTTTTCTAGAGACATTCTGTTAATTATAACTTGTCTATTATTGCTTTCTAATACATTATTTATTTTTTGTTCTATAATTTCAAAGTCAGCATGATCTGGGTTACCGGCAACCCATTTCCATGCAGATCCGATAAAATCTAAAGATCTCTTATTTCTTGGTTTAAGGTTGCTAATATGAGTTTTAAGCTGTGTTATTTCATAGGAATGGGTTTTGGTAATGGCTTTGGTGCATTTGGTCTTGGTGGAGGTATTTGGAAAGTATTGTGGTTTTGTCTTTGGGGATTTTGGAACTGGGTTATATTTTGGAAATATCTATTATCAGGGTAATTGTGTTGGGAATAATAAGGGTTAGGATAATGGTTTGGATGTTGTATTGTGTGTTGATTATTTTTTTGGATCATGGATGTTGGCTGAGGGGGAAATGTAGGCATTGTTTGAGGTCTATAATTCTGAGTCTTAGTGTTAATTTTAGGATTTTTGTTTAAGGCGTGATCTGTTCTGAAATTTTGATTCTGAAGTTTAAGGCAAAGGTGTAATGCCTGAGGTAAGCTGTTTGGTTCCCGTATACATAGAAGTTTAGAAAGATCGCCTCTTAGTCCCCTTATAAAAGTATCCAATGCTTTGTCCCGATATGTTTGGATCAAAACATCCATAGCCTCCCTACCTATAGTCATACAGCTAATGTTGTTAATTATCAATGATAAATGCGAGTAGACTTCCTGATAAAAGTCGTGCACAGATAAATTACCTTGTACGAGTGTTGTGAGTTGGTACTCCAAGGTAGTTATGTCTCGTTTATCTGCATAGTGAATTGTTAGGCAACGCAAAATTGCCTCCCAACACAAAGGAGTGTTATAGGACTCAAGTGCTGAGTCGGCGGCTCCAGTGATCTTATTTCTGACCACATTCAAAATAGCGAAATACCTTGGTGTACCTTTTTGTCCCTCATAAATTTTCAGAACCCGTTCGACGCTCTTTTTCCAAGAGCTGAATTCAGAAGGGACACCAGAAAATTCTTGCAGTCTACGCACAATATCAGGCACTTTGTCCATATCACCGAGATTTTCCCTGTACTGTTCCTCTATGATTTGATCTCCCACTACAATGTCGGCATTGGGGTGCAATATATTTTCCACCACAACTCTACACTGTTCCCTACATATTTGAGTAACTAGATTTGCTATTGCTGCTTCCATTTGGGGATTGTTTAATGGATTTTGAGGATTGGAAGGGTTACTGGGACCAGGAGATGGGGAATTATCTAAAATCGATGGTCTTATTAAATTATTAGGATTAGCCATAACTAATTTGGTATATTTCTCTTATTTTAAATTCTGATTTTATTATTTAATTTTTATTTGTTATTGAAACTGGAGGGTCCCGTAGGAATCGCAGTTTTTGTTTAAACTTAATTGCTAGGTTGACAGTTAGATAAATTATTATGTTTGCTTAAAATTATTATTTCGAGAAAATATTCTATTTAGCAATGAATTTTAATTTTTACAATTTTTTTTTTATATAAAAGAATGACTTACAGAAGTATTACTGCTTTCATGGTTTGCGAAAGGTTGTGGGTTGTTGAGTTAAGTATTTCCTTCCTTTCGTTGATAGTTGAAATAGCTGCAAAAGGTTGTGGTTGTTGCTTATTGGATGTAGTTTCGAACCCTTTGGAAGAAGATTTCTGCTGTTAGTATCGCTGAAGGCTGCGTATTGTAGATTTTCCAGATGTCAGCAAGAATTATTCCACCAGCTAATTTGCTTTTGTACACAGATTTCGGATTTTAATTTCCAAGAAATTTTTTCTAGTTCTTTGTTTCTTTCTTTTATTGTTAAGTATTTAAAAATATATTTGAGGTAATTTCAGTTTTTATATTAAAATCACTTTGGTAGATTTTTATAAGTTTTTTTGAGAATTTTGTCAGTTTTATCCTATTTAAGGATTTCCAGTTAATTTATCTTATATTTTAAAGATTTTTATTTAAAGTTATTGTACTTAAACACTTTAGGTTTTTTCTTTAATTTTGTCCACTTTAGGATTTTTATTCACTTTTTATCCTATTTTAGGATCTTTATTTTTTCCTACTTTAGGATTTTTAAACAATTTTTATCCTGTTTTAGGATTTTTATTTTTACTTTTTTTCCTACTTTAGGATTTTTATTCACTTTTTATCCTACTTTAGGATTTTTATTTACGTTTTATTTTTTCCTACTTTAGGATTTTTAAACAATTTTTATCCTGTTTTAGGATTTTTATTTTTACTTTTTTTCCTACTTTAGGATTTTTATTCACTTTTTATCCTACTTTAGGATTTTTATTTACGTTGGGCGCCAGTTGGGCCCCACGTTGGGCGCCAGTTAGTTTAATTTATATTTAAACAACAGTTTATTTCGAGTGCTTGACTACGACTAAAGAATTCGTAGTTGATAATTTTATTTATCATAATATTCAATTACATTTTGTTATAATAATTTTAGCTTATTGGGCATTTTCCCATAAATACAATTATTGCGAAAGAATACAATAAAAAAGACAATTTAAATTAATTTTGAATTTTAACAATATTTTGCTTATTGGGCATGTTCCCATGAATAAAAAGAATTACGAAATAAATGAAATTTGAGTTTTACTTATTTAAAGTTCAGTGAACAAGAAATATGCAAAGGTAAGAAAGAAAATAAAATTGTTTTTAACTTATACATATGTACATACGTACATATGCACGCATGTCTTTTCTTTACATTTTATGATTTGTGAAGGGTATATAAGATTCGGCACAGCCGAATATAGCACTCTTACTTGTTAAAACTAAGATCTCTGATAATTAGAAAAGCTATAAGTTTTGCAATGAAGTACAATTCATTTCGTAATTTAAATAGTACCAATTGAAAATATATACTCCAGAAGAAACTGCTTGAAAATACTTTTGTTTGTGCTTATCACGACTTATTTATTATTAATAACTATCACTAAGTTTATGTCCGACACTGGTCGGGCCTAATTAATTATATTTAGATTTAAGATTTGAATAATTATTGTTAGTTCATATTTGAAGATACAACAAATAAATATATATACTAAAAAAAATATATATACATATATATAGGGTGTTTTTTATTGAGGTATAGAACTTTAAGTTGGCATCACTTTTTTAACTGGCGGCCATTTTGTCAGCTGTCAAGTGATTAATATTTAGTTTGGTTTGCCAAAAGAACAACGCTTGCAAATCGTGAAAATTTATTTCGAAAATAATGGTTCAGTTCGCGAAGTTTACCGCAAGCTCCGTCCATTTTATGGTCGACATAATCGTCCATCAGAGCAATTAATTCGGTTAACCGGTCAATTGGCCACCAAGATCGTGTGATTTGACACCATTGGATTATTTTCTTTGGGGATATGTGAAGTCGCTCGTCTACGCCAACAAACCAGAAACGTTAGGGGACTTGGAAGCCAACATTCGTGGCGTTATTGCCAACATACGGCCCCATATGCTCGAAAAAGTGGTTGAAAATTGGACCTGTAGAATTGGCTTTATTCGAGCCAGCCGCGGCGGCCACATGCCCGAAATCATATTTAAACGTTAATGGCATAAAATTATCCTTCCAATAAAGCCAAATTGATGGACATTAAAACGATTTTCTTGTGTTTTATTTCAATTCGAAGTTCTATACCTCTAAAGAAAAACACCCTATATTTATGTATATAATAACTGCCTTATTCATAAAAAATAATTCAGCTTTATTAAGCGTTTATTTGACATATTTATATGGCAAATTTGTCAAATAAACCTGTAATAAACCCAAAATATTTTTTATGAATTAGACCGTAAAATTCTACAAGTCTATTAAGTATATGTATGTTAAATTAAGATTTTATAAACAATAAAAACATAAAAATATTTATTGTATTTATATATTATTAGGAATAATAAATCACAAAATATTCATACTGTAAAAAGATAAGAGAATTTTGACGGAAAATAAACTTTATACAAACCTCTTATGCTTAACCACCAGCAAATAAATTTCACTTATAATATAATTATGACAATATGTCGAATAATAAACCTCTTAAACTTTATACTCGTATATGTAATTTAAAAATCAAAATTGTTACAAAAGAACTCTTAAAGAAGAACTCAAAATATTTTTTGATATGAATTTTGGTTATTTTTCATACAAATTTGAAACGAAGTTTTTTACAAAAACTTCCTAAGAAATATTAATGGCAATTTAATTAATTTCATAATGGTAACACTGTTACTAAAAGCTGATAAAAAGCCAAATGAAAACGAGAAAATTACAAAAAATCCCACATGAACGATGAAAAAGCAAAACAAAAAAATAGAGCCAAGTGCGGTAGTTATAGACTTAACCTACTGATAACTTAAAAAAAACACAACTTTACTTTTTGGTGATTTAATTATTACTGATTTTATTTGTCTTTTAAATTTATAATGAAACTTATGAACTAAATACAAATTGCTTATTCTATAGGTTTAGTTTATTAAATAAATTTCCAAATAATATTTATTAATTTTGTATATTTTGCAGTTTAATAAATTTCGACATGCTTTTTACTGAGTTCTTATTAATTTTATGTATTTATGCAATTAATATTAAAAAGGTTAATAAATGATATTTCAAAGAGTCTGCATTTTTTATATTTCGCAACTTTTTACTTTCAATCAATATTTTAAAATTTTGTTTGTTTTGTATTTTATTAATATGAGGTGTTTCAACTAATTTTGTGTTTTATTTATGTGTGTATGTTGTTATGTCTTAGTGGCTTTGGTAGGGGTATATGTGGTGACATAACAAAAGGGGTGACAGCCAAAGGGGCTTTGCCTGATTTGTTGCCGAAACTTCATTAATTATCTGGTCAAGTGAGTATGTTATTGCAATGGGTTTTCTTTTTATCACTGCAATTGTCAATATTATGATGAGCATTGTTATTGATCCGAAGACGGAATAAGTAATTTTCTCGTGTGTTTCTGTATTTGCCTGTAGGTTTTCAATTCTTTTTTAACTTGGAATCTGTAGTCATTAAGTTTTGGGAGTGTTATCTCGTTTCTGTTTGAAAGAATGAATGTTATTATTTAAATAAAGTGGCGTTTCAATGAATATTCCATTGTCCCAATGTGTATTGTTTTCGTTATTGTACCATATGTTATTGATGGCAACTTTGTAGTTGATAAATAGAATTAGGGTTGTGAGTAGATTGTTAATGGCGGAGGACGACATGTTTTGGGAATTCAAAACCGGGAAAAAATAAAAACGATGGCAACCCTGTTACAAATTGGGGATTTTGGGTATTTTTATACTGAGATTTCGTTAGGCTGGTTCTGTGTGTGTGTGTGAGTTTGATTCTTTATTTATGTGTATCTTTGTATACTTGTGTGTACAGCTTTTGTTGTTATTGTAGAGAAACGTTGTTCTTACAGGATGGATTTATACATGGATGTTTGTATGTGTGTATGTGAGTGTGTGTGTGTGTGTATTTACTTGTTTGTTTGATGGTGTCCGATACCAACCAGACAGTTAGTTACTGGTACATTTCTATAATTTACGTACATACAAATGTATGTATATTGACAAGTTATTGACAATTCCATCACAAATACACCATATTTGTTTTCTCTCCTTCTTTTATACTGACGGATAGAAGAAAACTTATTATACCAAAATTGTTACTAGAATTTTAGTGTTGACACAAAGACACTTGCTCCCAGTCTGACTGCTGGGTAGTAAAAAGGGATCTGTGTATTTGTGTGTATGTAGTGATTGTTATTTGATAGACTTTGGTTTGCTGTTTTGAGTTATCGTTGCTATGCGTATATAGGGTTATTGTATGTATGCATTTATGTTTGCGATCTCTGGGGAAATAATCTAATAGTTGTAGGTAGTGGCAAACCTGATAGATGTTTGGAATGGAGGGGGATAGGGAATGTATTTGGTAATGTATGTATGTTTATGTTGTTGGATTAATGTAAATGCTCGTATCTATTTTTGCTTTGAAGAATATCATTGCTTGTGTGAATTACATCAACACTTTTTCATGCATATTTACAAATTAATGTATATATGTTTTCGAGGCTATTGACGTTGCTATTCTTATGGAGACAGAAAATATTGTGTTGGCATAGGTTTTATATCTACAAGTGAATTTCAGATGTTAAATGTTTTGAGTCCAATCAGGTTGATAAGAAGAGCTTTTGAATAGGGGTAATGATATTTTTATTTCAGTATATTTTACTTTAATGTAACAATTATAAGAAAGAGCTTTTGGAGAAATACAGCAAAAACTTATAGAAACACCTACTTTCACATGTCCCGATTTCAATTTCAATTTTCAATTTCAATTTATTTTTTCCAAAACGTTATAAAATTAATATTAGCTTAAAACTAAAACAAAATCAAAATTTCTTTACATACTAGAGTATTTTTCAAAGAATATAAAAATCTATTAAATTTGTACAAGTTAAAGTACATCCATCTTACTTATATGATATAAACTATAAAGAAATTAATTCCCAAAAAAAAGGAAACAAAAAGGGAAGCTATTGAAATAATACTTACAAAACTAAAGAACTTAAAATTACTTACTAACTAACAATGTAAGAAACAAAATTAATAAACAACATAAAAGTAAAAGAAAATTAAAATAAAATAATAATAAAACCATATTACTGTGATGTAATATACACAGTATCCGTTATATTAAGTGTACGGATCCTTCTATGGTAAAATAGAAGGTCTGTACCCTGGTAGAGTAGTCCAGCTCCCCTAAGGGTCAATAGGTCCACCGGCGAGAGATAGTTCGTCATTTGAATGGTCTCCAGATTCCTAATATTTGAAAAGCACATCCTAACCAGATTATTATCCGAGAATTGTGCTCCGTCCATAAACCTCAGGGCACCCTCAATCATGAACACATCTATCCGAGCAAAATCAATCGCCCCATAGATGGATGTACACGATGGTCGCCGTAGCTCACCATTCCGACCTATATAGTACCTCAAACCTAAACATGCAGCTAGTACAAGACGCTCCCACCTCCTAAGTCTTTCCATTTGGGATGAAGATATTCCAAACCATATTGGAAAGGCGTAGGAAACGAGAGACCGTATAATTTGGCGATATACCAAAAGACGTACCTTCAGGCTTAAGCCACCTCTGCGTTTCAATATGCCCTGATACCCAGAATACACACGTTTAGCCCTCACCAGTATGTCGTCAATGTGTCTGTAAAACTCAAAGTTCTCGTGAAAAGTCACCCCAAGGTATTTCATTCTGTCCGCAGTCCTGATCATTTCTCCGCCAACTGTCAAACAAGGTATATATGACCTACAATTTGGATATAAATATTTCCGTCTCCCCTTCAGCATAACTGCTACAGTCTTTCTCAAATTGAGATTAAGTCCCCAATCCGTAAAATATCCCATCAATGTCGTCAAGTATCTGTTAACTGTTCGTGCCAATGGTCCAGTTGATGCAATTAGGATGTCATCAGCATAGGTCAACAAAAGATCTCCCTGAGGAGGAAGAGGTATATCCGATATATAGACATTGTATAAAACCGGCCCGAGCAAAGAGCCCTGTGGTACCCCAGAAAAAATCAAGCTCTCATTAGAGAGAGTACTACCGACCCGAACCCTAAACAAGCGGCCTCTAAGAAAGCTATCAATCATACGGCAGACATTATTCCCAAATCCCATTGTCATTAGCTTATAGATTAAGCCATCATGCCAAACCGTATCAAAGGCTTTAGCAAAATCTAAGCTTACAGTCAATGTCGGGCATCTTCTATTCAGCCCCCTGGTAACATAGTCCGTCAGTACCATCAGTGCATGTGTTGTCGAAAGTCCCCGTCTAAAACCAAACTGAAAGTCCCCCAAAATATTCCTGTCAATAATAATGTCATTCACCGCCGCTAGAAGAAAGTATTCAAATAGCTTTCCAAAGGCCGATAGTAGGGAAATGGGTCGATAGCTTCCCCTCTCATTAGCATTCAAGCCTGGTTTCAAAATGGGAACCACAAGAGCAACTCTCCAAGGTTTCGGAAAATACCCTATATTTAAGCAGTGATTAAAAACAACTGCCAGATATCGCCACGTTGTGTCATCCGTCTTCCGTAAAACAAAATCAGGTATACCATCAACACCGGCAGATCTTTTATTAGACCTTCTCCCCAATGCATCGCCTACTGATACCGAATCGATGAAACCAAGTCCATCAACACGCGTATTACTGTCTGTCACAGTCCTGTCTGCCCTAATTGTCCTGCCAAATGTCACCAAAGGTGTCGTCTTGTCTAAAGTTGCAACTGTCTCATGTACCCTCATACTGAGTGGATCTACACGAGGAGATTGCCCAGAAAATACTTGGGAAAAACTACTCGCTAGCAAATTCGCCATTCCAGCATTATCAGAAACGATAGCTCCATCAGAATCTACCAAAGACCGAACTACAGGGCGGGTACATAAGCCAGCCGCTGACTTCACAGTCCTATATGTCCGATTATTCAGTCGTATATTGCCTAAAAAATCTGTCCAATAGTCACGTTCAAAGTTGGCCACAGCACCCTGTATTATTCTGTCCAGGTTCCTTATCTCTGCTTTCAAAGTACCGCGTCTGTCCGGGTCCACACCCCTGTGTAACGCTCGTCTCAGTCGTTTCTTTTGTGCAATGAAATTAAGTATGTAAGGTGGGAGTCTCAATAACCCTCTATTCCTGAAGGAAACTTTGGGTATGGACAACCTGTCATTGAATTTGCGTCTGTCTATCCGGTCATAGTCATATCTTGTGACAGGTTCCTCTGCTAAACAAGGATTCGAGAAGAAGGTAATTTCCACTGCTCTATGGTCCGATTCATAGTCAAGAGTCCGCAGTCGGTCTGAAGTTGCAGTAGTTATGTCCACAGTTGTTATAAAAAAGTCAATATAGGAAGATATTACCCTATTTATCCTTGTCGGTCCTTCAGTTTGTCGTATTTCCAAGTCAGGGCTTGAGAGCAAAATTTCCCGAAGGTTAACCCCACTCACATTCGAATACTGGTCTCCCCAATAGGGATGCCTTGCATTGAGATCAGCACCAATTACGACACTACAATTGCGTGCAAGACCCTGAATAGTGTCAAAGTCACTTGCATCAAGATCAGTAACAGGTGGTAGGTACATTGAAACTGCTATAAGATCAATAGTATTTGATCTTCTAATGCGTACGGCTGTACTCTCAATAGAGCCAGTATTGAGAACCATCTCCTCACAATGCAAGGCATCCCTAACAAGGACAGCAGTACCGCCCCCACGTCCACCCTGTCGGTCACGTCTAAATACTTTGTACCCAGTCATTGTAAAATGGTGACGAGAACTCAGAAAATGTTCAGCCACCAGCAGTATCACATGTCCCGATTTTTCTCGTACCTTTATATTGCAAACTGATGCTAGCGATTTTGTTCTGGGTGTTGCTGTGTATATGAATTTCATTATATATCGTAATACCAACAGAGAATTGTGGAAATGTGTATATGCGCATGTGTGTGTATGTATATATATATATATATATATATATATATCTGTGTGTGTGTGTATATGAATTTCATCATATGTCGTAATAAATTAGATTCGATGACTACTACGCGATTCTCATATAAAGTATATAAGTAGAAGAAATAACGTCCGATCACTGCAGGAGTACCGCAGGGCTCTCTACTGGCTCCTGTACTCTATAATGTTTTTGTTTCTGACATACCGCAACCTCCGACAGGGGATCTGCTTCTTTTATACGCTGACGATATCTTGATAGCGTCTACGGGTCCCAGAGCCAGCACGACAAGTGAACGACTGAACAACTATTTGACAGTACTTGGACAATATTTCTCGACATGGAGACTTAATCTGAATTTACAAAAGACTGTAGCTGTGATGTTTAAGGGTAAGCGCAGATATCTTTACAATAATTGTAGAAAGTATGTGCCAAGTGTTAGAATGGGTGACGGTGTCATCAGGAACTCGGACCGAATGAAATACCTAGGGGTGATATTTCATGAGAATTTTGAATATCATCGGCACATTGATGCCATACTTGAGCGTAGTAAGAAGATTTATTCGGCATATCAGGGGATATTGAGAAGGAATGGGGGCCTTGACCGAAGAGTGCGCCTACTCTTGTATCGGCAGGTAATTCCACCCATTATCTCTTATGCCTTTCCAATCTGGTTTAGAATTTCTTCATCCCAGATGGATAGGCTTAGGAGGTGGGAAAGGGCTGTCCTGGTGGCTTGCCTGGGCTTAAGGCCCCAGTTGGTACATGACGGGGTTTTGCATAGGCCATCTTGTAGGTCTATTTACGGGTCGGTTGACTTCGGAAGGATAGATACTTATATGGTAGGGAACGCCATTAAGTTTCTTGTAAGTGCACGTGCCTCAGAGAACACTTTGATTAGGCGATGTTTTGATGGGACGGACAATCTGGTGGCCTTCGAGGACACTAGATAGTTTTTACCGGTAGATTTGTTAGGCCTTGAGGAGGCTGGTCTTCTCTATCAGGGTGCAGACCTCCTATTTTACCACCGGAGGCTCAATACACTGGACATTAATAACACGGTGTATATTACCGCCCAATAATGTCCGGGCGCTTTTGTATATATTTTTCTTCCTTTGTAAATCTTTTCCTATGTTTAGTTCGTAAGTTTTGTTTGTTTTATGTTTTTATATGAATTCCATTTTATGTTTTATTGTTTTTATTTTTAAGTGTTTTGTTTAGTATGAAAGAATTTCAATGGTCTCCCCTTTTACTCCCTTTTTTGGTGATTATTTTTGAATGTTAAATATATTTAAGATGACGTAGCTATGCTACTTATATTAATTAGCAAAGAAAAAGCCTTTGGAAAATACAAATAGTATGTAAGGAATATAATAAAAAATGTTAGTTTTTAAGAACTATTTAAAATGCAATAAGAATGGGAAATAAAGATTGAATTGAATTGTAGATTGTCACACAGATTGCGAAAAGTCGCTTAAGTGTTTGTGTGAAGTGAATGATAAAAAATAAAGTGGAAAGTGAATACTAAACCAAAAATAGTTATCAAACATTATTTTGATTGCTTGCTGCCTATGTGCAAGTTTGAGAAGTGCATAGGAGGCAAAATAAGTACTTTTGTAAAAACTTTGATTGTTTGCTTACGAGCAATTTTGAGAAGCCCATAGGAGGCAACATAAACAGTGTTTTGGTTTTGATACTGATAATTTGTATCAGCAAATAAACAATTAAGCCCACAAAGGCAAAAACATTATTAAAATTTCGTCTCTTTTCTTTTTGAAAGAAAAAATTAACGAACATTTTTTAAGGAGGGTGTAAAATGTAACACCATGAGTGACGACGAAAGTCGAAACTCGGTAAAAAGGCAGCGGGTTGGAGCATCCAGTGAGGACCTCCACAGCATAATAAACGAGAAAGATGCCAAAATTGAATTTCTGGTGAAGAAATTTAACTTTATAGATGAAGAAAATAAACAGCTTCGTCTTTATATAAAAGGCTTGCTCGACAAAATTAGCAATGCTGAAACTGACAACGCCAGTGATGATGACGATGAAAGCGTAATGAGTATTGGTGAGGAAAAAACAACAGAAAGTGCTGCATCTCTTCCTCCAAAAAATGCAGAGAATACCCAGGCTAATGCCGTAGCTGGGTCAAGAATAAATGATGGAAGATCGAAGAATACTGTCCCTGAATACAGGAAATCCGCTAATGTGAAGGCTTCATCTCCAAAAACAAATATGCAGAAAAATAAAAGTAAAAAGATTCCAGTAATTACCACGTATAATATAGAGGTAAAGAAAATTATTGAACTTATTGATAAATTACTACCACTTAAGAACTATAGTATTAAAACACTAGGGAAAAATGTGGTCAATGTATGGACATGTACAGTAGAGGACCACAATAGGGTTCGAGAATTGCTTGAGGGTCAAAGGGTAGATTTTTATACTTACACCCCTAAACATATGCGGCCATATACGGTCGTTATTGAGGGTCTCCCGCACTCCTTTGAATCCTGAGAAATTTTGGAGTATTTGAGCGGTCTCCAGATTAACATTAATGCATCTGGTATTGTTAAAATAAGCGAAGACAAATGGATCGTCAGATTGTCCAGGGAATCGGACATAAGGGGGTTTTATAGCATACGGTATATCCTGCGCTGTAAGGTGCACATTAGGAAATATATTCGGAAGGGTGTCACTCAGTGCTTTAATTGTCAGCGGTTTGAACATGTGTCATCGAACTGCAACATGCCTTTTTGTTGCGTCAAATGTGGTGGGTCTCATGGCCCTGGTAAGTGTACCGTGCCTCCGAAGGAGAAGAACACGGCTGAGGTGTTTGCGACCGATCCTACCACGGGTGAGCTGTCTAGGAAGACAGGTGTGGCTGTTAGGTGTGTGAATTGTGACAGTGAGGGACATGTGGCCAGTTCAAAGGACTGCCCACGTCGTATTTGTCTCATGCGCAGGCTGCAACAAAAAAAGAGTCAGGTGGTGGCAATCGACCACAGGTTTTGCCCGCCCCTGGTTTATATATTTAGGCCAGGGATTTCTTATGCTGCAGCGGCAGGTTCTAAGTATACTGACAATAGGTCGATTCCTAAAAGGGATTCAAAAAAATCCGCTGGTCCCCATGAGGCTGAGGTGACGATGGGTATTGCTATGGGACAGTACGACCTTATAGATCGGGACTGTAGGCGCTTGTTCGGAAATGGGCTCCTTCAATGTCTTGGCAGGATTGGGGGCTTTGCCAGGGATTATCAAAAACTCGGTACAGATGACGATCGATCGCGTGCTCTCTTTGGGATGCTAATGACTCTTGGACATCATGGCTAGCTCAATTAAGACAATTTTCGTATACGTTAACTCAATAGTATCTAGGTACAAGAGGCATATGTTGGGTATATTTTTGACGGAACATAGACCGGACATAGTATTGTTGGCTGAGCATCACCTTAATTCTCGCCACAAATTTGACATTAAAGGATATACAATATTTAGACAAGACCGACAAGACAGACGAGGTGGTGGTACAGCCGTTCATGTGAGGAACTCGCTTTATAGTGAAGAGATCGTACTCGATACTGGTGCTATTGAGAATACAGCTGTGCGCATTCGTAGGACAGGTGGCAGGGATGTCATTGTGATTGCCATGTATCTTAGGCCAAGGTGTGTGTTTCAGGCGGAATACTTCGAGTCAGTCCAGAGGATATCTTTGGATTTTAGCATAGTCATTGGTGCTGACCTTAATGCCAGGCACCCGTGTTGCGGACGTGGGCTACGAGACTTTTTACTGACCAGTCCCGATCTTGACGTACTGAAGACAGCGGACCGACGAAGATAAATCCGGTTTTATCTTCATTCATTGATTTTTTCTTGTCGACAGTGGACATTATCCCGATTGACTTAATAGGACTACGGACTTTAGACTATGAATCTGACTACAGGGCAGTGGAATTCACATTCCTTTCGGATGAATGTGTCGTACGAGAACCCTGCAAAGGTACGATTTTGACAGGATTGACTGCCGTAAATTTAAAAACAGACTGACCGAGAATTTGACGGATATTGTTCTACCTATTGACAGAAACATTGACGAGAATGACATTGACCAGTATATTGGAATGATGGATAGGGCGTTTCACAATGCTATGGAGCACTCAGTCCCAAAAGTGCCTGTAAATCAAAGAGGCCTTGTGCGACTTCCACCTCATATCTTTAGGTTTATAGAGCAAAAGAACAGACTGCGACGGACAATGCACAGGTGTGACCCTAGCAGGCTTAGCATACTGAAGGCCGATATTAGAAATATGAATAGGATTATACGGGGTGCTATTGCCGTTTTTGAAAGGGAGTATTAGACTGAGTACCTTAGTCAGATTCAGGTCAACAACAGGACATTCAGGAAGGTTAAAGCAGCGGCGGGATTAGACGTTCGACCCTCGGTTCGAAGTTTATCTGGGCCGGATGGTGTAACTGTCTCTGATGACATTGGGAAGGCTAATCTACTAGCGAGATCATTCTTTCAAATGCCACGCTCGGGGGCAGATGGGTCATCTGGTCCAGATGATAGGGAGCTAATGGAGCTGATTTCAACATTGGACAGGGATCACCTAATGTGTTTTTTGGTGAATCTACAATGGCTGATGGGGGGACTGTTCGAACCGAGGGTGAAATGGGAATGGGGTTTGTTGACGCTGACTCCGTTGGTAGTGCTCTGAGAAAGAGAGCGAACAAGAGATCTAGTGGTATTGATGGTATACCGGACTTTGTGCTAAGGAAAACTGATGCCGTTGCATGGAAATTTTTGGCAACACTTTTTAACCATTGCATAAACATTGGCTACTTTCCGAAGGCATGGAGGACAGCGCTAGTTGTGCCGATACCAAAAAGGGCTTGTGATCTCTCCCTCAACGGTAACTATAGACCCATATCGCTTTTATCGGCCTTCGGTAAACTTTTTGAATATTTTCTACTTGCCAGCATTAATAATGTGATTGAGGAAAAGGGCATACTTAGGGATTTCCAGTTTGTTTTCCGAGGTGGTCTTTCCACGTCGCACGTGCTAATGGTACTGTCGGACTTTGTATCGAAGGGACTGAATAGAAGATGCCCAACGGCTGCCGTGAGCCTTGACTTCGCCAAGGCTTTTGATACGGTGTGGCAGGAGGGTATAGTATTTAAAATGCTTACAATGGGGTTTGACAGGAATGTTTGTAGGCTTGTGGCTAGCTTCTTGGAGGACCGTAAATTTATGGTACGGGTTGGGGCTTCACTGTCTGATGAAGGCACGGTTTCGGCTGGGGTACCACAGGGGTCTTTGCTTGGCCCTGTGTTGTACAATATTTACGTAAGTGACATACCCCAACCACCTGAGGGGGACCTTTTATTGGTGTATGCCGATGATGTATTCATAGCAGCTTCGGGTACCAGAGCAAGGACAGTTAACAATCGCCTTAATGTTTATTTGGGCACGCTGGGTGAATATTTTGTAAGGTAGAGATTGCACCTGAACATAGGTAAGACAGTTGCTATGATATTTAAGGGTAAGCGCAGATATTGGGTGTTTTTTATTGAGGTATAGAACTTTAAGTTGGCATCACTTTTTTAACTGGCGGCCATTTTGTCAGCTGTCAAGTGATTAATATTTAGTTTGGTTTGCCATTTCATCATGAACAGGTTGACAAAAGAACAACGCTTGCAAATCGTGCAAATTTATTTCGAAAATAATGGTTCAGTTCGCGAAGTTTACCGGAAGCTCCGTCCATTTTATGGTCGACATAATCGTCCATCAGAGCAATTAATTCGGTTAACCATGGATCGTTTTCGCACTACGTTTACTCTATGTGATAATACGCATCCGCAGAGACGTCGAACAGTGCGCACCGAAGAAACAATTGCCGCTGTAGAGCAAAGTGTTGAAGAGGACCCGAATGAATCGATTCGCCACCGTGCACAGCAATTGGAGCTTTGTCCATCAACTTTATGGAAGATTTTGCGCAAAGATCTTGGCTTGCGACCTTACAAGATCCAGCTTGTGCAAGAATTAAAGCCGCGAGACCATGCAATGCGTCGTGATTTTGGTGTATGGGCCGAAAATGAGATTGATCTCGATGCTGATTTTCATCGCAAAATTTTGTTCAGTGATGAGGCTCATTTTTGGTTGAATGGCTACGTCAACAAGGAAAATTGCCGCATTTGGAGTGAAGAGAATCCACATGAGACCCTTGAGACGCCATTACATCCACAAAAACTGACTGTTTGGTGTGCTCTATGGGCTGGTGGAGTCATTGGGCCATACTTCTTCCGAAATAATGCTGGAGAGTCAGTTACCGTTAATGGAGACCGGTATAGAGCCATGATAACCGAATTGGATGGCATGAATGTGGATGAGTTGTGGTTCCAACAAGACGGCGCTACATGCCACACAGCGCACGTCACAATCGATTTATTGAAGGAAACATTCGATGAGCGCATAATTTCGCGGAATGGACCTGTCAATTGGCCACCAAGATCGTGTGATTTGACACCATTGGATTATTTTCTTTGGGGATTTGTGAAGTCGCTCGTCTACGCCAACAAACCAGAAACGTTAGGGGACTTGGAAGCCAACATTTGTGGCGTTATTGCCAGCATACGGCCCCATATGCTCGAAAAAGTGGTTGAAAATTGGACCTGTAGAATTGGCTTTATTCGAGCCAGCCGCGGCGGCCACATGCCCGAAATCGTATTTAAACGTTAATGGCATAAAATTATCCTTCCAATAAAGCCAAATTGATGGACATTAAAACGATTTTCTTGTGTTTTATTTCAATTCGAAGTTCTATACCTCTAAAAAAACACCCTGTATATTTATCCAAACTGGAGGCAATACACACTAAGGTTAAGGATAGGGGGTGAGCTTATAGGTACTTCTGACAGGATAAGGTATCTTGGGGTGGTCCTACATGAAGGATTTGAGTACTACCGCCACGTGGACGATATTTTGCAAAGAACGAAGCGCTCGTTCAATGCATATCAGAGTGTTCTGAGACGGAATGGTGGCCTGGATCGTAGAATACGTATTCTGCTCTATCGTCAGGTTATTCGACCTCTCGTCTCCTATGCCTTTCCAGTTTGGTTTGGAATTTCTTCCTCCCAAATGGAAAGGCTTAGGAGATGGGAGAGATCGGTTCTGGTGGCTTGTCTTGGCTTGAGACCTGCACTAGGACCTGATTGTGTATTTCGCAGACCTTCGTGTAGATCCATCTATGGTGCAGCTGACATAGGCAGGGTTGACGTATTTATGACACAGAATGCCATAAAATTTCTTGAAAGTGCACGTTCCCTGGACAATATTTTGATTAAGAATTGCTTTGATAGGATGAGTGGTCTGGAGGCCGTTCATCTTTCAAATTATTTTTCCCCTGTCGACTTGTTGACCCTCAGGAAAGCAAACCTTCTCTATGATGGAACGGATCTTCTATTCTACCATAGAAGATTTAATACTATAAATATTAGTGACACAGTATATATTACTGCTCAATAGCCTCCCTCCTTTGTACATATTCTTACACTTCTTTCCTTTACTTAGCTTAAGTTACCATAGTTTAAGTTTTATTTTACAAGTTCTAAGTTGTTTTTGTTTTGGTTTTGTTGTGTTTTTTTTATGTTATATAAAAGCCTCTCCTTTTTAATCCCTTTTTGGGGAATTTTCATCAAAATATATATTAGCAATAGTTTAAGTTAAGAGAATGCACAAAGGATGCAAAAATTGTTTATTCAAAATGGAAGTCTATAAAAGTACATTAGTATGTTAAGAATAGTATGTAAGATTATTAGTTTTAATATAAAAAAAACATCTGAAATGTAAATAATTATTTGGGATTAATAAACATGAAATGAATTGAAATGAAATGTAGATTGTCATCATTCTGCTCTGATATTTCAACAAGTGACAACCTATTTTCCCAACCAAAATTTCTAAAGTGATTGAAATCCAAACACTATAAAAGTGCTGGAACCAACTACTGTTTGTTAAACAAGTTTATCGTGTATAAAAAATAATTAAATAAATTGTTTATAACTAAAATAAATTGCTTATAAATAAAATAATTAAATAAATTGTTTAGAAATAAAATAATTTAATTAATTAATAAACAAATAAAAAATTAAATAAAATGAATACTACAAGTTGTACCATCTGCAATAAAGTCTTTATGACTCAAACAAAACTAAATCAGCATACGGAAACGCACTCATATGCTAACCAATCGAAGGCTAGCTTGGAACTAGTAAGCTAAATCTTCAAAACAAATATTGTGAGGATTGTGATGAGATGATTCCATCAAATGGTTGTATGATGTTGGTGACTTTGTCTGATGACATAGAGGATATGTACAAGAAACAAGCCGAGGAGCTAAGAGCCAAAATGGAAGAATTTCAATAGACGGATAGCGGATGGACATTGATTTCAATAAATTCCCTTGAAGTTAATATAAACAAGGCGTTCATAATAAGAGGATCGAGCTTTATCCCTCTCCCAAAAAATATTGCAGTGAAATGTGCATGCATAAATGTCGAGAGCAATAATATTTATTGCTTTAAATGGTGTCTCATTGCGGCTTTGTACACAAATAGTACTTTAGATCGAAGACAACGGAAAAACTATAGAAACTATAATATAACAAACATTTCTGATGAGAATATTAATTTAGGAGCAATTGTGTTAAATTTTGAAGGCCTAGAGTTTCCACTCCCATTGAAGCAGATAAAACAATTCGAAAATCAAAATGATCTGAGCATCAATGTATTTGGCCATAATGGCACATCGCTTATAGGACCATACTACATAACAAAAGGAGAAAAACACATTCATATTAATCTCTTATTGCTCCAGTCCAATGAAAACTTCCACTATGTACTCATCAAGGATATATCAAAGTAAGTTTCATTTGTGCATTTATGAAAAATCTGCTTTCATCTCTATTTAAAAAGTTACTTCTTATTGTTATATTTATTTATATCGTATTGGTATTTTCTATATTTTATTCAGACTCCTTCGTTCCAGCATAACATCGCATGATCATAAGATCATGATATGTCATATACCATACACATGATGATTATGCGTATAATCATCATAAAAATGTTTGTGGGAAAAAAGTCATCAGAATGCCAGAAGATGAATCTATTATCAAGTTTAAGAACTACTACAAACAGTTAGATGTACCATTCGTAACCTACACGGACTTTGAGTCTATTTTAGAAAAAGTTGATAATGCTCTAAGTAAAAGTACCACAAATGTACAGAAACATCATGCTTGTGCATTCGGTTATTTTATTAATTGTAGTTTCAAGAGAGAAAATAATTTATATAGACATTATTTTGGTGAAGATTCGGCGAATATATTTATCAAAAAAAATTTTGAAGATTGTACAGATATTTATTTAAATTATTTACTTAAAGTTAAGAAAATGTTCAAACCCCCAATAGAAATAGCTCAATATAATAATGCAAAAAATTGTTATATATGTAAGAAAATATTAAATAACGATAAAGTTAGAGATCAGTGTCATCTTACGGGCAATTATCGTGGGGCAGCTCATAGCGAATGTAATTTGAATTATAAAACACCTCAGTTTATACCGGTTATCTTGCATAATCTTTCCGCATATTATATACACCCATTTTTCCAAAGAACTTTCTTCTATAAAATATTCTACAATAAAAGTGATTCCCCAGAACACAGAGAGTTATATTTCTCTTTCAATTTTCATCAGATTAGATAAAAAATATGGATTCGAAATAAGATTTATAGACTCGTTTAGATTTATGGCTTCGAGTTTAGATACGTTAGCGAAAAATCATGATGGCAATGATTTTAATAATATTCGGTCATGTTTCGTTGATGAAGCTCATTTCAACCTGATTAGAAGAAAGGGTGTATTTCCGTACTCTTACATGGATTCCATGACTAAGTTTAAGGAAATTAAACTCCCTAGTAGAGAAGAGTTCTTCAATATTCTAACGAATGAAGAATGTGATGTAGTTGAGTATGAACATGCTCAAACAATATGGAGAGAGTTTAACTGTAAAACCCTCCTTGACTACACTGAACTATAGGTAAAGACAGATGTTCTTCTTCTAACCGATGTGTTTGAAAATTTTAGAAAAATTTGTAGAGATATATACGATTTGGACCCCTGCCACTATTATACAGCACCAGGCTTATCTTGGGATGCAATGTTGAAAACCACAGAAGTTTCACTGGAACAGTTCACTGATTCCGAAATGTATATGTTTATGCAAAACGGAATTAGAGGTGGACTAGTTCAATGCTCGCAAAGATATTCGAAGGCGAATAACAAATATTTGGAAGATTTTGATGCATCAAAGCCATCAGAATTTCTTGTATATTTAGACGCTAACAACTTGTATGGTTGGGCGATGTCGGAATATCTTCCTTGCGGTGAATTTGAGTGGGTATGTGATACTGATTTTGATGTTAAAAAAATTTCTGATACTGCAGAGTATGGGTACATTTTGGAAGTGGATATAGATTATCCCGATTCAGTGATGGTCTACATAATGATTTGCCATTTTGTCCCCAAAACAAGGCCCTGAAGGGATCCAAAATCAAAAAATTAGTTGCAGACTTACACTCAAAAACAAATTACACCATACACTATAGAGTTTTAAAACAAGCCATTTCAAATGGCCTCATCTTAAAACAAATTCATAGAATACTCAGATTTAAATACATTTCATAGGACAAATGCTAAAAATAATTTTGAAAAAGATTTCTTCAAACTTTTAAACAATGCAGTTTACGGGAAGACAATGGAAAACATTAAAAAACGTAGGGACATTAGAATAACGTCATCTTGGGAAACAACAAACAGGAATCATTTAGGTCTCATAGCATTAATTGCGAAACCAAATTTTAAGCAGTTGACAAAATTTTCTGATGATATGTATGCGGTAGAGTTAGAAAAAGTTAAACCACTATATGATAAACCCATATATGTTGGTTTTACAGTACTGGAGTTATCGAAGTGAAGAATGTATGACTTCCATTATGGCTTCATGAAGCCTAAATTTGGAGAGAACATTTCTCTCAACTATATGGATACTGACTCATTTATTTATTCAATTAAAACTGATGATTTTTACGATGACATCCTTAATGATATTAGTTTGAATTTTGATACGTCAGAATATCCTATGGATAATCAATTTCGTTTGCCGCTACTCAATAAGAAGGTTTTGGGAATGGTGAAAGATGAAAACAATGGGGATATAATGACAGAGTTTGCTGGCTTAAGAGCAAAAATGTATTCTCTGTCGACTCTTCGCTCAAAAATCAAAAGGGGTCAAAAAGTCTGTAATTAAAAAGTTGTCCATTAATGATTACAAACGTTGCTTATTCGAATCCAAAATTATCTCGGATGAAATGCTTTTGTTTAGATCTAAAACACATCAACTATATACCCAAAAACTACATAAAATAGCACTTAGCTTTTCTGATGATAAAAGAAATATAATGAAAGATAAAATAAAAACGCGCGCTGAGGGACATTACATAGACCGAAACAATGAAAAAATGGATGTAGAATAGAATGATTCCTACTAAATTGCATGTAAGATGACAACGAGAATTTAATTTTGTACTAATTATATTTATTTATTAATGTATTTATTTAATTATTTATTAATTTATTTATTATTTACTTATTTGTTTATGAATGTATCTATTAATTTTAGTATTTTATTCGCCCAAAAGCATGTTAAAATTGAATGGTTTAAAACTTTTATCTTTTTACCTATACCTAAATTATTTGTAAATAAAAACAAGTAAGAGTGCTATATTCCGCTGTGCCGAATCTTATATACCCTTCACAAATCATAAAATGTAAAGAAAAGACATGCGTGCATATGTACGTATGTACATATGTATATATGTAGATACGTAGCCATGCGTAATTTTATGAGAAAATTTTCGTATCCATTACCAATTAAACTGCAATATGCAGCGCAAAACTGCATTTTAAATGCACCTTGCGGACAAAAGATTCCTTAACTGACGCTTGCCTTGTTAATATGACTGTGTGTGCTCAACAGCGACCTTGTATAAATACGTACTTTCAAATTTATCGGGCCTGTTCTGAAAATCATGGTGATTTCAAATCACGTGATTTCAAAAGTAAACCACTAATAGCTGACTTGATAGTGGGTTTTCATTGTATTTTAAGTTTTTGTCATTTATAATAGAATATTTTCTTCCAACTTCCAACGCTTTCAATCGTGCAATTTAAAAAAGCAATTATTTAGTTTTCATTAATTTTTTGAAATCACCGTGATTTGACATGTCGTGATTTGCAGAACAGGCCCGTGTGAATTAATTCATGTGAAACTGAAATATAGGCACTTTGCAGTAATATGCATGTGTATAAGGGTTAAAAAATAAGTGTTTTTATATATATACACACAATATATTTTAGTTTATAAAACTTTTTTCATTTACTCTTCCGATAAATTTTTTAAAAAATGTACATTGGAGCGACTCACTTCAAAAAAAAGTTTTTGTTACCCCTCAATATAATGTCATACATATCGCTCGATTATTAAATAAAAAACTAGTTTATTTTAAACTTTAAAGTTTTCAATTTACACACAACTTAATGGAAAATGATAATTTTATTTGTCTCTCGATAGTTAAGTATACAAGATATGGTATGAAACTTTTACACAATATGAATAACAATATGAGGATTTTGCATCATTAACCCAAAAATCCCATTTTTTGATATATAATGTTTTTTTTTAGAAAATGAGCGATATGTACATATGTGGCTTGTTAAGTTGCAAATAACCTACTAGCCTACTATGTTCCGTTGAAATTTCTTATAATACCTAAGAAAATTTAAATTAAAAATAAACTTTTTAAACATTACTGCTGCAGATCTACCAATAAAATGCAGGAATACAAACTGGCGTTAGATATAAAAGTTATCAATTTTTTATTTTTTTTTTTTGAAAACCCAACACTACTCCTTAGGTAAGTTTATTTAGCAATCGAATAATTAAGTTATTTTCGGACCCAGCAAAAAAGACATGCAAAAGAAATAGTTATTGCATGGGTTCAATTCAGGTGCAAAACGCAAGATTTTAACACAGGTGTGTCACTGGCGACCATGGGTTCACATTTAACAAAACTGCGCGTCAGTGAAATGAGTGCTTAGAACCCATAAAAGCTCCCTGATTCGATGACGTTTTTCACAAAACAAAAAAAATAAACCTTGTCGCAGCCAGGATACGAGAACCTTGCTGTCAAGCCTGGCAAGCCACACTCTCTACCACCGAGCTATTGTACTCTTATTATTTGTTGGAGATAAAACTTGTTTTATGACAATGTGTCAAAGCGTTGATTTAATTCTGTTTACATACATGCCTATTTCGTGTAGATATTTATTCCAATGTTAATTACCCAGTAATATTGCATGCGTTTTTGATGAGTTCAAAAACTATAGTTTTATTACGATTTGCGATCATCTTTAAAATGCATTCGAAGACACAAATGCTAAAGAAAGCATGAAACACTATTAAATTTTGAACGCATTAATTTTTTTTGCTGGGGAAAACATTAATAAATTTATCATTTGCAATGATAGGTATACATACGAGTACTTAGATACAAACATTCATTTAGGTATTACATACATACTTATTTACATATACACATATGTACATAAGCACCTACATAGGTACATATGATGTATGTATGTAATTTAACTAAGTTTTAGATCTTTAAATAAGTGCAAAATGCCAATAAAACAAAATGTGAATCAAACATTCGTTCTGAAAATAGAAGAACGTGAGTTCATATTCTCATCTCAACTTTTATGTTTTTTTTCCAACATATGTAGGTATTATAAAATATTTCTTTCATATACTACAATATACATATATGTATGTACATACATATGTATTTACATACATACATATGTATGTACATATACATATACTATAAAGGGGTTTTTCTAAAGAATTTTAGAAAATAATAGTAATATATACTAGGGAAGTAACGATACGCCATTTCGCCGATCCGATACAGATATTCAAATATAAATATCGCCGATACCGATTCCGATACCGATACGCATATTGAAATTGAGCTCAAGTAAAAAATTAACAAAACTCAAGTAGAGTAATTCTTCTATTATACAAAATAAGTGTTTATTAATGAGCCATTCAAATCATCAACATTTTCAATACATTTCAGTTTCTAAGATTCAAACTGCAAAACGTCTGCAATATTTATGATTTTACAAAATAAACGAAAAACGAAAATTTATATTAATAATACTTAAAAAAACTCTAAAGAAAAATATAAGAAGTATCGGCGTATCGACAGTAAAATATCGCCGATATCGATATATCGGAAAACCAGCAGTATCGCCGATATATCGGTATCGGTATCGGTTGCATCCCTAATATATACATACATATGTACATAAGTACCTTCATCATTAATTGAACTCAGCCAGTGAATCAATCCCTGCCGATTGCCTATATACAAACACCACCTTAATTAAGTAGAAGTACTTTTTACTAAATTTATTGAAAAAAAAAACAAAAACCACATGCATGAATGAAAATGCAACAAACAACCAACATCAATCAAACAAACAATCTTGTCCACTTTAAAATATTTATAAGAAATTCATGATCTTTAGCAAGGGATTTACTTTTTTTTTAACATACATATAGATACATACACAATACAGACTTTAGCAAACGAATTTATATTTACTTGTGCATATTTATATACATATATGTACTCGTATGTATGTATCAACATCTCTTTAAATAAAAAAAGTCCATAAGTTCTCAACATAACAACCAGTGTTGCCAGAAAATGATGGTGAGAGAATGCTAAATCGGTCAAAAAATTCTGCTAAAATGTTCTATAGAAGAAAAGTATAATGCTAGATTTAAATGTAGAAACAATTATTGAAATAGCTTTGAATTTCATGTTTATATTGGTACAAACTCATTAGTATTTACATGTATTTTTATAGGAAATGTTGCAATTACGTTTAAAAGTTTTTAACGCACTAATAATCCACAATGAGAGCAAAAAGCGTTTGGGATAGTTTCATTGTTGCCATTTTAGCATTTTCACTGCTAGATCTTGCATTTTCATTAGTTAAACAGCATTCAACTTGCAAAAAATTGTGCTAAATGCTTTCTTGCAGAATTTATTGAAAATATAAAATTTTAATTTCTTAAAAAAATTCTTCTGTATGGAGGATTTTTCTCATAAATGTACATGTATTTATTGCAGGGTAAAGGTTCCCTGATGATCTGCACTAGAAACAGTGAAATGCGCATATGATCCATCTAACCCTTCAATAATCAATTTCAATGTACCTACGTATTTTTAATAAACAAATATTTTACTGAATAAGTAAAATAATAATTTGAGATTATTAGTGCGTTAAAACTTTTTTTAACGTTATTATAACATTTAAAAAAAATACAAATTATTAACTATTTTATGTTTGTATGTGCTATAAAAATACATGTAAATACTAATGAGTTTGTGTAAACATGAAATTCAAAGCTATTTCAATAATTTTTTCTACATTTAAATCTAGCATTATACTTTTCTTCTGTAGAACATTTTAGCAGAATTTTTTGACCGATTTAACATTCTCTCATCAGCATTTTCTGGCAACACTGGATAGTTTGCTACTTCAAGTGTAGAGATGTATATGTATTTATAATTGTATGCATGTACATTGTGTACGCCAACCACTACTTTGATACAAAGCGAGCACGTTACTACCCAGCGGGAAAACTCAGAATATCTTCTTATTTCAGGCCTTATTAAATCAATTACTATTTTTATCTAACTGCTAAAGAATGCCTTATAGAAGGCCGCGACTCTTTTGCATAAAAGATAAGATACACATTCCACATTCCCTTCTATGAAAAGGGTGAAGAGGAGTAAAATTTTTTGCGTGTATTTTTACCAAACCAAAAGTAAAATCGATTAATTTGAAGACAGAATTGCTTTCAAAAGAGGCGAAATGGAAAGGCAAAAATGATATGGAGCGAGTAGACCTTGTACATCCAAAAGAAGGAGTACAAAGGCCTTCTAGAAGGTATCCTTGCTCTTTATTTTTCCCGCTGGGTAAAAATGGTACAAGTATAAATTGGTATTTGCAAACATGTGTATGTATGTACACATGTATACACATATCGAAAGAAAAAATATAAACAAACTAGGAGAAGTGTTCATGCAATTTACTTGCAAACAATCTATGTAAGCCAAATGTTGGCGATTTTTTAATTGTAGGGGACGAATACATGTTTTATTGTTGTACAATTGCAAATAGATATATAAGTATATCGATTCACACCGAAGTCAATATTGCGCTAATAAATATCTATACATAAATAATTGCAAGGCTTAATTTTTAAAACAATTGCCTTATTTATAAAAAATAGTTTATACCTATTTTTAAGCGCACAATTTTCATCTCATGTAGCATATATATGTTCATGGAAAAATATATGAAAATGAATCAGACTTTGGAGGTTTGTGTGATCCATCTGGCTCATTTCTTGCAGTTTGTAAGGCTGAGTTTGCATCTGGCATTTCTTGTGTGCCATGTGCCAAAAAAAAGCGTAACCAGTAATTACTACGGAAAAACTGTTTGATTCAGACATGTATTTATTGATTTAAACTGTTTCCAATAATGTTGGATTCCATAAAATTGTCTACTAGTTATGCATAAAACTGTTCAACTTAATAAATATGTACATACGTGTCTGAATCAAAAATTTTTTCATTAGTAATTAGTGGTTACGCTTTTTTTACGCATGTAGGGTACATGGCATACAGATGTATAAATGTCTGGCCTAACATTCGTATAAATGTCTTCGAAAATTTTTGTTTAAATTAAAAGGAAATCAAGAGCTGTAAAAATTAAGGTTTGGAACCAGTAAAATTTTAAATAGCACTTACATAAGTATTTAGGTACATATGTATGAATACCTGTCTGAATATAATTAATAAATAGTTATAAGTTAGTAAGTATAAGCTTTCGTTTTATTACATCTTCGTTTCATAAATTTATACCTACACATACATACATACATATATATGTATGTTATATATATAAATAATTGAATTTTGTAAAAACAATTTCACTCTAATTCAGTGCGAGTCGCTATAGTTTAATTTTTACAACAATAAAACTCATGATTTTACCCTACAATAACTCAAGAAGGCACATAATTTTACAACCAAAAATGTATGCCTTGTCAGAGCTACATAAGTGCCATTTCAACTTTTACAAAACTTATATTAGGTATTTATGTACCTACCAAAAATAAAAAAGTACCTAAGTATATCGAACACAGTAATTTTAAACGCAAATACAAATTGTTCCTGTGATTAAAGCATTTGTGCTTAAGCTGTTTTCGTACATACATAAATATTAAAACATACTATATTATGTTTATATAATCTATAGGAGTTTCACTGCAAAGCTGAACTCAGATTATCAAGCCAGCCAGTTGGATAGCTTTCCTATCCAAACTTTAATGTATTCACCCATAAGAAGACAGATTCAAATACAGCCATTCAAGCTTATCTTCTTGGGACTATTTATAAGAAATACAAGTGTTGATATAATTGTTTAATTGTATCGCTGTGTGTACAAAGTACCGAAATTTTATAAATATGTATGTACACACTTTAAAATTTTTGAATTAAATTGGGTGAACCTGGAATACACATGTATATGTATGTGACCAAAATATGCATAAGTAGGTATAAGGGTTAAAAATGTGTATTTGTTTTTAATAAAACAACGCCAGATATCAGTAAATGAGTTCAAATTTTCAGCATGATTCCACCATTATTTTTCCATTGGAAAATCCCTTTCATTTTACAGCCATATCAAAAAAGTGTTGAAAATTGCGGTTCGCAGCTTTGGGCGGTTACCACGTTTTTTGGCTACGGAATATCCACACGTTGATCCTGTCGTAGTAGTTAGGTATATCCTATATGTACCTCTAAGTTCATAGTATGTATGTATGTATGTATGTATGTATATGTATTTTTTCCCCCAATGTAACTTAATTTAATTTCTGTTCGAAAAAGTAGAAATCACAAATTGATTTTTATTTATTCTCGAAAAAATAAAAATCGGAAAATAATTATTTCTATAATTATTATTTCAGTAGGCTGAAGTTCGTATCTCTCTGTAAGCCAAATTACATGTGATAATTTTTAAGGAACAAATAACACCAAAGTTAATTGTAAATATTCTGACAAACACTAGCAGAATGAAAGCACTAACAATTATTTCTGCTGGAAAAAAGAAAAATCAGAAAATAACAATTATTTTCAGTTAAAATATAAAAATCAGGAAATAACAATTATTTCTGCTTAAAAAATAAAAATTATAATTTTAAAATTGGAGCTTAGAAAATAGTTTAGAATAATTAAAATGGTGTGATTGTCCACTTTGTTTGATGCTTCCTTGTATGTAGTTTTGCCTTTTTTCTATGAAAATTCAACAATAATTATTATTTTTTGTCCCTGATTAATTTTTTTCCAAAAATATATTGAAAAAAAATTTTCAACTAAGTTCGAAAACTCAGCATACGAGTTTTGACAAACTGACTTCTTACTTATTAACCACGTTAGCCTTTAAATCTTACGCATTTTGTTACATATTATATTTAGAAAACAAACAAGCAAATCACGCACATTCAAACAATCGTATCCCCTTTGAAATATTTTATAAAAAACCAATGCTCTTTAGCAAGCGCTTATTTACATAATACCGACATAGCAAACGAATTTATACATATACATATGTATGTATACTTGGGCACATTGAATATACATACATATGTACG
Source organism: Nowickia ferox (assembly GCA_936439885.1). Lineage (NCBI taxonomy): Eukaryota > Metazoa > Arthropoda > Insecta > Diptera > Tachinidae > Nowickia > Nowickia ferox. The sequence continues at coordinate 35,555,803 of OW387026.1, read as the reverse complement.
TATTTACAATCATACATATGTGCCCTTAATTATGAAAGTGGTCTAAGTCATATGCATATATTTCTGCATCGAAATAGGAAATAAATCTCTAAAACACTTGAAAAAATATTTAATAAATATTAAATAAACTTCTATTAATCGACACTAGTACAACTATAAGTTAAAATGTTGCATAATATAAAAATATTTTTTTAATTTCTTCAAATGTAATCTATTAAATATCTCGATGAAAGAAATATATGACTTAGACCACTTTCATAATTAAGGGCACATACATACATATATTTAATATATTTTATCAACACGCATTCATTAGCACAATACTTTATTTGTATACAAAAAAAATCCCATTTCTTACCACAAACAACTTAATATTCTTCCTTCAATACGTTTGCTAGCATATTGTTGCTGTGCCTAGAGTTGACTACATACACACTTACAAACAATTGGATATTCTTCTTTCAATACTATTTGTAGCGTATTGTTGTTGTTGTAGTTGTTCATATGAACACTCTTATGCATATACATATATGTGTATGTACGAGTGAATGGTCTTCAAGGTAGCGTATATTTATACATACATACATATAAACATACAGTTTTTTGCATGACGCTACTGATTGTTATAGACATCAATTCATATGCATGCGTACGAAAAAGCATGTGCCAAGCAAAAACACCATAAGGCAATGTCTATGTATTGGTGACAAAAAGGGGTTTAATATGAAATAATGCATGTTAAAGAAAATGTTTAACTGAAGTAAATATAAAGTAAATTCAAGCAAGCTTCAGCGGTGGAGTAGCTAGTGAGGTTAGTAACATAATTAAATATTGTTGGTTCTATGCACGGCAATTTTTTTGGTAGATTTGTAAAAAATGTGTGATAAAACTTTATATATAGAAAATGCAAGAACCGATTCTTTATTTTTGCTGATTTTCAATACCAATCGTGCCAAGGCAAATGCGGTCGATTCAGTCCAATTCCGAGCTCTCTAACTCTTTTAGGAGCTTCATACAATCACTTTCAAGCAACACATAGAAAATCCGTACATGCAGACGGTCAGACGGACATGTCTTTTTTTCATCTCCTATTCATAAGGATCCAGAATAACTAACTTTATTTGGCCGCAAATGAATATTGTAGAAGTTACAAAAATCTGGACAAACCTATATATACCCTTTACCATTTTTGGTGAAGGGTATAATAAAATATTAGATTAATGATGTTTTTTTCTTTTTAGCTAACTTAAGTATAAATATATATTTTCAAACTTGAGATAGTAGTAGGGGAATAGCGGTTGTAAATCAATTAAAATTTTAAAATTTTAATTACCCAAATTTTAAAATTCTTGGAAATTTGTGAAATTTGATACCTACGAGGGTGGTTCAATAAGTCCGACCAATTTTTTGTTTACATAAGGAGTTTTTTGTTTACATAAGGAGTTTTTTTACTACATACGAGGGTGGTTCAATAAGTCCGTTAAATAGTTTTGTCATGCTGATGAAAAAAACGTGAAAATTAATTGTTTCTAAAGCCTACGAAAAATGTTTTGTTGTCTGTCTGTCTGTCGGAATTTGAGTCTGTCAGTGATTTGGGGTGTGTAATAATTTGCGGGTGTCCTTTGTCGGAGTTATCGGTAATTCAACTTTAAAATTTTAATCTAGGCCGAACCGCTAGTTCACTACTCCTATCTCAAGTTTGAAAACATATATTTATACTCAAGTTATCTATATCAAGCCAAATATGAATACCTGAGGAAGTTAATTTCATAATTAAAACAATGGGATATTATATATTTATCGTAAATGAAACCGTTTTTTTCTCCTAATGAAGCTTAAAGCATTTCAATTATGATATTTGCTGATGTTGCATGTGAAAAGTAGGATAATACTCATACATATGTACTCGTACGTGTATATTTTTGTATGGGGCGACAGAAGAATGATGACTCATTCTACTTGTGTCAAACTTATAGCATAATTCCTAATACACACATGCATACATACATACAAACATACAGACAAAGTTAAAAATGCAAATAAACATGAAGCGACATTATAACAAGGTCAACTCAAAATTATTTTAAATATGGATGCAGTCAATTTTAAAATCTGGTGGTTTACACAAGGTTTAAAAAACGTTTTTAAGCTAAAATTCTATTACGAATACAATTTTAGTGAATTTGGCTTAAACAACATTTCGAATGTTTTATGAATTCGGCTGTAAGCATTTAATAAGAGCCAATGCAAATGTTATTATAATGTTTAAGTAAGATGAGAAAAATATTAAACACGTCTATAGGGATCATGAAGTCAGTAATATGAATTTTGAATATAAGCACAGATAATGAATTAAATGATGGTCGCTACAGAAAGCAATTTGACTATTTCATAACTATATAAACTACTGTTCATAGAAATATACATTAATCTAACTTTAAACTTGATACATCTATTTGCTATAACCTCTTCTGATACTTGATAAGCTGATCTGAAAACCAGACCAGGTCCTGATAAGCTGATCTCAAAACCAGACCAGGTCCTGATAAGCTGATCTGATACCTGATCTAATAGCTGATACCTGTTCTGCTATTTGCTATTAGCAAACATGGATGAGATGGTGTTAAAGCAGTTGGTGTCGATAAGAAAGTATCTAATGAAATTTAATGGAATTTCATAATATTGTGAAATTCAATTCCTCTTGTGTAGAACCTTTCAAAGATAACAAAACTGTGCATGTTTAAGCGATATGAAAACAAACAACAAAAATTTGCAAATAAACAAAAAAAAATTTTTTTGATCTAGTGAAGTAAAGCCAATAGATAGCAAAATATAAAAATGTAGACATTTGTAGTTAAAATTTCTATTTAGTAAATTTAAGCTGAAATAAAAACCTTTTACATATTTTATTATTTTTTCAATATTTTATTTAACAGTTTTTTTTAAATCTTAGTACTAATGCAAATTCAACTCTATGTATAAATAAAAATATACAGATATAAAAAGGAAAATACATCATTAATCTAATATTTTATTTTATTTACAACTAATTAATTTAGGTATAGGTAAAAAGATAAAAGTTTTAAACCATTAAATTTTAACATGCTTTTGGGCGAATAAAATACTAAAATTAATAGATACATTCATAAACAAATAAGTAAATAATAAATAAATTAATAAATAATTAAATAAATACATTAATAAATAAATACAATTAGTACAAAATTAAATTAATAAATAAATTAATAAACAAATAAGTAAATAATAAATAAATTAATAAATAATTAAATAAATACATTAATAAATAAATACAATTAGTACAAAATTAAATTAATAAATAAATTAATAAACAAATAAGTATATAATAAATAAATTAATAAATAATTAAATAAATACATTAATAAATAAATACAATTAGTACAAAATTAAATTAATAAATAAATTAATAAATAAATTAATAAACAAATAAGTAAATAATAAATAAATTAATAAATAATTAAATAAATACATTAATAAATAAATACAATTAGTACAAAATTAAATTAATAAATAAATTAATAAACAAATAAGTAAATAATAAATAAATTAATAAATAATTAAATAAATACATTAATAAATAAATACAATTAGTACAAAATTAAATTCTCGTTGTCATCTTACATGCAATTTAGTAGGAATCATTCTATTCTACATCCATTGTTTCATTGTTTCGGTCTATGTAATGTCCCCAAGCGCGCGTTTTTATTTTATCTTTCATTATATTTCTTTCAAGAGATTTATTATTCGACATATTGTCATAATTATATTATAAGTGAAATTTATTTGCTGGTGGTTAAGCGATGTCTATATGCATTTCATTGTTGCTTTAACAAATCGTCAGTAGACTTCAACCACACATTTTGAACAGTCACAAACCTCTTATCTTATGCACAGACTTTCATAAACTATTTGAGAATTCACAAATATTAATATTTGTGAAAATCACAAAAGAAAAATAAGCATAGTAGGCTTAGTAACTTATACAAAACCCAGCAAATAATTTTTATTCGATATGAATCTATTTTATTTTTCTATATGTTTTGTATAAGTTACTAAGCCTACTATGCTTATTTCTCAAATAGTTTATGAAAGTCTGTGCATAAGATAAGAGGTTTGTGACTGTTCAAAATGTGTGGTTGAAGTCTACTGACGATTTGTTAAAGCAACAATGAAATGCATATAGACATCGCTTAACCACCAGCAAATAAATTTCAATTATATTTCTTTTATCATCACACACATTGAATAACATACATATGTACGTATTTACAATCATACATATGTGCCCTTAATTATGAAAGTGGTCTAAGTCATATGCATATATTTCTGCATCGAAATATGAAATAAATCTCTAAAACACTTGAAAAAATATTTAATAAATATTAAATAAACTTCTATTAATCGACACTAGTACAACTATAAGTTAAAATGTTGCATAATATAAAAATATTTTTTTAATTTCTTCAAATGTAATCTATTAAATATCTCGATGAAAGAAATATATGACTTAGACCACTTTCATAATTAAGGGCACATACATACATATATTTAATATATTTTATCAACACGCATTCATTAGCACAATACTTTATTTGTATACAAAAAAAATCCCATTTCTTACCACAAACAACTTAATATTCTTCCTTCAATACGTTTGCTAGCATATTGTTGCTGTGCCTAGAGTTGACTACATACACACTTACAAACAATTGGATATTCTTCTTTCAATACTATTTGTAGCGTATTGTTGTTGTTGTAGTTGTTCATATGAACACTCTTATGCATATACATATATGTGTATGTACGAGTGAATGGTCTTCAGGGTAGCGTATATTTATACATACATACATATAAACATACAGTTTTTTGCATGACGCTACTGATTGTTATAGACATCAATTCATATGCATGCGTACGAAAAAGCATGTGCCAAGCAAAAACACCATAAGGCAATGTCTATGTATTGGTGACAAAAAGGGGTTTAATATGAAATAATGCATGTTAAAGAAAATGTTTAACTGAAGTAAATATAAAGTAAATTCAAGCAAGCTTCAGCGGTGGAGTAGCTAGTGAGGTTAGTAACATAATTAAATATTGTTGGTTCTATGCACGGCAATTTTTTTGGTAGATTTGTAAAAAATGTGTGATAAAACTTTATATATAGAAAATGCAAGAACCGATTCTTTATTTTTGCTGATTTTCAATACCAATCGTGCCAAGGCAAATGCGGTCGATTCAGTCCGATTCCGAGCTCTCTAACTCTTTTAGGAGCTTCATACAATCACTTTCAAGCAACACATAGAAAATCCGTACATGCAGACGGTCAGACGGACATGTCTTTTTTTCATCTCCTATTCATAAGGATCCAGAATAACTAACTTTATTTGGCCGCAAATGAATATTGTAGAAGTTACAAAAATCTGGACAAACCTATATATACCCTTTACCATTTTTGGTGAAGGGTATAATAAAATATTAGATTAATGATGTTTTTTTCTTTTTAGCTAACTTAAGTATAAATATATATTTTCAAACTTGAGATAGTAGTAGGGGAATAGCGGTTGTAAATCAATTAAAATTTTAAAATTTTCAAATTTTAATTACCCAAATTTTAAAATTCTTGGAAATTTGTGAAATTTGATACCTACGAGGGTGGTTCAATAAGTCCGACCAATTTTTTGTTTACATAAGGAGTTTTTTGTTTACATAAGGAGTTTTATTTACTACATACGAGGGTGGTTCAATAAGTCCGTTAAATAGTTTTGTCATGCTGATGAAAAAAACGTGAAAATTAATTGTTTCTAAAGCCTACGAAAAATGTTTTGTTGTCTGTCTGTCTGTCGGAATTTGAGTCTGTCAGTGATTTGGGGTGTGTAATAATTTGCGGGTGTCCTTTGTCGGAGTTATCGGTAATTCAACTTTAAAATTTTAATCTAGGCCGAACCGCTAGTTCACTACTCCTATCTCAAGTTTGAAAACATATATTTATACTCAAGTTATCTATATCAAGCCAAATATGAATACCTGAGGAAGTTAATTTCATAATTAAAACAATGGGATATTATATATTTATCGTAAATGAAACCGTTTTTTTCTCCTAATGAAGCTTAAAGCATTTCAATTATGATATTTGCTGATGTTGCATGTGAAAAGTAGGATAATACTCATACATATGTACTCGTACGTGTATATTTTTGTATGGGGCGACAGAAGAATGATGACTCATTCTACTTGTGTCAAACTTATAGCATAATTCCTAATACACACATGCATACATACATACAAACATACAGACAAAGTTAAAAATGCAAATAAACATGAAGCGACATTATAACAAGGTCAACTCAAAATTATTTTAAATATGGATGCAGTCAATTTTAAAATCTGGTGGTTTACACAAGGTTTAAAAAACGTTTTTAAGCTAAAATTCTATTACGAATACAATTTTAGTGAATTTGGCTTAAACAACATTTCGAATGTTTTATGAATTCGGCTGTAAGCATTTAATAAGAGCCAATGCAAATGTTATTATAATGTTTAAGTAAGATGAGAAAAATATTAAACACGTCTATAGGGATCATGTAGTCAGTAATATGAATTTTGAATATAAGCACAGATAATGAATTAAATGATGGTCGCTACAGAAAGCAATTTGACTATTTCATAACTATATAAACTACTGTTCATAGAAATATACATTAATCTAACTTTAAACTTGATACATCTATTTGCTATAACCTCTTCTGATACTTGATAAGCTGATCTGAAAACCAGACCAGGTCCTGATAAGCTGATCTCAAAACCAGACCAGGTCCTGATAAGCTGATCTCAAAACCAGACCAGGTCCTGATAAGCTGATCTGATACCTGATCTAATAGCTGATACCTGTTCTGCTATTTGCTATTAGCAAACATGGATGAGATGGTGTTAAAGCAGTTGGTGTCGATAAGAAAGTATCTAATGAAATTTAATGGAATTTCATAATATTGTGAAATTCAATTCCTCTTGTGTAGAACCTTTCAAAGATAACAAAACTGTGCATGTTTAAGCGATATGAAAACAAACAACAAAAATTTGCAAATAAACAAAAAAAAATTTTTTTGATCTAGTGAAGTAAAGCCAATAGATAGCAAAATATAAAAATGTAGACATTTGTAGTTAAAATTTCTATTTAGTAAATTTAAGCTGAAATAAAAACCTTTTACATATTTTATTATTTTTTCAATATTTTATTTAACAGTTTTTTTTTAAATCTTAGTACTAATGCAAATTCAACTCTATGTATAAATAAAAATATACAGATATAAAAAGGAAAATACATCATTAATCTAATATTTTATTTTATTTACAACTAATTAATTTAGGTATAGGTAAAAAGATAAAAGTTTTAAACCATTAAATTTTAACATGCTTTTGGGCGAATAAAATACTAAAATTATTAGATACATTCATAAACAAATAAGTAAATAATAAATAAATTAATAAATAATTAAATAAATACATTAATAAATAAATACAATTAGTACAAAATTAAATTAATAAATAAATTAATAAACAAATAAGTAAATAATAAATAAATTAATAAATAATTAAATAAATACATTAATAAATAAATACAATTAGTACAAAATTAAATTAATAAATAAATTAATAAACAAATAAGTATATAATAAATAAATTAATAAATAATTAAATAAATACATTAATAAATAAATACAATTAGTACAAAATTAAATTAATAAATAAATTAATAAATAAATTAATAAACAAATAAGTAAATAATAAATAAATTAATAAATAATTAAATAAATACATTAATAAATAAATACAATTAGTACAAAATTAAATTAATAAATAAATTAATAAACAAATAAGTAAATAATAAATAAATTAATAAATAATTAAATAAATACATTAATAAATAAATACAATTAGTACAAAATTAAATTCTCGTTGTCATCTTACATGCAATTTAGTAGGAATCATTCTATTCTACATCCATTGTTTCATTGTTTCGGTCTATGTAATGTCCCCAAGCGCGCGTTTTTATTTTATCTTTCATTATATTTCTTTCAAGAGATTTATTATTCGACATATTGTCATAATTATATTATAAGTGAAATTTATTTGCTGGTGGTTAAGCGATGTCTATATGCATTTCATTGTTGCTTTAACAAATCGTCAGTAGACTTCAACCACACATTTTGAACAGTCACAAACCTCTTATCTTATGCACAGACTTTCATAAACTATTTGAGAATTCACAAATATTAATATTTTTGAAAATCACAAAAGAAAAATAAGCATAGTAGGCTTAGTAACTTATACAAAACCCAGCAAATAATTTTTATTCGATATGAATCTATTTTATTTTTCTATATGTTTTGTATAAGTTACTAAGCCTACTATGCTTATTTCTCAAATAGTTTATGAAAGTCTGTGCATAAGATAAGAGGTTTGTGACTGTTCAAAATGTGTGGTTGAAGTCTACTGACGATTTGTTAAAGCAACAATGAAATGCATATAGACATCGCTTAACCACCAGCAAATAAATTTCAATTATATTTCTTTTATCATCACACACATTGAATAACATACATATGTACGTATTTACAATCATACATATGTGCCCTTAATTATGAAAGTGGTCTAAGTCATATGCATATATTTCTGCATCGAAATATGAAATAAATCTCTAAAACACTTGAAAAAATATTTAATAAATATTAAATAAACTTCTATTAATCGACACTAGTACAACTATAAGTTAAAATGTTGCATAATATAAAAATATTTTTTTAATTTCTTCAAATGTAATCTATTAAATATCTCGATGAAAGAAATATATGACTTAGACCACTTTCATAATTAAGGGCACATACATACATATATTTAATATATTTTATCAACACGCATTCATTAGCACAATACTTTATTTGTATACAAAAAAAATCCCATTTCTTACCACAAACAACTTAATATTCTTCCTTCAATACGTTTGCTAGCATATTGTTGCTGTGCCTAGAGTTGACTACATACACACTTACAAACAATTGGATATTCTTCTTTCAATACTATTTGTAGCGTATTGTTGTTGTTGTAGTTGTTCATATGAACACTCTTATGCATATACATATATGTGTATGTACGAGTGAATGGTCTTCAGGGTAGCGTATATTTATACATACATACATATAAACATACAGTTTTTTGCATGACGCTACTGATTGTTATAGACATCAATTCATATGCATGCGTACGAAAAAGCATGTGCCAAGCAAAAACACCATAAGGCAATGTCTATGTATTGGTGACAAAAAGGGGTTTAATATGAAATAATGCATGTTAAAGAAAATGTTTAACTAAAGTAAATATAAAGTAAATTCCAGCAAGCTTCAGCGGTGGAGTAGCTAGTGAGGTTAGTAACATAATTAAATATTGTTGGTTCTATGCACGGCAATTTTTTTGGTAGATTTGTAAAAAATGTGTGATAAAACTTTATATATAGAAAATGCAAGAACCGATTCTTTATTTTTGCTGATTTTCAATACCAATCGTGCCAAGGCAAATGCGGTCGATTCAGTCCAATTCCGAGCTCTCTAACTCTTTTAGGAGCTTCATACAATCACTTTCAAGCAACACATAGAAAATCCGTACATGCAGACGGTCAGACGGACATGTCTTTTTTTCATCTCCTATTCATAAGAATCCTGAATAACTAACTTTATTTGGCCGCAAATGAATATTGTAGAAGTTACAAAAATCTGGACAAACCTATATATACCCTTTACCATTTTTGGTGAAGGGTATAATAAAATATTAGATTAATGATGTTTTTTTCTTTTTAGCTAACTTAAGTATAAATATATATTTTCAAACTTGAGATAGTAGTAGGGGAATAGCGGTTGTAAATCAATTAAAATTTTAAAATTTTAAAATTTTAATTACCCAAATTTTAAAATTCTTGGAAATTTGTGAAATTTGATACCTACGAGGGTGGTTCAATAAGTCCGACCAATTTTTTGTTTACATAAGGAGTTTTTTGTTTACATAAGGAGTTTTTTTTACTACATACGAGGGTGGTTCAATAAGTCCGTTAAATAGTTTTGTCATGCTGATGAAAAAAACGTGAAAATTAATTGTTTCTAAAGCCTACGAAAAATGTTTTGTTGTCTGTCTGTCTGTCGGAATTTGAGTCTGTCAGTGATTTGGGGTGTGTAATAATTTGCGGGTGTCCTTTGTCGGAGTTATCGGTAATTCAACTTTAAAATTTTAATCTAGGCCGAACCGCTAGTTCACTACTCCTATCTCAAGTTTGAAAACATATATTTATACTCAAGTTATCTATATCAAGCCAAATATGAATACCTGAGGAAGTTAATTTCATAATTAAAACAATGGGATATTATATATTTATCGTAAATGAAACCGTTTTTTTCTCCTAATGAAGCTTAAAGCATTTCAATTATGATATTTGCTGATGTTGCATGTGAAAAGTAGGATAATACTCATACATATGTACTCGTACGTGTATATTTTTGTATGGGGCGACAGAAGAATGATGACTCATTCTACTTGTGTCAAACTTATAGCATAATTCCTAATACACACATGCATACATACATACAAACAAAGTTAAAAATGCAAATAAACATGAAGCGACATTATAACAAGGTCAACTCAAAATTATTTTAAATATGGATGCAGTCAATTTTAAAATCTGGTGGTTTACACAAGGTTTAAAAAACGTTTTTAAGCTAAAATTCTATTACGAATACAATTTTAGTGAATTTGGCTTAAACAACATTTCGAATGTTTTATGAATTCGGCTGTAAGCATTTAATAAGAGCCAATGCAAATGTTATTATAATGTTTAAGTAAGATGAGAAAAATATTAAACACGTCTATAGGGATCATGTAGTCAGTAATATGAATTTTGAATATAAGCACAGATAATGAATTAAATGATGGTCGCTACAGAAAGCAATTTGACTATTTCATAACTATATAAACTACTGTTCATAGAAATATACATTAATCTAACTTTAAACTTGATACATCTATTTGCTATAACCTCTTCTGATACTTGATAAGCTGATCTGAAAACCAGACCAGGTCCTGATAAGCTGATCTCAAAACCAGACCAGGTCCTGATAAGCTGATCTCAAAACCAGACCAGGTCCTGATAAGCTGATCTGATACCTGATCTAATAGCTGATACCTGTTCTGCTATTTGCTATTAGCAAACATGGATGAGATGGTGTTAAAGCAGTTGGTGTCGATAAGAAAGTATCTAATGAAATTTAATGGAATTTCATAATATTGTGAAATTCAATTCCTCTTGTGTAGAACCTTTCAAAGATAACAAAACTGTGCATGTTTAAGCGATATGAAAACAAACAACAAAAATTTGCAAATAAACAAAAAAAAATTTTTTTGATCTAGTGAAGTAAAGCCAATAGATAGCAAAATATAAAAATGTAGACATTTGTAGTTAAAATTTCTATTTAGTAAATTTAAGCTGAAATAAAAACCTTTTACATATTTTATTATTTTTTCAATATTTTATTTAACAGTTTTTTTTTAAATCTTAGTACTAATGCAAATTCAACTCTATGTATAAATAAAAATATACAGATATAAAAAGGAAAATACATCATTAATCTAATATTTTATTTTATTTACAACTAATTAATTTAGGTATAGGTAAAAAGATAAAAGTTTTAAACCATTAAATTTTAACATGCTTTTGGGCGAATAAAATACTAAAATTAATAGATACATTCATAAACAAATAAGTAAATAATAAATAAATTAATAAATAATTAAATAAATACATTAATAAATAAATACAATTAGTACAAAATTAAATTAATAAATAAATTAATAAACAAATAAGTAAATAATAAATAAATTAATAAATAATTAAATAAATACATTAATAAATAAATACAATTAGTACAAAATTAAATTAATAAATAAATTAATAAACAAATAAGTATATAATAAATAAATTAATAAATAATTAAATAAATACATTAATAAATAAATACAATTAGTACAAAATTAAATTAATAAATAAATTAATAAATAAATTAATAAACAAATAAGTAAATAATAAATAAATTAATAAATAATTAAATAAATACATTAATAAATAAATACAATTAGTACAAAATTAAATTAATAAATAAATTAATAAACAAATAAGTAAATAATAAATAAATTAATAAATAATTAAATAAATACATTAATAAATAAATACAATTAGTACAAAATTAAATTCTCGTTGTCATCTTACATGCAATTTAGTAGGAATCATTCTATTCTACATCCATTGTTTCATTGTTTCGGTCTATGTAATGTCCCCAAGCGCGCGTTTTTATTTTATCTTTCATTATATTTCTTTCAAGAGATTTATTATTCGACATATTGTCATAATTATATTATAAGTGAAATTTATTTGCTGGTGGTTAAGCGATGTCTATATGCATTTCATTGTTGCTTTAACAAATCGTCAGTAGACTTCAACCACACATTTTGAACAGTCACAAACCTCTTATCTTATGCACAGACTTTCATAAACTATTTGAGAATTCACAAATATTAATATTTTTGAAAATCACAAAAGAAAAATAAGCATAGTAGGCTTAGTAACTTATACAAAACCCAGCAAATAATTTTTATTCGATATGAATCTATTTTATTTTTCTATATGTTTTGTATAAGTTACTAAGCCTACTATGCTTATTTCTCAAATAGTTTATGAAAGTCTGTGCATAAGATAAGAGGTTTGTGACTGTTCAAAATGTGTGGTTGAAGTCTACTGACGATTTGTTAAAGCAACAATGAAATGCATATAGACATCGCTTAACCACCAGCAAATAAATTTCAATTATATTTCTTTTATCATCACACACATTGAATAACATACATATGTACGTATTTACAATCATACATATGTGCCCTTAATTATGAAAGTGGTCTAAGTCATATGCATATATTTCTGCATCGAAATATGAAATAAATCTCTAAAACACTTGAAAAAATATTTAATAAATATTAAATAAACTTCTATTAATCGACACTAGTACAACTATAAGTTAAAATGTTGCATAATATAAAAATATTTTTTTAATTTCTTCAAATGTAATCTATTAAATATCTCGATGAAAGAAATATATGACTTAGACCACTTTCATAATTAAGGGCACATACATACATATATTTAATATATTTTATCAACACGCATTCATTAGCACAATACTTTATTTGTATACAAAAAAAATCCCATTTCTTACCACAAACAACTTAATATTCTTCCTTCAATACGTTTGCTAGCATATTGTTGCTGTGCCTAGAGTTGACTACATACACACTTACAAACAATTGGATATTCTTCTTTCAATACTATTTGTAGCGTATTGTTGTTGTTGTAGTTGTTCATATGAACACTCTTATGCATATACATATATGTGTATGTACGAGTGAATGGTCTTCAGGGTAGCGTATATTTATACATACATACATATAAACATACAGTTTTTTGCATGACGCTACTGATTGTTATAGACATCAATTCATATGCATGCGTACGAAAAAGCATGTGCCAAGCAAAAACACCATAAGGCAATGTCTATGTATTGGTGACAAAAAGGGGTTTAATATGAAATAATGCATGTTAAAGAAAATGTTTAACTAAAGTAAATATAAAGTAAATTCCAGCAAGCTTCAGCGGTGGAGTAGCTAGTGAGGTTAGTAACATAATTAAATATTGTTGGTTCTATGCACGGCAATTTTTTTGGTAGATTTGTAAAAAATGTGTGATAAAACTTTATATATAGAAAATGCAAGAACCGATTCTTTATTTTTGCTGATTTTCAATACCAATCGTGCCAAGGCAAATGCGGTCGATTCAGTCCAATTCCGAGCTCTCTAACTCTTTTAGGAGCTTCATACAATCACTTTCAAGCAACACATAGAAAATCCGTACATGCAGACGGTCAGACGGACATGTCTTTTTTTCATCTCCTATTCATAAGAATCCTGAATAACTAACTTTATTTGGCCGCAAATGAATATTGTAGAAGTTACAAAAATCTGGACAAACCTATATATACCCTTTACCATTTTTGGTGAAGGGTATAATAAAATATTAGATTAATGATGTTTTTTTCTTTTTAGCTAACTTAAGTATAAATATATATTTTCAAACTTGAGATAGTAGTAGGGGAATAGCGGTTGTAAATCAATTAAAATTTTAAAATTTTAAAATTTTAATTACCCAAATTTTAAAATTCTTGGAAATTTGTGAAATTTGATACCTACGAGGGTGGTTCAATAAGTCCGACCAATTTTTTGTTTACATAAGGAGTTTTTTGTTTACATAAGGAGTTTTTTTTACTACATACGAGGGTGGTTCAATAAGTCCGTTAAATAGTTTTGTCATGCTGATGAAAAAAACGTGAAAATTAATTGTTTCTAAAGCCTACGAAAAATGTTTTGTTGTCTGTCTGTCTGTCGGAATTTGAGTCTGTCAGTGATTTGGGGTGTGTAATAATTTGCGGGTGTCCTTTGTCGGAGTTATCGGTAATTCAACTTTAAAATTTTAATCTAGGCCGAACCGCTAGTTCACTACTCCTATCTCAAGTTTGAAAACATATATTTATACTCAAGTTATCTATATCAAGCCAAATATGAATACCTGAGGAAGTTAATTTCATAATTAAAACAATGGGATATTATATATTTATCGTAAATGAAACCGTTTTTTTCTCCTAATGAAGCTTAAAGCATTTCAATTATGATATTTGCTGATGTTGCATGTGAAAAGTAGGATAATACTCATACATATGTACTCGTACGTGTATATTTTTGTATGGGGCGACAGAAGAATGATGACTCATTCTACTTGTGTCAAACTTATAGCATAATTCCTAATACACACATGCATACATACATACAAACAAAGTTAAAAATGCAAATAAACATGAAGCGACATTATAACAAGGTCAACTCAAAATTATTTTAAATATGGATGCAGTCAATTTTAAAATCTGGTGGTTTACACAAGGTTTAAAAAACGTTTTTAAGCTAAAATTCTATTACGAATACAATTTTAGTGAATTTGGCTTAAACAACATTTCGAATGTTTTATGAATTCGGCTGTAAGCATTTAATAAGAGCCAATGCAAATGTTATTATAATGTTTAAGTAAGATGAGAAAAATATTAAACACGTCTATAGGGATCATGTAGTCAGTAATATGAATTTTGAATATAAGCACAGATAATGAATTAAATGATGGTCGCTACAGAAAGCAATTTGACTATTTCATAACTATATAAACTACTGTTCATAGAAATATACATTAATCTAACTTTAAACTTGATACATCTATTTGCTATAACCTCTTCTGATACTTGATAAGCTGATCTGAAAACCAGACCAGGTCCTGATAAGCTGATCTCAAAACCAGACCAGGTCCTGATAAGCTGATCTGATACCTGATCTAATAGCTGATACCTGTTCTGCTATTTGCTATTAGCAAACATGGATGAGATGGTGTTAAAGCAGTTGGTGTCGATAAGAAAGTATCTAATGAAATTTAATGGAATTTCATAATATTGTGAAATTCAATTCCTCTTGTGTAGAACCTTTCAAAGATAACAAAACTGTGCATGTTTAAGCGATATGAAAACAAACAACAAAAATTTGCAAATAAACAAAAAAAAATTTTTTTGATCTAGTGAAGTAAAGCCAATAGATAGCAAAATATAAAAATGTAGACATTTGTAGTTAAAATTTCTATTTAGTAAATTTAAGCTGAAATAAAAACCTTTTACATATTTTATTATTTTTTCAATATTTTATTTAACAGTTTTTTTTAAATCTTAGTACTAATGCAAATTCAACTCTATGTATAAATAAAAATATACAGATATAAAAAGGAAAATACATCATTAATCTAATATTTTATTTTATTTACAACTAATTAATTTAGGTATAGGTAAAAAGATAAAAGTTTTAAACCATTAAATTTTAACATGCTTTTGGGCGAATAAAATACTAAAATTAATAGATACATTCATAAACAAATAAGTAAATAATAAATAAATTAATAAATAATTAAATAAATACATTAATAAATAAATACAATTAGTACAAAATTAAATTAATAAATAAATTAATAAACAAATAAGTAAATAATAAATAAATTAATAAATAATTAAATAAATACATTAATAAATAAATACAATTAGTACAAAATTAAATTAATAAATAAATTAATAAACAAATAAGTATATAATAAATAAATTAATAAATAATTAAATAAATACATTAATAAATAAATACAATTAGTACAAAATTAAATTAATAAATAAATTAATAAATAAATTAATAAACAAATAAGTAAATAATAAATAAATTAATAAATAATTAAATAAATACATTAATAAATAAATACAATTAGTACAAAATTAAATTAATAAATTAATTAATAAACAAATAAGTAAATAATAAATAAATTAATAAATAATTAAATAAATACATTAATAAATAAATACAATTAGTACAAAATTAAATTCTCGTTGTCATCTTACATGCAATTTAGTAGGAATCATTCTATTCTACATCCATTGTTTCATTGTTTCGGTCTATGTAATGTCCCCAAGCGCGCGTTTTTATTTTATCTTTCATTATATTTCTTTCAAGAGATTTATTATTCGACATATTGTCATAATTATATTATAAGTGAAATTTATTTGCTGGTGGTTAAGCGATGTCTATATGCATTTCATTGTTGCTTTAACAAATCGTCAGTAGACTTCAACCACACATTTTGAACAGTCACAAACCTCTTATCTTATGCACAGACTTTCATAAACTATTTGAGAATTCACAAATATTAATATTTTTGAAAATCACAAAAGAAAAATAAGCATAGTAGGCTTAGTAACTTATACAAAACCCAGCAAATAATTTTTATTCGATATGAATCTATTTTATTTTTCTATATGTTTTGTATAAGTTACTAAGCCTACTATGCTTATTTCTCAAATAGTTTATGAAAGTCTGTGCATAATATAAGAGGTTTGTGACTGTTCAAAATGTGTGGTTGAAGTCTACTGACGATTTGTTAAAGCAACAATGAAATGCATATAGACATCGCTTAACCACCAGCAAATAAATTTCAATTATATTTCTTTTATCATCAATAAAGCTAAGTGCTATTTTATGTAGTTTTTGGGTATATATAGGGTGTTTTTTTAGAGGTATAGAACTTCGAATTGAAATAAAACACAAGAAAATCGTTTTAATGTCCATCAATTTGGCTTTATTGGAAGGATAATTTTATGCCATTAACGTTTAAATATGATTTCGGGCATGTGGCCGCCGCGGCTGGCTCGAATAAAGCCAATTCTACAGGTCCAATTTTTCAACCACTTTTTCGAGCATATGGGGCCGTATGTTGGCAATAACGCCACGAATGTTGGCTTCCAATTCCCCTAACGTTTCTGGTTTGTTGGCGTAGACGAGCGACTTCAGCGGATGCGTATTATCACATAGAGTAAACGTAGTGCGAAAACGGTCCATGGTTAACCGAATTAATTGCTCTGTCGACCATAAAATGGACGGAGCTTGCGGTAAACTTCGCGAACTGAACCATTATTTTCGAAATAAATTTGCACGATTTGCAAGCGTTGTTCTTTTGTCAACCTGTTCATGATGAAATGGCAAACCAAACTAAATATTAATCACTTGACAGCTGACAAAATGGCCGCCAGTTAAAAAAGTGATGCCAACTTAAAGTTCTATACAAAACATTTCATCCGAGATAATTTTGGATTCGAATAAGCAACTGCTTCACAAATTTATTGCATAATGAAATTTTATATGTTTTCTTTATGTTAAAAACTTAAAATGTATATATTATTGATATTTCGATTTTTAAAAATTATTTTAAAATTTACTCTATGACATGAAAATTTCCTCATATTGGCATAATTTCCATTGACATTTTTGATTTGTTCTATTGCGTTAAAAATTCATAATAATGAATAACATTGAAAATTTAATTTAATTTAATTAAACAGTAGCATGAAATAGTACAAATTGTTTACTTTTCAACATATCAAATAGATAGTCAAAAGAATCTCTGCTTAATACAACAATCTACTGAAATCCACTGCCATATTGAAATACTTTCAAACAAAATTTAAATACTTACATGGATATGTAGAGAAAATTTTATATTTTGTTAAAATAATAAGTTTTTGTTGTGGATATGTTAAATTAATAAATAAAATTAACATGAATCCAGCCCTTTCAGTTGTAATAAAACAGGCACAGGCTGCAATTGTTTACCTTAAGCGTAAATACCTTTTAGAATAGTTAATACTTTAAGAAAAATTAGAAAAAAAAGAGCTAGTTCAAAAAACTGCACAAAATAAATATTGGATTGTAATGCTTTTTTTTACAAAAGGAGAATGTGAACAAAATTAATCTTAGTAGAGTGTAAAATAATTGTTTAACAACATGAACAAATCCGTCTTGCTTCAAAGTTTCGCTTGAATATGATTCATATGTATCAAAGTAGAAAGACAAAAACCATAGAAAATTTATTAATTATAATGTGTGCGTCAACCGATGCAATAAATTATTTAAAAATTAGTATAAAATAAAAACAATATACAAAATTTGTACAGTTATAAGAAGAAAAAATAAAATTGACATTATAATGATTGACATAAAATGAAAATGTCATAAAAAAAACCGTCGCTTTAAATGGAAAAATAAAAATGTTCTACTGGTCCTAAAAACGATCGCCTTAGATGTGCATTTCATTTATTTAATAAATAATATGAAACAAATTGCAAGTGAAATTGACGAACAACAAATTAAAAACAATATAACTAAATATTTTTCAATTCAATCTTTATTTACCAAAATACTAAATCCATATATGGTTCATGGCATAGTTTTAACTAATTTTAAAGTTTCCTTGCATGCCTACAAGGGCTAAATCTAATTTATCACATCTTACTTGCTACTAATTTGATTAAAATTGCACAACGAAAAAGATAGATAGAACATTAAAAACACGCACATAAAATGTTTCAATAAAAAAAAAAAAATCATTAGCCGACGGCATTTGAAGCTAGAGTTTCTATCTTATTATAAATATTTAGCTATGTCTATCAAAATTAATAATTAAATAATAAAATATAAACAAAAATTACTCTCTTTTAGAAAAGGTTTCGTGATTTTAAAAACACGCACATAAATGTTTCAATAAAAAAAATCATTAGCCGACGGCATTTGTAGCTTGTGATTCTATCCCTGATATATTCTTATTATAAATATTTGAAGACCGCCGTAACCAGTGGAAAATTAATTCAAACAAAAGGTAAGGGTGCTTCCGGCTCACTCAAATTGTCTGCAACCGCCTCAAAGGAGCCAAAAGCAAAGAAGCCTGCTGCTGCAAAGAAGAAGGTTCCTCCTGCCGGCGATAAAAAGAAGATCAGTAAGGCTACTAAAAAGCCGCGCCAGCATCAGCAAAGAAGCCGTCAGCTGTGAAAAAGACTGCCGAAAAGAAGAAGACAGAGAAGGCGAAGGCAAAAACTGCCAAAAAGACTGGTACAGTTAAGGCCAAACCCGCTAAAAAGGCACCAGCAACTAAACCAAAGGCACCAAAAGCCAAGAGCGCAACTGCAGCGAAACCCAAAAAAGCTGCACCAGCTAAAAAACCAGCTGCCAAAAAGGTCGCCGCTAAAAAGTAAATTCATGTTTCCTTTAATCTTCAAAATAAATTATTTTTCGATATTCGAAAAATATTTATTTGCAAAATAAAAAGCCCTTTTCAGGGCTACAAAATATTTTTCAAAAGAGATTAAATTGCTGCAAACTCCATTACACATATGTACATATGTATATCCATATGTACATAAAAGCCTTTACGTAAACTCAATACGAACTAGTAAAATATTTCTTTTGCTTTGTTCACCAAATAGCACTCAAGTAAAAATACTTTTTCAAAAAACCTAAATAGCAAACGAGTCATAATGATATACAAACATACATACACACATATGTGCCCTTAATTATGAAAGTGGTCTAAGTCATGCATTTTTGCTTCGAAATTTTTAATAAATCTTAAAAACACTTCAATAAATATTAAATAAATTTATATTAATCGAGACTAATACAACTCTAAATTAAAATGTTGCATAATATAAAAATATTGTGCGATTTGTTCTACTAAATATGTCGACCGAAGAAAAATATGACTTAAACCATTTTCATAATTAAGGGCACATATGTATGTAATTAAAAAGGAATATACTTTTTTATAGCAAAGAAAATCGTTATTATTCCATCAATTTTTTTGTATCTTTTTTTTCCTAGCAAAAGAAAATTATTTTTATTATTGACAAGAAATTCTATGGTAAATTAATTTAATATTGCAGAATAAGAAAAAAAGTATGCACACAAATTTTAAAATCGTTAATTTATTTTTCATTACTTTTCAAAATCTGCATATACATACATTATTATTAGCTGTATGAATTACAATATTTTATTATTTGTGCCTTTTTCATCACTTTGCACACTACCTACATACATACAGCCCCTAAATTGCACTATCACTTTTGTGAATTCAAATTACATTTTTCTCACTCTGCACACTACCTATGCATATACATATATATACATGCATATAAACCATTTATTGCACTATCAGTTTTGAAATTTAATTTTGCATACACACACACACACACACTTGAAAGTATTCTCAATCTCTTTTCCATAAAAACATTTGTGGCCCTGAAAAGGGCCTTTTGTTTGGTTGTATTGTTGGGATGAATAAAAACAAAATCCATTTATTTATTTGGAGCTGGTATATTTAGTTACGGCCTTAGTACCTTCACTAACAGCGTGCTTGGCCAATTCACCGGGCAACAGAAGACGCACGGCTGTTTGAATTTCCCGACTGGTAATGGTCGAACGTTTGTTGTAGTGAGCCAAACGAGATGCTTCAGCGGCAATACGTTCAAAAATATCATTAACAAAACTGTTCATGATACTCATGGCTTTCGATGAGATACCAGTATCGGGATGCACTTGCTTTAACACTTTGTAAATGTAGATAGCGTAACTTTCCTTACGTTTACGCTTCTTACCCTTATCACTTTTTGTAATATTCTTTTGGGCTTTACCGGCCTTCTTTGCTGCTTTACCACTAGTTTTAGGAGGCATTTTTATTTTCCACTTTCAACTTTATTTTTTATTATTCACTTCAATTTCAATTTATTTTTTCCAAAACGTTATAAAATTAATATTAGCCTAAAACTAAAACAAAAGCAAAATTTCTTTACATACTAGAGTATTTTTCAAAGAATATAAAAATCTATTAAATTTGTACAAGTTAAGGTACATCCATCTTACTTATATGATATAAACTATAAAGAAATTAATTCCCAAAAAAAGGAAACAAAAAGGGAAGCTATTGAAATAATACTTACAAAACTAAAGAACTTAAAATTACTTACTAACTAACAATGTAAGAAACAAAATTAATAAACAACATAAAAGTAAAAGAAAATTAAAATAAAATAATAATAAAACAATATTACTGTGATGTAATATACACAGTATCCGTTATATTAAGTGTACGGATCCTTCTATGGTAAAATAGAAGGTCTGTACCCTGGTAGAGTAGTCCAGCTCCCCTAAGGGTCAATAGGTCCACCGGGGAGAGATAGTTCGTCATTTGAATGGTCTCCAGATTCCTAATATTTGAAAAGCACATCCTAACCAGATTATTATCCGAGAATTGTGCTCCGTCCACAAACCTCAGGGCACCCTCAATCATGAACACATCTATCCGAGCAAAATCAATCGCCCCATAGATGGATGTACACGATGGTCGCCGTATCCCACCATTCCAACCTATATAGTACCTCAAACCTAAACATGCAGCTAGTACAAGACGCTCCCACCTCCTAAGTCTTTCCATTTGGGATGAAGATATTCCAAACCATATTGGAAAGGCGTAGGAAACGAGAGACCGTATAATTTGGCGATATACCAAAAGACGTACCTTCAGGCTTAAGCCACCTCTGCGTTTCAATATGCCCTGATACCCAGAATACACACGTTTAGCCCTCACCAGTATGTCGTCAATGTGTCTGTAAAACTCAAAGTTCTCGTGAAAAGTCACCCCAAGGTATTTCATTCTGTCCGCAGTCCTGATCATTTCTCCGCCAACTGTCAAACAAGGTATATATGACCTACAATTTGGATATAAATATTTCCGTCTCCCCTTCAGCATAACTGCTACAGTATTTCTCAAATTGAGATTAAGTCCCCAATCGGTAAAATATCCCATCAATGTCGTCAAGTATCTGTTAAGTCGTCCATTAACTGTTCGTGCCAATGGTCCAGTTGATGCAATTAGGATGTCATCAGCATAGGTCAACAAAAGATCTCCCTGAGGAGGAAGAGGTATATCCGATATATAGACATTGTATAAAACCGGCGCGAGCAAAGAGCCCTGTGGTACCCCAGAAAAAATCAAGCTATTTCATTTCAGTTTGTGTAGTCTCAAAGACTTTGGAAATGACCAACGATACATCCTGAGGAACTTATTTTCTTTTAACTTTTAACATTTTGTCCTAGCACTTAAATGTATAAATAGATATTGATTACATAGGCACAAGAACATTTAAATACAAAATATATTTTGAATTACTATATTGTTAAATACTTGTAAATAGATTGTATATTTTCATCTTGTAACATAATTATAATGCCCAAAAGGCTACATGTATTACATATTAAAAAATAAATGATATGAAATGAAAATATGAAAACAACTTGGACGGGGCAACTTAGATGATATTGCAGCAGACATCAGGAATTCATCAAATGAAATTGATCTTTTACGACGAGTCAAATATCCCATAACTTCTTGTACATGGGCCGATGACAAGCCAGCAGCTGACAATTTGTTAAATTTTATCCATTTGTTTGACCGCAGTAATCGATATAAAATCGTTTGTATTAACAGCGCCTGGATCGTGATCGTACCAATCCTTAAGGGAAAATTTGTATTTGAAGAGCTCCATTTCACGTGCCAAGAACCAACTAATATAAAATTATTGTGATGAATAAAACACAATGAAGTTCGGCTCTTTAACTTACCACTTTAATTCCATAGTTCGACAGTAAACGATTCTTAATATAAAATGTGATATGTAATCTCGGCGCCTGGCTTCCAATTCAAACTCATGTTTGCTCGCATTGTTGGTTGCCGATGAACCCCCATTTGTGCATAGTCGCAGATAACCTTTTAAGCCATCCCGTGATAGTTCTGCATGCACATACTCTTTCCAATCATCTGAAAGCAAACTCAAATTTTTCGTGCGCGCCTGTTCCAAAATTCGCAATACTCTTTTTACTTCTAAGTTCTGAGAATTTTATGCCGGCACCTTGGATCCAAGGCATATCAAATTTATATATTTTATCAAATTTATTTATTTCATATTCTGTGCTTGGATTATTGCAACACGTTTTGTCTTCTTGCTGTTTGACAATTAGTTTTTCAACACATTTTAAAATGTTGCCAGACGTTCGTTAAGAACGAAAGAAAATGAAACAATTTTTCACCATGCAGCTTTGTATTTGGCTAAAAATTGACTAGGTATCACTGACACCAAGTTAATTTTCTTTTTAAGTATTTTCTATTTTATAATTTTTTGTGGGCCTATAACTTTTTCTAGAAAGTCTCCCGGGAAATGACAGTTCCCATTATATATGCGTATTTATATTCTAAAGCGACAGAAGGTAAAGCTATGTGGGCACGAGGTCTCGTTTTTAAATTAGTAGCTAAACACTAAAGCCGCTTTTTGGTCTGTTTTTTAGTAAAAATTTTTTTTGCTAAGCCAATAACTTTTTCCCGAAAGTCTCCTGGAAAATGATTGAACCCTTATTCGACGCATATTTTTGTCTGTTATCGATTGCAGGTAGCGCCATATAAGCACGCAATCTGATTTATGAGTTATGAGTAAAAAACTCAAACTGTATTTTTTTAAGTACAAAAAGAAGTTTGTTGGTCTATAATTTTTTTCAGAAAGTCTCCCGAGATATAAACCTTATAACAACCGACGCGTATTGTAATAAGCTATCTATTGAAGGTAGCGCCATGTGCGCACGAAGTCTAGTTTACGAGATATAAGCGAAAAAGTATTTGAAAAAGTGTCTAATTAACACATCGGATATATTTAACATGACTAAAATGTCAACAATGACAGTCAAATAATCTGATACTAGAGGTCTTTCGCTAATTACTCCTGTTTTTTAATTTATAATTTAGTAAAAAATTACTTTAAAAATATTGCATTAAAAAGCATAGTTTTTTTTCACCTTTTGTTTACATTTAGCACGTACGAAAATAGAAAAAACGTGCTTCGCTAAAAAGTTGATCAGTGCTGCCCAGTTGTTCCACACTATAAAATATTTTCTAATTTTTAATTTTTTTATTTGCTTATAACTTTTTCCAAAAAGTCTCCCGGGAAAAGCTGGAACCCATTATCGACGCGTATTTTTATTCTTAATTGATTAACAATAATGTCATATAGGTACGAGATCTAGTTCATAAGTAATTAGTGAAAAAGTGAAGATGGTTTTTTGGCATGTTTTTAACAAAAAAAAATGTTGCTGGACCTATAACTTTTTCCAGAAAGTCTCCCAGAACTACATAGTACCCATTATAGACGCGTATTTTTGTTCTTAATTCATTGAAGGTAGTGCGATATGCGCACGACATCTAGGTTTTGAGATATGAGCAAAAATCTAAATATGCTTTTTTGTTGCAAATTTTTAATAAAAAAAATGTTGCTGATCCTATAACTTTTTTCAGAAAGTCTCCCGGAATAAAAAAGAACCCATTATATACGCGTATTTTTGTCCTTAATCTATTGAAGGTAGTGCGACATGCGCACGACATCTAGATTTTGAGATATGAGCAAAAAACTGAAAATGAAAAAAAATTTGCTAAGCCAATAACTTTTTCCAGAAAGTCTCCCGGAAAGTCATTGAACCTTTAATCGACGAGTATTTCAGTTTGCTATCGATTGCAGGTAGCGTCATATGCGCACGCGATCTAGTTTATGAGTTACAAGCAAAAAACTAAGACGTTGTTATTTTAAGTAAAAAAACATTTTTTTTGCTCTATAACTTTTTTCAGAAAGTCTCCCGAGATGTAAGCCCTATAACAATCGACGCGCATTGTAATAAGCTATTGATTCAAGGTAGCGCCAAAATCTAAATATGCACGAAGTCTATTTTATGAGTTATTAGTGAAAAAGTGTTGCAAAAGTGTCTAATGAAAACATCAGATATATTCAATATCAGTAAAATGTCAACAATGACAGTTAAATAATCTGATACTAGAGGCTTTTCGCTATTAATTCCATTGTCTAGATATATAAGTTATTAAAAAATTACTTAGAAAATAATGCAATGAAATTGGCAATATTTTTTCATTATTTGTTTACATTTTGCAACAATGTTGTCAAAACTGAAAAATGTTGCCGTTTTCCCCAGTTAGTTTTCTTCACTTGCGTGAACATTAAATGCAGTGACGGCCAACTGTTGTTGAAACGACGAAGTTTGGTCGGGTTTCACACACACACAGCACGAACGAAACAAAAAAAAAATAGAGAGGAAAAAACAAAAAAATTCACTCAGTTGCATACCAGCATCAACAAAGTCAGGTTGTCGTCGCTTTGTTTGATAAATTATGATTAAATTTTATGAAATAGGTACACTGGTAAAATATTCAAACAGCACATTAAAATACAACTTATATATATATATATATATATATATATATATATATATATATATATATATATATTTATATATATATATATATATTATATTTCTATTTTAAATAATTGATTTAAAATTAAATAGATTTTATTTAATAATATTTATTTTATTAATTTAAAATTTTTAATTAAATAAAATTTTTTAAAAATTATATAAATTTAATATATTAAATTTTTGATTTTTAATAAATACATTTTTTGATTTTCATTCAGTATGTGGGATATTGGTTGGGAAAATTCATTTTTATTTTCATTAAATATTTTTAATGGAGCAGAATGCCTTGTTTGCAACCAAAAAATTAAAGGGAAATTTGCATGCAATTTAAAGCGGCACTATAACCGCCACTCAGATATGCATTCTCTTACTGGAATTGCTAGGTCTAATTTAATTATCATTATTATACGTGACCAATTGGGTCACGTATAGGACTCCTAGGACTACCTAAACTATATAATGTCACACGTGTGCTCTTCTATATTTAGACAAAATGACCACTAATCTCAAGAAATGTCACTAAAAAGCAAATTTCAAAAATAATTTTTTCCCGATTTCCAAAATTATTTTAGAAACGTGACCAATTGGGTCACGTATAGGACCCCTAGTACTACCTAAACTATATAATGTCACACGTGTGCTCTTCTATATTTCACCAAAATGACCACTAATCTTCTCAAGAAATGTTACTAAAAAGCAAATTTCATAAAATATTTTTTTTGCGATTTCGAATTATTTTAAAAACGTGACCAAAAAATGCGGTCTTGACTAGTAAAGGGTGTACAATTGCAGTTATATAAATGCACAAAAAATAGTTAACTATTGCATTAAACACAAATAAAAACTTATAAAAATAAATATATAATTAAATTTCAGTGTTTTTAGTTCAAGATTCTCGATCCAAGTAGCCTGCAACAGGTCTTCTACATCATTGTTGCCCGTGTACTGTTTGATGCTTGTACATCCATGGAAGAAGTCCGAAGGGTAGTTTTTCCGCAGCCGGAATGAGACACATGGTTTTCCCGGGCTGCGCCGTACACGTGAGTTCACAGAAGCGACGTCCATAATTAGTAACTCTCTTGGTGTTTCTGAGGAAAATTGTGTTAAGATCTGCCATCAATTGGATATTCAATTTATTATAGGGTTTTTGGCCATGGCAGCTGATGTTGCCGCGCATACCTTTGACTTATTAGACAGTAAAGCGGATAAGGCAGGGCGGTTTTATTGTATTTTACTGTCGAATTCGTCATCAGATTCGATACAAATGGGCGAGTTACGCGTCTCAACAAATTGCGCTTCGTCTTCTTCATCGGCCAGGCGGGCAGCCTTTTATGCATTTGGTGCTCCTAAAAAAATTAAAACAATTTAAATTAATATATATGTATGTGTATATTAGATAAAATTTATTGTTTTTTACATTTTCTGTTTTGCCAAAAATGTGCTACATCCTACACAACATCTAATAAATTTTCCAACACGTTTTAAAATGTTGCCAGACGTGCATTAAGAACGAATGAATATGAAACAATTTTTCACCATGCAGCTTTGTATTTGTTTAAAAATTGACTAGGTAGCACTGACACCAAGTTAACTTTCTTTTTAAATATTTTCCATTTTATAATTTTTTGTGGGTCTATAACTTTTTCCAGAAAGTCTCCCGGGAAATGACAATTCCCATTATATATGCCTATTTATATCCTAAAGCGACAGAAGGTAAAGCTATGTGGGCACGAGGTCTCGTTTTTAAATTAGTAGCTAAACACTGATTGAACCCTTATTCGACGCATATTTTCGTCTGCTATCGATTGCAGGTAGCGTCATATCAGCACGCAATCTAATTTATGAGTTATGAGCAACAAACTCAAACTGTATTTTTTTAAGTACAAAAAGAAGTTTGTTGCTCTATAATTTTTTTCAGAAAGTCTCCTGAGATATAAACCTTATAACAACTGACGCGTATTGTAATAAGCTATCTATTGAAGGTAGCGCCATGTGCGCATGAAGTCTAGTTTACGAGATATAAGCGAAAAAGTATTCGCAAAAGTGTCTAATTAACACATCGGATATATTCAACATGACAAAAATTTCAACAATGACAGTCAAATAATCTGATACTAACTAGAGGTCTTTCGCTAATTACTCCTGTTTTTTAATTTAGTAAAAAATTACTTTAAAGATATTGTATTAAAAACTATAATTTTTTTTCACACTTTGTTTACATTTAGCACGTACCAAAAAGTTTGCCAAATTGAAAACACGTGCTTCGCTAAAAAGTTGATCAGTGCTGCCCAGTTGTTAAACACTGTAAAATAATTTCTAATTTTTAATTTTTTATGTGCTTATAACTTTTTCCAGAAAGTCTCCCGGCAAAACATTGAGCCCATCATCGACGCGTATTTTTATCCTTAATCGAGTAATAATAACAACATATAGGTACGTGGTCTAGTTCATAAGTAATTAGTGGAAAAGTAAAGATGGTTTTTTTGGCACGTTTGTAATAAAAAAAATGTTGCTGATCCTATCTTTTTTCAGAAAGTCACCCGGAATAAGAAAGAACCTATTATAGACGCGTATTTTTGTCCTTAACTTATTGCAGGTAGTGCGATATGCGCACGACATCTAGATTTTGAGATATGAGCAAAAAACTGAAAATGAAAAAAAATTTGCTAAGCCAATAACTTTTTCCAGAAAGTCTCCCGGAAAGTGATTGAACCTTTAATCGACGCGTATTTCAGTTTGCTATCGATTGCAGGTAGCGCCATATGCTCACGCGATCTAGTTTATGAGTTACAAGCAAAAAACTATGACTTTGTTATTTTAAATAAAAAAAAATGTTTTTTGCTCTATAACTTTTTTCAGAAAGTCTCCCGAGATATAAGCCTTATAACTACCGACGCGCATTGTAATAAGCTATTGATTGATGGTAGCGCCATATGCGCACGAAGTCTAGTTTATGAGTTATGAGTGAAAAAGTGTTGCAAAAGTGTCTAATGAAAACATCAGATATATTCAATATCAGTAAAATGTCAACAATGGCAGTTAAATAATCTGATACTAGAGGCTTTTCGCTATTAATTCCAATATCTAGATATATAATTTATTACAAAATTACTTTAAAAATAATGCAATGAAATTGGCAATATTTTTATCATTATTTGTTTACATTTTTCATTAATGTTGTCAGAACTGAAAAATGTTGCCGTTTTTTCCCAGTTTGTTTTCTTCACTTGCGTGTAATTTCTTTTTCCACTAGTAGCAACGCTGGCTCAGCCTGAACAGCTGGTCGAATATACTTATGCCGTGTATACTATAATGCAACGCCGCTTTGTTAGGTGGCGGCTGCAAATGTTTCTTAAATTTTACATTTCAATTCGATAAAGTAAAGAAATAAAATTAAATTACTATTTTCATCAAATATATGTATGTTTATTATGCTGTCTATTTATATTATATGTTACATATTTAATTCACTATTGCGCTAAAATATTTTTTGAGTAAGTGGCGGCTTAGTGTTAAAATATAAATAATATAGGCGCAGGTCTCTCATTTTATTGCAGTGTTGTGCAAACACAGAATAATTATTTTGTGGAACAAATTTCCATCTAAAAATTGAAGATTCCTGGGCTGCTGACATCATTACAAATTTTGTAATGTCCATACTTTTAATCTCAACTAAATAATTTAGCCAATTTTAATTATTTTCTTTGTTCCTCTTTTATTTCTTGACAATTGTTTATATTCATCAGCTGTTCACTTTGCAGTACATCCATCAAGCCGTTTCTGAGAAGTAACTGTTGGGGCCAATAGTTTCACAACAGTTGAGCTCAACAGCTACGTCTTATGAATGCGCCCAATGACCAGCGTTACCGTTGTAAAATTTCAAAATGTGGCACAAAAAGGGGATTTCAAAAAAAAGTGGCACCAAAAAAAGGATTTTAAGAAAAAAAGTGGCCGCCTTAAAAATAAGAAAAATTAAAAAAAATCTGCTTATTTTTAAAAACATCAAGAATAAAAATTATGTTTTGCATGTTTAAAGACTAAAATATACTATTTTTGTGTACAATAAAGCCACAAAATGTAAAAATAATTCATATAATAAAAAATTACTTACTCACAAATTTTTAAATATTTTGTAGTATTATAGCGTATTTTTTGTGTGTTTAAGTACTTGTTTCGTCTCAAATACAAATTTTTCATACAAACAAAGAAGTATGTTCAGTGATTCTCACCTAAGTAAAACTTCAAAATCTTTGGACGTGGCTATAAATAGTTTATTAAAGACTCTGCAACTCTAGTTAAACTACAGGGAATTATTAAGTTTTAAGGAATAGATTTAATGAAAGACGAATTAAATTATTTTATACCTGCACTCTGAAATATTTTCTTCAAGCAACAGTGTTTTAAAGTACAAAAACGTAAACTAAGAAATTCAGAAATAAACTGTTTTGCAGAATGTTCGTCGTTGACCTCTGCCAGTATGTGTCAGATTATGACCCGCAAACAGAAGGAACTATCGATAATAATACAAGAAATGTTTTAACAAAATTAATTATTTAAAAAAATAAATAAATAAAACAGGACTATAATGCCATAATGAAAATTTTTATATGCTTAGAGAAATCCAGGAAAAAAACTAAGAAAGTAAATGATCTGTATTATAGATTACTTTCAATTTCCTCAACATCTACGATTAGTTAAAGGATTTTTCCAAGTCCGATTTTATCAAAACTAATTCACTTAAATCCTAAGCACTTAAACCAAATAATTTTTCCGAAAGATTGTGTTAGAAGATCTCTTTAAGCTATTGAAGTACTAATATATTTATGATTTTTTTGCATGATTTAGTTAAAGAATTCTTAGGTGTATAAATATGTGTGTACATATTTCTATTTACATATCCCTACAGACAGAGGTATAGGAATATAAGCATGCGTGGGCGTATTAATTATTCGAAAGATATGCATAAGCTGACCACGCATGACACAAAAAAAAAGATTTTGTATAAGCTTGCTTACATATTGATATATTAAAACAGCACAACTTTTATATTAATAAAACCGAAAGTACAAAAAAGTATATCTTCATTCAGTAAAAAGTATCAAAAAGTGGCAAAAATTAGAAAAAGTATAAAATTTGGGTGCATTTTGTAAAGGTAGCACAATAGTATCCAAGCAGTCGAAAAAGTGGCAACTTTAGGAGCACCAACGGTAACGCTGCCAATGACATGCTTTTTATACTTTTAAATTTTCCACCTGGTAATAAATTTGATTTATACACAAACAAAAACAACAAACCTGCCAGACCATATTAAAGTTGAAACCACAAAGTATACCAGAGGTGACACAGGATGGAAGATAATTGTGTTTTTAGAGGTCTCGCTCACACAGTCATCAAATCCTCTTTACTTTCTCTTTCGCGTGGTATTATTTTAAAGTAATAACATTTTATTCCTTGTGGTCTCATTCACAGCTTAGTTTTTGTAAATAAATGGTAAAAATTAATATTAATATTTGCGAAAATGCTTAAAACGAAGTCTCTAATCATTCGAAAACAAATTTTAATCACTTTATTAATACTAATAATACTTTTCGCATTGTGCTTTTTAATTCAATACCACAAATTCCACAATTTAATTTTGTGCAAATGTTCATGTGCTCAAGTGTATTTTCAATTAATGCTTTGTGGTCTCATTCGTTGTTTCCTTTTTGCAGGTTGAAGTTAAAAATTAATATTTTTGAAGGAAAATGTTTAAAATTGAGTTTGTAAGCATTTGGAAACTAATTTTAATCACTTTTATAATAATAATAATATTTAACACATTGTTTTATTTAGTTCAACACTGCAAAATCTTTCATTTAATTTTGTAAAAATGTTCAATTGTTCATTTCACTAAGTACACATTTTCTGTAGTTTGTTTTGATTATTGTACTAAAAATATTCAATAACAAACACACTATATTTGTCCCTTTTTAACAGTGATCAAATCAGCGGATTTTAGCTTTTTTCATAAGTCACTTTTTTCAACTCTGGTCTACTTTGTGGTTGAAACGTTGCAATATTAAGACACATTTTAAAATGCTATTGTGAACTCCCAATATATGTGTGTTTATTTAACGCTGCAGTTATACTATCAAGTTTTTTTTTCAACTCTCTCAAGATTTTTACACATACAGCTTGTCAAAATTCACAAAAATTAAAAGCTGTGACGTAGGCTGCACGCAATTTCAAAGCAAGTTTTTCAGCAAGACTTCGCACAGTGGTTCAGAATCATTTTTCATCGGCCAAAACTCCGTCACTTTTGAACTAATGAAGATTTAGATTCATTAAAATCAGTATAGTGGTTGTGGAAAATTTTACGGTTAAAGTTGAACTTTCAACATTTTTTTTAATTTGCTTAGAAATGCGCGCTTTTTATTTTTGTTAAAAAAGGTCTTATAATGAAACTTAAATCATTTTTATAAAAACAACAAAGCAAGTTTTTGAAAATTTAATACATAAGCCTAGTTTTTCAGTCATAAATAGCTTATAGACTCTTGGTTATTTGAATATACATATATATATATATACATATATATATATATAAGTATGTAAGACATGTGCAGACATAAATAACTGAACCGTTTCTACTAGATGAATATCTGCAAGGCTGAGCTTACATCTGGCATTTCTTGTGTGCCATGTGCCCAAAAAAACGTAACCACTAATTTCTAATGAAAAAATGTTTGATTCAGACATGTATTTATTGATTTAAACTGTTTCCAATCATATTGGATTCTATAAAATTGTCTATTAGCTATGTATGAAACTGTTTAATTTAATAAATACGTATGTGAATCAAAGAATTTTTATTAGTAAATAGTGGTTACGCTTTTTTTACGCATGTGTGGCACTTGGCACACAGATGTAAACCCGGACTAAGACACTGAATTAAAAAAAAAATACTTAAACACTACTTATGAAAATCATAAAATTAGCGTAATATAATTAAGTATCACTTAAAGCACAAATTACCTGTTAATATTTAAAATATAATTAGGTATCATAAAGCCCTTACATTAAGTATTATATACTTAAGGCCATGATTCACTATCCTACACAATCGCGCGATCTACGAAAAAATACAACCCTGATCTGATGAATTGTTTTTGTCTTTTGAAAATGTTCATAGACTCCATCATACCAGGGCTGTATTTTCTCAAAAATCGCACGATCGTGTAGGCTAGTGTATCACGGCCTTTAGGGATTTTTCCCAAAATCTGGCTTTTAGATTTTTTTTATGATGGACTTATGAGAAACTTTAACGATAATTCAAAACTAAATATTAGTAAGAAATGTTAATCTATGGATATATCATAGATATTTATATTTGACCTCTTTTTATACAATGCACAAAACACGTTAGAATCATGTTATTTTAATATCATTCATTAAATATTAATATTTTTATACTTTATTTCACTCAAATAATAGTAAATGCAAATTATAATTATTATTCATTTGGCTGGAATATTTATTTTAAATATAATATATTTAGTTCTGCATTACTTCTGTAGCAGTCCCTTAGCTTAGGCTTCCACTTTCGTTAGTTGTTTTTGTGATCGCAATTGGCAAAGCAAACTATCTTTGATGTTTTCACATCCGATTTCTTCATTTTCAGTTTTCGCCTCTTAGATCTATCGCTACACTTATCTAGCGATTTTTGTGGTCTTCATCCACTGTTTTTACTTGCAGTTTCAGAAGTTATCTGGATTTACTATCCATTCACCTTGTAACCATTTTGCAAGGCACATATTGAATTTACTTTTACTCCAATCAGCTTTCTTGTAGCGTTTTTTTTATTTGAAATACCGAAGTATATTTATTTGACATAAAGTCTTTATTTATTTAATTTGAAAATTTGCTGGTTTTTATGGTTTAGCAATTGTCTATATGCATTTCGTTCCTGCTTTTGGAACTCGTCAGTAGACTTCAACCCAAAAAATTTTTGAATTTAGTTGACAAACTACGTATGTTTATATTAAGATTCTTAATACTATATTGAGAATCACAGTATACAAACATAATAAGTTTGAAAGCTTCAAACAAACATTTTTACAAAACAAGCACCTTTATTCGATTGTCTATCTCTTTTTTTTTGACAAAAGCAGATATTTTTTTTAAGTCCAATTCTGTTTCACTGCTGTAAGAATTTAAGTTTAGTTTTCTATGAAAGTAACGTGTTTCCTAAAACGCTATAAAGTAAAATTTTAAAAAATTTGTAAATTTTTCAGAATCAAATATTTGTATGAAACTTGTTTTCATTTCCAAATTATTGTCCTTATATACTATACTCACTATAAAATTTTTAAAGCTAATCTACCTACTTAAATTCTCAATTTTCAAATAAAATTAAGTCCTCCGCTCGTTCCCTCTCGCTCCTTCTTTATTTTCTTACAGGTAAGCATGAAAAGACCTTCGAAATTAACGAGAGTTTATAGCTATATCTTCCCATCAACCTCTCTTCCTAACCTAATATTCAAAAATCAGTTAACTATACAATATTGCAGGAAAACAATCAACATAATATGTTTTGCTACCTGCGATTTGTATATACTTATGATTGTTTATTTGGAGTTTGACGTATTCGGTTTTAAATATTAATCTCAATTTTTTTAATTCAAAGTTATGTATATAAAAATAAGTTTGCTATTGTTATTTGTATTTTGTTCAGGTAGAATTGCATTTACGTGATTTCTAAGACAGATTTTCTAGCAATTTGGGTACAAATTTTTGTTTCTAATTTTTGAGTATTTTCATTAAAATAAAAAAAGTGTTCCACAGGCGGGCGTGGCGGGTGCAAAAGCATATACACGCTTAAAGAAGACACTTTGGTCTTTCTCTTGAGGGTTACGGTTTTTGATCCCTTTTGATCTTCAAAAGTTATACTCTACTAAACTTCAAGTTTTATGAAAATATGGGGGATTAAAATTTCTTACATCGCACTCTAACTACAAATTTGTGCACATACCATTTCTTAAAAAAAACAGCTTACCCAACATAACAAAAAAAAGACCGCAGCCCTTTATCGATAATAGTTTTCGAGGAATTGTAATTTATTTCAGATAAAATATGAGATTTTTTTTTTTAATAAACATAAGTTTGTTGTTTTTGGCAGCATGCCACGCCCACTACTAAGAATATTTTTACCAATTTTTTGCTACCTTAGTTTTGATATGTATCCTTTCTGATGGCGTAAAGATTTTAAGAATCTACATATGTCAAGACAAAATATAGGTCTTGGCCGATGAAA
This sequence comes from Nowickia ferox, assembly GCA_936439885.1. Lineage (NCBI taxonomy): Eukaryota > Metazoa > Arthropoda > Insecta > Diptera > Tachinidae > Nowickia > Nowickia ferox. The sequence goes on along the minus strand of OW387026.1, from coordinate 35,520,582 downwards.
ATTGATTCTGAGCCACCGCGCGTAGCTGTATTTGTTTATTTTGTTTACAGACATATTTTCTTTGTTGTAATGGCACTTTTATTATTTATTTTATTAATTTCTTTGTTTTAAAGTCACTTTTATTATTTTATTAATTTCAAAAAAATAAAACAAACACTGGCAGTAGAATATTTTTAAATAAGAATACAAAATTGGAGGAAAAAACTGCAATCAGCTGTTTTCTTGACTGTAACTTGAAACATTCAATTAAACGAAAATTCGCAAACAAATTCTCAACAAGTTTTAAAAGTTTGAGTGCATTGGTAAAAAAAATGAGAGAAATTTTAAAATTTTAATGAAAACTTGATCGTGTGACGCCCAAGTAAGCTCTTGAATTAGATTAGTATAATTGCATTTATTTGTAAATAAAGTGTCATTCTTAACCCTAATTAGTACACTGGGGTCTTTTATTCAATTGCAAATCTTCGTGCCCACGGGAAAAGCGTTTTTAAAGAATAAAAAATTTAACAGTATGGTAACATTTTTCAGAGAATGAGTACTTATATGTGAGAGCATAAGAAAAACACTCTCAAAATAAAATATATTATTTCTCACGACTGCTGCGGCTGCATTTTTGTGCCAATTTGTATGGAAAATGTGTTTATGCCGGTATTCTGTTTAATCATTTATTATTATATATTATACTCACTGTCTTTACTTAATTACTTCTTAACTTTATTATCCACCGCACGATGTATTTACTTTCAACATTGTTGACTCTACTGCTCTCTGATTTACACTGAATCACTGTTCCACAGGTTTCCTCCTTTTATACTACAGGAAGCGGATCTAGAATGTTCGCCATGTACTTGTAGATGGCGTAATGTAAAGCCAAATGGAAGAAGCTGTATTAAGGTTCAAGGCTCAGTTAGCCAACTGTAATTTAACTGCAGCAGTAGGAAACATCTGATCGATATTGTTATGTGAAAAGTAAGGTTATAGAGATGTAATGTAACGTAAACTACTTTTCATACAAAAATAATAATGTAACCTACTTTTCATATAAAAATATCGATCAGCTGTTTCCTACATTACATTTACTGCAGGCTCAGTTAGCCGACTGTAATGAAATGCAACTGTAATGTAGGAAACAGCTGATCGATATTTTTATATGAAAAGTAGGTCACATTACATCTCTATAACCATTTTCATTACTTTTCATATAACAAAATCGATCAGCTGCTTCCTACCGTTGCAGTTACATTACATTACAGTCGGCTAACTGAGCCTTTCTGCATAAATATCCCTACAAGAAGACTACTAGTTAATTGACTAGTCATTTGACTAGTAGCGATCACCGAAACTGTGGTCACAGTCCCCAGTTAGTTTATTAAGGGCTTGGTGAAAAAAATGACCAAAACATTTGTGTACGTGTGATTTTTTATCTCTCTCTTCCTTATTCATTTCACTTAATTAAAACTGCTGAACTGCTTACTCTGCCTCTTTTTTGCCAGTCACTGATTACATAAGCATTGGTAAACTATGACTAGTCAATGCTTACATAGAAACTGGTCAACTATTTATTACTAGTCAATGTTTACGTAGAAACTGGTAAAATGTAACTTTTAAATAAATAAACATAATTTTTATGTTATTTTAATTGGTTTTTAATATAAGAAAATAAAGAAATAAGTAATATACATTTATATATACAATCCAAAATACAAAATAACCTAGGTGGTCCACTCTAGTCTTCTTCACGCTTTTTCCCAGCTCTAACACACCTTTCTTTTAGTAAATATCTAAAATTTTAAAACAGAAATATATAAATGTATAAATTACATTTAACTTATCAATTTCTTTTATGCAGTATTGATGTTACTTAACTTTCTTAGCACTTGTATACATTTTAATTTCACAGACCGAACGAATTGTATATTTTACAATAAAATGCGATGTCTTAGAAGTTTTGGTATATGCACATTATATGTTTCACTCTACATACATGTTAGAGAGGAACAAATATAATTTATAAATGTGTCGGTCATCACTACAGGTCAAATGACCAGTCAATTGACTGGCACTCTTAAGTTCAATGGAAAATTATTGCAAATGTGTTAGTGAAAAAATTTCGTTTGTGTTAGTTTCAGTCATTCATTTCTTGTAGGGATGTTGCTGCTATGTACAAGTTACCATATGTACTGTCGTTTACTATTGGTAGCTAAATGATCAAACAGTTTTCTAACGCTGACATACTTCAAACAGTTTTCTAACGGTAACATACTTTGTGTCAAAATTCCTTGAAATTGATAGCTGTGACTCAAATTGATAAACAATTTAATTTTTAAATGCCACCGACGAAGAAACAACTCAAATTTATAGCTTCAAACAATGTGTGTTGTGACCAGCTGTTCAAATTGAAAATTAAATTGCCATATAAATGGATAGAAGAATTTGAAAGCAATCTAGTTTTCAATTTAAAAAGTTTGATTGTGTTAGTAAAAAAAGTGAGTGTATTGCAAATTGAATGGAATTGAAAGGCAAAAATTTAACGTGTGCCCCCGAGTAACATAATCTGGAAAATTACTGTTGCTGTTTCTAGGCGTTTGGAGATAATTAGATTGACCGTTATTTTGAATTTCCGAATAATGTGCAACGACTTTTATGTTGTAATACCGTGTGTTGCTGGTAATACAGAGTTGTTACTATGTGTTTGCACTTTTCTGTATACGTGTGTATGTTTAGTTTTCTAGATAGTTCTTTTTATTTATAAAAACATTTACATTAGCTCTGTTCGAATATTTTTACGTAACAATATTTTGGATTTGAGATTTTTTAAAAAGATTTTCAAACTAAATTTGTTTTACAAACCCTTTATAAAGCAAAGACCGCAACATATCTACATACATACACAAATTTTTGCAGTAACTACTCATTTACTGCATTTTACAACAAAAGTAAATAAAACACACCTATTTTTATTCAACTGCCATGTTTTTTTCACAATTACAAATTTAAAACTTCTAATGCAGTCATTCATTAATTTTTATATTTTTTATTTAAAACTCAATGAAATTAAATACAATTTTAAAAATGCAGAACTTTTTCTATACAAAATAAAGCTACAAACATAAATTTTGAAAGCTAATCAAGAGACTCGAACACACACAGCACAATCGAATTTAAAGATTTACAGAGCCATACACGCTTTGATTTGGACAACAGCCTCAATTGAATTGAATCGTGTATGGGGTGCATAAGGCTTTACAAGTTCATTATATTTCGTTGCTCGTATTAGAGAACGCCTTTAAGTTTAAGCTACGTTATAGCGGCCATAATTTTCAGATCTGTAGGTCTAGAGATATATTCCTGAGACTGACATGCGGACGTACTTAAGAGAGTATCATAAGCAGGTATTTCCCTCAGGCAGCGAACTACATGTTAATGTAGCCAACAAGCTGTGTATGTCTATGCTTCATTTACCGAAGATACAAGTCTGTCTACCACATATCATTTAATCCATTATTCTGTTTTGGCGTTAACGCTGAACAATCTCACAAACATACCAACTTTCACATTTACAGGAATTTCAGATTCTTTAAAAAGTTGGAGTGATAGAAAGAAAATTTATAATATTTGACCGCTTTGGTCTTGTTACTGGTCTGCAAGATCAATCGTATACTATATTATTTGGAAGTGATTCCGTAAATAAAAAACTTAATAAAATATCTTTATTAAAAAATTTTATTTTATTTAGAGGCGAAGTAGTTAATAGGGATTTATATGAATTAATATATGTACATTAAAGGTAATTCAAAGTCCTTCATCAGACGTAGGCAACCAAAATGCCATATTGGTACAAGCAGATGCTAGTAACATATATTTAGGATTGAATTGAACGCATTGAACTGGGCCAGGATGATCGCCGTTTAAAACACACACTTTATACCCTGTGTCAGCATTCCAAACGTGAACACGGCCATCTGTACTACCTGAGAAAATAAACTGTGAATCAGGGCTAAAACTGGCTTCTATTGGAATTCCTTTCGTATTTGGATAACCAGTAAATGTCTGCAATGGTGTTCCATGAAAAGCATCAACCAGACGTATAATAGATCCATTTGTGCTTATAAGTATAGTTTTCCCATCTCTAGAGAATTTTAATCCAGTCCAATCACACTCTTTTTCTTGATTAAGTTTAAAAGTGACAAAAGGTCCCTTATCAAAAGAACGAAGATCGTATAATTTAATACTTTCAGAGTTTACTCCCGCTGCAAATATCAACCCTTCGGGGTCATATGCGGCAACAGGTCGTCCAGACAAGTGCATTAATCCTTGACAATTCGGAGATCTAAGATCCCATAAGCGGAGTGTCTTATCTAGCGATCCTGAAAGAAACGTATCTTCAACAGGAGATATACACAGCGATATTACTTTTTTGGTGTGACCAGGAAAGTATCGCAAGTACTTATTATCGTGTAAACTCAAATATCTGATAGTGTCGTCAACTTTAGTTGAACTATGAATAGCTGTGTTGTTTGCATGTGTAAAATGAATCAAGTCAACGCCATATTTCTTCGAGTTCACAGTTCGTGACTGGGTTCCCTTCTCACAGTCATATATAACAATCTGATCGTCCTCACTGCACGAAATCAAATGCTCACCATTCGGTGAGAAGTCAATGGCGTTTATCTTGTCAGTATTCTCTCTGAACACTTTTGCGACTTTAAAACTTCGCACAACATTATCAACTAGTTTAATCTTCATGATGGACGTCAATTCCTCTTAATATATTTTAAGCCACTTTATTGGTAATTGCTAAGAAAATATTTGTTAAAATAAACAAATTTTAGACCACTACACGAACAAAACAAAGCCGACAGAAAAAAGTCAGCGGCGGCTGAGCGAAAAATGAACCGCCGGCTAAAACTAGCTTTAAACGGATTGTCAAAAAAATGTTATTTATGGAGAAAAGAAACTCTTTCTTAGCAAACTTTTTTCCGCAGAGGAGTGACAAAAAAGGAGTATTTTTGTTTTTGTTTACATAAAAGCATGTGCTCGTAGGCGCGTAATTGTTTTTGCTTACATTAAAAACACGTGCTTGGGCAAAATACCATGAAATTTCGTTTTTACAAAAAAACATTATATCTGTTAACATTACAACATGTGCAATGACAATAGCAATTCAAACATATAAAATAAATTTATATATACCCTCATATAGTAATTGAAGTGCTAAATGTAAAGTATTAATTGTGCCGCATATACCAATTGATAAAGGACATAAATACCTTTCAAAGTTGACAACTATTAGGTTTACTTTAGTGCTCATATTATTGCCCAGCAAACTTTTTATTGACAAAAAAAGTTTTACCTTATAAAACCAAAACGGTTATTTGTGCGCTATTGGTATATATATCAATCTATTAAAAATAAAAATACCTTTGAAAACTGATAAATGTCATATCCAGATTTACTTTAGTTCTGAAGTAATAGCCCAGCAAACATGTTATTGACAAAAAAGGTTTTGCGTTGTGTTTAAATAGAAAATTTTGTATTGAGGCCACGTTTCATGGAGCCTATCAACTATCAACTGCTTAAGCGCAGTGCTGCCAGCCATCGAATTTTATCTTCTTCAGCCACTCCTGTTTTTGTGTTACGCCAGTGCTATCGACATTATCAAAAATTATAATTTTAATGTTTAACTTGTTTAATATATATTAACAATTGCAAATATTAGCTAATAATAAACATTATTAATAATAATATTTATTATTAGTTTTAATTCGTGGTGGTAGTTCTTATTTGTGCTACCAGATATAACTGTGATATCAATAGAATCACATTACTATCTACAGATGCACACTATTATTGACAACTTACATAAAGTCTGCGAATTATAAAAAATATTTACGAAGTTGTAAGTTTGATATAGTATAACTTCTGAATTCCAAAAATTCAGAAAATGACAGTCACCAATTTAAAAAAGTAGTTCTGTTTTTAATCGATTGCTATATGTTGCGATACGATAATATGAGTGTTCTCTATTTTATGAGCAGAAAACATTTGTCCATATTTTTGTGCTTTCGAAAAGTTTTCTAAGATATAATTTCTGAAACAAAGTAATTCAGAAAATGACAGTCTCCAACTCTGAAATATAATTTTATTAAATATCTAAAAATATATAACTGAATACCTTGCAATTATTAATTACTATTTTATAGGCATTCAACTTTTTTGTTAAATTTTAATAATATACAATTTTCTATTTGGACATATCTTCTAAACTAAAGTAATTCAGAATATAAGAGTTGCAAATTTAAAAAGATTTTTTCCTATCGATTGGTATATGTTTTAATTGGGCACAATGAATAATTTTTAATTTATATTCAAGAACAAACATTTGGTTGGAGTAATTTTCCAGTGTTTTTTCCATAGTTCTTCAAATAAAAATAATGACATTTATTTAATCTGATTCTACTCATACAACAGCATAGAACTTTATACTTTTTTCTGAATAAAGTTAAAAATTACCTATTTTTTTTTTATTTGCAAAATCAGTATTTGTTTCCAAAGTTTGTTTACATATTTAACTAGGCAAATTATCACGAGGTTGTCACTTGCACACTTAATGGGAAAAACTGTATTATCACAAAAATTATGAAAATTTTTAAAAGATTGCTGGACTATAACTTCTGAACTAAAGTAATTCAGAAAAAGACTGTCACTAATTCTGAAAAGTATTTTTGTCCTTTATCGATTAGTATATGTCCGAATAGTGTTGAATAAGATGAAAACTTTTTCTATTTTCAACGCCCCAAAAAAGTTTGCTGGGCTATAACCACAAAGTACACAGAGGTGAAGAAAGTGAGTGATAAAAAAAGCTAAAATCAGCTCTGACACAGGTTCGGCGAGAAAGGGACAACTGTAGTATATTTGTTATTAAGTTGTTAACGATATAATCAACACAAACAAGAGAAAATGTGTAATTTGTGAAATGAACAAGAGAACATTTTTACAAAATTAAATGAAAGATTGTGTAGTGTTGAACTAAAAAAACGATGTGTAAAACATTATTAGTATTAAAAAAGTGATTTAAGTTAGTTTCCAAATGCTTACAAACTCAATTTTAAACATTTTCCTACTAAAATATTAATTTTTAACTTCAACTTACAAAAAGCCGACAACGAATGAGATCACAAAGCATAAAATGAAAATACATTTGAGCACACGAACATTTAATTAAATTAAATGGAGGAACTTGCGGTGTTGAATTAAAGAAAACAATGCGAAATACATTATTAGTATTAAGAAAGTGATTAAAATTAGTTTTCAAATGATTAGAGACTTCGTTTTAAGCATTTTCGTTCACAAATATTTATTACCATTTATTTACAAAAATCTCATAGCGAATGGGGACACGAAGCATAAAATGAAAAACGTTAAATTAATGCCACTACAAAAGAAACATTAAAGAAGACACAGACTCGGTGTGAGCGAGACGTCAAGAATTCGCAATTATCTTCCGTCTCGTGTCACCTCTGTGTACTTTGTGCTATAACTTCAGAACTCTCAAAAAATGCACGTGCTCACACCTACACGCAAAATGATACCTCTTTTGCAACTCTGAAAAAAGTATGCTACGTGACTGAAAAAGTTTGCGTGTGTGTGTGTGTTTTTTCTGTTCACGGTAGAGTTGTGCATAATAGTTCATTTTACTGAATCGTTCAGATTGATCCAAAAGATGAAATGAACTAGTTCGTTCACTCTTCATCGTTCTTTATTTACTCTGAACTTACGGTGATTGAACGAAAGATCAGATTTGTTTTCCTTTTGTCGCTCTTGCTATGATATTTTGTTTATTTGTAAGGTAACGATATATAACTTGAATAATAAAAAATAAAATTTTAAATTAAAGAAATTGTTGAACATACCATACTTTATTGCTATATTTAAATTAGGAAGGCCCTGACTCAAATAATTGTAACTTTACTGGAGAAGGTAGTCATACTAGAAACTTTAAACTGACAATGGTTTATGCATATTCATTATGTATATTACCATCTATACTTGTATTCAGGGCAATCATGAATAAAATTTCGCGAGAAATGTCTACCTTTTATAATTAGAATTTTTTTGTTTTCCCTATTACTTCATATTGTTTGAAATTGTTCCCACATATGTGCCCTTAATTATGAAAGTGGTCTAAGTCATATGCATTTTTGATTCGAAATATTAAAAAAAATCTTATAAAACTAAAACTAAGTTAATAACTATTAAATAAATTTATATTAATCGAGACTATAATAACTCTAAATTAAAATGTTGTATAATATAAAAATATTTTTCCATTTGTTCAAATGTAATCTAATAAATAAATATCTGGACAATAGAAAAACATGACGACCACTTTCACAATTAAGGGCAATATGTATATAAAGTGAAAAGATTTTCTACAATTTAAATCACCGTACATACATACACGCGTACTTTAATCATGCCAATAAAACTTACTTTATCGAATCCAGCTTCAACTAAGCGTCCTCCTAGTCTCACCGAAGCTTCCTTCGTATAGGAAGTAGGAGTTTCCAAGATCCACTCCTAGAGTTTCTTATAGTCCAAGGCACATTTACTACAGGTACACGCATTAGAGAAAACACTGTGGCAACTCTGTGCTTCTCACATAGTTTTACAAAGTAATTGTCAAAAAATTGTATGCATCAAACAAGACACAAAAGTAATTGTCAAATGAATTCTTCGATATAAACGTGTAAACAAAAAATCAGCGGAGGAGCAATTTGCCTGATGCATGTACCTGTTTGATATGCCTTGCTTATAGTCCATAATTAATAATAATAATAGTAACTGCAGTGCTACCAACTTGCTGTAATATTTCAACAACCACGTAGTGCTACCAACCACTAAATATTATATTCTTCAGCCATCCTTGTTCTTATATTACACCACTGTTATCGACACAATAAAAAATGAGAATTTTAATGTTTAATTTGTTTAATATTTATTAATAATTGCAAATATAAGCTAATAATAAACATTTTTAATAATGATATTTATTATTAGTTCTAATTCCTGGCTTTAATTCTTATTTGTGTTGCCGCATATAACTGTGCAATCAATACAGGCACATTACTATCTACATCTTATACCTGTGTAATCAGTAGTAATCACTATTATTGACAACTTATATAAAGTCTGAGAATTGGAAAATATTTACAAAGTTGTAAGTTTACTGTGATATAACTTCTGAAATCAAGAAATTCAGAAAATGACAGTCACTAATTCTGAAAGAAAATTTTGTTTTCTATTGATGGCAATATAATGCAATACGAAACTATGAGTGGTTTTCATTTTATGAGTAGAAAGCTTTTGTCCTCATTTTAGTGCTTTCGATGAGTTTGCTAGGATATAACTTCTGAAATGAAGTAATTCAGACAATGACAGTCCTCAATTCTCAAAATTACTTTAATTATCTATCGAAACATATATGTATGAATACCTTACAATTAATAGTTACTATTTTATAGGCATAAACTTTTTTTGGTCCATTTTTAGGACATATTTTTTTTTATTTGGCTATAACTTCTGAAGTAAAGCAATTCAGAATATCACAAATACTATTTCTGAAAGGTATTTTAACCCTCTATCGAATAGTATATGCCTTAATAGGGTACAAGAAACCATTTTCTTTTTATACTGAAGAAAAAAAATTTGTAAACGCAATTTTCAAGAGCATTTTTCTCCCCTAGAAACTAAAATAAAAATAATGACAGTTACTAAATCTGATTCTGCTCACACAGTATCATTAAAATTAATAACTTTTAATGAAATACAGTTTAAATTTACCTATTTATATCGTGTTACAAAATATGAATTTTTTTACAAAGTTTGTTTACATATTTTACTAGGAAGAATACTGCAAGGTTGCCACACACATACTTAATGTGAAAAACTGCATTATCATGAAAATATTGCAAATTTGTTAAAATTAATTCACAAATTACTTCTGAATTCAAGTCTTTCAGAAATTGGCTGTTACCAAATCGGAAAGCTACTTTTGTCCTTTATCGATTGGATTACGATACAATGAATGGTTTCATTTTTATATGTGAAAGACTACTTCCTTAATTTTTTGGCTTTGAAAAGTTTGCTGGGCTATAACTTCTAAATGCAAGTATTTGGAAAAATGGTTATTAGTAATTCTGAAAGGTATGTAAATTCCCTATTGAATGGTACTATTTGCTATATGTTACATAGTATAGTTTTTCATTTATATGCAAAACAACTTTATACTAATTTGGTGACTTTGAAAAGTTTGCTGGGATATAACTTCTGAATGCAAGTATTTAGAAAAACTTTTAATACTAATTCTGAAAGGTATTTCGGTTCTCTATTGAATGATACTAGTCGCTATATGGTACATCGAATAGTTTTTCATTTATAGGCGAAACTACTTCTTCCCAATTTTGTTGACTTTAAAAAGTTTGCTGGGTTATAGCTTCTGAACCAAAGTATTTCGGAAAATGACAAATACAATTTCTGAAAGCTATTTTAATTTGCTATCAATTGATATAAGACACAATACGGTACAGGAAATCGTTTTTGTTTTATTAACAGAAAACTTTCTTTTTAATGTTAATGACTTTCAAAAGTTTGCTGGGTATAACTTCTGAATGATAGTATTTCGGAAAATAATAATTACTATTTCTGAAAGCTACTTTAGTCTTCTAAAAATTAATAGTATTTAATTAATGCTAAAAGAAATAGTTTTTGTTTTAAGTGTGAAAGAAAAGTTTTCTAAAATTTTAGTGATTTTCAAAGGTTTGCTGGGCTATATCTTCTAAATGCAAGTACTTGGAAAAATGGTTATTAGTAATTCTGAAAGGTATTTTGATTCCCTATTGGATGGTACTAGTCGCTATATGGTACATCGAATGGTTTATATTTTATGGGTCGGAAAACTTTATCCAGAGTGCTATTTTCAAGTGCTCTGTTCTCCTAGAATATGGCAATGACAAAAATGGCAGTTGTGAAATTAGATTCTACGCCCTTTGATGTACCTAATTCAGTTATTCTTTTTTTTAATTTAATTAGTTATTATTTATTTTCAATGCAATAAATATGTTAATTATTTTGCTAAAAGTTGTTTACTTTGAAAAAGTACATTCCTTGTAACTCTGCAAAAAGTTTGCCAAATAACTGTAAAAGTTTGCCAAAAAGTTTGCTTTCTTCTCTCCGATATATATGTAACATATTTACATGTTTCTCATGCAGCATATTCAGAAAAGAAATTTTAACTTTTTTCACAGTTGTATTTTTGTACAAACGAACACAGAAATGCAGTATATGTAACATATATGCAACATATTTGTGAGAAAAGAAATCGCTATTAAATACAAAAGCGATTCTATTTTGCATACAAATGTCATTTTGTATGGTGCTTAAGGCCGTGATACACTATCATACAAAGTCGTGCGATCAAAAAATACAACCCTGGTATACTCATATGAAAATTTTCAAAAGACAATAACAGTTCATCACACCAGGGTTGTACTTTGTATGATAGTGATTCATGGCCTTTACGAGGTTTTATAAATGTCTTTAATTTTTGTTTTTTTCATAAAAAGTTGCCAAGATGAGAATGCTATCAGGTAGAAAATGTTATTTTCTACCGTAAAAACCAAAAAAGTCAATATTGAAAAAATGGCATTTACGTGGCTTAAGAAGAAACGCGACGATATGACTTTCATGCTATATTTTGTATGTATGTACGTAACTACGAAGCATTACGAGCGCTGTATTTGTCATTAGAACACCTTTTTGAAATGGCTCAATAGTCGATTTAGATGGAATTATTTTTGATGACATGAGACGATTCATTGCATCTAAAGTTTGAATTTGAGCCTAAAGCGCATTGCCAAATGGTTCCTTAAATAAATTTTTTACTTTCATAAAAATTTCTACTAATGAGAGAAATATAATTTACCTTGCCAGGATAACTAAATTTTGTTAAATCGGAATTTAATATGTGAGACCAACTTAATATGTTAACCAACTGTATAAAGTCTGCTGTTTCAGTGGGCTTGTAAGCGTTCAGCCAAACTGAATAGCACCGTCGGATTGCATTAGCATTGGTATTTCAAAAAAGCTGCGCAGCTGGATTCACCTTTTGTCGAGGTGGAAAATTTGTTGGTTTTATATGTTAAATCAAGGAATATTTACTTACCTGAACCCCTGACAGACAGATTATCTTGACTCAATTTATATGCAATGGAACGTCTGAAGCAGATGTATGCTTCAACACATTCGAAATTGAGCGCGACGTTAAATGTTCTCCACTGTCAAGGAAATGGTTCCTTATAAGTTTTAAAAGGTGCGGCGCGTCGCGTCAGAAAATGCAAAAACTTTGTTATTTGTATTTATGGAGTGAGGAAACCATGGCTTTTCTACAGAAATAATTAATCAGAAATAATTTCAATTCTTGTTGAATGAAATATTTTTATTAATTAATGTGAGTTTCTAAAGAAGAGAAGAAAAATTAAATTAGACTTTAGTAGCTGAGGGAAATACCGATATTTTTCTGTGCAGCAGTCTATCTACTGGAATAGAGATTGTTATTAACGTCAGCTATTTAATGCAAATTTTTAATGAAATGGAATATGAGAAATGATTATATTGTGTAAACAATTATTGATTTAACATTGGTAAATACATTTGTAAGTATCACTATTCATTTTTTGTTTATCCGTTTTTTCATGAAAAAAACATACTTTAAAATACTTCCCAATATCAATGAAATTAAATCTAAGACATAAAAACATAAAATCTTGCGTATTAAATTGGTAAAAATATATATATAAAATCAACAATGTATTAAAAAATCAACAATGTACGTTTAAGTACATCCCTGAAAATAACGAACTGAACGGCAAAAAGTTCTGTAATGTAAACAATGAAGGATTAATTTTTTTTCTAGTTTTATATGTCAGACGTCATACTAAAATTTGGTTTAAGGCCATGACTCACTATCATACAAAGTCGTGCGATCTACGAAAAATTACAATCCTGGTGTGATGAATTGTTATTGTCTTTTGAAAATTTTCATAAACTCCATCATACCAGGGTTATATTTTTTCGTAGATCGCACGACTTTGTATGATAGTGTATCACGGCCTTTACTGATTGGTGTTAATTTTAATATCGTTTCTAACGTTTACCTAACCTATGCAAAGAACTATACACAATGAACTATAAAAAAGACAACAATCCTAAAGTCAGAATCGTTCAATATACTGAAACGTTCAACTGAACTAGTTCGTTCATAAACTACACACTCCTAGTGTGTACCCCACTTAACTTAGCGTCTATACCTGATATTAACTCTGATATAATGTGAGTGAGAACGTCGGCAGAATGAGAAGAAAAATATATTTATATTAATATTACTATCTATGTAGGGGAAAACGCACTCTTGTAAATATCATAATATTTCACAATTATCAGGCAGCCGTGCAGTAAACATCTTCGTTTATTGTAATTGTAATATTAGTTTTATAAAAATGTTGGTATTTCCTTAATACATCGTGCATAATTAAAATATTTCTGAATTTTTTTATCAAAAAGTTTTAATTTTCACTATAACATACAAAATTCTCTTTATGTATTCATGTATATGTACGTTTTTTGACAGTTGATATCATGATATTGTTTTCTAAATATATATTATGAAAACAATATTATAATATCTGATATAATACTGATATTGCAGTCCACACGTAATAATATTCTCTGTACTATGAAATTTGACGTTTGCTGATAGAAATATATTTGATATTATATCAGGTATAGACGCTATGTAAGGCCATGATTCACTATCCAACACAATCGCGCGAACTACGAAAAAATACAACCCTGATCTGATGAATATTTTTTTTTTTTTCTAAAAATGTTCATAGACTCCATCATACCATTGCTGTATTTTCTCAAAAATCGCACGATCGTGTAGGCCTTTAAAAATCAATACATTGATATAGGGTTTTGAAACATCAAAAATTTCAATATTTTTCTCATATATCGATATTTCTTGCACATCTTTAGTCTAGCAGCTATTTGTTAATACATTTATCGATATGTTTTTCAATCGAATTGTTCACCAGTGTTGTCAGATTAGGGGATTTATCCCCAAATCAGAGTTTTATTTTTCGAAATGGGGATAAAAATTTTGGTTTGGGGATTGAGGAATGTATGGGGATAACTTTATGTTTTGGGGATTTTATGAGATTTTTTGGGGTTTTGTATTTTAATTAATATTTATTTTTTATTTATTTCTTGGAATATTTTAATTTCAATAAATATTCCAATTGCTCTTTTTTTAGTTCATAAATAATTTAATATGATAAATGGCAACAATGAACTCGTCTTTAACATTTCGTCGGTTGGTTATTGGTTTTGTGCAGACATAATGTATTTTGAATATACTGTGCCGCAAACCAATAACCAACCGACGATTTGTTGTTAGCAAACTTTAAATAAGGTTTATTACAAGACAAACAGGCACTGGGGAGATTGCTTATCAGCTAATTTGATTGTTTACACGTATGTGTTATATAATTTAAATTATTTGACAATTATTTCTTTAACTTATTTGATGCTTACAGTTTTATATACAAATAACAAGTAACTTAAACATGTTTTGGGTAGAAGCATATTCATATCAAGATACATCTGGATCGCGGCCGTTTAAAGAACTGGTAGAGTATTGTATATATTAAATTTACTTTTTGTATCAACGAGCAACACTTGCATTGAACGAGTTTTTTCAGCAATGGAGTCATTAAAATATAAATTAGAAACAAAATTCAGTGCTAAAATCTCTGTTACGAATTAATATACATTTTAAAAATAATTGAATTTGTTATGACACTTCTGATCCATCTCCAGAAGTGGTAAAATTAGTACAAAATGCCTTTTGGGGAATTTTAGGGATAAAAATTTTAAAATTGGGGATGTCAGCCGAAAGAAATCTGGGAACCCTGTTGTTTACGTCACTTTGTGTTTACGTGTAGTGTTTTCGTGCCACAGAGGACTATCTTAACTCAAAAGATTTTGGAAAACAAAAATGGTTGAAATAAAAACTATTTTAGAGAAGTTTCACAATGACTACATCACCAAGACACCAAAGAAATTAAAGCTTGTTGACATCTATCTCGGTTATGTGCTGCTTACCGGTGTTATTCAATTCGTTTATTGTTGTATGGTTGGCACGTTTCCCTTCAATTCATTTCTATCTGGATTTATTAGTACCGTAAGCTGTTTTGTGTTGGGAGTATGCTTGCGACTACAAGCGAATGCCCAAAACAAGAATGTATTTGCAGGAATTTCTCCGGAACGTGGATTTGCTGATTTCATTTTCGCCCATGTCATTTTACATTTGGTTGTAATGAATTTTATTGGATAAAAATTGTTTCTGCTTCTAATATGAATATATAATACTATCATTGAAAGTTTTGCCAATGAGGATGATCACTACCATTTTTTGGTTTAATAAAACTTGTATTAAAATATTTACTTTAATTTTTAATTTAAATTTCCAGGTTTCTACTTCATTGGCGTGGCTATAAATTCTTTTCTAGGGAGCCATTATGACAATTTTCAGGAGTAAGGCCCAATTCGGAACAAATAGGCATTATATCCCCTCGGAAATAACTTAAAAACTAAAATTAAAAAATTAAATGAAAAAGGTGGCGCTAACACGTATTTAAGGTAACAGTTTCATACATAACTAATAGACAATTTTATAAAATCCAACATGAGACTGTTTAAATCAATAAATACATGTCCGAATCAAACAGTTTTTCATTAGTAATTACTGGTTACGCTTTTTTAGGCACATTTGTGCCAGATGTGTACTCGGCATTCAGCTCGAAGTAGACATGACGTAGCCATAACCAAACCAAAATTCAATTGGTGTCAATGGCTATGGCGTTATGTCGAGTCATGGTTATGGTACGTCCAATTGAACTATTAGTTTAAGAGTTATGGGCATCCAAGTTCCACTACAAAATTGTGATTATTTGATGTATTTTCCATCCAATACATTCAATGGTATGATTTAAAAGCTTTTAAAATGTTTAAATATATATTTATTGAACTTTTAAAAAAATTCATTAACCCATTAAAAATTACCAAAGATTCTTTGCATAGCCTGCTTTGGGCCGGCCTTAGGGATTTCCTCCACCATGTTTTTCCCAACACCATGGTTTTTCGGAAACTTAAGTCTCGCCACCAACTTCTTTATTTAATTTTTTCTTATTTTTTAATTTTCTATTGAATAAACCCACAATTCATACGAGGATTTAAAAATCTTATTTTCATAGTAGAAAAAGTGTCTTCCACAAACATTTTACATTCGTACGATGATTTTTTTCCATGTTTCTAGGGTGGATTTTTTTTGTCAAAAATTGTATCAGCTGCCAGTAGATAAAAAAAAATTTTTTTTAACTTTTCTGCTACGAAAATCTTTACAATTTTAGCCATTTTAATTTAAAGGAACATTTTCTAGTTTATTTATTATTTTATTCAAGCTAGAGTATACTGTATGTAACTTAAAACTTGATATATGTACTTCTCTATAAGGTAAGTTACAAATTCTGGAATAGGAACGCAACACAAAAAAGCATGTGTTAAGAAATTTTCATTTAAAACTTAAACACTCTTCTTCTATACCTGTCTGCAATTTTCAAGCAATGGCTGATCTGCACTGCAATTTTGCCCCACTTTATGCATGTACATAATTTATTTTACCTTTTTCCTTTGTTATACTGTTTTAGCAAGACGTATTATATCCAGCAGCGCTTTCAAATTCGTCCCATCCTTTGCGCTAACGCCGATAACAGTTTCGCCGATATTTTTTCTTAATTCTGATAAATTTTTCATGGCTTCAGGTTTGTCAATTTTATTTGCAACTACAATTTTAGGATATGTCGCAAGTTTGGCGTTAAAATTCAACATCTCATACGTTAGAGATTCATAGTGAAGCCAAGGCTTTTCCAAGCTCGCATCCAGTAAATAAATCAAAGCCGCACAACGTTCAATATGTTTGAGGAACTGCAGCCCTAAGCCTTTATTACGATGTGATCCGGGTATGATTCCAGGCAAATCCGCAACGGCCAATTGCAAATGATCTGCATATTGAACAATTCCAATTTGTGGATGTATTGTTGTGAAGGCATATGGTGCAACTTTTGATCTCGTTCGAGTAATAGCATTTAATAAAGTACTTTTACCAGAATTAGGAAAACCAATTATGCCTATATCAGCCATACTCCGCATTTCCAACATGTATGACACATCTTCGCCCAGTGGGCCATACTCGCAAACTTTTGGACTACTTTCTTTATCGGTCGTAAAAAATCTGTTTCCTTTCCCACCAACACCTCCTCTAGCAGCAACGAACATAACTTTTTCCCGATCTAAATCACCTACTATAACTCCATTTTTGTTTCTTATGATAGTACCAATAGGTACTTTAATTAAAGTATGATTTGCACACTTTCCGTGGCACTCTTTTGAACTACCAGGTTTTCCATCTTCGCCTCGAATGGTTGTACTTAAATGGTTTAAATTTTTTACATCATAAGATGCTTCGAAGATGACATGGCCACCATTTCCACCATCACCGCCATCCGGTCCGGCACGTTCATTGCACCAAAGTTGCAGGAAGGATATACATCCGTTTCCACCTTTTCCTCCTAAGGTTCTTACAGTTTTGGAATCACTAAAGTAATAAGGCTAAGAAATATGTACACATGTATGATGCATTTTTTGTTTTTTTAACGTTTGAATACAAACCACATTTTGATTAAAAGATTTCGATTTCTTTGGTCTAAGTGCAGGTATGACAGCCTCAGGCAATGCCGCCTTGTAGTTATTACGGTAAAATCTAAAATTCCTTTGGAATGTTAAAAACAACTTTCTTTTCATCATAATACATATACTGCATAAATTTGTTAATAACTCTAAAACAGAGGTACAAGCCAGTCGATTTTGAACTGATGGCGCACCGCCGCCGGTTGAATTTTGAACCATACAGCCGCCGCACAGTGGCTCAGAATCATTTTTCATCGGCAAAAACTGTAAATTTTGAACTAATGCATATTTTTTTTTAATTTCTTTTTCGTGGATAGATAACATCTTAAGCTTTTATCCAGTTTTAGTTTCATAAAATCAGTACAGTGGTTGTGGAGAAATTAAAGGTTAAAATTGAACTTTTAAAATTTTTTTTAATTTCTTAGAAATGCGAGCTTTTTATTATTTTTATTTATAATTTAAATTTATTTAAGGCCATCATTTTTATAAAAACAACAAAGTAAGTTTTTGAAAATTAAATACATATGCCTAGTTTTTATTATTTTATTTGAATATATGTATATACATAAGTATGTAAGACATGTGCAGACATAAATAACTGCACCGTTTCTACTAGATGAATATCTGCAAGACACTGAATTAAAAAATATTACTTAAACACTACTTATAAGAATCATAAAACTAGTTTAAAATAATTAAGTATCACTAAAAGCACAAATTAGCTGTTGATATTTAAAATATAATTAGGTATCATGAAGCCCTTACGCTAAGTATTATATAATGAGGGATTTTTCCCAAAATCTGGCTTTAAGATATTTTTATGATGGACTTATAAGAAACTTTAACCATAATTCAAAACTAAATATTAGTACCTGCAGAAATATTAATCTATGGATATATTACAGATATTTATATTGTGACCTCTTTTTATACAATGCACAAAGCACGTTATTTCAATATGGTTTATGTTTTTTTTTAAATTTATTCATTAAGCTCTCATGGCCAACTAAATAAAATAATCAAAACTTACATTAAATATTAATATTTTTATACTTTATTTCACTCAAATAAGAGTAAATGTAAATTACAATTATTATTCATTTGGCTAGAATATTGCTTGTAAATATTCCATATTCAGTTCTGTATTACTTCTGTCGTGTAGCAGTCCCTTAGCTTCGGCATGCAAGTCCGAATGATCCAGTTTCCATTGATTTCGAATGCTAGAGAGGAGTGTAGGAGTAGGAGGGTGGCGTTGGCTGAAGTAGTTAGCACGTTGACTACAAAACCTAAGGTCCTGGGTTCGAGCCCGGTCTCCGACAGTCATTAAAAATAACAACACCACGCATTTTTCTGATGTGCATTAGTTTCCTTTGTATGAGTTATTGTGGGAAAAGTTCTAGTGATGCAGGCATAAGGCACTGGTAACTAAAAACTACACCGCTTCATCAGATACTAATCCTAACATCAGAGCGCCCTCCTTCGTTGTGTAGCAGAATCATTGGCGAAGTGAAATAACCAATAAAATTGCTACTAAACACAGCTTCAAAAATTTAATACGCCTCATTTTACACCAGAAGACGCTGCAACAACATTATCAAAAAAGAGCGTGTAAAAAGGCAGAGTTGTAATAGAATGAAGCTTTCCTCCATCTCTTTCTTCACCGCCTGACTTCTCTATCACTATCCCTTCCCTATCACCTTCTTTCACTATCTTCTCTTCAACTAACGGGTAGCACAAAGGGATCATTGTATTGGACCCAAGTGAGCTGGACTCTAAATTCCACCCTGCTAACCTAACTAGAGATGAAGGGATCTGACGTTGCCAATAATATATTAAACAAATCTTCATTTGTAGAGGTTCGTGAAATTTTTCTGGTATTATGTTCTCTGTAAAATCTGTAATCCTTATTTCTTTTTTCCTGGGCATCCTCTGATAAATCTATAATTGGTAATATATGGTGCTTAATGACATCTTCTCCATGATAAAGAACCTTGTGCACTATTGCAGACATATTTTTCCATGGGTATGTATTTGGATGTATATATATTAGCGGTTTCATATCACTAAATTTCCTAGCATTAATTTGCTCGTTACACGCAAGTACTTCAAGAATTGTTTTAAATCTTGAAATAAGGTCTTTATCAACACCTGTTATATTAGATGCAGTTTCGGGATCCAAAAAAAATCTTCTTGCGGTATTGCCATCATTTGTATTGCCTGAAGTAGTAGGGAATTGCCAGTACGGCCGCAATTAAAATTGTTAAATTGTTGGCTGAAATTGTTAAATTGTGGCTGAAATTGTGAAATTGTGGGCTGAAATTGTTAAATTGTGGCTGAAATTGTTAAATTTTGGCTGAAATTTTAAAATTCTTGGAAATTTGTGAAATTTGATACCTACGTGTGTGTGTGTCCGTCCGTCCGTCTGTGTTTTTTGTTTACATTAGGAGTTTTTTGTTTATATTAACTTTTTTTGTTTATATTAAGTGTATGTATGTTTGTATGTATGTATGACCGTGGGAACTTGTGCGCAGAATATTTTGTGGGAATACATTAAGGGGGTTTATATGTTTGAAGCTGTTATATGTATATGATTTTCTAATGGCGACGGGATAACATCTTTATTTTTTCTAATACCGACGGGAAAGTTATGATTGTTGTTAGACTGTGGAAATTTGTTGATGTCCGTGATTTGGGCAGATGAGGTTTTTGTAACATGTAACCGTGGGAATTTGCGGGTGTATCTTTAAGGCAGCCTGTGTTTGGTGGGGGCGGGTGTTGTTGTAATATGTATCCGTGGGAATTTGTGTGCGGAATATTTGGTAGGAATACATTAAGGGGTTTATAGGTTTGAGGCTTTTATATGTGTATGATTTCCTGATGCCAACGGGAAAACATGTTTATTTTTTTCAAATGCCGACGGGAAAACATGTTTATTTTTTTTCAAATGCCGACGGGAAAATCATGGAAATGATTTTTCCTAATGCCGACGGAAAATTTGTGGGTGTGTGTAGCTGTAGGATTTGAAGTCTGGCTATGATTCTTGGAGGACGAGGTGTGTCTAGCTGTAGGAATTGAAGTCTGGCTGTGCTTGGTGGAGGGCGGGGTGTGTCTAGATTGTAAGACCTTAAGGCTGACCGTGATTTGGGTAGGTGAGGGTGTTTTGTAATATGTAACCGCGGGAATTCGGTGAAGTTTATGTTTCTTGGAATTTAAACCAAGCTGTGCTCGTGGAGGGGCGGGATGTATTTGCGGCAGATCGACTGGTGTAGGGTGGGGAGTTGTTGTAATATGTATCCGTGGGAATCTGTGTGCATGTACGTATGTATGTCTGTAAGAGTTTAAGGCTGTCTGTGATTTATCAAAGGTGAGGTGAGAGTCTTCATGTAATTCGTGTCCGTGGGAATCTGTGTCTATGTATGTAGGAGTTTAATGCTGAATGGGATTTGAGGTTGGGGAGGGTGTTGTTGTGATAGATAGATAGATAGAATGTGCGTATGTGTGTGTGTGTGTATGTATGTATATGTAGGAGTTTAAGGCTGTCCTTGATTTGAGGTAGGCGGGCGGTGTTATTGTAATATGTATCTATAAGAATTTGGCTGTTTATATGTCCGTAGGAATTTTTGTGCATGTATGTCTGTAGGAGTTTAAGGCTGATCGTAATTTGAATTGTTGAGATTGATCGATTGTATGTGACTTCGAGAATTTGTGTATGTATATCTGTAGAAAATTTAAGGCTTATCGTGATTTATGAGGGGCGAAGTGATCATTAAATATATATCATGATTAATGAGAGGTGAGGTGAAGGTGTTCATGTATATGTATACGTATTTGTGTGTATGTATGTCTATATGAGTTTAAGGCTAATCGTGATTTAGGTTGTGAGATTGATAGATTGTATGTTACCTTGAGATTTTGTGTATGTATATCTGTAAGAACTTTAGGCTGACTGTGATTTGTGAGGGGAGGGGCGTTGTTGAAATAGGTTTAATTTTTCGTAGATGAATTTTAGTATGTGTGTGTGTATGTGATTTTCTCACCATAGTATTTATATGTACGTAGAAATAAATTGTTTCTCATATGAACATTTTTTGCTAGAAAATATTATCATATATCTGAACTTCCCTAATCCTAATATGTTTTTCATATTGGAGGATGAGATTGCTTTATATTTTATCAAGCTTAAATTTGTCCAGTGTTAAAGTCTGTCGCTCAAAAATTTGTTTATATTTGTATAAATATTAATTTCAGATTTTGCAAAATTCTTGTGTACGATCGTTTTGATTTTGTGTGTGTGTATGTGTGTATGCGCGATAGAGTTTGACTAGTCTGTGATAAGTTTGTTTATTTAAGTACATTTGTCTTCTTCGACTTTCGTCTTCAAGCATCGATAGCTTGGAGAACGGTTTGTATGTTTTTATAATGTAGATATGTAAGTGTGATTGTTAAAATCCAATAAATACTTGAACATGGGTAAGAAATTTGATAATATGTGTACATATGTGCATATGGATCTACAAATTGATTTTATGTATGTATGTACATACAAATAAGTCTGGAGCTCCCTGTTTAAATACATTTTTTTTGTCATGTGCTGTTGTTGCTGTTGTAAATATTCGCGTGGTCTTTTGTGTATAGATGTGAAATATCTCGGTAGTTTTTTTATTTGAAATTAAAAAAACGTTCTTTTAATTTTTAGATGTATTTACTTAAAAGTTTGGGAGGAGTTTCTGGTTTAAGTAAAATTGAATTCCTCTCTAGTTGTAGTAACTATAGTATAAATATTTAATATTTTTTATTTCCATTTGTTTAAAGTTGATGTAGCCTATATAGTCAACGTTAGAAATTTCTCGGTGTAAATTTTTTTCCAACTATAATCTTTTTTCTTCACCTTTTTCATATATTTAAACATCTTGCATTGGCTTTAAAAAATGACAAACGCTTTGAAATGAAACTGATTCAGCAGTCCAGATAGTTTTTTTGTTAACCACTTTGCTTCTCTTTCCTTTTTTATTGATAAACATTTAAAATCAAATGGTGGTTTTATAATGAAATTGTTATACTCATTATTGTTTAAAACATCCGCTACTTCTTTTTGTAATGAAAATCATTCGAAACCTTACTCGTATATTAAAACGATTTCTTCATTCATATTACTTAATTTATAAGACTTTCAGGACTTTCTATTATTCGATCATCAGTAAAAATGCAGTAGCTGAGGTCCTTGCTTACTGTTTCATATTAAATTTCTATATCAATTGAACCGCTATTGAATAAAAGGAACTTTTATCTTAAACTTTAGTGCATTTGGAAGTGCTTGAGATTCTTTCATATAATAGCTTTGTTGGAATCTTAGATACGAGTACATATAATATAGAATTTCATAACGTTTATTTTTAATTTTTATGTTAAGATCATCATCATTTGGATATGAGACTGAATTTAAATGTACTTTTAAATTAGTTAAATCATAATGAGGAAACTTCTTTTCTTCTTGAATAGCGATCAACAGAAAACGAAATCGTTTTCTTACAATTTAGGTCTGGTCTCTCAACGGTTCCTCTAGTATATAAGATGACTTTCTATGTCAACATATCTCTCTACTCTTTGTCAGCGTTAAGGGACAATTAAATGTTAAAATTTTAACTCCTCAAATTGTGTTACTTCATACTGATAATATGTTTTCATTAATAAGGTATATGTTTATATTATGAAGGTTACTCGCCTATGGCTTTTATTTGATGTTCTAGATTTTTTTTTCTCATTTTATTAAAGTTCAGCGTATTGTACATATATTTCTGATATTTTTAAGCGCGCTTTATTTACCTGTCAGACAAAGTGTACGTATCAGTTGATCACTCAGTCTCTCTTTTTAATAATTTTTTTCTTTTAATATGCCACTACTATTTTTTCAGATTTTACTACTTGAAAAAGAGAATATTTATGTAATTTTTAAATGTATTCATATATACATATAGGTAAATATATGTATATATGTATAGAGAAATTACTTTATCTACAAAGAAATACATGTTTAATAATCAACTATTCTAGAAAATCGATCTCAAATAACGCAGTTACCTCCACCATCAATTCACCGTCGGTGTTTTTATAGTGTCAGAAACACTAGAATATCTATGTTTGAGAGAATTTTTACATCGAGTTTTTCTACATGAGGTTTGCTGGTTGACATCCTTGAAGTTATTGTTGACGTATGCTGGGTTGTATCACATTCTGATGTAATCATTTCCTACTTAAAAAAGGTCCTCATTACTATCAACTATATCTGTATACCTTTCATTCATGAGTTGGGTTGATCCAGATACAATTGCTGTCTACAGATTAATGATTAGAAACAAGTTTCTCATCACCTTCTAACAGATTTATATATTTTGCTAGCATGCATGCCTTAGCATGCTTCTATCGATAGTGACGCGAGAGTCCGACATGTAGTGGTGTTTCAATTAAAAATCTATACTATTAGATTTTACGATTTCGCTCTTTTTATTCTTTTACAAAGTAGATACATATTTATGTATTTCATTTAGCACAGAGTCATAAAACTTCTTTGCTTACAAAATTGTGTGACATTCTTTTACATTTGCATGCTTAGGCATGCTTTCAATATTTTTTCTGTAAATTTATTTGATACTCATACAGATACAGATATAAAGTAAGATCTGCTTACATTGCATTTTACAATTTATGTATGCTTCAGCATGATTCCAGTTGAAGTCCATATTTATTCAGTAAGTTTGTTTGATACTAATTCATACACATATACATTCTTAAAGATTGGAAATCTAAGTCCAATTTATGTAGTTTATCTATATTTTCTAAAGATTTGATAGCTATAGAAATTAATAGAGTAAAGATCTATTATAATAGCCCATGGGCATATTTTAAAATTTCGCTTGCTAGAGCTTTCGAAATGGAAAATGTACAATTTTCACTATAAAAAGTGATAATATTAGGTGTTACTGAATATTACACTGTGTTGTAATTTATTTTGAACACTTAAGTTTTCACAATATTTCATACAGGCCAACAAGTTTAGAGAATTTCCAGTATATTAAGTTAATTATATTTCTTAAGACCTATCATTCCTTCAAAAATACAAACCAAACTAGATTTTTCCTGTTTAATTTTATTTTTTACTTTCATTAAATTTCAACATTTTGTTCATCTTCAAATTATTATATTTAGCAGCTTTTTCTCATTTGTTGAGTTAACTTTAATCGGAAACATTTAAATAGTGAGATGAACTTTTATATTGTATGCGAGTACATTAAGTAATTCTTTGTATATTTCATTTATATGAACCATCATCACATAATTCCTTTGGATGATCTATTAAATCATTCTACTATTGATGCTTTCATATTAAGTAATGTTTAATATTCTACATATGCATGAATTTTCCAGTGTCTATTAAAAAATTCTTTACAATCATCCATTTGTAAGCTTTTTGGTACTCATAACATTTCAAAAATATTTTCCACAGCCTAGGTTTTTTCGAATGCAACTTTTATTTTCAACGGTATTGACCATAGAAACTTTGTGAATGAATCATTTACAGTCTACAATAATCAATAATTTCTATTTTCTGTAGAATAGTTTCCCATTTCACCTAAATCAGCTCCATAAAAGATCAACTATTCCTTTCATTACATATCTACAATGCACAAACAATTTTCGAGATTTATTATAGAGTTCCTCTACTAAATTTCTTTTTAAAGACATTGAGTTATTTTAAAGATTTTTTGGAGAGTGTTGTGATCTACTTGATGCACTTTCAGCTATTTATACTATCATGTAGTTCATTTTCCAATCTATAAATTTTATCGTTCAGCTCTTCAATTTCTTTTTTCAAAAGATGATTTGATTTTTAGTATGTATTTTATCAATTTTATAACTATCTTCTATCTCTAATTGTATTTCACGTTGTAGTCTATCAATTTGCATTTTAATATATTCTTGAATTATATTAATTCCTTAAGCTATATTATTAATTTGTCCTATAGTTTATCGTTTGGAGTTTCCAGAAACAATTTACTGATAACATCATTCTCTGTCAGTGAATGATGATAATGATTAGTAGAAATTATATATTTTATATAGTTTTCAACATCAAATTTTTCATAGTATTTCCATGTTTTATTATCAATCATTAAAGAAAATAAAGCTACTATTAGGGCCTATATTTGACCATCAACTTGTATTTTATCTTCATTTAGTTTTTCACCAAATTTTCATTCATTATTCAAATCTTGATGTGGGCCATAGTTTGTATCTAATTCAATTCTTCCTTCCAAGACTGATAAATGAGTATAAGTGTCTTCAGAATTGGAAGTCTATGAGTAAAAATCATCTTTATCATCCTCATCATCATTCTCAGTATTAGCATCATTAAATAAGATGATATCATCAAATATTGCTCCTTCTGAAAGTTTCTTTGGTGTACTTGTCTCTATATTGACTGATGGCTTTAAACTTATGTTATTTTCAGCTTCTATCTTGATTTTACTTTCTTCTTTCTTGTGAATTCTTTCAATATTTCTAGAACTATTTATGAATTCTTTGAGAGGTTCTGTTATAGGTTTAAATGTATATTTTATTGCTCACATGTATCTATTTCACCAGTTTTTATACTACGAAGCTTTTTCTTCAAGACATTTCTTGTCAACACCAACTGTTTTAAAATTTTCTCATCCATGTTTAATAATAGTAAATAACAGGTATCAGCTATTAGATCAGGTATCAGCTATCAGATCAGGTTATCAGGTAACTGGTCTGGTTTTCAGATCAGCTTATCAGGACCTGGTCTGTTTTTCAGATCAGCTTATCATGACCTGGTCTGGTTTTCAGATCAGCTTATCAGGACCTGATCTGGTTTTCAGATCAGCTTAATAGGACCTGGTCTGGTTTTCAGATCAGCTTATCAGGACCTGGTCTGGTTTTCAGATCAGCTTATCAGGACCTGGCCTGGTTTTCAGATCAGCTTAATAGGACCTGGTCTGGTTTTCAGATCAACTTATCAGGACCTGGTATGGTTTTCAGATCAGCTTATCTGATTCAGATTGGGTTATCAGTTTACAAGTAGCTGCCAATTTATAACATTTAGATGAATGCAGTTTAAGGTTAGATGAAAAAACGAAAAAGTAAACTTTTATGTAGTCAAATTCTCTTTTTTTCTATAACGATCATCGTTCAATTCAATATCGTTGCTTATAATCAAAATCCATATTTATCCTTCCAACATGCTTTATATTTGTCTCATCTTACTTAAAAATTATAATTACATTATGATTATCTAGTATCAAATGTTTGGTGATTCTGGTGTAAGTTTGACATCAGCAGAATGCATCAACATTCTTATCTCACTCCATACAAAAATATGTTTCTCACATCTAACATCGTTAAATATCATATCGGAATTACTTTTAGCTTTGTTAGGAGAAATAACAGATTCAGTATCTGTAAATGTGTATTATCCCATTCCTTTAATTAATGAAATTATGTAATATCTTTAAGTATCCATATTTGGGTTGATAGAGAGATTTTGAGTATTAATATGTAGATGTTTTAAAATTTTAGTTCATTAAGACTTTTTAGCAAGCCAATCATAACATATTATTTTTTATTTTATTTTTTTACAATTTGACAGACCAACTATTTTTGCGCAAATAAAATTTGATAGAGGGGGAACTATGACTTGTTTTTGAACTAACGTTTGATGAATCATCAAAAATTTCGTACCATCCTATTTTTAGGTTGTTTTGACTATGAGTATGCACCAATATTTATGAAATGTGTTTCATAAATATTGTCTCTTATATAGGAAAAATAAAATAATACAGCTATACGACACCAGAAAATATTTTCTGGTATCGTATAGCTATATTATTTTATTTTTCCTATATAAGAGATAATGGTCCCTACTCATAGTCAAAACAAAGTATATTTTAAGAGTTTAAACCCAGTATTATCATAAAAAATACTGATTTTAAACTCTTACAGTCTTATTTATAAAAATTATTAAGACTTTATAAAGGTTTTTTTAGACAAATTTTCATAGAAAATTTTTCTAAAAAAGCCTTTATAAAGTCTTAATAATTTTTATAAATAAGGCTGTTTAAATATACTTTGTTTCACTAACCACATTTGTGTAACTAATTGCATTTCATAAATATTGACGTATACTCATAATCAAAACAAATGATAGTTTTATGTTGTTTTGAATGTGAGTATACATCATTATCTCTTATTAAATAAATAAGAGATAATATTTATAAAATGCATTTAGTTACACAAACGTGGTTAGCGAAACAACCTAAAAATAGGATGGTACGAAATTTTGATGATTCATCAAACGTTAGTTCAAAAACAAGTCATAGTTCCCCCTCTAACAAATTTTATTTGCGCAAAAATAGTTGGTCTGTCAAATTGTAAAAAATAAAATAAAAAATATGTTATGATTGGCTTGCTAAAAAGTCTTAATGAACTAAAATTTTAAAACATCTACATATTAATACTCAAAGTCTCTCTATCAACCTAAATATGGATACTTAAAGATATTACATAATTTCATTAATTAAAGGAATGGAATAATACACATTTACAGATACTGAATCTGTTATTTCTCCTAACAAAGCTAAAAGTAATTCCGATATGCTATTTAACGATGTTAGATGTGAGAAACCTATTTTTGTATGGAGTGAGATAAGAATGTTGATGCATTCTGCTGATGTCAAACTTATACCAGAATCACCAAACATTTGATACTAGATAATCATAATGTAATTATAATTTTTAAGTAAGATGAGACAAATATAAAGCATGTTGGAAGGATAAATATGGATTTTGATTATAAGCAACGATATTGAATTGAACGATGATCGTTATAGAAAAAAAGAGAATTTGACTACATAAAAGTTTACTTTTTCGTTTTTTCATCTGACCTTAAACTGCATTCATCTAAATGTTATAAATGGGCTGCTACTTGTAAACTGATAACCCAATCTGAATCAGATAAGCTGATCTGAAAACCATACCAGGTCCTGATAAGCTGATCTGAAAACCAGACCAGGTCCTGAAAAGCTGATCTGAAAACCAGACCAGGTCCTGATAAGCTGATCTGAAAACCAGACCAGGTCCTGAAAAGCTGATCTGAAAACCAGACCAGGTCCTGATAAGCTGATCTGAAAACCAGACCAGGTCCTATTAAGCTGATCTGAAAACCAGACCAGGTCCTGATAAGCTGATCTGAAAACCAGACCAGGTCCTGATAAGCTGATCTGAAAACCAGACCTGGTCCTATTAAGCTGATCTGAAAACCAGATCAGGTCCTGATAAGCTGATCTGAAAACCAGACCAGGTCATGATAAGCTGATCTGAAAAACAGACCAGGTCCTGATAAGCTGATCTGAAAACCAGACCAGTTACCTGATAACCTGATCTGATAGCTGATACCTGATCTAATAGCTGATACCTGTTATTTACTATTATTAAACATGGATGAGAAAATTTTAAAACAGTTGGTGTTGACAAGAAATGTCTTGAAGAAAAAGCTTCGTAGTATAAAAACTGGTGAAATAGATACATGTGAGCAATAAAAGATACATTTAAACCTATAACAGAACCTCTCAAAGAATTCATAAATAGTTCTAGAAATATTGAAAGAATTCACAAGAAAGAAGAAAGTAAAATCAAGATAGAAGCTGAAAATAACATAAGTTTAAAGCCATCAGTCAATATAGAGACAAGTACACCAAAGAAACTTTCAGAAGGAGCAATATTTGATGATATCATCTTATTTAATGATGCTAATACTGAGAATGATGATGAGGATGATAAAGATGATTTTTACTCATAGACTTCCAATTCTGAAGACACTTATACGCATTTATCAGTCTTGGAAGGAAGAATTGAATTAGATACAAACTATGGCCCACATCAAGATTTGAATAATGAATGAAAATTTGGTGATAGTAACCTAAAACTAAATGAAGATAAAATACAAGTTGATGGTCAAATATAGGCCCTAATAGTAGCTTTATTTTCTTTAATGGTTGATAATATAACATGGAAATACTATGAGAAATTTGATGTTGAAAACTATATAAAATATATAATTTCTACTAATCATCATCATCATTCACTGACAGAGAATGATGTTATCAGTAAATTGTTTCTGGAAACTCCAAACGATAAACTATAGGACAAATTAATAATATAGCTTAAGGAATTAATATAATTCAAGAATATATTAAAATGCAAATTGATAGACTACAACGTGAAATACAATTAGAGATAGAAGATAGTTATAAAATTGATAAAATACATACTAAAAATCAAATCATCTTTTGAAAAAAGAAATTGAAGAGCTGAACGATAAAATTTATAGATTGGAAAATGAACTACATGATAGTATAAATAGCTGAAAGTGCATCAAGTAGATCACAACACTCTCCAAAAAATCTTTAAAATAACTCAATGTCTTTAAAAAGAAATTTAGTAGAGGAACTCTATAATAAATCTCGAAAATTGTTTGTGCATTGTAGATATGTAATGAAAGGAATAGTTGATCTTTTATGGAGCTGATTTAGGTGAAATGGGAAACTATTCTACAGAAAATAGAAATTATTGATTATTGTAGACTGTAAATGATTCATTCACAAAGTTTCTATGGTCAATACCGTTGAAAATAAAAGTTGCATTCGAAAAAACCTAGGCTGTGGAAAATATTTTTGAAATGTTATGAGTACCAAAAAGCTTACAAATGGATGATTGTAAAGAATTTTTTAATAGACACTGGAAAATTCATGCATATGTAGAATATTAAACATTACTTAATATGAAAGCATCAATAGTAGAATGATTTAATAGATCATCCAAAGGAATTATGTGATGATGGTTCATATAAATGAAATATACAAAGAATTACTTAATGTACTCGCATACAATATAAAAGTTCATCTCACTATTTAAATGTTTCCGATTAAAGTTAACTCAACAAATGAGAAAAAGCTGCTAAATATAATAATTTGAAGATGAACAAAATGTTGAAATTTAATGAAAGTAAAAAATAAAATTAAACAGGAAAAATCTAGTTTGGTTTGTATTTTTGAAGGAATGATAGGTCTTAAGAAAGATAATTAACTTAATATACTGGAAATTCTCTAAACTTGTTGGCCTGTATGAAATATTGTGAAAACTTAAGTGTTCAAAATAAATTACAACACAGTGTAATATTCAGTAACACCTAATATTATCACTTTTTATAGTGAAAATTGTACATTTTCCATTTCGAAAGCTCTAGCAAGCGAAATTTTAAAATATGCCCATGGGCTATTATAATAGATCTTTACTCTATTAATTTCTATAGCTATCAAATCTTTAGAAAATATAGATAAACTACATAAATTGGACTTAGATTTCCAATCTTTAAGAATGTATATGTGTATGAATTAGTATCAAACAAACTTACTGAATAAATATGGACTTCAACTGGAATCATGCTGAAGCATACATAAATTGTAAAATGCAATGTAAGCAGATCTTACTTTATATCTGTATCTGTATGAGTATCAAATAAATTTACAGAAAAAATATTGAAAGCATGCCTAAGCATGCAAATGTAAAAGAATGTCACACAATTTTGTAAGCAAAGAAGTTTTATGACTCTGTGCTAAATGAAATACATAAATATGTATCTACTTTGTAAAAGAATAAAAAGAGCGAAATCGTAAAATCTAATAGTATAGATTTTTAATTGAAACACCACTACATGTCGGACTCTCGCGTCACTATCGATAGAAGCATGCTAAGGCATGCATGCTAGCAAAATATATAAATCTGTTAGAAGGTGATGAGAAACTTGTTTCTAATCATTAATCTGTAGACAGCAATTGTATCTGGATCAACCCAACTCATGAATGAAAGGTATACAGATATAGTTGATAGTAATGAGGACCTTTTTTAAGTAGGAAATGATTACATCTGAATGTGATACAACCCAGCATACGTCAACAATAACTTCAAGGATGTCAACCAGCAAACCTCATGTAGAAAAACTCGATGTAAAAATTCTCTCAAACATAGATATTCTAGTGTTTCTGACACTATAAAAACACCGACGGTGAATTGATGGTGGAGGTAACTGCGTTATTTGAGATCGATTTTCTAGAATAGTTGATTATTAAACATTTATTTCTTTGTAGATAAAGTAATTTCTCTATACATATATACATATATTTACCTATATGTATATATGAATACATTTAAAAATTACATAAATATTCTCTTTTTCAAGTAGTAAAATCTGAAAAAATAGTAGTGGCATATTAAAAGAAAAAAATTATTAAAAAGAGAGACTGAGTGATCAACTGATACGTACACTTTGTCTGACAGGTAAATAAAGCGCGCTTAAAAATATCAGAAATATATGTACAATACGCTGAACTTTAATAAAATGAGAAAAAAAAAATCTAGAACATCAAATAAAAGCCATAGGCGAGTAACCTTCATAATATAAACATATACCTTATTAATGAAAACATATTATCAGTATGAAGTAACACAATTTGAGGAGTTAAAATTTTAACATTTAATTGTCCCTTAACGCTGACAAAGAGTAGAGAGATATGTTGACATAGAAAGTCATCTTATATACTAGAGGAACCGTTGAGAGACCAGACCTAAATTGTAAGAAAACGATTTCGTTTTCTGTTGATCGCTATTCAAGAAGAAAAGAAGTTTCCTCATTATGATTTAACTAATTTAAAAGTACATTTAAATTCAGTCTCATATCCAAATGATGATGATCTTAACATAAAAATTAAAAATAAACGTTATGCAATTCTATATTATATGTACTCGTATCTAAGATTCCAACAAAGCTATTATATGAAAGAATCTCAAGCACTTCCAAATGCACTAAAGTTTAAGATAAAAGTTCCTTTTATTCAATAGCGGTTCAATTGATATAGAAATTTAATATGAAACAGTAAGCAAGGACCTCAGCTACTGCATTTTTACTGATGATCGAATAATAGAAAGTCCTGAAAGTCTTATAAATTAAGTAATATGAATGAAGAAATCGTTTTAATATACGAGTAAGGTTTCGAATGATTTTCATTACAAAAAGAAGTAGCGGATGTTTTAAACAATAATGAGTATAACAATTTCATTATAAAACCACCATTTGATTTTAAATGTTTATCAATAAAAAAGGAAAGAGAAGCAAAGTGGTTAACAAAAAAACTATCTGGACTGCTGAATCAGTTTCATTTCAAAGCGTTTGTCATTTTTTAAAGCCAATGCAAGATGTTTAAATATATGAAAAAGGTGAAGAAAAAAGATTATAGTTGGAAAAAAATTTACACCGAGAAATTTCTAACGTTGACTATATAGGCTACATCAACTTTAAACAAATGGAAATAAAAAATATTAAATATTTATACTATAGTTACTACAACTAGAGAGGAATTCAATTTTACTTAAACCAGAAACTCCTCCCAAACTTTTAAGTAAATACATCTAAAAATTAAAAGAACGTTTTTTTAATTTCAAATAAAAAAACTACCGAGATATTTCACATCTATACACAAAAGACCACGCGAATATTTACAACAGCAACAACAGCACATGACAAAAAAAATGTATTTAAACAGGGAGCTCCAGACTTATTTGTATGTACATACATACATAAAATCAATTTGTAGATCCATATGCACATATGTACACATATTATCAAATTTCTTACCCATGTTCAAGTATTTATTGGATTTTAACAATCACACTTACATATCTACATTATAAAAACATACAAACCGTTCTCCAAGCTATCGATGCTTGAAGACGAAAGTCGAAGAAGACAAATGTACTTAAATAAACAAACTTATCACAGACTAGTCAAACTCTATCGCGCATACACACATACACACACACAAAATCAAAACGATCGTACACAAGAATTTTGCAAAATCTGAAATTAATATTTATACAAATATAAACAAATTTTTGAGCGACAGACTTTAACACTGGACAAATTTAAGCTTGATAAAATATAAAGCAATCTCATCCTCCAATATGAAAAACATATTAGGATTAGGGAAGTTCAGATATATGATAATATTTTCTAGCAAAAAATGTTCATATGAGAAACAATTTATTTCTACGTACATATAAATACTATGGTGAGAAAATCACATACACACACACATACTAAAATTCATCTACGAAAAATTAAACCTATTTCAACAACGCCCCTCCCCTCACAAATCACAGTCAGCCTAAAGTTCTTACAGATATACATACACAAAATCTCAAGGTAACATACAATCTATCAATCTCACAACCTAAATCACGATTAGCCTTAAACTCATATAGACATACATACACACAAATACGTATACATATACATGAACACCTTCACCTCACCTCTCATTAATCATGATATATATTTAATGATCACTTCGCCCCTCATAAATCACGATAAGCCTTAAATTTTCTACAGATATACATACACAAATTCTCGAAGTCACATACAATCGATCAATCTCAACAATTCAAATTACGATCAGCCTTAAACTCCTACAGACATACATGCACAAAAATTCCTACGGACATATAAACAGCCAAATTCTTATAGATACATATTACAATAACACCGCCCGCCTACCTCAAATCAAGGACAGCCTTAAACTCCTACATATACATACATACACACACACACACATACGCACATTCTATCTATCTATCTATCACAACAACACCCTCCCCCACCTCAAATCCCATTCAGCATTAAACTCCTACAAACATACATAGACACAGATTCCCACGGACACGAATTACATGAAGACTCTCACCTCACCTTTGATAAATCACAGACAGCCTTAAACTCTTACAGACATACATACGTACATGCACACAGATTCCCACGGATACATATTACAACAACTCCCCACCCTACACCAGTCGATCTGCCGCAAATACATCCCGCCCTCCACGAGCACAGCTTGGTTTAAATTCCAAGAAACATAAACTTCACCGAATTCCCGCGGTTACATATTACAAAACACCCTCACCTACCCAAATCACGGTCAGCCTTAAGGTCTTACAATCTAGACACACCCCGCCCTCCACCAAGCACAGCCAGACTTCAATTCCTACAGCTAGACACACCTCGTCCTCCAAGAATCATAGCCAGACTTCAAATCCTACAGCTAGACACACCCACAAATTTTCCGTCGGCATTAGGAAAAATCATTTCCATGATTTTCCCGTCGGCATTTGAAAAAAATAAACATGTTTTCCCGTCGGCATTTGAAAAAAATAAACATGTTTTCCCGTTGGCATCAGGAAATCATACACATATAAAAGCCTCAAACCTATAAACCCCTTAATGTATTCCTACCAAATATTCAGCACACAAATTCCCACGGATACATATTACAACAACACCCGCCCCCACCAAACACAGGCTGCCTTAAAGATACACCCGCAAATTCCCACGGTTACATGTTACAAAAACCTCATCTGCCCAAATCACGGACATCAACAAATTTCCACAGTCTAACAACAATCATAACTTTCCCGTCGGTATTAGAAAAAATAAAGATGTTATCCCGTCGCCATTAGAAAATCATATACATACAACAGCTTCAAACATATAAACCCCCTTAATGTATTCCCACAAAATATTCTGCGCACAAGTTCCCACGGTCATACATACATACAAACATACATACAAACATACATACACTTAATATAAACAAAAAAAGTTAATATAAACAAAAAACTCCTAATGTAAACAAAAAACACAGACGGACGGACGGACACACACACGCGTAGGTATCAAATTTCACAAATTTCCAAGAATTTTAAAATTTCAGCCAAAATTTAACAATTTCAGCCACAATTTAACAATTTCAGCCCACAATTTCACAATTTCAGCCACAATTTAACAATTTCAGCCCACAATTTAACAATTTTAATTGCGGCCGTACTGGCAATTCCCTACTACTGCCTGATCCTTGTTTTGGTTCATCTATAATCAACCCATGTTTGAGAAATTCATCTTGAACATGTTTCTGTTTTAATTTCCTTAGCTCTTTGTTGTTGTCATTATTTCTTATTGATCCTGAAGTCCAAATCATAGCTTATTTTCAGTATGTGTTCCATAAATCTTATTCTTGTATGTAGCGGTGATAATCCAAATTCATATTCATTCTGTCCATCTATCTCCAATTCTAATGGCTATAGTTTTGAAATTTGAACTCTAATATCACTTACTTCATTCTTAATGGTATCATGAGTTTCCTTTTTAAATTCGAATTTTATTGGTCTGCAGTATTTAGTAGAGGATGGTGTTTGATTTTTCCAAATATACCTTGTTTGCATTGTACTGGTAGAAGGTTCTGACTCTTCTAAGTTCTTTATTAATCGCAATGGTACAAATAACACTTGAAGAGATCTGTTTCCGAAATATCTTCACATAAAAATTGTTTATACTGCTTTTGTCCAGAAGATCCATCGCATCCCCATTTACAAAATAGAGTTAACTTGCAGTTATCATATTTCTTCAACTCACTTCGTTTAAATGATTCTAACAACCGTTCGGCTGTATGATCAAGTAGAGGTTGCAGTTGTACCTTTGCAGAAATTGGTGTGATTGTAATAGATTCGTTTGAAGGCCAACAGTCCTTTTTAGCTGCAATTATGTGATGATATGATGGGTATAAATTTGAGCCTTTTTCGATCGCACGCAATCTGAGCTGAGTATACTGCTCTTTTGTTAACTTCAAATCCAGAAATAATGCAAGCGCTTCCTGATTTGTGAACTGTTTTTCCTCGTTTGGTGTTGGAATGCTTTTAAGGATCCGTTTTGTTCTCACTGGACTAGCGGAAATAACTTTTTCAATGATGTCTACTTTATTTAGTTGTTTTTGTGATGGTAATTAGTAACTATCTTTAATGTTTTCACATCCGATTTCTTCATTTATATTTTTCAGTTTTCGCCTATTAGATCTATCGCTACATTTATCTAGCGAGTTTTTTGGTCTTCCTCCACTGTTTTTACTTGTAGTTTCAGAAGTTATCTGGATAGTAAGTTCACCTTGTAACCATTTTGCAAAGCACATATTGAATTTACTTTTACTCCAATCAGCTTCCTTGTAGCGTTTTTCAAATTTTTGACAAAAGCAGATACTTTGTTTTGTAACTTCAATTCTCTTTCACTGCTGTAAGAATTTAAGTTTAATTTTCTATGAATGTAGCTCATAACATCTTCCTCATATTTGTTTTTAAAATATTCTTCAGTCAATTCCTTATAGCTGAAACTCTCCATATTTTCATTAAGCTGAAAGTAATGTGTTTGATAAAACGCTATAAAGTAAAACTTACGAAAATTTATAAATTTTTTAGAATCAAATATTTGTATGAAACTTATTTTTATTGCCAAATTATTGTTCTTATATACTATACTCCATATAAAATGTTTAAAGCTAATCTAGGTTACCTACTTAAAATCTAAATTTTTGAATAAAATTAAGTCCTCCGCTCGCTCCCTCTTGCTCCTTTTTTATTTTCTTTCAGGTAAGCATGAAAAGACCTTCGAAATTAACGTGAGTTTATAGCTATATCTTCCCAGCAACCTCTCTACTTAACCTAATATTCAAAAATCAGTTAACTATACAAAATTGCAGTAAAGCAATCACCATAATACGTTTTGGTACATGCGATTTGTACTTATGATTGTTTATTTGGAGTTTGCCGTATTCGGTTTTAAATATTAATCTCTATTTCTTTAATTCAAAGTTATGTGTTTAAAAAAAAGTTTGCTATTGTTATTTTTATTTTGTTCAGGTATAATGGCATTTACGTGATTTCTAAGGTAGATTTTCTAGCAATTTGGGTACAAATTTTTGTGTGTAATTGTTGAGTATTTTCATTAAAATAAAAAAAGTGTTTCACAGGCGGGTCGTGGCGGATGCAAAAGTATATATACGCTTAAAGAAGACACTTTCGTCTTTCT
This sequence comes from Nowickia ferox, assembly GCA_936439885.1. NCBI lineage: Eukaryota > Metazoa > Arthropoda > Insecta > Diptera > Tachinidae > Nowickia > Nowickia ferox. The sequence continues at coordinate 35,482,682 of OW387026.1, read as the reverse complement.
CTGTAGAGTTACGGGTTTTTGATCCCTTTTGATCTTCAAAAGTTATACACTACTAAACTTAAAGTTTTATGAAAATATGCGGGATTAAAATTTCATCGCACTCTAACTACAAATTATACAGAGTGTGCACATATCATTTCTTAAGAAGAACAGCTTACCTAACACCACAAAAAAAACGCAGCCCTTTATCGATAATAGTTTTCGAGGAATCGTAATTTATTTCAGATAAAATATGGGTAATTTTTGTTTTTTTTAATTACTACTGAGAATATTTTGACCAAATTTTTTTGGTACCTTAGTTTTATTGTTTTCTTTCGGATGGCGTAAAAATTTTATGAATCTATGTTAAGAAAAAATTTAGGTTTTGGCCGATGAAAATTGATTCTGAGCCACTGTGCGCCGCCGATGTTGTCGGCTCAAACTCCGCCGCCGGTTTTTCCCAAACGAAATAGTATGGCAGAGTTGAAAATTTGAGAACTTCCCTACAAGAAATGAATGACTGAAACTAACACAAACGAAATTTTTTCACTAACACATTTGCAATAACTTTCCACCGAATTTAAGAGTGCCAGTCAATTGACTGGTAATTTTACCGGTAGTGATGACCGACACATATATAAATTATATTTGCTCCTCTCTAATATGTATGTTAGAGTGAAACATATAGTGTGCATATACCAAAACTTTTAAGATATCGCATTTTATTGTAAAATATACAATTCGTTCGACCTGTGCAATTAAAATTTATACAAGTGCTAAGGAAGTTAAGTAGCAACAATAGTGCATAAAATAAATTGAAAAGTTTTATTTAATTAATACATTTATGCATTTCTTTTTAAAATTTTAGATATTTACAAAAAGCAAGGTTTGCTGGAGCTGGAAAAAAGCATGAAGAAGAGTAGAGTGGTACCACCTATATTATTTTGTGTTTTAGATTGGTTATATAATTGTATATTAATTATTTCTTTATTTTCTTATAATAAAAAACAATTAAAATAACTAAAAATTATGTTTATTTATTTAAAAGTTTCATTTTACCAGTTTCTATGTAAACATTGACTAGTAATCGTTGACCAGTTTCTACGTAACCATTGACTAGTCATAGTTTACCAATGCTTATGTATTCAGTGACTGGCAAAAAGAGGCAGAGTAAGCAGTTCAGATATATGTGTTCTAATTAAGTGAAATGAATAAGGAAGAGAGAGATAAAAAATCACACGTACACAAATGTTTTGGTCATTTTTTTCACCAAGCCCTTAATAAACTAACTGGGGACTGTGACCACAGTTTCGGTGATCGCTACTAGTAAAATGACTAGTCAATTGACTAGTAGTCTTCTTGTAAAGTTGTATATGAGTCAAGGCCAGGGAACGAAGCCGACCTGGTTTGTCGAGCGGCGGAGGCTGAACAAAATAATCTTCGGTCAAAGACTATAAATATAAAGATGTTCTACGTCCATACATTGTACTGTCAGTGCTTAATTTGCTGGTGGATTTTCTACTAAATCCATGTGTTTCAAAGAGAGTATTTTATTTTCTCAGAGCACTTATTATTCTCATGTCTTTGCTATTCATCTGCATATGGATACATGTATGTATGTGTGCCTTTGCGTGCATAAGTATGAATGGATTTGTGTATTTTTCCTAAAGCAAAGAAAAAATATACACAAACAAAAAGAACTTGTGTTTTCGCACATATGCATTTGTATATGGACATAAGCTACGTAGAACTTAATGTTGCCGATTGTTTATTTGTATGGCAAAAATATGTATTTTATTGTTGTACTTTTGCAAATATATGGATTCGCACCGAATATAAATTTACCGTTATTTGAATTTAATATCAGTGTTCAAAAACTGACAGCAGAAAAGTAAAAGTTTCAATTAATATGCTATTCCTTTGATTAATGAAGGTATTGCGATTTATTTACCTGGTGCAGTGTGTTTTTTTCACATCACTTGCATGACTTGTTTGCACCCCTTAAAAATAAATGTTTTAGCATGTAGGAATTAAGTTTTTAGCAATAAAGACCATAAAATTATTTGTAAGAATAGCATAATTGTGGTTTTAACACAACGGGTGCAATAAAATGCACGTGTGTACTGCTGTCTGCATATCTCAAGTTTTGTGATTAAAGCACATATATTTTGCTGAGGCAGGTATATTGGAAAAACCCACATACTTTAAAAAAATATCTCTGGTTAGCATTTTTTAATTTTATTACCTGCATTTTTTATTGAAACACACTTGTTAGTTTATTTTTCCTGATTAAGTCATAAAACATTTTTTTTACATATTCAATTAGTAAAGGAAAAATTTGCATATGACAATTATTTATCTAAATAAATCATAAAACGTTGTGTATGAAGTGAAATTTTCTTATTCTACATCTTAACCCGTTGAAGATTAGGCAAAAATTCGACTGTACTACTGCTTCACAGTGAATATATTGTGCTTGAAACTATAATCTAGTGTGAAATTAAAAAAGTCTTAGTAATTAAATAAGTAAAAAAATGTCATAATGAGCGAACTAACTGAAATTAAACAAAAGAAGTTATCGCTTATAGCAGGCAATAAGTGTTGTTTGCCTCATTGTGGCAGATCCAAATGAAGTTTTCCAAACTTTAAAATCTTTCGTTTTCCATATTCCAATGACATATTGCTTAAAGCGTGGATAGAAAAGTGCAACTTTGACGAAAGCTTTTTGGAAAGATCGCGGACATTATATACATATATGTGAAAAACACTTTCCGTCAGAAAATATAGGAAAGAAATACTTGAAGCGCGACGCAGTACCAACTTTAAACTTGACTGATGACTCAGATATAGAAAAAGAAAACTGTTTATTAAGTGAAGATGTTGCTTTACCCTTATTTGGAAGTCCGCCTCATAAGCGCAAAAGATCGGAATCACCATCGTTTTGCACAAATTGTTATAAAAGTTGTAAAAATTAAGAATTTTATAGAAAGAAATATTTTACTATGTTTAAAAACTTTAAGACTGTTTCGCAAGACAAACTTAAATTAAAGCAAAAATCCAAAAGTTTAAAAAGTAGGTTAAAAACATTAGAAAGCTAAATAATGAATAAGAAATCTACCTATTGAAGCCGAAGTTGATGAGTTAAATATAAAAGCGAACGAAAAAACTTTTTGCAAAATGGCGTGTGGATGTAATTAAACCAGCGCAAGTTTTGTCATATCCTTCAGAAATGTTTGTTCACGCTAAAAATTATGATAAAGATACAGATTTTGGAAGTTTGTGTGTTCCATCCGACTGATTTTTTGCAGTGTGTAAGATTCACATAAAAGTTTTTGAAAATCTTTTTTCTAAGTCTAAATCAAATAATTATATGTAGTTCGGTGCGAATCAACTTATTTTTAATTTTACAACAATAAAACACGTATTTTTACTCTACAATAACACAATCGGTCGCATTGGCTTTACGTAATTTATTTGCACATGAATATATCAAAACAAGAAACTTCTTTTAGTAATTTCATATTTTTTCTCGTACTGACTGTGCTTTGAACAAGAAATATAACACACACACACACAAATTTCTCTATAAGCATCATTTATGTGTGTGCATACATTGTATGCCATTCAACATTACTACATACATACTTATATAAAGTGTACAATCTCAAAAATTTTGTGCTCTCTTTGTTTGTGGTTTCGCTCAAATAACAAACAATATAATTTTCCCTTGTTACTTCCCCCGCAGCATCATTAAACGCAAAAAAATTTTAGTTTTTATTTAATGTTCTACGTGGAACATCTTTATATATTTATAGTCTTTGCTTCGGTGGCAGCTGAAAGTCGACTCAAGCCGAAAAACATCGGCTAAGAAATAAACACTACGGCGGCGGCTTAATCGGCTGAAAAGGCGGCATTAAAACAAATTCATATGTTGTAGCAAAATAGTACATACATACATATGTATGTATATATACATATGTATGTATGCAAATGTGACTACCCCATATATAGGGTCCGCCAGATAACTTTATGTTTTGAAAACAGGGCGCATGATACAATTATACAAGGTACTTGCACGACTACAACAAAATTGCAACACCAAGAAATACACGTATTTTGTTGGTAGAAACATACCTATAATTGTCAGAAGCAGATGTCTTTTGTTTTTAAAAACAGCTATCACAGGGTAACTAAAGTACAATTGCAGACGCGGCATTCATGCATGATTATAGTCATTCAGTGTTGCCAATATGTGTGTAATACACAGTGTGTAATTTCTGCTCTCATGTGTGGGCCATGTAATGAGATTCATGTATAATCTGTGTGTAATTATACCTTGGGTTCTATTTTTATTTATTTTTGTTTTAATTTTAACATACATAAAAGATGTGTAGGTTAATTTTCTTCAATGTGTAATTGGAGACACCGCCATATGCAAATTCATTGGCAACACTGTAATCATTTTATTCACACACATACACACATACTTTTTACAGTTTGTAAACAAAGTTTGACAACTATATGCATTGTAAACATTAACAGGCTGGGCTTGTGCAAGTACCTTGTATAATTGTATCATGACAGGGCGCAAAACATCGAGTGTTGCTTCGGCTGTGTGGCACGCCGCGCCGTCCTGTTGAAACCAAATGTTGCCAATATCCTCCTCTTCAATTTTTGTGAACAAAAATTCGTTCAACTTGGCCCGATAACGATCGCCATTGACTGTAACGGTCACTTCTTGCTCATTGGCCCAATTATGCCTCTGGACCAAAATCCGCAGCAAACAGTGACTTTTTTCCTTGTTTACATACCCGTCAAGATCAAAATGAGCTTCATCTGAAAAAATGATTTTTTCAAAAAAAAATCGGCATCTTCTGCAAGTCGATCGCAATCAATATTTCCCAGCGTTGTTCAAGCGTATACGCAACCATATTCGTTCAGCGGAAGGATAAAACTAATTATCTGTCAAATTAGATATGAGCTAAGTGTTACCATTCACGAAATAAGCACTAGTTGAAAAAAAACTCTAGATGGCGGACCCTATAGAACAGATGAAATCAAAATGTAATGGCATATTCTAGTAGTTTTTTTTTAATTTGAAGTTTTATTTTCTATAATGAATAATATGTATTATTTTGATATTAGCGTTTTCTTTCAACAAAATATTAAATTTGGGTTTTATTTTGGGACTCGTTACAATTCAATTTAGTAATTGTTAAGGAACTAACAATACTTTGTAGTGATAAAAAAATATAAATTTCTCAATTTGTAAAATTTTTTCTTAATTCAGTTATTTATTATATGTTCTAAAAATCGAAAACAAATGTTTGAATTGGATAAAGCATAAAAATATAATTACTAAATAGGATATACAGTGGACAATAAAGTTTCAGTACATCTTCCAATTTTTTAATAATGCTAACAACTAACATAGTTAGCCTAATCGAATCGATATTTTTGCCTACGTACATTTTAAAGAATACTTTATCTATATATGTGCGTAATATTTTTTTGGCGTACCATAAAATACGTACCATAATTATGATATTTTTTAAATATCTCTTCTTCTAAAAGCAAGTTTTAATATGAAGACAACTGATTCTCTAAAAGCTAATGAGACAAAAAGATTGATTCGATTAGTAAAATTATGTTACTTGTTAGATTTATTACAAAATTTTAAGGTGTACTGAAACTTTCTACGATAACTGTATTAACTTCTGAGCTCGATAGCTCTATAAACAAAAAGGGAGCATTTTTTTACTTGGGTAAATAAATATTCTAAAGTTTACTTTTCGGCAACATTTTTAAAATTAACTTGCAATTGCATGTGAAAACAGTAATGCAAATGGATTCAACTACTTCGAACAATTTTTCGTTGATAATACGCACACAACAATTGTATGCCACTAGTGGCGTGTATAATTATAGCGTAAAACAAATAAATTTGATAATTCCAAAGATGTTATAACTTCAATGCATTACTCTACGCCTCCACCTGACATGAAATATTGCTGTAACTTGAAGTTATAACTGAGTTGTTAAAACAAATTCACTAACAATAATGTTATAACTGAAAAAAGCATTAACTTGAGCAGCCTACACATAACATTAACTTGAAGTTAATGTTAAAGTTAGTCATTTTATGTCAGGTGGAGATCGCAAATTAACTTGAGCAGTCTACACTTATCATTAACTTAAGTTAATGTTACAGTTAGACATTTTATGTTAGGTGTAGGCCACAAGTAACTCTACGTCTCCACCTGACATGAAATATTGCTGTAACTTGAAGTTATAACTGAGTTGTTAAAACAAATGCACTAACAATAATGTTATAACTTGAAAAAAGCTTTAACTTGACATTAACTTGAAGTTAATGTTAAAGTTAGTCATTTTATGTCAGCTGGAGACCGCAAATAAGAGAATGAAAAAAAATTTAACATGCACAAATTTTTAGTGATTTTATAAAATCAGACACCCTTACTGTGAAAATTTTAGTCGACGCAAGCCGTATGCATCGGCGGCGGCTCATGGTGCCCAATATTTATCGGCGGCGGCTCGAAGCCGGCTCTGAGCCGATCGGCTTCGTCCCCTGGTCAAGGCATATCAAACAGGTACACGCATCAGGCATATTGCTCATCCGCTGATTTTTTGTTTACACGCTTATCACGAAGAATTCATTTGACAATTACTTTTATGCCTTGTTTGATGCATACAATTTTTTGACAATTACTTTGTAAAACTATGTGAGAAGTACAAAGTTGCACCTAATGCGTGTACCTGTAGTTAATATGCCTTGATGAGTGGAAAAATAATAATACTTTTTCAATCATATCAGAATGCCGTTAGTTGTTAGCTTGAGCTTTGGTTTCCACGCATAACCATAAACCCACGATTCGTTACCAATTATGACCCTCTGGAGTAAATTTGGGTCATCGTGGACAGAGTCCAACAGCTCATTCGCAATGTTCATGCGATGCTTTTTGGTCGAAATCACAAAGTAGACCAGAGTTGTAAAAAGTGACTTATGAAAAAAGTTAAAATCCGCTGATTTGATCACTGTTAAAAAGGGACAAATATAGTGTGTTTGTCATTGAATATTTTTAGTACAATAATCAAAACAAACAGCAGAAAATGTATACCACAGAGGAGACCAGAGTTGTAGAAAGTGACTTAAGAAAAAAGCCCAAATCATCTGATTTGATCACTGTTAAAAAGAGACAAATATATTGTGTTTGTTATTGAATATTTTTAGTACAATAATCAAAACAAACAGCAGAAATGTATACTTAGTGAAATGAACAATTGAATTTTTTTTACAAAATTAAATGAAAGATTTTGCAGTATTGAAATTGAAAATACACTTGAGCACATGAACATTTGCACAAAATTAAATGGTGGAATTTGTGGTATTGAATTAAAAAACACAATGCGAAAAGGATTATTAGTATTAATAAAGTGATTAAAATTTGTTTTCGAATGATTAAACTTCGTTTTAAGCATTTTCGTTCGCAAATATTAATTTTTACCATTTATTTACAAAAACTAGACTGCGAATGAGACCTTAAGGAATAAAATGTAATTACTTTAAAATAATACCACGCGAAAGAAAAAGTAAAGAGGATTTGATGACTGTGTGAGCGAGACCTCTAAAAACACAATTATCTTCCGTCCTGTGTCACCTCTGATCTACTTTGTGATGTATACTTAGTGATATGAACAATTGAAAATTTTTACAAAATTAAATGAAAGATTTTGCAGTGTTGAACTAAATAAAACAATGTGTAAAACATTATTAGTATTATAAAAGTGATTAAAATTAGTTTCCAAATGCTTACAAACTCAATTTTAAAAATTTTCCTTCAAAAATATTAATTTTTAACTTCAACTTGCAAAAAGCAAACAACGAATAAGACCACACAGCATAAAACAAAAATACACTTGTGCACATGAACATTTGTATAAATTTAAATGGAGATATTTGTGGTATTGATTTAAAAAACACAATGCGAAATGGATTATTAGTATTAATAAACTGATTAAAATTTGTTTTCGAATGATTAGACTTCGTTTTAAGCATTTTCGTTCGTAAATATTAATTTTTACCATTTATTTACAAAAACTAGGCTGCGAATGAGACCACAAGGAATAAAATGTAATTACTTTAAAATAATACCACGCGAAAGAAAATTAAAGAGGATTTGATGACTGTGTGAGCGAGACCTCTAAAAACACCACAAAAACACAATTATCTTCCGTCCTGTGTCACCTCAGGTCTACTTTGTGCTGTTGCTGCAATGGTGGCAGTTGTATAAATGCACTACCTATAGTATCAATATAACTATTAAGCAAATTGATTTTCCAAATAATGGTGTCTATTCTGGAATACGCGTCGACTTGGTGAAAGTTACAGTACACACGTAATATAAGTCTTTGCTATAAAATTTGACTTTTCTTGATAGATATATATTTGATATTATATGAGGTATAGACGCTACGTAAGAATCACTGCTCCAAAATCGCATATCCCCTTAATAATAATAAACAACAAGCAAAGAACGATGCCGATCGGCTGTAAGCCGGGCAACAGCTACAGTTGCCAGATGAAATAGGAGGCAATTCGTCAAATTCCGAGTGTAAAATCGTCAAAATAATTATCCTAAAACGTCCAAAATTCGTCAAAAATAAAACAGTTTTTCATACATATATATTGGAAACAATTATGTACAATTATTTAGTTTTAAATGATAATTACTACACAAAATTGCTTAGAAAAGATACTTATATCCAACCGATTTCTTACTTTGGTTTTGTTTAAGTGAACTTGTCTTAAAACTCTTTCTACATTTGCTATAGATTGCGGTAAATAAAAACTAAAATTAATTAACGCAGGATGAAATTACTTAACGTGGGAAATAAAAGACCCTTACGGCCCAATAATTGACTTATCAATTATGTGTAATTTACCTTTAAGTGCCATATAAGTAACAAATTCATTTTATCAGTGCAAATTTGAGAGACATTTAAATAATACTTAAATTCCCAACCTTGCGTATATAAGTTCTATTTAAGTTTTTCGAGCAAACCATATGTCTTTATGTTTGTGTGTGTTTATTGAAAACATGTTCATGAACATCATGTCGAATTAAACAATTTCGTTTAATTTTCATAACAATAAAACATATGCAGTAAATAGTTTCATATCATGGAATAAATAAATAGAAAAATGCGTTAGGGTGCTCTATTGGTTTCATAAAATCTGTTTTTATGCAATTTAACTTTCTACATGTTGATAACCTAACTTTGTTATTTACATTAAGCATCTATTTTCGTTTAGAACCAAGGCATATCAAACAGGTACATGCATTGGGCAAATTGCTCATCCGCTGATTTTTTGTTTACACGTTCATAACGAAGAATTCATTTGACAATTACTTTTGTGCCTTGTTTGATGCATACAATTTTTTGACAATTACTTTGTAAAACTATGTGAGAAGCACAGAGTTGCCACAGTGTTTTCTCTAATGCGTGTACCTGTAGTAAATGTGCCTTGGTTTAGAACTATCGACATTTCACAGTGCTACCATACTTTCAAAGTATTTAAGTGAGCATTTAATTTTATGACTGAAAAAATGAAACTGCATTTAAATGCAACTTAAATTTAAGTGGCAATTGACAATGACATATAACTGAGAACTCAATTATTGGGCCTAAGTAAAAACCATTTAGTTGCAATATTATTAATACAAAAACTAAGATTGATTGCCTTTTACTACATATTTTATTGCATATTCTAGCAAAAGCTACCAAGTTCTTGGTCACGTTCAAAATTGTTTTATATTTCTGAAAAATTTTGTCAAGTTATAATTATTTAAAATCGTCGAATTGAAGGTGAAAATCGTCCGGACTTCAAAATGCTATTTTTGGCACCCTAAATCGTACAAATGGCGACAAATCGTCAAATTTGCCAACCGCGTTAACCGCCGCCGCAGCCAATTTTGACGAGCCGAAGCCGCCGCCGACAAGTGCGGCTAATTTCTTCTGAAAGTCATACCCTACGCAAGTCAAGAAAGCAAACTATGAAAAAATTTTAACCTTTTTGACAGAGTTGCAGAAAATTTGCAAATTTATTTTGATTTGCTTTTAAATGTGAAAAAAATTTACGACTGCAAATTAATTGGTAATGACCATTTTCCCAAATACTTGCATTCAGAAGTTATAGCCCAGCAAACCTTTGAAATCAATAAAATATTAGAAAAGTGTACTTTCACTTGTAAAACAAAAACTATTTGTTGTAGCATTAATTAATTACTACCAATTCTTAGAATACTAAACTGGCTTTCAGAATAAGCAATTATTATTTTCCGAAGCAATATCATTCAGATACAAAACAATATTCGAAAATTATTTATTTGCAAAATAAGAAGCCCTTTTCATGGCTACAAAATATTTTTCAAGAGATTAAATTGCTGCAAACTCCATTACACATACTTATACATATGTACATAAATACATAACCCTTTACGTAAATTCAATACGAACTAGTAAAATATTTCTTTTGCTTTGTTTACCAAATAGCACTCAAGAAAAAATACTTTTTCAAAAAACCTAAATAGCAAACGAGTCGTAATGATATATATACATACATACACACATATCGTCGCTGTTTTAACTAACAGACCTAATACTATGTTCAGACCACAAAGTACACAGAGGTGTCACGAGACCATAACGAGACGGAAGATAATTGTGAACTCTTGACGCCTCGCTCACACCGAACCTGTGTCTTCTTTAATGTTTCTTTCGTAGTGGCCATTCGCTATGAGATTTTTGTAAATAAATGGTAATAATTAATATTTGTGAACGAAAATGTTTAAAACGAAGTCTCTAATCATTTGAAAACAATTTTTAACCACTTTTTTAATACTAATAATATTTTTCGCATTGTTTTTTTTAATTCAACACCTCAAGTTCCTCCATTTAATTTTGTACAAATGTTCATGTGCTCAAATGTATTTTCATTTTATGCTTTGTGGTCTCATTCGTTGTTTATATTAATGTTTTTGAAGGAAAATGTTTAAAATTGAGTTTGTAAGCATTTGGAAACTAAATTTAATAAATTTTATAATACTTAATAATTTTGTAAAAATGTTCAATTGTTCATTTCACTAAGTATACATTTTCTGTTGTTTGTTTTGATTATATCGTTAACAACTTAATAACAAATATACCACAGTTGTCCCTTTCTCGCCGAACCTGTGTCAGAGCTGATTTTAGCTTTTTTCATCACTCACTTTCTTCACCTCTGTGTACTTTGTGGTTCAGACGGCAACATGAACCACTTGGTTCGCTCTCTGCGAATCATGCCGTTCACACGACGCCTTCGTGGTTCGTTTTGACAAATATTTTTGATGCAGTGATGCCAACTTAGACCTTTTCGTTCTAAGTTTAACCCAAACTAAAAAACGCGCAAATCTAGCACTTTTTACAATTATTTTTTAGCCCTTTTAGCCCCTTTTTAATTTTTGTTTAATATGACTACATTTTAATTTTTGTGAACTTTTTCTTCCTTTAATCTAGCAATATGGACTTTTTACTCATTTTGTTTTGCTAGTTTGCTTTACCAATTAAAAAAAAAGAAGAATAATATAGAATAATCTTCTATTTCTTTCAAATATTTTATATTCAATAATATATAAAAATTAAAAGACATTTTACTTCTTCGTTTTAATTATTTTTTCTCAGTTGAGCAATTTTTAATAATAACAAGTAAGAGTGCTATATTCGGCTGTGCCGAATCTTATATACCCTTCACAAATCATAAAATGTAGAGAAAAGACATGCGTGCATATGTACGTATGTATATATATACATACGTAGATACGTAAACATGCAATTAAACTGCAATATGCAGCGCAAAACTGCATTTTGCTCAGCAGCGAACTTGTATTTTTGTCATTTATAATAGAATATTTTCTTCCAACTTCTAACGCTGTAAATCGTGCAATTTAAAAAACCAATTATTTATCTTTCATTAATTTTTTAAAATCACCGTGTTTTGACATGTCGTGATTTGCAGAACAGGCCCTTATGAATTAAGTCAAGTGAAACTGAAATATAGACACTTTGCAGCAATATGCATGGGTATAAGGGTTAAAATATATGTGTTTTATATACATATAGGACACAATGGGGGCTATTCTGGAATACGCGTCGAATTGGTGAAAGTTACATGCAAAACAAAAACAAAACTGTGTAAATGTAAAAAAAAATTTCTTTGTTTCGCATACAAAATTAACCGTTTTTAAAAGAGAGAGAAACGCGTTGAAATTCTCACGTTTATTTCATTTTAGAAATGTATTACAAACAAAAACAATTTTTGAAAATTTGTTTTTATTTTAATGTAAAGTTTCACTTTTTCGACGCGTTTTCCAGAATAGCCCCCAATATATTTTAGTTTAAAAAACTTTTTTCATTTACTCTTCCGATAAATTTTTTAAAATATGTACATTGGAGCGACTCACTTGAAAAAAGTTTTTGTTACCCCTCAATATAGTTCATTTTAAACTTTAAAGTATTCAATTTACACACAACTTAATGAAAATTTAATTTTTCTCTCGATAGTTTAGTATACAAGATATTTGTATGAAATTTTTACACAATATCAATATGAGGATTAATTTTGCATCATTAACTCAAAAATCTCATTTTTTGATATGTGATGTTGTTTTAGAAAATGAGAGATATGTATGTATTTTTTTAAGTTGCAAATAACCTACTAGCCTACTATGTTCCGTTGAAAGTTCTTATAATACCTAAGACAGTTTAAAAATAAACTTTTTAAACATTACTGCTGCACTTCTACCAATGAGTAAACATAAGCACCAATAAAATGCAGGAATACAAACTGGCTTTAGATATAAAAGTTAGCAATTTTCTTTTTTTTAAACCAACACTTCTCTATAGGTAAGTTTATTTAGCAATCGAATAATTAAGTTATTTTCGGACCCAGCAAAAACGACATGAAAAAGAAATAGTTAATGCATGGGTTCAATTTAGGTGCAGAACGCAAGATTTAAACACAGGCGTGTCATTGACGACCATGTGTTTACATTTAACAAAACTGCTCGTCATTGAAATGAGTGCTTAGAACCCACGAAAGTTCCCTTATTCGATGACGTTTTTCACAAAGCTAAGAAAAAAAGTATTTTTCTCTGCCAGGATACGAACCTCGCTATTAAGACTGTTAAGACACACTCTCTACCATCGACCTGCTGTGTACTTATTATTTCACGCAGATAAAACTGGTTTTATGACAATATGTCAATATGATGATTTAATTCCGTTTTTACATGGCTATTTCGGCGGATATTTATTTCAATGTATTAATTACCCAGCAATATCGTATGCTTTTATGATGAGTTCAAAAACTATAGCTTTATTACGATTTGCACAAATGCTAAAGAAAGCATGAAAACTATTAAATTTTGAACGCATTAATTTTTTTTTGCTGGAGAAAACATTAATAAATTTATTATTTGCAATAATATACATACTAAGATACATTCATGTAGGTATTACACAAGAATGATAAAATAATTATTTTATCATTCTTGGCTATTACATACATATTTATTTACATATACATATGTACATAAGCAGCTACATAGGTACATACATATGTATGTAATTAACCTAAGTTTTAGATCTTTAAAATAAGTGCAAAATGCCAATAAAACAAAATGTGAATAAATGTATTTACATACATACATATGTAAATATGTATATACTATAAAGGAGTTTTTCTGAAGAATTTTAGAAAATAATATAAAATAAAAAGATACCTACATTAGTATACATATGTACCTATTTGTATATTTTTTTAAAAAATATAGGTATTTACATACATATGTACATATATACATACATACATACATCATAAATTGAACTCACCCAGCGAATCAATCCAGCTTAACTAAGCAGAAGTACTTTTTAATACATTTATTGAAAAAAAAAACAAAAACCACATGAATGAAATAAAATAGCAACAACAAGCACCCTCAAACAAACAATCTCGTCCACTTTAAAATATTATAAGACATCCATGATCTTTAGCAAGGGCTTACTTTTTTTCACATACATATACAGACACATTTATATTTACTTGGGCATATTTATATACATATATGTACTCGTATGTATGTATCAACATGTCTTTAAAAAAAATTCATAAGTTTCAACACAACAACCAGTGTTGCCAGAAAATGATGGTGAGAGAATGCCAAATCGGTCAAAAAATTCTGATAAAATGTTCTACAGAAGAAACGTATAATGCTAGATTTAAATGTAGAAAAATTATTGTAATAGCTTTGAATTTCATGTTTATATGAACTTATTAGTATTTACAGGTATTTTTATAGGAAATGTTGCAATTACGTTTAAAATTTTTAACTAATAATCCACTATGACAACAAAAAGCGCTTGGGATAGTTTCATTGTTGCCATTTTAGCATTTCCACTGCTAGGTCTGGAATTTCCATTAGTTAAGCAGCATTTAACTATCAAAAAATTCTGCTAAATGCTTTCTAGCAGAGTTTGTTGCAAATAAAAAATTTTAATTTCTTAACAAAATTCTTCTGTATGGAGGATTTTTCTCATAAATGTACATGTATTTCAGGGTAAAGGTTCCCTGATGATCTGCACTAGCAACAGTGAAATGCGCATAGCATCCAGCTAACCCTTCAATAATCAATTTCAATGTACGTATTTTTAATAAACAAATATTTTACTGAATGGGTAAAATAATAATTTGAGATTATTAGTGCGTTAAAGTTTTTTTAACGTAATTATAACATTTCCAAAACACACCAATTATTAACTATTTTATGTACTATAAAAATTCATGTAAATACTAATGAGTTTGTATAAACATAAAATTCAAAGCTATTTTAATAATTTTTTCTACATTTACATCTAGCATTATACTTTTCTTCTGTAGAACATTTTAGCAGAATTTTTTTGACCGATTTAGCATTCTCTCATCAGCATTTTCTGGCAACACTGGATGTATTTACAATAGTATGCATGTACAATGTGTACGCCAACCACTACTTTGATACAAAGCGAGCACGTTACTACCCAGCAGGAAAACTCAGAATATCTTGTTACTTCAGGTCTTATCAAATCAATTACTATTTTTATCTAACTGCTAAAGAACGCCTTATAGAAGGTCGCTACACTTTTGCATAAAAGATAAGATACACATTCCACATTTCCTTTTAAGAGAAGGGGGAAGAGGAGCAAATTTTTTTTTTTACCAAACGAAAATAAAATCTATTAATTTGAAGACTTTTCAGAATGGCTGGCAAAAAAAGCGAGAGGGAAAAGCAAAAATGATATAAGAGTGGAATGGAGCGAGTAGGCCTTGTACATCCAAAGTAAGGAGTACAACGGCCTTCTAGAAAGTATCCTTGCTCTTTCTTTTTCCCGCTGGGTAATTGGGAATTTCGTATTTGCAAACATGTGTATGTATGTACATATGTATATACATATCGAAAACAAAAAATATAAACAAACTAGGAGAAGTGTTCATGCAATTTCCTTGCAAATAATCTGCGTAAGCAAATGATGCCGATTTTTTAATTGTAGGGGACGCATACATGTTTTATTGTTGTACAATTGCAAATAGATATATAAGTATATCGATGCACACCGAAGTCAATATTGCGCTAATAAATATCTATACATATATAATTGCAAGGCTTAATTTTTAAAAAAATTGCCTTATTTATAAAAAATAGTTTATATTTTTAAGAGCGCAATTTTCATCACATGTAGTACATATTATGTCCATGCAAAAAGAAATGAAAATGTATCAGACTTTGGAGGTTTGTGTGATCCATCCGGCTCATTTCTTGCAGTTTGTTAGGCTGATTTTACATCTGGCATTTCTTGTGTGCCATCTGCCAAAAAAAAGCGTAACCAGCAATTACTAATGAAAAACTGTTTGATTCAGACATGTATTTATTGATTTAAACTGTTTCCAATCATGTTGGATTTTCTAAAATTGCCTATTAGTTATGCATGAAACTGTTCAACTTAATAAGTATGTACGTGTCTGAATCAAACAGTTTTCATTAGTAATTACTGGTTACGCTTTTTTACGCATCTTCGAAAATTTTTGTTTAAATTACAAAGAAATCAAGAGCTGTAAAAGTTAACGTTTGGAACCAGTAAAATTTTAAATAGCACTTACATAAGTCTTTAAGTACATACTCGTATGTATGTATACCTGTCTGTGAATATAATTAATAAATAGTTATAAGTTAGCAAGCATAAGCTTTCGTTTTATTACATCTTCGTTTCATAGATTTATACCTACACATACATACATATGTATGTATGTTATATATAAATAATTGAATTTTATAAAAACAATTTCACTCTAATTCAGTGCGAGTCGCTATAGTTTAATTTTTACAACAATAAAACACATGATTTTACCCTACAATAACTCAAGAAGGCACATAATTTTACAACCAAAAATGTATATCTTGCAGGAGCTACATAAGTGCCATTTCAACTTTTACAAAACTTATATTAGGTATTTATGTACCTACCAAAAATAAAAAAAAGTACCTTACCAAAAATAAAAAAGTATCTTAGTATATCGAACACAGCAATTTTAAACGCAAATGCAAAATTTCTCTGTGATTAAAGCATTTGTGCTTAAGATGTTTTCGTATATACATATTAAAATATATTATGTTTATATAATCTATAGGAGTTTCACTGCAAAGTTCCTTTTTGGCAGTATTTATAGCAAATACACGTGTTGAAATAATTGTTTACTTGTATGGCTGTGTGTACAAAGTACCGAAATTTTATAAATATGTACCTATGTACACATTTTAAAATTTTTGAATTAAATTCGGTGAACCTGGAATATATGTATGTGACTAAGATATGCATAAGTAGGTATAAGGGTTAAAAATGTGTAGGTATGTGTTTTTACTAAAACAACGCCAGATATCAGTAAATGAGTTCAAATTTTCATAATGATTTCACCATGATTTTTCCATTGGAAAATCCCTATCATTTGACAGCCATATCATAAAAGTGTGAAAAATATCGGTTCGCCGCTTTGGGGCGGCTACCACGTTTTTTGGCTACGGAATCTCCACACGTTGATCCTGTCGTAGTAGTTATATCCTCTATGTACCTATAAGTTCATAGTGTGTATGTATGTAGGCATATGTATTTTTTCCCACAATGTAACTTAATTTAATTTCTGTCCGAAAAAGTAGAAATCACAAATTGACTTTGATTTATTCTCGAAAAAATAAAAATCGGAAAATAATTATTTCTATAATTAAAATTTAAGTAGGCTAAAGTTCGTATCTCTTTATAAGCCAAATTACATGTGATAATTTTTAAGGAACAAATAACACCAAAGTTAATTGGAAATATTCTGACAAACACCAACAAAACAAAACCACTAACAATTATTTCTGCTTGAAAAAAGAAAAATCAAGAAATAACAATTATTTCCGGTTAAAAACAAAAAATCCGGAAATAACATTTATTTCTGCTTAAAAAACAAAAATTTAAATTTTAAAACCATTGAAGTTTAAAAAAATCTAGTTTAGAACAATTAAAATGGTGTGGTTGTCCACGTTGTTTGATGTTTCCCTTCTATACAGTTGCTTTTTTTTAAAGTTCGAAAATAATGACTATTTTTGGTCCCCGATTAATTTATTTTGCAAAAATACATACATATGTATGTATATTAAAAAAAAACTTTCAAGTGTAAGTTCGAAACTCAACAAACGAATCATAACAGGCCGACTTCTAACTTATTAACCATGATAGCCATTCATTTTGTTGCAAAACATATTCAGAAAACAAATAAGCAAATCAAACAGATTCAAACAATCCTATCCCCTTTTGTATGTATGTATGTACATACATACGTATTTACAATCAGACATATGTGCCCTTAAGTATGAAAGTGGTCTAAGTCATATTCGTTTCTGCATCGAAATATGAAATAAATCTCTAAAAAAATTCAATAAACATTAAATAAACTTCTATGAATTTATAAATTAAAATGTTGCATAATATAAAAATATTTTTTAATTTCTTCAAAGAAATCTATTAAATATCTCGATGAAAGAAATATATGACTTAGACCACTTTCATAATTAAGCGCACATATATTTAATATATTTTATCAACACGCATTCATTAGCACAATACTTTATTTGTATACAAAAAAAAATTCCCAGTTCTTACCACAAACAACTTAATATTCTTCTTTCAATACGTTTGCTAGCATATTGTTGCTGTGCGTAGAGTTGACTACATACATACGTACAAACAATTAAATATTCTTCTCTGAATACTATTTGTCGCATATTGTTGTTGTTGTAGTTGTTCATATGAACACTCTTATGCACATACATATGTATGTGTGTATGTACGAGGGAATGGTCTTCATGCTAGCGTATATTTATACATACATATCTACATAATGTTTTTTGCATGAGGCTACTGATTGTTATACACATCCATTCATATGCATGCATACGAAAAAGAATGTGCCAAGCAAAAATACCATAAGGCAAAGTCTATGTATTGGTGACAAAAAGGGGTTTAATACGAAATAATGCAAATTAAAGCAAATGTTTAAGTATAGTAAATATTTATAGCATTTAAGCGAGCTTCAGCAGCACAGTGACTAGTGTGGTTGATTAGAACTTTGAATATGCTTGGTTCTATGCGCGGTAGGTAGTTTTTTCATGAAATTTTAAAAATGTATGATAAAACCATATATTTCAAAATTTTATGAACCGATTATTTTTTTTTGCTGATTTTCATAACCAATTGTGCTGAGGCAAGTGCGGTCGTTTCAGTCCAACTCCGAGCTCTCTAACTTGTTTGGGAGCTTCAAAAACCGCGTTTCACGCCACCCATATAAAATCCGTACAGACAGACGGACAGACGGACAGACGGATAGACGGACAGACGGACATGTCTTTTTTTCATCTCCTGTTCATAAGGATTCAGAATAACTAACTTTATCTGGCAGGAAATGAATATTGTAGAAGTTACAAAAATCTGGACAAACCTATATATACCCTTTACCATTTTTGGTGAAGGGTATAAAAATAGAATACAACATTTTCAACTAACTATGTTAAAAATTTTAAGTTCTTTTTAGTTCTTTTTAGTTCAACTAAAGTGTATTAGGGGAAGTCTCCACACTTCTATTATACGAGTATATATATGTATGTATGTACACTATTTCTATGTACCTTATTGAAATGTAATATGAAATGTAAGATCTCAAGCTATGTATTTGTTGATCTCATGATATATTTATTTAAAAAAAAATTACTTTACAAATATGTTTTTGATGTTTTGATTTACAACAGAAACATTTTAGAACTAGCCCCTTTTCGCGCTTATTCGAACAATTTTACTTTATTTTGCGCTAAACGTATATTTTTTCAATTTAGCCCTTTTTCAAAAAAAAAATACGCGTTTTGAGTATCAAGATTTGGCATAACTATTTTGATGTATATACAATGTATACATACATGCATGTATACATTCATACGTGAATAGTTGGTACGAGTTTTATATTCTGTGTTACTTGCTTTTTTTACAGTATATAAACAAATTAAGCAAAAATAATGAATACAATGTGTTCTAATTTTTTTTAAATTCATACACGCATCCATTTTCTGGTTTGTTTTTTGCTTACGCATGTGTACATGTGTTTATGTGTACTCATTTTGTTTTGACAGCTAGTTCAGATAAATTAGCGATAATTTGTTATTAAAACTAGCGATGATAGCAATTTCTTCATGGTTCGCAGCAAGGTTCAAAATGAACCAATTCGACCGCGAACCTCGAATGAGAGCGCGAACCTCGATAATTGGTGTACGTGTGAACATGCTATAACTGACATTTTTTTTTTTAAATGAGTTAAGTGCTTTACTAGACTTTATATGTCATAATACACCTTGACTAAAATTTTCATGACTGTAAGCATTACTGTTGTGCCTATATACATAAGTAAAAAGATTTCCGACGCAGCCATAAGAATGAATGTATAACACAACCATAAAAGCTGCTCTCCTGTTAAATTTTCAAAATGTTAGTTAGGTCAGTTAGTTAAATCAGCGACGATATGTGCCCTTAATTATGAAAGTGGTCTAAGTCATATACATTTTTGCTTCGAAATTTTTAATAAATCTTAAAAAAAAAACACAAAACACAAAATATTTTTCGATTTGTTCAAGTGTAATCTACTAATTAAGCATATACATACATACATATGTACATACGAGTATAATCAATTCCAAAATGAATGGATTACTTTTTATTCTAACTCGACATTTATCACAATACCATCGCAAATACACACACACACATACAAACATTGAATTCAACATGCCTGCCTGTTCGTGTCATACGTTCGTCCATTTTGATTTTCTCTTCTGTACGGGTCGTTATTATTGATTTTCTTTTTTAATGTGTGTTTATGCTCATGGTGTTTTTATTTTGATAGAATGGCATGGAATTTTTCAACATAAAATGTTTTTTTTTTAATAAACACAAAAAGAACATATTTCTCAATATATAAGTTAAGACACAAAAGTTTTTTTTTATTTATTTATATCTTTTTGTTCGTATTATGATATTAACCTGAATAACATTTTGCTGACGCTTTTTTTTTTGTTTGTGTGTCATTTGTACTTACCTAAATTATCATTAAGGCAAACTGCAAAATTATAATGCAATCTTGCACTTTGACTTAATGATCATTAAATTAAAACACAGGAACTTAATTTCATTATATTTTATTTTGTATTAATAAATAAAGAAAATGACAAGGACTACATAAGTCAGTCGTATTCAAGTACTCGAACAAAGTGAAATTTAAATTCATTAACTGGCGCCCAACGTAAAATTACATAGTGTGTAAGTGTAAACTGAAGAACCTCAGTAAAGTGATGAAAAGGACATATTCTCGGTCACCAGCAATTTAAAAAAAAAACTTTACAAAAATTCTATCAAAATCAATATAAAATTTTTTAAAATGAATTAAATGAAAATATTAAAATTTTTAAACGGAAGAAGTGGTAAAATAATATTAAAATAAACTTTTTATAAATAAAAGTAAACGTTAGATAAATTTTTTTAAAAAGTAAATCGTTTTTAAATTAAATAAAAGAAGAACATTAAAATAAAATTTTTTTAATTTTTAAAATTAAATAAAAGAACATTGAAATAAAACAAAACATTAAATAATTTTTTTAAACCAAAGAACTAAAATAAAAGAAGAACAAAACACATTTCAGCAAATTGAAATACGATGAATCAAACCAATTCACATATTCCATTTGCAGAAAAGTTTGGTATATAAGGCAGAAATCTACATCAACTGACACCACACACAGTGGACCAAACACATAAGAACGCTGATGATGAAGGTTTCGTGGCCTTCGAAAACGGCTGGCTGTTCCGTTCAACTATGTGTTGTCAGAATATTTACAACTAACTTTTGATGTTATTTGTTCATTAATAATTATCACATGTAATTTGGCTTAAAAGGCGATACGAACATTAGCCTGTTCAATTCATTAAATATAGAAACAAATGCAGTTCGAATAATAATAATTAAATTAACTAAAATTAATAGTCATGGGCTTGTGGCAAAAATTAAATAAAAATATACTTAATAGTAATAAACCAAAAAAGTTTGTCTTAAGTAGAACAAAAATAAGCAAATTAACTAACATGTGCATAATTAGTAATGAAAAAACGACAATGGTAAGACTGTTGTAAATTTAGCGATGGTAAATTTGGGCCTTCATTACAAAACACATTTCAGCAAATTGAAATACGATGAATCAAACCAATTCACATATTCCATTTGCAGAAAAGTTTCGTATATAAGGCAGAAATCTATATCAACTGACACCACACACAGTGGACCACACACAGAAGAACGCTGATGATGAAGGTTTAGTGGCCTTCGAAAACGGCTGGCTGTTCCGTTCAACTATGTGTTGTCAGAATATTTACAACTAACTTTGATGTTATTTGTTCATTAATAATTATCACATGTAATTTGGCTTAAAAGGCGATACGAACATTAGCCTGTTCAATTCATTAAATATAGAAACAAATGCAGTTCGAATAATAATAATTAAATTAACTAAAATTAATAGTCATGGGCTTGTGGCAAAAATTAAATAAAAATATACTTAATAGTAACAAACCAAAAAAGTTTGTCTTAAGTAGAACAAAAATAAGCAAATTAACTAACATTTGCATAATTAGTAATGAAAAAACGACAATGGTAAGACTGTTGTAAATATAGTGATGGTAAATTTGGGGCCTTCATTACAAAAACACATTTCAGCAAATTGAAATACGATGAATCAAACCAATTCACATATTCCATTTGCAGAAAAGTTTCGTATATAAGGCAGAAATCTACATCAACTGACACCACACACAGTGGACCAAACACAGAAGAACGCTGATGATGAAGGTGTTGCGCCACAATAATAATAATAATAGTAATAATAATAATAATAATAATAATAATAATAATAATAATAATAATAATGATAATAATAATAATAAATAATTAATACATAATATAACAATACAACTAATAAACCTTAATAATATTGTAACTAATTAATATAAAATGAATCTCCCTAATAATAAATACTTAAATAAATACATAAATAAATATATAGTCCTATGTAATATTACATATGTTAATACAGTTAAGATATTGGAATGAAGTAAATATATATATATATATATGTACATATAATTAAGAAAAGAACTGCTAAATATAATTCACTTGCAAAGTATTGTCGAAAGTATCAAGTTGGTTTTATTGAAGTGGTTTTATATAGTTTTTCACCGTGCCCTAAATTTAATTATTTAAATTATAATTTACTTAATTTAAATTTGTTTCTTAAAAACTATTAAGATTAAACATTTTGGCGCCCGAGCAGGGACAAGTGAAAAAATAAGAAATAAATTAAATTGATAAGTTAATTCAATTTAATAATCGTGGCTTTTTAAATTTTATAAATTACTTAAAATTTAAATAAATAACAAAAAATAAAACATTTTAAAAAGTGTGAGTGTTAAAAAGACAAGAAACATAAACACACAAACAAAGAAACAAAGAAACAAACAATTAAACAATTAAACATTCAAAAAGTGCCGTGTTAGTTAAAAACAGTAACAACAAAAAACAGTGGTTTACTAAATAAACATTTATTAAAAAGTTAAAATCACAAGCACCAACAACAACTACAACATCATCTTCATCAACATTGTTCTACATATTTGGTCAACTCATCACCTAGAAGTCTCGTCCAGATGCCCCGTTGCCGCTGTATTCTTTGCAGAGCTGAAAACCAACAGGGGAGTAGATCCAATTCGGAACAACAGGTAAAAAGTGTAAAAATATCTTTTTTTTTATTTTACCTTTAAATTTGTAAGTTAATCAAATTTAAGAGATTTTTGTAAATTACTCAAAAATTCAAATCGCTTTGCAAGTCGAACACAAAGAATATTTTTTACACTTCAACATTTGTGAAAGAATTTGTTCATTTAATATTATTATTAAATTAAATCCACCCTTAAAAGTGAAATTTATCGCGAGTGTTTTTATTGTTCTTATTAACACACATTCGTACACACATAATTCTTTCTCATCATTACTGAGAGAAAATTTAACAATTATTTCTATTTACCGTCCGCATTTTCATCGCGTTAAAATAATTTTATTTGCGTTAAAAAATACACAAAACTATTCGCGAGTGTTGATTTTATTAATTTTAAATAAATTAAATAATAAAATTTTCACTTTTATTCTTTCCTTTTATTCGCTTTTTATTAATTTATTAAGATCAGTGTTCCATACCGTTTGTTCCTATTCCACTTGTAATAATTTACATTACAACAGCTGTAACAGTGAACCCCATTTACACTAGGGTCGAAAAGCTAATTTTTATATAAATAAATATTACAAAGTCGTTTGTGTGTTCACACTAGCATCGAAAATCTAATTACTTATAATTAGTAAATAATAATATCAAAGTGTGTTCATACTTCGTCTTATATATTAAATTAACTTAAAAAAGATTTTACTTGGTAAATAAATATATTTGCCAAAGGCTGTAAAAAGTGGTTTTTACGAAAATTAAATAAATTATTTTTAATTTCGGAACATTGATTAAATTAAAAGAACATTGATAGAATAAAAGAGTAATCTACATAAAGATTAAATTTCCGAATATTGTGTATCCGGCGAGGAAATAATATATTGAATAAAAATAAGTTAAATTGATAAGGTAATTCAATTTAATAATACTGTTTTAAATTTTATAAATTAATTAAAATTTAAACAAAAAAGTAATAAAAATATGGCAACTAAGAAGCGCCAAGAGGGTCTTTCCGAACTGGAGACATTAGAAAAACTAATCGCCAAAAAATCAAAAGTTGTAAAACATATTGAAAGGATTCGACAGTCTATACTAGAGAAGACTATTTCGTTTAATCCTGTTGAACTGGAATGTCGCTTAGACATTCTAAAGGATTATATTGACCAAGCCATGAAGCTTCAGTCTGATGTGGATAATTTAGATCCTGATAATGACGACAGAGCTGAGCTTGAGGATATTTGTGTCACCACAAAGTCATTATTTTTAACCATTTTAAATAAAAATAGACAGCCAAATATACCTGAAACGTCTTTCAGTGTACAAACTCACCATTCCAGGCTTCCAAATATGAGGCTACCCAAATTTACTGGGAAATACGCGGAATATAAGAATTTTATGAGTTTGTTCGAAAATTTGGTACATAATGATCCGACGTTGACAGATATCGAGAAATTTAACCATTTGATATCATGCTTGTCCGATTCAGCTTTAGGTACAGTAAAAGCTTTTCAGATTTCCGAAGAAAATTATCCCAAAGGTTTAGCCAGTTTGAAGAAGGTATATGACAATGAATGTCTCATATTTTTCGATAATATATCGAAACTTTTTGATTTACCGGAAATTACAAAACCTTCGGCTTCTGCTTTGCGAAGCATGATAGATACGGTGTCGGCAATATACGATTCGCTCTTGTCAATAGGCGATGACAAGAAAATAACTAATGCCATTTTAATACATTTAGTGATGTCAAAAGTTGATCCAGTCACAAAATCAAAATGGGAAGAACAGCTTCACTTTCAAAGGCTCCCATTATGGTCAGACTGTGAAGCCGCCTTGAACAAACTCTACCAGCATATTTCTGCGGATGAATCTTCAAGTTCAAGACCGAGGTTTAATAAAATTAAAACTGAATTTTCAAATAACAAAAATACTAGGACATCATTAAATTGCACAAAAACAAAACAATCTGCTGATAAATGCTTATTCTGCAAATCTACACAACATGTAGTAAATAATTGCCCTTCATTCAGTGCTGAGCCTCTTAATAAAAGATTTGATTTCATAAAATCTGTGCCAGCATGTATTAATTGTTTGAAAAAAGGCCACAAATTAGCAAGATGTTCGTCTTCTAAGTGTAGAGTATGTGGTGGTTCTCATCATTCACTGCTGCATAAATATACTACAAGTTCTAATGTAAGTAGCCTTTCTCAAGAGCCATCTACTTCACACGCTGCTGTCAATTATTCATCATCGGATGAAAGAATCATTCTGGCAACAGCTGTGGTGAGAGTGCGAAATAGTTTTGGTCAATTAATACCAGCTAGAGCTCTTTTAGACTCCGGTTCTCAACCAAATTTGATTACTGAGGAACTTGCACAGCTACTACGATTAAAAAGAGAAGGAGGCAGATTAAGTTTAAATGGTATTAGCGACACAAATTCATGTTCTAAGTCTTGTGTTGATTTAAATGTCACGTCGAGGGTTAATTCTACTCAATTTACGTCTAAGTTTTGGGTATTGAGTTCAATTACAAATTTACAACCTGATCACAGATTAAACGCAAATATCTTGAATATTCCTAAGAATGTTGAATTAGCTGATCCATTCTTTTACAAACCACAGAAAATTGATCTGTTAATTGGCGCAGAAAATTTATTTGACTTAATGTGTGTAGGTCAAATAAAATCTGGCCCGAGCCTTCCAATTCTTCAAAAAACTTCGCTCCATTCTTTTACAAACCACAGAAAATTGATCTGTTAATTGGCGCAGAAAATTTATTTGACTTAATGTGTGTAGGTCAAATAAAATCTGGCCCGAGCCTTCCAATTCTTCAAAAAACTTCGCTTGGTTGGATTGTAACTGGAAAATACAATCAATCAAAGGGCTCAAAAAATAGTAATGTTTTTCATTTAAGTTCCGCTATAGAAAACGAGAGCAATATTGATTCAATTGTTGTAGAAGAGCTTCCAAACGAATCAACAAAACTGTACTCAGAGGAACAGCAACAATGTGAGCACAATTTTATAAATACTGTACGACGATTAACGTCAGGACGATTTGAAGTCTCTTTACCTTTCAAATCTGATGCAAAACTATTAGGATCATCCTTTGAAACTGCCAAACGACGATTTCTTTCATTGGAACGAAGATTATCCAAAGATGATACCATGAGGCAAATGTATCACGATTTTATGAAAGAGTATTTTAATTTAGGTCATATGTCACTTGTAGACAAAATGCCAATTACTCCTCATTATTTCATTCCACATCAATGTGTTTTGCGGCCTCAGAGTACAACTACTAAACTTCGAGTAGTTTTTGATGCTTCAAGTAGAACTTCTTCGCATGTATCACTTAACGAATTGTTAATGATTGGTCCTACAGTTCAAGAAGAAATGTATTCTACATTGATCCGTTTTCGACTTCACAAGTACGCAATCACTGCAGATGTTGAAAAAATGTATCGTCAAGTATTGGTTGATGATAATTATAGAAATTTTCAATTAATCCTTTGGAGAGAAAATCCATCTGATGATTTAAAAGAATTTCGATTAAACACAGTCACTTATGGCACAGCCTCGGCACCGTTTTTGGCCATCAGATGTTTGGTTCACTTGAGCGATTTGTACAAAGAGACTTTGCCTATTGGTTCAAAAGTTATTCGCAGTGATTTAAACGTTGATGATTTGCTTACTGGAGCTGAAAGCTGCCAAGACCTAATTGATATTCGTGACCAAGCAACTGAAATTTTGAGTTCAGCTGGTTTTAATCTCACTAAATGGGCTTCCAATCATCCAGACTTCATGAGCTCTTTACAAAATGAAAAACTTCTACAAAGCGATTCCGATTCTTCTAAGGCGCTGGGCATACATTGGATTCCGAAGAATGATACATTTAAGTTTCATTTGGATAATAATTTTCAAGAATTGAAAGCTACAAAAAGAAACATACTATCAGTTTCTTCTCGATTATTCGATCCTCTCGGACTATTATGCCCATTAGTAACAAAATCCAAAATACTTTGGATTTTTGGATTCAAAAACTTGACTGGGATGAATCAATTCCCATGAGACTAAATACGTCATGGAAAAATTTCAAATCTAATTTACTGGAAATTTATTCAATTACAATTCCAAGATTCGTAAACGCAACTTCGACAGCAGAAATTCAAATTCATGGCTTTGCTGATGCCTCAATGCGAGCATATGGTTGCTGTATTTACATTAGAAGCTCCGATTCAAATGGAATTGTTTCGAGACTACTGACTGCAAAGTCTAAAGTTGCTTCACTCAAGACAAAATCTCTTCCGAGACTTGAGTTATGTGCGGCACCTTTGTTGGCTAATTTGTGGAATCGAATTAAGTTTATGATTAAATTTGAAATCGAAAGTGTTACTTTCTGGACGGATTCAGAAATAACGCTACATTGGATTAAGACGCATCCATCCTCACTTGCCACTTTCGTTTCAAATCGTGTGGCGGAAGTCCAAGAATGGTCAGAGCAAATTTCATGGCGCCATGTGCCAACTAAGGACAATCCAGCTGATATTGTATCAAGAGGATGTGATGTCCACGAATTAAAAAATTCTATTTGGTTTGAAGGACCTTCATTTTTACTAAATGAGAGTTCTCATTGCCCTGTTAACAAACACTTCGAGTTAACAGAGAATCAAAAATTATCAGAAACAAGAAAAACTCATGTGTTTCTTGCAGTAGAGGATCCTCAAAACTTTTTATTGGATCTTGTTGATAAATATTCATCATACAAAAAATTGATTCGAATAACTTCATACGTCTTTAGATTCGTTTATGGTTTAAAGAAACGTAAAATTAAATAAAAGTTCTATACCTACTGCAAGTGAATTAAAATGGTCATTCTATCGACCTGTAGAGACAATCCAGAAATCTAAATTTTCTGAGGAGATATCTAAGTTACAGAAATCTCAGATCTTACCATCAAATATACAAAGATTGACACCATTTATTCATACGTTTACTGAAGAGAAACGAACTTTTTCACTATTAAGGGTAGGTGGGAGATTACTTAACGCAAAGTTGAAATATAATACTAAATTCCCACATTTACTACCGAAAAATAATAGCTTTGTCACACTTTATTTACGAAACTTGCATTTCGAAAATTGTCATGCTGGTACAAAGGCCCTAATAGCTCTTTCGCGAGACAATATCTGGCTTATTAATGTGAAAGCAGAATGCAATCGAATAGTTCGTAATTGTGTACATTGCTTCCGCTATAAACCAAAGCTAATGTGGCAAATAATGGGCAATTTACCCACCAATAGAGTGAGAGCTACTCGACCATTTTTAATTGTCGGCATAGACTTTTGTGGTCCGGTCAATGTTTCATTGAGAATTCGTGGTTGACCACCATTAAAAATGTATATAGCGGTTTTAGTGTGTTTCACTTCCAAGGCGGTAAATTTAGAATTAGTATCCGACTTGTCTACTGATTCGTTTCTTCTCTCTTTTAAAAGGTTTACTGCCAGGAGAGGTCTATCGAAAGAAGTCCTGTGCGACAACGCGACGAACTTCGTCCGAGCCAGCAGGGTGCTGAAGGAACTGCAACAAGCCGTAGTATTGTACGCAGCGTCGTCCGGGGTGAAGTTCACCTTCATACCACCTCGGGCGCCTCACTTCGGAGGGCTATGGGAAGCCGCCGTGAAGCAAGCGAAGTTCCTACTTCTGCGAGCCGTGGGCAACGCGTCGCTCACGCACGAAGAGATGGGGACAATGCTTGCAGAAGTAGAGGCGGTGCTCAACAGTCGACCCATTGCACCGCTGTCTCCAGACCCCAACGACGGAGAAGCGCTAACTCCAGCGCACCTGATAATAGGAGAGGGTCTGCGTTCGCTGCCGCAAGAATCCGCAGGAGGCGAGATCGTCAGAGACGTGAAGTTATGGAAGCGATGGCGTCTGCTTTGCGGTCTCATGCAGACATTCTGGCAGGCTTGGTCTCGCGATTACATCCGAGGACTTCAAGGCAAAGCCAAGTGGCACCAAGATATGCCCAATCTAGAAATAGGCCAAGTGGTAATAGTCCACGAGGACAATTGCCCGCCACAACACTGGTTGACCGGGAGAGTCGTGAGCGTCACCGAAGGCGCCGACGGCAAGGTCAGGGTGGCGTAGGTCAAAACAGGAAGCGGCGTCTATAAACGCCCAATCCACAAATTGGCTCCTCTGCCATATGTTTGAAGACTTCTAGTCCTTCAATGGGGCCGGAATGTTGCGCCACAATAATAATTATAATAGTAATAATTTTTTTTTTTTTGGGGTGTAAGATGGGAAAATGATTTATTCATGATACGTGGATCGTCCTCCACACCTATGCCGGACTCCCGTGGTATAACGTATACCGACTAAAAACCCACCTCACGATTTGGATATGTTGCCCATCTGGGGACCGCTGTTACCGCATTACTTCCAGATGGATCCCTCTTGAATCCTGAGATCATCTTCTTCTATTTACCTGCGTCCAGGCCCCCACTTTGTTGTTGCGGTCAATTAAGCTGCAGCATCTAAATCAGGCTTTTTTGCCTTAAGAATATATTCGCAGTACTTTACTACTGCTCGCCATATACTTTCATTTGCTGTCATGCGATGTATGATGTTTCCATCATTTAGCTCGCCCGTTAATTCTTTCGAGTTCGTGTCTCTTTTCGGCCCATTTACTGCATTCAAAAAACGTGTGTTCGGCATTATCTATTATGTTTTCTCTTTCGTATAGGCAGTATGGTGTAGTGCATTTACCTATATTGTGCAGATATTTCCTAAAATAACCGTGCCCCGTCATCATCTGGGTCAGATAATAATCAGTTTCATCGAAACTCCTGTCTAACCACGCCTTTATATTGGGGAGTAATCTTCTTGTCCACGCAGCTGTTGTTGCTTCGCTCTATCTAGTCTGCCAGCTCTGGTAGGTTTCCTGCCTTATCGCCTCTCTATCGCTCTGTTCGAAGTTATTGGCCTGCTTCCTTATCCACATTTTTCTCCTTTCTTCAACGAGAAGGTCTATTGGGATCGCTCCCGCTAGAACGAGAATGGCTTGCGTAGTCACCGTTCGGTAAGCTGAAGCTATCCGGAGAGCGTAGGTTCTTTGTACAGCAAGAAGAGCATTTTTGCTGTATTTCTTTAGCCCTTTGCCCCAGATCTCACTGCCATAGAGAAGTATGCTGTTACTAGTCTCCATTAGCAGCTTTCTCTTATTTTGTCGTGGTCCTCCTATATTTGCCATCAGCCGGCTCAGTTGAGATACTGTCTTTGCCGCTTTTCCTGCTGCATGTTGTATTTGGTTCAAGAACGTCATCTTGGTGTCGAGTCGGATGCCAAGGTAATTTACAAATCTTCTAGATGTGATAGTTTCTCCTTCTATTTCGATACTTATGTCTCTAGGTATGTTTTTCCTCGTTAGAACTACAATTTCAGTCTTTTGGAGCGCTAGTTGGAGCCCGCGTGTGTCAAGCCACGACTTCGTTCTAATCATGACTTGCCCTGTCTGGCTTCTTCGATGTCTCTAGCACTTATTACGGCCGCTATGTCGTCTGCGTAGCCAACCAGGAAAGTGTCCTGTGGCATTTCGATTTTGAGTATGTCATCGTAGCTGATGTTCCATAAATCCGGTCCGAGAATTGATCCCTGCGCAGCTCCTGATGTGACTGAGATTCTTCTTTTCCCCTCCTTCGTATCATATATGAGCTCCCTCTCCTTGAAATAACTTCTTATTATTTTCGAAAGATACTTTGGTATCCGGAAAGTTCTTTCTAAAGCCTGCAGAACGTCTGGCCATCTGAGACTGTTAAAGGCGTTCTTAATATCTAGAGTGGCCAGGATAATAATTGGTCTACTGAAGTGATTTATACGCTGGGCGGTGTCAAAAACATCCACGACATCCTTTATAGCTCCAATAGTGGATTTCTTAGGTCTGAATCCGTGTTGTCTTTCTGACAGTCCTCCTCCTATGTCTATAGCTTCCTTTAACCTAGGTTTCAGGAGTCTTTCCAGAAGTTTTCCAGCAGTGTCGAGCATACATAGTGGTCGGTAAGCTGACGGCGAGTCTGGATCGCCCTTCCCTTTGCTAATAAGCACTACTTGTTGTAGCTTCCAAGTCTTCGGGAAAACCCCTTCCACGAGGCACTTGTTGTACATGTCAAGCATTAAGTGTGGCCTGTTCATCACTATGTGCTTGATCATCTCTGGTGGTACACCATCTGGGCCTGGTGTCTTCTTCGAATTTAACTTTTTGGCCGCTTCTCTCAATTCCTCAATCGTGAACAAGGGAGTATCTGTAGTCTCTTCCGTGTCCCTTAAATCCAAAGGGATTTCGTTTGTTGGGAAAAGGGTTTTTACTATATTTTCCATTTTTTCTTCGTCCATCAACGGTGTTGGGTTTCTTATTCCAAGCTTTTCTTTGACTATCTTGTAGCCCGTGCCCCATGGGTTTATATTTATATCCTCTCGCAGCTCTTCCCACATTCTTCTCTTGCTGGCGAGAATTTCCTTTTGAAGTTTCTTCTTTGCTTCTTTATACGCAATCCTTTCGGGTTCTGCTTCACCTCTCCGCCTAGCCCTGGTGTATAGCCGTCTGCTTCTAAAACATTCACTTCTGGCGATTGCGATATCCTCGGTCCACCAGTAGACTTCCTTTTTCTGCCGCGTATGGCTTTTTATTCTGGGCATTGAACGGTCGCAATCCTTCCTAATTATCCGCATGATGTTGTCTACGGTAGAAGAAGCATCAGTAGTTTCTGGGAAATGGTTTACCTTGCGGTCAATCTCTGCAATCAGCGCTGCTGTATCCAGTCTTTTGACATTCCATCTCTGAGTGCCTGTTTTCCGTTGTCGAGAATTTGAGCTAATCTCGCTGCTGGTGGTCGTCGAGTACGATATATATTGGTGATCGGTGCCTGTGTATGTCTCAAGGACCTTCCAGTCCGTTATTCGGTGTGAGAATCTCTCCGATACTAAGGTGATGTCTGGTATGGTGCCCTCACAGACAGGTCGTCTGAAAGTAGTCACATTTCCCACGTTTGCTACATCCATACTTAGCCTGGATATCATCTGAACTACTCCTCTGCCTCTTGAATCTGTTGTCTGCATACCCCACTCTAAAGCTCTGGTGTTAAAATCGCCTGCTAATATAATATGTCCCCTGATGTTTCTCGCAAAATCTTCTATATCGTCTATTTTTTGTTGGAACTCTTCCCTGTGATCACTAGGTGTTAGGTAGCAGCTAATGACTGTTACATCTTCCAACAGTACCCACGTGAGTTACGTTTGAATAAAACACGAGAATTTAAATTCAGCGTCTTTATTTCTTGAAAGTGGTCTTAAGACTAACTTATTTTAAAATTTTACCAATTTTTTATATAAATTTTCTTAATTCTATTCTTAACATAAACAACTTCACTCATTAAGTCATCGAAATAAAAATTGACGATTTCAAGTGGTTTTACAAACAATCAAAAATATGAATTCATCAATATTTCTTTAATGGTTTAGGATTTCAATGAATGAACGAATAAAAATGTCATTGGCCTTAACTGCTTACGAAATAACGGAAAGAGAAGTCAAATTTCAGAAAATAAAAGAGGTAAAATTTATTTAATTGCATAAACATTTCTTTTTTTAATAAAGTGTCTTTGACTTTGTTTTCTTTTTAAGTCTGTTTAGTATATTTAGTAATTATTGAATTTATATCTACGAGGGTTGGTTGAGTATGTGGGATTACATACGTAACTCCTCCCCCATTAGATGAAGGATTCTCCTGAATTCTTCCATTTGACCTCTTACATTTGTCATACAATATTATTATTAATACTATTGTTATTGCCACAATTATTGTTGGTGGTATGGTGTAAATAATAATTTTACTGTTGAATTTTATTTCTTCAATTTCTTTCATATTTTGAACTGTTTTTATTTTTACTTCTTCTATAGTTAGTGTACTATTAAATTTTATGTTTTGAAATTTTGGAACGATTATTTTATCCAAATACATTTTATTGTTATTTGAAAATTTTTGATTTGCTATTGTTAAAGTGCAATTATTATACTGTATTAAGAAATTTCCATTCAAAACATTATTTGTATTATTATATTTGCTAGTTATTGTACTATTCTTTGCATTTTTTACGACAATTGTTTGATCGTTAATATTTATGATCTCTGTATTTTCGTTTGTTATAATCTTACATGTTCTTTCTATTGTGCAGTGTCGTGATATTTTACATTCAGTTAGATAATTGTTTTGCTTGTATATATATGTTTTGTTATTATATTTAAATATATTTTCAATTTCTGCATCTACTTCTTTATTTAAGTATGGCATAGATATAATAGTTGTTACTTGTATAGAGTGAAATATTTTTGGAACTTTAATTATAAATATTAATTCATTAGTTTTTTCGAAGATTGCAGTCCTTAAAAATTTAATTTTTCTTATATCTATATTGTAGTCATCTATCTCTTGCTTTGTTAGAATGCTGGCGTCTGTTATTCCATTTTGTGCTGTCGTTATATAGTTTTGTATATGTTCGATGTGGTTTCTAAGTGTTGTCAAAATAAGTAAATTTTCAAAATATATGTTTTTTGTCAATATGTCTCTTACTGATCTATGTAGTCCCTCCATATAATATATTAAATTCTTCTGGTTCTGTGTTACAGTGTTTCTTATTAGTTGTATTGTATTGTTGAAGTGGTTGTTAATTTTTATTTGTTGATTTAAGTTTGTTATAGAGTTATGTATGTTAGTGTCAACTGTGTTAAAGTGTTTAATGATATCTTCTTGGTCAGTATTGTCCATGGTACCAAAAAGGTATTTCCAAGCATGTCCTACTATGTTTAAAAGTCCGCCCTTTTGCCTATTGCTAGGTGTTATTGTTTTTATTTTGCTTAAAAGTGTGTCTATTTCGTTACATATAAATATTTTTTCGTTCATTTTCAAATTATTTGAGTCGTTTTTCATTTGCAGAAGTATATTTGTTATTTCTTCTATATCTATGTGGTGTAGAATTAGGTCTGATTCTATAGGGATGCTGCAATTATAGTTGTTAATTTGTATGTATCCGTTTGTTTCCGTTATTGGATGCAATATTATGTTTGCCTGAGTTTGCATTATTATCAATATGGTTATTAGTATGTGTACTATTACCTGTAACTTTAAATGTAAGTGGAAATTAGTTTTTGTTTATAATGAGATTGTTATATTTATTGGGTCTTTTAATATTGCTCGTATGTATTCCCTGTAATGATTTTTTCTTGAATTTAGGTTCTTCTTTGTGTCGTACATTCTTGTAATTTTTTATGAAACCTTCTTCTCTTGTTTCTATATAACTTTCCCTATTTCTATTTGCCTTTGAAATTAGTTGTTCTTTTGCTTTACACAACCTATCATATATTATATTGTGATCGATTGTGTGATTTTGAACTTGTAATGGTGTGCATTTAATTGTGCTATGATATGTGTCATTGTATAACGTTATGGCTTTAGATATTTGTTGTGTAATTGGTAAATGACTTTCTATATTTAAAGTTCTTATTTTTTCTGTGATTGTATTGTTTAATCTCTCAATATCGCTGTTGCCAGTATGGCTATTTGGTTTAGTAAAGTGATATTCTATTCCCTCAGTTTGCAAAAATGTTTTAACGCTTTCATTATTAAATTCGTTGTCGAATACCATTCTTTTTACTTTTCCTTTAATTGCTAAAAACTGTTGTAATTGTGTAACAAGTGTAATACTATTTCTGTCCACGAGTGGCAAACATGTGGCATGTTTTGAAAACTTATCAATGAAAACGATGAAGGAATGTTTGGTATTGACATATGTATCTACATGTATAGTTTCATTAGTAGTATGCGGAGTTTCGGTTGTGTTAAGTTTGTTTTTGATTGGGTTTCTGTCATATTTTCCTCCTGAGCATATATCGCAATTGTTAATGACTTTTGTTATTTCTTCCTTAAGGTGAGGATTATATATTAAATTTTTTAGTTTTTCGAAAGTCGCTGTTATACCGCAATGTCCGCTTTCGTGTTTATGAAAAAGGGCGATTTGTTTTCTTAATTCTTCGTCATTCTCAATGTCCTTTGCCAGCCGAGAACATTTGACGAACTTAACATTGGGGTTTGTAGAAAATTCCCTTTCCATAATTCTCTGTACTTTGTAATATTCGTGATCATTTAGGTCAGAGTATATTCCCACTCTTCCTTTATATATTTCTTTTCTAATGATATCTAAGACTCTGTTCTGGTCAATATCATTTTTATCTATGTAAATACGTTTAAATTTAAAAAAATTTTCAATTGTTTTGCGTTTTTCCTTTACAACTATTATTTGCGTCTTAAACCGATTAACGATTGTATCTAGAATTGGAATTGCGTAGCCAAGATCTTCCTCTTGGGAATGCACCGTTTCCACTTTGGGTGTCATGCTATTGTTGTCTCCTTCGCCTTGTAGAATCTCCATCTGAGCATTAATTTCGTCGTTTCTTATTCGGCTCAAAAAATCTGCGACATTGTTAGTTTTTCCTTTAATATATTCAATTGAAAAGTTGTATTCTCCCAAACTGAGAAGCCATCTCTGAAGTTTTGGGTTTATGTCTTTACCCGAATATTTTGTCATCAGCCACTTTAGTGGTTGATGGTCACACTCCAAATCAAATTGTCTGCCAAAAACGTATGGTCGGAAGTATTTTACCGCCCATACTATGGCGAGTAACTCTTTTTCTATAGTAGCATAATTAGTTTCATGCTTGTTTAGAGTTCTGGATGCATATGCAATAGGATGTCCATCTTGAGATAGGACAGGATAGGATTTTTTAAAAATCTCGTCATGGGAAATGCAATTTTTGCATAATCTTTGACAAACTTTCTATAAAAACCCGTCACTCCCAAGAAAGATTTTATTTGTTTTGTATTATGTGGTATTTTTAAATTTTTTATTATTTCTATTTTAGCTGGATTTGGCTTTATTCCGTTCGTTGTAAGGATGTGCCCTAAAAACTGAGTTTCTTTCTTTAGAAAATCGCATTTGTCGACCTGTATTTTGAGATGAGCTTTTTTTAGTGCTTTAAATACAAGTCTTAGATTGGTTAAGTGTTCTTCCAAGGATGTTCCGAACACCAATATGTCGTCCATATAAACGACGCATATTCTGTTAATATATTCATGTAAGATTTTATTCATCAGCCTTTGGAAGGTTGATGGAGCATTCTTCAGACCAAATGGCATACGAATAAACTCATAGTGTCCAAATGGTGTTGAAAACGCTGTTTTTGCCCTGTCCTCCTCCTGACTGGAATTTGGTGGAACCCTTTTGCCAAATCCAATGTTGTAAAATATTGTGCTCTACCAATCTTGTCCAACAATGAATTTAGATTCGGAATAGGGTATTTATCGTCAATTGTAAACTCGTTTAACTTTCTGTAGTCAACAACGATTCTATACTTTTTTTTCCTGAGTTATCTAATTTCTTTTCGACGATCCATAGTGGGCTATTATATGGGGAATTGCTTTCTCTTATTATTTCTTGTTTAGCCATTTCCTTAATTTGACGTTTAATTTCTTCCTCGTGTATTTGAGGATACCTATATATTTTGGAATATAGAGGTCTTTCGTTTGTGGTTACTATTTCATGGTACACTTCATTTGTACATGATAAATAGTCTCCTTCTTTAAAGAAAAGATCTTCGAACTCAGTAAGCAGCTTTAGGGTTGCCTGATGTTCTTCGGTATTCATGTGAGAAAAATCAATGTTATCTCTTATATTTTTATTTTCTTTTTGTTGTATACTACAAATGTTATGAACATATTCGGGATAATTATATTCTTCAAAATAAAGTTTATTGTTTAGTATTTCTATACATTTTTGTTCATAGTCGATTTTTGTCTTTAGAGGTTGCAAAAAATTTTGCCCAATTATGCCAGAAAAATTTTTATTTTGGAAATTAATTATTTTCCATTGAAGTGTTCCCATACAACCGAATTCTTTTGGAAATGGTGTTGTCACTATAAATTTAATTTTATTTGTGCCCTTAAGTGTATTATACGACAAAGGATTCTTAAGAGTAATTTTTGGAAATTGTTCAGTCAGTATTCCTTCTTTTAGGACACCTATAGAAATTTTTACTATGGGTAATGTTGATTTTGAGGCGATACTATAAAATTTAGATCTTTGTTTCCTATTAATTGTTCTTCTTGTAAAGTACCTATTTCCATAGGTTCTGGTCCCGACCTAGAGTTACGAGTAAATGTGCTCATTCGTGTAATCCCTGTTTGGTTTGAATTGTCATTGTTTGGGTTGTTTTGTATGTTGGTATTATTTTGTCTGTATCTATGTATGTTTGATGCAATATGGTTTTGGTTGTAACTGTTTTTGTTTGGTAGTGTTTTACTTTGGTTGTATCTATAAGTATTTTGTATTGTTTCAGCTTGATTGTCTCTATTATTGGTTGATGTTTTGTAATAGTTATTTGCAGTTTTCCTGTGTTTTAAGTGAATGGCTCTAGGATCGTCTAGTGCTTTTATTTGCGAGTATTTCATCGCGATATTATTAAGTGTAGTATACTGGTCGAAATGTATTCTCATTGGAATATCTATTTTTTCTATAAGTATATTAGCCAAATCTATGTCAACTCTATCTGGCCTTAAGATATCTGGTTTATTTTCATCAAATAAATATATTTGGCTTAATTCATATTTAGCTTTATCAAAATAATTAAATAATTCTCTTAGATTGCTTACTTTTATGTTTCTGCATCTGTTGAAGACATCGCTGTACGTTGTTCTTGGTCTGTAATACTCCATCAGTTTAGCCTTAACTTGATTCCAAGTTGCTCCGGTACCTAATTCTCTAATGTAACTTCCAATAGCACCGCTGATTTTCTCATTTACCACGATCGCCATCGCCAAGTTCACAAGCTGAAGATTATTTTCCGGACACAGTGCGAATACAGCCTCCACGGAGTTTATAAAAGCATTGACATCATGATCGCTGTCTAAAACCTTCAATTGTCTGAACTGGGTCAGAATATCTTTAATTTTTAGTGGAAGTTCCTGTTGGACTGCCTGCTGCTGACGTTGTTGTAAAGTTTGCACTTGTCCCCTTAGCTGGTTAATAAGTTGTTCTTGGGCTGCAATCACTTCTGCAATTTGTTCTCCATTTACTGGGTGGCCCAAATTTCTGTTTTCGTCAAATCTGCTCATATTTGTTTTTTTTTTTATTTTTTTTTTTTTTGCGAATGTATGTTTATTTTAACAATTTTTCAGTGCTTTATAATATAA
This sequence comes from Nowickia ferox, assembly GCA_936439885.1. Lineage (NCBI taxonomy): Eukaryota > Metazoa > Arthropoda > Insecta > Diptera > Tachinidae > Nowickia > Nowickia ferox. Next base: position 35,443,917 of record OW387026.1, on the reverse strand, counting down.
ATAGTTTTTTTGTTATTTATTAGTTCACGAATAAGTTTGTCCTTTATATTCTTCACTTAAATTTTATATTGTTCTTTAAACTAAGACTGTCTGAAATCACTTCGCTTAAATTTTGTATTGTTCTTTAAACTAAGACTTTTGAAATCACTTCACTTAAATTTTGTATTGTTCTTTAAACTAAGACTTTTGAAATCACTTCACTTAAATTTTGTATTGTTCTTTAAACTAAGACTTTTGAGCGTTTTTATTTATTCTTTAGAATAAACATGTACTTTAACTTATTCTTTGGACGGAAACTTAGTCGACTGCGCCAATTACGTTTGAATAAAACACGAGAATTCAAATTCAGCGTCTTTATTTCTTGAAAGTGGTCTTAAGACTAACTTATTTTAAAATTTTACCAATTTTTTATATAAATTTTCTTAATTCTATTCTCAACATAAACAATTTCATTCATTAAGTCATCGAAATAAAAATTGACGATTTCAAGTGGTTTTACAAACAACCAAAAATATGAATTCATCAATATTTCTTTAATGGTTTAGGATTTCAATGAATGAACGAATAAAAATGTCATTGGCCTTAACTGCTTACGAAATAACGGAAAGAGAAGTCAAATTTCAGAAAATAAAAGAGGTAAAATTTATTTAATTGCATAAATAAATTTATTTAATTGCATAATAAAGTGTCTTTGACTTTGTTTTCTTTTTAAGTCTGTTTAGTATATTTAGTAATTATTGAATTTATATCTACGAGGGTTGGTTGAGTATGTGGGATTACATACGTAACTCGTGCACTTACAAGAAACTTAATGGCGTTCCCTACCATATAAGTATCTATCCTTCCGAAGTCAACCGACCCGTAAATAGACCTACAATATGGCCTATGCAAAACCCCGTCATGTACCAACTGGGGCCTTAAGCCCAGGCAAGCCACCAGGACAGCCCTTTCCCACCTCCTAAGCCTATCCATCTGGGATGAAGAAATTCTAAACCAGATTGGAAAGGCGTAGGAGATAATGGGACGAATTACCTGCCGATACAAGAGTAGGCGGTCAAGGCCCCCGTTCCTTCTCAATATCCCCTGATAAGCCGAATAAATCTTCTTACTACGCTCAAGTATGGCATCAATGTGCCGATGATATTCAAAATTCTCATGAAATATCACCCCTAGGTATTTCATTCGGTCCGAATTCCTGATGACCCCTTCACCCATTCTAACAATTGGCACATACTTTCTACAATTATTGTAAAGATATCTGCGCCTACCCTTAAACATCACAGCTACAGTCTTTTGTAAATTCAGATTAAGTCTCCATGTCGAGAAATATTGTCCAAGTACTGTTAAATAGTTGTTCAGTCGTTCATTTGTCGTGCTGGCTCTGGGCCCTGTAGACGCTATCAAGATATCGTCAGCGTATAAAAGAAGCAGATCCCCTGTCGGAGGTTGTGGTATGTCAGAAACAAAAACATTATAGAGTACAGGAGCCAGTAGAGAGCCCTGCGGTACTCCTGCAGTGACCGGACGCATGTCCGAAGTATAATCAAATGCATGTACCTATTACTTTTTATTCTAACTCGGCATTTATCACAATTACACACACACACAAACATTGAATTCAACATGCCTGTCTGTTCGTGTCATACGTTCGTCCATTTTGATTTTCTCTTCTGTACGGGTCGTTATTGTTCATGATGTTTTTATTTTGAGAGAATGGCATGGCATTTTTCAACATAAAATATATTTTTTTTTTTAAATAAACACAAAAAGAACATATTTCTCAATATATACATGCATTAAATTTACATGAAGTTATAAAATAAGAAATGGTAATTAAAATTCCCTCTTTTTAAACACTAAATTTCAATTTCACGTAATAATAATACAAAATAAATCTCTTTTTTTTATACCCTTCACCAAAAATGGTAAAGGGTATATATAGGTTTGTCCAGATTTTTGTAACTTCTACAATATTCATTTCCTGCCAGATAAAGTTAGTTATTCTGAATCCTTATGAACAGGAGATGAAAAAAAGACATGTCCGTCTGTCCGTCTGTCCGTCTATCCGTCTGTCCGTCTGTCCGTCTGTCTGTACGGATTTTATATGGGTGGCGTGAAACGCGGTTTTTGAAGCTCCCAAACAAGTTAGAGAGCTCGGAGTTGGACTGAAACGACCGCACTTGCCTCAGCACAATTGGTTATGAAAATCAGCAAAAAAAAATAATCGGTTCATAAAATTTTGAAATATATGGTTTTATCATACATTTTTAAAATTTCATGAAAAAACTACCTACCGCGCATAGAACCAAGCATATTCAAAGTTCTAATCAACCACACTAGTCACTGTGCTGCTGAAGCTCGCTTAAATGCTATAAATATTTACTATACTTAAACATTTGCTTTAATTTGCATTATTTCGTATTAAACCCCTTTTTGTCACCAATACATAGACTTTGCCTTATGGTATTTTTGCTTGGCACATTCTTTTTCGTATGCATGCATATGAATGGATGTGTATAACAATCAGTAGCCTCATGCAAAAAACATTATGTAGATATGTATGTATAAATATACGCTAGCATGAAGACCATTCCCTCGTACATACACACATACATATGTATGTGCATAAGAGTGTTCATATGAACAACTACAACAACAACAATATGCGACAAATAGTATTCAGAGAAGAATATTTAATTGTTTGTACGTATGTATGTAGTCAACTCTACGCACAGCAACAATATGCTAGCAAACGTATTGAAAGAAGAATATTAAGTTGTTTGTGGTAAGAACTGGGAATTTTTTTTTGTATACAAATAAAGTATTGTGCTAATGAATGCGTGTTGATAAAATATATTAAATATATGTGCGCTTAATTATGAAAGTGGTCTAAGTCATATATTTCTTTCATCGAGATATTTAATAGATTTCTTTGAAGAAATTAAAAAATATTTTTATATTATGCAACATTTTAATTTATAAATTCATAGAAGTTTATTTAATGTTTATTGAATTTTTTTAGAGATTTATTTCATATTTCGATGCAGAAACGAATATGACTTAGACCACTTTCATACTTAAGGGCACATATGTCTGATTGTAAATACGTATGTATGTACATACATACATACAAAAGGGGATAGGATTGTTTGAATCTGTTTGATTTGCTTATTTGTTTTCTGAATATGTTTTGCAACAAAATGAATGGCTATCATGGTTAATAAGTTAGAAGTCGGCCTGTTATGATTCGTTTGTTGAGTTTCGAACTTACACTTGAAAGTTTTTTTTTAATATACATACATATGTATGTATTTTTGCAAAATAAATTAATCGGGGACCAAAAATAGTCATTATTTTCGAACTTTAAAAAAAAGCAACTGTATAGAAGGGAAACATCAAACAACGTGGACAACCACACCATTTTAATTGTTCTAAACTAGATTTTTTTAAACTTCAATGGTTTTAAAATTTAAATTTTTGTTTTTTAAGCAGAAATAAATGTTATTTCCGGATTTTTTGTTTTTAACCGGAAATAATTGTTATTTCTTGATTTTTCTTTTTTCAAGCAGAAATAATTGTTAGTGGTTTTGTTTTGTTGGTGTTTGTCAGAATATTTCCAATTAACTTTGGTGTTATTTGTTCCTTAAAAATTATCACATGTAATTTGGCTTATAAAGAGATACGAACTTTAGCCTACTTAAATTTTAATTATAGAAATAATTATTTTCCGATTTTTATTTTTTCGAGAATAAATCAAAGTCAATTTGTGATTTCTACTTTTTCGGACAGAAATTAAATTAAGTTACATTGTGGGAAAAAATACATATGCCTACATACATACACACTATGAACTTATAGGTACATAGAGGATATAACTACTACGACAGGATCAACGTGTGGAGATTCCGTAGCCAAAAAACGTGGTAGCCGCCCCAAAGCGGCGAACCGATATTTTTCACACTTTTATGATATGGCTGTCAAATGATAGGGATTTTCCAATGGAAAAATCATGGTGAAATCATTATGAAAATTTGAACTCATTTACTGATATCTGGCGTTGTTTTAGTAAAAACACATACCTACACATTTTTAACCCTTATACCTACTTATGCATATCTTAGTCACATACATATATTCCAGGTTCACCGAATTTAATTCAAAAATTTTAAAATGTGTACATAGGTACATATTTATAAAATTTCGGTACTTTGTACACACAGCCATACAAGTAAACAATTATTTCAACACGTGTATTTGCTATAAATACTGCCAAAAAGGAACTTTGCAGTGAAACTCCTATAGATTATATAAACATAATATATTTTAATATGTATATACGAAAACATCTTAAGCACAAATGCTTTAATCACAGAGAAATTTTGCATTTGCGTTTAAAATTGCTGTGTTCGATATACTAAGATACTTTTTTAGTTTTGGTAAGGTACTTTTTTTTATTTTTGGTAGGTACATAAATACCTAATATAAGTTTTGTAAAAGTTGAAATGGCACTTATGTAGCTCCTGCAAGATATACATTTTTGGTTGTAAAATTATGTGCCTTCTTGAGTTATTGTAGGGTAAAATCATGTGTTTTATTGTTGTAAAAATTAAAATATAGCGACTCGCACTGAATTAGAGTGAAATTGTTTTTATAAAATTCAATTATTTATATATAACATACATACATATGTATGTATGTGTAGGTATAAATCTATGAAACGAAGATGTAATAAAACGAAAGCTTATGCTTGCTAGCTTATAACTATTTATTAATTATATTCACAGACAGGTATACATACATACGAGTATGTACTTAAAGACTTATGTAAGTGCTATTTAAAATTTTACTGGTTCCAAACCTTAACTTTTACAGCTCTTGATTTCTTTGTAATTTAAACAAAAATTTTCGAAGATGCGTAAAAAAGCGTAACCAGTAATTACTAATGAAAACTGTTTGATTCAGACACGTACATACTTATTAAGTTGAACAGTTTCATGCATAACTAATAGGCAATTTTAGAAAATCCAACATGATTGGAAACAGTTTAAATCAATAAATACATGTCTGAATCAAACAGTTTTTCATTAGTAATTGCTGGTTACGCTTTTTTTTTGGCAGATGGCACACAAGAAATGCCAGATGTAAAATCAGCCTAACAAACTGCAAGAAATGAGCCGGATGGATCACACAAACCTCCAAAGTCTGATACATTTTCATTTCTTTTTGCATGGACATAATATGTACTACATGTGATGAAAATTGCGCTCTTAAAAATATAAACTATTTTTTATAAATAAGGCAATTTTTTTAAAAATTAAGCCTTGCAATTATATATGTATAGATATTTATTAGCGCAATATTGACTTCGGTGTGCATCGATATACTTATATATCTATTTGCAATTGTACAACAATAAAACATGTATGCGTCCCCTACAATTAAAAAATCGGCATCATTTGCTTACGCAGATTATTTGCAAGGAAATTGCATGAACACTTCTCCTAGTTTGTTTATATTTTTTGTTTTCGATATGTATATACATATGTACATACATACACATGTTTGCAAATACGAAATTCCCAATTACCCAGCGGGAAAAAGAAAGAGCAAGGATACTTTCTAGAAGGCCGTTGTACTCCTTACTTTGGATGTACAAGGCCTACTCGCTCCATTCCACTCTTATATCATTTTTGCTTTTCCCTCTCGCTTTTTTTGCCAGCCATTCTGAAAAGTCTTCAAATTAATAGATTTTATTTTCGTTTGGTAAAAAAAAAAATTTGCTCCTCTTCCCCCTTCTCTTAAAAGGAAATGTGGAATGTGTATCTTATCTTTTATGCAAAAGTGTAGCGACCTTCTATAAGGCGTTCTTTAGCAGTTAGATAAAAATAGTAATTGATTTGATAAGACCTGAAGTAACAAGATATTCTGAGTTTTCCTGCTGGGTAGTAACGTGCTCGCTTTGTATCAAAGTAGTGGTTGGCGTACACATTGTACATGCATACTATTGTAAATACATCCAGTGTTGCCAGAAAATGCTGATGAGAGAATGCTAAATCGGTCAAAAAAATTCTGCTAAAATGTTCTACAGAAGAAAAGTATAATGCTAGATGTAAATGTAGAAAAAATTATTAAAATAGCTTTGAATTTTATGTTTATACAAACTCATTAGTATTTACATGAATTTTTATAGTACATAAAATAGTTAATAATTGGTGTGTTTTGGAAATGTTATAATTACGTTAAAAAAACTTTAACGCACTAATAATCTCAAATTATTATTTTACCCATTCAGTAAAATATTTGTTTATTAAAAATACGTACATTGAAATTGATTATTGAAGGGTTAGCTGGATGCTATGCGCATTTCACTGTTGCTAGTGCAGATCATCAGGGAACCTTTACCCTGAAATACATGTACATTTATGAGAAAAATCCTCCATACAGAAGAATTTTGTTAAGAAATTAAAATTTTTTATTTGCAACAAACTCTGCTAGAAAGCATTTAGCAGAATTTTTTGATAGTTAAATGCTGCTTAACTAATGGAAATTCCAGACCTAGCAGTGGAAATGCTAAAATGGCAACAATGAAACTATCCCAAGCGCTTTTTGTTGTCATAGTGGATTATTAGTTAAAAATTTTAAACGTAATTGCAACATTTCCTATAAAAATACCTGTAAATACTAATAAGTTCATATAAACATGAAATTCAAAGCTATTACAATAATTTTTCTACATTTAAATCTAGCATTATACGTTTCTTCTGTAGAACATTTTATCAGAATTTTTTGACCGATTTGGCATTCTCTCACCATCATTTTCTGGCAACACTGGTTGTTGTGTTGAAACTTATGAATTTTTTTTAAAGACATGTTGATACATACATACGAGTACATATATGTATATAAATATGCCCAAGTAAATATAAATGTGTCTGTATATGTATGTGAAAAAAAGTAAGCCCTTGCTAAAGATCATGGATGTCTTATAATATTTTAAAGTGGACGAGATTGTTTGTTTGAGGGTGCTTGTTGTTGCTATTTTATTTCATTCATGTGGTTTTTGTTTTTTTTTTCAATAAATGTATTAAAAAGTACTTCTGCTTAGTTAAGCTGGATTGATTCGCTGGGTGAGTTCAATTTATGATGTATGTATGTATGTATATATGTACATATGTATGTAAATACCTATATTTTTTAAAAAAATATACAAATAGGTACATATGTATACTAATGTAGGTATCTTTTTATTTTATATTATTTTCTAAAATTCTTCAGAAAAACTCCTTTATAGTATATACATATTTACATATGTATGTATGTAAATACATTTATTCACATTTTGTTTTATTGGCATTTTGCACTTATTTTAAAGATCTAAAACTTAGGTTAATTACATACATATGTATGTACCTATGTAGCTGCTTATGTACATATGTATATGTAAATAAATATGTATGTAATAGCCAAGAATGATAAAATAATTATTTTATCATTCTTGTGTAATACCTACATGAATGTATCTTAGTATGTATATTATTGCAAATAATAAATTTATTAATGTTTTCTCCAGCAAAAAAAAATTAATGCGTTCAAAATTTAATAGTTTTCATGCTTTCTTTAGCATTTGTGCAAATCGTAATAAAGCTATAGTTTTTGAACTCATCATAAAAGCATACGATATTGCTGGGTAATTAATACATTGAAATAAATATCCGCCGAAATAGCCATGTAAAAACGGAATTAAATCATCATATTGACATATTGTCATAAAACCAGTTTTATCTGCGTGAAATAATAAGTACACAGCAGGTCGATGGTAGAGAGTGTGTCTTAACAGTCTTAATAGCGAGGTTCGTATCCTGGCAGAGAAAAATACTTTTTTTCTTAGCTTTGTGAAAAACGTCATCGAATAAGGGAACTTTCGTGGGTTCTAAGCACTCATTTCAATGACGAGCAGTTTTGTTAAATGTAAACACATGGTCGTCAATGACACGCCTGTGTTTAAATCTTGCGTTCTGCACCTAAATTGAACCCATGCATTAACTATTTCTTTTTCATGTCGTTTTTGCTGGGTCCGAAAATAACTTAATTATTCGATTGCTAAATAAACTTACCTATAGAGAAGTGTTGGTTTAAAAAAAAGAAAATTGCTAACTTTTATATCTAAAGCCAGTTTGTATTCCTGCATTTTATTGGTGCTTATGTTTACTCATTGGTAGAAGTGCAGCAGTAATGTTTAAAAAGTTTATTTTTAAACTGTCTTAGGTATTATAAGAACTTTCAACGGAACATAGTAGGCTAGTAGGTTATTTGCAACTTAAAAAAATACATACATATCTCTCATTTTCTAAAACAACATCACATATCAAAAAATTAGATTTTTGAGTTAATGATGCAAAATTAATCCTCATATTGATATTGTGTAAAAATTTCATACAAATATCTTGTATACTAAACTATCGAGAGAAAAATTAAATTTTCATTAAGTTGTGTGTAAATTGAATACTTTAAAGTTTAAAATGAACTATATTGAGGGGTAACAAAAACTTTTTTCAAGTGAGTCGCTCCAATGTACATATTTTAAAAAATTTATCGGAAGAGTAAATGAAAAAAGTTTTATAAACTAAAATATATTGGGGGCTATTCTGGAAAACGCGTCGAAAAAGTGAAACTTTACATTAAAATAAAAACAAATTTTCAAAAATTGTTTTTGTTTGTAATACATTTCTAAAATGAAATAAACGTGAGAATTTCAACGCGTTTCTCTCTCTTTTAAAAACGGTTAATTTTGTATGCGAAACAAAGAAATTTTTTTTTACATTTACACAGTTTTGTTTTTGTTTTGCATGTAACTTTCACCAATTCGACGCGTATTCCAGAATAGCCCCCATTGTGTCATATATGTATATAAAACACATATATTTTAACCCTTATACCCATGCATATTGCTGCAAAGTGTCTATATTTCAGTTTCACTTGACTTAATTCATAAGGGCCTGTTCTGCAAATCACGACATGTCAAAACACGGTGATTTTAAAAAATTAATGAAAGATAAATAATTGGTTTTTTAAATTGCACGATTTACAGCGTTAGAAGTTGGAAGAAAATATTCTATTATAAATGACAAAAATACAAGTTCGCTGCTGAGCAAAATGCAGTTTTGCGCTGCATATTGCAGTTTAATTGCATGTTTACGTATCTACGTATGTATATATATACATACGTACATATGCACGCATGTCTTTTCTCTACATTTTATGATTTGTGAAGGGTATATAAGATTCGGCACAGCCGAATATAGCACTCTTACTTGTTAAAGTTTTTGTGGTCCTGAAAAGGACCGATTGTTCGATGGTGTTAAAAATTTTCTTTATTCCATTACTAAAATAGCAGCATACATATTTAACCGCCGAAACCGTACAAAGTACGACCTTGTCTTTTCAATGCGTAGACAACATCCATAGCGGTGACAGTTTTCCTTTTGGCATGTTCTGTATATGTGACGGCATCACGGATAACATTTTCCAAAAATACCTTCAGTACACCACGGGTTTCTTCGTAAATCAAACCAGAAATACGCTTTACACCACCACGACGAGCCAAACGTCTAATAGCGGGCTTTGTAATACCTTGGATATTATCACGCAACACTTTACGATGACGTTTAGCGCCACCTTTGCCCAAACCTTTTCCACCTTTACCACGACCAGTCATTTTAGATCACTCACTATTTTTTTCACTTCACACAGTTCACAAGAGATGCACAATACGAATGGGTCTCGCCGCCACTACAACTTGTATTTATACCATGGCTGTCCATTTCACCAAACAATTGTTTAGAAGCCACACAACCAAGGCATATCAAACAGGTACATGCATCGGGCAAATTGCTCATCCACTGATTTTTTGTTTACACGTTTATAACGAAGAATTCATTTGACAATTACTTTTGTGCCTTGTTTGATGCATACAATTTTTTGACAAATACTTTGTAAAACTATATGAGAAGCACAGAGTTGCCACACTGTTTTCTCTAATGCATGTACCTGTAGTAAATGTGCCTTGCCACACAACATTTTATTTTATGCTCTTTAATTTAGTCGTTCATGAGACAGCAACGAGTGAACATGCGTAGCGGCTGTATTGAGATTTTTTAAATACAGTGCGTAAAGTTATGATGGACCTTAGAAAATACTTTTCGATATATAATGTTTTTGATAATGCCCAATGTTTTTATGTTATTAAACATATAAGAGGCATTATAAAATGTTATTAGAGGCATTATTATTCTTTTAATATCAATATAATTAGGTATAATGATGAGGAGAAATTAAAGCGAGGGTTAGTGGGAAAAAAATGAAAGAAAATTGGATTTTAGTTTAAAAAATGAAATTTTAAGCGTAGTGCCCTTATATATTGATACGTAAAGTAGACCGCTTACCGATGGGGTTTTTATTAAGGAATCTACTATTTCTTTATTTGATAAAGTCGGAAAATTTTCAATATATTTTGTTCTTAAAAGTTAAATTTTAAAACAGCAAAATGTATTGAAAACTTTGTCATTTTACCTAGTCACCAAATAGCCATCTCAGTATGAACTGCACTCTATTTTCTTTTTGATAAGCAAAACAATTTGTTTTAATTAAATTGTAAATAAAATATTTGTGTTTACTTATCGTAAGCACACTGTACTTCAAATTCTCTCACCAATACAGCTGCAAAACATTTTTGGACATCATTGATTTATACCAAATTTAACTAAAAAAGAGAGAGTAAACATTATAACTTTGTACGCTTCTTTCTTTTGCGGCTATCAAGTCAAACGAGAGCATCCCTGATTACACAAACAATATAGCACACGTACACAAACAACCATATTTGGTTGATGAAATTTTTCTATATAAGTCCTACATTTTACGCCGGCCCAAATTGAAGGCTCGTTCGCTTGAGAACGAGCTTGTCCAACGATGTTTTGAAAGGCCCACTGATCTGGAGTCCATCTCTGCGTCAAGATATCTATCGCCGGTTGACCTTCTGCCGTTGAGCGAAGCTGGTCTTCTATACGAGGGTGCAAGCCTCTTGTTCTACCACAGGAGGGTCAATACACTTGATATGTACAACGTAGTGTATAACACTGCACAGTAGCACTAGTCTTTTGTAAATTTTTTTTCCCCCCTTTTTGTTTTTCGTTACCTTTTTGTTTTCTCTCTTTTAGTATTAATATTATTTTTAAATTAGTTTTAAGTCTTGTTTGTTACCTAGCTTTAAGAAATACTAGTGCCTTCCTTTTTTCCATTTTTGGGAAATTTTTTTTTTATGATTAGACGTAAGTTATATAAATAAATGTAAATATTATTTAGTTTAGCTATTAATATCTTTATAAACTGACTAGAATAGTCCTAGAAAAATACGTAGTATGTAAGGAAACTTTAAATATAAGAAATAGATTAAGAAACTATGTACAAAAAAAGAATAATACTGGAATAAAAATTGAATTGAATTGAATTGAATTGAATTGCCGGCCCAAATTAATTGTGTGTTAACAGTGTTTCAGTGCATTTAACTTAAGTGAAAAAAAATAAAAGTAGTAGAAGTGAAGTGAAAATGGCCCGTACTAAGCAAACTGCCCGTAAATCGACTGGTGGCAAAGCGCCTCGTAAACAGTTGGCTACCAAAGCTGCTCGTAAAAGTGCTCCAGCTACCGGTGGTGTCAAGAAGCCACATCGTTTTCGTCCTGGTACCGTAGCTCTACGTGAAATTCGTCGTTATCAAAAGAGCACTGAATTATTGATACGCAAATTGCCCTTCCAACGTTTGGTTCGTGAAATCGCTCAAGATTTCAAGACAGATTTGCGTTTCCAGAGCTCTGCTGTAATGGCCTTGCAAGAAGCCAGTGAAGCTTATTTGGTTGGTCTATTCGAAGATACTAACTTGTGCGCTATCCATGCCAAGCGTGTTACTATTATGCCAAAGGATATTCAATTGGCCAGACGCATTCGTGGCGAACGTGCTTAAGTTTTTTTCTTTTTGTAAGAATGGATAATGTAACTTACCATCGCTAAAATAACATCATATAAAAACAATCGGTCCTTTTCAGGACCACAAATCCTTTTCTAAAAGAGAGTAATTTTTGTTTATATTTTATTATTTAATTATTAATTTTGATAGACATAGCTAAATATTTATAATAAGAATATATCAGGGATAGAATCACAAGCTACAAATGCCGTCGGCTAATGATTTTTTTTATTGAAACATTTATGTGCGTGTTTTTAAAATCACGAAACCTTTTCTAAAAGAGAGTAATTTTTGTTTATATTTTATTATTTAATTATTAATTTTGATAGACATAACTAAATATTTATAATAAGAATATATCAGGGATAGAAACTCTAGCTTCAAATGCCGTCGGCTAATGAATTTTTATTGAAACATTTATGTGCGTGTTTTTAAAATCACGAAACCTTTTCAAAAAGAGAGTAATTTTTGTTTATATTTTATTATTTAATTATTAATTTTGATAGACATAGCTAAATATTTATAATAAGAATATATCAGGGATAGAAACACTAGCTTCAAATGCCGTCGGCTAATGATTTTTTTTATTGAAACATTTATGTGCGTGTTTTTAAAATCACGAAACCTTTTCTAAAAGAGAGTAATTTTTGTTTATATTTTATTATTTAATAATTTATAATTTTGATATACATAGCTAAATATTTATAATAAGAATATATCAAGGATAGAATCACTAGCTACAATTGCCGTCGGCTAATGATTTTTTTTATTGAAACATTTATGTGCGTGTTTTTAAAATCACGAAACCTTTTCTAAAAGAGAGTAATTTTTGTTTATATTTTATTATTTAATTATTAATTTTGATAGACATAGCTAAATATTTATAATAAGAATATATCAGGGATAGAATCACAAGCTAAAAATGCCGTCGGCTAATGATTTTTTTTATTGAAACATTTTATGTACGTGTTCTTAAAATCACGAAACCTTTTCTAAAAGAGAGTACTTTTGTTTATATTTTATTATTTAATTATTAATTTTGATAGACATAGCTAAATATTTATAATAAGAATATATCAGGGATAGAATCACTAGCTACAAATGCCGTCGGCTAATGATTTTTTTTATTGAAACATTTTATGTACGTGTTCTTAAAATCACGAAACCTTTTCTAAAAGAGAGTACTTTTGTTTATATTTTATTATTTAATTATTAATTTTGATAGACATAGCTAAATATTTATAATAAGAATATATCAGGGATAGAAACACTAGCTTCAAATGGCGTCGGCTAATGATTTTTTTTTTTTTTATTGAAACATTTTATGTGCGTGTTTTTAATGTACTATCTATCTTTTTCGTTGTGCAATTTTAATCAAATTAGTAGCAAGCAAGATGTGATAAATTAGATTTAGCCCTTGTAGGCATGCAAGGAAACTTTAAAATTAGTTAAAACTATACCATGAACCATATATGGATTTAGTATTTTGGTAAATAAAGATTGAATTGAAAAATATTTAATTATTGTTTTTAATTTGTTGTTTGTCAATTTTACTTGCAATTTGTTTCATATTATTTATTAAATAAATGAAATGCACATCTAAGGCGATCGTTTTTAGGACCAGTAGAACATTTTTATTTTTCCCTTTAAAGCGACGGTTTTTTTTATGACATTTTCATTTTATGTCAATCATTATAATGTCAATTTTATTTTTTCTTCTTATAACTGTACAAATTTTATATTTTGTTTTTATTTTATACTAATTTTTAAATAATTTATTGCATCGGTTGACGCACACATTATAATTAATAAATTTTCTATGGTTTTTGTCTTTCTACTTTGATACATATGAATCATATTCAAGCGAAACTTTGAAGCAAGACGGATTTGTTCATGTTGTTAAACAATTATTTTACACTCTACTAATATTAATTTTGTTCACATTCTCCTTTTGTAAAAAAAGCATTACAATCCAATATTTATTTTATGCAGTTTTTTGAACTAGCTCTTTTTTTCTAATTTTTCTTAAAGTATTAACTATTCTAAAACGTATTTACGCTTAAGGTAAACAATTGCAGACTGTGCCTGTTTTATTACAACTGAATGGGCTGAATTCATGTTAATTTTATTTATTAATTTAACATATCCACAACAAAAACTTATTATTTTAACAAAATATAAAATTTTCTCTACATATCCATGTAAGTATTTAAATTTTGTTTGAAAGTATTTCAATATGGCAGTGGATTTCAGTAGATTGTTGTATTAAGCAGAGATTCTTTTGACTATCTATTTGATATGTTGAAAAGTAAACAATTTGTACTATTTCATGCTACTGTTTAATTAAATTAAATTAAATTTTCAATGTTATTCATTATTATGAATTTTTAACGCAATAGAACAAATCAGAAATGTCAATGGAAATTATGCCAATATGAGGAAATTTTCATGTCATTGAGTAAATTTTAAAATAATTTTTAAAAATCGAAATATCAATAATATATACATTTTAAGTTTTTAACATAAAGAAAACATATAAAATTTCATTATGCAATAAATTTGTGAAGCAGTTTTGTCGAATTTGCTTAAAAATTTCCATATTTTGTTCATAATTTGTAAAAGAAATTTCACAATCTTCTTAGGAAAAATATCAGAACTTTTTGCAAAATGAAGGAAAAACTAAATTTTCATTTTGCACGCATTCTATAATATCCAAACTATTAATTTTTAAAAGCATTTTTCTTGATTTTTTTGAAATCTTTGAGAAAAAAATGAAAATATGGAAAAACTTTTGTTAAAATTTATACATGCTCGCACTAATAGCTTTGCAATCTATAAACGATGACTACTATGAACTTCTCATACCTGGGATCTAAGTAAATTTCATGTGTTGAAAAGAAAAAAAGTTGTGTGTTTTAAACAAAAGTGATTCAGTGATTCATTGATTATTTTCAAGTGAAATTAAACAAAAACAAAAGCCAAATTTATAATGTCGGATGCTGCTGTTATCGAAGCCACCGGATCTCCCGTAGCCGCTCCAGTTGCGGAGAAAAAGGCAAAGAAAGTTGCAAAGGCCAAAAAGCCATCTGCTGTCCCCAGTCATCCACCTACCCATCAAATGGTTGACGCTGCCATCAAAACATTAAAAGAACGTGGTGGTTCCTCCCTGCCAGCCATCAAGAAATATCTTACAAGCACTTATAAGGTAGATGCCCAAAAATTGGCTCCTTTCATCAAAAAATATTTGAAGACCGCCGTAACCAGTGGAAAATTAATTCAAACAAAAGGTAAGGGTGCTTCCGGCTCATTCAAATTGTCGGCAACCGCCTCAAAGGAGCCAAAAGCAAAGAAGCCTGCTGCTGCAAAGAAGGCTCCTGCTGCCGGCGATAAAAAGAAGAAGATCAGTAAGGCTACTAAAAAGGCCGCGCCAGCAGCAGCAAAGAAGCCGTCAGCTGTGAAAAAGACTGCCGAAAAGAAGAAGACAGAGAAGGCGAAGGCAAAAACTGCCAAAAAGACTGGTACAGTTAAGGCCAAACCCGCTAAAAAGGCACCAGCAACTAAACCAAAGGCACCAAAAGCCAAGAGCGCAACTGCAGCGAAACCCAAAAAAGCTGCACCAGCTAAAAAACCAGCTGCCAAAAAGGCCGCCGCTAAAAAGTAAATTCATGTTTCCTTTAATCTTCAAAATAAATTATTTTTCGATATTCGAAAAATATTTATTTGCAAAATAAAAAGCCCTTTTCAGGGCTACAAAATATTTTTCAAAAGAGATTAAATTGCTGCAAACTCCATTACACATACCTATGTACATAAAAGCCTTTACGTAAACTCAATACGAACTAGTAAAATATTTCTTTTGCTTTGTTCACCAAATAGCACTCAAGTAATAATGATATACAAACATACATACACACATATGTGCCCTTAATTATGAAAGTGGTCTAAGTCATGCATTTTTGCTTCGAAATTTTTAATAAATCTTAAAAACACTTCAATAAATATTAAATAAATTTATATTAATCGAGACTAATACAACTCTAAAATAAAATGTTGCATAATATAAAAATATTGTTCGGTTTGTTCAAGTGTAATCTACTAAATATGTCGATCGAAGAAAAATATGACTTAAACCATTTTCATAATTAAGGGCACATATGTATGTAATTAAAAAGGAATATATTTTTTATAGCAAAAATCGTTATTATTCCATAAATTTTTTTGGATCTTTTTTCCTAGCAAAAGAAAATTATTTTTATTATTGACAAGAAATTCTATGGTAAATTAATTTAATAGTGTAGAATAAGAAAAAAGCACACAAATTTTAAAATCGTTAATTTATTTTTCATTACTTTTCAGAATCTGCATATACATACATTATTATTAGCTGTATGAATTACAATATTTTATTATTTGTGCCTTTTTCATCACTTTGCACACTACCTACACATATATATATATATATATATATATATATATATATACATACGTACATACATATAAACCATTTATTGCACTATTAGTTTTGAAATTTTATTTTGCATACACACACTTGAAAGTATTCTCAATCTCTTTTCCATAAAAACATTTGTGGCCCTGAAAAGGGCCTTTTGTTTGATTGTATTGTTGGGATGAATAAAAACAAAATCCATTTATTTATTTGGAGCTGGTATATTTAGTTACGGCCTTAGTACCTTCACTAACAGCGTGCTTGGCCAATTCACCGGGCAACAGAAGACGCACGGCTGTTTGAATTTCCCGACTGGTAATGGTCGAACGTTTGTTGTAGTGAGCCAAACGAGATGCTTCAGCGGCAATACGTTCAAAAATATCATTAACAAAACTGTTCATGATACTCATGGCTTTCGATGAGATACCAGTATCGGGATGCACTTGCTTCAACACTTTGTAAATGTAGATAGCGTAACTTTCCTTACGTTTACGCTTCTTACCCTTATCACTTTTTGTAATATTCTTTTGGGCTTTACCGGCCTTCTTTGCTGCTTTACCACTAGTTTTAGGAGGCATTTTTATTTTCCACTTTCCACTTTATTTTTTATTATTCACTTCACACAAACACTTTTAAGCGACTGTTCGCAATCTGTAAAAATGCAGAGCCAAACACTCACTATATATACTTTTTTTCAATCGTAAAAATAACATCGTTTCAGCTTCGGCTGCGCACACATAATCCACCCTGTTGTGTGCAAACACGACTGCAGCAAAACTATAAATACTCACCGTTTGGCGTAAAACCTTAATCAGTTTGTGTTAACAGTGCTCAAGTGAAGTGTCTATTGAAAGTGAATATTGAAAACAAAAAAATAAATTGAAAATGTCTGGTCGTGGTAAAGGTGGCAAAGTTAAGGGAAAGGCAAAGTCCCGTTCAAATCGTGCTGGTTTGCAATTTCCCGTCGGTCGTATTCACCGTTTGTTGCGTAAAGGCAATTATGCTGAACGTGTTGGTGCCGGAGCTCCAGTATATTTAGCTGCTGTGATGGAATATTTGGCAGCTGAAGTTCTTGAGTTGGCTGGCAATGCCGCTCGTGACAACAAAAAAACAAGAATAATTCCACGTCATTTACAGTTGGCCATCCGCAATGACGAAGAATTAAACAAATTGTTGTCTGGTGTTACCATTGCCCAAGGTGGTGTTTTACCAAACATCCAAGCTGTTCTCTTGCCCAAGAAGACTGAAAAGAAAGCCTAAATTATTTAGTTGTGAAAAAGATCAAATGTAAAGTATACAAAGCCATCGTGTACATTCATAAATACAATATACCAACCGTCCTTTTCAGGACGACAAATTTATTTTCAAAAAGAGAAAGCTTTGTTTAAAATTATTTATTATAATAAACAAATATTTTTTTATATTCAATACTGAGAAAATACATATGCACACATACATTTAGCATATACATATATGTATGTACATACGAGTATAATCAAATGCATGTACCTATTACTTTTTATTCTAACTCGGCATTTATCACAATTACACACACACACAAACATTGAATTCAACATGCCTGTCTGTTCGTGTCATACGTTCGTCCATTTTGATTTTCTCTTCTGTACGGGTCGTTATTGTTCATGATGTTTTTATTTTGAGAGAATGGCATGGCATTTTTCAACATAAAATATATTTTTTTTTTTGAAAATAAACACAAAAAGAACATATTTCTCAATATATACATGCATTAAATTTACATGAAGTTATAAAATAAGAAATGGTAATTAAAATTCCCTCTTTTTAAACACTAAATTTCAATTTCACGTAATAATAATACAAAATAAATCTCTTTTTTTAAAGTTTTTGTGGTCCTGAAAAGGATCGATTGTTCGATGGTGTTTAAAAATTTTCTTTATTCCATTACTAAAATAGCAGCATACATATTTAACCGCCGAAACCGTACAAAGTACGACCTTGTCTTTTCAATGCGTAGACAACATCCATAGCGGTGACAGTTTTCCTTTTGGCATGTTCTGTATATGTGACGGCATCACGGATAACATTTTCCAAAAATACCTTCAGTACACCACGGGTTTCTTCGTAAATCAAACCAGAAATACGCTTTACACCACCACGACGAGCCAAACGTCTAATAGCGGGCTTTGTAATACCTTGGATATTATCACGCAACACTTTACGATGACGTTTAGCGCCACCTTTGCCCAAACCTTTTCCACCTTTACCACGACCAGTCATTTTAGATCACTCACTATTTTTTTCACTTCACACAGTTCACAAGAGATGCACAATACGAATGGGTCTCGCCGCCACTACAACTTGTATTTATACCAAATTTTTAAAAAAGAGAGAGTAAACATTATAACTTTGTACGCTTCTTTCTTTTGCGGCTATCAAGTCAAACGAGAGCATCCCTCATTACACAAACAATATAGCACACGTACACAAACAACCATATTTGGTTGATGAAATTTTTCTATATAAGTCGTACATTTTACGCCGGCCCAAATTAATTGTGTGTTAACAGTGTTTCAGTGCATTTAACTTAAGTGAAAAAAAATAAAAGTAGTAGAAGTGAAGTGAAAATGGCCCGTACTAAGCAAACTGCCCGTAAATCGACTGGTGGCAAAGCGCCTCGTAAACAGTTGGCTACCAAAGCTGCTCGTAAAAGTGCTCCAGCTACCGGTGGTGTCAAGAAGCCACATCGTTTTCGTCCTGGTACCGTAGCTCTACGTGAAATTCGTCGTTATCAAAAGAGCACTGAATTATTGATACGCAAATTGCCCTTCCAACGTTTGGTTCGTGAAATCGCTCAAGATTTCAAGACAGATTTGCGTTTCCAGAGCTCTGCTGTAATGGCCTTGCAAGAAGCCAGTGAAGCTTATTTGGTTGGTCTATTCGAAGATACTAACTTGTGCGCTATCCATGCCAAGCGTGTTACTATTATGCCAAAGGATATTCAATTGGCCAGACGCATTCGTGGCGAACGTGCTTAAGTTTTTTCTTTTTGTATGAGTGGATAATGTAACTTACCATCGCTAAAATAACATCATATAAAAACAATCGGTCCTTTTCATGACCACAAATCCTTTTCTAAAAGAGAGTAATTTTTGTTTATATTTTATTATTTAATTATTAATTTTGATAGACATAGCTAAATATTTATAATAAGAATATATCAGGGATAGAAACACTAGCTTCAAATGCCGTCGGCTAATGATTTTTTTTATTGAAACATTTATGTGCGTGTTTTTAAAATCACGAAACCTTTTCTAAAAGAGAGTAATTTTTGTTTATATTTTATTATTAATTTTGATAGACATAGCTAAATATTTATAATAAGAATATATCAGGGATAGAATCACAAGCTACAAATGCCGTCGGCTAATGATTTTTTTTATTGAAACATTTATGTGCGTGTTTTTAAAATCACGAAACCTTTTCTAAAAGAGAGTAATTTTTGTTTATATTTTATTATTTAATTATTAATTTTGATAGACATAGCTAAATATTTATAATAAGAATATATCAGGGATAGAAACACTAGCTTCAAATGCCGTCGGCTAATGATTTTTTTTTTTTTTATTGAAACATTTTATGTGCGTGTTTTTAATGTTCTATCTATCTTTTTCGTTGTGCAATTTTAATCAAATTAGTAGCAAGTAAGATGTGATAAATTAGATTTAGCCCTTGTAGGCATGCAAGGAAACTTTAAAATTAGTTAAAACTATGCCATGAACCATATATGGATTTAGTATTTTGGTAAATAAAGATTGAATTGAAAAATATTTAGTTATATTGTTTTTAATTTGTTGTTCGTCAATTTTACTTGCAATTTGTTTCATATTATTTATTAAATAAATGAAATGCACATCTAAGGCGATCGTTTTTAGGACCAGTAGAACATTTTTATTTTTCCCTTTAAAGCGACGGTTTTTTTTATGACATTTTCATTTTATGTCAATCATTATAATGTCAATTTTATTTTTTCTTCTTATAACTGTACAAATTTTATATTTTGTTTTTATTTTATACTAATTTTTAAATAATTTATTGCATCGGTTGACGCACACATTATAATTAATAAATTTTCTATGGTTTTTGTCTTTCTACTTTGATACATATGAATCATATTCAAGCGAAACTTTGAAGCAAGACGGATTTGTTCATGTTGTTAAACAATTATTTTACACTCTACTAATATTAATTTTGTTCACATTCTCCTTTTGTAAAAAAAGCATTACAATCCAATATTTATTTTATGCAGTTTTTTGAACTAGCTCTTTTTTTCTAATTTTTCTTAAAGTATTAACTATTCTAAAACGTATTTACGCTTAAGGTAAACAATTGCAGACTGTGCCTGTTTTATTACAACTGAATGGGCTGAATTCATGTTAATTTTATTTATTAATTTAACATATCCACAACAAAAACTTATTATTTTAACAAAATATAAAATTTTCTCTACATATCCATGTAAGTATTTAAATTTTGTTTGAAAGTATTTCAATATGGCAGTGGATTTCAGTAGATTGTTGTATTAAGCAGAGATTCTTTTGACTATCTATTTGATATGTTGAAAAGTAAACAATTTGTACTATTTCATGCTACTGTTTAATTAAATTAAATTAAATTTTCAATGTTATTCATTATTATGAATTTTTAACGCAATAGAACAAATCAGAAATGTCAATGGAAATTATGCCAATATGAGGAAATTTTCATGTCATTGAGTAAATTTTAAAATAATTTTTAAAAATCGAAATATCAATAATATATACATTTTAAGTTTTTAACATAAAGAAAACATATAAAATTTCATTATGCAATAAATTTGTGAAGCAGTTTTGTCGAATTTGCTTAAAAATTTCCATATTTTGTTCATAATTTGTAAAAGAAATTTCACAATCTTCTTAGGAAAACTATCAGAACTTTTTGCAAAATGAAGGAAAAACTAAATTTTCATTTTGCACGCATTCTATAATATCCAAACTATTAATTTTTAAAAGCATTTTTCTTGATTTTTTTGAAATCTTTGAGAAAAAAATGAAAATATGGAAAAACTTTTGTTAAAATTTATACATGCTCGCACTAATAGCTTTGCAATCTATAAACGATGACTACTATGAACTTCTCATACCTGGGATGTAAGTAAATTTCATGTGTTGAAAAGAAAAAAAGTTGTGTGTTTTAAACAAAAGTGATTCAGTGATTCATTGATTATTTTCAAGTGAAATTAAACAAAAACAAAAGCCAAATTTATAATGTCGGATGCTGCTGTTATCGAAGCCACCGGATCTCCCGTAGCCGCTCCAGTTGCGGAGAAAAAGGCAAAGAAAGTTGCAAAGGCCAAAAAGCCATCTGCTGTCCCCAGTCATCCACCTACCCATCAAATGGTTGACGCTGCCATCAAAACATTAAAAGAACGTGGTGGTTCCTCCCTGCCAGCCATCAAGAAATATCTTACAAGCACTTATAAGGTAGATGCCCAAAAATTGGCTCCTTTCATCAAAAAATATTTGAAGACCGCCGTAACCAGTGGAAAATTAATTCAAACAAAAGGTAAGGGTGCTTCCGGCTCATTCAAATTGTCGGCAACCGCCTCAAAGGAGCCAAAAGCAAAGAAGCCTGCTGCTGCAAAGAAGGCTCCTGCTGCCGGCGATAAAAAGAAGAAGATCAGTAAGGCTACTAAAAAGGCCGCGCCAGCAGCAGCAAAGAAGCCGTCAGCTGTGAAAAAGACTGCCGAAAAGAAGAAGACAGAGAAGGCGAAGGCAAAAACTGCCAAAAAGACTGGTACAGTTAAGGCCAAACCCGCTAAAAAGGCACCAGCAACTAAACCAAAGGCACCAAAAGCCAAGAGCGCAACTGCAGCGAAACCCAAAAAAGCTGCACCAGCTAAAAAACCAGCTGCCAAAAAGGCCGCCGCTAAAAAGTAAATTCATGTTTCCTTTAATCTTCAAAATAAATTATTTTTCGATATTCGAAAAATATTTATTTGCAAAATAAAAAGCCCTTTTCAGGGCTACAAAATATTTTTCAAAAGAGATTAAATTGCTGCAAACTCCATTACACATACCTATGTACATATATCCATATGTACATAAAAGCCTTTACGTAAACTCAATACGAACTAGTAAAATATTTCTTTTGCTTTGTTCACCAAATAGCACTCAAGTAATAATGATATACAAACATACATACACACATATGTGCCCTTAATTATGAAAGTGGTCTAAGTCATGCATTTTTGCTTCGAAATTTTTAATAAATCTTAAAAACACTTCAATAAATATTAAATAAATTTATATTAATCGAGACTAATACAACTCTAAAATAAAATGTTGCATAATATAAAAATATTGTTCGGTTTGTTCAAGTGTAATCTACTAAATATGTCGATCGAAGAAAAATATGACTTAAACCATTTTCATAATTAAGGGCACATATGTATGTAATTAAAAAGGAATATATTTTTTTATAGCAAAAATCGTTATTATTCCATCAATTTTTTTGGATCTTTTTTCCTAGCAAAAGAAAATTATTTTTATTATTGACAAGAAATTCTATGGTAAATTAATTTAATAGTGTAGAATAAGAAAAAAGCACACAAATTTTAAAATCGTTAATTTATTTTTCATTACTTTTCAGAATCTGCATATACATACATTATTATTAGCTGTATGAATTACAATATTTTATTATTTGTGCCTTTTTCATCACTTTGCACACTACCTACACATATATATATATATACATACGTACATACATATAAACCATTTATTAACACTATCAGTTTTGAAATTTTATTTTGCATACACACACTTGAAAGTATTCTCAATCTCTTTTCCATAAAAACATTTGTGGCCCTGAAAAGGGCCTTTTGTTTGGTTGTATTGTTGGGATGAATAAAAACAAAATCCATTTATTTATTTGGAGCTGGTATATTTAGTTACGGCCTTAGTACCTTCACTAACAGCGTGCTTGGCCAATTCACCGGGCAACAGAAGACGCACGGCTGTTTGAATTTCCCGACTGGTAATGGTCGAACGTTTGTTGTAGTGAGCCAAACGAGATGCTTCAGCGGCAATACGTTCAAAAATATCATTAACAAAACTGTTCATGATACTCATGGCTTTCGATGAGATACCAGTATCGGGATGCACTTGCTTCAACACTTTGTAAATGTAGATAGCGTAACTTTCCTTACGTTTACGCTTCTTACCCTTATCACTTTTTGTAATATTCTTTTGGGCTTTACCGGCCTTCTTTGCTGCTTTACCACTAGTTTTAGGAGGCATTTTTATTTTCCACTTTCCACTTTATTTTTTATTATTCACTTCACACAAACACTTTTAAGCGACTGTTCGCAATCTGTAAAAATGCAGAGTCATTTTCATTTCATTTCATGTTTATTAATCCCAAATAATTATTTACATTTCAGATGTTTTTTTTTTATATTAAAACTATTAATCTTACATACTATTCTTAACATACTAATGTATTTTTATAGACTTCCATTTTGAATAAACAATTTTTGCATCCTTTGTGCATTCTCTTAACTTAAACTATTGCTAATATATATTTTGATTAAAATTCTCCAAAAAGGGATTAAAAAGGAGAGGCTCTTATATAACATAAAAAAAACACAACAAAAACAAAACAAAAACAACTTAGAACTAGTAAAACAAAACTTAAACTATGGTAACTTAAACTAAGGAAGTAGGTTGTTTGTGGGGTTTCGCGACCATGATCCTCATACAAAATTTGGATCATGCCTACGCTACAGCCGGCATTTAAGTTAGTTGATTGGTTTGCTACATTGTGTTGTATGGAGTAGGGGTATGTTGTGTGAAAATCGACCATTACCGATGTTCTTTAGGTAGGGTGTCAAACCGCAAAGATGGTGTGACGATTGTAGGGTTTTGATTTTGTTGTGGAGGGGGTGCGTGTGTGTATGTATGTATGTTTTTGAAAATATATGTATGTGTGTGTATGTTAGTTTATAAATGTGCATACCTTAACCCTTTAACGGTCGTTGGGGTTAAATTCGACTCTATGATATTTTGTGTTATGAGGCGGCAGCGTGTTCGGTTTTGCTTAAAGTGAAGTCGTGGTGGATGTTATTTTTGTTGAAGTTAGAGGGTTAATACAATATGAATTAAACTACATTAGGGCGGTTTACGAAAGTCTGTGATTTTTTTGCTAGTATTTAAGGTGTTGGTTAGGATTTGTGTACTAATTTTGTATGAGAAAACTAACAACGATGATATACATAAGTGCCACCCTATTGTATTGTTGTTCTGTTGTTAAAAATTCTGTTATGGTTTTTTCATTCGTTTCGTTGATATGTATGAATGTGTGTGTGTGTGTGTGTGTTTGAAACAGTTGATTAAATTTGTTTGAATTTGAAATTATTTGAATACAAGACTCTAACCATACACAACAATTTGAAATTATTTGAATACAAGACCCTAACCATACACAACAAAGTTGATAAGAAATAAAAAAACCCAAAGCAATACTATTTATGTACTTATATATTTTATTTATTAATTTGTTTAAAAATTTTACAATATAATAAAAAAATGGTAAAAAAGTTGGTGTAATTATACTTTTAGTTATTTAGTGCATCTTGTTTCTTTAGTGTATCTTGAGCTAGAACGATAACAAAAAATAATATTTAGATTTAATAATAATAAAATAAATAAAAAAACTATTTACCAAAAATTACCTGTTGCAGCTGCATTTATAGTTAGTTCATAATATTTATTGCTGCTGCTGCTATCTTCGCTACCTTTTCTTTCTTTTAAAAGGTAGTAGGTATTGCGGTCAAATTCCGCAATAGTAGCATCATCTATGGTGTTATTGAATATGCTCGGTAGGTATATATATTTATTCGCTTCCACCAGACAACGAATTTTTGTCCCAAAGCGTGTTTGTACACGCTCCATCTTCGTAATTTTATAGTTATGGTTAAAAACCATCTCTTTTACAGGGAGAATGGTTTTATTTTGACTTTTTTTAAATATTGTTTTTAGGTGTGCTTCCATTACTTGAATAGTAATTAAAGTAGAACTAGAGAGGGTTTTTATACAAAATTCTAAAATGTAATTTTGTTTCTAAACAGGAAAAATGTGGTTAAAATTTTAATGTTGTGAGAATTTAATTTTAAAAAGTTTCCGTTGCGGTTTTTCAATTTTATAAAGTTGTTATTTAATTAAAATGTATGAGAAAATTTTAAAAAGTTTCTGTTGCGGTTTTTCCGTTTTTTTTTTTTTTTTTATAAAGTTTCTATTTAATCAAATGTGAAAGAAATTTTAATGTATGCAGAGTTTTGTTAATATATATATATATATATATATATATATATATACATAAATATATATGATTTTAATTTTAAAAGGTTTCTGTTTCGTGCATTGTTTAAAATGTGTTTTCTATTTCATCATCATCATCGTCTTCTTCAGTACTGTTATACAAGTTGTTGTAGAATACAAATTGCTTCTTCTTTTTAAGGATTAGAGTATATGACCCCTTCACTTCTTTAACTTTCTTTAAAATGTGTGGAGTTGTGTTTAGATAATCCATCTGATTTTTAGTAATAATCAGAAATCGTTTAGGTAAATAAATGTAATATTCGTTATTTAGATCACATCTTATACTTTCACCATATTTTGTATCTACTCGATCTATCTTGTTGATTTCATATATAGTATTTTCTTCCATATTCTTTAAAGGTAAGTATGTAATATTAGAACTTTGAAACAATTTTCTTAAGCTTGCCCTCATTTTTTTTTATTTTTTTTTTGCTTTCAACTTTTCACCGTAAGACGAACTTTCAAACTGATTCTTTATATTCAATAATTGATAGTATAAGACGTTTTTAGATATTTCAATAACTTCTTATCAGTTGCGGTTAAGTATACGTGTATGCATACATATATATATATATATATATATATATATATATATATATATATATATATATATATATATATATATATATATATATATATATGCATATATAAAAAGAGATTCAGTTAAATTAAAACTTTGATAAATATGTATTGGGGTCAATTTTTAAAAACTGGTGATAAATATTGTACTTGTCATGCACAGTGGAAAACTTTTCAAATAATAAATGCAATAGTTTTGGATATTATAATGCAGGTGTTTCTAACTGCAGAAGGAGGGACTAGAACGCAAATTTTTTCTCTTAATAGAGGACAACAAATGCCAACAAATATTCCAATATTTCAATTTAGTCACAATCAACATATAAAAATTGAGGTTATTGGTGGTATGATATCACTAGTCGGAACAGTCTATGAGGGTGGTTTTAAAGATATAAATGTACACTCATACAAACCATCATGCGCGTATAGTGAAATAGATGAACATGTTTTTAGTGGTACAACTAAATCTTATAATGGTAAGACTGGTATCCGCTCATTGAATAAAAATCAACAAAAACCTCTCCTCCTCCTCCCTCAAAAAATGGTTAATAATAGTATAGTTAAGAAAGCAGCTGGTGGTGCTAGCGGTGGTGATGATGACTCATTTCAATACGAAGATTATTAAATTAGTATATAAATATGAGAAACAATTCTTATCATCTCATTCAAAAATATATCGCTAACTTAAGAACATATATACATATATATATATATATATATATATATTAAAAAAAGAAAAATTAAAATGAAAAATATTTTTATCATATTTTTTTCATATATCTATATCATACAAGTGTTTTCAGCTTCATTACCTATTGATTTGAGTGAAAATGAACTTAAAAATACAGAATTTGCAATAAAATTACCGAATAATGATACTGTGAGCATACAACTAAATTTCAAACTTTTAAAGTATAGTAATGATTTACATAAAAACATCGAGTCAACAACAACAACAAAAGCAGAATATGAATCAAACGAAGAACAAGAAGACTCCCCACCACCACCACCTATAAATCAATCTTTTACTGTTGAACAAGCTATTGAAGCATTTAGGCAAGATTTAGTAAAAAAAGAAAAAAATATTGCAGGAATAATTGAAAGTTCGGCTCCATTTTATAGACATTTTCAACTTCAATACAAAGATAATATAAAATTGAGAATCCGTTGTACATATAACAGCAATTACTTGAAACGTCGATTAAATATTTCATGTTTCGAATACCGTCAAGTTGAATACGAGAGAATTTTAAGTAATGGTGAAATTGAGACGGTTTCTGAGGATGATACTACATACCGA
Source organism: Nowickia ferox (assembly GCA_936439885.1). Classification (NCBI taxonomy): domain Eukaryota; kingdom Metazoa; phylum Arthropoda; class Insecta; order Diptera; family Tachinidae; genus Nowickia; species Nowickia ferox. Next base: position 35,416,174 of record OW387026.1, on the reverse strand, counting down.
TCCGATATGACATTAATCAACATTCAAGATTATACACATGATTTGGATATGGAAATATCATAAATTAACTAATATGATGAAATACATTTACTACTACTTAATATAAACTTTGTTGTTGATGTGTTAAGAACATTTATTTAACATAAATAAAAAAATTAAAATAAGAAAAATAATGAACAATCAGTTTTATTCGAAAATTTTACATGACTTCTTGAACGAAGAAAGGTTTTTGTGGTATGAACATGAGATTATTTTGAAGAAATTAAAAACTCAATTCGATGAATATGCATTTTATAAGAAAAGTAAATCAAAATTTGGATATCATTACACCAATTGTGTGTGGTCCAACAATGAAACAACTTGTGGACCTGATACCTGTAAATGTTCCCTTATCGATAACAGTTGGGATCAAGCATTATATATAATGAATTTTTATAATAATTTAAAAACATAGACTTTATAAACAGTTCTACAGTCGTCGTTGTGACTTGATTAGTACTAAACAATGTCGGAGGAGAGAATATTAGTTGTAGACGTACAAGGTTTTTATCTCAACAATAAATTCATTGTAAAAGAACTGAGTATTTCAATTGACGACTCACAAGTTCAAACATTTATTATTAAACCACCTTTTCCATATTCATCGTTGACAACAAAAGAAAAATATTCAATTAATTGGCTTTATAATCATCATCATGGATTAAAATGGAAAGATGGTGATTCATCCTTAACAAATATTGTGGAATATTATATTGCGCATGTTAAAGATAAAAATTATATTTATTATGCTAAAGGATTAGAAAAAATTAAGTGGATTCAAAATATTTTTAAGGATAAAATTAATTTTTATAACCTGGAGGATTTAAATTGTCCAAATTTAAAAACATTATATCAAAATGATGAATCTGTAAATGTTTGTTGTTATCATAGAAAATACTGTATATGTGCTCAAAAAAATGTAATACTCTTAAGAAAGTTTATTAAATCAAATATTAATAAAGAAAACATAAAATTATAAAAGACATTTTTTCTTTTTTTGGATTTATTATTTAACACTTAAATCAGATAGAATAATCATCAAACATCATCAGTTCATTCTGAATACTTGAAATGTCAATAACAATATCTTTAAACGGAAACAAATCAACTCTGGTTGGAGAATATTTTCCTCCAATTGAACTCCCTACAAAATATGTTTGTGGACTTATTGATTTTGTAGCATTCAACTCCATACCTAATGTAGATGTTCACAACAATTTGTTTCATATAGGAAATCATATTATTACTATTCCGGTTGGTTCATATGAACTTGAGGATATTGATTTTTTCTTAAACTCAAGCTTAAAAGATATTGATGAATCAATTTATCTAGTAATTGAAGCTAACAATAACACACTTAAAACTGAAATAACCTCATCAATGGATATAGATTTTTCACAACCAAACAGTATAGGAAAGTTGCTCGGATTTAGCAAAAGTAAATTAGAAGTAAATTCAACTGAATATTATAACACTGATCAAAATCTTCAAAATGATAAATCTGTGGAAGTGATGATTGTAGATATTAATCAATTGAATACTACAAGGTTATTTGAATCTGACTTACCTGCACATATTACGAATGTTAATACAATACGCATTGAAAGCAACTTAACAACCGGATCATTTATTAATAATACTTCGAATCATGCTATTCATGAATTTCCTCTTGATGTTCCTCCAGGATATAAAATAAGCGAAAAACCTCGAAATGTTATTTATTTTCCCGTCAACTGTCAGCAAATAAACAACATAACGATTAGAATCTTAAATCAAGACGGTGAACTTATAAATTTTAGAGGAGAAAAAATCACTCTTAGACTCCACTTCAAACCAGAATAATGATAATTTACAATAAAAACGTAATGCAAAGAGGATTGCCATTCAATCCCTCATCAACTCGCATTCGAGAAACTATAAAAAATAAAAAAAACCCGTTAACATCATATAATATAGAATACTTGAAATCATTAGGATTTAATCTTCAACAATGAATGAAATACTAAATGTCCTTCAAAAACCTATATATGATGAGAGTATTGTAAAAAGGGAATATCATAGTTACTCTCCATATCTAAAATCATTCAACAACAATGATGAAATTCGTATACCAATTCAAAATCAGGATCTCTTTGTCTTACCAAGTGAGAGTATGATTTACATTCATGGCTTTATAGTGAAGAAGGAAGCAAACAAAGAGGTTCCAGCTACAGAGGTGAAATTTAAAAACAACTTTGTTTCATATTTGTTCGATGAAATTCGTTATGAAATTAATGGTTTTGAAGTTGATCGTACACGCAAACTTGGAATTTCATCTACCATGAAAAATTTTATATCATTGAATAAGGCTGAAAGTGCTACACTAAAAAACGCTGGTTGGTGTCTTAAAGAAACTTTTGTTTTAGAAAAAAGTCATTTTAGCTGTTGTATACCTCTGAAAATGTGGATGGGTTTTGCTGAAGATTATAACAAAATACTATTAAATTCGAAACATGAGCTCATTCTTCAACGTTCGACATCCGATGAGAGATCATATTATTCTACAAATACAACTGATCAGTTGAAGTTAACAATTCTGGATATAACATGGAAAATGCCACATATTCAACTATCAGACTTTGCAAAATTGGAAATGTTTAAGATAATCAACAACAAAAATTCTATACCAATTGCATTTCGTAGTTGGGATTGTCATGTAAATCCTGCACTACCAACGACTACAAAGGTTTTATGGAATGTAAAGCTTTCTCCACAAAACGAAAGACCACGATTTCTTATAATTGGTTTACAAAAAGTGAAAAGTAAAGAACAAGGAAATATATTTGACCATTGTAATATCTCTAATTTAAAAGTATATCTAAACTCAGAGTCATATCCATATGATGATTTACATAATCGTTTTGAAAATGGCCAGTATTCTGTACTATATAATATGTATGCAAAATTTCAACAAGGCTTTTACATGCGAGAACCTGAACCATTGCTGGATGTTAATGATTACAAGTCTTACGCACCGCTTATTGTTGTTGATGTTTCACATCAAAATGAAACTGTTAAAATTGGACCTATTGATGTACGAATTGAATTTGATACTGAAGCAAACAAACCAATTCCAGAAAAAACATCAGCATACTGTTTAGTTATTCATGATCGCTTAATCGAATACTCACCTCTAACAAGTGAAATTAGAAAAATTATTTAATTCTAATATTTCTTTTAAAATTTTTAATAAATGAAAAAACAAAAAAAAATTTTTATATATATATATATATATATATATATAAATAAAACAAGATATTTTTAATTCTTAATCAATGTATTTTATTAAAAAACATTTATAGTTTCTTTTTAGTTTAGCTTCGAAAACAAAAATTTTAAACATAAATGACCACAATTTATTGTATTAAAATTTTGATATCTATCATAATTATAACTAATGTTTTTTCCTAAATATTTTATTAATTGTTTTGGTGGTTGCAAATTGCCAAAGCTATCAAAATATTCGATTTGATTGTTGTTTTTCCAGTATGCTACCCAATGTGTGCCAGGGCCCTTTGAAGTATCCAGATTGATTATTCCACATTCTTTTTTAAATGGTTTGCTGCTTGGAAGGGTGTTACACATAAACACACCTCTAAAATTTGGAATATGTTTTGCATATTTTCTCAAGTCTACATCAGAAAGGGCTCTTTTAGGTAGCTTCATTAAAAATTTTGTTGATAAGGCTTTAAATATAATCCAAAACCTTTTTTATATGGTTTTAAGAACATGCCTTTTCCCATCGCAATGGCTTCCATTGTATTATTGTGTCGTTTTGCTTCAGTCAGCTGTTCCTTTCCATTTTTAACTGCATTGATTGCTTTTGTAATACCAGATACACCACCAGCTAAACCACCAAGTGCACCCAGTGCAGCAAATATAGGGGCAAGTGGAAGAAAACCTCCAGATTTTGGTAGCGGTATTATTCGAGGCGTTTTTATTAACGATTTTTTCTTCCCCTTGAAAATATTGTTTACAACTTTTCGTGAAATCTTTATAGCATCTTTCAAGTTTTCACTTTTCTTTATATTCTTTCTTGCACTTTTCAATGCATGTGTAAACAGTTTGTGGGTATTTACTGGAGACGACTTTTTAGTTTTACTAATAACGTTACCCATACCGAATTTTGTTTTTGCTTTCATTGCAGTAGCAACAAACCAAGCGTTTGATTTTTCACCCAAACTACTATCACTTGCTTTGACCCTTTGCCAAGCCTTTTCAGTTAAAATTCTATCAGCAATATGTCTTTTCTCTAAATCTTTATTGTTTGAGTATGCTATATCGTGCTCTCTGCAAGCAGTATCCAATGGATTGATTCCTTGATCACCTCTTTCTAAACGTTTCTTTAATTTTGTACCAGGTCCGCAAAATTGATAACCGGGTAGATGAAGTTCAATGGGAAGTTTATTAATTATTTTATTTAGAAAACCTTTACCAATGAAGGATGGATGACGATTGAATATCTTTTTATAAATGATTGTCATATCTATTGATACTTTGTCGATTAAAGATTAAAATCAAATTGATTGAAAACAAATAAAAGAGACTGGTTTATATATTATGTTATCATTAGATTTCAGAATGCGCTTTTTTAAACAACATAAAAGGATTAACGTAAAGAATATCGAATCAAAGTTCGATTCATCAAATAAAATTCGTCATAGTTCATTACTACCGAATTCTATTCGAGCTCTTATTGTAGGTCCATCAAATTGCGGAAAAACAAATGTTATGATCAGTCTTATTGAAAGTCCTCATGGATTGAAATTTAAAAATATTTACTTATATTCAAAATCAACACAACAACCGAAATATAAGTACTTAGAAAGTCTAATTAAACCCATTAAGGAGATAAATTTTTCATCATTTTCCAATAATGATGATGTTCTATCGCCAGACGAAGTTAAACCAAATTCAGTATTTATATTCGACGATATAGCTTGTGAGAAACAAAATCATGTACGTGCCTACTTCTGTATGGGTCGTCATAAAGATATTGATAGTTTTTATTTATGTCAAACATATACACGTATACCAAAACAGTTGATTCGCGATAATGCTAATATAATTATAATTTTCAAACAGGATGCAATGAATATTAAGCATATTTACAATGATCATGTTGGTTCTGATATGACTTTGAAAACATTTCATGAGTTAAGTACCGAGTGTTGGAAAGAAAAATATGGTTTTCTAGTTATTAACAAAGATGACCCTATGAATAATGGTCGATATAGAAAAGGTTTCGATATATTTATAAAGCTATAAAAGAAATATTACAGACACTTTAAAATCAGTACAAGATTAATTATTAAACTAATAGCTTCTCAACTATTAAACTGCTAACTGCTAAATTGCTATACTGCTATACTGCTAAACTGCTAAACTGATCTGTTTTGAATCTGTTTCTAATTCAACCTATAAATATGAACACAAATCTAGTTAATAATCTTATTAAAACTCGAAATATTTTAAAAAAGAAATATAAGAATATTTTGCTTGGAGAAATTGCAAATGATGAATTGTTGGAAAAGACATTGAAACCAATATCAAAACCATTAAAAGAATTAGTTCAATCAACTAATAATAATAATAATAATAATAATAATAACACCATTATAAAACATGAAAAATATCCGGATGGCTCTTTTAAACATGATCTTGAGAATAATAAAGTTGCCTTCAGTACACCATATAAAAAGAGTAAGCTTGATTATAACACGTTTTCTTCAAGCTCTAATAACAAGAAAATCGAGAAAAGTTCAAACACGTTTCAATCATTTGATGATGACCATGATGATGATGATGATGATAATAATGATAATGTTGATAATGAGGATGATAACAATGATGATGATAACACCATTGCAATACATCCCAATCAAAGTATTCAATATAATTTATCAAAAGTTAACTTAAATATATATGATAAAACCTATGGTCCTCATAAGGATAAAAATCAAATATGGAGACTGGGTAATGAACCCATCGCTTTCAATTCAACCAATATTACTGTAGGTAATTTAAAATGGCCCTTCACATCAGGCTTATATGAATTGTTAGTTTATAAGAAACCAATCAGTTATAATAAAACAGATTTAAATAATTATAAACAAATATTGGAGATGACTAATGTCCATAAACGAAATAACAGTATTAATGGCCAGATTAAAGGAAATCGTTCAATTAAATATACAACGATTATTAAAAACCTATTTAAACAACAGAAAATTCATGAGGGAAAAGGTTTAATGAAATTGAATAGAAAAAAGCATAATTATGTTTATTGGGATGATCCTAATGAATTGGTTGATAGATTGCGTCTTTTGATTTCATCAACAACAGCTGGTCACTCAAATCATAATAATGAAATTGTATCAATTATTGAGGAATTGAGAGAAGCAAAAATTATTATATAAATAGACTTAAAAATGTACAAACAATTCATATTCATAAAATGCCTATCGATAAGTTTGGACATTATATTGAAAGATCTGTAAGATACCAAAATCAACATTTCAAGATTCATTTGGATAGTGATCGTAATTTCAACTTTAACTTGCGGAGAATAAAAAATATTGCTAGTCCTGTATTGGAAAACGATGCCGTAAACAAAATTTACATGAAAACTTATTTAAGTGAAATAAAGAAACAACTGGATACAATGTATATGGAGAGAATTAAGGGAATGGAGGATCGTTTTAACGAAATAATACAACAACAAAACGTGTTGACTACAGAAAAATTTGATAATGTAGAAACACGTTTAAGTAAATTAATACATGATCAAAGTATAATACTAAATAATCTCAATCAATCACTAAATGAAATGAAATCATTATTTAATCACAAAATTGATTCAGTTGAAGAACGTCTAAATGAAAAAACGAAGCTCATTACAAAGCATTTAAAGATAGATATATAAATCGTTTTTGATTTAAATTCAATATCAACAGCATTTAAATTGATGTAATCTGTAAGATAGACGTTAGAAATGGAGCGACAAGAAGTGGTTCAGGAGCTTCATAAGCAAGCACGTAGAAATTTCATTCGACGTCGAGTGGTGGTCAAGGGAATTGATGATCTTTGGCAAGCAGATCTTGTTGAAATGGGTGCTTACTCAAAATATAACAAAGGCTATAGATTTATTTTAACAGTTATAGATACATTTTCAAAGTTTGCTTGGGCTGTACCTGTAAAATCTAAAAGTAGTGAAGATATAACCAATGCTATGCAATCTATTTTTTCGCTAAAGAGAATTCCAAAAAACTTGCAAACCGATAATGGTAAAGAGTTCTATAATAAAATATTTCAAAACTTGATGAAAAAACATAATATCAACCACTATTCTACATATAGTATCATGAAAGCGTCTATTGTAGAACGATTTAATAGAACTCTAAAAGGAATGATGTGGAAAAATTTTAGTCTACAAGGAAATTATCAATGGATACATATATGCAAGGATTTAATTAATCAATATAATAATAAAAAGCATAGAACAATTGGAATGACACCAAAGTCTGTTAACGCAGAAAATGAAAGTTCTATACTAAAACAAGTCTATAATCATCCCAAAATATATAAATCTGGTAAACTAAAAGTTGGAGATCACGTTCGAATTAGCAAATATAAACATATTTTTTCAAAAGGATATACTCCAAACTGGACAACTGAAATTTTTAAAATTCGTACTTTACAGAACACAAACCCCATTACCTATTTATTGGAAGACTATCAAAGGAATCCGATTGTTGGTGGATTCTATGAACATGAACTATTAAAGACACATTTTCCAAATACATACTTGATTGAAAATGTTATTAAAACTAAGGGGCACCAGGCGTACGTAAAATGGTTGGGATTTTCCAATCAACATAATTCTTGGATCAATAAAGATGAACTTCAATAATATTATATATACTTCAATATGAGATTTATTTTTATTATATTATAAAATTCTCAAAAAAATAAAATAATATATAAAAAAGTTTTGTTTTGATTTTTTTTATTTCTAAACGATTAAATTTTATATCAACTTAGTTGAGTAAGGTTAAGAACAAGCACGATTAAATTTTATTCACACAAAAACAAATTGTGGTTACTTGTGTTTAAAATTCCTATTCAATAGATGACTATAGTTTAAAATAAAAACAAACTAAAATATTTTAATGATATTCTTTATTTATTTATTTATTTATTGTTTTTTTCACGTTATATATATATATATATATTCACTTATAATCTAAAATCACTTAATACTATTGTACAATATTATCACTTGAAGATGATGTTAATACATTTTCATTGGGATATGATGATGATGATGATGATGATGATGATGGTTGTTGACTATTTATTGCATAATGTCCCCATGCATATGTATTAATACTATTATCTCTAATAAATCGCTTATCATCTAAATAACTTAATGCTAATTTACTAATGTGTTGAGTATATATTTCATGAATCTTTGATCTAAATACATACATAGAATCATAGTACATTTTTTTTTCAAATAAACATTTTCTAAAGTCATTAATCGTTAGTCTATTGGTTACGCATTTTTTAACTCCTTTAATTTTTTTAATTTCTTTTTCCTCCTCATCAATTTTAATTGAATACATTTTAGCGCGTAAACCAATGAACTCTTTAATTATTTTACCATTACATTCATCCTTCATCATTCCTAATACTTTTTTATTGACAAGCGGTAAATTATAGATATTATCTTTCGGATACCCAGATGTATCAAACTGATTTCGTACATCGTTTCTAATATCGTTGTATAGATCATCCGTTCTAATATCATATATAAACGAGTCCGTGTCCATATAATTTAAATTAATATTTTCACAATATTTCGGTTTCATATATTCGTAGTGAAAATTATACATTTTATGTTTCGAGAGTTCCAAGACAGAAAATCCAATGTAAATGGGTTTGTCGTACACAGTTCGTACTCTTTTCAATTGAATCGCAACCATTTGTTCATGAATTTTCAGACAACTGTGAAAATTAGGTTTGGCAATAAGAGCTCTAGCTCCTAATCTCTTCCCCCTACTCTCCCATTCACATACTAATTTTATATCTTTTCTTTTATCAACATTTTCCATTGTCTTCCCATATACTGCATTATTTAACAATTTAAAAAAGTTCTGTTCAAATACATTCTTACCCAATGTTCGGTGATAGTTATTTATATCAATATATTTTTTCAACCAATCTGACTGATTAAATTGAAGAATTCTATGAATTTTCCTTAAAATCAAACCATGTTGAAGACATTGTTGCAGATTGCGATAGTGTATTATGTAATTGGTTTTATTGTTTAAGTCTGTTATTAATTTTTGCTGTTTCATGCCCCCAATTTTTTTATTTTCTGCACAGAATGGAAAATCGCTATGACGGTCGTGCAGTGTACTTGGATATTCCAAGTCTACTTCTAATATGTAACCAATTTCTGAGTCTTCTTCCACTACATGTATATTAAAGTCTTCAACGTTTTCAAACCATTTAAAATTTTTAAAGGGAAGATACTGCGACATTGCATATCCATATAAATTATTTACATCAAAATACATTAGATAATTTGATTCTTTTGTGGGATCATAATCATTAACGTATTTATTATTTACTATGGTGTGCCGTTTACTACACTGAACAATACCTCCCCTAATACCTCGTACAACGAAATTGTACATGTTAATATCTGTTAGTAATTCCAATTCTATTTTAGTTGTTTTCAACATTGCATCCCAAGATAAGCCTGGAGTAGTATAATATTGACAAGGGTCTAAATTGTAAATTTTCTTACAAACTTTACGGAAATTTTCAAATATATCACATAGCAAGAGAACATCTACTTTTAGATATAATAGAAGATAGTCCAACAATTTGTTGCAATTAAATGTATTCCAAACATTTTCAGCATGTTCATAATCATCTATACTGCACGACTCATTTGTAAGTTTATTAAAGAAACATGATCGCGGTGGTAGTTGTGTTTCCTCCAGCCGATCAACTGAGTTAAGAAAGTCATATGGAAAGACACCTTTACGCTTCATTAAACTGAATTCATTATGAGTTTGATAGATTAATTTTACTGTCGTCAAGTCATCATCAGACAAATAGCTAGCTAGTTTTTCTAAGCTCGACGGCATAAATCGAAAAGAATCTAGAAAACGTAATTCTATTGTCTTATCATTATCACCATTATCATCATCATCATCATCATCATCATCATTATCAACATCATTATCAATGGAATCATTAACCGAAATTCTTTTCGATATAGATACATATAATTCCTTATTGAAAGGAATTATATTTATATCACCTTTAATACATGATAATTCTCTAATAAACAAATGACAATCATATGCCGAAAGATTGTGAAAAAATATCGGAATAAAGTTTGCAATTTGAAATTCTAAATTGCATTTTTTGTGTGCGGGACCTCTATATTCACCCGTTAGATGACAATGATCAGCCACGCGATCTTCAACAGATAGCAAACATTCACAAATGTGACAAATTTTGTCCTCCATTTGTCTGATCTGTTGAAGTGGTGTTAAGGAATTCATTGGTTTTACTACACTTAAATAATTCTTATAGATATATCTTATATCTTTAACTAAACTCTTAAAGAAATGATTAGGTGCGTCATCAGCACCATTATAAATTCTAAATATATCTAAATTAGAGTTAAATGTACATTTAATATAATAACTGTATGCAAATGGAATGTGCTTTTGTATAGATTTAATATTTGGAGAATTTTGAATATCAACTGATTTTAGAATACATTCAAAATCAGCGTATACTATAAAAGGTACATCCATTTGCTTTTTAAAATTCCTAAAACTTACTAAATTATTGTCTTCAGTTGGCATCTTAGTTATCATTTTATTGCAATGCTGTTTGTGTATGTTTAATGATGAATGAGAATGGAAATGTATTAAACAGGTATTGCATACATATGCCATAGTTTTATGTTTCGTTACTTGACTTTTAATTAATCTGTAAGTATAAAGAAAAACTTAATTAGTATAAAATTATTGAAGAATATATATTCTTTACAATTACCTTGATATATTTTTTATCCATACATAATGGAATCTTCCTTCTCCTTCCTCCAAAAGCAACAAATTGATGTGTTGGAATTTTTCCTGCACAGTAAAATAGTATGGACCGACTATATTATTATCATCGCCCAATCCAAACACATTAATACTTATATCAGGATTTTTACTTTCGAACACTTTGATTTTATTAAGTGGTAGAGGAAAATGCAGACTTTTAAAATTTAATATTATATTATTTTCAAGCGTTATGATTTCTTCATTTATGTTGTTAACTTTATATGATGAACATCTATTGGTATGCAAATCAACTGGATAAAGTGCTGATATTATAGCCCACTTAAAACAATATATATCAGTATTTTGGACATTGATGCAAGCAAACTTTCTCTGTATTGTTAGAGGTAATGGAATATATTGTGACCCTTTAATACATTTATATTTGTTGACATTGATTTCAAGATGTGATATTTTAATTAATGACCATCCGCTATCACGTTCCTGAAATTCACTCATTTTTTTAATTATATTATTACATTGTTCATTATAAAGGTCAATAATGTCATCACTTGTCGTTGATATGCTTAGGATCACCATTTTTGTTTGATGCGATTTAACTTCTATGATACATGTATCATGATCTTCCTTAACCAACATATACTCGCAAAATAATTCAATATTAAATTTTACACTCGAATATTCCTGTGTCACATTATATAACAATTCCATGACATTGTCTCTAATTGTATACAGAAAGTTTTCTGGTATTAAATCAGTTTCATTGCTATTTTCAATCAAATATGTTATGATGCGATTATTGAATACAGACTTGATACACTTTAAACTACCGTCATCGTTATTATATTTCTCTGTTTTTTCCGCACTGTTAGTTTTATGCATATTTGTTCTTATATGATAATGCCATTTAGTATTTGATATATATGTTCTACATTTGTCACAATATATATTGATTGCACCGCTGTCTGATATAGTATGAGAGTGTTGTTCCCATTCCTCGCGGTTTGAAAAATATAGCTTACACGTTGTACACTTAAACGATGAGGAAGACCCTTGATGATGTAATCTAATATGTCTCCTTAAATTTGTATTTGTAGTGAACTCTTTCTTACAAAATTCACAAATAAATTTAGTCATTTTTATAAATATTTTTATTTAGACGTTGTTAGAGAAAAGTGGTTGAAATAAGAATGATGATATATTTGAACATATGCAGTATTTAATCTCTTTCTTAGAGTATACGATTTACATATAACTTTTTTTTCAGTAATTACAGTTAAAGAATACATATTTGTGGTTAAATAGTTTTATTTTAAAAAACATTTCTATCCATATATTCATTTCTTATCACAAACGTAAAATTTTTATAATTCTAATTATAAACTTTTTACAACAATAGAAACCACTGCACCTACGTTTGCTACAAATATTATCAACTTTTTATAAACTAACATACACACACATACATATATTTTCAAAAACATACATACATACACACACGCACCCCCTCCACAACAAAATCAAAACCCTACAATCGTCACACCATCTTTGCGGTTTGACACCCTACCTAAAGAACATCGGTAATGGTCGATTTTCACACAACATACCCCTACTCCATACAACACAATGTAGCAAACCAATCAACTAACTTAAATGCCGGCTGTAGCGTAGGCATGATCCAAATTTTGTATGAGGATCATGGTCGCGAAACCCCACAAACAACCTACTTAAGGAAAGAAGTGTATGGATATGTACAAAAGAGGGAGGCTATTGATCAGTAATATATACTGGGTCACTAATATTTATGGTATTAAATCTTCTATGGTAGAATAGAAGATTCGTACCATCATAGAGAAGGTTTGCTTCCCTGAGGGTCAACAAGTCGACAGGGGAAAAATAATTTGAAAGTTGAACGGCCTCCAGACCACTCATCCTATCAAAGCAATTCTTAATCAAACTATTGTCCAGGGAACGTGCACTTTCAAGAAATTTTATGGCATTCTGTGTCATAAATACGTCAACCCTGCCTATGTCAGCCGCACCATAGATGGATCTACACGAAGGTCCGCGAAACACACCATCAGGTCTAAGTGTATGTCTCAAGCCAAGACAAGCCACCAGAACCGATCTTTCCCATCTCCTAAGTCTTTCCATTTGGGAGGAAGAAATTCCAAACCAAACTGGAAAGGCATAGGAGACGAGAGGTCGAATAACCTGACGGTAGAGCAGAAGACGTACCCTACGATCCAGGCCACCATTCCGTCTCAGAACACTCTGATATGCATTGAACGAGCGCTTCGTTCTTTGCAAAATATCGTCCACGTGGCGGTAGTACTCAAATCCTTCATGTAGGACCACCCCAAGATACCTTATCCTGTCAGAAGTACCTATAAGCTCACCTCCTATCCTTAAGCTTGGTGTGTATTGCCTCCAGTTTGGATAAATACACCTGTGCTTACCTTTAAATACCATAGCAACTGTCTTACCTATGTTCAGGTGCAATCTCCACCTTACAAAATATTCACCCAGCGTGCCCAAATAAACATTAAGGCGATTGTTAACTGTCCTTGCTCTGGCACCCGAAGCTGCTATGAATACATCATCGGCATACACCAATAAAAGGTCCCCCTCAGGTGGTTGGGGTATGTCACTCACGTAAATATTGTACAACACAGGGCCAAGCAAAGACCCCTGTGGTACCCCAGCTAAAACCGTGCCTTCATCAGACAGTGAAGCCCCAACCCGTACCATAAATTTACGGTCCTCCAAGAAGCTAGCCACAAGCCTACAAACATTCCCGTCAAACCCCATTGTAAGCATTTTAAATACTATACCCTCCTGCCACACCGTATCAAAAGCCTTGGCGAAGTCAAGGCTCACGGCAGCCGTTGGGCATCTTCTATTCAGTCCCTTCGATACAAAGTCCGTCAGTACCATTAGCGCGTGCGACGTAGAAATACCACCTCGGAAACCAAACTGGAAATCCCTAAGTATGCCCTTTTCCTCAATCACATTATTAATCCTGGCAAGTAGAAAATATTCAAAAAGTTTACCGAAGGCCGATAAAAGCGATATGGGTCTATAGTTACTGCTGAGAGAGAGATCACAAGCCCTTTTTGGTATCGGCACAACTAGCGCCATCCTCCATGCCTTCGGAAAGTAGCCAATGTTTATGCAATGGTTAAAAAGCGTTGCCAAAAATTTCCATGCAACGGCATCAGTTTTCCTTAGCAAAAAGTCCGGTATACCATCAATACCACTAGATCTCTTGTTCGCTCTCTTCCTCAGAGCACTACCAACGGAGTCAGCGTCAACAAAACCCATTCCCATTTCACCCTCGGTTCGAACAGTCCTCCCATCAGCCATTGTAGATCCACCAAAAAATACAATAGGTGATGCCCTGTCCAATGTTGAAATCAGCTCCATTAGCTCCCTATTATCTGGACCAGATGACCCATCTGCCCCCGAGCGTGGCATCTGAAAGAATGATCTCGCTAGTAGATTAGCCTTTCCAATGTCATCAGAGACAGTTACACCATCCGGGCCAGATAAACTTCGAACCGAGGGTCGAACGTCTAATCCCGCCGCTGCTTTAACCTTCCTGAATGTCCTGTTGTTGACCTGAATCTGACTAAGGTACTCAGTCCAATACTCCCTTTCAAAAACAGCAATAGCACCCCGTATAATCCTATTCATATTTCTAATATCGGCCTTCAGTATGCTATGCCTGCTAGGGTCACATCTGTGCATTGTCCGTCGCAGCCTGTTCTTTTGCTCTATAAACCTAAGGATATGAGGTGGAAGTCGCAAAAGGCCTCTTCGATTTACAGGCACTTTTGGGACTGAGTGCTCCATAGCATTGTGAAACGCCCTATCCATCATTCCAATGCACTGGTCAATGTCATTCTCGTCAATGTTTCTGTCAATAGGTAGAACAATACCCGTCAAACCCCCGGTCAGTCTGTTCCTAAATTTACGGCAGTCAATCCTGTCAAAATCGTACCTTTTGCAGGGTTCTCGTACGACACATTCATCCGAAAGGAATGTGAATTCCACGGCCCTGTGGTCAGATTCATAGTCTAAAGTCCGTAGTCCTATTAAGTCAATCGGGATAATGTCCACTGTCGCCAAGAAAAAATCAATGAATGAAGATAAAACCAGATTTATCTTCGTCGGTCCGTCCGTCTTCAGTACGTCAAGGTCGGGACTGGTCAGTAAAAAGTCCCGTAGCCCACGTCCGCTTACATTAGTAAAGGGATCGCCCCAATACGGGTGCCTGGCATTAAGGTCAGCACCAATGACTATGCTAAAATCCAAAGATAGCCTCTGGACTGACTCGAAGTATTCCGCCTGAAATACACAGCTTGGCCTAAGATACATGGCAATCACAATGACATCCCTGCCACCTGTCCTACGAATGCGCACAGCTGTATTCTCAATAGCACCAGTATCGAGTACGATCTCTTCACTATGAAGCGAGTTCCTCACAAGAACGGCTGTACCACCACCTCGTCTGTCCTGTCGGTCTTGTCTGAATATTGTATATCCTTTAATGTCAAATTTGTGGCGAGAATTAAGGTGATGCTCAGCCAACATTACTATGTCCGGTCTATGTTCCGTCAAAAATATACCCAACATATGCCTCTTGTACCTAGATACTATTGAGTTAACGTTCACAAAAATCGTCTTAATTGAGCTAGCCATGATGTCCAAGAGTCATTAGCATGCCAAAGAGAGCACGCGATCGGTCGTCATCTGTACCAAGTTTTTGATAATCCCTGGCAAAACCCCCAATCCTGCCAAGACATTGAAGGAGCCCATTTCCAAACAAGCGCTTACAGTCCCGATCTATAAGGTCGTACTGTCCCATAGCAATACCCATCGTCACCTCAGTCTCATGGGGACCAGCGGATTTTTTTGAATCTCCTTTAGGAATCGACCTATTGTCAGTATACTTAGAACCTGCCGCTGCAGCATAAGAAATCCCTGGCCTAATCACATTACCGGAGGCAGGCAAAACCTGTGGTCGAATGCCACCACCTGACTCTTTCTTTTGTTGCAGCCTGCGCATGAGACCAATACGACGTGGGCAGTCCTTTGAACTGGCCACATGTCCCTCACTGTCACAATTCACACACCTAACAGCAACACCTGTCTTCCTAGACAGCTCACCAGTGGCAGGATCGGTCGCAAACACCTCAGCCGTGTTCTTCTCCTTCGGAGGCACGGTACACTTACCAGGGCCATGAGACCCACCACACTTGACGCAACGAAAAGGCATGTTGCAGTTCGATGACACATGTCCAAAGCGCTGACAATTAAAGCACTGAGTGATACCCTTCCGAATGTATTTCCTAATGTGCACCTTACAGCGCAGGATATACCGTATGCCATAAAACCCCCTTATGTCCGATTCCCTGGACAATCTGACGATCCATTTGTCTTCGCCTATTTTAACAATACCAGATGCATTAATGTTAATCTGGAGACCGCTCAAATACCCCAAAATTTCTCCGGATTCAAAAGAATGCGGGAGACCCTCAATAACGACCGTATATGGCCGCATATGTTTAGGGGTGTAAGTATAAAAATCTACCCTTTGACCCTCAAGCAATTCTCTAACTCTATTGTGGTCCTCTACTGTACATGTCCATACATTAACCACATTTTTCCCTAGTGTTTTAATACTATAGTTCTTAAGTGGTAGTAATTTATCAATAAGTTCAATAATTTTCTTTACCTCTATATTATACGTGGTAATTACTGGAATCTTCTTACTTTTCTGCGTATTTGTTTTTGGAGATGAAGCCTTCACATTAGCGGATTTCCTGTATTCAGGGACAGTATTCTTCGATCTTCCATCATTTATTGTTGACCCAGCTACGGCATTAGCCTGGGTATTCTCTGCATTTTTTGGAGGATGAGATGCAGCACTTGCTGTTGTTTTTTCTTCACCAATACTCATTACGCTTTCATCATCATCACTGGCGTTGTCAGTTTCAGCATTGCTAATTTTGTCAAGCAAGCCTTTTATATCAAGACGAAGCTGTTTATTTTCTTCATCTATAAAGTTAAATTTCTTCACCAGAAATTCAATTTTGGCATCTTTCTCGTTTATTATGCGGTGGAGGTCCTCACTGGATGCTCCAACCCGCTGCCTTTTTACCGAGTTTCGACTTTCGTCGTCACTCATGGTGTTAAATTTTACACCCTCCTTAAAAAATTTTCGTTAATTTTTTCTTTCAAAAAGAAAAGAGACGAAATTCCAATAATGTTTTTGCCCTTGCGGGCTTAATTGTTTATTTGCTGATACAAATTATCAGTATCAAAAAACTGTTTATGTTGCCTCCTATGGGCTTCTCAAAATTGCTCGTAAGCAAACAATCAAAGTTTTTACAGAAGTACTTATTTTGCCTCCTATGCACATGGGCAGCAAGCAAACAAAATGATGTTTGTTAACTATTTTTGTTTTTAGTTAGTATTCACTTTCCACTTTATTTTTTATTATTCACTTCACACAAACACTTTTAAGCGACTGTTCGCAATCTGTAAAAATGCAGAGCCAAACACTCACTATATATACTTTTTTTCAATCGTAAAAATAACATCGTTTCAGCTTCGGCTGCGCACACATAATCCACCCTGTTGTGTGCAAACACGACTGCAGCAAAACTATAAATACTCACCGTTTGGCGTAAAACCTTAATCAGTTTGTGTTAACAGTGCTCAAGTGAAGTGTCTATTGAAAGTGAATATTGAAAACAAAAAAATAAATTGAAAATGTCTGGTCGTGGTAAAGGTGGCAAAGTTAAGGGAAAGGCAAAGTCCCGTTCAAATCGTGCTGGTTTGCAATTTCCCGTCGGTCGTATTCACCGTTTGTTGCGTAAAGGCAATTATGCTGAACGTGTTGGTGCCGGAGCTCCAGTATATTTAGCTGCTGTGATGGAATATTTGGCAGCTGAAGTTCTTGAGTTGGCTGGCAATGCCGCTCGTGACAACAAAAAAACAAGAATAATTCCACGTCATTTACAGTTGGCCATCCGCAATGACGAAGAATTAAACAAATTGTTGTCTGGTGTTACCATTGCCCAAGGTGGTGTTTTACCAAACATCCAAGCTGTTCTCTTGCCCAAGAAGACTGAAAAGAAAGCCTAAATTATTTAGTTGTGAAAAAGATCAAATGTAAAGTATACAAAGCCATCGTGTACATTCATAAATACAATATACCAACCGTCCTTTTCAGGACGACAAATTTATTTTCAAAAAGAGAAAGCTTTGTTTAAAATTATTTATTATAATAAACAAATATTTTTTTATATTCAATACTGAGAAAATACATATGCACACATACATATATGTATGTACATACGAGTATAATCAAATGCATGTACCTATTACTTTTTATTCTAACTCGGCATTTATCACAATTACACACACACACAAACATTGAATTCAACATGCCTGTCTGTTCGTGTCATACGTTCGTCCATTTTGATTTTCTCTTCTGTACGGGTCGTTATTGTTCATGATGTTTTTATTTTGAGAGAATGGCATGGCATTTTTCAACATAAAATATATTTTTTTTGAAAATAAACACAAAAAGAACATATTTCTCAATATATACATGCATTAAATTTACATGAAGTTATAAAATAAGCAATGGTAATTAAAATTCCCTCTTTTTAAACACTAAATTTCAATTTCACGTAATAATAATACAAAATAAATCTCTTTTTTTAAAGTTTTTGTGGTCCTGAAAAGGACCGATTGTTCGATGGTGTTTAAAAATTTTCTTTATTCCATTACTAAAATAGCAGCATACATATTTAACCGCCGAAACCGTACAAAGTACGACCTTGTCTTTTCAATGCGTAGACAACATCCATAGCGGTGACAGTTTTCCTTTTGGCATGTTCTGTATATGTGACGGCATCACGGATAACATTTTCCAAAAATACCTTCAGTACACCACGGGTTTCTTCGTAAATCAAACCAGAAATACGCTTTACACCACCACGACGAGCCAAACGTCTAATAGCGGGCTTTGTAATACCTTGGATATTATCACGCAACACTTTACGATGACGTTTAGCGCCACCTTTGCCCAAACCTTTTCCACCTTTACCACGACCAGTCATTTTAGATCACTCACTATTTTTTTCACTTCACACAGTTCACAAGAGATGCACAATACGAATGGGTCTCGCCGCCACTACAACTTGTATTTATACCAAATTTAACTAAAAAAGAGAGAGTAAACATTATAACTTTGTACGCTTCTTTCTTTTGCGGCTATCAAGTCAAACGAGAGCATCCCTCATTACACAAACAATATAGCACACGTACACAAACAACCATATTTGGTTGATGAAATTTTTCTATATAAGTCGTACATTTTACGCCGGCCCAAATTAATTGTGTGTTAACAGTGTTTCAGTGCATTTAACTTAAGTGAAAAAAAATAAAAGTAGTAGAAGTGAAGTGAAAATGGCCCGTACTAAGCAAACTGCCCGTAAATCGACTGGTGGCAAAGCACCTCGTAAACAGTTGGCTACCAAAGCTGCTCGTAAAAGTGCTCCAGCTACCGGTGGTGTCAAGAAGCCACATCGTTTTCGTCCTGGTACCGTAGCTCTACGTGAAATTCGTCGTTATCAAAAGAGCACTGAATTATTGATACGCAAATTGCCCTTCCAACGTTTGGTTCGTGAAATCGCTCAAGATTTCAAGACAGATTTGCGTTTCCAGAGCTCTGCTGTAATGGCCTTGCAAGAAGCCAGTGAAGCTTATTTGGTTGGTCTATTCGAAGATACTAACTTGTGCGCTATCCATGCCAAGCGTGTTACTATTATGCCAAAGGATATTCAATTGGCCAGACGCATTCGTGGCGAACGTGCTTAAGTTTTTTCTTTTTGTATGAGTGGATAATGTAACTTACCATCGCTAAAATAACATCATATAAAAACAATCGGTCCTTTTCAGGACCACAAATCCTTTTCTAAAAGAGAGTAATTTTTGTTTATATTTTATTATTTAATTATTAATTTTGATAGACATAGCTAAATATTTATAATAAGAATATATCAGGGATAGAAACACTAGCTTCAAATGCCGTCGGCTAATGATTTTTTTTTTTTTTATTGAAACATTTTATGTGCGTGTTTTTAATGTTCTATCTATCTTTTTCGTTGTGCAATTTTAATCAAATTAGTAGCAAGTAAGATGTGATAAATTAGATTTAGCCCTTGTAGGCATGCAAGGAAACTTTAAAATTAGTTAAAACTATGCCATGAACCATATATGGATTTAGTATTTTGGTAAATAAAGATTGAATTGAAAAATATTTAGTTATATTGTTTTTAATTTGTTGTTCGTCAATTTTACTTGCAATTTGTTTCATATTATTTATTAAATAAATGAAATGCACATCTAAGGCGATCGTTTTTAGGACCAGTAGAACATTTTTATTTTTCCCTTTAAAGCGACGGTTTTTTTTATGACATTTTCATTTTATGTCAATCATTATAATGTCAATTTTATTTTTTCTTCTTATAACTGTACAAATTTTATATTTTGTTTTTATTTTATACTAGAGTTCTCGCTGAACCTTCATAGTGAACAGACGTCTTAGCGGAGTTTTTTTTTCATATACATATTAAACAAACAAAAAATCATACAAAAAATATTCGTAATACATAATAACAGTAATACATATTAACTTTGATAAATAAGCAAAGCAAATATTGCTGATATTTTTTTTTACATATCAAGAAACAAAAAAACAAAAACAAACAAAAACCGCAAACAAAGTGCCCTTGAGGAATACTCTACATGAGTACCTCAAAAACAAAAAATTGTGAAGTGAGTTCAAACGGCAGAAATGCATATTTTACTGTGAGTTCTGAAGCTCTTAATGTTAACAATAAAAATAAAAAATCTGATGATAGTCTTTTTCTAACGGCAAAGCCACTTTTTCGTCAGCGATCAACTTCGCTTTGTCCAATGCCAACTAGTGATTCATTAACATTACAATTGCCTAGTACTTCTTCATATAAGTCAGTGATATCATCCCCTTCGGGCTCGTATACATCACTTAACAAGGTTATCACTACAGATAACAGTAGCACTAAAGCCAAGGTCCAAGTCGGAATGGATAGGTATATAACTGTGGTAAAGCGTGGGCGAAGCCCAAATTCTTCAAAAATTTCATCTGCTCCAAAGATGTCTAGGGATAACAGCGCATCATCTACTAATCGTCAAAATCGGTTTTCACTATTGCAAGACAATAACGACAAGCCCGCTGCATTATCGCTAAAGTCTTTTAAGCCACCACCTATCTATCTGAGAGAAAAAAACTCTAACACGCTTTTAAAAAAACTATTGTCGGCCATTGGTGAAAATACTTTTCACATCATTCCAATTAAACGAGGTAATATTGATGAAACTAAGATCCAAATATATGATGAAAAAGATTTCCGGAAAATTATTAATGAATTTGAAAAAAACAAAACAAATTTTTACACCTATCAACTTAAAAGTGCTAAAGGCCTACAAATAGTATTAAAGGGCATAGATTCATATGTTGACCCCGAAGAAGTAAAATGTGCTCTTATCGACAAAGAATTTAAGGTTAAAAATGTTACTAATATAATTAACAGAGAAAAGGTCCCCCAACCCCTATTTCGGGTCGAACTGGAGCCGAATGACACACAATTGAAAAAAAATGAAACCCATCCAATTTATAGCGTAAAGTTTCTCTTGCACCGAAAAATCACAGTTGAAGAGCCACGTAAGCGTTCAGGTCCCGTACAGTGCCACAATTGCCAAGAATATGGCCATACTAAAACTTACTGCAAATTACCTACAGTTTGTGTTATCTGCGGTGAATTGCACGGTTCTGCTAGCTGTACGAAGGCAAAAGATCAAGCTGAAAAAAAATGTAGTAATTGTGGAGGTAATCACACTGCTAACTACAGAGGATGTCCTGTATATTCTTTCGTTAAAAAGACCATGGGACAAAAACCTAAATTAGCTCCAGTTCAATCAGCAAATGCTTTCTCCGCCAATTTTCCTCCAATGAGCCAACCAAGTACTTCACATGTATCATATGCCGATGCTGTTAAGACAAATTCTTTTCCCACGCAGAAAGTGTCCCCACCAAGTAATTCAACAAATGCTAACACAAGCTTTAATTTCAGTCGCCTTGAAGCCACTATTGATAATCTGGTTCAAACTATAAACAACTTTACTACAAATATGACTAGCATGATGCAAGAAATGCTGCGAATGCAGAATACACTGCTTCAAGCATTAGTTAACAAACCATGAACACGTTAAAAATATGTTTCTGGAACGCAAACGGCATTCGCCAACATAAAAATGAACTTGAGCACTTCCTCACGGAAAAAAATATTGATATAATGTTGGTCTCAGAGACTCATTTGACTTCGAGAAGTCTTTTTAAAATTTCTGGCTACACCTTATATGATTCAAAGGACCCAAGAGGAAGAGCATGCGGTGGATCAGCAATTCTAATAAGGTCAAGACTCAAGCATTATATTATTGGCAACATTTCTGAAGAACATCTACAAGCAACGAATATTTGTATTGAAAATTTTTGCACTAATTTTGTAATATCATCAATTTACTCCCCTCCCAGATTCGCAATTACTGACGATCAATACGAGGATTTCTTCAAATCTCTTGGCCCTTGTTTCGTAGCAGCTGGGGACTATAATGCCAAACATACGTTCTGGGGTTCGCGTCTTATCTCACCCAGAGGTCGAGCGTTGTTCAACACAATTTCAAAAATGGGCTTGGACGTCATTTCGAGTGGGGAGCCCACTTACTGGCCTACAGACATACAAAAAATTCCGGATGTTATAGATTTTGGCGTCATGAAAAATATCTCTAGGGATTTAATTCAAGTTGAAGCTTCTCTAGATCTCTCGTCCGACCACTCTCCCACGATCGTTTCAATTTGTAGCCCATTAAGAAGTGACTTACCTCATCCTTATGTGAAGATGATAAATCGTGTTAATTGGCTGGGATTCAAAAAATATCTTAGTAGTCATTGCACAGAAAATATTACGCTAAGAACACCCGATGATATTGAATCTAACATTACCAACCTTAATGAAAATATTAAACAGGCTGCTGAACATGCCACTACCTCCAATCCGCAGACTGGGTATAATAGAATTTATTCTACTGATATTGAACGTCTCGTATGTGAAAAAAGAAGAGCTAGAAGGGAATGGCAACAGCACAGATCACCTCAACATAAAACTAGGTTTAAAGAGTGCACTAAACGACTCCAAGAGTTGCTTGCATTTGAAAAAACTGCATCTCTTAAAAATTATCTGGAAGATCTTGATGTCACACCAGCATCTAATTACTCTTTGTGGCGCGCTGCTAGAAAGCTTAAAACACCCGTCGAGTTTAAACCACCTCTGCGCACATCTACCGGAGATTGGGCAAGAAGCGACTCTGAAAAAGGTAAATTATTTGCTGAGCATTTAAAATCCGTATTTACCCCAAACTCATGTTCTGGTGCTGTTGATTTGCCGAGTGTAGTTGCGCTACCCCCTCGACCCATAAAATTTAAGACGCGTGATGTACAAAAACTAATTGCTGAACTCAACCCGAAAAAAGCTCCGGGTATTGATAAAATTAGTAACCAGATGCTGATGAAGTTGCCTCGTATTGCAATTAGAATCCTGTTATTCATTTTTAATGCCATTTTACGTCTGGAATATTATCCAAACAGCTGGAAGCTTGCCAAGGTTAAAATGATTCCAAAGCCGGGCAAAGATCTTACAAAGGCTGAGTCATATAGGCCAATAAGTTTACTGTCAACAATGTCAAAGCTTTTTGAAAAGTTACTCATGATAAAATTGTCCCCAATTCTAACTGATAATGAGTGCATACCGGACCATCAATTTGGTTTTAGAAGTCACCATAGCACCATTGAACAAACTCATAGATTGGTTCAATTTATACGAAAAACTTTTGAAGAAAAGAAATATTGTTCTGCCCTCTTCATTGATGTTTCTCAGGCATTTGATAAAGTATGGCATGAAGGCCTTATTTTAAAATTGAAATCATATCTACCAATAAATTTTCTGAAGCTATTGGAAAGTTATATTACTACCCGGAAGTTCACGGTTGTTGAAGGAGACTTCATGAGTGTGCCCGAATCTATATCATCCGGTGTGCCACAGGGGAGCATATTGGGGCCAGTGTTGTATTTGATTTATACTTGTGATATGCCTTTGAGCAGCAATATCCATACATCTACATTTGCCGATGATACAGCCTGCCTTAGTATGCACGAAAACCCTCACGAGGCTTCCCGATATCTACAAGAACATATTACACATCTGGAACTATGGTTAAACTTATGGAGAATTAAAGTTAACGAACAAAAGTGTGTTCAGCTAACATTTACCCTGCGAAGAGATACTTGTTCCCCAATTCGAATCAACAATCAAGTTGTTCCTCAACATTCACATGTAAAATACCTTGGTATACACCTTGATCGACGGCTTACATGGAAACACCATATTGACTCAAAGCTAACACAAATGAAACTTAAATTAACTCAGATACATTGGCTGATTGGTAGAAATTCAACACTCAGTCTAGATTGTAAACTTTTAATATACAAGTCGCTTTTGAAACCCATATGGTGCTACGGAATACAGCTATGGGGCACTGCTTCAGCTTCCAATATAGATAGAATCCAACGAAGGCAAAACAAGATTTTAAGACTAATAACATCGGCTCCATGGTACATCAAAAATTCAAATTTACATCGTGATTTAGATATGCCACTAGTGACTGAAGAAATTAAAAAATACGCAGGCAAATATTTAACAAAACTCGAGTCTCATCCTAATCCACTTGCTCGTAACATCTTGAATTTTACTGGACACATCCGCTTAAAAAAGAGGGACACTATGGCTCTAATACTCAACACTCCAGATGAAACAGCTTGAAAATATTTTTGTGCTTAATACGATATTTATGTATTATTGATTACTATCACTAAGTTTATGCCTGACACTGGTTGGGCCTAATTATTATATCTAGATTTAAGATTTGAAAACTTATTGTTAGTTCATTTTTTGAAGATACAATAAATAAATATACGCATGGAAAAAAAAAAAAAAAAAAAAAAATTTTATACTAATTTTTAAATAATTTATTGCATCGGTTGACGCACACATTATAATTAATAAATTTTCTATGGTTTTTGTCTTTCTACTTTGATACATATGAATCATATTCAAGCGAAACTTTGAAGCAAGACGGATTTGTTCATGTTGTTAAACAATTATTTTACACTCTACTAATATTAATTTTGTTCACATTCTCCTTTTGTAAAAAAAGCATTACAATCCAATATTTATTTTATGCAGTTTTTTGAACTAGCTCTTTTTTTCTAATTTTTCTTAAAGTATTAACTATTCTAAAACGTATTTACGCTTAAGGTAAACAATTGCAGACTGTGCCTGTTTTATTACAACTGAATGGGCTGAATTCATGTTAATTTTATTTATTAATTTAACATATCCACAACAAAAACTTATTATTTTAACAAAATATAAAATTTTCTCTACATATCCATGTAAGTATTTAAATTTTGTTTGAAAGTATTTCAATATGGCAGTGGATTTCAGTAGATTGTTGTATTAAGCAGAGATTCTTTTGACTATCTATTTGATATGTTGAAAAGTAAACAATTTGTACTATTTCATGCTACTGTTTAATTAAATTAAATTAAATTTTCAATGTTATTCATTATTATGAATTTTTAACGCAATAGAACAAATCAGAAATGTCAATGGAAATTATGCCAATATGAGGAAATTTTCATGTCATTGAGTAAATTTTAAAATAATTTTTAAAAATCGAAATATCAATAATATATACATTTTAAGTTTTTAACATAAAGAAAACATATAAAATTTCATTATGCAATAAATTTGTGAAGCAGTTTTGTCGAATTTGCTTAAAAATTTCCATATTTTGTTCATAATTTGTAAAAGAAATTTCACAATCTTCTTAGGAAAACTATCAGAACTTTTTGCAAAATGAAGGAAAAACTAAATTTTCATTTTGCACGCATTCTATAATATCCAAACTATTAATTTTTAAAAGCATTTTTCTTGATTTTTTTGAAATCTTTGAGAAAAAAATGAAAATATGGAAAAACTTTTGTTAAAATTTATACATGCTCGCACTAATAGCTTTGCAATCTATAAACGATGACTACTATGAACTTCTCATACCTGGGATGTAAGTAAATTTCATGTGTTGAAAAGAAAAAAAGTTGTGTGTTTTAAACAAAAGTGATTCAGTGATTCATTGATTATTTTCAAGTGAAATTAAACAAAAACAAAAGCCAAATTTATAATGTCGGATGCTGCTGTTATCGAAGCCACCGGATCTCCCGTAGCCGCTCCAGTTGCGGAGAAAAAGGCAAAGAAAGTTGCAAAGGCCAAAAAGCCATCTGCTGTCCCCAGTCATCCACCTGCCATCAAAACATTAAAAGAACGTGGTGGTTCCTCCCTGCCAGCCATCAAGAAATATCTTACAAGCACTTATAAGGTAGATGCCCAAAAATTGGCTCCTTTCATCAAAAAATATTTGAAGACCGCCGTAACCAGTGGAAAATTAATTCAAACAAAAGGTAAGGGTGCTTCCGGCTCATTCAAATTGTCGGCAACCGCCTCAAAGGAGCCAAAAGCAAAGAAGCCTGCTGCTGCAAAGAAGGCTCCTGCTGCCGGCGATAAAAAGAAGAAGATCAGTAAGGCTACTAAAAAGGCCGCGCCAGCAGCAGCAAAGAAGCCGTCAGCTGTGAAAAAGACTGCCGAAAAGAAGAAGACAGAAGGCGAAGGCAAAAACTGCCAAAAAGACTGGTACAGTTAAGGCCAAACCCGCTAAAAAGGCACCAGCAACTAAACCAAAGGCACCAAAAGCCAAGAGCGCAACTGCAGCGAAACCCAAAAAAGCTGCACCAGCTAAAAAACCAGCTGCCAAAAAGGCCGCCGCTAAAAAGTAAATTCATGTTTCCTTTAATCTTCAAAATAAATTATTTTTCGATATTCGAAAAATATTTATTTGCAAAATAAAAAGCCCTTTTCAGGGCTACAAAATATTTTTCAAAAGAGATTAAATTGCTGCAAACTCCATTACACATACCTATGTACATAAAAGCCTTTACGTAAACTCAATACGAACTAGTAAAATATTTCTTTTGCTTTGTTCACCAAATAGCACTCAAGTAATAATGATATACAAACATACATACACACATATGTGCCCTTAATTATGAAAGTGGTCTAAGTCATGCATTTTTGCTTCGAAATTTTTAATAAATCTTAAAAACACTTCAATAAATATTAAATAAATTTATATTAATCGAGACTAATACAACTCTAAAATAAAATGTTGCATAATATAAAAATATTGTTCGGTTTGTTCAAGTGTAATCTACTAAATATGTCGATCGAAGAAAAATATGACTTAAACCATTTTCATAATTAAGGGCACATATGTATGTAATTAAAAAGGAATATATTTTTTATAGCAAAAATCGTTATTATTCCATAAATTTTTTTGGATCTTTTTTCCTAGCAAAAGAAAATTATTTTTATTATTGACAAGAAATTCTATGGTAAATTAATTTAATAGTGTAGAATAAGAAAAAAGCACACAAATTTTAAAATCGTTAATTTATTTTTCATTACTTTTCAGAATCTGCATATACATACATTATTATTAGCTGTATGAATTACAATATTTTATTATTTGTGCCTTTTTCATCACTTTGCACACTACCTACACACATATATATATATATACATACGTACATACATATAAACCATTTATTGCACTATTAGTTTTGAAATTTTATTTTGCATACACACACTTGAAAGTATTCTCAATCTCTTTTCCATAAAAACATTTGTGGCCCTGAAAAGGGCCTTTTGTTTGATTGTATTGTTGGGATGAATAAAAACAAAATCCATTTATTTATTTGGAGCTGGTATATTTAGTTACGGCCTTAGTACCTTCACTAACAGCGTGCTTGGCCAATTCACCGGGCAACAGAAGACGCACGGCTGTTTGAATTTCCCGACTGGTAATGGTCGAACGTTTGTTGTAGTGAGCCAAACGAGATGCTTCAGCGGCAATACGTTCAAAAATATCATTAACAAAACTGTTCATGATACTCATGGCTTTCGATGAGATACCAGTATCGGGATGCACTTGCTTCAACACTTTGTAAATGTAGATAGCGTAACTTTCCTTACGTTTACGCTTCTTACCCTTATCACTTTTTGTAATATTCTTTTGGGCTTTACCGGCCTTCTTTGCTGCTTTACCACTAGTTTTAGGAGGCATTTTTATTTTCCACTTTCCACTTTATTTTTTATTATTCACTTCACACAAACACTTTTAAGCGACTGTTCGCAATCTGTAAAAATGCAGAGCCAAACACTCACTATATATACTTTTTTTCAATCGTAAAAATAACATCGTTTCAGCTTCGGCTGCGCACACATAATCCACCCTGTTGTGTGCAAACACGACTGCAGCAAAACTATAAATACTCACCGTTTGGCGTAAAACCTTAATCAGTTTGTGTTAACAGTGCTCAAGTGAAGTGTCTATTGAAAGTGAATATTGAAAACAAAAAAATAAATTGAAAATGTCTGGTCGTGGTAAAGGTGGCAAAGTTAAGGGAAAGGCAAAGTCCCGTTCAAATCGTGCTGGTTTGCAATTTCCCGTCGGTCGTATTCACCGTTTGTTGCGTAAAGGCAATTATGCTGAACGTGTTGGTGCCGGAGCTCCAGTATATTTAGCTGCTGTGATGGAATATTTGGCAGCTGAAGTTCTTGAGTTGGCTGGCAATGCCGCTCGTGACAACAAAAAAACAAGAATAATTCCACGTCATTTACAGTTGGCCATCCGCAATGACGAAGAATTAAACAAATTGTTGTCTGGTGTTACCATTGCCCAAGGTGGTGTTTTACCAAACATCCAAGCTGTTCTCTTGCCCAAGAAGACTGAAAAGAAAGCCTAAATTATTTAGTTGTGAAAAAGATCAAATGTAAAGTATACAAAGCCATCGTGTACATTCATAAATACAATATACCAACCGTCCTTTTCAGGACGACAAATTTATTTTCAAAAAGAGAAAACTTTGTTTAAAATTATTTATTATAATAAACAAATATTTTTTTATATTCAATACTGAGAAAATACATATGCACACATACATTTAGCATATACATATATGTATGTACATACGAGTATAATCAAATGCATGTACCTATTACTTTTTATTCTAACTCGGCATTTATCACAATTACACACACACACAAACATTGAATTCAACATGCCTGTCTGTTCGTGTCATACGTTCGTCCATTTTGATTTTCTCTTCTGTACGGGTCGTTATTGTTCATGATGTTTTTATTTTGAGAGAATGGCATGGCATTTTTCAACATAAAATATATTTTTTTTTTTGAAAATAAACACAAAAAGAACATATTTCTCAATATATACATGCATTAAATTTACATGAAGTTATAAAATAAGAAATGGTAATTAAAATTCCCTCTTTTTAAACACTAAATTTCAATTTCACGTAATAATAATACAAAATAAATCTCTTTTTTTAAAGTTTTTGTGGTCCTGAAAAGGACCGATTGTTCGATGGTGTTTAAAAATTTTCTTTATTCCATTACTAAAATAGCAGCATACATATTTAACCGCCGAAACCGTACAAAGTACGACCTTGTCTTTTCAATGCGTAGACAACATCCATAGCGGTGACAGTTTTCCTTTTGGCATGTTCTGTATATGTGACGGCATCACGGATAACATTTTCCAAAAATACCTTCAGTACACCACGGGTTTCTTCGTAAATCAAACCAGAAATACGCTTTACACCACCACGACGAGCCAAACGTCTAATAGCGGGCTTTGTAATACCTTGGATATTATCACGCAACACTTTACGATGACGTTTAGCGCCACCTTTGCCCAAACCTTTTCCACCTTTACCACGACCAGTCATTTTAGATCACTCACTATTTTTTTTCACTTCACACAGTTCACAAGAGATGCACAATACGAATGGGTCTCGCCGCCACTACAACTTGTATTTATACCAAATTTAACTAAAAAAGAGAGAGTAAACATTATAACTTTGTACGCTTCTTTCTTTTGCGGCTATCAAGTCAAACGAGAGCATCCCTCATTACACAAACAATATAGCACACGTACACAAACAACCATATTTGGTTGATGAAATTTTTCTATATAAGTCGTACATTTTACGCCGGCCCAAATTAATTGTGTGTTAACAGTGTTTCAGTGCATTTAACTTAAGTGAAAAAAAATAAAAGTAGTAGAAGTGAAGTGAAAATGGCCCGTACTAAGCAAACTGCCCGTAAATCGACTGGTGGCAAAGCGCCTCGTAAACAGTTGGCTACCAAAGCTGCTCGTAAAAGTGCTCCAGCTACCGGTGGTGTCAAGAAGCCACATCGTTTTCGTCCTGGTACCGTAGCTCTACGTGAAATTCGTCGTTATCAAAAGAGCACTGAATTATTGATACGCAAATTGCCCTTCCAACGTTTGGTTCGTGAAATCGCTCAAGATTTCAAGACAGATTTGCGTTTCCAGAGCTCTGCTGTAATGGCCTTGCAAGAAGCCAGTGAAGCTTATTTGGTTGGTCTATTCGAAGATACTAACTTGTGCGCTATCCATGCCAAGCGTGTTACTATTATGCCAAAGGATATTCAATTGGCCAGACGCATTCGTGGCGAACGTGCTTAAGTTTTTTCTTTTTGTATGAATGGATAATGTAACTTACCATCGCTAAAATAACATCATATAAAAACAATCGGTCCTTTTCAGGACCACAAATCCTTTTCTAAAAGAGAGTAATTTTTGTTTATATTTTATTATTTAATTATTAATTTTGATAGACAGCTAAATATTTATAATAAGAATATATCAGGGATAGAAACACTAGCTTCAAATGCCGTCGGCTAATGATTTTTTTTATTGAAACATTTATGTGCGTGTTTTTAAAATCACGAAACCTTTTCTAAAAGAGAGTAATTTTTGTTTATATTTTATTATTAATTTTGATAGACATAGCTAAATATTTATAATAAGAATATATCAGGGATAGAATCACAAGCTTCAAATGCCGTCGGCTAATGATTTTTTTTATTGAAACATTTATGTGCGTGTTTTTAAAATCACGAAACCTTTTCTAAAAGAGAGTAATTTTTGTTTATATTTTATTATTAATTTTGATAGACATAGCTAAATATTTATAATAAGAATATATCAGGGATAGAATCACAAGCTACAAATGCCGTCGGCTAATGATTTTTTTTATTGAAACATTTATGTGCGTGTTTTTAAAATCACGAAACCTTTTCTAAAAGAGAGTAATTTTTGTTTATATTTTATTATTTAATTATTAATTTTGATAGACATAGCTAAATATTTATAATAAGAATATATCAGGGATAGAAACACTAGCTTCAAATGCCGTCGGCTAATGATTTTTTTTTTTTTATTGAAACATTTTATGTGCGTGTTTTTAATGTTCTATCTATCTTTTTCGTTGTGCAATTTTAATCAAATTAGTAGCAAGTAAGATGTGATAAATTAGATTTAGCCCTTGTAGGCATGCAAGGAAACTTTAAAATTAGTTAAAACTATGCCATGAACCATATATAGATTTAGTATTTTGGTAAATAAAGATTGAATTGAAAAATATTTAGTTATATTGTTTTTAATTTGTTGTTCGTCAATTTTACTTGCAATTTGTTTCATATTATTTATTAAATAAATGAAATGCACATCTAAGGCGATCGTTTTTAGGACCAGTAGAACATTTTTATTTTTCCCTTTAAAGCGACGGTTTTTTTTATGACATTTTCATTTTATGTCAATCATTATAATGTCAATTTTATTTTTTCTTCTTATAACTGTACAAATTTTATATTTTGTTTTTATTTTATACTAATTTTTAAATAATTTATTGCATCGGTTGACGCACACATTATAATTAATAAATTTTCTATGGTTTTTGTCTTTCTACTTTGATACATATGAATCATATTCAAGCGAAACTTTGAAGCAAGACGGATTTGTTCATGTTGTTAAACAATTATTTTACACTCTACTAATATTAATTTTGTTCACATTCTCCTTTTGTAAAAAAAAAGCATTACAATCCAATATTTATTTTATGCAGTTTTTTGAACTAGCTCTTTTTTTCTAATTTTTCTTAAAGTATTAACTATTCTAAAACGTATTTACGCTTAAGGTAAACAATTGCAGACTGTGCCTGTTTTATTACAACTGAATGGGCTGAATTCATGTTAATTTTATTTATTAATTTAACATATCCACAACAAAAACTTATTATTTTAACAAAATATAAAATTTTCTCTACATATCCATGTAAGTATTTAAATTTTGTTTGAAAGTATTTCAATATGGCAGTGGATTTCAGTAGATTGTTGTATTAAGCAGAGATTCTTTTGACTATCTATTTGATATGTTGAAAAGTAAACAATTTGTACTATTTCATGCTACTGTTTAATTAAATTAAATTAAATTTTCAATGTTATTCATTATTATGAATTTTTAACGCAATAGAACAAATCAGAAATGTCAATGGAAATTATGCCAATATGAGGAAATTTTCATGTCATTGAGTAAATTTTAAAATAATTTTTAAAAATCGAAATATCAATAATATATACATTTTAAGTTTTTAACATAAAGAAAACATATAAAATTTCATTATGCAATAAATTTGTGAAGCAGTTTTGTCGAATTTGCTTAAAAATTTCCATATTTTGTTCATAATTTGTAAAAGAAATTTCACAATCTTCTTAGGAAAACTATCAGAACTTTTTGCAAAATGAAGGAAAAACTAAATTTTCATTTTGCACGCATTCTATAATATCCAAACTATTAATTTTTAAAAGCATTTTTCTTGATTTTTTTGAAATCTTTGAGAAAAAAATGAAAATATGGAAAAACTTTTGTTAAAATTTATACATGCTCGCACTAATAGCTTTGCAATCTATAAACGATGACTACTATGAACTTCTCATACCTGGGATGTAAGTAAATTTCATGTGTTGAAAAGAAAAAAAGTTGTGTGTTTTAAACAAAAGTGATTCAGTGATTCATTGATCATTTTCAAGTGAAATTAAACAAAAACAAAAGCCAAATTTATAATGTCGGATGCTGCTGTTATCGAAGCCACCGGATCTCCCGTAGCCGCTCCAGTTGCGGAGAAAAAGGCAAAGAAAGTTGCAAAGGCCAAAAAGCCATCTGCTGTCCCCAGTCATCCACCTACCCATCAAATGGTTGACGCTGCCATCAAAACATTAAAAGAACGTGGTGGTTCCTCCCTGCCAGCCATCAAGAAATATCTTACAAGCACTTATAAGGTAGATGCCCAAAAATTGGCTCCTTTCATCAAAAAATATTTGAAGACCGCCGTAACCAGTGGAAAATTAATTCAAACAAAAGGTAAGGGTGCTTCCGGCTCATTCAAATTGTCGGCAACCGCCTCAAAGGAGCCAAAAGCAAAGAAGCCTGCTGCTGCAAAGAAGGCTCCTGCTGCCGGCGATAAAAAGAAGAAGATCAGTAAGGCTACTAAAAAGGCCGCGCCAGCAGCAGCAAAGAAGCCGTCAGCTGTGAAAAAGACTGCCGAAAAGAAGAAGACAGAGAAGGCGAAGGCAAAAACTGCCAAAAAGACTGGTACAGTTAAGGCCAAACCCGCTAAAAAGGCACCAGCAACTAAACCAAAGGCACCAAAAGCCAAGAGCGCAACTGCAGCGAAACCCAAAAAAGCTGCACCAGCTAAAAAACCAGCTGCCAAAAAGGCCGCCGCTAAAAAGTAAATTCATGTTTCCTTTAATCTTCAAAATAAATTATTTTTCGATATTCGAAAAATATTTATTTGCAAAATAAAAAGCCCTTTTCAGGGCTACAAAATATTTTTCAAAAGAGATTAAATTGCTGCAAACTCCATTACACATACCTATGTACATATATCCATATGTACATAAAAGCCTTTACGTAAACTCAATACGAACTAGTAAAATATTTCTTTTGCTTTGTTCACCAAATAGCACTCAAGTAATAATGATATACAAACATACATACACACATATGTGCCCTTAATTATGAAAGTAGTCTAAGTCATGCATTTTTGCTTCGAAATTTTTAATAAATCTTAAAAACACTTCAATAAATATTAAATAAATTTATATTAATCGAGACTAATACAACTCTAAAATAAAATGTTGCATAATATAAAAATATTGTTCGGTTTGTTCAAGTGTAATCTACTAAATATGTCGATCGAAGAAAAATATGACTTAAACCATTTTCATAATTAAGGGCACATATGTATGTAATTAAAAAGGAATATATTTTTTATAGCAAAAATCGTTATTATTCCATAAATTTTTTTGGATCTTTTTTCCTAGCAAAAGAAAATTATTTTTATTATTGACAAGAAATTCTATGGTAAATTAATTTAATAGTGTAGAATAAGAAAAAAGCACACAAATTTTAAAATCGTTAATTTATTTTTCATTACTTTTCAGAATCTGCATATACATACATTATTATTAGCTGTATGAATTACAATATTTTATTATTTGTGCCTTTTTCATCACTTTGCACACTACCTACACATATATATATATATATATATATATACATACGTACATACATATAAACCATTTATTGCACTATTAGTTTTGAAATTTTATTTTGCATACACACACTTGAAAGTATTCTCAATCTCTTTTCCATAAAAACATTTGTGGCCCTGAAAAGGGCCTTTTGTTTGATTGTATTGTTGGGATGAATAAAAACAAAATCCATTTATTTATTTGGAGCTGGTATATTTAGTTACGGCCTTAGTACCTTCACTAACAGCGTGCTTGGCCAATTCACCGGGCAACAGAAGACGCACGGCTGTTTGAATTTCCCGACTGGTAATGGTCGAACGTTTGTTGTAGTGAGCCAAACGAGATGCTTCAGCGGCAATACGTTCAAAAATATCATTAACAAAACTGTTCATGATACTCATGGCTTTCGATGAGATACCAGTATCGGGATGCACTTGCTTCAACACTTTGTAAATGTAGATAGCGTAACTTTCCTTACGTTTACGCTTCTTACCCTTATCACTTTTTGTAATATTCTTTTGGGCTTTACCGGCCTTCTTTGCTGCTTTACCACTAGTTTTAGGAGGCATTTTTATTTTCCACTTTCCACTTTATTTTTTATTATTCACTTCACACAAACACTTTTAAGCGACTGTTCGCAATCTGTAAAAATGCAGAGCCAAACACTCACTATATATACTTTTTTTCAATCGTAAAAATAACATCGTTTCAGCTTCGGCTGCGCACACATAATCCACCCTGTTGTGTGCAAACACGACTGCAGCAAAACTATAAATACTCACCGTTTGGCGTAAAACCTTAATCAGTTTGTGTTAACAGTGCTCAAGTGAAGTGTCTATTGAAAGTGAATATTGAAAACAAAAAAATAAATTGAAAATGTCTGGTCGTGGTAAAGGTGGCAAAGTTAAGGGAAAGGCAAAGTCCCGTTCAAATCGTGCTGGTTTGCAATTTCCCGTCGGTCGTATTCACCGTTTGTTGCGTAAAGGCAATTATGCTGAACGTGTTGGTGCCGGAGCTCCAGTATATTTAGCTGCTGTGATGGAATATTTGGCAGCTGAAGTTCTTGAGTTGGCTGGCAATGCCGCTCGTGACAACAAAAAAACAAGAATAATTCCACGTCATTTACAGTTGGCCATCCGCAATGACGAAGAATTAAACAAATTGTTGTCTGGTGTTACCATTGCCCAAGGTGGTGTTTTACCAAACATCCAAGCTGTTCTCTTGCCCAAGAAGACTGAAAAGAAAGCCTAAATTATTTAGTTGTGAAAAAGATCAAATGTAAAGTATACAAAGCCATCGTGTACATTCATAAATACAATATACCAACCGTCCTTTTCAGGACGACAAATTTATTTTCAAAAAGAGAAAGCTTTGTTTAAAATTATTTATTATAATAAACAAATATTTTTTTATATTCAATACTGAGAAAATACATATGCACACATACATTTAGCATATACATATATGTATGTACATACGAGTATAATCAAATGCATGTACCTATTACTTTTTATTCTAACTCGGCATTTATCACAATTACACACACACACAAACATTGAATTCAACATGCCTGTCTGTTCGTGTCATACGTTCGTCCATTTTGATTTTCTCTTCTGTACGGGTCGTTATTGTTCATGATGTTTTTATTTTGAGAGAATGGCATGGCATTTTTCAACATAAAATATATTTTTTTTTTTGAAAATAAACACAAAAAGAACATATTTCTCAATATATACATGCATTAAATTTACATGAAGTTATAAAATAAGAAATGGTAATTAAAATTCCCTCTTTTTAAACACTAAATTTCAATTTCACGTAATAATAATACAAAATAAATCTCTTTTTTTAAAGTTTTTGTGGTCCTGAAAAGGATCGATTGTTCGATGGTGTTTAAAAATTTTCTTTATTCCATTACTAAAATAGCAGCATACATATTTAACCGCCGAAACCGTACAAAGTACGACCTTGTCTTTTCAATGCGTAGACAACATCCATAGCGGTGACAGTTTTCCTTTTGGCATGTTCTGTATATGTGACGGCATCACGGATAACATTTTCCAAAAATACCTTCAGTACACCACGGGTTTCTTCGTAAATCAAACCAGAAATACGCTTTACACCACCACGACGAGCCAAACGTCTAATAGCGGGCTTTGTAATACCTTGGATATTATCACGCAACACTTTACGATGACGTTTAGCGCCACCTTTGCCCAAACCTTTTCCACCTTTACCACGACCAGTCATTTTAGATCACTCACTATTTTTTTCACTTCACACAGTTCACAAGAGATGCACAATACGAATGGGTCTCGCCGCCACTACAACTTGTATTTATACCAAATTTTTAAAAAAGAGAGAGTAAACATTATAACTTTGTACGCTTCTTTCTTTTGCGGCTATCAAGTCAAACGAGAGCATCCCTCATTACACAAACAATATAGCACACGTACACAAACAACCATATTTGGTTGATGAAATTTTTCTATATAAGTCGTACATTTTACGCCGGCCCAAATTAATTGTGTGTTAACAGTGTTTCAGTGCATTTAACTTAAGTGAAAAAAAATAAAAGTAGTAGAAGTGAAGTGAAAATGGCCCGTACTAAGCAAACTGCCCGTAAATCGACTGGTGGCAAAGCGCCTCGTAAACAGTTGGCTACCAAAGCTGCTCGTAAAAGTGCTCCAGCTACCGGTGGTGTCAAGAAGCCACATCGTTTTCGTCCTGGTACCGTAGCTCTACGTGAAATTCGTCGTTATCAAAAGAGCACTGAATTATTGATACGCAAATTGCCCTTCCAACGTTTGGTTCGTGAAATCGCTCAAGATTTCAAGACAGATTTGCGTTTCCAGAGCTCTGCTGTAATGGCCTTGCAAGAAGCCAGTGAAGCTTATTTGGTTGGTCTATTCGAAGATACTAACTTGTGCGCTATCCATGCCAAGCGTGTTACTATTATGCCAAAGGATATTCAATTGGCCAGACGCATTCGTGGCGAACGTGCTTAAGTTTTTTCTTTTTGTATGAGTGGATAATGTAACTTACCATCGCTAAAATAACATCATATAAAAACAATCGGTCCTTTTCAGGACCACAAATCCTTTTCTAAAAGAGAGTAATTTTTGTTTATATTTTATTATTTAATTATTAATTTTGATAGACATAGCTAAATATTTATAATAAGAATATATCAGGGATAGAAACACTAGCTTCAAATGCCATCGGCTAATGATTTTTTTTATTGAAACATTTATGTGCGTGTTTTTAAAATCACGAAACCTTTTCTAAAAGAGAGTAATTTTTGTTTATATTTTATTATTAATTTTGATAGACATAGCTAAATATTTATAATAAGAATATATCAGGGATAGAATCACAAGCTACAAATGCCGTCGGCTAATGATTTTTTTTATTGAAACATTTATGTGCGTGTTTTTAAAATCACGAAACCTTTTCTAAAAGAGAGTAATTTTTGTTTATATTTTATTATTTAATTATTAATTTTGATAGACATAGCTAAATATTTATAATAAGAATATATCAGGGATAGAAACACTAGCTTCAAATGCCGTCGGCTAATGATTTTTTTTTTTTTTATTGAAACATTTTATGTGCGTGTTTTTAATGTTCTATCTATCTTTTTCGTTGTGCAATTTTAATCAAATTAGTAGCAAGTAAGATGTGATAAATTAGATTTAGCCCTTGTAGGCATGCAAGGAAACTTTAAAATTAGTTAAAACTATGCCATGAACCATATATGGATTTAGTATTTTGGTAAATAAAGATTGAATTGAAAAATATTTAGTTATATTGTTTTTAATTTGTTGTTCGTCAATTTTACTTGCAATTTGTTTCATATTATTTATTAAATAAATGAAATGCACATCTAAGGCGATCGTTTTTAGGACCAGTAGAACATTTTTATTTTTCCCTTTAAAGCGACGGTTTTTTTTATGACATTTTCATTTTATGTCAATCATTATAATGTCAATTTTATTTTTTCTTCTTATAACTGTACAAATTTTATATTTTGTTTTTATTTTATACTAATTTTTAAATAATTTATTGCATCGGTTGACGCACACATTATAATTAATAAATTTTCTATGGTTTTTGTCTTTCTACTTTGATACATATGAATCATATTCAAGCGAAACTTTGAAGCAAGACGGATTTGTTCATGTTGTTAAACAATTATTTTACACTCTACTAATATTAATTTTGTTCACATTCTCCTTTTGTAAAAAAAGCATTACAATCCAATATTTATTTTATGCAGTTTTTTGAACTAGCTCTTTTTTTCTAATTTTTCTTAAAGTATTAACTATTCTAAAACGTATTTACGCTTAAGGTAAACAATTGCAGACTGTGCCTGTTTTATTACAACTGAATGGGCTGAATTCATGTTAATTTTATTTATTAATTTAACATATCCACAACAAAAACTTATTATTTTAACAAAATATAAAATTTTCTCTACATATCCATGTAAGTATTTAAATTTTGTTTGAAAGTATTTCAATATGGCAGTGGATTTCAGTAGATTGTTGTATTAAGCAGAGATTCTTTTGACTATCTATTTGATATGTTGAAAAGTAAACAATTTGTACTATTTCATGCTACTGTTTAATTAAATTAAATTAAATTTTCAATGTTATTCATTATTATGAATTTTTAACGCAATAGAACAAATCAGAAATGTCAATGGAAATTATGCCAATATGAGGAAATTTTCATGTCATTGAGTAAATTTTAAAATAATTTTTAAAAATCGAAATATCAATAATATATACATTTTAAGTTTTTAACATAAAGAAAACATATAAAATTTCATTATGCAATAAATTTGTGAAGCAGTTTTGTCGAATTTGCTTAAAAATTTCCATATTTTGTTCATAATTTGTAAAAGAAATTTCACAATCTTCTTAGGAAAAATATCAGAACTTTTTGCAAAATGAAGGAAAAACTAAATTTTCATTTTGCACGCATTCTATAATATCCAAACTATTAATTTTTAAAAGCATTTTTCTTGATTTTTTTGAAATCTTTGAGAAAAAAATGAAAATATGGAAAAACTTTTGTTAAAATTTATACATGCTCGCACTAATAGCTTTGCAATCTATAAACGATGACTAC
Organism: Nowickia ferox; assembly: GCA_936439885.1. Lineage (NCBI taxonomy): Eukaryota > Metazoa > Arthropoda > Insecta > Diptera > Tachinidae > Nowickia > Nowickia ferox. The sequence goes on along the minus strand of OW387026.1, from coordinate 35,376,093 downwards.
TATGAACTTCTCATACCTGGGATGTAAGTAAATTTCATGTGTTGAAAAGAAAAAAAGTTGTGTGTTTTAAACAAAAGTGATTCAGTGATTCATTGATTATTTTCAAGTGAAATTAAACAAAAACAAAAGCCAAATTTATAATGTCGGATGCTGCTGTTATCGAAGCCACCGGATCTCCCGTAGCCGCTCCAGTTGCGGAGAAAAAGGCAAAGAAAGTTGCAAAGGCCAAAAAGCCATCTGCTGTCCCCAGTCATCCACCTACCCATCAAATGGTTGACGCTGCCATCAAAACATTAAAAGAACGTGGTGGTTCCTCCCTGCCAGCCATCAAGAAATATCTTACAAGCACTTATAAGGTAGATGCCCAAAAATTGGCTCCTTTCATCAAAAAATATTTGAAGACCGCCGTAACCAGTGGAAAATTAATTCAAACAAAAGGTAAGGGTGCTTCCGGCTCATTCAAATTGTCGGCAACCGCCTCAAAGGAGCCAAAAGCAAAGAAGCCTGCTGCTGCAAAGAAGGCTCCTGCTGCCGGCGATAAAAAGAAGAAGATCAGTAAGGCTACTAAAAAGGCCGCGCCAGCAGCAGCAAAGAAGCCGTCAGCTGTGAAAAAGACTGCCGAAAAGAAGAAGACAGAGAAGGCGAAGGCAAAAACTGCCAAAAAGACTGGTACAGTTAAGGCCAAACCCGCTAAAAAGGCACCAGCAACTAAACCAAAGGCACCAAAAGCCAAGAGCGCAACTGCAGCGAAACCCAAAAAAGCTGCACCAGCTAAAAAACCAGCTGCCAAAAAGGCCGCCGCTAAAAAGTAAATTCATGTTTCCTTTAATCTTCAAAATAAATTATTTTTCGATATTCGAAAAATATTTATTTGCAAAATAAAAAGCCCTTTTCAGGGCTACAAAATATTTTTCAAAAGAGATTAAATTGCTGCAAACTCCATTACACATACCTATGTACATAAAAGCCTTTACGTAAACTCAATACGAACTAGTAAAATATTTCTTTTGCTTTGTTCACCAAATAGCACTCAAGTAATAATGATATACAAACATACATACACACATATGTGCCCTTAATTATGAAAGTGGTCTAAGTCATGCATTTTTGCTTCGAAATTTTTAATAAATCTTAAAAACACTTCAATAAATATTAAATAAATTTATATTAATCGAGACTAATACAACTCTAAAATAAAATGTTGCATAATATAAAAATATTGTTCGGTTTGTTCAAGTGTAATCTACTAAATATGTCGATCGAAGAAAAATATGACTTAAACCATTTTCATAATTAAGGGCACATATGTATGTAATTAAAAAGGAATATATTTTTTATAGCAAAAATCGTTATTATTCCATAAATTTTTTTGGATCTTTTTTCCTAGCAAAAGAAAATTATTTTTATTATTGACAAGAAATTCTATGGTAAATTAATTTAATAGTGTAGAATAAGAAAAAAGCACACAAATTTTAAAATCGTTAATTTATTTTTCATTACTTTTCAGAATCTGCATATACATACATTATTATTAGCTGTATGAATTACAATATTTTATTATTTGTGCCTTTTTCATCACTTTGCACACTACCTACACATATATATATATATATATATATATATACATACGTACATACATATAAACCATTTATTGCACTATTAGTTTTGAAATTTTATTTTGCATACACACACTTGAAAGTATTCTCAATCTCTTTTCCATAAAAACATTTGTGGCCCTGAAAAGGGCCTTTTGTTTGATTGTATTGTTGGGATGAATAAAAACAAAATCCATTTATTTATTTGGAGCTGGTATATTTAGTTACGGCCTTAGTACCTTCACTAACAGCGTGCTTGGCCAATTCACCGGGCAACAGAAGACGCACGGCTGTTTGAATTTCCCGACTGGTAATGGTCGAACGTTTGTTGTAGTGAGCCAAACGAGATGCTTCAGCGGCAATACGTTCAAAAATATCATTAACAAAACTGTTCATGATACTCATGGCTTTCGATGAGATACCAGTATCGGGATGCACTTGCTTCAACACTTTGTAAATGTAGATAGCGTAACTTTCCTTACGTTTACGCTTCTTACCCTTATCACTTTTTGTAATATTCTTTTGGGCTTTACCGGCCTTCTTTGCTGCTTTACCACTAGTTTTAGGAGGCATTTTTATTTTCCACTTTATTTTTTATTATTCACTTCACACAAACACTTTTAAGCGACTGTTCGCAATCTGTAAAAATGCAGAGCCAAACACTCACTATATATACTTTTTTTCAATCGTAAAAATAACATCGTTTCAGCTTCGGCTGCGCACACATAATCCACCCTGTTGTGTGCAAACACGACTGCAGCAAAACTATAAATACTCACCGTTTGGCGTAAAACCTTAATCAGTTTGTGTTAACAGTGCTCAAGTGAAGTGTCTATTGAAAGTGAATATTGAAAACAAAAAAATAAATTGAAAATGTCTGGTCGTGGTAAAGGTGGCAAAGTTAAGGGAAAGGCAAAGTCCCGTTCAAATCGTGCTGGTTTGCAATTTCCCGTCGGTCGTATTCACCGTTTGTTGCGTAAAGGCAATTATGCTGAACGTGTTGGTGCCGGAGCTCCAGTATATTTAGCTGCTGTGATGGAATATTTGGCAGCTGAAGTTCTTGAGTTGGCTGGCAATGCCGCTCGTGACAACAAAAAAACAAGAATAATTCCACGTCATTTACAGTTGGCCATCCGCAATGACGAAGAATTAAACAAATTGTTGTCTGGTGTTACCATTGCCCAAGGTGGTGTTTTACCAAACATCCAAGCTGTTCTCTTGCCCAAGAAGACTGAAAAGAAAGCCTAAATTATTTAGTTGTGAAAAAGATCAAATGTAAAGTATACAAAGCCATCGTGTACATTCATAAATACAATATACCAACCGTCCTTTTCAGGACGACAAATTTATTTTCAAAAAGAGAAAGCTTTGTTTAAAATTATTTATTATAATAAACAAATATTTTTTTATATTCAATACTGAGAAAATACATATGCACACATACATTTAGCATATACATATATGTATGTACATACGAGTATAATCAAATGCATGTACCTATTACTTTTTATTCTAACTCGGCATTTATCACAATTACACACACACACAAACATTGAATTCAACATGCCTGTCTGTTCGTGTCATACGTTCGTCCATTTTGATTTTCTCTTCTGTACGGGTCGTTATTGTTCATGATGTTTTTATTTTGAGAGAATGGCATGGCATTTTTCAACATAAAATATATTTTTTTTTTTGAAAATAAACACAAAAAGAACATATTTCTCAATATATACATGCATTAAATTTACATGAAGTTATAAAATAAGCAATGGTAATTAAAATTCCCTCTTTTTAAACACTAAATTTCAATTTCACGTAATAATAATACAAAATAAATCTCTTTTTTTAAAGTTTTTGTGGTCCTGAAAAGGACCGATTGTTCGATGGTGTTTAAAAATTTTCTTTATTCCATTACTAAAATAGCAGCATACATATTTAACCGCCGAAACCGTACAAAGTACGACCTTGTCTTTTCAATGCGTAGACAACATCCATAGCGGTGACAGTTTTCCTTTTGGCATGTTCTGTATATGTGACGGCATCACGGATAACATTTTCCAAAAATACCTTCAGTACACCACGGGTTTCTTCGTAAATCAAACCAGAAATACGCTTTACACCACCACGACGAGCCAAACGTCTAATAGCGGGCTTTGTAATACCTTGGATATTATCACGCAACACTTTACGATGACGTTTAGCGCCACCTTTGCCCAAACCTTTTCCACCTTTACCACGACCAGTCATTTTAGATCACTCACTATTTTTTTCACTTCACACAGTTCACAAGAGATGCACAATACGAATGGGTCTCGCCGCCACTACAACTTGTATTTATACCAAATTTAACTAAAAAAGAGAGAGTAAACATTATAACTTTGTACGCTTCTTTCTTTTGCGGCTATCAAGTCAAACGAGAGCATCCCTCATTACACAAACAATATAGCACACGTACACAAACAACCATATTTGGTTGATGAAATTTTTCTATATAAGTCGTACATTTTACGCCGGCCCAAATTAATTGTGTGTTAACAGTGTTTCAGTGCATTTAACTTAAGTGAAAAAAAATAAAAGTAGTAGAAGTGAAGTGAAAATGGCCCGTACTAAGCAAACTGCCCGTAAATCGACTGGTGGCAAAGCACCTCGTAAACAGTTGGCTACCAAAGCTGCTCGTAAAAGTGCTCCAGCTACCGGTGGTGTCAAGAAGCCACATCGTTTTCGTCCTGGTACCGTAGCTCTACGTGAAATTCGTCGTTATCAAAAGAGCACTGAATTATTGATACGCAAATTGCCCTTCCAACGTTTGGTTCGTGAAATCGCTCAAGATTTCAAGACAGATTTGCGTTTCCAGAGCTCTGCTGTAATGGCCTTGCAAGAAGCCAGTGAAGCTTATTTGGTTGGTCTATTCGAAGATACTAACTTGTGCGCTATCCATGCCAAGCGTGTTACTATTATGCCAAAGGATATTCAATTGGCCAGACGCATTCGTGGCGAACGTGCTTAAGTTTTTTCTTTTTGTATGAGTGGATAATGTAACTTACCATCGCTAAAATAACATCATATAAAAACAATCGGTCCTTTTCAGGACCACAAATCCTTTTCTAAAAGAGAGTAATTTTTGTTTATATTTTATTATTTAATTATTAATTTTGATAGACATAGCTAAATATTTATAATAAGAATATATCAGGGATAGAAACACTAGCTTCAAATGCCGTCGGCTAATGATTTTTTTTTATTGAAACATTTATGTGCGTGTTTTTAAAATCACGAAGCCTTTTCTAAAAGAGAGTAATTTTTGTTTATATTTTATTATTTAATTATTAATTTTGATAGACATAGCTAAATATTTATAATAAGAATATATCAGGGATAGAAACACTAGCTTCAAATGCCGTCGGCTAATGATTTTTTTTATTGAAACATTTATGTGCGTGTTTTTAAAATCACGAAACCTTTTCTAAAAGAGAGTAATTTTTGTTTATATTTTATTATTAATTTTGATAGACATAGCTAAATATTTATAATAAGAATATATCAGGGATAGAATCACAAGCTACAAATGCCGTCGGCTAATGATTTTTTTTATTGAAACATTTATGTGCGTGTTTTTAAAATCACGAAACCTTTTCTAAAAGAGAGTAATTTTTGTTTATATTTTATTATTTAATTATTAATTTTGATAGACATAGCTAAATATTTATAATAAGAATATATCAGGGATAGAAACACTAGCTTCAAATGCCGTCGGCTAATGATTTTTTTTTTTTATTGAAACATTTTATGTGCGTGTTTTTAATGTTCTATCTATCTTTTTCGTTGTGCAATTTTAATCAAATTAGTAGCAAGTAAGATGTGATAAATTAGATTTAGCCCTTGTAGGCATGCAAGGAAACTTTAAAATTAGTTAAAACTATGCCATGAACCATATATGGATTTAGTATTTTGGTAAATAAAGATTGAATTGAAAAATATTTAGTTATATTGTTTTTAATTTGTTGTTCGTCAATTTTACTTGCAATTTGTTTCATATTATTTATTAAATAAATGAAATGCACATCTAAGGCGATCGTTTTTAGGACCAGTAGAACATTTTTATTTTTCCCTTTAAAGCGACGGTTTTTTTTATGACATTTTCATTTTATGTCAATCATTATAATGTCAATTTTATTTTTTCTTCTTATAACTGTACAAATTTTATATTTTGTTTTTATTTTATACTAATTTTTAAATAATTTATTGCATCGGTTGACGCACACATTATAATTAATAAATTTTCTATGGTTTTTGTCTTTCTACTTTGATACATATGAATCATATTCAAGCGAAACTTTGAAGCAAGACGGATTTGTTCATGTTGTTAAACAATTATTTTACACTCTACTAATATTAATTTTGTTCACATTCTCCTTTTGTAAAAAAAGCATTACAATCCAATATTTATTTTATGCAGTTTTTTGAACTAGCTCTTTTTTTCTAATTTTTCTTAAAGTATTAACTATTCTAAAACGTATTTACGCTTAAGGTAAACAATTGCAGACTGTGCCTGTTTTATTACAACTGAATGGGCTGAATTCATGTTAATTTTATTTATTAATTTAACATATCCACAACAAAAACTTATTATTTTAACAAAATATAAAATTTTCTCTACATATCCATGTAAGTATTTAAATTTTGTTTGAAAGTATTTCAATATGGCAGTGGATTTCAGTAGATTGTTGTATTAAGCAGAGATTCTTTTGACTATCTATTTGATATGTTGAAAAGTAAACAATTTGTACTATTTCATGCTACTGTTTAATTAAATTAAATTAAATTTTCAATGTTATTCATTATTATGAATTTTTAACGCAATAGAACAAATCAGAAATGTCAATGGAAATTATGCCAATATGAGGAAATTTTCATGTCATTGAGTAAATTTTAAAATAATTTTTAAAAATCGAAATATCAATAATATATACATTTTAAGTTTTTAACATAAAGAAAACATATAAAATTTCATTATGCAATAAATTTGTGAAGCAGTTTTGTCGAATTTGCTTAAAAATTTCCATATTTTGTTCATAATTTGTAAAAGAAATTTCACAATCTTCTTAGGAAAAATATCAGAACTTTTTGCAAAATGAAGGAAAAACTAAATTTTCATTTTGCACGCATTCTATAATATCCAAACTATTAATTTTTAAAAGCATTTTTCTTGATTTTTTTGAAATCTTTGAGAAAAAAATGAAAATATGGAAAAACTTTTGTTAAAATTTATACATGCTCGCACTAATAGCTTTGCAATCTATAAACGATGACTACTATGAACTTCTCATACCTGGGATGTAAGTAAATTTCATGTGTTGAAAAGAAAAAAAGTTGTGTGTTTTAAACAAAAGTGATTCAGTGATTCATTGATTATTTTCAAGTGAAATTAAACAAAAACAAAAGCCAAATTTATAATGTCGGATGCTGCTGTTATCGAAGCCACCGGATCTCCCGTAGCCGCTCCAGTTGCGGAGAAAAAGGCAAAGAAAGTTGCAAAGGCCAAAAAGCCATCTGCTGTCCCCAGTCATCCACCTACCCATCAAATGGTTGACGCTGCCATCAAAACATTAAAAGAACGTGGTGGTTCCTCCCTGCCAGCCATCAAGAAATATCTTACAAGCACTTATAAGGTAGATGCCCAAAAATTGGCTCCTTTCATCAAAAAATATTTGAAGACCGCCGTAACCAGTGGAAAATTAATTCAAACAAAAGGTAAGGGTGCTTCCGGCTCATTCAAATTGTCGGCAACCGCCTCAAAGGAGCCAAAAGCAAAGAAGCCTGCTGCTGCAAAGAAGGCTCCTGCTGCCGGCGATAAAAAGAAGAAGATCAGTAAGGCTACTAAAAAGGCCGCGCCAGCAGCAGCAAAGAAGCCGTCAGCTGTGAAAAAGACTGCCGAAAAGAAGAAGACAGAGAAGGCGAAGGCAAAAACTGCCAAAAAGACTGGTACAGTTAAGGCCAAACCCGCTAAAAAGGCACCAGCAACTAAACCAAAGGCACCAAAAGCCAAGAGCGCAACTGCAGCGAAACCCAAAAAAGCTGCACCAGCTAAAAAACCAGCTGCCAAAAAGGCCGCCGCTAAAAAGTAAATTCATGTTTCCTTTAATCTTCAAAATAAATTATTTTTCGATATTCGAAAAATATTTATTTGCAAAATAAAAAGCCCTTTTCAGGGCTACAAAATATTTTTCAAAAGAGATTAAATTGCTGCAAACTCCATTACACATACCTATGTACATATATCCATATGTACATAAAAGCCTTTACGTAAACTCAATACGAACTAGTAAAATATTTCTTTTGCTTTGTTCACCAAATAGCACTCAAGTAATAATGATATACAAACATACATACACACATATGTGCCCTTAATTATGAAAGTGGTCTAAGTCATGCATTTTTGCTTCGAAATTTTTAATAAATCTTAAAAACACTTCAATAAATATTAAATAAATTTATATTAATCGAGACTAATACAACTCTAAAATAAAATGTTGCATAATATAAAAATATTGTTCGGTTTGTTCAAGTGTAATCTACTAAATATGTCGATCGAAGAAAAATATGACTTAAACCATTTTCATAATTAAGGGCACATATGTATGTAATTAAAAAGGAATATATTTTTTTATAGCAAAAATCGTTATTATTCCATCAATTTTTTTGGATCTTTTTTCCTAGCAAAAGAAAATTATTTTTATTATTGACAAGAAATTCTATGGTAAATTAATTTAATAGTGTAGAATAAGAAAAAAGCACACAAATTTTAAAATCGTTAATTTATTTTTCATTACTTTTCAGAATCTGCATATACATACATTATTATTAGCTGTATGAATTACAATATTTTATTATTTGTGCCTTTTTCATCACTTTGCACACTACCTACACATATATATATATATACATACGTACATACATATAAACCATTTATTAACACTATCAGTTTTGAAATTTTATTTTGCATACACACACTTGAAAGTATTCTCAATCTCTTTTCCATAAAAACATTTGTGGCCCTGAAAAGGGCCTTTTGTTTGGTTGTATTGTTGGGATGAATAAAAACAAAATCCATTTATTTATTTGGAGCTGGTATATTTAGTTACGGCCTTAGTACCTTCACTAACAGCGTGCTTGGCCAATTCACCGGGCAACAGAAGACGCACGGCTGTTTGAATTTCCCGACTGGTAATGGTCGAACGTTTGTTGTAGTGAGCCAAACGAGATGCTTCAGCGGCAATACGTTCAAAAATATCATTAACAAAACTGTTCATGATACTCATGGCTTTCGATGAGATACCAGTATCGGGATGCACTTGCTTCAACACTTTGTAAATGTAGATAGCGTAACTTTCCTTACGTTTACGCTTCTTACCCTTATCACTTTTTGTAATATTCTTTTGGGCTTTACCGGCCTTCTTTGCTGCTTTACCACTAGTTTTAGGAGGCATTTTTATTTTCCACTTTCCACTTTATTTTTTATTATTCACTTCACACAAACACTTTTAAGCGACTGTTCGCAATCTGTAAAAATGCAGAGCCAAACACTCACTATATATACTTTTTTTCAATCGTAAAAATAACATCGTTTCAGCTTCGGCTGCGCACACATAATCCACCCTGTTGTGTGCAAACACGACTGCAGCAAAACTATAAATACTCACCGTTTGGCGTAAAACCTTAATCAGTTTGTGTTAACAGTGCTCAAGTGAAGTGTCTATTGAAAGTGAATATTGAAAACAAAAAAATAAATTGAAAATGTCTGGTCGTGGTAAAGGTGGCAAAGTTAAGGGAAAGGCAAAGTCCCGTTCAAATCGTGCTGGTTTGCAATTTCCCGTCGGTCGTATTCACCGTTTGTTGCGTAAAGGCAATTATGCTGAACGTGTTGGTGCCGGAGCTCCAGTATATTTAGCTGCTGTGATGGAATATTTGGCAGCTGAAGTTCTTGAGTTGGCTGGCAATGCCGCTCGTGACAACAAAAAAACAAGAATAATTCCACGTCATTTACAGTTGGCCATCCGCAATGACGAAGAATTAAACAAATTGTTGTCTGGTGTTACCATTGCCCAAGGTGGTGTTTTACCAAACATCCAAGCTGTTCTCTTGCCCAAGAAGACTGAAAAGAAAGCCTAAATTATTTAGTTGTGAAAAAGATCAAATGTAAAGTATACAAAGCCATCGTGTACATTCATAAATACAATATACCAACCGTCCTTTTCAGGACGACAAATTTATTTTCAAAAAGAGAAAGCTTTGTTTAAAATTATTTATTATAATAAACAAATATTTTTTTATATTCAATACTGAGAAAATACATATGCACACATACATTTAGCATATACATATATGTATGTACATACGAGTATAATCAAATGCATGTACCTATTACTTTTTATTCTAACTCGGCATTTATCACAATTACACACACACACAAACATTGAATTCAACATGCCTGTCTGTTCGTGTCATACGTTCGTCCATTTTGATTTTCTCTTCTGTACGGGTCGTTATTGTTCATGATGTTTTTATTTTGAGAGAATGGCATGGCATTTTTCAACATAAAATATATTTTTTTTGAAAATAAACACAAAAAGAACATATTTCTCAATATATACATGCATTAAATTTACATGAAGTTATAAAATAAGCAATGGTAATTAAAATTCCCTCTTTTTAAACACTAAATTTCAATTTCACGTAATAATAATACAAAATAAATCTCTTTTTTTAAAGTTTTTGTGGTCCTGAAAAGGACCGATTGTTCGATGGTGTTTAAAAATTTTCTTTATTCCATTACTAAAATAGCAGCATACATATTTAACCGCCGAAACCGTACAAAGTACGACCTTGTCTTTTCAATGCGTAGACAACATCCATAGCGGTGACAGTTTTCCTTTTGGCATGTTCTGTATATGTGACGGCATCACGGATAACATTTTCCAAAAATACCTTCAGTACACCACGGGTTTCTTCGTAAATCAAACCAGAAATACGCTTTACACCACCACGACGAGCCAAACGTCTAATAGCGGGCTTTGTAATACCTTGGATATTATCACGCAACACTTTACGATGACGTTTAGCGCCACCTTTGCCCAAACCTTTTCCACCTTTACCACGACCAGTCATTTTAGATCACTCACTATTTTTTTCACTTCACACAGTTCACAAGAGATGCACAATACGAATGGGTCTCGCCGCCACTACAACTTGTATTTATACCAAATTTAACTAAAAAAGAGAGAGTAAACATTATAACTTTGTACGCTTCTTTCTTTTGCGGCTATCAAGTCAAACGAGAGCATCCCTCATTACACAAACAATATAGCACACGTACACACACAACCATATTTGGTTGATGAAATTTTTCTATATAAGTCGTACATTTTACGCCGGCCCAAATTAATTGTGTGTTAACAGTGTTTCAGTGCATTTAACTTAAGTGAAAAAAAAATAAAAGTAGTAGAAGTGAAGTGAAAATGGCCCGTACTAAGCAAACTGCCCGTAAATCGACTGGTGGCAAAGCGCCTCGTAAACAGTTGGCTACCAAAGCTGCTCGTAAAAGTGCTCCAGCTACCGGTGGTGTCAAGAAGCCACATCGTTTTCGTCCTGGTACCGTAGCTCTACGTGAAATTCGTCGTTATCAAAAGAGCACTGAATTATTGATACGCAAATTGCCCTTCCAACGTTTGGTTCGTGAAATCGCTCAAGATTTCAAGACAGATTTGCGTTTCCAGAGCTCTGCTGTAATGGCCTTGCAAGAAGCCAGTGAAGCTTATTTGGTTGGTCTATTCGAAGATACTAACTTGTGCGCTATCCATGCCAAGCGTGTTACTATTATGCCAAAGGATATTCAATTGGCCAGACGCATTCGTGGCGAACGTGCTTAAGTTTTTTCTTTTTGTATGAGTGGATAATGTAACTTACCATCGCTAAAATAACATCATATAAAAACAATCGGTCCTTTTCAGGACCACAAATCCTTTTCTAAAAGAGAGTAATTTTTGTTTATATTTTATTATTTAATTATTAATTTTGATAGACATAGCTAAATATTTATAATAAGAATATATCAGGGATAGAAACACTAGCTTCAAATGCCGTCGGCTAATGATTTTTTTTTTTTTTATTGAAACATTTTATGTGCGTGTTTTTAATGTTCTATCTATCTTTTTCGTTGTGCAATTTTAATCAAATTAGTAGCAAGTAAGATGTGATAAATTAGATTTAGCCCTTGTAGGCATGCAAGGAAACTTTAAAATTAGTTAAAACTATGCCATGAACCATATATGGATTTAGTATTTTGGTAAATAAAGATTGAATTGAAAAATATTTAGTTATATTGTTTTTAATTTGTTGTTCGTCAATTTTACTTGCAATTTGTTTCATATTATTTATTAAATAAATGAAATGCACATCTAAGGCGATCGTTTTTAGGACCAGTAGAACATTTTTATTTTTCCCTTTAAAGCGACGGTTTTTTTTATGACATTTTCATTTTATGTCAATCATTATAATGTCAATTTTATTTTTTCTTCTTATAACTGTACAAATTTTATATTTTGTTTTTATTTTATACTAATTTTTAAATAATTTATTGCATCGGTTGACGCACACATTATAATTAATAAATTTTCTATGGTTTTTGTCTTTCTACTTTGATACATATGAATCATATTCAAGCGAAACTTTGAAGCAAGACGGATTTGTTCATGTTGTTAAACAATTATTTTACACTCTACTAATATTAATTTTGTTCACATTCTCCTTTTGTAAAAAAAGCATTACAATCCAATATTTATTTTATGCAGTTTTTTGAACTAGCTCTTTTTTTCTAATTTTTCTTAAAGTATTAACTATTCTAAAACGTATTTACGCTTAAGGTAAACAATTGCAGACTGTGCCTGTTTTATTACAACTGAATGGGCTGAATTCATGTTAATTTTATTTATTAATTTAACATATCCACAACAAAAACTTATTATTTTAACAAAATATAAAATTTTCTCTACATATCCATGTAAGTATTTAAATTTTGTTTGAAAGTATTTCAATATGGCAGTGGATTTCAGTAGATTGTTGTATTAAGCAGAGATTCTTTTGACTATCTATTTGATATGTTGAAAAGTAAACAATTTGTACTATTTCATGCTACTGTTTAATTAAATTAAATTAAATTTTCAATGTTATTCATTATTATGAATTTTTAACGCAATAGAACAAATCAGAAATGTCAATGGAAATTATGCCAATATGAGGAAATTTTCATGTCATTGAGTAAATTTTAAAATAATTTTTAAAAATCGAAATATCAATAATATATACATTTTAAGTTTTTAACATAAAGAAAACATATAAAATTTCATTATGCAATAAATTTGTGAAGCAGTTTTGTCGAATTTGCTTAAAAATTTCCATATTTTGTTCATAATTTGTAAAAGAAATTTCACAATCTTCTTAGGAAAACTATCAGAACTTTTTGCAAAATGAAGGAAAAACTAAATTTTCATTTTGCACGCATTCTATAATATCCAAACTATTAATTTTTAAAAGCATTTTTCTTGATTTTTTTGAAATCTTTGAGAAAAAAATGAAAATATGGAAAAACTTTTGTTAAAATTTATACATGCTCGCACTAATAGCTTTGCAATCTATAAACGATGACTACTATGAACTTCTCATACCTGGGATGTAAGTAAATTTCATGTGTTGAAAAGAAAAAAAGTTGTGTGTTTTAAACAAAAGTGATTCAGTGATTCATTGATCATTTTCAAGTGAAATTAAACAAAAACAAAAGCCAAATTTATAATGTCGGATGCTGCTGTTATCGAAGCCACCGGATCTCCCGTAGCCGCTCCAGTTGCGGAGAAAAAGGCAAAGAAAGTTGCAAAGGCCAAAAAGCCATCTGCTGTCCCCAGTCATCCACCTACCCATCAAATGGTTGACGCTGCCATCAAAACATTAAAAGAACGTGGTGGTTCCTCCCTGCCAGCCATCAAGAAATATCTTACAAGCACTTATAAGGTAGATGCCCAAAAATTGGCTCCTTTCATCAAAAAATATTTGAAGACCGCCGTAACCAGTGGAAAATTAATTCAAACAAAAGGTAAGGGTGCTTCCGGCTCATTCAAATTGTCGGCAACCGCCTCAAAGGAGCCAAAAGCAAAGAAGCCTGCTGCTGCAAAGAAGGCTCCTGCTGCCGGCGATAAAAAGAAGAAGATCAGTAAGGCTACTAAAAAGGCCGCGCCAGCAGCAGCAAAGAAGCCGTCAGCTGTGAAAAAGACTGCCGAAAAGAAGAAGACAGAGAAGGCGAAGGCAAAAACTGCCAAAAAGACTGGTACAGTTAAGGCCAAACCCGCTAAAAAGGCACCAGCAACTAAACCAAAGGCACCAAAAGCCAAGAGCGCAACTGCAGCGAAACCCAAAAAAGCTGCACCAGCTAAAAAACCAGCTGCCAAAAAGGCCGCCGCTAAAAAGTAAATTCATGTTTCCTTTAATCTTCAAAATAAATTATTTTTCGATATTCGAAAAATATTTATTTGCAAAATAAAAAGCCCTTTTCAGGGCTACAAAATATTTTTCAAAAGAGATTAAATTGCTGCAAACTCCATTACACATACCTATGTACATATATCCATATGTACATAAAAGCCTTTACGTAAACTCAATACGAACTAGTAAAATATTTCTTTTGCTTTGTTCACCAAATAGCACTCAAGTAATAATGATATACAAACATACATACACACATATGTGCCCTTAATTATGAAAGTGGTCTAAGTCATGCATTTTTGCTTCAAAATTTTTAATAAATCTTAAAAACACTTCAATAAATATTAAATAAATTTATATTAATCGAGACTAATACAACTCTAAAATAAAATGTTGCATAATATAAAAATATTGTTCGGTTTGTTCAAGTGTAATCTACTAAATATGTCGATCGAAGAAAAATATGACTTAAACAATTTTCATAATTTAGTTGTGAAAAAGATCAAATGTAAAGTATACAAAGCCATCGTGTACATTCATAAATACAATATACCAACCGTCCTTTTCAGGACGACAAATTTATTTTCAAAAAGAGAAAGCTTTGTTTAAAATTATTTATTATAATAAACAAATATTTTTTTATATTCAATACTGAGAAAATACATATGCACACATACATATATGTATGTACATACGAGTATAATCAAATGCATGTACCTATTACTTTTTATTCTAACTCGGCATTTATCACAATTACACACACACACAAACATTGAATTCAACATGCCTGTCTGTTCGTGTCATACGTTCGTCCATTTTGATTTTCTCTTCTGTACGGGTCGTTATTGTTCATGATGTTTTTATTTTGAGAGAATGGCATGGCATTTTTCAACATAAAATATATTTTTTTTGAAAATAAACACAAAAAGAACATATTTCTCAATATATACATGCATTAAATTTACATGAAGTTATAAAATAAGCAATGGTAATTAAAATTCCCTCTTTTTAAACACTAAATTTCAATTTCACGTAATAATAATACAAAATAAATCTCTTTTTTTAAAGTTTTTGTGGTCCTGAAAAGGACCGATTGTTCGATGGTGTTTAAAAATTTTCTTTATTCCATTACTAAAATAGCAGCATACATATTTAACCGCCGAAACCGTACAAAGTACGACCTTGTCTTTTCAATGCGTAGACAACATCCATAGCGGTGACAGTTTTCCTTTTGGCATGTTCTGTATATGTGACGGCATCACGGATAACATTTTCCAAAAATACCTTCAGTACACCACGGGTTTCTTCGTAAATCAAACCAGAAATACGCTTTACACCACCACGACGAGCCAAACGTCTAATAGCGGGCTTTGTAATACCTTGGATATTATCACGCAACACTTTACGATGACGTTTAGCGCCACCTTTGCCCAAACCTTTTCCACCTTTACCACGACCAGTCATTTTAGATCACTCACTATTTTTTTCACTTCACACAGTTCACAAGAGATGCACAATACGAATGGGTCTCGCCGCCACTACAACTTGTATTTATACCAAATTTAACTAAAAAAGAGAGAGTAAACATTATAACTTTGTACGCTTCTTTCTTTTGCGGCTATCAAGTCAAACGAGAGCATCCCTCATTACACAAACAATATAGCACACGTACACAAACAACCATATTTGGTTGATGAAATTTTTCTATATAAGTCGTACATTTTACGCCGGCCCAAATTAATTGTGTGTTAACAGTGTTTCAGTGCATTTAACTTAAGTGAAAAAAAATAAAAGTAGTAGAAGTGAAGTGAAAATGGCCCGTACTAAGCAAACTGCCCGTAAATCGACTGGTGGCAAAGCACCTCGTAAACAGTTGGCTACCAAAGCTGCTCGTAAAAGTGCTCCAGCTACCGGTGGTGTCAAGAAGCCACATCGTTTTCGTCCTGGTACCGTAGCTCTACGTGAAATTCGTCGTTATCAAAAGAGCACTGAATTATTGATACGCAAATTGCCCTTCCAACGTTTGGTTCGTGAAATCGCTCAAGATTTCAAGACAGATTTGCGTTTCCAGAGCTCTGCTGTAATGGCCTTGCAAGAAGCCAGTGAAGCTTATTTGGTTGGTCTATTCGAAGATACTAACTTGTGCGCTATCCATGCCAAGCGTGTTACTATTATGCCAAAGGATATTCAATTGGCCAGACGCATTCGTGGCGAACGTGCTTAAGTTTTTTCTTTTTGTATGAATGGATAATGTAACTTACCATCGCTAAAATAACATCATATAAAAACAATCGGTCCTTTTCAGGACCACAAATCCTTTTCTAAAAGAGAGTAATTTTTGTTTATATTTTATTATTTAATTATTAATTTTGATAGACATAGCTAAATATTTATAATAAGAATATATCAGGGATAGAATCACAAGCTACAAATGCCGTCGGCTAATGATTTTTTTTATTGAAACATTTATGTGCGTGTTTTTAAAATCACGAAACCTTTTCTAAAAGAGAGTAATTTTTGTTTATATTTTATTATTTAATTATTAATTTTGATAGACATAGCTAAATATTTATAATAAGAATATATCAGGGATAGAAACACTAGCTTCAAATGCCGTCGGCTAATGATTTTTTTTTTTTATTGAAACATTTTATGTGCGTGTTTTTAATGTTCTATCTATCTTTTTCGTTGTGCAATTTTAATCAAATTAGTAGCAAGTAAGATGTGATAAATTAGATTTAGCCCTTGTAGGCATGCAAGGAAACTTTAAAATTAGTTAAAACTATGCCATGAACCATATATGGATTTAGTATTTTGGTAAATAAAGATTGAATTGAAAAATATTTAGTTATATTGTTTTTAATTTGTTGTTCGTCAATTTTACTTGCAATTTGTTTCATATTATTTATTAAATAAATGAAATGCACATCTAAGGCGATCGTTTTTAGGACCAGTAGAACATTTTTATTTTTCCCTTTAAAGCGACGGTTTTTTTTATGACATTTTCATTTTATGTCAATCATTATAATGTCAATTTTATTTTTTCTTCTTATAACTGTACAAATTTTATATTTTGTTTTTATTTTATACTAATTTTTAAATAATTTATTGCATCGGTTGACGCACACATTATAATTAATAAATTTTCTATGGTTTTTGTCTTTCTACTTTGATACATATGAATCATATTCAAGCGAAACTTTGAAGCAAGACGGATTTGTTCATGTTGTTAAACAATTATTTTACACTCTACTAATATTAATTTTGTTCACATTCTCCTTTTGTAAAAAAAGCATTACAATCCAATATTTATTTTATGCAGTTTTTTGAACTAGCTCTTTTTTTCTAATTTTTCTTAAAGTATTAACTATTCTAAAACGTATTTACGCTTAAGGTAAACAATTGCAGACTGTGCCTGTTTTATTACAACTGAATGGGCTGAATTCATGTTAATTTTATTTATTAATTTAACATATCCACAACAAAAACTTATTATTTTAACAAAATATAAAATTTTCTCTACATATCCATGTAAGTATTTAAATTTTGTTTGAAAGTATTTCAATATGGCAGTGGATTTCAGTAGATTGTTGTATTAAGCAGAGATTCTTTTGACTATCTATTTGATATGTTGAAAAGTAAACAATTTGTACTATTTCATGCTACTGTTTAATTAAATTAAATTAAATTTTCAATGTTATTCATTATTATGAATTTTTAACGCAATAGAACAAATCAGAAATGTCAATGGAAATTATGCCAATATGAGGAAATTTTCATGTCATTGAGTAAATTTTAAAATAATTTTTAAAAATCGAAATATCAATAATATATACATTTTAAGTTTTTAACATAAAGAAAACATATAAAATTTCATTATGCAATAAATTTGTGAAGCAGTTTTGTCGAATTTGCTTAAAAATTTCCATATTTTGTTCATAATTTGTAAAAGAAATTTCACAATCTTCTTAGGAAAACTATCAGAACTTTTTGCAAAATGAAGGAAAAACTAAATTTTCATTTTGCACGCATTCTATAATATCCAAACTATTAATTTTTAAAAGCATTTTTCTTGATTTTTTTGAAATCTTTGAGAAAAAAATGAAAATATGGAAAAACTTTTGTTAAAATTTATACATGCTCGCACTAATAGCTTTGCAATCTATAAACGATGACTACTATGAACTTCTCATACCTGGGATGTAAGTAAATTTCATGTGTTGAAAAGAAAAAAAGTTGTGTGTTTTAAACAAAAGTGATTCAGTGATTCATTGATTATTTTCAAGTGAAATTAAACAAAAACAAAAGCCAAATTTATAATGTCGGATGCTGCTGTTATCGAAGCCACCGGATCTCCCGTAGCCGCTCCAGTTGCGGAGAAAAAGGCAAAGAAAGTTGCAAAGGCCAAAAAGCCATCTGCTGTCCCCAGTCATCCACCTACCCATCAAATGGTTGACGCTGCCATCAAAACATTAAAAGAACGTGGTGGTTCCTCCCTGCCAGCCATCAAGAAATATCTTACAAGCACTTATAAGGTAGATGCCCAAAAATTGGCTCCTTTCATCAAAAAATATTTGAAGACCGCCGTAACCAGTGGAAAATTAATTCAAACAAAAGGTAAGGGTGCTTCCGGCTCATTCAAATTGTCGGCAACCGCCTCAAAGGAGCCAAAAGCAAAGAAGCCTGCTGCTGCAAAGAAGGCTCCTGCTGCCGGCGATAAAAAGAAGAAGATCAGTAAGGCTACTAAAAAGGCCGCGCCAGCAGCAGCAAAGAAGCCGTCAGCTGTGAAAAAGACTGCCGAAAAGAAGAAGACAGAGAAGGCGAAGGCAAAAACTGCCAAAAAGACTGGTACAGTTAAGGCCAAACCCGCTAAAAAGGCACCAGCAACTAAACCAAAGGCACCAAAAGCCAAGAGCGCAACTGCAGCGAAACCCAAAAAAGCTGCACCAGCTAAAAAACCAGCTGCCAAAAAGGCCGCCGCTAAAAAGTAAATTCATGTTTCCTTTAATCTTCAAAATAAATTATTTTTCGATATTCGAAAAATATTTATTTGCAAAATAAAAAGCCCTTTTCAGGGCTACAAAATATTTTTCAAAAGAGATTAAATTGCTGCAAACTCCATTACACATACCTATGTACATATATCCATATGTACATAAAAGCCTTTACGTAAACTCAATACGAACTAGTAAAATATTTCTTTTGCTTTGTTCACCAAATAGCACTCAAGTAATAATGATATACAAACATACATACACACATATGTGCCCTTAATTATGAAAGTGGTCTAAGTCATGCATTTTTGCTTCGAAATTTTTAATAAATCTTAAAAACACTTCAATAAATATTAAATAAATTTATATTAATCGAGACTAATACAACTCTAAAATAAAATGTTGCATAATATAAAAATATTGTTCGGTTTGTTCAAGTGTAATCTACTAAATATGTCGATCGAAGAAAAATATGACTTAAACAATTTTCATAATTTAGTTGTGAAAAAGATCAAATGTAAAGTATACAAAGCCATCGTGTACATTCATAAATACAATATACCAACCGTCCTTTTCAGGACGACAAATTTATTTTCAAAAAGAGAAAGCTTTGTTTAAAATTATTTATTATAATAAACAAATATTTTTTTATATTCAATACTGAGAAAATACATATGCACACATACATATATGTATGTACATACGAGTATAATCAAATGCATGTACCTATTACTTTTTATTCTAACTCGGCATTTATCACAATTACACACACACACAAACATTGAATTCAACATGCCTGTCTGTTCGTGTCATACGTTCGTCCATTTTGATTTTCTCTTCTGTACGGGTCGTTATTGTTCATGATGTTTTTATTTTGAGAGAATGGCATGGCATTTTTCAACATAAAATATATTTTTTTTGAAAATAAACACAAAAAGAACATATTTCTCAATATATACATGCATTAAATTTACATGAAGTTATAAAATAAGCAATGGTAATTAAAATTCCCTCTTTTTAAACACTAAATTTCAATTTCACGTAATAATAATACAAAATAAATCTCTTTTTTTAAAGTTTTTGTGGTCCTGAAAAGGACCGATTGTTCGATGGTGTTTAAAAATTTTCTTTATTCCATTACTAAAATAGCAGCATACATATTTAACCGCCGAAACCGTACAAAGTACGACCTTGTCTTTTCAATGCGTAGACAACATCCATAGCGGTGACAGTTTTCCTTTTGGCATGTTCTGTATATGTGACGGCATCACGGATAACATTTTCCAAAAATACCTTCAGTACACCACGGGTTTCTTCGTAAATCAAACCAGAAATACGCTTTACACCACCACGACGAGCCAAACGTCTAATAGCGGGCTTTGTAATACCTTGGATATTATCACGCAACACTTTACGATGACGTTTAGCGCCACCTTTGCCCAAACCTTTTCCACCTTTACCACGACCAGTCATTTTAGATCACTCACTATTTTTTTCACTTCACACAGTTCACAAGAGATGCACAATACGAATGGGTCTCGCCGCCACTACAACTTGTATTTATACCAAATTTAACTAAAAAAGAGAGAGTAAACATTATAACTTTGTACGCTTCTTTCTTTTGCGGCTATCAAGTCAAACGAGAGCATCCCTCATTACACAAACAATATAGCACACGTACACAAACAACCATATTTGGTTGATGAAATTTTTCTATATAAGTCGTACATTTTACGCCGGCCCAAATTAATTGTGTGTTAACAGTGTTTCAGTGCATTTAACTTAAGTGAAAAAAAATAAAAGTAGTAGAAGTGAAGTGAAAATGGCCCGTACTAAGCAAACTGCCCGTAAATCGACTGGTGGCAAAGCACCTCGTAAACAGTTGGCTACCAAAGCTGCTCGTAAAAGTGCTCCAGCTACCGGTGGTGTCAAGAAGCCACATCGTTTTCGTCCTGGTACCGTAGCTCTACGTGAAATTCGTCGTTATCAAAAGAGCACTGAATTATTGATACGCAAATTGCCCTTCCAACGTTTGGTTCGTGAAATCGCTCAAGATTTCAAGACAGATTTGCGTTTCCAGAGCTCTGCTGTAATGGCCTTGCAAGAAGCCAGTGAAGCTTATTTGGTTGGTCTATTCGAAGATACTAACTTGTGCGCTATCCATGCCAAGCGTGTTACTATTATGCCAAAGGATATTCAATTGGCCAGACGCATTCGTGGCGAACGTGCTTAAGTTTTTTCTTTTTGTATGAATGGATAATGTAACTTACCATCGCTAAAATAACATCATATAAAAACAATCGGTCCTTTTCAGGACCACAAATCCTTTTCTAAAAGAGAGTAATTTTTGTTTATATTTTATTATTTAATTATTAATTTTGATAGACATAGCTAAATATTTATAATAAGAATATATCAGGGATAGAATCACAAGCTACAAATGCCGTCGGCTAATGATTTTTTTTATTGAAACATTTATGTGCGTGTTTTTAAAATCACGAAACCTTTTCTAAAAGAGAGTAATTTTTGTTTATATTTTATTATTTAATTATTAATTTTGATAGACATAGCTAAATATTTATAATAAGAATATATCAGGGATAGAAACACTAGCTTCAAATGCCGTCGGCTAATGATTTTTTTTTTTTATTGAAACATTTTATGTGCGTGTTTTTAATGTTCTATCTATCTTTTTCGTTGTGCAATTTTAATCAAATTAGTAGCAAGTAAGATGTGATAAATTAGATTTAGCCCTTGTAGGCATGCAAGGAAACTTTAAAATTAGTTAAAACTATGCCATGAACCATATATGGATTTAGTATTTTGGTAAATAAAGATTGAATTGAAAAATATTTAGTTATATTGTTTTTAATTTGTTGTTCGTCAATTTTACTTGCAATTTGTTTCATATTATTTATTAAATAAATGAAATGCACATCTAAGGCGATCGTTTTTAGGACCAGTAGAACATTTTTATTTTTCCCTTTAAAGCGACGGTTTTTTTTATGACATTTTCATTTTATGTCAATCATTATAATGTCAATTTTATTTTTTCTTCTTATAACTGTACAAATTTTATATTTTGTTTTTATTTTATACTAATTTTTAAATAATTTATTGCATCGGTTGACGCACACATTATAATTAATAAATTTTCTATGGTTTTTGTCTTTCTACTTTGATACATATGAATCATATTCAAGCGAAACTTTGAAGCAAGACGGATTTGTTCATGTTGTTAAACAATTATTTTACACTCTACTAATATTAATTTTGTTCACATTCTCCTTTTGTAAAAAAAGCATTACAATCCAATATTTATTTTATGCAGTTTTTTGAACTAGCTCTTTTTTTCTAATTTTTCTTAAAGTATTAACTATTCTAAAACGTATTTACGCTTAAGGTAAACAATTGCAGACTGTGCCTGTTTTATTACAACTGAATGGGCTGAATTCATGTTAATTTTATTTATTAATTTAACATATCCACAACAAAAACTTATTATTTTAACAAAATATAAAATTTTCTCTACATATCCATGTAAGTATTTAAATTTTGTTTGAAAGTATTTCAATATGGCAGTGGATTTCAGTAGATTGTTGTATTAAGCAGAGATTCTTTTGACTATCTATTTGATATGTTGAAAAGTAAACAATTTGTACTATTTCATGCTACTGTTTAATTAAATTAAATTAAATTTTCAATGTTATTCATTATTATGAATTTTTAACGCAATAGAACAAATCAGAAATGTCAATGGAAATTATGCCAATATGAGGAAATTTTCATGTCATTGAGTAAATTTTAAAATAATTTTTAAAAATCGAAATATCAATAATATATACATTTTAAGTTTTTAACATAAAGAAAACATATAAAATTTCATTATGCAATAAATTTGTGAAGCAGTTTTGTCGAATTTGCTTAAAAATTTCCATATTTTGTTCATAATTTGTAAAAGAAATTTCACAATCTTCTTAGGAAAACTATCAGAACTTTTTGCAAAATGAAGGAAAAACTAAATTTTCATTTTGCACGCATTCTATAATATCCAAACTATTAATTTTTAAAAGCATTTTTCTTGATTTTTTTGAAATCTTTGAGAAAAAAATGAAAATATGGAAAAACTTTTGTTAAAATTTATACATGCTCGCACTAATAGCTTTGCAATCTATAAACGATGACTACTATGAACTTCTCATACCTGGGATGTAAGTAAATTTCATGTGTTGAAAAGAAAAAAAGTTGTGTGTTTTAAACAAAAGTGATTCAGTGATTCATTGATTATTTTCAAGTGAAATTAAACAAAAACAAAAGCCAAATTTATAATGTCGGATGCTGCTGTTATCGAAGCCACCGGATCTCCCGTAGCCGCTCCAGTTGCGGAGAAAAAGGCAAAGAAAGTTGCAAAGGCCAAAAAGCCATCTGCTGTCCCCAGTCATCCACCTACCCATCAAATGGTTGACGCTGCCATCAAAACATTAAAAGAACGTGGTGGTTCCTCCCTGCCAGCCATCAAGAAATATCTTACAAGCACTTATAAGGTAGATGCCCAAAAATTGGCTCCTTTCATCAAAAAATATTTGAAGACCGCCGTAACCAGTGGAAAATTAATTCAAACAAAAGGTAAGGGTGCTTCCGGCTCATTCAAATTGTCGGCAACCGCCTCAAAGGAGCCAAAAGCAAAGAAGCCTGCTGCTGCAAAGAAGGCTCCTGCTGCCGGCGATAAAAAGAAGAAGATCAGTAAGGCTACTAAAAAGGCCGCGCCAGCAGCAGCAAAGAAGCCGTCAGCTGTGAAAAAGACTGCCGAAAAGAAGAAGACAGAGAAGGCGAAGGCAAAAACTGCCAAAAAGACTGGTACAGTTAAGGCCAAACCCGCTAAAAAGGCACCAGCAACTAAACCAAAGGCACCAAAAGCCAAGAGCGCAACTGCAGCGAAACCCAAAAAAGCTGCACCAGCTAAAAAACCAGCTGCCAAAAAGGCCGCCGCTAAAAAGTAAATTCATGTTTCCTTTAATCTTCAAAATAAATTATTTTTCGATATTCGAAAAATATTTATTTGCAAAATAAAAAGCCCTTTTCAGGGCTACAAAATATTTTTCAAAAGAGATTAAATTGCTGCAAACTCCATTACACATACCTATGTACATATATCCATATGTACATAAAAGCCTTTACGTAAACTCAATACGAACTAGTAAAATATTTCTTTTGCTTTGTTCACCAAATAGCACTCAAGTAATAATGATATACAAACATACATACACACATATGTGCCCTTAATTATGAAAGTGGTCTAAGTCATGCATTTTTGCTTCGAAATTTTTAATAAATCTTAAAAACACTTCAATAAATATTAAATAAATTTATATTAATCGAGACTAATACAACTCTAAAATAAAATGTTGCATAATATAAAAATATTGTTCGGTTTGTTCAAGTGTAATCTACTAAATATGTCGATCGAAGAAAAATATGACTTAAACCATTTTCATAATTAAGGGCACATATGTATGTAATTAAAAAGGAATATATTTTTTTATAGCAAAAATCGTTATTATTCCATCAATTTTTTTGGATCTTTTTTCCTAGCAAAAGAAAATTATTTTTATTATTGACAAGAAATTCTATGGTAAATTAATTTAATAGTGTAGAATAAGAAAAAAGCACACAAATTTTAAAATCGTTAATTTATTTTTCATTACTTTTCAGAATCTGCATATACATACATTATTATTAGCTGTATGAATTACAATATTTTATTATTTGTGCCTTTTTCATCACTTTGCACACTACCTACACATATATATATATATACATACGTACATACATATAAACCATTTATTAACACTATCAGTTTTGAAATTTTATTTTGCATACACACACTTGAAAGTATTCTCAATCTCTTTTCCATAAAAACATTTGTGGCCCTGAAAAGGGCCTTTTGTTTGGTTGTATTGTTGGGATGAATAAAAACAAAATCCATTTATTTATTTGGAGCTGGTATATTTAGTTACGGCCTTAGTACCTTCACTAACAGCGTGCTTGGCCAATTCACCGGGCAACAGAAGACGCACGGCTGTTTGAATTTCCCGACTGGTAATGGTCGAACGTTTGTTGTAGTGAGCCAAACGAGATGCTTCAGCGGCAATACGTTCAAAAATATCATTAACAAAACTGTTCATGATACTCATGGCTTTCGATGAGATACCAGTATCGGGATGCACTTGCTTCAACACTTTGTAAATGTAGATAGCGTAACTTTCCTTACGTTTACGCTTCTTACCCTTATCACTTTTTGTAATATTCTTTTGGGCTTTACCGGCCTTCTTTGCTGCTTTACCACTAGTTTTAGGAGGCATTTTTATTTTCCACTTTCCACTTTATTTTTTATTATTCACTTCACACAAACACTTTTAAGCGACTGTTCGCAATCTGTAAAAATGCAGAGCCAAACACTCACTATATATACTTTTTTTCAATCGTAAAAATAACATCGTTTCAGCTTCGGCTGCGCACACATAATCCACCCTGTTGTGTGCAAACACGACTGCAGCAAAACTATAAATACTCACCGTTTGGCGTAAAACCTTAATCAGTTTGTGTTAACAGTGCTCAAGTGAAGTGTCTATTGAAAGTGAATATTGAAAACAAAAAAATAAATTGAAAATGTCTGGTCGTGGTAAAGGTGGCAAAGTTAAGGGAAAGGCAAAGTCCCGTTCAAATCGTGCTGGTTTGCAATTTCCCGTCGGTCGTATTCACCGTTTGTTGCGTAAAGGCAATTATGCTGAACGTGTTGGTGCCGGAGCTCCAGTATATTTAGCTGCTGTGATGGAATATTTGGCAGCTGAAGTTCTTGAGTTGGCTGGCAATGCCGCTCGTGACAACAAAAAAACAAGAATAATTCCACGTCATTTACAGTTGGCCATCCGCAATGACGAAGAATTAAACAAATTGTTGTCTGGTGTTACCATTGCCCAAGGTGGTGTTTTACCAAACATCCAAGCTGTTCTCTTGCCCAAGAAGACTGAAAAGAAAGCCTAAATTATTTAGTTGTGAAAAAGATCAAATGTAAAGTATACAAAGCCATCGTGTACATTCATAAATACAATATACCAACCGTCCTTTTCAGGACGACAAATTTATTTTCAAAAAGAGAAAGCTTTGTTTAAAATTATTTATTATAATAAACAAATATTTTTTTATATTCAATACTGAGAAAATACATATGCACACATACATTTAGCATATACATATATGTATGTACATACGAGTATAATCAAATGCATGTACCTATTACTTTTTATTCTAACTCGGCATTTATCACAATTACACACACACACAAACATTGAATTCAACATGCCTGTCTGTTCGTGTCATACGTTCGTCCATTTTGATTTTCTCTTCTGTACGGGTCGTTATTGTTCATGATGTTTTTATTTTGAGAGAATGGCATGGCATTTTTCAACATAAAATATATTTTTTTTGAAAATAAACACAAAAAGAACATATTTCTCAATATATACATGCATTAAATTTACATGAAGTTATAAAATAAGCAATGGTAATTAAAATTCCCTCTTTTTAAACACTAAATTTCAATTTCACGTAATAATAATACAAAATAAATCTCTTTTTTTAAAGTTTTTGTGGTCCTGAAAAGGACCGATTGTTCGATGGTGTTTAAAAATTTTCTTTATTCCATTACTAAAATAGCAGCATACATATTTAACCGCCGAAACCGTACAAAGTACGACCTTGTCTTTTCAATGCGTAGACAACATCCATAGCGGTGACAGTTTTCCTTTTGGCATGTTCTGTATATGTGACGGCATCACGGATAACATTTTCCAAAA
Organism: Nowickia ferox; assembly: GCA_936439885.1. Classification (NCBI taxonomy): domain Eukaryota; kingdom Metazoa; phylum Arthropoda; class Insecta; order Diptera; family Tachinidae; genus Nowickia; species Nowickia ferox. The sequence goes on along the minus strand of OW387026.1, from coordinate 35,349,120 downwards.
ATACCTTCAGTACACCACGGGTTTCTTCGTAAATCAAACCAGAAATACGCTTTACACCACCACGACGAGCCAAACGTCTAATAGCGGGCTTTGTAATACCTTGGATATTATCACGCAACACTTTACGATGACGTTTAGCGCCACCTTTGCCCAAACCTTTTCCACCTTTACCACGACCAGTCATTTTAGATCACTCACTATTTTTTTCACTTCACACAGTTCACAAGAGATGCACAATACGAATGGGTCTCGCCGCCACTACAACTTGTATTTATACCAAATTTAACTAAAAAAGAGAGAGTAAACATTATAACTTTGTACGCTTCTTTCTTTTGCGGCTATCAAGTCAAACGAGAGCATCCCTCATTACACAAACAATATAGCACACGTACACAAACAACCATATTTGGTTGATGAAATTTTTCTATATAAGTCGTACATTTTACGCCGGCCCAAATTAATTGTGTGTTAACAGTGTTTCAGTGCATTTAACTTAAGTGAAAAAAAAATAAAAGTAGTAGAAGTGAAGTGAAAATGGCCCGTACTAAGCAAACTGCCCGTAAATCGACTGGTGGCAAAGCGCCTCGTAAACAGTTGGCTACCAAAGCTGCTCGTAAAAGTGCTCCAGCTACCGGTGGTGTCAAGAAGCCACATCGTTTTCGTCCTGGTACCGTAGCTCTACGTGAAATTCGTCGTTATCAAAAGAGCACTGAATTATTGATACGCAAATTGCCCTTCCAACGTTTGGTTCGTGAAATCGCTCAAGATTTCAAGACAGATTTGCGTTTCCAGAGCTCTGCTGTAATGGCCTTGCAAGAAGCCAGTGAAGCTTATTTGGTTGGTCTATTCGAAGATACTAACTTGTGCGCTATCCATGCCAAGCGTGTTACTATTATGCCAAAGGATATTCAATTGGCCAGACGCATTCGTGGCGAACGAGCTTAAGTTTTTTCTTTTTGTATGAGTGGATAATGTAACTTACCATCGCTAAAATAACATCATATAAAAACAATCGGTCCTTTTCAGGACCACAAATCCTTTTCTAAAAGAGAGTAATTTTTGTTTATATTTTATTATTTAATTATTAATTTTGATAGACATAGCTAAATATTTATAATAAGAATATATCAGGGATAGAAACACTAGCTTCAAATGCCGTCGGCTAATGATTTTTTTTTTTTTTATTGAAACATTTTATGTGCGTGTTTTTAATGTTCTATCTATCTTTTTCGTTGTGCAATTTTAATCAAATTAGTAGCAAGTAAGATGTGATAAATTAGATTTAGCCCTTGTAGGCATGCAAGGAAACTTTAAAATTAGTTAAAACTATGCCATGAACCATATATGGATTTAGTATTTTGGTAAATAAAGATTGAATTGAAAAATATTTAGTTATATTGTTTTTAATTTGTTGTTCGTCAATTTTACTTGCAATTTGTTTCATATTATTTATTAAATAAATGAAATGCACATCTAAGGCGATCGTTTTTAGGACCAGTAGAACATTTTTATTTTTCCCTTTAAAGCGACGGTTTTTTTTATGACATTTTCATTTTATGTCAATCATTATAATGTCAATTTTATTTTTTCTTCTTATAACTGTACAAATTTTATATTTTGTTTTTATTTTATACTAATTTTTAAATAATTTATTGCATCGGTTGACGCACACATTATAATTAATAAATTTTCTATGGTTTTTGTCTTTCTACTTTGATACATATGAATCATATTCAAGCGAAACTTTGAAGCAAGACGGATTTGTTCATGTTGTTAAACAATTATTTTACACTCTACTAATATTAATTTTGTTCACATTCTCCTTTTGTAAAAAAAGCATTACAATCCAATATTTATTTTATGCAGTTTTTTGAACTAGCTCTTTTTTTCTAATTTTTCTTAAAGTATTAACTATTCTAAAACGTATTTACGCTTAAGGTAAACAATTGCAGACTGTGCCTGTTTTATTACAACTGAATGGGCTGAATTCATGTTAATTTTATTTATTAATTTAACATATCCACAACAAAAACTTATTATTTTAACAAAATATAAAATTTTCTCTACATATCCATGTAAGTATTTAAATTTTGTTTGAAAGTATTTCAATATGGCAGTGGATTTCAGTAGATTGTTGTATTAAGCAGAGATTCTTTTGACTATCTATTTGATATGTTGAAAAGTAAACAATTTGTACTATTTCATGCTACTGTTTAATTAAATTAAATTAAATTTTCAATGTTATTCATTATTATGAATTTTTAACGCAATAGAACAAATCAGAAATGTCAATGGAAATTATGCCAATATGAGGAAATTTTCATGTCATTGAGTAAATTTTAAAATAATTTTTAAAAATCGAAATATCAATAATATATACATTTTAAGTTTTTAACATAAAGAAAACATATAAAATTTCATTATGCAATAAATTTGTGAAGCAGTTTTGTCGAATTTGCTTAAAAATTTCCATATTTTGTTCATAATTTGTAAAAGAAATTTCACAATCTTCTTAGGAAAACTATCAGAACTTTTTGCAAAATGAAGGAAAAACTAAATTTTCATTTTGCACGCATTCTATAATATCCAAACTATTAATTTTTAAAAGCATTTTTCTTGATTTTTTTGAAATCTTTGAGAAAAAAATGAAAATATGGAAAAACTTTTGTTAAAATTTATACATGCTCGCACTAATAGCTTTGCAATCTATAAACGATGACTACTATGAACTTCTCATACCTGGGATGTAAGTAAATTTCATGTGTTGAAAAGAAAAAAAGTTGTGTGTTTTAAACAAAAGTGATTCAGTGATTCATTGATTATTTTCAAGTGAAATTAAACAAAAACAAAAGCCAAATTTATAATGTCGGATGCTGCTGTTATCGAAGCCACCGGATCTCCCGTAGCCGCTCCAGTTGCGGAGAAAAAGGCAAAGAAAGTTGCAAAGGCCAAAAAGCCATCTGCTGTCCCCAGTCATCCACCTACCCATCAAATGGTTGACGCTGCCATCAAAACATTAAAAGAACGTGGTGGTTCCTCCCTGCCAGCCATCAAGAAATATCTTACAAGCACTTATAAGGTAGATGCCCAAAAATTGGCTCCTTTCATCAAAAAATATTTGAAGACCGCCGTAACCAGTGGAAAATTAATTCAAACAAAAGGTAAGGGTGCTTCCGGCTCATTCAAATTGTCGGCAACCGCCTCAAAGGAGCCAAAAGCAAAGAAGCCTGCTGCTGCAAAGAAGGCTCCTGCTGCCGGCGATAAAAAGAAGAAGATCAGTAAGGCTACTAAAAAGGCCGCGCCAGCAGCAGCAAAGAAGCCGTCAGCTGTGAAAAAGACTGCCGAAAAGAAGAAGACAGAGAAGGCGAAGGCAAAAACTGCCAAAAAGACTGGTACAGTTAAGGCCAAACCCGCTAAAAAGGCACCAGCAACTAAACCAAAGGCACCAAAAGCCAAGAGCGCAACTGCAGCGAAACCCAAAAAAGCTGCACCAGCTAAAAAACCAGCTGCCAAAAAGGCCGCCGCTAAAAAGTAAATTCATGTTTCCTTTAATCTTCAAAATAAATTATTTTTCGATATTCGAAAAATATTTATTTGCAAAATAAAAAGCCCTTTTCAGGGCTACAAAATATTTTTCAAAAGAGATTAAATTGCTGCAAACTCCATTACACATACCTATGTACATATATCCATATGTACATAAAAGCCTTTACGTAAACTCAATACGAACTAGTAAAATATTTCTTTTGCTTTGTTCACCAAATAGCACTCAAGTAATAATGATATACAAACATACATACACACATATGTGCCCTTAATTATGAAAGTGGTCTAAGTCATGCATTTTTGCTTCGAAATTTTTAATAAATCTTAAAAACACTTCAATAAATATTAAATAAATTTATATTAATCGAGACTAATACAACTCTAAAATAAAATGTTGCATAATATAAAAATATTGTTCGGTTTGTTCAAGTGTAATCTACTAAATATGTCGATCGAAGAAAAATATGACTTAAACAATTTTCATAATTTAGTTGTGAAAAAGATCAAATGTAAAGTATACAAAGCCATCGTGTACATTCATAAATACAATATACCAACCGTCCTTTTCAGGACGACAAATTTATTTTCAAAAAGAGAAAGCTTTGTTTAAAATTATTTATTATAATAAACAAATATTTTTTTATATTCAATACTGAGAAAATACATATGCACACATACATATATGTATGTACATACGAGTATAATCAAATGCATGTACCTATTACTTTTTATTCTAACTCGGCATTTATCACAATTACACACACACACAAACATTGAATTCAACATGCCTGTCTGTTCGTGTCATACGTTCGTCCATTTTGATTTTCTCTTCTGTACGGGTCGTTATTGTTCATGATGTTTTTATTTTGAGAGAATGGCATGGCATTTTTCAACATAAAATATATTTTTTTTGAAAATAAACACAAAAAGAACATATTTCTCAATATATACATGCATTAAATTTACATGAAGTTATAAAATAAGCAATGGTAATTAAAATTCCCTCTTTTTAAACACTAAATTTCAATTTCACGTAATAATAATACAAAATAAATCTCTTTTTTTAAAGTTTTTGTGGTCCTGAAAAGGACCGATTGTTCGATGGTGTTTAAAAATTTTCTTTATTCCATTACTAAAATAGCAGCATACATATTTAACCGCCGAAACCGTACAAAGTACGACCTTGTCTTTTCAATGCGTAGACAACATCCATAGCGGTGACAGTTTTCCTTTTGGCATGTTCTGTATATGTGACGGCATCACGGATAACATTTTCCAAAAATACCTTCAGTACACCACGGGTTTCTTCGTAAATCAAACCAGAAATACGCTTTACACCACCACGACGAGCCAAACGTCTAATAGCGGGCTTTGTAATACCTTGGATATTATCACGCAACACTTTACGATGACGTTTAGCGCCACCTTTGCCCAAACCTTTTCCACCTTTACCACGACCAGTCATTTTAGATCACTCACTATTTTTTTCACTTCACACAGTTCACAAGAGATGCACAATACGAATGGGTCTCGCCGCCACTACAACTTGTATTTATACCAAATTTAACTAAAAAAGAGAGAGTAAACATTATAACTTTGTACGCTTCTTTCTTTTGCGGCTATCAAGTCAAACGAGAGCATCCCTCATTACACAAACAATATAGCACACGTACACAAACAACCATATTTGGTTGATGAAATTTTTCTATATAAGTCGTACATTTTACGCCGGCCCAAATTAATTGTGTGTTAACAGTGTTTCAGTGCATTTAACTTAAGTGAAAAAAAATAAAAGTAGTAGAAGTGAAGTGAAAATGGCCCGTACTAAGCAAACTGCCCGTAAATCGACTGGTGGCAAAGCACCTCGTAAACAGTTGGCTACCAAAGCTGCTCGTAAAAGTGCTCCAGCTACCGGTGGTGTCAAGAAGCCACATCGTTTTCGTCCTGGTACCGTAGCTCTACGTGAAATTCGTCGTTATCAAAAGAGCACTGAATTATTGATACGCAAATTGCCCTTCCAACGTTTGGTTCGTGAAATCGCTCAAGATTTCAAGACAGATTTGCGTTTCCAGAGCTCTGCTGTAATGGCCTTGCAAGAAGCCAGTGAAGCTTATTTGGTTGGTCTATTCGAAGATACTAACTTGTGCGCTATCCATGCCAAGCGTGTTACTATTATGCCAAAGGATATTCAATTGGCCAGACGCATTCGTGGCGAACGTGCTTAAGTTTTTTCTTTTTGTATGAATGGATAATGTAACTTACCATCGCTAAAATAACATCATATAAAAACAATCGGTCCTTTTCAGGACCACAAATCCTTTTCTAAAAGAGAGTAATTTTTGTTTATATTTTATTATTTAATTATTAATTTTGATAGACATAGCTAAATATTTATAATAAGAATATATCAGGGATAGAATCACAAGCTACAAATGCCGTCGGCTAATGATTTTTTTTATTGAAACATTTATGTGCGTGTTTTTAAAATCACGAAACCTTTTCTAAAAGAGAGTAATTTTTGTTTATATTTTATTATTTAATTATTAATTTTGATAGACATAGCTAAATATTTATAATAAGAATATATCAGGGATAGAAACACTAGCTTCAAATGCCGTCGGCTAATGATTTTTTTTTTTTATTGAAACATTTTATGTGCGTGTTTTTAATGTTCTATCTATCTTTTTCGTTGTGCAATTTTAATCAAATTAGTAGCAAGTAAGATGTGATAAATTAGATTTAGCCCTTGTAGGCATGCAAGGAAACTTTAAAATTAGTTAAAACTATGCCATGAACCATATATGGATTTAGTATTTTGGTAAATAAAGATTGAATTGAAAAATATTTAGTTATATTGTTTTTAATTTGTTGTTCGTCAATTTTACTTGCAATTTGTTTCATATTATTTATTAAATAAATGAAATGCACATCTAAGGCGATCGTTTTTAGGACCAGTAGAACATTTTTATTTTTCCCTTTAAAGCGACGGTTTTTTTTTATGACATTTTCATTTTATGTCAATCATTATAATGTCAATTTTATTTTTTCTTCTTATAACTGTACAAATTTTATATTTTGTTTTTATTTTATACTAATTTTTAAATAATTTATTGCATCGGTTGACGCACACATTATAATTAATAAATTTTCTATGGTTTTTGTCTTTCTACTTTGATACATATGAATCATATTCAAGCGAAACTTTGAAGCAAGACGGATTTGTTCATGTTGTTAAACAATTATTTTACACTCTACTAATATTAATTTTGTTCACATTCTCCTTTTGTAAAAAAAGCATTACAATCCAATATTTATTTTATGCAGTTTTTTGAACTAGCTCTTTTTTTCTAATTTTTCTTAAAGTATTAACTATTCTAAAACGTATTTACGCTTAAGGTAAACAATTGCAGACTGTGCCTGTTTTATTACAACTGAATGGGCTGAATTCATGTTAATTTTATTTATTAATTTAACATATCCACAACAAAAACTTATTATTTTAACAAAATATAAAATTTTCTCTACATATCCATGTAAGTATTTAAATTTTGTTTGAAAGTATTTCAATATGGCAGTGGATTTCAGTAGATTGTTGTATTAAGCAGAGATTCTTTTGACTATCTATTTGATATGTTGAAAAGTAAACAATTTGTACTATTTCATGCTACTGTTTAATTAAATTAAATTAAATTTTCAATGTTATTCATTATTATGAATTTTTAACGCAATAGAACAAATCAGAAATGTCAATGGAAATTATGCCAATATGAGGAAATTTTCATGTCATTGAGTAAATTTTAAAATAATTTTTAAAAATCGAAATATCAATAATATATACATTTTAAGTTTTTAACATAAAGAAAACATATAAAATTTCATTATGCAATAAATTTGTGAAGCAGTTTTGTCGAATTTGCTTAAAAATTTCCATATTTTGTTCATAATTTGTAAAAGAAATTTCACAATCTTCTTAGGAAAACTATCAGAACTTTTTGCAAAATGAAGGAAAAACTAAATTTTCATTTTGCACGCATTCTATAATATCCAAACTATTAATTTTTAAAAGCATTTTTCTTGATTTTTTTGAAATCTTTGAGAAAAAAATGAAAATATGGAAAAACTTTTGTTAAAATTTATACATGCTCGCACTAATAGCTTTGCAATCTATAAACGATGACTACTATGAACTTCTCATACCTGGGATGTAAGTAAATTTCATGTGTTGAAAAGAAAAAAAGTTGTGTGTTTTAAACAAAAGTGATTCAGTGATTCATTGATTATTTTCAAGTGAAATTAAACAAAAACAAAAGCCAAATTTATAATGTCGGATGCTGCTGTTATCGAAGCCACCGGATCTCCCGTAGCCGCTCCAGTTGCGGAGAAAAAGGCAAAGAAAGTTGCAAAGGCCAAAAAGCCATCTGCTGTCCCCAGTCATCCACCTACCCATCAAATGGTTGACGCTGCCATCAAAACATTAAAAGAACGTGGTGGTTCCTCCCTGCCAGCCATCAAGAAATATCTTACAAGCACTTATAAGGTAGATGCCCAAAAATTGGCTCCTTTCATCAAAAAATATTTGAAGACCGCCGTAACCAGTGGAAAATTAATTCAAACAAAAGGTAAGGGTGCTTCCGGCTCATTCAAATTGTCGGCAACCGCCTCAAAGGAGCCAAAAGCAAAGAAGCCTGCTGCTGCAAAGAAGGCTCCTGCTGCCGGCGATAAAAAGAAGAAGATCAGTAAGGCTACTAAAAAGGCCGCGCCAGCAGCAGCAAAGAAGCCGTCAGCTGTGAAAAAGACTGCCGAAAAGAAGAAGACAGAGAAGGCGAAGGCAAAAACTGCCAAAAAGACTGGTACAGTTAAGGCCAAACCCGCTAAAAAGGCACCAGCAACTAAACCAAAGGCACCAAAAGCCAAGAGCGCAACTGCAGCGAAACCCAAAAAAGCTGCACCAGCTAAAAAACCAGCTGCCAAAAAGGCCGCCGCTAAAAAGTAAATTCATGTTTCCTTTAATCTTCAAAATAAATTATTTTTCGATATTCGAAAAATATTTATTTGCAAAATAAAAAGCCCTTTTCAGGGCTACAAAATATTTTTCAAAAGAGATTAAATTGCTGCAAACTCCATTACACATACCTATGTACATATATCCATATGTACATAAAAGCCTTTACGTAAACTCAATACGAACTAGTAAAATATTTCTTTTGCTTTGTTCACCAAATAGCACTCAAGTAATAATGATATACAAACATACATACACACATATGTGCCCTTAATTATGAAAGTGGTCTAAGTCATGCATTTTTGCTTCGAAATTTTTAATAAATCTTAAAAACACTTCAATAAATATTAAATAAATTTATATTAATCGAGACTAATACAACTCTAAAATAAAATGTTGCATAATATAAAAATATTGTTCGGTTTGTTCAAGTGTAATCTACTAAATATGTCGATCGAAGAAAAATATGACTTAAACCATTTTCATAATTAAGGGCACATATGTATGTAATTAAAAAGGAATATATTTTTTTATAGCAAAAATCGTTATTATTCCATCAATTTTTTTGGATCTTTTTTCCTAGCAAAAGAAAATTATTTTTATTATTGACAAGAAATTCTATGGTAAATTAATTTAATAGTGTAGAATAAGAAAAAAGCACACAAATTTTAAAATCGTTAATTTATTTTTCATTACTTTTCAGAATCTGCATATACATACATTATTATTAGCTGTATGAATTACAATATTTTATTATTTGTGCCTTTTTCATCACTTTGCACACTACCTACACATATATATATATATACATACGTACATACATATAAACCATTTATTAACACTATCAGTTTTGAAATTTTATTTTGCATACACACACTTGAAAGTATTCTCAATCTCTTTTCCATAAAAACATTTGTGGCCCTGAAAAGGGCCTTTTGTTTGGTTGTATTGTTGGGATGAATAAAAACAAAATCCATTTATTTATTTGGAGCTGGTATATTTAGTTACGGCCTTAGTACCTTCACTAACAGCGTGCTTGGCCAATTCACCGGGCAACAGAAGACGCACGGCTGTTTGAATTTCCCGACTGGTAATGGTCGAACGTTTGTTGTAGTGAGCCAAACGAGATGCTTCAGCGGCAATACGTTCAAAAATATCATTAACAAAACTGTTCATGATACTCATGGCTTTCGATGAGATACCAGTATCGGGATGCACTTGCTTCAACACTTTGTAAATGTAGATAGCGTAACTTTCCTTACGTTTACGCTTCTTACCCTTATCACTTTTTGTAATATTCTTTTGGGCTTTACCGGCCTTCTTTGCTGCTTTACCACTAGTTTTAGGAGGCATTTTTATTTTCCACTTTCCACTTTATTTTTTATTATTCACTTCACACAAACACTTTTAAGCGACTGTTCGCAATCTGTAAAAATGCAGAGCCAAACACTCACTATATATACTTTTTTTCAATCGTAAAAATAACATCGTTTCAGCTTCGGCTGCGCACACATAATCCACCCTGTTGTGTGCAAACACGACTGCAGCAAAACTATAAATACTCACCGTTTGGCGTAAAACCTTAATCAGTTTGTGTTAACAGTGCTCAAGTGAAGTGTCTATTGAAAGTGAATATTGAAAACAAAAAAATAAATTGAAAATGTCTGGTCGTGGTAAAGGTGGCAAAGTTAAGGGAAAGGCAAAGTCCCGTTCAAATCGTGCTGGTTTGCAATTTCCCGTCGGTCGTATTCACCGTTTGTTGCGTAAAGGCAATTATGCTGAACGTGTTGGTGCCGGAGCTCCAGTATATTTAGCTGCTGTGATGGAATATTTGGCAGCTGAAGTTCTTGAGTTGGCTGGCAATGCCGCTCGTGACAACAAAAAAACAAGAATAATTCCACGTCATTTACAGTTGGCCATCCGCAATGACGAAGAATTAAACAAATTGTTGTCTGGTGTTACCATTGCCCAAGGTGGTGTTTTACCAAACATCCAAGCTGTTCTCTTGCCCAAGAAGACTGAAAAGAAAGCCTAAATTATTTAGTTGTGAAAAAGATCAAATGTAAAGTATACAAAGCCATCGTGTACATTCATAAATACAATATACCAACCGTCCTTTTCAGGACGACAAATTTATTTTCAAAAAGAGAAAGCTTTGTTTAAAATTATTTATTATAATAAACAAATATTTTTTTATATTCAATACTGAGAAAATACATATGCACACATACATATATGTATGTACATACGAGTATAATCAAATGCATGTACCTATTACTTTTTATTCTAACTCGGCATTTATCACAATTACACACACACACAAACATTGAATTCAACATGCCTGTCTGTTCGTGTCATACGTTCGTCCATTTTGATTTTCTCTTCTGTACGGGTCGTTATTGTTCATGATGTTTTTATTTTGAGAGAATGGCATGGCATTTTTCAACATAAAATATATTTTTTTTGAAAATAAACACAAAAAGAACATATTTCTCAATATATACATGCATTAAATTTACATGAAGTTATAAAATAAGCAATGGTAATTAAAATTCCCTCTTTTTAAACACTAAATTTCAATTTCACGTAATAATAATACAAAATAAATCTCTTTTTTTAAAGTTTTTGTGGTCCTGAAAAGGACCGATTGTTCGATGGTGTTTAAAAATTTTCTTTATTCCATTACTAAAATAGCAGCATACATATTTAACCGCCGAAACCGTACAAAGTACGACCTTGTCTTTTCAATGCGTAGACAACATCCATAGCGGTGACAGTTTTCCTTTTGGCATGTTCTGTATATGTGACGGCATCACGGATAACATTTTCCAAAAATACCTTCAGTACACCACGGGTTTCTTCGTAAATTAAACCAGAAATACGCTTTACACCACCACGACGAGCCAAACGTCTAATAGCGGGCTTTGTAATACCTTGGATATTATCACGCAACACTTTACGATGACGTTTAGCGCCACCTTTGCCCAAACCTTTTCCACCTTTACCACGACCAGTCATTTTAGATCACTCACTATTTTTTTCACTTCACACAGTTCACAAGAGATGCACAATACGAATGGGTCTCGCCGCCACTACAACTTGTATTTATACCAAATTTAACTAAAAAAGAGAGAGTAAACATTATAACTTTGTACGCTTCTTTCTTTTGCGGCTATCAAGTCAAACGAGAGCATCCCTCATTACACAAACAATATAGCACACGTACACAAACAACCATATTTGGTTGATGAAATTTTTCTATATAAGTCGTACATTTTACGCCGGCCCAAATTAATTGTGTGTTAACAGTGTTTCAGTGCATTTAACTTAAGTGAAAAAAAATAAAAGTAGTAGAAGTGAAGTGAAAATGGCCCGTACTAAGCAAACTGCCCGTAAATCGACTGGTGGCAAAGCACCTCGTAAACAGTTGGCTACCAAAGCTGCTCGTAAAAGTGCTCCAGCTACCGGTGGTGTCAAGAAGCCACATCGTTTTCGTCCTGGTACCGTAGCTCTACGTGAAATTCGTCGTTATCAAAAGAGCACTGAATTATTGATACGCAAATTGCCCTTCCAACGTTTGGTTCGTGAAATCGCTCAAGATTTCAAGACAGATTTGCGTTTCCAGAGCTCTGCTGTAATGGCCTTGCAAGAAGCCAGTGAAGCTTATTTGGTTGGTCTATTCGAAGATACTAACTTGTGCGCTATCCATGCCAAGCGTGTTACTATTATGCCAAAGGATATTCAATTGGCCAGACGCATTCGTGGCGAACGTGCTTAAGTTTTTTCTTTTTGTATGAATGGATAATGTAACTTACCATCGCTAAAATAACATCATATAAAAACAATCGGTCCTTTTCAGGACCACAAATCCTTTTCTAAAAGAGAGTAATTTTTGTTTATATTTTATTATTTAATTATTAATTTTGATAGACATAGCTAAATATTTATAATAAGAATATATCAGGGATAGAAACACTAGCTTCAAATGCCGTCGGCTAATGATTTTTTTTATTGAAACATTTATGTGCGTGTTTTTAAAATCACGAAGCCTTTTCTAAAAGAGAGTAATTTTTGTTTATATTTTATTATTTAATTATTAATTTTGATAGACATAGCTAAATATTTATAATAAGAATATATCAGGGATAGAAACACTAGCTTCAAATGCCGTCGGCTAATGATTTTTTTTATTGAAACATTTATGTGCGTGTTTTTAAAATCACGAAACCTTTTCTAAAAGAGAGTAATTTTTGTTTATATTTTATTATTAATTTTGATAGACATAGCTAAATATTTATAATAAGAATATATCAGGGATAGAATCACAAGCTACAAATGCCGTCGGCTAATGATTTTTTTTATTGAAACATTTATGTGCGTGTTTTTAAAATCACGAAACCTTTTCTAAAAGAGAGTAATTTTTGTTTATATTTTATTATTTAATTATTAATTTTGATAGACATAGCTAAATATTTATAATAAGAATATATCAGGGATAGAAACACTAGCTTCAAATGCCGTCGGCCAATGATTTTTTTTTTTTATTGAAACATTTTATGTGCGTGTTTTTAATGTTCTATCTATCTTTTTCGTTGTGCAATTTTAATCAAATTAGTAGCAAGTAAGATGTGATAAATTAGATTTAGCCCTTGTAGGCATGCAAGGAAACTTTAAAATTAGTTAAAACTATGCCATGAACCATATATGGATTTAGTATTTTGGTAAATAAAGATTGAATTGAAAAATATTTAGTTATATTGTTTTTAATTTGTTGTTCGTCAATTTTACTTGCAATTTGTTTCATATTATTTATTAAATAAATGAAATGCACATCTAAGGCGATCGTTTTTAGGACCAGTAGAACATTTTTATTTTTCCCTTTAAAGCGACGGTTTTTTTTATGACATTTTCATTTTATGTCAATCATTATAATGTCAATTTTATTTTTTCTTCTTATAACTGTACAAATTTTATATTTTGTTTTTATTTTATACTAATTTTTAAATAATTTATTGCATCGGTTGACGCACACATTATAATTAATAAATTTTCTATGGTTTTTGTCTTTCTACTTTGATACATATGAATCATATTCAAGCGAAACTTTGAAGCAAGACGGATTTGTTCATGTTGTTAAACAATTATTTTACACTCTACTAATATTAATTTTGTTCACATTCTCCTTTTGTAAAAAAAGCATTACAATCCAATATTTATTTTATGCAGTTTTTTGAACTAGCTCTTTTTTTTCTAATTTTTCTTAAAGTATTAACTATTCTAAAACGTATTTACGCTTAAGGTAAACAATTGCAGACTGTGCCTGTTTTATTACAACTGAATGGGCTGAATTCATGTTAATTTTATTTATTAATTTAACATATCCACAACAAAAACTTATTATTTTAACAAAATATAAAATTTTCTCTACATATCCATGTAAGTATTTAAATTTTGTTTGAAAGTATTTCAATATGGCAGTGGATTTCAGTAGATTGTTGTATTAAGCAGAGATTCTTTTGACTATCTATTTGATATGTTGAAAAGTAAACAATTTGTACTATTTCATGCTACTGTTTAATTAAATTAAATTAAATTTTCAATGTTATTCATTATTATGAATTTTTAACGCAATAGAACAAATCAGAAATGTCAATGGAAATTATGCCAATATGAGGAAATTTTCATGTCATTGAGTAAATTTTAAAATAATTTTTAAAAATCGAAATATCAATAATATATACATTTTAAGTTTTTAACATAAAGAAAACATATAAAATTTCATTATGCAATAAATTTGTGAAGCAGTTTTGTCGAATTTGCTTAAAAATTTCCATATTTTGTTCATAATTTGTAAAAGAAATTTCACAATCTTCTTAGGAAAACTATCAGAACTTTTTGCAAAATGAAGGAAAAACTAAATTTTCATTTTGCACGCATTCTATAATATCCAAACTATTAATTTTTAAAAGCATTTTTCTTGATTTTTTTGAAATCTTTGAGAAAAAAATGAAAATATGGAAAAACTTTTGTTAAAATTTATACATGCTCGCACTAATAGCTTTGCAATCTATAAACGATGACTACTATGAACTTCTCATACCTGGGATGTAAGTAAATTTCATGTGTTGAAAAGAAAAAAAGTTGTGTGTTTTAAACAAAAGTGATTCAGTGATTCATTGATTATTTTCAAGTGAAATTAAACAAAAACAAAAGCCAAATTTATAATGTCGGATGCTGCTGTTATCGAAGCCACCGGATCTCCCGTAGCCGCTCCAGTTGCGGAGAAAAAGGCAAAGAAAGTTGCAAAGGCCAAAAAGCCATCTGCTGTCCCCAGTCATCCACCTACCCATCAAATGGTTGACGCTGCCATCAAAACATTAAAAGAACGTGGTGGTTCCTCCCTGCCAGCCATCAAGAAATATCTTACAAGCACTTATAAGGTAGATGCCCAAAAATTGGCTCCTTTCATCAAAAAATATTTGAAGACCGCCGTAACCAGTGGAAAATTAATTCAAACAAAAGGTAAGGGTGCTTCCGGCTCATTCAAATTGTCGGCAACCGCCTCAAAGGAGCCAAAAGCAAAGAAGCCTGCTGCTGCAAAGAAGGCTCCTGCTGCCGGCGATAAAAAGAAGAAGATCAGTAAGGCTACTAAAAAGGCCGCGCCAGCAGCAGCAAAGAAGCCGTCAGCTGTGAAAAAGACTGCCGAAAAGAAGAAGACAGAGAAGGCGAAGGCAAAAACTGCCAAAAAGACTGGTACAGTTAAGGCCAAACCCGCTAAAAAGGCACCAGCAACTAAACCAAAGGCACCAAAAGCCAAGAGCGCAACTGCAGCGAAACCCAAAAAAGCTGCACCAGCTAAAAAACCAGCTGCCAAAAAGGCCGCCGCTAAAAAGTAAATTCATGTTTCCTTTAATCTTCAAAATAAATTATTTTTCGATATTCGAAAAATATTTATTTGCAAAATAAAAAGCCCTTTTCAGGGCTACAAAATATTTTTCAAAAGAGATTAAATTGCTGCAAACTCCATTACACATACCTATGTACATATATCCATATGTACATAAAAGCCTTTACGTAAACTCAATACGAACTAGTAAAATATTTCTTTTGCTTTGTTCACCAAATAGCACTCAAGTAATAATGATATACAAACATACATACACACATATGTGCCCTTAATTATGAAAGTGGTCTAAGTCATGCATTTTTGCTTCGAAATTTTTAATAAATCTTAAAAACACTTCAATAAATATTAAATAAATTTATATTAATCGAGACTAATACAACTCTAAAATAAAATGTTGCATAATATAAAAATATTGTTCGGTTTGTTCAAGTGTAATCTACTAAATATGTCGATCGAAGAAAAATATGACTTAAACCATTTTCATAATTAAGGGCACATATGTATGTAATTAAAAAGGAATATATTTTTTTATAGCAAAAATCGTTATTATTCCATCAATTTTTTTGGATCTTTTTTCCTAGCAAAAGAAAATTATTTTTATTATTGACAAGAAATTCTATGGTAAATTAATTTAATAGTGTAGAATAAGAAAAAAGCACACAAATTTTAAAATCGTTAATTTATTTTTCATTACTTTTCAGAATCTGCATATACATACATTATTATTAGCTGTATGAATTACAATATTTTATTATTTGTGCCTTTTTCATCACTTTGCACACTACCTACACATATATATATATATACATACGTACATACATATAAACCATTTATTAACACTATCAGTTTTGAAATTTTATTTTGCATACACACACTTGAAAGTATTCTCAATCTCTTTTCCATAAAAACATTTGTGGCCCTGAAAAGGGCCTTTTGTTTGGTTGTATTGTTGGGATGAATAAAAACAAAATCCATTTATTTATTTGGAGCTGGTATATTTAGTTACGGCCTTAGTACCTTCACTAACAGCGTGCTTGGCCAATTCACCGGGCAACAGAAGACGCACGGCTGTTTGAATTTCCCGACTGGTAATGGTCGAACGTTTGTTGTAGTGAGCCAAACGAGATGCTTCAGCGGCAATACGTTCAAAAATATCATTAACAAAACTGTTCATGATACTCATGGCTTTCGATGAGATACCAGTATCGGGATGCACTTGCTTCAACACTTTGTAAATGTAGATAGCGTAACTTTCCTTACGTTTACGCTTCTTACCCTTATCACTTTTTGTAATATTCTTTTGGGCTTTACCGGCCTTCTTTGCTGCTTTACCACTAGTTTTAGGAGGCATTTTTATTTTCCACTTTCCACTTTATTTTTTATTATTCACTTCACACAAACACTTTTAAGCGACTGTTCGCAATCTGTAAAAATGCAGAGCCAAACACTCACTATATATACTTTTTTTCAATCGTAAAAATAACATCGTTTCAGCTTCGGCTGCGCACACATAATCCACCCTGTTGTGTGCAAACACGACTGCAGCAAAACTATAAATACTCACCGTTTGGCGTAAAACCTTAATCAGTTTGTGTTAACAGTGCTCAAGTGAAGTGTCTATTGAAAGTGAATATTGAAAACAAAAAAATAAATTGAAAATGTCTGGTCGTGGTAAAGGTGGCAAAGTTAAGGGAAAGGCAAAGTCCCGTTCAAATCGTGCTGGTTTGCAATTTCCCGTCGGTCGTATTCACCGTTTGTTGCGTAAAGGCAATTATGCTGAACGTGTTGGTGCCGGAGCTCCAGTATATTTAGCTGCTGTGATGGAATATTTGGCAGCTGAAGTTCTTGAGTTGGCTGGCAATGCCGCTCGTGACAACAAAAAAACAAGAATAATTCCACGTCATTTACAGTTGGCCATCCGCAATGACGAAGAATTAAACAAATTGTTGTCTGGTGTTACCATTGCCCAAGGTGGTGTTTTACCAAACATCCAAGCTGTTCTCTTGCCCAAGAAGACTGAAAAGAAAGCCTAAATTATTTAGTTGTGAAAAAGATCAAATGTAAAGTATACAAAGCCATCGTGTACATTCATAAATACAATATACCAACCGTCCTTTTCAGGACGACAAATTTATTTTCAAAAAGAGAAAGCTTTGTTTAAAATTATTTATTATAATAAACAAATATTTTTTTATATTCAATACTGAGAAAATACATATGCACACATACATTTAGCATATACATATATGTATGTACATACGAGTATAATCAAATGCATGTACCTATTACTTTTTATTCTAACTCGGCATTTATCACAATTACACACACACACAAACATTGAATTCAACATGCCTGTCTGTTCGTGTCATACGTTCGTCCATTTTGATTTTCTCTTCTGTACGGGTCGTTATTGTTCATGATGTTTTTATTTTGAGAGAATGGCATGGCATTTTTCAACATAAAATATATTTTTTTTGAAAATAAACACAAAAAGAACATATTTCTCAATATATACATGCATTAAATTTACATGAAGTTATAAAATAAGCAATGGTAATTAAAATTCCCTCTTTTTAAACACTAAATTTCAATTTCACGTAATAATAATACAAAATAAATCTCTTTTTTTAAAGTTTTTGTGGTCCTGAAAAGGACCGATTGTTCGATGGTGTTTAAAAATTTTCTTTATTCCATTACTAAAATAGCAGCATACATATTTAACCGCCGAAACCGTACAAAGTACGACCTTGTCTTTTCAATGCGTAGACAACATCCATAGCGGTGACAGTTTTCCTTTTGGCATGTTCTGTATATGTGACGGCATCACGGATAACATTTTCCAAAAATACCTTCAGTACACCACGGGTTTCTTCGTAAATCAAACCAGAAATACGCTTTACACCACCACGACGAGCCAAACGTCTAATAGCGGGCTTTGTAATACCTTGGATATTATCACGCAACACTTTACGATGACGTTTAGCGCCACCTTTGCCCAAACCTTTTCCACCTTTACCACGACCAGTCATTTTAGATCACTCACTATTTTTTTCACTTCACACAGTTCACAAGAGATGCACAATACGAATGGGTCTCGCCGCCACTACAACTTGTATTTATACCAAATTTAACTAAAAAAGAGAGAGTAAACATTATAACTTTGTACGCTTCTTTCTTTTGCGGCTATCAAGTCAAACGAGAGCATCCCTCATTACACAAACAATATAGCACACGTACACAAACAACCATATTTGGTTGATGAAATTTTTCTATATAAGTCGTACATTTTACGCCGGCCCAAATTAATTGTGTGTTAACAGTGTTTCAGTGCATTTAACTTAAGTGAAAAAAAATAAAAGTAGTAGAAGTGAAGTGAAAATGGCCCGTACTAAGCAAACTGCCCGTAAATCGACTGGTGGCAAAGCACCTCGTAAACAGTTGGCTACCAAAGCTGCTCGTAAAAGTGCTCCAGCTACCGGTGGTGTCAAGAAGCCACATCGTTTTCGTCCTGGTACCGTAGCTCTACGTGAAATTCGTCGTTATCAAAAGAGCACTGAATTATTGATACGCAAATTGCCCTTCCAACGTTTGGTTCGTGAAATCGCTCAAGATTTCAAGACAGATTTGCGTTTCCAGAGCTCTGCTGTAATGGCCTTGCAAGAAGCCAGTGAAGCTTATTTGGTTGGTCTATTCGAAGATACTAACTTGTGCGCTATCCATGCCAAGCGTGTTACTATTATGCCAAAGGATATTCAATTGGCCAGACGCATTCGTGGCGAACGTGCTTAAGTTTTTTCTTTTTGTATGAATGGATAATGTAACTTACCATCGCTAAAATAACATCATATAAAAACAATCGGTCCTTTTCAGGACCACAAATCCTTTTCTAAAAGAGAGTAATTTTTGTTTATATTTTATTATTTAATTATTAATTTTGATAGACATAGCTAAATATTTATAATAAGAATATATCAGGGATAGAAACACTAGCTTCAAATGCCGTCGGCTAATGATTTTTTTTTATTGAAACATTTATGTGCGTGTTTTTAAAATCACGAAGCCTTTTCTAAAAGAGAGTAATTTTTGTTTATATTTTATTATTTAATTATTAATTTTGATAGACATAGCTAAATATTTATAATAAGAATATATCAGGGATAGAAACACTAGCTTCAAATGCCGTCGGCTAATGATTTTTTTTATTGAAACATTTATGTGCGTGTTTTTAAAATCACGAAACCTTTTCTAAAAGAGAGTAATTTTTGTTTATATTTTATTATTAATTTTGATAGACATAGCTAAATATTTATAATAAGAATATATCAGGGATAGAATCACAAGCTACAAATGCCGTCGGCTAATGATTTTTTTTATTGAAACATTTATGTGCGTGTTTTTAAAATCACGAAACCTTTTCTAAAAGAGAGTAATTTTTGTTTATATTTTATTATTTAATTATTAATTTTGATAGACATAGCTAAATATTTATAATAAGAATATATCAGGGATAGAAACACTAGCTTCAAATGCCGTCGGCCAATGATTTTTTTTTTTTATTGAAACATTTTATGTGCGTGTTTTTAATGTTCTATCTATCTTTTTCGTTGTGCAATTTTAATCAAATTAGTAGCAAGTAAGATGTGATAAATTAGATTTAGCCCTTGTAGGCATGCAAGGAAACTTTAAAATTAGTTAAAACTATGCCATGAACCATATATGGATTTAGTATTTTGGTAAATAAAGATTGAATTGAAAAATATTTAGTTATATTGTTTTTAATTTGTTGTTCGTCAATTTTACTTGCAATTTGTTTCATATTATTTATTAAATAAATGAAATGCACATCTAAGGCGATCGTTTTTAGGACCAGTAGAACATTTTTATTTTTCCCTTTAAAGCGACGGTTTTTTTTATGACATTTTCATTTTATGTCAATCATTATAATGTCAATTTTATTTTTTCTTCTTATAACTGTACAAATTTTATATTTTGTTTTTATTTTATACTAATTTTTAAATAATTTATTGCATCGGTTGACGCACACATTATAATTAATAAATTTTCTATGGTTTTTGTCTTTCTACTTTGATACATATGAATCATATTCAAGCGAAACTTTGAAGCAAGACGGATTTGTTCATGTTGTTAAACAATTATTTTACACTCTACTAATATTAATTTTGTTCACATTCTCCTTTTGTAAAAAAAGCATTACAATCCAATATTTATTTTATGCAGTTTTTTGAACTAGCTCTTTTTTTTCTAATTTTTCTTAAAGTATTAACTATTCTAAAACGTATTTACGCTTAAGGTAAACAATTGCAGACTGTGCCTGTTTTATTACAACTGAATGGGCTGAATTCATGTTAATTTTATTTATTAATTTAACATATCCACAACAAAAACTTATTATTTTAACAAAATATAAAATTTTCTCTACATATCCATGTAAGTATTTAAATTTTGTTTGAAAGTATTTCAATATGGCAGTGGATTTCAGTAGATTGTTGTATTAAGCAGAGATTCTTTTGACTATCTATTTGATATGTTGAAAAGTAAACAATTTGTACTATTTCATGCTACTGTTTAATTAAATTAAATTAAATTTTCAATGTTATTCATTATTATGAATTTTTAACGCAATAGAACAAATCAGAAATGTCAATGGAAATTATGCCAATATGAGGAAATTTTCATGTCATTGAGTAAATTTTAAAATAATTTTTAAAAATCGAAATATCAATAATATATACATTTTAAGTTTTTAACATAAAGAAAACATATAAAATTTCATTATGCAATAAATTTGTGAAGCAGTTTTGTCGAATTTGCTTAAAAATTTCCATATTTTGTTCATAATTTGTAAAAGAAATTTCACAATCTTCTTAGGAAAACTATCAGAACTTTTTGCAAAATGAAGGAAAAACTAAATTTTCATTTTGCACGCATTCTATAATATCCAAACTATTAATTTTTAAAAGCATTTTTCTTGATTTTTTTGAAATCTTTGAGAAAAAAATGAAAATATGGAAAAACTTTTGTTAAAATTTATACATGCTCGCACTAATAGCTTTGCAATCTATAAACGATGACTACTATGAACTTCTCATACCTGGGATGTAAGTAAATTTCATGTGTTGAAAAGAAAAAAAGTTGTGTGTTTTAAACAAAAGTGATTCAGTGATTCATTGATTATTTTCAAGTGAAATTAAACAAAAACAAAAGCCAAATTTATAATGTCGGATGCTGCTGTTATCGAAGCCACCGGATCTCCCGTAGCCGCTCCAGTTGCGGAGAAAAAGGCAAAGAAAGTTGCAAAGGCCAAAAAGCCATCTGCTGTCCCCAGTCATCCACCTACCCATCAAATGGTTGACGCTGCCATCAAAACATTAAAAGAACGTGGTGGTTCCTCCCTGCCAGCCATCAAGAAATATCTTACAAGCACTTATAAGGTAGATGCCCAAAAATTGGCTCCTTTCATCAAAAAATATTTGAAGACCGCCGTAACCAGTGGAAAATTAATTCAAACAAAAGGTAAGGGTGCTTCCGGCTCATTCAAATTGTCGGCAACCGCCTCAAAGGAGCCAAAAGCAAAGAAGCCTGCTGCTGCAAAGAAGGCTCCTGCTGCCGGCGATAAAAAGAAGAAGATCAGTAAGGCTACTAAAAAGGCCGCGCCAGCAGCAGCAAAGAAGCCGTCAGCTGTGAAAAAGACTGCCGAAAAGAAGAAGACAGAGAAGGCGAAGGCAAAAACTGCCAAAAAGACTGGTACAGTTAAGGCCAAACCCGCTAAAAAGGCACCAGCAACTAAACCAAAGGCACCAAAAGCCAAGAGCGCAACTGCAGCGAAACCCAAAAAAGCTGCACCAGCTAAAAAACCAGCTGCCAAAAAGGCCGCCGCTAAAAAGTAAATTCATGTTTCCTTTAATCTTCAAAATAAATTATTTTTCGATATTCGAAAAATATTTATTTGCAAAATAAAAAGCCCTTTTCAGGGCTACAAAATATTTTTCAAAAGAGATTAAATTGCTGCAAACTCCATTACACATACCTATGTACATATATCCATATGTACATAAAAGCCTTTACGTAAACTCAATACGAACTAGTAAAATATTTCTTTTGCTTTGTTCACCAAATAGCACTCAAGTAATAATGATATACAAACATACATACACACATATGTGCCCTTAATTATGAAAGTGGTCTAAGTCATGCATTTTTGCTTCGAAATTTTTAATAAATCTTAAAAACACTTCAATAAATATTAAATAAATTTATATTAATCGAGACTAATACAACTCTAAAATAAAATGTTGCATAATATAAAAATATTGTTCGGTTTGTTCAAGTGTAATCTACTAAATATGTCGATCGAAGAAAAATATGACTTAAACCATTTTCATAATTAAGGGCACATATGTATGTAATTAAAAAGGAATATATTTTTTTATAGCAAAAATCGTTATTATTCCATCAATTTTTTTGGATCTTTTTTCCTAGCAAAAGAAAATTATTTTTATTATTGACAAGAAATTCTATGGTAAATTAATTTAATAGTGTAGAATAAGAAAAAAGCACACAAATTTTAAAATCGTTAATTTATTTTTCATTACTTTTCAGAATCTGCATATACATACATTATTATTAGCTGTATGAATTACAATATTTTATTATTTGTGCCTTTTTCATCACTTTGCACACTACCTACACATATATATATATATATACATACGTACATACATATAAACCATTTATTAACACTATCAGTTTTGAAATTTTATTTTGCATACACACACTTGAAAGTATTCTCAATCTCTTTTCCATAAAAACATTTGTGGCCCTGAAAAGGGCCTTTTGTTTGGTTGTATTGTTGGGATGAATAAAAACAAAATCCATTTATTTATTTGGAGCTGGTATATTTAGTTACGGCCTTAGTACCTTCACTAACAGCGTGCTTGGCCAATTCACCGGGCAACAGAAGACGCACGGCTGTTTGAATTTCCCGACTGGTAATGGTCGAACGTTTGTTGTAGTGAGCCAAACGAGATGCTTCAGCGGCAATACGTTCAAAAATATCATTAACAAAACTGTTCATGATACTCATGGCTTTCGATGAGATACCAGTATCGGGATGCACTTGCTTCAACACTTTGTAAATGTAGATAGCGTAACTTTCCTTACGTTTACGCTTCTTACCCTTATCACTTTTTGTAATATTCTTTTGGGCTTTACCGGCCTTCTTTGCTGCTTTACCACTAGTTCATTCATTCATTTCATTCATTTCATGTTTATTAATCCCAAATAATTATTTACATTTCAGATGTTTTTTTTTATATTAAAACTATTAATCTTACATACTATTCTTAACATACTAATGTATTTTTATAGACTTCCATTTTGAATAAACAATTTTTGCATCCTTTGTGCATTCTCTTAACTTAAACTATTGCTAATATATATTTTGATTAAAATTCTCCAAAAAGGGATTAAAAAGGAGAGGCTCTTATATAACATAAAAAAAACACAACAAAAACAAAACAAAAACAACTTAGAACTAGTAAAACAAAACTTAAACTATGGTAACTTAAACTAAGGAAAGAAGTGTATGGATATGTACAAAAGAGGGAGGCTATTGATCAGTAATATATACTGGGTCACTAATATTTATGGTATTAAATCTTCTATGGTAGAATAGAAGATTCGTACCATCATAGAGAAGGTTTGCTTCCCTGAGGGTCAACAAGTCGACAGGGGAAAAATAATTTGAAAGTTGAACGGCCTCCAGACCACTCATCCTATCAAAGCAATTCTTAATCAAACTATTGTCCAGGGAACGTGCACTTTCAAGAAATTTTATGGCATTCTGTGTCATAAATACGTCAACCCTGCCTATGTCAGCCGCACCATAGATGGATCTACACGAAGGTCCGCGAAACACACCATCAGGTCTAAGTGTATGTCTCAAGCCAAGACAAGCCACCAGAACCGATCTTTCCCATCTCCTAAGTCTTTCCATTTGGGAGGAAGAAATTCCAAACCAAACTGGAAAGGCATAGGAGACGAGAGGTCGAATAACCTGACGGTAGAGCAGAAGACGTACCCTACGATCCAGGCCACCATTCCGTCTCAGAACACTCTGATATGCATTGAACGAGCGCTTCGTTCTTTGCAAAATATCGTCCACGTGGCGGTAGTACTCAAATCCTTCATGTAGGACCACCCCAAGATACCTTATCCTGTCAGAAGTACCTATAAGCTCACCTCCTATCCTTAAGCTTGGTGTGTATTGCCTCCAGTTTGGATAAATACACCTGTGCTTACCTTTAAATACCATAGCAACTGTCTTACCTATGTTCAGGTGCAATCTCCACCTTACAAAATATTCACCCAGCGTGCCCAAATAAACATTAAGGCGATTGTTAACTGTCCTTGCTCTGGCACCCGAAGCTGCTATGAATACATCATCGGCATACACCAATAAAAGGTCCCCCTCAGGTGGTTGGGGTATGTCACTCACGTAAATATTGTACAACACAGGGCCAAGCAAAGACCCCTGTGGTACCCCAGCTAAAACCGTGCCTTCATCAGACAGTGAAGCCCCAACCCGTACCATAAATTTACGGTCCTCCAAGAAGCTAGCCACAAGCCTACAAACATTCCCGTCAAACCCCATTGTAAGCATTTTAAATACTATACCCTCCTGCCACACCGTATCAAAAGCCTTGGCGAAGTCAAGGCTCACGGCAGCCGTTGGGCATCTTCTATTCAGTCCCTTCGATACAAAGTCCGTCAGTACCATTAGCGCGTGCGACGTAGAAATACCACCTCGGAAACCAAACTGGAAATCCCTAAGTATGCCCTTTTCCTCAATCACATTATTAATCCTGGCAAGTAGAAAATATTCAAAAAGTTTACCGAAGGCCGATAAAAGCGATATGGGTCTATAGTTACTGCTGAGAGAGAGATCACAAGCCCTTTTTGGTATCGGCACAACTAGCGCCATCCTCCATGCCTTCGGAAAGTAGCCAATGTTTATGCAATGGTTAAAAAGCGTTGCCAAAAATTTCCATGCAACGGCATCAGTTTTCCTTAGCAAAAAGTCCGGTATACCATCAATACCACTAGATCTCTTGTTCGCTCTCTTCCTCAGAGCACTACCAACGGAGTCAGCGTCAACAAAACCCATTCCCATTTCACCCTCGGTTCGAACAGTCCTCCCATCAGCCATTGTAGATCCACCAAAAAATACAATAGGTGATGCCCTGTCCAATGTTGAAATCAGCTCCATTAGCTCCCTATTATCTGGACCAGATGACCCATCTGCCCCCGAGCGTGGCATCTGAAAGAATGATCTCGCTAGTAGATTAGCCTTTCCAATGTCATCAGAGACAGTTACACCATCCGGGCCAGATAAACTTCGAACCGAGGGTCGAACGTCTAATCCCGCCGCTGCTTTAACCTTCCTGAATGTCCTGTTGTTGACCTGAATCTGACTAAGGTACTCAGTCCAATACTCCCTTTCAAAAACAGCAATAGCACCCCGTATAATCCTATTCATATTTCTAATATCGGCCTTCAGTATGCTATGCCTGCTAGGGTCACATCTGTGCATTGTCCGTCGCAGCCTGTTCTTTTGCTCTATAAACCTAAGGATATGAGGTGGAAGTCGCAAAAGGCCTCTTCGATTTACAGGCACTTTTGGGACTGAGTGCTCCATAGCATTGTGAAACGCCCTATCCATCATTCCAATGCACTGGTCAATGTCATTCTCGTCAATGTTTCTGTCAATAGGTAGAACAATACCCGTCAAACCCCCGGTCAGTCTGTTCCTAAATTTACGGCAGTCAATCCTGTCAAAATCGTACCTTTTGCAGGGTTCTCGTACGACACATTCATCCGAAAGGAATGTGAATTCCACGGCCCTGTGGTCAGATTCATAGTCTAAAGTCCGTAGTCCTATTAAGTCAATCGGGATAATGTCCACTGTCGCCAAGAAAAAATCAATGAATGAAGATAAAACCAGATTTATCTTCGTCGGTCCGTCCGTCTTCAGTACGTCAAGGTCGGGACTGGTCAGTAAAAAGTCCCGTAGCCCACGTCCGCTTACATTAGTAAAGGGATCGCCCCAATACGGGTGCCTGGCATTAAGGTCAGCACCAATGACTATGCTAAAATCCAAAGATAGCCTCTGGACTGACTCGAAGTATTCCGCCTGAAATACACAGCTTGGCCTAAGATACATGGCAATCACAATGACATCCCTGCCACCTGTCCTACGAATGCGCACAGCTGTATTCTCAATAGCACCAGTATCGAGTACGATCTCTTCACTATGAAGCGAGTTCCTCACAAGAACGGCTGTACCACCACCTCGTCTGTCCTGTCGGTCTTGTCTGAATATTGTATATCCTTTAATGTCAAATTTGTGGCGAGAATTAAGGTGATGCTCAGCCAACATTACTATGTCCGGTCTATGTTCCGTCAAAAATATACCCAACATATGCCTCTTGTACCTAGATACTATTGAGTTAACGTTCACAAAAATCGTCTTAATTGAGCTAGCCATGATGTCCAAGAGTCATTAGCATGCCAAAGAGAGCACGCGATCGGTCGTCATCTGTACCAAGTTTTTGATAATCCCTGGCAAAACCCCCAATCCTGCCAAGACATTGAAGGAGCCCATTTCCAAACAAGCGCTTACAGTCCCGATCTATAAGGTCGTACTGTCCCATAGCAATACCCATCGTCACCTCAGTCTCATGGGGACCAGCGGATTTTTTTGAATCTCCTTTAGGAATCGACCTATTGTCAGTATACTTAGAACCTGCCGCTGCAGCATAAGAAATCCCTGGCCTAATCACATTACCGGAGGCAGGCAAAACCTGTGGTCGAATGCCACCACCTGACTCTTTCTTTTGTTGCAGCCTGCGCATGAGACCAATACGACGTGGGCAGTCCTTTGAACTGGCCACATGTCCCTCACTGTCACAATTCACACACCTAACAGCAACACCTGTCTTCCTAGACAGCTCACCAGTGGCAGGATCGGTCGCAAACACCTCAGCCGTGTTCTTCTCCTTCGGAGGCACGGTACACTTACCAGGGCCATGAGACCCACCACACTTGACGCAACGAAAAGGCATGTTGCAGTTCGATGACACATGTCCAAAGCGCTGACAATTAAAGCACTGAGTGATACCCTTCCGAATGTATTTCCTAATGTGCACCTTACAGCGCAGGATATACCGTATGCCATAAAACCCCCTTATGTCCGATTCCCTGGACAATCTGACGATCCATTTGTCTTCGCCTATTTTAACAATACCAGATGCATTAATGTTAATCTGGAGACCGCTCAAATACCCCAAAATTTCTCCGGATTCAAAAGAATGCGGGAGACCCTCAATAACGACCGTATATGGCCGCATATGTTTAGGGGTGTAAGTATAAAAATCTACCCTTTGACCCTCAAGCAATTCTCTAACTCTATTGTGGTCCTCTACTGTACATGTCCATACATTAACCACATTTTTCCCTAGTGTTTTAATACTATAGTTCTTAAGTGGTAGTAATTTATCAATAAGTTCAATAATTTTCTTTACCTCTATATTATACGTGGTAATTACTGGAATCTTCTTACTTTTCTGCGTATTTGTTTTTGGAGATGAAGCCTTCACATTAGCGGATTTCCTGTATTCAGGGACAGTATTCTTCGATCTTCCATCATTTATTGTTGACCCAGCTACGGCATTAGCCTGGGTATTCTCTGCATTTTTTGGAGGATGAGATGCAGCACTTGCTGTTGTTTTTTCTTCACCAATACTCATTACGCTTTCATCATCATCACTGGCGTTGTCAGTTTCAGCATTGCTAATTTTGTCAAGCAAGCCTTTTATATCAAGACGAAGCTGTTTATTTTCTTCATCTATAAAGTTAAATTTCTTCACCAGAAATTCAATTTTGGCATCTTTCTCGTTTATTATGCGGTGGAGGTCCTCACTGGATGCTCCAACCCGCTGCCTTTTTACCGAGTTTCGACTTTCGTCGTCACTCATGGTGTTAAATTTTACACCCTCCTTAAAAAATTTTCGTTAATTTTTTCTTTCAAAAAGAAAAGAGACGAAATTCCAATAATGTTTTTGCCCTTGCGGGCTTAATTGTTTATTTGCTGATACAAATTATCAGTATCAAAAAACTGTTTATGTTGCCTCCTATGGGCTTCTCAAAATTGCTCGTAAGCAAACAATCAAAGTTTTTACAGAAGTACTTATTTTGCCTCCTATGCACATGGGCAGCAAGCAAACAAAATGATGTTTGTTAACTATTTTTGTTTTTAGTTAGTATTCACTTTCCACTTTATTTTTTATTATTCACTTCACACAAACACTTTTAAGCGACTGTTCGCAATCTGTAAAAATGCAGAGCCAAACACTCACTATATATACTTTTTTTCAATCGTAAAAATAACATCGTTTCAGCTTCGGCTGCGCACACATAATCCACCCTGTTGTGTGCAAACACGACTGCAGCAAAACTATAAATACTCACCGTTTGGCGTAAAACCTTAATCAGTTTGTGTTAACAGTGCTCAAGTGAAGTGTCTATTGAAAGTGAATATTGAAAACAAAAAAATAAATTGAAAATGTCTGGTCGTGGTAAAGGTGGCAAAGTTAAGGGAAAGGCAAAGTCCCGTTCAAATCGTGCTGGTTTGCAATTTCCCGTCGGTCGTATTCACCGTTTGTTGCGTAAAGGCAATTATGCTGAACGTGTTGGTGCCGGAGCTCCAGTATATTTAGCTGCTGTGATGGAATATTTGGCAGCTGAAGTTCTTGAGTTGGCTGGCAATGCCGCTCGTGACAACAAAAAAACAAGAATAATTCCACGTCATTTACAGTTGGCCATCCGCAATGACGAAGAATTAAACAAATTGTTGTCTGGTGTTACCATTGCCCAAGGTGGTGTTTTACCAAACATCCAAGCTGTTCTCTTGCCCAAGAAGACTGAAAAGAAAGCCTAAATTATTTAGTTGTGAAAAAGATCAAATGTAAAGTATACAAAGCCATCGTGTACATTCATAAATACAATATACCAACCGTCCTTTTCAGGACGACAAATTTATTTTCAAAAAGAGAAAGCTTTGTTTAAAATTATTTATTATAATAAACAAATATTTTTTTATATTCAATACTGAGAAAATACATATGCACACATACATATATGTATGTACATACGAGTATAATCAAATGCATGTACCTATTACTTTTTATTCTAACTCGGCATTTATCACAATTACACACACACACAAACATTGAATTCAACATGCCTGTCTGTTCGTGTCATACGTTCGTCCATTTTGATTTTCTCTTCTGTACGGGTCGTTATTGTTCATGATGTTTTTATTTTGAGAGAATGGCATGGCATTTTTCAACATAAAATATATTTTTTTTGAAAATAAACACAAAAAGAACATATTTCTCAATATATACATGCATTAAATTTACATGAAGTTATAAAATAAGCAATGGTAATTAAAATTCCCTCTTTTTAAACACTAAATTTCAATTTCACGTAATAATAATACAAAATAAATCTCTTTTTTTAAAGTTTTTGTGGTCCTGAAAAGGACCGATTGTTCGATGGTGTTTAAAAATTTTCTTTATTCCATTACTAAAATAGCAGCATACATATTTAACCGCCGAAACCGTACAAAGTACGACCTTGTCTTTTCAATGCGTAGACAACATCCATAGCGGTGACAGTTTTCCTTTTGGCATGTTCTGTATATGTGACGGCATCACGGATAACATTTTCCAAAAATACCTTCAGTACACCACGGGTTTCTTCGTAAATCAAACCAGAAATACGCTTTACACCACCACGACGAGCCAAACGTCTAATAGCGGGCTTTGTAATACCTTGGATATTATCACGCAACACTTTACGATGACGTTTAGCGCCACCTTTGCCCAAACCTTTTCCACCTTTACCACGACCAGTCATTTTAGATCACTCACTATTTTTTTCACTTCACACAGTTCACAAGAGATGCACAATACGAATGGGTCTCGCCGCCACTACAACTTGTATTTATACCAAATTTAACTAAAAAAGAGAGAGTAAACATTATAACTTTGTACGCTTCTTTCTTTTGCGGCTATCAAGTCAAACGAGAGCATCCCTCATTACACAAACAATATAGCACACGTACACAAACAACCATATTTGGTTGATGAAATTTTTCTATATAAGTCGTACATTTTACGCCGGCCCAAATTAATTGTGTGTTAACAGTGTTTCAGTGCATTTAACTTAAGTGAAAAAAAATAAAAGTAGTAGAAGTGAAGTGAAAATGGCCCGTACTAAGCAAACTGCCCGTAAATCGACTGGTGGCAAAGCACCTCGTAAACAGTTGGCTACCAAAGCTGCTCGTAAAAGTGCTCCAGCTACCGGTGGTGTCAAGAAGCCACATCGTTTTCGTCCTGGTACCGTAGCTCTACGTGAAATTCGTCGTTATCAAAAGAGCACTGAATTATTGATACGCAAATTGCCCTTCCAACGTTTGGTTCGTGAAATCGCTCAAGATTTCAAGACAGATTTGCGTTTCCAGAGCTCTGCTGTAATGGCCTTGCAAGAAGCCAGTGAAGCTTATTTGGTTGGTCTATTCGAAGATACTAACTTGTGCGCTATCCATGCCAAGCGTGTTACTATTATGCCAAAGGATATTCAATTGGCCAGACGCATTCGTGGCGAACGTGCTTAAGTTTTTTCTTTTTGTATGAATGGATAATGTAACTTACCATCGCTAAAATAACATCATATAAAAACAATCGGTCCTTTTCAGGACCACAAATCCTTTTCTAAAAGAGAGTAATTTTTGTTTATATTTTATTATTTAATTATTAATTTTGATAGACATAGCTAAATATTTATAATAAGAATATATCAGGGATAGAAACACTAGCTTCAAATGCCGTCGGCTAATGATTTTTTTTTTTTTTATTGAAACATTTTATGTGCGTGTTTTTAATGTTCTATCTATCTTTTTCGTTGTGCAATTTTAATCAAATTAGTAGCAAGTAAGATGTGATAAATTAGATTTAGCCCTTGTAGGCATGCAAGGAAACTTTAAAATTAGTTAAAACTATGCCATGAACCATATATGGATTTAGTATTTTGGTAAATAAAGATTGAATTGAAAAATATTTAGTTATATTGTTTTTAATTTGTTGTTCGTCAATTTTACTTGCAATTTGTTTCATATTATTTATTAAATAAATGAAATGCACATCTAAGGCGATCGTTTTTAGGACCAGTAGAACATTTTTATTTTTCCCTTTAAAGCGACGGTTTTTTTTATGACATTTTCATTTTATGTCAATCATTATAATGTCAATTTTATTTTTTCTTCTTATAACTGTACAAATTTTATATTTTGTTTTTATTTTATACTAATTTTTAAATAATTTATTGCATCGGTTGACGCACACATTATAATTAATAAATTTTCTATGGTTTTTGTCTTTCTACTTTGATACATATGAATCATATTCAAGCGAAACTTTGAAGCAAGACGGATTTGTTCATGTTGTTAAACAATTATTTTACACTCTACTAATATTAATTTTGTTCACATTCTCCTTTTGTAAAAAAAGCATTACAATCCAATATTTATTTTATGCAGTTTTTTGAACTAGCTCTTTTTTTCTAATTTTTCTTAAAGTATTAACTATTCTAAAACGTATTTACGCTTAAGGTAAACAATTGCAGACTGTGCCTGTTTTATTACAACTGAATGGGCTGAATTCATGTTAATTTTATTTATTAATTTAACATATCCACAACAAAAACTTATTATTTTAACAAAATATAAAATTTTCTCTACATATCCATGTAAGTATTTAAATTTTGTTTGAAAGTATTTCAATATGGCAGTGGATTTCAGTAGATTGTTGTATTAAGCAGAGATTCTTTTGACTATCTATTTGATATGTTGAAAAGTAAACAATTTGTACTATTTCATGCTACTGTTTAATTAAATTAAATTAAATTTTCAATGTTATTCATTATTATGAATTTTTAACGCAATAGAACAAATCAGAAATGTCAATGGAAATTATGCCAATATGAGGAAATTTTCATGTCATTGAGTAAATTTTAAAATAATTTTTAAAAATCGAAATATCAATAATATATACATTTTAAGTTTTTAACATAAAGAAAACATATAAAATTTCATTATGCAATAAATTTGTGAAGCAGTTTTGTCGAATTTGCTTAAAAATTTCCATATTTTGTTCATAATTTGTAAAAGAAATTTCACAATCTTCTTAGGAAAACTATCAGAACTTTTTGCAAAATGAAGGAAAAACTAAATTTTCATTTTGCACGCATTCTATAATATCCAAACTATTAATTTTTAAAAGCATTTTTCTTGATTTTTTTGAAATCTTTGAGAAAAAAATGAAAATATGGAAAAACTTTTGTTAAAATTTATACATGCTCGCACTAATAGCTTTGCAATCTATAAACGATGACTACTATGAACTTCTCATACCTGGGATGTAAGTAAATTTCATGTGTTGAAAAGAAAAAAAGTTGTGTGTTTTAAACAAAAGTGATTCAGTGATTCATTGATTATTTTCAAGTGAAATTAAACAAAAACAAAAGCCAAATTTATAATGTCGGATGCTGCTGTTATCGAAGCCACCGGATCTCCCGTAGCCGCTCCAGTTGCGGAGAAAAAGGCAAAGAAAGTTGCAAAGGCCAAAAAGCCATCTGCTGTCCCCAGTCATCCACCTACCCATCAAATGGTTGACGCTGCCATCAAAACATTAAAAGAACGTGGTGGTTCCTCCCTGCCAGCCATCAAGAAATATCTTACAAGCACTTATAAGGTAGATGCCCAAAAATTGGCTCCTTTCATCAAAAAATATTTGAAGACCGCCGTAACCAGTGGAAAATTAATTCAAACAAAAGGTAAGGGTGCTTCCGGCTCATTCAAATTGTCGGCAACCGCCTCAAAGGAGCCAAAAGCAAAGAAGCCTGCTGCTGCAAAGAAGGCTCCTGCTGCCGGCGATAAAAAGAAGAAGATCAGTAAGGCTACTAAAAAGGCCGCGCCAGCAGCAGCAAAGAAGCCGTCAGCTGTGAAAAAGACTGCCGAAAAGAAGAAGACAGAGAAGGCGAAGGCAAAAACTGCCAAAAAGACTGGTACAGTTAAGGCCAAACCCGCTAAAAAGGCACCAGCAACTAAACCAAAGGCACCAAAAGCCAAGAGCGCAACTGCAGCGAAACCCAAAAAAGCTGCACCAGCTAAAAAACCAGCTGCCAAAAAGGCCGCCGCTAAAAAGTAAATTCATGTTTCCTTTAATCTTCAAAATAAATTATTTTTCGATATTCGAAAAATATTTATTTGCAAAATAAAAAGCCCTTTTCAGGGCTACAAAATATTTTTCAAAAGAGATTAAATTGCTGCAAACTCCATTACACATACCTATGTACATATATCCATATGTACATAAAAGCCTTTACGTAAACTCAATACGAACTAGTAAAATATTTCTTTGCTTTGTTCACCAAATAGCACTCAAGTAATAATGATATACAAACATACATACACACATATGTGCCCTTAATTATGAAAGTGGTCTAAGTCATGCATTTTTGCTTCGAAATTTTTAATAAATCTTAAAAACACTTCAATAAATATTAAATAAATTTATATTAATCGAGACTAATACAACTCTAAAATAAAATGTTGCATAATATAAAAATATTGTTCGGTTTGTTCAAGTGTAATCTACTAAATATGTCGATCGAAGAAAAATATGACTTAAACCATTTTCATAATTAAGGGCACATATGTATGTAATTAAAAAGGAATATATTTTTTTATAGCAAAAATCGTTATTATTCCATCAATTTTTTTGGATCTTTTTTCCTAGCAAAAGAAAATTATTTTTATTATTGACAAGAAATTCTATGGTAAATTAATTTAATAGTGTAGAATAAGAAAAAAGCACACAAATTTTAAAATCGTTAATTTATTTTTCATTACTTTTCAGAATCTGCATATACATACATTATTATTAGCTGTATGAATTACAATATTTTATTATTTGTGCCTTTTTCATCACTTTGCACACTACCTACACATATATATATATATATATATACATACGTACATACATATAAACCATTTATTGCACTATCAATTTTGAAATTTTATTTTGCATACACACACTTGAAAGTATTCTCAATCTCTTTTCCATAAAAAACATTTGTGGCCCTGAAAAGGGCCTTTTGTTTGATTGTATTGTTGGGATGAATAAAAACAAAATCCATTTATTTATTTGGAGCTGGTATATTTAGTTACGGCCTTAGTACCTTCACTAACAGCGTGCTTGGCCAATTCACCGGGCAACAGAAGACGCACGGCTGTTTGAATTTCCCGACTGGTAATGGTCGAACGTTTGTTGTAGTGAGCCAAACGAGATGCTTCAGCGGCAATACGTTCAAAAATATCATTAACAAAACTGTTCATGATACTCATGGCTTTCGATGAGATACCAGTATCGGGATGCACTTGCTTCAACACTTTGTAAATGTAGATAGCGTAACTTTCCTTACGTTTACGCTTCTTACCCTTATCACTTTTTGTAATATTCTTTTGGGCTTTACCGGCCTTCTTTGCTGCTTTACCACTAGTTTTAGGAGGCATTTTTATTTTCCACTTTCCACTTTATTTTTTATTATTCACTTCACACAAACACTTTTAAGCGACTGTTCGCAATCTGTAAAAATGCAGAGCCAAACACTCACTATATATACTTTTTTTCAATCGTAAAAATAACATCGTTTCAGCTTCGGCTGCGCACACATAATCCACCCTGTTGTGTGCAAACACGACTGCAGCAAAACTATAAATACTCACCGTTTGGCGTAAAACCTTAATCAGTTTGTGTTAACAGTGCTCAAGTGAAGTGTCTATTGAAAGTGAATATTGAAAACAAAAAAATAAATTGAAAATGTCTGGTCGTGGTAAAGGTGGCAAAGTTAAGGGAAAGGCAAAGTCCCGTTCAAATCGTGCTGGTTTGCAATTTCCCGTCGGTCGTATTCACCGTTTGTTGCGTAAAGGCAATTATGCTGAACGTGTTGGTGCCGGAGCTCCAGTATATTTAGCTGCTGTGATGGAATATTTGGCAGCTGAAGTTCTTGAGTTGGCTGGCAATGCCGCTCGTGACAACAAAAAAACAAGAATAATTCCACGTCATTTACAGTTGGCCATCCGCAATGACGAAGAATTAAACAAATTGTTGTCTGGTGTTACCATTGCCCAAGGTGGTGTTTTACCAAACATCCAAGCTGTTCTCTTGCCCAAGAAGACTGAAAAGAAAGCCTAAATTATTTAGTTGTGAAAAAGATCAAATGTAAAGTATACAAAGCCATCGTGTACATTCATAAATACAATATACCAACCGTCCTTTTCAGGACGACAAATTTATTTTCAAAAAGAGAAAGCTTTGTTTAAAATTATTTATTATAATAAACAAATATTTTTTTATATTCAATACTGAGAAAATACATATGCACACATACATATATGTATGTACATACGAGTATAATCAAATGCATGTACCTATTACTTTTTATTCTAACTCGGCATTTATCACAATTACACACACACACAAACATTGAATTCAACATGCCTGTCTGTTCGTGTCATACGTTCGTCCATTTTGATTTTCTCTTCTGTACGGGTCGTTATTGTTCATGATGTTTTTATTTTGAGAGAATGGCATGGCATTTTTCAACATAAAATATATTTTTTTTGAAAATAAACACAAAAAGAACATATTTCTCAATATATACATGCATTAAATTTACATGAAGTTATAAAATAAGCAATGGTAATTAAAATTCCCTCTTTTTAAACACTAAATTTCAATTTCACGTAATAATAATACAAAATAAATCTCTTTTTTTAAAGTTTTTGTGGTCCTGAAAAGGACCGATTGTTCGATGGTGTTTAAAAATTTTCTTTATTCCATTACTAAAATAGCAGCATACATATTTAACCGCCGAAACCGTACAAAGTACGACCTTGTCTTTTCAATGCGTAGACAACATCCATAGCGGTGACAGTTTTCCTTTTGGCATGTTCTGTATATGTGACGGCATCACGGATAACATTTTCCAAAAATACCTTCAGTACACCACGGGTTTCTTCGTAAATCAAACCAGAAATACGCTTTACACCACCACGACGAGCCAAACGTCTAATAGCGGGCTTTGTAATACCTTGGATATTATCACGCAACACTTTACGATGACGTTTAGCGCCACCTTTGCCCAAACCTTTTCCACCTTTACCACGACCAGTCATTTTAGATCACTCACTATTTTTTTCACTTCACACAGTTCACAAGAGATGCACAATACGAATGGGTCTCGCCGCCACTACAACTTGTATTTATACCAAATTTAACTAAAAAAGAGAGAGTAAACATTATAACTTTGTACGCTTCTTTCTTTTGCGGCTATCAAGTCAAACGAGAGCATCCCTCATTACACAAACAATATAGCACACGTACACAAACAACCATATTTGGTTGATGAAATTTTTCTATATAAGTCGTACATTTTACGCCGGCCCAAATTAATTGTGTGTTAACAGTGTTTCAGTGCATTTAACTTAAGTGAAAAAAAATAAAAGTAGTAGAAGTGAAGTGAAAATGGCCCGTACTAAGCAAACTGCCCGTAAATCGACTGGTGGCAAAGCACCTCGTAAACAGTTGGCTACCAAAGCTGCTCGTAAAAGTGCTCCAGCTACCGGTGGTGTCAAGAAGCCACATCGTTTTCGTCCTGGTACCGTAGCTCTACGTGAAATTCGTCGTTATCAAAAGAGCACTGAATTATTGATACGCAAATTGCCCTTCCAACGTTTGGTTCGTGAAATCGCTCAAGATTTCAAGACAGATTTGCGTTTCCAGAGCTCTGCTGTAATGGCCTTGCAAGAAGCCAGTGAAGCTTATTTGGTTGGTCTATTCGAAGATACTAACTTGTGCGCTATCCATGCCAAGCGTGTTACTATTATGCCAAAGGATATTCAATTGGCCAGACGCATTCGTGGCGAACGTGCTTAAGTTTTTTCTTTTTGTATGAATGGATAATGTAACTTACCATCGCTAAAATAACATCATATAAAAACAATCGGTCCTTTTCAGGACCACAAATCCTTTTCTAAAAGAGAGTAATTTTTGTTTATATTTTATTATTTAATTATTAATTTTGATAGACATAGCTAAATATTTATAATAAGAATATATCAGGGATAGAAACACTAGCTTCAAATGCCGTCGGCTAATGATTTTTTTTTTTTTTATTGAAACATTTTATGTGCGTGTTTTTAATGTTCTATCTATCTTTTTCGTTGTGCAATTTTAATCAAATTAGTAGCAAGTAAGATGTGATAAATTAGATTTAGCCCTTGTAGGCATGCAAGGAAACTTTAAAATTAGTTAAAACTATGCCATGAACCATATATGGATTTAGTATTTTGGTAAATAAAGATTGAATTGAAAAATATTTAGTTATATTGTTTTTAATTTGTTGTTCGTCAATTTTACTTGCAATTTGTTTCATATTATTTATTAAATAAATGAAATGCACATCTAAGGCGATCGTTTTTAGGACCAGTAGAACATTTTTATTTTTCCCTTTAAAGCGACGGTTTTTTTTATGACATTTTCATTTTATGTCAATCATTATAATGTCAATTTTATTTTTTCTTCTTATAACTGTACAAATTTTATATTTTGTTTTTATTTTATACTAATTTTTAAATAATTTATTGCATCGGTTGACGCACACATTATAATTAATAAATTTTCTATGGTTTTTGTCTTTCTACTTTGATACATATGAATCATATTCAAGCGAAACTTTGAAGCAAGACGGATTTGTTCATGTTGTTAAACAATTATTTTACACTCTACTAATATTAATTTTGTTCACATTCTCCTTTTGTAAAAAAAGCATTACAATCCAATATTTATTTTATGCAGTTTTTTGAACTAGCTCTTTTTTTCTAATTTTTCTTAAAGTATTAACTATTCTAAAACGTATTTACGCTTAAGGTAAACAATTGCAGACTGTGCCTGTTTTATTACAACTGAATGGGCTGAATTCATGTTAATTTTATTTATTAATTTAACATATCCACAACAAAAACTTATTATTTTAACAAAATATAAAATTTTCTCTACATATCCATGTAAGTATTTAAATTTTGTTTGAAAGTATTTCAATATGGCAGTGGATTTCAGTAGATTGTTGTATTAAGCAGAGATTCTTTTGACTATCTATTTGATATGTTGAAAAGTAAACAATTTGTACTATTTCATGCTACTGTTTAATTAAATTAAATTAAATTTTCAATGTTATTCATTATTATGAATTTTTAACGCAATAGAACAAATCAGAAATGTCAATGGAAATTATGCCAATATGAGGAAATTTTCATGTCATTGAGTAAATTTTAAAATAATTTTTAAAAATCGAAATATCAATAATATATACATTTTAAGTTTTTAACATAAAGAAAACATATAAAATTTCATTATGCAATAAATTTGTGAAGCAGTTTTGTCGAATTTGCTTAAAAATTTCCATATTTTGTTCATAATTTGTAAAAGAAATTTCACAATCTTCTTAGGAAAACTATCAGAACTTTTTGCAAAATGAAGGAAAAACTAAATTTTCATTTTGCACGCATTCTATAATATCCAAACTATTAATTTTTAAAAGCATTTTTCTTGATTTTTTTGAAATCTTTGAGAAAAAAATGAAAATATGGAAAAACTTTTGTTAAAATTTATACATGCTCGCACTAATAGCTTTGCAATCTATAAACGATGACTACTATGAACTTCTCATACCTGGGATGTAAGTAAATTTCATGTGTTGAAAAGAAAAAAAGTTGTGTGTTTTAAACAAAAGTGATTCAGTGATTCATTGATTATTTTCAAGTGAAATTAAACAAAAACAAAAGCCAAATTTATAATGTCGGATGCTGCTGTTATCGAAGCCACCGGATCTCCCGTAGCCGCTCCAGTTGCGGAGAAAAAGGCAAAGAAAGTTGCAAAGGCCAAAAAGCCATCTGCTGTCCCCAGTCATCCACCTACCCATCAAATGGTTGACGCTGCCATCAAAACATTAAAAGAACGTGGTGGTTCCTCCCTGCCAGCCATCAAGAAATATCTTACAAGCACTTATAAGGTAGATGCCCAAAAATTGGCTCCTTTCATCAAAAAATATTTGAAGACCGCCGTAACCAGTGGAAAATTAATTCAAACAAAAGGTAAGGGTGCTTCCGGCTCATTCAAATTGTCGGCAACCGCCTCAAAGGAGCCAAAAGCAAAGAAGCCTGCTGCTGCAAAGAAGGCTCCTGCTGCCGGCGATAAAAAGAAGAAGATCAGTAAGGCTACTAAAAAGGCCGCGCCAGCAGCAGCAAAGAAGCCGTCAGCTGTGAAAAAGACTGCCGAAAAGAAGAAGACAGAGAAGGCGAAGGCAAAAACTGCCAAAAAGACTGGTACAGTTAAGGCCAAACCCGCTAAAAAGGCACCAGCAACTAAACCAAAGGCACCAAAAGCCAAGAGCGCAACTGCAGCGAAACCCAAAAAAGCTGCACCAGCTAAAAAACCAGCTGCCAAAAAGGCCGCCGCTAAAAAGTAAATTCATGTTTCCTTTAATCTTCAAAATAAATTATTTTTCGATATTCGAAAAATATTTATTTGCAAAATAAAAAGCCCTTTTCAGGGCTACAAAATATTTTTCAAAAGAGATTAAATTGCTGCAAACTCCATTACACATACCTATGTACATATATCCATATGTACATAAAAGCCTTTACGTAAACTCAATACGAACTAGTAAAATATTTCTTTGCTTTGTTCACCAAATAGCACTCAAGTAATAATGATATACAAACATACATACACACATATGTGCCCTTAATTATGAAAGTGGTCTAAGTCATGCATTTTTGCTTCGAAATTTTTAATAAATCTTAAAAACACTTCAATAAATATTAAATAAATTTATATTAATCGAGACTAATACAACTCTAAAATAAAATGTTGCATAATATAAAAATATTGTTCGGTTTGTTCAAGTGTAATCTACTAAATATGTCGATCGAAGAAAAATATGACTTAAACCATTTTCATAATTAAGGGCACATATGTATGTAATTAAAAAGGAATATATTTTTTTATAGCAAAAATCGTTATTATTCCATCAATTTTTTTGGATCTTTTTTCCTAGCAAAAGAAAATTATTTTTATTATTGACAAGAAATTCTATGGTAAATTAATTTAATAGTGTAGAATAAGAAAAAAGCACACAAATTTTAAAATCGTTAATTTATTTTTCATTACTTTTCAGAATCTGCATATACATACATTATTATTAGCTGTATGAATTACAATATTTTATTATTTGTGCCTTTTTCATCACTTTGCACACTACCTACACATATATATATATATATATATACATACGTACATACATATAAACCATTTATTGCACTATCAATTTTGAAATTTTATTTTGCATACACACACTTGAAAGTATTCTCAATCTCTTTTCCATAAAAAACATTTGTGGCCCTGAAAAGGGCCTTTTGTTTGGTTGTATTGTTGGGATGAATAAAAACAAAATCCATTTATTTATTTGGAGCTGGTATATTTAGTTACGGCCTTAGTACCTTCACTAACAGCGTGCTTGGCCAATTCACCGGGCAACAGAAGACGCACGGCTGTTTGAATTTCCCGACTGGTAATGGTCGAACGTTTGTTGTAGTGAGCCAAACGAGATGCTTCAGCGGCAATACGTTCAAAAATATCATTAACAAAACTGTTCATGATACTCATGGCTTTCGATGAGATACCAGTATCGGGATGCACTTGCTTCAACACTTTGTAAATGTAGATAGCGTAACTTTCCTTACGTTTACGCTTCTTACCCTTATCACTTTTTGTAATATTCTTTTGGGCTTTACCGGCCTTCTTTGCTGCTTTACCACTAGTTTTAGGAGGCATTTTTATTTTCCACTTTCCACTTTATTTTTTATTATTCACTTCACACAAACACTTTTAAGCGACTGTTCGCAATCTGTAAAAATGCAGAGCCAAACACTCACTATATATACTTTTTTTCAATCGTAAAAATAACATCGTTTCAGCTTCGGCTGCGCACACATAATCCACCCTGTTGTGTGCAAACACGACTGCAGCAAAACTATAAATACTCACCGTTTGGCGTAAAACCTTAATCAGTTTGTGTTAACAGTGCTCAAGTGAAGTGTCTATTGAAAGTGAATATTGAAAACAAAAAAATAAATTGAAAATGTCTGGTCGTGGTAAAGGTGGCAAAGTTAAGGGAAAGGCAAAGTCCCGTTCAAATCGTGCTGGTTTGCAATTTCCCGTCGGTCGTATTCACCGTTTGTTGCGTAAAGGCAATTATGCTGAACGTGTTGGTGCCGGAGCTCCAGTATATTTAGCTGCTGTGATGGAATATTTGGCAGCTGAAGTTCTTGAGTTGGCTGGCAATGCCGCTCGTGACAACAAAAAAACAAGAATAATTCCACGTCATTTACAGTTGGCCATCCGCAATGACGAAGAATTAAACAAATTGTTGTCTGGTGTTACCATTGCCCAAGGTGGTGTTTTACCAAACATCCAAGCTGTTCTCTTGCCCAAGAAGACTGAAAAGAAAGCCTAAATTATTTAGTTGTGAAAAAGATCAAATGTAAAGTATACAAAGCCATCGTGTACATTCATAAATACAATATACCAACCGTCCTTTTCAGGACGACAAATTTATTTTCAAAAAGAGAAAGCTTTGTTTAAAATTATTTATTATAATAAACAAATATTTTTTTATATTCAATACTGAGAAAATACATATGCACACATACATTTAGCATATACATATATGTATGT
Source organism: Nowickia ferox (assembly GCA_936439885.1). NCBI lineage: Eukaryota > Metazoa > Arthropoda > Insecta > Diptera > Tachinidae > Nowickia > Nowickia ferox. Next base: position 35,306,663 of record OW387026.1, on the reverse strand, counting down.
ACATACGAGTATAATCAAATGCATGTACCTATTACTTTTTATTCTAACTCGGCATTTATCACAATTACACACACACACAAACATTGAATTCAACATGCCTGTCTGTTCGTGTCATACGTTCGTCCATTTTGATTTTCTCTTCTGTACGGGTCGTTATTGTTCATGATGTTTTTATTTTGAGAGAATGGCATGGCATTTTTCAACATAAAATATATTTTTTTTGAAAATAAACACAAAAAGAACATATTTCTCAATATATACATGCATTAAATTTACATGAAGTTATAAAATAAGCAATGGTAATTAAAATTCCCTCTTTTTAAACACTAAATTTCAATTTCACGTAATAATAATACAAAATAAATCTCTTTTTTTAAAGTTTTTGTGGTCCTGAAAAGGACCGATTGTTCGATGGTGTTTAAAAATTTTCTTTATTCCATTACTAAAATAGCAGCATACATATTTAACCGCCGAAACCGTACAAAGTACGACCTTGTCTTTTCAATGCGTAGACAACATCCATAGCGGTGACAGTTTTCCTTTTGGCATGTTCTGTATATGTGACGGCATCACGGATAACATTTTCCAAAAATACCTTCAGTACACCACGGGTTTCTTCGTAAATCAAACCAGAAATACGCTTTACACCACCACGACGAGCCAAACGTCTAATAGCGGGCTTTGTAATACCTTGGATATTATCACGCAACACTTTACGATGACGTTTAGCGCCACCTTTGCCCAAACCTTTTCCACCTTTACCACGACCAGTCATTTTAGATCACTCACTATTTTTTTCACTTCACACAGTTCACAAGAGATGCACAATACGAATGGGTCTCGCCGCCACTACAACTTGTATTTATACCAAATTTAACTAAAAAAGAGAGAGTAAACATTATAACTTTGTACGCTTCTTTCTTTTGCGGCTATCAAGTCAAACGAGAGCATCCCTCATTACACAAACAATATAGCACACGTACACAAACAACCATATTTGGTTGATGAAATTTTTCTATATAAGTCGTACATTTTACGCCGGCCCAAATTAATTGTGTGTTAACAGTGTTTCAGTGCATTTAACTTAAGTGAAAAAAAATAAAAGTAGTAGAAGTGAAGTGAAAATGGCCCGTACTAAGCAAACTGCCCGTAAATCGACTGGTGGCAAAGCACCTCGTAAACAGTTGGCTACCAAAGCTGCTCGTAAAAGTGCTCCAGCTACCGGTGGTGTCAAGAAGCCACATCGTTTTCGTCCTGGTACCGTAGCTCTACGTGAAATTCGTCGTTATCAAAAGAGCACTGAATTATTGATACGCAAATTGCCCTTCCAACGTTTGGTTCGTGAAATCGCTCAAGATTTCAAGACAGATTTGCGTTTCCAGAGCTCTGCTGTAATGGCCTTGCAAGAAGCCAGTGAAGCTTATTTGGTTGGTCTATTCGAAGATACTAACTTGTGCGCTATCCATGCCAAGCGTGTTACTATTATGCCAAAGGATATTCAATTGGCCAGACGCATTCGTGGCGAACGTGCTTAAGTTTTTTCTTTTTGTATGAATGGATAATGTAACTTACCATCGCTAAAATAACATCATATAAAAACAATCGGTCCTTTTCAGGACCACAAATCCTTTTCTAAAAGAGAGTAATTTTTGTTTATATTTTATTATTTAATTATTAATTTTGATAGACATAGCTAAATATTTATAATAAGAATATATCAGGGATAGAAACACTAGCTTCAAATGCCGTCGGCTAATGATTTTTTTTTTTTTTATTGAAACATTTTATGTGCGTGTTTTTAATGTTCTATCTATCTTTTTCGTTGTGCAATTTTAATCAAATTAGTAGCAAGTAAGATGTGATAAATTAGATTTAGCCCTTGTAGGCATGCAAGGAAACTTTAAAATTAGTTAAAACTATGCCATGAACCATATATGGATTTAGTATTTTGGTAAATAAAGATTGAATTGAAAAATATTTAGTTATATTGTTTTTAATTTGTTGTTCGTCAATTTTACTTGCAATTTGTTTCATATTATTTATTAAATAAATGAAATGCACATCTAAGGCGATCGTTTTTAGGACCAGTAGAACATTTTTATTTTTCCCTTTAAAGCGACGGTTTTTTTTATGACATTTTCATTTTATGTCAATCATTATAATGTCAATTTTATTTTTTCTTCTTATAACTGTACAAATTTTATATTTTGTTTTTATTTTATACTAATTTTTAAATAATTTATTGCATCGGTTGACGCACACATTATAATTAATAAATTTTCTATGGTTTTTGTCTTTCTACTTTGATACATATGAATCATATTCAAGCGAAACTTTGAAGCAAGACGGATTTGTTCATGTTGTTAAACAATTATTTTACACTCTACTAATATTAATTTTGTTCACATTCTCCTTTTGTAAAAAAAGCATTACAATCCAATATTTATTTTATGCAGTTTTTTGAACTAGCTCTTTTTTTCTAATTTTTCTTAAAGTATTAACTATTCTAAAACGTATTTACGCTTAAGGTAAACAATTGCAGACTGTGCCTGTTTTATTACAACTGAATGGGCTGAATTCATGTTAATTTTATTTATTAATTTAACATATCCACAACAAAAACTTATTATTTTAACAAAATATAAAATTTTCTCTACATATCCATGTAAGTATTTAAATTTTGTTTGAAAGTATTTCAATATGGCAGTGGATTTCAGTAGATTGTTGTATTAAGCAGAGATTCTTTTGACTATCTATTTGATATGTTGAAAAGTAAACAATTTGTACTATTTCATGCTACTGTTTAATTAAATTAAATTAAATTTTCAATGTTATTCATTATTATGAATTTTTAACGCAATAGAACAAATCAGAAATGTCAATGGAAATTATGCCAATATGAGGAAATTTTCATGTCATTGAGTAAATTTTAAAATAATTTTTAAAAATCGAAATATCAATAATATATACATTTTAAGTTTTTAACATAAAGAAAACATATAAAATTTCATTATGCAATAAATTTGTGAAGCAGTTTTGTCGAATTTGCTTAAAAATTTCCATATTTTGTTCATAATTTGTAAAAGAAATTTCACAATCTTCTTAGGAAAACTATCAGAACTTTTTGCAAAATGAAGGAAAAACTAAATTTTCATTTTGCACGCATTCTATAATATCCAAACTATTAATTTTTAAAAGCATTTTTCTTGATTTTTTTGAAATCTTTGAGAAAAAAATGAAAATATGGAAAAACTTTTGTTAAAATTTATACATGCTCGCACTAATAGCTTTGCAATCTATAAACGATGACTACTATGAACTTCTCATACCTGGGATGTAAGTAAATTTCATGTGTTGAAAAGAAAAAAAGTTGTGTGTTTTAAACAAAAGTGATTCAGTGATTCATTGATTATTTTCAAGTGAAATTAAACAAAAACAAAAGCCAAATTTATAATGTCGGATGCTGCTGTTATCGAAGCCACCGGATCTCCCGTAGCCGCTCCAGTTGCGGAGAAAAAGGCAAAGAAAGTTGCAAAGGCCAAAAAGCCATCTGCTGTCCCCAGTCATCCACCTACCCATCAAATGGTTGACGCTGCCATCAAAACATTAAAAGAACGTGGTGGTTCCTCCCTGCCAGCCATCAAGAAATATCTTACAAGCACTTATAAGGTAGATGCCCAAAAATTGGCTCCTTTCATCAAAAAATATTTGAAGACCGCCGTAACCAGTGGAAAATTAATTCAAACAAAAGGTAAGGGTGCTTCCGGCTCATTCAAATTGTCGGCAACCGCCTCAAAGGAGCCAAAAGCAAAGAAGCCTGCTGCTGCAAAGAAGGCTCCTGCTGCCGGCGATAAAAAGAAGAAGATCAGTAAGGCTACTAAAAAGGCCGCGCCAGCAGCAGCAAAGAAGCCGTCAGCTGTGAAAAAGACTGCCGAAAAGAAGAAGACAGAGAAGGCGAAGGCAAAAACTGCCAAAAAGACTGGTACAGTTAAGGCCAAACCCGCTAAAAAGGCACCAGCAACTAAACCAAAGGCACCAAAAGCCAAGAGCGCAACTGCAGCGAAACCCAAAAAAGCTGCACCAGCTAAAAAACCAGCTGCCAAAAAGGCCGCCGCTAAAAAGTAAATTCATGTTTCCTTTAATCTTCAAAATAAATTATTTTTCGATATTCGAAAAATATTTATTTGCAAAATAAAAAGCCCTTTTCAGGGCTACAAAATATTTTTCAAAAGAGATTAAATTGCTGCAAACTCCATTACACATACCTATGTACATATATCCATATGTACATAAAAGCCTTTACGTAAACTCAATACGAACTAGTAAAATATTTCTTTGCTTTGTTCACCAAATAGCACTCAAGTAATAATGATATACAAACATACATACACACATATGTGCCCTTAATTATGAAAGTGGTCTAAGTCATGCATTTTTGCTTCGAAATTTTTAATAAATCTTAAAAACACTTCAATAAATATTAAATAAATTTATATTAATCGAGACTAATACAACTCTAAAATAAAATGTTGCATAATATAAAAATATTGTTCGGTTTGTTCAAGTGTAATCTACTAAATATGTCGATCGAAGAAAAATATGACTTAAACCATTTTCATAATTAAGGGCACATATGTATGTAATTAAAAAGGAATATATTTTTTTATAGCAAAAATCGTTATTATTCCATCAATTTTTTTGGATCTTTTTTCCTAGCAAAAGAAAATTATTTTTATTATTGACAAGAAATTCTATGGTAAATTAATTTAATAGTGTAGAATAAGAAAAAAGCACACAAATTTTAAAATCGTTAATTTATTTTTCATTACTTTTCAGAATCTGCATATACATACATTATTATTAGCTGTATGAATTACAATATTTTATTATTTGTGCCTTTTTCATCACTTTGCACACTACCTACACATATATATATATATATATATACATACGTACATACATATAAACCATTTATTGCACTATCAATTTTGAAATTTTATTTTGCATACACACACTTGAAAGTATTCTCAATCTCTTTTCCATAAAAAACATTTGTGGCCCTGAAAAGGGCCTTTTGTTTGGTTGTATTGTTGGGATGAATAAAAACAAAATCCATTTATTTATTTGGAGCTGGTATATTTAGTTACGGCCTTAGTACCTTCACTAACAGCGTGCTTGGCCAATTCACCGGGCAACAGAAGACGCACGGCTGTTTGAATTTCCCGACTGGTAATGGTCGAACGTTTGTTGTAGTGAGCCAAACGAGATGCTTCAGCGGCAATACGTTCAAAAATATCATTAACAAAACTGTTCATGATACTCATGGCTTTCGATGAGATACCAGTATCGGGATGCACTTGCTTCAACACTTTGTAAATGTAGATAGCGTAACTTTCCTTACGTTTACGCTTCTTACCCTTATCACTTTTTGTAATATTCTTTTGGGCTTTACCGGCCTTCTTTGCTGCTTTACCACTAGTTTTAGGAGGCATTTTTATTTTCCACTTTCCACTTTATTTTTTATTATTCACTTCACACAAACACTTTTAAGCGACTGTTCGCAATCTGTAAAAATGCAGAGCCAAACACTCACTATATATACTTTTTTTCAATCGTAAAAATAACATCGTTTCAGCTTCGGCTGCGCACACATAATCCACCCTGTTGTGTGCAAACACGACTGCAGCAAAACTATAAATACTCACCGTTTGGCGTAAAACCTTAATCAGTTTGTGTTAACAGTGCTCAAGTGAAGTGTCTATTGAAAGTGAATATTGAAAACAAAAAAATAAATTGAAAATGTCTGGTCGTGGTAAAGGTGGCAAAGTTAAGGGAAAGGCAAAGTCCCGTTCAAATCGTGCTGGTTTGCAATTTCCCGTCGGTCGTATTCACCGTTTGTTGCGTAAAGGCAATTATGCTGAACGTGTTGGTGCCGGAGCTCCAGTATATTTAGCTGCTGTGATGGAATATTTGGCAGCTGAAGTTCTTGAGTTGGCTGGCAATGCCGCTCGTGACAACAAAAAAACAAGAATAATTCCACGTCATTTACAGTTGGCCATCCGCAATGACGAAGAATTAAACAAATTGTTGTCTGGTGTTACCATTGCCCAAGGTGGTGTTTTACCAAACATCCAAGCTGTTCTCTTGCCCAAGAAGACTGAAAAGAAAGCCTAAATTATTTAGTTGTGAAAAAGATCAAATGTAAAGTATACAAAGCCATCGTGTACATTCATAAATACAATATACCAACCGTCCTTTTCAGGACGACAAATTTATTTTCAAAAAGAGAAAGCTTTGTTTAAAATTATTTATTATAATAAACAAATATTTTTTTATATTCAATACTGAGAAAATACATATGCACACATACATATATGTATGTACATACGAGTATAATCAAATGCATGTACCTATTACTTTTTATTCTAACTCGGCATTTATCACAATTACACACACACACAAACATTGAATTCAACATGCCTGTCTGTTCGTGTCATACGTTCGTCCATTTTGATTTTCTCTTCTGTACGGGTCGTTATTGTTCATGATGTTTTTATTTTGAGAGAATGGCATGGCATTTTTCAACATAAAATATATTTTTTTTGAAAATAAACACAAAAAGAACATATTTCTCAATATATACATGCATTAAATTTACATGAAGTTATAAAATAAGCAATGGTAATTAAAATTCCCTCTTTTTAAACACTAAATTTCAATTTCACGTAATAATAATACAAAATAAATCTCTTTTTTTAAAGTTTTTGTGGTCCTGAAAAGGACCGATTGTTCGATGGTGTTTAAAAATTTTCTTTATTCCATTACTAAAATAGCAGCATACATATTTAACCGCCGAAACCGTACAAAGTACGACCTTGTCTTTTCAATGCGTAGACAACATCCATAGCGGTGACAGTTTTCCTTTTGGCATGTTCTGTATATGTGACGGCATCACGGATAACATTTTCCAAAAATACCTTCAGTACACCACGGGTTTCTTCGTAAATCAAACCAGAAATACGCTTTACACCACCACGACGAGCCAAACGTCTAATAGCGGGCTTTGTAATACCTTGGATATTATCACGCAACACTTTACGATGACGTTTAGCGCCACCTTTGCCCAAACCTTTTCCACCTTTACCACGACCAGTCATTTTAGATCACTCACTATTTTTTTCACTTCACACAGTTCACAAGAGATGCACAATACGAATGGGTCTCGCCGCCACTACAACTTGTATTTATACCAAATTTAACTAAAAAAGAGAGAGTAAACATTATAACTTTGTACGCTTCTTTCTTTTGCGGCTATCAAGTCAAACGAGAGCATCCCTCATTACACAAACAATATAGCACACGTACACAAACAACCATATTTGGTTGATGAAATTTTTCTATATAAGTCGTACATTTTACGCCGGCCCAAATTAATTGTGTGTTAACAGTGTTTCAGTGCATTTAACTTAAGTGAAAAAAAATAAAAGTAGTAGAAGTGAAGTGAAAATGGCCCGTACTAAGCAAACTGCCCGTAAATCGACTGGTGGCAAAGCACCTCGTAAACAGTTGGCTACCAAAGCTGCTCGTAAAAGTGCTCCAGCTACCGGTGGTGTCAAGAAGCCACATCGTTTTCGTCCTGGTACCGTAGCTCTACGTGAAATTCGTCGTTATCAAAAGAGCACTGAATTATTGATACGCAAATTGCCCTTCCAACGTTTGGTTCGTGAAATCGCTCAAGATTTCAAGACAGATTTGCGTTTCCAGAGCTCTGCTGTAATGGCCTTGCAAGAAGCCAGTGAAGCTTATTTGGTTGGTCTATTCGAAGATACTAACTTGTGCGCTATCCATGCCAAGCGTGTTACTATTATGCCAAAGGATATTCAATTGGCCAGACGCATTCGTGGCGAACGTGCTTAAGTTTTTTCTTTTTGTATGAATGGATAATGTAACTTACCATCGCTAAAATAACATCATATAAAAACAATCGGTCCTTTTCAGGACCACAAATCCTTTTCTAAAAGAGAGTAATTTTTGTTTATATTTTATTATTTAATTATTAATTTTGATAGACATAGCTAAATATTTATAATAAGAATATATCAGGGATAGAAACACTAGCTTCAAATGCCGTCGGCTAATGATTTTTTTTTATTGAAACATTTATGTGCGTGTTTTTAAAATCACGAAGCCTTTTCTAAAAGAGAGTAATTTTTGTTTATATTTTATTATTTAATTATTAATTTTGATAGACATAGCTAAATATTTATAATAAGAATATATCAGGGATAGAAACACTAGCTTCAAATGCCGTCGGCTAATGATTTTTTTTATTGAAACATTTATGTGCGTGTTTTTAAAATCACGAAACCTTTTCTAAAAGAGAGTAATTTTTGTTTATATTTTATTATTAATTTTGATAGACATAGCTAAATATTTATAATAAGAATATATCAGGGATAGAATCACAAGCTACAAATGCCGTCGGCTAATGATTTATTTTATTGAAACATTTATGTGCGTGTTTTTAAAATCACGAAACCTTTTCTAAAAGAGAGTAATTTTTGTTTATATTTTATTATTTAATTATTAATTTTGATAGACATAGCTAAATATTTATAATAAGAATATATCAGGGATAGAAACACTAGCTTCAAATGCCGTCGGCTAATGATTTTTTTTTTTTATTGAAACATTTTATGTGCGTGTTTTTAATGTTCTATCTATCTTTTTCGTTGTGCAATTTTAATCAAATTAGTAGCAAGTAAGATGTGATAAATTAGATTTAGCCCTTGTAGGCATGCAAGGAAACTTTAAAATTAGTTAAAACTATGCCATGAACCATATATGGATTTAGTATTTTGGTAAATAAAGATTGAATTGAAAAATATTTAGTTATATTGTTTTTAATTTGTTGTTCGTCAATTTTACTTGCAATTTGTTTCATATTATTTATTAAATAAATGAAATGCACATCTAAGGCGATCGTTTTTAGGACCAGTAGAACATTTTTATTTTTCCCTTTAAAGCGACGGTTTTTTTTATGACATTTTCATTTTATGTCAATCATTATAATGTCAATTTTATTTTTTCTTCTTATAACTGTACAAATTTTATATTTTGTTTTTATTTTATACTAATTTTTAAATAATTTATTGCATCGGTTGACGCACACATTATAATTAATAAATTTTCTATGGTTTTTGTCTTTCTACTTTGATACATATGAATCATATTCAAGCGAAACTTTGAAGCAAGACGGATTTGTTCATGTTGTTAAACAATTATTTTACACTCTACTAATATTAATTTTGTTCACATTCTCCTTTTGTAAAAAAAGCATTACAATCCAATATTTATTTTATGCAGTTTTTTGAACTAGCTCTTTTTTTCTAATTTTTCTTAAAGTATTAACTATTCTAAAACGTATTTACGCTTAAGGTAAACAATTGCAGACTGTGCCTGTTTTATTACAACTGAATGGGCTGAATTCATGTTAATTTTATTTATTAATTTAACATATCCACAACAAAAACTTATTATTTTAACAAAATATAAAATTTTCTCTACATATCCATGTAAGTATTTAAATTTTGTTTGAAAGTATTTCAATATGGCAGTGGATTTCAGTAGATTGTTGTATTAAGCAGAGATTCTTTTGACTATCTATTTGATATGTTGAAAAGTAAACAATTTGTACTATTTCATGCTACTGTTTAATTAAATTAAATTAAATTTTCAATGTTATTCATTATTATGAATTTTTAACGCAATAGAACAAATCAGAAATGTCAATGGAAATTATGCCAATATGAGGAAATTTTCATGTCATTGAGTAAATTTTAAAATAATTTTTAAAAATCGAAATATCAATAATATATACATTTTAAGTTTTTAACATAAAGAAAACATATAAAATTTCATTATGCAATAAATTTGTGAAGCAGTTTTGTCGAATTTGCTTAAAAATTTCCATATTTTGTTCATAATTTGTAAAAGAAATTTCACAATCTTCTTAGGAAAACTATCAGAACTTTTTGCAAAATGAAGGAAAAACTAAATTTTCATTTTGCACGCATTCTATAATATCCAAACTATTAATTTTTAAAAGCATTTTTCTTGATTTTTTTGAAATCTTTGAGAAAAAAATGAAAATATGGAAAAACTTTTGTTAAAATTTATACATGCTCGCACTAATAGCTTTGCAATCTATAAACGATGACTACTATGAACTTCTCATACCTGGGATGTAAGTAAATTTCATGTGTTGAAAAGAAAAAAAGTTGTGTGTTTTAAACAAAAGTGATTCAGTGATTCATTGATTATTTTCAAGTGAAATTAAACAAAAACAAAAGCCAAATTTATAATGTCGGATGCTGCTGTTATCGAAGCCACCGGATCTCCCGTAGCCGCTCCAGTTGCGGAGAAAAAGGCAAAGAAAGTTGCAAAGGCCAAAAAGCCATCTGCTGTCCCCAGTCATCCACCTACCCATCAAATGGTTGACGCTGCCATCAAAACATTAAAAGAACGTGGTGGTTCCTCCCTGCCAGCCATCAAGAAATATCTTACAAGCACTTATAAGGTAGATGCCCAAAAATTGGCTCCTTTCATCAAAAAATATTTGAAGACCGCCGTAACCAGTGGAAAATTAATTCAAACAAAAGGTAAGGGTGCTTCCGGCTCATTCAAATTGTCGGCAACCGCCTCAAAGGAGCCAAAAGCAAAGAAGCCTGCTGCTGCAAAGAAGGCTCCTGCTGCCGGCGATAAAAAGAAGAAGATCAGTAAGGCTACTAAAAAGGCCGCGCCAGCAGCAGCAAAGAAGCCGTCAGCTGTGAAAAAGACTGCCGAAAAGAAGAAGACAGAGAAGGCGAAGGCAAAAACTGCCAAAAAGACTGGTACAGTTAAGGCCAAACCCGCTAAAAAGGCACCAGCAACTAAACCAAAGGCACCAAAAGCCAAGAGCGCAACTGCAGCGAAACCCAAAAAAGCTGCACCAGCTAAAAAACCAGCTGCCAAAAAGGCCGCCGCTAAAAAGTAAATTCATGTTTCCTTTAATCTTCAAAATAAATTATTTTTCGATATTCGAAAAATATTTATTTGCAAAATAAAAAGCCCTTTTCAGGGCTACAAAATATTTTTCAAAAGAGATTAAATTGCTGCAAACTCCATTACACATACCTATGTACATATATCCATATGTACATAAAAGCCTTTACGTAAACTCAATACGAACTAGTAAAATATTTCTTTGCTTTGTTCACCAAATAGCACTCAAGTAATAATGATATACAAACATACATACACACATATGTGCCCTTAATTATGAAAGTGGTCTAAGTCATGCATTTTTGCTTCGAAATTTTTAATAAATCTTAAAAACACTTCAATAAATATTAAATAAATTTATATTAATCGAGACTAATACAACTCTAAAATAAAATGTTGCATAATATAAAAATATTGTTCGGTTTGTTCAAGTGTAATCTACTAAATATGTCGATCGAAGAAAAATATGACTTAAACCATTTTCATAATTAAGGGCACATATGTATGTAATTAAAAAGGAATATATTTTTTTATAGCAAAAATCGTTATTATTCCATCAATTTTTTTGGATCTTTTTTCCTAGCAAAAGAAAATTATTTTTATTATTGACAAGAAATTCTATGGTAAATTAATTTAATAGTGTAGAATAAGAAAAAAGCACACAAATTTTAAAATCGTTAATTTATTTTTCATTACTTTTCAGAATCTGCATATACATACATTATTATTAGCTGTATGAATTACAATATTTTATTATTTGTGCCTTTTTCATCACTTTGCACACTACCTACACATATATATATATATATATATACATACGTACATACATATAAACCATTTATTGCACTATCAATTTTGAAATTTTATTTTGCATACACACACTTGAAAGTATTCTCAATCTCTTTTCCATAAAAAACATTTGTGGCCCTGAAAAGGGCCTTTTGTTTGGTTGTATTGTTGGGATGAATAAAAACAAAATCCATTTATTTATTTGGAGCTGGTATATTTAGTTACGGCCTTAGTACCTTCACTAACAGCGTGCTTGGCCAATTCACCGGGCAACAGAAGACGCACGGCTGTTTGAATTTCCCGACTGGTAATGGTCGAACGTTTGTTGTAGTGAGCCAAACGAGATGCTTCAGCGGCAATACGTTCAAAAATATCATTAACAAAACTGTTCATGATACTCATGGCTTTCGATGAGATACCAGTATCGGGATGCACTTGCTTCAACACTTTGTAAATGTAGATAGCGTAACTTTCCTTACGTTTACGCTTCTTACCCTTATCACTTTTTGTAATATTCTTTTGGGCTTTACCGGCCTTCTTTGCTGCTTTACCACTAGTTTTAGGAGGCATTTTTATTTTCCACTTTCCACTTTATTTTTTATTATTCACTTCACACAAACACTTTTAAGCGACTGTTCGCAATCTGTAAAAATGCAGAGCCAAACACTCACTATATATACTTTTTTTCAATCGTAAAAATAACATCGTTTCAGCTTCGGCTGCGCACACATAATCCACCCTGTTGTGTGCAAACACGACTGCAGCAAAACTATAAATACTCACCGTTTGGCGTAAAACCTTAATCAGTTTGTGTTAACAGTGCTCAAGTGAAGTGTCTATTGAAAGTGAATATTGAAAACAAAAAAATAAATTGAAAATGTCTGGTCGTGGTAAAGGTGGCAAAGTTAAGGGAAAGGCAAAGTCCCGTTCAAATCGTGCTGGTTTGCAATTTCCCGTCGGTCGTATTCACCGTTTGTTGCGTAAAGGCAATTATGCTGAACGTGTTGGTGCCGGAGCTCCAGTATATTTAGCTGCTGTGATGGAATATTTGGCAGCTGAAGTTCTTGAGTTGGCTGGCAATGCCGCTCGTGACAACAAAAAAACAAGAATAATTCCACGTCATTTACAGTTGGCCATCCGCAATGACGAAGAATTAAACAAATTGTTGTCTGGTGTTACCATTGCCCAAGGTGGTGTTTTACCAAACATCCAAGCTGTTCTCTTGCCCAAGAAGACTGAAAAGAAAGCCTAAATTATTTAGTTGTGAAAAAGATCAAATGTAAAGTATACAAAGCCATCGTGTACATTCATAAATACAATATACCAACCGTCCTTTTCAGGACGACAAATTTATTTTCAAAAAGAGAAAGCTTTGTTTAAAATTATTTATTATAATAAACAAATATTTTTTTATATTCAATACTGAGAAAATACATATGCACACATACATATATGTATGTACATACGAGTATAATCAAATGCATGTACCTATTACTTTTTATTCTAACTCGGCATTTATCACAATTACACACACACACAAACATTGAATTCAACATGCCTGTCTGTTCGTGTCATACGTTCGTCCATTTTGATTTTCTCTTCTGTACGGGTCGTTATTGTTCATGATGTTTTTATTTTGAGAGAATGGCATGGCATTTTTCAACATAAAATATATTTTTTTTGAAAATAAACACAAAAAGAACATATTTCTCAATATATACATGCATTAAATTTACATGAAGTTATAAAATAAGCAATGGTAATTAAAATTCCCTCTTTTTAAACACTAAATTTCAATTTCACGTAATAATAATACAAAATAAATCTCTTTTTTTAAAGTTTTTGTGGTCCTGAAAAGGACCGATTGTTCGATGGTGTTTAAAAATTTTCTTTATTCCATTACTAAAATAGCAGCATACATATTTAACCGCCGAAACCGTACAAAGTACGACCTTGTCTTTTCAATGCGTAGACAACATCCATAGCGGTGACAGTTTTCCTTTTGGCATGTTCTGTATATGTGACGGCATCACGGATAACATTTTCCAAAAATACCTTCAGTACACCACGGGTTTCTTCGTAAATCAAACCAGAAATACGCTTTACACCACCACGACGAGCCAAACGTCTAATAGCGGGCTTTGTAATACCTTGGATATTATCACGCAACACTTTACGATGACGTTTAGCGCCACCTTTGCCCAAACCTTTTCCACCTTTACCACGACCAGTCATTTTAGATCACTCACTATTTTTTTCACTTCACACAGTTCACAAGAGATGCACAATACGAATGGGTCTCGCCGCCACTACAACTTGTATTTATACCAAATTTAACTAAAAAAGAGAGAGTAAACATTATAACTTTGTACGCTTCTTTCTTTTGCGGCTATCAAGTCAAACGAGAGCATCCCTCATTACACAAACAATATAGCACACGTACACAAACAACCATATTTGGTTGATGAAATTTTTCTATATAAGTCGTACATTTTACGCCGGCCCAAATTAATTGTGTGTTAACAGTGTTTCAGTGCATTTAACTTAAGTGAAAAAAAATAAAAGTAGTAGAAGTGAAGTGAAAATGGCCCGTACTAAGCAAACTGCCCGTAAATCGACTGGTGGCAAAGCACCTCGTAAACAGTTGGCTACCAAAGCTGCTCGTAAAAGTGCTCCAGCTACCGGTGGTGTCAAGAAGCCACATCGTTTTCGTCCTGGTACCGTAGCTCTACGTGAAATTCGTCGTTATCAAAAGAGCACTGAATTATTGATACGCAAATTGCCCTTCCAACGTTTGGTTCGTGAAATCGCTCAAGATTTCAAGACAGATTTGCGTTTCCAGAGCTCTGCTGTAATGGCCTTGCAAGAAGCCAGTGAAGCTTATTTGGTTGGTCTATTCGAAGATACTAACTTGTGCGCTATCCATGCCAAGCGTGTTACTATTATGCCAAAGGATATTCAATTGGCCAGACGCATTCGTGGCGAACGTGCTTAAGTTTTTTCTTTTTGTATGAATGGATAATGTAACTTACCATCGCTAAAATAACATCATATAAAAACAATCGGTCCTTTTCAGGACCACAAATCCTTTTCTAAAAGAGAGTAATTTTTGTTTATATTTTATTATTTAATTATTAATTTTGATAGACATAGCTAAATATTTATAATAAGAATATATCAGGGATAGAAACACTAGCTTCAAATGCCGTCGGCTAATGATTTTTTTTTTTTTTATTGAAACATTTTATGTGCGTGTTTTTAATGTTCTATCTATCTTTTTCGTTGTGCAATTTTAATCAAATTAGTAGCAAGTAAGATGTGATAAATTAGATTTAGCCCTTGTAGGCATGCAAGGAAACTTTAAAATTAGTTAAAACTATGCCATGAACCATATATGGATTTAGTATTTTGGTAAATAAAGATTGAATTGAAAAATATTTAGTTATATTGTTTTTAATTTGTTGTTCGTCAATTTTACTTGCAATTTGTTTCATATTATTTATTAAATAAATGAAATGCACATCTAAGGCGATCGTTTTTAGGACCAGTAGAACATTTTTATTTTTCCCTTTAAAGCGACGGTTTTTTTTATGACATTTTCATTTTATGTCAATCATTATAATGTCAATTTTATTTTTTCTTCTTATAACTGTACAAATTTTATATTTTGTTTTTATTTTATACTAATTTTTAAATAATTTATTGCATCGGTTGACGCACACATTATAATTAATAAATTTTCTATGGTTTTTGTCTTTCTACTTTGATACATATGAATCATATTCAAGCGAAACTTTGAAGCAAGACGGATTTGTTCATGTTGTTAAACAATTATTTTACACTCTACTAATATTAATTTTGTTCACATTCTCCTTTTGTAAAAAAAGCATTACAATCCAATATTTATTTTATGCAGTTTTTTGAACTAGCTCTTTTTTTCTAATTTTTCTTAAAGTATTAACTATTCTAAAACGTATTTACGCTTAAGGTAAACAATTGCAGACTGTGCCTGTTTTATTACAACTGAATGGGCTGAATTCATGTTAATTTTATTTATTAATTTAACATATCCACAACAAAAACTTATTATTTTAACAAAATATAAAATTTTCTCTACATATCCATGTAAGTATTTAAATTTTGTTTGAAAGTATTTCAATATGGCAGTGGATTTCAGTAGATTGTTGTATTAAGCAGAGATTCTTTTGACTATCTATTTGATATGTTGAAAAGTAAACAATTTGTACTATTTCATGCTACTGTTTAATTAAATTAAATTAAATTTTCAATGTTATTCATTATTATGAATTTTTAACGCAATAGAACAAATCAGAAATGTCAATGGAAATTATGCCAATATGAGGAAATTTTCATGTCATTGAGTAAATTTTAAAATAATTTTTAAAAATCGAAATATCAATAATATATACATTTTAAGTTTTTAACATAAAGAAAACATATAAAATTTCATTATGCAATAAATTTGTGAAGCAGTTTTGTCGAATTTGCTTAAAAATTTCCATATTTTGTTCATAATTTGTAAAAGAAATTTCACAATCTTCTTAGGAAAACTATCAGAACTTTTTGCAAAATGAAGGAAAAACTAAATTTTCATTTTGCACGCATTCTATAATATCCAAACTATTAATTTTTAAAAGCATTTTTCTTGATTTTTTTGAAATCTTTGAGAAAAAAATGAAAATATGGAAAAACTTTTGTTAAAATTTATACATGCTCGCACTAATAGCTTTGCAATCTATAAACGATGACTACTATGAACTTCTCATACCTGGGATGTAAGTAAATTTCATGTGTTGAAAAGAAAAAAAGTTGTGTGTTTTAAACAAAAGTGATTCAGTGATTCATTGATTATTTTCAAGTGAAATTAAACAAAAACAAAAGCCAAATTTATAATGTCGGATGCTGCTGTTATCGAAGCCACCGGATCTCCCGTAGCCGCTCCAGTTGCGGAGAAAAAGGCAAAGAAAGTTGCAAAGGCCAAAAAGCCATCTGCTGTCCCCAGTCATCCACCTACCCATCAAATGGTTGACGCTGCCATCAAAACATTAAAAGAACGTGGTGGTTCCTCCCTGCCAGCCATCAAGAAATATCTTACAAGCACTTATAAGGTAGATGCCCAAAAATTGGCTCCTTTCATCAAAAAATATTTGAAGACCGCCGTAACCAGTGGAAAATTAATTCAAACAAAAGGTAAGGGTGCTTCCGGCTCATTCAAATTGTCGGCAACCGCCTCAAAGGAGCCAAAAGCAAAGAAGCCTGCTGCTGCAAAGAAGGCTCCTGCTGCCGGCGATAAAAAGAAGAAGATCAGTAAGGCTACTAAAAAGGCCGCGCCAGCAGCAGCAAAGAAGCCGTCAGCTGTGAAAAAGACTGCCGAAAAGAAGAAGACAGAGAAGGCGAAGGCAAAAACTGCCAAAAAGACTGGTACAGTTAAGGCCAAACCCGCTAAAAAGGCACCAGCAACTAAACCAAAGGCACCAAAAGCCAAGAGCGCAACTGCAGCGAAACCCAAAAAAGCTGCACCAGCTAAAAAACCAGCTGCCAAAAAGGCCGCCGCTAAAAAGTAAATTCATGTTTCCTTTAATCTTCAAAATAAATTATTTTTCGATATTCGAAAAATATTTATTTGCAAAATAAAAAGCCCTTTTCAGGGCTACAAAATATTTTTCAAAAGAGATTAAATTGCTGCAAACTCCATTACACATACCTATGTACATATATCCATATGTACATAAAAGCCTTTACGTAAACTCAATACGAACTAGTAAAATATTTCTTTTGCTTTGTTCACCAAATAGCACTCAAGTAATAATGATATACAAACATACATACACACATATGTGCCCTTAATTATGAAAGTGGTCTAAGTCATGCATTTTTGCTTCGAAATTTTTAATAAATCTTAAAAACACTTCAATAAATATTAAATAAATTTATATTAATCGAGACTAATACAACTCTAAAATAAAATGTTGCATAATATAAAAATATTGTTCGGTTTGTTCAAGTGTAATCTACTAAATATGTCGATCGAAGAAAAATATGACTTAAACAATTTTCATAATTTAGTTGTGAAAAAGATCAAATGTAAAGTATACAAAGCCATCGTGTACATTCATAAATACAATATACCAACCGTCCTTTTCAGGACGACAAATTTATTTTCAAAAAGAGAAAGCTTTGTTTAAAATTATTTATTATAATAAACAAATATTTTTTTATATTCAATACTGAGAAAATACATATGCACACATACATATATGTATGTACATACGAGTATAATCAAATGCATGTACCTATTACTTTTTATTCTAACTCGGCATTTATCACAATTACACACACACACAAACATTGAATTCAACATGCCTGTCTGTTCGTGTCATACGTTCGTCCATTTTGATTTTCTCTTCTGTACGGGTCGTTATTGTTCATGATGTTTTTATTTTGAGAGAATGGCATGGCATTTTTCAACATAAAATATATTTTTTTTGAAAATAAACACAAAAAGAACATATTTCTCAATATATACATGCATTAAATTTACATGAAGTTATAAAATAAGCAATGGTAATTAAAATTCCCTCTTTTTAAACACTAAATTTCAATTTCACGTAATAATAATACAAAATAAATCTCTTTTTTTAAAGTTTTTGTGGTCCTGAAAAGGACCGATTGTTCGATGGTGTTTAAAAATTTTCTTTATTCCATTACTAAAATAGCAGCATACATATTTAACCGCCGAAACCGTACAAAGTACGACCTTGTCTTTTCAATGCGTAGACAACATCCATAGCGGTGACAGTTTTCCTTTTGGCATGTTCTGTATATGTGACGGCATCACGGATAACATTTTCCAAAAATACCTTCAGTACACCACGGGTTTCTTCGTAAATCAAACCAGAAATACGCTTTACACCACCACGACGAGCCAAACGTCTAATAGCGGGCTTTGTAATACCTTGGATATTATCACGCAACACTTTACGATGACGTTTAGCGCCACCTTTGCCCAAACCTTT
The DNA here is from genome assembly GCA_936439885.1 of Nowickia ferox. NCBI lineage: Eukaryota > Metazoa > Arthropoda > Insecta > Diptera > Tachinidae > Nowickia > Nowickia ferox. Next base: position 35,287,794 of record OW387026.1, on the reverse strand, counting down.
TCCACCTTTACCACGACCAGTCATTTTAGATCACTCACTATTTTTTTCACTTCACACAGTTCACAAGAGATGCACAATACGAATGGGTCTCGCCGCCACTACAACTTGTATTTATACCAAATTTAACTAAAAAAGAGAGAGTAAACATTATAACTTTGTACGCTTCTTTCTTTTGCGGCTATCAAGTCAAACGAGAGCATCCCTCATTACACAAACAATATAGCACACGTACACAAACAACCATATTTGGTTGATGAAATTTTTCTATATAAGTCGTACATTTTACGCCGGCCCAAATTAATTGTGTGTTAACAGTGTTTCAGTGCATTTAACTTAAGTGAAAAAAAATAAAAGTAGTAGAAGTGAAGTGAAAATGGCCCGTACTAAGCAAACTGCCCGTAAATCGACTGGTGGCAAAGCACCTCGTAAACAGTTGGCTACCAAAGCTGCTCGTAAAAGTGCTCCAGCTACCGGTGGTGTCAAGAAGCCACATCGTTTTCGTCCTGGTACCGTAGCTCTACGTGAAATTCGTCGTTATCAAAAGAGCACTGAATTATTGATACGCAAATTGCCCTTCCAACGTTTGGTTCGTGAAATCGCTCAAGATTTCAAGACAGATTTGCGTTTCCAGAGCTCTGCTGTAATGGCCTTGCAAGAAGCCAGTGAAGCTTATTTGGTTGGTCTATTCGAAGATACTAACTTGTGCGCTATCCATGCCAAGCGTGTTACTATTATGCCAAAGGATATTCAATTGGCCAGACGCATTCGTGGCGAACGTGCTTAAGTTTTTTCTTTTTGTATGAATGGATAATGTAACTTACCATCGCTAAAATAACATCATATAAAAACAATCGGTCCTTTTCAGGACCACAAATCCTTTTCTAAAAGAGAGTAATTTTTGTTTATATTTTATTATTTAATTATTAATTTTGATAGACATAGCTAAATATTTATAATAAGAATATATCAGGGATAGAATCACAAGCTACAAATGCCGTCGGCTAATGATTTTTTTTATTGAAACATTTATGTGCGTGTTTTTAAAATCACGAAACCTTTTCTAAAAGAGAGTAATTTTTGTTTATATTTTATTATTTAATTATTAATTTTGATAGACATAGCTAAATATTTATAATAAGAATATATCAGGGATAGAAACACTAGCTTCAAATGCCGTCGGCTAATGATTTTTTTTTTTTATTGAAACATTTTATGTGCGTGTTTTTAATGTTCTATCTATCTTTTTCGTTGTGCAATTTTAATCAAATTAGTAGCAAGTAAGATGTGATAAATTAGATTTAGCCCTTGTAGGCATGCAAGGAAACTTTAAAATTAGTTAAAACTATGCCATGAACCATATATGGATTTAGTATTTTGGTAAATAAAGATTGAATTGAAAAATATTTAGTTATATTGTTTTTAATTTGTTGTTCGTCAATTTTACTTGCAATTTGTTTCATATTATTTATTAAATAAATGAAATGCACATCTAAGGCGATCGTTTTTAGGACCAGTAGAACATTTTTATTTTTCCCTTTAAAGCGACGGTTTTTTTTATGACATTTTCATTTTATGTCAATCATTATAATGTCAATTTTATTTTTTCTTCTTATAACTGTACAAATTTTATATTTTGTTTTTATTTTATACTAATTTTTAAATAATTTATTGCATCGGTTGACGCACACATTATAATTAATAAATTTTCTATGGTTTTTGTCTTTCTACTTTGATACATATGAATCATATTCAAGCGAAACTTTGAAGCAAGACGGATTTGTTCATGTTGTTAAACAATTATTTTACACTCTACTAATATTAATTTTGTTCACATTCTCCTTTTGTAAAAAAAGCATTACAATCCAATATTTATTTTATGCAGTTTTTTGAACTAGCTCTTTTTTTCTAATTTTTCTTAAAGTATTAACTATTCTAAAACGTATTTACGCTTAAGGTAAACAATTGCAGACTGTGCCTGTTTTATTACAACTGAATGGGCTGAATTCATGTTAATTTTATTTATTAATTTAACATATCCACAACAAAAACTTATTATTTTAACAAAATATAAAATTTTCTCTACATATCCATGTAAGTATTTAAATTTTGTTTGAAAGTATTTCAATATGGCAGTGGATTTCAGTAGATTGTTGTATTAAGCAGAGATTCTTTTGACTATCTATTTGATATGTTGAAAAGTAAACAATTTGTACTATTTCATGCTACTGTTTAATTAAATTAAATTAAATTTTCAATGTTATTCATTATTATGAATTTTTAACGCAATAGAACAAATCAGAAATGTCAATGGAAATTATGCCAATATGAGGAAATTTTCATGTCATTGAGTAAATTTTAAAATAATTTTTAAAAATCGAAATATCAATAATATATACATTTTAAGTTTTTAACATAAAGAAAACATATAAAATTTCATTATGCAATAAATTTGTGAAGCAGTTTTGTCGAATTTGCTTAAAAATTTCCATATTTTGTTCATAATTTGTAAAAGAAATTTCACAATCTTCTTAGGAAAACTATCAGAACTTTTTGCAAAATGAAGGAAAAACTAAATTTTCATTTTGCACGCATTCTATAATATCCAAACTATTAATTTTTAAAAGCATTTTTCTTGATTTTTTTGAAATCTTTGAGAAAAAAATGAAAATATGGAAAAACTTTTGTTAAAATTTATACATGCTCGCACTAATAGCTTTGCAATCTATAAACGATGACTACTATGAACTTCTCATACCTGGGATGTAAGTAAATTTCATGTGTTGAAAAGAAAAAAAGTTGTGTGTTTTAAACAAAAGTGATTCAGTGATTCATTGATTATTTTCAAGTGAAATTAAACAAAAACAAAAGCCAAATTTATAATGTCGGATGCTGCTGTTATCGAAGCCACCGGATCTCCCGTAGCCGCTCCAGTTGCGGAGAAAAAGGCAAAGAAAGTTGCAAAGGCCAAAAAGCCATCTGCTGTCCCCAGTCATCCACCTACCCATCAAATGGTTGACGCTGCCATCAAAACATTAAAAGAACGTGGTGGTTCCTCCCTGCCAGCCATCAAGAAATATCTTACAAGCACTTATAAGGTAGATGCCCAAAAATTGGCTCCTTTCATCAAAAAATATTTGAAGACCGCCGTAACCAGTGGAAAATTAATTCAAACAAAAGGTAAGGGTGCTTCCGGCTCATTCAAATTGTCGGCAACCGCCTCAAAGGAGCCAAAAGCAAAGAAGCCTGCTGCTGCAAAGAAGGCTCCTGCTGCCGGCGATAAAAAGAAGAAGATCAGTAAGGCTACTAAAAAGGCCGCGCCAGCAGCAGCAAAGAAGCCGTCAGCTGTGAAAAAGACTGCCGAAAAGAAGAAGACAGAGAAGGCGAAGGCAAAAACTGCCAAAAAGACTGGTACAGTTAAGGCCAAACCCGCTAAAAAGGCACCAGCAACTAAACCAAAGGCACCAAAAGCCAAGAGCGCAACTGCAGCGAAACCCAAAAAAGCTGCACCAGCTAAAAAACCAGCTGCCAAAAAGGCCGCCGCTAAAAAGTAAATTCATGTTTCCTTTAATCTTCAAAATAAATTATTTTTCGATATTCGAAAAATATTTATTTGCAAAATAAAAAGCCCTTTTCAGGGCTACAAAATATTTTTCAAAAGAGATTAAATTGCTGCAAACTCCATTACACATACCTATGTACATATATCCATATGTACATAAAAGCCTTTACGTAAACTCAATACGAACTAGTAAAATATTTCTTTGCTTTGTTCACCAAATAGCACTCAAGTAATAATGATATACAAACATACATACACACATATGTGCCCTTAATTATGAAAGTGGTCTAAGTCATGCATTTTTGCTTCGAAATTTTTAATAAATCTTAAAAACACTTCAATAAATATTAAATAAATTTATATTAATCGAGACTAATACAACTCTAAAATAAAATGTTGCATAATATAAAAATATTGTTCGGTTTGTTCAAGTGTAATCTACTAAATATGTCGATCGAAGAAAAATATGACTTAAACCATTTTCATAATTAAGGGCACATATGTATGTAATTAAAAAGGAATATATTTTTTTATAGCAAAAATCGTTATTATTCCATCAATTTTTTTGGATCTTTTTTCCTAGCAAAAGAAAATTATTTTTATTATTGACAAGAAATTCTATGGTAAATTAATTTAATAGTGTAGAATAAGAAAAAAGCACACAAATTTTAAAATCGTTAATTTATTTTTCATTACTTTTCAGAATCTGCATATACATACATTATTATTAGCTGTATGAATTACAATATTTTATTATTTGTGCCTTTTTCATCACTTTGCACACTACCTACACATATATATATATATATATATACATACGTACATACATATAAACCATTTATTGCACTATCAATTTTGAAATTTTATTTTGCATACACACACTTGAAAGTATTCTCAATCTCTTTTCCATAAAAAACATTTGTGGCCCTGAAAAGGGCCTTTTGTTTGATTGTATTGTTGGGATGAATAAAAACAAAATCCATTTATTTATTTGGAGCTGGTATATTTAGTTACGGCCTTAGTACCTTCACTAACAGCGTGCTTGGCCAATTCACCGGGCAACAGAAGACGCACGGCTGTTTGAATTTCCCGACTGGTAATGGTCGAACGTTTGTTGTAGTGAGCCAAACGAGATGCTTCAGCGGCAATACGTTCAAAAATATCATTAACAAAACTGTTCATGATACTCATGGCTTTCGATGAGATACCAGTATCGGGATGCACTTGCTTCAACACTTTGTAAATGTAGATAGCGTAACTTTCCTTACGTTTACGCTTCTTACCCTTATCACTTTTTGTAATATTCTTTTGGGCTTTACCGGCCTTCTTTGCTGCTTTACCACTAGTTTTAGGAGGCATTTTTATTTTCCACTTTCCACTTTATTTTTTATTATTCACTTCACACAAACACTTTTAAGCGACTGTTCGCAATCTGTAAAAATGCAGAGCCAAACACTCACTATATATACTTTTTTTCAATCGTAAAAATAACATCGTTTCAGCTTCGGCTGCGCACACATAATCCACCCTGTTGTGTGCAAGCACGACTGCAGCAAAACTATAAATACTCACCGTTTGGCGTAAAACCTTAATCAGTTTGTGTTAACAGTGCTCAAGTGAAGTGTCTATTGAAAGTGAATATTGAAAACAAAAAAATAAATTGAAAATGTCTGGTCGTGGTAAAGGTGGCAAAGTTAAGGGAAAGGCAAAGTCCCGTTCAAATCGTGCTGGTTTGCAATTTCCCGTCGGTCGTATTCACCGTTTGTTGCGTAAAGGCAATTATGCTGAACGTGTTGGTGCCGGAGCTCCAGTATATTTAGCTGCTGTGATGGAATATTTGGCAGCTGAAGTTCTTGAGTTGGCTGGCAATGCCGCTCGTGACAACAAAAAAACAAGAATAATTCCACGTCATTTACAGTTGGCCATCCGCAATGACGAAGAATTAAACAAATTGTTGTCTGGTGTTACCATTGCCCAAGGTGGTGTTTTACCAAACATCCAAGCTGTTCTCTTGCCCAAGAAGACTGAAAAGAAAGCCTAAATTATTTAGTTGTGAAAAAGATCAAATGTAAAGTATACAAAGCCATCGTGTACATTCATAAATACAATATACCAACCGTCCTTTTCAGGACGACAAATTTATTTTCAAAAAGAGAAAGCTTTGTTTAAAATTATTTATTATAATAAACAAATATTTTTTTATATTCAATACTGAGAAAATACATATGCACACATACATTTAGCATATACATATATGTATGTACATACGAGTATAATCAAATGCATGTACCTATTACTTTTTATTCTAACTCAGCATTTATCACAATTACACACACACACAAACATTGAATTCAACATGCCTGTCTGTTCGTGTCATACGTTCGTCCATTTTGATTTTCTCTTCTGTACGGGTCGTTATTGTTCATGATGTTTTTATTTTGAGAGAATGGCATGGCATTTTTCAACATAAATATATTTTTTTTGAAAATAAACACAAAAAGAACATATTTCTCAATATATACATGCATTAAATTTACATGAAGTTATAAAATAAGCAATGGTAATTAAAATTCCCTCTTTTTAAACACTAAATTTCAATTTCACGTAATAATAATACAAAATAAATCTCTTTTTTTAAAGTTTTTGTGGTCCTGAAAAGGACCGATTGTTCGATGGTGTTTAAAAATTTTCTTTATTCCATTACTAAAATAGCAGCATACATATTTAACCGCCGAAACCGTACAAAGTACGACCTTGTCTTTTCAATGCGTAGACAACATCCATAGCGGTGACAGTTTTCCTTTTGGCATGTTCTGTATATGTGACGGCATCACGGATAACATTTTCCAAAAATACCTTCAGTACACCACGGGTTTCTTCGTAAATCAAACCAGAAATACGCTTTACACCACCACGACGAGCCAAACGTCTAATAGCGGGCTTTGTAATACCTTGGATATTATCACGCAACACTTTACGATGACGTTTAGCGCCACCTTTGCCCAAACCTTTTCCACCTTTACCACGACCAGTCATTTTAGATCACTCACTATTTTTTTCACTTCACACAGTTCACAAGAGATGCACAATACGAATGGGTCTCGCCGCCACTACAACTTGTATTTATACCAAATTTAACTAAAAAAGAGAGAGTAAACATTATAACTTTGTACGCTTCTTTCTTTTGCGGCTATCAAGTCAAACGAGAGCATCCCTCATTACACAAACAATATAGCACACGTACACAAACAACCATATTTGGTTGATGAAATTTTTCTATATAAGTCGTACATTTTACGCCGGCCCAAATTAATTGTGTGTTAACAGTGTTTCAGTGCATTTAACTTAAGTGAAAAAAAATAAAAGTAGTAGAAGTGAAGTGAAAATGGCCCGTACTAAGCAAACTGCCCGTAAATCGACTGGTGGCAAAGCACCTCGTAAACAGTTGGCTACCAAAGCTGCTCGTAAAAGTGCTCCAGCTACCGGTGGTGTCAAGAAGCCACATCGTTTTCGTCCTGGTACCGTAGCTCTACGTGAAATTCGTCGTTATCAAAAGAGCACTGAATTATTGATACGCAAATTGCCCTTCCAACGTTTGGTTCGTGAAATCGCTCAAGATTTCAAGACAGATTTGCGTTTCCAGAGCTCTGCTGTAATGGCCTTGCAAGAAGCCAGTGAAGCTTATTTGGTTGGTCTATTCGAAGATACTAACTTGTGCGCTATCCATGCCAAGCGTGTTACTATTATGCCAAAGGATATTCAATTGGCCAGACGCATTCGTGGCGAACGTGCTTAAGTTTTTTCTTTTTGTATGAATGGATAATGTAACTTACCATCGCTAAAATAACATCATATAAAAACAATCGGTCCTTTTCAGGACCACAAATCCTTTTCTAAAAGAGAGTAATTTTTGTTTATATTTTATTATTTAATTATTAATTTTGATAGACATAGCTAAATATTTATAATAAGAATATATCAGGGATAGAAACACTAGCTTCAAATGCCGTCGGCTAATGATTTTTTTTATTGAAACATTTATGTGAGTGTTTTTAAAATCACGAAGCCTTTTCTAAAAGAGAGTAATTTTTGTTTATATTTTATTATTTAATTATTAATTTTGATAGACATAGCTAAATATTTATAATAAGAATATATCAGGGATAGAAACACTAGCTTCAAATGCCGTCGGCTAATGATTTTTTTTATTGAAACATTTATGTGCGTGTTTTTAAAATCACGAAACCTTTTCTAAAAGAGAGTAATTTTTGTTTATATTTTATTATTAATTTTGATAGACATAGCTAAATATTTATAATAAGAATATATCAGGGATAGAATCACAAGCTACAAATGCCGTCGGCTAATGATTTTTTTTATTGAAACATTTATGTGCGTGTTTTTAAAATCACGAAACCTTTTCTAAAAGAGAGTAATTTTTGTTTATATTTTATTATTTAATTATTAATTTTGATAGACATAGCTAAATATTTATAATAAGAATATATCAGGGATAGAAACACTAGCTTCAAATGCCGTCGGCTAATGATTTTTTTTTTTTATTGAAACATTTTATGTGCGTGTTTTTAATGTTCTATCTATCTTTTTCGTTGTGCAATTTTAATCAAATTAGTAGCAAGTAAGATGTGATAAATTAGATTTAGCCCTTGTAGGCATGCAAGGAAACTTTAAAATTAGTTAAAACTATGCCATGAACCATATATGGATTTAGTATTTTGGTAAATAAAGATTGAATTGAAAAATATTTAGTTATATTGTTTTTAATTTGTTGTTCGTCAATTTTACTTGCAATTTGTTTCATATTATTTATTAAATAAATGAAATGCACATCTAAGGCGATCGTTTTTAGGACCAGTAGAACATTTTTATTTTTCCCTTTAAAGCGACGGTTTTTTTATGACATTTTCATTTTATGTCAATCATTATAATGTCAATTTTATTTTTTCTTCTTATAACTGTACAAATTTTATATTTTGTTTTTATTTTATACTAATTTTTAAATAATTTATTGCGTCGGTTGACGCACACATTATAATTAATAAATTTTCTATGGTTTTTGTCTTTCTACTTTGATACATATGAATCATATTCAAGCGAAACTTTGAAGCAAGACGGATTTGTTCATGTTGTTAAACAATTATTTTACACTCTACTAATATTAATTTTGTTCACATTCTCCTTTTGTAAAAAAAGCATTACAATCCAATATTTATTTTATGCAGTTTTTTGAACTAGCTCTTTTTTTCTAATTTTTCTTAAAGTATTAACTATTCTAAAACGTATTTACGCTTAAGGTAAACAATTGCAGACTGTGCCTGTTTTATTACAACTGAATGGGCTGAATTCATGTTAATTTTATTTATTAATTTAACATATCCACAACAAAAACTTATTATTTTAACAAAATATAAAATTTTCTCTACATATCCATGTAAGTATTTAAATTTTGTTTGAAAGTATTTCAATATGGCAGTGGATTTCAGTAGATTGTTGTATTAAGCAGAGATTCTTTTGACTGTCTATTTGATATGTTGAAAAGTAAACAATTTGTACTATTTCATGCTACTGTTTAATTAAATTAAATTAAATTTTCAATGTTATTCATTATTATGAATTTTTAACGCAATAGAACAAATCAGAAATGTCAATGGAAATTATGCCAATATGAGGAAATTTTCATGTCATTGAGTAAATTTTAAAATAATTTTTAAAAATCGAAATATCAATAATATATACATTTTAAGTTTTTAACATAAAGAAAACATATAAAATTTCATTATGCAATAAATTTGTGAAGCAGTTTTGTCGAATTTGCTTAAAAATTTCCATATTTTGTTCATAATTTGTAAAAGAAATTTCACAATCTTCTTAGGAAAACTATCAGAACTTTTTGCAAAATGAAGGAAAAACTAAATTTTCATTTTGCACGCATTCTATAATATCCAAACTATTAATTTTTAAAAGCATTTTTCTTGATTTTTTTGAAATCTTTGAGAAAAAAATGAAAATATGGAAAAACTTTTGTTAAAATTTATACATGCTCGCACTAATAGCTTTGCAATCTATAAACGATGACTACTATGAACTTCTCATACCTGGGATGTAAGTAAATTTCATGTGTTGAAAAGAAAAAAAGTTGTGTGTTTTAAACAAAAGTGATTCAGTGATTCATTGATTATTTTCAAGTGAAATTAAACAAAAACAAAAGCTAAATTTATAATGTCGGATGCTGCTGTTATCGAAGCCACCGGATCTCCCGTAGCCGCTCCAGTTGCGGAGAAAAAGGCAAAGAAAGTTGCAAAGGCCAAAAAGCCATCTGCTGTCCCCAGTCATCCACCTACCCATCAAATGGTTGACGCTGCCATCAAAACATTAAAAGAACGTGGTGGTTCCTCCCTGCCAGCCATCAAGAAATATCTTACAAGCACTTATAAGGTAGATGCCCAAAAATTGGCTCCTTTCATCAAAAAATATTTGAAGACCGCCGTAACCAGTGGAAAATTAATTCAAACAAAAGGTAAGGGTGCTTCCGGCTCATTCAAATTGTCGGCAACCGCCTCAAAGGAGCCAAAAGCAAAGAAGCCTGCTGCTGCAAAGAAGGCTCCGGCTGCCGGCGATAAAAAGAAGAAGATCAGTAAGGCTACTAAAAAGGCCGCGCCAGCAGCAGCAAAGAAGCCGTCAGCTGTGAAAAAGACTGCCGAAAAGAAGAAGACAGAGAAGGCGAAGGCAAAAACTGCCAAAAAGACTGGTACAGTTAAGGCCAAACCCGCTAAAAAGGCACCAGCAACTAAACCAAAGGCACCAAAAGCCAAGAGCGCAACTGCAGCGAAACCCAAAAAAGCTGCACCAGCTAAAAAACCAGCTGCCAAAAAGGCCGCCGCTAAAAAGTAAATTCATGTTTCCTTTAATCTTCAAAATAAATTATTTTTCGATATTCGAAAAATATTTATTTGCAAAATAAAAAGCCCTTTTCAGGGCTACAAAATATTTTTCAAAAGAGATTAAATTGCTGCAAACTCCATTACACATACCTATGCACATATATCCATATGTACATAAAAGCCTTTACGTAAACTCAATACGAACTAGTAAAATATTTCTTTTGCTTTGTTCACCAAATAGCACTCAAGTAATAATGATATACAAACATACATACACACATATGTGCCCTTATTTATGAAAGTGGTCTAAGTCATGCATTTTTGCTTCGAAATTTTTAATAAATCTTAAAAACACTTCAATAAATATTAAATAAATTTATATTAATCGAGACTAATACAACTCTAAAATAAAATGTTGCATAATATAAAAATATTGTTCGGTTTGTTCAAGTGTAATCTACTAAATATGTCGATCGAAGAAAAATATGACTTAAACCATTTTCATAATTAAGGGCACATATGTATGTAATTAAAAAGGAATATATTTTTTTATAGCAAAAATCGTTATTATTCCATCAATTTTTTTGGATCTTTTTTCCTAGCAAAAGAAAATTATTTTTATTATTGACAAGAAATTCTATGGTAAATTAATTTAATAGTGCAGAATAAGAAAAAAGCACACAAATTTTAAAATCGTTAATTTATTTTTCATTACTTTTCAGAATCTGCATATACATACATTATTATTAGCTGTATGAATTACAATATTTTATTATTTGTGCCTTTTTCATCACTTTGCACACTACCTACACATATATATATATATACATACGTACATACATATAAACCATTTATTAACACTATCAGTTTTGAAATTTTATTTTGCATACACACACTTGAAAGTATTCTCAATCTCTTTTCCATAAAAACATTTGTGGCCCTGAAAAGGGCCTTTTGTTTGGTTGTATTGTTGGGATGAATAAAAACAAAATCCATTTATTTATTTGGAGCTGGTATATTTAGTTACGGCCTTAGTACCTTCACTAACAGCGTGCTTGGCCAATTCACCGGGCAACAGAAGACGCACGGCTGTTTGAATTTCCCGACTGGTAATGGTCGAACGTTTGTTGTAGTGAGCCAAACGAGATGCTTCAGCGGCAATACGTTCAAAAATATCATTAACAAAACTGTTCATGATACTCATGGCTTTCGATGAGATACCAGTATCGGGATGCACTTGCTTCAACACTTTGTAAATGTAGATAGCGTAACTTTCCTTACGTTTACGCTTCTTACCCTTATCACTTTTTGTAATATTCTTTTGGGCTTTACCGGCCTTCTTTGCTGCTTTACCACTAGTTTTAGGAGGCATTTTTATTTTCCACTTTCCACTTTATTTTTTATTATTCACTTCACACAAACACTTTTAAGCGACTGTTCGCAATCTGTAAAAATGCAGAGCCAAACACTCACTATATATACTTTTTTTCAATCGTAAAAATAACATCGTTTCAGCTTCGGCTGCGCACACATAATCCACCCTGTTGTGTGCAAGCACGACTGCAGCAAAACTATAAATACTCACCGTTTGGCGTAAAACCTTAATCAGTTTGTGTTAACAGTGCTCAAGTGAAGTGTCTATTGAAAGTGAATATTGAAAACAAAAAAATAAATTGAAAATGTCTGGTCGTGGTAAAGGTGGCAAAGTTAAGGGAAAGGCAAAGTCCCGTTCAAATCGTGCTGGTTTGCAATTTCCCGTCGGTCGTATTCACCGTTTGTTGCGTAAAGGCAATTATGCTGAACGTGTTGGTGCCGGAGCTCCAGTATATTTAGCTGCTGTGATGGAATATTTGGCAGCTGAAGTTCTTGAGTTGGCTGGCAATGCCGCTCGTGACAACAAAAAAACAAGAATAATTCCACGTCATTTACAGTTGGCCATCCGCAATGACGAAGAATTAAACAAATTGTTGTCTGGTGTTACCATTGCCCAAGGTGGTGTTTTACCAAACATCCAAGCTGTTCTCTTGCCCAAGAAGACTGAAAAGAAAGCCTAAATTATTTAGTTGTGAAAAAGATCAAATGTAAAGTATACAAAGCCATCGTGTACAATTCATAAATACAATATACCAACCGTCCTTTTCAGGACGACAAATTTATTTTCAAAAAGAGAAAGCTTTGTTTAAAATTATTTATTATAATAAACAAATATTTTTTTTATATTCAATACTGAGAAAATACATATGCACACATACATTTAGCATATACATATATGTATGTACATACGAGTATAATCAAATGCATGTACCTATTACTTTTTATTCTAACTCGGCATTTATCACAATTACACACACACACACAAACATTGAATTCAACATGCCTGTCTGTTCGTGTCATACGTTCGTCCATTTTGATTTTCTCTTCTGTACGGGTCGTTATTGTTCATGATGTTTTTATTTTGAGAGAATGGCATGGCATTTTTCAACATAAAATATATTTTTTTTTGAAAATAAACACAAAAAGAACATATTTCTCAATATATACATGCATTAAATTTACATGAAGTTATAAAATAAGAAATGGTAATTAAAATTCCCTCTTTTTAAACACTAAATTTCAAGTAATAATAATACAAAATAAATCTCTTTTTTTAAAGTTTTTGTGGTCCTGAAAAGGACCGATTGTTCGATGGTGTTTAAAAATTTTCTTTATTCCATTACTAAAATAGCAGCATACATATTTAACCGCCGAAACCGTACAAAGTACGACCTTGTCTTTTCAATGCGTAGACAACATCCATAGCGGTGACAGTTTTCCTTTTGGCATGTTCTGTATATGTGACGGCATCACGGATAACATTTTCCAAAAATACCTTCAGTACACCACGGGTTTCTTCGTAAATCAAACCAGAAATACGCTTTACACCACCACGACGAGCCAAACGTCTAATAGCGGGCTTTGTAATACCTTGGATATTATCACGCAACACTTTACGATGACGTTTAGCGCCACCTTTGCCCAAACCTTTTCCACCTTTACCACGACCAGTCATTTTAGATCACTCACTATTTTTTTCACTTCACACAGTTCACAAGAGATGCACAATACGAATGGGTCTCGCCGCCACTACAACTTGTATTTATACCAAATTTAACTAAAAAAGAGAGAGTAAACATTATAACTTTGTACGCTTCTTTCTTTTGCGGCTATCAAGTCAAACGAGAGCATCCCTCATTACACAAACAATATAGCACACGTACACAAACAACCATATTTGGTTGATGAAATTTTTCTATATAAGTCGTACATTTTACGCCGGCCCAAATTGGGCTGCTATGGGTGAGTTTAACGTGTTAGATAGGGACTGTAAACGATTTTTTGGTGGGGGTTTACTGGACTGTCTTAGTAAGATGAGAGGCTTTGCGCAGGAATATCGTACACTCGAGGATGACGAAGGGAAATCACGGGCATTGCTTGGGATGTTAATGATGATGCAGCACAATGGCTAGGACGATTAAAATAATTTTTATTAACGTAGATTCAGTAGTCTCAAGACATAGGAGACACTATTTAAAATTGTTTTTAGACAGACATAGACCAGACGTACTTCTTATGGCGGAACATGGTCTTGGTCCCCGCCATAAGTTGGATATTGACGGGTACTTGGTATTTCGACAGAATCGACATAACGGACGCGGGGGAGGGACGGCTATTCTTGTTAAGGGCAGCCTTTCCTGTGAAAGGGTTGTTATTGATACCGGGTCTTTGGAGAGCACAGTTGTGCGAGTACATAGACTTGGTGGGAATGACTTGACGGTAGTATCATTGTACAGGACACCTCTGAGAGCCCTGTCCCTCTCTGATCTTGGAGCTGTGGCTGACCTTGCCATTAGTGGCAGTGTTGTGATAGGTGCCGACCTGAATGCCAGACACTCCTTCTGGGGGGATACCATTGATGACACAAACGGACGTGCGCTTCGTGAGTTGCTTCTTACAAGACCAAATTTGGAGATTTACCCAACGGATGGACCGACAAGGGTTACATCGACGTCAGCTTCTTTTATCGATGTGATGATGTCATCTGTGGACCTAGCGCCGGTGATTTCTGGCAGTGGGCTTAGGACCCATGACTTTGAGTCTGATCACAAGGCGGTAGAGATGGTTCTAGGTATAGGGGATTGCTTAGGTCGGGTACGCCCTACACGGTACGATTATGGTAGAATGGACGTGGACGGTTTTAACAGACATTTGTCTAGGGAAATGGCTCAGTATACACTCCCTGTTGATAGAAATGTTGATGAGCAGGAGATTGACGTGTGTGTTGAATCCATGACTGAGTGTTTCCGACGGTCTGTGGACTTCTCGATTCCGAAAGTTCCGACAGGTAGGAGAGGACTCTTATCTTTGCCTCCAGATATTTTGCGCTTTATAGCAGAGAAGAAAAGACTGCGCCGCTTGGTTCGTGTTTGTGGGGACCCCGGACGGTGCATTACTCTAAGGGCCGATATACGGAATCTGGATAGGATAATTCAGGGGGCTATAGCGACTGTAGAACGCGAGCACTGGAGGAGATTTTTGGGCAATATTCGGGTGAATGACGCTACATACAGGAATATCAGGGCAGCAGCTGGCACGAACAGGTTTAACACCATTGGTGATTTGATTGGTACTGGGGATGCACTGGTATCTGATGAAGTTGGGAAGGCCCAACTCCTGGCGGATCATTTTGCAGCTATGAACAGCGTTGTGCGGGGGGCTACAGGTGACCGATTTCTGGGTATTGTAAGGGATAGAATTAGCGGACTGTATGACATGGGCACTATTACAACCTTTGGGGACACCGTTAGGGCTGACGGGACTGGGACAGACGGACTAGGATTCGTTACTTCTGGGACAGTGAGGGACGCCATTAGACGAAGGGCTAACAAGAGGTCGAGTGGAGTTGACGGAATAGCGGATATAGTATTGAAGAGGACCCGTAATGACACCTGGTGTTTCCTCTCAATTCTGTTTAACCATTGCCTGAATATCGGCTACTTTCCAAAGGCGTGGAAAAAGGCGCTTGTTGTACCGATACTTAAACCAAGGTCTGACCCGAGGCAATGCAGTAGCTATAGGCCAATTTCTCTCTTGTCGCCATTTGGCAAGTTGCTAGAGTTGTTTATTCTGTCTAGGGTGAATCAAAGGATCTCTGAAGGGGGCATACTAGCGGAATCGCAATTTGGATTCAGGGCTGGCCATTCGGCCTCACATGCTCTTATGGTATTCACGGACTACGTGACTAGGGGACTTAACAGGAGGTGCCCGACGATAGCGGTGAGCCTCGATTTTTCTAGGGCTTTTGACACCGCCTGGCAGGACGGCATTATTTTTAAGATGATTGGGATGGGGTTTGACCGCAATATCTGTAGGATTATTGCAAATTTCCTGGGGGACCGGACGTTTAGCGTAAGGATGGGTGAAACAAGGTCGAGCGATAGATGTGTACTAGCAGGTGTTCCCCAGGGATCCCTTCTGGGGCCTGTGCTGTACAACATTTTTGTGTCCGATATTCCTTCTCCTCCGGAGGGTGGTCTCTTACTCTCGTACGCTGACGATATCCTGGTTGCGGCTTCTGGACCCCTGGCCAGGGCTGTCAACTCTCGTCTTGGTGAATATCTCTCCATACTAGGGGAGTACTTTGTAAAATGGCGACTCGGACTGAACATGAACAAGACGGACGCAGTCATGATTAAGGGCAGACGTAGGTACATATATCGTAACTGTAGATCATTCATTCCAAGTCTAATGATTGGGAATGAAGTGATACATATATCTGATAGGATGAGGTATCTTGGCGTGGTATTTCATGAAAATTTTGAGTTTTACCGACACATCGACCATGTTTTGGAACGTACAAAGCGCTTGTACGCCACATACCGGGGGATACTTGGACGTCAGGGTCTCAACAGGGATGTTGCACTCTTGCTCTATCGTCAAATTATTCGTCCTCTCATGTCCTACGCGTTTCCAGCCTGGTTCAGAATTTCTTCTGCCCAGATGGAGAGGCTTAGGGTATGGGAGAGAAGAATATTACTGGCGTGCTTAGGGCTTGTGCGCGGACGTAGGACGGATGGTGTATGGCGCAGTACTTCTTGTAGGTCAATTTACGCAGCCATCAATTTCAGCAGGATCGATGCTTTTATGATGGCATCAGGTATCGCATTTGTTGGGAAGGCTCGTTCGCTTGAGAACGAGCTTGTCCAACGATGTTTTGAAAGGCCCACTGATCTGGAGTCCATCTCTGCGTCAAGATATCTATCGCCGGTTGACCTTCTGCCGTTGAGCGAAGCTGGTCTTCTATACGAGGGTGCAAGCCTCTTGTTCTACCACAGGAGGGTCAATACACTTGATATGTACAACGTAGTGTATAACACTGCACAGTAGCACTAGTCTTTTGTAAATTTTTTTTCCCCCCTTTTTGTTTTTCGTTACCTTTTTGTTTTCTCTCTTTTAGTATTAATATTATTTTTAAATTAGTTTTAAGTCTTGTTTGTTACCTAGCTTTAAGAAATACTAGTGCCTTCCTTTTTTCCATTTTTGGGAAATTTTTTTTATGATTAGACGTAAGTTATATAAATAAATGTAAATATTATTTAGTTTAGCTATTAATATCTTCATAAACTGACTAGAATAGTCCTAGAAAAATACGTAGTATGTAAGGAAACTTTAAATATAAGAAATAGATTAAGAAACTATGTACAAAAAAAGAATAATACTGGAATAAAAATTGAATTGAATTGAATTGCCGGCCCAAATTAATTGTGTGTTAACAGTGTTTCAGTGCATTTAACTTAAGTGAAAAAAAATAAAAGTAGTAGAAGTGAAGTGAAAATGGCCCGTACTAAGCAAACTGCCCGTAAATCGACTGGTGGCAAAGCGCCTCGTAAACAGTTGGCTACCAAAGCTGCTCGTAAAAGTGCTCCAGCTACCGGTGGTGTCAAGAAGCCACATCGTTTTCGTCCTGGTACCGTAGCTCTACGTGAAATTCGTCGTTATCAAAAGAGCACTGAATTATTGATACGCAAATTGCCCTTCCAACGTTTGGTTCGTGAAATCGCTCAAGATTTCAAGACAGATTTGCGTTTCCAGAGCTCTGCTGTAATGGCCTTGCAAGAAGCCAGTGAAGCTTATTTGGTTGGTCTATTCGAAGATACTAACTTGTGCGCTATCCATGCCAAGCGTGTTACTATTATGCCAAAGGATATTCAATTGGCCAGACGCATTCGTGGCGAACGTGCTTAAGTTTTTTCTTTTTGTATGAATGGATAATGTAACTTACCATCGCTAAAATAACATCATATAAAAACAATCGGTCCTTTTCAGGACCACAAATCCTTTTCTAAAAGAGAGTAATTTTTGTTTATATTTTATTATTTAATTATTAATTTTGATAGACATAGCTAAATATTTATAATAAGAATATATCAGGGATAGAAACACTAGCTTCAAATGCCGTCGGCTAATGATTTTTTTTTATTGAAACATTTATGTGCGTGTTTTTAAAATCACGAAACCTTTTCTAAAAGAGAGTAATTTTTGTTTATATTTTATTATTTAATTATTAATTTTGATAGACATAGCTAAATATTTATAATAAGAATATATCAGGGATAGAAACACTAGCTTCAAATGCCGTCGGCTAATGATTTAATGATTTTTTTTATTGAAACATTTATGTGCGTGTTTTTAAAATCACGAAACCTTTTCTAAAAGAGAGTAATTTTTGTTTATATTTTATTATTAATTTTGATAGACATAGCTAAATATTTATAATAAGAATATATCAGGGATAGAATCACAAGCTACAAATGCCGTCGGCTAATGATTTTTTTTATTGAAACATTTATGTGCGTGTTTTTAAAATCACGAAACCTTTTCTAAAAGAGAGTAATTTTTGTTTATATTTTATTATTTAATTATTAATTTTGATAGACATAGCTAAATATTTATAATAAGAATATATCAGGGATAGAAACACTAGCTTCAAATGCCGTCGGCTAATGATTTTTTTTTTTTTATTGAAACATTTTATGTGCGTGTTTTTAATGTTCTATCTATCTTTTTCGTTGTGCAATTTTAATCAAATTAGTAGCAAGTAAGATGTGATAAATTAGATTTAGCCCTTGTAGGCATGCAAGGAAACTTTAAAATTAGTTAAAACTATGCCATGAACCATATATGGATTTAGTATTTTGGTAAATAAAGATTGAATTGAAAAATATTTAGTTATATTGTTTTTAATTTGTTGTTCGTCAATTTTACTTGCAATTTGTTTCATATTATTTATTAAATAAATGAAATGCACATCTAAGGCGATCGTTTTTAGGACCAGTAGAACATTTTTATTTTTCCCTTTAAAGCGACGGTTTTTTTTATGACATTTTCATTTTATGTCAATCATTATAATGTCAATTTTATTTTTTCTTCTTATAACTGTACAAATTTTATATTTTGTTTTTATTTTATACTAATTTTTAAATAATTTATTGCATCGGTTGACGCACACATTATAATTAATAAATTTTCTATGGTTTTTGTCTTTCTACTTTGATACATATGAATCATATTCAAGCGAAACTTTGAAGCAAGACGGATTTGTTCATGTTGTTAAACAATTATTTTACACTCTACTAATATTAATTTTGTTCACATTCTCCTTTTGTAAAAAAAGCATTACAATCCAATATTTATTTTATGCAGTTTTTTGAACTAGCTCTTTTTTTCTAATTTTTCTTAAAGTATTAACTATTCTAAAACGTATTTACGCTTAAGGTAAACAATTGCAGACTGTGCCTGTTTTATTACAACTGAATGGGCTGAATTCATGTTAATTTTATTTATTAATTTAACATATCCACAACAAAAACTTATTATTTTAACAAAATATAAAATTTTCTCTACATATCCATGTAAGTATTTAAATTTTGTTTGAAAGTATTTCAATATGGCAGTGGATTTCAGTAGATTGTTGTATTAAGCAGAGATTCTTTTGACTATCTATTTGATATGTTGAAAAGTAAACAATTTGTACTATTTCATGCTACTGTTTAATTAAATTAAATTAAATTTTCAATGTTATTCATTATTATGAATTTTTAACGCAATAGAACAAATCAGAAATGTCAATGGAAATTATGCCAATATGAGGAAATTTTCATGTCATTGAGTAAATTTTAAAATAATTTTTAAAAATCGAAATATCAATAATATATACATTTTAAGTTTTTAACATAAAGAAAACATATAAAATTTCATTATGCAATAAATTTGTGAAGCAGTTTTGTCGAATTTGCTTAAAAATTTCCATATTTTGTTCATAATTTGTAAAAGAAATTTCACAATCTTCTTAGGAAAACTATCAGAACTTTTTGCAAAATGAAGGAAAAACTAAATTTTCATTTTGCACGCATTCTATAATATCCAAACTATTAATTTTTAAAAGCATTTTTCTTGATTTTTTTGAAATCTTTGAGAAAAAAATGAAAATATGGAAAAACTTTTGTTAAAATTTATACATGCTCGCACTAATAGCTTTGCAATCTATAAACGATGACTACTATGAACTTCTCATACCTGGGATGTAAGTAAATTTCATGTGTTGAAAAGAAAAAAAGTTGTGTGTTTTAAACAAAAGTGATTCAGTGATTCATTGGTTATTTTCAAGTGAAATTAAACAAAAACAAAAGCCAAATTTATAATGTCGGATGCTGCTGTTATCGAAGCCACCGGATCTCCCGTAGCCGCTCCAGTTGCGGAGAAAAAGGCAAAGAAAGTTGCAAAGGCCAAAAAGCCATCTGCTGTCCCCAGTCATCCACCTACCCATCAAATGGTTGACGCTGCCATCAAAACATTAAAAGAACGTGGTGGTTCCTCCCTGCCAGCCATCAAGAAATATCTTACAAGCACTTATAAGGTAGATGCCCAAAAATTGGCTCCTTTCATCAAAAAATATTTGAAGACCGCCGTAACCAGTGGAAAATTAATTCAAACAAAAGGTAAGGGTGCTTCCGGCTCATTCAAATTGTCGGCAACCGCCTCAAAGGAGCCAAAAGCAAAGAAGCCTGCTGCTGCAAAGAAGGCTCCTGCTGCCGGCGATAAAAAGAAGAAGATCAGTAAGGCTACTAAAAAGGCCGCGCCAGCAGCAGCAAAGAAGCCGTCAGCTGTGAAAAAGACTGCCGAAAAGAAGAAGACAGAGAAGGCGAAGGCAAAAACTGCCAAAAAGACTGGTACAGTTAAGGCCAAACCCGCTAAAAAGGCACCAGCAACTAAACCAAAGGCACCAAAAGCCAAGAGCGCAACTGCAGCGAAACCCAAAAAAGCTGCACCAGCTAAAAAACCAGCTGCCAAAAAGGCCGCCGCTAAAAAGTAAATTCATGTTTCCTTTAATCTTCAAAATAAATTATTTTTCGATATTCGAAAAATATTTATTTGCAAAATAAAAAGCCCTTTTCAGGGCTACAAAATATTTTTCAAAAGAGATTAAATTGCTGCAAACTCCATTACACATACCTATGTACATATATCCATATGTACATAAAAGCCTTTACGTAAACTCAATACGAACTAGTAAAATATTTCTTTTGCTTTGTTCACCAAATAGCACTCAAGTAATAATGATATACAAACATACATACACACATATGTGCCCTTAATTATGAAAGTGGTCTAAGTCATGCATTTTTGCTTCGAAATTTTTAATAAATCTTAAAAACACTTCAATAAATATTAAATAAATTTATATTAATCGAGACTAATACAACTCTAAAATAAAATGTTGCATAATATAAAAATATTGTTCGGTTTGTTCAAGTGTAATCTACTAAATATGTCGATCGAAGAAAAATATGACTTAAACCATTTTCATAATTAAGGGCACATATGTATGTAATTAAAAAGGAATATATTTTTTTATAGCAAAAATCGTTATTATTCCATCAATTTTTTTGGATCTTTTTTCCTAGCAAAAGAAAATTATTTTTATTATTGACAAGAAATTCTATGGTAAATTAATTTAATAGTGTAGAATAAGAAAAAAGCACACAAATTTTAAAATCGTTAATTTATTTTTCATTACTTTTCAGAATCTGCATATACATACATTATTATTAGCTGTATGAATTACAATATTTTATTATTTGTGCCTTTTTCATCACTTTGCACACTACCTACACATATATATATATACATACGTACATACATATAAACCATTTATTAACACTATCAGTTTTGAAATTTTATTTTGCATACACACACTTGAAAGTATTCTCAATCTCTTTTCCATAAAAACATTTGTGGCCCTGAAAAGGGCCTTTTGTTTGATTGTATTGTTGGGATGAATAAAAACAAAATCCATTTATTTATTTGGAGCTGGTATATTTAGTTACGGCCTTAGTACCTTCACTAACAGCGTGCTTGGCCAATTCACCGGGCAACAGAAGACGCACGGCTGTTTGAATTTCCCGACTGGTAATGGTCGAACGTTTGTTGTAGTGAGCCAAACGAGATGCTTCAGCGGCAATACGTTCAAAAATATCATTAACAAAACTGTTCATGATACTCATGGCTTTCGATGAGATACCAGTATCGGGATGCACTTGCTTCAACACTTTGTAAATGTAGATAGCGTAACTTTCCTTACGTTTACGCTTCTTACCCTTATCACTTTTTGTAATATTCTTTTGGGCTTTACCGGCCTTCTTTGCTGCTTTACCACTAGTTTTAGGAGGCATTTTTATTTTCCACTTTCCACTTTATTTTTTATTATTCACTTCACACAAACACTTTTAAGCGACTGTTCGCAATCTGTAAAAATGCAGATTCAAATTCAAATTCAAATTCAATTTTTATTCCAGTATTATTCTTTTTCTGTACATAGTTTCTTAATCTATTTCTTATATTTAAAGTTTCCTTACATACTACGTATTTTTCTAGGACTATTCTAGTCAGTTTATAAAGATATTAATAGCTAAACTAAATAATATTTACATTTATTTATATAACTTACGTCTAATCATAAAAAAAAAATTTCCCAAAAATGGAAAAAAGGAAGGCACTAGTATTTCTTAAAGCTAGGTAACAAACAAGACTTAAAACTAATTTAAAAATAATATTAATACTAAAAGAGAGAAAACAAAAAGGTAACGAAAAACAAAAAGGGGGGAAAAAAAATTTACAAAAGACTAGTGCTACTGTGCAGTGTTATACACTACGTTGTACATATCAAGTGTATTGACCCTCCTGTGGTAGAACAAGAGGCTTGCACCCTCGTATAGAAGACCAGCTTCGCTCAACGGCAGAAGGTCAACCGGCGATAGATATCTTGACGCAGAGATGGACTCCAGATCAGTGGGCCTTTCAAAACATCGTTGGACAAGCTCGTTCTCAAGCGAACGAGCCTTCCCAACAAATGCGATACCTGATGCCATCATAAAAGCATCGATCCTGCTGAAATTGATGGCTGCGTAAATTGACCTACAAGAAGTACTGCGCCATACACCATCCGTCCTACGTCCGCGCACAAGCCCTAAGCACGCCAGTAATATTCTCCTCTCCCATACCCTAAGCCTCTCCATCTGGGCAGAAGAAATTCTGAACCAGGCTGGAAACGCGTAGGACATGAGAGGACGAATAATTTGACGATAGAGCAAGAGTGCAACATCCCTGTTGAGACCCTGACGTCCAAGTATGCCCCGGTATGTGGCGTACAAGCGCTTTGTACGTTCCAAAACATGGTCGATGTGTCGGTAAAACTCAAAATTTTCATGAAATACCACGCCAAGATACCTCATCCTATCAGATATATGTATCACTTCATTCCCAATCATTAGACTTGGAATGAATGATCTACAGTTACGATATATGTACCTACGTCTGCCCTTAATCATGACTGCGTCCGTCTTGTTCATGTTCAGTCCGAGTCGCCATTTTACAAAGTACTCCCCTAGTATGGAGAGATATTCACCAAGACGAGAGTTGACAGCCCTGGCCAGGGGTCCAGAAGCCGCAACCAGGATATCGTCAGCGTACGAGAGCAAGAGACCACCCTCCGGAGGAGAAGGAATATCGGACACAAAAATGTTGTACAGCACAGGCCCCAGAAGGGATCCCTGGGGAACACCTGCTAGTACACATCTATCGCTCGACCTTGTTTCACCCATCCTTACGCTAAACGTCCGGTCCCCCAGGAAATTTGCAATAATCCTACAGATATTGCGGTCAAACCCCATCCCAATCATCTTAAAAATAATGCCGTCCTGCCAGGCGGTGTCAAAAGCCCTAGAAAAATCGAGGCTCACCGCTATCGTCGGGCACCTCCTGTTAAGTCCCCTAGTCACGTAGTCCGTGAATACCATAAGAGCATGTGAGGCCGAATGGCCAGCCCTGAATCCAAATTGCGATTCCGCTAGTATGCCCCCTTCAGAGATCCTTTGATTCACCCTAGACAGAATAAACAACTCTAGCAACTTGCCAAATGGCGACAAGAGAGAAATTGGCCTATAGCTACTGCATTGCCTCGGGTCAGACCTTGGTTTAAGTATCGGTACAACAAGCGCCTTTTTCCACGCCTTTGGAAAGTAGCCGATATTCAGGCAATGGTTAAACAGAATTGAGAGGAAACACCAGGTGTCATTACGGGTCCTCTTCAATACTATATCCGCTATTCCGTCAACTCCACTCGACCTCTTGTTAGCCCTTCGTCTAATGGCGTCCCTCACTGTCCCAGAAGTAACGAATCCTAGTCCGTCTGTCCCAGTCCCGTCAGCCCTAACGGTGTCCCCAAAGGTTGTAATAGTGCCCATGTCATACAGTCCGCTAATCCTATCCCTCACAATACCCAGAAATCGGTCACCTGTAGCCCCCCGCACAACGCTGTTCATAGCTGCAAAATGATCTGCCAGGAGTTGGGCCTTGCCAACTTCATCAGATACCAGTGCATCCCCAGTACCAATCAAATCACCAATGGTGTTAAACCTGTTCGTGCCAGCTGCTGCCCTGATATTCCTGTATGTAGCGTCATTCACCCGAATATTGCCCAAAAATCTCCTCCAGTGCTCGCGTTCTACAGTCGCTATAGCCCCCTGAATTATCCTATCCAGATTCCGTATATCGGCCCTTAGAGTAATGCACCGTCCGGGGTCCCCACAAACACGAACCAAGCGGCGCAGTCTTTTCTTCTCTGCTATAAAGCGCAAAATATCCGGAGGCAAAGATAAGAGTCCTCTCCTACCTGTCGGAACTTTCGGAATCGAGAAGTCCACAGACCGTCGGAAACACTCAGTCATGGATTCAACACACACGTCAATCTCCTGCTCATCAACATTTCTATCAACAGGGAGTGTATACTGAGCCATTCCCCTAGACAAATGTCTGTTAAAACCGTCCACGTCCATTCTACCATAATCGTACCGTGTAGGGCGTACCCGACCTAAGCAATCCCCTATACCTAGAACCATCTCTACCGCCTTGTGATCAGACTCAAAGTCATGGGTCCTAAGCCCACTGCCAGAAATCACCGGCGCTAGGTCCACAGATGACATCATCACATCGATAAAAGAAGCTGACGTCGATGTAACCCTTGTCGGTCCATCCGTTGGGTAAATCTCCAAATTTGGTCTTGTAAGAAGCAACTCACGAAGCGCACGTCCGTTTGTGTCGTCAATGGTATCCCCCCAGAAGGAGTGTCTGGCATTCAGGTCGGCACCTATCACAACACTGCCACTAATGGCAAGGTCAGCCACAGCTCCAAGATCAGAGAGGGACAGGGCTCTCAGAGGTGTCCTGTACAATGATACTACCGTCAAGTCATTCCCACCAAGTCTATGTACTCGCACAACTGTGCTCTCCAAAGACCCGGTATCAATAACAACCCTTTCACAGGAAAGGCTGTCCCTAACAAGAACAGCCGTCCCTCCCCCGCGTCCGTTATGTCGATTCTGTCGAAATACCAAGTACCCGTCAATATCCAACTTATGGCGGGGACCAAGACCATGTTCCGCCATAAGAAGTACGTCTGGTCTATGTCTGTCTAAAAACAATTTTAAATAGTGTCTCCTATGTCTTGAGACTACTGAATCTACGTTAATAAAAATTATTTTAATCGTCCTAGCCATTGTGCTGCATCATCATTAACATCCCAAGCAATGCCCGTGATTTCCCTTCGTCATCCTCGAGTGTACGATATTCCTGCGCAAAGCCTCTCATCTTACTAAGACAGTCCAGTAAACCCCCACCAAAAAATCGTTTACAGTCCCTATCTAACACATTAAACTCACCCATAGCAGCCCCCAGTGAAGGCCCAGCACCCGATGCGGCGGCACGGAAATTTCCCCCAGAAGAATTTACCGTCGGTACGTTAGATGCCAGTACCGATGCAAAAGAAACACCAGGCTCTAGGCCACCACTAGCAGGTCGGCGATGCATTAGGGGCTCCCTCTTCGGTACCCGAGCTGCCTCTCTCTTCCGTACTATTTCTATCCGCCGTGGACAATCCCTAGAGCTGGCCACATGCCCCTCGACGCCGCAATTGACACACCTCACCGGCGAGCCTACCTTCCTAATGGCCTGACCACTAACAGGGTCAGTGATCAACTGTTCTACAATATTTCCACCCTTGGAAGGAATCCCACATTTTCCAGGGCCGTGGGAAGCACCGCACTTAACGCAGCGATAAGGCATCTCGCAATTGCTAGATACGTGACCAAACCGCTGGCAGTTGTAACACTGAGTTACCGTATCCTTTCTCCTATACTTCCTCATGTTAACGCGACAGCGCAAAATATAACGCACCCCATAAAATGCCGATATGTCCGAGTCCCGCGAAAGTCTCAGCAGCCATCTATCTCTACCTAGTTCAGTCAGACCAATAATATTCATCCTAATCTGAAGTCCATTCATATAATTCCTAACATCATCAACGCCGTACGTACTCGACAAGCCCTCAATAACAACCGAAAAAGGCCTCATGGCCTTCGGTGTATACGTATAAAAGCTGACCCCCTCCTCTTTGAGCAAAGCTTTGAGCTTCTCAAAATCCTCGAGAGTGCAAACCCCTATATTCGTAACATCCTTTCCCATGATTTTTATGTTGTAGTTGCGGTGGCCTAAAGCCCTATCTATCACGCAACACATGTCCTTAACATTAATATTGTAAGTTGTTACAATCGGAACTTTCTTACTAACTACCTTACCATCTCCACCTGTGGTTGCAGCGTTCACCTTTGGGCTCTTCTTTTCTGCCTTCCTTCCAGTATTGGCAGCAGCTCCTTCTTCAGCAGCATTGCTGTTCGATGCCTCTTCGTTGAAATCTGCATCAATATCAACCACGTCCATGCCAGCTTCGGCGTTAGCTTGGCTATCATCAAGTTCTCGTACTTCGGCTTCAGTGAGAACACGAACCTTTCTTTTTGGTTTGCTTTTCTTTGCAGATTTTTCAATAATCTGCTTCAACTCTTCAATTTGCTTTAATGACGCATCAAGCTTCTGACTTAGCTCCTCAATTTTCTTGTTAGCGACATTTAATTGGCGCATGTCATCGTCGCATATGCTATCGCACACGATTCGCGGCCTTTTCTGGCCCAATTTATTTTCATCATCCGCCATTACGTATTTTAAAACGCATGTGGATATGTTTTTTCTTTTTACTATACGAGAATGTATTTGTAAATAGTTTATTTAATTGCCTCCTATGGGCTTCTCAAAATTGTCTATAAGCAATTCTTTTTAAAGTTTATTAGAAAGCCTTCTATTCACTTCTCAATATTGCAAATAAGCAATTTATTTTGCTATTATCTTGCAAGAAAACTTTTTACTACTTAAAGTCAAGTACAATGGCACAATTGAATCAATTATTTTTATTTTCCACTTTATTTTTTATTATTCACTTCACACAAACACTTTTAAGCGACTGTTCGCAATCTGTCGTAAAAATGCAGAGCCAAACACTCACTATATATACTTTTTTTCAATCGTAAAAATAACATCGTTTCAGCTTCGGCTGCGCACACATAATCCACCCTGTTGTGTGCAAGCACGACTGCAGCAAAACTATAAATACTCACCGTTTGGCGTAAAACCTTAATCAGTTTGTGTTAACAGTGCTCAAGTGAAGTGTCTATTGAAAGTGAATATTGAAAACAAAAAAATAAATTGAAAATGTCTGGTCGTGGTAAAGGTGGCAAAGTTAAGGGAAAGGCAAAGTCCCGTTCAAATCGTGCTGGTTTGCAATTTCCCGTCGGTCGTATTCACCGTTTGTTGCGTAAAGGCAATTATGCTGAACGTGTTGGTGCCGGAGCTCCAGTATATTTAGCTGCTGTGATGGAATATTTGGCAGCTGAAGTTCTTGAGTTGGCTGGCAATGCCGCTCGTGACAACAAAAAAACAAGAATAATTCCACGTCATTTACAGTTGGCCATCCGCAATGACGAAGAATTAAACAAATTGTTGTCTGGTGTTACCATTGCCCAAGGTGGTGTTTTACCAAACATCCAAGCTGTTCTCTTGCCCAAGAAGACTGAAAAGAAAGCCTAAATTATTTAGTTGTGAAAAAGATCAAATGTAAAGTATACAAAGCCATCGTGTACAATTCATAAATACAATATACCAACCGTCCTTTTCAGGACGACAAATTTATTTTCAAAAAGAGAAAGCTTTGTTTAAAATTATTTATTATAATAAACAAATATTTTTTTTATATTCAATACTGAGAAAATACATATGCACACATACATTTAGCATATACATATATGTATGTACATACGAGTATAATCAAATGCATGTACCTATTACTTTTTATTCTAACTCGGCATTTATCACAATTACACACACACACAAACATTGAATTCAACATGCCTGTCTGTTCGTGTCATACGTTCGTCCATTTTGATTTTCTCTTCTGTACGGGTCGTTATTGTTCATGATGTTTTTATTTTGAGAGAATGGCATGGCATTTTTCAACATAAAATATATTTTTTTTTGAAAATAAACACAAAAAGAACATATTTCTCAATATATACATGCATTAAATTTACATGAAGTTATAAAATAAGAAATGGTAATTAAAATTCCCTCTTTTTAAACACTAAATTTCAAGTAATAATAATACAAAATAAATCTCTTTTTTTAAAGTTTTTGTGGTCCTGAAAAGGACCGATTGTTCGATGGTGTTTAAAAATTTTCTTTATTCCATTACTAAAATAGCAGCATACATATTTAACCGCCGAAACCGTACAAAGTACGACCTTGTCTTTTCAATGCGTAGACAACATCCATAGCGGTGACAGTTTTCCTTTTGGCATGTTCTGTATATGTGACGGCATCACGGATAACATTTTCCAAAAATACCTTCAGTACACCACGGGTTTCTTCGTAAATCAAACCAGAAATACGCTTTACACCACCACGACGAGCCAAACGTCTAATAGCGGGCTTTGTAATACCTTGGATATTATCACGCAACACTTTACGATGACGTTTAGCGCCACCTTTGCCCAAACCTTTTCCACCTTTACCACGACCAGTCATTTTAGATCACTCACTATTTTTTTCACTTCACACAGTTCACAAGAGATGCACAATACGAATGGGTCTCGCCGCCACTACAACTTGTATTTATACCAAATTTAACTAAAAAAGAGAGAGTAAACATTATAACTTTGTACGCTTCTTTCTTTTGCGGCTATCAAGTCAAACGAGAGCATCCCTCATTACACAAACAATATAGCACACGTACACAAACAACCATATTTGGTTGATGAAATTTTTCTATATAAGTCGTACATTTTACGCCGGCCCAAATTGGGCTGCTATGGGTGAGTTTAACGTGTTAGATAGGGACTGTAAACGATTTTTTGGTGGGGGTTTACTGGACTGTCTTAGTAAGATGAGAGGCTTTGCGCAGGAATATCGTACACTCGAGGATGACGAAGGGAAATCACGGGCATTGCTTGGGATGTTAATGATGATGCAGCACAATGGCTAGGACGATTAAAATAATTTTTATTAACGTAGATTCAGTAGTCTCAAGACATAGGAGACACTATTTAAAATTGTTTTTAGACAGACATAGACCAGACGTACTTCTTATGGCGGAACATGGTCTTGGTCCCCGCCATAAGTTGGATATTGACGGGTACTTGGTATTTCGACAGAATCGACATAACGGACGCGGGGGAGGGACGGCTATTCTTGTTAAGGGCAGCCTTTCCTGTGAAAGGGTTGTTATTGATACCGGGTCTTTGGAGAGCACAGTTGTGCGAGTACATAGACTTGGTGGGAATGACTTGACGGTAGTATCATTGTACAGGACACCTCTGAGAGCCCTGTCCCTCTCTGATCTTGGAGCTGTGGCTGACCTTGCCATTAGTGGCAGTGTTGTGATAGGTGCCGACCTGAATGCCAGACACTCCTTCTGGGGGGATACCATTGATGACACAAACGGACGTGCGCTTCGTGAGTTGCTTCTTACAAGACCAAATTTGGAGATTTACCCAACGGATGGACCGACAAGGGTTACATCGACGTCAGCTTCTTTTATCGATGTGATGATGTCATCTGTGGACCTAGCGCCGGTGATTTCTGGCAGTGGGCTTAGGACCCATGACTTTGAGTCTGATCACAAGGCGGTAGAGATGGTTCTAGGTATAGGGGATTGCTTAGGTCGGGTACGCCCTACACGGTACGATTATGGTAGAATGGACGTGGACGGTTTTAACAGACATTTGTCTAGGGAAATGGCTCAGTATACACTCCCTGTTGATAGAAATGTTGATGAGCAGGAGATTGACGTGTGTGTTGAATCCATGACTGAGTGTTTCCGACGGTCTGTGGACTTCTCGATTCCGAAAGTTCCGACAGGTAGGAGAGGACTCTTATCTTTGCCTCCAGATATTTTGCGCTTTATAGCAGAGAAGAAAAGACTGCGCCGCTTGGTTCGTGTTTGTGGGGACCCCGGACGGTGCATTACTCTAAGGGCCGATATACGGAATCTGGATAGGATAATTCAGGGGGCTATAGCGACTGTAGAACGCGAGCACTGGAGGAGATTTTTGGGCAATATTCGGGTGAATGACGCTACATACAGGAATATCAGGGCAGCAGCTGGCACGAACAGGTTTAACACCATTGGTGATTTGATTGGTACTGGGGATGCACTGGTATCTGATGAAGTTGGGAAGGCCCAACTCCTGGCGGATCATTTTGCAGCTATGAACAGCGTTGTGCGGGGGGCTACAGGTGACCGATTTCTGGGTATTGTAAGGGATAGAATTAGCGGACTGTATGACATGGGCACTATTACAACCTTTGGGGACACCGTTAGGGCTGACGGGACTGGGACAGACGGACTAGGATTCGTTACTTCTGGGACAGTGAGGGACGCCATTAGACGAAGGGCTAACAAGAGGTCGAGTGGAGTTGACGGAATAGCGGATATAGTATTGAAGAGGACCCGTAATGACACCTGGTGTTTCCTCTCAATTCTGTTTAACCATTGCCTGAATATCGGCTACTTTCCAAAGGCGTGGAAAAAGGCGCTTGTTGTACCGATACTTAAACCAAGGTCTGACCCGAGGCAATGCAGTAGCTATAGGCCAATTTCTCTCTTGTCGCCATTTGGCAAGTTGCTAGAGTTGTTTATTCTGTCTAGGGTGAATCAAAGGATCTCTGAAGGGGGCATACTAGCGGAATCGCAATTTGGATTCAGGGCTGGCCATTCGGCCTCACATGCTCTTATGGTATTCACGGACTACGTGACTAGGGGACTTAACAGGAGGTGCCCGACGATAGCGGTGAGCCTCGATTTTTCTAGGGCTTTTGACACCGCCTGGCAGGACGGCATTATTTTTAAGATGATTGGGATGGGGTTTGACCGCAATATCTGTAGGATTATTGCAAATTTCCTGGGGGACCGGACGTTTAGCGTAAGGATGGGTGAAACAAGGTCGAGCGATAGATGTGTACTAGCAGGTGTTCCCCAGGGATCCCTTCTGGGGCCTGTGCTGTACAACATTTTTGTGTCCGATATTCCTTCTCCTCCGGAGGGTGGTCTCTTACTCTCGTACGCTGACGATATCCTGGTTGCGGCTTCTGGACCCCTGGCCAGGGCTGTCAACTCTCGTCTTGGTGAATATCTCTCCATACTAGGGGAGTACTTTGTAAAATGGCGACTCGGACTGAACATGAACAAGACGGACGCAGTCATGATTAAGGGCAGACGTAGGTACATATATCGTAACTGTAGATCATTCATTCCAAGTCTAATGATTGTGAATGAAGTGATACATATATCTGATAGGATGAGGTATCTTGGCGTGGTATTTCATGAAAATTTTGAGTTTTACCGACACATCGACCATGTTTTGGAACGTACAAAGCGCTTGTACGCCACATACCGGGGGATACTTGGACGTCAGGGTCTCAACAGGGATGTTGCACTCTTGCTCTATCGTCAAATTATTCGTCCTCTCATGTCCTACGCGTTTCCAGCCTGGTTCAGAATTTCTTCTGCCCAGATGGAGAGGCTTAGGGTATGGGAGAGAAGAATATTACTGGCGTGCTTAGGGCTTGTGCGCGGACGTAGGACGGATGGTGTATGGCGCAGTACTTCTTGTAGGTCAATTTACGCAGCCATCAATTTCAGCAGGATCGATGCTTTTATGATGGCATCAGGTATCGCATTTGTTGGGAAGGCTCGTTCGCTTGAGAACGAGCTTGTCCAACGATGTTTTGAAAGGCCCACTGATCTGGAGTCCATCTCTGCGTCAAGATATCTATCGCCGGTTGACCTTCTGCCGTTGAGCGAAGCTGGTCTTCTATACGAGGGTGCAAGCCTCTTGTTCTACCACAGGAGGGTCAATACACTTGATATGTACAACGTAGTGTATAACACTGCACAGTAGCACTAGTCTTTTGTAAATTTTTTTTCCCCCCTTTTTGTTTTTCGTTACCTTTTTGTTTTCTCTCTTTTAGTATTAATATTATTTTTAAATTAGTTTTAAGTCTTGTTTGTTACCTAGCTTTAAGAAATACTAGTGCCTTCCTTTTTTCCATTTTTGGGAAATTTTTTTTATGATTAGACGTAAGTTATATAAATAAATGTAAATATTATTTAGTTTAGCTATTAATATCTTCATAAACTGACTAGAATAGTCCTAGAAAAATACGTAGTATGTAAGGAAACTTTAAATATAAGAAATAGATTAAGAAACTATGTACAAAAAAAGAATAATACTGGAATAAAAATTGAATTGAATTGAATTGCCGGCCCAAATTAATTGTGTGTTAACAGTGTTTCAGTGCATTTAACTTAAGTGAAAAAAAATAAAAGTAGTAGAAGTGAAGTGAAAATGGCCCGTACTAAGCAAACTGCCCGTAAATCGACTGGTGGCAAAGCGCCTCGTAAACAGTTGGCTACCAAAGCTGCTCGTAAAAGTGCTCCAGCTACCGGTGGTGTCAAGAAGCCACATCGTTTTCGTCCTGGTACCGTAGCTCTACGTGAAATTCGTCGTTATCAAAAGAGCACTGAATTATTGATACGCAAATTGCCCTTCCAACGTTTGGTTCGTGAAATCGCTCAAGATTTCAAGACAGATTTGCGTTTCCAGAGCTCTGCTGTAATGGCCTTGCAAGAAGCCAGTGAAGCTTATTTGGTTGGTCTATTCGAAGATACTAACTTGTGCGCTATCCATGCCAAGCGTGTTACTATTATGCCAAAGGATATTCAATTGGCCAGACGCATTCGTGGCGAACGTGCTTAAGTTTTTTCTTTTTGTATGAATGGATAATGTAACTTACCATCGCTAAAATAACATCATATAAAAACAATCGGTCCTTTTCAGGACCACAAATCCTTTTCTAAAAGAGAGTAATTTTTGTTTATATTTTATTATTTAATTATTAATTTTGATAGACATAGCTAAATATTTATAATAAGAATATATCAGGGATAGAAACACTAGCTTCAAATGCCGTCGGCTAATGATTTAATGATTTTTTTTATTGAAACATTTATGTGCGTGTTTTTAAAATCACGAAACCTTTTCTAAAAGAGAGTAATTTTTGTTTATATTTTATTATTAATTTTGATAGACATAGCTAAATATTTATAATAAGAATATATCAGGGAT
This sequence comes from Nowickia ferox, assembly GCA_936439885.1. Lineage (NCBI taxonomy): Eukaryota > Metazoa > Arthropoda > Insecta > Diptera > Tachinidae > Nowickia > Nowickia ferox. The sequence goes on along the minus strand of OW387026.1, from coordinate 35,254,174 downwards.
AGAATCACAAGCTACAAATGCCGTCGGCTAATGATTTTTTTTATTGAAACATTTATGTGCGTGTTTTTAAAATCACGAAACCTTTTCTAAAAGAGAGTAATTTTTGTTTATATTTTATTATTTAATTATTAATTTTGATAGACATAGCTAAATATTTATAATAAGAATATATCAGGGATAGAAACACTAGCTTCAAATGCCGTCGGCTAATGATTTTTTTTTTTTTATTGAAACATTTTATGTGCGTGTTTTTAATGTTCTATCTATCTTTTTCGTTGTGCAATTTTAATCAAATTAGTAGCAAGTAAGATGTGATAAATTAGATTTAGCCCTTGTAGGCATGCAAGGAAACTTTAAAATTAGTTAAAACTATGCCATGAACCATATATGGATTTAGTATTTTGGTAAATAAAGATTGAATTGAAAAATATTTAGTTATATTGTTTTTAATTTGTTGTTCGTCAATTTTACTTGCAATTTGTTTCATATTATTTATTAAATAAATGAAATGCACATCTAAGGCGATCGTTTTTAGGACCAGTAGAACATTTTTATTTTTCCCTTTAAAGCGACGGTTTTTTTTATGACATTTTCATTTTATGTCAATCATTATAATGTCAATTTTATTTTTTCTTCTTATAACTGTACAAATTTTATATTTTGTTTTTATTTTATACTAATTTTTAAATAATTTATTGCATCGGTTGACGCACACATTATAATTAATAAATTTTCTATGGTTTTTGTCTTTCTACTTTGATACATATGAATCATATTCAAGCGAAACTTTGAAGCAAGACGGATTTGTTCATGTTGTTAAACAATTATTTTACACTCTACTAATATTAATTTTGTTCACATTCTCCTTTTGTAAAAAAAGCATTACAATCCAATATTTATTTTATGCAGTTTTTTGAACTAGCTCTTTTTTTCTAATTTTTCTTAAAGTATTAACTATTCTAAAACGTATTTACGCTTAAGGTAAACAATTGCAGACTGTGCCTGTTTTATTACAACTGAATGGGCTGAATTCATGTTAATTTTATTTATTAATTTAACATATCCACAACAAAAACTTATTATTTTAACAAAATATAAAATTTTCTCTACATATCCATGTAAGTATTTAAATTTTGTTTGAAAGTATTTCAATATGGCAGTGGATTTCAGTAGATTGTTGTATTAAGCAGAGATTCTTTTGACTATCTATTTGATATGTTGAAAAGTAAACAATTTGTACTATTTCATGCTACTGTTTAATTAAATTAAATTAAATTTTCAATGTTATTCATTATTATGAATTTTTAACGCAATAGAACAAATCAGAAATGTCAATGGAAATTATGCCAATATGAGGAAATTTTCATGTCATTGAGTAAATTTTAAAATAATTTTTAAAAATCGAAATATCAATAATATATACATTTTAAGTTTTTAACATAAAGAAAACATATAAAATTTCATTATGCAATAAATTTGTGAAGCAGTTTTGTCGAATTTGCTTAAAAATTTCCATATTTTGTTCATAATTTGTAAAAGAAATTTCACAATCTTCTTAGGAAAACTATCAGAACTTTTTGCAAAATGAAGGAAAAACTAAATTTTCATTTTGCACGCATTCTATAATATCCAAACTATTAATTTTTAAAAGCATTTTTCTTGATTTTTTTGAAATCTTTGAGAAAAAAATGAAAATATGGAAAAACTTTTGTTAAAATTTATACATGCTCGCACTAATAGCTTTGCAATCTATAAACGATGACTACTATGAACTTCTCATACCTGGGATGTAAGTAAATTTCATGTGTTGAAAAGAAAAAAAGTTGTGTGTTTTAAACAAAAGTGATTCAGTGATTCATTGGTTATTTTCAAGTGAAATTAAACAAAAACAAAAGCCAAATTTATAATGTCGGATGCTGCTGTTATCGAAGCCACCGGATCTCCCGTAGCCGCTCCAGTTGCGGAGAAAAAGGCAAAGAAAGTTGCAAAGGCCAAAAAGCCATCTGCTGTCCCCAGTCATCCACCTACCCATCAAATGGTTGACGCTGCCATCAAAACATTAAAAGAACGTGGTGGTTCCTCCCTGCCAGCCATCAAGAAATATCTTACAAGCACTTATAAGGTAGATGCCCAAAAATTGGCTCCTTTCATCAAAAAATATTTGAAGACCGCCGTAACCAGTGGAAAATTAATTCAAACAAAAGGTAAGGGTGCTTCCGGCTCATTCAAATTGTCGGCAACCGCCTCAAAGGAGCCAAAAGCAAAGAAGCCTGCTGCTGCAAAGAAGGCTCCTGCTGCCGGCGATAAAAAGAAGAAGATCAGTAAGGCTACTAAAAAGGCCGCGCCAGCAGCAGCAAAGAAGCCGTCAGCTGTGAAAAAGACTGCCGAAAAGAAGAAGACAGAGAAGGCGAAGGCAAAAACTGCCAAAAAGACTGGTACAGTTAAGGCCAAACCCGCTAAAAAGGCACCAGCAACTAAACCAAAGGCACCAAAAGCCAAGAGCGCAACTGCAGCGAAACCCAAAAAAGCTGCACCAGCTAAAAAACCAGCTGCCAAAAAGGCCGCCGCTAAAAAGTAAATTCATGTTTCCTTTAATCTTCAAAATAAATTATTTTTCGATATTCGAAAAATATTTATTTGCAAAATAAAAAGCCCTTTTCAGGGCTACAAAATATTTTTCAAAAGAGATTAAATTGCTGCAAACTCCATTACACATACCTATGTACATATATCCATATGTACATAAAAGCCTTTACGTAAACTCAATACGAACTAGTAAAATATTTCTTTTGCTTTGTTCACCAAATAGCACTCAAGTAATAATGATATACAAACATACATACACACATATGTGCCCTTAATTATGAAAGTGGTCTAAGTCATGCATTTTTGCTTCGAAATTTTTAATAAATCTTAAAAACACTTCAATAAATATTAAATAAATTTATATTAATCGAGACTAATACAACTCTAAAATAAAATGTTGCATAATATAAAAATATTGTTCGGTTTGTTCAAGTGTAATCTACTAAATATGTCGATCGAAGAAAAATATGACTTAAACCATTTTCATAATTAAGGGCACATATGTATGTAATTAAAAAGGAATATATTTTTTTATAGCAAAAATCGTTATTATTCCATAAATTTTTTTGGATCTTTTTTCCTAGCAAAAGAAAATTATTTTTATTATTGACAAGAAATTCTATGGTAAATTAATTTAATAGTGTAGAATAAGAAAAAAGCACACAAATTTTAAAATCGTTAATTTATTTTTCATTACTTTTCAGAATCTGCATATACATACATTATTATTAGCTGTATGAATTACAATATTTTATTATTTGTGCCTTTTTCATCACTTTGCACACTACCTACACATATATATATATACATACGTACATACATATAAACCATTTATTAACACTATCAGTTTTTAAATTTTATTTTGCATACACACACTTGAAAGTATTCTCAATCTCTTTTCCATAAAAACATTTGTGGCCCTGAAAAGGGCCTTTTGTTTGATTGTATTGTTGGGATGAATAAAAACAAAATCCATTTATTTATTTGGAGCTGGTATATTTAGTTACGGCCTTAGTACCTTCACTAACAGCGTGCTTGGCCAATTCACCGGGCAACAGAAGACGCACGGCTGTTTGAATTTCCCGACTGGTAATGGTCGAACGTTTGTTGTAGTGAGCCAAACGAGATGCTTCAGCGGCAATACGTTCAAAAATATCATTAACAAAACTGTTCATGATACTCATGGCTTTCGATGAGATACCAGTATCGGGATGCACTTGCTTCAACACTTTGTAAATGTAGATAGCGTAACTTTCCTTACGTTTACGCTTCTTACCCTTATCACTTTTTGTAATATTCTTTTGGGCTTTACCGGCCTTCTTTGCTGCTTTACCACTAGTTTTAGGAGGCATTTTTATTTTCCACTTTCCACTTTATTTTTTATTATTCACTTCACACAAACACTTTTAAGCGACTGTTCGCAATCTGTAAAAATGCAGAGCCAAACACTCACTATATATACTTTTTTTCAATCGTAAAAATAACATCGTTTCAGCTTCGGCTGCGCACACATAATCCACCCTGTTGTGTGCAAGCACGACTGCAGCAAAACTATAAATACTCACCGTTTGGCGTAAAACCTTAATCAGTTTGTGTTAACAGTGCTCAAGTGAAGTGTCTATTGAAAGTGAATATTGAAAACAAAAAAATAAATTGAAAATGTCTGGTCGTGGTAAAGGTGGCAAAGTTAAGGGAAAGGCAAAGTCCCGTTCAAATCGTGCTGGTTTGCAATTTCCCGTCGGTCGTATTCACCGTTTGTTGCGTAAAGGCAATTATGCTGAACGTGTTGGTGCCGGAGCTCCAGTATATTTAGCTGCTGTGATGGAATATTTGGCAGCTGAAGTTCTTGAGTTGGCTGGCAATGCCGCTCGTGACAACAAAAAAACAAGAATAATTCCACGTCATTTACAGTTGGCCATCCGCAATGACGAAGAATTAAACAAATTGTTGTCTGGTGTTACCATTGCCCAAGGTGGTGTTTTACCAAACATCCAAGCTGTTCTCTTGCCCAAGAAGACTGAAAAGAAAGCCTAAATTATTTAGTTGTGAAAAAGATCAAATGTAAAGTATACAAAGCCATCGTGTACAATTCATAAATACAATATACCAACCGTCCTTTTCAGGACGACAAATTTATTTTCAAAAAGAGAAAGCTTTGTTTAAAATTATTTATTATAATAAACAAATATTTTTTTATATTCAATACTGAGAAAATACATATGCACACATACATTTAACATATACATATATGTATGTACATACGAGTATAATCAAATGCATGTACCTATTACTTTTTATTCTAACTCGGCATTTATCACAATTACACACACACACAAACATTGAATTCAACATGCCTGTCTGTTCGTGTCATACGTTCGTCCATTTTGATTTTCTCTTCTGTACGGGTCGTTATTGTTCATGATGTTTTTATTTTGAGAGAATGGCATGGCATTTTTCAACATAAAATATATTTTTTTTGAAAATAAACACAAAAAGAACATATTTCTCAATATATACATGCATTAAATTTACATGAAGTTATAAAATAAGAAATGGTAATTAAAATTCCCTCTTTTTAAACACTAAATTTCAATTTCACGTAATAATAATACAAAATAAATCTCTTTTTTTAAAGTTTTTGTGGTCCTGAAAAGGACCGATTGTTCGATGGTGTTTAAAAATTTTCTTTATTCCATTACTAAAATAGCAGCATACATATTTAACCGCCGAAACCGTACAAAGTACGACCTTGTCTTTTCAATGCGTAGACAACATCCATAGCGGTGACAGTTTTCCTTTTGGCATGTTCTGTATATGTGACGGCATCACGGATAACATTTTCCAAAAATACCTTCAGTACACCACGGGTTTCTTCGTAAATCAAACCAGAAATACGCTTTACACCACCACGACGAGCCAAACGTCTAATAGCGGGCTTTGTAATACCTTGGATATTATCACGCAACACTTTACGATGACGTTTAGCGCCACCTTTGCCCAAACCTTTTCCACCTTTACCACGACCAGTCATTTTAGATCACTCACTATTTTTTTCACTTCACACAGTTCACAAGAGATGCACAATACGAATGGGTCTCGCCGCCACTACAACTTGTATTTATACCAAATTTAACTAAAAAAGAGAGAGTAAACATTATAACTTTGTACGCTTCTTTCTTTTGCGGCTATCAAGTCAAACGAGAGCATCCCTCATTACACAAACAATATAGCACACGTACACAAACAACCATATTTGGTTGATGAAATTTTTCTATATAAGTCGTACATTTTACGCCGGCCCAAATTAATTGTGTGTTAACAGTGTTTCAGTGCATTTAACTTAAGTGAAAAAAAATAAAAGTAGTAGAAGTGAAGTGAAAATGGCCCGTACTAAGCAAACTGCCCGTAAATCGACTGGTGGCAAAGCGCCTCGTAAACAGTTGGCTACCAAAGCTGCTCGTAAAAGTGCTCCAGCTACCGGTGGTGTCAAGAAGCCACATCGTTTTCGTCCTGGTACCGTAGCTCTACGTGAAATTCGTCGTTATCAAAAGAGCACTGAATTATTGATACGCAAATTGCCCTTCCAACGTTTGGTTCGTGAAATCGCTCAAGATTTCAAGACAGATTTGCGTTTCCAGAGCTCTGCTGTAATGGCCTTGCAAGAAGCCAGTGAAGCTTATTTGGTTGGTCTATTCGAAGATACTAACTTGTGCGCTATCCATGCCAAGCGTGTTACTATTATGCCAAAGGATATTCAATTGGCCAGACGCATTCGTGGCGAACGTGCTTAAGTTTTTTCTTTTTGTATGAATGGATAATGTAACTTACCATCGCTAAAATAACATCATATAAAAACAATCGGTCCTTTTCAGGACCACAAATCCTTTTCTAAAAGAGAGTAATTTTTGTTTATATTTTATTATTTAATTATTAATTTTGATAGACATAGCTAAATATTTATAATAAGAATATATCAGGGATAGAAACACTAGCTTCAAATGCCGTCGGCTAATGATTTTTTTTATTGAAACATTTATGTGCGTGTTTTTAAAATCACGAAACCTTTTCTAAAAGAGAGTAATTTTTGTTTATATTTTATTATTTAATTATTAATTTTGATAGACATAGCTAAATATTTATAATAAGAATATATCAGGGATAGAAACACTAGCTTCAAATGCCGTCGGCTAATGATTTAATGATTTTTTTTATTGAAACATTTATGTGCGTGTTTTTAAAATCACGAAACCTTTTCTAAAAGAGAGTAATTTTTGTTTATATTTTATTATTAATTTTGATAGACATAGCTAAATATTTATAATAAGAATATATCAGGGATAGAATCACAAGCTACAAATGCCGTCGGCTAATGATTTTTTTTATTGAAACATTTATGTGCGTGTTTTTAAAATCACGAAACCTTTTCTAAAAGAGAGTAATTTTTGTTTATATTTTATTATTTAATTATTAATTTTGATAGACATAGCTAAATATTTATAATAAGAATATATCAGGGATAGAAACACTAGCTTCAAATGCCGTCGGCTAATGATTTTTTTTTTTTTATTGAAACATTTTATGTGCGTGTTTTTAATGTTCTATCTATCTTTTTCGTTGTGCAATTTTAATCAAATTAGTAGCAAGTAAGATGTGATAAATTAGATTTAGCCCTTGTAGGCATGCAAGGAAACTTTAAAATTAGTTAAAACTATGCCATGAACCATATATGGATTTAGTATTTTGGTAAATAAAGATTGAATTGAAAAATATTTAGTTATATTGTTTTTAATTTGTTGTTCGTCAATTTTACTTGCAATTTGTTTCATATTATTTATTAAATAAATGAAATGCACATCTAAGGCGATCGTTTTTAGGACCAGTAGAACATTTTTATTTTTCCCTTTAAAGCGACGGTTTTTTTTATGACATTTTCATTTTATGTCAATCATTATAATGTCAATTTTATTTTTTCTTCTTATAACTGTACAAATTTTATATTTTGTTTTTATTTTATACTAATTTTTAAATAATTTATTGCATCGGTTGACGCACACATTATAATTAATAAATTTTCTATGGTTTTTGTCTTTCTACTTTGATACATATGAATCATATTCAAGCGAAACTTTGAAGCAAGACGGATTTGTTCATGTTGTTAAACAATTATTTTACACTCTACTAATATTAATTTTGTTCACATTCTCCTTTTGTAAAAAAAGCATTACAATCCAATATTTATTTTATGCAGTTTTTTGAACTAGCTCTTTTTTTCTAATTTTTCTTAAAGTATTAACTATTCTAAAACGTATTTACGCTTAAGGTAAACAATTGCAGACTGTGCCTGTTTTATTACAACTGAATGGGCTGAATTCATGTTAATTTTATTTATTAATTTAACATATCCACAACAAAAACTTATTATTTTAACAAAATATAAAATTTTCTCTACATATCCATGTAAGTATTTAAATTTTGTTTGAAAGTATTTCAATATGGCAGTGGATTTCAGTAGATTGTTGTATTAAGCAGAGATTCTTTTGACTATCTATTTGATATGTTGAAAAGTAAACAATTTGTACTATTTCATGCTACTGTTTAATTAAATTAAATTAAATTTTCAATGTTATTCATTATTATGAATTTTTAACGCAATAGAACAAATCAGAAATGTCAATGGAAATTATGCCAATATGAGGAAATTTTCATGTCATTGAGTAAATTTTAAAATAATTTTTAAAAATCGAAATATCAATAATATATACATTTTAAGTTTTTAACATAAAGAAAACATATAAAATTTCATTATGCAATAAATTTGTGAAGCAGTTTTGTCGAATTTGCTTAAAAATTTCCATATTTTGTTCATAATTTGTAAAAGAAATTTCACAATCTTCTTAGGAAAACTATCAGAACTTTTTGCAAAATGAAGGAAAAACTAAATTTTCATTTTGCACGCATTCTATAATATCCAAACTATTAATTTTTAAAAGCATTTTTCTTGATTTTTTTGAAATCTTTGAGAAAAAAATGAAAATATGGAAAAACTTTTGTTAAAATTTATACATGCTCGCACTAATAGCTTTGCAATCTATAAACGATGACTACTATGAACTTCTCATACCTGGGATGTAAGTAAATTTCATGTGTTGAAAAGAAAAAAAGTTGTGTGTTTTAAACAAAAGTGATTCAGTGATTCATTGATTATTTTCAAGTGAAATTAAACAAAAACAAAAGCCAAATTTATAATGTCGGATGCTGCTGTTATCGAAGCCACCGGATCTCCCGTAGCCGCTCCAGTTGCGGAGAAAAAGGCAAAGAAAGTTGCAAAGGCCAAAAAGCCATCTGCTGTCTCCAGTCATCCACCTACCCATCAAATGGTTGACGCTGCCATCAAAACATTAAAAGAACGTGGTGGTTCCTCCCTGCCAGCCATCAAGAAATATCTTACAAGCACTTATAAGGTAGATGCCCAAAAATTGGCTCCTTTCATCAAAAAATATTTGAAGACCGCCGTAACCAGTGGAAAATTAATTCAAACAAAAGGTAAGGGTGCTTCCGGCTCATTCAAATTGTCGGCAACCGCCTCAAAGGAGCCAAAAGCAAAGAAGCCTGCTGCTGCAAAGAAGGCTCCTGCTGCCGGCGATAAAAAGAAGAAGATCAGTAAGGCTACTAAAAAGGCCGCGCCAGCAGCAGCAAAGAAGCCGTCAGCTGTGAAAAAGACTGCCGAAAAGAAGAAGACAGAGAAGGCGAAGGCAAAAACTGCCAAAAAGACTGGTACAGTTAAGGCCAAACCCGCTAAAAAGGCACCAGCAACTAAACCAAAGGCACCAAAAGCCAAGAGCGCAACTGCAGCGAAACCCAAAAAAGCTGCACCAGCTAAAAAACCAGCTGCCAAAAAGGCCGCCGCTAAAAAGTAAATTCATGTTTCCTTTAATCTTCAAAATAAATTATTTTTCGATATTCGAAAAATATTTATTTGCAAAATAAAAAGCCCTTTTCAGGGCTACAAAATATTTTTCAAAAGAGATTAAATTGCTGCAAACTCCATTACACATACCTATGTACATATATCCATATGTACATAAAAGCCTTTACGTAAACTCAATACGAACTAGTAAAATATTTCTTTTGCTTTGTTCACCAAATAGCACTCAAGTAATAATGATATACAAACATACATACACACATATGTGCCCTTAATTATGAAAGTGGTCTAAGTCATGCATTTTTGCTTCGAAATTTTTAATAAATCTTAAAAACACTTCAATAAATATTAAATAAATTTATATTAATCGAGACTAATACAACTCTAAAATAAAATGTTGCATAATATAAAAATATTGTTCGGTTTGTTCAAGTGTAATCTACTAAATATGTCGATCGAAGAAAAATATGACTTAAACCATTTTCATAATTAAGGGCACATATGTATGTAATTAAAAAGGAATATATTTTTTTATAGCAAAAATCGTTATTATTCCATAAATTTTTTTGGATCTTTTTTCCTAGCAAAAGAAAATTATTTTTATTATTGACAAGAAATTCTATGGTAAATTAATTTAATAGTGTAGAATAAGAAAAAAGCACACAAATTTTAAAATCGTTAATTTATTTTTCATTACTTTTCAGAATCTGCATATACATACATTATTATTAGCTGTATGAATTACAATATTTTATTATTTGTGCCTTTTTCATCACTTTGCACACTACCTACACATATATATATATACATACGTACATACATATAAACCATTTATTAACACTATCAGTTTTTAAATTTTATTTTGCATACACACACTTGAAAGTATTCTCAATCTCTTTTCCATAAAAACATTTGTGGCCCTGAAAAGGGCCTTTTGTTTGATTGTATTGTTGGGATGAATAAAAACAAAATCCATTTATTTATTTGGAGCTGGTATATTTAGTTACGGCCTTAGTACCTTCACTAACAGCGTGCTTGGCCAATTCACCGGGCAACAGAAGACGCACGGCTGTTTGAATTTCCCGACTGGTAATGGTCGAACGTTTGTTGTAGTGAGCCAAACGAGATGCTTCAGCGGCAATACGTTCAAAAATATCATTAACAAAACTGTTCATGATACTCATGGCTTTCGATGAGATACCAGTATCGGGATGCACTTGCTTCAACACTTTGTAAATGTAGATAGCGTAACTTTCCTTACGTTTACGCTTCTTACCCTTATCACTTTTTGTAATATTCTTTTGGGCTTTACCGGCCTTCTTTGCTGCTTTACCACTAGTTTTAGGAGGCATTTTTATTTTCCACTTTCCACTTTATTTTTTATTATTCACTTCACACAAACACTTTTAAGCGACTGTTCGCAATCTGTAAAAATGCAGAGCCAAACACTCACTATATATACTTTTTTTCAATCGTAAAAATAACATCGTTTCAGCTTCGGCTGCGCACACATAATCCACCCTGTTGTGTGCAAGCACGACTGCAGCAAAACTATAAATACTCACCGTTTGGCGTAAAACCTTAATCAGTTTGTGTTAACAGTGCTCAAGTGAAGTGTCTATTGAAAGTGAATATTGAAAACAAAAAAATAAATTGAAAATGTCTGGTCGTGGTAAAGGTGGCAAAGTTAAGGGAAAGGCAAAGTCCCGTTCAAATCGTGCTGGTTTGCAATTTCCCGTCGGTCGTATTCACCGTTTGTTGCGTAAAGGCAATTATGCTGAACGTGTTGGTGCCGGAGCTCCAGTATATTTAGCTGCTGTGATGGAATATTTGGCAGCTGAAGTTCTTGAGTTGGCTGGCAATGCCGCTCGTGACAACAAAAAAACAAGAATAATTCCACGTCATTTACAGTTGGCCATCCGCAATGACGAAGAATTAAACAAATTGTTGTCTGGTGTTACCATTGCCCAAGGTGGTGTTTTACCAAACATCCAAGCTGTTCTCTTGCCCAAGAAGACTGAAAAGAAAGCCTAAATTATTTAGTTGTGAAAAAGATCAAATGTAAAGTATACAAAGCCATCGTGTACAATTCATAAATACAATATACCAACCGTCCTTTTCAGGACGACAAATTTATTTTCAAAAAGAGAAAGCTTTGTTTAAAATTATTTATTATAATAAACAAATATTTTTTTATATTCAATACTGAGAAAATACATATGCACACATACATTTAACATATACATATATGTATGTACATACGAGTATAATCAAATGCATGTACCTATTACTTTTTATTCTAACTCGGCATTTATCACAATTACACACACACACAAACATTGAATTCAACATGCCTGTCTGTTCGTGTCATACGTTCGTCCATTTTGATTTTCTCTTCTGTACGGGTCGTTATTGTTCATGATGTTTTTATTTTGAGAGAATGGCATGGCATTTTTCAACATAAAATATATTTTTTTTGAAAATAAACACAAAAAGAACATATTTCTCAATATATACATGCATTAAATTTACATGAAGTTATAAAATAAGAAATGGTAATTAAAATTCCCTCTTTTTAAACACTAAATTTCAATTTCACGTAATAATAATACAAAATAAATCTCTTTTTTTAAAGTTTTTGTGGTCCTGAAAAGGACCGATTGTTCGATGGTGTTTAAAAATTTTCTTTATTCCATTACTAAAATAGCAGCATACATATTTAACCGCCGAAACCGTACAAAGTACGACCTTGTCTTTTCAATGCGTAGACAACATCCATAGCGGTGACAGTTTTCCTTTTGGCATGTTCTGTATATGTGACGGCATCACGGATAACATTTTCCAAAAATACCTTCAGTACACCACGGGTTTCTTCGTAAATCAAACCAGAAATACGCTTTACACCACCACGACGAGCCAAACGTCTAATAGCGGGCTTTGTAATACCTTGGATATTATCACGCAACACTTTACGATGACGTTTAGCGCCACCTTTGCCCAAACCTTTTCCACCTTTACCACGACCAGTCATTTTAGATCACTCACTATTTTTTTCACTTCACACAGTTCACAAGAGATGCACAATACGAATGGGTCTCGCCGCCACTACAACTTGTATTTGTACCAAATTTAACTAAAAAAGGGAGAGTAAACATTATAACTTTGTACGCTTCTTTCTTTTGCGGCTATCAAGTCAAACGAGAGCATCCCTCATTACACAAACAATATAGCACACGTACACAAACAACCATATTTGGTTGATGAAATTTTTCTATATAAGTCGTACATTTTACGCCGGCCCAAATTAATTGTGTGTTAACAGTGTTTCAGTGCATTTAACTTAAGTGAAAAAAAATAAAAGTAGTAGAAGTGAAGTGAAAATGGCCCGTACTAAGCAAACTGCCCGTAAATCGACTGGTGGCAAAGCACCTCGTAAACAGTTGGCTACCAAAGCTGCTCGTAAAAGTGCTCCAGCTACCGGTGGTGTCAAGAAGCCACATCGTTTTCGTCCTGGTACCGTAGCTCTACGTGAAATTCGTCGTTATCAAAAGAGCACTGAATTATTGATACGCAAATTGCCCTTCCAACGTTTGGTTCGTGAAATCGCTCAAGATTTCAAGACAGATTTGCGTTTCCAGAGCTCTGCTGTAATGGCCTTGCAAGAAGCCAGTGAAGCTTATTTGGTTGGTCTATTCGAAGATACTAACTTGTGCGCTATCCATGCCAAGCGTGTTACTATTATGCCAAAGGATATTCAATTGGCCAGACGCATTCGTGGCGAACGTGCTTAAGTTTTTTCTTTTTGTATGAATGGATAATGTAACTTACCATCGCTAAAATAACATCATATAAAAACAATCGGTCCTTTTCAGGACCACAAATCCTTTTCTAAAAGAGAGTAATTTTTGTTTATATTTTATTATTTAATTATTAATTTTGATAGACATAGCTAAATATTTATAATAAGAATATATCAGGGATAGAAACACTAGCTTCAAATGCCGTCGGCTAATGATTTTTTTTATTGAAACATTTATGTGCGTGTTTTTAAAATCACGAAACCTTTTCTAAAAGAGAGTAATTTTTGTTTATATTTTATTATTTAATTATTAATTTTGATAGACATAGCTAAATATTTATAATAAGAATATATCAGGGATAGAAACACTAGCTTCAAATGCCGTCGGCTAATGATTTAATGATTTTTTTTATTGAAACATTTATGTGCGTGTTTTTAAAATCACGAAACCTTTTCTAAAAGAGAGTAATTTTTGTTTATATTTTATTATTAATTTTGATAGACATAGCTAAATATTTATAATAAGAATATATCAGGGATAGAATCACAAGCTACAAATGCCGTCGGCTAATGATTTTTTTTATTGAAACATTTATGTGCGTGTTTTTAAAATCACGAAACCTTTTCTAAAAGAGAGTAATTTTTGTTTATATTTTATTATTTAATTATTAATTTTGATAGACATAGCTAAATATTTATAATAAGAATATATCAGGGATAGAAACACTAGCTTCAAATGCCGTCGGCTAATGATTTTTTTTTTTTTATTGAAACATTTTATGTGCGTGTTTTTAATGTTCTATCTATCTTTTTCGTTGTGCAATTTTAATCAAATTAGTAGCAAGTAAGATGTGATAAATTAGATTTAGCCCTTGTAGGCATGCAAGGAAACTTTAAAATTAGTTAAAACTATGCCATGAACCATATATGGATTTAGTATTTTGGTAAATAAAGATTGAATTGAAAAATATTTAGTTATATTGTTTTTAATTTGTTGTTCGTCAATTTTACTTGCAATTTGTTTCATATTATTTATTAAATAAATGAAATGCACATCTAAGGCGATCGTTTTTAGGACCAGTAGAACATTTTTATTTTTCCCTTTAAAGCGACGGTTTTTTTTATGACATTTTCATTTTATGTCAATCATTATAATGTCAATTTTATTTTTTCTTCTTATAACTGTACAAATTTTATATTTTGTTTTTATTTTATACTAATTTTTAAATAATTTATTGCATCGGTTGACGCACACATTATAATTAATAAATTTTCTATGGTTTTTGTCTTTCTACTTTGATACATATGAATCATATTCAAGCGAAACTTTGAAGCAAGACGGATTTGTTCATGTTGTTAAACAATTATTTTACACTCTACTAATATTAATTTTGTTCACATTCTCCTTTTGTAAAAAAAGCATTACAATCCAATATTTATTTTATGCAGTTTTTTGAACTAGCTCTTTTTTTCTAATTTTTCTTAAAGTATTAACTATTCTAAAACGTATTTACGCTTAAGGTAAACAATTGCAGACTGTGCCTGTTTTATTACAACTGAATGGGCTGAATTCATGTTAATTTTATTTATTAATTTAACATATCCACAACAAAAACTTATTATTTTAACAAAATATAAAATTTTCTCTACATATCCATGTAAGTATTTAAATTTTGTTTGAAAGTATTTCAATATGGCAGTGGATTTCAGTAGATTGTTGTATTAAGCAGAGATTCTTTTGACTATCTATTTGATATGTTGAAAAGTAAACAATTTGTACTATTTCATGCTACTGTTTAATTAAATTAAATTAAATTTTCAATGTTATTCATTATTATGAATTTTTAACGCAATAGAACAAATCAGAAATGTCAATGGAAATTATGCCAATATGAGGAAATTTTCATGTCATTGAGTAAATTTTAAAATAATTTTTAAAAATCGAAATATCAATAATATATACATTTTAAGTTTTTAACATAAAGAAAACATATAAAATTTCATTATGCAATAAATTTGTGAAGCAGTTTTGTCGAATTTGCTTAAAAATTTCCATATTTTGTTCATAATTTGTAAAAGAAATTTCACAATCTTCTTAGGAAAACTATCAGAACTTTTTGCAAAATGAAGGAAAAACTAAATTTTCATTTTGCACGCATTCTATAATATCCAAACTATTAATTTTTAAAAGCATTTTTCTTGATTTTTTTGAAATCTTTGAGAAAAAAATGAAAATATGGAAAAACTTTTGTTAAAATTTATACATGCTCGCACTAATAGCTTTGCAATCTATAAACGATGACTACTATGAACTTCTCATACCTGGGATGTAAGTAAATTTCATGTGTTGAAAAGAAAAAAAGTTGTGTGTTTTAAACAAAAGTGATTCAGTGATTCATTGATTATTTTCAAGTGAAATTAAACAAAAACAAAAGCCAAATTTATAATGTCGGATGCTGCTGTTATCGAAGCCACCGGATCTCCCGTAGCCGCTCCAGTTGCGGAGAAAAAGGCAAAGAAAGTTGCAAAGGCCAAAAAGCCATCTGCTGTCTCCAGTCATCCACCTACCCATCAAATGGTTGACGCTGCCATCAAAACATTAAAAGAACGTGGTGGTTCCTCCCTGCCAGCCATCAAGAAATATCTTACAAGCACTTATAAGGTAGATGCCCAAAAATTGGCTCCTTTCATCAAAAAATATTTGAAGACCGCCGTAACCAGTGGAAAATTAATTCAAACAAAAGGTAAGGGTGCTTCCGGCTCATTCAAATTGTCGGCAACCGCCTCAAAGGAGCCAAAAGCAAAGAAGCCTGCTGCTGCAAAGAAGGCTCCTGCTGCCGGCGATAAAAAGAAGAAGATCAGTAAGGCTACTAAAAAGGCCGCGCCAGCAGCAGCAAAGAAGCCGTCAGCTGTGAAAAAGACTGCCGAAAAGAAGAAGACAGAGAAGGCGAAGGCAAAAACTGCCAAAAAGACTGGTACAGTTAAGGCCAAACCCGCTAAAAAGGCACCAGCAACTAAACCAAAGGCACCAAAAGCCAAGAGCGCAACTGCAGCGAAACCCAAAAAAGCTGCACCAGCTAAAAAACCAGCTGCCAAAAAGGCCGCCGCTAAAAAGTAAATTCATGTTTCCTTTAATCTTCAAAATAAATTATTTTTCGATATTCGAAAAATATTTATTTGCAAAATAAAAAGCCCTTTTCAGGGCTACAAAATATTTTTCAAAAGAGATTAAATTGCTGCAAACTCCATTACACATACCTATGTACATATATCCATATGTACATAAAAGCCTTTACGTAAACTCAATACGAACTAGTAAAATATTTCTTTTGCTTTGTTCACCAAATAGCACTCAAGTAATAATGATATACAAACATACATACACACATATGTGCCCTTAATTATGAAAGTGGTCTAAGTCATGCATTTTTGCTTCGAAATTTTTAATAAATCTTAAAAACACTTCAATAAATATTAAATAAATTTATATTAATCGAGACTAATACAACTCTAAAATAAAATGTTGCATAATATAAAAATATTGTTCGGTTTGTACAAGTGTAATCTACTAAATATGTCGATCGAAGAAAAATATGACTTAAACCATTTTCATAATTAAGGGCACATATGTATGTAATTAAAAAGGAATATATTTTTTTATAGCAAAAATCGTTATTATTCCATAAATTTTTTTGGATCTTTTTTCCTAGCAAAAGAAAATTATTTTTATTATTGACAAGAAATTCTATGGTAAATTAATTTAATAGTGTAGAATAAGAAAAAAGCACACAAATTTTAAAATCGTTAATTTATTTTTCATTACTTTTCAGAATCTGCATATACATACATTATTATTAGCTGTATGAATTACAATATTTTATTATTTGTGCCTTTTTCATCACTTTGCACACTACCTACACATATATATATATACATACGTACATACATATAAACCATTTATTAACACTATCAGTTTTGAAATTTTATTTTGCATACACACACTTGAAAGTATTCTCAATCTCTTTTCCATAAAAACATTTGTGGCCCTGAAAAGGGCCTTTTGTTTGATTGTATTGTTGGGATGAATAAAAACAAAATCCATTTATTTATTTGGAGCTGGTATATTTAGTTACGGCCTTAGTACCTTCACTAACAGCGTGCTTGGCCAATTCACCGGGCAACAGAAGACGCACGGCTGTTTGAATTTCCCGACTGGTAATGGTCGAACGTTTGTTGTAGTGAGCCAAACGAGATGCTTCAGCGGCAATACGTTCAAAAATATCATTAACAAAACTGTTCATGATACTCATGGCTTTCGATGAGATACCAGTATCGGGATGCACTTGCTTCAACACTTTGTAAATGTAGATAGCGTAACTTTCCTTACGTTTACGCTTCTTACCCTTATCACTTTTTGTAATATTCTTTTGGGCTTTACCGGCCTTCTTTGCTGCTTTACCACTAGTTTTAGGAGGCATTTTTATTTTCCACTTTCCACTTTATTTTTTATTATTCACTTCACACAAACACTTTTAAGCGACTGTTCGCAATCTGTAAAAATGCAGAGCCAAACACTCACTATATATACTTTTTTTCAATCGTAAAAATAACATCGTTTCAGCTTCGGCTGCGCACACATAATCCACCCTGTTGTGTGCAAGCACGACTGCAGCAAAACTATAAATACTCACCGTTTGGCGTAAAACCTTAATCAGTTTGTGTTAACAGTGCTCAAGTGAAGTGTCTATTGAAAGTGAATATTGAAAACAAAAAAATAAATTGAAAATGTCTGGTCGTGGTAAAGGTGGCAAAGTTAAGGGAAAGGCAAAGTCCCGTTCAAATCGTGCTGGTTTGCAATTTCCCGTCGGTCGTATTCACCGTTTGTTGCGTAAAGGCAATTATGCTGAACGTGTTGGTGCCGGAGCTCCAGTATATTTAGCTGCTGTGATGGAATATTTGGCAGCTGAAGTTCTTGAGTTGGCTGGCAATGCCGCTCGTGACAACAAAAAAACAAGAATAATTCCACGTCATTTACAGTTGGCCATCCGCAATGACGAAGAATTAAACAAATTGTTGTCTGGTGTTACCATTGCCCAAGGTGGTGTTTTACCAAACATCCAAGCTGTTCTCTTGCCCAAGAAGACTGAAAAGAAAGCCTAAATTATTTAGTTGTGAAAAAGATCAAATGTAAAGTATACAAAGCCATCGTGTACAATTCATAAATACAATATACCAACCGTCCTTTTCAGGACGACAAATTTATTTTCAAAAAGAGAAAGCTTTGTTTAAAATTATTTATTATAATAAACAAATATTTTTTTATATTCAATACTGAGAAAATACATATGCACACATACATTTAACATATACATATATGTATGTACATACGAGTATAATCAAATGCATGTACCTATTACTTTTTATTCTAACTCGGCATTTATCACAATTACACACACACACAAACATTGAATTCAACATGCCTGTCTGTTCGTGTCATACGTTCGTCCATTTTGATTTTCTCTTCTGTACGGGTCGTTATTGTTCATGATGTTTTTATTTTGAGAGAATGGCATGGCATTTTTCAACATAAAATATATTTTTTTTGAAAATAAACACAAAAAGAACATATTTCTCAATATATACATGCATTAAATTTACATGAAGTTATAAAATAAGAAATGGTAATTAAAATTCCCTCTTTTTAAACACTAAATTTCAATTTCACGTAATAATAATACAAAATAAATCTCTTTTTTTAAAGTTTTTGTGGTCCTGAAAAGGACCGATTGTTCGATGGTGTTTAAAAATTTTCTTTATTCCATTACTAAAATAGCAGCATACATATTTAACCGCCGAAACCGTACAAAGTACGACCTTGTCTTTTCAATGCGTAGACAACATCCATAGCGGTGACAGTTTTCCTTTTGGCATGTTCTGTATATGTGACGGCATCACGGATAACATTTTCCAAAAATACCTTCAGTACACCACGGGTTTCTTCGTAAATCAAACCAGAAATACGCTTTACACCACCACGACGAGCCAAACGTCTAATAGCGGGCTTTGTAATACCTTGGATATTATCACGCAACACTTTACGATGACGTTTAGCGCCACCTTTGCCCAAACCTTTTCCACCTTTACCACGACCAGTCATTTTAGATCACTCACTATTTTTTTCACTTCACACAGTTCACAAGAGATGCACAATACGAATGGGTCTCGCCGCCACTACAACTTGTATTTATACCAAATTTAACTAAAAAAGAGAGAGTAAACATTATAACTTTGTACGCTTCTTTCTTTTGCGGCTATCAAGTCAAACGAGAGCATCCCTCATTACACAAACAATATAGCACACGTACACAAACAACCATATTTGGTTGATGAAATTTTTCTATATAAGTCGTACATTTTACGCCGGCCCAAATTAATTGTGTGTTAACAGCACAGAGGATACCAGAGTTGAAGAAAGTGACTTAAGAAAAAAGCTCAAATCATCTGATTTGATCACTGTTAAAAAGGGACAATTATAGTGTGTTTGTTATTGAATATTTTTAGTACAATAATCAAAACAAACAGCAGAAATGTATACTTAGTGAAATGAACAATTGAAAATTTTTACAAAATTAAATGAAAGATTTTGCAGTGTTTAACTAAATAAAACAATGTGTAAAACACTATTAGTATTATAAAAGTGATTAAAATTAGTTTCCAAATGCTTACAAACTCAATTTTAAACATTTTCCTTCAAAAATATTAATTTTTAACTTGAACTTGCAAAAAGCAAACAACGAATGAGACCACAAAGCATAAAACGAAAATACACTTGAGCACATGAACATTTGTACAAAATTAAATGGAGGAATTTGTAGTATTGAATTAAAAAACACAATGCGAAATGGATTATTAGTATTAATAAAGTGACTAAAATTTGATTTCAAATGATTAGAGACTTTGTTTTAAGCATTTTCGTTCGCAAATATTAATTTTTACCATTTATTTACAAAAACTTGGCTGCGAATGAGACCACAAGGAATAAAACGTAATTACTTTAAAATAATACCACGCGAAAGAAAAATTAAAGAGGATTTGATGACTGTGTGAGCGAGACCTCTAAAAACACCACAAAATCACAATTATCTTCCGTCTTACTTTGTGCTCGTGACACCTCTGGTCTCCTCTGTGGTTAACAGTGTTTCAGTGCATTTAACTTAAGTGAAAAAAAAATAAAAGTAGTAGAAGTGAAGTGAAAATGGCCCGTACTAAGCAAACTGCCCGTAAATCGACTGGTGGCAAAGCGCCTCGTAAACAGTTGGCTACCAAAGCTGCTCGTAAAAGTGCTCCAGCTACCGGTGGTGTCAAGAAGCCACATCGTTTTCGTCCTGGTACCGTAGCTCTACGTGAAATTCGTCGTTATCAAAAGAGCACTGAATTATTGATACGCAAATTGCCCTTCCAACGTTTGGTTCGTGAAATCGCTCAAGATTTCAAGACAGATTTGCGTTTCCAGAGCTCTGCTGTAATGGCCTTGCAAGAAGCCAGTGAAGCTTATTTGGTTGGTCTATTCGAAGATACTAACTTGTGCGCTATCCATGCCAAGCGTGTTACTATTATGCCAAAGGATATTCAATTGGCCAGACGCATTCGTGGCGAACGTGCTTAAGTTTTTTCTTTTTGTATGAATGGATAATGTAACTTACCATCGCTAAAATAACATCATATAAAAACAATCGGTCCTTTTCAGGACCACAAATCCTTTTCTAAAAGAGAGTAATTTTTGTTTATATTTTATTATTTAATTATTAATTTTGATAGACATAGCTAAATATTTATAATAAGAATATATCAGGGATAGAAACACTAGCTTCAAATGCCGTCGGCTAATGATTTTTTTTATTGAAACATTTTATGTGCGTGTTTTTAAAATCACGAAACCTTTTCTAAAAGAGAGTAATTTTTGTTTATATTTTATTATTTAATTATTAATTTTGATAGACATAGCTAAATATTTATAATGAGAATATATCAGGGATAGAAACACTAGCTTCAAATGCCGTCGGCTAATGATTTTTTTTATTGAAACATTTATGTGCGTGTTTTTAAAATCACGAAACCTTTTCTAAAAGAGAGTAATTTTTGTTTATATTTTATTATTAATTTTGATAGACATAGCTAAATATTTATAATAAGAATATATCAGGGATAGAAACACTAGCTTCAAATGCCGTCAGCTAATGATTTTTTTTTTTTTTATTGAAACATTTTATGTGCGTGTTTTTAATGTACTATCTATCTTTTTCGTTGTGCAATTTTAATCAAATTAGTAGCAAGTAAGATGTGATAAATTAGATTTAGCCCTTGTAGGCATGCAAGGAAACTTTAAAATTAGTTAAAACTATGCCACGAACCATATATGGATTTAGTATTTTGGTAAATAAAAAAAATTGAATTGAAAAATATTTAGTTATATTGTTTTTAATTTGTTGTTCGTCAATTTTACTTGCAATTTGTTTCATATTATTTATTAAATAAATGAAATGCACATCTAAGGCGATCGTTTTTAGGACCAGTAGAACATTTTTATTTTTCCCTTTAAAGCGACGGTTTTTTTTATGACATTTTCATTTTATGTCAATCATTATAATGTCAATTTTATTTTTTCTTCTTATAACTGTACAAATTTTATATTTTGTTTTTATTTTATACTAATTTTTAAATAATTTATTGCATCGGTTGACGCACACATTATAATTAATAAATTTTCTATGGTTTTTGTCTTTCTACTTTGATACATATGAATCATATTCAAGCGAAACTTTGAAGCAAGACGGATTTGTTCATGTTGTTAAACAATTATTTTACACTCTACTAATATTAATTTTGTTCACATTCTCCTTTTGTAAAAAAAGCATTACAATCCAATATTTATTTTATGCAGTTTTTTGAACTAGCTCTTTTTTTCTAATTTTTCTTAAAGTATTAACTATTCTAAAACGTATTTACGCTTAATGTAAACAATTGCAGACTGTGCCTGTTTTATTACAACTGAATGGGCTGGATTCATGTTAATTTTATTTATTAATTTAACATATCCACAACAAAAACTTATTATTTTAACAAAATATAAAATTTTCTCTACATATCCATGTAAGTATTTAAATTTTGTTTGAAAGTATTTCAATATGGCAGTGGATTTCAGTAGATTGTTGAATTAAGCAGAGATTCTTTTGACTATCTATTTGATATGTTGAAAAGTAAACAATTTGTACTATTTCATGCTACTGTTTAATTAAATTAAATTAAATTTTCAATGTTATTCATTATTATGAATTTTTAACGCAATAGAACAAATCAAAAATGTCAATGGATATTATGCCAATATGAGGAAATTTTCATGTCATTGAGTAAATTTTAAAATAATTTTTAAAAATCGAAATATCAATAATATATACATTTTAAGTTTTTAACATAAAGAAAACATATAAAATTTCATTATGCAATAAATTTGTGAAGCAGTTTTGTCGAATTTGCTTAAAAATTTCCATATTTTGTTCATAATTTGTAAAAGAAATTTCACAATCTTCTTAGGAAAACTATCAGAACTTTTTGCAAAATGAAGGAAAAACTAAATTTTCATTTTGCACGCATTCTATAATATCCAAACTATTAATTTTTGAAAGCATTTTTCTTGATTTTTTTGAAATCTTTGAGAAAAAAATGAAAATATGGAAAAACTTTTGTTAAAATTTATACATGCTCGCACTAATAGCTTTGCAATCTATAAACGATGACTACTATGAACTTCTCATACCTGGGATGTAAGTAAATTTCATGTGTTGAAAAGAAAAGAAAAGAAAAGAAAGAAAGAAAGAATCAGTTTGTGTTAACAGTGCTCAAGTGAAGTGTCTATTGAAAGTGAATACTAAAAACAAAACAAAAATAAATTGAAGTGACTTTTAAAAAAGCCTTTTTTCACATATTTGTGACTTGTGCTTAAGAAGCCCATAGAAGGCAGCGTAAAAAAAAAAATCATAATTTATACATGTGTTTGGAAAGAAGAAATGGCGGATGACGAAAATAAAGTCGCCCAAAAAATGCCGCGGGTTGTGTGTGATAATTCATCAGACGACGAAGCCGCCGAATTAAAGCTTGCAAGAAGGACGATAGCTGAATTAAGTGACAAACTTGATGCTTCACTTAAGAGAATTGAAGAGTTGGAGCGTTTGATGATAACCAATTCTAACGCCCTTGAAGTGAAGAAGCCAAAACCTAGAAGGAAGGTACGTGTGCTTACAGAAGCTGAATGCCAATTGTATGAAAGCCAGAGCAAAAATGATGCAGGCATGGATCTAGATGCTGATGTCGAGATTACTAAGGAAAATACCAGTGCAATAAATAAGGAGGCTGCTATAAGTATGAGTGAAGATGTGCCGTGTTGCAGTAAAAACATCCGGAAAGAGGACATGAAAACAAAGGTGCCAGAAGAGGTAAAATCAGTTAAGAGTAACAGTGTTCCTGTTGTCACCACTTACAACATCAATATTAAGGATGTAAGTATAAAACTTAATAAAATATTGGGTCACCGGGAATATAATATTAAGATTCTCGGTAAAGATGTAGTTAACATAGGGGTCTGCACCTTGGAAGACTTTGAAAAATTAAAGACTATGCTAGCGGAAGAGGGTGTAAGTTATTACACTCATACCCCAAAGGCATTAAGACCAATTTCGGTGGTTATAAAGGGTCTATCGGACTCTTTTGACAGTGGGGAGGTTTTGGAGTATATGGAAAGCCTCCAGATTGACTGCAGAATTGTGGGTCTCCACGGATTGGGAGGGGATAGGTGGCTCTTTCAGCTGGCAAGAGGGTCGGATATGAAAAAATTCCTTAGTATTCGGTATATATTACACTGTAGGGTAGAGATGGTGAAACATGTTCGCCGTGATGTGGTGCAGTGCTACAACTGTCAACGCTTTGGGCACATTGCAAAGAATTGCAATATGCCTTTCAGATGTGTGAAGCGTGGAGGCTCACATGGGCCGGCCAAGTGTCCGGTTCCTCCAAAGGGGGAAAATGATGCAGAGGTGGTAATGACGGATCCTGTTACGGGACGGGCCGTGAAGAGAGTAGGCATTCCGATCAGGTGTGTGAACTGCGGGAGTGACCAGCATGTTGCTAGTTCCAAAGAGTGCCAAAAACGGATACAGTTGGTGAACAGGCTAGCTTCGAAGAGGGTGGGCGGTGCTGCGGTTGGAAGGACACTTCCGTCCATGTCAGGGACTGTCAGGGGGGTTTCTTATGCTACTGCAGCTAGGACTGCTTCTGTAGGCAGGGCTAACCCAAACATGGGGGATGATGGTGGACGTGGGGTCACAATGGGTATGGCAATGAGCCAATTTGACCTTCTTGATCGCGACTGTGAACGGTTCTTTGGGGGCAGTTTGTTACAGTGCCTTAATAGGATCGGCGGCTTTGCGGAAAAGTATAGGCAACTAGGGAATGATGAGGAAAGATGACGTGCTCTCCTTGGAATGTTAATTACATTGAAGCATCATGACTAATCAGTTTAAGTGCATTTTTATAAACACCAATTCGATTGTCTCCAGACATAAACGACATTACTTAGACTTATTTGTGACAAGACACAGACCGGACATACTGCTGTTGGCTGAACATTGCCTTAACCAACGGCACAGATTTGATATTGAGGGGTATTATGTGTTTAGGCGTGATAGGGTCGGTAGACGTGGGGGAGGTACGGCTGTTCTCGTTCGAGAGGGCTTCAGCTGTGTAGAAGTGACCATCGACTTGGGTCCTATTGAGAATACTGCGGTGAAGATACGGAGAGTAAACAATAACGATGTTATTGTGATCTCAATGTATTGTCAACCGAGTTCCAGAGTTGAAAGAGAACACTTCGAAACACTTCGGGAGCTATCCTTGAACTCAAGTGTAGTGATAGGGGCTGACCTCAACGCGAGGCATCCATATTGGGGTGATCCATGTACCAATGTGAGTGGCCGTAACCTTTATGACTTCTTATTGACAAATCCAGACCTGGACTCTCTACGGACGGAGGGACCTACTCATATCAACAGGGTCATGTCTTCCTATATTGACATATTTATAACGACAGTTGACATTGTACCAGCAACAGGGGGACCTTTACGGACATTGGACTACGAGTCAGACCATAGAGCGGTGGAGTTCACTTTCCTCTCCACTGATTTTGTACCTTGCGAGCGTCCGACTGTATTTAATTTTGACCGAATGAACATACGAAACTTTCGGAACAGACTATCGGGCAACCTTGATGGGATCGGACTACCAGTAGACAGGAATGTGACTAATGACGAGATTGATGAGTGTATTATATCTTTGGAGGATGCTTTCCAGGATGCTATGGAACACTCAATACCAAGGGTAGTAGTGCGACATAGGGGGCTTTTGAAACTTCCGGAGTTCATCCTCAATTTCATAAGACAGAAAAAGAGGACTAGGAGGATTTTGCACAGATGTGGTGATCCAGGAAGGTGTAACATCCTTAGGGCAGAAGTTAGGAACCTTGACAGAATAATTCAGGGTGCGATTGCTGACTTTGAGCGCGAACATTGGACAGAGTACTTGAGCCGTATAAGAGTAGATAATAGGACTTTTAGGAAGGTTAAAGCGGCGGCGGGGATAAATTCCCGACCAATTGTCCGAAATCTGAGGGGCACTGATGGAACAATTGTCTCTGACGAAGCTGGAAAGGCGAATATCCTGGCAAGTTCGTTCTTTCAGGTGCGACAGGATCGGCTTGATGACTTTGGGGGTACTGTGAGACAGGTTGTCTCTACTCTAGATAGGAATATACCTTTGACAACATTTGGACGGACCTTTACGGCGGACGGGATGGCTATGATTGATGGTGACTTTGGCAGACTTGGCTTTGTTCGTCCTGCTACAATTGGCGAGGCTTTGAGAAGGAGACCTAACAAGAGATCGAGTGGTGTGGACCGGGTGCCGGACTTTGTACTAAAGAAGACTGATGTTGTGGCATGGAAGTTTATTACAATAATATTCAACCATTGCCTAAACATCGGTTATTTTCCAAAGGCATGGAGAACGGCATTGGTGGTTCCGATTCTGAAGCCGGGGACAGACCCGGGGGAGGCTGGGAATTATAGACCGATTTCTCTTCTGTCGTCTTTTGGTAAATTATTTGAGTACTTTGTTTTGGTGAAAATTAACGATGTTATTGAATCCAACAATGTGCTCGGGGATTTCCAATTTGGGTTCCGGAGGGGTCTTTCCACATCCCATGCCCTGATGGCTTTTACGGATCATGTGACAAGGGGGCTTAATAATAGATACCCGACGATGGCTGTAAGTCTTGACTTTGCAAAGGCTTTCGATACTGTTTGGCATGATGGGCTGGTCTATAAGCTCATGGAGATGGGATTTGGAACGACCATAAGTAGAATAATTTCCAGTTTCCTTAGGGAACGCACATTTAGGGTGCGTGTTGGGAATACGGTTTCGGACATGCGTCCGGTCACTGCAGGAGTACCGCAGGGCTCTCTACTGGCTCCTGTACTCTATAATGTTTTTGTTTCTGACATACCGCAACCTCCGACAGGGGATCTGCTTCTTTTATACGCTGACGATATCTTGATAGCGTCTACGGGGCCCAGAGCCAGCACGACAAATGAACGACTGAACAACTATTTGACAGTACTTGGACAATATTTCTCGACATGGAGACTTAATCTGAATTTACAAAAGACTGTAGATGTGATGTTTAAGGGTAGGCGCAGATATCTTTACAATAATTGTAGAAAGTATGTGCCAATTGTTAGAATGGGTGAAGGTGTCATCAGGAATTCGGACCGAATGAAATATCTAGGGGTGATATTTCATGAGAATTTTGAATATCATCGGCACATTGATGCCATACTTGAGCGTAGTAAGAAGGTCTATTCGGCATATCAGGGGATATTGAGAAGGAATGGGGGCCTTGACCGAAGAGTGCCCCTACTCTTGTATCGGCAGGTAATTCGACCCATTATCTCCTACGCCTTTCCAATCAGGTTAGAATTTCTTCATCTCAGATGGATAGGCTTAGGAGGTGGGAAAGGGCTGTCCTGGTGGCTTGCCTGGGCTTGAGGCCCCAGTTGGTACATGACGGGGTTTTGCGTAGGCCATCTTGTAGGTCTATTTACGGGTCGGTTGACTTCGGAAGGATAGATACTTATATGGTAGGGAACGCCATTAAGTTTCTTGTTAGTGCACGTGCCTCAGAGATGATTAGGCGATGTTTTGATAGGACGGACAATCTGGTGACCCTCGAGGACACTAGATACTTTTTACCGGTAGATTTGTTAGGCCTTGAGGAGGCTGGTCTTCTCTATCAGGGTGCAGACCTCCTATTTTACCACCGGAGGCTCAATACACTGGACATTAATAACACGGTGTATATTACCTCCCAATAATGCCCGGCCGCTTTTGTATATATTTTTCTTCCTTTGTAAATATTTTCCTATGTTTAGTTCGTAAGTTTTGTTTGTTTTATGTTTTTATATGAATTCCATTTTATGTTTATTGTTTTTTATTTTTAAGTGTTTTGTTTAGTATGTAAGAATTTCAATGGTCTCCCCTTTTACTCCCTTTTTTGGGGATTATTTTTGAATGTTAAATATATTTAAGACGTCGTAGCTATGCTACTTATATTAATTAGCAAAGAAAAAGTCTTTGGAAAATACAAATAGTATGTAAGGAATATAATAAAAAAATTTTAGTTTTTAAGAACTATTTAAAATGTAATAAGAATGGGAAATAAAGATTGAAGAAAGATTGAAGGTTGACAAGAAAAAAAGTTGTATGTTTTAAACAAAAGTGATTCATTGATTATTTTCAAGTGAAATTAAACAAAAGACAAATTTATAATGTCGGATGCTGCTGTTATTGAAGCCACCGGATCTCCCGTAGCCGCTCCAGTTGCGGAGCAAAAGGCAAAGAAAGAGATGCCGCTTCTTTGAGGATGATACCTTACCGGACATTGACTGGGAAAGATTGAAGGACTACGTCAGTGATACTGAGTTCCTATGAAGTGGTAGGAGGGAGAGTTCGTTTTAATTCACATGGATTCGCACAACAGGCAAACATTCCTTTATGTGCATGTGCTGTAACATGATTGACATAAGCGTAATCGCTCCTCTTCTGAATCCAACCTAACTTAATACGTAAACAAAAGACAAACAGTTTTACGTGAATGTTATTTCTGTTTCCGTTTAGTCTAGGTATATTTTAACTTTTCTTGTCTTCTTTGGAAAATCACCTGACAAAAGCTTTAATGTAGCAGGTTATGGAACTTATAGATTAAAATAAAAAAAATAAGAAAAGAAAATTAAGCATGCGTATTCTAACTTACCTTAGTACCAATAGAAACGATTTAAAATTTTTTTAAATAATTTATTTCGTTAGTTATATACATACATATATGTATGTATGTGTATATGAATGTGGAAGTATATGTATATATATTTTATAATATTAAACATTGAGATAGATTTATAAACATATGCTTACATAAGTATGTATGGAATTGTAAATATTATTGTCAACAATCACGTTCAAAGGAACACATTCTTCGTTAATTTCTTTTGTTTGTATTACTAATTTGAAATAAACCTAAGTCTCTTAATAATTACATATATTTCATATTGATATAGAAAATACACATGCATATAGATATACCACACTTAAAATAATAGGAATTTCAGTGTATAATATGAATAAATTGTTAAAATATTTTAAATTTTAGGAAATGCAATAAAAGTGCATTACTGCATTAATTTTAGTTTGACATGACATTTCAAGGTGTTTTAAAAAGACTCTTTGCCACATTCGTTACAATATATTTTCTAAACTTGAAATATAATCATTTAAGCCAAAAGTTGCACAGTTGCGGAAAACCGAAATTGCGAAGGTTTCTAAAAAATCTGACAACAGCCACATACAAAATTATTTTGCACAAAAAATGCAAAGTTATCAGAACCTAAGTGAAAGATTATCGGAGTAAATTTTTTAAAGTTCTGCAACTTTTAGTGGCGTTGCCAAGCCAAACCAAATTGGCAAAAATCACTTATTATAAAATCAACTCTATATCAAATTACAATGTAGAACAGTGATGTCAAAAATAAAACTATAGTTGTGTGTGAGAAGAGTTATCTCATTCGTCTCTGAAGTACATAGAAAAAAATAAATATTTGAAACAAATGCAGTTTAATAAAGCAGTTCAAAAGAAATTAAAAGGTGCCTATGTGATAGAAAACCAAAAAATAAGAATAAAAATTATATAAAAAAGTTGGCAGAGATCCATATTTTCCGAGTTATGGGCCTCTGAACTTTTCGTAGGAAACTGTGAATAATCTCCAAAAAGAAAGTTTTAAATAGCTTATCTGAAGAAAAAATTAAATAAAAAAATTGGCTGCGACCCATATTTCCCGAGTTATTGGTCCTTAAAAATTTGATAGAAAATGTAGTTTAGTGAAACTACTAAAAAAATATCAAAATGTCTTTTAAATACATATTCATTTCTCTTATTAAAAGTTTTGTTACATAAAACACATTGAGTATCGCGAAAAGCAGTGGTGGTCAAGAATCTTTTCCGCATACCACTTTTTTTTTCTTTCACTGTATTTATAAAGAATTTAACACACCCGCTACGCATGTGTTATCGTCGCTGGCTCATTGACGACTAAATGGAAGAGAATAAGAATGTGTGTGATTTTATCTAGCACAATTGTGGTATGAAACTGACATCAATGATGTAGAAATATATGTTTATCGTAAAACTATTTTTTGAAATAAAAAAATGGTCTAAGATTAACCCCCATATTAAAAAAAAATTAATATGTATTTCAAGAGTGTTTTAGTCCAAATTTTTATGGAAATTTTGTTTGAACACACATCAAGCCCAAATTAGTTTTTTTTAGATTACGGCAGTAGTTCTTCTATAACAAATAAATTAATTAGAAACTTCAAAAATTAAAAAAATTCTTGACTTCTTGTCAAAATATAGAAAGTGTGAAGCAAGACGTATCTAATCAGGTGGTAGCAGGATGTTGCTATGATTGTTGTATTGTTGTTCCTTAAGCCCATCGCATACGACATTTTCTTACATCTGGGTTGTCACATTTCACACTGTACAATACGTACATACATGTCGTGTGTTACCTTTAAAACATTGCTTCTGTAAAGGTGCAATGTCAGATGACAAAATTTAAATTAGAGCGCATCATATTTTTTTCTGGCAAAGCATTTTACATCAGCTATTTTAGTACAACACCAGCGTGTTTGGTATCAAAAATATAAGAAAGAGGTTATGTCAGACGAAATTGTAAATGCATGCTTGTGAGCTAATATGACAGACATGCACAATCATATATGAGTCAAAAAGGTGACAATTAAGATATATAAAAAAAAACACATCATGTGTGATGGACTCTATGCAATCACTTGGTATAATTGCACCATGGTGTGAAGTAATTTCCAAATTAGATTTAAGGATAATGAATAATTTTTTTATTCTCAAGAGACTTATGGCTTAAATGTATCATAAAAAGTTTTTTTTTAAGAATCGCAAATTAATTCGGATGTTATTTTCAGTTTTTTATACATTCTATGAGTAACAAAAACTTTCTGAAATGTAATGAAAATTTTTTTTCTGCTGTAATTGCTTAACCAAATGAAAAGAAATGATGCACTGAACTATTAAATTTTTAGTTTTTTTTAGAGCATGGAAAATTGTTTGGTCGAATGGAACCTTTCCGCTTAATTGTTTTTTAGATTTTTAGCAACCAAAGCGTTTCATTTCTTCCGCAACAAGACTGAAGCAGTAATGCAGAGATTAATTACATTTGCGGACACAAACATTGTTGTGATATATTAGATTATGAAACTGAAAAGTGAGTAGATAGAACATAAACTGTGCGTTAATAGTTTTAAATTAATTGAAATTAATTAAATTGTTACTAATTCGTTAACATTTCCAAATCCACTTAATAAGAGAATTTTGTTATAATTACATATGTTTAGATATATGTACATACATACAAATGTGTTGAGTTACATAACTAGATGTAATACTGATGCCGTGTTGCCAGTAATATTAGGGATAAAATCTGCCAATTTTAAAAATATTTTTAAATATGCAAAATCTGCATTTATTTTTAAAATCTTTAAAAAATCTTCAAAGCAGTTTTTTCATACAATTCTTTTATGTTCCATTCAAACAAATTAACAATTTAATCAAAAAATTTTCATAGATACATATGTACATATGTATATGTGACCTTCTCCGTTTGGTTTGGACTTGAAGAGTGGATTCTGGTACCTAAAAGGCTGTAGAATAAGATGAAATGAGTTAGATTTCTGATAAAAATTTATTTACCCCATAAACGTA